>OV277862.1:83027520-85916210 GCA_922989275.2 Gari tellinella | reverse complement strand
AACCCTACGCTCAGGAAAAATACTATATCGCCTTTAAATTCCTTCTTTATTTTAATGGGTCCCCCACTAGTCCAGTCCAAAAACAACTAAGTTGGAATACAATGATAATTAGCCACATTTCTAATTAAGTCAAAGAACATAACATGTTCAGAACACCCAGATTAAAAGAAACATACAGGTTTAAAGCTCCCAGATACTCTCCAAAAAAAATACTACATCACATTAAAATTCCTTCTTTATTTTAACGGGTCCCCCGCTAGTCCAGTCCAAAAACAACAAAGTTTAATTAACAAGTTTAGGAGCCACTTTTTTAATTAAGTCAAAGAACAAAACATGTTCGGAACACCCAGATTAAAAGAAACATACAGGTTTAAAGCTCCCAGATACTCTCCAAAAAAATACTACATCACATTAAAATTCCTTCTTTATTTTAACGGGTCCCCCGCTAGTCCAGTCCAAAAACAACAAAGTTTAAATAACAAGTTTAGGAGTCACTTTTTTAATTAAGTCAAAGAACAAAACATGTTCGGAACACCCAGATTAAAAGAAACATACAGGTTTGAAGCTCCCAGATACTCTCAATAAAAATACTATATCACATTTAGATTCCTTCTTTATTTTAATGGGTCCCCCTATAGTCCAGTCTGGGTCCCCCTGCAGACCAGGGTCCCCCGCCCTAGACCACTCGTTGGGTCCCCCGCCCTAGTCCAGGTCCCCCGTCCTAGACCACTTTTGGGTCCCCTGGAAGTCCACTAACCCTAACCCTAACCCTAACCCTAACCCTAACCCTAACCCTAACCCTAACCCTAACCCTAACCCTAACCCTAACCCTAACCCTAACCCTAACCCTAACCCTAACCCTAACCCTAACCCTAACCCTAACCCTAACCCTAACCCTAACCCTAACCCTAACCCTAACCCTAACCCTAACCCTAACCCTAACCCTAACCCTAACCCTAACCCTAACCCTAACCCTCTCTACAACGACACTCGATTGGAGACAATGAGTGTGTGTGTTGTTGTTGTTACCCACCATATATCTTCAATTACCCTTAATTTGAAAATGATTTTGGAGGGTTTACACACCATAATTCTTCCATAACCTTCAGTATGAGAATGACTTTGGAGTGTTAACCCATCATAACTCTTCCATTACCCTCAGTTTGGAGATTTACCCACCATTACTCATTCATTACCCTCAGTATGAAAATGGATTTGGAGGCTTTACCCCCCATTACTCTTCAATTACCCTTACTTTGAAAATGATTTTGGAGGGTTTACACACCATAACTGTTCCATTACCCTCAGTTTGAAAATGATTTTGGAGTGTTAACTCACCATTACTCTTCCATTACCCTTAGTATGAAAATGAGTTTGGAGGGTTAACCCACTATTACTCTTCCATTACCCTCAGTATAAAAATGAATTTGGAGAGTTTACTAACCATTACTCTTCCAATACCCTCAGTTTGAATATGATTTAAGCTCTATTACTCTTCCATTACCCTCAGTATAAAAATGAATTTGGAGAGTTTACTAACCATTACTCTTGCATTACCCTCAGTTTGGAAATGATTTTGGAGGGTTTTCATCCCATTACTCTTCCATCAACCTTAGTTTGAAAATGAGTTTGGAGGGTTTATCTTCCATTACTCTTCCATTACCCTCAGTATGAAAATGAATTTGGAGGTTTTACCCACCATTACTCTTCAATTACCCTTACTTGGAAAATGATTTATCACACCATTATTCTGGCATTACCCTCTGAATGAAAATGAGTTGGAGGTTTTACCCACTATTACACTGCCTGTTAAAAAGACTTTGGAGGGTTTATCCTCTAGTACCCTCTTTAAGAAAAGGACATTGGGCGGTAACTCTTCAATTACCCTCCGTGTGAAAATGACTTTGACAGGTTTAAGCACCGTAACCCTCTATTACCCTACTTAATAAGATGACTTTGAAGAGTTTATCCACCATTACCCTCTCATTACAATCCTTAATTAAATGACTTCTAAGGGTTTATTCACCATTACGCTCCCATTACCTTACGCGTGATTTGACTTGTGCGCGTTTTAGCACCATTACACCCCCATTACCCTCCTTAAGGGTGTATCAATGTCATAAGCGATTTTTTCAAAGTATTAAACTTTTTTTCTATCATTGTTTTTTGGAAGAGCTATTTATGATGAATGAATAAATGAAAAAAAAAATACATGGTGGTGTCCTTCATTTTTAGCTACAGCGATTAGAAAAAGGTAGGTCAAATTTGGATTTTTTTTCAAATTTTACCCATTCAGATTTCAAGCTTCAGTAAAATCTATTTCAAAACAAAACAAAAAATGGTAATTTGGGTTTTATTTATTTATTTCATGTCTATGGTGGTATTTTCACATATATAAACCAAATTTAGACAAAGCAGGCACCAGGTTTGAACAATATGGATCCTTGAATATCCAAAATATGCTTTATATAGGGCATGATTTTATTAGATTTTTTATTTTATGAAAAAAAGTAAAAAAAAATTGAAAATGAAATAGTTCTAGTATTAAACTTTTTCTTAAATTCTACCAGATGAAAGCCCATGCTAATGCAGTTCAAAATATGAAAAGAAATTGAAAGGTCAGTGTTGAAAATTTTGAGTTATTAAAGTAAAAAGAGTTATCTCCCCTTACAAAATTTACAAAAAAATTCCATATCGATGATATTTAGAGCTTTATAAATCTCACATTTGGTGCCGTTGTTTTCTTAAATTAGTTTTTGTATGAAGAAATACTACCATAGATAGGAAATAAATAACACAAAACCAAATTATCATATTTGTTTTCATTTAAAATGGATTTTATTGAAGCGTGCTGTTTGAAAAGGACAAAATAAGAGGAAGTGGGTGGGGTAAATTTTACATGGCCGTAGAGCCAACTGTTGTTCACCAGAATGTACACTTTTTCTATTTTTTCATTTATCTTACATAGCTCTTCAATACAAAACCATCATAGAGTGTTTTCATATACTTTGAAAAATTTCCAAATTCATGACATTGATACACCCTTAAGAGGATAGAAATGCCAGAATGCAGGATAGAAGGTTAAGAAAACACTATTTATATTTACCGCACGGTTTTGTACGGAAACGTGTTTTTTATGACCATAAGTGTGTCATACAGTTTGACAAAAGTAATCACCTTTACAGAAAAAGATCGTCTGTTTATTCATTCTTAATTTAAAAAAGTGTATAATTTGGTCAAAACTGTTACAGATTTATGGTCTTTGGTCACATTGTTCAATTTCAAACTGAGGGTAATTGAAGAGTTATGGTGGGTAAACCTTCCACTCATTTCCAAACTGAGGATTATAGAAGAATTATGTTTGGTAAACCCTCCAAACATATCTTTTTTCTGAAGGTCATGAAAGAGTTATTGTAGATAAACCCTCCAAAGTAAGTTTAATACTGAGGGTAATGGAAGAGTAATGGTGGGTAAACCCTCCAAAGTTATTTTCATACTGAGAGTAATGGAAGAGTAATGGTGGGTAAACCCTCCAAACTCATTTCAAAACTAAGGGTAATGGCAGAGTAATGGGATGTAACCACTCAATAATCATTCCAAAACTGAGGGTAATGCAAGAGTAATGTTGAGTAATCGCTCAAAATTCACTTTTATACTGAGGGTAGTGGAAGAGTAATGGTGGGTTAACCTCCAATGTCATTTTCATACTGAGGGTAATGGAAGAGTAATGGTGTGTAAACTCTCCAAAATCATTTTCAAAGTGAGGATAAAGGAAGAGTAATGGTGGGTAAACCTTCCAAATTATTTTTTATACTGAGGGTAATGGAAGAGTAATGGTTGGTAAACCCTCCAAATTCTTTTTTTTATTGAGGGTAATGGAAGAGTAATGGTGAGTAAACCCTCCTCAGTCATTTTCATACTGAGGTTTATAGAAGAGTAAAGGTGGGTTAACCTTTCAAAGTCATTATCAAAGTAAAGGTAATGGAAGAGTAATGGTGGTAAAACACACTTAAATCACTTTAAAATTAAGGGTAATGGAAGAGTAATGGTGGGTAAACTCTCCAAACTCATTTTCAAACGAAGGGTAATGGAACAGTAATGTGATGTAAACCCTCCAAAATCATTTCCAAACGGAGGGTAATGGAAGAGTTGTGGTTAGTAAACCAAACTGATTCATTTTCATACTGAGGGTAATGGAAGAGTAATGGTGAATAAACCCTCCAAACTCATTTTTATACTGAGGGTAATGGAAGAGTAATGGTGGGTTGACCCTCCAAACTCATTTTCAAACTGAAGATAATGGAAGGGTAATGGTGGGTAAACCCTCCAAACTCATTTTCAAACTTAGGGATAGGAAGAGTAATGGGATGTAAACACTCAAAAATCATTTCAAAACTAAGGGTAATGGAAGAATAATGGTGGGTAAAACCTCCAAAGTCATTTTATACTGAGTGTAATGGAAGAGAAATGGTGTGTAAACTTTCCAAAATCATTTTCAAAGTGAGGATAATGGAAGAGTAATGGTGGGTAAACCTTTCCAAATTTGTTTTTATACTGAGGGTAATGGAAGAGTAATGGTTGGTAAACCCTCCAAACACATTTAAAAACTAAGGATAATGGAAGTGTAAACCATCCAAAATCATTTCAAAGCTGAGGGTTATGGAAGAGTTATGGTAAGTTAACACAACTTGTTCATTTTCATAATGAAGGTAATGGAAGAGTAATGGTGGCTTAACCCTCCAACCTCATTTTAATACTGAGGGTAATGGAACAGTAATGGTTTGTAAACTCTCCAAAATCATTTTCAAACTGAGGGTAATGGAAGAGGAATGCTGGGTAACTAGGGTAACTAAGGTTAATGGAAGGGTAATGGTATGTAAACCATCCAAACTCATTTCCGAACTGAAGGTAATGGAAGGGTTATGGTAAGTAAACCCAAATTATTCATGTTTGTACTTAGAGTAATGGACTAGTAATGGTTGGTTAACCCTCCAATTGAAGGTAAACGGTAAACCCTCCAAACACATTTTAAAATTGAGAGTAATGGAGGAGTAATGGAGCTTAAATCCTCCAAACTCTTTTTCAAATTGAGGGTAATGGATGAGTTTTGGAGGGTTAACACACCAAACTTATTTTCAAACGGAGGGTAATGGAAGAGTAATGGGATGTAAACCCTCCAAAATCATTTCAAAACTGAGGGTAATGGGAATAATGATGATGAGTAAACTCTTCAAATTCATTTTTATACTGAGGGTAAAGGAAGAGTAATGTGTGGTAAACCCTCCTAAGTCATTTTCAAAGTGAGGATAATGGAAGAGTAATAGTGGGTAAACCATCATTTTCAAACTAAGTGTAATGGAAGAGTAATTGGATGTGAACCATCCAAAATCATTTCCAAACTGAAGGTGATGGAAGAGTTATGGTAAGTAAACCCAAATTATTCATTTTTATACTGAAGGTAATGGAAGAGTAACGGTTGGTAAACCCTCCAAACTCATTTTTATACTGAGGGTAATGGAAGAGTAATGGGATGAAAACCCTCTAAAATCATTTCAAAACTGAGGGTTATGGAAGCATAATGGTGGGTAAAACCTCCAAACTCATTTTCATACTAAGGGTAATGGAAGAATAATGGTGTGAAAACACTCCAAAATTATATTCAAACTGAGGGTATTGGAAGAGTAATGGTGAGTAAAACCTCTAAAGTAATTTTCATACTGAGGGTAATGGAAGAGTAATGGTGGGTAAATCCTCCAAACTCATTTTCATACTAAGGGTAAGGGAAGAGTAATGGTGGGTTAACACTAAAAAATCATTTTCAAACTGAGGGTAATGGAAGATTTATGGTGTGTAAACCCTTTAAAATCATTTTCAAAGTAAGGGTAATTGAAGGGTAATGGTGGGTAAACCCTCCAAAGTCATTTTTATACTGAGGGTAATGGAAGAGTTATGGTGGGTAAACCCTCCTAAGTCATTTTTATACTGAGGGTAATGGAAGATTTATGGTGGGTAAACCCTCCAAAGTCATTTTCATACTGAGGGTAATGGAAGAGTAATGGTGGGTAAGCCCTCCAAACTCATTTTCACACTAAGGTTAATGGAAGAGTAATGGGATGTAAACCCTCCAAAATCATTTCAAAACTGAGGGCAATGGAAAAATAATGATGGGTAAAACCTCTAAAGTCATTTTTATACTGAGGGTAAACCCTGCAAAGTCAATTTCATACTTAGGGTAATGGCAGAGTAATGGTGGGTAAACTTTCCAAAGTCATTTTCATACTTAGGGATGGTGATTGATGATTGATGGTGATTGATGATGATTGATGATGATTGATGATGATTAATGATGATATTTGATGAAATTGATGATTGATGATTGATGGTGATGATTGATGATTTATGATATTGATGATTGATGATTGATGACATTGATGGTGATTATGAAAAAAATCGGTAGTTGGTTGGTAGTGGGTGGGTAGTGGGTGGGTTGTGGGTAGTGGGTAGTGGCTGGGTAATGGGTAGTGGGTGGGTAGTTTATGGATATTGGGTAGTGGGTGGGTAGTGGGTAGTGGTTAGTGGGTAGTGGGTGGGTAGTAGGTGGGTGGTGGGTAGTGGGTGGGTAGTGGGTATTGGGTTGGTAGTGGGTGGGTAGTGGGAAGTTGGTGGGTAGTGGGTAGCTGGTGGGTAGTGGGTGGGTAATGGGTGGGTTGTGGATGGGTAGTGGATGGGTAGTGGGTTGTGGGTGGGTAGTGGGTGGGTAGTGGTTAGTGGGTGGGTTTTGGGTGATAGTGGGTAGGTAGTGAGCTGGTAGTGAGTGGGTAGTGGGTACTGGGTTTGGAGTGGATTGGTAGTGGATGGGTTGTTGGTAATGGGTGGGTAGTGGGTGGGTAGTGGGTAGTGGGTGGGTAGTGGGTGGGTAGTTGGTGTGTAGTTGGTAGTGGGTAAAATGGTCCCACAAAACTTATTTTCGAACTGAGGGTAATGGAAGAGTAATGGTGGGTAAACCCACAAAACTCATTTTCAAACTGAAGGTTATGGAAATGTAATGGTGGGTAAACCCTCAAAAGTCATTTTTATTTTGAGGGTGATGGAAGAGTGATGGTGAGTAAACCCACAAAACTCATTTTCATACTTAGGGTAATGGAAGAGTAATGGTGGGTAAACCCATTAAACTGATTTTCAACCTGAGGGTAATGAAAGTGGTATGGTGGGTAAACACTCCAAAGTCATTTTGAACTGAGGGTTATGGATGAGTAATGGAGGGTAAACCAACAAAACTCATTTACAAACTGAGGGTTATGGGAGAGTAAATTTGGGTAAACCCTCCAAAGTCATTTTCATACTTAGGGTAATGGAAGAGTAATGGTGGGTAAACCCTCCAAAGTCAATTTCATACTTAGGGTAATGGGAGAGTAATGGTGGGTAAACCCTCCAAAGTCATTTTCATACTGAGGGTAATGGAAGAGTAATGGTGGGTAACCCCTCCAAAGTCATTTTCATACTTAGGGTAATGGAAGAGTAATGGTGGTTAAACCCTCCAAAGTCATTTTGATTCTGAGGGTAATGGATGAGTAATGGTAGGTAAATCAACAGAACTCATTTACAAACTGAGGGTAATGGAAATGTAATGGTGGATAAACCCTCCAAAGTCATTTTTATACTGATGGTGATGTAAGAGTAATGGTGGCTGAACCCACAAAACTTGTTTTCAAAGTGAGGGTTATGGAAGAGTAATGGTGAGTAAACCCACAAAACTCATTTTCGAAGTGAGGGTTATGGAAGAGTAATGGTGGGTAAAGCCTCAACAAAGTGATTTTCGGCAGGTTGGTAATGGGGTTAATAGTCATTGAACCCATCAAAGTCATTTAAGCAGTAGGGTAATGGGGTCTTGGTCATTGAACCCAACAAAGTCATTTACAGCAGGAGGGTAATGGGGAAAAAGTGGCTGAACTCACCAAAGTCAATATCAACAATAGGGTAAAGGGGGTAATGGTCAATGATCTCATCGAAGTCATTTTTAGCAGTAGGGTATGGGGGGTTTTAAGTATTGCTCGTGAACAGAATCAATTAAACCGAGTCTGCAATTTTCAGTATTTGCTTTGTTTTCTGTGCTTTCAAAGGATCTCCCCTTATTTGGATTATATAATTTACAACAGCAGATGTTAAGTGCTTGTGTGGCGGCTGTAAAAAGTCGCCCCGTACTTCATTCTCAGTGTTGTTATACTTTCTTGTCCTTTGGAATCATTGATTTCAGCGCATTTATAGTTGAAAGTTGAATTCCGCTTAAGCTGGTGCTAGGGGGCGTGAGCACTGTTGCATATTTAAGTATTGCTCATGAACAGACTCAATTAAACCGAGTCTGCAATTTTCAGTATTTGCTTTGTTTTCTGTGCTTTCAAAGGATCTCCCCTTATTTAGATTATGTTGACTAAACAAAACAAAGTCCATTTCAACAAGAGGGTAATATGGGTAATTGAACATAAAATCGTTAAGACCAGGTGGGTGATCAGGGTTATGGTCATGAACCAACCAATCATTTTCAGCAGTAGGGTAATGGGGGTAATGGGGGTAATGGTCATTGAACCCAACGATGTCGTTACAGCAGGTGGGTAATTGGGGTAACGGTAGTTGAAATCACTTAAGGCATTTTCAGCAGAAGGGGAATAGTGGTTAATGGTGGGGGACCCTAACGGAAGTTAATGGTGAGTGTATGCAATAAGAACAAAGGATTCTATTTTTAGTAACCAACATAATTCTGGGTAATCTCTTTTTACATGTAGACAAAAATCAATTGATAAAAATAGAACAATTACAATCACGTGATACATCTCCTACTGATTTAATATCATCATGTGACTAAGTCATATGATTTCTATTTATACGTATGGACATATCCACAGTGGACAAGTCGTCAAAGTGCCTAGTGGGTAGTGGGTGGGTAGTGAGTAGTTGGTGGGAAGTGGGTAGTGGGTGGGTAGTGGGTGGGTGGGTGGGTAGTGGGTGGGTAGTGGGTGGGTGGGTGGGTAGTGAGTAGTTGGTGGGAAGTGGGTAGTGGGTGGGTAGTGGGTGGGTAGTGGGTAGTTGGTGGGTAGTGGGTGGGTGGGTAGTGGGTGGGTAGTGGGTGGGTGGGTGGGTAGTGAGTAGTTGGTGGGAAGTGGGTAGTGGGTGGGTAGTGGGTGGGTGCGTGGGTAGTGGGTGGGTAGTGGGTAGTGGGTGGGTGGGTGGGTAGTTGGTGGGTAGTGGGTAGTGGGTGGTTAGTGGGTGGGTAGTGGGTAGTTGGTGGGTAGTGGGTGGGTAGTGGTTGGGTAGTGGGTAGTTGGTGGGAAGTGGGTAGTGGGTGGGTAGTGGGTAGTTGGTGGGTAGTGGGTAGTGGGTGGGTGGGTGGGTAGTTGGTGGGTAGTGGGTAGTGGGTGGGTAGTGGGTAGTTGGTGGGTAGTGGGTAGTGGGTGGGTAGTGGGTGGGTAGTGGGTGGGTGGGTGGGTAGTGGGTGGGTGGGTGGGTAGTGAGTAGTTGGTGGGAAGTGGGTAGTGGGTGGGTAGTGGGTAGTTGGTGGGTAGTGGGTAGTGGGTGGGTGGGTAGTGGGTGGGTGGGTGGGTAGTGAGTAGTTGGTGGGAAGTGGGTAGTGGGTGGGTAGTGGGTGGGTAGTGGGTAGTTTGTGGGTAGTGGGTAGTGGGTGGGTAGGTGGGTAGTTGGTGGGTAGTGGGTAGTGGGTGGGTAGTGGGTGGGTAGTGGGTAGTTGGTGGGTAGTGGGTGGGTAGTGGGTAGTTGGTGGGTAGTGGGTAGTGGGTGGGTAGTGGGTGGGTAGTGGGTAGTTGGTGGGTAGTGGGTGGGTGGGTGGGTAGTGGGTGGGTGGGTGGGTAGTGAGTAGTTGGTGGGAAGTGGGTAGTGGGTGGGTAGTGGGTGGGTAGTGGGTAGTTGGTGGGTAGTGGGTAGTGGGTGGGTGGGTGGGTAGTGGGTGGGTAGTGGGTGGGTGGGTGGGTAGTGAGTAGTTGGTGGGAAGTGGGTAGTGGGTGGGTAGTTGGTGGGTAGTGGGTAGTTGGTGGGTAGTTGGTAGTGGGTTAAGTGGGTGGGTAGTGGGTATTGGGTAATGGAAGAGTAATGGTGAGTAAACCCCCCAAAGCCATTTTCATACTGAGGGTAATGGAAGGGCAATGGTGAGTAAACCCATAAAAGTCACTTTACAGTTGAAGGTAATGGGAGGCTTATCGTGGATAACCCCAAAGTCGTTTTTATAAGGAGGGTTATGGGAGGGTATAGTGTATAGATAAACCCTACAAAGCCATTATCATACTGAGGGTAATGGAAGTCTTATGGGGATTCATCCCTCCAAAGTCATTTGCAGCAGATGGGTAATGACGCTAGTTGTCGTTGGATCAAACAGTCTGTTTCAGCAGAGGGTCGATAGGGGTAATGGTGGCTGTCTCCACAAAATTGTTTTCAGCAGGTGGGTAATAGAGGTAGTGGTCAGAGAAGGGATAACAGTCGCTAAACTCACCAAAGTCATTTCAACAGAAAGGTAATGGGGTTATGGTCATTGAACCCACCAAAGTCATTTTCAGCAGGAGGGTAATGGGGATAACAGTGGCTAATCCAACCAAAGTCATTTTCAGCAGTAAGGTAATGAGGGTAATGATGGCTGAACACAACAAAGTCATTTTCAACAATAGGGTAATGGGGTTATGATGGCTGAACACAACAAAGTCATTTTAAACAATAGGGTAATGGGGGTAATGGTCATTGAACTCATCGAAGTCATTTTCAGCAGTAGGGTAATGGGGGTTATGATGGCTGAACACAACAAAGTCATTTTCAGCAGTAGGGTAATGGGGGTAATGGTCATTGAACTCATCGACGTCATTTTCATCAATAGGGTAATGGGGGTTATGATGGCTGAACACAACAAAGTCATTTTCAGCAGTAGGGTAATGGGGGTTATGGTCATTGAACACAACGATGTCGTTACAGCAGGTGGGTAATTGGGGTAATGGTTGTTGAAACCACTTAAGTCATTTTCAGCAGAAGGGTAATGGGGGTAATGGTCATTGAACTCATTGAAGTCATTTTCAGCAGTAGGGTAATGGGGGTTATGATTGCTGAACACAACAAAGTCATTTTCAACAATATGATAATGGGGGTAATGGTCATTGAACTCATCGAAGTCATTTTCAACATTAGGGTAATGGGGGTAATTGTCATTGAACCTTCTAAAGCAGCATATGGGTAATAAGGCTTTTTTGATAAGATCGTTTTGACCAGGTTGATGATCTGGGTTATGGTCATTGAACCAATCAATCATTTTCAGCAGTAGGGTAATGGGGGTAATGGGTAATGGGTGGGTAGTGGGTAGTGGGTGGGTAATGGGTGGGTAGTGGATGGGTAGTGGCTTATGGGTGGGTATTGGGTAGTGGGTGGGTAATGGGTGGATAGTGGGTAGTGGGTGGTGGGTAGTGGGTGGGTAGTGATTGATAGCGGGTGGGTAATGGGTGGGTAATGGGTGGGTAGTGGGTGAATAGTTGTCGGGTAGTGATTGATAGTGATTGATAGTGGGTGGATAGTGGGTGGTGGGTAGTGGGTAGTGGGTGGGTAGTGGGTGGGTAATGGTGGGTAGCGGTTGGTGGGTAATGGGTGGGTAATGGGTGGGTCATTGAACTCATCGAAGTCATTTTCAACAAAAGGGTAATGGGGGTAATGGTCATTGAACTCATGGAAGTCATTTTCAGCAGTAGGGTAATGGGGGTTATGATGGCTGAACACAACAAAGTCATTTTCAACAATAGGGTAATGGGGGTAATGGTCATTGAACTCATGGAAGTCATTTTCAGCAGTAGGGTAATGGGGGTTATGATGGCTGAACACAACAAAGTCATTTTCAACAATAGGGTAATGGGGGTAATGGTCATTGAACTCATGGAAGTCATTTTCAGCAGTAGGGTAATGGGGGTTATGATGGCTGAACACAACAAAGTCATTTTCAACAATAGGGTAATGGGGTAATGGTCATTGAACTCATGGAAGTCATTTTCAGCAGTAGGGTAATGGGGGTTATGATGGCTGAACACAACAAAGTCATTTTCAACAATAGGGTAATAGGGGTAATGGTCATTGAACTCATGGAAGTCATTTTCAGCAGTAGGGTAATGGGGGTTATGATGGCTGAACACAACAAAGTCATTTTCAACAATAGGGTAATGGGGGTAATGGTCATTGAACTCATCGAAGTCATTTTCAGCAGTAGGGTAATGGGGGTTATGATGGCTGAACACAACAAAGTCATTTTCAGCAGTAGGGTAATGGGGGTTATGGTCATTGAACCCAACGATGTCGTTACAGCAGGTGGGTAATTGGGGTAATGGTTGTTGAAACCACTTAAGTCATTTTCAGCAGAAAGGTAATGGTGATTAATGGTGAGGGATCCCTACCGGAAGTTAATGATGATGGTATGCAATTAGAACAAAGGATTCTATTTTTAGTAACAGACATAATTCTGGGTAAACCAATTGCTAAAAATAGAACAATTATAATCACGTGATACATCTACTACTGATTTAATATCATCATGTGACTAAGTCATATGATTTCTATTTATAAGTATGGACATGTCCACAGTGGACAAGTCGTCAAAGTGCTTATACCCTAACCCTAACCCTAACCCTAACCCTAACCCTAACCCTAACCCTAACCCTAACCCTAACCCTAACCCTAACCCTAACCCTAACCCTAACCCTAACCCTAACCCTAACCCTAACCCTAACCCTAACCCTAACCCTAACCCTAACCCTAACCCTAACCCTAACCCTAACCCTAACCCTAACCCTAACCCTAACCCTAACCCTAACCCTAACCCTAACCCTAACCCTAACCCTAACCCTAACCCTAACCCTAACCCTAACCCTAACCCTAACCCTAACCCTAACCCTAACCCTAACCCTAACCCTAACCCTAACCCTAACCCTAACCCTAACCCTAACCCTAACCCTAACCCTAACCCTAACCCTAACCCTAACCCTAACCCTAACCCTAACCCTAACCCTAACCCTAACCCTAACCCTAACCCTAACCCTAACCCTAACCCTAACCCTAACCCTAACCCTAACCCTAACCCTAACCCTAACCCTAACCCTAACCCTAACCCTAACCCTAACCCTAACCCTAACCCTAACCCTAACCCTAACCCTAACCCTAACCCTAACCCTAACCCTAACCCTAACCCTAACCCTAACCTGACGTCTAAATATAGATGCGACATTACAGGGCACGACATCCCGTCATTCACCCTATACCCTAACCCTAACCCTAACCCTAACCCTAACCCTAACCCTAACCCTAACCCTAACCCTAACCCTAACCCTAACCCTAACCCTAACCCTAACCCTAACCCTAACCCTAACCCTAACCCTAACCCTAACCCTCTAACCCTAACCCTAACCCTAACCCTCTAACCCTAACCCTAACCCTAACCCTAACCCTAACCCTAACCCTAGGTAGTGGGTGGGTAGTGGGTAGTTTGTAGTGGGTAGTGGGTGGGTAGTGGGTAGTGGGTTGGTAGTGGATGGTTAGTGGGTTCATTTTCATACTGACAATTATTGAAGGGTATTCAAAAACATTTTCATACTAATGGAAATTGGAAGGTAAAGGTGAGTAAACACTCTTATGGAAGTGTTATGGTGAATAAACTTTCTAAAGTCATTTTCCTATGGAGAGTAATGGAAGGGTTATTGTGAATAAATCCTCAAAAGTCATTTTCATACTGATGGTCATGGAAGGATGAGGGTGTGTAAACACTAGAAAGTGGTTTTCATACTGAGTGTAATGTAAGAGTAATTGTGAGTAAACCTTAAAAAATCATTTTATACTGAAAGTAATGGAAGTGTAATGATGAGTAAATGGTGAATGAACTCTCAAAAGTCATTTTCATACTGAGAGTTATTGAAGGGTATGGGTGAGTAAACCCTCCAAAACATGAAAGAAATACTGAGGGAAGTGGGAGGGTAAAGGTGAGTCAACACTCTAATGTCATTTTCATACTTTTGGTAATGGAAGGGTAATGGTGAGTAAACATTCCAAAGTAATTTTCATAATGAGGGTAATGGAAGAGAGTAATGGTGAGTTAACCCTCCAAATTCATTTTTATACTGAGGGTAATGGAAGTGTTATGGTGTGTCGTCCCTCCAAAGTCATTTGCAGTAGATTGGTAATGACGGTAATGGTCGTTGAATCAAACCGTCATTTTCAGCAAAGGGGTAATTGGGGTAATGGTGGCTGAACCAACAAAATCATTTTCAGCATGTGGGTAAGAGCGATAGTGGTCAATGAACCAAACAAGTCATTTCCGGCAGGTTGGTAATGGGGTTAATAGTCATTGAACCCATCAAAGTCATTTAAGCAGTAGGGTAATGGGGTCTTGGTCATTGAACCCAACAAAGTCATTTACACCAGGAGGGTAATGGGGATAACAGTGGCTCAGGGTTACGGTCATGAACCAACCAATCATTTTCAGCCGTAGGGTAATGGGGGTAATGGTCATTGAACCCAACGATGCCGTTACAGCAGGTGGGTAACTAGGGTAATGGTTGTTGAAATCATTTAAGTAATTTTCAGTAGAAGGGTAATGGTAGTTAATGGTGGGGGAACCTTACCGGAAGTTAATGGTGAATGTATGCAATAAGAACAAAGGATTCTATTTTTAGTAACAAATATAATTCTGGGTAATCCCTTTTTACTTGTAGACAAGAATCAATTGATAAAAATAGAACAATTATAATCACGTGATACATCTCCTACTGATTAATATCATCATGTGACGATGAAGATGATTGATGAAATTGATGATTGATGGTGATGATTGATGGTGATGATTGATGAAATTGATGATTGATGAAGATGATGAATTGATGATTGATGAAGATGATTGATGAAGATGAGTGATGAAGATGATGAATTGATGATTGATGAAGATGATTGATGAAGATGAGTGATGAAATTGATGATTGATGGTGATAATTGATGGAATTGATGATTGATGAAGAGGATTGATGATTGATGGTAATGATTGATTGTTTGATGATTGATGAATGTGATTGATGAAGATGATTGATGAAGATGAGTGATGAAATTGATGATTGATGATGATGTGATGAAATTGATGATTGATGAAGATGATTGATTTTTTGATGATTGATGACGATGATTGATTTTTTGATGATTGATGAAGATGATTGATGAAGATGATTGATTTTTTGATGATTGATGAAGATGATTGATGACATTGATGATTGATGAGTGATGATGATTATGAAAAAAAAATGGATATTAGGTGGGTAGTGGGTGGGTAGTAGGTGGGTAGTGGGTAGTGGGTGGGTAGTGGGTAGGTAGTGGGTAGGTAGTGGGTAGTGGGTGGGTAATGGGTGGGTAGTGGATGGGTAGTGGGTAGTGGGTGGGTAGTGGGTGGATAGTGGGTAGTGGGTGGGTAGTGGGTAGTGGGTAGTGGATGGGTAGTAGGTAGGTGGTGGGAAGTGGGTGGGGTTAGGGTTAGGGTTGGTAGTGGGTGGGTAGTGGGTAGTGGGTGGGTAGTGGATGGGTAGTGGATGGGTAGTGGGTAGTGGGTGGGTAATGGGTGGGTTGTGGGTAGTGGGTGGGTAGTGGGTAGTTGGTGGGTAGTGGGTTGGTAGTGGGTGGGTAGTGGGTACTGGGTTGGTAGTGAATTGGTAGTGGATGGGTTGTTGGTAGTGCGTGGGTAGTCGGTGGGTAGTGGGTGGGTAGTGGATGGGTAGTGGGTAGTTGGTGTGTAGTGGATATTGGGTAAATGGTAATGGTGGGTAAACCCACAAAACTCATTTTCATACTTAGGGTAATGGAAGAGTAATGGTGGGTAAACCCACAAAACTGATTTTCAACCTGAGGGTAATGGAAGTGTTATGGTGGGCAAACCCTCCAAAGTCATTTTGAACTGAGGGTTATGGAAGAGTAATGGAGGGTTAACCAACAAAACTCATTTACAAACTGAGGGTAATGGAAGTGTTATGGTGGGTAAACCCTCCAAAGTCATTTTCATACTTAGGGTGATGGAAGAGTAATGGTGGGTAACCCCTCCAAAGTCATTTTCATACTGAGGGTAATGGAAGAGTAATGGTTGGTAACCCCTCCAAAGTCATTTTGATACTGAGGATAATGGAAGAGTTAAGGTGGGTAAACCAACAAAACTCATGTACAAACTGAGGGTAATGGAAATGTAATGGTGGTTAAACCCTCCAAAGCCATTTTTATACTGAGGGTGATGGAAGAGTTATGGTGGCTGAACCCACAAAACTCATTTGCAAAGTGAGGGTTATGAAAGAGTAATGGTGAGTAAACCCACACAACTCATTTTCAAAGTGAGGGTTATGGAAGATGGTGGGTTAACCCTCCAAAGTCATTTTTATACTGAGGGTAATTGACGAGTAATGGTGGGTAAACCCTCCAATCTCATTTTCAAACTGAGGGTAATGGAAGTGTAATGGTGGGTAATAGTGCTGAAACGATTATCCGGGTAACCGTTAACGGTTATGAACTGCCGATTAACCGGTTACAAAGTCGGTAACCGGTTACTCGGAAGCCATTTTGTTTAACAATAATGATGCTCCATATGACGGGAGCTACAACCTTCAGATATGTTTACCGTTCACTTGAAGTTGAAATATTTTACTCTATGATATACATGATATTTAAGTTTTAAAATACAGTAGCATGTTGATTGTTAAGGGTAGGGCGTTTCCTGAATTTTGTTAACATGTACACTGAGCTCAATACACAAAACGATGCTGTTAACAAAGTATTTTATGTAAGGAATTCAATATACTTTTCAGGTGTTCTCAACACTGAATACTCGCTGCATCATGTCATTTTATTTGAAGATGAGTTAAAGAACCCTTATTTCACATGTCTTTACAATAAATGACGATTGAACAGTTTTATTTACAACAAACTTGTCTTCGATATATTGTTTCCTTCGCTATTTTGACAGTTGAGCTTGACACGCTTACTAACCTTCTGACCTCGAAATATTCGGTTTGCTTTGGACTTCTACCCTAGTAGCTATATATGACGTTCGCGTAGGGAAAACGTAAACAAGGGTTTCCAGGAATAATTTCAAATATATTTTTAGACCACCCAATCAAAAACGATAAAATAATAAAACCCGGTTAGCTGAATCTACACTTCAAGGTTTAAAATAAGACAAGAACGGGACCAATTAATATCTATAACACAATGCGGGATTAGTCTTCATATTCGGCCGCGCATAATTATTCCGTGTGTTGGAGTTATTATTATTTTACAAATGCAACTTATTTAGAGAAGACATCAAATGGCCGCTTTTTAAACGATTTATTGATCAACATAATCATGCAGTATACATGTAAGTTCATTTTATAAGATCAATAGATCTACTTCTCTTCTCTTTGCAATTTATGAAGGACCTACGTCGGCATGCATGGTAAAATAGTTCGAAAAAAGTATAACATTCATAAACAGTTCTTTGGCACCAATATTATTATTTTATTATCGTTTACACACGCATGCAAACGGTCTCCAAATTTGTAAATGTGTATAGGTAAAACAGTTGAACGGTCTTCCGTGTACATGTGTAACGTCCAACTCTTACTGACTAATGATGTGTCAGTCGGCATATTTAAGTTACGATTAACCGGTTAACCCCGGTTACGAGCAACGATTAACCGGTTACAAAATTCTGGTAACCGTTTCAGCACTAGTGGGTAAACCCTGCAAAGTCAATTCCATACTTAGGGTAATGGCAGAGTAATGGTGGGTAACCCCTCCAAAGTCATTTTGATACTGAGGATAATGGAAGAGTTATGGTGGGTAAACCAACAAAACTCATGTACAAACTGAGGGTAATGGAAATGTTATGGTGGGTAAACCCTCCAAAGCCATTTTTATACTGATGGTGATGGTAGAGTTATGGTGGCTGAACCCACAAAACTCATTTGCAAAGTGAGGGTTATGAAAGAGTAATGGTGAGTAAACCCACACAACTCATTTTCAAAGTGAGGGTTATGGAAGATGGTGGGTTAACCCTCCAAAGTCATTTTCAAACTGAGGGTAATGGAAGTGTAATGGTGGGTAAACCCTCCAATCTCATTTTCATACACAGGGTAATGGAAGAGTAATGGTGGGTAAACCCTGCAAAGTCAATTCCATACTTAGGGTAATGGCAGAGTAATGGTGGGTAACCCCTCCAAAGTCATTTTGATACTGAGGATAATGGAAGAGTTATGGTGGGTAAACCAACAAAACTCATGTACAAACTGAGGGTAATGGAAATGTAATGGTGGTTAAACCCTCCAAAGCCATTTTTATACTGATGGTGATGGTAGAGTTATGGTGGCTGAACCCACAAAACTCATTTGCAAAGTGAGGGTTATGAAAGAGTAATGGTGAGTAAACCCACACAACTCATTTTCAAAGTGAGGGTTATGGAAGATGGTGGGTTAACCCTCCAAAGTCATTTTTATACTGAGGGTAATTGAAGAGTAATGGTGGGTAAACTCACAAAACTCATTTTCAAACTGAGGGTAATGGAAGTGTAATGGTGGGTAAACCCTCCAATCTCATTTTCATACACAGGGTAATGGAAGAGTAATGGTGGGTAAACCCTGCAAAGTCAATTCCATACTTAGGGTAATGGCAGAGTAATGGTGGGTAAACCCTCCAAAGTCAATTTCATACTTAGAGTAATGGGAGAGTAATGGTGGGTAACCCCTCCAAAGTCATTTTCATACTTAGGGATGGTGATTGATGATTGATGGTGATTGATGGTGATTGATGGTGATTGATGATGATTGATGATGATTAATGATGATGATTGATGACATTGATGATCAATGAAATTGAGTATTGATGATTGATGGTGACGATTGATAATAATTGATGAAGATTGATGGTGATGATTGATAATTGATGATTGATCGTGATGATTGATAATAATGGATGATGATTGATGGTGATGATTGATGGTACGATGATTGATGGTGATGATTGATGATGATTGATGAAATTGATGATTGATGAAATTGATGATTGATGATTGATGGTGATGATTGATGGTGATGATTGATGATTTATGATATTGATGATTGATCATTGATGACATTGATGATTTATGGTGATTATGAAAAAAATCGGTAGTTGGTGGGTAGTGGGTGGGTAGTGGGTAGTGGCTGGGTAATGGGTAGTGGGTGGGTAGTTTATGGACATTGGGTAGTGGGTGGGTAGTGGGTAGTGGTTAGTGGGTAGTGGGTGGGTAGTAGGTGGGTGGTGGGTAATGGGTGGGTAGTGGGTGGGTAGTGGGTATTGGGTTGGTAGTGGGTGGGTAGTGGGTAATTGGTGGGTAGTGGGTAGCTGGTGGGTAGTGGGTGGGTAATGGGTGGGTTGTGGATGGGTAGTGGATGGGTAGTGGGTTGTGGGTGGGTAGTGGGTGGGTAGTGGTTAGTGGGTGGGTTTTGGGTGATAGTGGGTGGGTAGTGAGTTGGTAGTGGGTGGGTAGTGGGTACTGGGTTTGGAGTGGATTGGTAGTGGATGGGTTGTTGGTAGTGGGTGGGTAGTGGGTGGGTAGTGGGTAGTGGGTAGTGGATGGGTAGTGGGTGTATAGTTGGTAGTGGGTAAAATGGTCCCACAAAACTTATTTTCGAACTGAGGGTAATGGAAGAGTAATGGTGGGTAAACCCACAAAACTCATTTTCAAACTGAAGGTTATGGAAATGTAATGGTGGGTAAACCCTCAAAAGTCATTTTTATTCTGAGGGTGATGGAAGAGTGATGGTGAGTAAACCCACAAAACTCATTTTCATACTTAGGGTAATGGAAGAGTAATGGTGGGTAAACCCATTAAACTGATTTTCAACCTGAGGGTAATGAAAGTGTTATGGTGGGTAAACACTCCAAAGTCATTTTGAACTGAGGGTTATGGATGAGTAATGGAGGGTAAACCAACAAAACTCATTTACAAACTGAGGGTTATGGGAGAGTAAATTTGGGTAAACCCTCCAAAGTCATTTTCATACTTAGGGTAATGGAAGAGTAATGGTGGGTTAACCCTCCAAAGTCAATTTCATACTTAGGGTAATGGAAGAGTAATGGTGGTTAAACCCTCCAAAGTCATTTTGATTCTGAGGGTAATGGATGAGTAATGGTAGGTAAATCAACAGAACTCATTTACAAACTGAGGGTAATGGAAATGTAATGGTGGGTAAACCCTCCAAAGTCATTTTTATACTGATGGTGATGTAAGAGTAATGGTGGCTGAACCCACAAAACTTGTTTTCAAAGTGAGGGTTATGGAAGAGTAATGGTGAGTAAACCCACAAAACTCATTTTCAAAGTGAGGGTTATGGAAGAGTAATGGTGGGTAAAGCCTCAACAAAGTGATTTTCGGCAGGTTGGTAATGGGGTTAATAGTCATTGAACCCATTAAAGTCATTTAAGCAGTAGGGTAATGGGGTCTTGGTCATTGAACCCAACAAAGTCATTTACAGCAGGAGGGTAATGGGGAAAAAGTGGCTGAACTCACCAAAGTCAATATCAACAATAGGGTAAAGGGGGTAATGGTCAATGATCTCATCGAAGTCATTTTCAGCAGTAGGGTATGGGGGTTTTAAGTATTGCTCATAAACAGACTCAATTAAACCGAGTCTGCAATTTTCAGTATTTGCTTTGTTTTCTGTGCTTTCAAAGGATCTCCCCTTATTTAGATTATATAATTTACAACAGCAGATGTTAAGTGCTTGTGTGGCGGCTGTAAAAAGTCGCCCCGTACTTCATTCTCAGTGTTGTTATACTTTCTGGTCCTTTGGAATCATTGATTTCAGCGCATTTATAGTTGAAAGTTGAATTCCGCTTAAGCTGGTGCTAGGGGGCGTGAGCATTGTTGCATATTTAAGTATTGCTCATGAACAGACTCAATTAAACCGAGTCTGCAATTTTCAGTATTTGCTTTGTTTTCTGTGCTTTCAAAGGATCTCCCCTTATTTAGATTATGTTGACTAAACAAAACAAAGTCCATTTCAACAAGAGGGTAATGTGGGTAATTGAACATAAAATCGTTAAGACCAGGTGGGTGATCAGGGTTATGGTCATGAACCAACCAATCATTTTCAGCAGTAGGGTAATGGGGGTAATGGTCATTGAACCCAACGATGTCGTTACAGCAGGTGGGTAATTGGGGTAACGGTAGTTGAAATCACTTAAGTCATTTTCAGCAGAAGGGGAATAGTGGTTAATGGTGGGGGACCCTAACGGAAGTTAATGGTGATTGTATGCAATAAGAACAAAGGATTCTATTTTTAGTAACCAACATAATTCTGGGTAATCCCTTTTTACATGTAGACAAAAATCAATTGATAAAAATAGAACAATTACAATCACGTGATACATCTCCTACTGATTTAATATCATCATGTGACTAAGTCATATGATTTCTATTTATACGTATGGACATATCCACAGTGGACAAGTCGTCAAAGTGCCTAGTGGGTAGTGGGTGGGTAGTGGGTAGTTGGTGGGAAGTGGGTAGTGGGTGGGTAGTGGGTGGGTAGGTGGGTAGTGGATGGGTAGTGGATGGGTGGGTAATGGGTGGGTAGTGGGTAGTGGGTGGGTAGTGGGTGGTGGGTAGTGGGTAGTGGGTGGGTAGTGGATAGTGGGTGGGTAGTGGGTAGTGGGTGGATAGTGGATGGGTGGGTAATGGGTGGGTAGTGGGTAGTGGGTGGGTAGTGGGTGGTGGGTAGTGGGTAGTGGGTGGGTAGTGGATAGTGGGTGGGTAGTGGGTAGTGGGTGGGTAGTGGATGGGTGGGTAATGGGTGGGTAGTGGGTAGTGGGTGGGTAGTGGGTGGTGGGTAGTGGGTGGGTAGTGAGTAGTGGGTGGGTAGTGGGTGGTGGGTAGTGGGTAGTTGGTGGGTAGTGGATAGTGGGTGGGTAGTGGGTGGGTAGTGGATGGGTGGGTAATGAGTGGGTAGTGGGTAGTGGGTGGGTAGTAGGTGGTGGGTAGTGGGTGGGTAGTGGGTAGTGGGTGGGTAGTGGGTAGTTGGTGGGTAGTTGGTAGTGGGTTAAGTGGGTGGGTAGTGGGTATTGGGTAATGGAAGAGTAATGGTGAGTAAACCCCCCAAAGCCATTTTCATACTGAGGGTAATGGAAGGGCAATGGTGAGTAAACCCATAAAAGTCACTTTACAGTTGAAGGTAATGGGAGGGTTATCGTGGATAACCCCAAAGTCGTTTTTATAAGGAGGGTTATGGGAGGGTATAGTGTATAGATAAACCCTACAAAGCCATTATCATACTGAGGGTAATGGAAGTCTTATGGGGATTCATCCCTCCAAAGTCATTTGCAGCAGATGGGTAATGACGCTAGTTGTCGTTGGATCAAACAGTCTGTTTCAGCAGAGGGTCGATAGGGGTAATGGTGGCTGTCTCCACAAAATTGTTTTCAGCAGGTGGGTAATAGAGGTAGTGGTCAGAGAAGGGATAACAGTCGCTAAACTCACCAAAGTCATTTCAGCAGAAAGGTAATGGGGTTATGGTCATTGAACCCACCAAAGTCATTTTCAGCAGGAGGGTAATGGGGATAACAGTGGCTGATCCAACCAAAGTCATTTTCAGCAGTAAGGTAATGAGGGTAATGATGGCTGAACACAACAAAGTCATTTTCAACAATAGGGTAATGGGGTTATGATGGCTGAACACAACAAAGTCATTTTAAACAATAGGGTAATGGGGGTTATGGTCATTGAACTCATGGAAGTCATTTTCAGCAGTAGGGTAATGGGGGTTATGATGGCTGAACACAACAAAGTCATTTTCAACAATAGGGTAATGGGGGTAATGGTCATTGAACTCATCGAAGTCATTTTCATCAATAGGGTAATCGGGGTTATGATGGCTGAACACAACAAAGTCATTTTCAGCAGTAGGGTAATGGGGGTTATGGTCATTGAACCCAACGATGTCGTTACAGCAGGTGGGTAATTGGGGTAATGGTTGTTGAAACCACTTTAGTCATTTTCAGCAGAAGGGTAATGGGGGTAATGGTCATTGAACTCATTGAAGTCATTTTCAGCAGTAGGGTAATGGGGGTTATGATGGCTGAACACAACAAAGTCATTTTCAACAATAGGGTAATGGGGGTAATGGTCATTGAACTCATCGAAGTCATTTTCAACAATAGGGTAATGTGGGTAATGGTCATTGAACTCATTGAAGTCATTTTCAGCAGTACGGTAATGGGGTTATGATTGCTGAACACAACAAAGTCATTTTCAACAATATGATAATGGGGGTAATGGTCATTGAACTCATCGAAGTCATTTTCAGCAGTAGGGTAATGGGGGTTATGATGGCTGAACACAACAAAGTCATTTTCAACAAAAGGGTAATGGGGTAATGGTCATTGAACTCATCGAAGTCATTTTCAACAATAGGGTAATGGGGGTAATGGTCATTGAACTCATCGAAGTCATTTTCAGCAGTAGGGTAATGGGGGTTATGATGGCTGAACACAACAAAGTCATTTTCAACAATAGGGTAATGGGGGTAATGGTCATTGAACTCATGGAAGTCATTTTCAGCAGTAGGGTAATGGGGGTTATGATGGCTGAACACAACAAAGTCATTTTCAACAATAGGGTAATGGGGGTAATGGTCATTGAACTCATCGAAGTCATTTTCAGCAGTAGGGTAATGGGGGTTATGATGGCTGAACACAACAAAGTCATTTTCAGCAGTAGGGTAATGGGGGTTATGGTCATTGAACCCAACGATGTCGTTACAGCAGGTGGGTAATTGGGGTAATGGTTGTTGAAACCACTTAAGTCATTTTCAGCAGAAAGGTAATGGTGATTAATGGTGAGGGATCCCTACCGGAAGTTAATGATGATGGTATGCAATTAGAACAAAGGATTCTATTTTTAGTAACAGACATAATTCTGGGTAAACCAATTGCTAAAATAGAACAATTATAATCACATGATACATCTACTACTGATTTAATATCATCATGTGACTAAGTCACATGATTTCTATTTATAAGTATGGACATGTCCACAGTGGACAAGTCGTCAAAGTGCTTATACCCTAACCCTAACCCTAACCCTAACCCTAACCCGTACCCTAACCCGTACCCTAACCCGTACCCTAACCCGTACCCTAACCCGTACCCTAACCCGTACCCTAACCCGTACCCTAACCCGTACCCTAACCCGTACCCTAACCCTAACCCGTACCCTAACCCGTACCCTAACCCGTACCCTAACCCGTACCCTAACCCGTACCCTAACCCGTACCCTAACCCGTACCCTAACCCGTACCCTAACCCGTACCCTATTAAATGGAAAATTTTATTTTTAAATTTAGTCCAGTCTATTTCTTACAATATAGTCCAAAATAAAAAACAGTGTAGACCCTGATCAGAGGGCTCACCAAGGAGCCCTCTGACCAGTGTCTACACTGTTTGCATAGGACAAGTGTACTCCTAACAGGTACACTGTTTGCTAATGACGCATATATGCGTGACTAGGGATCAGTGAATACACTGTTTGCATAGGACAAGTGTACTCCTAACAGGTACACTGTTTGCTAATGACGCATATATGCGTGACTAGGGATTAGTGAATACACTGTTTGCATAGGACAAGTGTACTCCTCACAGGTACACTGTTTGCTAATGACACATATATGCGTGACTAGGGATCAGTGAATACACTGTTTGCATAGGACAAGTGTACCCCTAACAGGTACACTGTTTGCAAATGACGCTTATATGCGGGACTAGGGTTCAAAAAGTTAAGCCTCTTTATCCTTCAATCAATACCTACCTCTGTCAGGGTCCAGCTAAGGGCATGGCTCCAGATAAAAGGGAGTTATTTCAACAAATCAAACATTTTCTCACTCATTTTAGCACCAAACCCTATGGTGTCACTAGTCATTAGAACCGTCTCTTCGAGACGATTCTAATGAGTAGTGACACCATAGGGTTTAATTCAACAATGAAGATTTAAGTTTTTGAAAAACTACCCTTAACTGGTGCTCTTTAAGGGGATTACATCCAATGCTTATAGCCTTATATCTGTACAAAGTCATATGGTATGACTACTCATTAGAATCTAAGAGACAATTTTAATGAGAAGTCACACCATAGTATTGGGTGAAGACACAAAGGAGTCAATGTTAAGAAACTGAATTATGTTGCGTGCGTCAGGTTTCGTTCTTTCTTTTTATCTGTACAACAATCATACTTTCATCACAATTACACCTGTGTACAGATTTTGGTTTAATCCATTACTCCATAATGTTATTACGTCTTATAACGTCTTGAAATTTTCTCCCACTGAAGAAAATAGTTACATGTACATTTCATACACTCATGAATATGCACCATAAGAAATATGTTCCATATTCTAAAAGATTGTAGGTTAAAGCAGGCTTAAGGCGCATTCTGATTTACTCAGCCTGTTTTAAAAGGTCACGTGACTCAACAACTAGAAACAAGACATGGCCTAAAGGGTTAAAAATAAAAGCAAAACATATTACAATTGTAATACTTTATTATCATAATTATTCATTATAGATGGCTTTTGAAATAATGTCTTCTTTCAGTGACGCTTCAATAACATATTCAAACTACACTTTATTGCATATAATTGTTCGTTCCTAATATGTTTGGTACCCACTAGCCAAGTAAGTGATAGCTAATACTGTTAAAATAAAATCTGTGAATATTCTTTACCTCATTCATCACTGAAACTTCTATCGGCATCTCATCTGGATCAAAACTGTTTGCAACAGCTATCGCAAAATTGCATGCAGCGTACAGCAGAGAAATCGATATTGAGTAATTGTTACATCTAGCAAAGAATATTCTATAGCACAGTAAAAGAATAATAATATTCAAAACTTCTATCAACTTTCAATTTAACCCCTTTACTGTTTTACCCCGACTACTCACTCACTCTCAGTGACGCGGCGTCTGATCAGGATCCAAACTGTTTAACACTCATTTCAAAATGTCTACAGTCAAAACACCTTTTTTAATTTTGACAATAAAGGCAGCTGACAATAGTTTATAATTGATGACGCCATGGCAGTGAAGGGGTTAAATATCATAATAGTCTTTTTACTTAGATGAATAAGTTTAGCTTTTTAAACCTTACTGGCTGGTGAAACAATTAAGCTTAATGAAAGTACAATACAATTGGTGAATACTAAGTTCTTAAACCTAAGTGATGAAACTTTATTTAAATATCTAATTGATTTTAAATACTAATATCACTAAATGTTGTTCACTTTGAGTGTCAACACAATTTCATGTTCAAAAACTCGTTGATTAGTGTACCGAATATACATGTATATGGCCAAAACTGACTATACACAGGGCAAGAGGATAATCTCACCCATTTAGATGAAACAGGCCCAAATGAAATACAATATATTGTAGAAAATTGCGATACTTTGCATATGTTAATGATTGAATGTTAAACAGTTTGGACACCGACCAGCCACCGTATTATTCGCTGTCTTGTCTGGTTCCAAACTGTTTGAAATGGACATTAGATCTTGGGGAACAAAGCTATTTGCTGGGAAAGAATAACATGGCATATAAATAAAATATACCCCCGTTTAAACACCCCCACACCCCCCGTCTAATAAACACACCCTCCAAACATCTAAAGAAAGAAAAATCCCCAAAGCAAAACCAGCTGAATTAGTCTTAAATTGTTGATTTCTAATTATTTTAACTATTTGCGTGCTATCGGCTGATATATGTGCCACAGTTATAACCTTTGTAAACAATTTGGATCCAGATGAGACGCCGCGTAACGCGGCGTCTCATCAGGATCCAGTCTGTTTGACACTCTGACCCTGTTTTGATAAGAAAATTAGAGAATTTTATGTTTAGAACATCAGCAGACGACAAGTGTTGCAGACGAAAAAGTTAACAAACATGCAAAGAGTTAAAACTTAGTACACCTTCGTCTGCTACATTTTTCGCAAGCTATTTTTCAAATTTTCAAAAAAATGTCTTTATAAACCAGGGGCAGAATGTCAAACAGTTTGGAGACTGAAAAGACGCCGCGTTACGCCGCGTCGCATAGTACTTTTGCGCCGTTACCATGCAAACACTAAAAGCCTGCTTAAATCTTGTGATTCAGCACCGCAACTAAGGACGTTCACCTCAAACAGCGCCAACGGGCAACAGTTTCATGAACAGACGCTGTGTAACGCGGCGTCTGATCAGGATCCAAACTGTTTCACACTCGTTTCGACAATTTTTGTAAGCCTTTTAATTAGACTGGAATGTTCAAAGGCAGTGTACTGTTGAACAGCACCAAAACTTTTACAGTACCTGAATGTCTCCAGGTACATAATAAGCACATATAATACTATATGTACTTAGAATAACATATTGCAAATCACACTATATGATGATGAAAATCTTTCTGCTTTGCAGTATTATTATCGTTCATCTCCCTCTCGTTCACTTGTAAGTCGGGAGTGTAACAAAAGTGGATTGAATTCATACACACTATAATGTTACACGGTGGAGAAGACGGTATTCTTTCCATAATAAACGCGTTTACGTTAAAACGATAATTAGATTGCAAACAGTTTGGACCTGATCAGACGCCGGGTAACCCGGCGTCTGATCAGGCTCCAAATTGTTTGCCACTCTGATTAAAATAAATGCAAAAAATGTCTTATTGTATATTTTATTGCAATGCGTTTGCGTTTCGAGTGCATTTAAACGGGAAAGAATAACGTGTTCTACCATTGTAGATGTAATTCACGACGATGAATTTTTCCGCGCCTTCTTGGATTCTAAATCAGAAATGGCGGTCTTGAATCTGTCGGCGAAGTTAGCTATCACAGCAAATATCTGGTCGGATTTCTGGTACATTGGCTCTCCAAATCGCATCTACAAGAAGACAAACGTAAATGTCTACTACGACCACTAGATTATTCTAATTATTTGTTGTTTCAAAATATTAACATGTTTTATCATCAATATATCCTACATACAGATATGCATATTTATAAGGACACATCAACTACTATGCAGGTAATCTAAATAAGTAAGTAATGTTTGCTTTCGAACCAATCCATCTGCAAGATATTGTTAGCACATTGTGCATTATATGTATGTGTTTATATAATTGTAAAATATATGACAAAGAAAATGTTTAAACTGAAGTAGTTCATTGCTTAACCCTTTACCTCATAGAAGCGACTTTTAGCGCATTTAGCAAGGTTAAAGTACATGTAAAAAGAAAGTTTCTTTATTAAAGGCTGCCAGGCAAAATGTTTGGCGATTGGTCATAATGTCTAGTTAGTTGGCGTCTAATCTGGCTCCAAATTGTTTGCAATGGACAAATAGTTTTAAGCACACACACACACATTTAGTATGAACTAATGATGTCTTCCCTGCAATGCCTGTACATGTATATTGGCGAGAGGAATAATAAATTATCTGAAAATAACTGACTGTATAAATGACGACGCTTGGGACAGCTAACCGATAAGACGTCATCCCCCCCCAAAATGCGTTTACGCTCAAACTATTATTTCCATTACAAACAGTTTGGAGCCAGATCAGACGCCGGTTAACCCGGCGTCTGATTAAGCCCCAAACTGTTTGCCACTCAGATTGAAATAAATAGTCAGACTTGTTAAATTACTTATTTTTTACATTTTAATGCAGTCCGTTTGTGTTTCGTTTGCGTTTAAACGTTATAGAATAACGTCTTCTCCATTTAACACTAAGATAGACGTGCAAGTATTGACTGGAATCAGCACATAACATCGGTGAATAGCAGACAGAGAACCTTACCAACACTTTTCTGTATTTTGTGTGGAGTTCTGCACATCGGCGGTCAAGTTTCTCAAGTTTCAGCTCATACTCTACCACAAGGTTCTGACAAAAGAAATACATTGTGTGCAGTATACCAGCGTTTTGAAACTCTTTTTCAAAATGCCTTTCTTATTCTCTCTACTATTATTTCTATCAGTCGGCAATCTTTAGCCGGTCGGTTCATTGTTGATTGATGGGGGTAATGTAATCGACATTTTAGGGACTGTCTTTTATATGTTTATTCATGTTTTGTTTTATATCTAATTGTAGTTATTTTGTCTTTTCTCGCTTTGTAGGTATATTTATGAGTAATAAGGCTTATTACTCCCCTCCCCCACCTAAAAATATTTTTACATTTTCCCTATACTAGTATACTAGTATCCCCCCTCGAGGAATAAAGGTAAAATTTTAAAAAGGCCGGATGTTCAAGAACATCCAGAAAACTATTTGACAAGAGAGAAAATGCAAAAAAATAAATTTTCTTACCCTTGCTGGTCACCTCGAGAAATAGTAAAAAGTCCGACATTGTACAATGTAAACACACACCTAACCCGCTGGTTGAGTGAAAAATCAATAAGCTCTAACAGGTAAATAACACAGCGGACTATATACCCACTTATCAGTGGCCATGAAGTGTGTACAGTATCGATTACAAATATAGACAGCGGTGAGCTAGTCTGTTTACATGTTGCCTAGGACGTTGTCATAATATATTCATTAGTTCCCTGTAAACATATAGCAGACTGGAACGCTCTTTCTTTCAAACAAACAGTAGAGAGCAGACGTTTTTACCTTGCCTCTTGTTAACAGCACGTTATATTAACTTCTAAAACCAAATCAAAAGCTAAATCATGTAAGTACTGCATTTTATTTAATATTTTGTGTTCTGTATTGTTTGTAGGTAATTATATTTATTAGTTTAGTGTATTTTTAATATGAAGTTTTTAATAACAGGACATATTTGAGTAATTATATGTCTACCATATATTGATACAGAATAAATTGTAATAGTTGATTATATTCTATTTCAGCAGCTCAGAAATGAACGCATTTTGGAAACAAGACCCTGAAATATTTGTCACAAAAGACATGGAATCATCTCAAGAAGTCATGGATCGCATATAGTAACAGCGCTACCGCAGTTGGAGCCGTCAACAGATCGATACACCGCAGACGAAGTCTACAGACCGCTTAAAGGATTTTCAATAAAATTCAATGTGTGTATTGTACGGGGTTTAACATAGCTCGCCAGCATTGATCTGAGATTATTGATTTAACGAGTGAACCAGTGTGGTTATATTAGAACTGTGTCGCGATCCTTCATGATCGCGGCCTAGTTAACTATTTATAGTAACAATTCTAGTGAGAAGTGTTTATATGTACAATCTAGGGCACGATCCTTCATGATCGCGGCCTAGTTAACTATTTATAGTACATACCGTGTTTCATAACATAGTAACGGCGCTACTGCGGTAGCGCCGTTTTCAAGTGTGATATTGGATTTCTATATACCTGAGTGACTGCTATATTTAGAAACTGTTATGCATAATCGGGTAACTTTCTAAAGTTAATATACAGCTCTTATCACGAGTGTTTATAGTGTTTGACTTGTATGTATTTTTTTCAAATTAAAATTTTGAAACTGATTGTTGTTTTGGTAATATCTAAAACTCAGTAAGCTGTAACTCTTGATCATAAAAACCACCTTTAATTTCTTCCCCGTTTAAATCCTTTATTTTATAAGTAATAGGATCTGTATTTAAAACTTCTTCAATAACAAATATTTCTGTTCTCCAACGAGTAGTATAACCCTTTTCAAATGTACCTTTCTTTTTTGATATCCTTACTCTATCTCCGACTTTGAATTTAGGTTTTTTAGCGTCCTCTTCTTTTTCTGGATATAAATTTTCATACACTGTTGCTTCATTTTCTAATTTACTCGCTTCAACAGGCGTCATTTTAATTGAAGAATGTACTGTATTATTATAATCATTAACCAATTCATCTAATACATCATAATATTTAGTAGTTTCATGAGCTGTAAAATATTTAAACATACGTTGTTTCATTGTTCCTATCCAACGTTCTACTACACTAGATTTTTCTTCATTCTCAGTTGAATATAACTTTATGTTATTATCTTTTAACAATTCTTTTACTTGAGAGTTATAAAATTCTCTCCCCTTGTCGGCCCAAATAAATCTCGGCTTTCTTTCTTTAAATAATGTTTTAAAGGCTTCACTTACTGTTACTCCTGTTTTATTTTTTAAAGGAATTAACCAACCATATTTACTAAAAACATCTATAACTGCTAATAAATATTTATAGTGTTTATTTTGTTTTGAATACTGTTGCATATCTGCCAAATCAACTGCCCATGTTTGATCTATTGAATTAACATAAACACGTCTTTTAGGAAATTTTTTTATAACTCTGTGATGTAATTCATCTGCTAATTTATTTGTTAGAAGGGAACCGTCCGACTTGCTCTCTAGACTGCTTATAAATCTATTCTTTTTAGATCCACACTCAGAACATTTAGCTTTTAACATTTGTCTATTATTAGCTGTTGTTACTTGCTCTACTGAATCATTTTCAGTATGTTTTTTACAACGTAAACAATATATTTTTTGTTGCTCCATTTTTTAATAGTTAAAATTGAGTTCTTTAAAAATGAGCGAAGGTAAAACTTGTACAAAATGTAAGGAATATAAGGTACTAAGTGAGTATCACAAAGCAACAGATAGAAGGATGGGTGTTAAATCTGCATGTAAACAATGTCTAAAACCTATGAAACAAAAACATTATCAAAATAACAAAGAAAAATATAAACAATCTTATCAAGAGTTTATGTTAAGAAATCCTGATTATCATAAAAATTACCGAATTCGGAAATCCTAATTAAAAAATGTTTCTAATAAAATGGGACCGAAAAAATCAAACTCTAAAAATAATAAAAACTATATTAAAGAAGTTATTAACAAAAGTGGTATTAATATAAATAATTATTTTAAAAAGATTAAACCAGATGTTAAAAGATTAGTTTTATCATTTCCTAATGTTAAATTTAATTTAATAATGAAAACTATTTATTCAAAACCTATAGCCATGAATGAAAAAATAGAGAGACATTATAATAGTGGGTTTATAAAACTTCGAGCACAAAACGAATTTAATGAAGTTTATAATTCTATTATTGAAAAGTATAAAGTATGGGAAGAAGAACATCAGGGAAAAGAATCTGGGTTAATATTTAATGAAATAGAAAATACAGAAGTTAAAGTTGTTAGAGTAAAAAGTTTAAATGGTTCTTCTTATTTTGATCTAGGAATAAAATTCAATAGTCTATTAAATATTAAAAACAATGATACCCAATGTTTTGCCTATAGTGTAATTGCTGGAATGCTATATAAATTAAAAGAGAATCCTGATGATAATCCTAATTTTTCAGATACATTTTCAAAAATGAATAAAAACCCCGCAAGAGCATCAAATTACAAACCTTATTTAGACATTATTAATATGAAAAATATTAAATCTCCAGTAAGTATAAATTCGATTGAAACATTTGAAAAACAAAATGAAAATATAACTATCAATGTATTTGGAATTGAAAAGAACCTTTTAGATACTGAAGAAGTTGATTTTTCTAAATCATTACAAGAAAACAATCTACGTAATATTTATCCATTATATAGAAGTAAATTTAAAGATAGAAAATATGTTATAGATTTATTATATGTCACTCTAAACGATAAAAAACATTATTGCTTAATTAAAAATTTTAATGCTTATCTTAATCATAATCATAATAAAAGATATCATTGTAGAAATTGTATTGCTGCTTCATATACTACTGAAAAAGCTTTAGAAAAACACATGAAAGAATGTACAACAAATGAACCATTAAAATTTATTATGCCAAATAAAGGAAGTAAGTGTAAATTTGAAAATCCTCATTTTAAATTAAAACTACCATTTGTTGGATATGCAGACTTTGAATCAATTAATATAAAATTAAATTATATGGAGCCTGATCTCCGGAAACAAATAAATAAATTAAGAATTAAATATAAATCACATAATGTTAATTCTAAAATAAAATATATGATTATCAATAAAATAATGAAAGAAGAAGAAATATCTAAAAAAAGATCTAAAATAATTTATCATAATTATGTTAATAATAAATTATCTGATGAAAGAACTAAAATATATTTAGATAAAATCAAAGAAAAATACATTACAAAATATTTTAATAAATTAATAGATAACATTTTTGATAAATGGATTGAAGATGGAAAACATATTGAAGTAAGTGATTATGAAATAAATAAATATTGTGAAAATAATGAAAAAAAGATTAATAGACTTAGTGAAAGAATAAAAGAAAAGATAAAAAGAGAAAATATTAAACTATCTTTTAAAGATAATACAATAAATTTACAACAACAAAAAGTAGTTTCATATAATTTACAATTAGTTTCTCAATATCCGGATATTATACCAAATGAAAATATTAACTATACACCTAGTGAAAATGCTGAAAAAGATTTTATTGAAACATGTTTATACTATAATAATAAAATTAAAGGGGCTTATTATCGTGCAGAAAAGAATTTTAAAATATCAGAAAAGAAAAAAGAAAAACTATATAATACTTCTGATTGTTGTTATTTGTGTAAACAGAAATTAGAAAGAGAGGAAAAAGTAATTGAACATTCCCATTTATCAGGTCAATTCAGAGGAATTTCCTGCTCTAGTTGTAATAGAAAAGAATCTAGAGATGGAAAACAATTTCCGATCTTTTTTCATAATGGAAGTGGATATGATTTTCATTTTATAACAGAAGAATTATTAAAACATGAAACAGAATATAAAAAAGTAAAGGTATTACCAAAGGATAGTGAAAATTATATATCAATAACATTTGGGGATCGATATTTTAAGTTAGTTTTTAAAGATAGCTATAGATTTTTACTGAGTAGCATAGATAATTTATCTAAAACATTAAAAGATGATCAATATAAAATACTTAAAAGAGAATTATCTGATGATGTTTTATTTGAAGATTTAAAATATAATGATGAAGGAAGAAGTTTTAAAGGAGTATTTCCTTATGATTTCTTTGATTCTTTTGAAAAATTAAAATTAGAAGAATTCCCCGATAAAAAAGAATTTTATTCAATATTATACCAAAAGGATATATCTGAAAAAGAATATGAACATGGGAAAAAGATATTCAACAGATACTGTAAAACATTCAAAGATTATTTAATGCTTTATCAAAAACTAGATGTGTTAATATTAACAGATGTATTTGAAAATTTTAGAGATCTCTGTTTAAAATCATATGAAATCGATCCAGCTTATTGTTATTCTGCACCGGGATTAACATGGAATGCAGGATTAAAGTATACAGGAATTGAATTAGATTTGTTAACTGATACAGATATGAGAATGATGTTTCAAAAAGGAATACGAGGGGGATTTTCAGGCGTATTAGGAAATCGTTTTGTTGAAGCAAATAATAAATATACAGTTAAAGATATCGGAGACTCGCGTAATAAAATAAAAAACTCAAATTATTTATGGTATACAGATGCTAATAACTTATATGGTTGTGGAATGTCAGAGAAACTTCCTTATAAAAACTTTAAATGGGAAGAAGATATAAAACAAGATATAAACTATTATTTGGATAAATGTAATGAAGATGATGGAATGGTTTTTAAAGTAGATTTAGAATATGATAATTTAACAAAATTCAAATTAAGAAAATTCCCGCCTATGCCCGTTTCAAGAAAGATAAATAAAAAAGAAATATCAGATTATTCAAGAGATTTATTAAAACAAAATAATATGAAATTAGGAAATGTTGAAAAATTAATATTAGATCTTCATGATAAAAAAGAGTATATTGTACATTATGATATTCTCAAATATTACATTTCTCTTGGAATAAAAGTAACAAAAATTCATAGCATAATATCCTTTAATCATAAACCATGGTTAAAAGATTATATTGATTTCAATACAAAAATGAGAGCAAAAGCAACAAATGATTTTGAAAAAGATTTCTGGAAGTTAATGAATAATTCTTTTTATGGAAAGACTTTAGAAAATATTTCTAATAGATGTATAGTAGAATTAATAAATAAACCCGAAGATTTAAAACGATTAGCTTCAAAAGATAATTTAAAAGATATTATAGATTTCAATAATGATTTTAAAGCGGTATTATTAAATTATAAATCAATGTACTTTAATAAACCAATTTATTTAGGAATGTGTGTTTTAGATTATTCAAAATTAGTAATGTATAAATTTTATTATGATATTATTGAAAAATACTTTCCAAATAATGAGGTTTTATACAGTGATACCGACAGTATGGTATTAAATATATTCACAGAAGATCTATATTCTGATTTAGAAAAAATAAAAGATCATTTAGATACCTCTAACTATCCAAACGAAGATCCATTGTTTTCAAATATAAATGAAAAAGTAATCGGAAAGTTCAAAGATGAACTAGGTGGCAATGTAATGTCAAAATTTATTGCAATAAAAAGTAAAATGTATGGATATGAATATTTAGAAGATTCAAATATTAAATTCAAATGTTTAGCAAAAGGTGTTAATAAAACAACTAAAAAAGAATTTAATTCTGCATCATATGAAGATTGTTTATTTAATAGAAGAATAATTCATAAAACAATGTTTAATTTAGTACATAAGAAACATAATATATATTTAAATCAAATGAATAAAATAGGGTTATCTCCTTTTGATGATAAAAGATATATATGTGACAATGGAATAGATACACAACCTTATGGTATTGAATCTTTATACTTTACTTAATTTATTTTTGTCTTTATACTTTATATAATAAACTTCCATGCAACAAACCCTGTTAATACCATGCCACCAACAATAAATGCAATCTCCCTATTCTTCTGATCTTCTGATGGAGTATAGAAATCACTTAATGTAGGTTCTGGTGGTAAATCAGTTAGTTCTTTTCCAGTTATATAATAATATTGTTTCATAGCTGTATCAACATTATCAAATGTTTGTTCAGCGTGATGTTCTTTTTTCATTACCTTATTAATATAATCTAATCTTTCAGTTCTTTTTTTATTCCATTCAGATTGTGCTGATTCTAATTGTTCCATTGCTTTATCGTGTCTTTTTCTCTCTTCATCACTATTTCTACCCATATGTGAAAATAAATAATTACCACCAGTAAATGCTAATGCATTTGTTACTGCCCCTCCAATCATCATTGCTACTGCACTAGCCATTTTTAAAGAAAATAAAATTACTTCATAATATCAGCGGGTATAATACCTTGTTTAACTAACATATCTTTCGTTGCCATTGCAAGTAATATATCAATAGATAACATTCCAATATCTACCATATTAAAATCTACTTTTGGTGGTGGTCTTTTCAATAGTTTTCTACCTAATTCTGAATACCCAATTGTTAATACAGTTTCCACTCCAGCATGATATAACATGTTTGCTATTTGTTTTCCGTCTATTTGTGTTGTCATTTTTATATATTAAATTTAATTAAATTCAAATGGATCAATTTCTTTCTTTTGTATTCCCATAGGGGTCTCCGGAATCACAGGTTCCTGTTTTATCACTGGTTCAACTTGTTTAGAATTATATATATATAATCCCAATCCAACAACTCCAATTAGACATAAAGGGATATAATTTTTATATATATCTATTTTAACTTCATCATTCTCTTTTGTTATAGATTTAACTTCATCTTTTGTCATAGGCGCGCTATCGCTCACATCTTTTGTTATAGTTTTTAATTGTGTGTTTTCTTTCTTTATTTCTTCCGTTTCTTTTCTTTTTAATTCAGCTTTCATTTTTTTTGCTTCTGCACCCTTTTTACCTGCAGCTACTCTTTTCGGGTTTTTCTGTTTTTTTGTTTCTTCATTCATCTTTTTTTATTGTAATTTTTTCACTTTTCTCTTCTTGATTAAAATTAATATGTTTTGCTGTTGTTAGCATAGCAGTAAAAGGAGCCAGATACATTCCATAATTATAATACAATTCACAACATGAACTAGTCAAAGCATGATTTATAAATGGATCTTCTTCTAAATCTTGTATTAGTTTTGGAGGATTAACAACATTAAAATATTTAGATACACCCATAACATATAAATTAATAAAAGAGTTTCCTAATGTCTTAGTCATACTTGCTCCTAATCTAGCTTCATATCTACAGTATAGTTTGTTTATTTGTTCTTGTGTCATTGTATCAATTTCTGACATTTGTAAGTCTTTTCCAAGATATTGTTTACTTCCACCACCAGCAACAATAGCTGATAATCTTTCACGTTTTGTTTCTTCGTGTTCATTATTTTGATCGATTTTAGTAAGTAAGACTTCAGCATCCATTTTTAAATATTTATTTTTTATTTTCAAATATTTATTTTTTATTTTAAAAAAATTAAATATCACATATCCCACTATTGATAAGACTGCAGTGTTTGTTATCAGAAATGTTATCTGACAGATAATTGTTAGCATTGTCTTTTTTATTGCTTATTTTTTAAGCATTACTTAAGCATACTCTTATTTTTTGCTATATTACTTAAGCATAGCTAAAGCATTACTTAAGTAATGCTTAAGCATAACTAAAGCATTACTTAAGCATCCGCTTATTTTTTGTTAAATTACTTAAGCATTACTTAATCAACCACCCAATAATCAGCAGGTTGGTCAGTTTTTAAAATTAATTTACGATGCTTCTTTTTTTTTAGTTCTTCCTTTATTCTTTGTCGTTCTTCCAATGTGGGAATAACATCATTCTCTCTCAAACAATTTTCAAAACTATCTCTGTCCTTAGTGTAGAACATACACAACCATTTTGTTTGTTCTCTTAAATCTTTCAAAACTGAATTATATCTTTGTGATATAACCCATACTGATTGTTCTGCATGTCTACCTGAAAATGCAAGTTCAGACAGCATATCTTTTTTCTTTGTTAGTTCTTTTGTTGCACTACAATCATCAATGATGTACAGAGTTGGATAACCAGCATATTTATTGAAAAAATATCTTAATAGTTCTTGTAATTTCTCTTCTCCTTTGTCTATTGGATTTACGATAAAAATATTCTTTGTTTTAGGGTTTTTAACGTCACCAATCCACTCACGATTTTTATATGTCTTGTTCCATAGAATAGTTGGACAAAGTATAACAATATATTTAAATACACCTCTATATTTACCTTCAAGTAAGTCTAAAACAAATTCGGTCTTTCCACAACCAGTTTGACCACAAATAATTGCACAGTGCGGGTATTTAGGTAATTCCATTTTTTAAGTGATTAATAATTGACTTCTTTAAATCTACCATCTTCAAAATTAATTTGTGCATCTTGTATAACAAACAGATAAACATTTATTGACTCATCTGCTTCTGCTTCTTTCGTTATTTGTATTGTGATACCTTCTGATGCATTTTCAATTCTTCTTCCAGAACCGTGTAGTGAGTTATCATCCGTTGAACGTAAATCTAACCACAATGCATAGTTGTCAGTCAGATACCTTTCTAAGGTTGTACTAGTGAAGTATAAATCTTTTGCAATCTTATCTATTTCCTTATTTCTCTTTGATGTTAAACCAAAGAATTTGTTAATCTCATCCCATTGTTGATATGCTTTCATTCCTTGACTGTAAAGTTGATTTGGGACTCCTTCTATTGTCATCTCTACTTTTTCTATTTTAGGATTGTAAAAAGTATCAGTTGATGTTCTATCTGGGTCTTCAAACAACATTAGAATACCTTTCATACTTCTAGCTGGAACATTTAGATTAATATTCCAAAGTGTATCAGATTTGTTTTTAGTTAATTTTCTGTGTCTAAGTATTCTGTCATATAAAATAACCATTTTACCACTGACTTGCTGTCTTATTTGTCTTGCTAATTCAATATCAGAAACGGTGTCAAATTCCAAACAAATATTCTTAATGATGTATGAAGCTGATGTGTCAGTTGATTTAATTACTTTGTTATAATCATTGAACGTAAGTTCATATTCAAGTCTATCACCTATTCCCGCTTGATAGAATGGCATATGTGTTTCTAATAGCTCAAAATCAAGTGGGATACAAAATCTGTTTTTATATGCTTTAGCAATTGCTTTATCTTCTTTATCATTACTTGCATCTCCGGCTCCAATTCTATGTTTTAACATATTACCTTTCCCAATACCTTGATAAGCCATATTAGCAAGTTCAGAGGGAGACTTCCATAAATCAATATAGCAATGATATATGTCACTATCATCAATTGACATCACTTCATTACCTGATATTCTTATTGTTGTTTTTTTTATTATAGATCTTCCAATATTTGGATATATTGTTGCATTAGCATCTGTGCTTTTTAAATCAATTTCAAATGCTAATCTGACTGTTCCAGGAACAATAACATCATTACTACTTAGATTAGGAAATCTCACTAACAATTGTTGATTTTGGTCAATAGTTGAAGGATTATTGGTTATTACAACACTCTGACGAATTCCTCTCACACCACGTGGTTCTCTTATTTTTCTGTAAGGGTTTAATTTTTCTCCAAAAGCTGACATTTTTAAAGGATATTTTTAACATTAAAAAATGGCTGAAGGTGGTTATGATTTTGATAATAATCCTGTTTATGATGAAGATGATTATAATGAAGAAGAAACAGAAACATCTTTTATGGATGAGCGACAATTTCACAGAGTTTTAAATACTCAATATAAAACATTAGATAATCTTACAGGTCCCGATAAGGAAAGACAAACGAGTACTTTACTTAAAATGGCAACCAAACAATTTTTTGAAAAAAATCAAGAACCATTGAGAGAATTGAGAGAAGGTAATTATTATTTTAGATCTGATAACTATGGTAGACCTGAGTTTGGTGTAGAGATTGATGAAAAAGAGTATTCCTTATCATTTTATAAGTCAAGAAAACCTGATGCTATAATTCAATTCTATTCATTTGAAACACTTAAAGGAAAATATGGTGTTGATTTTATTAGAAATAGTTTAGGAGTATATGATTATCAGCCCCTAGCAACTCGAATGAAAGCAGGTAGAGCAGAATTACAGCAATTAATTGAAACAAAAAATAAAATTGATAATGCAGCAGAAAACATACCCTTACAAGACCTATCTTCCCAACAAGAAGGCCAAGAATTATTAAACACAGTGCCCGATGTAGAAACCGCTTTGAAAGAATTAGAAACATCATTTATGGAATTAGGAGATAAAACAGGAATACAAACAGTAACAGGAACACAAACAGATATGACAAAACGAGAAATGGATGGTATCCTCAAAGCAATGACAACAGTTAAAGAAGAGATTGCAAATGAATTAGCTAAACTTACTGAAACTAATAAAGACTTAGCAAAAGAAAAGGGTAAATTAGAACAAGCCAAAGAAGATAATGATGAATTTCAAATAGAGAGGATAAGTAGTCGAATAAGAGATTTGGAGACTGAGAGAAGTGCAAGACTGGAAGTGATTAATATTAATAAAGATAAATTACGTAGTCAAGTGAATAGAATCAAAGAAACAATACATAAAATATTGAATGAAGACACAACATTAGCTGAAAGAATAAAAACATTATTCAGAGAACAAGGAATTACAATTGTTAGTATTTTAACTGCTTTTGGGATGATTATAGGTGTTATTGTTGAGGCTTTTATTCCTACTACTACTAGTGGTGGAACACCAGCAAAACCTCCAACTCCAAAAGGCGATGTAAAAGATTGGATAAAAAAACAATTATCAAATCTTGGTAAACTATTAGCTAATCTTGCAGGAAAAGCAGCAGCTGCATTGCCTGGAATTATTGGAGCTATTGTTTCTTGGTTGTTGTCTTCTGCAGGTAAAGTTGTCAGTTGGTTTGGAGATCATTTATGGGCATTGGTTGTTCTTGTTGCGGGTTTATTATATGCTACTGCAAGAGAGTATATTAGTAAGTCTCATAGATAGTGAGCGCAACAATACCCACTACTATACTTCCTACTATTAATGCTGTTTTATTATCTTCGTGTTGAATTGCTTCTTTTTTTCCTTGTGATATTACATGTACCGGTGATTTTGTTACTGATTTTGGTTTAACAGGTTCTGGTAGAGATTTCTTTGTTGGTGTTCCTTTTACTTCTACATTTTGTTTTGGTGGGGTGGGTTGGTTATTCACAACATTATTTAAACCAAGCTCTTGATCATCAGTGGCTACTACAATCTTATTGTTATAATCTTGGATTGTTCCTATTCGTAATTCCATATTACTCGGAGACATGTACAACCCAATTCCGTAAACATAGTCAACTTTACTTCGAGCATATTTTAGTGTGTTTTGATATCTCGTAATTTGACTCGGTATATCTACAGGACTATTAATAGCATCCTCAACGTTTGCAAGGAATTGTTTTTGAGCATCAAAAGCGGTTCCTGTTCCGAGTATGTCTGTTCTAGTTTGAGATTGAGAACCTAGGATAGCCCAGCAAAAGGTTCTTATAGATTCGTTTATTCTTTCAATCCCGGCTTGTGTAAAACCGTTTGATGTGTCAAGAATAAAACTAGTCCATGCATCTTTAACACTATCATCTTGCTGAATATAGTTAACGTGTAGCTGTGTGAGTGTTGTCTTTCCAGTGAAAGTGTGATGTTTCGGAAGGAAGTCACCATTGCCTACCACGTGATAGCCCCATTTTGTGTCAGAAATATGTTCTGTACCGATACCAACGGTTTTCCAAGCTTTAGCAAAAATACCTCTCTGAGTAGCAGACAGTTTTGAATATATAGCTAGGGTTCCAAAGTAGCTGTATACCTTACCAAGCCCTCGGGATGGTCCTTTTATAGTCCAATCTACATTAGGGTCTACATTAAACTCTTTACATATACGTTCATAAGCTTCCCGATCATAACTATTGTTAAAAGCATTCCAGCTTGTATCTTGCGGTAGAGCAATACTTAATTCAAATAGTATTCGTCTTGTTTGGTAGTAAACGTGGAATAAGAATAGTGATCCAGTTAATCCACCTGCTTTTAAATGATTATTGTCGTCTATACCACAACCTGTAGTTGCACACCATATTGCAAAGTTTAGTTGATTTTGCCAGAATGGTAACCAGTCTGTATTCCAGTTGTTTACTATTGTTTCTGATGTTACTTTTGGTAATAGGTATTTTTCAAATATGTTGGGAAACGTTGCTGGGAAATAGTCATCTTTGTTAACATAAATTGTTTGTTTTATAAGTTCAATACTCTTTTTAGTATATGAAGCAAAATGTTTATATTTTGCATTAGGATTGTATTTGAATTCTTGTGGAATCATTTTTTTATATTAAAAATGTACCATACAATTTCTGATATTGATAAAACAATAAACTTGCAACAATATATAAATAACAAATGCGGTACTAAGAGAATTGGTTTGAAGAGTTTTACTTATACTATAGGTTGGTATAATTTAGTTGATCAATATATCCAAAAGATTAAAGAGAGTCCTAATAAGATTACAAATGGTTATTATAGTTTTCAACAAATAGAAGATATATTTGAAAGTAATAATATTACATTATCTATAAATGAAACAAATGGCATTGCTTCTTTATTTACTCAACAAGAAATTAAGATAAGTAGAGGTTTAAAACAAATATTAGGATTTGGAAAAAAGAAAAAATTTGCTGAAAATAAAACACACTATGGTGAAAGAACAATAGATTTTGCACCTTATAAACAACTATATGTTCATCTTGAGCAGATAAATACTGCTTACAATTTCTTTAATGGAGCTCCTAGTAATATTCTTAGTGTTGTTCCTGTTGAGAATAAATCGTTTGGAGATATTGTTCATATACATTTTAGTAATCCAGAATACAAACAATTATCACATGGTGATATTTCAGAACTAAGTATAAACGTTTGTGATGAAAACGGTCAGAAAATAAATAACAATGGATTACCAATTAATTGTGTGTTAGAAATAATATAATTATTATATAAAAATGAGTATATTTGGCGTTAAAAAACAGAAGCCCAGTGAAGACATTGAAACTTTAACAGTAGATGTTAGGAATTTACACAATAGAGTAAAACCTGTCACGCAGAAAATAACAGAATTTCAACAGGAAGTTCATAATTTAAACAGTAGAGTGAAACCAGTAACAGATTTAGAGGATAGAATAACAAAATTTCAACAGGAAGTTCATAATAATAGAAACGCGATGTTAACTCAAATAGATAATCAAACAGAGAGGTATAACGGACTTCAGAAGAAATTTAAAGAATTTTCAATAGAAAACCGTATATATCGCAATAAGGTTGATAATATAAAAGATGCGCCATCGATTATTTCAATATTTGCAGAAAGTAAAGGAACCATTATGAAAGGAGAAGTGCTTTCTTTTGGAAATGGTGGTAGAGAAAACGGTATTGGTTATGTTATAACCAGACGAGGGCAGATACTAGAAATGGGATTATCTTGCAAAAGAATAGGGGGAGAAATGACTGTAGGTATTAATGTAAATGGATATGTACTACCATTTTGTGAAACGACTGTTGACACGAGCACAAGCAATCATGAAACATTTCAATCACCTTTTATTGTTGAAGCAGGAAGTGTGATTAATTTTGTGTGTAAAACAGCAAATGCAACATCAGAGAATACAGTTGCATCATTATTAATTGAATTGTTTTAATTTGATTTCAAAAAATATCTTTAAAAATGAAGCAACCAACAGCGCCGGATTTATACCCTGAATTACCAGAAGATGCACAAAATTATAGATTACAGAAAATATCAGAGATAGAAAAAACATTAATTAATGAGAGAGATAATCGCAAATCATTATATAAAAAATATAAACGGGGAATAAATTTTTCAGATGGTATTGATACTTTATTAATTTCAGGAAGTGTTGTTTTAGCAGGAATAAGTCTAATTATTCCTATTATGTTACCATTACAAATAGTAGCTGTTTCATGTGGTGGTATAGGAATGGGCGTTAAACTTATTAGAAGAAAGTTTTCAACAAAATCAAAAAAACATTATGAAATAAAAACAATAGCAAATAGTAAACTTAATACAATAAAAGATTTAATTTCTAAGTCTTTAACAGACGGTAAAATAACTGAAGATGAATTTAAACTTATATTAGATGAACATGAAAAATATAATGAAATGAAAAATAATTTACACACAAAACATGATAATATTAATGATATTGAAAGAAAAAAACTTATTGAAGAAGGTAAAGCCCAGGCTTTATCAGAAATAAAAAAAAAAATAGAAAAAGATGTTTAATTTTATTTAATAAAACTATTATAGTAAATGATCCACCGCCGAAATATGATGGTTAAATTTTGTTAAAAAAAATGAGTATATTTGGGTATAAAAGAAATGAAAAATACATTGATGATAGATTAAAAAATGAAAGAAATAAAATTATAAAATACACTGATAATGTTTTTAAATCAAAAAAGAATTATTATACAATATGGGCAGAAGCAGCTAATTTAGATTATCATGGAAGGTTTTCATTTGGAGCTGCTGCTGGAAGTTCTAGACCTGTTGGTTATACTATAATTAAAAAATCAAAAGTTGTTGGCATTAGTATATCTTGTACTCCTCATCTAAATAGAGGTAAAGTAATAGTATGGGGGCTTGTTAACGGCAACATGCCAATGTGTAGTATTACTTTATTAGAGGATGAGATTGTAACTTATAATTATGTTACAAATACAAAAGAAATTGAACCAAACTCAGTTATTACTTTTATGTGTGAAACTGATAATGTAGGAATTTCACATGCAGTTGTTTCATTAATGTTAGAAGTTATTGAGGAACCAGATATAGCACTATATGAAAATTTAATATCTGATAAAAGTGATTTAAACAAATTTTCTAGAAATATTTCCGACCAGATAGAAAAACTTTGGGAGAAAATTATTGAATTAGATTCTAAACCTTGGGGAAAACTTTTTGAATTGGATGCTAAAATGAAAAGTGTTTTAAAGGATAACCATATTATTTCACTTGTTGCAGAATCTAAAGGTCCATTGACTAAGAATTATGTTATATCATTTGATAAATTAGGAAGAGAAACTGGAGGAGGTTATGTTATGATTAAATCAGGTATAATTATAGGGGCAAGTATATCAGCTATAGTTAAAACTGGTGAAGTTAAAGTTGGCGTTTATAAAGATGGACAAGTTACTGGAGATGAAATATATAATATTAGTGTTAAAACTACTACTAATAATATTTTTTGGGATCCAGTAAAACATTATAAACTAGATAAAAGTAAACTAATTCCAGCAGGTTCAGTTATTGATATTGTTTCTTTATCATATAATGCTACAGTAGAAAAAGTAACCGTTGGATTATTAATAGAATTACTAGGGTAAGAAAATTTTTTTTTTGCATTTTCTCTCTTGTCAAATAGTTTTCTGGATGTTCTTGAACATCCGGCCTTTTTAAAATTTTACCTTTATTCCTCGAGGGGGGATACTAGTATACTAGTATAGGGAAAATGTAAAAATATTTTTAGGTGGGGGAGGGGAGTAATAAGGCTTATTACTTTTATGTTATTTCATGTGGAGCGCTTTTAAACGCACAACCCCTGTGTGAAAAGAGCGCTATATAAATCTGGTACAATAACAATAATAATAATATACTATAAGGGCTATTCTCTATAGCCTAGCAGATGGTAGTCTAACGCAGGCTGAAAGTAAAGCATAGTGCCCCAAGGCATATTCTGCTTTACTTTCAACCTGCTTTAAGTTGTCACCTATATTCAAAGCAATAAACAGACTATGTGATTATTGGATATGCGTTGTAGTTATACACTATGTGAATGAGAAAGAAAATGTGGACATTGGGATTAGCGTTGAAAACATGGCACCGGCTCTTGGTCGAAGGTTCAATGTCAACATGCAAATCAAACATATAAGTATTATAACATTACTTTCAGACACAAGAATGGACGGCACAAGTTTCTTAGAAAACAAAAAGTGTTCAAATAGATTTACACCATATAGAAATTAAACCTATGCCAGGCTATTTCTGAAAAATATATGAGCCGTGCCATGACACAACCTGTCTTATTGCATTGCAACATTGTACAGACCAATCACCGTTGTCATCCCAGGCTCTGTATCTCAGTTTGATCTACACGGTCAGATACAATACGATATAATACAACTACATAACATATTTTAGATGTACATGTATGGTGTGAGCAAACAGTGCAGATCAAGACCAGCTGCCGCGTCTTCTACACTGTTTAGAATGCAATAAGGCAGGTTTTCTCATGGTACGGCTCATATATGAATTGTAACAACGTTGATTCGGTACACTGTTGGGGATCCTAAAGTGAGTTCATAAATACCTGTACGTCCTGTTGGAACGTGTTGTCTTGTCGCGAGCTTTTCACGTTTTTGGTTTTCAGGGTCTTTAGATGTCGCCTAATTTTGACCAAATCACCCCTTAACACTGTAAAATAACAAAAAGGTTTCTGCTTAAACGGTCACTCGTTATAGGTGGGCTTGTTTTCTGCTTAACCCTTTCATGATCAAATTATTCGGGAGATTAACTGTTGGCATCTATACAAAACCCTGGTTGCCATGGCAGCCAAAGGAAAACTCATCAAATATTTTTCCTCAAAACCGAAGGTTGGATTTCGAAATAATTTGATGGAATTATCATTATGCGGCCTTCCACCAAAATAGCTAAAACAACAGGACCGCCAGTGAATGGGAAAGCTTTTACTAATGTGGCAATATAGTTGAAAACTTAACATCTCCTTGTCTAAAACCACAGGTCGTACTTGAAAACAATTTCTTTAACTACATTTTTTTTCTTGCTTAAGAAAGACGGACGCAAGTAGGTGGTTATATTGATGTATAGTAAAATCTGTTTTGAGATATCTACCAGAGTATTACGCCAGAACGGCAATAAAATGGATAACTGAATCATTGAAATATCAGAAGCAGTACAAACCGTCACTCTCTGCGGACACAGACTTGGCGGAGACCTGCTCACACTTCTTGACAGTTTGTACGGTGTCCGGCCACTGGAGTAGGCCGGGATCCGTCAACCTCAGCTGCTCTACCAGGAAATGGGTGAGATTATAGCCCGACTCCTTCCCACGGACGTCTAGTATCTGACAACAAGGCGAATAGCAATGATACAGTAATATCTCTCTATTACGGCCACTAAGAAGACTGCTTTAAAATCAATGTATAAAAGAAAGGTGACAGCTTAAAGCAAGGTGACAGTTAAACAGAAAACTCCTAAAGGAGCTTTCTGTTTTACTGCCACCTTGCTTTAAGCAGTAACCTGTCGTAAACACCTAATAACTAATATAAATTTATGGTCGTTATAAAGAGGTTTTACTGTATTTGTTAAACACTTCAACAGGCGTAGGCGACTAAGGTCGACAGTGTAAGGTGTTGGCATCCTGATTAAACGTATCGCGGCATCTGACCAGGATCAAAACTGTTAGGTACTCTTTTTAAAAAGATTTCAATAAAGTTTATGAATTTTTTATAAATTTTAACAGACAATATTTTGTCTTCGAAATGGTTCATATTAAAACCAGACGGTTAGATATGGCGATGAGCTAAACGTGTTTCTCCAGAAATTAACCTTATAAAGCAGTTATTATATGGCACTCTTGGTATTACAGTCAACCTACTTTAAGTCACCTGTCTTCATAACTAGAAACAGAACTGTTTGTAAAGCTGTTCATTAATTAAAACGTAAAGGCATTATTAACTTAAACGTAAAGAACACTAACCTTATCCAGTGAGGTGACTTGGAAACCGCTCGTTACATTGCCTTCTGACCATTGCCTGTTCAAATGGTTCCCGATAGCAAGTATGTACTCCAGAACGGCAATCAGCATCTGACTGTCCAATAACTCGTCACATGACCCGTGCACTTGCTCCACTAACTGCCAATAAGAAAACGTTTTCATTTACTCATTCACTTTCTTACCTCGAGTACACTTTTTGTCTTGCAAACAGCTTGCAAACACGGCGTCTGAGCAGGATTCAAACTGTTTGACAATCATTTCAGGATTCATTAAAGAGATTGAAAACCAGATGGTGTATTTGTAAAAAGAAAAGAAAATACTATGTGGTAATCAACAAATATATAACGATGAAACCGAGCTCATTAACTTTTTGGAAAAGTTTTGTTCAACCTCACTCCTTCTTCTTAACATAAATACGAGTTTACGAGAGCTATTTCAAAAGTAATGCAACTTGATCAATAACTTCAATATTATTAGAGAACATGCGATATATCATTCTAAAGAGCAAGTCTTCGCCTACACGATGGTATAATGCACGATTAGATCACATAACTCGTCACAACATGAATCAAACTCAGAATATTCTTTATTTTGGATTTAAACATATACAGTTTATCATCCATATACATTGCACAATACAATATCAAAGTCAAGCAAATCGCTTGAGCGCATAACAAAACAGAATTTTAGCATTTAAACCATAGTTAAATAGATGCTTATATGATATTACGCAGAAGATAAATTTGTTTACTAATATTTTAAGCAGACAGAAGGTTACTGCGTATTTTAGTACACATGTAACGTACGTTACTAGCTTTGAAAGTACAACTTCATCGTTTGAACTTAAAGCGACTCGCAACCAGATGGTGCATTAAAAATAGTAATTTGTAAATATGTGTCAAACGCTTATATAAATGGTAAAGAATTAGTTTAGGATAAGAAATTCTGTTTAAAAAAATGTATTTCAATAAAAAAAAATATTGGTCTCTGATGGGATTCGAACCCGGGGCCCGGCATTGGCGGACAGAAGGCAAAATAGGGGAAACCGCTTAGACCAATGGACCACGGAACTATCCGTTTATCTCTGATCGATTTAACGTATTTAAATGAGTAGCGATCGAAAGTGCATACAACTTCACAATTCGGCTCGGGTTTATGTATGATCCCGTGTAGAGAAGCAACAACAACAACTATACCGTCTAATAGTCGGTATAGAAAAACGATGGAAAATATCTAAAAATCTAAGATTCGGTGACGATTCTTGAGACTTTTTTTGGACTGAAAATATTTTTTTAATGTCAGAAGCCAAATGATGCCACAAATTTGCTTTTATTTGAGTATTTTATTTATTTTGACAAGTACACCATCCGGTTGCGAGTCCCTTTAAAAGTAGAGTTAGTTTTAACATATTTGGCCTTATTCTAAAATAATTTGGAACATATCTTTGTCTAACAACCTTGTACTTTTCACATATAAATATAAAGTGAAATTCGTCTTCAATGTATCTACTGTCACGTACACCACAATATCTCTGTTGACGTTCATTACGATGTCCACCATAGGGACCAATTTCAATTTTCAAATTATGGCAAGAAGTACGTAATTGTGTCACACATTCAAACTTACTGTATGGTATGTTCATATTAAGATAGTTTTCATACCCATACGAAGTTTTCAAATGTTTGTATGAACATGAATCGAAACGACCCCTACTCCCGGGCACCTGACCGTTTTTTTTGTTTTGTTGAGGTAACTGTTTGAACAAAATTTGATACTATAATTATTAAGGCGGCATTATTATTTTGATAAAGTTTATGAAACTTTCAGTCAATTAAACCAAACAATTATGCACATACAACAGTTTTAAAAAACATAGGCCAAATTTGGGTTTTAGTCTCTGAAAGTAAAAGAGGAATTCTATGAGCAGTTCTCACAGTTTACCAGCGACCATGCTGACTGACAGTCGGCGAAACTGTCTGGGTCTATATCCAATCTTCAGCAGTGTAACAAGAACCTTCTCAATATGCATCATTCCTGCCAAAATGAACCTGTTCTCCAAAGATTTTTAAATAACTTATTTTAAGAATAAAGAAAAATATTTGAACACTCAAATTAATTTATTGACAAAGACAAGAAAAAGTGACAAGTAAGCACAGCATTATCCAAACTGAACCAGGGACTATCGATGATAAGTTCTAATAAAGTTGGTAAATTATAAGAATACAATATTGCAATATGGTTTATTCTAGCATGAGCTGCGCACATGTATTAAGCTACGAAGGAGCATTATGTGCACACTATATAGTGGTCCTGATCAAAAGAACAATACATTCATGACCAAAACAATTCAAATACTTTTCATTAAAGAAAACTACTAATATATATTTTTATTCACAAATAAATAAGATTCCAAGTAAGTCTTGTTACAACAAAAAACAACCAGTTTTACTTATATTTCCCTATCTCACTACACGTACTCTGCAGGGGCCCGTTTCATAAACCTTCTTACGACAAATGTTGTCTTAAGTCAAACCTTTAAAATACATTTAATTTCTGATTTCTCTATCTAATCCTGTCTTGTTATATCTCTTTGGAATCGTCTTTTCAAGATGATTCCAAAAAGATGTACAAGACAGTATTAGATGGAGAAATAAATAATAATTTAGAGTTTTATAATCTGACTTACGACAACATTTGTCGTACGAAGTTTTATTAAACGGGCCCCAGGTGACTTATATCTCACCTGGCAGGTGCTTTCATACTGCCACGGGAAGTCCCATAAGGTCAGACAGATGTCAATTCTAAGGCTGAGATGGGGAATCTCACACAGTTCTAACATAAACTGGTCCACAGGGTGTAGCTCGTGCCGTTTGTTGGTGTATGCCCGGTACATGTCAATCTCGTCCTCAGTCGGCTGGAGCCTGTTGTGAAAACAATCTCATACTAAAGTTGCATTATCGCCAACTATTTATAAACAACATGGACAGGGTAAAAACTAATGTTGTAAGAACTTGTGACCCAACCCCATATGAATGTTCATATGGAAAAATGAAAATATGTTTAAACTGACAAAACAAACATCTAGTCTCATGTTCGCCCTTTCGTCGATACAAAACAACGATTAATACCACTTAAACTGGCTTGGTTTGCCATGGAGGCATGTATCGCCTTTGATTTACTCCTCCACTGAAGAAAATAGTTCAACTTCATATAGTCATGAATATGCACTATAAGAAATACGTTTCATATTCTAGATGGTAGATGGTAGCTTAACACAGGCTGACAGTAATACAGAATGCGTCTTATGACACATTTCTGTTTCACTTTCAGCCTGTTTTAAGAGGCCACACGTGTTCAACTTTAGAAAAAAGGTATGGGGTACTTTAAAGCAAATGACAGTAAAGCTTAAAGCTCTTGTAAGAGCTGCTGTCAGGGTGCAACTCCATTACTGAGTCTTATTTTGAATGATTCTAAAGATATAGTATTGTTGTAAAGTCTTTACGAAACGGGTCTATCTGATCTTGCAAATAGTTCTATCGATTCAACCAGCTAACTGCAGAACAAAACCAACAGCGTAATCGGATATACCGTATTCTCGGATATAATCACCTTCTTATAGTCGTGAGTTTCTCAGCAGGAAAACTGTCATCCTCGGTGACCGAGTTTAATATATCTACCAGCTTTCGAGCGCCTTCGTTCTTTAAACCAGCAATAAATATTCCCAGGTTCTGAGCGCGTTTGCCGTCTATCAGAAGCTGAGATTTACCACCTAGGGCTTTAGGTCCTGAAAAGAAAATCCATGTTTCAACTACAGTCGAACTTCGATATCTCGAGCTCGCTTCCTCGAACTACCAAAAATTCGATATATGAATTACATTACTTCATGCTGTGTTAAGTCGAACATACCCGTATTTCAAAGTTAAAACGTGGCTTAGCCACGTTTTAACTTTGAAACACGGGTATGTTCGACATAACCGAGTTCGAGATATCGAAGTCCGACTTATGCAGTTTTAAAGCTGACAAAATGGCATTGATGTAAATTTGCAAGTACAAAAGAATATCATATTAGGGTTTGAAAATGGTCTATATCGACACATTAACCAGTTCACCATTATAGGTGCTGAGCTCTAGATAAGGAGGAGTAAACTGAACAAATCCAATCTTTTCCTACTCTTTTCAGCATCAAATCCTATGGTGTCACTACTCATTAGAACCTTTTCAAAGAAACGATTCTAATGAGTAGTGACACCATAGCATTTATTGCTGGAATAAAGAATTTAGTATGCGTCTGGTCTTGATCAAAATTCTTTGCAAATATCTAGTTATTTTGGAATAGCAGTTAATGGAATAAAAAAATGAGGGAGACGTTTTTCTAAATACAGGTAAAAGAAATACTGTTAAGTATTACCATTTTAAAACATTTGTAGAGCCCAGGGCTGCCATAAGTTGATCATAAAAATTTCTAAGATTTCAAAAATTAAGCGCGATTACTTAAAACAGGTTGAAAGTAAAGCAGAATGCGCATTAATGCACATTCTGCTATACTTTCAGCCTGCTTTAAACTACCATCTGCTAGGATGAAAAGTCGAAATTTTCGAAAATATCCGGAGAAATGGCAGCCCTGGGGGCCAGATCAGACGGCTACGTATTCGGCACCGGGTCAGCCTCCAAATTATATTTCTTATATGTTTTGATAGACTGGAAACATGTTTTTTATCCTGTTATTTCTATATTTATTGTGATGCGTTCGTTTGCGTTTGGTTTCTCTTTAATGAAATAAAATAAAGAATTCCGCAGTGTTGGCAAGTCCTCAGACTTTGTCACATTGGTTACTTTGCAACAAGCAAAAAGGCTGAATGTACTACTGTCTCCTACTCTATAAGCCTATAAGATAGACTCTATTCTGAAACCAGTCTATTTTGCACCAAATACAGCTTAGCTTCAAGTCATTTGAAAAAAACTCGCCAGTCTATTTAACCTGACAGTTTTCATAAATGTAACTTTCATGTGACTTTCGTTGTAAAAGATATTCAATTTACAAACTCAAACTTTTCATTTGTAGAGAAGTGGAAGCGCCAATGAAACTGGTTTCTGGAGCATTTTAGAAGATACTGAACTGTCTAACTCTGTATTTGCAAAAAGAGATAAAAGCAAAGTGTGCTAACATTTCGCAGCCAAGCATTCTGTAAAGGTTTTAACCCAAACAGATACAATGACAAAAAACCCTAAAAAGCAAAAACGGACTAGACTAAATTGGAAACTGGAAATGTCCATTTAAAGTTTCATACAGGAAATATATATTCAGTGCTCCCTCTCTACAACGAAACCCAATGCGAGACACACATTGGGTGTGTTGTTCGGAGGGAGTCGTTATGAGGAGGGAAATTCAGACTTGGCTAATATTTGCAAACAGCTTGAATCCAGATCAGACGCCGCGTAACGCGGCGTCTGATCTGGATTCGAGCTGTTTGACGCTCGTCATTACACGTATTCTATCAAAATGTCCACTAATATGTAACTTTAAGACAAACAGCAGACGACAATTTAAGCAGACGATATTTCAGTGGTGCAAGCGTAAGACATAACCGTCCTGTTTAGGGAACTACGACAAGGGTTGTTGTTAAGAGGGAGTCGTTGTTGGGAGGGCCGTTGTAGAGAGGGAACACTGTGGTTAAAAACAAGAATATCGTTCCCAACTATGGATGCACCCCACAAAGAAAAAGCCCAAGGTATAGCATGTTTAGTAGGTGAACACAGTATCAAGTTTCATCAATTTTCGATATAACATTCAGGAGATATGCTTCGGACAAAAATGAATTTATTACATGTATGAAAAAGGGTGGCAATTCAATATTTGGAGATGACAGAGTTATAATTCTTGTGTACTACACTTCTTTATGTCATCCTCTAACACAGTATCAAGGTTCACGTTACAGTGTGGCAGAAAATTCGATTTTTTTTAAAAATTTATATAGAAAAAGGGAGATAATTCAATATTGGGAGATGGCAGAGTTATGGTTCTTGAGTACAGCACTCCCTCTGTCATCTCGTATCCCTTTATTAAGTTTCATCAACTTACAATGCAATGCTCAGGAGATATGCTCCAGACAAAATTTGAATATTTTTTAAATAGAAAAGGGTAGATAATTAAATATTGGGAGAAGACAGAGTCATGGTTCTTGTGTACTGCCCTTCCTTCAGTCATCCTCTATCACTGTAAACGAGTTTCATCAACTTTCGGTGTAACGGTCCAGAGAAATGCTCCGGAAAAAATTGATTTTTTATTAGAAAAAGGGAGATGATTCAAAATTAGGAGATGAGAGAGTTACGGTTCTTGTGTACTGCACCTCCTCCTGTCATTCTCTCTCACTGTATCAAGTTTCATCAACCTATGGTGTACCGTTCAAGAGATATGCTCCGGACAAAAAAGCGTGACGGACGGACGGACAGACGGACGTCCTTACATTTGGGCACTTGTTGGGTTTTTCTTTTGTTTAAAAGTACCCAATAGCAACAAAAAAAACAACAATAACAATAGGGCAATCACGGAATGAATGGAATCTATTGTTCTCCCTACCCAACAAAGGACCTTTCGTGCGTGCGGACGGACTGACTGACGGACGGAAACACGGACGGACAAAGCGGCGACTATATGCTCCCCCTAAAGGGGAGCATAATAAAACACCATGTTTTTCAAACTTTCAATTTGCAATTTGGACTGTAATGTTCTTTGATACCTGGTGTGGTGGGGGTTTCTACATCTTTTACAGCAAACTGTTCCTCCAGCAGCTTGAGATTTAAACATCTGGTCTTGTCTATAGGTCGCTCCCACATCGAATTTGCAATCTGTATAGTGGGGAAAACGTACATCGTTTACAAAATATATTGAACCAGATAATGCATTCGATAATCGAACATCTCTGTCAGCCGATATTCGATTAGTGATCTATATTCACTTTGTGCCCATGAACCCTTTCATTGCCAATACCGCTAACACAGACTTTTTAATGTAAAAAACGATTAATTTTTTTATTACGTACGATAATCGGAACAACATGTCGTTTTAAATAACCCTTTCCTCCCTGAACCCTGAAATGGACAATTCTAGTTTTTAATAATGTCTAGTTCATTTTTGACTTTTTAGGGTTGGTTTTACAAGAGATGTCAAACTGTTTGCATAGGACACATGTACTCTTCACATATACACTTTTTGCAAATGACGCATATATGCGTGACTAGGGCTCAAAGAGTTCAGCGATATGTCAATTGCTTTACGCGTCATAAATGAGGACGTCATTTAACCCTTGCCGCCATTCTCTTTTCCAGTGTGACGTCATACCCTCTTTGTTTACACTCGGGGACAACGAACCCGAAATCTACATAAGTTTGTGCAGCAGGGCGTTTAATCTCATTCTTTTTTACGCATTATTATCTTAATAGGTCCTATGAATACTACGAAGGTCTTACATAAGTTGCAAAAGCGCGATTTTACCGAAAATTAGAATTAATTTTTTCTCCGAGTAAGACCGACGCCATTCCAAATGAAGGACCGAGAGTATGCGTATGTCATTAAATACCCGGATGACTGGAAAAGAGAATAGCATCTATTTCCAACTGTGTATGAGGCATGATATCAAACTATTTGACATTCGTATCGACTTTTTTAGTCAGCAGTTACTTTAAATCTAACCTTTGAACGATCTTGAAGACAGCAATATTGAAGCAGATGATACTATGATGGTCAAGGGATTAAAATGACACGATTTATTTGGCGCTAAAAGGGTTAACTCACCAATGGTTTGGGTGTCCTATTCCAATGCACCTGCTTTAGCTTGCCTTTGCCTTTCATTCCAACTCCGCCATTCACCATTGGTGGCGGTGGAGCTGGCATAGGGGGAGGTGGAATTGCAATATCCGGGGGTCGTCTCAACGTTGGTGGTGACGGTGGGGCAGGGGCTTGGTTGGATGGCGGAGATGGGGCTCGCCGGGTTTTCGATGGTCCTGGGGCTGGAAATCGTTTCTCACGTGGACTGATTTTGTTACTCTGGTCATTTATATATGTATTCTCAATATTTTCTTTAAACTTTCTTACATCAACTTTTGTGTTCTCATACAATGGTTGTTCGTCTTCGATGGAGATGCATCTATTTTCACTGCTTTCTGTTGATTCTTCAGAGCTAATTTTTCTTAGTTTCGGTATTTCCTCGAATTTGGGCATAACATCAACAGCACCCGCGGGTTTGATATAGTTTGTGTAAACTCCTGATTGCCTAGCCTGTACATTCACATTTTGATTACCAATGGAACGCGCATAGTCCCCTGACTGTCTATTCCCTGCACCTCCGTCTGTGTCATTCGCATTTATTTTAGATTTATAAACACCAGAACTTTGTTTATCTCGCGAGATTGCAGCATACGGGATTTCAGTTGCGTAAACACCGGAAGTTCTAGAAGCCTCACCGGCACCAATCACTCTCGCATATTTTCCGGAAGATTCTTTTGTTATAGGACGTGGTGCTTCTCCAACAGGAGATGTAGGAGGGGAGTAGTCGGGTTCTGGTATGAAGTCGTAAGTTGCGTGGCTTTCATTTGACGTGAAACTTCCGACCTTTCCGGAAGCCCCAAGAGCTGGTGGTCGAGGCCGGGACTTGGTCGGGGACGCCAGCATAGGACCTGACTTCTGTACCACACTAAGGGCAATACTGCGGGGCCTGGGGAAACAAATATGCTAACTGTGTCAACAACTGTCTTTAAATATTGTCAAATTGTGCCAAATCAGGGGCCCGTTTTACTAAACTACTTACGCAAAATATTTGCGTAAGTCAAAATTTTAAATTTTAATTTATATTTTTAATTATCACTTGCTACAAACAGCAAATAGCCAGATCAGAGGACGCGCTTTCTCTGATCTGGCTATTTGCTGTTTGCAAACGTTTATGATCGAAAAATAAGAGTTAAACGATTTTGACTTACGTAAAAAATTTGCGTAAGTAGTTTAGTAAAACGGGCCCCAGCAGTGTTTTAATACAAGCAAAAGTTTAACCATTTTCTCCTCGAAACTTCACATTGACAACTCCAGTCGCCAGTCTAGTCCATTTGTTTTACTTACAGTGTTATTTTTGACTATGTTTTACAATATGACAAACAATGCAAACCCTGATCAGAGGGTTCCTGTAGGAGTCATCTGATTTGGATCTTCGCTGTTTGAATATTATAAAAATAATTATTGTTGTTCTCTCACATATACACTTTTGTAATGGACGTGTATATGCATGACTACGGTTCAAAGGGGATAAAAGTAAGCATAGAGTTCATATTTTAACTTTCTGCTTTACTTTTGTCATTTGTCCTGCATTAAACTGTCACTTACATTAAAGACTGATAAATTCACTTCAATCATTCGGCACAATACAGGAAGACCGTAGGTTTTGAAAAACGACACGACCAATGCTTATAACAGTATATAATAAGGATATGAATGTGCATTTTATGCCTAATTAGATACAGCCTCAAACCTGTGAGACATTCGTACCAATATTTTTTAATGGAGTCTTTGAATGTGGCATAAAATTTCAGACGATAAGTTTTAGCAGACGATAGTTTGTTTGAGAAAGGATTAAATTAGATTGTAAAATTTGTCGTGAAATGATTAAACATTCCACATATTACTAGAATGATTATATAATATCCATCAGAGCATTTTCTGCTTTATTTTCGGCTTGATTCAACCAGAGAAATGACGAGAAGGATGAAGTGCTTGTGATCTTTTATTTGACTTTGATAGAAACATGGAATGAGTTTCCTTGAGGAAAATGTAACGAGGTAAACTAAGATTACCCATATTTCTTTCAGTTAAAGGGTTAACGGGGGTACGAGTTCTATTAATTTAAACATGAACTCTATTTAGTCAATAATTACATACCAACATGCTGTAAATTATATACAGACAATGTAGGATTAGATAGAAAACTTAAACCATATTGAGATCACCACCATAGTTGAGTTCTTTTACCAGGTTGACTAGTATTTGCAATCGGCAAGATCCAGTTCAGATAGAGAGTAACTCGGCGTCAGATTTTGATCCAAACAGTCAAGTAATAGTTTAACCCATTACTTCATAAATACGTTCTGTTATGCCTTTCATTTACTCCTCCACTGAGGAAAACAATTCCACTTTATACAGTCATGACTGAGCACCATAAAACCCTTTTCTTATATCCTAGCAACTGGTAGCTTAAAACAGACTGAAAGAAAATGCAGAAAGGGTCTTAATGCTCATTCTGATTTACTTTTAACCTGCTTTAAGTGGGCACCTGTTTTCAAAACTAGAAACAGGATATGTGGTCAGGTTAAGCATAGTGTCTTTCTAAAGAGGACATTGGAAAAACTACGTAAATATTTATCTTAGAAATAAGAATGGTTAAATTGACTAATGCTACGTATACCCATGTTAGGGACACTGGTATGTGTAAGGATGCGCCCAACACACGCGGAAAAACTGGTTTGAGGATTTTACAGATTTGAATTGAACGTACCTGGTATTCGTTTCATCGTCCAACACTTCGTCCAACTCATTAATTGCCTAAATAAAACAAAAATACATTGATTTGTACATCTTTTATGTATACTATTTAAATGTTTACTATTAAATGTTTAATAAAAGACAGGCTTACCTGACATAATAAGAATAATCAATGCAAAGTGTCGCCATCTCTTTTACTATAAATCCATGGAATGGCTGCGAAACCAAAACAACTCATGTTATCTAACGCCTTAGCCTAAATGAGAAGGTGTTTGCTAGAGAGAAATCTAATTTTAACTACTTTGAAACATACCGGAAGAAATCACATTTCTCTTCTTTTTTTTTAAATTGCATACATGTATAATTATAATAAAACTATCTTGACAACTTTCTTTATATTTGATATTGCTCAATTTAAGCCTGAACATAGTAACCTTACAACTACACAGCCGCTGCCATTTAATCGTCTGCTTATGTTTTTTCACCTGCTTTAACTTTTTAAAATTAAGAATTTTTTACTTATTTAGTAAACATTGACAAGAGTGTCAAACAGCTTGGATCCTGACCAAATTTTTAATTTATATGTTTTATTATCACTTGCTACAAACAGCAAATAGCCAGATCAGAGGACGCGCTTTTAGCGCGTCCTCTGATCTGGTTATTTGCTGTTTGCAAACGTTTATCATCGAAAAATAAGAGTTAAACGATTTGACTTACGCAAAAATTTTGCGTAAGTAGTTTAGTAAAACGGGCCCCAGAAGCCGCATTACACGGTGTCTGACCAGGATAAAAACTGGTTGCAAATGTTTATATTGTCGGCATCGGCAGTGTATGGGTTAAAGAAACAAAACAACGCGAATGTTTTTGATGACAACCAAAAGAAAGTTTGTCGGTGCATTTCGGTTGCAAATGGGTTACGGGCACTAAATAGCTACAGATTTTATTGCGAAAATTCATATCCGTTGCTAGTCAACGAATCTCATAAAACAATAACAAATAAACAAACAAAACTCGGGTATCTAAATTAACAATTCTCATTGTGCTATATTTAGCGTACATGTATATTGGCGATTTTTTAAAGCAGTGTAATACGAGGTCAGACAGACACTAAAAGAGCTGTCTGATCAGGGTGTGCACTGCTTACTTATATGCCCTGTCTGCCATAATTCTACACTCATTTTTTGGGGGAAATGTGTTTTTATCTTTAAGCCAGTTAATGATTCAGATTTAAATATTCATATTCAGCGATATATGAATATTCAGCGGGAGAATGGATATCAGTTCTTGTAATAGTTGGTGGTTTTATACTTGTATTGTCGAATTGTCACATTTTGCTCCATACTTACAAAAACAGTCGAAACTCAATACTTCGAACTTGCGTTAATTCGAACATACCCATATTTCAAAGTTAAAACGTGGCTAAGCCACGTTTTAACTTTGAAATACGGGTATGTTCGACTTAAGCGCTGTCAAATTATCGAAAGTAAACCTATGAAATAGTGGTACGATCGATTTAAGCGAGTTCGAAGTATAGAGTTTCCACTGTATGTTGTCAACATCACAAAGAGCGCCGAACAACTCATCAGAACATATAAACAATTTTTCATGGTATTGTTTCACCTAGCAGAAACATTACTACTGCACATTTACAAGACTCAATCTACATATCATTCAACATTTTCTCATGATAAAACACGTTTGGGACGCTGCTAAAATTCCTGCTTCAATCTGGCTTAATGTAAATACATGTATTGTCAAATTAAACATTTAATTTCTAAATATACCCAGAGTGTGGACTCTAAAAACACTTTATCTTTATAACGTTTTACATTATTTATATTCACTTTGATAAAACGTGTTCATTGCCTATAAGACAGGTAGGCGTTTATAGCAGAGTCAACGTAAAGCAGAAAGCTCCTAAATGAGCCATCTGATTAACTTTCATATTGCTAGCAGCACTTTCCCGCCGAAAACACAGACGACGAGCCTTTTTATATTGTTCCTTACAAAACTAAATTCACCGTTAGACAAATCATTTGGAACATTTGGTTTTAAGGCTTTGTGGAATGACCGAAATGTTCAGAATGACGCATTTTTGTTTTAGCAATCTGCTTCGAGCAAATGTTTGTTGCAAGCAAGTGTTGTCCCACTGGATAATGCAATATATCAACCTATACATATACATTTTCCACCCAACTCTCTTGGTGTTGTTTTTTTCTTCAGAAATATGGACATGCATAATAATATACATTCTGTGCAAGCTGTATGGCATAAAATATTATTTGTTTCCATGACCATTGCAAATGATATAATTTAACAGTGTTTTACCCTGTTTTCGTTAACCCTTTCACTGAAACTATGACGTCATAACCCGCCCTACCCTGATACTGGCGATGGTGATCAAGCTTTTTATCTATTGTCAAAGATCTTTAATATAATTATCCTGTTGAGTTTACCTCATTCAGCCCTGAAAACTTTAATGAACAATTCCAATTCATTGAAGTGCATTCATGGCTATTTTAGAAATATTTTTTAAATATATTGCAAAATAGCAAACTTAGTATATCATGATCAGAGAACTCCTTAAGGAACCCTCTGATCTAGGTCTACATAGGTTGCATATGATTAATGTACTATTAACGGGTACACTCTTTGGCAATGACGAGTATGCTCGTCAATAGGGTTCAATGTGTTAAAGCAAAACAAAGTTTTATGCCTTACAACGACTGATAATGATAAGCAAGCAAGTCCATTTCGACAGCTATAGTATGAGCATGTGGTTTTTTGGTGTGGCCATTGTATATAACATTGTGATGAATAGGATCATTTACCTGAGCATACAGCTATCTATAATGTTCTAGCGCATAGCCAGCATTATTGTCATAGTTCCTTATCACCTGACTAAATATATAAGTTTACCTTTAACCCTGTATCGAATCGGTGGTCCTGTTGGGTCATAAATAGTAATAAGATACAAAACATAAATATAGTCGATCCTCGTCTAACTTGCTTAAGAAGCCTTTATCCGCATTTCTTTGGTTAAATTTCGTTATAAGGGTTCGTTGAGTAACACACGCCAAAAATAATCAATAAACAACTTAAAAACAAGTGTCAAGAATAGTTCGTGGCGTAATCTCAAATGATGGAATAGCTCACGTTTTACCAGTTGAATACGTAGAGTGTGGCCATATCAGCCATGTGGGCCGATTTCTTGCTGGTCTGCAGACGCTACTTGGTGCCTAAAATCGGACATGCATGCCGTACGGACTTGTGGCTAAGGCTTATTTCACTTGCTTGTGAGTGCACAAATTCCATTAACCATTCCACTACCAAATTATCCGTGAGTTTTTACCCATTCACCGTTTCAATGTCGTCTGCTTCAATTTTATTGTTTGCAAAATCGTTTCTAAGTAATATTCAATATAGTATGACTTAAAACATATCAATACGAGTGTCGAACAGTTTGAATAAGCGGTTTCAAGCCTCATTGAGAGTGAAAGGGTTAAGTCAGTGGATGCATTTTTTAACCCTTTCACTGTCATTGTGACGTAATAACCCGTCTAACATAGTCGCTGACATATCGTCTGCTTATATTATTTCGTCTGTTTTTATTAATAATTTGTAATTAGAAGTGCGACGGGAATATAGTACGGGCTTTTTTATTGAGATCATCGGAAGGTGATTAAACAGTACATGTTTAAGTGAATACCGCTTTTACGTCCACTGGTGAAAAGGATTCGGTGTTTAATTCTTTCATCGCAAAATTTACCGTCTGCTTTAACTCTTTCACGTATCAAATATCGTCTGCTTTGATTTCTCGTCTGCACTTTTATGTCAAATTCAAGTTCTTAAGATATAACCAAAGAAATACAGATAAAGCTGTCAGATACAAATATCAACCAGTTTGGATCATGTTCAAAAGACGAAACTGATCTGTATCAAAACTATTGGCAAAGTCGGCTTTCGACTGTGAAAAGGTTGCGGCGAGATATTGCTCAAAGCAGGATGAAGTGAAATAGCAAATTGCTTCAGAACAGAAAGGGTGTTCGTGGTTTGTTTTCGGCTGGCTTAAGTTGTTGCCTTAACTGTATATGATTTGCAGATTGATATGGATCTAAACTGCTTACTAATTTTATCACATACTTTTTTAAAAAAAGAGTAAGAGTGTCAAAGGTTTTGTATAGGCTTCTTGTGAAATGTATATTGTTGCAAATTATGGGGAAATACAATAACCCATACCTCCATAAAATCACATTTTCTGCCTTTAAATTATTCCGCCAATGAAAGAAAAAGGTTCTACAATAATTAGCCATGACTATGAACCATATTAATTAGTTTCTATATCATAGCAGATATTAGGTTCAAGCAGGCTCAAAATAAATCAGAACGCACTTTAAGCTCAAATTCATTTTACATTCAACCAGCTTTTAGTGGTCCATCTTTCTTCAAAAATAGAACGAGACCATGGGGTAATGGGTTAAGCATGATACGGACAGACGACTCGTGCTGTAAAGCGGTGGAGGAGTTGGTCATGGGGCATACAAGCAGCCAGGCTCCGAGGTTATAAAGCTTTTGACTTGAGTCCAAACTCGTTTCCAAGCATTTGATTGGTCAGATTTGATTCTAGACTCAAATCTGATCAATCAAATGCTTAGACTCACTCAGACTCAACTAAAACGCTTTATAACCTCGGAGCCTTGTAGATTCTGTGAAATACCGTTGTAACTTGATCGTCCTCTGTAACAGTCTATATATTCAAGCAAATTATCAGATATTTCAAATAATGAAAGTAACTTTTAACAGTGACCATAAGCATTTTGACAGACTACAATTCGACGTCAATAATTAAACTATTTTATTCTAATTAAAACTTGTAGTAGCCCATCACTGGATGAAGAAATATGACCGACCACAATTTGACGTAAATATTTACACTTTTTTTTATCAAAATGAAAACTTGTTTAGCAATCACTGAATGATAGAAAATGATTGACTTTAAGTTGACGTCAAAACTTAAACTATTTCATTAAAATGAAACATTGTATTAAGCAATCACTGAATGACGGGAAATGATCGATTGCAAGTTGACGTCAATACGTCATCTACATGTATTCTATTAAAATGAAAACTTGTTTAGCAATCGCTGAATGAAAGAAAATGATAATCTGCAAGTTGACGTCAATACTTCAACTATTTTATTAAAATGAAAACTTGTATTAAGCAATCACTGAATGAAGAAAAATGATAACCTGCAAAGTTGACGTCAATACTTCAACTATTCTATTAAAATAACAACTTGTATTAAGCAATCACTGAGGGACAGAAAATGATAGACCGTAATTTGACATCAATATTCATTAAGCAATCACTTCATGAAGAAATTTGGCGATGTTTAAAGATTGTGAGCATGTTAGATGACAACACAAAGTAATGCAGAACAGTCATATTAATTCATTACATATCTATATATGTATAACTAAATATCAAGGTATCTTATTAGCTGTATATCAATGCAACTGTTTATAGAGTTTCAATGGACAATACCTAGAAGCGTCTTAACAATGATTCATATTAACCCTTCCACGATACTGCATTAAGGATAACTTATTAACACTACTTAATCTTCTGATGGCGTATTTCAGATTACTTTCCCAACAGGTTTATTAATGCTAATAAATTTGGAGAAAGCTTTTGATTTTATTACTAAAACTTTGTCATTCTTTAACTTTGGTGATACGTATGTTTAAAAAGTGGATAATACTATTTCTGTACAATACTGAAGTTTGTGTGCAATTAAATGGTTTTCTATCAAACTTTTTTCAAGTTACACGAGGCTGCAGATAAGGGGGTCCAATATCATCTTATTATTTTTTTTTTTTTATGTGTGCAAAAATTGTAGCAATTAAAATACGAAAATGTAAAAATATCACTGAATAAAAATCAAAGACGGGGAAATTGAATATCTCAATTTGCAGATGACACCTCCTTATTTTAGATAGCTCCGAAAAGTCCTTACATAATGTTTTAGAATAAATTAATCTTTTTTCATCTTTATCTGGTGTAAATGTCAATTTTGACAAAACAAAGGTTTTCTAAAGTATAGTACAATGTCAATCAAAACGAAATAGAAACTGTGTTGGGATAATAGTCATTTTAAAGTACTAGGGATACATTTTGATGTAAATTTAAATGTATTCTGCGAAATGAATTTTGAAGAAAAGATAATAAGTATACAAAAATGCATTTTATATTGGAAAAGACGGAAACTGACTCCTATTGGTAAAATAACTGTTGTTAAAGCTTTGTTATTACCTATAACATGTATTACCCATTTGTTTATAAGCTAACAACGAACTTCATCAAAACTCTTACAAATATTTTTTATGAAGTTTATTGGACGGTAATGCAAAAATAAAACGGGACGTTCTAGAAAAAGATTATTATTCAGAAGGGGTTAAAATTGATTGATATTGAAAGCTACATAAGAAGTTTGAAAATTAAATGGTTAAAAAAATCATAATTCCTAATGATAGTAAATGCTATAAATTATTGCACAACTTGGATAGACATGACAAACCTACTAAATTCAGGAACCATGTTCTGTAACCTGATTCTAAATAAATTAAAAAATGATATTTGGATCGATGTCTGAGAAGTATCTTTGCTCTATATTAAAAACGTAGTAGATCTATTGGAGATATGCGACAAATATATAATATGCCATTATTTTATAATGGAAATTGTCTCGTAAATAAAGAAGCTGTATATATATATATCAACACTTTATGATAGAGAATACGATATGTAAAAGACATTCTAGATAAAGACGGGAATTTTATAGATTAGAAATATTTAGAAGAAGTGAGTGGGAAATAAATTAATTGCTTTCGTTATTATGATTTAATAAATGCAGTTAAGTCTTTTATAAACAAAACAGGTTTTTCTCCGAAAAATAATTTACTTTTAGAACTTACGTACCCAACCATTAATTGTTATATGTACAACATTATAACCAGGAATTGTGATAATAAGTGTGTGTATAATGTGATTGCTAGCAATGATAATATCCCTACTGGTAATCAAAATGGATGTCAATATGCAAAAACAGTAATATAAATTGGAATAATATATATAGATATGTATTCAAATGTACATATCTAAAATGGTTACAAATTAGACGTGTACATAGAATATTACCGACAAACACATTGCTATTTAAAATGAATATCAAAAATACTTATTTATGCACTTTCTGCCATAATAATGAAGAAACTATTGTTTATCTTTTTGGGGAATGTTGTAAAGTGATAACAATAATAACATACATTTCAGGTAAGTTGGTAGAACTAAAAATAAGTAGTTTATATGTACTGTTGGGAACCGGTCAAAATGACTTCAAACTGATTATTTTGTTTTAAGAAATGAAACTATACATATTGATTATGTAAAACCAGGGACATATATAACTATATATGTCCATGGTAAAACAAAGAAAATACTGCCATAAAAAGCTGGATTAAAAGTGTCATTGCACTAGCCTGGGATATTAACCAAGCATGTAAAATATCTAATACAGATAATAAGTTTCTACATGGGCAATTGTACGACACTTTGTACTAAACTCCATTTAGACATAAAATTACTGTAATAAAACGTACAACAAACATGGCAATAATGTATGTTTATTCCGTTTTGGGTTTTTTTCATACTTTTTATTTCCTAATAAATTATTTCCTCATATTTACATTCAAGGGACAAATTGCCTTTTTTTAAAAATTATTTATTTTGCTTATATATATTTCATTGATTACAATGCAACTTCCATTCATGCATTGTAATCATGCTTGTATTTGGTGTATGAATGTAAAGATATGTATGGATGTAATATATCTGAATAAAATGGGGGGGTTCTTTCGCAAACAATTTGGGTCCAGCTGACATGCAAAGTAATTCTGCATCTCATTTTGACCCAAACTGCGAATCCCTTATAATATTGTCTGAGAGAAAATGTAGAATTATGATTTGTTACATACGACAATTATAGCAGACGACAATTATTGCAGACGACAATTACGTAGCATGCAGAAAGTTTGTGATCTAAGAGATATTAATCATAACAAATCATGTTCACTTTCTGCACATATGTGTGTTGAAACAACGAATGCCTACTGACGACTTAGCTGGCACCTGCAAACAGTTTGTATATCCGACACCAACTAAGTATGCCTATGATCTTACTACAATCTGTTGTACACTCGATTTAATATTTCTTAAAGTCTGTATGCAAAAACAAAATACAGACGGATATCTAACCCCTTCACTGCTTTAATCCGAGTACCATGGTTATTTGCAAACAATTTGGATCCTGATCAAGCGCCGGGTAATGCTGATTATGAACCAAATTGTTTGACATTTAATTTTATAATTCTTCAGTCAACATACCCATACTTTCAAATTGAGAAAAAAAGAGACGACAATTGTTTAAAGTTGATAACGTCATAGCAGTAAAGGGGTTATGCAGACTATAAGTAAGTAGTGAAATAGTTACGAAGTGCACGTGATCTAAAGTCACCACCATGTCACACTAGCTTACCGTCATATAACTTTCATCATCCTAATGGCAATCACAAGTACATACACTATGTATTTTTATTACATTAACCCTTTCAGCGTCAAAGTTACCAGACGATATTTTGTCTGCGAAAGGGTTGAACCAGACAGTTAAATTTGGCGATGAAAGGGTTGTAATCACCAAGAGTAAGAAATTAAGACTGTAAAGAGGATTGACTGTAGTAATAAAATGCTAACAATGATTACATTCGAAACATGTCATGACAAAACCTGCCTTATTGCATGGCAACATTGTACAGACGTCCAAGGCTCTGTATCTGAGTTTAGTTTGGTCTACACTGCTAAATACGATATAAAATACAGCTACATAAAATGCTTTAGACTCATGTCGGTGTCAAACAGTGTAGATCAAGACATGTCGACGCGTGTTAGAAGCGGCGGCTAGCCTTGATCTACACTGTTTGAAGTGCACTAAGGCAGGTTTTCTCATGGCATGGCTCATACTTTGTTGTGATACAAAATTAAACTACATTTATTATGTGTTAAAATGGTGTATATAATAAGAAACTAATAACTATGAAAAGCAAGTGACAAAATGGACATGAAACAATTCAGAAAACGCAAGCGGAAACTGTAAAATAGTCATGTACTTGCTTCAATTAATAGATCTATTTACTGAATTGTTTTCAGTAATATACTATATTGTACAATATAAGAAAACAAGCTATAGAAATTGATAGTGCTGGAAACAGGTGTCTGCTAGAGGGGAATGGGTTAACATATTGAACCCTAGCGACGGGCAAAGGCGTCCCTGAATAAAGTTATACGTGCAAAAAGTGTAAAGCCAGAGTGGTAGACTCCTAAGGGAGTACACATATCAGAATCTACACTGTTTGTCATTTTTTTCATATATTTTTTTTATAAAAAAAACAACACCTTGAATAGTTAAGAATGGAATTGTTCATGTAAAATTTCGGGAGGAAATGAGTAAAACATGATGGGACAAAATCAGAAAGCTCCTAAAGGACAGCCGACAACTGTTTTACACATCTTTCTATTGAGTGGTAATGCTACAGGGGTTGTCTCGCCGCGACGAAGACGTGAACGCGAGACTAATGGAGGCATGCAACAGTTTGGGGGGAAACGTTCGAATTGGCCCCGGGTGAAATTTCTTAATAAAAGGCTATTGCTAAGGTTTAAAGTATTTTTGAAGATGAAAGAATCCACTATAGGAGGGAATGCATTAAAATGTTGCTTTGTGGCATGTTTATGATAAAATGCGCACTAAGATGATAACTTTTTCTAGGTGGTTGGGTATAAAATGGGGGCAGTCCGGAAACCAGTGGTTTGGGCTAAATAAGCTGGGAATCAGCACCATCTTAAGGATGGGTGGAGACACATAGAAATTGTGTAAGATTGGTAAAGACGGGCCCTTGTTAAAGTTACATTTTCTTAAAGCAACATGTTCAGAGAGTCAGAGGATACTGTCCATTAAACCATAGGGGTATTTTAGCACTTTTGAAATTTTCGGAGAAAATGGGCCTTTTGAGGCTTTTAAGTCATACGTGTCCGAGACCAAAACAAACCTTAAATTCAGCCACAGAACTGTCTGAACATGTGTTTATGTTGTGTTTTTTGCTGTTTTGTTATGCCTAGGGATATTTTTCCTAAACTAGGGCTGAAATTTGTTTCAGGATTGTGTGTGAAAGTCAAACGGAGATAAATAGACGTTGAGGTGTGATCAGTTCGGACAGAATTCAGAAAGAACTAGTTACTGCCTCCTAAGGTGTTGCTTTCCGCCGCCGAATGCTGCGAAGGCAATGCTTGCGGAGGCGATGGCAACGATTGACGCGGTGTCAAACTTTTAGATTTAAAACCTTCACTGCCATGACTTCATCAAATTTAAACAATTGCTGTTTGCGTTTATATATCAAATTTAATTTTAGGATATAGTGAATTAAGAAATTTTGAAATCGGCATCAAACAGTTTGGATCCTAATTAGACACCGCATAAAGCGGCGTCTGATCAGGATTCAAACTGTTTGCGAATAACTATTGCATTTCGAGGTAGGCCAGTGAAGGGTTTACTTCCAGTGATAAGTTTTCGTTTTGAACACCTTTACTCACGACAATACCTTAGTCTTGCGTCCCACTATCCGTCGCGAATAGAATACTATTCCGAAAAATTATTAAATGTAGTATATGGTTAAAATATTTACCTCTAAGCCTTCCATCAATTCACGGCTAGAGCCTTCAGAACCACTAGAAGAACCCCTGGACGTGTTCTGGTTATAGTATGTGGCATCGTCCATGTCGTGTGCAGCTGGTGGGTGGGGAAGGGCCATTCCTAAAAACATGTTCATTTTTTATCAATAAATAATGAATGATAATAACAATGATAATTAAATTATAATTTTAATAGATTGCAATTTTATTCTAAACGCAAAAGCAACTAAATAAAATGTAGACAGTGACAACGTTTTAATTTGTTGTTGGGTTGTTGTTGTTGTTGTTTTTGTTGGGGTTTTATTTTTTGGGGGGGGGGGGGGGGGGTGAGGGGTCAAAATCAGTTTTAATCAGAAAGGCACACATTTCAAAGAACCTACCATTTAAATTTGAGGAGGAAAAGGCAGACTACACTTGTTTAGAATTGATAACGTCGTGGAGATGAAAGGGTAAACAAATACAAGTCATAGTTTATTCGCTTGGTATGACAAAGGAGGAACCAATTTCAGTTGAGACGACGTAGCGATTTTTTCCTGTTTAATTTAACTGTAGGAAATTACAAGTTTTTGTAATTTTAACGAATTATTTTAATCTGAGTGGCACACACTTTAGAGCTTAACGAGACGCCGGGTTATCTGGCGTCTGATCTGGCTCCAAACCATTTGCAATGGATGTAATAGTTTTAGCATAAACACGTTGGTTGGGTGCGAATAATATCTTCTCCGCTGTATCAATACAAACCTTGTCTTGGTGACTCATAGTTCGTCTTTCTTGCCATTTCCAGCAGCAAGAATGTTGTTCTCTTCCGTTGACTCGCTTGGCTGAATGCCTGTAAAGGAAGATAAATATTAATACATATTTTCACATAGTGTTCGAGAGTTATCGCTATTGTATAACTTGCCTATATATATTTACTGATTTTCAGCCTTTACTCGATAGTCTGTGTCTAAACTTTGGACACAAGTGCCATCTTAAAGTAGGTTGAAAGTCCGCTTCAAGTTACCATCTGCTAGGAAAGAGAAACTTTTTCTTATGCTGCATATTCATGACTGAATAAATTGGAAAATTATTTCGTTAAGTGGAAGGATATATTAAAGGCATAACAAAGCGTGTCTATGGAGTACTGGGTTGACAGAAATAATAACCAGGAGCATGATTATGCTTGTTTGGAACAAATGCAGATCTATATGCAGTTGAAAATATCAGGTCCCGATATTACTTTCAGCTATTCCTTGTTTTTGTAATCTATATCTTGTGTTGTTGTTTGTATATCTGTTTTGTAGCATGTTTGGCTATGTTACATATTTGACACACCTCTATCCAGCTGTTTCTCTCTGCCTCTACATTGACCCCCTTTTCGTTGTTGACCCGGAAACTGGAAACAAATAAACACACATACTGTCAGTTATTTTCTTCTCAATATTAACCCTTTCGCTGCCATATGCGACTAAAGATTAGACACCGCCTTTGATCGGTTTCCAAACTGTTTGCGCTCGCACGAATACAACCTTTATATCTAACTTTAAAACGATAATGCAGACATCGACAATGTGGAAGGGAAGGGGTGAAACACGCGACAAAGATAAACACTAATAGATTGAAAAACAATTTGGATCCTGCTAAGACTGGGTTACTCGGCGTATTCTATGGATCAGATTAAAAGAAATAATTAAAAATCATAAGCGAAATAGAACGGACTAGGTTCAATAAAGTTATTTCTTTTTCATTTGACATATAATATAATTGCATCGTGTGAGCTGGAGTTATGCCTGAACCCCTTCACTGCTTTACATTGGTTCTTTGCAAACAGTTTGTAGCCTAACCAGACGCATTGTAACACAGAGTCTGATTATGATCCAAACTGTTTGACTCTCATTACGATATTACTTCAGTATATTTAGATCTACCTGGAGTTTTAATTTTCAGAAAAAAGCAGACGATAACTGTTTGAAGCAGATGGCGTCGCGTCGCGGTAGTGACAGGGTTAATGTTTCTCGCTCTACCATCAATTATAAAAGACGCATATTTATGATGTTTTAAACATTTGCCTTGTCGAAATATCATCTGCTTTTAAAGTATCGCCTGCAAGTAATGTCAATATCAAATGTATGCATTTGTATTAAGGAAAATTCAAAACAAATGATCAAACAGTGTGAATTCTCGACCAGACGCCGTGGTACGTGGAGCCTGATCTTGAATAACTTGTTACAAACACAAGTGAAGTCGCAATCGGCAGGCAAATGCATGCTGGGTAATTGTTTCGTCTGCAACAATTGTCGTCTGCTAGAGTTTTCTAAATTTATTTTCAAAACAGTCAGAGTGGCAAACAGTTTGGATCCTGATGAGACGCCGCGTCACGCGGCGTCTCATCTGGATCCAAACTGTTTGCAAATATAATCAATGTGGTAGATCTAGTCATATCCACCGCTAGCATGGTAAGAGTTAAAACGATACATTTCAAGCTAAATAGGGGGTTTTCAAGCATTAATTTGTCATTTTTATTATACATATACGTTTTCAAAAAAATAAGATGAATAATAGGCCATAATTCAAAAGTCTCCTTTAAATGAATAATAGGCCATAATTCAAAAGTTTCCTTTAAATGTATTTTCTTATTTGCAATGTCCACAATGTGTTACGCAGTTATTTAAAAAACAAAGTTACATGTGTATTTCAAGACAGGTTTCTGATGAATGAATACCTGTTGAAAACAATGTGAAATGCTCTTGTATGTCTGATTTTGATTCATTTAATCTGTCCCCCACCCCCACCCCTTTTAAGTTTTAACACATGTAACCCGTTATCCCATAGGGACACATACTTTTGAATAAACTATATTGAGCTATCCAAGTCATCTATGTTTGGATTATTAACATACTTCAATTTATTGACCTACTACACATGCATATTTGACGAGACGGCTATCTTGAAAAATGGCGTCCATCTTGAATGTTTCAGGTAGATCTCGTGCATTTTTAATATTGTACATTCTGGACAGTAGTTGTGCCAAATTTGGTACGTGTATCACCAAACGAAGTATTCTGTTCATAATAGTGACTTAAGCTGCCGGACCAGTATGTGTCCCTATGGGTTAACGGGTTACATGTGTTATAAAGGGGTGGTAGAGATTAAAGGATTCAAGATCATACATTAATAATACAGTGTAGACCTTTAGCATGTACATATACATACTTACTGGTACGCCCTGTCTCTGACGGCTACTGTCAAGCCATTGTTTCCATACCGACTTACAGAAGTGATGTTTTCCCATAGCTGCACCAAATTCAGAGCAACCTGGAAATATACAATTGAGCTAACATTCTCATTCTCCGTTTCCAGTGTATGTATAGCTGAATATTGCAATAAACTCTCTCCTTGCTGTGTTTTCCAAACAGTGTAACACTTCATATGAAATAGCAAACAGTGCAGACACTGATGAGATGCAGCGTAACGCGGCGTCTCATCAGTGTCTTCACTGTTTTCCACTGTCCTCTTTAGTAGACACAGGCTTAATGGGTTTCAAGATTCAAACACTTTATTAAGTACAATGTTACGTAAACATAGCTTCTTGTTACACGGTACAATGGATTGCAAATGATATAATACTAAATAATTAATTCTAGTCAATTTTGACATATTTAGCAATATTAATACATGTAATATACTGCAAAATGCCGAGCAGGACATACCCTGCTCAGATTACTCCTGAAGGAACCCTCTGGTCAGGGTCTACACTGTTTATATGGAACAAGTGTTATCTTCACAGATAAACTATTTGTAATTGACGAGTATATTCGTCACTAGGGTTGAGTGTGTTAACTCATTATCCCCTGAGACTTTCAATGGACAATTCCAATTTACAATAAAGACTGGTCCATTTTAGAATATTTAGGGTTGGGTTTTTTATAATATATTACAAATGACAAACAGTGAAGTCCCTGATTAGACGGCTCCTGCAGGAGCCCTCTAATCAGGGACTTCACTGTTTGCATTAGACAAGTGTACTCTTCACATGTACACTTTTGGTAGAGGACGCATATATGCGTCACTAGGGCTCAATGAGTTAAAGCACACTATAAAATCTGTCGTCGAAGAAGTTAATTAGTAATCATAATTAATGACCAGCGTCGCCTCGTCTTGTTTCATTACGTTCGCGATATCACGAGGCTGTATCTATACCATTAAAACAAAGCTAATTATTTATTTTTAATTGATATTCAATGTTGTTTTTATCTGCCTCGTCACTGTTATGTCTAGAGAATTAGACACTGAACTCCAAACCTCTCTATCCCTCCCTTCATTTCTCTATGTTTTAACCCGTTGCTGCATACATATGCGTTTTTGCGAATGTAATGTATTCCTCCACTGAAGAAAATAGTCTTACTTTATACGGTCATATGCACCATAGGAAATAGTGTATATATCCAAGCAGATAGTTTCTTTAATCAGGCTGAAGGTGGGGCAGAATGTGCATTATGGCGCATTCTGTTGTACTTGAAATAGGCTGTTGAGTGATTGGTTAAACCTCTCTCTCTCTCTCTCTCTCTCTCTCTCTCTATCTCTCTCTCTTCTCTCTCTCTCTCTCTCTCTCTGCCTCTCTCTCTCTCTATCTCTATATCTCTATTTCTCTCTCTCTGCCTCTCTATCTCTCTCTCTCTCTCTCTCTTCTTTACTATACTTCCATGTATTGTTTTCTCTCTACTCGTCTACTCTCCTTCTTTCATGTTCTCTCTGGTACACAAATGATCTTTCTATGCCCTCTCTGAAACAAACATCCCTTCTAATATAGTTTTCATACAGACAAGACACCTAAAAACTTTAGGTTGTTCCGTAAACATGTCAAATATGAACATTTGAAAAGAATAATGCGGTAATCGGTTTCATATATTCTATTAAAGTATATGCAATGTTGCACCATTAAGGTGACATTTTGACTGCCTAGTATATTACCAGGCCTACCACAGTCAGATAACCGAACAGTACTCATATTTGATACTGGATATGTCAAAGTGGTAATAAGCGATCATAAAACACATTTGATGGCAGTCTTTACGAGAGGCGTACGCTTAATGCAGGACAAACTTCACAAAAGGTATGCAGAAATTTGTCCTGTGTTCTACATGAAAATTAAGCAGACATAACTATGCCTTGAAAAATAATCACCCTTCTTTAAATCAATGGGCACTTAGCACATTCACTGCCTTCCCGAGTACAATAATTATTTGCAAACAGTTTGGATCATGATCAGACGCCGCGTTACGCGGCATCTGACCAGAACCCAAACTCTTTGACACTCATTTAAATATGTATTTGTCAAAATGTCTACAATTTGAATTTGAGAAATAAAAGCAGACGGCAATTGTTTTGAAATGTATGAGGCCATATCAGTGAAGGGATTAATGCACTCTTTTGTTTGTAAGTATATCTTATCTTCTTTGTTGACAAGGAAGTTTGGCCAAGCTATTAACGTTTAATCAACCTTAGATAACACAAGTATTTACTTTCTAATTGTTATACTCACTGACAGTATGTATTATAACAATTGGGATTCAGACCTAATGACTGATCAGCCCTCGTTTAACACATTGCCCCACGAATACGCCTTTTGACAACTATACTTCATTCCGCCACTGAAGAATATAGTTCCACGCATACAATCATGAATAATGCACCGTAAGAAATATTTTCTTTATCCTAGCAGACCCTTAAATTTAAATAACAAAAATTTAATTTCATAAAGGCAGGCGACATTTGTTTAAATGTGACGGCGTCATCTCAGAGAAGGGGTCAAGTGTTAATACAGGTTTATCTGCAACAATTGTCAGATGGAACAATTCCTAATTGTCAATTTACTAAAGACGGGCATAAGGTCAGCAGCATGTTCTCAAGCAGTTTGGGATCCGATTAAAACACAAAGTAACTCAGCGAGTTATCCGGACCCACACTGTTCGCAATTTTTTTTACAACGGTCTCACACAGGTGTAATGTCAACCTACAGAATGTACCTTGTTCAACAAATTGCTGATATCGTAAAAAAAACTCTTTCGTTGCTATGAGCGAAAACTATTTAACAATGTCAGGGCAGTTTGGGCGTATTAACTCACTCATCCAGTTGCTGATTAAGTCTAGTCCTTTTATGACTTCTTACAGCTGTTTTCTGCAACATGTTGTCAAACAGTACCGACTTGATCAAAGAGCTCCTTTAGGAGCCCTCTGATCTGGGTCTACAAGCTGTTTAGCCTTTATAGGACAACTGAATTTTCTAATGGACTACTCCAATTTCCAGTAAGGTCTAGTCTTTTTTTCATTATTTAAGCTTGTTTTTACAAAATATTGCAAAGGGACAAACACTGTAGAATCTGATTAGAGGGCACTTATAGGAACCTTCTATACAATGTTGGGGTAAGACAAATGTTCTCTTTACAGGTATGCATTTTGTAAAAGAGAAGTATACTTGATGCGGGGGTTCAATGTGTTAAAATTGTTGACAAAGTTTACATGAATCCTGAAGGAGTCCCATGATCAAGATCTTCAGTGTTTGTCATTTTGCAATAAAATGGTAAAATTTAACCCTAAATAGTCATTAATGGACAAGACTTAATTGGAAACTTGAACTGTTCATTAACTCATCCCCTGAAACTTCAAATGGACGATTCCAGTTTGCAATAAAGACTGATGCATTTAAGACTATTTAGGGTTGTTCTTGGTAATAAATTGATCAGGGACTTCACTGTTTGCATGAGACAAGTGTACACTTTGGTTAACGAGCATATATGTGTCACCAGGGCTCAATGAGTTATACGTTTCAGTAGTTAATGAGTTAATACATGATATTGTTGACAGTATGAGCACATACAGTTGACAGTATAAAAAGAGTAAAGTTTTTACAAAGAGACATGATATGAAACATATGGGTTACAATTTGGACATATTTGTCCTGTAGCTAATACACATCGTAAACAGCGCAGTAGAACACCTAAACAAATTGCTCCAAAAAAGCGGCTGATGAGCCCTTGACTGGCTTATGGTGTTAAACACAAGAGGTACTTTAAAATTAGTTTAAAGATAAAATGATCTAACCCTTTCACTGTTAATGACGACATAAGGTGCCTTTGCATACAGGTTGTATCATGATCAGACGCCGCGTAAAGCGGCGTCTGATCAGGATCAGGATCCAAACTGTTTGACACTCGTTTCGAGATATCGTCAGTCATATTGTCTTAAATCATACTTATAAACGATATTTCAAACAACAAAACAGAACAATATTGAAGCAGACGAACATTCGGCGGTGATGGTGTAAAAACATCACGATGAATTAGATCTTTGAAGGGTTAAACATCGAAACATGTAGTTAAATTGTGATAGTGGCTAAGATATCTATTCAACTCAACTCAATTTCATTAATAATCGGCATCAACATGTATATCTTGAAATTACTAATACGTTACAAAGATTTTAAACATCAGTTACAAGTATTTCACGAATAATACTTGTGTTAAAAACTCAGTTTTACAGACAACTTAAACATCAGTTACAAGTATTTCACGAATAATACTTGTGTTAAAACTCAGTTTTACAGACAACTTAAACATCAGTTACAAGTATTTCACGAATAATACTTGTGTTAAAACTCAGTTTTACAGACAACTTAAACATCAGTTACAAGTATTTCACGAATAATACTTGTGTTAAAACTCAGTTTTACAGACAACTTAAACATCAGTTACAAGTATTTCACGAATAATACTTGTGTTAAAAACTCAGTTTACAGACAACTTAAACATCAGTTACAAGTATTTCACGAATAATACTTGTGTTAAAACTCAGTTTTACAGACAACTTAAACATCAGTTACAAGTATTTCACGAATAATACTTGTGTTAAAAACTCAGTTTACAGACAACTTAAACATCAGTTACAAGTATTTCACGAATAATACTTGTGTTAAAAACTCAGTTTTACAGACAACTTAACGCTGGCCATAAGTAAAGCAAAAAACTTAATCACAACTTTTTGCTTCACTTATGTCAGCATTTAACTGTCATATGTATTAAATACTGTATTTATCTCCATTTGCATGACCGCTTAAGGTAGTTCGCAACTTAACCCCGTCACTGACATGGCGTCATCTGTTTTATACAATTGTCGTCTACTGTTGTTTCTCAAATTCTGATTTCACGCATTTTTTCTGTCGAAACTTCGATACGAGTACCAAACAATTTGAATACTGATCAGACGCCGCGTAATGCGGCGTCTGATCAGGATCTAAACTGTTTGCAAATAATCATTATACTCGGGGTAAGGCAGTGAAGGGGTATATGGTACCGGGTCAATGTTGGTCGATATTGTTACTCTACATAGAGTGGTTGTCCATTCTCGTCAGCTTACAGAGTATACCGAACCATGTTCAAGCATAGTTTTATTAACTGCAGAGCTGTAATCCTGTTACCGCCAAAATATCGTGTGCATTGGTACTGTCGTCTGCACAAATCTTAAAGTCAGTTTTAGGACTGTATTAACTAAAGCAATGTCAATACGAGTGTCAGACAGTTTGGCGTCTGATCAGGACCCAAACTGTTTGCAAAGTCGCATTTTGGCGACGTTGGCAGTGAAAAGGACGTACCATGTATTACCTTATCACACGCGTGTCTTTTCATTATATATCATGTGCGTGTAGGCAATTCGCACAGGTGTTTTAGTCTTTGATTACATTACTGTACATTTTGCCTAAGGACCGTGGTCGTATCATCCGCAACAAGGCACATACACCGTCCTAGCTTTATACAAGTTGACATAACTAACCCCCTTCACTGTCAAACCAGAGTACACTGGTATTTGAACCCAGATCAGACCCTCAGTTATTTCGGATATCTGGATTCAAATTGCTTGACACCCATGTCGCTACTAATGCAGTCCATATGCATGACATATTTATTTGATAATATTTAATATCAGAAGACACGTTTATAAGTCGATATTCTGGTAACAGGGTTGCATTCTTGATGGACACACTTCTTCATTGTCCACGAGTGTTAATCCTTTACCCCGTAGTCTGTTTCAAATTTTGACGACATATGCCCATTTAAAGTAGGTTGAAAGAAAAGCAGAACGAGCCTTACGGTGTTATTTCCAGCTGCTTAAAGTTACTATCTGCTGGGATATAAATTCTTATGATAGATAATCATAACTTTATAAATTGGAGCTATTTTCTTCTGTGGAGGAATAAATTACATACAAGGCGTAAAATGGCGTATTTATGGAGTGATGGGTTGAACTCACCTCTTCTCCTGGTCTGTAATAGGAAAACTCCCCCGGGCATACTTGGATTTTCCGTCTGTAATGTAGGAATGTTTAAAAAATATAATCGTAAATACATGTACATTTAAAAATCTAATATACGTTCAATTGGAATGTTCAGTTATATGTTGATAGTCTGCAATATTTGCCTAGTACTTACCTTAGGGACATTGCACGAATTAAACCCATCAGTTCATAACTACGCCTATTAACATCTATAATTTATCACTCCTTGAAGAACATGATATTTCAGCTATGAATAGATCTAGGAATCATATAAATGTATGATGACTGGTCACTGCCTTGTATATGTATAGATAAAACAAGAGCTGTCACAGGCAGTAACAATTTCCCCCAAAGAAATTCCTCGACATTAAAACCCTTCACCAATGATTCTGACCTTGACCGTTGCGCTACAAACCTAGGTCTGGCAACCGAGTCACCATCTTATCTTGGAGTATATCTGTGCTAAATTATATGATACTGCTTTCATACACGATGAAGTTAAAGGGACTCGCAACCGGATGGTGTACTTGTCAAAATAAAATAAAATACTCAAATAAAAGCAATTTTGTGGCATTATTTGGCTTCTGACATTAAAAAAATATGATCAGTCCAAAAAAAGTCTCAAGAATCGGCACCTAATCTTAGTTTTTTAAGATATTTCCATCGTTTTTCTATAGCGTTAGCTAACGGTATAGTTGTTGTTGTTGCTTCTTTACACGGGCTCAGACATAAACCCGAGACGAATAAAGAAGTAAAAGTACTATCGATCGCTACTAGTGAAGTACGTTAATTCGCTACTATAGATATAGAGAGCGCTGGTAGCCGAGGTAGTATAGGAGCTTCCTCATTTTTTCACGTTTCTCCCCGCATGGAGGGTCACGGGTTCGAATCCCACCAGGGCTTCTTCTTTTTTTTTTTTGAAATGGATTTTTTAACAGAATTTATTATCCTAAACTAAATCTTACCCATTTATATAAGCATTTGACATATATTTACAAATTACTATTTTTAATGCTAAATCCGGTTGCGAGCCTCTTTAAAGCCAAGACAAGATAAAAAAGTTCTTATATATATTTGAATCGTGACTGTGACCTTGACCTTTAAGCTACATGCCTGAGTCTTGTGCATGACATATTGTCTTTACTAGATGAATATTCATTATTTCAAATTCCATTCATGCATTATGGATTTAGTGCCGGATAATACAAAATGTTCCCCTTTCATACCGTTAACCCTTTAACCCCAGACTGTGTCTTTGCCTGGGAGCTACAGAACTGGGTCTATGACATATCTTTATTATATCTAAATGTTTTAAGACTCTTTTACGGAAGCTCATTGGGGACATTTTGTCTTAGCTCTAATGTCTTAGATCTTAGGTATTAGGTATTAGGTATTACATCTTAGATGTTAGATATTAGGTCTTAGCTATTAGGTCTTAGGTTTTACGTCTTAGGTGTTAGGTATTATGTATTAGGTGTTCAGAAACGCGGCAAGATAAGGCGGGAATTCAGCTAGCGTCCATTTTGAACTGAACAACGATATATATACGGTATATTGGTATTTCCGACAAAAAAGAACACAATGCAGGTGAGTGAGGCTTATCAAGTGGAATTGTAACCGAAATGGTTGAACAAGGTTAACTTGTTAACAATTATGATCGTTGGATTCATTAATTTTACTGCATGGGCTACATATGTGCTAAATTTCAAAGGTGTAGGTCAACGAAAAGTTATTTTATAAAGGTTAAGGCCATGCTTCGAGGAAAACAATGACGATTTGAAATCGTATTAAAACCGCTAAATGAAGACTAGAACACTGGCCAAGTCATTTCCTTTCGTTATCTTGCTTTTATATCAGTCCCTTGGCGTAATGGAAGAGTGCAGGGTTCGTAACCCAGGGGTCCGTGGTTCGAGCCTGACTGTTACCATTTTTTGGTTTGAACTTAAATATCTTTTCTTTTGTTTACTATAATAATTGAGGAAAAATATACTGAATTTTACCTAACATGGTTCATTTGAGGCTCTTGGTGACATTTCTTGCAGAGCAACGCCTCGAAAAAATGAACCTATAGGTTATCCACGACCTTAAAGATAGGGATCAGATGTTTAGTGTGAAGAATCTTTTGGAGAGCAGTGTATAATGTTTATGTATGTTTGATTGAACGTTAATTAAAAATATATTCATATTTTATTAACTTTGTACATTTTCAGGCAAATGCTGTGATGATGATACCCTTGTTCATATTCCAATGGTCCCGCACAACTGCAGCTGTGTCATCTAATGTACTACAAACGGGAACTAGTACTAGACTTGATCTGATCGTTCAATATTTCTTTTGTGGATTTACATACCCTGAAATTGTCCTTCTGTTATTCGTGGTGAACAATATAAGACTATCGCTCCGTCAGCTAAAGAGAGTACTGAAACGAAACAACCTGAGACGACGATGGATGTACACACCTGACGATACTGTGGCAAATTACATATTACAAGAAATTGAAAACAACGGCAAGTGTGTCTGTTATCGAAACAGGTGGAAACGTCTGGTGAATGACCATAAGTTACGAGTACCATGTAGGAAAGTACTGTCAATTATGAGACAACTTGACCAAGATTAGAAAAACACATCGTCTGAAGAGGAGAAGGTACGCTGTAAAGGGTCCAAATTATTTATAACAACGTTAGGAATTGTCCCTAGAATAATCCGTTGCGACAGAGGCACTGAAAAACTCAACTGAAGCACTCCTTCAGCCGTTTTTTCCGGTACAACGACTACGACAGAATTGCTGGCCTAAAATATTTGTATATGGAAAAAGTGTATCTAATCAAAGAATAGAAGCTTGGTAAGGAACTATTAAGACGCGCGGGACTTGATAGGAGGGTCTCCTATTTTAAAGATCTAAAGGACAGCGGTGAATATGACGAAATGAATCCAATTCATGTTGAATGTTTAAAGTTTGGTTTCACATCTTTAATTCGAGCGGAGCTAGACAGTGTAGCAGTTCACTGGAATCTTCATTCAATCCGCCGGCAAAGGAATGCCGAAACACCAACAGGCAAACCAGATTTGATGTACCTTTTTCTCGAAGTATTTGGTGGTCATAACTTTGGCAGCAAAGTAAATAGAGAAGATGTGCAGTTATGCTGTGAAATGTATGCCTCGCAAAAAAAGGTGCAGCCAAGACTTTGAAACTCTTGCAAGGCTTCTAAAGCCAGATCTACAAGAACCTGTAAATGAACAGAGGGCTTTACAATTATACAGAGAACTCTCGTTTAAGTTATGTGTGAAATTCAGTGATCACTGATATCTGTCCTATGCTTACTTGATTTTGGTCTGAAAAAAAAAACCCACCCACAATAGTATGATTCTTTGTGACGGCTTTATGAATAGGTAGGGTATTTGAAGTATTGGATCATGAGGAAATTATACATTAATTTGTTGAAAAGCCTTAAAGGCTTGGCTTATGTAGCTATAAATGTAGCTATATTATTAAGTGTGTCAGATCATTTATTATGAAAGTGTATATCAAATTGAAAATCCTATTGAGTAGCTTCTGTTACGGACACAAATGTTACTCTGCCACAAATGTTACTCTGCCACAAATGTTATAATCTGAAAATTTTATTTGATAATAATGCTAGGCCACATGTGTTCCACCTGCCACAAATGTGGCCACATTTGTGGCAGGTTTGTAACATGTGTGGCTTATTTATTTTTTACCAACATTTTCAAACTGTAACAGTTGTGGCTGGTTTGTAACGTTTGTGTCCGGAGTTACATTTGTGGCTGCAACGAACGTCCTTATAGCACTAATATGTTCTCAAAAATCTTTAGATTCTCCTTATTAGTTCACTTGAATACGAATGAATGTATGCATGTTTGTATTATTATGAATAAATAATTATACACATTGGTACATTTAGTTTTACTATTTCTACAGTATCAGGCCAGTGTTCTGATGATGATATCCTAATACATATTCCAATGGACGTTAGTAACTGCAGTTGTGTCATCCAATATGTTTCACTATCTGCAAGTTTGCCTCCAAATGACAATTTCTTTTTCAAAAATGTCTTTTACCTTTTCTGAACACAGTTAACACCATACTGTGTTCAGAAATTGTAAAACTTAGTTTCGAAAAAATATCATTTGAGGCAAAATCGTAGAGAGACACATACAGTTACAAACGGGAACTATACTAATCAAAACACCCTAACGCAATACCTAGAACAATTATACCATTTCATACTTATCATTTTTAAGTCCGAATTTCATTTTGTGAAGATATTTCAATGAAAAATTCCAGAGAAAACAATATTGATAAACGGCATAATGATATATTTCGAAGTGAGATCGAAGCTTTAAAGTGTAGCGGTTCAATGTTATGGCCAGTGTTAGAGCTTTCCTCAAGCCCTACTTATTTAACTATACACCGATATTCAAGATACGAGTCCTGACAACAACTTTTATGTTTCTTTGAAATAGTAAAGCTATTAAATAGTTAAATTAGATATTAGGTCTTACGTCTTAGATCTTACGTCTTAGATATTAGGTCTTACGTCTTAGATATTAGGTCTTACGTCTTAGGTCTTGCGTCTTAGATCTTACGTATTAGGTCTTACGTATTAGGTCTTAGATCTTACGTATTAGGTATTACGTATTAGGTCTTACGTATTAGATCTTACGTATTAGATCTTACGTATTAGGTATTACGTATTATTTCTTACGTATTAGGTCTTAGATCTAACGTATTAGGTATTACGTATTATGTCTTACGTATTAGTTCTTAGATCTTACGTATTAGGTATTATGTATTATTATAGCAATAAGCTGACCAGTAGGATTAGCTTGTATTCATACGCTTATTATAAAAAATAAACAACTTTGCACTATTTCTGTCATTGGATAAAACTGTGGGCTCTAGAGTGTAAACACTAAAACTGTTGTCAACGGATATCCAAGTACATGTATCACAAAAGCTCTATCTGAGCTTTGCTCAGGCGAGATAAAAATGCCTGCACACTCTCTTACTGTGTCAATGTTAAGAGTTATACACTTATTAAATTTAGCCTATTAGTTTTGCAATATTTCACAGACCTAGTTACTGTAATGTTTGACCACCATTTGTCCACTCTGTGTTTAAGACAGGGTATGCATACAGTCAGATGAAAATTAACCAGAAAGCTCCCTTCTATTTTCCTCTCATCTTGTTTTAAGCTGCCACCTGTATTAGTGTTTTTAACTCCCTCCACCCTTAGAAGTGCCTTTTAGTGCCTTTAATTTATTCCACCACTGAAAAATAGTTTCAATTTAATTGAATTTATGCACTCATAAACATGTACCAAAATAAATATTTTCTATACCCTATCAGATGGTAGCTTAACCCGTTACCCCATAAATACGTTTTTACGCCTCTAATTTATCCCTCCACTGAAGAAAATAGTTCTAATTTGTACAGTTGTGAATAATGAACATTAGAAATAATTTCTACATTCTAGCAGCTGGCAGCTTAGAGCAGGCTAAAAGTAAAGCAGAATGCGACTTCATGCGCATTCTGCTTTACTATCAACCTGCTTTAAGTGGTCACCTGTCTTCAAAACAAGAAACAGGCTATGGGGTAATGGGTTAAAACAGGCTGAATGTAAAGCGGACTTCGCCTTAAGACACATTCTGCTTTACTTTAAACCTGCTTTAAGTGCTGATCTAGCTGTCCACAAAACTAGAAAGAGGTTATTGCATGGGTAATATAAAGGATTAAAATCATCAATAAAATTATAGCCACTGGTAGTGTAGAGAAAAGGGAACATCACCAATTGTATTGGTGTAGTGAATGAAAGGGATGCATGAATAGTTAATTAAAGCAATTTTCACATCAGTTTATTATAGTACTGTTGATAAAAGATTTAATCACATGTATTACACCAAACACACAAAAGTCTATTGTAATCCAGTCGGAGATTGTACAAATTCCAAAGAAATGCCCATGGTATGCTCTCTGAAAAATATGAAAACATAGAATATGGTCATTATCATTATATAACTTCTTTGGCTTCAAAGTGAATGTGAACCAATGTTCAAGTTAACTCTTTCAACACTAAGTAGTTATTAGGTTCCCTTGTGGATCATTTGAGTTACCAAAAACATGAGCCATTCTACTTGGAATTTTGGGTAGTTTAATAAATACTAAACAATATAGACCCTGATCATAGGGCTACTATAGGGGCCTTATGATCAGGGTCTACACTGTTTGAAAATTTAATGAGTAATTTCAAAATGTAATGAGTATATTCCAAACAGGTCAATGGTGTTGAAAGAGTTACATATTTGATGCCAGGGTGAACCCTCACTTAAATTGTAAAGAAAGCAGTTATTTTAAATAAAAGCAGAGCTCCAGATAATCAGAGTATTTCAGAAACTAAAATCTTTATTTCAAAACAATGTTGGGACGAATGACAAGGTAACAAAACGACCAGATCTACCAAAATGGTCATTTGTCCAAGGTCAAACACTGTTCAAGGAATCAAGAACATCACAGAAAACTTGATATAGCTCTGAAATTTTAATGGTTATGTTTTTCTGAAGTACTTTTCTGAGGGGTCGATTGCATTCAATTTTGATTTTCGTCGCTTTTATAAGCTGTTGAAGTTGTTTACGTCTGAAATTTTCTGAAGGGTTGCATGGGGGTTATGATGCAAAGCAGACTTGGGCATTAGTTAAAATTAACGTGGGTTCGGAGTCGGTAGATGAATGGATGCTTATCATGTACATATACTTTGTAATATGAATTTATGCTAGATAAAAAACAATTCATGATTCTTGAAAAATATGGTAGAATTTTGAAAAAAAAGAAGTTTGGGTTTGTCTCTATCATAATACGACACTGGTATTGTTTTGATTTATGCCAGCGGTTTCTTTGCAATTGTCTTGTATTATATTTCACATCATCTTACTGGTCTGGGGCGAAGGACGTTGTCCCCACAACCCTTTGAACGTCAGAACCGACAATTTTCTAGTTTTCCACGAACCATGGCCTTAAACCTATATAAAATAACTTTTCGTTGACCTACACCTTTGAAATTTAGCACATATGTAGCCCATGCAGTAAAATTAATGAATCCAACGATCATAATTGTTAACAAGTTAACCTTGTTCAACCATTTCGGTTACAATTCCACTCAATATGCCTCACTCACCTGCATTGTGTTCTTTATTTTGGTCGGAAATACCAATATGCCGTATATATATATATCGCTGTTCAGTTCAAAATGGACGCTAGCTGAATTCCCGCCTTATCTTGCCGCGTTTCTGAACACCTAATACATAATACCTAACACCTAAGACGTAATAGCTAAGACCTAATACCTAACACCTAAGATGTAATAACTAAGACCTAATACCTAAGATCTAAGACATTAGAGCTAAGACAAAATGTCCCCAATGAGCTTCCGTACTCTTTGCTATCTATAGCTGACTTTGTATAGAATAAATCCACCGAAGCGATCATTTTTCTATAATTAAGTTTAAAGAGGCTCGCAACCGGATTTAGCATTAAAAATAGTAGTTTGTAAATATATGTCAAATGCTTATATAAATGGGTAAGATTTAGTTTAGGATAATAAATTCTGTTAAAAAATGCATTTCAAAAAAAAAAGAAGAAGCTCTGGTGGGATTCGAACCCGTGACCTTCCATGCGGAGACAAACATGAAAAATGAGGAAACGCCTTTATCCCCTCGGCTACCAGCGCTTTCTATATATATGGTAGCGAATTAACGTACTTCACTGGTAGCGATTGATAGTACTTTATTCGGGTCGGTTTATGTCTGAGCCCGTGTAGAGAAGCAACAACAACAACTATACCGTCAGCTGACGCTATAGAAAAACGATATGGAAAATATCTAAAAAAAACTAAGATTCGGTGACGATTCTTGAGACTTTTTTTGGACTGGTCATATTTTTTTAATGTCAGAAGCCAAATAATGCCACAAATTTGCTTTTATTTGAGTATTTTATTTTATTTTGACAAGTACACCATCCGGTTGCGAGTCCCTTTAAAGGCCAAGGCCAAGGCCAAATTGACTTGAACGTTTTACGGGGCACTCTGTCATCCCAAGATGTTCTCACATGCCATCTTTGGTATTCCTGGATTGTATAGTGTAGGATATAATCTCCGGACAAAAGGTACACGGGCGGACAGACGAATTGACATGTTATGGGCTGGAGGCCTTGAATCATATGAAATAAACTTGAACTTGACGAATTGACAGACGCCTAGTTCGATTGCTAAAAATTATACGCCCACAGCAAGTTTATTTTTCGGGGCATAAAATCCCAACCACAGGTACATCGAGAACTCGGAGAATTGCTGGAGACGAAAATGTGTGCGAACGACAACTAAGTACACTGTAAAATAAAAGGACGCCGACGCGTAAAAACGCGTTCAATTTTATTGATTTTGATCGCACATGTGTTTAATTATGAACACATGTCCGTTCAAAATGTTATCCACGACTGTCTATTGGTCAGGATTGGGTGTTCGATAGGCGTTCAAAAATTATAATCCGTTCAAAAGAAGTTTGTCCGTGCACAAATTTTGCTCGGTTTGGGTGTTTTAGCTGCTCTGTTGTGTTTCGAATTTTAAAATGCATATTTGAAATGCAAAATAAATTCTTATATGGCTTTTATTAAGAGTGTATCTAAAATCGGTACTCCTGTTGAACGCAAACGTTCAAAATCAGCACGCCCGTTGAACACATGTGTGTGCTTACGCGGCGAGCGCGTGGAGCTAAAAATAGAACTACTGAGATATTTATTATCCCAGAGTTCCACGCTATACGTGACGTCATTTCTCAATCTTGGGCCCGCCATTGAAGTCTAATTCTCGGACGCCTAGCTGCATTGTTGGATTTATTCATTGTTTGAGTCTATTTAGAGGTAAATGCAATCTTTTCTTTTGTAAATAGATCTACTCGTCGCTTGTACATAGATCTATATATTATAATAATTCTATGTAAATACATGTTAGTTGTTTTAATCAGTCTGAACATGAATGTAAACATGACAGTTACCCCACCCACTGAAATAACCAATGCACTGTTGAACATGATGAAATGCCCATTCCCTTTAATAGTGACGAGCAAGCCCTTCACCACCAGAACGCGTTATACATACTGCATTTACAAGCAAAGCACAACATATTCCAGAAACATCTATAAACACAACTGTAACGTCTACTACTACCAGTCCGATGCTTGAAAACCAGGATCAAAACATAAAACAGGAACTTAAAAAGGCTGCTCTGTCTGATCTATAAAATATTTTTAAAGGCTGATCCAGATCTAAGTAATGAAATATTCATTTTAAAAAATCCAAACAATCAGGTTTACCACGTACCTAACATGCAACCTCTTATTTATACATTTTCATTATCATCTTTTCAGTTACCTTATGAATTCAAGATAACCATTGGGCAAAACAAGTGTTAATAGGGAGACAGACAATTTGGAGAATCTGGCACAAGCTTGCCATTGCTTATAGTGAAGCCACTTGGACCAGACGCATTTGAAGAAGATGAACAGGTATACATTCTTACTAGGTTATATAAGTTATTTATAGCAGCTGATCACAAGGTAATACATAACAATGGTTGCAGATAAAGCCTTGAAAACAACAAATAATAAGCAGACTTTTTTTTAAGAAAACCCATCAAAGTTTTGTAATCACCCACATGACCCAGCTTTGTCTGGTAGAACTTGGCGTTGTGGCTTGGCAGTTACACCGTATGGAGCATATTCAGACGCCGAGTTACGCAGCGTCAAAATGGGCTTCAAACTGTTTTCAAATGATATATCAGGTCATACCTTTTTTGTTATGTTTTCATGTGTTTATCTCCTTGACTCTTGAAGGTAGATTATTATGTCATAAATTCACATTGACATGTATGCCCTTTTGTCATAGACCTAGATGAGCTTTATAACCCACATATTACCTAAGAGAAGACAATAAGAAATTTTACATTCAAATTGGCGTCAAAGAATGATACTATGACGTCCCCCTTGAAACTTCAAATGGACAATTACAGTTTCCAATTTAGTCTAGGCCATCTTTTACTAGATGTATTAAGGGGCTATCTTTTGTAAATATATTGTAAAATGACAGACGATGCAGACCCTGATCAGATGACTGAATTAGTTGTCCTGTGATCTTGGTCTTCACTGTTTACATAGGACAAAAATTCAATTAATAGGTTTACTATTTCAAATGGTTAATAATATTTAATATACTATTTTTCTTGAAAATTGCTCAAACTAGTCAGTATTGTTTTGTTGTTAATTTCATGTTTTATATGAAATGTACTTGTATATGTGTTGAGGGCCTCATTGAAGATTTATCTTTATCAAATTAGCTCTCTCGTTAAATGATGACTTTATCAGCTATATTATTATTATTAAATTTATTATAATTATTACTATCCATTTGTGCAGGAATCACATACTATTGATCCAACAGCAACGGAAGCATATGGGTACATCGAAAGTGAGACAAAGCATGACCGGTATTGGCAGGGGCAGCATCATCACATCTGAGGAACTAAGCTGTTATGGTTCACAATGTAAGTACTATATTCTCAAACATGTTAAATTTAAACACAAATGTTTCACAGATGAGGTCTAAGAATGGCTCCTACAAGATGGTCAACATATATAGGGTCAGTGGATATCCGTGACAACTTTCAATGTCATTAGGAGATCAAATATGACAAATTTAAGCTTCGTCATAACTTTGAAACTACATGTACATGTGATAGATACTTAATATTTGGCATTCGAACTGAAATCAACTTTGGTCATGTCAGACAAAGGTCTAGGCCATTTAGAGGTCATATAAATTACAAAATATGCTAAATTTAACCTTAGGTATTTAAAACTACATGTGATAGAGGTTTCATGATTGACATGTGTACTCCCCTGTAGAAATTCTTGAGCTCGGTACAACCTTAGTCTTGTCAGGCAAAGGTCAATGTCATTTTGAAGTGGTCACATCAGCAGGCATTGTGTTTCACACACATATCTTGCTTGGTGTGGATTTATGAATTTAGCACACAAAAAAATCAGGCCAGGGGTAGAAACGCAAGGGCAGTCAGGTTACAGGAAACAAATTATTTTTAAGAACGAAGCATAAAATTACATGTTCAAATTTGTCTTAATTCTTTTTGAAAAAAGAGAACATTTTCTACATAATACAGTAAAAGCTAATCGGCTAAAGAAAAAATCAAGCAACAGAGAATAAAATGTTTGGTCTGATCCAGCCTTTTTACTGTAGGCTATCCCTGTGGTCGAGATCTCCAAAATGTTGAAGACTTAGGAAGGATCGCCACCAGCCTCGGTGATATTCAACGACGAAGCACGCCAAACAGCAGCTTTAATTACTGCGCGATGAGGTGACTATAAAGTGTTACGGAAAATGATCAATGGTGAAAATGTTGCAGCTGGTGGCTGTGTACTACATATTTGATCTAGACTACCTCAAGGCATATACCATGTTCCTTGGTCTACTACAACAGTTGGTAATGGAGGAAAGATTTGCCAAGGAGTCCTCCAAAAAGTTAAAATTCTTTCTGGAAACTATCAGACCGGTATTCGAAAAACTGTCAAAGGAACACAACAATTAATTAAGCTGAAAACTATATAAACTGAAGAGAATTTCTAAATCAGTGTGTCACTGGGTGTCGCCAATGCACGTATACATGTGGTGCTGATGCATTCAATATTTGACATGTTACAAGAGTGACTGAAAAAGTGTCATGACTTTTAATTGAAATGTGCAATACGTATAGGCATTTTCAGTGTTAACTTTAGAATCACACCAATTCCCAGTGAAAACGTATGAGTCCCTTATGCGTGTACATTTTACAATATCTTGAAGTTGAAATCTTCTGAAAATTGAAAAATTTCAGGGTCCTTGCTTATAAAGCGTTTGAGTTGAGTCTGAAATTGTTCTCAAGCCTTTGATTGGTCAGGTTTGAGCAAACCTAGACTTAACTCAAACGCTATAGAAGCGCTTAGCCTGCTGATAAAATCTGCAGTGCACAAACTTTAAGGAAGTCATTATTAAATTGTGTTGATGATTAAAATGTACAATATCAACTTTGTAAAGAGATCTACTCTAAGTTGTGAAAAATAAAGATGTTAAATAAAGGTCAATAAAACAACTACTCTTCTTCCAAATTAGTTTCTTACGGCCGTATGCTGAAAGGCAGGGAACTATTTAATCTGCATTAAGGAAACGTCATCGGAAGTAGAAGGCAGGCACTTTCAAGCTTAAAAGTTGCTTTAAACTGCACATTCAATACTTTAACAATATCTGTTCAAACGTTTGCAAACATGTGTTCAAAATGCGAATGTCAGGATGTTCAAATTTAAACACGTTTGTTCAAATAGTGTTCTAAAGATTGAACACCAATCGTTCAAACTTGAAGTAGCATGTGTTCAAACGAGAATGCCAGGGTGTTCAAATTTAAACATATGTGTGTTCAAACAATGTTCTAAAACTTAACACAATTCCTTTGAACACGTTCTACATGTTCAATATCTGTTGCATCGATTTTGAACGCGTCACACGTTTATAAATAGAACACATGGTGTTCAATTTGAACAATTTTGAACGGGATGCGTTAATATTTGAACACTATGTTGAACACCTAGCGTTAAATATCAGAACACCAATTGAACACAATGACGCGTTTGGACGCGTTCAATATCTGTTGCATTATTGCGTTCAATACGTGTTCTAGTTTTTAACACTTGAATTTACAGTGTAGCGTAGTTTAGGTGTAGGTTAACCCCTTCACTGCAATGACGCCATCTGCTCCAAACAAGTGTCGTCTGCTTTTATTTCTTAAATTTACATTTCATGCAATGTGACTGAAGTAACATATATACCTGTGTTAACAGTTTGGATCCTGATAAGACGCCGCGTTATATAACGTCTGACTAGGATCCAAACTGTTTGCAAATAACCATTGTACTCGGGGTAAGGCAGTGAAGGGGTCAATGCGTTTCAACTGGATCTTAGCTATCTGACACTCGGTTGGTTACCTACAAGAGGAAGTGGCATAAAAGTCAACTCTAACCATCGCATCAGATTACAAAATTTAATATTATAGTTGAAACTTCGTGATTGTTATATCAAAGCAATACAATTATGACAGCCCCATACTGAGTGCATGTATATTGTTTAGATGGGTATATACCCAGTTTTTCCATATCGTTTATAACTCATAACTAATGTCTAGACTTCCTGATTGATAGAGACAATGCTATTAATGTTCTCACACCCCTTGCAGACAGAGAGGAGTCTTGGGATAACGACAGCTTACGCAAAACGTTACCCTCTGACAAATGACAAACAATGTAGACTTTGATCAGACAACTCGTTTCAAGTAGGATGGTTGTAATTGGATGCCAATGTTTGTAAAACATTCTGTTAACCTTTCTATAGAGACACTTAACATTCGTCTTGTTTTCCGTTTTAAGATACGTAGTTTCTTAATTGCATGCCAAAAGAAATGCAGAAAGCTCCTAAAGAACTTTATGAATTGATTTTACCCTGCATTCAGCAGCCATATGCCATTAGAGATTCCAAATTCTCCCTTTTTGGTTGGTTGCTCAAGAGTTAAACTGATGTCATTCTCTCGTGACAAAGATCATATATCCATACCAGGTAGCATATTTAACATAGACATACACGTTTAAGATATCATCAAAGTAAACTATTAAGATTCAACAAGCCTTTGCTGCCAACCACTTCACTGACATGACGTCATTAATTCTAAACGCTTGTCTTTTTTATTTCTCAAATTTAAAGAAAATATGATAAGAGTGTCAAACAGTTTGGTCAATGATCAGACACCGCGTTTACGCGCCGTCTTATCAATATCCAAACTGTTGCAAATAATCATTATACTCGAGGTAAAGCAGTGAAAGGGTTGACAAATGTTGCATCAAGGAAGTATTTGCTTGTTTTATATTGCACATTTATAATACTGTTCAGGGAGATATTAAAATTGAGTATTTGGTTACATGCCTATTCCTATATTAGAGAAAGGGTATAAAGCGTTTGGCATAATGTTCCAATTTGGCACTTCACAACAACAATCAGTCGATGTTGACAAGAGCTGCAAGTAATTTGATTGGCTGGTGCATAATTTCATGACTATGAGCGGACGTAAATCGTTCGTAGCATTAACAACTTTCAATGTGTTTAATTCTTTGAACGCTAATGGGTAATGTTTCGTTTTCAACAAATGTCGTCTCGTGCTGTTCAACAACATCCAATGGGATAAGAGGAGTATGTGTGTTGTTCAGAGGGAGTTGGTATAGGGAGGGGAAACTAATATTCTCAGAGTACTAAGCAAAATGTATTGGCTGACAATTGCAAACAGTTTGAACTACGCGGCGTCTGATCTGAGTTCAAACTATTTGTCACTGATCTTTATGTATCTTCTGTCAAAATGCATCTTTGAGAAAAACCTGAATACGATAAGTTTAAGCAGACAATAGTGCAATAGTTCAAGAGTAAGACATGAGTGTCTTGTTTGAGAAACAGCGACAGGTATTGTTTGTAAGTAGGGAAGCGTTGTTCTGAGGGCCGCTGTAGGGAGGGGGCACATCGGCATCACATCTCGATCCAAACTGTTTGCACAGATTGTCGACTATCGCAGTTTCGCATTTAACGTGCAAATAATGCTTAACTTTTTCTAATGACTTATTTGTATATACCTGGACCATGTGGGTATCTTGGTGTTTCCTTTCTTGTCCAGAATGCCTTCCTTGATCACCTGTTTCCTCGAGTGTAGTCTTTGGCGGACCCCATTCTCACCACCATCATACACTGGCAAAAGCGAACATTGACAATGGTCAAAACCAAACAAATCATGGTATTGACTATTACATATCCCTAACTACTTTAACCCCTTCACTGCCATCACTTCATTAATTCTAAACAATTGTCGTCTGCTTTTATTCTTTAAATTTAAATTTTAGGTATTTTGACTTAATGAAATGAGTGTCAATCAGTTCGTGGTGTCTGATCATGATCCGAACTGTTGCCAGTTTACGATTGTACTTGCAGTAAAGGGGTTAAACTTATAAAACACCGTGTATATGTGAGTAGGTGTAGATCTACATGTACTTGTACTGAAATCTACGCTATTATTCATTTGCATTTTTCCTTATTAAGCATAGCTGTTTGTAAAAAGCATTACCTAGATGTATATGAAACATCTAAGCTTTTACCCAGATGATCGAAAGCTGTGTATCATCTAGGTCTACACTATACGCCTTAATTCCTCTAACTCATTCACCCCTGCAACTTTTAAAGTGCATTTCAATTTAAAGACATCTCCTGACGACCTTTTGGTCATAACGCATTGCCAGACGATTTCCTTGCAAAAAGCATGGGTCTTGTGCATATTGAACCATTGAAGCGTCTTGTGTGAGACTCTACCTTTATATTTGATAGTTTGGTTAGAAATAACCATTGAAAATCACTAGAGCATGAGTAACCAGGTAAACTGCATGTGATTTGACAGTTACATTGACACCTCCAGAACAATATGCTGGTGGTCCCTCAATGGACTGAGGAAAAGTCTTTAAGTCTATCCAATTGTTTTACAATTTAGGGTCTTCCTACAGGAGCCCTCTTATCAGCGTCTTTAGCTGTTTGCATAAGACAAATATACTCTTTACATGTACATGTTTGTAAAAGATGTAAAACTTCGTTACTAGGTACATGTATCAATGAGTTCAGCTGTCATTTTCCGATTTTTTCCAAAATCTTCGGATTTTATCTTAGTAAATGGTAGCTTAAAGCAGGTTGAAAGTAAAGCAGAATGTGCATCAAGGCACATTCTGCTTTACTTTCAATCTGCTTTAAGTAATCGCGAATATAAAATAGAATATTTGGAAATCTTAGGATTTTTTATTATCAACTTATGGCAGCCCTCTCCTTATTTGCAGTTCGATTCCTGATCAGACGCCGCATCACGCTGCCTATAATCAGGCACCAAACTGTTTGAAAAGTCAAAATAAATTAAACTGTAAATTTGACAAATAAAAACAGACGATGATAACGTGTTACACACAAGTCTACTGGCTTGGTGATCTTTACGAAAGAATAATTGATTCTTAGCAAAAAAATAACGATTTTTGGTTAAAAACTGAATCAGATTTATAACGGAGCCTCGAAGGAAAAATATTTAAAGACTGTGGAATAAAAATATAGGTATTAAGACACATCTTAAAACATACTCGGGTTCAAGATATGAACAGACTTTGACCAACATTATTAAATGTGCTTAAAACTTAAAGATCTTTTAAATATGCACACATTAAATTCTTAAAATATTTATCAGTGTACGTACATGTAGAAATCAAATGAGCCATGTCATGACAAAATCAGTCTGAATGCATTGCAAAATTGAACAGACCAAGCACCGTTGTCATCTAAGACTTTGCTTCTGAGTTTAGTCTACACTACCAAATACCGTATATAATATAGCTATCTAAAATGCTTTAGATGCATGTGGTGTCTGACAATGTAGATCAAGACCAGTTGCCGCGTCTAAGACGATGCGGCGGCTGGTCTTGATCTACACATTTTAAAATTCAATAAGGCAGATTTTTCTCATGACACGACTCAAATATATTTATGGATTCAAAGGGATTGTTGTACTTGCAAGATTTTGGCATTAAACTTAGAAAAAAGCAATAAATCAAAATGAAAAAGAAAATTGGATTATGTGTATAAAATTAAAAGCGGAATAATAGCAAAAGTTAAGTATGCATGCTAGTTGTTGATATTACTGTCTTTTGTTCTATTAATAGTTTACTCCATAAATACGCCTTTTTACGCATTAAACTAATTATTCCGCTGAAGAAAATAGTTACATTTTATAAAGTTATGAATGTGCAACTTAAGAAACTTTTTCTATACCCTAGTAGATGATAGCTTAAAACAGACTGAACGTAAAGTAGAATGCGCCTTTAAGTGCATGCTGCTTTTCTTTCAACCTGATTTAAGTAGAAATCAGTCTTCGAAACGAAGAAACCGGTCTGGTGTAATTTATTGGCAAATACATTTTAATTCACGATCTACAAGAGAAATATAAAGCACTGAAAGGGTAGTATACGACATCGTAACAATATTATACCTGCATATATCATGTACTACTTAATCAATATCTATATTCAAAATTGCTATGTATTACAATGTTTAAGCATTTGTTACATTAAGAGAAAATATTTAGGAATGTAGTGTACTATTATAACATTGTTATACTTTTCATGTTGTATATTTATAACCACTGTAAAATTAGTATTTGAAAACCCTTTCGAAAGGTATGATAAAGCAAATCGCAAATAAACAATATATTGTGCTACATTATTAAAACATAACTACCAATGATTCAGCGTAAATAAAACATTTAAATTGCCCGTTAAACGAAAATAATATAAGCGCGATGAAATAAAATGCATTGATGGCAGTTTATTTAATCTATGTTTTGTTTGAAAGGATTCAGACGCCAAGTGATCTGATGTCTGTTATGACTCAAGCAAGTCGGCATTAGCTCTCAGAAGTCGACACAAACGCAGATATTGTAGAAAACTGCGATTTTCTAAATCTTACTAATCTTACTGTAATGCCATGAATATTTGTAATATGAGCTATGAAATAATGAAGTTATTAATAATAATTAGCAAACCAACTATATTTCCATTCGAATCGGCTTCGCTGTAGAAAACATATCATATACATGTATATCAAACAGTAAAGTCCCTATATTACAACTGCTCGTAAGAAGTTTTTGTTCTGTCTTGAGATACCTTTCTACATTGCAGCAGTTCTGTGGCTCAATTTCGTTTCTGTCGTCGTATGTCTTCGTCATTAACACTTTAAGTGCCAATCACGACAACTCCAACGATTGTAAACAGGTTCGGACTGAATGACGCTCATGTTAATACCTTTAATGAAAGCTGCCGTAAATTACAAACTTAAGAATTGAAAGCAGACGATACATTTGCATTAACAGACGGCAGTATTGCATTGACAGGGTTAGCCCTGACAGGGCTTTAACCAGTTGTAATATCAGGGCTTTACTGTATACATGAGCCGTACCATGAGAAAACCTGACTAATTGCATTGCAAACAGTGTAGATCAAGGCCAGCCGCCGCGTCTTTGACACGGCGGCTGGCCTTGATCTACACAGTTTGACACCCACACGCATCTAAATATTTATATATAGCTGTTTTATATATGGCATTTGACAGTGTATACCAAACTCAGCTACAGAGCCTGGGATGACAACGATGCTTGCTCTGTATAATGTTGCAATGCAATAAGGCAGGTTTTGCAATGACAGTGCCCATACGTATTAATCATCATGTTAAACCCACTTTCAAAAGCAATGTCCTATATTTGTATTGCTCGAAATGTAACGTCACTTGACGTAAAAAAGGTTACCTGTACATTGTAACACCGCTGACCTTGGTCGAACATTATATATGCCCCCTCTATATGCAGTTGGGGCAAATCCTTGTACGGAAAACAAATAGTAGTATAAACTTGTACGGAAGACACATATAAGTATGTATGTAATAAAATTGTTGTATTATAATGTCCTGTATTTCTCCCATCTACAACTGCAAATCTATATAACTGGAACACCAGCACTCGTCTTGGAACCATCCGGTCGAAGATTTTTTGTTTGGTTTTACATTAAGTATACTTTTAAATGTTCAAGTATGCTTGCCATACAAAGTATTTATCTTTAAAATAAAATAAGGTTCTACGATAATAAATTGATCCATGAAATTTCGATGTTTTCGAACACACAATGGTATGGTTTATCCCTGGGATACATTTGATTAGTTGTAAAAGCAGGACTTAATACATTTAAAATCCTCTCACTGCGCATGTTGGAGTGCATACATATTAGATGCTTCTGTTAAGGAAGTGTATCCATTTCAAATATATTTCTAAACAGAATTCGAAGTAGTGTGAAAGTTACTTTCAGCCTGCTTTAAGTGATAACTTGTCTTCAAAGGAAAAACAGGCTATCGGACAATGTGTTAAACTAATTAATAACACTTTTGGAGAAAAAGGGATAAGTTAGGAAAGAAAATACAAGGATTCTACATGTATGTACAGTGGAGACGAACTTATTTGTTTCACCGTCTAAAACTATTACTTCCATTGCAAACAATTTGGAACCTAATCAGGCGGCGGGTTACCTGGTATCTTATAAAGCTCCAAACCGTTTGACATTCATAGTATATTGAATATTCAGAATTGTCAATAAAAGTTGTCATATTCTACAAAATATTTCAATGCGTTTGCGTTTCGTTTGCGTTTAAACGGGAAAATATTACGTCTTCTCCACTGTTTGTATCACTGGAATCTCAAAGCAGATAAAGCAAAGTGACGAATACAGGACAGATATTGTGCAATTCCGTTAAATGGTTGGTTTACCTGGCGATGTCATACAGTGTGTTTTCTTATTTATTATGAAACACGAAGACATCCGGGGCCCGTTTTACTAAACTACTTACGCAAAAAATTTGCGTGAGTCAAAATCGTTTAACTCTTATTGTTCGATCATAAACGTTTGCAAACAGCAAATAGCCAGATCAGAGGACGCGCTAAAAGCGCATCCTCTGATCTAGCGATTTGCTGTTTGTAGCAAGTGATAATAAAAAATATAATTTTGACTTACGCAAATAATTTGCGTAAGTTGTTTAGTAAAACGGGTCCAATATACAGACCAAGAAAGATGCCAAGATAACAAATCAATATTTGTCTAGATCAGAGTCAATTGAACTTCCGTGTACGGTTAAAACAATTTCAATGAAGAAAATGTTGATATCTAAGACAATCTGATACTTGGTGCAAAACAAAAGTCAAACAGAAAGCCCCCAAACTGTTTGGAGCTACACACATTGTAAACTAATGCAGTTCAAATACCATCATACCTGATGTTTTGTCATAGGCTCTTGCTTAACTCATTACTCTATCAATTTCGCTTTTACGCATTTAACTTATTCCTCCACGAAATAAAATATTTCCACTATACTGTCAAGACTATTCACCAAAAGAAAAAGTTCCTATATTCTAGCCGATGACAGCTTAAAGCAGCTACAAATACATGTATTTTCAGCATGCTTTAAGCTACAATCTGTCTTCAATGCTGAAAACTATGGGGGAAGGGTAAACCTATATTTGCCTTGAATTTTCAAAGGGCTTGCTGTTTGAGTGATGAGTTTCAGTATATGTTTGTGTGATAACAATGGCGTCGATTGCTTCTGCAGGGACCCGTTTTACTAAACTACTTACGCGCAAAATTTTAAATTTTAATTTAAATTTTTTATTATCACTTGCTACAAACAGCAAATAGCCAGATCAGAGGACGCGCTTTTAGCGCGTCCTCTGACCTGGCTATTTGCTGTTTGCAAACGTTTGTGGTCGAAAAATAAGAGTTAAACGATTTTGACTTACGCAAAAATTTTGCGTAAGTTGTTTAGTAAAACGGGCCCCATGTGAACAGTCAAGCCAACAGAAAATACCATGATAAGATATTGGTCTTTACAGTTTACTCCTGTCCTTATGGGGACCGCATTTGATTAACTTTTACATAGAATTAGTAGTCTGAGCTTAATCTAGTGTGTTATATATACATACAGTAAACATAGAGTTCTAAGGTCATGTGATAAATATTCACATTGACCACTAAAGAAGGTTTTTGCCTAATGCAAGACAACAGTAATGCATGGAACTCTAATAAAAGCCATGCATGAAAGTGGCATTTCAGATTTCACTGTATTTCTAATAAGTCGTTTCTTTTAACCTTCTACACGTTATATGAGCGAATTTGTGATAATTGTTTCAAACAGTTTGGATCCAGTTGAGACGCCGAGTAACTCGGCGTCTCATCTGGATCCAACCTGTTTGCTACTATGATAATCATTCATTGAAAGAAATTAGATAAATCAACTTTGAGAACTTTTGCAGACGGCAAATTTTGCATACGACAGTTATATAATGTGCAGAAGGTTAAAGCAGGGTAAAGCAGGTCAATAGAAGATAAAGAGATTGAGGGTATCTTGTGGTTTAGACATATTTCAATTACATTGATTATTGTCCCCTTCTGTAATATTTCATTATATAACTAGTAACATATAAATAGCTGACAAAACGTTATTCTTTCCCAGCAAAAGCATGCGTACTCCAAGAACTTCAGACTTATCTAAAACGCGTTAGATCCTTGGAGCATGGTTCCGATGCAAACAGTGTCGATACAAAATAGTCGACAAGTATCTCGGCGTTATTTAAAATTTCCGACCGATTGACACATTGATTAAAGTAGATCAGTTTCAACGAAACTTTCTGAATAATGGTACACTATGCTTCGCTTCATTTAAACTGGATAAGATACGAATAATGTTTCCCCATTGCTCATTCACGTATTTGAACGAACATTAGACGTAGATGTATCTAATACTATCTATAACCGACTAGGTATTTGCTAAAAAATAGAATTTAATGTGGTACATAAGAAATGCAGAAAAAAACTTTAGATACTTTCTGAATAAGTGTAGATCCAAATAAAACACATCATTGTTACAGACTACACGTGTACTTTCTTTTTGCCAATATTCCAAATAACGTGATACTAGTATTTACAATAATTACATTCTGATGTCTTAACCAAACCCTAAGTTGTGACTATTTTTCGAGACGATTCTAACATTTATCAAAACATGTGAATTGGTGGCGGTATAACGGACAGACTACTCCGTTTACGCAAGCTTATCTGAAGCACTGTTTGGACAGTCTTTGGGCTCAGTTTTGAGTACATTTTATCTTTATGCGGAAATACGGTCAACCAAGAAAATGTTTGCAAAATAGATTTTCATATTGTTTAGTCAATTTGTGCCCTAGGTCCAATATATGGAACATTGGCAAACAGTATAAGCTCTGATCAGATATATTGCTGATAGGAATTTCAATATAAAACAAAACGATCTTGAAAATTAAATTCAACCAGGCACCCCTTAGATCAAAAATAGACTAAGCCTATAAATAAGCATGGATGAATCTGTTTGGTGCAACTTGTTTAAAATGGATAATTATAAATAAAAGGGCCAAAACACTGTATCGATAGGCGCGAAGACCCTTGCAATACCAAGTCAAGTTTCGCTAGCATCTTCAGAGATTTTCATTCCATGAGCTTTGGAAATAACCTTATTGAATCTACTTGAAACATTGCCGCTTGAAACTGTTTTGGAAATCTTTTTTTTTTTTCGTTCAGACTGGTTTTCAACCAGCAAGCATAATGGTGATATGTTTTTGGAACACCTCTGTCTTTTCTTTAAAATTAATAACATTTTGATATTTATGAAATGTTCCAAATGGTTAAACAAACAGCTAACGTGTACCCGGTAATTCAATAGGTGCATATGCATATACTTACCAAGACTGTCAAGTTGTTCCGCGCCAATAATTATACTCAGCAGACGACAAATTGTGTATTTCTCTTCTGCAGTATCCGCGTCGAAATCAAGAGATTTGTTGTTGCGAAATCGCAGTAAGATGTGTAGATTTTCCTGAAAAATATTAATTATGGATTCAATATATAGTGTCAGAAGAAACCTAGACTTATTGCATGTCATTTGAAGACGCGGCGACTGTTCACGTTTACCATATACATGTATATGTACCCTCTTCTATTACAGTAAACCCCCTCTACTTTTAGGCTAATTGACTGTTTGAAAAACAGGTGACAGATTTTAAACAAGGTGAACGTAAATCATAAAGATTCCATAGGAGCCTTCTGCTTTAATTTTACCTTGCTTAAATAAGCAACTGCCTTAAACACTTATAATTATCACAATTTAGTGGTCGTAACAGAGGGGGTTGTTGTACCTAACTTTCTGACCATGGGTAGATTACAGTCGTCGAGCCTGAAGTGTAGACTTGGTCTACATATTTCACATTGCAATAAGTCTTGTTTTCTCATTGCGCAGTTTTTATGTAGGCTACCGGGTATCTTCTTTATGTAACAGTCGCATATGATTATCATAGAGTTATATGTGTCATGCTTGGGCACATTTAATAAAACATATATATAAAAGTAATGCATTAAACATACAGGTAAGATCCACTATAACGACCATTCAAAATGAAGTCACAACACTACATTTGAAAACAGAGAAATCTCCTGCAAAAACCTTCTGCTTTACCCTAAAAAACTTCAGTAGAGCATTCTTTGAGGGATAATTTATACCTTGAACTTTCTCAGACATACAAGCATCTATGATGCGGATCCCTGGTCTAGACTCAGTTTCCAATTTCATGGTCTAGATTCAGTTTCAGGAAGTCTTATTTAATCGAAACTGTCAGAAAACACTTAAAATTAGCAACCAGTCGATCTGTTAACGTATAAAGTCATAGTGACCTGTATGTTTGTCCTGTACTTGTGAAGAGTACACTTGCCATGAACAAATAGTGCAGACATAGATCATACGATATTAAAAAAAAATTCAGCGGTACATGGGTCGCTAAACGCAACTGACATTTACGCACAATTTGGCTCAAGATACTTGGCACCTGATCTGTATCTTAACTGTTTATTTCTTTTACACAGAATCCACACTGCTTGATATTCGTTTCTGGCATCTTCGGTTTAAACGACTTCAGTACAAATTATGGAAAAACAGAATTCAAAGACAAAATTGAAGCAGATGAAATCTTAACCCAAAATGGGTTTTTTCACACGTACGTTGTGTGCATGAAAGGTTTTTACAACGTAAAAGAAGATTGTGGAAGGTATCTGTATCTTATTGTTGGCTCGTACTGGACTGTGACTATATTTCAACGGTGTTTACTTTACCTATTACATGTAACCCTGAACCAGTCTTAAACTCGTCTGCTTAAAACCTGTCGTCTGCAAATGTTGTCATAAAGTTTTGAAAAAATATTTTTTTGTAAACCTAAAGAGGAGTGTCAAACAGTTTGGATCCAGATCAGACGCCGACTAAGTCGGCGTCTGATCTGGGTCCAAACTGTTTGCAAATACGGATCGATTCTCTATCCACAGGCAAAGGGCTAACTTACAAGGAAGTTCAAAAAAGCTATTAACCCGTTCACTGCCATTTTGTCGTTTGCTTAAAAATTGTCGTCTGCTCTCTTTTCTCAGACTTAGAGTGTAGGCATTTTGAAAGAAGAAATATCAACAGAAAAAGTGTCAAATAGTTTGGATATGGATCAGACACAGAGCTACTCGGCGTATGATCTAGATTTAAACCGTTCGTAAAGCCAGTAAACACGGACCAAAGCAGTGAAGGGGTTATAATGCCTCTTATCCTGATTATCCCATCTACTGCTTTACCCCGAGTACAATCTTTATTTGCAAACAGTTTGGATCCTAATCAGGCGCCGCATAACGCGGCGTCTGATCAGAATCCAGACTTTTTGACACTCATTTCAATATTTATACCTAAAATTTGAATTTGAAAAATAAAAGTAGACGACAATAATTATTGTTTAAAATTTATGATGTGATAACAGTCTAGGGGTTAAATTGGCATTGGTATGCACATTGCATTTTGAATGCAGATTAATATGTTTCTATGTCTGCTCAGTGCTCATATTTAAAACTATATATTTGTCAGTCTTGTAAAATTACAATAAAAGGGTCCTCAGATTTTAGTGACAGTCAGAAGATATCCTGAGTCAGCGATATTTAAGCTCCTTTTAAGGTAATATTCGTATCTCATTTTCTATTACATTTCCCCCAGAACTACAAAGCAAAACTTCACCGGCATATACTTTCGGTGTCTGATAAGGATCAAACCTATCTGAAAGTCCCAATATTTCTTAAGCTGAACTATTGTTAAGGAATTTTCAGCATCGGTTTAATCCTGCATTGAGCAATACATCCTCTTTAGATATGTTATTGTTTAAACGCTCGTACTTTCGCCAATATGCAGTCTACACCGCCTGTCTTAAACACCAATAATTAGTCATATTGAAGTGTTGCTAAAGAGAGGTTTTACTATTTACTGTATTTACCTCTGAATCATATTGCTCTAGGTTGATAAACTCGAAGGATTTGTTGATCTTCCCTCTCTCAATCAGGTTGATACGCTTACATGCAAAATCAATCTGAAAATGAAAATCAAAACATACAGTTGAGGAGGCAATATCCTTTAAAAAAAACGCGTTTACATTAATTCCATTGCAAACAGTTTGGAGCCAGATCAGACGCCGGGTAACCCGGTGTCTGGTCTGTATCCAAACTGTTTGTCACTCACGTATAAATAAATAGTCAGAAATTTCAAAAGAGTTTCGTTTTTTACATTATTCTTCATTGCATTTAGTTTCCTTAAAACGGTAAAGAATAACGTCTCACCCGTAAATGCAAAGTTTAACGGGGGGGGGGGGGGGGTTTAAGGTGTTAACATTATAAAATGAAATCAGCCGCAAACGCAGTATAATGAAATCACTTTAATGGAGGCTTGTTAAATTAGTCCCATACAGATACTGAAATAAGACGTTGTAACACGTTCTTACACCATAAGATTCAGTAATCCCTACAGTGTATAAAGATACCATTATATTAATGGAATTTACAAACCGTTCGATCAGGTCCTATGTTTTAAAGCGTTTTCAGATTAGTATGAGATATAAGGTTATAAAATGTTTGAGATGAATCTGAGATAATACTCAAGCTTTTGATTGGTCAGATTTTAACAGATTGGTCAAACATGACCAATCAAAAGCTTGAAAACGATCTCAGATTCATCTCAAACAGTTTATAACCTTGGACCCAGACGGCGAGTTTCTCGGCATTTGACCTTTAACGTAGCATAACATAACATAATGTATCAAACATCTAAACAGTATTAAATTCTATAAGATTCTACAGGAAGTGTCTGTTTTGTGTTCATCTCTCTGTACACTAAGGACCATATGTCTTAATATGAGCGTGATGTTGATGTTAAACCATATTATTATGTAGACAATAAAAATTTTAACACTTGTAGATCTATTCAAACGTTTGTATATAGATATACAAAGAGGAATGTATCCCCCGTGTAAAACAATGGTTTGTTTACCATGCTAGAATTGCAAAAACAAAACACACATTATAAAGTATTGTGGCTTCAAAAATTGATATTTAAAGCTTGAACTACAGCATGTAATATCAAACATAATTGAGTGCTTGTATGACTTATGCATTGCTAAATTAATGTAATTACAGTAAAACCTCTCTATTACGACCACTAAATTCTGTTAATTATTAGGGTGTTCACGATAGGTGACCGCTTTAAGCAAGGTGACAGTGAAACAGAAAGCTCCTTTAGGAGCTTTCTGTTTCACGGTCACCTTGCTTTAAGCTGCCACCTCTCTATTATACAATCAATTAGCCTTCGTTTTAGTGGTCGTTATAGCGATGGATAATGATTATGCCTAACGCACTAGTTATTTGTTACATATTTATGCTGATGCAAGTTTTAAAAACGTCCTAGGATATTGATACAAATTAAAATTACAGAAACCAATTGGACCATGGATAACCCTACACGTGTTTTCTCGTACATTACATGCTTAGTACTTAGATTATGACGAGAATAGTATACCTGGAATATAGTTCTTTTCCCAGATTTGGTATAAATACCGAAGTTGTGGGCGGAGTCTAAAGCGAAATTGTCTCCCATGTCTGTTGGTGACGTCACCCAGAATCAACAGTAGACGTCATCATTTTAGATCTTCACAAGTATTTTTCCTGCAATGAGAATATATCTATGAAAAATATAATCATATTGAGCTCGTATGGCAATAATGGCACCAATGAATTTGTAGAGCCACTTCTTAGAATTATTCATATTTACCCGCCAATGTGCCATCTTTGATAGGTTCATTGATATGAGAGCTCAATGTGTTTACTTAACCCGACTTCAACGTTGCTAGATCGTGATCACGTAACTTCTTATTTCTCTGTCTAACACTGTCTAATACTGTCGTGTGACATCTATTTGGAATCGTCTTTTCCAGACGATTCCAAAGAGTTGTCACATGACTGGATTAAATGGAGAAATAAATAATAAATGAGACTTTTATAATCTGACTTACAACAACATTTGTCGTACAAAGTTTTATGAAACGGTCATCTGACGCCAGGTAAATCGGCTTCTAAACAAACAGAAAGTCGGTAAATTTTGACATAGATATATCGGCATTAAATAAAATTTGTATCTGTATTTGTGCTTCATAGTTAACATTTTCACCAAATTGTCCCTTTCTACAGTTCATTGCATTGCAGGTGTGTTTAGTTGCTTGTAAACAGGAAATAATACTGATACGCTGAATCGTTTGAGTTTCGTTGTAAAAATGGGACACAAGTGTACGTGTTCAGTTGTTGAGCACTATGCTGGCATTATATTACAAACACATGTAACAAATTATTCCCACAAACCTCACAATAACAATCCAGTTTCCAATTACGCCAAGTCCAGTTTAGACTAAGGCTATCTTTCTTGCAATAAATTGCAAAATAACAAGTAGTGCATACTCTGATCAGATGGCCCCTTTTCATATTACAATTGTACTTTTTACTGGTACACTGTTTGTAAATATTAACACGTCACTAGAGGTGAACTGTTTAAGAGACCTTGTAAAATGTCGCATGATCAAATGCTAAAATATGTGTCCACTAAATTCAAGACGCGTGTAATGCAGAAAGTTCCGTTAACCCTTTACTCCACAGATTGTGTCTAGTTTTGAAGACAACTGACCACTTAAGGTGGTTCGACAGCGGGCGGCCCGCATCTCGAGTTCCGGAAATGCTGATGACTTTCACCTGACCTTTGCGGCACGTGCTTATAGTAGAAAATTTAGATAAAGAAAAGTTTGATCTTACTCAGTGTCTGTTCTGTTAGCGCAGTGGATACGGTGATAGACTTGCAATCCTAAGGTTCTAGGTTCGATTCCCACTCGGTTCAAAACTTTTTTTTAACAAATTGTCTGATTTTAGTGACTAGTCATTTCATAACGCAGTGATCAAAGGACAGGCTATGTTTAGTCAAGTTATAATGAATAATATCAGATGCAAGTATAGTCAAGTGACAGCTAAATTTGTGAGTATTTATAGCCTATATGACAGATGGCAGCTTAACACAGGACAAAAATAATGCTAAAAGATAGATCCTAAAGGAGCTTTTATGCATTACGTTTGTTATGCATTAAGCAGTCACTTGCCTTTAAAGCTCTACAGGCTACCGTTTTCAATGGTTCCTTATTACAGGTTTGACTTATGGTATTATTTAGAGCTGACGGCATTTTAAAGTTGAACTCAAGGGAGGTTACTCGTTTTGTGTTTACATTTTGTCAGAATTTCAGGAAATCATGTATAAAATGTAAATTCCACTGTAGATTTTCATTAAATTTTTGTGACTAGTAGAATTAAGTTATATCTATCTAATAAGAGTAAAATAAGTGTACCTTAAACAGCTAGATTTTTTGTAATTTGAGATTTTCAGAATTTGACTTTTTTTAAATATTGATATTTCCAACAAATATGTCATAAAATACTTTTGTTTGCCCAATATCTTATAGTCTATGTACAGTTTACTTGAATGTACAGAAATTATTGAGTTATATCATTTTATAAAGAAAATATTCCTGTTTATCAAAAAAGGAGCTTTTTTCGACAAAAGGTCCTGTCAGAAAAAAAACGGCACTGTAACTTTTTTTTATTTTAACGATTTTTCACTCTCCATATAGTATATTTCAATTTAATCAAGGTTTCAAAGAATTCTGACACAGAATAAGCTGACCCGCGAACCACCTTAAAGCATGTTGAAAGTAAAGCAGAATGTGCTTTAAGGCTTTACTTTCAGCTTGATACCATCTACTAGATTAAAAGAAATATGTCTTATATTGCATATTTAGTACTGTATAGATTCGAGCTATTCTCTTCAAATACTCTAGTAAAAAAATTCAAAGGTGTAAATTTTCGTACCCGGAGTAACTCGGCAAGCCTCGTTTTATCGATTTCTAAAAGACTCGTTTTATAAATCCCATAAATTGTGAACACTCATGTAAGATCCTTTATCACATAAACGTGCAAAATATAGAGGGCCGTAAAAATCGTATGGCCCACTGGGCATATATTTTATACTAATTTTCGAATCACCAAAATACTGTACTACTACGCCGACTGTAAATCAGTAAAGAGAATCTAGACAAACTTAGATCACCACTAGGTATTGAAACATTCCCAAGTGTCCTAGAAACATTATTCCGAGCAGTCCCGCAAACTCAGGCTGCAAATCAGGCTGCATAGAGCTCTAGTATTAACAGTGATTCAGACTGTTTTTCAAATTCAGACGTTACAATGATAATGACGTCATGTTGCTCTAACGACGTTATTTTGAAAACGAAACTAGATTCTAAATGTCAACTGATCATTTTTAGTCAATTACAACAATTTTTAAGGTAAATATTAATTTGAAATTGAATATGATACCAGAGAAGTCTTTTCACAGCACATTGATGTTGATTTTCTTTATTTTAGTTTGATAGGTGTTTTTCATTACGGACGAATACAACCGAATAACGCCTATGACGAATCGTTTCCTAAGAGCCGAGGGCAAAAGTGAAAGTAAGACTGTTCGGATTTTCGTGTCATTTGGGTGTTTATGTGATAAATAGGATATCAAATTCGTGTGTGTTCAGTCGGGAATTTATTGAACTCGTTGGATAAAATGATATGTTGCTCGCCAAGGCTCGCAATATATGATTTTATCCAACTCGTTCAATAAATTCACGACTGAACACACACTCATTCAATATCCTCTATTTATTTCCGTATTTATTTCTGCGTTTTATGGCTTTGTTATTGCATTTCGACGTGAAAAGGAGGACTTTAAAAAGGTACAGTATAGCCCCTCTATTACGGCCACTAAATGAGATTAATTATTTTGTTTTTCAAGGCAGATGGCTAATTAAAGCAATATGAAAGTAAAACAGAGAGCTTCTTAATGAGATTTCTGCTTTACTTTAATCTTGTTTTAAGCTGTCACATATCTTTAAACCAACAAAAAGACTTATTTTTATTTGTAAGGGCGTGTTCGATTATCAGTTCCATAACTGTTTGGAACGATTGAATTAGTAAATCAAGTAAAAACGGAATTGAACCCTTGCAAATATGATAGTCTGGTTTCCATAATTTTGCTGTCGAAGCGTTGGCAAATTGTGCCGGGAACCAAGATGATACGTCACGATTCTGCTCACACCATCTCCTTGAACAGAACTGATAGAACAGTTCTGGAATTGAATTCCGAACCATTCGATTTCGATTCCGTCAATTCCGGACTGATAATCGAACACGCTCTAATCATTTCGGCATATTCAGATATAGAATATTTATTCTATCAAAATGTCCGCTATATGTAACTTTGAGAAAAACAGCAGACGACAAATTTAGCAGACTATATTGCAGCCGAGAAAAGGTTGGATATAAATGTCGTGTTAGGGAACTGCGGCAAGGGTCGTTGAAAGGAGTGAGTCGTTGTAGGGAGTGCCGTTGTACATAGGGAGGGAACACTGTATACATTTGTACATGTACGCGTATTACATGTATCCTGTATAGGACCGCAGGTTAAAATGCATGATTCAACAAAGCTGTGAAGTATACACACGTGCAACCCTATATCTCGTAATGATGCTCATACATGCAGTTAATCATGTTTTTAGCCAATTCATCCCTGAAACTGTTAATGAGCCCTCTGATCAGGGTATACACTGTTTGCATAGGACAAGTGTAATCATCATGGGTACACTGTTTGTAAATGACAAGTACGATACTCGTCGCTTGGGTTGAATGTGTTAAGCAACTCTTTAATTAATCATTTCAATCTGCTTTAAGTGGCCATCTGTCTTCAAAACTAGAAGCAGCTATGGGGTTAAAGGTTCCAATAGGCTTGACTTATGTCGAATAAGCGATTCGTGTTTTTTGAAACAGTTGACAGAGACGGACGACTGACAGTCTAGTCGGTCACATTAGCTCACGTGAGTTCACCATAAGGACGTGGCAAAACTGTAACCTTTTGATTTCTGACAAAATGTCGTCTGCTTTCAATCTATTGACAGTTGAACGTCTTAACTCGTTTCAGCGTACATGTTTAATCTAGACATGATGGGTTTTAAGCCGTCTGGATCCTAATAAGACAATGGGTAATTCGGCGTCCAATCGGAACCCATTTTTTAAATTAATCTTCTATATATTATCGTCGTACTTTGCATTATTGTCATGCATTTTTATTCTCAGATTCCTTTAAATCTGTTTTAGAATTTGAAACTACAGTCGAATCTCGATATCTCGAACTCGGTTAAGTCGAACATACTCGTATTTCAAAGTTAAAACGCGGCTTAGCCGCGTTTTAACTTTGATAACACGAGTATGTTCGCCTAAACCTAGCTTGAAATAATGCAATACATGTTACGAAATATCGGATAGTTCGAATTAAGCGAGTTCGAGATATTGAAGTTCGACTGTATGTTAAACCAAACGACATCCTGGCGATGAAACAGGTAAAATAGTCGTTAAAATTGTGCATGATGAAAGGGAAACTTACTGTAGATGTTACGTCATTGTATCACCCTTTTTACACCTATATGATCTATAAATATTATTGGCGATCTATCATGATCGCAAATACAGTAAACTTTGTTGTCAGGGCTCATTTCTGCTAATCCTTTCAGCGTCAAATTAATCGTGAGCTTTTAAACCCTACACCGTTATAGTGTTGTCTTCAATGTCGTTTCAAAGTAATATTTAAGGTTGTATATGTCAAGAAGTATCGACACGATTGTCAAACAGTCTTGATCCTGATCAGACGCCGCGTGACTGTGCGTCTGATCTAGATCCAGACTCTTTGCAAAGTCGACTTCCGTCGACTTAGTCTGAGAAAGGGTAAGCATATAACTATTCCTCAATAAATAGTGCCTTAAAATAAATAGAAAAGTGGTATTACAGGACAGAGCAATGCAGAAAGCTCTGTACTTCTTATACCCTGCTGTAAGCTGTTATCTTTTTATAAGGGATTGCAAAGCCTGAAACAATTTTAGAATTTTAGCAGAGGGCATGATCAGGGGACGTCAATTACTCATTATTGAAGGAGTTCAAGTGAATGCACCACGCCTGCCAGTAAATAGAAAATCAAGGACCTTGATAGCATGAGTATTTTATTTCTATTTCCGTCGTTTAGACATATTTACTGATCCTTAACTAAGAAAACACACACTTCCTGGTTTATTTGCAGCTATCAGAGAAACGCTTTAACCATTCGACTGCTAATCGCATTTACTAAAATCTGTAAACAGTTTGGATCCAGATCAGACGCCGCGTAACGCGGCGTCTGATCTGGATCTAAACTGTTTGACCTCGTGTGACGGTTCATGAGATACAGTGGCATTGAAATCATTTTTTAATATAATTGCAGACGACAAATGTAGTTGCAGACGATTTTGCAGCAGGCGAATGGTTAATTATGACAATTGCAAAACCTGCACGACAAACATACATTTGTACATTCTCAATAGTTTAACCCTTATCCTGCGGTGATGTCGTCTGCTTCGAAATTGTCGTCTATAATGTTTGTTAAATTCAGATTCATATATTTTTTAAGTAAAGAAACCTAAAGAAGAGTGTCAAACAGTTTGGATCTAGATCAGACACCGCGTTACGCGGTGTCTGATCTGGATCTAAACTGTTTGTAAAAATAAATAAAGTCGCGACAGCAGGCAAATGGTTTAATAGAGTAACCGCTGCATATCAGTATTGTAGGCACTTCAATGTATAATATTTCAATTCACAAACACAGTAAAACTCCTCTATAAGGACCTCTAGATTGTTTTAATTGTTTGGTGATAAACCCATTCACCCCTGAATGTTTTAAATGTCAATTACAATTTTAAATTAAGTCTAGTCCAGTTTGGACTATATTCTATTTAGAGTTAATTTAAACAACATATCGCAAAACGACAAACAATGCGAGCCATGCGTGTCATTTGATCTGGATCCACACTGTTTGCATATGATAGGTGTACTTTTTTAAAGGTGCACTGTTTGTTAATGACGGGTATACTCGTAGTTACGGTACGGGTTATATGTGTTAAGGCATGTGACTGCTTAATGTAAGATGAAAGTAAAACAGAAAGCTTCTGGAGCGTTCTATTTTATTTCCATCTTGGTTTAAGCTATAATAATGTATGTCTTCCATACAATCAATTTTGACATTCTTTTTATTAGTCGAAACAGAAGGTCTTTACTGTACAGTGTCCCCGCTCTACAACAACACCCAGTGGGAAACAAAGATTGTGTGTGTTGCTCGGATGGAGTTGTTATAGGGCGGGAAATGAGCTTATATTTGCAAACAACTTTAATCCAGATCAGTGTTATGTATATCTTAGTCTAGATGTGCATTACTTCCTGTCACCACCATTATATAGTCTGCTAAATTTTTATCGTCTGCATTCTATTTCCGAAATTCAGAATGTATACATTTGAAGAATCATTGAAACGAGTGTAAATCATTTTGGACCCTGATCACTCGGACGGGTGTCATGATCAGGACCCTAGTTGTCTGAAATGTCACTTTACATGTCTAATTATTGTATTATTTATACCATAAAATAAATGCACTACTGAACACAGACAGTTCAATCTACACTCGTATCTTTGATATAGACATACGTGACTGTCATTTTATATACATCTTAAAGATACTATTTTGTACAATTTGTGATATTAAATTTCATTTAAGTTACTATGGACACCGTTGATAAATCATACAGTTACACCAAAGAAGCGACGTGGTTTTAATTGCAAACGGGGACCTCCTTTATATTCTAAATATGGGAGACTGAAGTTATTGCAAATTTGCATTACCCGTCTTCTTTACCTACAGTGGAGAAAACGTTATTCTTTCCCGTTTAAAAGCAAGCGAAACGCAAACGTAAATCACTAAAACGTAGAATAGTACAATTTTTCGAAAATTTTAACGAATTATGTTTATCTTAGTGGCAAACAGTTTGTAGCCTGATCAGACGCCGGGTTACCCGGCGTCTGATCTGGCTTCAAACTGTTTGTAATAGAGATTATAGTGTTAGCGTAAACGCGTTTATTGGGAAAGAATAACGTTTTCCCCACTGTAAGTGCAATGACATTTGCAAACAGTTTACCGTAAAAATCCTAAATATTGGAACACCCTGTGTCACTGCAGTAATTTTTATAAAATTTAAACAAATTGCTTTTCATCACAAAGTTATGTGTTTACAAGGTGTAAACTGAATGGCAAACAGTGTAGGCCCTGGTCAGACTGCTGTCTCAGGATCAGTGTGATCAGGGTCTATACTGTTAGCTCAGGCATTTCAGTCATAATACTTAGGATCATTACAGTAGGTACGGATCATACGTCGAGAAACTGGAGGTCTAACCGGTACCCTATTGTTTGACAAGCATGTGTAGCTTCATTCAAAATGTAAAAACCTAAGCTGCAGAAATACAGACGACAACTTTAAAACAGTTGGTTTGCTAGTAGTGAACATGTGTTAGGTTGGTACATTGCATAAACATTATAGATTTTAACGTTGCATTGATGTGTTACATGTATCTTATTGTTATTTAAGGAATAATTCGAATATCTATTGTATTCATGGAGGTATGAAAAAAAACCTGGTTACACTGTATGAAACCTGTTTTTTCATACCTCCATGAATACAATGAATGTTCCGAATTATTCCTTATAATTTAATATCACTTCATGAACTTTCCGATGCGCCTTTGTCTTGTTATAAGTAGCCATCTGCTATAAAAATGAAAAACAGAACTTCTTTGTAATAATCGAACTATCTATGTGCTACTATAAATATTTGTAAGGCATGAGATATGATTTTTAAATTTTAGATTTTATAACATATCAAACCAGAAGGTCACACATTTATATAATGCTATGTACTATATCAAAGTTCGGGAAAAGGGTTAGGTTTGGTTTGTTTGTTAAAGGCCCAACGAGGCCTATCAATACCACAAGATGACGCTTTTGCCAATTTCTCAATGATTTCAAGCACGTTTCAAGTAAGGGACCTTAATTTTCAAAATACATAATAAATACATAACATATGGACATAAATAATAAATAGACTCCTCAAGCAATAAAAAGATGATTTTCAGGAGAGAAAAAATCCTGCCATCTGTGGACTAATTGGACGCCCCAGAGAGAGAAAGGGGAACGGATACAGAAACCCAGGCACGATGCCATACTCACATTATCGAAATAGTTATCTGGTTCTTTTTAGATGTCCAGTGTAAAGCACTGATACACCGTACCTCGTTTTATAAAGTCTCATCCGAAGGACTTGGTCCCGCGGGGGATCGAACTCACGAGCCCTGGTACCAGAGTAAAGTGCGCTACCACTGGACCACGTCCGCCGTTTCGGAAAAAGGGATACGTCGACTTAAATTATTTCTATGCTTGAAACCAGTATGTGTATCGTTTGCAAACATGGGCCCTCTGACCAGGGTCTGCTGTGTTTACTTTTAATTTTTTCTGAAATGTGTTCCAAAACTGATTTTAAATTCAACATACATGTAAACAGGGATATTTTATTAGACTAATAAAATATCCCTGATGTAAATAAGTCAAAAGTGAAACAATCATGGTAAAACAAGATAGCACTGAGATATATTTAGAAATCAGTCACATGTGGACGTTTACCTTACTATACAGCTCGAATACATCATTAAAAAATATTATTATACATTTATCGCTTTATGCGTGCATACCCTTGTGCTAGACTTTCATACCAGCCTTGAAAGTTCTATCATGCAAGAAATCCCCTTCAGCAACGCACTATTAAGTTGCATTCAAATTTGAAAAGACAGGATGACTGATAACCGTAGCAATATGCACCATCATAATGAATCACGCGCTAATTTGCAATGCATGCATTTGGTTACAAGCGCTGTATAAGGTAATTGGTTTTGTGATAACGAATCGGTCTTCTTACATTATACTTGTTAACCTATTAATGCATTGGTATTGCAATGAACTCTCCCTGTGTGCTCGCTGGAAAATTCATTATATTTGTACAAGGGTGATCTAAAGACTGAGTTTGTCCATACAGCAAAGTCGTATTTGTAATAGCAACCTGGTGTGGATGACTGGCATTAAATGGTTAATACATGTACATGTATGCCATCTTCAAAGTATGAAACTATAAAAGTGTATTGTATTCCTAATTACCATAGTCGAAACTAGAAAACTCAAATTCGCTTTTGTCGAACCTAATCACAATTTTATTCTTTAATCCATTACTCCATAGCTTTTTTTCTAGTTTTGAAGACAGACGGTCGCTTAAAGCAAGTTGAAAATATAGTAGAATGTGGACTAATTGGACGCTCCACATTCTGCTTTACTTTAATCTATTTTAAAGCTACCATCTTTTAGGATATAGAAAATATATTTTACGGTACATATTCATGGCTTTATAAATTGGAACATTTTTCTTCAGTGGAGAAATTCATGTACATTAAAGGCGTAAAATACGTATCTATGGAGTAACACTTTAAATTACGAAAACTCGCAGCGATACACCAAGATTGCTAATCATATAAAGTTTTATCCTGACAAAACATTAGTATACAATGTATTTAGTGTCTAATCTAGCTCCGTCTATTTTAACCCATTCCTCCATAAATACGCCTTTTTACAACTTTGATTTATTCTTCCACTGAAGAAAATAGTTCCAAATTATACAGTGATGAATCCCTATGATTAGAAAATATTTTCTTTATTCTAGCAGATTGTAGCTAAAAGCAGACTGAAAGTAAAGCAGAATGTGCCTTAAGGCACATTCTGCTTTACTTTCAGCCTGCTTTAAATAGCCATGTACTTTTAAATACCATAAACAGGCTATGCTGTAAAGGGTTAAACAACAGTAAGTGGTCTTCAGTATCTTTAGTGCTTTGATTAAACCAAGGCTTTATGTTGACATGAGCTGCGGTTTCAACCAGTTTCATGTATGCTAAAGGTCCTAGCCTACTGCACGCTGTGTAATTGTTGTCTGCAAAATATGTCGTCTGCAAAACTTCACTGAGACAATTTTATATGTATTATCTTTCAGAAAATATCAGCAGAACGACAAACAGTTTGGATCCAGATGAGACGCCCAGTAACTCGGCGTCTCATCTGGATCCAAGCTGTTTGCAGAAGTTATCACGAATTCGTCCGCAACGTGCAAAAGGTTAAATAATCAATCAACAAAATAAATACATGAAAAGGTATTTTCAACTTAGTGTTAATATGGTTCAGACTACAGTAAAAACTCGATTCTACGAATTCGCGTTACTTCGAACATACCCATATTTCAAAGTTAACCCTTATCCTGCGGTGATGTCGTCTGCTTCGAAATTGTCGTCTGCAAAGTTTGTTAAATGTAGATAGATACCTTTTTTAAGTAAAGAAACCTAAAGACGAGTGTCAAACAGTTTGGATCCAGATCAGACGCCGCGTTACGCGGCGTCTAATCTGGATCTAAACTGTTTGCAAAAATCAATAAAGTCGCGATCAGCAGGCAAAGGGTTAAAACATGGCTTAGCCACGTTTTAACTTTGAAATACGGGTATGTTCGACTTAAACGAGATCGACTTATCAATATTAAACTTACCAAATACTGGAAAGATCGATTTAAGCGAGTTCGCAGTATCGAATTTCGACTGTACTTGTAAATCGGAGAAATTTGAAAGATGTACACTTGTCCTATACAAACATAGTGTATATTATTTAATTGTCTTTAAAAACAACCCTAACTAGTAAATATGACGTAAACTTATTTCAAATCTGGAATTTCCCATCAACAATTGAATTGAAATTAATTGAATAGGGTGAATAAGTTAATATTGTTGAGTACATGCATATACGTCAATTGATGTTGTGAACTTTAATTGCAGGAAATAATCACTCATTTGCTATGTACAAGTCACAAATGCTTCATTGCTGATGCTTCTCAAACAGGATAAAAAATAAAGCAAAAGCTCTTTTAGAAGCTCTTAGCTTTTCTTTAATCCTGCTTGTAGCTGGCATCTCTGTCTGTAAGACACCAATGTTTTCGCAAAAGTTGGTTGGTCATGATATTTCGACTTTAGTGAGTGATACTTTCATTACTAATAAGACTGAATGATCAAAATATTTGGATAACTTTGCAATCGGTGCACCCTTATATAGTACATTAGGTCCATAGTACATGTATGTATAGATCACGCTTTACTTAATGGTGTGCTTTCATTAGCGGCGTTGTGTGCTAGAACAATAAATTCCATTGCAAACAAACAGTTTGGAGCCAGGTCAACTGTTCCATATAGATCGTCAGCATTTGATTTCATTATCTTTGCGTTCAGTTTAGTCCCATTACTCCATAAATACGTATTTATTTATTTCTCTTCAGTATCTAATCTTCCGCTGAGGAAATTAGTTCCACTTTATACAGTCATGGATATGCACCGTCAGATATAGTTTCTACATACAAGCAGATGGTAGCTTAAATCAGGCAAAACACATAGCAGAAAGCGTATTTCAACCTGTTTTAAGAGGTCGCCTGTCTACAAAACTACGAGCAGGCTATGGAGTAATGGGTTAATCGGGAAACAACGTCTGTCACATTGTGTGTCATTAGTTACGGGACAACGGTTACCATACGGTAATATCAAAATCAACTCACAGTTGATTAAGTTTCAATTTCCTGTTACCTGTTGTTGATTATATAGATAAAAGGCAGATAGAATAGTAAACCTGTGAAAAAAATCACTATTAAGATAATTAAGTTTGATAGGTCCTTGTACGCTTAACACAAATTTGCTGCATAACTCATTCACCCTTGCATGAGAATCCACATTTACATTTAGGGTTGTTTTAACCCTTTACCCAATAGACGCGCTTTTTAGCGCATTTAATTTATTCCTCCGCTGAAGAAAATAGTTCCAATTTATACAGTCATGAATATAAATCATAAGGTACATTTCTTTATTCTAACAAGCGGTAGGTTGCAAGAAAAGCAGACTGCTCCCTAAGGCGCATTCTGCTTTACTTTCAATCTGCTTTAAGAGGCCACCTGTCTTCAAAACTAAAAACCGGCTATTGGGTAAAGGGATAACAATATAATTGTATTGCACAGTGACGAAACAGTGCTTCCTGTATGAGCCCTCTGGTCAGGGTCTACACTGTTTGCACAGGACAAGTGCACTCATCACATGAACAGTGTTTGTAAATGACATGTACAGTTGTCGATTGGAAGCTGTTACATTTGAATTTTACGTTTCACCGTTTATAAACATTATTTAAGATGGATTAATGCTGTTTAACACATTCAACCCTAGCGAGCGGTGTATTGTTGAAATTCCTATTACAAATTGTTTATTTTTTAACAGTTTGCATATTGGGTAAATTTTCATCTGCAACAATAGTCGCCTGCTACTATTCTAAAATAGAAAACTCTAAAACTTTCCTTTCAAAATAGAGTCAGAATGTCAAACAGTTTGTATCTTGGTGAGACGTGGCATTATACGGAGTCTCATCACACCAGGGGCCTGTATTACGAAACGTCGTACGACAAATGTTGTCGTAAGTCAGATTATAAAATTTTCATCTATTTCTCCAACTTACCCTGTATTGTGACATTTCTTTGGAGTCGTCCTTTCTAATAGGAAGTTAGATTTAAAAAAAAAATCGTTTAGTCTCACAAATATAATAGCATGCTAAGAGTCAAACGAGTGTACAATGTCGAAATATTGCTTAGGAGTCAATAATACGCCACTGTTCGATATTTGCCCTCATCAAAACTATTCAAGATAAAGAAAATTTACTGCTCCTTATAACTTTAATAAATTGTATCTTACAGACGCGACCGTAATAACTGCTTTACGAAAACTTGCAGAATATTCCGATTGCTTACGGTCGCTGATAGAATAGATACGTGTATTACACTGATCCTGTAGGACCCGTTTTTGATATATTAAGTCTACTTGAACTCGGAGTGTTTTCAAATTGTCTGTCGACTATATATATTTAATTGATCGTGCTAGAAACAACTCTAGAACTAGGCAGCCCAATCAGGAAGTTTTTATGTATAATGTGGCGTTTCATTTGTTATACCGTTTTGATATGATATTACGTTGCTTTTAACATTATTTCAGTCACATCGCGTCGTTTAGTTAATTTACAGGTGGTGGAAGACCAAAGATGTCCTTCATGCACTGTTTCGAGCACAAATCGGCAACCGTTGGGTAGAACCATCGACATTCGGCCTCCGCACAAGAAAAATCCGTAGTGTCCAGGTGTGGCGTTTGAATGCTGGACAAATGAAAAACAAAAAGTTCCAAGTGTTCTTTCTGCACTTCTTCTGTCCTACATAAAAATTACATTTGCAATAACCCTTTACCTTATAAGCCCTTTTTAGTATTGAATATAGCTGATCACTTAAATCATGTTGAAAGTAAAGCAGAATGAGCCTTGATGCGCATTCTGCTTTACTTTCAGCCTGCTTTAAGCTACTTTCTGCTTAAACATATATTAATAAAATATTTATGATAATACATATTCATAACTGTAAAATTGGAAACTGTTTTCTTCAGTGTAGGAATGAATTAAATGTGCTAAAAAACGCGTCTATTGGGTAAAGGGTTAACCCATCGGCGCCTGGATATTGCAATTCACTCTCCTTATGTGCCTGCTGGAAGAATTCGTTATATAGATATACAAGGGTGATTAAAGGACATTGCTTCCATAAAACAAAATATTTCATATGATATAGCAACTGTGCAGACCACGGTGAGACGCCGCGTTATGCGGCGTCTTATCAAGATCTACGCTGTTTGCCAATGTCCAATTAAGAAGACACTAGGCTTTAAATGGTTTAAAGAGCGACATCGGATTTAATGTGAGTATAAAGAGAGGCTTTACAGCAGTTAATGTAAGGAAGACGTTTTTAGTTTTCAACACGAAACTAAACACAAACGCCGTGCAATGACTTTGTTTTCATTTCTTTTAAATATTAAAGATATATGTTAGTTTGAATGGTAAACATTGTGGAACCTGGTTATATACACAGGTACTTGACACATTTTGCATAAAAGTCACCCATGTCGTTTCTGACGTCCATACGAAAGTGCGTAAATATAGGAGGGATCTAGTCGGTTTTCAGTTTTTAACATTTACAAGCCATGTAACATGGAACTCCCGCAGTGAAAACTATCTGTTCTCTGATTGGCTGGTTTAATTTTTTACCAATGATATCGCTCCTATTCGACTTCATCTACCGTAAAAAGCTTTCACTATTCCAATCAGTGGAGTATTCCATGCGTATTTTTGGATAGCTGAATGCGAAAAAGATCATGTTTTGACGGGAAAGTGTTGCCTCTAATGAAAGTAGGCGAAAGTTCCAGCCGTAAAGACCGTTTACTCACGGTAAAAACCGACTAGACCCCCAAGCCCTCTTATATTTACGCACTTTCATATGGACATCAGAAACAAGATGGGTGACTTTTAATCAAATTTTCGTAATGAAATTACGCTCTGTGGCGTAATTTGAGGGCATTTGATCAAATAAAAAGTATATCTTATATAATAATCATTTCACAAGGGCACCACAAGCTAATATCAGTGATTTAGTCGAGTTTAGCAGCAATTCAAGTTGACAGTTAAGACACTTGTTCGATTCCCGTTGTATACATTGTCTATATTATATGGTAGATAAAATTGAAAAAAATCAAAATGTGTCAAGTACCTGTTGTTATATTATAACGTCATAGCAGTGGATGGGTAAAAGCATGAAAAGAAGTAAAGCAAAATATTATTTCAGAAGGGTAGGCTTTACTTCAACTTGCAGCATGGACTAAGCTTGATTCAAAGTTTGGCCTTTCTTTCACCCTTTACCTGATAGCCTATTTCTAGTATTGAAGATAGATGACCACTTAAAGCAGGCTAAAAAGTAAAGCAGAATGCGCCTTGAGGCGCATTCTGCTTAACTTTCAGCCTGCTTTAAGCTATCATGTGCTAGACTCTAGAAAATATTCCCTATAATATCATGACTGATTAAACTATTTTTCTTTCGCGGAGGAATAAATCATATTCGCTAAAAGGCGCTTCTATGGGGGAAAGGGTTAATGGTCGTGTTATCCGAGTGTTCCTATAACGGGGACATGACATTGGGAACATTGATGTCAGGATGAACCCGACAGGGACATGCCAACAATATGACCAGGCTGTGCAATAACCTATATCCACTAACCTGTCCTATACAATATGCGCTAATACATAATAAAACAGAAATATAAAGTACAGTAAACAGGTGTTAAGCCGCCACTTGAAACATTATTAATTGATAGGCTAATATCAAAGTAACAGCTTACCGCAGGACATGAGTGGTATAGAACAGGAGCTTTCTGTTTAACTTTTGTCCTGCATTATACAAAAACTTGTATTTGAAGATTCCCGTACCTTGACGAGTGACCGGACATGTTTTCATGTAATCAGCTATGCTAATAGGCTATCTGGCCTACTGTTGGTCTACTGTTGGTCATCGATAGACTACTGGACTTTATTATCGACATTAGAAGCGTATCAAGGGCCAGTTTTATTATAGTGCTTCCTCCCTATATCGGCCGCCTCCGAAAAAACATAATGGAGAGTGCCAAACAGCTTGAATCCAGATCAGACGTCGCGTTATGCGACGTCTGATCTGGATTCAAGCTGTTTGCAAATATAAGCCAATTTCCTTCCCTGTTAACAACTTCCTACAAACAACACACCAAGCCTTGTCTCCCAATGGGTGCTGTTATAGAGATGGGGCACTGTATAAACATATACATAGACCATCTTTATCAAAAACAAAAAACAACATCATCGCATGTCTTTATATGCAGCAAAACTTTCAAAAGTCTATACAATTATAATGTTAAACACGGTTGGTAGATTTAGCGAGATGACATGTCGTTATACAGAAAGATCTCGGTGTATAGGCGTTTTCTGTATAACGTTCATTTTTATTAAATACTACATTACCATAAGGCCCGGACAGTTATTATTGAGATCTGACCACTCAGAAGCTTTTAGAATGACACAAGACTCATCCAATACGCTATATTATAACCATGGGCCCAAAGAGATAGATGTAACAGCGTGCGATCAAATACTACTTTACATTGATCAGAAATGTGTCAACTGGCCATAACCCCCAGTCAATTTCTAATTTATGTTAAAACTAAACGATGAAATATGGGCATATGCCATAAAATAATTATAATCGCACTTTCAGTACAGCCATACATAATAATATTGAGAGGAACATTCAAAATATACCTGAGCTGCCGTATGAAAAGAATACATGTGTGCTTAAAAGGGACAATGTATTGCAAATCTAAAACGACATGTGGTTCATTCAAGACTGACATGAGATATGAGAAATTTCCAAAAAGAGTTTTCTGTATAATGTTTGCTCTGCATTGAGCTACCGTCTGTGTTTAGTCCATGTGTGTACAGATAGATAATGTAGGGTTATTTTTATACTGGTCATATCCTTGAAAATGGCGTCTATCACAAATTAAATGCCGTCACAGGAATGCATTAATGAGACTAGTCTGTGTTATGCTTAAGAATTGTTCAACAGTTACTTCCAACAGTCGCTTAACCCTTAGCCTGCCACTCACGACTATAGCTCCATATGCAAACAGCTTGGATCCGGATGAGACGCCGAGTAATTCGGCGTCTCATCCGGATCCAAGCTGTTTGACACTCGGACAACATTTTCAGCAATTTTGAGCAACTTTGAAGCACTTTGAAACTTGAAGCAGACGAGAAATATAGCAGATGACAATTTATTTGGCGGACTAAGGGTTAACATATATTTGACATATACAATAAATGCCTTCTATTAAGACTTTTCAAAATAACTCCTGATGCACGCATCTGCTCATAGAAGGATGGTAGAAAAAGCAGTAGGACCCAGTAGAAGATTTGTCAATTCAATTTCATGCCGTTTAAATATCTACAGGAATCTGTTATTCTTTCCCAATAAACGCGTTTACGCTAAAACTATTATTTGCAGTGCAAACAGATTGGAGCCAGATCAGACGCCGGGTTACCCGGCGTCTGATCAGGCTCCAAACTGTTTGCCACCGAGATAAACAAGAATTATCAGAATTGTCCAAAAGTTGTTCGTTTCTACGTTTTAGTGCTTTGCGTTTGCGTACGTTTGCGTTTAAACGGGAAAGAATAACAGATTCTCCACTGTAACCATAGCCAGTTTCTAGTCTTGCAGACAGGTGATAACTTAAAGGAGGCTGAAAGTAAAGCGCATTCTGCTTAGAAATATTTTTAATAGTGCATTCGCCGTATTCATGACTTTAAAGTGAAACTATTTTCTTTCGTAGAGGCATAAATTAAAGGCATAAATTGCAAATTTATTAATTAAAGGGTTAAACTTATCCACAAAACTTTCCATATGATAGCCGCGGTTAAAATTAGCTACTTCAAATACTCAGGTCCTCTCTGCCTCCCTCCAGATATGGAAACGTTTGCCAGAGTATGACCCCTATTAACCTTTAACACGTGGGGCAGCATTATCCCCATTACTGCCTTACCCACAATACAAATTCAATGGTTGTTTGCAAACAGTTTGGATCCTGAATTGACACCGCGTAACACGGCGCCTGATCAGGACCAAAACTGTTTGACGTTGTTTGTCAATCGTCATTATATTTATTCAATCAAAATCTCCACTTATATGTAACTTTGAGAATAAAATTAAGCAGCATTGAAAGCGTCAGACATAATTGTAGTGTTTAAGGAACAACGGCAAGGGTCTTTGTAAGGAGGGGTCGTTGTTCGGAGGTTCGTTGAAGGGAGGGGGCACTGTTACCTTATCTGTAGTATAAAGGGCGTTGTTCACAAACCTCTAGTTATACGATAAGCTAATTATTAACTCTCGACCTAAACACACATGCAGGCCTGTTTTGTGACAAAATACATGTAGTCTCAACAGTACGGATCTAGATGAGACACAGTGTACTTCGATGCCTCTCTAGTAAAGATCGAGGCTGTTCGAAACTCGTAGTGACGTTTGTTTAGTCCAAATGTAAAAACTACTTTTGAGATGTAGACCACAAAATTAAAGCTTGGCAAGGTAGCGGGTGGAAAAATTTGGCTCAAAGTAAAAAGGCTGAAGTTGATTTACAAGAAACCAGCTGGATGTTTTATACATTCAGTGAAATGCAAAATCCATATTTAAAGCTCTGAACAAGTCCTTCAAATGTTTCAATCAGACATTTGAAGTGATGATTAAGTCCCTCTTATCTATGATAATGTTTGAATTTCTCGAACAAAGAGGCAGGTATGTACTTATATGTAACCTCTCTTAACTGGACTTGCTTTAGAAAAGAAGATTGGCCACAAGAGGCATGTGACTACTTAATAAAGACGAAATTAAGGCAGACAGCTCCTTTTGTCACATGTTACTAGTATACCCCAGAAACCTTCCTACCTTGCCGCGGTTCTGGGGCTTACTTGTCATAGGGAATGTTTCTGTTTATTTGACCGTGATTATCCCATCTGCCAAGAACTAAAAGAAAGCCAAGCCAGTAGTTGTGTATCCCATGGGTTGCTTTGCAACGAAAGAGATTAGCCGAAATGATCTTCCTAAAATCATCATCGACCTATATGACCTATTCTGTGTCGCAGTGCCGTAAAACCCAACTGATCCATCCATCCATCCAACTAGTTTCAAAACCGAAAATTTAGTTTTATACGTGTCCGTTTTAAAGGTGGTATTCGTGTTTATTCTCTGCCACAGACCCTTACATGAACTACCTTCAATATGTTACATTTCAATAAGTACAAATCAATTAAAAAGGGGACAGTTGGCCCCTGGCTTTTAACATGTCAATTTACATGTAACTTCAAGGCATACTTATGTATCCTCCGATCAGTTGAAATTGTCGCAGTAAAACCTGTGTTAACCCACAATTTAATAATTATTGAAGGAATTTGGAAACCTCTGCAGTGATTGCTTTGTCGAGATCAAAAGTGATGCAGACACAAATTTGAGCTTTACTTTAAATCGGCATTACCTTTATTCTGTAGCCACCTGGCTTTAGAGATTTATTTTATTTGAAGGGTCTTACAACACAATCACCTGTCCATCGTGTACATTGCGGAAATATGAAAAAATGAATTTTGAATGAAATCTTAATATACGAATCAAAACTCAGCGTATGTAGTTTCTTCTTGTTCAATATTCCGCATTGGCTTTTACAGAATGCTTTTACAAAATACAGATACAGTCAAAATATTAAATACAATAACAGGACTCCTAAAACGAATATTCCTTGATGGTGATAATAACTAGGAAATATAATAAATATAAAATCTGCTCTTGATAGATTAAAATCGAATATTTCACTCCCTCCCTCCGGCATTAAGCCAGTGCATGGTAAATAAACTCGGATCATAAAACGACACTTAAGTATATAGATGTGTGTCTACTGTCAACATGTTATCAGTTGAAATGTATATTTATCATGCAAACTGCGAGCATGTGAAGGACTCGGTATTAAAACAAATGCATTCACCGCAAACATTTTGTACTCTCATACAGTGGGGGAAACGTCATATTTTCACTTTAACCCTTTCCCCAATAGAAGCGCCTTTTAGCGGATATGATTTATTCATCCGCTGAAGAAAATAGTTCCAATTTAATCAGTAATGAATATGTATTAAAGGGAACAGTTTCTGTATTATAGCACATGATAGCTTAAAGCAGGCTTAAAGTAAAGCAGAATGATTTAAGTAGTCACCTATCTTAAGTACTATAAATAGGCTATCAGGTAAAAGGTAACCCTTTCACTGCGACTGTTTACTGTCCGATTTCATTTACCCGCTGTCTTAGTTATGATGCATCTGTGGTTGGTTTCACTGGTTATCACAAAATGCATGTTTCGTAATCTGCAGAGGAAGGAAATGGGTGTTCATTTTTGTTCTCAGGTTCTGATAGAATAGACCGAAACAATGTTGCTTAATTTCTGTTGTTGAAGTCGAAACATAAGCAATCATCTAAAATTGAAACATGACGAGGTTTGCATATTGTCAAACTTGGCTTTCTACGGATGAAAGTTAAGCAGAAATATCCTATAGATGTTTTCTGTTTTACTTTCATCTTTCTTGAAGAAGACCTTTATAGACGCCGAAACAGTTCTCCTTTAGATATTCTGTATCGTAACTCCGTTTCTTTATTTGTGTACAGTAATGTCTCTCTATCACGACCACTAAATTAGGTTATGGTTTTGTGCTTATGAAAAATGGTTGCTCAAAGCAAAATGAAAGTAAAACAGAAAGCTCATGACCCTTCTGTTTCACTTTCAACTTGCTTTAAGCTGTCGCCTGTTGTAAATCCCTTCAAATAGTATTATTTCAGCGGTCGTTATAGAGAGGTTTTACTGTATACAGTTCTCTAGCACCGGAGAATGTACATGTATATCAATATATTAGCGGAGTAAGATAAAGTTAATTTTAATCACAAAATATACCGATGACCATGCATTTCATGCTGAAATAAATGTTTAATTCATACAGATAAAGGATCCCCTCGGGTATGGGTGTCAGTTGTAAAACATACAAACTCGCTCATGTATATTCACACATGTAATGAGCGACATTTCATTGATAAAACACGAAAATACAACGGAGAAGGTTTTATTCCATCTCGTTTAAGCGAAACTATACGTGGCACAATAAAATGAACAAAATGGCAGTTTTTAAAACATGTTGACGATAAGTTTTATATGTCTGGATAGCAATGGTCATAAGCTTTTAAACATAAACGCCTTTAATGAGAAATAATAACAGTTTCCTACTGTATCTTTGGATTCTTTTTTTTTTTTTTGCATTACCTTTGGTCTGCATTTAGCTACCATTTGTCCATTTATCTTAGCACCGCCAATGCCTGACCATGAGTACCACGATTATTTGCAAGCAGTTTGGATTCTAATCAGATGCCACTGATGCGGCGTCTGATAAGGATCAAAACTGTTTGACACTCATGTCAATATTTCATAAGTCAAAATACCTAAATTTATAAAAGCAGACGATAAATGTTTAAAATTGATGGCGTGTGGACAGTAAGGGGGTTAAAGATCGCTCTGCGCATGATCAAATTTAATCATTTTAATACCAAAATTGATAACATTTGCATGTTTAAAGTTTGTTCCAGATCAGGCGCATAGTATTGGTTTATCTGTTTGACACATATATGGATTATTTTTCTATCGAAATGTCTAAAATCTAACATTCAACAAAATTAGTATCACTGCAGTGATATTAAGATACTGCAGTATCTGTCCGTTACTATACAGAACATTCTATATCATATAGCAAACAGAGCAGTTCCTGGTGAGAATCCGCGTAACACTATATCTCATCAGGGTATACACTGCATGTCAATGGCCTCTTAAGTAGAAACTATGCTGAAATAAGGCATACCTATTGTCCACAAATGTAGACATTAGCAAACAGTGTAGACCATAATGACACTGCATTACGCTGGGGCTGGGGCTGAGGCTGCACTCTTTACTTATTCATCCGGATATGAAATGACCTGCTATATGGACACAAACTGTGGTGTCCTTAGATTACCCTTGTATTTCTATAATGAAATATTCCAGCAAGCACACCGGGAGAGTTCATTGCAATATCCTGGCATTTAAATGGGTTAAATTGTTGAAAAACGTACTATATGCGTTAGACATCATGATAAACTACAGTTAATCACCACCAGCATATAGATTAAACATTTCAACGCGATGATATCGCCTGCTTAACGAATGCCAGCAATTTTGTTTCAAAAATTATATATAATATATAAGAACTACAGACACATAAACTATACGAATGCCAAACAGTTTTGGTCAAAGTCAGGCGATTTACTCGGAGTCTGACCTGGATCCAAACTGTTTACAAAAGTGCATCGTAGATGTGGTTTGCAGTGAATAGCCTCAATAGGTGACTGCATGGGCAGATTTGATCAAGCGACAGGTAATGCGTTTCAAGTTTTGAGTTTTTATTCACAATCAGTTGATGTCTATATGATGAACGTGTGTGTCACAGCTGGTAGTCTTTTAACCCTTTCACCAACAATTTATCGCCATAGTGTCGCCTGCTTCAATGTTAATGTCTGTAATACCGTGTCAAAATTAGATTTAAGCAGAATGACTGCTATGGAATTTCGATAAGAGTGTCAAACAGTTTTGATCCTGATCAGACGCCGCGTCACGCGGCGTCTGGTCTGGATCAAAACTGTTTGCAAAGTTGAGTCGCCTACGATATTGAAAGGGTTAGATATAGAGTGAGATTTATGATTCAAAATGCGCATACATGTGTGTCTAAACAGATGTCGCATAATATATTATATATATACATGTACATGTATAGACTCTAGTTGACTGCGTGTGTGTTTGACCGTTTAGCACTGTAAACAGGTATCCAAATCTGCATCTGTTCCTCAATGTATATGTTAATTTAAAGCCTCTCTCTGCCAGTTTCTATTTCTGATTGCATTTCTGTTTCTGTTTCTCTGTATGTTTCTCTTTCTACCGCCAGTGTTCATTTCTTTCCGTGTTGTTTATTTCTTTCTCTGTTTCTATTGCTATGGCTGCTTGTTTGCAAAGTGAAGCCAGGCTTAACAATGACGATATTATGACGATATAATAACGTTTTTATTTAATAAATCATCTTTATAATTGATGATAATGTATGATAAATGTAACCAACAAAACTCCGTCACGCATACAGTGAAATATTTAACCCTATCCCCTATAAATAAAAATTTAACGCATTTAATCTACTCCTCCACTGAAGAAAATAGTTCGACTGTATACAATCATGAAAAGTACCATAAAAAGTATTTCTATAACCTAGCGGGTAGGCTGAAAGTAACTTAGAGTGCGCCTTAAGTGGGCATCTGTCTTCAAAACTAGAATCAGGCTATGGAATAATGGGTTAAATATAACTGGGTTGTCAATTTTTATGTTACAAGCTTTATCGCAACTTGATAAATATTTGCAAATAGTTTGGATCCAGATCAGACGCAACGTGATCGCAACTTGATTAATATTTGCAAATAGTTTGGATCCAGATCAGACGCCGCGTCATGCGGCGGCCGTTCTGAATCCAAACTGTTAGATATTCGTGTCGGTGTTTCTTTGTTCATAATGCCTATAATTCATTTTTGAGCAATTAAAGCAGACGACAATCTTGCTGCAGACGATATTACAGGAGCAAAAGGTTTAATATCGTCTGCCTCAAAATTGTCGTTTGCAGAAACGAGATTGGATTCGGATCAGACACAGAGTGTCGTTGAGACTGGATCTTTATTCAAATGACAGTGCAGATGTTCAATGTACGATACAAGCGCACTTTACTAACTTTATAGCAAATTGTTAGTACTGAAAATGAGAGATATGTGTTTCTTATTTTTTGCATGCTAGCGACAGAATCGTGATTATATGTTCAAACATTTTAAAATCCAGATGAGACGCCGCGTAACGCGGCATCTCATCTGGATCCAAAACTGTTTCACACGCTGGTCCTGATTTTTTTGTTGGTATTTTTTTTTTTTAAATAGCAAACTGTTGCGTACGACAATATTATCGAGCAAGCAAATAGTTAAACCAAATATGTAGATCTAGTACCATTCAGTAAGCATAACTACTTCTTTGTACGTCATGTCTCGTCATAATAATAATGATGAATAATGGTTTGCGTGACCTCTATATAAATTAATTTATCTGGTGCGTTGAATATTAAATCATATGAGATATAGCGACAAAAATCACCTGTTCTACACTACACTACACTACTAATCCACGTTTTAACTTAAAATATTGGTATGTTCGGTTATGAAATACGGGTAACTTCGACTCATGTGAGTTAGAAAAATCGAGTTTCGACTTTATTAACATTTCTGTGTGCTGATCGGAAACAGCAGTTGGTATATATTATTATACAGTAAATCTGTAAATCTAAAATTGAGATCACTTGTGTATAGTTCCACTTTATACAGTAATGAATATACACCATTATAGTGGGGTCTGAGATCGTTCTCAGGCTTTTGATTGGTCAGATTTGAGCATATGCTAAAATCTGGCCAATCAAAAGCTAGATATCAATATCAGACTTATTTCAAATGCTTTTTAAGCATGGTGCAAGGAACAGTGTATAAGTTGGGGTTTATAAGAGAACTGCGAGACTGAATAGGTCATATAGAGCCGATGAGTTCAGGAAGATGATTTCATTCGCTGCCATTTCTTGGCAGAGGGGGTAATCTCTGTCGTACATTGTACAAGCAGAAACATCCCCTATGACAATTAAGCCCCAGAACCACCATAAGGTACATGTATATAGGAAGGTTTTTGACGGTCAGGAAGGTATAAATACATGTAATAATAATAATAATAACAATAATAATAATAAAGACTTTATTTAACGAGAGAGCTCATTTGGTAATACCAATCTTCCATGAGGCCCTCAACATATATACAATCACACAAAGGGGTTAACGTCCTTACAGCAATGAGCCACTGTTGACCAGGGTCCAAGATAATAAAGCATTATGCTCAAATCTTACTAATCAAGTTCTTGAGAACGATCTACAGTATGACTCAACTCAAACGCTTAAAAATCTTGGGGCCAAGGCTGCAATGAATGGAATGATACATCATAACATGGCTTTAAGCGTACGTTTACAAATCCTTCTTGTAATCCTTTACCCCATAGTCTGTTTCTGTTATTGAAAATAGGGGACAACTTAAAGCAGGTTGAAAGTAAAGCAGAATGTGCCTTAAGGCACATTCTGCTTTACTTTCAACCTGCTTTAAGCTACAATCTACTCAGATAAAGGAACTATTTCTTATGTAACGTATTCATGACTGTATAAAATGGAACTACTTTCTTCTGTTCTTAAATGTGCTAAAAGCCGCTTCTATGGGGTAAAGGGATTAAAAAAAAACAATGAAATGGGTTGAACCAGAGTTAACTCTTCTCGTCGTGTAGCCTATACTGCTGACTTTTGGGGTGACTTACAGACTAATTCGGCATCATATCCGTATTCAAATTGTTATATTGTGATGTCCAAGCCTTTGGGGGAGGAAAATGCGCTTCCAATCATGTAGAATATAGCATGTTTCAAGTAGGCAAATGGTTTTAAGTCAAACATATTTTAAAAGGGGAAAATTGTTCAGCATTGTGAGGGGTTGAATCGTTTTCTCATATAATTATGTCAAATCTAGTCTACATCCTGCAGCTAGACTGGCGTAGTTAATCAATACTAATATATATGAAGGGAGTATATATGTATTCAGTAATGTCCAGCTAACTTGAATCATGATGAAAGTAAGCTAAAACATCTCAAGGTGAGTAACGAGTAACTGCCGTGACACCGTCTGCTTTAACACATTCAACCCTACCGACGAGAAGACTCGTCTTTTACAAACAGTGTACTTTTGAGGATTACACTTGTCCCTTGCATACAGTGTATACCCTGCTTAGATGGCTCCTTAAGGAGCCCTCTGATCAGGGTCTAGACTACACTGTTTGTAATTTTGAAATATATTGTTAAAATCAATCCTAAATAGTAAATAATGGACTTAATTTGAAATTGGAAGTATCCATTAAATCAAAAGTTTCAGGGTGAATGAGTTAAGTAATTGTCGTCTGTTTGTATTTCTCAAAGTTCAGGGCATTTGACAGCAGAAACATCGATACGAAGGTCAAATAGTTTGGATACTGATAGGACGATGCGTGTCGTGGTGTCCGAACAGGATCTAAACTGTTTGCAAATAACCAGTGCACTCGGGGTAAGGCAGTTTATACAGGATGCCTATACCGTAATAAATAATGAACTATAAAATGTTACCATTTGTTTTTAGTTCCCCATCGATCCAGAAACTGTTTGCTGTAGTGGTCACAAAATTGACTATAAAATGCTTAACCCATTAATCCATCGATAACCCTTTTACATGGCCTTTAATGTATTCATCCACTGAAGAAAATAGTTCCACTTCATACAGTCATGAATATGCTCCAACAAGATTTCAATATGTTATTATCCTTGCATGAGGTACTTTAAAGCAGGCTGGTAAAGCAGAATGCGTCTTAACACACATTCTGCTTTACTTTCAACTTGCATAAGGTGGCGACCTATCTTCAAACTAGAAACAGGGTTAAGGTTTCATTTTTATCATTTTCATTAACGAAAACGATATCACAAACAAGATAAGTGAAATGGATAACATTACTGAATATAGAACAAATCCCATTTTAGCTATTTTCATTTACTGGTAACTCCCTTCGCCAACGACAACAATGCCAGAGGAGAACGCCTGGTGCCTGTCGTACGATTTATCGTCAGACAAAACGGTCGTAAGACAGATTCTAAAATTCTCAATTAATATTTATTTCTTCATCTTGAAAAGACAACTCCAAACAGATGTCTGAAAACAGGATTCGGTGGAAAAACAAGAAAGATGTATTTTAAAGTTTTGACTTTCGGCCGATTTCTGACTAGACATGTCTTTCAGCGTCTGCTCTGGATCTAGTCTATGTACAGGGAAGAATACGTTATTCTTTCCTGATTAAACGAAAGTTAACTCAAAAGCAATGCAATAAAATGTAGAAAAGAGCACTGTATGAAATATAATATACTGATGCTTTGTGTTCATTTGAGTGTCAAATGCCGTGTTACTCAGAGTCTGGTCTGGCCACGAAGTGTCTGCAATTGACGTCAGTTCTTGTGGGACACAAATGACAACAATAATGATAAAGTATCCCCACTGTTCTTGATCAGTGTCGCAACAGATGTGCAACATGACTAGCAGATTGAACACCCCGGAGCTAAATATCTGTCATAAAGAGCAAGCAACCGGTTGGTTAGTCTCATTAATGAACCCCTGTGATAGCATGCTAATTTTTGTGACAGTTGCCGTCCTCATGTGAGGACATGGCCAATTCGAAAATCTAACTGCACATGTGTTGACTACCGGTTAGTTTGACTGTTGCAATTGTCCAAACAATTCACCCAAATATGACTTAGGTGGTATTGAGGATACGGAAGGACCATGTAAACCACTTAAATGTATTTCAAGTTTTTATCCTTTCTGCCTGCACCAAACTCTATGCTGTGACTACTCATTAGAATCACCGCAAAGCGACAATTCTAATGAGTAGTTATCTAGACCCCGGGTCCAATGTAATAAAGCATTTGAGTTGAGTCTGAAATCGTTCTTAAGCATTTGATTGGTCAGATTTTAGCAAAAGCTCAAATCTGATCAACCAAATGCTTGAGAACGATCTCAGACTCGATTCAATGGCTTTATTTCACCTTGGACCCATGATATATCCAGTTTATTGACAGGTTAACCCTGGGACTTCAACTATTTCATTGCCAAACGCATCGACACATTATAAACAAACGATAATTTAGACTTAGTATTAAAAGTATATGGAAATATGTCTGATCTGGATCAAAAGTTTTTGAAACGCATGTCGGTCTATTAATTATAGTGGGAGGGTTAAAACCGATACCATGACTTCTTTTCAATGATCGTAATCTAGGAGCTTTGCAATCGCTCTTATTGAATTCAAGTTATTTATATGTTCTATTTACTGAATTTAGTTATGTTGAGATGGGGGCCTGATACGCTGAATTTTGTATACGGTTAACCAAAATTACTACCGCGAATCGAATTGTATTACCGTTGCCCTGCATGATATAGCCTCCTGTCTTTCGAGTTATTCGTTAACCCTTCATCCCATGGCTTGTTTTAGTTTTGTAGACAGATGACTTCTAAAAGCAAGTTTAACGTAAAGTAGATTGCTCCCAATGTGCATTTTGCTTTACTTTCAGTCTGCTTTAAGCTACCGTCTGCAAGGAGCTACCATCTGTTAGGGTATACATATATAGGAATATTTTATTATGGTGCATATCCATGATTGTATGAATTGAAACTATTTTCTTGAGTGGAGAGATAAATTGTAGGCGTAAAAAGTAATATGGTACATGCATTATGTGGAAAGAGAAAAACATCATAAAGTAGGGAGCACACTTTGTTCGGTTTCCAGTTTGTATGAGTTAGGTTTTCATATGTTACACTGTACCGAACATAATACCGGAGATCCCGTGGCGTAGTGGTCAAACCTACAAAGGCCTATATTGACACTTTTTGAAAACAGTGTAGACCAAAATCAAACAGTTCCATAAGGAGCTGTCTGACCTGGGTATGCACTATTTTCTTACTGCATGATATGTCTGACATAAATATATTCTAGATACTCTTTCCTATTTTATTCATGTTGTTACCAAATTGGCAATGTATTATTTCAGATGGTATATATTCGAATGTTCGAATGTAACTTGTATTCATCAGCAGACATCAGTGATGTTATCTGTCTATAAGCAATGTGCTATATGTAAAATGTAATACATCGATACATGATGACAGGTCGTGCACTTTACCCTGTCACCGTAATAGTGGCGTCTGCTTTAATAAAAGTCGTCTGTACAATGTTTTTACACTTCGGCTGAAAAACTATCGACACGAATGTCAAATACTTTGGATCCTGATCAGATGCCGTGTTACTCGAAGTCTGATCTGGGTGCATACTATTTGTATATTCGACTGTACTCGTGTGTGACTTTGAACGGGTTAATAACTAATGATTACTGATACGATCTCATTACATAAACCATATATAGGCCAGTTTAGAACTTTTCACCTATGTTATCGTCTGCTTCAAAATGTGTCGTCTGCTTTGATTTTTTCTGAATTTCATTTTGTTTGCTGTTTTAGGTTTTGACTGAAAATGTTAACCCATGTAAGCCTAGTTTCTATTAAAGGGGACATTGATAAACAGTGTAGACCCTGATGAGACACCGCGTAACGCGGCGTCTCATCAGGATCTACACTGTTTGCTGTTTACTATTGCATATGAAATATTCTGCTGAATGGAAATCCTCACATCAGCCTTGTATAATCACTATTCAATGAATTATTGCAGAAAGCACATGTAGGTAGAGTTCATTGCACTATCCAGGCATAAATAAGTTAAATATGAATATCTACAGTAGGTAACCCTTTCACTGCTAACAGCTCCTTCACTGAAGTTTGAAAACACTTTGAATCCAGATTTGACGCCGGTTAACTCGGCGTCTGATCAAATACAAGTGGTTTGACATGCGCATCAACGAATCTTCAACCAAAATGACATATTTCTAAATTTAGAAGAAAAAAAAACACACTTTAATTTAAAGCAGACGACAATTATGGGTATGGCAATCATGTCTGAGCCTAGAATTCGGGTTATCGAAACATTGGAAATTGGAAATCCCCAGGATTTAAGACCTATAATTAATTCTGCCACTGTCGTGACGTCATCTGGCTTTCACAATTCTCGTCTGCTTTTATTTCTCAAATTTAAAGTTTATATGTTTTGACTTAATCAATAATGAGTGTCAAACAACCACACAGCACTCCGTTCACGGCATTTATTGAAGGGGCTATAAAAAGTTAATAAAAAGCAACTTTATTTTCAGACTACATGTACCACAACATGAGTCAGGTTAAAGGAAAAGTTGCCTGTAACTATTTATTAGGATAGGAAGGGCATGAAAGGGGCGTTTCTATAAAAGAAAGTGTTGATCCCCTCGTATTAACCATTTACCCAATAGACTGTTTCTAGTTTTGAAGACAGTTGACCACTTAAAGCAGGTTGAAAGTAAAGCAGAATGCGCTTTCGGGCGCATTCTGCTTTACTTTCAGCCTGCTTTAAGTTAGAATTACCATCTGCTAAGATATAGACTATAGAGACTATTTCTATTGTGTATGATGCACATTCAGGACAGTATAAACTTGAACTGTTTTCTTTAATTGAAGAATAAATTAAAGACTTGTGTGTGGTGTAGTGAGTTAATGGAACAAGAGGTTTTCAATACGTGTCCATAAATGACACACCACAGAATCATATAAATCTATGAAACTAGCTCCAGTCAAGGGCAATATTGCAAATATTTAAATGCTTAGGCCTCCAAATAACTATATATGAGTTGTCATACCGTTTGAAATGGAAAGTTAACCTCCTCTTATTTGTCGCAGTAATTTCACCGTATCAAACAGTATAACACTATTAACAGGGATCCAGATAAAAAACGAGCAAACTAAAACAAAATTAATTAAACCTTTACTAATACGTGTCAGCATTAAATCATTTGGTGTTTCTACCCATTAGAATCGTCTAGAAGAGACAATTCTAGTGAGAAGTAACACCATAGGATTAAATGCAGACATAGAGATTTTAGTTTTTGAAATACTCCGCTTATCTAGAGCCTGTACTAAAGTTGAAAACATGGAAAATAAGGAAAATAATACTCACGTCAAAAATATCCAACCGTTTAATCCCTTCACTTTTCAATATCTTATTTTCACCGCACAGTTAAATCCAGCACTGACAGTTATTAAATTAACTTTGTATCTATACTTATCTCTGATCTGCTTATATCCTAAGCGGATCGTCAACTCAGTTTGGATGTCTGTCGTGTTATGTGGTGTACTAGCACAGTCTTAACACACCTGTATCAAATGTATATACAGACCCGGAAGCCCATGTATAGGTTTTCGGTACTCGAGTATTAGCCGTGACCCTAATAAAACTTGTAAATAACGAGAAATGACGTTTGCAAACAGTTTAGATCAGATCAGGTCCGCTAAACATGGAACCTGGTCTTTGATTCCAACTATTTGATAATAGGAATTAAGGAAAAATGAAGAAAGGAATGAGTGCACTCAGCAGGCAACATTTTAGCAGACGACAATTTATTGAGAGACTTAAAGGTTAAAGCTAATGGTTGGTGGCCAATCAATTTACATGCCATAAAGGTATATCTAAATATTGCCGCTAATGGTTGGTGGCCAATCAATTTACATGCCATAAAGGTATATCTAAATAGTGCCGCTTTTATTAACTCTTTCGTCAATGAAATGGTCAATTCCCGTTTCTTTTAAAGTCAGTTCCATTTTGACTACTTTTTGTTACTTTTACCATTTCAAAGTTACAAATAGAGCAGTCCCTGATAAGACAGTTCCTTGGGAGCCCTCTGATATGGGTTTACAAAGTTTGTATAGGACAAATGTGCTATAAACAGATACACTGTTTGCAAATGATGAATAGATGCATAACAAGGGTTCAAAGGGTTAAGCAGATGTTTAACCCTTTCCCCCATAGAAGCGCCTTTTTGGTGCATTTAGTTTAATTATCCGACGAAGAATAAAGTTCCAATTTATACTGTCATAAATATGTTTCATGAGAAATATTTTCTTTATTCTAGCAAATGCAAGCTTAAAGCAGGCTGAAATTAAAGCAGAATGTGCATTCAATACGCATTCTTCTTTACTTTCAACCCGCTTGGAGTAGTCACTTATATTCAAAACTAGAAAAGGGATATTGGGTAATGGGTTAAGAAACATAAATTGTCTATCATAGCAGCATTCGTTGCATTTTCTTTTCAGATCACTTGCCTCAAAACTGTGAAATTGTAGATACAGCATATATCCTCTCAGGCGACGAGTAACTGTGAAATTGTAGATACAGCATATATCCTCTCAGGCGACGAGTAACTGTGAAATTGTAGATACAGCATATATCCTCTCAGGCGACGAGTTTTTTAAGCAGATGGGGTCATGGCGGAGAGTGGTTTCGTATTAACGCATTATCCCCTGAAACTTACAATGGACAAACCCAGTTTGCAACAATGACTGGTCGATTTTAGACAATTTAGGGGGATGGGGTTATAATATATTGCAAAATGACAAACAGTGAAGTCCCTGATTTGGATCCAAATTTTTTGCATATACATGTATTGACACGGTCCGTATTGGACAATAACAAATTCTTAGAAGTTTAGTGGCATTTATATAAGCTATGCATGTTTGCCCAAACATGTGTTCAGGCTATTTAGTCTTTGTATGAAAACTGTGTGCCAAACAGTTTGGATCCAGGGCTCAGCCTATAATGACCTCTTGAAGCTAGGTATTCCGTGTTTAAGTCACGTTACTACCTAAAAGTTATATTCGTGAAAGTAAAGCACAATGAAGCCATCGTGCAAGGCCATTTCTTTGACAACTTACCACTTAACCCTTTGAACCCTAGTCCCGCATATAGGCGTCCTTTTCAAACAGCATACATGTGAAAAGTACATGTGTCCTATGCAAACAGTGAAGACCCAGATCAGGGGGCTCCTAAAGGAGCCCTCTGATCTGAGTCTTCACTGTTTGTCATAATACAAAACATTAACATTAACAAAAATAATCCTTTAAAGACAAAAATGGACGTGACTAATATGGAAACCATAACTTCCATTTGAATTTTCAGGGAGGAAAGAGTTAAAACAAATCGCTTCCGAAACAAAAACCAGTTGGAAACAAAAGACAGATTAAATAGTAGTTGATGTTTACTAATGGCAAACAGGGGCGTAACAGTTTAAAAATAAAACGACGTTTGGATCGATTCCCAACGTTGAAAAGAAACCTGAGTCAATTCACAACATTGGAAATAGACCATGGTGGATTCTCAGCGCAGGAAAAAGATTGAGCTTTTGTCGATTTTCAACGTTGGAAAAAGACCCTGGGTCGATAAGCAACGCAGAGTCGACATTGAACACTTACAATATTACAATACTGGATGACCCACGTGTTGATGGATCTTCATCTGCTGGATTGCGGCGATGTGACTGATTGTCTCAGCAGAACATTGGTTCAGTAGTATAAGATGCATCGAAACGTACTTGAGATCCGCCATGGTAACTGAACGCATGTCGGGTTTGGGCATATTGAATATTCGAAGAGATAGATAATTATATTGTATGGTTCAAATAAATCGTATCCGATCCATCCGAATACCACCAGAACTCGATGATTAAGTTCTTATTTCCATTTGTCCGGGGGAGATTCTACAAGTAGAATGGTGCTCCAGATACTGTTCTGTACCTACACCCTATTCGAGCCTAGCTACGTTCCTAAATAATAGTTGCAAGTTTCGTTCATGCGGACAAATGTGATATACCGAATAAGGATGACTTTATATGAGTGCTCATTACTTGTCGTTTCTAGTAAACAGGTGACCAAACGATACGACACTGTTTAACCCTATCCACAGGTACACTGTTTGTAACTGACGAGTATGCTCGTCGCTAGGATTTAATGTGTTAAACAGTCACCTGTCTCAATCCCCTGACAATTAAACTAAAGTTAGTGGTCGTAATAGAGAGGTTTTACTGTATCAAATATCATGACAGAAACATCCCGATATTACGACCACTCAAGAGTCGATGGGAGTGTTGAAGAAAGGCGGTAGATTTAAGCAAGAACGAATTAAAGAAATGCCGCTATATGTCTTGTTTGGCGCATTCTTCTCTACGTTCTTCCTATTAAAAGCAGCCGTCTGCCTTAGACACTGAGAGAAATTGAGTGGTCAGAATAGCAAGAATTTTACTGCATACATTTATTAACCCAATTTCGCCCAGTGAATTATTTCATACATACACATGTGTATATTGGATTAGTTCATATCAATTTTGATCTAAGGGGTGCCTGGCCTAGATTATTTTCATTTTCGGTATCTTTTATATTGAAATGCCTATCATCAAACAGTGTTCATGTATACTCTAATCAGACGCCGCATGATGCGTCTTCTGATCAGAGTCTACACTGTTTGCCCTCGTCCCATATATGGGCACAAATGGTTTAATAGATCATGTTTCTACCGGTTAGTCAGAAAACCTGTTATAAAGTATAAATATGTGATGTCATCTTTTAAGCTGCATCTATCGTAGCGTATAGACACTTTTAGCAATCAGTGTGTAATAGGACTGGTGAAAAAGCATGGCCCAACCGAGACTTGAACCCAGGGTCTTGAGTGTACCGTGCCAGCACTCTAACCACTGAGCTACCAAGCCAAACGATCCGGGACTTATTTTCGTCCACCAAGTACCTGTGTCCGACCACACATCATCCCGCTACAATTGTTTTCCCAGATGAAATGTTGCTATTGTGGCGTTTCATATGAGTCTATACTGTTTGCTTATACATGTATCCATTTTATTAGGAACGCTATGCAAAGGGTATTTGGTGTTTTAACAACGTAGCAATTTATACCCTAGAGAGTTATCGTCCCTTATACTTGATACCATGTTGGTTGGTGTGATTTGGGGTTTTAGGTCCCTTTAAATCGCGATATAAAACAGATCAGAACTGAACATATTTTATTCAGACTTGTACACAAGCACATCATCTTATAACATAATGTAAATATACCACATATTATGAAATAATCAGTAATTACTTATGGTACTATCTGTTTTAATTAATGTCAGTCAAAAGTCACTTATACGCAGTGCGTACGATATTTTCTAACACATGAGTATGCTATTTTTAAAAGGAAGATTTAACATTATAAGACATAGAGATCCGTTGTAAAACTGCAACTTTCAAGTATTTTGCCAGATTATACAAAACATGTATATGACCTGTTTGGAATAGTTCTAGAAATTTAGCCATACTTGGTCTGTCTTACATATAATAGTATGTATTCAAATATTTCTTTCGTAACTCTAAATAACATAGGCATTTTATGATAAAATGATATTCATCTTCAATATCGTTGTTGACACAATAAATACAATGTCGTTCAGCTCGTGGAATTCTATTCCTACCATATCGTCCAGTTTGGATGTGAAGATTGTGTGACGACAATCTTATTTTGGTTATAAAATGTCTCAAATCATGTGGTAAAATATCCATGTAGCTGTCATAGCCAAACGTTGTTTTTTAATAACATTTTACAAATTTAAAACTTCACTACTAGCCTTGTCTGTATACCAGCTTTGAAAAACTATATCAATTAAACGTTGTTTAATTTTGGAAATGAACGATTTATCTTGTATGGTTGATTGGTGTTGCCACACATATTCAAAGCCATTTTGGCTTGACATTGGTCTAATATTTGATAACCAGCATTTACGTCCTGCAACACATTCTTCATAACAAAGTTTATAAACAGTTTTTGATATAATATTTTCGGTTTTTAATAATTTAAACCACTATTTCAGGATACTAATATATCTTTGTATATACATTGGGTACCTACCCAGTTCCCCATATACTCCAACCTTAACACTGTTTGTTCTAACATTTAATATAGATTTACCAATCTTAAGGTGAATTCGTTCAATTTCTTTCGACTTACTGTATCCCCAAATTTCAGAAGAATATCCTAAAATTGAACTTACAAATGAGTCAAATAATTGACAAAGTATTCTCGGCTTTAATTTAAGCGTCTTGCAGTGTATAATAAGCATATTCAGAGCTTTGAGAGTTTTACGAACCAAACGCTCTTGATTGTTAACAAAAAAACAGTATAGTTTAAAATGGTACCAAAATTGAAACTTTGAAACTTTTATTGATCACTACCATGGACAGCATTGCAAATATACAAACGTCAAATACATATCAATATAGATAGGGAGGTCATTAGTTGGATATACGCAAACTATTTGAAATTTTCATAATTTAGCTTAAAACCTTGAAAAAATATCCTTGCTTCTTGTCATTTCGCCACTTTCTTGTCAATTCGCCACCTAAGCAAAACTTAGAATTCCGTCACGAGCAGGCTACCGAGGATGTCCGAAAACTACAAAGGATATCCGAACACTAGGACAGTTTCACTGAGGAAGATTTCAAGCGCCGAAAATGCGAAAGAAACAGGTAAAATAACAAAATTCACAAAAAGTTTCAAATCAAAGGACATGTTGGTAATTTTATCTCTATTTGCCCGTTGTTACTTTTTTATTGTAAAGTTGTAAAAGTTATTATTTACTTTTAAAAAATTAAATATTTCAAAATCATTAAACAATGTTCAAATTTCATGAAACAAACTATAACATACTGACAGAGCCTACATTGACCTAATTATCGAACGACCAATCAGAGGTGGCGAATTGACAAGAAAGCATCCCGATGATCCAGAGCAATGACCTCCTTGAAAAACGGTACAGTAATTTACTTTTGTATTTATTTCACAAGTTTTATTTGTATATATTCGTGTTATTGAAGGTTCAGTTCAGAATTAGATCCGTGAACATGTAAGAAATGTTACATCAAAAAGCGCATGCGCGAAAAATATAGCTAAGGGTGGCGAAAACACAGGTTAACAGGCTAGATGTTTACCGAAATTCTCGCATCATGTTGATTTATGAAAAAAAAACATATTGGAACGAAACCTTGGTGTACGGTTGCATTTAAATAGCAAGTAGTTTATACATATTCTTCCAACGGAGATCTTTCCCGAGAAATGTTTTAATCTTGAATTGTATAGTGTAATGATATGTGTCAACTGTAAACTGGTTTTATCAAAACATCCTATTTTATTTTCTCAATGAGTTATACCATGTACATGTAAATCTTCAAATGTACCCTATTTAAGGGAGATTATTCTTTGGATGCTTAATGTTGGAGAAAAGTTATGCAGAAAACCTTTTTTTTACATTCAACTTCTACGTATCTAATAATTTGCCCATTTGATGTTTCAGGGAAGAAAGGGTTAAATACTTTCCATGCAGCTACAGTAAAAACCTATCTATTACGAGCACCTCCCTATTGGGAACACCTCTCTATTACGACCATAAAAGTAAGTTAATTATTATATGTATTTAAGGCAGATGGTTCCTTAAACAATGGAACAGTAAAACAGAAAGCTCCTTTAGGAACTTTCTGTCTTATTGCCACCTTGCTGTAAGCTGTTATCTATCTTTTACACAATCAATTAAGTCTTCGTTTTAGGTATCGTAATAGAGAGGTTTTACTGTATTACAAGTTATCCAATGAATGGAAGCTGAATGTATGTTTGTCAGTATTGATCTCCAGGTATAATAAAACTAAATACATCTTATAGGTCATGTAAGCTGTAAATGTCCGAATGTTTATACGTACATGGGCATTTAAACGTGTTTTAAATTGCCACATAAAAATGTACACCGAATAAGTGTCTACATTGCATCTCTCTAAATAGTAAAGACAGCTGATAGCTCATTGCAGGAAAAAAGAAAAGTAGAAATCTCCTTCATATGCTTTCTGCTTAATAACTTTTGTCCTACAATATTCTGTTTAATAACGACTGATTTTTCATCGTCTTCTTACTTGCTTTTAAATACAAGTTTGACTGTATTTGTTTGTAATTGTCTCTTGTCGTATGACAACATGTTGTTATAACATGACATAGAATCATGTTCGTTTGTGAGTTATTGTTCCCAAATAAACAACCTTTATTCTGTGTTTCGTGAACCGTGTATTAGACAATCTCCTTCCGAAGAGCGACATGGCTACCAACCGCGAACAGTGAAGATACAGACACTCGGCAACTCAGCATCTGATCAGGATCCAAACTATTCAATACTAGCCGGAACGGATCTTTAATCGTTTAATCAAAATTGCCAAAGTTCTAAAAATCTAACCCTTTCTTACACAGAACCGATTTTTTAAAGAAACGAATTATTATGGTGTATACCTATATTCGAAAGTATAAAATTTGAACTATTTTCTTCGGTGAAGGAATAAGTTAAAGGTGTATTTTAGTGGAAGGCGTTAGGTAGAGGGCAATGGAAGAGATAAAGTAAACGTTACTTCTAAAGGTGATTGCTCATTTGCACGGCAAACGCAATCAAATGCAGAAAATGACATGTTACTTGAAATAATTAACCATTTATGTTATTCTGAGGGCAAACAGTTTTGTTACCGTCCTATGCAGCAACAGCGCAGACCATGATCAGATGGCTTCTTAAGCAGCTCCCTGATCAGGTTCTGCACTGTTTGTCATATTGCAACAAACGTACACCCCTAAATAGTCAAAATGGAATAGACTTACTTGGAAACTGGAATTGTTCATTTCAGTTTCAGGTTTGAATGAGTTGTCACTTGTGAAATGTCCGGTTTTTTAAGTGTAAATAATGTTGTATTGTTTTATTACCTAGCATGTGTTCATTTTGATAACACTATGATAGTCTCTTATAATTCACAATTGAATGACATGGGTCATTGACATGTGTATATAATTCTTAAGTAATTGTATGTATGCTGTATCCATGATGAGAATTGAATAAAGATACATATATGTGTCAAAGACTGTTATTTTTTGGATGGATGGATGAATTGGGTTTCGGGAATTCCGTCTACCATATGTTTGACTGTATCTGCAAGCATAAGGCATTGCTCATAGAACACCCATACTTGTTAATGGACCTTCCCAAACAGATACAGTCAAAACGTCAGTGTTGTAAAATATATGGGACATAAAGGCCTGAGTCATATGGTATTGCCAATAGGACGATTACCCCTATGTTATGTACAGTCTATAAAGTCCGTGCCTTGTTCACTGGTGAAACAAGTTATTATGAACAGCACAGTTTAGTAAAACGCACGCATGGGTTACTTTGAATACCGACTATTTTGTCGTGAAATATGAGCCAAACCACTAAAAGCCATTATCCTTTGCAGAGTTTAATTCTTTGCATGCTGGGTAATATTTTCGTCTGACAAATTGTCGTCTGCAACTGTTTTAAAAGAAAAAAAATCTAAATTTCTTTTAAAAACAGAATAAGAATGCAAAAAAATGTGGATCCTGATGAGACGCCGCGTTACGCGGCGTCTCATCAGGATCCAAACTTTTTGCAAAGGTAATCACTGTGATAGATATACCCGCCGCTAGCATGGTTAGAGTTTAACCATTTCACCTCCATATTTTTCCATCTGAGTTAACCCTTTCGCAGACAAAATATCGTTTGCCGACCTACCGTCTGATCTGGAGCCAACTTGATTGTATGTGTATGGTTGCATGTTTTGATGGATGAAAGATGTCCTGCCTGTAAATTAAGTATCAGCTGACCGTGACGACACTTCTTTTAACCCCTTGCCTCATAACATGTTTCTGATTTTGAAGACGGGTGGACACTTAAAGCAGATTGAAAGTAAAGCAGAATGCGCCTTAAGGCGCATTCTGCTTTATTTTCAGCCAGTTTTTAGCTACTAGTTTCTAGGATATAGAAAATGTTTTCCATGGTACATTTTTAAGAATTGGAACTTTTTTCTTCAGTGGAAGAATAGATTAAATGCGCTAAAAAGGCGCATTTATGGAAGATTTGGTTAAACTCGTGCATTGACCTACAAGAGGAATTGTGGAATATAATGAACACCGAAAACAACAACATTCAACTCAACCTATAAACTTTAAACCCATTTATGCCTAGTATGTTCTTTCATGCTTACATAATTATATACTGAATCATCCTGTGTCCATTTTCATTGAAAGGGTGTCTGGTCCAGATTTTTTTTATATACATGTATATAAAAGCTCAGAAATTCCTGTTGCATGGAGCAAACAGTGTAGATTAAGATCAGACGCCTCGTGATGCGGCGTCTGATCTGAGTCTGAATTGTTTGCCTATTCCTATACATTGTATATGGTACGCTAGGTACAAATGGGTTAACCTATAGTTGACTTTGAAATTGATATTGTGTGGAAAACTGGGTCAGTGTGACCACTGATTTCTTGACCATAAAAAAGAAATGACCATGTTTTAAGAGGCAGTTAAATGTTAACTGCTAGATTGTCCTCTGTTGAAGTTTGAAATTGACTCTATCTTTATACAAATGTACCTATGGAAAAACGACCAGGTACACTGGTTGTGAACGACGATTGTACTCGTCGCCAGGGTTGTGTATTTTAAAGTTTTGATGCAGAATAAACGCAAAGCAAGCAGCTCCTGTCACAGGTAAATTCTCTGTCTTACTTGTGTCTTGCACTGGGCATTCACCTCTATCTAGAGAGGTTCGTGTTTCTTCAAACATTGATCACTGAACATAGGTAAACATGTACGGCGACAACATAATTGAAGACCATGCGGAGATATTTTGTTATTTAACCCCATGAACACCTTCACTGCCTTACCCAGGAGTACAATAATTATTTGCGAAAAGTTTGGATCCTGATCAGAATCCAAACTGTTTTACAGTCAATTTTGTATCTCTTAGTCCAAAATACATAAACTTAAACTAGAGAAATAAAAGCAGACGATAATTGTTTAAAATTGATGAGGTCAAGGCAGTGCAAGGGCTAATGCATAATAAAAATAAGAAAGAAAGCTCATATAGGAACTGTCTACATTATTTCTTTCCTGCAGTCACTTATTTTAACCACTTTGTGCCCACAATCTTATATATCGGGGGCACAGGCAAACAGACATAATTATCTTCTGATCAGAGTCTACACTGTTTGCTGATAGTAGTTTTAATATAAAACAAAAGGAAAAAGAAAGTTTATACCGCGTACTCCTTGGATCAAAATTGGACTAATCCAATATATAAGCAAGGAAGAGTCCACTGGACGCAAAGGGGTTACGATGTTTGAGGATACTTTACTTCCCAGAGTGGTCACTTAATACAAGATTGACTTAATTTGGCCAAAATTTTAAACTGTTTTGTCTTGTTGTTTTAACCCTTTCATAACCATGAGCACATACAGTCGACATTCCAAACAGTTTGGATCATGATGAGACGTCGCGACACGTCTGATAAAGATCCAAAACTCATTGACAAGCATTTCCAAATCTATTCATTCATTTTGCCTTTCCTAATTTGTGCCCACGATCTCATACATGTATATGGACATAGGCAAACAGTGTAGACTACCAATTAAGTACACGTCTCCTCCATCATTTTGGACTATTTCGGGTTGACTTTAAACAGTACATGATCATCGTATATTATAATATTAACCTATTTGTGCCCACGATCCCAAATATAGGACATAGACAAACGGTGTACATAGACTCTGACCAGACGTCGCACAATTCGACGTCTGATTAGTCTACATGCTGTTTGCTGGTCGGAATTTCAATATAAAAACATAACAAAAATGAAAAATTAGACCAGGTATACCCTTTAGATAAATAAAAAGGAATAATCCAATAAATAAGCATGGAAGAATCCACTGGGTACAAATGGGTTAAAGGTGACGGACCAACAGTGCAGACATTGTATGAGCCCTTTGATCTGGAGATACACTACCCTGGTCAGACGAAAGTTTATTTGGCGTCTGAACTGAATCCAAACTGTTTATGATGTATCTCATAACCAGTTTTATGCTTTTGAAGTTTTGATAAATGTCATACCATAACATCGATTGCAAGGCTGCCATTTCTCCGTATTTTTCCTAAATCTTCGGATTTTTTTCTGGTACATGGTAGTTTAAAGCAGACTGCCATGGAAGTAAAGCAGAATGCGCCTTAAGGTGCATTCTGCTTTACTTCCAGTCTGCTTTAAGAATACACATGTCAACAAAACTAGAAACAGGTTATGTGGTAAAGGTACGATTCGTAAAATCGCACTTGCAAAATGCAAATTTGGAAATCTTAGGATTTTTCATGCCAACTTATGGCAGCCCTGCGATTGATTTGAAAATGTCGTCATCAGAATGTTCAAATCAGTTGTATTCCCTTTAGGTCATTGATAAAAGTTATTCGGTGTCCTATTTGGGTCGAAGATATGTCTGGTTTTATGAAAATCGAACCCGACAAATATATATATATACACTCTGGACTCCTAATAACCGCCTAATAACGATTTCGGGTCAGGATCTGAAACTCAAATCTATGTTTATTAGAAACAGGCTGTATGGTAAAGGGTTAATCCTTTACTCCATAGCCTGTTTCTGGTATTGAATATAGGTGATCACTTAAAGCAGTTTGAAAGTAAAGTAGAAAACGTATTAAGGCGCACTCTTCCGCGTTACTGGCAGGCTGCTTTAAGCTTTCATCAGCTAGAATATAGAACTACTGAACCTTATTAAATTAAATTGATTATCGCAAGCGAATTGCCATCGAATTGCCATCGAATCGCAATCGAATAGGGCGCTTCAAAAAGCAAACTGTGTACTTGAGTCGTTTCACGCGATTTTTCAGAAGCAGTTGTGACGAAAATAGAATCGAAAAACATTAACAAAGGCATATTTGCGAATATTTGTAAGATACAAAATATAGGCAAACTTAACGCGTTAAATGTGTTGGAAAATATGCACAAGCGAGGGTGGGGGATAAAATAAATGCATAAATATGAGTATCTAGGGAGTAAATAGTTTAAGGAATACTCTTGATTTTGTATTAAGGGCAAGTGATAGCTTAAAACAGAATGAACTAAAAACAGAAATATGCTTTACATGTATAAGATTTCTGCTTAACTTGCATATGGCACGAGACGATTTTAACACCGATGTTCTAATAAAGTCAGCTTCTAAGAGGCGTTATTTATTCAGTACTATACTTTACTGTTTATCTGGGTTGTTTCCCTTGACTTCGCTTGTTTAAATGTTAACGATATCTATTAGCCTTATACATTGTTGTCGATAAAAAATTACTGAAATAGAATCTAAATGTTAAACATTTTAAGGAAGATGATTTCGGCAAACAGAGAGCGCATGGGATCAAATCTGCCATCCTTTTAGTTCTTGGCAGAGGGGATACCCTCTGTCTAATAAACAGAAACAATTCCCAATGTCAATTAAGCCCCAGAACCACGACACAGCAGGAAGGTATTTGGGTAAAAAAACAAAAAAAGAGTCAGATGTCTTACTGCACCAGCGTGCCATTCGATTAACAGCGGTCGATTTAACCTACTTTAGTATATACAGCGAGAGAGAAGAACTGAAAAAGTGATGGAAAATATCTAAAAAAAATGATTTGGTGACTTTTCTTGAGAATATTTTAAGACTGATCAATGTTTTTATGTCGATGCACGGACCACAGGCTGACGACAATAACTCAAATCTTCGAAAAGAACAAACAAAAATAGTTTTGCTTTCTATGCGATTCGAATATCTGACCTCACCGTACTTAGAGTCCTACACGTTAACCATAAGCCATCGCGATATATTTTACTCAGCTAGTAGTGTTTTTAAGACTTTTAATAATCAAGTGATAATACATGTACTGCGCAGGCTGTATATATTAATACGTCGTTGATCACTTAACAAAATGTGATTTAGTACACTTCTTGTCGTTTTTTGGTGTAAATAAAGGGAGTAAATTACAGCATTAGCGTTTTGAACAGCGATCATCCATTGGTGAAGAATGGACATCTGTACTGACAAGAATCTCTGAGTGCATCACAAAAGGAATTCTGCATCACTGTCTATCTGCATTAGGGTGGTGCATTTTCGCAAGTGTCGACGTTACTGGTACCACGAAGTCCTTCGTGTTGGTTCTTTACGAATATTTGGATCCAAATTCAAAGTCTTTATTATACTCAGCTCAGTACATGTAACTCGACTTCCGACTGATCAGGGTTCAGTCTGTTTGATATATGTATCTGTTTTTAAGGGAAAAGGCGAAGCAATAATAAGAGTTAATAAAACAAACGATAACATGACAGGGAAAGACTTAACCCCTTCACTGCCTAAGGCTTTGGTTGACTTATGTTTTCAAACTGTTTGGTCCTGGTCAGACGCCGCGTTACGCGGAATCTAGATCCATGCTTATAAAACTTTTGAGTTGAGTCCGAAAACGTTATCAATCATTTGATAGATCAGATTTGAGCCAATGCTCAAATCTGACCAAATCAAATGTTTGAGAACGACTCCAGACTCAACTCAAAAGCTTTATAACCCTGGGGCCTGATCAGTATCCTAACTGTTTGACCCTTACATCAAAGTTTCCTCTCTCAAATTTGGACAATTTTGAAGCAAGATATGTATTTGTAGTGAGAGTTAATAGTGCCCACTTATTTTCTGCCAGGTTGCTGTTTGCTCGTTTTGTATACGCGTGTGCATGCTTTCTATGAGCTAGAGAGAAATGCGTAATTAGTTCCCTATTAATCTAACTTAACGCAAATGCAATTAAATGTTGAAACTGTTAACGATGTATTCTAATCTGCTTAGTGTCAAATAGCTTAGAAGTTAGAAACGTATAACACCTAGTTATAATAATAATAATAATAAAGACTTTATTTAACGAGAGAGCTCATTTGGTAAATACCAATCTTCCATGAGGCCCTCAACATATATACAAGCACACAAAACAAAAGGCATTTTCATACAAAACAATTAATTAACAACAATATAACAATACCAACCGTGATGCAGCAATTTACAAGAACAAAAGTATCTTAAGTTATTCGTCGTCTAATCTTTGAGCTATTGAACTGACATCATGCCCAAAGGTATGAACAAAAACTCAACTCTGACCAATCAAATGCTTGAGAACGATCTCAGACTCAACTCAAAATATTTATAACCTTAGACTTGGTTTTTGGAATACACTGCAAGAAAAAGGAATAACGTGTTCCCCATTGTATTACAGAATGTAGTATCTGCTGAAGCAAATAGTACAGTAGCGTACAAATCGGGGAGTCCCTTTAACAACCCCCCCCACACACACACACACACACACACACACACACACACACACACACACACTCACACACGCACACTAAACACACACTTTCCACAATCATCAGTCCGAACCTGTTGTTTTCACAGTTTCTCAAAGTCCATCAAACTCAAAGCCTTCCATCATCTGCACTGTACAAAGTATATACCTTAAGTATTTGCATCTCCGAAACACATAGTCTGGTCGTGTTCTATAGTGTTTGGAGAGTTCAAAGGGCCTTTATACACTTTATTTCATAACTTATTTCATGTTTGAAACTTTGAAGGCATTCGACCACATAATACAGGTACAAGGTAAAGTCCTGCTTTACTTCAGGCTGTTTTAGGCTACCATCTGCTAGGATAAAATATATTTAGAGGTGCATTTTAATGACTGTATATAAAGAGGAACTATTTTCTTCAGTGGAGGAATACATTAAAGGCGTATAAAACGTATCTATGGGTTAATGGATTAAGCATTTACTTGTGCCAGAGCTTATAGTGATATGTGCACTATGGATGTTTAACCATTTCCTTCTTAGAAGCGCCTTTAAGTGCATTTAATTTATTCCTAGCCCCAATTTATAAATAACAGTCATAATCATTAACCCAAAGAATTTTTTCCATATCCTGGAAGAAGGTAGCTTAAAGCTGGTTGAAAGCGCCTTAATGCATATTCTGCTTTACTTTCAACCTGCTTTAAGTGACCACCTGTCTTCAAAACTAGAAACGGGCTATGGGATAAGAGGTAGAATTAATCCGATACAATGTACTATGCTGAGACTTTAATGTGAAATCTCATTCCTACCCTACCATCACCGACATCGCCTTTCCCTGGGTCCGCTTCTGGTACAAGTGTAGTGCTGGCAACGTGTGATCAAGCAATCAACGATATTCTCTTACGTTTTAATCACCGATCGAAACGCGTGAAATGACACAGGAGTTGTGTAATTATGCATGTATATTATGGAATGCTTGTGTTTATACAGACAATACAGCAAAACATCTGAGTTTATTCTGCATGCACTAAAGACAAAAATCCCACTTTATACAGTAATAAATATGTAAGAGTATGCTAACAGTAAAGCAGGGTTTGACTTAATGCGCATTCTGCTATACTTCCATACTGCTTCAATTAACTCATAAGCGATAAACAATAATTATCAATGCTTATCTCAATACATGCTAGTGGATTAAAATGTCTCAAAATGAGTCAGTACGAGAATAGTGTGCAATGCGTCAATATGAGTCAGTATGGCTTAATGGATTAAGGAGGCACCTGTCTTCTAAACTAGAAACTGAAATACTGTTTTGAGCGACGTAAAATCATAACAAATGAAATCTATTTAGTAGAAACAGGCTATGGGGTAATGGATTAAAGAAGTTTACATTTTATGTAGGTTTTGCATCCATTCTAAATGAGTGTCGTTTGTAATCGTTTGAGAAAGTTACAGTTTATTGAAGAACAACAGTGATGCAGAAAGTTCCTTTGTGCTGTTTCTGTGTGACTGCGTGTGACTGGTGTCCAGCATTAAACAAGCAGCTTGTCCTTGGAGTCCGTAACGCATATTTGGTAAATGTTAATTTATTTCTCCACTGTAGTGGATATTCAGTCATGAATATTTACACGAAATACTTTCTATATATTTGCATCCAGTTGCAGTTGGATTATTTTAAGCAGGCCGCATGTCTTCAAAACTACAAACAGACTATGGGTAATAGGTTAACATTAAGCAACTTGAAAGCAAAACAAAATTATCCAATATGAGTTTCTGTTTTGATTTCATATTGCTTCATACAGTGTGCTCAATCAAATTCATCGTGAGAGTTTTACCCCTTCAACGCCATATTGTCGTCTGCTTCAATACTGTTGTCTGCAATATCATATCAAAGTTATGACTGATGGAATTTCAAATTGAGTGACTGATCAGGATCCAAACTGTTTGCAAACGCGCGTTTTTTACGTATTTGATGGTGAAAGGGATAATTATGTTCATCTAAACAATGTTTTTAGCTATACCAGATTCATTTGTGTCTCTCTCAAGAGAATTATTATGGGTTGCACTTGGGTTTACAAAATAACTACATGTACATGTATTTATTTTTTTATATAAAGAATAGAATTAACCATTCTGGACAGGGTTCGACATCAAACCCTTCACTCCCTAACCCCGAGTTCAGTGGTTATTTGCAAACAGTTTGGATCCGTCATCAGACGCCACGTTGACACTCATTTACAGCATATGACGTCATGGCAATGAAGGGGCAATGGTTGTCCGATAATACGGGGCAAGTATAGAAATCAAGAAAGGACAACTTATTTATCAATCTATAGGGCAACTTGATTTAAAGCCAAACTTTCATCATGTGACTTTATTTCCCACTGATAACATTTAGAGGTTACAGGTCTAAGTCTTCCGGATCGTCACTAGATATGTTGACATTACTTTTTCAATCAAAATTTTCAGCCGAACATTTGGATCCTGATCAGATGCCGCGTCGCGCGGCGTCTGGTCAGGATTTAAAATGTTTGATACTCGTAAAATAAAAGTGGACAGTTTTAAGAAAGGTGGCAGCTGAATACAGAAAGATGTGTGCTCAATACATATGAGCCGCGCCATGCCATGCCTTACTGAATTGCAAAATCGTACAGACCAAGCACCGTTGTCATCACAAGCTCTGCATCTGAGTTTGGTCTACTCTGCAAAAACAAACCCGTAAATACTGTACTGCTAAATACACAATTTTAGATGCTTGGGTGTCAAACAGTTTAGATCAAGACCAGCTGCCGCATCTTTGATGTGGCTGCTAGTCTTAATCTACACTGTTTGCCATGCAAGGAGGCAGGTTTTCTTATGGCACAGCTCATATTTAAGCAGACAAAACTATGCAATCACGAGATCTCTAGTTTTCATTATTGAATGCTCGTGAACGTGAATTCATGTGAATACGTCAGAAAAAATCGTAAAAATTTATCAGCAGTGAAGGAAAAAATGGAGACTGGTTACGTTTCTTGGAACACAAACTTTAGTTCTGGCACGTGTAATTTTTTTTTATCATTCCTCTGAAATAATACACAGTAATATCATTAATATTTTGTGAGCATTTCGATTTCCCTTTAGTATAGAACTTTTCAAATTACCAGCCTAAAAAGGGCTGCCATTTCTCCGATTTTTCCTAAATCTTAGGATTTTTTTCTTGTACATGGTAGCTTAAAGCAGGCTGAAAGTAAAGCAGAATGCGCCTTAAGGCGCATCCTGCTTTACTTCCAGCTTGCTTTAAGTAGTCACGCGTCAACAAAATTAGAAACAGACGTTTGGGTAAAGGTACGATTTGTAAAATTGCACTTGAAAATTGCAAATTAGGAAATCTTAGGATTTTTATGTCAACTTATGGCAGCTCTGAGTCTTTATAGTGTCACTTTATTTCAAACTCAGCATACACAAGTTATTGCGTCAGGTAAGGGAATTGTTTAATCATAATGTCGCCACTAAACCATCTGAAAGTATCACTTACCTATCAGGAACGTCTCACAGAGACGATTCTAATGAATGGTCACATTGTATGGTTTGACCACGGAATTATACACTCTTGTATAATTCCGTGGTTTGACGGAGATTTAACACATAAAAGTTTCGACATAGTCCATTCTCGTTGTCTGTCTGTCTGTCTGTCTGTGTCTGTCTCTCTGTGGGAATGGGACATATTTTCCATATCCTAGTAGGAAGGGTAGGGGAGTAAGCGCAGATCTAAGAAACTGGCAAAATACTCGGCATGACGAGGGTGGCCAGAAAAGGGAAGAAGAGAAAAAGGAAGAAGAGATGGAAAAATCTACCTAAAAGCAGGCTGAAAGTAATGCATAATGCACCTCAATGTACATTCTGCTTTATTACAGCCTGATTTAGTGGTCACATATCTTCAATACTAGAATCAGGCTATGGGTAGAACTAATTGGTTAATGGTCTTTTGAATAAAGATTCTAGTCCTACTGGGATTGACAGACGTGTATCTATTCATGTCACTGTTTCTTCGGTATTTGTAAATGATTTTGCGGTGCCGCCGCAAAATCAGATAGCAATTACAGGCGTGGTAATTTTTTTTCTGTACCAATTGGAAGACAACAACAACAACATTTACAACTTCTTTTTTTGGCAAACATCTAAAAATACCAGAAAAATATATAAAATACTTTAAATATTATAACTAAGTATTCTATGTACCTAGTTCATAAAAATGTATAGATTATTATTTCTAGGCCAAATCTATTGCTATTAACCAATAAGATTCGGCGTTACAATGAATACAAGAAAATAGCTAGATGCCCGATATTCCACCAATCAAAAATGGTTTAAAAACCGCGTAAGTTGAAGAATAACATCCACTGAAGGTGAATTTATGTATTGAAACTGGGTTTCCTGTCAAATTTCTGTGAAAAATTCATTGGAATATATTCCCCAAGACAGCTCGTGTATTGCATATATCGTGTACACTGATATTAGCGACGGACACGCCTGCATTATCCTGAAATTTCACGCACATTTGACCCTGTCGAGGTACGGTATTTCTGTAAACAAACGGAGTTATTCATTTATTTTCGTATTTCCCACAATGTGACATGCATCCACAAATTGCATTAAAATTTGGTTGATATTTCATTTCTTTACAGGCACCGTTGTCACATTATTATACACAAATATATTAAAATACCCCTATTTGACCATTTATTTGTAGTCTTTTGAAATAAAGGGTCTGCACAGGTCTGCATAAACAATATGAATCATTCCCCTTGTCCAACCATAAAATTTGGTATAAAACTGTTTTCACTTGTATGGGAATTATGATTAAAGAGATTAAAGAACCATGTTTCATATGAGTGTTTCAAACTGTTGGCTGCTAAAGTGAGCCAGGGAAAAAATGCTCCCCTGAAGTGGGACTCTGAATTCGAATGCTGACTGAGCTGTCAGAATACGGGTCAAAACGGCCCAAAACCAAAACGGCCCAAATCCAAAACGGCCTAACTCGTTAATTTAATGAATTTTATTATTATACTGTTTTATGATTTACGTATAACTTAAAAAATTTAAAAATAGAAGAACTTATACTATTGGACGGAGTAAGTATCTTTTTTTCATTTGATGGGTAACCAGACGTATGATTAGGTTCTAAACTAGTTGCCACTCAGTTTAAAATGAGTATACAATATTGTCACAAAATTGTCAATTAACTGAATTAAGCAAAAGAAATGCGGCAAAGTAAGAAGGTAAGTAATCGTAAGGATTATTTGCCACAAAGTTGGACACTGCGTATGCTGGTTTCTGATCACAACACAAACTGTTTAATACTCATTACTTTAGTCAAGATACTTAAAATTGAAAGTTGAGAAATAAAAGCACATTACATTTTTGTTAAAAGTCTGCTATGCGACAATACTTTCTATGTTGATTTAAAAAAATCTTTGGATAATGGTTGGAAGCAGATCTATACGTTAAGTAAAGCTAGTTTAACAGCACTTTTACTACCAAGATGTCATCTGCTTTAAACAAGTATCTGCTTCAATTTCTTTAGTTTCTTTTTGAAATCAGATTGTTTTCGATCTTGATCAGAACCTGCTTTACGGGTCTGATGAGAATCAAAACTGTTGGCAAGTACCCAGTGTACCTGAGGTAAGGCAGTGAGGTGTTAATATGTAACAAACTATTACAACAGCAGGTCAAAGAGCAAATATTGACACCTTTAATGCAATTAAACAATTACAGAAGTCGCGTGTCTCTAGCGGCACACTTTGCACGTTTAAGCAGAATCGATGTCTGCTTTCATTTCTCAAGTTTCTTTTACGTATTTTGACATTTGATGTAATAAAATGAAAACCTCTATACTTAAACAATATAAAGTAACTCGTTTCATAAAAAAGCCGGCTTTACATACAGTTTTGATCCAGTTAAAGTTAAACAATTATATAATAGTTTACACATATGTAGATCAATATTTATGTACAATGCCTTCAGTATCCCCCTGCTTTTAAACACCCAATAATTAATATAGTTTAATAGCCATGTCTGTAATTTGCAGAACTCTTATAACCATTACAAACAGTTTGGATCCAGATGAAACGCCACCTCACTATGCATCTCACCAGGATTTATTGCTTACTTTCATTCGTAAATCTATCTATCTAGTAGATATTATCTTCCTTATCATTATTTTTGTTTGTACACATCGTTTTCTCTATAAACTAATTAAATTTCCACCAATAATATAAGCTATTATTTAACTTCCGAATGCGGGTCAAAACGGCCCAAAAGTGGGCCGTTTTGACCTGGGCGGCTGGGCCGTTATGGATCTGGGTCGTTTTGACCCGTCACCGAGCTGTCAGGTTGTCATTCTATCACCACTCCCACAGTAACTGTTTAAAACCAGCCAAAAGTCTTTAAGGCCACTTCAAAAATAATGAAAGGCTGGCTTGAAATGTCTGATCTGAATCTGAATATAGTACGTCGTAGAATCCTATAAAGGCTTTTACACGATGGAAAAATGTGTCACTATCATTCATCGTCTCGGATGTTTTCCTTGCTTTTTAATGACTTCGCACATATATATATGTTTAGTAGTGTAGTGAAATATAGGAAGTGTTAGGCCCTCGTGCCTTACTTCCAGACTTTTGGCTAAATGATTACAATGCTTGCCTTGCAAGCAGGAGGTCCAGGGTTTGATTCCAGGGTCTGGTCACTATAATGGCGATGTTGGCAAACAGCTTTTTCCACCCCATCTGGTGATGACTGTCCTTGCCCAACGCATGGATCACCGCCGTAAATGTCTTGTGTTAGCTACCGTAAGTCAAAATAAGTTAAGAATTTCTGAGAGATCATAAAAAGGACCTCAAAATTAAGATGGGGAGGAGTGTAGTGAAATATAGGCAGTGTTAGGCCCTCCAGCCTAACGTTCGGACTTTTGGCTCAATGGTTACAATGCTCGCCTTGCAAGCGGAAGGTACCAGGTACGATTCCCCGGTCACTATAGTTGTTAACATAGTCTATGTTATATAAATCCCGTATACACAGCATCTCGAACTTTTCATTCGTCTGAGCTATAAATTTAAAAGTATACCGAATGTATCCACAGGCTTGTCTGCACAATATTTGCCATGACAACATAACCGGCTGCTTAGCTCAGTGGCAGAGCTTGCTTGCGGTGCGGGAAGTCGTGGGTTAAATATCCTGGCCGAGTCAAACAAAGGACCTAAAAAAATGGTAGTATGTCAGCAGGCCTTGTCCTTAACCATTATCTGACAGTAGCCCAGGGGACTACCTGCTGAGAAAATCTGGTAGCCCCCAGCAAATATTAGTAGCCACGGCTTATTTTTGGAAATACATGAAAATTTTGAGCGCCGCAGGCGCGAACCGAGTGCCGAAGGCACGAGGGGGGAGAGTATGAGAGGGGGTATCCCCCTCTCATTAGTGGGGGTACGGGGGGCCTCCCCCGGAAAATTTTAAAATCTACATTGCAGGAGGTGGCTTCTGAGTTATTTCTGGGATTATTTTTAGGTATTTTTTTCTGAATATTTTTTATCTAAATTAGCCTGGATATTCATAGATCATGCAGCCTTTAAACCTCTCCCTGTCCCAAATGAACTTGCCAGACTTTTTTTGTAACTTGTCCATATAAAATTTATAAATTGTATGACGGGCCGCATAGCATAAATTATGGCGCCTACTCGGAGGACGAAAATTCAGACGAGGGGGATTTTTTTCATAATTGGGGGGGAAAAAAACATACTTTTCAGAGGGGGGAAACTACCGAATATCACCAGATATTTTGACCAAAACAAGCTCTGGTAGCACCCCAAATTTTCGATATAAAAGTTTCGAAAAACATAACAAATTCAATTAATAACAACACATGTTCTGGTTTTCTTTTTTAGTTCATCCTCAATAACATGTACATTTCATATCTTCAAATCAAATTAAATTCAAAAAGCATCCTGTAAGCCTTGTTTTGCAACATTGTCATGTCCTGGCCCAGACATTTATCCTCTCCCATCTCCTCATCACTTTCATCCTCCTCATCACTGTGGCTTGAGATCACCCTATCCACCATCTGGTATACATCTCCAGGAACAACCTCTATTTCATCCTCATCCTCTGCAGGGATGTCTGTTGGTGGTTCTGTAGCAAGTGGCTGAAAAATGCAAACAAGAATTTTTTTTATACTTGGTTGTTAATCAACTGACCAGCAAATATTCTTAATTGTTTCTAATTTGAAATTAGCACTTCCTGATGTGAATGCACAGTTGTTCCAAAACTCCTGACACACAGTACAAAACATCAATTTGTCACAGTATGTAAGCCAACTATTTTTTTTGGTCATATTCTCGCTTTGTCTCTAATATTTCCTAATCAGTTTTGCGTTTTTTCGGTTCTTGCGGCGAAACATTCAAATAACGCCACATCGCGAAAACTAGTGACAAAATAGCGATTGACGCGGTTTCAACGTTTATCCCTGTGTCGTTGTAACAAATGAAATAGAAGTTCGGACATCTTATCCGCGGTTGTCAACGGTAGTAAGTAAAAGATAAATGGTCTTTGTATAATGATTGAGTTGAATGAAAAGATACAGCGTCCTTACCTTCTCAAAAAATGTGAAAAAGAAATTAACTTACCTGTTCATGGGTGCAATCTTGCTCACGTTTTATTCTCTACCGAGACGCGGATAAATTTTATCTTATACATTCGGAATACCGCGGTCTAATTCGCTAATCATTATCCATGTGCGGTTTATTTGAAGCGGTTTATTTGTTTTATCAAACATATAACTTCCGGAAACAAATCGGTGTACGCGTATTTCCCTAGCTTTCAGAATAGTACCAACAGATCGTAGTTTTTATCATTAAATCGTATTTAAACATTAAAAAGGGACATTTCAAGTCAGAAAAATAGGTAGCCTATCGGACTACCCAACCAGTAATTTCAAGTAGCCCCTGACAATTTCAAGTAGCCTCGGGCTACCGGGCTACCGGTTAGATCGAGGCCTGAGGATATAGAAAATATTTCTTATGGTAAATGTCAGTGTTCCAATTCATGTACGTATGTGCGAGAAACACATAGAATGGTGAAAAAACATACAAAAATCAAGACGATAGTTTACTCTACGACTGTACGAGACCGGAACATACCGGTATGCATTTTGAGACAAAATATAGGCATGAAGATGTCCAAACATGATGTACCAGTAAGTGGTATTGCTGTTTGCACCATTGAGAAAGATGAAGCATTATCGACTTGAAATGTTTTTTTCTATTGAGCTTTTGCCCAACTTTACTCGTAAACATCAGAGGTTAAAGTCATGTAAAGTAAATGTAACAGCCAAAATGGTGTAACCACTGACAACACCCCGGGTTTGGTGAATTCTCCGGGAAAAGAAATTTTATTTAAAAATTCGTATTAGAATTGAAATTATAAATTCGTAGCTATGCATTATTGTGCATTAGATCAGTTAGTCCTTGAGATGTGGGTGAAAAATATCACTAAGTTTATAGGCTTAAATTCTAATGACTCCCATCTCAACTCCTAACTGTGATCTAATGCATGATAACGCACAGCTACATATTTGTTATTTCAAATTCTTAAATGAAAAATACAATTGATGAAGTGCTTCATTTTTGCATTGGTGTACACTATGTTTTAGTATTTGAGGTATTTCGAACAGTCTGAAAGAAAAGGTTTTATGGTCACCAGACATTATCTAAGGCCCATTGAACCTATTATAACTTACTGAACCGAATCAAATATCACCCAAGTAATGCTTAACCCTCTCCATTCAGTGCCTGCTTTTGAAGAAAGATGATTATGTTAAACAGGCTGAAAGTAAAGCTGAATACTAAGTAATATTGTCTGTAACATTCATTGTCTGTTACTGTTCAATACAGGCATTATTTTAAAAAAGAAAATCCTTTGAAAATATTATCAGAATTTCAAACAGTTTGGATCTTGATGTGATGCTGAGTTAATAGGTGTCTCATCAGGGTCCAAACTGGTTGCAAATATATAATCATGGAATTCACTTTGTGAGGATTCTAATGAGTAGACTGATCGACTTGTAAGTCACAACATAAGTTTTGGTGGAAACATCAAGGAGAAAATAGAATTGATTGATTTACCAACTCTTATCCCATTAAGCCATACTGACTCGTTTTGACTCATTGCGCAATAGCCTCATACTAACTCATTTTGACTCACTTTAATCAACTAGCATGCATTGAGGTGAGCACTGATAATTGTTAATCGCTTATGAGTTAATGGGTTATAGGAGGCCTTGGTCCAAAGTCTTCTTATTTTTCGTCCTGCAAAATGTTAAAGCTGAACAGAATGAATGAGCTTTAACTCATGAATAATTTTGAAAATAGGCGACTATTTAAAGCAGGTTGAAAGTAAAGCAGAATGTGCCTTAAGGCGCATTCTGCTTTACTTTCAACCTGCTCCAAACAACCACCTTCTAGAATATAGAAAATATTCCTTATGATACATATTCATAAATGTATAATTTGGAACTATTTTCTTTAGCAGAGGAATAAACTGAATGTGCTAAAAGGCGCTTCTATTGGGGAAAGGGTTATTTCTAGATGGAGCAGTATCTGACTTTACTAAGATTTTTTTAGGGAAAATAGTGAGAGGTTTAGATCTGGGTAATGTTAGAGTTAATTACATGAGTCAGAAAGCTTCTAACTGTAATCTAATCATATGGTGTCATAAACTTAACTATTGATTTTCACTGGTACAAGTAGGACTTGAGGGAAGAACACATTCCAATAGCAGGGTGTTCAGAGGACAAGCGACATATCCCCGCATTCTTTGGTTGTTGACGTCTCAGACTCTGAATTAAGAATATACAGTAAAACCTGAAACAACTGAACTGCCCTGACTAAGCATTGTCCAGTCTATTTCCTGCTTTTGGAGGTTCAGCAGCCAATTGGTCGTTGTTTAACCCTTTCTCCCAATAGAAGTGCCTTTTAGAGCATTTTATTCATTACTTAGACCCCAACTACATGTATAAGTTTGCATGCTGCACATACTATATAGAAGTCGATGTTAGACCACTAGTACAGAAACATCATTCTATTTTGTTCAATCATAGTCGATTCTCTGTAAATGTGTTTTATGTAGCTGCAAGCAGATATGTTCTATTTTCCTAGGAAATAATTTACCAGCAATATATTATTGTTCAAGATGATATATATTCTTTATTAACTAATTTGTTGCAAAGTGTATGGATTCGTGTAACTCATTTTGAAAAGTAGAAATCCATTTCAATGACAAAGGCTTCTCTCATTGTTGTGTAGATGGGAAAGGGAAGTTTTTGAGTAGAATTTTCCATAAAGTAATGATCAGTATAGGAATAATTTGAAATTTGTGAGACATTTTATGAGGAAACGGGTTTCATTATTGGAATGTTAGTATGATGAAGCAAGATAAGTTCATAGTTTAACCCCTCCCTTTAAGGCATGTTTTTTAGGGATGGGTATTGCCAGAAATTTCGTATTGCAATATATTGCGATACTCGATCACCGTATTGCAATACGTATTGCAATATATTGCATGTTAATAAAGTGAACTTAAAAAATGTATATGGGTGTTGAAATCTGGATGTTATCTTGGAGATGCAACAATTAACAATGATCTATTACATCCATTTAACTTTTAATCTCCAACAGCTTGACTAGAAACAGTATCCAAACATTTGTGGAATAGTAGAACTGCTATGCTAGCTACTGTGGTTGGTTTAGTGAAACTTTTTATTCAAAATGGGTTAAATCCCTAAAAAGGGTTTGTAAAATCTGGGAAAACGCTTTCAAAAGAGCCCAAGAAACGTATGTTTATATGGTGAATGCCATATTTGGCTTCGAAACTACATGACATCCATGAACGAATTACGGCCGATTCGTCAAAGTGTAAACTCGTCAAAAAGGCAATATATAGTAATGGCAAAAGACGATTCGTCAAAAAGGATTTTGTGTTGGGGTTTATACTAACCTGTTTAATATATATATATAGTAATACTTATTTGTTAGATGTATAGGTTTATATTGGTAAAATTTGCAATTATCGAGAAGTTGAGGTGGAATTTCTAGCATTTAAAGTTGTAACATATAAATTACTAGATCTAGATCTAAATATATGTAAGATGAATTGAAGTAAACTTTTACCATAATAGGGAGACTTTTCAATGTATTATATTGAGTGTACATTTTGTTTAGTGTTTAAGCATAATTGATTTACAAGAGAAAGAAAATTTGGCTTAAACCAAGAGAAAAGTAATGCAGAAGTCAGCTATGCCCTCGCCCATACATTAAGCAATATTAACTTCCATTAGAATATCCCGTGTCTTATCCTTGATAGAATGTGTTATTTGAAATCATTTAAAAAATGAGTCTGCCTGGATATATGGTTTAGACTCTGATCTAATGCTGAAATTACCACAGAAGCAATGCGGCTTTAATAGAAACGGTAGATATTTAGCGCCACGTGCAAATGACATTAATTGGTTTGGCATTGTGGTTTATCTGGTGCGAAAAGTTGATTGGCAATTACTCGACTTGTTATATCTGCACTGGTATTAAACTGTTAAAACAACAAACCAATTAATGTAATCATCATAGGCAAACGTACACTGGAATGTATCGCTCAGTGATTAAACATGTGTCGAACAGTTTGGATACTGATATCATAACTTATCTGATAGCGCGCAAGCCTTATGATCATGGTCTACACTGTTTGACAGTTTTCAACATAATGTAAATCTGTAGATGATAAACATTTAATTTGTTAACAGTGTAGACCCGGACCAAAGGGCTCCCGAAGTTTTTGATTTCTCTGTAGATTAATACATTGTTTGTCATTTTGCACGATTTTAATCTGTAAATTATAGATCTATCTGATAGTGCCGAAGTGTTTTGATCAGGCTCTACGTACATTGTTTTAAATGAAAGTTTGCCCTTACAGATCGAAAATATTACTTAATGGAAAAGAGCATTTAATAGATATACTATTGTAATTCCCAATCTGGAATAACGTTATATTTATTATATAACTAAATCAGTATACAAAAATCTTTTTGACGAGTTGACTACCTTTTTGCACTATGATTCCTTTTTGACGAGTTGACTACCCCTTTTGTGCTATAATTTCATTTTGACGAGTTTGCACTTTGACGAATTGTCCATCACCCCCATGAACTACATGAACTTGAATCCAATCCGTTTTTGTGACAATGAGCGCTCTGAAAACAAGAGAGACACTCACTGCCCCCCGCCGCTGAACTGCCAGCTGCACCAGTAGTCAAACTTATATTCGGGAAATGACGGCGAATATGCGAAGTCAAATTTGTCGTACCGCCTAGATTTCTCAACTGCATTGCATTTCAGACAAATGGCACTATTTTCGATTATTTCGTTCGTTGATGTGTTCTTTTGAATACTGACATCGGCCCACAAAGCCGATTTTCCCTTCGTTTTTTTCAACGTTATGAAATTGTCCGCCATGATGGTTTCCAATGATAACAGACAGGGTATGGTATAAAACGGAGCCAGTTGACAGTATCAGACAAATTTCTTATAACATTTTGAAAATATAGAAAACGTTTCTAAAATAACCAACACTGGTCAGTATTTGATAAATATCTAGATTCTATCGGAAACTATACGTTTTAAATTCAGAAATATTTTTTTTCTTCTGATTTTTATAAAGATGTTAAATCTGGGATATACGCTGATTCGTCAGCGATTTATACCATACCATGTGCTGAAAACAACAACGGATACTTCCTGTTCTCTGTAAGCGGCTTATAAAGCTCCAAGAAAACAAGATTATGAACATTTTCAGGCGCGAGACAAAGCAAATTGAATCAATTCATCATATAGGAAAAAAACCGGTTTATTGCGGCAACGAACCGGTTTTTATTGTTTTCAGAACAAATTGCAATAAACCGGTAAATCGGTTTTATTGCGCATCCCTAATGTTTTTAGCTCACCAAGCACGTAGTGCCAATGTGAGCTGTTGTGATCACCATGTGTCTGCCGTCCGTACGTCTATCCGTCGTCAACTTTTTCTTTGAAGATCTTCTTCTTGGAAACCACTGGCTCAATTTCATCAAAACTTCATTGGATTGTTCATTGTAGGGTACTCTCTCAGATTTCTTAAAATATAGGTTATCCAATTGGTTGCCATGGCAGTCAATTGAAAAAACTTTAAAAATCTTCTTGTCAAAAAACTACAAGTCTCAATTGAAAATAAGTTTACCCAAATGCTCCATGTGTGAGTGACCCTCTATCAGAATTCTTAAACTAATTTTCCTGTCTTAAAAAACATGGCCCATAGAGGGAGGGGCAGATTCTCATTATATTTGTGATATGATTCAAATGCTTTTAAAGTGACGTAAAATCATAACAAATCCATATCAAATCAGAAACAGGCTATGGAGTAAAGGGTTAAACCAACTCATTTACTGGATGATAAAGCAGATTCTGCTTTTATTTTCAGCTTGCCTTATAGTCAGTAATGTGACCATAAGAAATATTTTCTGTAGCCTAGCAAATGGTAGCCTAAAGCAGACTGGAAGTACAACAGAATGTGCCGAAAGGCACATTCTGTGTTACTTTTAACCTGCTTTAAGTGGTCACCTTGTATCTTCAAGACTAAAAACAGACGGGGTGGGAAAAGGTTAAATTCTCCACATAAGAGCCACAAATGAATATTCAGTTATGGTTCATGGCAAGATGAATGTACATGTACAGATAAAGCAGAAAGTTCCTAAAGGAGTCTGGCTATTGTTTTGTCTGTCAACAATAACAGCATAGTTTACTACAAAGTCAGCATTAAAAAGGCATATGGAAGATAAATGAAGTGCCAGACTAAATATAAGCTTCTGGTGTGGTGGTCTGCTATATCAATTTCCCTTATGTTACAGAGAGCTTCCAACACAAGTGGTCTCATCGGAGTGATTGAGGGTTTGTCACCAAAATATAAAGTATAACCAACAGTACATACCTGTTCCGCAGATCAGGAGGCTCTGAAGGAGCCCTTGGATGGGTCTACACTGTTTGCCTTAAAGGATGGATATATATCTATCTAGTTCAAGTTTAATACAGTCAAACTTATGTTCAACAACCATTTGACTCAGACTGCAGCTATAACTTGATAAAATAGGTGGCAACTGCATGCCAATTGCTAAGTGCTAGGGGTGCAGAAAGCTCCATCAAGACTTAGAGCTAAACATTTATTGATAAAATGGCCTTTAGAAACTGAATAACTTATGTTTTTCATGAATGGTCTCCAAATATAGATTTGAAGTATATACCCATATAAATATTAAAGGTAAATGAACAAAATGATACATGTATTAAAGTTGTCTGGAATCAATATATGAAAACATTATGCCATAAATTGCTAAAAAAAAAGCCTATTACTAATCATGATAATGATTATGAAAAAGAAGTATTGAAAACCTTTGTAAGAAGTTGTATCCACAGCGGGCCTCTAAGTGAAATGTTTGCTTCAAGATTCTGCCTGCTGTTAGCACCAAGCAGCTACATGTTGAAAGAGTTTTTAAGTTGACACAGTAGGCTGTATAAATTACAATTGAAAATGAAGTAATGAAGAAATGTTGAAATGGTTAGGAGATATCTGTAACCTGTTAATCTGTTTTATCAACAATGATTGATCTGTTTACCGAAATGTAGCCTACCATTGGTATTCAGATTTTGTCACACTGCAGAAACATAGACTAACTTTGTTTAACCCATTACCCCTTAAAAACGCCTTTTTACACCTCTTTTTTATTCCTCCACTGAAATAAATAGTTCCAATTTATACAGCCAAGAATATGTACCAGAAGAAATATTTTCTATATCCTAGCAGATGGTAGCTTAAAGCAGGCTGAAAGTAAAGCAGAATGTGCCTTAAGGCACATTCTGCTTTACTTTCAACCTGCTTTAAGTGGTCACCTGTTTCCAAAGCTAGAAATAGGCTAAGAGGTAATGGGTTAAACAGAACTTTATATTGCTTGAGTATGATTGTCATATCAGTTTGACAGATTCTTTATACAGAGACACATGTTCCGTTGAACCCTGATTAAAATTCAGTGTTTTGACCTACAAAAAAAGGCTACAATGTACGTCTTACTTTTCTAGCATCATAATTGGCTAGACATAAAATGTTACTAGCAGATAAGGGGAGGAACTAGTTAGTGATTTTGTAACTACCGGTAGTTAAACTTAATGAACAGTTTCTAACTGATTAACCTAGTAATTGTTTCAGCACTATAATGAACCTTTCAAAAGCCACAAGTGGAAGCATCCATTGAAAATATCAATGCATTTTGGACTTAACCCTTTCCCCCATACATGATCGAGCTGCAAATGTGTTTGCTTGAAAGCAGAAGACTCCTATTTTTGTGCTTTTAGCTACTATATATTATACTATATGCCTAAACTTATTGACTATTTTCTTAAAACTTGGATTCTGAGCAGATATGCTGAGAAGGATTCTTCTGATCTGGATCTAAGCTGTTATAAAAGCTTATTATGAATACAACTTGATGGTTTTATCTTTAACTGTGTAGGCTATGGTTCAGTTCACAGCTATGTATAACTGATCTAAAAGATTTTTAAGTCTTATCTAGTGTGTACACATTAACACAACCACAATAGCTTGCTACACACAGTTTAATATTTGAACTATGAATAATCGTCTCCTCAAAATGTCAGTCTGCTGAAAATCTAAGGTAAACCCATTACTCCATAAATACTCTGACACACAACTTCTATACCCCTTGGCCTTCTGCTTTCATATTTGCAGCACACATGCCTTTAGACAAGACACTTTTGTCCATGTGAAATTTTGGCCCATTTGACTATTACATTAAATTGTAAGTTTCAAAATGTGCTGCTAGTGAGCTTTGTTGTCTGAATAGATTAATGGCATAAAAAGGCTTGTTATTAAATAGAGTAATGGGTTAATTTATTGTAATAACATGACTTGGCTTTGGTCTTCCTACAATACAGGTACATGTTTTATGCAGAGAAGAAAAAAAATATTGCTGATGAATTATCAATTGAGATAGTCACATGTTTTGGAGCCTTCAAACATATAAGAAAGATTGTAGGCAGATTAACTCAAGGCCTTGTTCAGTGTTTATGACTGATGGTTGCTTTTACTTTAACCATAACCCCATTTATAAATATGTTTTTTACCCCTTTAATTTCTTACTTCACTGCAGGAAATATTATAGTTCCATTTTTTACAGTCATAAATCATGTATATGTCCAAGTATATTGTAGCTTAAAGCAGGTTGAAAGTAAAGCAGAATGTGACTTAAGGCACATTCTGCTTTACTTTCAACCTGCTTTAAGTGGTCACCTTAGTATCTTTAAAACTAAAAGCAAGTCTATGGGACAATGGGTTGATGCAGGCTGAAAGTACATGTAAATACGAGCTTTCTGCTTTACATTTAGTCTGCTTTAAGTGTCCACCTGTGAGGATGCGGGAAAAGTTCCCTATATGGCTTAAAACATGGTAGAAACATGAACATTCAATGAAGAATTTTTGAAAAAGGCTTGAGACATGACAAAACGGGATCCCAGATAAGGGAAGTATTTCAAAAACTAAAAACTTTATTTTTGCTTTAAACCCTATGGTGTCACTACTCATTAGAATCGTCTCGAAGAGACGATTCTAATGAGAAGTAACACCATAGGATTTGGAGCTAAAATGAGTGAGAAATTGTTGGATTAGTTCAGTTTACTCCCTTTTATCTGGAGCCCTGACAAAAGTTGTGAAAGATTGTCCTTTTGCCTTCAGAGATCTCTACATGTGAACATTAAATGTTCACAACACTGGTCTTATTGTAATAAATTCATCATGTTTCTTCGGCAGTAAATTGGCTGTTATTTCAATTTAATTACTTCTTCATGGGACGTTTGAGGATATGCTGACCTGAATATACTTCGAACTTTAACTGTTACCTTACAGGGAAACTATTAAATATGTTTAACCTTTCAAGGCTTTGCGAATAGTGTAGATTAGTGTAGATTCTGATCTGAGGGTCCAGAAGGAGCTCTGTGATCAGTGTCTGCACTGTTTGTCTTCTTATAAAAAATATATTTGAAAACCAAAACAAATTGGTTGTTATTCAACAGTGGAATTGTGGAATATTGCATATACAGTCAACTTTCGATATCTCGAACTCGTTTAACTCGAACTATCCGATAGTTTTGACATGCTCGGTTAAGTCAAACTTACCCATATCTCAAAGTTAAAATGTGGCCTAGCCACGTTTTAACTTTGAAATACGGGTATGTTTGACAAAACCGACTTTGTGATATCGTAATTCGACTGTAGTAGATATACATTTAGCAACAGCATGGTAAAGTTTGAAGTGTTAGTGTTTATGAACAGATCTCTTCTGTGTTGCTGACAGTGCCTATATAAAGTGAAGAGACGCCCACACAGTTAGGCCTATGAGCCCTGCTCTTCACTTAACTGTTATTGTCAAGGGTTTAACTTTTTACTTTTATGAGCAGGTCAAAATTGTCAAAAGGAGTGTGTCTATGGCCTGGAGGCTTAGTTCAAATTACTTAGTACAATTAAGTCTTTATTACATGGCCCCTCACAAGTAGAAAAAAAGGTGTCGAAGATTAGGTGCTGTCTAAATGCTGGACAAGAGTAATGCAGAAAGCTGCCAATGGCAGCTTTCTGCATTACTCTTGTCCAGCATTAAGTAGTGAACAGTTGTTGGGGATTGCGTGATCGATGGTTACATGCCCTGGAAATGGTACAGAGGTTTCTACTGTACTTTTTTTTCCCAAACTTTCTTAGTCAGCTTCAGGCCCAATGTTTGTAGTACATACACACAGAAGACCAGGAGAAGAAACACATTTTTAACACACTGGCTAATTAACTTAAAGATTTCCTGATGCTTGCTTAAATGCACAGATATTTTTGGTACAGCTAATCAGTAATGTTTAGCTAATTGGTGGAAGGATCACCACTGGCTTTATTCATATTCCCGTTACACAGTTGTATTTTGTTTCTTCAGAGTTTGAATTGAAAACACCTGAAGATGAAAGGGATGGTTTATTTTAGGGATGTGCGTTGTGGTTTACCTGAAAAGTTGAAAACAAATATTTTAAATGTTTGTTGAAGTAATTCAAAGTAGCTGTTTGTAACCCTTGATACATGTGCCGGAAAATCAATGCTTTTATGGACCATGTTACACACAACGGTGACAGGTAGACAAAGTAGCACCCCTCAAAGTCAAGAGATACATTGGCAAATAGTGTAGAGCTAGCTATGATGATGCATAATGTATTAACTCATCAGGGTCACCATTTTAGCCATTGTCTGGACAAAATGTCGTTAATGCAGAGCTCTAGATCAGTGGAGTATTTCAAAAACTAAAATCTTTATTTCTGCATTAAACCCTGTGGTGTTACTACTCATTAGAATCGTCTCTTCGAGACGATACTAATTAGCAGTTACACCATATGGTTTGGTGCTCAAAATGAGTGAGAAAAGGTTGGATTTGTTCAGCTTACTCCATCTTTTCTGTTTTGCCCTGTTACTGACATAAAAAACTAGTAAATACTGTTAAGTCATTTACAGCAGCTGTAAAGATAACACATAAAATAATAATGAACCCTTCCAACTATAACAATTAGAAGGATTCACTTAGAAAGCATAGCGCCATAATTATGATAAAAGGTTAGATCTATGTATACAACATTTTATTTTCAGTATTCTTTGACTGAAACCAACACGTGTTAATGTTTAAAACAAATAGCTTTTAGACTCATTCGAATATTTTTCTTAGACCAATCCTGTATCTCTCTTGGATATCCATTAGTGTAAACTAATGGAATATATTGAAAACCATCCAGGTATATATTGACAAAAACAGTCAAACCTGACAATACTAACCTTGTTCACAAGTCCAATCATTTTCTGCAAATCTTCACTAATTTTCTTAAATGTCATCTATGGGCTAGAGAGAGGAGAGGGGAGCGTATACAAAGAACCCGGGCGCGGTGCCCTACATGTACTCTTATTATCGACAGAGTTCTCTGGTTCTTTTAGATGCTTAAAGCATTGATACATAGGACCCCAGTTTATAAAGTCTCATCGGAAGGACGTGGTCTGGCGGGGCATCAAACTCACAACCCCTGACGTCGTAATCAAGCCCCTCGAGTACTGTACATCCGCTGGTGGTAACGGTTTTAACACAATTTATGTGTATATTGAGAATGTAGTTTTGATTGTGAAGCCTTCAAGGTTTTCAGCTTTTTCTTGATCGATTGGCATTAATCTCTTATTCTCTGGCATCCATTCTGATACATTATGTGGATAAAACTAGTTTTCATCGTCCCAAATTATTATCTGTGGTTGTGGGAATTGGTCAATTGATTAGGAAGTTTGTTCAACCTTTCCTCCCCATCTCTGATTCTCAGTAATCTAGGTTAAATTGGTGTGTGTAGTCTTTGGGGGGAATAAAAGCTTAGCTGACCTTTTTTCATCTTGTACTGTGACCTCTCAAAAGATGTTTGTTTTTCTAGAGGTGAAGTGCAGGCGGTTGCTTAAAGCAAGATGGAAGTAAAGTAAAAAGCTCCTGTAAGACCATTTTGCTTTAGTTGTAAATGTTTCAATTATGTTGAAGCTGCAAACTGTGTTTAACCATTTACCTGATAACCCATTTCTAGCATTGAAGATAGGTGACTACTTAAAGCAGGTTGAAAGTAAAGCAGAATGCGCCTTAAGGCGCATTCTGCTTTACTTTCAGCCTGCTTTAAGCTATCATTTGCATGAATATAGAAACTATTCCCTATAATATGTAATCATGACTGATTAAATTGGAACTATTTTCTTCAGCGGAGGAATAAATAATATTCGCTAAAAGGTGCTTCTATGGGGGAAAGGGTTAACAATGACAGTGCCTGGTGGAGGGGTAGTAATAACAGGAGTTTTCTGTATGCGACAGAGTTGCACAGTTAATCAATATGGAGTCCGGCTTAAGATCTTTAGTAGCATGGAAATAGAATTACAGGATTATATTGTTGTTTCAGCCTTCAGATTTTAATGTGTTGGTCTGCTTCTCGTTAGTTAGCGTCATTGACAAAAACCCATCTGCTATACAGTGAGTCCATGCCAGTATCCTGGGGGCCCATATCCTTTCACTCACCTACAAAAAATATGTATATTCCTAAAACATCATCAGCTTAATTGTTGTTTTACTTTCTACTGTCTGCTCCTGTATTTCAACTCTTTAAGAAAAGAATGTGAATTTGATTTGATCCTGATCAAGCACTTAAGCTAGAGCTGATCTGGAGCTAAACAGTTTGCTAAACAGTCCATTGCTAGATGCACAGTTGTGTGAAGGATGTATGAATGATGAAAAGCTTTTCAAGAAAACCTGCATTTGTTTGACTGCCTGAATAGCTGTGTTGAGGTCAGCGTGTTCAGGAAAATCATTGGCAGACTGGTGTACCTAATTATACTGCAGCTCGGTGGTAAATCATTCTGGCGTGGCTCTGTGGGCTGCATACAAATCCATATTCACAGCTTAAAGGTGGTGTTTATTTGGCCTAGTTGAAGGTTTTATGTTGTTGGCTTGTACGCTTGAGTGTGTAAATAGATACCGTCTAACCTGTGTTGAGCGTCCATTGTATGAAAAGGCATAGAGCTCCTTAAACACAGTTTACAACTTATAATAGGACAAATGTAATGCAGTAAGCTTTCTGCATTAGTTTTGTCTTACTATAAGCTTACAATCTCTCTGTTAGAATGCACCTATGTCAATTCTACTGGATGTTGACTGGACACATGTTTTGACTGTATGTACTGCGTAGGAAAGGTTAACACGCGGTAGGATTTTCAAACCTTTGAATTAAGCTAATCAGTGGAGCATTGTAATGAGGGCATGGGAATTGAAGTTGACTGTCATTATTCAGTCTGAGGTCTGAAAGTCTGGAAAAACCTTTAATCTATCCTGTTTCTGCATACTGCATAGAAGCACGTAAGAAAACATAATCTGCTTTAAAATTGTGTCTAAGGATGCCTAGAGGTTCCCTCTCCGAATATAGAAACTGAAAATGAAAATTCACTGATTGTATAAATAAAGTTTGCAGTTTAAAGCAAAATGAATACATAGAAGACAGCCCTTTCATTGGCAGTTGATAAGGATCTAAACGTTGACTCTCATGTAATTTTGTATCAATTGAATCCTGAAGACCCTTGTGTTCAGCCTGCTTGTGTGTGTGATTTACTTTTGGTTTGATTTAACCCATTACCCCATAAATACACCTTTTATTCCTTCACTGAATAAAATAGTTTCAATTTATAAAGTCATGAGTTAGAGTATGTATCATAAGAAATTATTTCTATATTCTAGCAGATAATAGCTTCAAGCAGGCTGAAAGTAAAGCAGAATGCGCATTAAGGCGCATTCTGTTTTACTTTCAACCTGCTTTAAGTAGTCCCCTATCGTCAATACTAGAATAAGGCTATGGGTTAATGGGTTAATCTTTAAATTAACCCACTGAAAACAAGCTACTGGTTCAAGAGAATGGGACAATAGGATTACCCGTACTCTAAAAGAAAAACATAAGGGTGCCTAGCTCTACCTATGCTTTCTACTTTACTTTCATCTTGTTTCAGCAGTCATTTGCTTTAACACTTTATTTCATAGCCTACATGTGTCTAGTTTTGACAACATGTGACCACTTAAAGCAGCTTGAAAGTAAAACAGAATACATCTTTTATGTTTAGGTGCATTCTGCTTTTCTTTCAGCCTGTTTTAAGCTACCATCTTTTAGGATGATACAGAAAACATTTCTAATGGTGCATATTCATGACTATTAGGGGACGGGAGGAATGAATTAAAGGTGTACAAATACATATTTATGAAGTAATGGGTTAAATACAGTTGGATATAGGTGATTTACTGCGAGGAAAATGTTTTACTTTAAGAAACAAGAGCAGAGAGCAGCTATTGGGGCTTTAGATAAGGAGAGTAGATCTATTACATAAACTGAAATCTTTATTTCTGCACTAAATCCTATGGTATCGCTACTGATGATAATCGTCTCTTTGAGACGATTCTAATAAGTAGTGACAGTGACACCACAGTGAATTTGATGCTGAAAATCATGAGTGAGAAAATGTTTGATTTGACCAGTTTACTCCCTTTATCTGGAGCCCTGGCTATAAAGGATCGTATGACTTTTCCCATACCCTGACTTTCAGTTGCATCACATTAATACTGGTAGTTTTAATGATCTTCCGCTATTATTAGCTCTTGTGCACAATATCTTATCCATAACCATTATAGTGATGAGTGGCAATTGTTTGGGATTGGAGAATAGTTTGGATCCACACCAAGTAACTTTTCATGGTGAGTGACTTAACCCATTCCCCCATAGGCTGGTTCTAATTTGAAGATAGGTGACCACTTAAAGCAGATTGAAAGTAAAGCAGAATGCGCCTTAAGGCGCATTCTGCTTTACTTTCAGCCTGCTTTAAGCTATTTTCTGCTAGAATATAGAAAATATTTCTTATGAACTTTATTTTTGACAGTATAAATTGGAACTATTTTCTTCAGTAGAGGAATTAATTAAAGGCGTAAAAATGCGTTTTTCTGGGGTAAAGGATTAATGGAGATAATGTTTTATACTTCAGTTAAATCATTTTGTAGGGCTCGTGTATATGTTTAAAACTTTGTGTTCCAGAACAAGGAGCCCTAAGATGCAGTGACTGAAGATCCTGCTATGTAAAAGGTTTTATTGACATATATATCATAATATGAAACCATCATTACTACTGCCATGACTCATTTAAGCCACTCCTACACATAACTTTGTGTAAACATGTGTTGAAACCCCACATAATTTTGTTATGGACTAATCCAGGGATTATTTGAAATTAATAGGTTGCTTTTGGTTAAAGTAATAATTTTGTGAATTGCTATCAGGTTGCTTGATATCAGGTCCCAGATAAAAGAGAGGAAACTGAAAATGTGAATAAATTTTGCCTTTATTTGTCAACCAAACCTTATTAAGTGACTAGTAGACTATTCATTAGAATCATCTCGAAGAGACGATTGTGGTAAGCAGTCTTTTAAAACACATTACACCATAAGCGGCATAATATATTTACCTTTTTACGCCTTTGATTATTTGTTCCCACATATAAGAAGTCCTTAACATAAGACACTGAAGGCATTTCCAGTATCTTTTCAGGTGGTAGCTTTAAGCAGGCTGAAAGTAAAGCAGAAAGCTCCTTTAAGAATTACTGTCAACTTGTGTTAATAGGCCACTCTTAAAAGAAGCATAAAGCTCTCATTAAGAATTTTTCATCATTAATGACCTAATTAGCTTGATTTTGACTACCTGTCCTGCAATTTTCACCAAGTGGGTGTTGACTACCAGAGTACCAAGGGGATTTTGACATACATTTGATTTGTCAGCTGACTTTCAAGCCTGAAAAAGTAATGCAGAAAGCTCATCCTGCTCTAACAGAGCACCAGATAAGCGAAGTTTTTCAAAAACTAAAATCATTATTTCTGAATTAAACCCTATGGTGTCACTACTCATTAGAATCGTCTCGAAGAGACGATTCTAATGAGTAGTAACACTATAGGATTTGGTGGTGAAATGAGAGAAAATGTTTGATTTGTTGAAATAACTACCTCTTATCTGGAGCCCTAGACTAAGGTGCTATCAGTCTTGACCACCTAAATTAAGACAAGTTGCAGTTTAAGCAGTGATGAAATTCAATTAAAAAACTCCTTCAAAAAGAGCTTTCTACCTTTTCTTTCATCCTGCAGCTGCTTTGACTGCTTAAGTGTTAGCTGTCATAAATTGTCTTCGACTCAGTTTTAGGGAATGTAGTATAAATATGCATGTATAACTATTAGGATTTTACCTTAAAGTTTTAACATGTTTTCAGTAAATGAGTGGTACTTAGTGCACAGTGTCATGGCCTTCTGCCACAAACATCAGGTTGGGGTTTTATCTGGCATGTATTGGTTGCCATGGAAATAGCTGCAAAAAATTGTTGATTTTGTAATGAAATTTATTGGGTTCAGATTTAGAATACATGGCTTTTGATAAGGACTCTTGATGATAAATGTGACATCAGAATAGTCTACTTACTGTTGGCTTGCTTGGTACTTTCCTGATACAGGGCTCCAGATAAGAGGGAGTAAACTGATCAATCCAACATTCACCAAATCCTGTTCTGTTACTACATGTACTCATTAGAATTCAAGAGACAATTGTAATGAGTACATGTGGTGACAGTGACACCATAGGGTTTAATGCAGAAATAAATATTTTGTTGTTTTAAATACTCCCCTGTATCTGGAGCCTGGTTTCTGCTGTATTTTCATCTTTCTTTACCCCATTAACCCTTGGTGATGCATGTACAAACAGTAATTTGCAGATTAATTCTTGTCTTAAGCGAAATAGTGTAGACCCTGACCAGAGGCTTTTATAAAAGTCGCCTGAACAGGGTTTGCACAGTTAGACATTAAATTTGCTTTACACATAAACAGTCAAGATATGACTTTAAATTTTAAATTCTAAACTGCAATGATCAATTTGAGATTTAACTGTTTCAGGGGGGTGAATGAGTTAAATTAGCCAGTCACGGTGTCACCTGTATTAAATACCAAATACAAATGAGTTTTCATTTCTTGTGATTATGTGGAGGACTTTCTGCTCCTGATTTTGGACAGTTGTTGCATACAGTTACAGTTACATATTATCAGAGTTTTGGCCAAATGGCAGCTGCCAGCTTCTGGTTGGGTCATTTTTCAGTCTCAAGCCAGTGGCTCTATCCAGATGGCTGCCACTGGCACTAATGTTGCCAACAAAACCATTAACTCATTGCTTTCAGGAATCAGGATATAGGTTCTGACGTCCATTGCAAACAGTTTGAGTCCAGATCAGGCCCTACAAAATCCATGGTTAACCAACACCAGGGCTCCAGATTGAGCAAGTGTTTCCCAAATGCTTACTTGTAACTGTTTTTGTCACCACCACGCCCTGTGCTGTCGAGATGAGTGGTCAAAACATAAGATTTGGTGGAGACGATATGCTAGAGATTGTTCATTTTACAGTCCTGTCTGGATCCCTGCTAATATTACTCAATTTATGCCAATGACTGCTTCCATGCCACTTTTTGGACGTATCCAGTATCAATATAGAGGCGGAATATAATTATATAAAGGATGTCACATTTTGTAACTGTAGAAGTTAAGTTGCTCGCCATGTAACAATGGGGTCACATGTTCAATACCAGACTGTCCTCCAGTCATTTGGGTGAGGCCTCCTGTAAGGGATGTAAAACCCCAAACCACCCGTCCATGTTTTATATCGGTTACAATGACTGAAGATTATATTAAATCATAAGAGAAATCCTACTGAAAAGTGTCTGGCAGCGACATAAGGATTTAGTATTTGAAATATTTCCCATATCTTGAGCTGTAAATATGTTTTAACCCTCTCCTTCATAGCTTGTTTAAATGTTTAAACAGGCAATTGCTTAAAGAAGGTTAAAAGTAAAGCATAAAGCTCCTGAAGGAGCTTTATGCTTTACTTCCAATCTGCTTTAAGGAGTCACCTGAAGTGCTAGAATGTAAACATCAAGAGCATTTGTGCCATCGGTTCACATGGCATCAAGCTTGGTATTGTAAGCCCTTGCACTTGAGTTAACCTTTGTACTCCTGGAAACGAATATATATCCATACTTTGGGAACAGTGTAGACCCAGATCAGAGGGACTTGAAGGAACCAGCTCTGAACAGGATCTACACTGTTTGTCATATTTTATCAAATTTAGCAACAGGCCCCTAGAGCATCAATATAAGCTAGAACTTTATCAGAGAAAATTCAGCATTGTAAGCGTTAATACTTCTAGATTGTGCCGATTAGAATTTATGGTGGAGAGAAGTGATGAACATGTACTTTGTTGAGATATGCTTACCTTTATCGTGCCTTACTGCAGAACTCCAGGTAAGAGAAAACACCCTGTACAAATCCCACATTTTCTCACTCATTTCAGCACCAAATCTTATGGTGTAACAACTCATAAGAATCATCTCGATGAGACAATTTAATCGAGTAGTAAAACCATAGCGTTAAATGCAGAAATAAAGATTTTAGCCCGAGTTACTCTGTGTCTGACTGGGATCCCATCTTCTCACAAATGCAAGTCAAATTGCAAATAGCACCATAATGGTTAGCCCTTATCATGACTTGAGTATATTTGCAAACAGTTGGAATCTCAGATGCCACATAATGTGGCATCTGATCTGGGTTTAAAATGTTTGCCACTCATATTCAACTTTTCCTTAGTTTTAAAACATAACTGATAACAAGTTTTTCCGCAGATTTGTAGCAAACAACAATTCAACCTGATAACTTACCACCGATAAGGGTTAAGTTTTGGCAGCTTCTAGAAGAGGAATTGAGAAAGTCTCCCACAGAGTCAGTGTTAGGCGAAAATATGAGTTTTTATTTCCTTTTTATTCTGGTCTTATTTAATTTTCAGATCTTCCCAAAAACTAGTGAAAGGAATGGTTTTGTTAGGTTGAACTTGCAGTAAAACTAGTTCATGTATTTTTATTGAACTTGAAATAAAAGTGTGCTGAAGACATTTTTAATTTGCATGATCTGAATCAGACCAAGTTACATGGTGTCATAACACTGTTTCAAATTACATATTTGTTCTAACATTAATTCAAATTCTGTGTTGAATTTTTAGTCTTTTATGTCCTAATTGATTATTGATGTCTATGCTCCTAAAACAGTGTAGACAAACAATTGGAACCAGATCTGGTCCAATGCAGGTCCTAACTGTTTAACACACAGATTGTAAGTTTGTTAATTTTTCAATTCAATCCAAAACAGCCGAGAAGCAATAAGTGTATATATTATAATATCATAAGTATATGTTTTCTAAATCTTAGCAGATGGTACTTAAAGCCGGCTGAAAGTAAAGCAGAATATGCCTTAACGCCCATGCATTCTGCTTTACTTTCAACCTGCTTTAAGTGGTCATCTGTCTTTAGAACTAGAAACAGGTCATGGAGTAAAGGGTTAAGCATATAAAAATATTGTTTTCATGGTTTTATAGCTGCATATTCAAATTTTGTAGGCTGAATACATATTGTGGACCAGTTTTCAACCGTGTGTAAAAGTTCAACACACAACCTTGTGACCTCTAATGGTTGAAGGCTATTACAGTCAGCTTGCTGAAATGGTGTTTACATTGTTTTTAATAGATCACGTTTCCTGTTTTCATTTTGAATTATATTTTCAAATGACATTGATAAGGAAAAGCTCATATTAAATTGTGTGCTGTTTAAAGCCCCCCAGTTTCTGACCTGGAGTCTTAACTGGTAGAAGGTGGATATAACTGGTTTGGGAAGCATACCAGCTGAAGGAAGCTAGTTACAGGTTAAAGATGTTCAGTTGTTACCCTTTAACTGCCAAAGCATTATAGGAATGTTATTTCTCCGTTTTGCTGTATTTCTCCAGCATACGTCGGTTGTTTCGAGCATTAGAGACAGTTTACCGCTTACAGCAGGCTGAAAGTAAAGGATAAATCTCCTGTCAAAAAGATGTCTGCCTTACTTTCAACCTTGCTATAAACAGCCATCTGTCAGGATATAGGAAGCAGAGCTCCAGATAAGGGGGGTATTTCAAAACTTAAAATCTTTATTTCTCAATTAAACCCTATGGTGTCACTACTCATTAGAATCGTCTCTTCGAGACGATTCTAATGAGTAGTAACACCATAGGATTTGGTGGTAAAATGAGTGAAAAAGTGTTGGATTTGTTCAATTTACCCCCTCTTATCTGGAGCCCTGAGGAAGGGGTTCAAAACGGGCCTTTATCTGGACTTGGTAGATCGAAGCATGAAAACGATATTTCTATATGGAATACTTAACCCATTACCCCATAAATATGCCTTTTTTCGCCTTTAATGTATTCATCCATTGAAGAAATTAGTTCCAATTTATACCGTTACAAATAAAAATCATCAGAAATATTTTCTATAATCTAGCAAATAATAGCTTAAAGCAGGCTGAAAGTAAAGCAGAATGCGCCTTAAGGTACAATCTGCTTTACTTTCAATCTGCTTTAAGTGGTCAACTATCTTTAAAAATAGAAACAGGCTGTAGGGTAATGGGTTAAAACATAAAGAATAAATAGATCAGAAACTAGTGATTTACAATGTAGACTCTGATCAGAGTTCTGGACTTGGTCTGTGCTCAATGTTTTGCAACAGCAATCAAACCTGCTGATAGACAGACATTCAGGGGAATACTAGTAATGAGGTATTTGAAATCATGTGTCTACTGAACACAGAAGAAAAGTAATATGCAGAAAGCTTCCAAAAGAGCTTTCTTCAAAAGTTTTGCCTTTAATTTTTCGCTTTCTCCCCTTAAATACACATTTGATTTATTCCTTCACTGAAAAAATGGTCCCACTTTAAAGTATCCTAGCAGATGGTTGCTTAAAGCATGCTGAAAGTAAAGCAGGGTGCACTGCACCTTAAGGCACATTCTGCTTTACTTTTAACCCTTCTTTAAGTGATCACCAGTCCTGTCTTCAAAGCTAAAACCAGTCTATGGGGTAAAGTGTGAAAATAGCCAGCTGTACTATTTTAAAGGTTAGAACTGTTTTAAAAACTGATCGCCCGCATTCTGAAGGAGAAATTATATTTTTTACCATTTAGTCTCCAGCGTTCTAAAGGTTAGTGTATTTGCAGCCTTCTAAATGACAGTACAGCACTCCCTCTCTACAACGACATCCAGTGGGAGACACAGATTGTGTGTGTTGTTTAGAAGGAGTTGTTATAGGGAGGGAAAATTAAGACTTGGCTTACATTTGCAAACAGCTTGAATCCAGATCAGACGCCGCGTAATGCAGCGTCTGATCTGGATTCAAGCTGTTTGTCACTCATAATTATACTTATTCTATCAAAATGTCCACTTATATGTAATTTTAAGAAAAACAGCATACGACAATTTAAGCAGACGACATTGCAGCAGTAAAAGCGTTAGACATAATATGTCCGGTTTAGGGAAATGAGACAAGGGTCGTTGTAAGGAGAGATTCGTTGTTGGGAGGGCCATTGTAGAGAGGGAATGCTGTATTCTTTACGAGCTGGTTTCCAGCTTTCTAAAGGTCTGTACTTGTCATATCTGTGTATTGAGGTGTGTTGTAGCAAAACAATCTCAGGTGTTCATCAATGATCAAGGCTTGCCATATGCGTTAATTGAACCCTGCCCATGTGAGCTATGGACTAATCAATTGTCAGATTTCAGGAGAGCAGGATGGGTCTATTCCTGAACAACTTTGCAAACAATTCAACTGTCAAGGTTGTCAAAAAGGTCTTCGATTTATTCTAGCTGTTTTTGTGTAGTCGCAAAGGTTAAACTTGATACTGTCTAATCCGACACACAATACAGCTAAAAAGTACACAAGGATTGGCTTCCAGTAATAACCCTTAAAATGCAATGTTAAATTTACTGTTCCAATTCTTATAAATGACTGGTTTTCATTGTCACTCAGCTGGTTTCACTGTTTGCCAACAGAATATTTAAAAGTATTTCAAACTATGCAGACCCGGATCAGAGGACTTATAATGTAATCATTCAAGGTTTACATTGTTTGGAAAGGATGTGTCTACAAGCTCCTGCACTGTAAAAGTTAACTCTTTACAGGCTAGCAGTAGAATCATGATTTCTTGTACAAACAGTTTAGATCCAGATGAGACAGTGCTTAACATGGCATCTCATCAGGATTCAAACTGCTAGACACTCTAACTGGGCTTTGAAATGAAATGTTGAAATACAGTGGCATCCACAGTTGTTGCTGACAAAAAAGTTTACTAGCATGCAAAGAGTTGAAGTACAGTCAAGCCTATTAGAGCTACAGTGGAGAATCTGTTATTCTTTCCCAATAAACGTGTTTACGCTAAAACTATTATTTGCAGTGCAAACAGTTTGGAGCCAGATCAGACGCCGGGTAACCCGGCGTCTGATCAGGCTCCAAACTGTTTGCCACCAAGATAAACAAGAATTATCAGAATTGTCCAAAAGTTGTTCTTTTCTACGCTTTAGTGCTTTGCGTTTGCGTTTAAACGGGAAAGAATAACAGTTTCTCCACTGTAGTGGAAGCTTTACCTTTCAGAGAAAGAGGCAAAGGGAGTCTTGAAGACAGATGGATGAGTAATGCAGTATTTCTGCATTAGGTTTGGGTTGTTTACCCTGCAGTAAGTCACCCCTCTGTTAACCCATTAGTCCATTACCCAATAGGCTGTTTCTAGTTTTGAATACAGGTGACCACTTAAAGCAGGTTGAAAATAAAGCAGAATGTGCCCTAAGGCACATTCTGCTTTATTTTCAGCCTGCTTTAAACTACCATCTGCTAGGCTATATAAAATATTTGTTATGGTAATTGTTCATGAGGGTATAAACTGGAACTATTTTCTTCAGCGGAGAATAAATCAAATGCGCTAAAAGGCGCTTCTATTGGGGAAAGGGTAATGCTTCTTCTGCAAATGGTTGCCAATTAACACAGATTCAACTGTAGATTTGCACTGAGCATGTATCTGGTCACCGTGATCTACTGGAAATGAAGGGTCATGAAGTATGATATAATAGCATTAACTCCCTTATCATATGCTATTTTTTGGTCTTAAAAAAAAACGATGCTCAAAATTCAGTTTTTGTGCTATTTGTTAATGAAGAAAGCTTCAATGTGAGTTTAAAACAGTTTGGATACTGATCAGACGTTGAGCAAGGCAGTGTCTGATCAGGGTGGAAACTGTTTACAAATACCTGTATTACACATGTTGCACTCAGTGTTACAAGGGTTTACAAGCGTTAACTCAACTCGTACAATACTGATCAAGACATGACTTGCATGTGCAAAAAGTGTGGTTCTAGATAAGATCTCGAGTAACATGGCAATCTTTGATGTGGCACCAAACTTTTATGACATTACTTTGCCATATAAATATCACAAAATGAAACTGAATGAATTTGTAAAGGATAATAATGAAGCAGACATTGTATAAGAGTTGATGTATAAAAATAGATTGACTCATACTCAATGTAACCTTGTATCATGTGAGGGCAGTTTTAGTCTGCAAACTATCATCTACAGCAGTTCACTTAGCTAAGAACCATCTTTCTTTTCGTCCTTTCTCTTAGTTCCCATTTCTCTTAGTAACTACCATCTGAGTGTCATACAGTTTGGATCATGAGACACCAAGTTACACTGCAGCTCATCTGGGTCTAAATTGTTTGCAACAGCTCACCTAACAACATTGAATTGTTAAGGGTAAATGTGGAGAGAAACATTTTCATGAATTATTAAATATTTCCCCTGGACCCATCATCAGTCTTTATTCTGTGAGTTCATAAAGAGAGATCAAGGTCATGATATTATGGAGAGGGGAATCCCCCAATGTGACCCCCAGGTGTTGCATCAGATAAAGTCAATCTCCTGTATTGAAATACCAGTGAAATGAAGAGGCATAGGTTAAATTTAGCCCTGGAGTCCTTCTTACATTTTCAGACTGAAAAATATATTCCTCATAGTGATTCTTTTCATGTTTAGTACTCAGTGATAAGACTTAGAATAGCAGGCATGTAAATTTTGAAGCCACTTTTTTGTCCAAAGACTTTCATGATGCTTCTTGGTCTTCCTCCACCTGTAATTAGCTGGACGTCGGGATATGACTGAAACACTGTTAAAAGCGACGTAAAAGGATAATGATAATAATAATATTCATGTTGCTTCTGTATATATACATGTACATATAATGAGTTCAGTACTCCTTTCTCAGATACAAGTAATGTTAGGTTGGGCTGGAAAAATTATATAATGTTGAAAATTGAATTGACTTTCAATTTATTGATCATATCCATGTGTGTCATAGGTGTGCCAGTTGGAACCACTGCCATTCCTTGCATGTGACTGACTCAGAGTCTACTAGATAGCAGGGAGAACAAAAATCCAACATTTTTCCTTTGTGCATAAACCAAAGAGAACAGTATGTTGTGACTAATCATTGGAATTGTCTCATATGTTTTATTCCAGTGATTAATTCACACAAGTTTCACTGGGAGGAGACAATTTTAAGGATTGATGTGCTTTGAATACATGTACTCTTTGTATCTAGAGTTTTAACCCATTACCCCATAGGCTGTTTCTAATATTGAAGATCTGTGACCACTTAAAGCAGGTTGAAAGTAAAGCAGAATGTGCCTTAAGGCACATTCTGCTTTACTTTCAGCCTGCTTTAAGCTATTATCTGATAGAATATAGTTTTGTTTTTACTTTGAGGGCACATTTCAGGATTGATACTCTTTGTATAGATCTAGAGCTTTACTTCTAATAATAAACAAACAAGTTCACGGAATTGCATATTTTTACCCTTACAATGATTTAATAGTTTTAAAATGGACTCTTCTCGTTCTAAAACTGTCCAGTTTACTTTACCTCTTGCTGGGGTTGTCCTGGCGCACAATATTATAAAAGTAGGTCAAGCAGTACAGACCCTAATGTGAGGGCTCCTCCAGGAGCCATCTGCGATCTGGGTCTACACAGTTTGGCAATTGCCAAGGATGTATAGGTCATTAATCCATACTCTTGTTTTCTTATCAGAAAACCGGTAATTAGGTGTTGATCTGGATTCAAACTACCGGTATTCAGGTTTCAAACTAGAATGCCAGATGGCTGGGGCTTTAATGAATTTGATGGCAACTAGAAGATGTTTTAGCAAGATATTGTTTACTATAAGTTCGAGCATATATAAATTGATACCATATGCCACTTCCTTTCTTATAGCAAGCTCCTTGTGCTTCTGTTTTATATTCGTAACAGATGCTATCAAATTTCAGTGCATATATTTACATATACCAGTACCGGTAACTTATTTAAAGAATTGTAAGGTCTAAAAAAGAAGGTTGAATAATTCAGGATAAAAGTTAATTGAAATGATCCTATTGGAGCTTTCTGCATTTCTTTTATCCTGCATTTAAATGCCACCTATGTTAATTGTCTGTGGATCTTGTTTTGAATGGCTGCTGAAGACAAGTTGACAATATCAACTAACCCATTACCCCATTGCCTGGTACTTTACTTTATTATATGCCTTTGAATGATATCGAGCGTTTCCGCGTGTATCTGCAGAGTAAAATACAAGAGTCTGTATCAGCCACTTTGTATTTTACTCTGACGTCGCTTTCGATTTAACGTGACGTCATTTACGTACATGTAAGAGTGCCGCGTTATTCTTTGTGGCATACAAAACTTCTCGTTCTGCTTCAAATAACTAATAATTTTTTTATGTAAAATGATTTAAACAACTATTTAGTTGTTTCTGGTTTGTATTCAAGGCATATAATAAACACATTACCAGTTGGCAGTGCGCAACAGAGTGTTGCATTTAGCTCTCGACGTTTTTGGCGGAAACAACCGATCAGACTCGCACCAAGGCGCTCGTCAGATCGGCTATTTCCGCCAAAAGGTCTCGAGCTAAATACATCACTCTGTATCGCTCTGTCAACTGGTAATGTGTATTTGTTATTGCTTTATACAGATTTAACCCTTTGAACCCTAGTCCCGCATATACTCATTATAGGCGTCATTTCAAACAGTGTACATGTAAATAATACACTTGTCCTGTGCAAAAAGTGAAGGCCCAGATCAGAGGGCTCCGAAAGGAGCCCTCTGATCAGGGTCTTCACTGTTTGTCAGTAATGCCAAAATTGACAAAACAACTCTTAAAAGCCAGAAATGGACTAGACAAAAATCGAAACTGGAATTGTCCATTTAAAGTTTCAGGGAGGAAAGAGTTAAAATGGTCACCTAGCTACTTTAAAACCAGTGTAATATTGGCGTTTTGTACAGATGCAGGGCTCCAGATAAGAGGTAGTTATTTCATCAAATCAAACATTTTCTCACTCATTTCAGCACTAAATCCTATGGTGTTACTACTCATTAGAATCGTCTTTTTGAGACGATTCTAATGAGTAGTGACACCATAGAGTTTAATTAAGAAATAAAGATTTTAGTTTTTGAAAAACTAGCTACCCTTATCTGGTGCTCTGCAGATGGGTTTGGAGGAATGGGTTATGAACAAACCTTTTCAATTTGTCACATCATGATTGTACAATTAGTTCAATTACATTATGAATTCTATTTACACATGTTATGTGTACCCACCAACCTTTATTGATTGTCTTTGTTATACTGACCACAGTGGGAGGAACGTGTGACAAAACTACCTACAAGGTATGCTGAAATCTGACGCATGGTGTCAAGTTGTTGAAATAGCGATAGAGAATGAATCGCTCAACCCTTTCCCCCATAGAAGCGTCTTTTAGCACATTCAATTTATTCATCCACTGAAGAAAATAGTTCCAATTTATACAGTCATGAATATGCATATCATAAGATTTGTTTCTATTTTCTAGCAGATGGTAGCTTAAAGGAGGCTGAAGTAAAGCAGAATGCGCCTTTTGGGGCCTTCGAGTATTTCCCCATATTCTGTTTAAGATTCTGATATGAAGGAAAGTTTCATTTTCATAAAACAGTTTATCCCTAGAGTCTTCTGCTATAAGCGTAATATCACATTGGTGACTTTTGAAAACATTGTAGATCCAGATTATACAGTTCCTAAAGATATTTAAAAGAAGGGTGAAAATATTTAGACTTTTCTATAGATGAATAACAATGTTTAAAGCTGTTGAAAAGTATTGGTCTAGTAATTCTAGCAATTGGGATCCCACCATCCCAGAAATTTAATTAGTACAGTCGAACATGTTTTAAGTCACCACTCTCCAGCACTGTATTTAACCCTTTCCCTTATAGAAGCGCCTTTTAGCGCATTCATATTATTCCTCCGCTGAAAAGATAGTTCCAAATGATAAGGTCATGAATATGCACCATAAGAAATATGTTCAACATCTCAGGAAATGGTAGCTTAAAGCAGACTGAAAGTAAAGCAGAATGCGCCTAATGGCGCATTCTGCTTTACTTTCAACCTGCTTTAAGTGGTCACCTGTTTTCAACACTAGAAAAAGGATATGGGGTAAAGGGTTAAACAGAATTGTCTACATAAGAAATATGTTTTGTCTACAGACTACAGTTTAATGCACAATAAAAGTGCCTTACTTCCAATTCTGCATATAGCAACTGATTGTTTCAAAGATATTACTGCTTCTGACAGAAGACTAAGCTCCAGATAAGGCGAGTATTTCGAAAACTCAAATCTTTATTTCTGCATTAAACCCTATGGTGTCACTACTCATTAGAATCATCTCGAAGAGATGATTCTAATGAGTAGTAACACCATAGGATTTGGTGTTAAAACTGGTGAGAAAAACTTGGATTTGTTCAGTTTACTCCCTCTTATCTGGAGCCCTGGAAGTTTATACAATGATTTACTGTACTTGGAGAGTAGGAAAGCTTGTCATTACAATCTTAAGACTATCGATTGTATGCATCTCTGTTCTTATAATTGGAAGATCTCTGAAGATCTGTGAGAGAAAAAAGTATCAGGAAAACAAAAGAAACAAGGGAGCGTTATAGGAACCAAAAAAGTTCTGAAAAACAGGAGAGATGTCTGGTGTATATATAGAGCTGTCATTTTGAGGATTTTATCACAGGGAGTCAGGAGTTGTGAACTATTGATTCTCTCCTCCTGTATCCGGGCAGAATCCTTCAAGAAATGGTCTATTGTAGCCCAATTGAATTATAAACCTTTACCCCATAGCCTGTTTCTTATTTTGAAGATAGGTGGCGACTTAAAGCAGGTTGAAAGTAAAGCAGAATGCACCTTATGGTGCATTCTGCTTTACTTTCAGCATGCTTTTAAAAACCATCTGCTTTGATTATATAAAGTATTCCTTATGATTAAGACATGAATGAGGCCTTATATATGACAAATATATGTGTATTTTCGAGAATTTATGACCTTGATCACTGTGTATAATTGTTAAAATTTTATATGTGAATGTATTTGTGTATGGGCCGGTGGCTATATGACGCAATAAACTGAAATTATGGTGCATATTGTTACTATATAAAATTGGAACTATTTTCTTCAGTGGAGGAATGAATTAAATGTGTAAAAATGCATATCTAACTTTGGTAATATCCAACAAAGGTCAAAGTCATTTAGAGGCCATTAAGAGGTAAAATATTGGCCATAATTGCAGACGAGCGTTGGCACCTGCATGCGGTGCTCTCTGCTCTCGTCATATACTTATAGCAAGAGGTTTAAACTCAAGTCTAATTATACAGATATGTTGTCTGACTGCTGTCATGTCATCCCAGATGACCTGAAAATGCTGGCCAATCTTCACTTGACCAAGCCAGCTCTAATACATCATTAACCTCCACAAACTTCTAGAGAATTGACAGAACGGCTATTAACCCTTTACCTGGTAGCATATTTCTAGTATTGAAGATAGGTGACCACTTAAAGCAGGCTGAAAGTAAAGCAGAATGCGCCTTAAGGCGCATTCTGTTTAAACTTTCAGCCTGCTTTAAGCTATCATGTGCTAGAATATAGAAAATATTCCCTATAATTATATATATTCATGACTGATTAAATTGGAACTAATTTCTTCAGCGGAGGAATAAATCATACTCACTAAAAGGCGCTTCTATTGGGGAAAGTTTACATACATGGTTTTTAACCCTTTCTCAAATAGAAACTCCTGATTCTACCTATTGTATATAAATATGTACAGTAAAATACTTTTTCAAGTTTCTTAGTGTGCTTTAAAATTGGCCGTTATAAACTTAATATACACATTTACAGTTGACTGCTTAAAACAGACTGACAGTTAAGCGGAGCTCTCCCCTTAGTGAAAATTCTGCTTAACTACCAGTCTGCTTAAGCAGCTAACTCTCTATAACACTGAAAACAGGCTTTTAGGGAAAAGGAAATACTGCGGCATCTCATGCATATTGTTTTGAATAGCTGAACTTCTTTTTTAAAACAAATGTATACAGTACTATTGCTGCAGATGAGCAAAAATATGTGCTTATGTCAAAAACATTCACCATATTATGTGTATACAACTGCATTCTGACAATATTACTGTCAATATTGTATCAAGCAACAATTCTACAGAAGAACTAGGTAATCTTTAATACACTCCCCCATAGCCTGTTTCTAGTTAAATTGAAGACAGGTGACCACTTAAAGCAGGTTGAAAGTAAAGCAGAATGTGCCATAGGCACATTCTGCTTTACTTTCAGCCTGCTTTAAATAATAATCTGCATAAGTATAGAAAATATTTTTTATGGTGCATATTCACGACAGTATTAAGTGGGATGATTAGCCTTCCAGCTGGCTTTAGGAAGGTCAGTGGTTCTACTAGGTTGCCGATGTGTGCCTGAAACAGTGCATAAAGTGTTTCTTTGGTCTTCCTCCACCTGTAATTAGCTGGGCCTCAGGATATGTCTGAAATATTGTTATATAAAAGCGATAACAAATCAACAACTTGTATTAAATGGAACCATTTTCCTCAGTGAAGGAATCAATTAAAGGCGTAAAAAGGTGTATTTATAGGGTAACGGGTAAATACAAGTAATCGATTAATGCAGAAAATAAATAATGATAGCTCTGATAGGAGTTTTTTGCATCATATACATCCTGCATTAAGCAGTCACCTGTCTTTAAGATGTCTCCACACTATTTCACTGAATGATGGCTTAATACAAGATTGGCTGTACAGTAGAACCTCTCTATTACGACCACTAAGTTGTTTCAAATATTAATCGTTTAAGACAGGTGACTGCTTAAAGCAATGTGAAAGTGAAACTGAAAGCTCCTACAGGAGCTTTCTGTTTCACTTTCAAATTGCTTTAAGCTGTTACCTGTTCTTTATACAAAATGTACTGACAATAAGCCTTCTATTAAATGGTCGTAATATGGAGGTTATACTGTATTTGGATGCATGGACAAAGTGCTTAATGAATGTCATCTTGAACAAGCAGGGACGGGGGTCTAATGACAGTCATTACCACTTGATATTGATACCAGCCCCACTTATCACTACATCCTAATGGCTTGTACAGTTGCAGCATTATTTACAGTGGAAAATACGTTATTCTTTCCCGATTAAACGAAACGAAAGGCAAATGCAAAACACTAACACGTAGAAAAGTGCAACGTTTGGACAATTCTGATAATTCATGTTTATCTTGGTGGCAAACAGTTTGGAGCCTGATCAGACGCCGGGTTACTCGGCGTCTGATCTTGCTCCAAACTGTTTGCAATAGAAATAATAGTTTTAGCGTAAACGCGTTTATTGGGAAAGAATAACGTTTTCTCCACTGTACTAGCGGGCTGCAGGTCTCTCTAACGATCACAATAAAAAGCTAATGTCAAGAGTAAAAAGTTGAAGCTTTTCCACTTAAGGAAAGTAGTGAGTACTAGTGACTCGGCCTTGAAGAGAGTGATGTAGCATCATGCTTTAAACAGGTATGTGCAAGCTGGTTTGCTTAAAGCAATTTACAAGTAAAGCAGAAAGCTTACTTGCAGTCTGGTTTAAATGGTCACCTGTCAGAATTTAGGTAAAGTTTTCATGTTTTCCAAATGTCTTTTAGGTTTTCATGATAGCAGAATAGGTAAAAAGGTGTTAAAGGTATATAGGCGAAAGTATCATATGAATGCTGTGTGTATGAAGAGAAATATACTCCAAAAGTATGTATTTAGCATCCATTTAATGAAGAAGTTTGAAATATTTTGAAATGTACTATGACAGCTGAGAGATTGCTGCTTAAACTTTCCATCACAGCTTAGTTTTTAGCGGCATTCCTGCTTTACTCTCTTTTGAGCATGTTTTTATCAGAATATAGGATGTTCAACAGTTCAGCCAGTTTGCATGAGGTTGTCACATATTGGTATTTTAACTCATCTAGATCAATATAAAGTTGCCTCAAAATTGTTGTGTACAATTATTTTTGTCAAAATTTAGTTTCGTCTTTTCTCAAACACAATTAATATGAACAGCCTGGATCCTGATCAGACACTGAGTTACTAGGCTTCTTACCTGGACCCAGTGTGTGTGTGTGTCATTAGATTCATGTTGACTACTGCACTCCACATGAATCTAATGTGGAAATTCTGCATCAATGATAGAGCCCTCTTATGTTGGGGAATTGATCAGAGAGATGACATCTTGGGATAAACACAACAATATCGAAGGAACTTTATATGTGTTCCATTTTCTGCATCAATGATAGAGCCCTCTTATGTTGGGGAATTGATCAGAGAGATGACATCTTGGGATAAACATGACCCCAGCATCTAGCATTTAACCCTTACATGGCCTATTTTTCAAATAAAATCTTCAATTTTCTGACAATTATTCGGATAATATTTACACTAAATGGGGTTGTCCAAAATTATTTGGAAATATAACAAACCATGGAGACTCAGGAGCCCTCTGATCTGGGTCTTCACTGTGGACAAAGGATTGTATATCCAGTTCCAGCAGTATTGGGGTTAAAATAATTACTCCACAAGTTTTCCAGGTGAAATAATGGGGCATACTCTGTTAGATCCAGATGTGTGTCGGTAGCTAACATGGAACTTTATCGATTAACCTAATGGATGAGGTCCCAAGTTTATCAGTAGAGGATAGAGTTATCTCAGGCCTCCCCGACAAGGCATGTAGATCTAGAGACAGCTGCTTAGAAATATTTCAACTCTTGAACTGAAAACCCAAGTGTAGTGAACAGTATGGATCCAGATCTCGGATTTTATTTCTGCTAATTAAAAGGGGACCAAGCAGATCAGAATTTGAGCAATTAAAATTTTCAGTAGATGATAGTTGTTCAGTGTTGAAAGGTTAAACATAAGTCAATTCTTTACCAACAACTGTTACTGAGGTACAATAAAGTACTGCTTGTACAACCACCTTAAAGAAGGCTCATTTTCTGTGTGTAAAGCAGGTGGCTGCCTAAAGCAAGATGATGGTAAAACAGAACGTTCCTTACAGAGATTTCTGCTTTACCATCAATTAAGCTGCTACCTGTTTAACACCATTCAGTGAGTCTTGTTTCAGTGGTTGTAATAAATAATGGGACTTCATTGTACATTCCTGTGCATGTGCATTAGTCTAGTTGAACAGTTAATCCTGTACTGGGCCAACATTCAAAAAATGCAGATAGAATAGGTCGAGATGTAAAAATTGGGACATCTCAATGCAGAATGAAAGGTTTACAAAAATGTGCTTGTTTTGAACTGTTTTGCATAACTTTGTACATGTACTTTATAGCAATTGCTACGAAGCCAGAATTGAGTTTATTGTCTTTTTTGAAAGCAACCATAAGGTGACAGAAGTAGGTCATAAGGATACCTTAATAGTGGGTCATAAGGATATATCTTAGTGGGTCAAGACAATGTTTTTAACCCATTTGATACTGACACAAACCTGCCACTAATTGAAGCCTTAAAGGGACTCGCAACCGGATGGTGTACTTGTCAAAATAAAATAAAATACTCAAATAAAAGCAAATTTGTGGCATTATTTGGCTTCTGACATTAAAAAAATATGATCAGTCCGAAAAAAGTCTCAAGAATCGTCACCTATTCTTAGATTTTTAGATATTTTCCATCGTTTTTCTATACCGACTAGTAGACGGTATAGTTGTTGTTGTTGCTTCTCTACACGGGCTCAGACATAAACACGAGCCGAATTACGAAGTTGTATGCACTTTCGATCGCTACACATTGAAATACGTTAAATCGATCCGAGATAAACGGATAGTTCCGTGGTCCATTGGTCTAAGCGGTTTCCCCTATATTGCCTTCTGTCCGCCAATGCCGGGCCCCGGGTTCGAATCCCACCAGAGACCAATATTTTTTTTTATTGAAATACATTTTTTTTAAACAGAATTTCTTATCCTAAACTAATTCTTTACCATTTATATAAGCGTTTGACACATATTTACAAATTACTATTTTTAATGCACCATCTGGTTGCGAGTCGCTTTAAGTGTCTACAAAAGTAAACAGTAGCAAACCGAGCAGACCCTGATGAATTGCCACGTAATGCTGTGTCTCATCAGGGTCTGCACTATTTGCTATTTCATAATTATGAAATGTGTGTGTGTGTGTGTGGGGGGGGGGGGGGGGGGCTTCTACCATAGATGTATTAGGGGTCTAACTGGTTGTAAATGTCACAGATAAACCCAGATGTTATGACCCTGAATGATTTGAAAGTTCCAGAAGTTGTTTAGAAGTTTGAGTCTTCTTGGAGAAACTTAGCAGTGTCATTGTCTGTTTGAGCAATATACCAGGCTGCATGTATATGGTACCTCCATGTGAATTTAACCCTTTCACTATCTAACCCAGAGTACAATCATTATTTGCAAACAGTTTGGATCTTGATCAGATGATGCATGATGCAGCATCTGATCAGAATCCAAACTGTTTGACACGCATTACAATATCAAAATATCTCTAAAATTTGGATAGGAGAAATAAATGACATTATAGATGACAAAGTCAGTTGCAGATGACGTCATGGCAGTGATTGGGTTAAGTGCTGGTTCATCAAGACATACTATGAGTGCTTCAAATAAATAACCATTATATACTATCCAAATTAATCAATTTTTTTACCTCTACAGGGTTATAGATAAGGTTTTGCATTAATTGGGTATTTACTCCCTCTATTTTCTAAGAATTGGGTTTTCTGAATTTCAATTGAGTATCCAAAAAACCGTTACTCCATCAATTTGATATGAATTGCTTTTTTACTCTATTTTTTTTTTCATTTAATACAAAACACAAGCTGATTGTTTGATGTACTGTACCCTCGTTTGCCCACACTTGATAATTTCAGTTTCGATCTCATTTCAACACAAATGCAACAGCTCATGTTTGTGTAGGAAAACTAGGATTCATTAATTTTCAGCCACGGAAACTTTAAAAGCCATTCCAGGATTCCTTTACCGTAACTTTGCTAGACTTACAGATTCGGGACAAAAGATCGTCGATTATGTCGGTAACATTAAACAACCTCTTTTTTGGCTGTTACATGCATCATTCAAAATTTCATTCACGACACTGTTACAAATTATTTCTGGTTCTTTCGCGGAAGGCTGAACGTAATTGAATAATGTGGGGTTTTTGTTGCGCTTTTTCCGTCCGCGCGATGCCAATTCTGGCAGACGATGTGACTGGTTTACTAATTAAACGAGCTAACAAAAAGCGGCGCTGCATAAATCCTATAGGCTATTATTTGGAAATAAATAACCAGTCTAACCGGTGTATCGGTAAAATATTTACCTGGTGTCGTAGTAAACATCCCATCATTAAACTTGAGAAATGCAACTAATTGCGTACGATACGCGCCTGCTTGAATTCTTTTGCGTAAACCCTTTCAATAATTGATTTTCAGTACGCATGGATTTGAAATTAATTGCTTTTCTACTGTATTTAATTGCGTATTTACGCAAATACGCGCCTTATCTATAACCCTGCCTCTAAACTATTGATTTTAATTGAGCATGAGCATACCGTATGAGCAAACCATTATGATAGATGGTTGATATTGGAATTGATGCGTCGCTAATGAATTTGTAATAATCATATAATCCTTAGATCTGTCAACCTTTCAGCCTAGCTCTACTCAATTATGCAAGGAATGGCATGAACTATCAACCTCTAAATCCATTAAAAATTGATTTATGTGTGTGTTCTCTGTTTGGGTTCATGGATAAACATTCTTGCACATATTCCCAGTATAACACTTGACTAATGGTGTGGTATAGGATGTCAGACTTGCCTATTGATAGCCATTATTGATTTAATGAGAAAAAAAACAACCCACCCGGATATCTCTTTTAACTTTTTAGCTCACCTGGCGCGAAGTACCAAGGTGAGCTTTTAGGATCGCTGGATGTCCGTCGTCTGTCTGTCCGTCTGTCTGTCCGTTCACAATTGGTTCGTTAACACTCTAGCAGCTACAAATTTCATCAGATCTTCATGAAACTTGATGACAATACAATGTTTGTCTTGAAGAAATCTAGGTCAAGTTCGAATGTGGGTCATGTCGGGTCAAAAACTAGGTCAAATCATAGAAAAACCTTGTTAACACTCTAGCAGCTACAAATTTCATTCGATCTTCATGAAACTTGATGATAATGTTTGTCTTGAAGAAATCCAGGTCAAGTTCAAATGTGGGTCATGTCGGGTCAAAAACTAGGTCACTAGGTCAAATCATAGAAAAACCTTGTTAACACTCTAGAGGCTACAAATCTCAATGGATCTTAATGAAACTTAGTCAGAATGTTTGCCTCATTGATAGCTAGGTCAAGATCGAATGTGGGTCATGTCCGGTCAAAAACTAGGTCACTAGGTCAAATCATAGAAAAACCTCGTTAACACTCTAGATGCTACAGATCTTAATGGATCTTAATGAAACTTGATCAGAATGTTTGCCTCATTGATATTTAGGTTAAGTTCGAATGTGGATCATGTCCGGTCAAAAACTAGGTCACTAGGTCAAATCATAGAAAAACCTTGTTAACACTAGCAGCTACAAATCTCAATGGATCTTAATGAAACTTAGTCAGAATGTTTGCCTCATTGATATCTAGGTCAAGTTCGAATGTGGGTCATGTCCGGTCAAAATCTAGGTCACTAGGTCAAATCATAGAAAAACCTTGTTAACACTCTAGAGGCTACAAATCTCAATGGATCTTTATGAAACTTGATCAAAATGTTTGTCTTGATGAAATCTAGGCCAAGTTCGAATGTGGGTCATGTCCATTTAAAAACTAGGTCACTAGGTAAAATCTTAGAAAAACTTTGTTAACACTCTAGAGGCTACAAATCTCAATGGATATTAATGTAACTTGGTTAGAATGTAATGCCCAATTGATATCTAGGTCAATTTCGAATATGGGTCATGTCGGTTTAAAAACTAGGTCACAAATCAAAGAAAAACAGTGTTAACCCTCTAGAGGCTACAAATCTCGTTAGATCTGAATGAAATATTTTCAGAATGTTTGCCTACATCAAATCTAGGTCAACATCAAATGTGGATTGTGTCTGGTCAAAAACTAGGTCACTAGGTCAAATTATAGAAAAATCTTGTTAACATTCTTAAGGTTGATTGTGGGTCATGTCCAGTCATAATCTAGGTCACTACTGGTTAATTTTACATGGTGAACCAGGTGAGCGATATAGGGCCATGGTGGCCCTTGTAATTGATTTATATGAAGCAATGAAGCAAAAGTTATGTCAAGAGTTGAGACTTAAGGGAGACCCTTGGAGGTTTCTAAAGACTAAGTGACAGCACGACACTTCTTCTTGTGTTACTTCATTCCTCATAGAAATATACCTTTTAATGTTTTTACCTTAACCTAGAAATAGAAATGCCTTTTCATGCTGATTAACAAGTCATAGGAAACTTTACTACATTCTGACAGGTTGCTACCTAAATTAAGCTGCAAGTAAAGCAGAAGGCTCATTATGGAGCTTTAATTGCTTTATGTATTTGTTACTTTATGTCTTCTGATCCCTATCTAAAGAATGAAAACAAGCCATCTGCATTGTTTTTATTTAAATGAAAGTTTGACAACTGGTTTGACTGTACAAGACCCGTCCTATATGATAGCTGTCCAGTAGGGTATTCAAACAACAGACTTATGGTATTATGAATTGGCCACAGATGGCATGTGGCTTCTGATGACATTTCCATTAATTTTATCCTTTAGAAAGTTTGAAATGTTGTCTTACTGAATGCTCTTACCTTTGACCGTTCATCATAATTAAACTAAGAAATTCAAGTATTTTTCTCTTGAGGTTTGCACTAACTTGACCATTTGTTTGGGCCATTCTAAGGAGTAGTCTCTAGTTATATGCTTTAGTTGAAGTAGACTGGTATGGAATTTGTTTACAATGATATCCTTGAAGCTTTCTGTAGACTTCTGTTTGATATTCCAAACTTTCAATCACAAATATTATCAGTGCTTATGATCTCTATGAGTATAAAGTCTTGATCACTGATCTGACACTGCGAGTTCAGCTGCTGTGTGAATACTGTACACTGTCTTTTATCTAGCTCAAAGTTGATTGGAAATGCCATGAAGTTTATTTATTTTCTGCATAAATATAGGCCTCATAGGTGGACTGTAATGTGATTGTAATTTGTAATCCCTTTCATGTCTGAGTACATTTAACCCTTAATTTACTCCGTCGATATACAATGTGATGCATTTAATGTGTTCTTCTACTGAAGAAAATACTTCAACTTTATACTGTCATGAATATGTATAATATATAACAAGAAATGTTTTCCATATTCTAGTAGATGATCGAAAGCTTTAAACAGGCTTATGGACTCTAGTATGGAGTAATGGGTTGTTAACACTGTATTTGATACACATCTATAGTATTCTAGACAGCTTTCTCTGTTACTTTGTCATGCATCAAGTGACTGCGTGCCTTAATGCAGAACAAAAGTTAAGAAGATAGCATATACAAGCTTTCTGTTTAACCTTTTTCTTTTGCATTTATCTGAAAACTTAGTAACAAAGTACAGAGACGTACTAGTACTAGATAATCTTTCAACCACAGTCACAGTCTTGAGCCCTAGCAAGTATACTCAGTCCTTTACTAACACTGAAACCACGTACACGTGATGATTTCACTTGGCAAACAGTGTAGACTCAGATTAGAGGTCTCCTGAAGGAGCCTAAGATGCCTGCTGTAGGTAATTGTGAAAAGCAACCCTAAATCAACTAGACTATATTGGGACGTGGGATTGTTAATGTGAAGTTACAGGGATGAATGAGTTCATGCATCAACCCTAAGAACACGTTTATCTGTTGTTGTTCAAGGTTATGGTATCGTTAATTAGTTTACAAAACCATTAAAGTTCAACCATGTTCAAAAATAACTTCAGTGGCTTCTATAAAATACAAAGGGTGTCTTGTTTTAATTGTCAACCTTATATTCTTTGTAAACTGGGTAATTTAGCTGTCTCAACAACACAAAGAATTCAGATAACAGGATTGGTACTGGAGGTTGAACCCTTTCCCCCATAGAAGCGTTTTTAGCGCATTCAGTTTATTCCTCTCCTGAAGAAAATAGTTCCAATTTATTCAGTCAAGAATATGTTTTATAAGAAATGTTGTCTACGTTCTTGCATATGGTAACTTAATTAAAGTAGGTTGAAAGTAAAGCAGAATGCGCCTTAAGGTGCAATCTGCTTTAATTTCAAACTGCTTTAAACGACAAACTGTTTTCAAAACTAAAAGCAGGCTAGGGGATAAAGGGTTAACCCACCCTTGTGAGAAGTTTGATCACTATTGTTCATGAACAACAATGTTCATGAACTCATAGGGTTAATAAATATCAAAATTAATGAACTTCATGAATTCCTAGAGTTCATGAAAAACAAATTTCATAAACTCCATGAATTCTGAAGTTTCATGAACAACAATGTTCATGAACTTCACGAATTCATAGGGTTCACTAGGCAACCACAGCAAAACTCTGGATTTACAGTAAGTTTGTAGGTAAACAAAGCAAACCAAGATCTAAGAGCTCCTGTAGGAGCTTTACGATGTGGGTCTACTGAGTCTCTGTTTGCAAAGGTATAACAATCATGTGTAATACTAATACAGTAAAACCTCTCTATAACACTAAATAGAAAGCTAATTGTTTGTATAAAAGATAGGTGACAGCTTAAAGCAAGGTAACAGTAAAACAGAAAGCTCCTAAAGAGCTTTCTGTTTTTCTGTCACCTTGCTTTAAACAACCACCTGTCCCAAACACCTAATAAATTACATAATTAAGCAGCTGTTATAGAGAGGTTTTACTGTACATATCGAAAATCTTTCTGATCTTTCTGATGGTATTTATGACTACATGTAAAGTAGAACTGTTTTTGTAAGAGGGGGAATAAATTAAAGGTGTAAAAAGGTGTATTTATGGCGTAATGGGTTGATTGAAAGTAGCCTGGCATAAATGGGTGAAAATATTGGGATGTTATGGACAGAGCTTTAGATAAAGGGAGTATTTCAACAACTAAAATTGTTATTTCTGCATTAAACCCTATGGTGTCACTACTCTTTAGAATCGTCTCTTCGAGACGATTGTAAAGAGTAGTAACAACATAGGAGTTGATACTGATATAAGTGAGAAAACGTTGGATTTGTTCAGTTAACTCTCACTTCTCTGGAGCCCTGGTTATGAAGTAGGTCAGTGCCAGCCTTGTTTACTACATTCACAGGTAACTGAATTCTTCAGCAGATGGAATCATCCCTGTTCATGCCAAATTAGTGCCTGCTTCAACAATATTGTCTCTACAATAAATCAAATTCAGTTTTTAAGTACCCTATTTTAAATGAAGAAAAACCACCCATTTCAGTTTTGAACTTTCGATCCATATCAGATGCTGAGTTACTCAACGTCTGGACTAGGTCCAAATTGTTCATAAATGTTAGAAAAGTTAAGCTGGGCTTGATCAAGAATTGACCCTTATCTTACTACTATACATGTTACTACGACACTGAGGGAACTAGGGAGATATGAAATAATAATTATATATAATCTGGGGCTATCATTCATGTACAGAAAATCAATATCATCTCTATTAATTAGGTATATACAGTCAACCTGTTGTTCAGCGATATGGGCAGTCTTTAAGAATGATGGCAGTGAAATGCAGAACAAAACTAATGCAGAAAGATCCTTTCAGAAGCTTTTGCATTGATTTTGTTATGAATTAAGCAGTCAGTCTCAAGCAGTTTCTTAGCATCATGCTTGCCAGGGATTGTTATGGTTCTGTTTGTAGAATTGTTCTGTAAGCTATGGTCAATGGTGGGCTTATACATTATGGTGGGGGAAACAAGTCTATCCGTCATTGGCAAATAGTGTAGACCCAGATCAGAGAACTCCTCAGATAAGAGAGAGTAAACTGAACAAATCCAACATTTTCTCGCTCATTTTAGCACCAAATTCTATGGTGTTACTACAGTCTACTCATTAGAATAGTCTCTTCGAGAAGATTCTAATGAGTAGTGACACCATAGGGTTTAATTTAAAGTTGAAATATAGATTTTAGTTTTTGAAATACTCCCCTTATCTGGAGCCCTGCTCCTGAAGGATATGCACCATAAGAAATCTTTTCTATAGCAGATGAAAGCATAAAGCAATCTGGAAGTAAAGCAAAAGGTGCATTCTGCTTTATTTTCACCCTGCTTTAAGCACAGGGAATCGGCTCGTAGTCAAAGTGCCCTATTAGATAGATAATATAATAATATATTATATTAACTATATATAGGGCACTTTGATTATGAGCCGATTCACTGTGGCTTTTAGTGGTCACCTGTCTTGAAAACTAGGAACAAGTTATGGGTAAAGGGTTAAATCTAGAAAAATACAAGGTGTGTTAAGTGGGGTGCCCCTATAGACAAGCAAGAACTACATGTTCTCAACTCAGTGCTGACCACCATTTCCAGCATAAAGGTTTACAGAAAATTGTTTACCAGGAATGCCATAGTTCCCAATTGTATGTGGGAGTTAAATTTGATGCCCTGCTTTCCCACAGTTTAAGTCAGATTAAATGTGTTATTGCATTCCTGAGGAGAAAAACCTAAATTGCATTTAAGAGAAATATTTTCTTGTGCAAAGAATGTCTAAAATTGAGTAAGAAAACTGTCTGAAATTGTAAAATTGTCGATATCTTAGATACAGGTATCCAGATAATAGGAAGTAAACTGAAGAGTTCAAACATGTCTACTTTCCACAAAAAGCCCTTGTTTTGACTATGTTACTCAAATTATTAGAACTGACAGCAGGACAACAGTTATGCAGAAAATCCCCTCGCTTAACATTTATACTCACACTGTGAGCTAGCACGCTTTCTTCAATTTGATTAATGTCCTATTTTGTCCAGTGTTCTGCCAAGAAATCCAAAACTATGGGCCCCAGGGCCCACTGGACATGAAAAAAGGGGGCCATTTTTTAAAAGTTGGGGCCCCACATTTTTTTCTCATAAAAATGATAGAAAACACAATAAATATACATGTAACTCGTTTTCCAATTACGGCATTCGCCAGTTGTGTGCTCTTTTTCTTAAAGTGATTTAGTCTAGACACAGATTGCAAGTCATAGAATCTGACCCACCATTGTAAGCAAGCCACGTGTGATCTTTTCACCACCTATGCTGAAAAGTTCAACCCTTCTTTTTCTCGGCGGATACACCATTCGTGCGTTTCGAAGAGCGGTCAACTTTATCAAACTCGGTCGTCGGCTGTAGAGGGGTTTCTGTTTTTGAGAATCAATTGAACGTTTTTTACTACTTACGGCTGTATTCTGATCCGCGACAGCGTCATGCACGTTTTCTCTGTGAAATACTTAATATTATTTTCGTCTATTTCCTTATTTTTACTCCGCGTATATTGAGAACTTTGAAAAAAGTCTATCAGTGTAGCTGCCTTACGTTTTTGGTCAGCCATCTTTTCAACAAAACAAACGAGAAGGTAGAGAGATTATCAGCGATTGGACTATAGCGGATACTTCCGGTCAACGTATCCAATGAAATTAGTCGCTTCAAATGCTCTAATAGTACGGAACGACTAAAACATTGACCGTCGTAGCGGGATTTTATTTTTTTTTCGCGATTTTTTTAGCGCGCCCTCGGGCCCATTTACGGGAATTTTTATGCGCCGTTTGTGATTTTTATGCGCCAATGGCGCAAGGGCGCGGCCTTGGCAGAACACTGTTTGTCTATATATTTCATGATTAACTCTTTCAATATTAAATAACTCTTTTGGGTTATTAGGTTCCCTTGTGGATCATTTTAGTTACCAAAACATGAATCGGTCTTCTTGGAATTCTGGGTAGTTTAATACATACTGCTCTAAATTAGCATATAGTGTAGACCCTGATCAAGATTTACACTGTTGCGAATGTAATGAGTATATTTTAAATAGGTCAATGGTGTCGAACTATGATATATATAATTATTGTGCTGAAACCTAATATTCTCATTCTCTGCAAACCGTGTAGACCCAGATGAGAATGGGCTTCTTCTTCTTGAAGGATCCCTCTGGTCAGGTTCTACACTGTAAATTTGTCATACTTGTATACGTTTTCTGCACAAACCCTTAAGAGTCGATGTTAATTTGTAGTTTAATTGGTTACAATTCAGCATTTTAAGGGTTATATTGGGAGAGGTTTTACTGTTATTTTGTTCCCGCTTAAAGGTTCAAGAAAAGAATAATTTGGCGTTGTTAGTGAGTTCCCAATCTTAACCATTATTTTGTCTTAATGCTGTCTGCTTCGAAAGTATCATCTGCTAAAGTGATATGAGATTACCAATTTTATGTCTTTTCAACGTCCAGAAACTAAGATATATGTGTCAAGCTGTTTGAATAATCTGGATGAGATGCTGAGTTACTCAGTGTCTAATCAGAGTCCTGTCTGCCAAAATATTCTAGGAAAGTCTAACCCTTGCACAGGAATCCAGATAAGGGGAGTATTTCAAAAACTAAAATCTTTATTTCTGCATTAAACCCAATGGTGTAACTACTCGTTAGAATCGTCTCGAAGAGATGTTTCTAATGAGTAGTAACACCATAGGATTTAGTGCAGCATTAGTTAGAAAATGTTGGATTTGATCACATTACTCCCTCTTATCAATTCTGGAACCCTGCGAAGTTGCAGTATGGGAAACAAGTATACATACAGCAAAGCCCTCTGATCAGGGTCTGCACTTTTTCCATGTTTTAGATATTTTTGGGGACACACCTCTCAAATCAATTTAAACTAGTCAGTTATCAGAAAATGGATCAGTCTATTTGAAAATTTAGCAGGGGCTAAGCTGGGCAGGATAAAGATTTGCACAGCATTTACAGCAAGATCAAGCCTGGCTGTAAATGACATCTTTGGTATTTCCTGGTAAGAAAGAAGGGATTGGCTTTTGCTTTAGCTCACAGAAACCCGCACTCAGTTCTAAATACATTGCGCAAAAGTTCTGATCCAGAACCAGTCTGTACAAATTTGGAATTTGATCAAGATTCAAAATGTTACGCAACACTTATTTTCTTTCTAAAATATTTGAGAAGAATGTGCTAACGTTAACCAGGAATCAGCTGATGGCATTTCGAAAAGTTTGGTTTTTGTTCAGGCTCAGAATGGTTAAAAAAAGCTGAGTTGAAAACTTGAAATTGCATACAGTGAAACTTTTGTTCAGTGAGTAGGCATTCAATAAAAAAGAACATGGCAACCTCTAAAGATTATAGGTTACAGTGACGTCAGTGAGCGTTTAAACCTTTACCTCATAGCCTGTTTCTAGTTTTGAAGATATGTGACCACTTAAAGCAGGTTGAAAGTAAAGCAGAATGTGCCTGAAGGCACATTCTGCTTTACTTTCAGCCTGCTTTAAGCTAAATACTCTGCTATAGGATAAAGAAAATATCTCATGAGTTTCCGGTACATATTCATCATTCATGACTATAAATTTGAATTATTTTCTTTAGTGGAGGAATAGATTATAGGAATAGAAAGGTTTGGTTAATGGGTTAATGCAGGACAACAGTTATGCAGAAAGCTCCTTCTCGAGCTTCCTGCACTAGTTTTGTCCCACAGTAAGCTTCCAACATCAAGTTCATTGTTGGAATGGCTGTTGATGTGTTTTGTTTAGCTCTAAGTTGCATGCTAGGTTAGTTGACCTTGTTTCTGTCCTCTCAGCTGGCACTGTAATCTTTTGGGAGTGTTTGACCTGAAAGTAAGTGCTGAAGATTGTAACAGTGATTGGCTGATAATATTATACTCTTTATCCTCTATTTTACAATGATCAGGACCTACACCATAGGGGGAAAGAGTGGGAATTATTAACCCTTAGCCTGCCACTCACGACTATAGCTCCATATGCAAACAGCTTGGATCCGAATGAGACGCCGAGTAACACTGCGTCTCATCCGGATCCATGCTGTTTGACACTCCGACAACATTTTCAGCAATTTTGAGCAACTTTGAAGCACTTTGAAACTTGAAGCAGACGAGAAATATAGCAGACGACAATTTATTTGGCGGGCTAAGTGTTAATTGTTTTAGTGCTTGGCCTATCACAAAAAAATTATTGATTGCTTTTAGCCTTTCAATGCTATGATATGGATTATAATTCATATTTAAGGTAGATAACAGAAGGAACTTCCTTTTTAACCCATTACCACCCATAAATATGCCTTTTTACACCTTTAAATTTATTCCTCCACTGAAGAAATAGTTCCACTTTATTAAGTCATGAATAAATATCATAAGAAATATTTTCTATAATCTAACAGAATGGTAGCTTAAAGCAGGCTGAAAGTAAAGCAGAATGCGCATAGGCGCATTTTGCTTTACTTTTAGCCTGCTTTAAGTAGTCACCTGTCATCAAAACTAGAAACAGGCTATGGGGTAATGGTTTAAACTATCAATTAGTTTGAACTGTATGTCTTGTCTGATCTGGATCGGGATGATGACCGATTGCAGCAATTGTACTCAACCAATAAAGAGGTGAAACTGTTCCTCAATTCTGAAATATTCTGCTCAAGGAAATGGTTTATAGTGCTCTAAATTCTCTGCAGCAAATACAGAAATTGATCAGCAGTTAGATCCTGATTATGAGCATGCCACTCACTGTGCATATATCTGATCATCGGGATTCTCTGGGTGGTAATACAGGACTGAACTCTTCTCTGGGTTGGAATGCAGTCTGCTTCCAAATTGCTGTTTAACCCATTGCTCCATAGATGCACATTTTATGCCCTTAATGTTATTATTCCTCTGCTGAAAAAAATTTATACTGTCACGAATGTGCTTAATAAGAAATGTGTTACATATATTCATGCAGATTGTAGATTAAAGCAGATGATAGCTTAAAGCAGGTTGAAAGTAAAGCAGAATGTGCCTTGAGGCACATTCTGCTTTACTTTCAACAGGTCTGCTTTAAGCGGACACATGTCTTCAATACTAGTAACAGGCTATGGGGTAAAGGGTTAAGTTTTATCCTGCTTGTATCAAGCAGACACCAATTTAGTTGTAGCTGATAAATCTTGATCCAGACATTTGGCATTGAATCTGATCACTAATATATTAGAATGATTGATTGGCATAAACAGTTAAACAAGTGTTTAGCAAAGACTTTTAAAAGTTCTTTTTTAAAAAACAGGCAACTGCTTAAAGCAGGGCAAAAGTAATGCAGACAGCTTCTTAAGACGCATTCTGCATTAACTCTGATCTGCACTATGCTGCCACTTGTACTAAATTCTTTGATTGCTAGCTGTGAATATTTGCGTTTTGCAAATAGTATGAATCCAGATCAGACACAGTGGCCTAGTGGTTACAGTCACTGACTTACATCACTAAGCTCCTCACCACTGTGGGTTCAAATCCCGGTCGGGGCATTCATATTTTTCATGTGTGGAAGCCTTCCAGCTGGCTTGTGGAAGGTTGGTGGTTCTACCCAGTTGTTGATTTGTGTCTGAAACAGTGCATAAAGGGCTTCTGGGGTTTTCCTTCATCTGTAATTGGCTGGATGTTGCGATATGACTGAAATATACTGTTTATAGTGACGTAAAATCATAATAAATTAAAATTAAACCAGATCAGACACCTTTGGATGATGAAGTCTGATCAATTTGATCCATTTATGGAACATGATTCAGAGACATAATTATTTAATTTTAGAATTTGAGCAGTTGTCAATATTTGTCAATATATTGTTTTCTTTAATATACACAAAGCAATTTAAGCAAAGGATTGACTTTGGTAGAGTATCAATTCTGGGTTTAATATATTGTCATTAGAATGGTTTCTTGAGAAAAATGGAGGTGGAGATTTATAGGGCATCCTATCAGGCAGAGCTTAACCCTTACCATGCTGAATGTTCAAATAGGCTCATCCTTCTCCTCATAATTGACAAGTCAACATTGAAGGGGTTTGTCCATATTTAAAATGATGGAAAATTTACAGTGCAGAGGTCCGAGGGTGGGAGCACTAAGATCTACACTGTTTTCAAAGAGTGTATAAACAGATACAGTTCGGTATTTCAACTTCCATATTTCTCCACCAAACTGTATCTTGTGACTACTCATTAGAATCTGTCTATAGACTGTTTAGTCACAACATAGGTAAGGAGAAATAAGAGATAATGTTAGAAATGTCTAGGTACTCAGAGTTACCTACTCGGAACCTCTGTGTAAGGCTGTGTATATCTGGTTCCAGCACTGTAAAGGTTAATACTGGGGATTCCTGGAGTGAGAATGTCACAGATCTTGAGCAGTTCACCAGCACAACTCGGGCTGGAATTAACATTGATATATTATCATGGGGTTTTCCCTAGACCATTTCTATGCTAGAAAATTGTATACTATGTATTTATTTAACTACCCAGAATTCGAAGTACACTGGTTTATGTTTTTCGTAACTGAAATGATTCACAAGGGAACCTAATTACCGACAAGATGGCTTTAAGTTGGACTTCTGCGAGTTCGGTTTTATTTGGATCAATGGATTTCAGAACAGATGTCACGGCATGATATCATACGATGTTCCCTCTCTACAACGGCCCTCCCAACAATGACTCCCTCCTTACAACGACCCTTGCCACAGTTCCCCAAACAGGACAATTATGTCTTAACACTTTTACTGTTGCAATATCGTCTGGTTAAAGTTGTTGGCTGCTGTTTTTCGCATAGTTACATATTGGCAATTTTGACAGAAATAAACTTAATGGCCAGTGACAAACAGCTTGAATCCAGATCAGACGCCGGGTAACGAAACTATTTGCAAACCTAAAAAAAAATCCCTTCCTATAACAACTCCCTCCGAACAACGCACACACTTTTTGTCTCCCATTGGATGTCGTTGTAGAGAGGGAACGCTGTACATGCACAACTGAATCTAACTGATACATGTATCCTCATTATTCCAGCAGACTTCTCTGTAAAACATTGCTACAAAAAGGGAAAAAATAAATTGAAATGTATTTTGTTAAAACGCCATCAGGCAAAGTCTAGAACTACAAACAAATCACACTGTCATTATACTGTAATAGATTGCTTAACCTTTAGTACTATGCAGGCAAATTTATGACTTTTGTGGTAAAGTTTGGATCTAGATAAGATGCTCAGTAACTCTGCATCTCAGGATCCAACTGACTTGACACATACTTGCCTGAAATTAAACGTAATTAAATCAACTCTAAGAATTGATGATGACGTCAATCACATAGCTTGCTAAAGGTTAACGTTTTCAGAAATAAAAAATAAAAAATGTTTTCTGCTTCAAAAAACTCATTCCTCTATCAGCGCTCCAGAAAAAGGGGAGTATTTCAAAAACTAAAATCTTTATTTCTGCATAAAACCCTATGGTGTCACTACTCATTAGAATCGTCTCTTCGAGACGATTCTAAAGAGTAGTGACACCATACGATTTTGTTCTTAAAGAATGAGAAAATGTTGGATTTATACCATTTACTTCCTGTTATCTGGAGCCCTGCTCTATATTTCTGATGATAATACTGCAGGGTTGCATCCAGATCACCCATTGATTTACTCAGCAACTGATAACCTGTCGCCAAAGTGTTAACAAAGGGAGATCAGGATATTGTTAGCACTCAAATAGTTAAAAGTACACATTAAAAGTACTTTAGAGTGATTGATGGAAAATAACTAAAAATACCGTTTGACTAATTATTAATTGGACCCGCATTTCCTTTGATGCAGTCGCAGTACAGTTTATTTAGCAACTACAGTCAAACTTGTATGAACCTGCCACTCAAAAAGAGACAGAATATCAGTCTTTGATAAAGCTGGCTACTTAATAAAGGACAAAAGTAAACAGAGAGCTTCCTGAGCTTTCTGCCTCACTTTTGTCCCTTACTTGAACAGTTACTAGCTTTTATAAAGCATCAGGCTTCTTTAATTAAAGAGTAGCTAAACTAGCCACACGTTGACTAAACATCAAAGCCACCTATTTTCCATATCAAAACTATCAGACATATGTTATAATGGAAACTGCGCTGGCACTTTGTACATGTATGTTTGTATTGCATGCATCCTTAACCCATTACCCCATAAACACGACTTTCTACGCCTTTTATTCTTTCCTCCATTGAAGAAAACTATTTTCTATATCTTATCAGATAGTAGCTTAAAGCAGACTGAAAGTAAAGCAGAATGCATTCTGCTTTACTTTCAACCTGCTTTAAGGGGTCAACTATTTTCAATACTAGAAACAGGCTATGGGGTAATGGGTTAATGCGGAATAATGCAAACAGCTTCTGTCAGAGATTTCTTCATTGATTCTGTCCTTCATTAATCTGTAGCCTGCCGTTAAAGGTGGTCTCCATGCTCTAAAAATTCTGAGTATCGTACATGTACTCTGCATTGCTGCTACGATGACTGCTAAAGGAACACTTTAGATTTGGTGTTTAAGATTGATGGCAGCTAAAAGCAGGCTGAAAATAAAGCAGAAATGTCATGTAAAAGCTTCCTGCTTTACTTTCATCCTGCTTTAAGTCAATAATTCAATAGCGTGATATATGACTCATCATTTTAGTGGGTCTGATAGTGGGGCTTAATAATAACTTGAGTACCTTTGATACAGAGACATAGATGTTATTAGTGTGCATGTATGGGTAATTAAAATTGGCATTTATGGGGAGTTTTATTTTGGGCTTGTATCATTATAGGGTTCCTGTTAGACTAAGTTCCATTTTGTTTATGAAAATCAGACAGAAAGATTTAATGGATAAAGTAGACAAACTTCTTCATTTCTGTTGTTCAGCCAAGTAAAGCCAGGAAAGTCATTGAGGAATGTTTAATGTTATCTGTCTGTAAACTGTCTGAATATTGTCAGTTTCCAAAGTTGTCTCAACCCTTATCCTGCTAAAGACAGTTTTGCCTACATTTACAAACCGTAAAACCGAATTACGCAGCGTCTGACTATTTGCCACTCGTCTTCAACCTTTTGTTTGTTTGGAAAGCTTAAAGGCTAATTTTGATTTATTTTCACTGACAATATATATATTGAAGTGGAAGTCAATTCAGCATGATAACGGTTAAAGTTAGAGGAGTATGCTTTACTGTATCTGCATTTAGCAGTCACCTGTCTATCAGCTCGACATGCTTCAAAGAATGGTCGATACATATAACCTGCTTATTCTTTGAGTCTCTTTGAAAGGGACTTAGTTAAACATAAATGTGTATTCTCATCAGGATGTGAACTTGTCTCAACCTTTAACTCCATAGTCTGTTTGTAGTATTGAACATTATATAGACCTGTGACCACTTAAAGCAGGTTTAAAGTAAAGCAGAATGTGCCTTATGGCACATTATGCTTTACTTTCAGCCTGCTTTAAGCTACCATCTGATAGAATACAGAAACTATTGCTGACTAAAATTGGATCTATTTTCACCAGTGGAGTACTGAATTAAATGCGTAAAAATGTGTATCCATGGAGTAAAGGGTTAAAGACTGTCTATGTATAGTTCTATCTTTTGGTGATCACTGAACACGGGGTTTGACTTTGAGTGCAATGTGGAGTAGTGTTCAAGTAGTACAGACAGTATTGATGATGCATTGTGTACAGGTTCTGGAGGGCAGTTAGGGATCTGTAGGCCTGCAGTGACCTTGACATTGATACTGCAACAATAAGTGGACTGCTGAATGAAATGAAACGTGATGTCTGTGACTCTTTAACCTTGTGAAGTGGATGTCGTGTGTATATATGTTTACAAGAAACCACTGCCATTTTGTCAAATTCAAAGCTTGTACAGTATGTGTCTTACCCCATAGCCTGTTTCTAGTTTTTAAGACAGGTGACAAATTAAATCAGGTTGAAAGTGAAGCAGAATGTGCCTTAAGGCACATTCTGCTTTACTTACAGTCAGCTTTAAGCTAACATCTGTTAGGATATAGAAACTATTATGGTACATATTCCCTACTGTATAAAGTGGAATAATATAATTTTCTACTGCAGAGGAATAAATTAAATGCATAAAAGGGGTATAAATGGAGTAGTTGGTTTAATTATATTTGTGGCAGAAAGGGTCAGCTAATAATTCCACTCAACTTGCTTAATGCCCAAACAAACCCTATATCATTACTACTCGTTAATTAGCTCACCTGAGCCAAAGGCTCAAGGTGAGCTATTGGGATGGCCCTGTGTCCGTCGTCGTCCGTCGTCCGTCGTCGTTAACAATTGCTTCAAATGACATCTCCTCCTATACCGCTTGACAGAATTCAACCAAACTTTACAGAAATGTTCCTTGGGTCAAGCTCTTTCAAATTTGTTCAAAGAATTAAAAACAATGCAGAACTCTGGTTGCCATGGCAACCAAAGTGAAAAAATAAGGAAATCTTAAAAAATCTTCGTCAAAAACTGGAAGGGCCAGAGCTTACATATTTGGCACATAGCATCATCTACTGGTCCTCTATCAAGTTTGTTCAAATTATGCCCCTGGGGTCAAAATTGGCCCCGCCCCGGGGGTCACAGATTTACAAAGAGTTATATAGTGAATTTTTCAAACGTCTTTTTCTCTGAAACTAATGTGGCCAGAGGATTGATATTTGGCATGGTGACACTTCTAGATGTCCTATACCAAAACGTTCAAATGGTTCTGGTCTGTTGCATAACTAGGTCACAGGAGCTAAAAATAGATTTTTAGCTCACCTGAGCCGAAGGCTCAAGGTGAGCTGTTGTGATCGCCCGCCGTCCGTCGTCCGTCTGTCCGTCTGTCCGTCTGTCCGTCCGTTCAAATTTACTTCAAGCGACAACTCCTCTGAAACCGCGAGTCTGAGGAAAAAACTAATTTGCTCACGGTGTTCCTTGGATGCTTCTCTACAGAAATTGTTAAAATGAAACTTTAAAGTGGACTACTTATTGAAATTTATTAAAAAAAGTGAAAAACTTTAAACAAGTATTTTGTAAAAAACCACTGTTCCCACACCTTAGATATTGCATGAATAGTATCTTCTACTAAATCACTTTCAAAATTGTAAAAAATCAAAACCCTAGGATCAAATTTGACTCAACCCTGGCCATATCAGTGCTTTTTGATGCAGGTCTGACAGTAAAAACTCTCTAATGATCCGTTTTATACAGACGCATTGTATCTTCCAGGCTAAGAAGCTACCCTTATACTAAATGCAACATTTTTGCAAACAGTTTGGATCCAGGTCAGATGCCACATAATGCTGCATCTAATCTGGATCTAAACTATTTGCCACTCATTTACATATTTTCTTATATTAAGAAAATATAAGTTATTATTTTTTACATATTTCACATACAAACATTTGGAGCAGACAACAGTTCAGCATAATAATAGTCATTTCTCTCTGAGACCGTCTCCAATTGCATAACTGACCCATAGCTAGCTCTGAACTCAGGTCACTGAGATACATAACAGAAATGAAAGTGATGTCTGCTATTTTATGCTCAAGCACAACTTAGTTCGAGGCATATTACTTTTGGTCTGTCTGTTTGTTTGTTTGTGTTTTGTTTGTTTGTTTATCTTTCTGTCTATCAGTCCACAATTAATTCTTGGCCATAAACAGTATGGATCCAGGTCAGATGCCACATAATGCTGCTTCTAATCTGGATCCAAACTATTTGCCACTCATTTACATATAGTTTCTTATATTTAGAAAATGTAAATAATGATATTTATTAACCTATTAACCCATACATATTCTTTTTTATGTCTTTAATTTATTCTTCCACAGAAGAAAATATTTCACTTTATACAGTCATTGTTGTCTTTAACAATTGCTTCAAATGACATCTCCTCATATACCGCTGAAAAGATTTCAACCAAACTTTACACGAATGTTCCTTGGGTCAAGTTCTTTCAAAATTGTTCAAAGAATTAAAAACAATGTAGAACTCTGGTTGCCATGGCAACCAAGTGAAAAAATAAGGAAATCTTAAAAAATCTTCTTGTCTGAAACTACAAGGGCCAGATCTTAGACATTTGTCACATAGCATCATCTACAGGTCCTCTATCAAACTACAAACTATGCCCCTGGGGTCAAAATTGGCCCCGCCCAGGGGGTCACAGTTTAACATAGAGTTATATAGTGAAATTTTCAAATGTCTTCTCCTCTGAAACTAATATGGCCAGAGCTTTGATATCTGGCTTGGTGACACTTTTAGATGTCCTATACCAATAAGGTTCAAATGGTTCTGGTCGATTGCATATCATCTACAGGTCCTCTATCAAGTTTGTACAAATTATGCCCCTGGGGTCAAAATTAGCCCCACTCCGGGGGTCACAGTTTTCATACGTCTTCTTTTCTGAAGCTAATATAGCCAGAGCTTTGATATTCGGCATGGTGTTACTTCTAGATGTCCTTTATCTATTTTGTTCAAATGGTTCCAGTCTGTTGCATATGTAGGTCACAGGAGCTAAAAACAGATTTTTTCAATGGAAACTTAAAAAAAATCTTCTTGTCTAGAACCCTAGTACCCTGATCTTAGATATTTGGAACATAGCATCATCTACAGGTCCTCTATCAAGATTGTTCAAATTATGCCCCTCGGGTAAAAAATGACCCCGTCCTGGACTTAAATCATTATCTCCATTTTGATGTACAGCTATTCTCAGGTGAGCGACATATGCCCCATGGGGCTCTTGTTTTCATTGAAACTTAAAAAATCTTCTTGTCTGAAACTACAAGGGCCAGAGCTTAGATATTTGGCACATAGAATCGCCTACAGGTGCTCTATCTAGTTTGTTCAAATTATGCCCCTGGGGTCGAAATTGGCCCCGCCCCGGGGGTCACCGTTTTACATAGAGTTATATAGTGAAATTTTCAAATGTCTTCTTCTCTGAAACTGATATGGCCAGAGCTTTGATATTTGGCATGGTGACACTTCTCGATGTCCTATACCAAAATTGTTCAAATGGTTCTGGTCGGTTCCATAACTAGGTCACAGGAGCTAAAAATAGATTTTTTTCAATTATAACTTAAAAAAATCTTCTCTTCTGAAACTACAAGGGCCAGAGCTTAGATATTTGGCACATATCATCGCCGACAGGTCCTCTATCAAGTTTGTTCAAATTATGCACCTGGGGTCAAAATTGGCCCGCCCCTGGGGTCACAGTTTTACATAGAGTTATATATAGAAAATTTCAAACGTCTTCTTCTCTGACACTTATATGGCCAGAGCTTTTATATTCGGTATGGTGACACTTTTAAATATACTTTACATAATTTGTTCAAATTGTTCCGGTCTGTTGCATATCTAGGTCAGTCCTGGACCTAAATTATTATCTCCATTTTTTCAGCTATTTTCTCAGGTGAGCGAAATATGCCCCATGGGGCTCTTGTTATAATTGTTGCAAATGGACGATTCTAGTACGAGTAATCACATCATAGGGTTTGGTTGAGACATGAGGGATTTTAGGCTTGTTCGTATTTGAACTACCAGTAAATCAACCAGGAGAATCTAGTGAAAACAGCCCACTGTGCTAAATGCTAAATGTCTTTGTCAGCTTGCTATGACTTGACTCTGCTGAAATGACACTGCTGTGCATAGTGTGTGTCTTTTGAATGACTTTTGGGAGATGTGATAGCATCTGAATTGGCCATATTTTACAATTTTCAATTACAGTCTTTGATTCAGGCTGAGACTGTTTTTGTCTCGCCTGCTTTCACATAGACAAGACTTATGATATTTCCAGGACTCCAGATAAGAGGGAGAAAACTATAATTTCAAACATTTTCTTCTTAATTAATGTTTCCTCCAATTTCTTTGTTTAACCCCATATATCCTGTTTCTAGTTTTGAAGACAGGTGACCACTTAAAGCAGGTTGAAAGTAAAGCAGAATGTACCTAAAGGCACATTCTGCTTTACTTTCAGCCTGCTTTAAGCTTATATCTGCTAGGATTTAGTAAATATTTGATGGTGCGTATTTATGAGTGTATTATTCATAGAAGAACTATATTCTTTAATTGAGGAATTATTAAGGGCACAAAAGGCATATCTATGGAGTAATGGGTTAAACTACTGATTACTCAATAGGATTGTCTCAAAGAGATGATTCTATTGACCAGTCACAACATAGAATTTGGTGCAGACATAAGCAGACCTCCAGAGAAGGAGAGTTTTTCAAATCCTAAAATCTTAATTTCTGCATAGCCCTATGGTGTCACTACTCATTAGAATTCTCTCTTTGAGACAATTCTTTTGAGTAGTAACACCATTATCCAAAGGATTGAATGAGGACCATAGTATCATGAGGTGTTGAGTGAGAAAATTTTGAATTTATTTAGTTTACTCCCTCTAATCTGCATGAAAGCCTACATATTAAGTCTTTCAGTATTTAATTGACATCTAGAGCAATGGGTACTGTATCAATGTAGTCTGTTTCAGTACTTTTCTTTTGAGTTATATAAAAAGAAAATCTTGCAAGACCATCTGGAGCTTTCTGCATCATGTATATCCTGCATTAATCAACCATTTTATTTAAGATTATCAATAGTTCTTCTACTAGGTGTTGGTGTAATACAAAACTCGGTATATGTCAGTTCTGACATTATGGAAATTGCAACTTTACATATAGATATAATCTCTGATTTTTAATAGCATTTTCATTGATGTACTTTCAGATGAATGAGCGTCTAATGCGGCTAACAGAAATATGTATGCCAAGCTCCTGTGCCGACTCCTTCACCAAGACTCCATTTTGAATGTGATCCCAGCCAAGTGTTCTGCATGCCGTCTTTACTCCTCCCTAGGTATTTACTACCGGCAATGTCTGACAAGAAATCACCTCCTCGAAAGGTAAATGCAGCGAAATAATAGCTATGTCTTATATGTGTCAATTGTAACAACCGCCCTGACACTTTCTACTGTCAAACAGACTATATTCACTGACAATTCAGTGTAGAAGCATGGAAAGCTTCTAGGACATGTACCAGATTTAGTTAATGCAGTGCAAAAGTAATGCAGAAAGCTAGTAATGCAGAAAGCTTTACTTTTGTTCTGCATTAAACTTTACCCTCATTGCTAGTTTCTCGGTGTTTTGATTAAGAAATATGACATCTTCAAGCAGGCTGTAATACAGTAGATATATCTCTATAGAGGTCATTATACCGACTCCAAATGAAACATTTCAAAGAAAGGTTAATATATGGTCATACCAGTATGTACGGTACCTTTTAGCCAGAATATATAGTCTTTGAACCCATTGCCCCATAAATACATTTTTTAACTGCTTTAATGTATGACAATACTTCTATAATTATAATTATACAAAGATAAAAAAGAATCACAAATATTTACCAAATTCTAGCAGATGGTAGCTTAAAGTGGGCTGAATGCATTCTGCTTTACTTTCAACCTGCTTTGAGTGGTTACCTATCTTCAATACTACTAACAGGCTATGGGATATGACCGAATCAAGGAACGAACCCGCAGCCTTCCACTCCAAAATCTAACACCACCCCTAATGACTTTTAACAAAACATTAAAATCAGCAGGTACAATTTTGAGCAGAATGGATTCATTTAGTATTGAAAGGGTTAAATGGAGACAAAAACAAGAAAATGTGATAGCATAGGTTGGAATTGCATTCCTTCATTGATAAAGTGAGAATAGTTAAGGATGTAATTACACCACATATAGAGTTTTAATCTTTATGCACTGCAAAACCTTACCTGGCTAAGCCTTTCAAGTTATGTAAACAATCTCAACCCGGTCTTCAACTTCCTTTCCTAGAGCAGTCCTGGGGTTTCTTTATGACTGGTGTAACTTTAATGCAGGACAAAAATAATGCAGAAAGCTCCTACAGGAGCTTTCTACATTATTTTTGTCCTGCATTAAGTATCACCTGTGTGTAGTGATATTGATATATCTATTGAATGAACAGTAAACCTAGGTGTAACAGTAGTTTTATTTGCATGCATGCACTGTATACACAGAATGCGTCTTCATATAAATAGAAAACTGCCTCTCGGAATCTAGATTGTGTGCACAAAATCAAAGCTTTTGATCCTGTTGAACTTTACTACATGTAAAATCAACCCATTACCCTTTCAATGCTGAATAGAATCTGATGAAAAAATGTCTGTTGAAATTGGCTTTGATTTCTGTATATTTACCGAAATACAACCTGATTTACAAACACTAACTGGAACCTGATCACTCTTATTATGTCTTATATGATGTGGGGCCATATCTGGGTCCAGGGTTTTTGCCAAGGTCTTGGTTTTCATTGGTTAAAGGGTTGATTACAGTCAAGTATTTGTTCAGAGACCATTCATTGAAATGTTTTATGCATTAATGTCTTAATTAAAGACAGGTGACTCAGCTTTAACATTCCCCATCCAGCCATTACCATGATATATAAAGGTGTTAACTGTTAGTTTCTGTTTTACTATCAACCTGCTTTAAATGGCCACACCAGTCCTAGGCCACATGTCTTAAAAACAAACAAAATTAGAGAGATGAATTAGATAACATTGACAAAAGGATCTTTTTCAAAAATATTTGAAGTATTTTCATGCAAGCAGTTTTGATTCAGACCAGAGGCCCAGTAACTCGATGTGTGATCAGGGTACAGACAGTTGTCTCTAGATTTCCTGCATCTGACAATCAAGGCAGCATTTGGAGAAGATGTCATGTATTTAGCAGTCAAAAGATTAACTGTTACTGTGTGGGAAACAAGTATATACATCATTTGCCAACAGTGTAGACCCAGATCCTTAAGGAGTTCTCTGAATAGGATCTGCACTGTTCGTCATAATGAAAAATATTTGTGGAACAAACTCCTCTAGGATCAATATAAACTGGTCAGTACATGTTAGGACATTTTCTATGACATTTGTGAAGTGGACAGTGTAAGGGTAGAGTGCATGTATGATTCACAGTTGATGAAGATATCATGACTTCTGCGTGCAACATGAACCCCATAATGTTATCTAATCTGAATATACAGTAACACACTATTGAAACCGCAAAATAAAAGGTTTGATGTCAATAACTAACCCTTAATTTACCCCACATCCTGTTCTAGTTTTGAAGACAGGAAACCATATAAAGCAGGTTGAAAGTAAAGCAGAATGTGCCTTGAGGGACATTCTGCATTAACTTCCAGACTGTTTTAAGCTACTCTCTGTTAATATATAGAACATATTGCTTATGGCGCAAATTCATAAGGCAGTGAGTGTTTCTAGTTTGTAAGACATGTCACCACTTAAAGCAGTTTGAAAGAAATGCAGAATGCCATCGGGATACTAGTACATATTCATGACTGTATAAAGTGGAACTATTTCCTTCAGTGGAGGAATGAATTAAAGGCAGAAAAAGTGTATTTATGGGGTAATGGGTTAACTGAATAGAAGTTACAGATGGTTTGATAGCCCAACTTTTATGAAATTGCCTTCTCCCAATTAGAAACTGTAGTCTTTACTTGCTGCCTTCACTACAAAAATATAAGATATTAGATTTTACTTTTAGATATATGTTGTACTGTTTGTCTTTGTAAATTATAAACAAGTATTTCATCATTCTTTGCTTGTCAAGCTGTGATAAATATTTCAGTCACCAGGTGTACATTTATAGTTTACATACCCACCACAGAAAAAGAGAAAACATTTCAATTGTTTTATTCATCTATGGCATGCTTGGTTTTAACCTATGTAGTTCCAGAACCAGATATACCAATCCTTGCGAACAGAGCAGACCCAGAACAGACTGAGAGGGCTCCTGCAGGAGCTCTCTCACCTTGTAAATGAGCAAAATGGATAGAGTTGATGGCTACATAAAGAGGGATGGTTGTAGTGTAAAGAGCTGTTTCTGCTGTACTTTTAGCCTGATTTAACCCATTACCCCATACATTCGCCTTTCATTAATTCATTCACTGTGGAAAATAGGTCCACTTTATACAGTCATGGACATGTACCATACATTCTGCTTTACTTTCAGCCTGCTTTAAGTGGTCACCTATCTTCAAAATTAGAAACAAACCATGGGGGTAATGGGTTAAGATCTAACATTGTATTACCTGGTTATGATGGCAGGACTTTATTTTAGTAACCCACTTGGTGTTGTGTGTGGGAAACTGTCAAAAGGTTCTCATTGTGCTCCATGGGGACTGACTGCATAATGCAGTGTATATATTAAATGATGTATCACCCTTACAGCAGTGGTAGTAAAACATGTATGCTTTTCACTGTTTATGGTTCATAATCCTTTACTCTATATAGCCTGTATCCAGTTTTAAGACAGGTGACCACTTAAACAGGTTGAAAGTAAAGCAGAATGTGCCTTAAGGCACATTCTGCTTTACTTTCAGCCTGCTTTAAGCCACCATCTGCTAGGATATATACAAATTTCGCTCAAAACAACCCTAAAATCAACATTGCTGATAAATTTTACAAAAATGGAATAATTTATATGAAAAATTCTTCATAAACGGTGTCAATTCATGCTCCATTGCCTAGCAGCTGTGCTCAAGTGAGAATAAATATTTGCGGTGAAGGTCGTAGCTGGTCTTGAGTGTAAACATGTAGAGAGAGGAGAGAGGGGAGTTCCTAATTGGAAACTTTGTACAAGTATATTGATTGAATCCCTAACACACATCTTACAGTTTGGCGCAGTTCTGTGGTACACCTCTCATGTTTTATTAATCTCACCACTGCGCTCATTCTTATGGGTTTCTTTTTCAGTACAGTCAATCTTGTATCAACTCTCTGCATGCTGCTTAAATTTTTTCCTCTGCATCAATTATTGATGTCCGCTACTGCTCTAAATATAGAATTTTCAAAATTTCTTATCAAAACAGGGTCAGAGTGTCTAACAATTTTGATCCTGATGAGACACGATGTCTCATCTAGATCAATACGGTTTGCACCGAAAATCATGATTTCGCCACTAGCGTGCACTTAATGGAAAACATATAGGTATACAATAGTCAATGCATGTGATTGTTATATGCAGCATAGAAAAAGTGCAGAAAGCTTCTACAATTTTTTAAGAGCTTCCATAGACATAAAAATGTGTATTTATGGAGTAATAGGTTATCAATATTCAGATCAGGCTTATTGGTTGTAGCTAGCATCTTTCCTTACCTACAGAAAAACTTTATTGACTCAATTTTACCCTTTTCTTCATGGATAGAATAAGCTGTGGGAGACTTCTTTACCCTGACAGATGACTGCTTAAAGCAAGCTGAAAGTAAAGCAGAAAGCTCCTACAGGAGTTTTCTGCTTTACTTTCAGCCTGCTTTAAGTTGCCATATGATCTATCTATGCCATGTCACTCTTTTCCCTTCTTTATATTTTCAAGACTGGGTGTCACCATCATTCTCTTATAAGTGAATGAAACGCCTGATGCCTGTGTCTATCCTTACAAACAGAATAACTGCACATACAGACTGCCAGTTATAGTGCCAGGGCCCTCAGGAAGGTGCCAAAACAGAGGGATAAAGATGTTCCAGTTGGACATCACCCCCTTGTGTAGATCAGTCGGCTGATGAGCAGTAAGAACTGCTTTCTCAACAGTTTTTGCCTACAGAAAATTCATGGAATATTTCATTATCAAGTTTCAATGTAAATTAGATGTTATTAATCAAACACATGAATATTTATCTAGCAGCCATCCATAGCCTGAACTATGCATACAGTATATAGTGCATTAACTCATTACTCCATAGAATGATACATATGTGGTGATGACATATGGTTTATTTGGAGTATAAAGTATTATAGTAAGTAAGAAGTTGACTCATTCTAGAAGTTCCTTTTCATATTTCCAGCTAATACTAATCAAATGATGAACAGTTTGGCTTCTGATCAGACACAGAGCTCCAGATAAGGGTAGTTTTTCAAAAACTAAAATCTTTATATCTGCATCAATTCCTATGGTGTTACTACTCATCAGAATCGTCTCGAAGAGACGATTCTAATGAGTAGTAACACCATAGGATTGGTGCTGAAATAAGTGAGAAAATTTTGAATTTGTTCAGTTAACTTCCATGGCACTTATCTGGAGCCCTGCAGACACCAACAATGTTGCATCTAATATAATTTTGATCTAAACTAGCAACAAATAGCTGAAAGGAAATATTGCTTATAAAACTCGGCATTTTATCATAGACCCGGATATTTCACCTTCTACTATATCATGTTAACCTTTTCAGATTTGAAAAAAAAACCCACAGCAGATCTTTACAAACATTTGGGGGATCCAGATCAGTCCTCCTTAAATGTGGGGCCTGATTGAGATCAAAGTGTTTAGTCACTAAAGTTCTGTATCTTTAACCAATTACCCCATAAATATGCCTTTTACATCTTTAATTTATTCCTCTGCTATAGAAATAGTTTTGCTTTATTCAGTCATGAATATGTACTATAAGAAATATTTTCCATATCCTAGCAGATTGTAGCTTAAGCTTGCTGAAAGTACAGCAGAATGCGCTTTTAGGTGCATTCTACTTTCCTTTCAACTTGCTTTAAGTGGTCATCTATCTTCAGTACTAGAACCAGGCTATTGGGGGGGGGGGGGGGGGGGGGGGGGGGGAAAGGGTTAAATATAATGAATTTCAGAATTTCGGCAAACCACAACAGTTGTTTACTGTTGATAGGTTTGAGTTTTCTTTTATCAAGTTCAAAAGCAATGAAAAAGTCACCGATATTGCGAAATACCTACAACAGGCGACGGTCTATCTTACCTGACAGATGAACAATATGTTTAGTCCTCACTTGTTTTTGTTTGTTTCAAAAGAATTTTACTCATCCTTGTTAAAAACAATGAAACAACAGCTGGCCTGTAACTTACAGTGACAAAGGAAAGCTTTGTTAGCGCAGAAAGAAAAACAAAGCCTAATTAGTCCCCCATTAAAATGACAAAGGAAAGCATGGTAGACCTAGATGACATTACTGCAAAAAATACAGTTCCATAAAGGTGTACTCTCTACTGCATTTAAACTAGGGACAGTTTCATAGATGGAATTCAACCTGCCATTTTAGCTCTAAAACAATGAAAGTGTTACGCAGCGTCTCATCTGGATTCAAACTCTTTGCGAAGGTAGTCAGTGGCATATATTCACTGCTAGCATGCAGAGTTAACTCTTTGCACGCTAGCGGCGGATATAGTTGCCACAGTCATAACCTTTGCAAACAGTTTGGATCCAGATGAGACGCCGCGTAACGCGGTGTCTCATCAGGATTCAAACTCTATGGGAAGGTAGTCAGTGGCATATATTCACTGCTAGCATGCAGAGTTAACTCTTTGCACGCTAGCGGCGGATATAGCTGCCACAGTCATAACCTTTGCAAACAGTTTGGATCCAGATGAGACGCCGCGTAACGCAGCGTCTCATCAGGATCCAAACTGTTTGCCATTCTGACCCTGAATTTAAAAGAAATTTTGAAAAATCCTAATTTTAGAACAAATTTAAAGCAGACGACTATTGTTGCAGACGAAAAAATTACCCAGCATGCAAAGAGTTAAACAAGTATGTCACAATAACTGATGAGAAAACGGTGAGCTGAGTTAACCTGATCTTGTTTACGGACAAACAGTAAAACATATGTAAACCAATCACTCAAAATATGAATTTGTGTTCTGATATTATGGCAGCAGCTTAGTACAGGACAAAAATAATACAGAAATTTTCTTCAGGAACTTTCTGCATTACTTTTGTGATGCATTAAGCAGTAGCCTGTCTTTAAGAATCTGTTTAATTTAGTGGTTTAGTTATTGTAATAATATCTGATAGTTGTTGACTGAGTCTGACATTGGTTGTGGATGTCATATACTCATGTACTTATAACTTATTGATGATAAAATAGCACTTTACCTATTTTTATCCCACATTATTCAATACTGTAAAACCCCTCTGTTATGGCCATGAAAAAGAGGGCTAGTTGATTGTATAAAAAGTCAGGTTGCAGCTTAATTAAGCAAGGTGACAGTAAATCAGAAAGCTCTTAAAGTAGCTTTCTGTTTTACTGTCACCTAGCTTTAAGTAGTCACCTGCCTTAAACACCTTATAATTAACATAATTTAGTGTTAGTAATAGAGAGGTTTTTACTGTACTCTGTCTTAACCCATCTGTGACCCCATAGCCTGATTCAAGTTTTGCAAATAGGTGACCTCTTAAAGCAGGTTGAAAGTAAAGCAGAATGTGCCTTAAGGCACATTCTGCTTTAATTTCAGCCTACTTTAAGCTACCACCTGCTAGAATATAGAAAATAGTTCTTATCATACATATTCGTAATTGTATAATTTGGAACTATTTTCCTCGGTGGTCACCGGGAATAAATTAAAGGCGTAAAAAGGTGTATTTATGGGGTAATGGGTTAAGAATGTGGCATGTACTGAGTGGCTGCTGTACACAGGTCTGCACTGAGGCTGTTTGTGTGTTTTCACTTTGTGGCTTTTTATTGGTCTCTAGTGTACAGTCTAGTTCAGGTGGTAGTGATTTAGATGGCTCAGATTTGTTAACCCTTCTAACAATGAAAACATGTATGGATGACATTTACTAACAGTTTGGATCCAGATCAAGCCCCACTTATGTTTGTCACTCGGATCCTGTAACTGTAGATAGAAAGAAGACTGGGAAATTTCAGAACTACAGCCGATGACATTTTCAGGAGAATGACAGTTACTCTGAGCATGACAGTTACTGACTCTGAATATTGAATGGGTTATTGGAGTGTGCATATTGTAGTGTTACACGCAGATTGGATTTAGTTCTGTGTTCATGAGTTGTGACTTTAAGGTTGTTGGCAGTGTGTATGCCGTATGGATAACACTATACATCTTTATCTAGGATGATCTGTACTTGCTCTGTGCACAAGAAAAAGTTAAATGTAAACCCACAGCAGTTTGAACTTTTGTTAGAGATAATGTGAAGGCCAAGGTATGTAAAAATTCACTTTAACCCATACCCCATAGCCTGTTTCTACTATTGAAGATAGGTGAACACTTAAAGCAGGTTGAAAGTAAAGCAGAATGCGTCCTAAGGTACATTCTGCTTTACTTTCAACCTGCTTTAAGCTACCATCTGCTAGAATACAGGAAATATTACTTTTGATATGTATTTACTTTATAAATTGAAACTATATTCTGCAGTGGAAGAATCAATTAAATGTGTAAACATGTGTAAAAATGTGTATATATATATGGAGTAATGGGTTAAATTGCTAGTCACATGCAGATTACTGCTACATGTCTTTATTTCTGTCTACATTGAAGTCAGGCAATGATTTTCACTTATACTATTTTGGCTTGAGATTTGTTCTCTTTTCAGCTTGTCCAGTCGGACAAGTGTTTTAAAAACATACTTGTCCTGAAACAATGTTTGCTTGTCCTGATGATATATAGATCTATAAGTATATTTGTTTCAAGCAGCTGTTCATTACAAATATGATAGGTGTCCCTTAAAATACGTCTATAGGACTTATCTGCATTACTTATGTCCAGCATAACGCAAGTGATATTATTTCTTTCAGTGAAAGATTTTGCCAAAAGTCAAGTTGTCCTGCTGGGCAACTAGATTGATAAATAACATGTTCTGACTCATTTTTAACTTGTCCCAGAAAATCAGACTGCTGTTAATGTCGAGCCCTAACAAAGAGTCAATGATGGGATTAAATGCAGATGGCTGCGGCACTTAACCCACTACCCCATAGTTGCTTCTTGTTCTGAAGACATGTGACCAGTGTAGTAACTTAATGCAGACTGAAAGTAAAGCAGAATGCATCTTAAGTTGCATTTTGCGACGTCCAGTCTGCTTTAATCTACCATCTGCTAGGATATATAGTTATTTCTTATGGTACATAATCATAACTGTATAAGTTGGAACTATTTTTTTCAGTGGATAAATAAAGGCATCAAAAGGCATATATATGGGATAGTGGGTTAATGAAGGATGACAGTACAGCTGAAATCTCCATCCTGCTTTACTCTCAGCTTGCTTTTTCAGAAACCATCTGTTGGATAACAACACTGAGAACAGTAATTCTTTAAGTGGTTATACACTGTTCTTTTTCAGTGGAACAATAATCGGGTGTGTGTGTGTGTATCTGTTGGTTTTCTCTGGTATTTCTCTCTCACTTGTCTGTATTTCCAACTCACTTGAGCTCTCTTTCTCTGTCTGTTTGTCTGTTACTCTTCTTGCTCTCTGTGTCCAACTGCTCTTCTTTTAGTAACCTCTCTTGTTATTTCTCCACTTCATAGATCTTGATCTCCCTCTCTCCAATCATTCACTCACTCAACTCATCCTAAATCTATAATTTGCCATCTGTGAATGCTAATCTTTCAGCCTGAGCAACTCTCACCCTGCTTACTTGCTCTCTTCCATGGCTCATTTAAACAGGATTTATTCTATCCTGCAGCAAAAAAAGTCAGAAAAATGAATTGGCAAATGTTTTTTTCTCTGCCTATTTTTTTGTTCATTATCATTTGGCATTTGTCATAGAAACACACACGGGAGGCATAAAGCCATGTGAACTGACAGTATTTTTCCTGCCTGAGATTTCCATGGCTTTCAGTAATGGTAAATGGCAGGGAGAAAATCAATCTCTTAGGCAAGTATGAAAATGACACATGATGGTCAATAACGTGATGGCCAGCTGTCATACAACTCCACACCGCCCACTGTATAATTACAATAGGCTCGTCCTCTCCCAACTCTGTGCTAACACTAATACAGTGCTCCCTCCCCACAACGGCCCTCTGAACAACAATTCCCTCCTTACAACACTCTCACCCCTGTTTCCCAAACAAGACAATTATGTCCAATTTACCATTTAACGGCTGCAAAATTGTCTGTTTAAAATTGTTTCCTGCTGTTTTTCTCAGTCACATATTGGCCAGTTTGAAAGAAAAAAAACACAATGATGAGTGACGAACAGCTTGACTCCAGATCAGTCGCCATGTTACACGGGGTCTGCATGGTCCGGAGTCAAGCTGTTTGCAAATATAAACCAATGTCCCTCCCTATAACAGCTCCCTCTGAACAACACACTTTAAGCCTACTTTAAGCCTAAGCTTTATCATCTGCTAGGATATAGAATTTTGTTTTAGTGCATGTTCATGACTGTATTATGGAACTATTTTGTTCAGTGGAGGAATTAATTAAATGTTCCTTAATCTATGGAGTAAATGGGACCATATAAAAATAAAACTGAACTGGATCAATATCCACAGTGACACATCGAGTTTGAGTCATTTAAAAGTTTTCAAAATGCCAGCCATTTTAGTCAATATCTGCTGTTTATTTAACTTGAACTTCATATTTGTGAAAAGGTAACAAAATGCTTCGTTCTCACGTATGTTAATTACTGTAAAATTCCTTAAACACTACCTCGAATTCGAAGGTTTGGTTTTGTGATCTTGGCAGGTGGTTGTTGAGCAAGATGAAAGTAAAGCTGAAATATTCTAAAGGTCTTAACTGTCTATTTTACTTCAATCATGCTTTAAGCATACTACCTGCCTTTGGTACAATTGTAGAGTTTCATTTCAAATGGTGATATTGGTGAGACTTTACTGTTGTATTCAAAATAACTCACTCAAAAGAGAATTAAGTGATCGTTTGGAGAAGCAATAAATTGTTAAGTATCCTACACTGTCAGTATTTCAGGACATCATGCATAGCTCTAGATAAGCGGAGTTTTCAAGCACTAGAATCATTTGGCTATTCTATGTTGTGACTTCTCATAACAACCCTTTTCAAGCTGAACATTCATAATGGAAGCTCGCTCACTATGAACACTGTTATTGTGAATATTAAACTAATGATATTTTCTATCAGGAAAACGTGCATTACTCAAGCCAGAGAGACTTTGTAAGAAAACAAGCAAGATGAAAGTAAAGCAGAAAGCTCTTACACTTTAAGCTGTCACTCTTTGCTTAAGCAATGAGTTAGATATAGGTAATTTGTACAAATGACTTGGGAGCAAAGAGAAGTGGTTACAGAACGTTTGGTAAAAATGTAGAGGAGAAAACATTGAAAATGTTTAGTCTACTTTCTCTGAATATAGAGTCCTACTGTTGGTCTTGTACATTTTAGAGGGTCCTAAGGTTTACTTGGAGTACTAGCTATGAATCCGCTTAGCGCTTGATCAAGATCTAGCTTGTAAACTATTTGGTTTGGAATTATGTGAATACAGTTAGATAGATGACCTGTACTAAACCTTTTCTATGCTGACATTTTCATATGCAATTTCACTTAATGCCTGCATAGAAAGGGTTAGAACTGTTTAATTTATCAAGAGTTTGACCAAGCCTTTTCACCACATATTTGAATGTGCACATACAATAAGACCTGTGCCATTCTAATGATTCGTTAAAGAGGTGTTGGTAATCTCTAAAAATATGACTGCTTAATGCAGCACAAAAGTATTGCATAAAGCTCCTACAGGAGCTTTATGCATTACTTTTGTCTTGCATGCAGTAAGCTGCCATCTGAATTACTGTCAATTTATCTTTTTAAAAGTGTCTGCTTTACTCCGGTTTTACTGTATGTGCAAACCCTACAAAACCAAAATATGTTAGTTTGTGATTGGTTGCTCTGGTCTTATCATCACAGGTTGGTTGTTTATATTTCCTTTCAAGTCATTAGGGCTTTTTGTGGACTGGCCAGATTAACCCTTACCATATACAGAAACATCCTATCCTTTGGTGTCCCATAAAACACATAAAAACACCATTTATTCATAATACATTAATTCATGGACAGATGTTTGCAATGAGTTGTGAGTCATATCTATACTTGACCCATTTTTCAATACACCTTTTTACGCCTTTGATTCATTCTTCAACTAAAGAGAAAGCTCCACTTCATAGTCATAATTATGCACAATAAGAATGTTTTTCTATATCCAAGCAGATGTTAGCTTAAACAGGATGAACTTAAAGCAGTGCTTTACTTTCAACTTGCTTAAAGTGTCTTGTTCGACTGATGGTTGCTGGCAGGTGACACACGTGTTCCGAGGAACCCAACTATTTTGTTAAAACTGAATGCAAAGACTTAGTTTATTCGTTATTGGCAGGTCATGATATGAATTTGACCCGCTCATTCCAATTTTATGCGTCCCATGAACGCACACAGTTTGGAAATGTGCATCCAAGGCGAAAAGTGTAAAAATCACTGATGGGTAAGCTATGGCTATAGGTGATGGCTATGGAGGCAGCGAGGACTGCCATTTCGCCGGATTTTTCCTAAATCTATGGATTTTTTTCCAGTACATGGTAGCTTAAAGCAGGCTGAAAGTAAAGCAGAATGCCTGCTTTAAGTAGTTGCATGTCAACAAAACTCTATACAGGCTATTGGGTAAAGGTACGATTCGTAAAATCGCACTTGAAAAATGCAAATTTGGAAATCTTAGGATTTTTCATGTCAACTTATGGCAGCCCTGTGGAGGAATGAATAAAACTTTCACACAGTCACATTATAATGACACTGAACCAACAATCTTAGCATGAATCTTATAATAATGCTGAGGGCCAATCTAGCTGTATCCTGTATTAGTACATTTCAGTCCTATAATAAGCCTTCGCACAAACAAGGATTCTACCTATTCCTTATAGAATTGACTTGTCATGCTTCTAACATTTCCTGAAATGAACCCTTGAATATTTTTAGCTCACCTGAGCCAAAGGCTCAAGGTGAGCTATTGGGATGGCCCTGTGTCCGGCGTCCGTCGTCGTGCGTCGTGCGGTGTGCGTTGTCCGTAGTCGTTAACAATTGCTTCAAATGACATCTCCTCCTATACCGCTGAACAGATTTCAACCAAACTTTACAGAAATGTTCCTTGGGTCAAGCTCTTTCAAATTTGTTCAAAGAATTAAAAACAATGTAGAACTCTGGTTGCCATGGCAACCAAAGTAAAAAAATAATGAAATCTTAAAAAATCTTCTTGTCAAAAACTGCAAAGGCCAGAGCTTAGATATTTGGCACATAGCATCACCTACAAGTCCTCTATCAAGTTTGTTCAAATTATGCCCCTGGGGTCAAAATTGGCCCCGCCCCGGGGGTCACCGTTTTACATAGAGTTATATAGTGAAATTTTCAAACGTCTTCTTCTCTGAAACTAATATGGTCAGAGCTTTAATATTTGGCATGGTGACACTTTCAGATGTCCTTTACCTATTTTGTTCAAATGGTTCTGGTCGGTTGCATATCTAGGTCACAGAAGCTAAAAATAGATTTTTTTCAATGAAAACTTAAAAAATCTTCTTGTCTGAAACTACAAGGGCCAGATCTTAGATATGTGGCATATAGCATTGCCTACAGGTCCTCTATCAAATTTGTTCAAATTATGCCCCTGGGGTCTAAATTGGCCCCACCCCTTGGGTCACAGTTTTACATAGAGTTATATTGTGAAAATTTCAAACGTCTTCTTCTCCGACACTAATATGGCCATTATAATTGGTATGGTGACACTTCTGAATATGTTTTACGTATTTTGTTCAAATGGTTCTGGTCTGTTGCATATCTAGGTGACACAGGAGCTAAAAATAGATTTTTTCTATAAAAATTAAAAAATCTTTTTGTCAAAAACTACAACGGCCAGAGCTTAGATATTTGGCACATAGCATCACCTACAGGTCCGTTATCAAGTTTCTTCAAATTATGCCCCTGGGGTCGAAATTGGCCCCACCCCGGTGGGTCACTGTTTTACATAGAGTTATATTGTGAAATTTTCAAATGTCTTCTCCTCTGAAACTGATATGGCCATAGCTTTGATATTCGGCATGGTGACACTTTTAGATGTCCTTTACCTATTTTGTTTAAATGTTTCCTGTCTGTTGCATATGAAGGTTACAGGAGCTAGAAATAGATTGTTTCAATGGAAACTTAAAAAAATCTTTTTGTCTAAAACCCTAGTACCCTGATCTTAGATATTTGGCACATAGCATCATCTACAGGTCCTCTTTCAAGGTTGTTCAAATTATGCCAATTGGGTAAAAAATGACCCTCTCCTGGACATAAATCTTTTTCTTCATTTTGTCAGTTATTCTCAGGTGAGCGAAATATGCCCCATGGGGCTCTTGTTTCTTACAGTCTAACAAGGTGGATTCTGAAACCAACCAAGAAGTAAAGCAAAAAGCTGATACCAGAGCTTTCTGCTTCACTTAGTAAGGCCTGATTTAACCCTTTCCTACATAGTCTGTTTCTAATATTGAATATAGGTGTCCACTTAAAGCAGGTTGAAAGTAAAGCAGAATGCGCATTAAGGCACATTCTGCTTTACTTTCAACCTGCTTTAAGCTATCATCTGCTAGAATATAGAAAATATTTCTTATAATACATATTTATTACTGTATAAATTGGAACTATTTTCTTCAGAGGAGGAATAAACTTAATGCGCTAAATGGCGCTTCTATTGGGGAAAGGGGAAAGTCACATTTCACCAAGCTATAGGGGAAATAGTAAAGTATATAATTATTATGCTACAGTCAAGGATAAAACCAACAAGAAACAAGGTCAATATGACCCATCTTTTTAATACACAGGAGTTTACATGTTTATCAAGAGTGTATCACTAGTAACAGTCCGTAGGGGTTTTAATCTTTTCACCACCATCCACTCTTTTCATAAGCTTTACAGAAAAAATGCACCACAAAGGGTTGAACCTTACTGATTCTGGGTTTAGTGAGATTCAATGAATAAATAATATAACATACATGGTGATGTCTAAACCCATTACCTTATAGTCTGTTTGGTTAACTAGATTTTACCATTTCATCTAGAGTCAACACAACTGATTACAATGCTTTGATACTCTTGCAGTTGTTGCCTTGGACCACTACCAATCCACCCATGTTATCCAACCTTGTTTATGACATTGACCTTCACCTAATTTGGAATAAAAATAGAATAATTTAAATGGGCTATTTCTTGGTTAACTAGATTTTACCATTTCATCTAGCATCCACACAAACTACAATGCTTTTTAGCTCACCTGGCATGAATATGCACTATTAGGTCAAGTTCTAATATGGTGGAATTTGGTTCGTCTCATCTGGTTCCTAACATTTTCCAATGTTACTACGTTTCGGGCTGGGTAATAAACATATTTGGAGTATTATTACCTGTAACAAAAGGTCATCTGCAGGACCCTCTCTGACTGTGTTAATTTTCTAGTTGTATACTGATGGTGGGGTAATGATGTGAAGCTTGCAGACCTAAGAAGCATCATTCCTACTCTTGTTTTGATAATAAAAGTTTGGAAATCGCCCAAGGCAGATGCCAGTAAACTTTGTATGGATTACAATAAGAGCTGCCTATTAATAACATTCAGAAAAGACATTAAATTGTTTGTGTCAAAAGACAACTAGGTACTGGCAGCTTCAAGGAATATAAAGTTAAACAGAAAGCTTTTTACCTGCAGTTTGCTATCAGCAGCCACCTGCCTGAAGAACACTAAATTGGTGTTGTGATATGGACATAGGTCTGGGTATTACTGTATTTGAAGATGCTGTCTTTGGTAAAGAGTGTACTGTTAGATCTAAATTTTAATGATGTAGCAAGGTAGATCTCTCAAAAATCACAAAAATATATCAACATTCAGTAGTTAACTCTGTTCCCTTTTCAGACCTTTAATTTATCTTAGAAATCCCTTTTTATGCTTCTACCATATTCTGTTTAGAGTCATTACAAAAATACATTTTCTCTAGCAAAAAAAAAACCAAGTTGTAAAGCAGGCTGAAAAAATGCAGCAGATATACTGGTATATTTTCTAGGACAATTTCTACATTACTGTCAGTCAGATTTACGCTATTACTCCATAAATACCCCTTATGCATTTAATTCCTCCACTGAAGAAAATAGTTCAATTTTATACAGAAATTAATGTACAACATAAATATTTCCTATATTCTTGCAGATGGTAGCTTAAAACAGGCTGAAAGTAAAGCAAAAATCTGCATTAATGGACAGCCTGCTTTAAATGGTCATCTGTCTTCAAAACAAAAGAAATAGGCTATGGAGTTGCTGGTCACCCACTTGGCTTAATATTACCATTGGTGTAGATTTTCCTATTTTGATATGATTTAGAGTATTATAACTGCTATATTATACTATCTTACACACAACTGTAGTACAGGAAGTTTGTACTACTGAGCATGTATTTTACCCCTTGACCTTCATGAGGGTTAACATACCAGACATGTAACTGAATCGGACCAATGGAGGCAATGTTTTGAAATAGAATCTAGTCTGGAAGGAAAACAGAAACCAGACTTGGATCTGTTTCACCAGTTAGGCGGAAAAACAATGCATGAAAATGGCCACATTCTGGGTACAATAACGCCAGTGTACATGTAAGCAGCCTGTGAGATACATGGACAGTCTTTAAACCCATTACCCTATAAATACACCTTTTTACGCCTTTACTTTATTCCTCTACTGAAGAAAATAAATTCAATTTATACTGTTACGAATAAGAATCATAAGAAATATTTTCTATATTCTAGCAAAAATTAGCTTAAAACAGGCTAAAAGTAAAGCAGAATGCGCCTAAAGGTGCATGCTGTTTTACTTTTAGCCAGCTTTAAGTAGTCACCTATTTTCAAAACTAGAAACATGCTATGGGGTAATGGGTTAACCCATTACTCCATAGATATGTATTTTGCATAAAACAATAACTTTTCTTTATAGCGATTCATGTAGCTTCAAAGAGTGGCCATTTAACATCAGTATATCTACAGTAGAGAAAACATTATTCTTTTTCATTTAAACGCAAATGCATGGCAATAAAACATAGAAAAAGACAACATTTTGACAATTCTGACTATTCATGTTAATCTGAGTGGCAAACAGTTTGGAGCCTGATCAGATGCCGGGTTACCTGGCGTCTGATCTGGCTCCAAACTGTTTGCAATGGAAATTATAGTTTAAAGCGTAAACAGGTTTATTGGGAAAGAATAAGGTTTTCTCCACTGTACCAGTATTGAAGGACATGGTCTCTCCAGCCATCTTGCTTGTGCATCTGTAATGATGTTGTATTATGTATGTTTTCAGGAGAAGCCTATTATTGTCAGAACACCATATTCAGATGACAAGGGTATGAAGAGGAAGCTGCTGTCACCTGGATCCCCAACGCTAGACGATGATGGTACGGCCTTAATTCTACTTTCCCCCTAACTCCATGTAAACCTGCAAAACATTAATTTCCGTCTCCACTTTTTGAGCACTGGGTCCAAGGTTATAAAGAGTTTGAGCTGAGTCTGAGTGAGTTCTCAAGCATTTGATTGGCCAGATTTGAGCCGAGGCTCAAATCTGACCAATCAAATGCTTGAAAACGACTTTGCACTCAATTGTAAAGCTTTATAACCTTGGACCCTGAATAGATGGATGAGCCTTTCTTCCATACACATATGTGCAAATGTTTTATATCCCTACTATGTTGACATCATTAACAGTGAAAGGGTTTAGTAACAAACCGTTTTACAAAACATGGATTTCTATTGAAAAGGTAACTTATACTGGACAGGTTGTTGCCTTAAAAACAAGATTATATTATAACCCATTACCACATAGCCTGTATCTAGTTTTGAAGGAAAAATTAAATTAACTAATTCTTTCATGTAAATATTAAATGTGTGAGAAGGCGTATCTGTGGAGTACAGTTTTAAACTCTAAAATTGAGTCTTCCATTTATACCAGAGTAATAAATAGGGGGTCTTAAATCTGGACCCAAACAGTCTGCAGAAATAATTCCCTAAGCCTTTTCGTTTTAGGTAAATGAACTCTTTCAACACTAAATAACTCTTGTGGGTTATTAGGTTCCCCTGTGGACCTTTTTAGTTACCAAAACATGAATCGGTCTACTTGGAATTTTGGGAAGTTTAATAAAAAAAATACGGGTCTAAATAAGCAAACAGTGTAGACCCTGATCAGAGGGCTCCTATAGGAGCCCTCTGATCTGGGTCTGCACTGTTAGCAAATGTACTGAGAATATTTTAAACAGGTTTATGGTGTTGAAAGAGTTAAGAGCTGCACTCCTCCCCTGTTTTGTACAAGCCCATTGTATGGCACTGATACGTAGGAACTCGTTTTAAGGTCTCATCCTATAGACCATTAGTAATGTTAGTGGTACAGCAGAGGCTCAAACCAGCGACACATGTATTTCTAGTCCAGTGAGCTAGCGCTAGACCATGGAATCGACTACAGTTATGATGTCACCCTGCCTTTAAAATACAGAAGTACTTTTGATTGCACAGATAGCTTAGTATATATTATAATAATAATGATGGAGGGAAAAAGGGTTGACCCATTATATCCCATACTACATGTATAGCCTATTTCTAGTTTTGAAGACAAGTGACCACCTAAAGCAGGTTGAAAGTAAAGCAGAATGTGCCTTAGGCACATTCTGCTTTACTTTCAACCAGCTTAAAGCTACCATCTAGTTTAAACAATATTTTATTCAGAAGAAAAGGATTGGACAACAGGCAAAGCCTATGTGAGTCCTCTCCAAAGCTACCATCTACTAGGATATAGACAATATTTCGTTGTTCCATATTATTAGTGTATAAAGTGGAGCTACTTTCTTCAGTGTAGGAATAAATTAAAGGCATAAAAAGGCATATTTATTCAGGAATGGGTTAGAGAGTGCCTATGCATCATCTTTTGAATGATCTGTCTCTTGGTTTATTCATCATTGTAGCTGGTATATTTATATGCATAAATTGATGTTATATGGTATTATGACTGTTATCCAACCTGAGATCTCATAATTTACAGTAGTACAGTCTAACCTTGATATCTCTACTAGCTTTCTTGACGAAAGTATTAGTATTTCTGCAGGTTAGTTTCATTATTTCACTATATGGCCCATGTCAAACATATCCTTATTTGAAAGTTAAAACATGGATTAGTCATGTTTTAATTTTGAAATACAAATATATTTGACTTTAATAGCGATTCGAGATATCGAAGTTCGCCTGTATATAATTTTATAAACTGAGATGACAAGGCAGAATGAGAGACCTTAAGAGTACATGATACTTAAAAGTTTGCCCAGGGCAAAGAATTTACCAACCCATTATCAGTTATCTTACTATACACACATTCGAAAAATATCCAAACAACCTCCTTATCCTTTCCTCTGCTGAACTTTCACAGTAGATTCAGAAATATTTGTGTTCTGTTTTAAACCCTTTCCTAGTGCCAATCACCTGTATTCAAATGTTTGCTTAAAGCAACATGAAAGTAAAGTAGAAAGCTCCTCTAGGAGCTTTCTACTTTACTATCACTTTGCTTTAATTTAAGCTACCAACTTTATTTAATAAGAATGGCTTTCCATTTGTAATGCTAATTAAGTGGAATAGGTGGAGGCATCGTGAGGCTCAATTAACCCTTTACCCCATAAACACACCTTTTTACGCCTTTAATATACTCCTCCACTGAGGAAAATAGTTCCAAATTATACACTTATAAGTATGTATCATGACATATATTTTGTATGTTCTAGAAGATGGTAGCTTAAAGCAGGCTGAAAGTAAAGCAGAATGTGCCTTAAGGCGCATTCTGCTTTACCAGTACTTTCAACTTGCTTTAAGTGTTCATCTGTCATCTAAACTAGAAACTGGCCACATGGTAATGGGTTAAGTGTTCAAATATATTTTACCTTCAAAATTTAATGTCATGACCATGACAATCATAGTCTTATTTAGATTCCTGTCTGGCTAAATTTCAGGCATGTATTGTTAAATTTGCTTTTCAGTTTCAATTCTTACCTTGACAAAGAAAATCTTGTTTATTCTATAGATTCTATGTTTGACTGTGTAGTTGCTATGATAGTTGTACATAGCATTTAGCAGAATAAGTGTGCCTTAATTAAAGAAACTTTTCCAAGAAATCAGTAACATTTTCCAGGAAAGCTGCGGTTAGCTTGCTATAATAGTGTCGGGTATAAAAATGAAAAATCGATGATACAGTTTTTTGCTAATTTGTTTTGAAAATGAAAAGAGTCTAGCAAAGCTGTGGATACAGTTGTTATTGAACGATTGTCTTTAAGGTCGATTTTTAAGATGATTGTCTTAAGGGGCATTCTGCTTTACTTTCAACCTGCTTCAAGTATTCACTTGTCTTCAAAACTAGAAACAGACTATGAGGGAAAGCGATAAAGGCTAAAAAATAGGTAAAGATGTCCTATGGCAGTTCTTTGGAGAACAGAGTTAAGTCAGAGACTTCAAGGACGGTCCGGCTAATCCAATTATTTCTGTTCACCATATCAGACTCTTGTTGTAATCTTACTCCTTGGATATCTGTCAATAAAAACTGGCCGCCTAGGGGAGAAATAACAAAAAACAAGTCTGAAGAAGGCTTACTACTGTGAATCTGTTCAATGGCTTCATAGTTTGGTGAAACCTACAAGTTGGTTGCAGAGGGATGAGGATAATGAACCAGAAAATATGGATCTTTGCAAATAGTTGGAAACGACATCTGAAATTAATTCAAAATAACTATAATCTTCCCTTATAGATGGCGTTTAGTGTTTCTTGACAGGTGTTTAAAGCAAGATGAAATTAAGTATCTTTCTTTGAGCATGCTTTAACCCATTACTCCAAAGCTTGTCCCTAGATTGGAAGACAGGTGACCATTTTAACACTGAGGTTAAAAGTAAAGCAGAATGCACCATAAGGCACATTCTGTTTTACTTTCAACTTGCTTTAAGCTATCATCTGCTATAAGAAAATATTGCTTATTATATATATCCATGACTGCATAAACTGGAACCATTTTCTTCAGTGGAGGAATCAATTAAATGTATAAAAATGCATATCTTAGAGTAATGAGTAAAGGGACCAAGATTTTGTTTGTCCTGCTTTAAGCTGGGGTCTATCTGAAAGACTGCCAATGTATCTCTATTTCAGTGTACTGTATTATCATCTCTAGGATTATTTGGCCGAAATATTTACCACCAATCGAACTGAAAGTCATATTTAGATGTCAAACATGCTCATCTTGCCATATCTTTATTTACTACATATACATGACCGTCAATGTATCATACTGATACAGAAATCTGGATGAGATGAGAATTTCATGTTCTAAAATCCATGTGTTTCACAAAACTCTATATAATATATTGTGACTACTCATTAGAAGAATTCCTTGGAGACAATTCTAACGAATTATGAGTCACACCATAAGGTTTGGTTGTGACATATTTAAGCCATTACTCCATAGCCTGAAGCTGTTTCTAGTTTTGACGACGGATGGCTACTTGAAGCAGGTTGAAAGTAAAGCAGAATGTGCATTGAGGCACATTCTGCTTTACTTTCAGCCTGCTTTAAGGCTAAGCTGCCATTTGCTAGCTGTCCTGATGTTAAAATACTTCTTAAGATACTAAACTTAATAAAGTGGAACTATTTTCTTCAGTGGAGGAATAAATTAAATGCATTAAAAAGTGTATTTAATTATGGTGTAATGAGTTATGAATAAAACATGGTTTATGTGATTTACTCTCACTTCCTAGACTCTGCTGAAACATTAATTTGGCCTGCATAGTTCACAGAGAGGCATTGACCAGTCGTGTCAGGTCAACGAAGGTACTAGGAGGTCAAATAGACAGTTGGCTTCATGTCTAGTTATAACTTTCAAACATAATGTGATAGTGAATTCATATTCACATGGAACACCATATGGTGTCTAATTGCTGTCATCTTGCTTTTAAACTCTTTACCATATAGCCTTATTCCAGTTTTGAAAATAGGTGACTACTTAAAGTGGGTTGAAAGTAGAGCAGAATGTGCCTTAATTAAAGGCACATTCTGCTTTACTTTCAGCCTGCTTTAAGCTATCGTCTGCTTGAATATAGAAAATAGTTCTTATCATGCGTTTTCATAACTGTATAATATGGAACTATTTTCCACAGTGGAGAAATAATTAAAGGTGTAAAGAGGCGTATTTATGGGGTTAATGGGTTAAGTTGCACAATCTGCACTCATATACCACCACTAGGTAGTGGAGGAAAGATACGAATCACTTTGCCCGTCGTAATACAGTCAGTTTGTTTGGCTTTTAACCTATTACTCCATTGATACTGTATAAAGTTAAACAGTTTCATTTTGCTTTCAATTTTGTCCTCCACTGAAGAAAATAGTTCCACTTCTAGTCATGAATATTTGTATCATGATAAGAAATATTTCTTATATCCTAGCAGATTGTGGCATAAAGCAGGTTGAAAGTAATGTAGAATGTGCCAGGCACATTCTGCATTACTTTCAACCTGCTTTTAAGTGGTCATCTGTCTCCTAAACTGGAAACAGGCTATGGGGTGAAGGGTTAACCAATTACCCCATAGCCTGTTTCTAGTATTGAAAATAGGTGACTACTTAAAGCAGGCTAAAAGTAAAGCAGAATGCGCCTTAAGGCGCATTCTGCTTTACTTTCAGCCTGCCTTAAGTTACCATCTGTTAGAATACAGGAAATATTGTAAAGTGGAACAATTTCTTCAGTGGAGGAATAAATTAGAGGCATAAAAAGGCATATTTTTGGAGTAATGTGTTAAGCAGTTGCTATACAAGAGGCTTGTAATGATGTGCTGTGAGAATGCAGAAATGTGCAGCGGCGGAAATGTTGGCCACTAGTCTCTTCAGCGTGTGTGTGAGCTATTTCCTTCCCAAGTGAAATTATTGAGTGGTTTGGGAGATTGTTTGAACAAGGCCATGTTCAGATTGGAAAATTGTGTATTCTCTGACCTAGTTTTGGTGTTATTGAACTGCTGCAGATCTTTATGATTATGGAGCAGGGCTTAGAGTTTTCATGGTTTTAAAATTCATTATATTTTGTCTTGTAGAAATTCCTTTATGTGTGTAAATGACAAATTCTTCTGGGAAATGCCTCTTCTTGTACCTAGTTCTTAACCCATTACCCCATAGATACGCCTTTCGACGCCTTTAATTCATTATTCCACTGAAGAAAATATTTTTAATTTATAGTCATGAACATGTGTCATAAGAAATATTTTCTGTATTCTAACATATGATAGCTTAAAGCAGGCTGAAAGTAAAGCAGAATGTGCATTAAGGCACATTCTGCTTTACTTTCAACCTGCTTTAAGTGGTCACCTATCTTAAATACTTGAAACAGGCTATAGAATAATGGGTTAACACTTTGTATTGAAGACAGGTGGCCACTTAATGCAGGTTGAAAGTAAAGCAGTATGTGCCTTAAGGCACATTATGCATGGTTTTCAACCTGCTTTAAGCTATCATCTTCTAGGGTATTTAGAAAGCGGACTGCATCTGCTAGGATATAGAAGAAAATGTTAACAGAGTAGACTCGTATGAGATGCTGCAGACTTTGGCAACTGTCCAAGGTCTATTGCACCATTGTAATTTTTAGTTTTGCATAATATTTAGTCTTTCTAGCATTCCCAGTAAATTCATCCTGAAGCTTTCTGACAAGCACAATGGCAGCCTTAATGGTATATAGACAACTGTATGGACCAGAAAATGTATTAATTCTTTGAAAGCCAAGTAATTAATAGTGTCATCTGCAACAACTTTAGTCTGTTAAAAAATTACTGCTTAAAAATTACAACGATCTGGAATTTCTTTTCAAAACAGTGGATGCTGAGATGCCGTGTTACTCGGTGTCTCATCTTGTTCCAAACTCAGTTTGCTAAGATAAATTTCGGCTTCACAATATTATAAGGGTTTTGATTACTATTCAGAACACATCTTTAACTCTTTGCATGCAGGGTAATTTTTTCGTCTGCCAAAATGGTCGCCTGCAACTATTCTAAAAATGGAATTTTCTAAATTTCTTTTCAAAACAGTGTCAGAGTGTCAAACAGTTTGGATCTTGATGAGACGCCGCCTAACCTGGCGTCTCATCAGGATCCAAACTGTTTGCACAGATACTCACGAATCCGCAGCTAGCTTGCAAAGAGAGGTTAAATAATTTTTGTTGTTGATTTGTTTGAAATCTTTCAGATTTTAACCCGTTGCCTGCCAATCATGACTTTACTGATATTTCATAATTTGCAAACAGTTTTGATACAGATTAGATGTTTTGTGTACAGCATCATTCTGATTGGATCAAGGCAGACAATATAACAGGGCTGCCATTTCTCCGGATTTTTCCTAAGTATTCGGATTTTTATCCTAGCAGATCGTAGCTTAAAACAGGCTGAAATTAAAGCAGAATGCGCCTTAAGGCGCATTCTGCTTTACTTTCAACCTGTTTTAAGCAGTCATGTGTCTTCAAAACAAGAAAAGGACTATGGACTAATGGTTCGGTTAGTAAAATTTAGTCTGAAAAATTGAAAATTTGAAATCTTAGGATTTTTATTATCAACTTATGGCAGCCCTGATATAAGGACAGAAGATTGAGGGTTAATGTTTGTCTTCTGCTTCAAAACTGTGATCAGCTGAAATCTCATTTCCCAATTACAGAAGTACAATCCAATGGACAGTTTTTAGCCTGGCCCAGCGCTTATAAAATGTTTCAGTTGAGTCTGAGTTTGTTCTCAAGCATTTGATTGGTCAGATTTGAGCCTAGGCTCAAATCTGACCAATCATATGCTTGAGAATGATTTAAGTCTCAACTCAAATGCTTTATAAGCATGGACCCAGATCAGATGCATAGTTCTAAATCCAGACTGATTTCAAATGTAAATGATATGTCCTTTAGCACTGCAAAAGTTGCGATAGTTTAAAATAAGGTTGTGATCAATTTCTGAACATAGCAAATTGGATTAGAATGGCACAATTTTTTCCCCATCTTGAGATTTTTTCCAGAACTCCAGAAGTATGAAACTGGTAGAAGTTTTTTATTTGGCTTGTTGTCTTGGCTGAGTTTATTTTTTCGGTGCTTTTCATGTCACTTAGTGGGCGAAAGTATTGATTGTTTGGGAAAAGACCTATGAGATATTGCTATGCCCTTTAGACTCAACACCTGCGCCAGGCTGTAATGACTGTTTGCTTTTGCCATTTTGGCCCTCAAGCCTTGTAAACTTTGTCATCCAAAGGTAACTGCCAACTGCTCATGATGTATTAACCCATTACCCTATGGCCTGTTTCTAGTTTTGAAGACAAGTTGCCACATAATTTAAAGCATGTTGAAAGTAAAGCAGAATGTTCCTCAAGAATTTTTTTAATCAGACGCTAATTAACTTTGCTCAACCTGATCTTGTTCTAGACTGTTTCCAGTAAAATCTAGTACCATATAACTCTGTTAATCCTTTACCCCCTAGCCTGTTTCTATAGTATTGAAGATTGGTGACCACTAAAAGCATATCGAAAGAAAAGCAGAATGTACTCAGACATGGAAACATAAAAAATATAAGAATACTGCTTAGCAGACAAAGAGTTACAATTTTTTTCATCTGTAAAAATTATTGTCTGCAACTGTTCTAAAAGTAGAATTTTCTAAATTTCTTTTCGAAACAGGGTCACTCAGTTTCAAACAGTTTGGATCCTGATAAGATCCCACATTACGCGGCGTCTCATCAAGATCCGAACTGTTTGTAAAGGTTAATATGGTTCTGCGGCTAGTATGCTAAGAGTTAGCTGGAATCAGTTTTTGTTTGTTCATGGATTATTCTGGCTTGCATGGACACCTCTTGGCCAAACAAAGATAAGATGGGCAATGACAACTTTGCTCTCAACGCTTTGGTTGTGCTAAGTAATATTGTTGTCTGCAATTATTGGCTGTGCTATTGTTATAGAATTTGGTGTAATTTCTTTTCAAAATAGTCATAAATGTCTTAATGAGACAGCCTTTAATGTATTCCTGCCTTGAAGAAAATATGTCAATTTGCAGCGTTTTTTTTCCTTCTTTGAACGGGTCCGGGGAACGGACCCGTTCCCAATTGGAGACGGACCCGTCCCAATTTGACGACCGGACCCGTCCCAATCAAAAGAAATCAAATATCGGACCTTCCCAATCAAAATAAACATATTTCCCAATTGTCAAATTACTTTTTCCCTTTAAATCATAGCAAACCATCCATATTTCAACTTATCTTTTGCTACAATGAATGTCTCGTCAAGGAAATATACAGAAGTTTATAATTCCGTGGTCTCATGAAATGTAAACAAAGTTACGCAACTCCATTGACATTTTTGGGAGTATGTATAAAACAATACCAGTGATTACGGCCGAATATCGGAAACGGTCCGGGCGAAGATTTATACATGCCCCTTAATCGAGACTGGTTAATGTTGCGTGATCGCAAAATCCGCTGAAATTGATAAGAGTTTACAAACCCAGTCTGACTCTGTTTACCATCATTTATAAAATAGAAAACCTACAATTAAAACAATCATGAGCCATAATTCAAAGTATTACAGAATTGTTTTTGAGAAAGACGATAATGAAGAACTTGAATCTAGATCACTGCCTTAACACTCGCGAGCTTGATTGGCAGTATTCAGAGATAGATAAGATAAGAATTTGGATTTTACCAAGTCACCAACTCTGTCTCGGCCGCAACAGCGTCTACTGTGAATAACACACCCAGCGTAGATTTAGTTTTTACACCATGTTTACCATCATAAACAGTTCTAACGGTTTAGTAACTTAAATTCCCAATTTCTGCGTTGTCATCATTTCAAAACTCGTTTTTCCCAATTTGAGTTGAAAAATTCCCAATCTGAGCGGTACCGGACCCGTTCCCAAATGGGTGAAAAAAAACGCTGATTTGTTCAGTCATAAATAATCTGATGATACATAATTATTATATGCATCATCAGAAATATTTTCTATACTTTAGCAGATAATAGCTTATAGCAGGCTGAATGTAAAGCAGAATGTGTCTTTAGGCCCATTTTGCTTTACTTTCGACCCGCTTGAAGTGGTCACTTATCTTCAAAACTAGAACCAAACTATGGTAATGGGCTTAACTGAAAGAAAGGTCTAGTGGTTTAACCCTTTACCTCGTAGAAGCGCCTTTAAGCGTATTCAGTTTAATCCTCCGCTGAAGAAAATAGTACCAATTTATACAGTAATTAATATGTATCAGAAGGAATATTTTCTATATTCTATATTCTAGCAGGTAGGGGCTTAAAGCAGGCTGATTTAAGTGTAGCAGAATGTGCCTCAAGGCACATTCTGCTTTACTTTCAATCTGAATGAAGTATTCACCCATTTTCAAAACTAGAAACAGGCTATGAGATAAAGGGTTAAGCTTTCAAAGTGTAAAAGATAACCAACCAATATTTACTATAGTACCGTATAGCTTATTACATTATTATAGCTGCCACTGGAGTCTTGATTTAAGGTGACAGCTTTAATGTAAGACAAACATACTGCAAAAAGCTCATGTTGGAGCTTTTTTAAGCCTTCTTAAAATTAATTGTGAGATTGAGGATTTGCAAACAGGGAAGCCTCATAGAGTTCACTCATGAAAGGTGATTTTATCATGACATGTACTAGTGTTCCAATCCATTTCCCAGGAGTGTCTACAGAATGATTCATTGCTTGACAATTGACAGTGATTCATTGAAACAGTTAAACCATTTAATTAAGACCACTTAAGGGAATGTGCGTACATGTATATATGTGTGATTAAGGCAGGTGGCTGCCTAAAGCAAGACAAAAGAGAGCTGCCTGTTTTACTGCCATCTTGTTTTTTTGCTGGCAACTGTTTTGTCTTTGTAAGGCAGGTGGAAGTTTAATGCAGAAAGTTTGATGCCACCTTAGGATGTATCTGCCCTTTCCAGTGATAACTGATGGTGTTAACCACAGGTGATATAGCTTGAAGCAAGGTGAAAGTAAAGCTGATTATTATTCCCCTACTTTACTTTCAATTTGCTTTAAGCAACCACCTTGTTTAATGGTTGGAGTACTATGTTCACTTTATCAATTGGATATAGGTGACTTGCACTGGGGGCTATGGGAGAAAGTTAGGGCTAGATAATTATCAGTACACTCTCTGATTAAAAACAAGCCTGGCTGTACTTAATGTGGAGACACAATGTAAGGGCTTGGTGCATATGTACTTGAATTTCAGCCCACATGAGAGTGCTGTGTTTAATCAATAGTCCTGCTAGAAAATGTATTGTTTTAACTTGTTCATCCCAGGAACTGTTAATGGACAATTCCAGTTTCAAACAAAGTCTAGTCCATTTGTTAGTATTTAGGGTTGTTTTCTGCAATGTATTTCGATATGACAGACAGTGCAGACCCTGATCAGAAGGATCCTTCCCTCTTATCTGAGTCAACACAGTTTGCATTGAACAAGACTAGTGTACTTTTTACATGTGCACTGTTTGTAAAGGACAAAACAAGTATATTCAAGGCTAGGTCTCACCGAGTTAATTCTTATGCTACCTACAATGTGACTTGACAAAATTGCATCTGCAAACAATTTGAGTCTGGGTCCAAGGTTATAAAGAGTTCGAATTGAGCCTGAGTCCATTCTCAAGCATTTGATTGGTCAGATTTGAGCCTATAGGCTCAAATCTGACCAATCAAATGCTTGAGGAATGACTTCAGGCTCAAGTCTAAAGCTTTATAACCTTGAAGCCAGATCAGAGACGCACCTGAAAAAGCTTATGCGAGACTATAAACCTTATAGCAGCAACAACAACAAGAGACCATGTACCTACAGTGTATAGCGTTTGATGCGGACCTAGAGTTTGCTCACTCATGTATATATATGCACATATAGGGATAAGTTAATGATGATTTTGAAGCTCATGACATTATTATTTTATTCTACGTTTAAAGATTTCTGTTTAACCGCTTGCCTCCCTATTTATTTTCCGTTTTGAAGATAGGTGGCTGCTGTTTTAACTATTTTCAAATTTCAAAGTGAGCTCTTACAAGGATTTAACTTTTCCATAACATGTAAGTGCCATATGACACTGTTGCCTAGTTCTCTCAGAATTTTAGTAAGCCTATTCCCATTTCTGTCTGATCAATAGACTCTACCCTGAAACAATTATAATGTTAAACACAAGTGACAGCTTTAGACAAGTTCAAGGTAAAGCAGAAAGTTCCTGTTGGAGCTTTCTGCTTTACTTTCATCTTGGCTCTAAAAAGCCACCTGCCTTGAACACATAAATACTATATAAGCTATTTCAGTAAAATAAAGTGATTAAAACTTTGATTGATCATGGACGAAATGATCAAGGAGCCTTCAACGAAATTATATTTTATTTTGTTTTTGATTTGTCATTTCAGACAAGAGAACGCCTAGCAAACGGAAACGAGGTAGCATCAGCCTAGAGGCATCGCCGATCACAGGACCTAAGACACCGGGCAGCGGATCACGATCAGTGCCTTTGTCAGAACGCCAGCAGTTAGCCATGATCATGCGAATGTCTGACGAGAGTTCACAAGGCGGGCTCCTTGTCCAAGAAAAAGGTTAGAATTTAAATCTTATCTCTTGCAATCGTCCAAATCTGCATTCAGTTTACCCCTTCCCCTTATAGCTAGTTTCTAGTCTTATGGGAGTTGCTAAAGCAGTCTGAAAGTAAAGAAGAAAATTCCCTATCAATGTCTCCATAAACAGAACTTTTGCTGTCTACATGAAACCTTAGGTGCATTGTGCTGTACTTCCAGTTTGCTTTAAGCTACTATCTGCTAGGTTATAGAAAATATTTCTTACTGTTTTCTTCAGTGGAGGAATTGATTAAATGTGTAAAATGGCGTATCTATGGGGTAAAGGGTTAGGTTCAGGCAATAGATTAAAAGCAGAATGAAAGGAGAACAGGATGGTCATGATGTTAGTTTCTGTTTATTTTTATTTTTTTGCTATATAAGCTGTTGTCTGCCATGTACACTGAAACAAGCCTTCTTTTATTGCCAGTTTTTACTGGTTATAAAATGTTCAGCTTTTATGAACATGCAGGGAATTTGCTACAGTCTAACTTGCCTTAAATTGCCATTAACAAAAAGATAAGTTGATTTTTATTTAGGTTTTATATAGGTGATAAGTTAATGCAGTACATAAGTGAAGCAGAAAGCTCATGGGAGCTTTCCACTTTAAATTGATCTTGCATTAAGCTGTTACCAGACTTTATGAAGTTTCCTGATTAATCCAAGAGAGGCCATATGACTGATTGTTAATCCTCCCAGCAAGCATTAACCCTGTCTCCTATAACTTGTTTTCAGTATTGAAGATAGATGGTTGCTTAAATCAGGTTGAAAGTGAAGCAGAATGCTCCTCAATTGAGGAAATAGCCATTTCTAAGTTTAGAAAATGCTGTCTACATGAAACCCTTGTTTCTTTATTGTGAAATGTGTTTGTTCTTATTAGTATTTGCAGTTTGGATCCTTATGAGATATACCAATTTACAATCTGATTGTGATTCATGTGGTTTGCAATGAAAACTCTTATTTTCATGCATTTCAAAGTTTAAAAAGATTCTTATTGAATAGCTATTTTAACAGTTGTCTATTCAAGTTCTCCAATTTGTTTTGCCCGTCGTTTGGCTTGCGTGTGAAACTGAAATCGCATGATTGTAGGGAAGTTGAACTGCTTTTGTGTGCTATTCTGAGGATATGCAAAATGGTGTGAAATTTGAGTGTACAATTGTCCCTGATTGGTAGATTCGGTGTAAGCTTCTGTGCAACTAGCAATTAGATTACTGGGATTGCTCTTCAGCCGAAAGAAAAGGTGACCCATGCTTCTCTTTCTGCATATTTACCCAGTGCATCCTCTTATCTCATTAAACGCTAGTCACGCATATATGCATAATTTGCAAACAGCATACCTGTGAGGAGTACACTTGTCCTATGCAAACAGTGTATACCCTGATCAGAGGGCTCCTTAAGGAGCCCTCTGATCAGGGTCTCCACTGCTTGTCATTTTGACATATATTGTAAAAATCAACCCCAAAAAGTTAAAAAAGGACTAGACTAATTTGAAAACTAGAATTAATTGTCCATTTGAGGTTTCAGGGAGGAAAGGGTTAATCTACAATCAGAGCATATTGTAGACATTAGCTACATGTGCAGATCCTGATGAAATGCTGCAATTTTCTGTGTCTCATTGGGGTCTGCATTGTTTACTTTATAAAATGATTTGCTAGATAGTGTCTGTACTCTTTCACTTTAGATCACCTTCGTAGATCTATAATGAACTCTTACTGCAAGAACATAGGGAGAGTTCTTTGCAATATCCAAGCATAAATTGGTTAATCTTTAACCCTTTACCCAATAATCTGTTTATAACATTAAAGACAGGTGATCACTTAAAGCAGGTTGAAAGTAAAGCAGAATGTGCCTTAAGGCACATTCTGCTTCTCTTTCAGCATGCTTTAAACTACCATCTGCTAGACTATATAAAAATATTTGTTATGGTAATTGTTCATGAGGGTATAAACTGGAACTATTTTCTTGAGCGGAGGAATAAATTTAATACGCTAAAAGTCGCTTCTATTGGGGAAAGGGTTAAGACATGTAAAAATTATTTTAATATGGTCATATTTAGTCTGAGATTGACAATGGCATTTGCATCTAAAGTCTAGGTGCCTTGTTCACAATTTTAAAGTGTTCTGGGTCCAAGGTTATAAAGCTTTTGAGTTGAGTCGGAGATCGTTCTCAAGCGTTTGATTGGTCAATTCTCACTAAATCAAATGCTTGAAAACTATCTCAGCCTCAACTCAAAAGCGTTTAAATGTTGAACCAAAGTATATTGAGTAGATTCTTAGCAGCCTCAAGGTATTTAGTTTTCCTGTCTGTCATTTGAAGATGTTTCTATATATGGCAATGGTTTAATCTTTGCATGGACAGAGCTTTGAAATATGAGAGACAGTCAATTCTATTTAAAGCAACTGTTTAAAATAAGATGCATTGTCAGTATTTGATGACAGGTTGGCAGTGAAGTCATGCAGAAATAATGCAGGATATTCATAATCCAACTTTCTGCATTAATCTTATTTATCATTTAATAATCAGTCATTTTTAACACTTTCCCCCATAAATACGCTTTTTTACGTGTTTGAATTATTCATCCACTGAAGAAAATAGATCCACATTATACAGTCATGAATATTTATATAATAAGAAAAGAATTCTATATTCTAGCAGCTGATAGCTTAAAGCAGCTGATAGCTTAAAGCAGCTGATAGCTTAAAGCAGGCTGAAAGTAAAGCAGAATGTGCCTTAAGGCACATTCTGCTTTACTTTCAACCTGCTTTAATTGTTTACCTTTCTTCAAAACTAGAAACAGGCTATGGAGTAATAGGTATCCAAGCTTGTCTTTATGTGCTTGTTTAACACAGGTTAATTGGACTGGACCTTGACAATATTGAACATATGAGAATTAGATCAGATGGCTTCTACTGTCTGGTTTAATTGCTTTTGGTAACATATTCATGACTTTATAAAGTGGAACTATTTTCTTCAGTGGAGGAATACACTAAAGGCATTTAATGGTGTATTGGGGTAATGGGTTAAGCGAAGGTTGGAAACATTTTGGTGTACATCCAGTCTAATGAGTATAGCATTCTGCTGGCAGACTCTCCAACACTTCCAGCAACAACAGTTAATGGTGTATTGGGGTAATGGGTTAAGCGAAGGTTGGAAACATTTTGGTGTACATCCAGTCTAATGAGTATAGCATTCTGCTGGCAGACTCTCCAACACTTCCAGCAGCAACAGTTAATGGTGTATTGGGGTAGTGGGTTAAGCAAAGGTTGGAAACATTTTGGTGTACATCCAGTCTAATGAGTATAGCATTCTGCTGGCAGACTCTCAAACACTTCCAGCAACAACAGTTAATGAATCTAAATAACTGATTATTTTAAATGTTACATTTTAGTGATGCCTTAATTGGATAGAACTTGTGAAATGTTTTGGCTGTGGCCCTTGCTAATAAATTGTTTGCTTTCCTATTGTAAGAATATGGGAGCTTGTGTAGTCACCATGGCGTCAGTATTGGTATTGCCATCGAGGTTTCAATTTAGTTATTGGTGAAAGTGCAAAATCCCCAAATGTGGCATTTACTTTTTGTACAAGTTTACTTATAATTGACTTAGGGATTCGTCCTTGCTGCATTGAAGTTTAACATTTTAGAGGACAATTTCATTGTTGAAGTTGTGGTGCAAATATTGAAACCAAATTCAGCCATTTGAACACTTAAGAATTTTTTCTATCTGCTAACAAATGCCTTCTGCTACTTTTCTTGAAGTAAATTTTCTAAAATTTCGTATCAGAATAGGGTTAGAGTGTGAAGTTGTGGTATGTTGTTTTGATTCAAACTGTTTGCAGAAGTAATCATGGTTTGGCCATGAGCATGCATTAAGAGAACAGAACATTCAATATTTATACAAGGATGCTGATATATGGCATAGAGGTGCCTAGGTGTCTGTTATTGTCACAGTGAAGTCGAAATACAGACTTTGATTTGTCTTTTTAGCTCACCTGGCACGAAGTGCCAAGGTGAGCTTTTAGGATCGCTGAATGTCCGTCGTCCGTTGTACGTCGTCCGTCCACAATTGTTCGTTAACACTCTAGCGCCTACAAATTTCATCCTATCTTCATGAAACTCCATGACAATGTTTGTCTTGATGAAATCTAGGTCAAGTTCGAAAGTGGGTCATGTCCGGTCAAAAACTAGGTCACTAGGTCAAATCATAGAAAAACCTTGTTAACACTCTAGAGGCTACAAATCTCAATGGATCTTTATGAAATTTGGTCAGAATGTTTGCCTCATTGATATCTAGGTCAAGTTCGAATGTAAGTCATGTCCGGTCAAAAACTAGGTCACTAGGTCAAATCATAGAAAAACCTTGTGAACACTCTAGAGGCTACAAATCTCAATGGATTTTCATGAAACTTTGTCAGAATGTTTGCCTCATTGATATCTAGGTCAAGTTCGAATGTGGGTCATGTCCGGGAAAAAACTAGGTCACTAGGTCAAATCATAGAAAACCTTGTTAACACTCTAGAGGCTACAATATTCATTGAATCTTCATGAAACTTGAACAAAATGTTTTTCTCATTGAAATCGAGGTCAAGTTCGAATGTGGGTCATGTCCGGTCAAAAACTAGGTCACTAGGTCAAATCATAGAAAAACCTTGTGAACACTCTAGAGGCTACAAATCTCATTGGATCTTGATGAAACTTGGTCAGAATGTTTGCTTCATTGATATCTAGGTCAAGTTTGAATATGGATCATGTCTGGTCAAAAACTAGGTCACTAGGTCAAATCATAAAAAAAAACCTTGTGAATACTCTTGAGGCTTCAAATCTCATTGGATCTTGATGAAACTTGGTCAGAATGTTCGTCTCATTGATATCTAGGTCAAGTTCGTGGGTCATAACCAGTCAAATCTAGGTCACTAGGTCAAATCATAGAAAAACCTTGTGAACACTCTAGAGGCTACCAATCTCATTGGATCTTGGTGAAATTTGGTCAGAATGTTTGTCGCATTGATATCTAGGTCGAGTTTGAATATGGGTCATGTCCGGTCAAAAACTAGGTCACTAGGTCAAATCATTGGAAAATCTTGTTTACACTCTAGAGGTTGATAGTGGGTATACATGTCCAGTCATAATCTAGGTCACTATAGGTCAAGTTTGCCATGGTGTACCAGGTGAGCGATGATTTAGGGCCATTGTGGCCCTTGTTAAAGTTAATCCCTTTTCAAATCTTTTTCAATTCTTCATAAAAAGGATATTTTAACCCATTACTCATCTATAGATACACTGTTTTACGCTTTTAATTTACCCTCCACTGAAATGACCAATATAATTCCACTTTATACAGTTTAGAATGTGCACCGTAAGAAATAGTTTCTACTTTAAGCAGTCTATCTTTCAAAAGTAGAAACAGGCTATGGGCTATAGATCAGGGTCTGCACTGTTTGCAATTTTGAAATATATTGTAAAAAAACCAATCCTAAATTTTAAGAACTTAAAATTGAACTAAATTGAACCTACAGAAACTGGTATCTATTGTGCATTATAGTTATATTTCAAGAAAGAAAGGGTTAATCCTTTGAAAATAATACAAGGTCTTGCTGCAAGACAGATACAGAAAGTACAATCATGTAGTTGCTACATTATTGCAGGCAATCCTCCATACATTCTACCATATCTAATATAATACTATAGGAAGAACTAGGCAATTACTAAAGTGTATATGATGAGTATGATGATTTTAGATGATTATTTGAAAAGATCCCTGCTAATTACCAAGGGAAGGAGGCAAAACTAATCCTGTAATTTTGCTTGCATTATTAAGTATTTATGCCTGGATAATTTCTATGAATGTTTGCTTTGCGTTTGTTTGAAGGATTTATTACTGAACAGTGAAAACGTGCTTAAAATTTATATATATGTCATACCAAAGATTTAACATTGATTCTATGTTTAAGTCCCTTTACCTGCTTGCAATTTTGAAGACCGGTGACTTAAAGCAAGTTGAAATTTAATTGCTCACCTGTCATCAAAAATAGAAACCTGCCATGGGTTAAGCAACAACCTGTCTCTAATATACTGAAAGTGATTTGCTATGGAGGAATGGGTTAAACCATTCTGCACAGGAAACAGTGAGTATTTTAAAGTTAAAATGTACATCATAGGCAAAAGAATCGGAGAACTCTGTCGGTCATAAGAGTAGGGCATCACGCCTGGGTTTTCTGTATCCGCTTCTCTTTCTCTGGGGGTGTCCAATAAACCCATAGATGGCAGAAACAGACATTAACAAGCAAACATGGCTATAATGAAATACAGATATGTTTGACATACAAGAGTTTTAGATAAGGAGGTTTGACCATTACAAAATTGTCATACCTATTGAGTAGTCACAACATAGGGTTTGGTGGAGTCATACAGTGTTGTGCCTAGCCCTGAAATTTTGGGGGACACAAGGGCCCCCTGACCTTAAATTTGGGGGTCATTTTGGAAAATAGGGGCTCATCTATAAAAATGCATAAAAGTAAAACTAACTATATCAAACTCACCTAGACATTTAAATGCAGTTTCAACATGCAGTCTCACTCTCTTGCAGAAGGCTGATAAGTCATGGAAAAGCTCAATATTCACAAATTTTAAATGCTTTTGCATCTTTGAGTCCTATCTGTCACTTTCAAATAACTTTAAATGCTTTTGAGAGTCCTATCTCTGTCAAATAACTTTTATCTAAAATTTAACACTAAACAGTTGGAAACTAGTAACACTGTACATGCTTTCAAAAACTTATTTAATATAATTTTCTCTGCTTGGATGTCTTCCAGATCTTCAGAGCAGACTGGAAGTCAAACTTCCCTACAGCTGAGGCATTGATGCAGATGTTCATGAGACACCTTAGGTTCTTTTCTTTCAGCCTATTTCTTGTGACAGTCTTGGTGCAATTCTGTACACTAAAGCCCCGTTCACATGTTGCAGTTTGGAGGGGGAATATCAACACTAACTTGGACAACTTCACAAGATTGGGGAAATCCTTGCCATGCATGGAAGCAATTAGCTGCCACTGAGTTGAAAGTTTATGCTGAGTCATACCAGGGTCATCTCTAAACATTTGTTTCAGAAGTTTCCATTCATTGATTGCCTCACTTGAATTTATAATGGGTTCACAGATCTTACCATCAGACAATGTTTTGCTAGTTCCATAGTGATCAAGCACAACTTGAAGTTTTTCATTTCCAAAATCACCAAGCTCTTCCTTAGGTACAAAAGATATCCCCCTTAAAGACAGTATTTCAGCTGCAGATGTGAGAGATAGTGTTTCAGATGGGAATCTCCTCTCAAGATTATCTTTAAGCTTACTGACAAATTCACTGCTTGCAGATTTGAACATGGTCTTTTCCTTGTTATTTGAAATTATCTCTACACCTTTCAGAGTAGGTTTCCCATCTACAGAAATAATATCATTGTCTAACTTCTCTACAGTGTGAGTGTGCTCTGACAGCACATCAAGTTCATGCATAGTTAATCTAACACTTGGTCCAATCATTGATATATCAAGATCCTCTTTCTGAAATTTCATGTTTAGAGCTGTTACAACAGGGATAACAGACATCAAGAAGTGCAGCAAAGCAACAAAAGAGTATGTGGTTATGGCCTTATACAGTCCCTGTGCCTTTGGATCTTTGGCTGCATGAAAAGTTTGTGCTAAGGCCTCCCAGCACTGAAACACCACTCTTAATGCATCATAAAAGGCGAACCACCTAATGTCATGGATTTCCTTTACTTTTAACTGTGGTGAATCCAAAATCTCCTGAATGCCCTTCAGCTTGTCAGATCTACAGTGTGACCCCTTAAAATAATAATAGATTGACTGCAATGTGTCTTTAAATTTTGTCATGAGCTTAACACCTTCTGCAGCTTGAGATGTGCACAGTGCAAGTTTGTGAGCTGCACAATGAAATTGAAGCATGAATGGGTTCTCTCTCTTAAGCTGTACCCCAACACCATTTCTACACCCAGTCATGGTGGCTGCCCCGTCTGAGCCCAAAGCCATAACCTTCATAATGTCAATCCCTGATTCATTGAAGCAGTCTTTGAGTTTTTCAGTCAATCCATTCGCTGTTTTATCTGTTATATCATAATCACCAACTAGATATGATTTGGATTTCAGATCAGTATCAATTACTTTCACATACAAAATAAGTTTACCAGTGTTTGAAATATCTGTAGTTTCATCACATGACACTGAAAGAAAATCACTATCAGATATGTCTTTGAAAACATCTGCATCTACAGAATCACTAATTGCAACCAGTAAATCTTCAGCTGTTTTTCTAGAACGATACATGCCCCCTAAATTCTTAATGTCACACCCAGTCAACTCCATCAATTCAATAAGAGACTCAAATTTTGATATTGCAAGTTCTTCTTTGGCAATATAATAAACAACAGTCATGAGCTTAATTACTGATTCATCCTTATCGTCAAAAGATTTCTGCATAGCAACGGACATTTCAGACCTTGTTTGGCATGCAAGTACCGCACGGCGATGATCGGCAGATTGCAGGTGTCGTGTTAACGTACTCGTGCGCATATTAGTACAGCCCCCATCTGAGGCAAATGGATTCTTTAATTTCAGACGGGAATCAATACATGTTGTGCAGGTCATTTTGCCATTCTCAAATTTAAGCCACGGAAATCTCGATATCCATTCTTTTTGAAAGGGTCTATCTTTTATTTTACTTTTTGGCTTACTACTCTCGCCACTGCGGCCAGAAGCACATTCTGTCGGTGTGGGGGGTTCTTCGCTCGTCAATGATTCATCACATTTTGTGACGTTTCGATTTTCGTCTGTTTTCTCGCCAATCCGGCGAGATTTTGCCGTGAAATCGGTCATGCGTAGTTGTCGCTTCGCCATGTTGAACACGCTGTACATATCCGGTAGTCTGGTTATCGATTTTTACATGCTATTACTGAAGCCGTTTAACCGCATTCATATATACACGCGTACACAGTCTACCTTTATTAATAAAGGATAGTAAATCGGCGGAAAGGATAGTGAATAGAGCAATGGTATGGATTACGAAAATTGCGCCCAAACGCCCGCGCCGTTCCGATTTTTAAGGGACAAAGTAAATAATATTGCGGGAATCCCGCAATCCCGCGCTCTAGGTGCAACACTGGTCATAAGTAGTTTAGTTACACCATCTCTTTGTCATCATGTATTCAGGGCTGCCATAAGTTGACATGAAAAATCCTAAGATTTCGAAACTTGCATTTTTCAATTGCGAATTAACGAATCGTACCTTTACCCCATAGCCTGTTTCTAGTTTTGTTGACACATGACTTCTTAAAGCAGGCTGGAAGTAAAGCAGAATGCGCCTTATGGCGCATTCTGCTTGACTTTCAGCCTACTTTAAGCTTGCAAAAAAATCCAGAGATTTAGGAAAAATCCGGAGAAATGGCAGCCCTGTGTATGAAATATTCTTCTTGCTGCTTCCCACACACATGTGTCACACAAATACAAAGTAACAATGTTTATTGAATATTCATGAGCTTAACCTTAAGCACGCTATGTAATTGTCGTCTACAAAAATTGTCTTTATCTGCGTTAGCTCTCAGAAAGTATCAGCAAAATGTGAAACTGTTAGCATTCAGAGTAGAGTCTGAGTTACTCAGCATCTTATCTAAATCCAAACTGTTTGCAAAGGTATTTACTATTTCGTTTTAGCCTGCAAAGAAATTGAGAAGCAAGAAAATATTTTCTTTATTACGACCATTGTTCTGTTTGCATGCATGGGAAGCTATTATAAACAAACTAAACAAACATTGCTGAAAATATAGTGTCTGCTGAAATTCTCAGAGTGACACTAGTACTGCTGTGTTGAATTGCTAACATACACACAAAGGGGGCAAATAGTTTTTGATTCCAGATCAGGTCCCACATTTGACAGGGCCTCAGATATGGGTCCAAAATGTTTGCAAAAACCTTAAATATTCTTAGATCCAGTGCACTAGATAAGAGGGAGTTAACTGAAAAAAAAATCCCAACATTTTCTCATTCATTCAAATACAAAATTCTATGGTGTTACTACTCATTAGAATCATCACAAAGAGATTATTCTAATGAGTATTGACACCATAGGGTTTAATACAGAAATTAAGATTTTAGTTTTTGAAATACTCCATTATCTTAGGCTCTGAGATCCGTGCTCCAAGGGTAATAATTTCTATCCTAGGCTGAGAAGTTGTTTCATTGGCTAATGAAGGGGAATTGAATGCATGAAAAGACCACAAGTCTTGTACAGATTGGGAAAAATTACAGCGTCTGATTGCTATTGAAAATGCTTAACCCATTTCTCCATAAATATGCCTTATTATTATGTCTCTAATTCATTCCTCCACTGAAGAAAATTGTTTCACTTAATGTAAGTCATGAATATGCGCCATAAGAAATATTCTCTATATCCTAATTAATGGAAGCATAAAGCAGGCTGCAAGTAAAGCAGAATATGTTATAAGTATAAGATGCATTCTGCTATACGTCAAGCTGCTTTAAGTGAGCACCTGTCTTCAAAACTAGAAACAGGCTATGTGATGAAATGTTAATGTACAGCATGGTACGAGCAAAAGTGTGGTAATGTGGTATCTCTTGCAAACAGGTTGGACCCAGATGACATGTGGAGTAACTGAGTTTCTTATCTGATTCAGGATCCACACTGATAATGACAATATTCCTGAAGAAAATGATGAATAATTCAATTCTAAGGTGACAAGGTTTATAAACTAGAACTGTGTAGAATGTTTTAACCCATTTTACGACCATTAAAATGAAGGATAATTGATTGTATAAAAGAACAGGTGACAGCTTAAAGCAAGGTGACAGTAAAACTGAAAGCTCCTTAGCTTTAAGCAGTCACCTGTCGTTAACATCATACCAATCTAGCTATGTAATTCACTTCAACACAATTGAATCATTATCTTGATATAAGTTTTTGTATCAAAGTTATAAAATTACTGTACATGTAAATAGAATAATGGTCTACAATAAAAACCTGTGTGAATCGACCATTCACAAGAAGATGGATGACATGAACACTACATGTATTAGCATAAGTTTAAAAGTACAGTGTAACGAGTGTTATCTTGAGTGATCATGCATTAAAGAAGCATGGACATTTCTGACTAGATGTCTGCTTAAACTTTTTATGCCCCTGCTGGACTTAGTCAGGGGCATATTGTTTTTGCTCTGTCTGTTTGTCCAAAATATTAACCTTGGCCATAACTTTGAAACTTCACATGATAGAGACTTCATATTAGGTATGTATGTGTACTCAACTTAAGAAGCCCATTGACATCAGTACAACTTTAGTCATGCCAGGAAGGTGTCAAGGTCATTTAAAGGTCAAAAAGGCTGAATTTAATATTGAGCATAATTTATCATTTTATGTGCTAGAGACTTTCTATTAGACACATGTACTCTGCTCAAGAGGCCCATTCAATTCAGTTCAAGATGGGTCATGTAAGTCAAAGATCAAGGTCATGTAGAGGTCATGGCCACATTAGGGTGCATAGTGTTTCATAAACTCATTATTGTTTCTTTATAGAAACACTTTTTCTAATCTTGGCCAATTAAGTTGTCACCATAGAAGTATGTGCCCTTCAATTCTTCTACTCTGTTCTTATAATGTGCCATAGGATACTCCCTTTTTTTTTTTTTTTTTTTTTTTTTTTTATAGGATACTCCCCACATTCTTACAGGCAGCTTGTAGATTCAGGTTTTAAGGAAAGCAAAACTAGAAACAGTTAATGGGGTAAACAAACAAGAAGGAAAAGAAAATACTATTTGGCTATTTTAAGCATGGGTGTGCTGAACTGAATAGTGAATACCCTTATCCAAATTTCTGTGCACAATCTACGAAAGTTAAACACTTCAAAATCTGAATTGATATTGTCAATACTAAACATCATTCATTTACTTTATATCTGAAAAAGACTCGTTTGTAGATATACTATGTAGCTTGGCATCTGATGAGGATTCAAATTGTTTGCAAAAGTCTAAACATTTGTTTCTGACATTCAAAGGGCTAACGAGCATGAATTGGGTCCAAATTGGCTCCCATAATTACAAGCCTAGATTTAGACTTGTAATTTCGTGGAGTAAACTCATAGACAGCTCATTGCAGTAGGATTTTTCACATAGCTCAGTTGATTTTGCTTTTTTTTGGTGGCTGCAGACTATTGAAAGACAGGGCTCTTTCATCAAACTAATTTTTGTTCACTGCAAGACACCTCTACCTGCTCCATACAAGTAGGTTTTCGTTATGATTCTCTATGCAGGTGACTGTGAGCTTATATAACCTTTTATTTACATAGCCTGTTTCTAGAAGACAGGTGACTACTTAAAGCAGGTTTGAAAGTAAAGCAGAATGCGCCTTAAGGCAAATTCTGCTTTACTTTCAGTCTGTTTTAAGCTAGCAACTGTTAGGATATAGAAAGTGATTCTTTTGGTGCATATTCATGACTGTTTAAAGTGCAAATATTTCATTCAGTGAAAAATAAAGCAACAGCGTAAAGAGTAATAGGTTAAAGCAAGATAAACGTAAAGCAGAAAGCTCCTGATAGAGCTTTGCTTAACTTTCATTTTACTATAGTGTCACATGGGTATACGTATACCTGTGTACCAGTAGGTGATTTGTACGTCTATGGCAGAATTTGTGAAAGGATTTTAACTCTTTATCTCGTAGTTTGTTTTCAGTGTTAAGGACAGTGTTGAATGTTATAAATTGTTAGAAAGTAAAGCAGAAATCTACCTTAAGGTGTCTGTGGAAGAAGGATTGAAGAATTTAGTATTACATGGTTGATGGGAGACACAAAAACAGTTCAGGATCTAAACTGTTTGATCATTTTAGATATTTCATCTGTTTAACCCATTACCCCATAAATACGCCTTTTTATGCCTTGAATTTATTCCTCCAATGAAGAAAATAGTTCCATTTTATACATTTATGAATATGCATGATAAACAATATGTTCTTTATTTTAGCAGATGTTAGCTTAAAGCAGACTGAAAGTAAAGCAGAATGTGCCTTAAGGATTTACTTTTAGACTGATTTAAGTTGTCACCTATTTTCAAAACTAGAAACAGGCTATGGGGTAAAGGGTTAAATACATTAAATATATCTAGATTTACTTCTTATACTCGTTTTTATGTATCCAGTTGCTGAATTAAAACATTCTAACAGAACAGCTCTTAGCTTGTTCACATGAAAAGTTGGGCGTATACATTTTGTATGAATTTACATCCTGATGAAGTCATTATCCCAAGACTGATAAGAGATTATCAGTTATATTCATTGCGTTTTAATGCCTTAACCCCATAGCCTGTTTTCAGTTTTGAAGACATGCAACCACTCAAAGCAGCTCCAAAGTAAAGCAGAATGCGCCATAAGACTGTTTAAAAAGTATTTATTTTATGAGGGAATAACGGTGTGACTACTCATTGGAATAATCTCAACAGCAGATTATAAGCAGGAAACGTTAGATAAGGTTGAATGTTCTACTCTGTTCTGTGCCTAAACCTGCTTTTAGGTTCATACACAAACAAATATCTAGGGTAATCATGATATTCCTCATAAAGAAAAAAGTAGGTACCCATATTATCTTTCAACATCCTGACAAGTTGCTGCTTTAAGCCTGGCTGTAACTAAAGCAGAAATCTTCTTGAGCAACTCTCTGATTTTCTCTTGGTCTGTCTGCTACTTGGAGATGCAGAAGCAGCTACACGTCTTGACCCATTACACCATAGCCTGTTTCTAGTATTGAAGACAGGTGACCACATAAAGCAGGATGAAAGTAAAGCATCATGCATTCTGCTTAACTCTCAGTCTGCTTTAAGCTACCATCTGCTAGAATAAAGAAAATATTTCTTATGGTACATTTTAATGACTGTATAAATTGGAAATATTTTCTTGAGTGAACAAATAGATTAAAGGGCGTAAAAAGGTGTATTAAAGGGGTAATGTGTTACATGCTAAAATAAAGCATCTTTCAAATGGTCATAATACAAGAGGATTGACTGTACACTTTGTATATTGTACTAGTTTGCTATATTTCAGAGCCAATAGGAAAGCCACCATCTCCAAACCCCATACAGCCAATAAAGAAAACGCCGCTGGACAAAAAAGTACATAAGAGAAATGAGCGAGGGGAACTGCCTATCCACATTGCTGCCATTAAGGGAGATGTCAAGCTGCTCAAGAAGCTAATTAAAGCTGGAGCCGATGTGAATGTAGCAGATTTTGCAGGTTAGTGGATGGACAATGGCAAGAAGTCATCATTAGAGCGCCCCCTGTAGGCAAGAATCAAAGGTTCCAAGGGAGTGTACTCCAGTGTCCATTAGAGAATTACTAATTAGTTATATCAACATTTTATGGCTTTTAATGTATTAAGGAGTTAATGTATACCATGAAGCCTGTGTATTTCAATGAAGAAGTATTGAGGTCTAACCGGGTCTTGGATGATAGGTTACTGCTTAATGCAGGACACAAGTAATGCAGAAAGCTCCTTTAGGAGCTTTCTGCATTACTTATGCCCTGCATGAAGCAAGCACCTGTCTTAAAAGAATGTCACATCATCTTCCATTGGGATGACCGCTTAACAAAGACTGCATGATATGAGGCTTAGGTCATTTGGAATTTTCTAGTTGATAATTATCAAGATCAGAATATAATTAATTAATACCTTGATACCAACCCATTATAAGCTGTTTTCTCCACTCAGGCTTCCTGAAAATGTTGTCTGCTTAAACTCTCAAATTGGTCTGTCCTCCTTCATATATATATAGAAACAGGATCTGCGTGACATATGATTTAGATCTAGAGAACTTGATCTGGATCCAAGTTGTGTTCAACAGTCTTCAACCCAGACTTCCAGTGCTGAAAGGGCGTAAGAGATATACACTTATGAGCATATATATTCAATATATTGATTCAGAATTCAATGGATAATGAGAGACAGACATTGCGATATAACTGCCAGTCTGTCCATGGTCAAGGACTGTCGTAGAACTATACATTCTGTCAATTAAAAAATGTCTGAACCACTGTAACCGCCATACCACTTCTGACTGGTTTTCTGCTTTACTTTCAACCTGCTTTAATTAGCTACCATCTGCTAGGATAAAATCCAGAGAAATGGCAGCCCTGCTAGGATAAAAATACGAAGATTTCGGAGAAATGGCAGTCCTGTGTAACCGCCGTAATTTTACCAACCATTCAGCATTACAAAGTTATTTGCTTTCTTCAGTGTTTATGACAGAATCTTCACATCATGCACATGTTAATCCTCCCGAGCTGGCTGAGTATTTACCAAACACTTGTAACTCTGAAAGTTCTCTGACTTCGTGTTAGATTAAAAGATTAACTACTTTGAAATGCAGAATAGTTTGAATCCTAAGCCTGTTAGTGGGAAAATTGGATCTTGAATATGGGACCTGTTCAGGATCCAAATTGTTTGTTACTCAGATGGTATATCAGAAAATAGAGAAGAAAAAAAAGAGAGAGGAGAATTTAGATTGTGAGTAGGCAGTATTCTGGGAGCAGATATGTAGCAATTTAAGGGTTAACGCTTTTCCACATAGCTGTTTCTAGTTTTGGAAAAAAGGTTATCACTTAATGCAGGTTGAAAGTAAAACAGAATGCACCTTAAGCAATTTTGCTTTATTTTCAGCATACATTAAACTACTGTCTGCTACTAAATATTTCTTACAGTACACATTCATGACTATAAAGTAGAATTATTTTCTTCAGTAAAGGAGTATATTAAAGGTGTAAAAAAGGCCTATTTTGAAGAAATGAATGAAGGATTAAACAAAAAGTAAAGATGTAATCTGTTACAAAGATTCTAGTCTAGCAACACATCTGGTCTAACTAGATAAACTTTTGTATATAAAAGACATTATGGTCACATATTTAATGACCCTATAAAAATCCTTCACTTGAAGCATTTTCTTATGGAAATTGTGAAAGTAGATATACATGTTATTCATTATACATCTAACACTTTGGATCCAAAAGTAAGGCAAAATGAATCGGTCACAAAGTCTGCCAGTAGAGTGTTAACTTTTAAATAATGAATCAAATGACTGCTTTTTATCATGGAGCGATAAAATTTGTAGACCATATCATGGAGTTCTTACAAAAACCTTCTAATGGTCATCATCATTTCCTCATTTATTTCAAGCTGCAGATGTCAGAGTAAAATATACCCTTAAAGGACCTGTCTATACAGTCTAACCTGTCTTAAACCTTTACCCCAAAGACTAGTTCTAGTTTTAAAGACAGGTGACCATTTAAAGCAGGTTGAAAGTAAAGCAGAGTGCACCTTAAGATGCATTCTGCTTTACTTTCAGCCTGCTTTAAGCACCATCTGCTAGGATGTAGAAAATGTTTCTTATGTTTCATGTTCATGACTGTATAAATTGGAACTACAGTGCTCCCTTCCTAAAACGATCCTGCAAACAATTCCCTAAGGCAGTCATTTGTCATTTAGAGATTTCCATGCTTATTCATTGAGCAAATGCTTGGCAAAGAGCTGACTGTAAATGTGTGTGCTATAACCTTCCGAAGCCCTTTGATTTGGGTCTACATTGTTTGCAATTGATGCTGATAATTGGTTGCAGCAGTGTATGGGTTTATGTTTTATTACATTGGAAGGTAAACGGCTTTGAACTGGTTTAGTGTGCACTGGCAATCCATAAATACATTTTTAAGTGCACATATAAATTATCAGAAGTATTACATAGCCCAACATCCTTTAATGTGACATTCCTTTGCAAAAAATGTGGTTTACAGGTTAAACGGTTTGTAGAAAAATGAACAGGCAATAACTATGACATAGCTGGATTAAAGATTGACTTTTACATAATTTCATACATGTATTAGATTTTAACTCTTTACACCATAGCCTATTTCTAGTATTGAAGATAGGTGAATTCTTAAAGTAGGTTGAAAGTAATTCAAAATGTGCCTTAAGGCACATTCTGTTTTACTTTCATCCTTATAAGGCACATTCTGCTTTACTTCCAACCTGCTCTAAGCTACCATTCTGCTAGAATATAGAAATGATAATATTCCTGACTACTACAGTGTGGTAATACCACGTGACTTTGACGTCATAAAAGCTACTGTGCCAAGACGTGTTTACCTTCGATTCGACTTTTAAAAAAGCTGTAAGTATTTTATTTGCCATGCAAATGTGACGAGACCCGGCCAATTCGAGCGAGAAAGTAGAAAGCTTTGATCGTGCCCACCTTTATCGCGGATTAAATACGGTGTTTTTGCTAGATCGGTGGAAAACTGGCTGGAGAGAGCGCAAGACGAAGGGCTACTGTGTTCAGCGAAACCAATTTCCCGGTAAAATTCAAGGTTTGCGTATCTGTTAAGGTACATTGCCAGTAAAATGAGCAGTTAAATGGAGATATAATCGAATTGTATGCAACTGGTTCTGGAAAACGCAATAGAAATAGGGAAAAATCAAAGATTTGCGGGAAAGCTACCTCGGGAAGAGAAATCGAGCAAGGCTACTTTGGTAAGCGGATTCGAGGGGCAAATTGACGATCGTTTTATGCCTATTAAAATATTGTTTTTTTGTCTCCTAAATTAGTATTCAAATACTTAAGTACCTACCAATAGATCTTGGACAAACACATTTTGCTTGATACACACTTGTATATATTGTACCGCAATGCCTATGTGAACAATCTGGATTGGCGCAAGATGCGGCGTCTGATCCTAGATCCAAACTGTTTTAAACTCGTATAGACTGACTGGTTACATGGCGCATATTTGAATTATCGAATGTGATATATTGGACGATTTACCACAGTAGAACATCGATTATTTCGGTTTTACCATGAGCTAGTTGATATGTCACCGATCTTGACAAATTGATGGGCATAGTTCAAGAAATGTCCCAATACGTCATTTACCATTATATTTTATAACGTAACATAACAACCGTGGTATATCTTATTATATACCACGGTCAGATTGCTCTGTTTTTATGGTGACGAAATAACGTGTCAAGATAGAATTGATAATATTGTCAATTTTCCCTTTGCTCATGAAAAGTAAAAATATCTTAATTTCTACATATAACCTCATGTGTGACATGGTGGCTTATAGAGGGACAACTATGTAATCCCTGATTAGGACCACACGCGTAATGCGCTGCGTTTGATCAGGGTTTTAGATATTGTCTCTCATTAGCATCTACATATCCCTGTGCAGTGTTCAACATAAATACCATCATAAACGTGCGAATATAGCTTACCTAGGATGACACTGTGTGTTCCGCAGTGTGCCACCTTTCCCAGATGATGTAAGATATTAAAAACATTATAAAAACTTAATGCATGTTTGTTTTATTTTCAGAACAATGAGAGCTCTAACAATCGGCCGAAAGACACTGAAGACAGAGAAAAACTGGAGAAAACAGAAACGGTCCACATTTCAGGCGTCATTTATAGCCTTCAACAAGTGCAAAGTAAATTACTTGAACATCTGCGATAATGATACAACCGGAAAATCACCAGGCAAGCCACAAACGCCAAGATTCAAGAGCCCCCTTAAAAGAATGAAAACTGCCATGACCAAAAGAAATTTATCAACTCCTTCCAAATCGCCATCATCCAAGAAATTTCGTAGAGCCATTTTTTCATCCGGACAAGACCAGAACAAAGAAAATATCAAAAGTCTCAACAATGATGCCAGTGACAGCTGTGATGTGATCAATGACTTGCTTGGTGATGTTCCCATCACGGAAGGTGACGAATTACAAGAGGACATTGATCAAATGATTGACTTAGTTCCATCGGTCATGGAAAATCTGTCAAAAGAGGGCCATGCAAAGAACATGCTTCGATTCTTTCAACTGACAAATGAAGACAAATTTCCACTACAGAACATTTCACTCCAACTATGGTTAGAAGTGGTAAAGTGGTTTGGATGTGACAATGCAACAGAAATGAGATATTCTGAAAGCACGAGTAAATTTTGGAAATTAGGATATAGGCTGTTCGGCGGGCAGTTTCTATGTTTCATGTCGGGACCGAAAAGCAGCAACTCTGTTGTTTAAGAGACGACAGAGAAAGGACTATACCCGCCATCAAAGTCAACGGTAAACTTTGCAGTTCCCGGGAAACAAACCTTAAGTTCCTTCACACCGTTTAGTTCAGGTTATTTGACAACGTCAGCCACGTGACCAGGTATTCTAATACATGTATGCCTGATGGAACAGATTGCAACAACCCAATCAGAAATTGAGACTTTTGATATTTTCTTTGTTCTGGTCTTGTCCGGATGGAAAAATGGCTCTACGAAATTTCTTGGATGATGGCGATTTGGAAGGAGTTGATAAATTTCTTTTGGTCATGGCAGTTTTCATTCTTTTAAGGGGGCTCTTGAATCTTGGAGTTTGTGGCTTGCCTGGTGATTTTCCGGTTGTATCATTATCGCAGATGTTCAAGTAATTTACTTTGCATTTGTTGAAGGCTATAAATGACGCCTGAAATGTGGATCGTTTCTGTTTTCTCCGGATTTTTCTGTCTTCAGTGTCTTTCGGCCGATTGTTAGAGCTCTCATTGTTCTGAAAATAAAACAAACATGCATTAAGTTTTTATAATGTTTTTAATATCTTACATCATCTGGGAAAAGGTGGCACACTGCGGAACACACAGTGTCATCCTAGGTAAGCTATATTCGCACGTTTATGATGGTATTTCTGTTGAACACTGCACAGGGATATGTAGATGCTAATGAGAGACAATATCTAAAACCCTGATCAAACGCAGCGCATTACGCGTGTGGTCCTAATCAGGGATTACATAGTTTTCCCTCAATAAGCCACCATTTCACACATGAAGTTATATGTAGAAATTAAGATATTTTTACTTTTCATGAGCAAAGGGAAAATTGACAATATTATCAATTCTATCTTGACACGTTATTTCGTCACCATAAAAACAGAGCAATCTGACCGTGGTATATAATAAGATATACCACGGTTGTTATGTTACGTTATAAAATATAATGGTAAATGACGTATTGGGACATTTCTTGAACTATGCCCATCAATTTGTCAAGATCGGTGACATATCAACTAGTTCATGGTAAAACCGAAATAATCGATGTTCTACTGTGGTAAATCGTCCAATATATCACATTCGATAATTCAAATATGCGCCATGTAACCAGTCAGGCTATACGAGTTTAAAACAGTTTGGATCTAGGATCAGACCCCGCATCTTGCGTCAATCCAGATTGTTCACATGGGTATTGCGGTACAATATATACAAGTGTGTATCAAGCAAAATGTGTTTGTCCAAGATCTTTTGGTAGGTACTTAAGTATTTGAATACTAATTTAGGAGACAAAAAAACAATATTTTAATAGGCATAAAACGATCGTCAATTTGCCCCTCGAATCCGCTAACCGAAGTAGCCTTGCTCGATTTCTCTTCCCGAGGTAGCTTTCCCGCAAATCTTTGATTTTTTCCTATTTCTATTGCGTTTTCCAGAACCAGTTGCATACAATTCGATTATATCTTCATTTAACTGCTCGTTTTACTGGCAATGTACCTTAACAGATACGCAAACCTTGAATTTTACCGAGAAATTGGTTTCGCTGAACACAGTAGCCCTTCGTCTTGCGCTCTCTCCAGCCAGTTTTCCACCGATCTAGCAAAAACACCGTATTTAATCCGCGATAAAGGCGGGTACGATCAAAGCTTACTACCTTCTCGCTCGAATTGGCCGGGTCTCGTCACATTTGCATGGCAAATAAAATACTTACAGCTTTTTTAAAAGTCGAATCGAAGGTAAACACGTCTTGGCACAGTAGCTTTTATGACGTCAAAGTCACGTGGTATTACCACACTGTACTATAATATTCATCAATTGGAACTATTTTCTGTAGTCGAGGAACAACTTAAAGGTGTTAAAATAAGTATCTATGGATTATTGTGTTAAAGTAGAATGAATCTTTATGGCAGTAGCGGTCTGATGAAATTAGTGTAAACATTTTAAGCCAGATTTGATGTCCTTTTGTCAGGATCAAAACCATATGATACATGTTCAGATTTCTTCAGCTAAAACAGCATATAAAATGGGGGAAAGGGATGGGGGGGGGGGGTGGGGGGGGGGTGTTAGGGATACTGATGACACTTTTTGAAATGTAAGAAATGCTTAAGTGTTTTACTCAAAGAAATGCCTCTATGTTTTCTTCATAGAAATGCTTTTCAAGCTTCTACCCTGTTGTGATAAAAAGTTATGTAGGAAACTTTACTTACGTCATGACAAAGTTGCTGTTTGAAGCAGGTTGAAAGTAAGGCAGAAAGAAGAAATCTTCCAAAAGGGAGATTTCTGCTTTACTTTCAGCCTGCTTTAAACACCAAGTCTTAAGAACTGAAACAAAGCTAAGGATAAGGGAGCATCGTAACATCTGCTGGTATAAAAATGTCTGTTTGTCGGCTGTATGTTTGAAAATCAGCAATGAAGGCTGAAACATGCCAACATCTGCCACAGAGATGCATGGGAATGCGTTCAGCTGTCTGCTTCTGCGGTTCCATTGTAGCTTCATGCATCTACCCCTCCTTTAGTCTTAGTAAACCTCTTTCGCAGTCTGTTTAAAATGATGCCCGCTGCAGTTCTGATATCAAAACATTAATTTGCCTTTACTGCAATTGCAGAAAAACAATCCAAGTTGCAAACAGTCTGGATCTAAATCAGATGCCGAGTAACCTTGGCATCTGATTTAGATCCAAACTGTTTGTAAACGTTTCTCCATTGAAGTTGACTATATATTCTAGAGGGTTACTGGGGTATGTTGCAGAAATTGTTGGCAGAGACGTACAACAGTGCAGGCATAGAATACTTTGAATGTTCAGTCAGAATATATTATGCACTGTAACTCATTACACTTTTATAACTGGTATAAAATATGAACATTTATCTGCAAACCGTGTAGACCTTGATCTAAGGGTTTCTGTAAAATTCTTTAGAAACAGGTCTGCAGTGTTTGTCTCAATGTGTCAATAAGCATAGTTTACCTTTTCCTAGTGAAAGAATTAAAAAAATTATATGGTACAAGAATGTTTGACCTCAGGGTATGGGGTAAAGGGTTAAACAGTATCTGTTAAACTGTTACCACATTTACTGTTTCTAGTATTGAAGATAGGTGATCACATAAAGGAGGTTGAACATAAAGCAGAATGTACCTTAGTGCTTTACTATAAGTCTGCTTTAATTAAGCTATCATCTGCTATAAAAAAAAAAAAAACACATTTTTATGATACATATTCATGACTATAAATTCATGGGGTAATGGGTTAACATGGTTGAATATAGATGATTTTCACTTTGAGCAATGATGGAAAGGGTTAAGAACTCATTGTATGATGGCTGCATAGTGTTTTGGCTGTACATCTTTGACAGGGCTCCAGATAAGAGGGAGTAAACTGCACAAATCCAACATTTTCTCACTTATTTTAGCATCATATCCTATGGTATTCTTCTCATTAGAATCGTCTCGAAGAGTCGATTCTAATGAGTAGTGACACCATAGGGTTTAAAGCAGAAACAAAGATTTTAGTTTTTGAAATACCCCCTTTTGTCTGGAGCCCTGTTTGGAAAGGATTAGGAAAGCAAACCATGGGAAGATAGCTCAGACTTTGGCCATTGTCTGTCGGTTCTGGCTACATTGATTTTATGTTGACCTTTTCGTCTGTTGCTTCATTGAATAAACCACAAAGACAGACAAGGTTGCTTAAGGTTAGAAAAAAGAATATATATTTAATTTACTTTGGCCATTGTCTGTCTCTTGGCCTCTTAGATATTTCTCCATGTCAGATAAAAAGTCTGGTTGAGATTTGTCGATTCTGGGAAGTATTACTAGTTTCAGGAAGAATTGGGCATTCATGGAGGCAATAACTTTTGGTTTAGCATTGTCCTTAACCCATTACTCCATAGGTACACATTTTGACGCCCTAATTTTATTCTTCCACTGAAGAAAATAATTTCACTTTAACTTCCCCTATAGAAGAGCATTTTAGCACATTCAGTTTATTCGTCCACTGAAGAAGAAAGTTCCAATTTATAGTCATGAATATGTATCACAAGAAATATTTTCTTTATAGCAATATTAGCTTAAAGCAGACTGAAAGTAAAGCAGAATGTGCCTTAAGTTTAGGCACATTCTGCTTTACTTTCAACCTGCTCTAAGTTCAAAGCTAGAAACAGGCTATGGGGTAAAAGTTTAAACGGTCATGAATATGCCGTCATAAATACTTTCTATACCCTAGTATATGGTAACTTAAAGCAGGCTGAAAGTAAAGAAGAATTCATCTCAGCAATACTTAATCCAAGAAAATGTTTAGACAACAGGCATAATCTATGTGAGTCTTCTTCAAAAGGTTTGACTGTATTCACAGCACTGCTGACATTTTGTTTGTTTCCAGGTTGGACCCCACTTCATGAAGCCAGCAACAGAGGTTGGATATATGTTGCCAAGCAGCTGTTGAAGGCCGGCGCCAATGTAAACTGTCAGGGTCTGGAGAATGACACGCCCCTGCATGATGCGTCCATCAATGGTCACAGAAAGGTATGGCGTTCTACACGGTTCATCAGTTATAGATTGGAGAAGGTTTCCAGGCATTGGGCTCCTATATTCATGATATTACAGTCAGAATGCTTTATACTATCACTTAACAGAATCAAAAGAACTATAATATCATTGTTATGATTACAAACTTGCATTAACCCATAGCTTGTTTCTAGTACTGAAGATAGGTGACCACTTAAAGCAGGGTGAAAGTAAAGCAGAATGTGCCTTAAGGCACATTCTGCTTTACTTTCACCCTGCTTTAAGCTACAACCTGCTAGAATATAGAAAATATTTCTTATTTTACATATTCAGACTGTATAAATTGGAATTGTTTTCTTTAGTGGAAGAATGAATTAAATGTGCTAAAAGGTGCTTCTATGGAGTAAAGGGTTAACAGAATCAAAAGAACTAGTATCATTGTTATGATTACAAACTTGCATTAAGACTTAGTGTATAAGCATAAGAAGATCCTTTGGCAGTCTTTGACACAAGCAGTTGCAGGATAAAAATTGTGCAAACCTATTTTGTTGATTGGTAGCTTAGGCAAATGACCGATGTAAAAATTGTACTGCAAATTCAGTTGAATATCACAAAATGTAGAGAATCACAACTATCAATCTGAAGATGGACTATACCATGCTTATAGCTATATTATCAGTGGACATTTGATGTCCTTGAGATGGTTTTAAGTTCAGGGCTTGGATTTACCAGTACATTCTAAGGCTTGAGAAATCTACATTTCTGTTTTTTTCTCCCAGTTTTAACCAGACTCAAAATATGCTAAGGGCTCCAGGTTAGAGTGATTAAACTGATATCCCAGCATTTTCTTCTTCATGTAACCATTAAACTCTTTGTTGTGTCCATTTCTGGGGTGGAGTAAGTGAGTGAAAGGGTTTGGTGGAGACATAAGGGAGCTTGTTGGAATATCTGCCTTATCTGGAGTGCTGTATGCTTTAGACTAAACCTCTGGCTTTGCTCTCAGCTTCTGCTAGAATTTAGGCGAAACCGTAAGAGGCTAAAAAATAATCTCTGAATAACACTTGTATGGCTCCCAGCTGAAAGAGGCTGCGGTTCCCCGTCTAGAGAGCTGTTAACCCAATCTTCAGACTTTGATAGAAAGCTCAGCTTTGGATCCAAAGTCATTCTTTAACTCTTTTTAGCTCAACTGGCACGAAGTGCCAAGGTGAGCTTTTAGGATCGCTGGATGTCCGTCGTCTGTCTGTCTGTCTATCTGTCCGTCCGTTCACAATTGGTTGTGAACACTCTAGCGGCTACAAATTTCATCCGATCTTCATGAAACTTGATGACAATGTTTGTCTTGATGAAATCTAGGTCAAGTTCGAATGTGGGTCATGTCGGATCAAAAACTAGGTCACTAGGTCAAATTATAGAAAAACCTTGTGAACACTCTAGAGGCTACAAATCTCATTGGATCTTAATGAAACTTAATCAAAATGTTTGCCTAATTAATATCTAGGTCAAGTTTAAATATGGGTCATGTCCTGTCAAAAACTAGGTCACTAGGTCAAATCATAGAAAAACCTTGTGAACACTCTAGAGGCTACAAATCTCATTGGATTTTTAGCTCACTGGCACGTAGTGCCAAGGTGAGCTTTTAGGATCGCTGGATGTCCGTCGTCCGTCGTCTGTCTGTCTGTCTGTCTGTCCGTCCGAGCGCACGAAAGGTCCTTTGTTGGGTAGGGAGAACAATAGATTCCATTCATTCCGTGATTGCCCTATTGTTATTGTTGGGTATTTTAGTGTACTGTTGGGTACTTTTAAACAAAAAATATACCCAACAAATGTCCAACTGTGAGAACGTCCGTCCGTCCGTCCACAATTGTTCGTTAACACTCTAGCAGGTTCAAATCTCATTGGATCTTAATGAAACTTGGTCACAATGTTTGCCTCAATGAAATCTAGGTCATGTTCGAATGTGGGTTATGTCCGGTCAAAAACTAGGTCACTAGGTCAAATTATCGAAAAACCTTGTTAACACTCTAGAGGCTACAAATTTCATTGGATCTTCATGAAACTTCATCAATATGATTGCCTCAATGAAATCTAGGCCAAGTTCGAATATGGGTCATGTCCGGTCAAAATCTAGGTCACTAGGTCAAATTATTGAAAAACCTTGTTAACACTCTAGAGACTACAAATTTCATTGGATCTTCATGGAACTTCATCAAAATGTTTGCCTTAATGAAATCTAGGTCAAGTTCGAATGTGGGTCATATCCGGTCAAAAACTAGGTCACTAGGTCAAATCTTCGAAAAACCTTGTTAACACTCTAGAGACTACAAATTTCATTGGATCTTCATGAAACTTAATCAAAATGTTTGCCTCAATGAAATCTAGGTCAAGTTAAAATGTGGGTCATGTCCGGTCAAAAACTAGGTCACAAGGTCGAATCATCAAAAACCTTATTAACACTCTAGAGACTACAAATTTCATTTGATCTTCATAAAACTAAATTTACTTGATGAAAAGGTTTGCCTCAATGAAATATAGGTCAAGTTCAAATGTGGCTTATGTCTTGTCAAAAACTAGGTCACTAGGTCAAATCATCCAAAAACCTCGTTAACACTCTAGAGACTACAAAATTCATTGAATCTTCATGAAACTTGAAAAAAATGTTTGTCTCATTGAAATCGAGGTCAAATTAGAATGAGGGTCATGCCTGGTCAAAAACTAGGTCACACGGTGTACATGGTTACATGGTTACCAGGTGAGCGATTTAGGGCCATAGTGGCCCTTGTTATTCAACTTGATCAGAATGTTTGCCTAATTGATATCTAGGTCAAGTTCGAATATGGGTCATGTCGGGTCAAAAACTAGGTCACTAGGTCAAATCATAGGAAAACCTTGTTAACACTCTAGAGGCTACAAATCTCATCCAGTCTTCATGACACTTAGTCAAAATATTTTCCTTATTGATATCTAGGTCAAGTGTGAATGTGGGTCATGTCAGGTCAAAAACTAGGTCACTAGGTCAAATTATAGAAAAACCTTGTGATTACTCTAGAGGCTACACATTTCTTTGGATTTTAATGCAACTTGGTCTGAATGTTTGCCTAATTGATATCTAGGTCAAGTTCAAATATGGGTCATGTCTGGTCAAAAACTGGGTCACTACGTCAAATCAAAGAAAAAAAGTGTTTACCCTCTAGAGGCTACAAATCTCATCCAATCTGAATGAAATATTGTCAGAATGTTTGCCTACATAGAATCTAGGTCAAAATTAAACGTGGATTGTGTCTGGTCAAAATCTAGGTCACTAGGTCAAATCATAGAAAATTCTTGTTAACACTCTAGAGGTTTATTGTGGGTCATGTCCAGTAGTAATCTATATCACTATAGGTCAAGTTTTACATGGTGAACCAGGTGAGCGATTTAGGGTCATGGTGGCCCTTGTTTCCATGAAAGTACCATAGGATATATGTGATTTCGTCGGTACATGAGCATTACAATGGATTATTCATTATTGGGGTTCAATAAATGTGACATTTTAAAACCAGATTAAAGCAAAGCTCCTTTAGGCACTTTCTTCTTTACTTCTATCTTGCTTTAATCCTTTACTCAATAATCTGTTTCTTATTTTGAAGGCATGTGTGTCCACGTAAAGCAGGTTGAAGAAAAGAAGAAAGTGCCTGAATGTGCATTCTGCTTTACGTTCAGCGTGCTCTAAGCTACCATCTGCTTGAATATAGTTAATTTATCTCATGAAACATATTAATGGCTGTATAAATTGGAACTATTTTCCTCAGTGGAAGAATGAATTAAAGGCATTGAAATGTGTATCTATGGAGTAAAGGGTTAAGCAGTCACTTACCTGATTAAAATTATTCTAGATAAATATGTAATTTGTACTTTTGCCTACGAAGGAAAATATCAAGACCATGTCGCCTATTTAGGTCACAGTTTGTTTCTTTTTATATGGCATAGCTTATGTAACATGTAGAGAGACAAAAAAATAAATAAATGAGTAGGCACTGAAGTACTGTAAAACTTGGGTAATAATTTGCACTGTTTTAAATAACTTAAGTCTACAGTTGTATCTTTCCATGTAATTAAACTACCATTAAAAACTTTTATGTCACTTCCAATGCAAAAATTCCCAAGATCCTTTGAAAATTGTGAAATAAAAAGACTGCAAAAACTTGAGCACTTAGAAAAGAGCAGAGAACGCAGATAATGCAACATGAAGTTTACAGCATTTCCAGATAAGGAGAGTATTTCAGGTAATAAAATCTTTATGTCTCACCAGGGCCCTATGATGTGACTACTTATTAGAATCCCTACAAAGCAACAATTCTAATAACCCATTACCTCATAGCCTATTTCTAGTTTTGATGGCAGGTGAGCACTGAAAGCAGGTTGAAAGCAAAGCAGAATGCGCCCTAAGGCGCATTCTGCTTTACTTTCAGCCTGCTTTAAGCTATCATTTGCTAGGATATAGAAAATTTTACTTTTGATACATGAATATGACAGTATGAATTGGAACTATTTTCTTCAGTGGAGGAATAAATTATATGTGCTAAAGGGTGCTTCTATTGGGAAAAGGGATATGTAGTCACACAATAAGGTTGGATAAAAACACCAAATACTTTTAGTGTTTGAATTACATGTTTTTTCTGGCACATTTTTGTCTCTCCCTTGCATTACACTTACACAAAGCTCAGTTTTAATCCTTTCTTCCAATATTGTAAAACATACATGTATGTTCAACTTTTGTGTTTCTCCTGCTGCAGTTTTCTGCTTACATTTATCCTTCTTTAACCCATTACCCTAATAGATACACATTTTTATGCCTTTTGTTTATTCCTCTGTTAAAGAAAAAAGTTCTATGCAACGTGAGATATTTTCTATAGTCACTAATAGTCTAACAGATGGTAGCTTAAAGAAGGCTGAAAGTGAAGGAGAATGCACTTGAAGGCCCATGCTGCTTTACTTTCAACCTGCTAGCAACAGTACTGAATAAGAATTTTATTAATAAGGACAGTATAGACATAGTCACACCATTGTGTGGAGGCGTAGTAGGTAAAGGTTTGGCAAGTCTGTGGAGCAGAGGGTTATAGAGTGCTTAACCCATTACCTCATGGCCAGTTTCTAGTTTTGAAGATAGGTGACCACTTAAAGCAGGTTGAAAGTAAAGCAGAATGCGCCCTAAGGCGCATTCTGCTTTACTTTCAGTCTGCTTTAAGCTATTTTCCGCTTGAATATAGAATTTATTTTTAATCACACATATTCATGACTCTTGAGTGGAGGAATAAATAAAAGGTGTAAAAAGGCGTTTTTTATGGGGTAATGGGTTAAAGACAATTTGATAGTTGGGCTCTAATACTTGTGTCTATTTCAGGTGGTTGAGTTGCTGCTGAAGCATGGAGCCAACCCTCTGCAGGCAAACAGTCAGGGCAAGACTCCGCTAGATGTGGCTGCCTCTCAGGAGATGGTTCGCCTACTGAAGAAGGAGATCATCTCATCAGGCAGTGATAGCTCCAGCCTGGAGGATGTCCGCTCACCAATGTCCCCTGACAGTATCAACTCCAAGGATGAAGACAGGGGGCTAGATACTGAAGGGGTGTGCCCTGCTGGCAGTGTGTTAGAATGTAAGCTGGGATGATTTGGTGCTATTTTATAACCATGTGTTATGATATTGTTGTCAAAATAGTTTGCTTGCAAACATTGAACAATCTATAGTAGTGACAGGATTAGGTGGAGAAATAAATAATAATTGAGACTTTTATAATCTGACATACAACAACATTTGTCGTACAAAGTTTTATGAAACGGGCCCCAGGTACATAGTGTCTCTTCATAAAAGTTGATCAATGTACATTTACACACCTGTACCATCTGCTTCAGTTGATTTATAATTAGGCATAGCTGTTGCAAATGTCCTTTTGATCAATAAGGTTGACATTGTGGCTGCCCTAGTCCCTTGATTAATGGCGTCAGCCAGGTGACTTTTTAGCTCACCTGAGCCGAAGGCTCAAGGTGAGCTATTGTGACCGCTCATTGTCCGTAGTACGTCTGTCCGTCTGTCCGTCTGTCCGTTCACTTTTACTTCAAACGACATCTCCTCTGAACCCGGGGATTGTAGGGCGGATTCAAACTGCTCATGATGTTCCTTGGATGCTTCTCTACAGAAGTTGTCTAAATGAAAGAGAAAAAGCAAAAACTCTGCTTGAAAAAGCAAAAAAGCAAAAAAATTTAAAAAATCTTCTTGCTAAAAACTACTAGGCCCTAAGCTTTGATATTTTTACAGTAGAATCTCCTGGTCGATCCCTCTATAGTTTGTTAAAATGAAATCCCTAGGGTCACACTTGACGCCACCCTGCGCAGTTTAAGTGCTGCTCTAGGCAGGTTTTACAGTATTTTTGATGAAGCAAAAGCAGAACTGTATTTTACCTGAGTTACTCTTAATATACTAAGGGCAAATAGCCAATATTTGCAAACATTTTGGATCCAGATCAGATGCAACATAATGCTGCATCTAATTTGGATCCAAACTATTGGTACTCATTTACCAACTGAACATGTTCTAAATTCTTTTTTTTGTCACTTTTCGCATACAGTAGGTTTTAAGCAGATATCATTTCAGTCTGGTAAGGGTAAGCCTTCAGAGCAGTTGCTAATTCTACCATACTACCCAGTATTTGACCTCAGCCACTGAACTGATGGTCTTAGCTGAACATGTTGTCTGCTAAAGTTTATAAATGGTTTAGTCTGTTTCATACTTAGAGAAACAGGGTCTGGAAGTGATCCACTGACAGTTATGTAATTATGTCTTTTGCCATATTTATACATATGTTTAATATTCAAAATATGTATAGCAGACAGCAATTCAGCATAATAAGAGTTAGACCCTAGCCAAATTTCCTACTGGCAGAGTTACATAACTGAACTCAGGTCAGCTGGTCAGCTGATGAGGTTGCATATGGTGGTGTCTGCTATATATTTATGCCCTGCAGTTGGGGGCATATTGTTTTTGTCTGTCTGCTTTTTTGTCTGTTTGTCCATTTGTTTGTCTGTCAGTCCACAACTTTAATCTTAGCCATAACTTTGTTAAAGTTAGAAACTTTATAACTTGGGTCATGTCGTACAAAGGTCAATGTCAATTTTGAGATATTTCCCAGTGTCATATTTTCTTGTCTTTGAGATAACTCCAGTTCTACTGATGTTAACCCATTACCCCATACATATGCCTTTTTACGCCTTTAATTTATTCCTCCTCTAAAGAAAATAATTCCACTTTATATAGTCATAAACATGTAAGATATAAGAAATAGTATCTATATCTTAGTAGATGATAACTTAAAGCAGGTTGAAAGTAAACCAGAGTGCGCAATAAATAATCATATGGAAATACATGTAGCTTGATAAGAAGAAGTGTCATGGATAAGGGCCATAACTCTGCCAACAATATTTTTTTAAGTTATTCCAATTTGTCATGTTTTTTTTGTCTGGAAGATAATTCCATTTACAGCTATATTAAAATGTTGTCTTGCCTATTAAGCTAAGGCACAATGACCTCAGGTGAGCGAATTAAGGGCCATGGCCCTCTTGTAAATGTATTTAGGTCTATTGTGTGTGCATGGAAATTCTTATAAAGTTACTGCAAAGCTCCAATATTAATATCACACCATTTAGAATGGTTTTAGATACAGATGTAAATTTAACCCCTTCCCTCGTAAGGTGGTTGCTTAATTAATTCAAGCTGAAAATCTCTAACGAGCTTTCTGCTTAACATTTAGCTTGCTTTAAGCATCCTGTTGTCAGAATGCAAGAACATTTTCATAGTGTTCTTTAACTGAACAATGTAGAAATATGAAAAAGTGTGTCTAGAAGGAATAGATGAAGGTGCCGAGAGTAGTTTCATATTGGGTAAAGGGTTAATGAAGTATGAAAGTTTTTGGCAGGAACTGTAGCTCCTACAGGAGCATTCTGCTTTAATTTTAGTTTGCTTTAGTCTGATTTTTAGCTCACCTGAGCTAGCTCAGGGTGAGCTTTTGCAATCCTTGAATGTCCGGCGTCCGTCGTGCGGCGTCAACAATTTCAGTGTTTACACTCTAGAGACCACAATATTTATCAAATCTTTCTCAAACTTTCTCAGATGGTATATTGCCATAAGAGTTCGGATGAGTTTGATTATGGTTGAAATCGGACACATAGGTCATGAGTTATCTACCTTTGAATTGCTGAAAATGCCATATTTTACAGTGTTTACACTCCAGAGGCCACAATATTTATCCAATCTTTCTAAAACTTGCCCAGATTATATATGACCATAAGAGTTCGGATGAGTTCGATTTTAGTTGAAATCTGACCAAAAGATAAAGAGTTATCTACCTTTGAATTGCTGAAAATGCCATATTTAACAGTGTTTACATTCTAGAGTTCACAATTTTTATCCAACCTATCTCAAACTTGCTCAGATTGTATATTACCATAAGATATCAGATAAGTTTGATTATGGTTGAAATCAGACTAATAGGTGGAGAGTTATCTACCTTTGAATTGCTGAAAATGCCATATTTAATTGTGTTTACACTCTAGAGGCCACAAATTTTATCCGATCTTTCTCAAACTTACTCAGATTGTATATTACCATAAGACTTCAGATGAGTTGAATTATGGTTGTAATCCGATCAATAGGTCGAGAGTTATCTACCTTTGAATTGCTGAAAATGATATACTTAACAGTGTTTACGCTCTAGAGGCCACAATATTTATCCAAGCTCTCTCAAACTTGCTCAGATTGTATATGACCATAAGAGTTCGAAAAAGGGTGATTATGGTTGAAATTGGACAAACAGATCAAGAGTTATCTACCTTTGAATTGCTGAAAATGCCATATTTTACAGCGTTTACACCCTTACAACTACAGTTTTCAATGGATTTTGATTATACTTGTACACAAAGTATATAGCTATACGTTCTCAAAGGAGTGCAACTATTGTTGAAATCTAATCATTGTGGCAATAGTTACCTGCCCTTGATATACTTTGAAATGCTAGAAAAAGGCTTCATTTCAGTATTGTTTAGGCTCTAGTTATCTGCCTTTGATGTACTCTACTATTAAGGCTGCCACGATACGCTCACCTCACGATACGATACGTATCGCGAAACGGCTGTCACGATACGATACGTATCGCGATACACTACCCGGGATTAGGAAATAGGTAAAAATGAATAGGGTATTTCATTCTGTATATCTTTCAAATGAAATAATAGAATGAAATGAAAAACAATAGTTTCCTGATCAGTTTTGACACTGAAATAAACTATAACACAGTGAATTTTGTTGTATTTAAAACTATAATAAAACTTATAAACATCTACAGAGTAGATATCTGTCATTCATAGAGAAAAGACATACCTGCCTAGAAATTTGTAAATAGCACTTTCAAAGAACTGGTAGTATTGGTCTTATAATGTCCAATTGTAGACATAAATACACTGTTATTTACAACTGACTTTTAACTGTACAAATGTGGCTGTAACTAGTCTATTAGTCAACAACAATTGACTGTTCAACTGTCAGTATTCATCAGTCCTTTTTGCTACCTTCTCTTGCCCATACATTGTTAGGCTTAAATTTAGTGTACTAGTATACACAGTTTCGTTGTTTTATTGTGTATTATGAAAATAATAGAATGGGTGTGTTTCACTGCTGAAATGTCTTATCTTGCGTACGATCACCATTCTTTTTACTTTGAATCAAAGTTTGATGACTTGTTCAGAGTTATCAACCACATCAATTAATAGCAATTATTAGTATATTTACTATAATGTGTTAGGAAATCTTCGATTTCGATTGAAAGTAACACAAAAAGTGACATATTTAAATCGGAATGAACCCTATACTTTACCTTTGGTCGCCGTACGACATTTAACGGAAACTGCGAAAACTAGTGACAATTAGCCACGTTTTCCAAGTTATCGAGACGCTTTAGGAAATAAATAGCGTCAAACGTCTAGCAACGGACTGGTACCCACTTTATCAAAACAAGCAATCGGAATACCTCACCTATTACCGTATTACACCTCATACAAATTAAGACATTGTAATCAGCCGAGAATTGTCGAAGAAAGTCAGTAGCGGAATCGGCTTTTGTACGAATGTACGTTATATGTTGAAAGTATTTTATAAATAGCTTGTCATTATATATATGCACTGAATTGATATTTAAAGCGTACTTGGCCTTTTTAAATGTATCAAATAGAAATCTACACAGATACAGAGCTTATCTGAGGCAATAGATTTGATAGTTTTATTCATTCCGTGACCACGGTACGTACCGTGAGATTTCAAAGCCTGTACCGTGAACCGAACCGTGGCCAACGAACCGTGATATACCGTCCCACGGAGTACCGTGGCAGCCTTATCTACTATACTAGAGTAGGTCGACAAATTTGAATGGATTTAGAATAAAACGGGTGAAATTCAAAGGTAAAGCTATCAGGCTTCATTACAAATGGTGAGCGATATCAGGGCCTTCAGGCCCTATTGTTGCTTTTAAAACCAAATACAAGCTTTCTTTTAAGTAGACAGAACTGAAGTATTGAGAGAGTTATAATAATCACCAAAAGAAAGATGAAATCAGAGCTCCAGATAAGGGGATTATTTCAAAAACTAAAATCTTTATTTCTGCTTTTAACCCTATGGTGTCACTACTCATTAGAATCGTCTCGAAGTAACACCATAGGATTTGGTGCAGAAATATGTGAGAAGATGCTGGATTTGTTCAGTTGCCTCTCCCTTATCTGGAACTCTGTGAAATATAAAATGATGCATAGAGCAATCACCATAATATCCTCCTTCCTATTAGAAATTGCCTAGTTAATTCCCTATGAGCTGCCGTCCTCTTAGATAGGGTAAATGTTGTAAAAATAGGCCTAATCAAGTGTCATACATTTGATTGTATCTTTGACACTGGCATGTCAGTTTGATGAATTCTGCCCTTCAGAGCTGTGTGTTGGCTTTGCTAATCAATATTGTATTGAAAAGTCATTTTCATTTCTGCCAAAGGAGGCTTGAGTGATTCCTGAGCCTGCCAGTTTTTGCATCATGATTGACCTTTTAACCTATTACTCCATAGATAGGCATTTTTAACACATTCAATTTATTTCTCCACTAAAGAAAATAGTTCCAATAGGTACAGTCATGAATATGTACATGTGTATCATAAGAAATATTTTCTGTATTCTAGCAGATGGTAGCTTAAAGCGGGCTGAAAATGTATAATAAATGACGAAAGTGGTTGAAAGTATAGCAGACGGCACATTCTGCAGTCTGCTTTATAATTGTCTGCTTGTCTCTCAAGGTTTAGATATTAAGGCTGTTCCACTGAAAAAAGAATCATCCATATGGTTTCCAAACAATTTGGATCCTGATTATATTAGAAGCTTATAGTTCTTTGACATGTGATCTGTATGAAAACTGTTTGATAAATGGTTATAAAGTTGAGCCTGGCAGTTAAGGGGTTAATATTCTAGACTATTGATTGTCAATGGGATTGTACAAAGGTTTAGTATCATTCACCTTATCACTGTTTAGAGCCATTATTATTTTTTTGTTAGCAAGATAGCAATTTACAGTAAAACCTCTCTATTACGACAACTAAATTGTGTTCATTATTAGGTGTTAATGACAATTTACTTCTTAAAGCAAGGTGACAGTTAAACAGAAAGCTCCTAAAGGAACTTTCTGTTTTACTGCCACCTTGCTTTAAGCTTTCACTTGTCTTTTATACACTCGGTTTTCTATTTAGTTGTGGTAATAGGTTTTACTGTAAATGTCTGTTGTCCTAGACATTATAGGACTTTGCCTTACCTTCACCCAGTCATTACAGTGTAAAATCCTACAGTGATGAACACACAGAAGGAGGTTATGATTTGGTGTTATGCCTTCATAGCCTTATGACTAGCATCACTAAGCTTCTCACTGCTGCGGGTTCGAATCCCCAGTCTCCGCATTCATGTGGTGAAAGCCTTCCAACTGGCTTGTGGAAGGTCAGTGGTTCTACACAGTTGCCGATTTGAGCATGAAACAGTGCATTAAGGGCTTCTTGGGTCTTCCTCACGTCGTGATATGACTGAAATACTGTTAAAGCGACATAAATCCTTACAAATCAAAAATCAAATAAAATGTTAACCATTTTTAGCTCACCTGAGCTGGCTCATGGTGAGCTTTTGCAATCCTTGAATGTCCGTCGTCTGTCGTTAGTCGTTCGTCGTCAACAATTTTAGTGTTTACACTCTAGAGGCCACAATATTTATCCAATCTTTCTCAAACTTGCTCAGATTGTATATTACCATAAGAGTTCAGATGAGTTCGATTATGGTTGAAATCAGACCAATAGGTCAGGAGTTATATCTACCTTTGAATTGCTGAATATGCCATATTTAAGGGTGTTTACACTCTAGAGGCCACAATATTCATCCAATCTTTCTCAAACTTGCCCATTTTGTATATTGCTTTAAGAGCTCAAATGAGTTCAATTATGGTTGAAATCAGATAAATAGATCAAGAGATATCTACCTTTGAATTGCTGAAAATGCCATATTTAACAGTGTTTACACTCTAGAGGCCACAATTTTTATCCAATCTATTCCAAACTTGCTCAGATTGTATATGACCTTAAGAGTTCAGATGAATTCGATTATGATTGAATAGGTCAAGAGGTATCTGCCCTTGAATAGCTGAAAATGCCATATCTAACAGCGTTTACACTCTTGCAACTACAGTTTTCAATGGATTTTATTATACTTGCACTCAAAGTATATAGCTATAAGTTCTAGAAGTAGTGCAATTATTGTTGAAATCTAATCATTGTGGCAATAGTTATCTGCCCTTGATATACTTTGAGATGCTAGAAAAGGCTTCATTTCAGTGTTGTTTAGGCTCTTGTTATCTGCCCTTGATGTACTCTACTATACTAGAATTATGAGATTGTATTCCAAAATTGTTTACATGCTATACTACAAATTTGAATGGATTAAGATGAAAATGGGTGAAACAGAAAGGTAAAGCTATCAGGCTTCAGTACAACAGGTGAGCGATATCAGGGCCTTCAGGCCCTCTTGTCTGATATATTATATTTAATGTTAACAGTTTCCTCCACAGAAGAGCCTAGAGTGCCTCTACCTACTCCTCAACATAAGTGCCAAATATGTACTGTCTTTAAATATCATAAATGGGTCATTCTTTGTTGTTGAGTTTGTATTAAAAGGGTTATACTGTACAAGACAATATGCCACTCAGAAGTGATACAAGGCTAGTGTTCAGCCAACCAGTATAATATTCCTATTATCATATTAATATTACTATATTATCATATAGCTTCCGCAATAAAATATGCACTTGTAAACCACACTAGAATAATTTAGTCCTTGGAAAATATCCACTATGACGCATGAATACAATATAAACAATAATATGAATGCATTTCAAAACTTTTAAATCCAAGTACTTTTCAACTACACAGACAGTTTTGATCCTTTTCAGATGCCAAGTAATTAGGTGACCACTTGAAGAAGGTTTAAAGTAATGCAAAATGTGCCTTAACCCATTACCTCATAGAAGCTCCTTTTAGTGCATTTAATTTATTCCTCAACTGAAGAAAATAATACATTCATACAGTCATAAATATATATCAAAAGAAATATGTAATATATTCAAGGTGTTGATAGCTTAAAGCAGGCTGAAAATAAAGCAGAATGTGCCTTAAGGTGCATTCTGCTTTACTTTCAACCTACTTTAAGTGATCACCTACCTACTTTAACATTCAATACTAGATACAGGCTATGCGTTAATGGGTTAAGGCGCTTCTGTGGCTGACAATGTTAAAGACATAAAAATGTGTATGGAGTAATGGGTTGACAAGTCTAGTGCTGTGTATAAGTATGTAATAAAAGAGTATCTTTCTTAATTCAGATTCCAATCAGATGAGCCAGATGAGGCAGAACAGGTCAGAGTCATTTTCCACATCAAACAGTCAGAAAATCTCCATGCCAAAGTCACCCGATGGGAAGTTAACATCTCCTCGACTGTGTCTAAAATTCCAGCGTGATAACCAACAGAATCAAAACTCGAGAGACTCCAGAGAGCCTCAATATAAATCTTATAGTGTAACAAGTGTGACTGCCAACACCTGTACGGAATCTAGTGGAGGTGAAATGTTCACACCAGTCGATAGCCCTACCTCGAGTGTAGACAGTGAGCTATACAATCCTGGACTTGAACACTTAACCAACTTCTCAGGGAGTCAACCAAGGATACTACTGTCGGAGGACGATAATTCTCAACAGAGTTCAAAAGGCAACTTGACATTACCAACAATTCAAGTAGAAGAAGGTGATTCAAAAGCTATGGAATTGTTTCCAGGGCAGGGAATTAATGATAGTCACAAAAACAACGATACTGTGTTTCATTTGTCACTGGGCAGCACGGGCAGTGCAACCACCAGTGAAAACAAACCTCCTAATCGGACGTACGAATCTCATTCATTTCTGCCCCATTTAAACTGGAGCGATACAGTGAAAGAGAACTGTAGTGATCTCCCGGACATTGAGACGTCTCAGCACATTCCAGCAGCATGTGACAGTGTGAGTCCAGCCACTGATGACAGTCAGTGTAACTCAGTATCATCAACTGGTGTCAGTGAGGGTCTATGTCAGGCCACTGCCACACACAACCAATCAGTTGTTACCTCCACCACAGGGTCAAACAATCTATCATTGACTCAAGAAACAGATAGGGATATATCTAGTTCTGTTAAGTCTGTGTTAGAGAGTGATGAATCCAATCTCAGTGCTAGCAATGTAGCTACCAATAGTGTGCCCGATACTGCACACAACTCACAAATGACTAGTTTGAAATGGGATTTACGATCAGCATCATCACCACGCAGTGAAGATGGCAGCTTGAACTCTAATAAGTCGGATACATTACGAAACAATTCACCAAGTAGATTAGACAAGGATTTAAAACAAGATAAAAGTTCACGTCCCTCATCCCCAAAAGTTCCTCCTCTCAAAATTATAATTCCTGCTAAAACCCAAGCAACCTCTTCTTCAGATTCTAATGATGGACTTAAGCTATTAGTAACAAATGTCAAATCAGCCCACCCTTATGTGATAAACCCATACCAAGACCAAAATCGTGAGTCCACAAATGGCATTACTACAGATGAAAATATTGAGAGAAGTTTAGACTTGGTTCCAATATCTCATGATGTAGAGTCTTATATTTCTTATAACCAATGTGCTAACAATGTCAGTGATGTTCAAGTAGATAAATTGGATGATACTAGTAACGACTTGACTATAGACGATGATGCTATCAGACCTCAAGATAGGCTCAGTGATAATAAAAGTGATTCAGACTCTTCTAAGAAGGAGGATAAAAAAGAGGAGCCGACTCAACGAGTGTTACGGAGCTCTGTGAGGTCTCAGCAACAACCGGATTCAAAGCCACCGAAACCAGTGAAGCAGCAGGATCGAGTGGAAAGAATAAGTATGTCCCCCACCACAGTAGGCATTGGTCTATACAGTAAATCTTGTATCAACCCATTACCCCATAGCCTGTTTCTAGTATTGAAGATAGGTGACCTTTGAAAGCAAAGCAGAATGTGCAGTAAGGCGCATTCTACTTTACTTTCAGCCTATTTTTAGCTATGGAGGAATAAAAAGGTGTAAAAAGGCGTATTAATGGGGTAATGGGTTAAGTGACAACTCAATAGTGTAGCCCCCATATATCTCTATAGGCCTTAATACAGGTTATAAATGATACAGAAAGCCTCAGAGCTCCAGATAAGGAGCAGTGTTGTGCCTAGGTCCAAAATTTTGGGGGACACGGTGGCGCGCTGTCAAAATTTTTGGGGGACATTTGAAATTTTTGGGGGTCACACTAAAATAGCCTTTAAAAATATGATAGGCTTTCCTTTAAAGTAGAATTAGTGTTTACGATATTGAACATGTTTACTGCGTCTAGTAGATTTTCGGTAATCCGGTAAGGCTTTTACACGACGGGAAAACTGATGTTCGTCTATTTTTAAATAACTTGTAATGATTGTTTTGGTACATACAAAGTTGGAAGAGTTTGATCAGCACGTTGTTTAGATGGGGGTTTTATTCATCAGGTGTCACGCTTCGCGTTTCGTCTGCTCTTTCCTCTCCAATCCAATGAGAAGTGAAGTCAAGTCATGCGTAAATTTGACTGGTTATCGGGTTTTACCATAGCAATTTAACTGCATTGGCATATAAACCGCACACAGTCTACCTTTTATTAATAAAGGATAGTAAATCGGCGGAAAGGATAGTTGTAATTTTAAGACTGGTTATCGGGTTTTACGTAGCATTGGTATACACACGCGCGCACAGTCTACCTTTATTAATGAAGGATAGTAAATCGACGGAAAGGATAGTAAATAGAGCAAAGGTACGGAAGACGAAAATTGCGCCCGTACGCCCGCACCGTTACGAATTTTAAGGGTCCAAGTAAAAAATATTGCGGGAATCCCGCAATGCCGCGCTCTAGGTGCAACACTGAAGGAGAGTATTTCAAAACCTAAAGTCTTTATTCTTACATTAAACCCTATGGTGTCACTACTCATTAGAATCGTCTCGAAGAGTAGTAACACCATAGGATTGGTGCTGAAATGAGTGAGTAAATATCAATTTTGTTCAGTTCACTTCCTTTTATCTGGAGCCCTGCTCCTATAAGAGCTTTCTGCATTATTTGCATTGTGCAATATTTAACCCTTCCCTCCAAAGAAGCACCATAGAGCACCTCTACCTCTACATAAGAACCACAAATGACTGACAATAAGTATCAGTAACAGTTGCTTAGTAAGCAGGTCAAGTACTAGATTACACTATATCTGATCTAGGTCAACCCTTTCCCCTCACTACTTGTTTTCAAGGATAACACAAACCGCTGCTTAAAGCTGACAGAAAGTAGAGCAGAAAACTGAATAGGGAGTTTTCTGCTTTACTTTTTGGCTGCTTTAACCCCTCTTGTACTAATAGAATAAATTTGATGCTTATATATGCTTTGCAACCAGTCAAACTTTATAATGTAACCTTAGATGATTGAAGCATAGAACTCTCAAATTTAAAGATAGGTTGTGTTTAATGCAGAACATACAGTATGCAGAAAGGCTCTTTTGGAGTTAACTGCATAATAGATATCATCTCCCTAATCCACCCATCCCCTCTCTTTCTCACACACCTGTAAAAAGACTGCTTATTATGTAAAATGGTAACACAACAAAGGTTTCAATACAGCCATCAAACAAAAGAGTGATCTTGCACTTTGTGGGTTAAAGATAAGTTCATGAAAAGACCTTATTTATGCTGTGGGTTTAACTGCTTTGAACAAGGGGAAACTAATTTATAAGGTCTTTGTAAGCAATTTTGACCTTGACCAGAGCTATTTCAGGATCTGTCTTGTAAGCATTTTCAAATTCTTCATTAGCAAATTTAGTGGAGGGCTCATCCTACTAAAGTCCTTGAGAATTCACCAAATCATATTTTGACTAAATCCTTAGATATGCTTATTTGAGGCAATTTATAATAGATAAGTGTTTTTACGCATTAATAAATTCATCCGCTGAAGAAATTAGTTCAATTTTACACTGTCACAGTAATGAATGCAGCATAAGAAATAATTTTTATATCCTAGCAGGTGGTATTTAAAGCATACTGAAAGTTAAGCAGAATGGTTTACTTTCAACCTGCTTTAATTGATCCTCTGTCTTCAAAACTAGAACAGGTTATGGGGTAAAAGGTTAAGGAGTAGTCACAACATAGCAGGGTTTGTCAGGGACTTCTTGAAATGTTAAATTTTCTTCCTCCTATTTGAAACCTTGTGTCAATGGGCCGTAATTCATTATTCATTTATTCATTCCTATTTGAAACCTTGCTTTCAGAATGACTAACTCAGGATGTATGTAGTGTAAGAGGTGTCCTGATTAAGAATGAAGTACTTAATCAAGCTTACTTCATAATTGCATCATGTATAGTTTGTTTACATAATTGTCACCATTTGGCCTTGAGGAAAGATTATATCTTTCATACAGCTGAATTTAACCCTTTACCTGATAGAAGCGCCTTTTAGCGAATTTTAATTTATCCCTCCGCCAAAGAAAACAGTTCAAGGTTATACAGGCATGAACATGTACAATTAGAAATATTACTTATATACTAGCAAATAATGACTTAAAGCAGATTGAAAGTAAAGCCGAATGCGCCTTACTTTTAATCTGCTTTAAGTGGTTACCTGCCTTCAATTCTAGAAACAGGCTATGAGGTAAAGGGTTAAAGGAAAACGAATGCAGTCAACTTTCTCCTGCAGATTAGTCATGTATTAAACCAGGGCTTCCGATAAGGAGTAAACTGAACAAAACCATAATTTTCTCACTCATTTTAGCACAAATCCTATGACGTTGCTACTCATTAGAATCGTTTCAAAGAGACGATTCTGATGAGTAGTGACACCATAGGGTTTAAAGACATTTCCATTTTAAACCAGGGTTTAAAGACATTTCCATTTTAAACCATAGGGTTTAAAGACATGAACATCTGTCACCTGAACTGTAACATAAGGTAATGAAATAGGAAACTCCCTCAAAAAGGATGGTAAAGAGTCATGTCAGACAGATCAAGTTAGAAAACAGTGCAAACCCTGATTAGACAAGTCCTTCAGGAGAAGTCTAATCTGGGTCTGGGTCTGGATATGGATTTGAACTGGAAAGTCCACTCCCATATAAAGTAACTTTAAAAGAGCCAAGAGGTTGTATAAATTGTCAGATTAGATCAATCTTGACATTTATTTAGGAGATATCATCAGTGTAAAACAGCTTGGATCCAGATGAGGTGCATAGTTACTTGATATCTCATCTGGATCTAGACTGTTTGCAACGTTTACCCCTATATTGGCCAACAGAATGCTAAAGTTTAAGTAAACACTGTACTGTACAAGATTCATAGTACATTGTATTTGTAGGCACCCTTAGTTACCATGTTCAATTTTCAAATGAACCAATTCATCCAATTTCTGATGAATGACTTGTTTACATTGAAGTTCAAGGAGTTTGTATGACTAACGGTGCAGACCCTGATCAAAAGGGCTCCTGAAGGAGCCCTTTTGATCTGTGTCTGCAAAGGATGAATATCTGCAGTTCTAGCACTCCTAGGATTCCAACTGTGACTGTGTAGGCATAATTAATCTAGCATTTCCAAATAAATTCAGCTGCAAGTAATTGTCAAGACAGAACAGAAAGAATGATGAGTTCATGTGGAGAGTTTTGCATAAAAGCTTCCACTATATTATCAGATCAATAAGCTTGAAGTGAAACAGTTTCTAAATACGGAATATCATATTTATTGTGAAGAAAGGAATTGATTCTAGCTGGAACAGAAATAGATTTAATGATTGAAGAATCTCATCTTTTAGGATGAAGGCAATTAGAGAGTAGATTGTATTAGGAATAAAAAACCTTTCATTTGCAAGATTTAGGGATAGTTGGTCAGCTCTTACTTTCATAGAAACACTGGTCCACATAGTTATATTCCTCATCATAGAAATGCATTTCTACATCTTAATCCTTCATCCCATAGCCTGTTTCTAGTTTAGAAGAAAAGTGACCACTTGAAGCAGGTTGTAGCTTAAAGCAGGCTGAAAATAAAAAAGAATGCGCCATGGGGCGCATTCTCGCATTCTGCTTTACTTTCAAAATGCTTTAAAGTATTTACCTGTCATCAAAATTAGAAACAGACTATGGGGTAAAGGGTTAATCAGCCACTTGCCTAATAAGTTATATTCAAGCTGTGCAGTAAACATGAAATTTATATAGTTGTAGTATCTGTCAAAGTAACGAATATTTCCAACCCTTATGAAACTCTGTGGAACATGTATGCAGTGAAAACTCTTACTACTGTCATTCAAAATAAGTTATTGATAGTCTTTCAGACATGTGGCAGACTACTGCAGGATGAAAAAAATGCAGACAACTACTATATTTCTCCTGCATTAACCCTTTCCCCAATAGAAGCGCCTTTTAGCGTGTTTTATTTATTCATCCGCTGAAGAAAATAGTTCCAATTTAATCAGTTATGAAGATATATGATAGGGAATATTTTCTATATTCTAGCACATGATAGCTTAAAGAAGGCTGAAAATAAAGCAGAATGTGCCTTAAGGCACATTCTGCTTTACTTTCAACCTGCTTTAAGAAGTCACCTATCTTCAATACTAGAAATAGACTATCAGGTAAAGGGTTAAGCAAAAACTTAGACTTGTTAGCCAGGTGGTCAAATCTCCAAAGACACTCCTGGATTTACATTGTACTCTTTTTTTTCTCTCTCTCTGAAAGTTCTCGCCCACTCATCCAATTAAGGTCGATCACACAGTATTTATATATGGCTTCTAACATCTCAGACAAATTTAATAGCAAGATTACCATGCACTTTTACCTATCGAATGTTGTAAGTGCTGAATTTTTTAATGAATTACTCTACTGTTAAAAAATGTCCAGTAAATATTGATTTTGGGGATTTTTATGCCCTGCTCATTTTGATGCATAATTATAGTGATTGTCCTGTCATTCTGAGCATATCATGTTAAACAGATTTTATCGTTTCTTTTTCCATCAACCCTGCTTACTAGAATACTTGGATACTTATACAGTTTTCGCCATGTGTGCAGACTATTCCTAATCCATCAGTATAATCTAACTATAATTTGATCTTCACCCAATTTTGGATAAGAATAGAATACTTTAAAAATGTGCTATTTCTTGGTTATTTAGATTTTACTGTTTCTTCGAGCTTCAACTCACTAAAATGCTTTGATACTTATACAATTGCTGCCTAATGGACCATTACCGTACCAATTTGTCCATATCACCCAACATCAATTGGACCATGACTTTGGCCATAATTTGGACTTTGAAAAGATTCAGAATATATTGTCAAGGATGCCATAAGTACTTATTGAATGCAGTCTTGCCTTTCTTCAGAAAAGTAAAAACAAAACACACGCTTCAGGGACCTGATCAGGATCAAAATTACATTCTTATCCTGTTGCTGCAGCTATAAAGAATTCCCATCCTAATGACATATGGTATAATTTCAGTAGAATACGTTAACTCAAGTGTTTCCTCTGAATTTCCAAACTTTGACAGTTTTTCATGTGTCCCCATAAACTTTGTTCTATCAGAGCACCAGATAAGGGTAGTTTTTCAAAAACTAAAATCTTTATTTCTGAATTAAACCCTATGGTGTCACTACTCATTAGAATAGTCTCTTCGAGACGATTCTAATGAGTAGTAACACCATAGGATTTGGTGCTGAAATGAGTGAGAAAATGTTTGATTTGTTGAAATAACTCCTTCTTATCTGGAACCCTGTTTTGTGTGTGTTAAACAGGTAATGCAGATTCCTCGCCGGTTCCAGAGGCAGCACCAGCAGCAGCAGTGACCATGGTAACGGTCTCGCCAGCACCAATCACCAAACCTATCAAGGAGGAAGATGATATGAGCATCCTTCCTCGCAAGAGAAAGTTCAAAGCCAAGTCAGATCCCATTTCCCTGTCAGAGAGCCCCACCCTGTCTGTGTCAGCCCTTGGGTCAGTAGTAGAGAAAGTGCCTAACCCGTATGAAATTTACCTGCAACTTAGGAAGAAGGTATGAAGTCAGACTTGAATGACAGTTCATGTAGTCCTGTAATACATTACTCCATAAATAGGTATTCTGTTTATTTCTAGTCCACACCTGATATATCCTGAACACAAAACGGATGGCATTACCCATATTTTCCCAACTGGTAGCCGAAAGCACGTTAGAAGTATAGCAGAATACTCTTAAACCCATTACCCCATAAATACACCTTTTTATGCCTCTTATTTATTCCTCCATTGAAGAAAATATTTCCAATTTATGCAGTCATGAATAAGTATGATAGAACTATTTTCTATATCCTCGCAGATTGTAGCTTAAAAAGCAGAATGCGCCTCAAGGCGCATTCTGCTTTACTTTCAACCTGTTTTAAGTGGTAAAATGTGTTCAAAACTAGAAACAGGCTATGGGGTAATGGATTAAGGAGCATTCTGCTTTACTTTCAACCTACTGTAAGTGGTCACATGCTAACATGCCTTGGGGTATTGGGTTAATCATTTCCTCCATAGAATTGCCTTAGAGTGCCTCTACCTACTGTAACCTCCATAGAAGCACCACAAATCAGTATTCAGTGATTGTTCAGAATACAGGTCTTACTTCTAATTATGGAGGAAAGGGTTAAACCCATTGTTTATAAAATATGTTGTTGATGCTGGTCACTTGTGCTCTCCTATTAGAAGCCAACATTGCTTGATAATACTCAGGACTGACAAGTTTAACACCCTAGAGATCTTTAGAGTCAACTTTTAAAAGTTATTGCAAATAGATTTTAAACCCTTTTTGGGGCAAATTTGAAAAAGGAGTTTTCACCAAAATTAATGTGTAGCGGTTTTATTAGTCAATGTGTGCCTGCATGTATTATGTACACTATCCTGGGGCTGAGATTTTGGAGGGCAGTGAATGAGGAAGTTTCTTTCAAATAATAAGACTAAACACTGACAAGATGGTATTTAGCATTTACAGTCAGAACAGTGTAAAGCATCAACTAGAAAGACAATATGTTTGTAGTATTAATGACAGGTGGCAGCTTAATGCAGGGCAAAAGTCATACAGAAGGCTCCTATAGGAGGTTTTGACTTTTGCCCTACATTAAGCAGTAACTACCGGTAGTCTTTAAAGATCACCATGCATCTTCCTTCAGTGGTCGCTTAAAGTTTTCACAGATTTGACTGTATTCAAAAGTGCAATCAGACTCTCGGGGCTCGGATAAAGAGTGAATAAACTGAGCATTTTCAATATATCCTCTCTGTCTTTGCCAAACACTGCTGTGACTACAGTCAAACCTGTGTTAAGCAACCATTAAAAAGATGATACATTTGTTGTATTCATGATAGGTGGCAACTTAATGGAGGGAAAAAGTCATGCAGAAGGCTCCTGTAGGCCTGCATTTAGCAGTCACCTGTCTTTGAAAATCACCATGCATCTTCATTTAGTGGTTGCTTAACACAGGTTTGACTGTACTCATTAGAATCATCTCTGAGAGAGACACATATTTTGGTTGACACCTATAAGGATGATAATATTTGGAATTCTCACTGAAACTGGAGCTCTGAGCTTTATAGTACTTACTGAAACCTGATGTAAACATGTACAGCATTTACATAAACTGTGTAGACACAGATCAAAGGGCTCCTTCAGGAGCTCTCTGATCTTGGTCTGCACTTGTTGTGATACTTAAACATATTTAAGGGGACAAACAGCTGGAGAGGTGATGTAAACTGGTCATTTATTAGAAACCGGAGGAGTCCATTTTGAACCTTGAGCCTGCTGAGGGCTAACTGTATGGGTTGAGAGGGAGTTAGACATGAGAAGCTAGACTGGCTGTCAATGGCATGTTGAACAAGCAATTCAGGGAAACCTGGCTCCCATTTATATCTCATCAATCATTTCACAGTTGGTGGTTGTAAGCTGTCACTACTACCAGTAGAAAGTCGAGTTACTCAGCCTTCCAAGTAGCTAGGCTTACTATTATAAACAGTCAAACCTATATTAAGTGACCATTCAAAAATAGTCTTCAATCCTTTTCCTATAAGATAAGTTTTGGTATTAAAGACATCCTCCTGACAACCTTTCGGTCATAACGCCTTGCCAGACAATTTCCTTGCAAAAAGCATGGGTCTTGCGGACAAGCCGGTAGCAAAGAACCATTGAAGCGCCTCATGTGAGACCAGACCTTTATATTTGACAGTTTGGTTAGAAATAACCATTGAAAGGCCTCTAGAGCATGAGTTTATCTGGGCCTCACCATGTAAACTGAGATTGGTATACCCGCTGTTTCTCGCCTATCTAGAACAATACTATTTGGGGGGGGGGGGGGGGGGGACTCCATCAATGGACTGAGGAAATATCTTTAAGAGACAGGAGGCAGCTTAACCCTGTACCCTATAGTCTGTTTCTAGTTTTGAAGATGGATGACAACTTAAAGCTGTCTAAAGGTAAAGCAGGATGCACCTTAAGGCTTTACTTCCAACATGCTTTAAGCTACCATTTGCAACAATGTAGAAAATATTTATAGTATTAATCGCTGTATAAAGTGGAACTATTTTCTTGAGTGCAGGAAAAGATTAAAGGCATATTATGGGGATAAGGGGTTAAACTCAGAAAAAATATACAACAGAAAGTGTTAAAACTCTTTGCATGCTAGCGTTGGATATATATATAATATGCCCCACAGTGATTACCTTTGCAAACAGTTTGAATCCAGATGAAACACCGCGTAACGTGGCGTCTTGTCAGGATTCATACTATTTGACACTCTTACCATGTTTTGAAAAGAAAAATAGAAAACTCTAATTTTAGATCATCAGCAGACAGCATTTGTTGCAGACGAAAAAATTTCCAGCATGCAAAAAGTTAAGAGAGTCTATTGCTTCTTCATTGAATTGTCTCGGAACATGAATTTGACTGTGAATAATAGGCCTTAACAGAATTGTAAATGTAGTTGTTCAACTAATTGAATTAGTTACAAATTTTATCTCAGACTGCGCCATAAGTAAGGACTTTTACTTAACTGCAATTAATTTCACTCTCTGAGTACTAACAGTGACTAGACTGCCAACTTGTGAAGAGTTTGAATTTACCCATTATCCCTTAGCCTGTTTCTAGATTTGAAAATATGTGACCACTTAAAGCATGTTGAAAGTAAGCAGAATGCGCCTTAAGGTGCATTCTGTTTTATTTTCAGCTTGCTTTAAGTTACTATCTACCAGGATATAGCAAATATGTCTTTTTGGTACATAAATGACTATATAAAGTGGACCTATTTGCTTCAGTGGAGGAATAGATAAGAGTTGTAAATAGGTGTATTTGTAGGGAAATGGGTTAAGAATAAAATGCCAAGTAACTGGCAGAAGAGTTGAAAATTGGTAATTCTTTGCAAAAATTGAAAAAAATTGCCAGTCATTCGGTCCGGCAAGTTTAAATATTTGCCAGTCTGACACGATTTTTGCCAGTCAGGACTGACAGACTGGCAGGCTTCGGGAAGACTGACTGGGCATAATCAGGATCCAAACTGTATTTTGGATTGTATTTTTGAAAAACATTATGGAAGGGATAATAGCAGGTGGCAGTTTAATCATTTTTCTCCTTAGCAAAAATTGTAGATCACCAATATCCAGTATGTTCAAGTGAAACTGGAATTATCCATTTGAAGTTTCAGGGAGGAGTAAGCTAAGGCAGATCACTGCTTAAAGCAAAATAAAAGTAAAGCATGTTGTTGATTGTTTGTATATTTGCAGGTGACAGGCCGGCATCAGAGTAGAGTGAATGTGTGTCCCAAGATACCTCAGGGTTTCAAAGACTACCTACTGAGAACGTGTAACTATGTGCTTCAGGGCAACACAACCAGCACTCTGTCTGTACCTACAGTAAGTAACTCTTTGCATGCTCGGTAATATTTCATCTGGAACAGTTGTTCGCTGCTATTGTTCTAAATATAGATTTAAAAGAGAAATAAAAAAATAAAATTCTATTCAAAACAGGGTCAGAGGGTCAAACAATTTGGATCCTGATGAGACGCTGCATTATGCGGCGTCTCATCTGGATCCAAATTGTTTGCAAAGGTAATCACTGTGGCATTATATACCATCTGCTAGCATAGTAAGAGTTTATAGAGAAACACTATAACCCTCATATTACGCCCACCTAAGAGAGGAGACACTTGACTTAGTTTATTGAGAATATAGTAAAACCCGGCATTTCCAACAACAGAGCTCCAGAGAAGGAGGGTATCTCAAATACTCTTCTTATTTCTCCACCAAAGCCTATGTGGCCACCACTCATTAGAGTCGTCTCTTGGAGATGATTCTAATGAGTGGTCGCAAGGTAGGGTTTGGAGGATTCCTACAAGAGAAACGTTTGAAACGCTCAATTTACCAACTATGGCCACTTATAGTGTCTGCAGCCATCAACCACTTACAGCAGACATTGGGATATTTTCCCTCATTGCCTGGTTTTAACTCCAAGACAGGTGGAAATTAAAGCAGACTGAAAGTAAAGCAGAAAACTCCCATAGGGAGATTTCTGCTTTACTTTCAGTTTAGTTAGAGTCAATGAGTCTAGGAAGCATAAAGGAGATGTACTTTCAACCTGCTTTAATCAGTTACCCGACAGGAAGGTGGAAATATTTCCCTATGATGCTTTTGATGTACATGTATCAGTATTGGGTAGAAGTAGTGAAAGAGTAAAGCAAAAATCTCTTTTCCAGAGCTCCAGATAAGGGGAGTATTTCAAAAGCTAAAATCTTTATTTCTGTATTAAACCCTATGGTGTCACTACTCATTAGAATCGTCTCTTCGAGACGATTCTAATGAGTAGGGCTTAAACGATTAAAAAAAATTCGATTCGATTTTGATTTTTTATAACACGATTCGATTATTTTCGATTCGATTCGATTTTACATTGCAATAAATGAATGTTCTAAGTAGATGACATCCTGCAATAACAGTTAATATTAAAAACAATATACATGAACATTCAGGGCCAAAAAGTTGGGGTTAAAGTTTGGAAAACTGCATGGAAGGGTTAATACATGTATATTTCTGACTTATATGATTTTGATCATAACAATACACCTTATTGATTATGTGGATGGTTTGCAGTATTGACATACCAATTTTTCTATGTTATGATCTTCTATGCGCAAACAGTGCAGACCATTGTCATCAACCATTTACAGCTGCCTGGTAACGGTCTACTCTGTTAGCAAGGTACAGAATGGTGTAAAGGAGTGGATAGTTATTCATCTAAATGACAATGGTGATAATCGATACATCTGAATATTACTGTTCCAGATTTTCACTCACCGGTTTAAGTTCGTTAACAATGCTGTCAGTCGCCTTTGCTTTCGAAATTTTTGGAGCGGACTTTGAGTGTTACTTGACATATCGCGGGAATTCACCATACATTCTTACACCTATTATCCGGGTGTTGAAACGTATGTCGGGTTGTATATTCGGTATCAAAATAAATCACAATATTTTATAATTTAATTTTCTTACCTGAATTGCACGTCTTTATTTTTTAAAGTAATGAGCGTATTAGGTTGTAGGTAATAAAATATTCAACGTTTACAGAATTATTAATTTATTTAAAATAGTCGAAGCAGTACCGAGATACGTAATGTGAACGAAGAATTACATCACAATTGAGGCAAGCAATTGCTCACGCATGCGTAGAATGACACAGGAAACAGGCAAAGTAAACAAAGACATACTCGTAACGGGTGAAAAGCCTGTGCGGGATCTCTAGTCTTTCGAACTAATACTTTACCGTAGATAATAGAGGTACATTTTAATTCGCTATTTTTTTATTACACAGAAGCGCAGCTGCACGTAATACTCATATGATGGTGTTGCAGTATGAAAAGATAGATAGATAGATAGTTCTTAGCGAGTTTTCTACATATAAATCGAATCGAAAATGACATTTCCTAAATCGAATTGAATCAGATCGAATCGAGGGCATAAAATCGCGGTTCAATCCAGATCGCGATTAATCGTTTCACCCTTACTAATGAGTAGTGGCACCATAGGATTTGGTGCTAAAACGAGTGAGAAAGTGTTGGATTTGTTCAGTTTACTCCCTCTAATCTGAAGGGAGTAAAGTTTCATCAGCCCTCTGCCTTCAGAAACAATAAGAATAAACCTCTTTTTGAGTCGTCATAAACTATGTGGGTGGAGTATGACCTTGTTAACAAACAATATCCTTTTTATGGGCTATAGTATATTCCTTTTGGCAGTATCATGTACAATATTGATGTTCTTCTATAGACAACATCTTTCACTCTGGAATAATGTCATACTATTAGTGCTTGTAGTTTAATTGCAATTCTAGGGCATTTTTATGGCTCAATTAGAGGACCAGATAATTGCAGACATAAATTGTAGGATGCAAAACCTTCCAGATTCCTGTATTCTTACAGCATACTCCATAAAAGCCAATTAAGTGCTAGCTGGAACTGGGATTTTCCATAAATGTTCAAACTGTTCTAATCCAGATCATACATCGAATAACTTTGTATGATCTTAATTGTTTGTCTTTTGGAATACATTTTGGAGAAAATATCATCTGCAGAATGAGAAAAAATTATAAACTTTAGAAAACAAAGAAGACTAGCTGTTCTTGCAGTGTTCAAAGAAATAACCCTTTTATCCTTTATATGAAAATAAAAAAGAAAGCTCCGGTAGTTTTGTGCTTTTCTTTCAACCTGCTTTGGGCTCATACCCTGTAGTTATCACTATTGTTTTTTGTGAGGTCTTGATAACAAAATAAACTGTAGATGAGATGCACATGATGCAGTCTCTCATCCATTATCTGATATGTTTCCTATGGTAAATATATGTTTGTAAGGTCTTCTAGATTGAACAATACAATATATCTTTCCATACAAATAAGCAATGTTGAAGAAGCTATTGAAATGGCCACTACAATTGATGTGTTTTATCATTTACTTAACTATTTTCAACCTGAAAATGTAAATGCTGATCTTCAATTTGTGCATTTCTGGGATTTGAAATGTTCTGGAAAAGTTCATTTCTTGTTTCATTAATATTTTGTTGAAAGTAAGAAACCTGGATTGATTTCATAGTTGTTAACTTTGCAAAGAAAGTACAGTAAAAAGCGCTGCAAAGGGACTGCCTGTTTTGGGGTATCTAAGGCAGGTGACAGCTTAAAGTAGGATGGAAGTAAAACAGAAAGCTCCTATAGGAGGTCTCTGCATTGTGTTTATCTTGCTTTGAGCTTGTCATCTGTGCTTTAACACCATTACTGGGTTTTTATTTTGTAATTACTGGTGGCCTGATTGAAAGCTGGGTAGAATAGCGACCAACGGCAGCACAGTTTACTATAGTTTATTTATATCATGTACAAGGTCCAATACTATCAATCCTCAGAGACGTCACGTGGTGAACACACCGTCTGTAATAAATATAAAGGAGAAATCCTTTTACTAATAGTTATGTTTATAATCAAATGATCTGTAAACATACATGTATATATAATGACGTCATGAGTATAAACCTTTAACTTGCTAACAACAATTAGTATTAAAACATACAATATAATCTGCTTGTAACAACAATATTACAAGATAATGAGGTCCTCTGATCTGGTTACTGTTTGCCTTTATTTACAACTTTACATAAAATATAATGGACTCTTCCAAATGACAAATGTAACTTACCATCGCGCAAAGCGCAACAACTCTCACAACACAACAATGGCCTCTCACTCTGTCCTGGTGCTTAACAATGTGAAGTGCCTGAAACGTGAACGGGTTGTTATAGAAACATATTAAGTTAATGGTGAACAATAGAATTAAACCATTCGTGACAGCCGAATAAAGGAAAAGTAACGATTTGTAAATGGCGCCAAAAAGGGTAGTCGAATAGAAATAACTAAGATCTTCGAACGACTAGAATACGTATAAATACCGAATGTCATACCGAATTAATGAACACGAATAAAGACCAATACTTCTAAATTAGTTCCAAACCTTCATCAAGAACAAACAACAAAAACTTACGATATTCAAAGCAGATTTCTCAGATAAGATCCTTCTTCTTCAAAGATAACTTACGGACTGATAATTGTTCATTGAACCCGCGGAATACAACTTCCGGAAATAAATAAAACACTGACCGTACCATGCGGTAGTCACAATTTGGAATGGTTATATTAGTAGAAGTTTACTGTATTTTTGTTGGTGCTGAGAAAAATTATGAAAGGACCTATTGTCTGCCTTGAATACAGAATCGTTTGAGCTGTGCATACATCCTTAAGTCACTTCCACTCTGTTCATTTCGCCATAAATCTAGAGTCTGTGTGAAATTGACAATTGGTGTTGTGCTTGGTGGAAGTCTTTGAGCTTATCAGCTGAAGTCACCATAATGAAGTGTTATTTGCACAATCAATGCTATCCAAGATATTGACAAGACTTGGTCATGTCTTAGCTCTCCTGCTTTGCAGGAATATTGCCAGCTCCAGAATTTTGGCTGCAAATTTGCAAATGCATTTTTAGCAAAATAAACATTGATAAATACTAGTATGTTGAGCACTTCGGATACTGATCACATGCAGATTAACTGGGCATCTAGTCCAGTTGTTTGCATGTGTAATTCCTAATATCATTTTTGTTGCAAGAATAGGCTGAATAAGGGTTTAGATTTAGTTGATAGGGTGTTGGTAGTTTAACTCTTTGCATGCTTGGTAATTTTTTTCGTCTGCAAAACTTGTCTTCTGCAACTGTTCTAAAAATAGATTTTTCTAAATTTGTTTTCAAAACAGGATCAGAGTATCAAACAGTTTGGATCCTGATGATCGAGAGGCCGCATTATGCGGCTTCTCATCAGGATCCAAACTGTTTGCAAAATAATCACTGTGGCACATAATTATATTCGCCACTAGCATGCAAAGGGTTAAACCACTTCCTCCACAACCAAAAGTACAATTTGCATAATATTATATACATATCGATTCCCCATGAATGCTTAAAGCAAGATGAAAGTAAACCAGAAAGCTCCTATAGGAGCATTCTGCTTTACTAATCTTGCATTAAACCTTGCTCCATAACCAAAAGTGCTAATCACTTATATCTAACTGATTTTAAGTCAGGATATTGCTTTAAGCAAGATTAAAGTAAAGCAGAAACTCCTTTAGGAGATTTCTGCTTTACCTTGAACTTGCTTTAAAATGTCACCTGTAATCAAAAAGGTTAATGAATGCCAATCTGTGGTGCCTGAGCTCTCGCGGCGGTTGAATTTTGCGAGATTATGTGTCACGTGACAACATCTTCACTTTTTTGCCTCGTTGTCCGCGATTTCTGGCGTGAAATTTACCGACTCGGGTGTTTTTATTGACATTTTATAGGATTTAAACGACTATGTGGACATTCCTATCAATTCACGGGAATAAAAACCCATGAACAATGCTTCGAAAACACACATTTATCATATTGACTACCGATAGACAGTCTCTTATCAAGTCTCGCGAGTCTCGTATCCACCGCACGAGATTTACGATATAGCGCGAGGTTTCGATTCCGTCAGTGTATAATTCTGTGGCTAGAGTATAGAAACTATTTCTTGTGACACATATTCATGAATGTATAAAATGGAATTATTTTCTTGTGGAGGGATAAATTAAAGGCGTAAAAAGGTGTATTTATGGGGTTATGGGTTAAGCAGTCGTCTGCCTTAAACACAGCTAGATAGAAGTTTCTTTAAGCTGCCACTTGTATTCATTGAATGGTTGTGTACAAGAGTAGGTTGCTGTGTCTCTGGAGGAAAAGGTTAAAGCAGCTAGTCAATAACCAGTGATATATGGGGCCAGCTCACCCAGTGTTCTGTGGACATTACTAATGTCGGGCATGCTGCCCAGTTGACAAGTATAAGTGCACTGAAACTGTGAGCTTGATGACCCAACTAGACAGGCACCAGCAGGGGTAGCAATTTACATCACAGACACAACTTGAAGTATAATAACCACTAGGCTTTGACATATCTGGCCAGAGCATGCAAGAATATACAGAAAAAGAAAGATAATTTGAAGTACAGAAATGAGTCCAAGGTTATAAAACTCTTATCTTTGTCCTTCATAGACAAAAGTACAAGTCAACTTTAACCAACTGTGTAAGAAGTTTACACTTAAAGCAAGATGAAAGTAAAGCTTTAATCTGGATTAAAGTTGGGGCTGGTATTCAACATCATCAGTGATTAATCATATGTGATGCTGGTTTGGTTGTAAAGCAGAGCTCCATATAAGGGGAGTATTTCAAAAACTTAAATCTTTATTTCTGGATTAAGCCGTATGGTGTAACTACTCATTAGAATTGTCTCTTCGAGACGATTCTAATGAGCAGTTACCCCATAGGATTTGGTGCTGAAGTAAGTGAGAAAATGTTGAATTTGTTCAGTTAACTCCCTCCTATCTGGAGCTCTATAAAGGCCATAATAAGGTGGTGTTGTGAAGGAAAGAGAGACAGTTTACCTCCTTCGTTATTGTAAGAGGCACTTTTAACACATTACTCCATTAATATGATTTTACACCTCTCATTATTTCGACACTAAGGAAAGTTGTCCCCACTAATGAATTTCTTAACATAAAACATGGAAGGCATATCGAGTATATTTCCAGATATTGGCTTAAAGCAGTTTGAAAGTAAAGCGGTGGTCATCTGTCTTCAAAACTAGAAACAGATTTTGATGTCAAGAGTTTAGGAAAAAATAAACTTAAAAGAATGCATAGTAAGCAAATTGTATGTTTACATTGAGCCTGATGTTTTGTTTGAGCACCACAATAAAACAGTGCTCACTACCCTTTCATGCTTCTCCATAGTTTAGGTAAACATTCTAGTCCTATAATCAATACCTTTCTGGCAGGTTAAGCCTTTTACTTGGTCTCCCCCAAAAATGCTTAAGGATGTATTTTTCTGCAGCCATAAAATCAGGCCAGTCTGCAGGAGATTAGTTTGCTGGCATGAAATACTGAGTTTAACATTTCTATGGCTTTCAGGACAAATAATGACCAGTATCCCATCACCCCATGGTGTTTCCAGAATTGAAAATAGGCAACCTAACTTAAAGCAGATTAAAAGTAAAGCAGAATGTGCCACTTAAAGCAGGTTGAAAGTAAAGCAGAATGCGCCTTACGGCACATTCTGCTTTACTTTCTGTCTGCTTTAAGCTATCACCTGCTAGAATAAAGAAATATTCCTTATGATACATATTCATGACTGTATAAATTGGAATTATTTTCTTCAGCATAGGAATAAAGTTAATGCACTAAAAGGTGATTCTATGGGGGAAAGGGTTATACTGACAAATTATTGGCTACTTTGAAATTGTCATCTTCAAGACTTTTAAAATTTAGCTTTTATTCTTAAGGGTGTATCAATGTCATGAATTTGGGAACTTTTCAAAGTATATGAAAACACTCTATGATGGTTTTGTATTGAAGAGCTATTTAAGATGAATGAAAAAATAGAAAAAGTGTACAGTTTGGTGAACAACAGTTTGCTCTACTGCCATGTAAAATTTACCCCACCCACTTCCTCTTATTTTGTCCTTTTCAAACAGCCCGCTATAATAAAACCCATTTTAAATGAAACCAAATATGATAATTTGGTTTTGTGTTATTTGTTTCCTATCTATGGTAGTAATTCGTCATACAAAAACTAATTTAAGAAAAAAAAGGCACCAAATGTGAAATTTATAAAGCTCTAAATATCATCGATATGGTACTTTTTTGTAAATTTTATAAGGGGCGATAACTCTTTTTACTTTAATAACTCAAAATTTTCAACACTGACCTTTCAATTTCTTTTCATATTTTGAACTGCCTTAGCATGGGCTTTCATCTGGTAGGATATAAGAAAAAGTTTAATACTAGAACTATTTCATTTTCAAACTTTTTTACTATTTTTCATAAAATAAAGAATAAAATCATGCCCTATATAAAGCATATTTTTGATATTCAAGGATCCATATTGTTCAAACCTGGTGCCTGCTTTGTCTAAAGTTGGTTTATATATGTGAACATACCACCATAGACATGGAATAAATAAAGAAAACCCAAATTAAGAGTTTTCTTTTGTTTTGAAAGAGATTTTACTGAAGCTTGTACTCTGAATGGGTAAAATTTGAAGAAAATATCCAAATTTGACATACCTTTTTCAAATCGCTGTAGCTCAAAAAAAAGGACACCACCATATATATTTTTTTTCATTTTTTCATTCATCATAAATAGCTCTTCCAAAAAAACAATGATAGAAAAAAAGTTAAATACTTTGAAAAAAATGGCTCATGACATTGATACACCCTTAAGAAGAAACATTAGTCACTACTAGTATGAGCGGAAAACAACTTGGATCTAGATCACTAGATCAGACATTGAGCTACTTGATGTCTTATCTGGATCCAAACTGTTTGCTAATGCAAGTGAAGTTGTGCATAGCAGGCTGAGGATTAATTCAGACATTCTATTCAACCCATTACTCCATAGATATGCATTTTTACGCCTTAAATTCATTCCTCCACTGAAGAAAATAGTTCAAATGTATGCAATCATGAATATGCCAGAGCCCTCATAAGAAATATTTATGCCCCCATTCGAAAGAAGTCGGCTGGTAGACCAATGGTTTCTGATCAATAACTCACAAAGGATTCCTTCAACCTACAGTTACCATATTTGGTAGGGAGGTTATTCATTATGAGTAGATGACCCCTATTTCTTTTGAGACAAATTGGTCAAAGGTCAATGTCATTTCAAGGTCAGGGTGGTGTGTGTTTTTTTTTTGGGGGGGGGGGCTTACTTGTTTCTATATCATAACAGATGGTAGCTTAAAGGAGGCTGATGGTAAAACATCTTAAGGCACATTCTGCTTTACTTTCAACCTGCTTTAAGTGTTCGTGTTCGCCTATCTTCGAAACTAGAAACAGGGTGATGGGGCAATGGGTTAACCAGACTTAATTACAGTATTTATGGTTCTACTATTTCCTTATTTGTTTGTAGTGCAAAGCTGTGTCGAGACGTTTGTCAAGAGAAGCATGAGGTTTCATGTACAAAAGGTGCCTGATTAATGTCATTAACCCATTACCGCATAGCCTGTTTCTACTTATGAAAACAGGTGACCAATTAAAGCAGGTTGAAAGTAAAGCAGAATGCGCATTAAGGCACATTCTGCTTTACTTTCAGCCTGCTTTATGCTATCATCTACTAAAATGTAGAAAATATTTGTTATTATATATTTTCATGAATGTATAAATTGGATCTATTTTCTTCAGTGGAGGAAGAAGTTAAAGATATGAAATAGTGTATTTATGGGGGAATTGGTTAATAGCAATGCAGAAATGGGTTTATAGTAATGCAGAAAGTCTTCAAAAAGGAACTGCAATGCTGAATTTTGAAATGGCACTTGATAAACATTAAAAGGAATTTCATTGAGGAATAGACAGAGGTGTTGAATGGCATTTCTATGACGTCATGGTTGGTATAGGTGTAAATAGGATTTATTATTAAACATAACACCTTTGCTGAACAGAAACATACTCCTGAATGTTTTATGTTAGCATGCTTGTTCCAATAATCAATATCTTTCCGGCAGCTTAACACAGGTTTGACTTTATCAGGATTTCCTAGATTAGAAATATTGGATCCATAGTGAGGCATATAATCATTTTTTTTCACACCTTGTTTTTTTCAGCTGTCACCTCCAAACTCTGTGACTGACAAGATGCGTGATTTGTTTGTACAGCAGGAAGAGGGCAGATACAAGCTTCGACTGCAGCATCTCATAGAGCGGGTAAGAACAGGCTGCTGATTAACCCCTTACCCCTTAACCCATTAACTCATAAGCGATTAACAATTATCAGTGCTCACCTCAATGCATGCTAGTTGATTAAAGTGAGTCAAAATGAGTTAGTATGAGGCTATTGCGCAATGAGTCAAAATGAGTCAGTATGGCTTAATGGGTTAAATATGCCCTTATAACCCATTTTATGCGGGTGTACCTCTAAGCAAACAGTTTTGATCTCAGATCAGGCCCCACAAATGAGATCAAAACTGTTTGCAGCAAAGTCAATATTCTATCAGAAACTGCTAAAATATTTTGCAAATATTTGAGTTATATCCCCTGCAGAAGACATTTTAAAATGGCCACCAAATATTACCCAGCATACAATGTGTTAAGCATATCATAACCCTGAAGAAAATAGTTTCACATGTTACAGGCATGAATATGCATCATGAGAAATATTTTGTGTATCCTAGCAGATAAAAGCTTAATGCAGGTAAAGTAAAGCAAATGCACATTCTTTAAGTGATTACTTGTTTTATAAACTAGATAAAGTCTATGGGGTAAAGGGTTAATACCCCATAGCCTGTTTCTAGTTTTGAAAACAGGTAAACACTTAAAATAGGTTGAAAGTATAGCAGAATATCCCTTAGACACTGTCTGCTTTACTTTCAGCTTGCTTCAAGGTACCATCTGCTAGGAAGTAGAGTATATTTCTTATGGTGTATATTTATGACTACAAATCTGAACTATTTTCTTCATTTGAGGAATGAATTAAAGGCACAATAAAGCATGTCTACAGTGTAATGGGTTAAAATATATCTGTTAGAGAGTGTGTTATTAAAGCTTCCTCTAAATTCATTATAATTATACATGTTTGTAATGCAAATGTATGGTTTTCAAGAATCAATGTTTGCTGATTTTGGTTTCACTTTAAAACACTGTTGATGTACGGATCCAGAAGATGGGTCAGGGGATGGCTCGAGTCTGCACATGCTGTTAATCTTGTATTAACCCATTACCCAATAAATACTCCCTTTTACGCCTCTCATTTATTCCTCAGCTGAAGAAAATAGTTCCAATTTATAGTGTCATGACTATGCAGCATAAGATATTTGTTCTATATCCTAGCAGAAAGTAGCTTAAAGAAGGCTGAAAGTAAAGCAGAATGCACCTTAAGGCGCATTCTGCTTTACTTTCAACCTGCTTTTAGTAGTCACCCATCTTCAAAACTAGAAATAGGCTATTGGGTTAAGCAACCTGTGAAAACAATTAAGATACTTTGGTAGTCTTTAGAACAGGTGGCAACTGAATGCATGGCAGTAGTACTGTAGAAAGCTTCTGTAACAGCTTTCTTCTTTTCTTTCATATTGCTTCAAGCTGCCAACAGTTCTTAACACCATCAGTGAATAATTATTTTGGTCTTTAGCTTGAAAAATAGACTCAGAAGCCCAAAGGTACTTCTGTGAAGGAAAGGGTTAATCAGTGGTCGCTTAGCAAAAAAGTAATTGTACATGTACCGTAAAGTTCCTTAAAATTGGATCACCCTGTATAAAATCCTGTAATTATCATAAAAAATTGAACTAATTGCTTTAATCACTCTGTAATTTGTCCAAAAAGTGCAAACTGAATGGCAAACAGTGTAGACCCTGATCAGACTGCTCCTTCAGGAGCAGTCTGATCAGGGTCTACCATGCTTGCTCAGGCCTGTCTGTCCCAATACTTAAGATTTAATGTAACTGTGTGTTTTCTGTTTATAGGAGAAGCTGATCTTGTCTATAGAGCAGGAGATGCTTAGGGAACATGGACGGGCTGCTCGAGCCATGGTGAACCAGGGGACCCCACTCAGTGTGTGTACAATACTGAAAGATGAGGAGATATATAACCTGACCAATATTGACCAGTTACAAGTGGTAAGTCTGCACTCCATTATCCATCAGTGCACATCAACTATATCCATCAGATATGTGCATTTTAACCCAGAACACACCTTTTTACGCCTTTATTTTATTCATTCAGTGAAGAAAAAAGTTTCTCTTTAAACAGTCATGAGATGTAATGTAAGAACTATCTTCTATATCCTAGCAGATGGTAACTTAAAACAAGCTGAAAGTAAAGCAGAATGTGCCTTAAGACGCATTCTGCTTTACTTTCAACCTGTTCTAAGTGATATGTTATCTTTAAAACTAAAAACAGGGTACGGGGTAATGGGTTAAGGCAGTTCGCTTCTGAAAAGAAGATGAAAGAAAAACAGAAAGCTCCTGCAGGAAATAGAATATATTTTTATGGTGCCTATTCAGTGGAATCATTTTCTTCTGTTGAAGAATGAATTAAGGTACAGCTATTTCTGTCTCACTGACTGTTCTGGCAGCTATTGAATGGTATCCCAACACTGATAATTTTAGTGACAGACAGCTGCCATGCATCAGTTGAATGATCTTTCTACAGTTTTGTTATTTTGTACAGGCACCACATTTCTATACTAGAGCCCAGTATATGTATATTTTGCAAAGTGAACATTTTTTGGGATCAGAGGGTTCCTTAAACCGTTACCTCACAGCTTGGTTTTAGTTTTGAAAATAGGTGACCACTTAAAGCAGGTTGAAAGTAATGCAGAATGTGCATTAGGCACATTCTACTTCACTTTCACCCTTCTTTAAGCTACCATCTGTTAGTACATATGTATATAGAAAAAACTTCGTATAGATGATAATCACGACTGTATAAAGTGGGACTATTTTCTAATATTAAAGGCATAAAAAGGCCTATTTATGGGGTAATGGGTTAATAAGCCCTTTGATCAGGGTTTTCACTGTTGGTAATACTTTTATTTTAAGAAATAGTTTCTAAAACAACACTAAAAATCAACATAGACCAGTCATTCTTCAATAAACCATAATTATGAAAAATTGAGGATAGAAGGGGTTATAAAGAAGCTGTCTAGTTTTGTTTCCACCATTCAAAGGAATCTGATAGCAGTACTTCAAGCAGACAAGATTAAATCTTTGATTAATAACCTGCCATTAGGCAAAAAACCTCCACCCATTAGCGCTGTAGAAATATTTCTTGAAAGTGTATCATATTATCAACCTCTTAACCTGTCTTCAACAATTACCTCTCAGCCATGTGAAAACAAAGTAATTATCAGTACAAGTAGAAATTGTTTGCTGAATTCAGTGAGTAGGCGGATACATTAAATTTTGTTATAACCCATTACCCCGTAGGCTGTTTCTAGTTTTGAAGACAGGTGACCACTTGAATAATAATAATAATAACGACTTTATTTTACGTGGATAACATATATGGCGTGTAACCAATTTTCAATATGGTTCACAGGTTGAAGGTAAAGTAGAGGCACATTCTGCTTTACTTTCAGCCTGCTTTAAGCTACTATCTGTTAGGATATAGAAACTATTTCTTATTGTACATGATTATGAAAGTTTAAAATTAGGACTATTTTCTTCAGTGGAGGAATAAGTCAAATGCGCTAAAAGGCGCTTCTATGGGGAAAAGGGTTAAGTATTGGATATAGATGAATTAGGCTTTTTGCTATGGTGGAACAGGCTCTTTTAGGAAGATTTCTGCTTTGCTTTGAGCATGTTCAAAGCAAGTACAAATCAGGATAAAGGGAACAGTGCAGACTCTGAAAAGATGCCTCATTTTCTGATATCTCATCTGGGTCTCTGTTGTTTGCTTATTTTTATAGAGGAAGGCTAGGTGTTGTTTTCTCAAATATTGACTTCAGTTTGAAGGATGTTATTTAAGGGTTTATTTGCATAGGTTTTATTTGAATAAATCTGTTTGATGCTGTTGCAAACATTAGCAATAACATTGGGATTAGTGTGTAATGCTTATAATCCATGGTTGCATGGAGGACATATGTTGACGCTACGTTGTACTGCGATTACTTTTTAAAAGCACTGAATAAAAAAAAACCCACTATTATGCCCACTTAACCCATTACCCCATAGCCTGTTTCTAGTTTTGAAAACATGTGACCACTTAAAGCAGGTTGAAAGTAATGCAGAATGCGCCTTAAGGCGCATTCTGCTGTACTTTCAGCCTGCTTTAAGCTGTCATCTGCTATGATAAAGAAAGCATTTCTAATAGTACACAATCATGACTTAATTAATTGGAACTGAAACTGTAACATTTTAATTGCTATCTAGTTGTATGATAATATTGCTATCTAGTTGTATGATAATATTGTATCTAGTTGTATGATAATATTGTATCTAGTTGTATGATAATATTGGTATATAGTTGGGTGATAATATTGTATCTAGTTGTATGATAATATTGGTATCTAGTTGTGTGATAATATTGTATCTAGTTGTGTGATAATATTGTATCTAGTTGTGTGATAATATTGCTATCTAGTTGTATGATAATATTGCTATCTAGTTGTGTGATAATATTGCTATCTAGTTGTATGATAATATTGTATCTAGTGTGATAATATTGCTATCTAGTTGTGTGATAATATTGTATCTACTTCAGGAGGAGAAGGACAAGAAGAACAGAACAAGATACAATGGTAGACAGTTCTTGTCCTGGATCCAAGATGTAGATGACAAATACGAGAAAATCAAGGTCAGTCATAATACATATTATACCATGTACAGGGCTCCAGATAAGAGGGAGTAAACTGAACAAATCAAAAAAAAATTTCACTCATTTTAGCACCAAATTCTATGGTGTTACTACTGATTAGAATCTGAGTAAACTGAACAAATCAAAACTTTTTTTACTCATTTTAGCACCAAAGCCTATGGTGTTACTATTTATTAGAATTGTCTCTTCGAGACGATTCTAATGAGTAGTAACACCATAGGGTTTAATGCAGAAATAAAGATATTAGTTTTTAGCTCACCTGCCAAGGTGAGCTTTTAGGATCGCTGGATGTCCGTCGTCTGTCTGTCTGTCTGTCCGTCCACAATTGGTTGTGAACACTCTACCGGCTACAAATTTCATCTGATCTTCATGAAACTTGATGACAATGTTAGTCTTGATAAAATCTTGGTCAAGTTCGAATGTGGGTCATGTCGGGTCAAAAACTAGGTCACTAGGTCAAATTATAGAAAAACTTTGTGAACACTCTAAAGGCTACAAATCTCATTGGATCTTAATGAAACTTGATCAAAATGTTTGCCTAATTAATATCTAGGTCAAGTTTAAATATGGGTCATGTCCGGTCAAAAATTAGGTCACTAGGTCAAATCATAGAAAAACCTTGTGAACACTCTAGAGGGTACAAATCTCATTGGAATTTATGCAACTTGGTCAGAATGTTTGCCTAATTGATATCTAGGTCAAGTTCGAATATGAATCATGTCCTGTCAAAAACTAGGTCACTAGGTCAAATCATAGGAAAACCTTGTTAACACTCTAAAGGCTACAAATCTCATCCGATCTTCATGACACTTGATCAAAATGTTTTCCACATTGATATCTAGGTCAAGTGTGAATGTGGATCATGTCCGGTCAAAAACTAGGTCACTAGGTCAAATTATAGAAAAACCTTGTTATTACTCTAGAGGCTACAAATTTCATTGGATTTTAATGCAACTTGGTCTGAATGTTTTCCTCATTGATATCTAGGTCAAGCTTAAATATGAGCTATGTCTGGTCAAAAACTGGATCACTACGTCAATCAAAGAAAAACAGTGTTATCCCTCTAGAGGCTACAAATCTCATTAGATTTGAATGAATTATTGTCAGAATGTTTGCCTACATCGAATCTAGGTCAAAATCAAACGTGGATTGTGTCTTGTCAAAATCTGGGTCACTAGGTCAAATCATAGAAAATTCTTGTTAACACTCTAGAGGTTTATTGTGGGTCATGTCCAGTCGTAATCTCTAATATCACTATAGGTCAAGTTTTACATGGTGAACCAGGTGAGCGATTTAGGGCCATGGTGGCCCTTGTTGAAATACTCCCCTTATCTGGAGCTCTGCATGTACAAATAAGCTTGAGCAAACCTGAAATAGGCTATTGTGACCTATTGTTGTCCATAGAAATACCTATTAACACTATTTAGTGGGAATGAGTAGTATCACCATAGGATTTGTTGCTGAAATGAGTTAGAAAAAGCAATTTGTTCAGTTTACCCCACTTATCTGGAGCCCTGTTCAGCATTGTAAAGGGTCTCCTTCCCTGGTGTCTTTATGAAATATTGTTTTACTGGTTGCTAAACTTCTATCCAGAAACCTCTCTACACTGATTAACTTCCCCAGATTGTAAAGTTGCAATTTCACTGTCTGTAAATTTCAGTCATATGGATTAATAAGGTATTAATAATGCGCTGTCCCTATAATCAATATTGCTCTATAATCTGTGCAAGCTTATCGGAAGCATTTCATTGACTTAAAAGGGTCTTCTATCGCATTTACTTTTACCCCATAGAGATGCCTTTTCAAGGGTCTATCATGCCCTATCAAACAGACATAGGAAACCTACCCAGCATCCTGATGGGTAGATGCTTAAAACAGACTAAAAGTTCAACAGAAAGCTCCTAAAGGAGCTTCCTGCTTTACTATCAGCCTGCTTTACGCAACCATCTGTCTTAAATAGTTAAAACTAGCTCTGGGAAAAGGATAAAACGCCACAGCACTTACATTGCAAACAAAACAGATTGGATCCTGATCAGACACCACATAAGATAACTCAGTATTTGATCAGGGGCCAAACTGTTTGTCACTTGGAAGATGATCATTTTATTGATTGGGAAAATTGGAATATTTTGGAGAAGAGATTTTGTGATCGCTGATTGAGTTGTACTGGTTAGAAGTATTAGCACACAAGGGAGGCAACTGCACATTAATCTATTACCCCATAAATACGACCTTTTACGCCTTTACTCTATTCCTCCACTGAAGAAATATTTTCTATTCTCTATCAGATGGTGACTTTAAAGCAGACTGAAAGTAAAGCAGAATGCACCCTAAGGCGCATTCTGCTTTACTTTCAACCTGCTTTAAGTCACCATCTGTCTTCAAAACTAAAATCATGGGGGTAATTGGTTGATAGTGAATAATATTTCCATTATTTAACACACACACTAGTTTTGAAGACAGGTGGTGATTTAAAGTTGTTTGAAAGTAAAGCAGAATGCGCCTTAAGGCACATTCTACTTTACTTTCAGTCTTCTTCAGCTGTCATTTGCTATGATATAGTAAATATTTCCTATGTGCATACTCAGGACTGTATTAAGTGAAACTACTTTCTTTAGTGGAAGAATACATTAAAGGCGTATTTATGGGGTGATGGGTTAAACATCCACCTGTTAGATTGTAGAATGTTTATGTGACTCTTTAAAAGGGCATGGTAAAAGCATGAAAATGTATGTCCACATCGAATAAGTAAATACTCTTCTATAATGATATATGTATGACACATGTTTGCGTACTTTCCTGCAGGAATTGCTGATCTTGAGACAGAAGCAGGAAGCTGATTCGTTGTTTGCCATCCAGAAACTTGAGTGGGAGTGGCGTCTGAAAGAGCTAAGCCTCTGTGATAGAAACAGTACACCAGACATTGATGATCTGCATGTGCCTCTTGTCCAAGTTCAAGACAACTTTGACCTCTTACCTACTTAACAGTGTGTGGCCTAGGCTTAACAAAGGTTTTAATCTGTTGCCTAGACCCAGGGGCTGGTCCTGTTGGGTCAGAGGTCAAAGGGGAAGCCCAGAACAGGAGGTCAGAGGTCATTGCCCACTACCTGTGTTGCATCTGAAAAGTGCATAGAGGGGTAGTCCAAGATGGCAGAGGCTGCAAAAAACAAGGAGAAACAAGGCTTTACAGAGGGTCTGCTTCTTGGAGATGATGACAGTGATTGGTGGAGAGTTATTCACTGGAATATTATTACTGCTCACGGTCATGGAGACCTTTAACTGCTGAGAACAAGCAAGACGCTTCTATCTGAGCAAATTATGTATCCATAGTGTTGAATGTGCTGCGAGATGTTGTTGTACAGTCAAACTTGTGTGAATTCTTTCCTCCCTGAAACCTAAAATGGACAATTCCAGTTTTCAATCTAGTCTAGTCCATTTCTGACATTTAAAAGTTGTTTCTGTCAATGTTTGGCATTGTGACAAACAGTGAAGACCCTGATCAGAGGGCTCCTTTCGGAGCCCTCTGATCTGGGTCTTCACTGTTCGCATAGAACATGTGTACTATTCACATTTACACTGTTTTGAAAAAGACGCCTATATGCGGGACCAGGGTTGAAAGAGCTAAACTGACAATCACAAAAAACATACATGGGCAGTCTTTGAGACAGGTTGCAGCTTAACTATTCCTTCTGTAGCCAAAATTACCTACATGAAACAAGATTTAAGGCTGGTAACTGCTTTAAGCAAGATGAAAGTAAAGCAGAAAGCTCCTCTAGGAGCTTTCTGCTTTAATTTAATCTTGCATTAAGCTGCCACCTGTGTTCCATTCCTTTAGTGAGCATTAATTTGTAGTACTCTTGTGATGGAGTAGCCAGAGGTGTCCTTAGGCACTTCTAGGAGGAAAAAGTTACTGCCAGACAAAAGTTAGGCCTATTAAGGAACTATCTTATTTACTATTGTCCCAGATTATGCCGTCAACTGTCTTTATGAAATTTTGCATGGCTACTTGCAGATTGTTCACAGGTTTGACTTTACATTTGATCATTTGTGGATGTTAAATGAGTGTATGTGTGCAATCATTATCCCGTCAATTTGAGTGGAGTTCCTTTTGTTCTCTGCTTTTAGATGGTAAGCATGGGTCGTAGGAGTTTGCATGATTAACCCATTCTTTATGCGGGAAACTAGTATAGTTTTCAAACAGTGTAGATCCTGATCAGAGGGCTCCTTTATGAACCCTCTGATCAAGGTCTGCACTATTTGTTTTACTTTAATTCTTATGAGATACTGTCTTAAAACACTGGTCATTATCAGAAGTAGATATACTGGTTTTGAGCATTAAAAGGGTAAAGGCATCTTTAAGATATTTTCAAACAGTACAAAGGATGATAGGACAACAGGAATTAATTTTTTAGCCTTTCGCTTTACTCTAAACATGCATTGAACATTCTATTTATGAAACACTGAAAGAAACCCTTTCTTATGAGGGTTGGTAATAGAGGGGGCTTACTGGTTATATTTTATAAGGAAAAGAAGGAACAGGTGGCTCATTTGTACTGGAAAGAATTTATCTTGTATTAAATTTGCTAAATAATGAGCAAAACTTGTCTTGACTTGATGTAGTCGTGAAAGCACATGACTATGGCTTTTCCATTGGTTGCAGCAGCGATGTCAAACTTCAGCCTCTCAAGTTTTCAGGCGCTGACTTTCTCTGCAGCTGCTGTTCAGAAATGTTTTGACACTTGCTAGGATGCATCACTGCCAGGTGAAGATGTGCATATTGCTTTCTAGTTCCAGTTCAGTAATTAATCCATTACCCCATAAACTCACCTTTTTATGCCTTTAATTTATTTCTCAATTGAAGTAAATGGTTCAAATTTATGTAGTCTTGAATATGAACCACAATATTTTTTTTATATAAATTCTAGTAGATGGTAGCTTAAAAGCATGCTGAAAGTAAAGCAGAATGTGCCTTAAGGCACATTCTGCTTTACTTTCAACCTGCTTTAAGTGTTGACCTCTCTTCAAAACTAGAAACAGGCTATGAGGTAATGGGATTATACTGTAGTTTAACTTGTACTTGCAGCAAGACTTCTTATTCCACAAAACTATTGTAGTCTTGTTCATACTGCAAATTAATATAGCTTTATACAGGCAGTTTTGTTAATCTATTCTTATATGTCAAATCATGTTATATACCAGCTGTCATCAATGTGACTGGACAGGCATGGGAAGTACTGAAACATTTTTATTGCACAATTTCCATTAGTTTCTGATGTAGATTTTTACAAGATTGGCACTTTGAATATTGAATCTGTTCTTCTTTGTATAGAAATGCTTACTCTCTGTATTTCTCTGTTATTTATAAAGCTATTCGTCCAGAAAGAATTTATTTTTTCCTTATAGATTATGTTTTTAACTGATGATAAGATGTTATGTAGAAATGTGGTTTTGTTGTGAGTATTTGTTTCTTTGTTAAAGTAGATTTAATGGATACACAAGCTTTTTACGTTTGCTTTATACACTTTCTGTTTTATATGCTCTTCACCGTCTACTTGTTTATTCCAAACTTTTTCCTCCATCAATGCTAACCACCTTTACCCATCTGACAGCAATTTTGGTTTAACCCATTATCCCATAGCCTAGTTCTTGTTTTGAAGACAGCTGACCACTTAAAGCAGGTTGAAAGTCAAGCATAATGCGCCTTAAAGCGCATTATGGTTGACTTTCAGCCTGCTTTAAGCTACCACTTCTTAGAATATAGAAAATATTTCTCATGACACATATCCATGACTGTACAAATTGGAACTATATTCATCAGTGGAGGAATAAATGAAAGGTGTATTTATGGGGTAATGGGTTCAAGGCTGTGACAGCTTTACCCATCATCCAATAGCCTGTTTCTTCGTTTTGAAGAAAGCTGACTTCTTAAAGCATGTTGAAAGTAAGGCAGAATGCACAGCATTCCACTGTATTTTCTGCCTGCTTTAAGCTACCATCTGCAAGGATAAAGAAAATATTTCTTATGGTGCACATTCACAACTGTATATTTTGGATTTCTTTTTAAAGTGAAGGAATAAATTATGGGCGTAAAAATGTGAATGTATGGAGTAAATGGGCTAAAGCAGGAGGAAAGTCAAACAGAATCAGGGCTCCAGAAATGGAGTATTTCCAACCAAAAAAAATATCATTATTTGTGCATTAAACCCTATGGTGTCACTGATTCTAATGAGTAGTAACATCATAGGAGTTGGTGCTGAAAAATGCTGGATTTGTTCGGTTTACTCCCTCTTATCTGGAGCCCTGCAGAAAGCTCTGTTCTTAACTTTCACCATACTTTATCTCTCTGCATGCAAAGTAATATTATCAGGCTGTCGGCTGCTATTAATAAAGTCATCAGACAGTATGCTAATAGTTAAGCTGTCACCTACGATGAAACCTCTCTAATACGACCACTGAAAATACGAATTCATGTCATAAAATACAGGTGACAGCTTAAAGCTAGGTGAACGTAAAACAAAAAGCTCATAGAGGAGCTTTTTGTTTTACGTTCACTTTGCTTTAACCCTTTGAACCCTAGTCCCGCATAATGGCGTCCTTTGCAAACAGTGTACATGTGAATAGTACACTTGTCCTATGCAAACAGTGAAGACCCAGATCAGAGGGCTCCTAGGAGCCCTCTGATCAGGGTCTTCACTGTTTGTCATAATGCCAAACATTGACAAAAACAACCCTCAAAGGTCAGAAATGGACTAGACTCAAATAAAAACTGGAATTGTCCATTTAAAGTTTCAGGGAGGAAAGAGTTAAGCAGTCACCTGCATTAAACATCTGTTAATTAATACTATTTAGTGATCTTAATAGAGAAGTTTTACTATATATTTAACAAAATCAATGACCTGAGTCAGAGTGTATGTATCAGTACAGGCTACATTCATTCTATTTGAACAATATCGAACAATTGCGATTGGAGATTTGAACATAATTTAAAACAGCTGCAGATGATATACTCTCATACATGTGTTTTGTGGCTATTTAATCCTTTACCCCATATATATGCCTTTTTACGCTTTTAATTTATCCCTCCGCTGAAGAAAATAATTCCATTTTATACAGTCTTAAATAAGTGTCATTAGAAATATTTTCTATTCTCTAGCGGATGGTGGCTTAAAGCAGGATGAAAGTAAAGCAGAATACGCCTTAAGGCACATTCTGCTTTACTTTCAACCAGTTTAAAGCGGTAACTAGAAACAGAATATGGGGTAATGGGTTAAAATTGGTTCTAAAAGTAGTTATAATGATGGACAACAACATATTACATGTTATGTTAACTAGAAAGCTTGAACTATCTATAACTCTTTTAATGCTAACTGATATTGATGTCTGCGACTGTTCTAAAATTTAGATGTTTACAAAAAAAATCAAAAATGGTGAGAATGTCAAACACACTGGGTCCTGATGAGATGCAGAGTGCCACTTAAAGCACTACTTCAGGAGCTTTCTGTTTACTGTCACCTTGCTTTAAGCAGTCACAAGTCTAAAACACCTAATAAAGCACACCATTTAGTGGTCGTAATAGACAGGTTTTACTTTAACCCATTACCCCATAAATATGCCTTTTTACGACTTTTATTTATTCCTTCACTGAAGGAAATAGTTCCTGTTTATACAGTCAGGAATATGCAGCATAAAATATATTTTCTATATTTTAACAGGTGATAGCTTAAAGCAGGCTGAAAGTAAAGCAGAATGCGCCCTAAGGCGCATTCTGCTTTACTTTCAACCTGCTTTAAGTGGTCACATATCTTCAAAACTAGAAACAGGCAATGGGGTAATGGGTTAATTATACCTAGTGTACAAAGAGTTGCTTTACACATGTTTGACAGTAATTTGGAACATAACAATTATAGTTATCTTTTACAATCATGTTACTAGATTGTTGATTTAGTTTCCTCTTGTATGTTACTAGTTATTTCAAAGTTTCTTGTTTACATAATGTTTACAGTTATCAATGCATAACTCGTTGCATTTGACAAAGATTCACTGGTGATTATTGCAATTTTCTAGACTTGTCACGTTTAGAATAGAATAGAGAAACATTTCCTAAACTTTGGGAAATAGTTAAGACTCGTGTTAAACAGACCCTATAAGAAAATGGTGCAGACCCTGATCAGACTCTGTTAGGAGCTGTCTAATCCGTGTCTACACTGTTTACAAAATGCCAATATTCACTAAAAACGCTAATATATGCTTCAGCATAAGAAAGATTAACATTGTTTAACCCACTACCCCATGAATATGCGTTTTAACACCCTTTTAAGTATTCCTCAACAGTTTATGTTTCCAGGTAAGGGTTTTGCTAAAATTGCTTGTGATTTCCCTCTAACTGAAACATAGGGTTATTTATACAAAAAATAAGTACACTTAACCCTTTACCTGATAGTCTATTTCTAGTATAAAAGATAGGTGACTTCTTAAAGCAGGTTGAAAGTAAAGCAGAATGTGCCTTAAGGCACATTCTGCTTTACTTTCAGCCTGCTTTAAGCTATCATGTGCTAGAATATAGAAAATATTCCCTATCATATATCTTCATAACTGATTAAATTGGAACTATTTTCTTCAGCGGATGAATAAATAAAACACGCTAAAAGGCGCTTCTATTGGGGAAGGGGTTAACCAGGGCTCCTGAGATAAGAGGGAGTAAATTGAACAAATCCAACATTTTCCCACTCGTTTAATCACCAAATCCTATTGTGTTACATCTCTTTAGAATTGTCTTGCATAGACAATTCTAATGAGTAGTGATACATGCAGAAATAAAGATTTTAGTTTTTGAAATGCTCTCCTTACCTGGAGCCCTGCTCTCTACCTTTCAACACTGAACACCAGTATTGAATACCTGTGCAAACATTTTGGCCCCAGATCTGGGCCCAACAAAATTGCAGGACCTGTTCAAATCCAAACTTTTTGTCGCATAAATTTGGTAGCTGTAAATATAGAGATGAGTCGGTGTTGAAAGAATTTTATCTATCTCTTCCTTTTCCCTGTTCTCTTTGACTGTCTCTTTCTGTATTCTCTCAAACAGGCCATCAGCGCCATTCAAATATATAGATGCACTGGTGGCAAGTGACAAGTGGCTGATTAACCCATTACCCCATAGCCTGTTTCTAGTTCTGAAGATAGGTTACCACTTAAAGCACATTCTGCTTTGCTTTCAGCCTGTTTTAAGCTATAATCTGCTAGAAAAAGAAAATATTTCTCAATGAATCATTTCAATCACTGTATAAAATGGAATTACTTTCTTCAGTGGAGGAATAAATAAAAAGCGTAAAAAGGTGTATTTATGGGGTAATGGGTTAATACAGCATAAATATGCAGAAAGCTCCTTTTGAGCTTCCTGCAACTTTTATGTCTTGTATTCAGCTGTCACTTTTGTAAACATGTTCATGCATTTTAACCCATTACCCCATTGATACATCTTTTAACACCTCTATAGTTAATTCCTCCACTTCAGAAAATAGTCCCATTTTATACAGTGTTTAATAAGCAGCGTAAGAAATAGTTCCTATAACCTAGCAGATGGTCGCTTAAAACTGACTGAAAGTAGAGTAGTATGTACTTTCAACCTGCTTTAAGTGGTCTCTTGTCTTCAAAACTAGAAACAGGCTATGGGATAAAGGGTTAAATGAATGGTGACATAATGTAGGTTTGATGATATAAAAGTTTATTGCATATAAGTGCTACCCAGACTGACTGAAGCCTTTCTATAAGACTTGAGACCCAAGGACCTGTCTGTTGGTTGAAATCCAATTGTTTCGAATCTTTTAAGTAAATAGATTCAAAAGCTTTGGTACAAAATCTGAAAATAACAGGTTTACCCTTTCAATACAAAGTACAGTATAACCTCTAAATTATAACCACTAAATTGTGTCAATTATTAGATGTTTCAGGCAGGTGACTTCTTAACTCTTTGAACCCTAGTCCCATATATAGGCGTCCTTTTCAAACGCTGTACATGTGAATAGTACACATGTCCTATGCAAACAGTGAAGACCCAGATCAGAGGGCTCTGAAAGGAGCCCTCTGATCAGGGTCTTCACTGTTTGTCATAATGCCAAACATTGACAAAAACAACCCTTAAAAGTCATAAATGGACTAGACTTGAATGGATACTGGAATTGTCCATTTAAAGTTTCAGGGAGGAAAGAGTTAAAGCAAGGAGACAGTAAAACAGAAACAGAAAGCTCCTAGAGGAGCTTTCTGTTTCACTTTCATCTTGCTTCAAGCTGTCTTTTATACCATCAATTAGCCTTCTTTTTAGTGGTTGTAAAGAGAGGTTTTACTGTATATGTCATAATCTGAAAATGATGTCTGCTAAAGTTACAATTTTTTTGGACTTTCCTCTCTTTATAGAAACGGGACCAGGATAACAAACATTTTGGATCTTGATGAGGTCCCACATTTAATGGGTCTTGATCTGGATCCAAACTGTTTCCAAAGGTCTTCAGTGTTGAAAGGGTTATATATGATTGTCTCAAGTTTGGTATTGCTTCATTTCTCTCTGGAAAGTCTGGTTTTACATTGTTTGCATCCATCAACTGTTGTGATAGTTTTCATGTGTGTGTGCATGTGTTTGAGTGTTCATGGTACAACAAGTTGGCTGTAGGGTGGAGAAAATGTCAGAGTTTTATTATAGGTAATCCTTTTTATTGTCAGTGTTTTAACCCTTAAACATGCGTATGATAAATGGTCAAACGATATTATTACAACCATTGGATAGATCCTTTTTTGAACAGGTTTAAAGCAGGTAGATGGTAAAAGCAAAATAAAGTAAAGCACAAAGCTCATTTAGAAAGTGATTTTGCTTTACTTGAATCTAGCTTATAGCACCTACATGTCTTCTGACACCAAGAAAGATCCTTCTTTTGAGAGCAGATGATGATTGAAACATTTAGCGTAACATATTTCTTATACAGTAAAACCTTTCTATAACGCCCACTAAATTGTGTTAATTATTAGGTATTTACAACAGGTGGCTGCTTAAAACAAGGTGATAGTAAAACAGAAAGCTCCTTTAGGAGCTTTCTGTTTTACTGTCACCTTGCTTTAAACTGTCACCTGTCTTTTATACAACCAATTAGCCTTTGTTTTAGTGGTGGTAATAGAGAGGTTTTACTATAATTTTAACATAAAGGTGTAAGAAAGATCTTTACCATATAATTTATATTTATATGCTCTCCAACTGAAATTGATAAAGAAATAGACATGTTTACCTTGTGGGTTGTACTGTTTCTGGAAAACCCAAATCTAGCTAGTTTTGAGCTAGTACTATTCTATGGTGTTACAGTTGTTTCACAGTCGGGCTTGTACTAATTCTGCTTCTTAACTCTTTGCATGCTGGGTAAATTTTTCGTCTGCAACAATTGTCCTCTTCTACTGTTCTAGAAATAGAATTTTCAAAACTTCTTTTAAAATAGGTGTCAGAGTGTCAAACAGATTGGATCCTGATGAGACGCCGCATTATGCGGCGTCTCATCAGGATCCAAACTGTTTGCACGGGTAACCATTCCGCTGCTAGCATGTAAAGAGTTAACAAGATGGAAACAAAGATTGGTATAAACTGACAAGATTTTCATAGAACTCTAGCCCTTCTCATGCTATGACATATGAAGAATTATATAGTTTACTCAAAAACAAGTTTTCTTCTTTAAAATAGCTGTCATCTGTCTGTTTAAAATTTAGCAGAGTTTCTCTTTTGCTGTTGACAAATCAATTTCTTTATTACACTCAGTTCATGATTTTACATGAAAACATGAGGAAATGACATACATTTTGAGTTTAGATCCCGATCCAGATTAGATGTAGAGTAACTCTCAGCATCACATCTGGATCCAAACAGTTTACAAAGGTCATCCGTATACATGTATATGCCATCAGCATGAGAGCTGTTAAAGAAGGTTAGGTAGGAATAAAAAGGTTGCAGACCTTACAAACAATTTTGGATTGATCTGAATCAGACACTTGGTAACTTCTTCCCAGTGTCTGATCAGGATCCAGACTGCTTTAGTCTTGGATCATATTTCTGCAGATGTAGAGAAGAGAGTATATTTTGCAGCATTCAAGGGAGATAACCCTTACTGTGCAGGAAACCAGTATATACATCATGTGCAAACAGCGTAGAACAGCTCCTGAAGGCGCCCTCTGATCTGAGTCTACCCTGTTTGCCTTGATGTTAACATACTTTTTGTGTTTGGGACAAGCCTTTCAATGTAAGTTGGTCATTACTGTAAAACATGTATTTTTCGCGTCGTGAATATTTCGCGTAATGCGATTTTGTATTAATTTGCGACATCATGCAATATTTCTAGCAGGTGGTAGCTTAAATCAGGCTGAAAGTAAAGCAGAATATGCCTTAAGGCACATTCTGCTTTACTTTCAACCTGCTTTAAGAAGTCACCTTTTTTCAAAACTAGAGACATTCGAGAATTAACGCGTAATTTATATTCTCAAGAATAAAACCGGTTTTACAGTATTTAGATAATGGAAGAGTCCATTTGGAAAGTCAGCCGTGTAAGGGTTAAGCCTGCATGAGAAGGAAATACAAGGATGGTGTAAGGTTTAATATGTTTAAAATGCAGCTGTTAGATGAGCATAGTAATAGAAAAAGAACCCATCCGGCATTGCAGACAGTGTAGAATAAGAATGAGGATCCACAATGCTTGGCGACTGTCAGATTTGACAGTGATTTGCTCCTAGCAAATGCTATCATTGCAGACCCTCATGAAGGCCTACATTGCATGCTATGTCTGAGTATTCCTTTTTCTTGTAATGATGCTAAAGATGATTTTAAGTTGTGTGGCTTAACATGGCTTACATTTGGAACCATAGTGGTTCTGAAAATGTTTTTTCTCTGTTAATTTTTTCATGAGATGTGTTCAAGTAAATGTAAATAGAAAACAGTGTATTTTGTTTCGTGTTATTTGTTCAAGTCCAAGAAATGTGAAGATAATGCATGTGCAGTAAACCACCAAAAAGAAGGTTATGGGGTAACGGATTTATGGTATTAGCGAATTGGCAATATCCATCTGATACACTTTATAAGCTTACCTGAGCCATAGGCTTCAAATGACATCTACTATACTGCTTGACAAGATTTCAACCAAACTTTACAGGAATGTTCCTTGTGTCAAGCTCTTTCAAATTTGTTCAAAGAATTTGAAACAATGCAGAACTCATGGCAACCAAAGTTAATATAAAGGAAATCTTAAAAAACTTCTTGTCACCTACCTTCAAAACTAGAAACAGGTTATGGGGTAACGGATTTATGGTATTAGCGAATTGGCAATATCCATCTGATACACTTTATAAGCTTACCTGAGCCATAGGCTTCAAATGACATCTACTATACTGCTTGACAAGATTTCAACCAAACTTTACAGGAATGTTCCTTGTGTCAAGCTCTTTCAAATTTGTTCAAAGAATTTGAAACAATGCAGAACTCATGGCAACCAAAGTTAATATAAAGGAAATCTTAAAAAACTTCTTGTCAAAAACTACAAGGGCCAGAGCATAGAGTTTTAGCTCATCTTGCATGAAGTGCCAAGGTGAGCTTTTAGGATGACTCCGATAGCTTTATGTCCGTTGTCTGTCAGTCTGTCATCCACAATTGGTTCCTTAACACTCTAGCAGCTACAGAATTCATCCAATCTTTATGAAACTTTATGACAATGTTTGTCTTGAAGAATCGAGGTCAAATAATAGAAAAACTTTGTTAACACTCTAGAGGCTGCAAATCTCATTGCATTTTCAATGAAACTTGCTCAAAATGTTTTCCTCATTGATCTAGGTCAGGTTCAAATGTGGGTTATGTCAGTTTAACAACTAGGTCTCTAAGTCAAATCAAGGAATAACGAGTGTTAACCCTCTAGTCTAGAGGCTTCAAATCTCAGATCTGAATGAAATATACATGTAGTAAGGCTGTTTGCGTACATTAAATTTAAGTAAAGTTTGAATGTGGATCAAGTCTGGTCAAAAACTAGATCACTAGGTAAAGTAATAATAAAATTTTGTTAACACTCGAGAAGCCTCAAATCTAATTAAATCTTAATGAAACTTGGTCATTTTTTTTTTAATCTCATTCACACTAGAGACCATTTTGCACTTTATCTTTAAATGAATTACATGAATTGTAGTTTGAATATTGCTCTGGACCAGCGTTTATAAAGTGTTTGAGTTGAGTCTGAGTGCATTCTCAAGCATTTGATTGGTCAGATTTGAGCCTAGGCTCAAATCTGACGAATCGGATGCTTGAGAACGATTTCACACACTTGGACATTCACATCGTGGGAGAGGAACTGGGGTTCAGTCCATGGCTTAGCGTGGCAGGCCAACATCCGCGGGTAGGCCCTGAAGAGCGCCGGATTTGAAGAATTGCCTCAACCAAGGAGATGTCTTTGTCTTTTTTATGGGGTTTGGTTTTACGGCACTGCAACACAAAATAGGTCATATAATACTGCCTGATGAGGGATGATGTGATGAGATGATGATTTCAGGAAGATGATTTTGGGCTTATCTCATTTGTTGCCAAGCAGTGCATTGGATCAAAATTACTGACCTGCCTTCATTTTAGTTCTAATCTCGGTCTAATAAACAGAAAACATTCCCTATATGACAATTATGCCCCAGAACTGCACCAAAGTAGCAATGTCTCTAGGGCTACTTTGGTTAATGTTGCATCCTAGTAAATAAAAAAATCAATTAGATCTACAAAATAACATGTAAATTCTAGAATTTCAACCTTCTGAAAAACACATTATTCATACATTATTCTCATCTACAAATCACTTTCATAATTAAAAGTTAAAACTGTCCAACTAAATTTTCTTTTTTGGTTACCGGAAATTGAGCCGCAAATAAAGCCGCACAGAGATTCAGTTTTCCGTCAGGATCGATCACGTTTTATGCACAATCCAACATGTCTGCGCCCTGAAACATGTGTGTCATACTCGCTTGTCAATCGTATTTATAGGGATACTGTCGAAATGATTTAAAATAATTCTTTAAAAAAATGATACATCTGTTTCTCAATGGGTAAAGCTAAGAAGAAAAAGTTTAATTCGAACAAGCAGAGGCCGACAGGGCTTCCCAGTGTAGGGGAGTGCGAGGCCGAACTAGAGCTGACCCAGAACACCTCAGAGACTTCACTACAAGGTATTCTCGACAAGGTAAGTTGCCGTCATAAGTAAACATTTGATCAGCTCACCTTTAACCATTTCCCTCAAACCTTGATTTTAGTGTAACTGTTTGAGAATTCGTGGGTTTAGAGATTTTCCTGCCATTGTTGACATCATTTTTGGCGAACTTTTTCGTCACTGAGTCCATGGAGAAAGGACAAATGGAGAAGTAACTTATACTCAAATCTGCATTTTCCCGAAAATGGTGTCGTCCGTTACCTGTATGTGCGATAACGCTTAATCGATCGATAATTCAACTGCACCGGTACGCCAATAGCGGGCTATCGCGTTTTTTATCGTGTTGAATGGTTACCTACTGTTAGTTTAAGTTACATAAAATCCTTAATTTTCACCCGATTTTCATTATAATGGTCTTAAAAGAAGGCTAAGATATTTATCTTTCACTTGTAAAAATAACAGATTTTATTTTTAAAATTGATCAGTTTTATGGCGAGTTAAAGAGTGGTTTCCAAATGAATTAGCCGATAATAGGGAGCAAGCACTCGCGCATAAATATATCACGCCCCGTTACAAAACCTTTCATAAAACCCTCAATTTTCCACCGATTTTCAAAGAAATGGTCTTAAAGGAAAGCTTAGATATTTTTCTTTCAGTTGTAAAAATGCAAGTGTTTAGTTTCGAAATCGACAAATTTTATGGCGAGTTAAAGAGCGATGGCCAAATGAAATAGTCGATAAACGAGAGCAGTCGATCGCGAAATATATACTACGTCCCGTTTCAAAAACTTGAATTTAATCCATAATTTTCGTCCGATATATATATATATATTTAAAAAAATAATCTTGATATAAAGCCGTGACACTTATCTTTCGGTTGTAAAAATACCAGGGTTTTTCTTGAAGCGAAAAAAGTAATGATGACCTACAAAGGTTGCTGGCTAATGAAATGACTAGACCAACTCGCGTAAGAAAAGAATTCCTTCCGTATAAAAACTTAAGCAAACTTCTAAACTTCTAAAAATGTGTTCATGCATTGTTACAATGTTCTACATGGAGGAAATATTTCCTTGGAGGCAAAAAAAAAATCCATTTTGTATGTAAAGAGACATTTGAAAGGAGTGCGCGTCAAACGGCCAAAATCCAAAACGGATTGTAACTGTATTATTATGTCGTATGTGATCATTATTATTATTGAAAGGAAAATTAGAATTATTAACATATTACTTCAAAAAAATGAATTTAGGGTTAGTTTTACATGCAGACTAAAATATACATATTATCCGTCCCATTTCTATGAAAGAGGTAACAGTTTGCATTATCTTCAGAAATTAATTGCAAACATGATAACATGAGATCTCCGTTTCTTTCTGCTTTACTTATGTCTTATATAACGGAGTTAATTATAAAGCAGCCAATGCCGTAAGCAATCTATTTTACTGACTGCTTAACTCTTTGCCTGCTGATCGCGACTTTACTTTTTTTTTGCAAACAACTTGGATCAAGATCAGATGCCGCGTAACACGGCGTCTGATCTGGATCCAGAATGTTTGACACTCGTCCTTAGCTTTATTTACTTACAAAATGTCTACCATATTACACATCACAAAGGAATGTGACACATTACGTAACCGTATACAGAACCCGCACCAAATTAGCAGGACAATTATCAGCGTCATAAAACTCTCCCAGCATGAATGCTTCTTGAACATGCCGATTATCTATGAAGATGGATACCAGCGGGTTGCCACTTTAATAAAAAAGATCAATGCTACCCGTGCGTGTAACTTGAACATGTGTTTTTGACTTCTGTAACCGCATGATGTTTATATATTATACAAATCACAAAAAATAAAGATAATAGAATTGAATTGAAAAAACAAAAAAAAAACAACATCAATGCACCTGGTTTGGTTGATGACTGGATTAACCCTCTCATTACTGAATACCAGTAACATGATGACTATTGCAATTGCAAACAGTTGTAATCCAGACCAGGCTGCAAAAATGTCGGATTCATAGAGTATGTCTCTTGAAATATAGTTTACCCCTTTTTCAAATTAAGCTCTTTATGACACACTTTACCTTTTCTCCGCATGAGGATCATCAGAGAGACAGACAGACATTCATACAGAAAGATGGAGACAGAAAAGAAGAAGCGAGAGACTGACAGACAGAGATAAGAGAAAAACAGACAGACAGAGAGACAATCACAAAGAGAAACAGAGACATAAATACAGACAGTGGCAGAGAAATATAGACACACACAAACTTCGTAGGTAAACGAAAGAATACGTTTTTCTCTCGTTTTCAAAACCTCACTAAACTATCAATTTATAAGCTATCGCCTCAAATTTTGTACTACGCGTAAGATAATGGTCTAATAAAACATCTGTATTAAAATTTATAACGATAAGATGACATTAAAAGCATTTATTTTAACACCAAACTTCGTAGGTAAACGAAAAAATACGTTTTTCTCTCATTTTCAAAACCTCACTAAACTAACAATTGATAAGCTATCGCCCCAAATTTTGTACTAGTCGTGAGATCATGGTTTAATAAAACATCTGTATTAAAATTTATAACGAAAAGATAGCATTAAAAGCATTTCTATTAACACCAAACATTCGTAGGAAAAACGGAATATACAGTACTGTACGTTTTCTCTCTCATTTTCACAAACTCACTAAACAAACAAATTATAAGCTATCGCCTCAAATTTTGTATCAGTCGTGAGATCATGGTCTAATAAAACATCTGTATTAAAATTTATAACGAAAAGATAGCATTAAAAGCATTTCTATTAACACCAAACTTTCGTAGGAAAAACGGAAAATACAGTACTGTACGTTTTCTCTCTCATTTTCACAAACTCACTAAACAAACAAATTATAAGCTATCGCCTCAAATTTTGTATCAGTCGTGAGATCATGGTCTAATAAAACATCTGTATTAAAATTTATAAAGAAAAGATAACATTAAAAGCATTTCTATTAACACCAAACTTTCGGAAAAAACATTGTTTTCTAGCCGCCAGCGAGCGCCGCTGATTGAACGACACGATAAATCGCGAGCAGGCCGGATACTTCTCCATTTGTCCTTTCTCCATGCTGAGTCGCAGCGCCTGCTGCCAGTTATAATCGTGATTGATTGTTCGGCAGAAACAAGTTGAAGTTGAAATCTGGGAGCCAGCTAGCCACTTTTCCTTCAAACTGGAAATGGAAATTGTGTATCATCAGCTGACATTATATGGGTTTGATACTATTTTGATATCGGTCTGATATCTGTTCGATGGTGGGCCGATATCAATCCGACAACGATATAAATCCAACAGAAAAAGATGTGCTAAACAACATCTGACCGATATCATTTTAAATATTTGGCCGATATCGGACCATATAGAGCTGGCCGATATATATCCATCCGATATGGGTGTGCTGACTGGGAGTTTGCCATTTTACTTTCTAACAAACGACCACAGAACTTACTAAACGTCTTTCTAACTTCCAACTAGCTTAAATAATAGCTTATTGGCAGCACAGAGTTCCCATTCACGCACAGATGTACGTGATTCACGTATAATTTTGAAAAATCACGCATAAAATCAATGCCCTGATCGTGCATGCACACACAGACTTATGTTGCAGATAATGCCGAAATCGGATGTAAGAAGACCATTTTTTTGTTAACAAACTACAAAATACAAGTTAAAGGGACTCGCAACCGGATGGTGTTCTTGTCAAAATAAAATAAAATACTCAAATAAAAGCAAATTTGTGGCATTATTTGGCTTTTGACATTAAAAAAATATGATCAGTCCAAAAAACGTCTTAAGAATCGTCACCGAATCTTAGTTTTTTAGATATCTTCCATCATTTTTCCATAGCGTTAGCTAACGGTATAGTTGTTGTTGTTGCTTCTCTACACGGGGTCAGACATAAACCCGATCCGAATAATGTTCTATTAATAGCTATCATTGAAGTATGTTAATTAGCTACCATATATATAGAGAGCGTCCGTAGCCGAGGGCGTAAAGGCGATGCCTCATTTTTCATTTTTGTCTCCGCGTGGATGGTCACGGGTTCGAATCCCACCAGAGCCTCTTCTCTTTTTTTGTTTTGGAAATGCATTTTTTAACAGAATTTATTATCCTAAACTAAATTTTACCCATTTATATAAGCATTTGACATATATTTACAAATTACTATTTTTAATGCTTGATCCGGTTGCGAGCCTCTTTAAAAGTCAAAGTCCGACGATTCAATTTGGATTTGTTTTCAGTTTCCTTATAGTGTCTGTCAGACGCTTGACAATTCTTATCATTCTTAATACGTAAAGCGCCTGGTTCACCCGCATCGCGAATCAGATGATTTAGCGGTTTAAAATAGATTGTGGGATTTCCCGTCTCTGTACCTAATAAAGTCGCTATTTTTTCTATCAATTTTTGTTTTTATAAGAATTCAATACTTATTTAGAGGAAGAAGTGTTTGAAAAATGCTGACAAATGATTTAAAAAAAACAGTCCGGTCATAGGTCTATTTATGATCACTTTCGATTTCAAAACAGTGACAGGTTTTCAGATGTATTTTATCCCGTCTTAGCGTTTCCCCTACGCATTTTTAGCATGGCGCAGCCCCATGCCCCTTTTTACCCCGCCATGTTGCCCTTTATCAGCGCCGAACTGCCCTATTTTCATGTTGGTGACTGTTTTGCCCCTTTGATCACCCGGCTGACTTGACACGCGTCGATAAGATCTTGACAGGATACTCGGTAAATTGCTTGATAGATCGCTAATTGACCCCTTACTGGGGCGATATGCATTGAACCATATCGTAAGCGTTCACATCGTCACACGAATTGCGATAACGAACCAATGGAATGCTGAGAACTAAGAAGTAAACCAATCAAAATGAAGGATTTGTAATGTAAAAGTCCGCTAATATGACACGTAATTCAGTTTCCCAAAATGTCTCGGGCGGTTTCTCCTTCATAGCACCTGCTATTTATAACCAAAACTAAAGTAATTTACTGTATCTTTCAACTTTACATGATGAGAACAACAATCCGGATGTTATTGTTTCTACTGCGCATAATTTTAGCACATCCTACAATCTGAACGCCTCGCTTATCATCCTTATGATGAAGTGTAGCAATTACGTTTTCGCGACCACACCCATAAATAATTAAGAAATAATCGATGTTCTACCGTTGTTAAAGGGTATTCTACAAGGGTTGGGAGTTGTGATGCGCAGGAATTGACCCTGAAGGTCGAAGGCCTGAGTGGTCAATTCCTACGCATCACAATGACCAACCGTTGTAGAATACCCTTTAACAACGGTAGAACATCGATTATTTCGAATCTAACATGACTTACTTAAAAATCATAAGAAATGCAAGCAAATCTTTCAGGCTTATTTCCTCTGCTGATGCAGTTTTCGACCGAATTACTTCCCTTGTATGGCTATTACATGAAACCACTATCAGTACGTCATATATAAGAAAAATAAAAAATAGTGATGAAATAATTTATTCTGTCATAGAACCATTTATTCTTCCCAGTCATCATAAATTCTTTGACTCTGATAGGCTGAAACTGCTTATGTGACCAATGTGTACCAGCTCGTACACATTGATCTAGCCGAGTAGTACGGATCACGTGTGACTGATTAGATTTTTTCTCCTCGATCGATTCGCGTAAACAATCTCTCTTTTTCTGTTTATTTAGCAATTGTTTTGCACGAAATAAAAAGAAATCTTAATTAAAAACTGTCTTAAAATCTGTTATTATGCATACTATGTTTATCAAACTCAACCGAAATAGACAATAACTCGGTATGCCTACATGTAGCTACTGACCTACGTGTTTATTTGTTAGTTCTTGATTATTTTCGATCATTTGTTATAATTTATCGTTACAGTGTTTCATAAAACGTAAATGTCCTCCTCGAACTATTCGTTTGAAATATCCTGGTAATGAACATTTCAAAGATGTCCACATTCCAATGTGATGACGTAACCATGATGGAAACAATCGAACTACGTTAACTAAGTCAAAAAGTGGTGTAGCCACTTATAATTTGAAATACGGAATGTGTTCGACATATGCGGTTTAAAAATTATGGCATTAAAATTAAGGAATGCGGTTAAATTCTATTTATGCGAGTTCCAGATATCGAAGTTTAACTGTATAGTTTTTTGTACTTTACAACCGGCGAGTAGTGAACTGTTGTCAATTTCAAGTGTCATCTTTTAGGGTCAAGTCAGTAAAACTTTGTCAGATTATGCATGTTTTCTTTCTTGTATTGGATCTAGACAGGAAATAAATTCGTTACACGGCATTTCGACAGTGTACGGCCGAAATACCGTGTTACTTATAGTATTAGTCAGATTAAATATATCTGAGACAAATCAGTAAAAAAACATGAAAGAAAATACCTTTTACGTCACATGACTTTTCATTGAAAACTGTGCTTTACCGTAGGGAGTGTACAGGAAGAGCCTGTGTAGAAGGACTATTTTCACAGCGTGGTAAAACAGTCTAGGTATACCACGATAGACCTGTTCTTTGTTTATAGAGACGGATTCACTTGTCATGTTAGAATCGTAATTAACCCATTCTTAATAGATTCTCGGATAGTGTCGGAAGTGACCGATAATTTTCAAATAATGCTTCCAATAGTCCACCGTTAATTTCCGTAGTCGATTTTCGAGTTTATTTTTAGCTCATTCCCTGTCATTTACAGCCACTGGAAGTAGCCCCGCCCACATTTCTAGACCAAATGAACTAGTGATAGAAAACTTCCGACGTCCGATCAACTCCAAATCGATCTATCTATTTCATTGAAACCGTTACGTTACTGTTTTATTGAAAATGGTCGTTTGAAAAAAGAATGTTTGATTTTCCCTAAACATCAGTTAGCGGAAATAATTTTGTTGGAAAGATTAAACGTGTATACGTACATTTTGTCATTAGTTTTCGCGAATATACGCTAGCGACTTTTTTTTCAACAGAAATGATATTCCACTTTATAAAGTAATGTGACCCCAACCACCAAGAGAGAAACATAGAAACAGAAATACGAATGATGATTCGATTTCATGATAAAAAAGAAGGTTTATTAAGAATATTTGCCGTGTTTCTATGTGATAGGACAATTGATTATTTTTCCACCAATTTCCTCGCCGTCGGCTAGAGTGAAGCGGGAAGAATAAAAGTTATAATGCCTGTAAAAACTAAAGTTATTAAGTCTGAAGATTGAAGGGGAAAACAAATGACATTCAAAATTATGGTACAAAAAGGGGCTACATATCTGGACATGGGAAAACAGTACAGACCAAGATTAGAGGGCTCTTGAAAAAGCCATCTGATCTTATTCTGCACTGTCTGCAATTTTAATGCTCATTTTATGCTCAGAAACTTTACATGACATAGACTTTATGTTTGGTATTTGTACTCAAGTCAAGATGTGCTTCAGCTCAGTACAACTAGTGTCATGTTCAACAAAGGCCAAGGCTATTTAGAGGTCAACTATGCTACTGTAAAATTAAGCTTGGCAATAACCTTGGAACTACATGTGATAGAAACTTCATATTTGGTATGTGTACTCTATTTAAGAAGCTCCTGAGTACAAGTTGGTCATGTCAGACAAAGATCAAGGTCATTCAGAATAATGGTCACATAATAGGGTATAGTGTTTTACTAACATATCTTGTGTTCCACATTATTTTGCACCTTTTTAGCTCGCCTGTACAAAGTACATGACGAGCTATTGCAATACCCCCGGTGTAGTCGTCGTCGTGAACGGCTTAAACAATTTTAAGAAAATGTCTATAACTTCTATGTCCCTTGAGGTATTGCTTTCATAGTTGGTATGTGTGTGTATATGGACAAGACCTTTCCATGCACAGAAATTTTTTGACCCTTGTGACCTTGAACTTAGGGTCCGCGTTTAGGTTTCGAAATCTGTGTTTAGGTTTTGAAAAATGCCTATAACTTCTATGTCCCTTGAGGTATTGCTTTCATAGTTGGTATGTGTGTGTATATGGATAAGACCTTTCCATGCACAGAAAAATTTGTACCCCTGTGACATTGACCTTGAACTTAGGGCCCGCCTTTAGGTTTCGAAATCTGGGTTTAGGTTTCGAAAAATGCCTATAACTTCTATGTCTCTTGAGGTATTGCACTCATAGTTAGTATGTGTGTGTGTATGGACAAGACCTTTCCATGCACAGAATAATTTGGGCCCCTGTGACCTTGACCTTGAACTTAGGGTCCGCGTTTAGGTTTCGAAATCTGTGTTTAGGTTTTGAAAAATGCCTATAACTTCTATGTCTCTTGAGGTATTGCATTCATAGTTGGTATGTGTGTGTATATGGACAAGACCTTTCCATGCACAGAAACTTTTTTACCCTTGTGACCTTGACCTTGAACTTAGGGCCCGCGTTTAGGTTTCGAAATCTGTGTTTAGGTTTCGAAAAATGCCTATAACTTCTATGTCTCTTGAGGTATTGCATTCATAGTTGGTATGTGTGTGTATATGGACAAGACCTTTCCATGCACAGAAAAATTTGTACCCCTGTGACATTGACCTTTTCGAAATCTGTGTTTAGGTATTGAAAAATGCCTATAACTTCTATGTCTCTTGAGGTATTGCACTCATAGTTAGTATGTGTATGTGTATGGACAAGACCTTTCCATGCACAGAAAAATTTGGGCCCCTGTGACCTTGACCTTGAACTTAGGGTCCGCGTTTAGGTTTCGAAATCTGTGTTTAGGTTTTGAAAAATGCCTATAACTTCTATGTCTCTTGAGGTATTGCATTCATAGTTGGTATGTGTGTGTATATGGACAAGACCTTTCCATGCACAGAAACTTTTTTACCCTTGTGACCTTGACCTTGAACTTAGGGCCCTGCGTTTAGGTTTCGAAATCTGTGTTTAGGTTTTGAAAAATGCCTATAACTTCTATGTCTCTTGAGGTATTACTTTCATAGTTGGTATGTGTGTGTATATGGACAAGACCTTTCCATGCACAGAAAAATTTGGACCCCTGTGACCTTGAACTTAGATCCGGAGTTTAAGGATTAGAAATCTGTGTTTAGGTTTCGAAAAACGCTTATATTTCCTATGTCCCTTGAGGTGTAACTTCATATTTAATTTTCATGTGTATATTGACAAGACCTTTCTATGCAGGCAAAAAGCTTGACCTCGGTGACCTTGAGTGTGCTTTTAAGTTTCTAAATGTGCCAATGGCGAGCTTTGTTGTCTCTCTGACAACTCTTGTTAAATAAGAGGTGAATGCCGCATAATGTGCCCTTTTCAGGAAAAATTACCATGCCCCTTTCAAATCCTGGGGGAAACACTACGTCTATTAACAATGTTGGGGAAATGCTTGATTTAATGAGACACAGTCTTAGCATAGGCCTACGCATTCGTGTGTAATCTGCAAATATGTCGGCTAAGTCTCAATTGACGGCCTGGTTAAGAAATAATGTGAGAGTACACATGGAAACAAATGAAATAAAATTTTTGCGATGGAACCACAAATTTCCAAAGATCATCCCTGGTGCGTATCCATTGTTTGAATAACGGATTGCTACTTTGTAATTGCTGCAGTACTGACCATGATCTAAATCCGCAATACAGTAACGACTAACGGTATCGCAACTAACTTTGTAATAGAAGAAACAGAAAAACGTTTCATATGCACCCTCTGAAATTTGTTTGCACCCCCAAAAATAAGCCCTAGAGGGTACATGCACCCTCAAAATTTAAAGCCTGTGGGAACCCTGCAGCATGTTTGGGAATTGGTATAGAAATTGAGTTTGCACAAGGAATCCGTCAGTAGTTTATGTCATTAGTAAGATGGAGGATCCGGCAAGGCTGAGAAGACGGTATGTATTAGTGGTCCTCCAGCTTCAGCATGACCTGACCGGGTTGCCCATGTACCAGCTGTGTTAATTAGCCAGGAGAAGAAGAGGTAGAGCAGGGCTCCAGATAAGGGGAGTATTTCAAAATTTAAAATCTTTATTTCTGCATTAAACCCGATGATGTCACTACCCATTAGAATCGTCTCTTTGAGACGATTCTAATTAGTAGTAACACCATAGGATTTGGTGCTGAAATGAGTGAGAAAATGTTGGATTTGCTTAGTTTACTCCCTCTTATGTGGAGCCCTGGTATAGGGATGAGAATGAACTATGAGACTGAGACAATAGATCGAGAGACAGGAGCAATTGGGATGGATAATCAACATATGATGAAACTCCATAACAGACGGTCATCCACTCTTAACTTATAACGTAATTATACCAATGTGCTGTTAACTTGTACAAAACGTACTCAAAATGACCAATTTACAAGTAATGTGTGTGAACAATCACATAGCTTCATATGAAGTGTATACTGAACATATTTACATACTTTTCTCGATATAAGGAGAAATTTTTTGATTGAACTCGGAGTAATTATTTTTTTCGATTTTGGAAGTTTTAGTTTAATTTTCAGAGAAGAAAATGTTTTGGTTTTACTTTGGGGTTTTGAACAGGTGAATTTGGATGCTTGATTTGCCATATGAATAACAGATAGTAAAAATTAAGGCAATCATGCATCCTAATTGTTTGGACTAGGATTTCAAAGTGACTTTATACACGGCGCCCATGTTTGTATGAAAATACTTTATATTCATGCAGGTAATTACAGTAATGCATTGACGCTTCGAATTAAAATTCGGGATATAAGTTTATCATGTGAATATGCATGCCAAGTTGGAACTCGGTCCCATTCAGATAATTCTTGGCAGAGTTATGCTCCTTGCAATTAGAAAATTCTATTAATTTATGGTTTCCACTCATTATCCTTGTCATCATCATCATCCAGTTTAGTTTAACCAGGCCATTGATTAAGGGTGAGGCCTGGCTGTCCAGTCAAGAACAAAGTCTCCCTCTCCATGCTTGGCGATTTTGTGGGTTGGTGTTTTCCTACCTGATATTTGAATTGTAAATTTGTATATAAATGTAGCTACATAATGACAGAATTTCCCTTCTCGAAAAAGTGTGTTAAATGTGCATTTAATGCGCGTTTAATGCACATTAAATGCAGCGGTATTGGCATCGTATTTAAGTGAATTTTTTTTTCTCACCAAGTGCATTAAAGTGAATTAAATTTATTAAAAAAGTGAATTTTTGTGCATTAATTCACGTTTCTACTGAAAAAAATACGCTTTTTTATAATAAGTACATTAAAAGTGCATTTTTTCTGCGCTAAAAGTGCATTAAAGTGATATTTTTTTTGGAAGTGTATTTTTTCTGCACTAAAAGTGTATTATTTTCTAATGAATGCACTTTCAAAAAAAAATTACACTTTTGCTACAAAAAGATGCAGAAAAAATGCACTTTCATTTTGAAAAGATGCAGAAAAAATACACTGGAATAATGCACTTCTCATTTTAAAAGATGCAGAAAAAATACACTTATTTGTAAAAGTGCAGAATAAATACACTTTCTAAAAAAAATGCAGGAAAAATGCGCATTTAAAGTGTACTTTGGTAAAAAGTGAATTTGTTTTTGAGAAGGGTTAAGTCGAGTTCGATTTGGCCCTGTGGGTTTTGATAGAATTTTTTTTGGATAGAGTTATGCCCCTTGGGCATAGAAGAAAATTACAAACATTTCACAGTTTTTGCACATTATCTAATGTGCACTTTTTGTGCATAACTGATATTTATACTTTGTTGCTGGCCGGGGCATTCATGTTGCTCCAGCACATCTAGTCATATTTCTCTGTTTATAGTTGCAGAGTCCAAGTGATGAGGCCAGAGAATGTGCTTGCACTACTGTTGCTGGAATTGTGGCACAGCCAGGGGCAATAACCCCTCTACTCAAACTGAACATTGTTAGAATATTATCTCCCTTGGTGCTTGATCACAGCTGGGATGTAAGACACAGAGCAATAGGAGCCCTGAGGTAAATCAACCTGAAACTTTCCCATTCCTTTACTCATTAACTAATTACCCCATAAATAATCATTTTTAGCTCGACTTTTTCGAAAAGTCGAGCTATTGTCGTCTGCGTCTGCGTCAGCGTCTGTGTCGGTTAAGTTTTTTGCTTAAGGTTTTTGTAAGAGTTGATTTCTCAATAACTATCAAAGGTATCCATTTGAAACTTGGAATGGTTGTTCAGTATCAGAAGGGAAACTCATTACAACAAGGCAGGTAACCCTGGGATTTGTCATTTCAGAGTTATTGCCCTTGTTTTATTTACTTAAAAATTATTAATTAACATATCTCAATAACTATCAAAGGTATCCATTTGAAACTTGGAATAGTTGTTCAGTATCAGAAGGGAAACTCATTACAACAAGGCAGGTAACCCTGGGATTTGTCATTTCAGAGTTATTGCCCTTGTTTTATTTACTTAAAAATTATTAATTAATATATCTCAATAACTATCAAAGGTATCCATTTGAAACGTGGAATAGTTGTTCAGTATCAAAAGGGCAACTCATTACAACAAGGCAGGTAACCTTGGGATTTGTCATTTCAGAGTTATTGCCCTTGATTTATTTACTTAAAAATCAAAAATTTACATAACTCAATAACCATCAAAGGTATCTTTTTGAAACTTTGAATACTTGTTAAGTATCAAAAGGGCAACTCATTACAACAAGGCAGATAACCCTTGGATTTGTCATTTCAGAGTTATTGCCCTTGTTTTACTTAAAAAATGTAAATTAACATATCTAAATAACTATGAAAGATATTAACTTGAAACTTTGAATAGTTATTCAGTATCAAAAGGGCAACTCATTACAATAAGACAGGTAACCCTGAGGTTTGTGTATCCAGAGTTATTGCCCTTGATTTATTTACTTCAAAGTTATAAAACAACATATCTAAATAACTATGCAAGATATTAACTTGAAACTTTGAATACTTGTTAAGTATTAAAAGGACAACCCATTACAACAAGGTAGGTTACTCTGTTATTGTAATTCCAGAGTAATTGCCCTTGATTTATTTACTTAAAACTTGTAAATTGCAATATCTTAATAACTGTCAAAGGTATTAACTTGAAACTTTAAATACTTGTGTTATATCAAAAGGGCAACTCATAACTCATTACAACAGGGCAGGTAAAGCAGGCAAAGATATTGTCCTTCTTTTGACTTATAGTTTACTTTAAAATGGAATGTAGACTGTCCAAGTATGTTTAAGTTGTTGTTGCTTACAAACTTCTATGATCAATAGGGCATTAAACACCCATACACATTCTTTAAGTTTGAAAAATGTAGCCGTCTCAAGTATATGAAAGTCGAGCGTCCAGCACCCGTTTGCGGTGCTCTCGTTACACCTTACATTTATTCCTCCATTGAAGGAAATAGTTGTCAATTATACAGTTATAAATATGTATGATTCAAACTTTTGCTTGTATTTTATGCTGTCGACTAGCCTTTTTAGCTCACCTGGCACTACAAAGGTGAGCTTTTAGGATCGCTGAATGTCCGTCGTTTGTCCGTCCGTACACACCCTAGGATACTTATGTGGCTAAAATTCTTAGCCACATAATAGAAAAACATTAACCTGGCCGTCTCTTGTGACATTAACCTGGCCATTTCTTGTGACATTAACCTGGCCAGTTGTGGGACATAAGGTAAGGGGTAGGGTTAGCCTCCAGACCATTCTATTCCAAGTTAGAGCAAAAAGAAATTGTCTCTTGTGTGGCTAGCCACGCAAGAGAAAACAATAGAAAATAGCCACATAAGTATCCTAGCGTAAGTACGTCCGTCCGTCCGTCCGTCCACAATTGTTCGTTAACACTCTAGCAGGTTCAAATCTCATTGGATCTTGATGAAACTTGGTCACAATGTTTGCCTCAATAAAATCTAAGTCAAGTTTGAATGTGGGTCATGTTCGGTCAAAAACTAGGTCACTAGGTCAATTTATCTAAAAACCTTGTTAACACTCTAGAGGCTACAAATTTCATTGGATCTTCATGAAACTTCATCAATATGATTGCCTTAATGAAATCTAGGCCAAGTTCGAATGTGGGTCATGTCCGGTCAAAAACTAGGTCACTAGGTCAAATCTTCGAAAAACCTTGTTAACACTCTAGATAGAGACTACAAATGTCATTGGATCTTCATGAAACTTGATGAAAAGGTTTGCCTCACTGAAATCTAGGTCAAGTTCGAATGTGGGTCATGTCCGGTCAAAAACTAGGTCACTAGGTCAAACTATAGAAAAACCTTGTTAACACTCTAGAGGCTACAGATTTCATTGGATCTTCATGAAACTTCATCAATATGATTGCCTCAATGAAATCTAGGCCAGGTACGAATGTGGGTCATGCCCGGTCAAACACTAGGTCACTAGGTCAAATCTTCGAAAAACCTTGTTAACACTCTAGAGACTACACATTTCATTGGATCTTCATGAAACTTCATCAAAATGTTTGCCTTAATAAAATCTAGGTCAAGTTCGAATGTGGGTCATGTCTGGTCAAAAACTAGGTCACTAGGTCAAATTATCGAAAAACCTTGTTAACACTCTAGAGGCTACAAATTTCATTGGATCTTCATGAAACTTCATCAAAATATGATTGCCTCAATGAAATCTAGGCCAAGTTCGAATGTGGGTCATGTCCGGTCAAAAACTAGGTCACTAGGTCAAATCTTCGAAAAACCTTGTTAACACTCTAGAGACTACAAATTTCATTGGATCTTCATGAAACTTCATCAAAATGTTTGCCTCAATGAAATCTAGGTCGAGTTAAAATGTGGGTCATATCTAGTCAAAAACTAGGTCACTAGGTCGAATCATAGAAAAACCTTGTTAACACTCTAGAGACTACAAATTTCATTTGATCTTCATAAAACTTGATGAAAAGGTTTGCCTCAATGAAATATAGGTCAAGTTCAAATGTGGCTTATGTCTTGTCAAAAACTAGGTCACTAGGTCAAATCATCCAAAGACCTCATTAACACTCTGGAGACTATAAAATTCATTGAATCTTCATGAAACTTGAACAAAATGTTTGTCTCATTGAAATCAAGGTCAAGTTAGAATGAGGGTCATGCCCAGTCAAAAACTAGGTCACACGGTGTACATGGTTACCAGGTGAGCGATTTAGGGCCATAGTGGCCCTTGTTAGTGGTCGTAATAGAGAGGTTTTACTGTAGTGTCAATATCCATTTTCATTCTCTCAAATACATTTGGTGTCTTCTCCACTGTAGCTGGTGATTGTATTTGCAGGAACCTGAGTGTTGATGGAGGTGTTGAGGTGTGCGAGGAAATGATAAAACAAGATGTTCTCACCCCACTCGTAGCTCTAATACAACAGGTATACACCCATTATTGTACATAGGGTCTTTACTGGTTGTTCTGCAACCTTAACCCTTTCACCCATAGAAGCATTTTTTAGGGCATTTAATTTATTCCTCTGCTGAAGATAAAAGTTTCAATTTATACAGTCATGACATGTACCAAAAGAAACATTTTCTAAATCCTAGCAGATGGTAGCTTAAAGCAGGCTGAAAGTAAAGCAGAATGTGCCTTAAGGCACATTCTGCTTTACTTTCAACCTGCTTTATAGAGTGGTCACCTGTCTTCAATACTAGAAACAGCCTATGGGTAAATGGTTAACATTGGCCATTCCTTTTGAACTACTACCAATTCACACTCAATACATGGCACATGAGTTGCCCATATGAAGAGATATATGAATATGCAGGTTTTGGACATGTTGGGTCAAGGTCACAGGTCAAAAAGGTCAAATTTTGGAAATGGCAATAACTTTTGATCCTCAAGTGATAAGGACTCTATGTTTACCGGTAGTATATATATTGCCCTAATTAAGAGGAAATTAGATAAGTATCTTTCAGACATATTGAGTCAAAGGCCAATGTCCAGGAGGTCAAAAGGTCAAATTTACGTGCTACCTTAACATTTGCAACAACTTTTGAACTATTAACCAATACTCACTCAATACATGGCATTTATTAATATGTGTTGCCCATATGAAGAGGTATATGAGCAGGTTTTGGACATGTTAGATCAGGGGTGTGGAAATTTCATTTTTTCCAACTTGTCCACGGACAAGTAAAATGGAAAAAATTGGTTGTCCGCAGTATATTTCAACATGTCCCATTTTATGCATCTTTTAAATAACTTTGAGCCTTATCCATGATTTAGTGGTTACAACATTGCAGGACCTACTGCCTGAGAGTCTCAAATCTTATACTTCCTAAGGTAAAATGTATACCATTTTGGTTTTCAAAATTTGACATGCATGCAATTATTCATGAGCTTCTTTAATGAACTCGTTTCTTGACCCGCTGGTATCAGATTATTAGTGAATGAAAATTACAAATGGTTGTTGCTGCTGATAACCAGCATGGTTAATGAAACAAATTAGATGTATGTCAATGGTAAATAAATGTTAGAAGGTGATGATTATCTCATTTATCTTTTTTTATATCGTCAATATTGTGTGTTATTTGCAGTTTGGTGTTGGGGATCAGTTTGCAGAGAGTCAAAAGCAAAGGCGCAAGGACATGATATGTGAGGCATACTCACATGCTTTCCACATTCTTCTAAATCTCTGGTAAGACTTATGTGTTCCTCATGATGGAAACAAATATTTAATCAGCTGTGGTGGACATTGCAAAACCGTAGGACCATGCTTACTGTTCAGCCACTGAGCCATCCCACATGTGTTCCATTTGTGGCAGAGCGTTTCGTGCATGCATAGGTCTGATGAGCCACATTTGTTCTCATGGCACCTTGCCAATCCAGTAGTCACGGTCATCTTCGCCTAGCGATGGAATAACATCTCAGCCACTGCAGCTTGAGACCGTGTTTGTACAGTTTATCAGGGTCTACATTGTTTGAAAACCTTCTGACCGAAGAGTTTTGTGTCCATTGCAGCTATAAGCAGTGCAAATCCTGACTTCGATCTGGGCAGCTAACCAACATGTTTACAAACAGCAATATCAGAAAAATTGGGAGTTTATCTGACTCAATAGGTTTAACACATTCAACCCTAGTGAGGAGTATACTCATCATTTACAAACAGTATACCTATTATTCTAACATGACACGTGAATTCGTCTCTATAAACAAAGAACAGGTCTATCGTGGTATACCTGAGACGGTATACCACGCTCTTCCCTATCCCGCTCCTCCCACGGTTATATGACATGACGTGACCACGTGCGTTCATACGTTATGTTTTTTAAATTTCTTTCGTTATTCATATAGCCCGTAAAGACCATATACTTTTAAACAGTAACGTTACAGTAATTTTCTCATTCTTCTGTCTTGTTTGATGTAATGTTTGTTCTATGCCAGATTATGGATCGGTAATTGTAAATTTGCTTATGGGTGTTAGATTCTTGTAATGCCGCGGAAAAAGTTATTCGGTCGAAAAACTTCATCCGCTGAGGAAATAAGTATGGAACATTTGATTTCCTTTCTAATGAATTTCCTTACATCTGGTCATGTTAGAATCGAAATAATCTATGTTCTACCGTTGTGAAACTGTATTTTACAACGGTCGGTCGTTGTGGTGCGCAGGAATTGACCACTCAGGCCTTCGGCCTTCGTGGTCAATTCCTGCGCACCACAACTCACAACCGTTGTAAAATACCGTTTCACAACGGTAGAACATAGATTATTTCTTAAGTATACACTTGTCCTCTGATCAAGGTCTATACTGTTTGTCATTTTGAAATAAATTATTAAAATCAACCCTAAATAGATAATAATGGACAAGACTTATTTTGAAATTGGAAATGTCGAGTAAAAGTTTCAGGGGTGAATGAGTTAATGGAATGTTAGAGAGCAATTTTCTAAATAATGTAGAAGGATCTTGAAAGCACTTCTTTCATCATGCATAAAGCTTCAACTTGTATTTGACACTATCAATGAGCCGTCATTTAACCCATAGCCTGTTTCTAGTTTTGAAGACAGGTGAGCACTTAAAGCAGGCTGAAAGTAAAGCAGAATGTGCCTTAAGACCTTTGGCTACCGAAAGTCGGTCTTGCGGACGAGCGGATATGCGTCTTGACGACACAGACTGTTTTCGTACGTGTTTATATAGAAAATTTATATAAAGGAAATGTTGATACGAATTAGTATAATCCTTCATAGCGCAGTTAGTATAGTGGTTGACTAGCAATCAAAAGGTCATAGGTTCGAGACCCATCCGATCCAAATATTTTTTTTAGTGTCCGATTTATTGACTTGTCAATCCATAACGCAGTAATCAAGAGACATGTTATGTTTAGTCTTCGTTGATTAGAACTAGTGATGTTTACGGTCCAAGTATATGTCCACTTACCTGTACGTTTTAGTTTAATGACTTACAAGTCAATTAAATCGGTATACATGTAAACGATTTGATCGAACTATAAAGCCACACATTGAAGCTTATCAATACGCTTACCTTTTCAAGATCGATATTGCCCATTATAATTATGTTAAAACAATATAATAAACCTTGTATGCAAGTCCATGAATAAATAATAATGCATTTTAATGACAAAGTTTTAATTCTAAGGTAGGTAACTGTATCTAAACAACAAATATCCCACATTTTAATAAGAAAATATGTTATTACAACAAATCCTGACTGTAATATTTTCTAATTTTTTCAGACTAACTAGTTCATCAACCATATATTTGAATAAAATGAAAACAAATATACATTGTACATTGAATGAGTCAGTTTTTTGTAATTCAATTTTTTAGCATTTTGCAAAATTTAAATAGCTGATAACATCTTTCTGAACACCTTTATTCAAAATGTTTTTAGCTTTTCTTGTAATGAATGTTGTGGACTACTTATTGGGTGAGAATTATAGTCATTAGCTTTATTCATTTGTAAGAAAAATAAAATCATCAAAATTCTAGGTTTTTGTCAGAAAAAAGACCTTAAAGACAAACCATACGATAAATTTTGCCTATATTTACACACATTGTTTCTTAGGCTATTATCATTCTTCATGAAAAGTTTCATAACAATGGTATGGAAACTACGCGCATATGCGAAGTACCTTAAGGCACATTCTGCCTTGCTTTCAGCCTGCTTTAAGCTACTATCTGCTAGAAAATAGTTCTTATGGAACATATCATGAGTCTATAAATTGGAACTATTTTTTATAGCATAAGAATAAATAGGCGTAAAAAGGCATATTAACGGGTTGAGTGCATCTATATGGACATTCAAGTAAAATTGAGTAAGCATGGCAAGTTTTTTCTATGGGGGAATGGGTTAACACACGTTTGACTATTCATTTTCAGTGAGAACAGTGGTCTGGCTGTGTCTATATTTAACAAGGAGAATCTGTTGCCAGTGGTCTGTACTGTCCTAGACTCCAGCCAGCTCAGTGAGGACTTGGTGCTCTCTACACGTAAATCAACTACTTTTATACCTTTACACAATAACCTGTTTCTAGTTTTGAGGACAAACACACACTTTACCCATTACCCCATAGCCTGTTTCTAGTTTTGAAGACAGGTGACCACTTAAAGCAGATTGAAAGTAAAGCAGGTGCATCCTGCTTTACTTTCAGCTTGCTTTAAGCTACAGAAAATATCTCTTATGGTACATACATGTATTCATGAATGTATAACTTGGATCTATTTTCTTGAATTTAGGATTATATTAGAGGGGTAAAAAGGTGTATTTATTTGGTAATGGGTTAAAACTGGTTTGAAAGTGAAGCAGAATGTTCCAAAATGAGTATTCAACTTTACTTTCAACCTGCTTTAAGCTATTATGGTAAAAAATTTGTTCAAATGGTTCCGGTCCGTTGCATATCTAGGTCACAGGAGCTAAAAATAGATTTTTTCAATAAAAACTTAAAAAGTCTTCTTCTCTAAAATCAAAGTACCCTGAGCTTAGATATTTTGCACAAAGCATCATCTACATGTCCGCTATCAAGATATTCAAAATTATGTCCCTGGTGTCAAAAATGACCCCGCCCGGGGGTCCAAATTTACATACAGTTATAGTGAATTCTCTAAACCTCTTCTTCTCTGAAACTAATATGGCTAGAGCTTTGATTTTTATCATGGTGTAACTTCTAGAGATACTTTACCAATATAGCTCAAATGGTTCCGGACCGTTACATATCTAGGTCACTAGGTTCAATAAAAACTTAAAAAATATTCTCTGAAACCACAGTACCCTGAGCTTAGCTATTTGGCACTCAGCATCATCCAATCTGCAATTGGCACTGCATGCTAACTTCTGACAATTATATTTAAAACTCTGCCACGTTTTTCTACAGAGGATCAACTCAATTTTATAATTTAGTAACATATGGACAGGACTCCATATAAAAGGGAGTAAACTGCACAAATCCAACATTTTCTCACTTATTTCAGCACCAAATCCTATGGTGTTACTATTCATTAAAACAGTCTCGAAGAGTAGTAACACAATAGGGTTTAATGCAGAAAAAAAGATTTTTGTGTTTGAAATTCTCCCCTTATCTGGAGCGCTGATATAGAGCAGATACTATTTATTCATTATACAAAGCGTACGAAGGATCAAATATCTTGACAATTCATTTTAGTCCAATGTTTACACACGGTGACAGAGGACAACAAAGAACTGTGTAGACCAGAGCTTGTAGAGAGTGTCCAGAGACTGATGACCCAGTCAGCCTCTACCTCACGACAAACTCTTATCAAGATACTAGCCACAGGTAACTTATACATGTTTATCCTATTACCCCATAGCCTGTTTCTAGTTTTGAAGATAGTTGACCTTATAAAGCAGGTTGAAAATAAAGCAGAATGTGCCTTAAGGCACATTCTGCTTTACTTTCAGCCTGCTTTAAGCTATTATCTGATAGAATATGGAAAACAATCATTTTGATTCTCATAAAATGATTTGTGACAGTGTAAATTGGAATTATTTTCTTCAGTAGAGGAATAAATTAAAGGTGTTAAAAGGCATATTACACTTTCCCTATAGCCTATTTCTAGTTTTGAAGACAGGTGACCAGGTAAAGCAGGGAATGCACCTTAAGGTGAAGGGGTTAACTTTTTGCATGCTAGCGACAGAATAATGATTTATCTTTGCAAACAATTTGGATCCAGATGAGATGCTGCAAAACTCGGCATAGAATCAAGATTGTTTTGAAAAGAAATTTTGAAAGTTTTATTTTAGAATAATAGCAGACAACATTTGTTGCAGACTAAAACTTTACCCAGCATGCAAAGAAACATATTGTTATTTTCACAAAAGGTGAAAAAAGATTAGTAGAATGGAAGCTATCAGCTTTGTTATTTCTTCAATAAGTCCCTTCATAAACAACAAATTTATGTCATGTCAGATCTGCAGTGCTCCAGATAAGAGTGCTTAACCCATCACCCATAGTCTTTTTCTAGTTTTGAAGATAGACAACCACTTAAAGTAGGTTGAAAATAAAGCAGAATGTGCCTTTGGCACATTCTGCTTTACTTTCAGCCTGCTTTAAGCTACCAATATATGCTAGGATATAGGAAATATTTCTTATGGTGAATATGCATAATTGTATAAAGTGGAATTATTTTCTATGATGGAGGAATAAATTAACCCTTAGCCTGCCAATCACGACTATAGCTCCATATGCAAACAGCTTGGATCCGGATGAGACGCCGAGTAACTCGGCGTCTCATCCGGATCCAAGCTGTTTGACACTCGGACAACATTTTCAGCAATTTTGAGCAACTTTGAAGCACTTTGAACTTGAAGCAGACGAGAAATATAGCAGACGACAATTTATTTGGCGGGCTAAGGGTTAAAGGTGTATTTATGGGGTAAACCACTCATTTCCAACAATTTCTTCTGTATGCCTCCACAAAACTGTGTGTTGTAACTTTTCATTAGAATGGTTAGAATGTGATTATTCTGATGAATAGTCACATCATAGGGTTTGTTTGAGGCATTAGGATTTCACTTTTTGAAAAACTCACCTAATCTGGAACTCTGGGCCAAGGTCATGCAGAGGTCATACCCCCTGTGTTACTGTATTGGCTACACTGCTGCACATTCACTCCTTGTATTGTAGGTGTCCTTGTGAACCTTGAGGGCTCCAAGCTGTCCTCAGCCAGTGGTACCCTGGTTGCTCCAATAGTAGCGACTGTAGGTGAAGTGCTGAGTCTAGAGCCAGGGACCATGCTACTGGCTCTACAAGGAAACAATAATGGTACAGATGATAACCAGGATAGTATGGAAGCCAGTGGTAGTGGCTCTCAACCTGCCATAATGCCACAGGTACCAAGATTACATAGAGTTATACAGTAGAATCTTTGTATTCAGCGATTTTTTTCTCTATATAATTGGTACCGTAAAACGGACCCTTCACAGTTTGAAACGGACCCTTCACAATTGACAAGCTGGGTCCGTCGGACCCATTCACAAAGCTGTCAAATTATTTCACAATCAGAATAATCTGTCATTTACAGTGCGCTAACACCGATTTCTTGACCAATATTTACGTCGCTAATATTTATTCCCCTTTGCAAATCTTTGTATCGCTTTTTCTGGGGATAAAGTCAGAGGTATTCGAATTCCTAATTTAGTCGCGCGAGGTGTGAATAAAACATATGCGTCTGTCGCATTTGTTACTCGGCAATGACGGGCCGATACTTCTTTAAAAAGTGATTAAATTTGTAAAAATTCAGTTGCAATTTATTTCCTTCAAATAAATATTTATGGAAGTTTAATACTAAGAAGCATTAGTTAAAGTGACAGATCATACGATGTGGAATCGGTGTTTAACTTTTACATGAAACCGCACATGTTTTATACTGGCCAAATTATTTTACTTCGACACCGTTTGTTTGTTTACATTAACACCGGATGCTGAATTGTACATGCTAGATGTGCTAGATAGAGAAATAGCAAGTACTACGTTAAAAGATTTAAAAGTCTAGTGCATCAAGCGGATGTCGACGAATTGATTTAATATTGAAACAAAATTCAGACAATAGCGTAGGCCGAAGTTCAGGTGATCGTGATAATCCTTACACGATCCCAAGTTACTGCAGTCTCAAATGATGGATTTTTTGCACAAACATCGCATCCAGCCCCTCAAACAGCAGGGAGAGAGGCTTTGACTGAAGCCTTTGTACTGTTAATCGGAACATACTGACCAAGGAGACACTGACCACCCCCATGCTTTTATGTAGAGAGGGGTCGGTCTTACTCACTCAAATACAAAAACAATGCATTATTAAAAAAAATCTGGAATGAAAACCAGAAAAATTCAATTGTAAATGTTAAGTTATGTCAATTGTAGTTCCAAGATGAGAATAATTGCTTATTTGTTTAAGTATTTCCCTTAAATAGCTAAATTTAACCACCTATACAAATTTTCACAATTTTTGTAAAAACACCGATACTTTTTTCACAATTTTGGCCAAAACGACGCTAATTTTTTCACAATTCAAAGGGTACCGGACCCTTCACAATTCCAGGAAAAAAATCGCTGCTATTACGACCTCTAAAAAAAAGGCTAATTGTCTGTAAAAAGACAGGTGACAGCTTAAAGCAATGTGAAAGTGAAACAGAAAGCTCCTTTAGGAGCTTTCTGTTTCACTTTCACATTGCTTTAAGCAGTCACCTGTCTTAAAAGACTAATATTTGACACAATTTAGTGGTGGTCGTAATAGAGAGGTTTTACTGTATAGTGAAATCTTCAAACATCTCCTTCTCTGAAACTAATATGGTCAGTGCTTTGATATTTGGCATGGTGACACTTACCCTACCATTTTTGTTGAAATAGTTCCGGTCCCTTATGTATCTAGGTCACAGGAGCTAAAAATAGATTTTTCAATGAAAACTTCAGAAAATGTTCTTGTCTGAGCTTAGATATCTGGCATAAAGCATCATCTACAGGTCATCTATCAAGATTGTTCAAATTATGTCCCTGAGGTCAATAATGACCCCGTCCCTTGTCTGGGCCTCTTGTTACACATTTAATTAATTCATCCAATGAAGAAAATAGCTCCCTTTTATACAGTAATGAATTTGCAGCCTGTCTTCAAAACTAGAAAAAAGGATATGAGGTGATGGGGGGGAAAAACTTTTGTTAAATTGATGAAATGTTTTTTTTGTGTGTTTAAAGGAGACGCCTAATGACAGCAGAGTGGAGGACATCCAGAACGTGCTGCAGGCTCAGACAGTGGCCCTGGAGATAGCCACAAACCTTTGCTGCTCAGAAGGTGGGCTACACATTTCCTGGGGTGGGGCCGGGGGACCTTTATTTTCAGGCAATTTTGGGGATGAAATTCTCTACTGTTCTTCTATCTGAAAAGGAAGTTTTACCCCATTTTACCCTACTGATCACCCAACCCCATTTCCATGTATAAAAATTGGAAAATAAAACATGTTTAAACGTTTAAAACTTAAATTTAACTGTAGGAGCTTGTCCAACATTCTGATAGATTTCTTTGTAAAACAGGCTGAAAATAATTCAGAAAGCTCCCACACTAGTTATCACTTTACAACCCATAGCATGCTGAATGTTTGCACTAGTAGATCAACCGAATAGTTGTTATAGCAGATTTAACCCATTACCCCATAAATACACCTTTTTACACCCTTAATTTATTTCTCTACTTAGGAAAATAGTTTCAAATTATACAGTCATACATATGTATGATAAGAAATATTTTCTATATTCTATCAGATGGTAGCTTAAAGCAGGTTGAAAGTAAAGCAGAATGCGCCTTAAAGCACATTCTGCTTTACTTTCAACCTGCTTTAAGTGGTCACCTATTTTCAAAACTAGAAACAGTCTATTGGGTAATGTTTTAGAGGTGCAGGGCTCCAGATAAGGGAAGTATTTCAAAAACTTAAATCTTTATTTCTGCATTAAACCCAATGGTGTCACTACTCATTAGAATCGTCTCTTCGAGACAATTCTAATGAGTAGTAACACCATAGGATTTGGTGATGTCACTACTCATTAGAATCGTCTCTTCGAGACAATTCTAATGAGTAGTAACACCATAGGATTTGGTGCTGAAATAAGGTAGAAAATGTTGGATTTGTTCAGTTAACTACCTCTTATCTGGAGCCCTGAGAGGTGTATTTTTAGCTCACCTGAGCACAAAGTGCTCAAGGTGAGCTTTTGTGGTCAGTCAATGTCCGGCGTCGTGCGTTGTGTGCGTCCGGCGTGCGTCAACAATTTCTTCAAACATCTTCTTCTCCAAAACCACTTGCCTGATTGCAACCAAACTTCACAGGAATGTTCCTTGGGTTAAGCTCTTTCAAACTTGTTCAAAGAATTTGAAACCATGCAGAACTCTGGTTGCTATGGCAACCAAAGTGAAAAAATAAGGAAATCTTAAAAAATCTTCTTGTCACAAACAACAAGAGCCAGAGCTTAGATATTTGGCACATGTCATTACCTATAGGTCCTCTATCAAAGTTGTTCAAATTTTTTGCCCCTGGGGTCAAAATTGGCCCCGCCCCGGGGGTCAACGTTTTACATAGATTTATATAGTGAAATGTTCAAACATCTTTTTCTCTGAAACCAATATGTCCAGAGCTTTGATATTTAGCATGGTATTACTTCTAGAGGTATTTGACTTATATTGTTGAATTGGTTCCGGTCCGTTGCATATCTGGGTCACCGGAGCTAAAAATATTTTTTTTTCCATGAGAACTTAAAAAATCTTCTCGTCTGAAACCATAGTACACTGAGCTTAGATATTTTGCACATAGCATCGTCTACAGATCCTCTATCAAATTTGTTCAAATTTTGGCCCTAGGGTCAAAATTGGCCCCGCCCCTGGGATCACAGTTTTACATAGAGTTATATAGTGAAATGTTCAAACATCTTTTTCTCTGAAACCAATATGACCAGAGCTTTGATATTTGGCATGGTATAGCTTCTAGAAGTCCTTCACACATATTGTTGAATTGGTTCTGGTCTGTTGCATATCTGGGTCACCGGAGCTAAAAATAGATTTTTTCAATGAAAACTTCAAAAATCTTTTCTGAAACCATAGTACACTGAGCTTAGATATTTTGTACATAGCATCGTCTACAGGCCCTCTATCAAAGTTGTTAAAATTTTGTCCCTGGGGTCAAAATTGGCCCCGCCCCGGAGGTCACCGTTTTACGTAGAGTTACATAGGAAAATGTTCAAACATCTTTTACTCAGAAACCAATATGACCAGAGCTTTGATATTTGGCATGATGTCACTTCTAGAGGTCCTTCATATATATGGATGAATTGGTTCTGGTCTGTTGCATATCTGGGTCACCGGAGCTAAAAATAGATTTTTTCAATGAAAACTTTAAAAATCTTCTTGTCTGAAACCATAGTACACTGAGTTTAGATATTTTGCACATATCATCGTTTACAGGTCCTCTATCTTAGTTGTTCAAATTTTGTCCCTGGGGCCAAAATTGGCCCCGCCCTGGAGGTCACCTTTTACAAATCTTTTCTGAAATCACGTGACCCATCCTAGTGTTACCATGGTCAGGTGAGCGATCAAGGGTCATTCTGGCCCTCTTGTTTGTTTAGATGATGACTGGGAGGATATGAACAGCAGTGAGTCTAGCTGTGATGATGTGGATGAAGGCGCCTCTGATATCACAGAGGAGGACATGTGTACAGATAATGGCCTCATGGTATGTGTAGCTAGAATACACGGTTTAACCCGTTTCTCCATAAATATGCCTTTTTACGCCTTTAGTGTATTCCTCAACTGAAAAAAATAGTTCCAATTTTTACAGTCATGAACATGTACCACAAGAAATATTTCCTGTAGACTAGCAGATGGTAGTTAAAAGTAGAATGTTCCTTAACCCATTACCCCATAAATATGCCCCTTATTTATTCTTCCATCTTAGAAAACAGTTCAACTCTATACAGTTACGAATATACATGATAAGAAAAAATTTTTTATTATCCTAGCAGATTGTAGCTTAAAGCAGGCTGAGAGTAAAGCAGAATGTGCCTTAAGGCACATTCTGCTTTACTTTCAACCTGCTTTAAGTAGTCACAATTTAATAGACATTTTGCTGTTTCTGATAATTATCTCAGTCATACAATGACATTTTGAATTGAAATTTGGTATATAGATACATCATATAAATACCCAGATTGAGTTTGATTTTGGGTTCAGCACAATGAATTTCTACAAGAGTTATGCCCCTTGGATTTAGAAGTTTCCGAAAATTTGTGGTTTCAGTTCATAGCTCAGTCATACATTGACATAATTTTGAACCAAAATTTCATATATAGGTACATAATGTGAATATACAGGTCATGTTTGAATTTTTATTGATTAACTCTTGACAGATTTATGTCCCTTGCACTTAGAAAATAATAATTCATGAGTTATGCCACCATGAGTTCAGATCTACATTGTACTTAATTGGTGCCGCCCGGGGCATCTGTTTTGCACCTACACATCTCTAGTCTTTTTCAAAAGTAATCTACTTAAGTGTTCAGAGGGTTTACAACAATTACTCTCTGCTGCCAAGCTTTATCATCTGCTTTAACCCTTTCCCCAATAGAAGCGACTTTTAGCGTATTTAATTTATTCCTCCGCTGAAGAAAATAGTTCCAATTTAATCAGTAATGAATATGTATTATAGGGAATATTTTCTATATTATAGCACATGATAGCTTAAAGCAGGCTGAAAGTAAAGCAGAATGCGCCCTAAGGCGCATTCTGCTTTACTTTCAACCTGCTTTAAGTAGTCCCCTATCTTAAGTAATAGAAATAGGCTATCAGGTAAAGGGTTAACCCTCTAACCGCCAAAATATCATCTGCATTGGTAGTGTTGTCTGCAATATTTTTAAAGTCAGCTTTAGGGCTGTTGTAACTGAAGAAATGTCGATACCAGTGTCAAATGCTTTCGCTTCCAAGTTTTAACGCCGGCTTTAACCCTCTAACCGCCAAAATATCATCTGCATTGGTAGTCTTGTCTTTAATATTTTTAAAGTCAGCTTTAGGGCTGTTTTGACTGAAGAAATGTCGATATGAGTGTCAAACAGTTTGGAGCCTGATCAGACGCTATGTTATGCGGCGTCTGATCTGGATCCAAGCTTTTGGCAAAGTCGCCTTTTGGCGAGGTTGGCAGTGAAGGAGTTAATCAATGGTTACTGGTATTTGTTACAATCAATGGTTACTGGTATTTGTTACAGTTACAATCAATGGTTACTGGTATTTGTTACAATCAATGGTTACTGGTATTTGTTACAGTTACAATCAATGGTTACTGGTATTTGTTACAATCAATGGTTACTGGTATTTGTTTCAGTTACAATCAATGGTTACTGGTATTTGTTACAATCAATGGTTACTGGTATTTGTTACAGTTACAATCAATGGTTACTGGTATTTGTTACAATCAATGGTTACTGGTATTTGTTACATGTATTGTGTTTTTACAATGTTTCAGACTCCGCTGTGTGTTTCAACAGAAATACATGCTGCCTATGTGAACAGTGGCATTGTGCCAAAGGTAAAGCATGCATTATGCAATAAATACAGTAAAACCTCTCTATTACGACCACTAAATTATGCTAATTATTAGGGTGTTTACGTAAGGTGACCGCTTGAAGCAAGGTGACAGTGAAACAGAAAGCTCCTTAAGGAGCTTTCTGTTTCACTGTCACCTTGCTTTAAGCTGTCACCTCTATTATTCAATCAATAAGCCTTCATTTTAGTGGTCTTAATAGCGAGGTTTTACTGTATAACAATATTCCAGATAGGGAATTAAATTATTATTAATGTATAAACTGCTCTTTTCTAATATTTCAACCTCTAAAGGCCTTTTTCAAAGAAAATCATGTCCAAACACACATCACATTTTTAGCTCGCCTGTTCGAAGAACAGCAGAGCTAATGTCATACCCCCGGCGTGTGCGTGAGCGTGGCCAAGGTTAAAGTTTTTTGGACGGGTTGTTTTAAAGCTTAATATTTGTGCTAGGGTGCTGAAATTTTGTATGGAGGTTCATTAGGGGTTGAACATTGATGTTATGAAGTTGGAGTTTAAAAATAATTTAAATTTATGTCAATTATTAACATGTTTTGGACTTAGGTTTTTCGACTTCAAATCACCACGTTAAAATTTTTTGGACGGGTTGTTTTAAAGCTTAATATTTGTGCTAGGCTTATGAAATTTTGTATGGAGGTTCATTGGGGGTTAAACATTGATGTTATGATGTTGGAATTTAGAAATGATTTTAATTTATGTCAATTTTCGACATGTTTTGGACATAGGTTTTTCGACTACAAATCACCACGTTAAAGTTTTTTGGACGGGTTGTTTTAAAGCTTAATATATGTGCTAGGCTTATGAAATTTTGTATGAAGGTTCATTGGGGGTTAAACAGTGATGTTATGATGTTGGAATTTTAAAATAATTTTAATTTATGTCAATTTTCGACATGTTTTGGACTTAGGTTTTTCGACTGCAAATCACCACGTCAAAGTGTTTTGGACGGGTTGTTTTAAAGCTTAATATTTGTGCTAGGCTTATGAAATTTTGTATGGAGGTTCATTGGGGGTTAAACATTGATGTTATGATGTTGGAATTTTAAAATAATTTTAATTTATGTCAATTTTCTACATGTTTTGGACTTTGGTTTTTCGACTTCAAATCGCCACGTTAAAGTTTTTTGGACAGGTTGTTTTAAAGCTTAATATTTGTGCTAGGCTTATGAAATTTTGTATGGAGGTTCATTGGGGGTTAAACATTGATGTTATGATGTTGGAATTTAGAAATAATTTTAATTTATGTCAATTTTCGACATGTTTTGGGCTTAAGTTTTTCGACTTCAAATCACCACGTTAAAGTTTTTTGGACGGGTTGTTTTAAAGCTTAATATTTGTGCTAGGCTTATGAAATTTTGTATGGAGGTTCATTGGGGGTTAAACATTGATGTTATGATGTTGGAATTTAGAAATAATTTTAATTTATGTCAATTTTCGACATGTTTTGGGCTTAGTTGTTTTGACTTCAAATCACCACGTTAAAGTTTTTTGGACGGGTTGTTTAAAGTCTAATAAAACTAGACTAAGACTCAACATTAATTTAATAATAGTTCTAAACTGAAAATTGATTTTCTTTTGATACAAGATGTTTTTTAGACTTAAACTTTAAACAGGCCAGCATCAGGTGGCTTTGACACCCATTTCTGGTTATTACATGCATTCAGCCATAAAATCTTTGATATATAAAGTCTTGTTTTGGTGGTTATAGAGAGATTCTACTATATATATACTATGACTTGTGTCTCTACAGGTGTTACAAGCTGCACAGTCTATCACACCAGAACAAGAGCAAGTTTTACAGACTGTGCCATGGGGGGACAGTATAACGAAAAAGTAAGGATTACCATGTTGGTGAATGGCCTATGTATAGTCAACCATTCAAAAGTCTTGTGTTAAAGTCTGGTAAAGTTCATCTTTTACACCTTGTTTTTATCTTGCTTTTCTTTCAACTTGCTTTAAGCGGTCATCAGTACTAGAAACAGGCTGTTTAGCAATGTAATGTGTTAAAATTCTTGCAAGAACATTGCCTCATGGTTAACATCAGATCCAGATTTTGGATTGTGTCCATGAAATTTATTAGGGATGGCAACGATTAACCCGTTAACCGTTCGAACGTCCGATTATCAGTTAGAAAAATCGGTAACCGGTTAATCGTAAGAAAATAAATATAAAGTTCAAATTATTAGTTAAACAGCTAAATGTCCATAAAAGTTTTCTTGTGCAGATTAACGCCGACTGCCTGACAGCGAACATTTTATAAATTATAGAAACTTTTAAGGATATAAGAAACATTTTTTTATGGTGCATATTCATTACTGTATGAATTATGGAAATATTTTCCTGGATGGAGGAATAAATAAAAGGTGTATAAAGGCATATACCGGTCTTTAAGACACATTCTACTTTACTTAACCAGCTTTATATGGTCACCTGTCTTCAAATCGAGGTACAGGCTATGGAGAAATGGATTGATGTGAGGCTTATCCGAACTGATGGCCACTAGAAATCTTGTTTCTGTAAATATAAAGAACAGAATCCAGGACTGCAGACAAGAGAGAGTAAACTGCACAAATCCAACATTTTCTCACTTATTCAAGTACCAAATCCCATGGTGTCACTACTCATTAGAATAGTCTCTTCGAGACGATTTTAATGAGTAGTGACACCATAGGCTTTAAAGCAGAAATAAATATTTGAGTGTTTGAAATACTGTCGTTATCTGGAGCCGTGGAACCTATTGCAGGATTGTAGCAGACAATGTGCCGACAACAGTTACTTAGTGTTGAAAGAGAAAATCATTTTGTTTTTAATAATAGGTTTGTGAGTAAGCAGACTCATGCTTTACTGTGCATCAACAACTTGGTGGAAAGTTTAGAGCCTGGCGCCCTTGGTGGAGGTGATCGGCTGTTCGGTGTCTGGCAGGGTCTGGTCCAGCTGTCCACTTCTTCCACCTGTAAGTACAGTGCTCCCTCTCTACAACAGAACCTTGCCACTGTTTCCCAAACGAGACATTTATGTCCAGCCTTTTCACTGCTGCAATATCGTCTGCTTAAAATTGTTGTCTCATGCTTTTCTCAAAGTTACATTTTTGGCATTTTGACAGAAAAAAAACCTTAATGACGAGTGACAAACAGCTTGTATCCAGATCAGACGCCGCATTACGCGGCATCTGATCTGGATTCAACTGTTTGCAAATGTAAGCCAATTTCCCTCCCTATAACGACTCCCTCTGAACAAGGCACACAATTTTGGTCTCCCATTGGATGTTGTTTAAGGAGCTGTCTGCTTTACTTTCAGCCAGCTTTGAGCATCCATCTGTAGAATGCTTAAAAATCCTTTTGTTCTTAACCCATTACCCCATAGCCTGTTTCTGTTATTGAATAAAGATAACCACTTGAGCAGGTTGAAAGTAGAGCAAAATGCGCCTTATGGCGCATTCTACTTTACTTTCAGCCTGCTTTAAGCTTCTATCTACTAGAATATAGAAAATATCCCTTATGATACATATTCATTACTGTATGAATTTGAACTATATTCTTCAGTGTATAAAGGCGTATTTATGGGGTAATGGTTTTAAACTGGACATGATAGGAGCATGTAAAATAAGTTTGATGAGGAGTAAAGACATTTCTATGGGGGAAAGGGTTAACTCTTACCGCCACAGAAGCTCCTTAGCCTAATAGAGAGCCTTTTATTACTTCCCAACATGAGCACCAAAAAGTGAATATTCATTTATGGTGTTGAACACAGCATCTGTTAGACACACAGGTTGTACTCCTCCAAATATTCAAATTTAAACCCATTACCCCATAAATGCTCTTTTAATACCTTAAATTTATTCTTCCACCAAAGATAATAATTGAAGTTTATAAAGTCATAAATATATATGATAAAAAATTATTTTCTTTATTTAAGCTGATATTACCTTAATGCTGGGTGAAAGTAAAGCAGTATGCACTTTAAGGCACATTCTGCTTTACCTTCATCCTGCTTTAAGTGGTCATCTCATTTCAAAACTAGAAACTGACTATGTGGTAATGGGTTAAAGTGCAAATTTTCAGTTCTGAATTGACAGTATTTACTTGAGTGTTAACAAAATAATGCATTTCATTTTTTTTCCAATCGCTGAATTTCCTATTATATCGATTGTAGGTATAAAGAGTGATGACTGTCTGTATAATTGTGTTGTTTATATGCCCAGAGGTCAAAGACTTAAAATTTAGAACTACAGTGCTCTCTCCTTACAACGGCCCTCTCAGCAGCAATTCCCTCCTTACAACAACGCTTGCAGCTCTTCCCCAAAAGAAGACAGTTATGTCCAACCTATTCACGGCTACAATGTCGCCTGCTTACAATTGTGGTCCGCTGTTTTTCTCAAAGTTATATAATGCACATTTTGATAAAAAAAACTTAATGACAAGTGACAAACAACTTGAATCCAGATCGGATACTGCTTTACGCGGCGTCTGATCTGGATTCAAGCTATTTGCAAATTTAAGTAACATTCCCACCCTATAACGACTCCCTCCGAACAACGCACACAATCTCTGTCTCCTATTGGGTATCGTAGAGAGGGAGCGCTGTAAGCGGCTGTATATGCAATAAAAACTTAAAATTTGGTATGTGGACTCAAGAAGTCTTTGAGCTCAGTACAACTTGTTTCATGTCCGAATAGGTCAAGGTCTTCTAGAGGTCATGGTCACACAGGGGAGCAAATTGTTTCACAAACACATCTTGTTTCATTCAGGTGTAAAGAATCAGAGTTTACTGGAGTCAGTCACCAGTGCTATGAGAGCAGTCATACAAAAATTGGCTGAGCTGGACTCAGCAAAGGTAGTAGACGCTTTCCTCAGTAGCCATCCATGTTAACCCTTTACCCCATAAATTCCCCTTTTTATGCCTTTAACATATCCCTCCACTGAAGAAAATAGTTCAAATTTATACAGTCATGAATATGAAATTTGAGAAATATTTTATATATAGTAGTAAATGATAGCTTAAAGCAGGCTGAAAGTAAAGCAGAATGTGCCTTAAGGCACATTCTGCTTTACTTTCAACCCGCTTTAAGTGACCACCTATCTTCAAATCTATAAACAGGCTATGGGGTAATGGGTTAAAACATTAACTCCTAGTGAGCATAACTCTTTGCATGCTGGGTAATTTTTTCGTCAGCAACAGTTGCCGTCTGCTACTGTTCTAAAAACATTTTTTTCAAAATTTCTTTTCTAATCAGTTTTAGAGTGGCAAACAGTTTGGATCCTGGTGAGATGCCGCTTAATGTGGCATATCATCAGGATCCAAATTGTGTCCAAAGGTTATCACAGTTTCACCACTTGCATACATGGGTGAAAGTTTTCCGTATTGTGACGGAATTCCGTATTTCCGAAATTGCCGAGGGTCATTTTTCCAGAACGTGTAAATCCGTTGAGAAACTCGGGGGGGGGGGGGGGGGGGGGGGGGGGGGGGGGAGGGTAGAGGATGTCTTTGTCGAGTAAGATTGAAAAAACAAAATCGAAGGTGATTTCGAGAGCTGTCAAATTAGTTGAAATTACGGTGTCAATGTTCGCCAATGTTATCGTTCCGCCCTATCGTTCGTCGTACTATAACGGTGACGGCAAAATCCGAGTGAACCAAAACAAATTGGACTGGTTGCCGAATTAGGTTGCTACATGCACGCGGACAGCGTTGTAAACACGGAAACCAGTCTCTGACCAAAACATTTCCGTAGTTTATTTCAATAATATGACAGGCTTGCTTAAAATAACGAGGTAAGCAAATTTATGAGGGGGTTGTTTGTGATTTTGATCTTGTTGCCGATAATTTTCCGTAGCGGTACGAAAAACTTCTTTTGGAAAATCTAAAATCTCTTTCTTCGGAGTCTTACTAGGCGCTCATTGTTTTATGAATCATCCGATTACCAGACGCTAAACTATATCACGCGGAACGCTTCCTGGTTTATCGTTGGTGCATCAAAATGCAATTAGCTCATTTTGTCATCAGTTTTCGCGAATTTAAAATACCGGCGTATCTGTCAAATGCAGCTGAATGGTTAACTTTAATGAAACGCGAACTAAACAAAATTAGGAGATTGAATAGGAAATTCGGCTGAAAATCCGATTTTCTTATAAAACAAGTAGCTTACTCAGTTACTGAAGTATTAATGTCACCTTTTTTAGATTTTCACATTACATATTATTGGACTGTTAAACAATCCGTTTTCTATGGCTACAAAGTATTGAAAATGTATTTTAATAGCATTCTTATCATTAAATTAATTGAAAGTAACCATTTAATTCATTAAGTAAAGAAATATTTATCTGATTTGGGTAACCCAAGATTAAAATTTAGTCTAGCATCACAGCTTTGAAACAGTTTAGAAAAATCAAAATGTATAAAATTGAACCACTAAAATCATTTTTAGGGAGGCCTCTTGTTCCATCAACTATGGGAAGGATTCCCTCTCCCATCATAGCCTACTGCTTTAAATTTTGTGCCACTTAGTTTTAACTTTCTGAAAGCAAATTGAACATGAAAATGAGAGCTAAAATAAACTCACGCACAGATCACGGTTAGAAATCGTTTATCAAGAAACCATATATCAATCAAATAAAGTAGACATGGCACAGAGGTAAGTTATTTACTTTATGAGTAAATCCTTTGAGCAGAGAGAGGGAAGTATTTTCATTAGGATAAGTGAAATGCCTATCCCCACCCCTCTCAAATGTCATGCCTTTAAATGTACAAAACTTTAGAATGGCCTGTACAAATAATAATGAACAAAATTTCCTAAATATATTTATAGGGTAACCCAAGTCCCATGCCATTTTTAAAAAAATCATTTTATGAGGCGGGGGTATGTGGTCATGAGCCCCTGCCCCTTCATATATATAATCCTGCACCTATGCACTGGTCTGTATAAATGAAATATAGGTGTCAAAACAGGATCAGACAGAACTGGGTGTTTTCTGTGACAATGGCTTTTAGTATCTGTACGATAGTTTAACTATATTCAACTGAAAAGTACTGACAACAATGATTTATTTGAATACTCTAAACTGTTAACTGAAAGCAAGGGCCAGTTATGAATTATATGTACATCTATCCTGTATGAACAGTGTAGACTAAGATCAGAATGTTCCCATCAGAACTTCTGAACGGGATATGTACAGTATCCTTGCAAAAGCTTATACAACCTGAGAGTCAGTTTTTATGGTAATGCTTGACTGGAAATAGAGTATGTTCTAAATGTTTTGTATTTGGATCTAGTAATACATGTCATAATTTTTAAGTGTCTTATACATACAGCTTTATAAAACAGTATAATGATAGAAAACCTAAATACCATCTCATATTTTTCTCCCTTTGATGTAACTCATACATGGACCTAACTAGAAACATATTTTTGTGGCCTTACAATGATAATTGTAAAAGCAAAGTGCTTATCATTTACTTTAGAGTATAAAAGTTTGCTGAAAGCAATTTCCATCTTTTGTTAAATAAAATCAAAATTAAGATTTATTTTTCAATCCTTGGAAAACATTTCAATGCTTATGACCAAGAAAATTATTTTTATATTTTTCCATTGCTTGTCATTTTCAAACAATTTTCCAACAGTTTCAGACCTTCAAAATGCTTAAAACCCAGGAGCTTCCGGCCCCCTGGTCCCCCGGCCAGGGCCTTGCCCTGGACCCACTGGGGGCCCTAGCAGCCCCCTAGCCCCCAGCATAGTTTTCAGTATTTTCAGTTTTGCCAACTTTCACCCATGTGCATATTAAGAGACAAACTTGTCATTTACAATCAGTGTACCTGTGAAGAGTTTACCTGTACTTTTAATGAGGCAGAATGAGATAGGAACTTTCTGGTTTACTGTCATCTTGTTTAACCCATTGCCCCATAAATATGCCTTTTTACGCCTTTAATTTAATGCACTACTAAGAAAAATAGTTCCAGTTTAAACAAGAAAGAAAATGCACTATAAGAAATATTTTCTGTGTCCTAGAATATTATAGCTTAAAACAGGCTGAAAGTAAAGTATAATATATAAAGGTGCATTCTGCTTCACTTTCAAGCTGCTTTAAGGGGGTAGGTGCACCTTTGGAAAGTAATTACCAAATTCTTCAAACTTTGCATACAGACAGTAAAATAAGTTTCTGTGACAAAACTGGTGAAAAAAGTGGGGGTACCGGACCTTTCTTTTTCACAATTTGAGATTTTTCAGGGCTACCCCCCTAAAATTGAAACTTCACAAAAACTCCTACTTTTTTGTACTACGGTTTTTCAATCTTTATTTAAACAAACTATTTGTACAAAAAGTATCCTAATTTATATTACCATAGTAAGAATAAACTCTGAAAATAATGTTTTGTCAAGATTAAAAATAAAAATGTTTGATTTCACCGAAAAGGAGTAAAATTTACCCCACCCACTTTTTTATAATGGGCGAATAAGGCACAGTGAAAATTGCCCTACAAATTGTAGCAAACTAATTACCAAATTTTTTATTTGTTGATTTTAACCTTCCAAACATAAAGTTTTAGTGAAATAGCAAATAAAAACACAGGGTCCCGGATCTTTTAAAAAAGATATAGATCGTTTTATTGAAAAAATCCATTTTTTCTCATTTTTTCACTTTTTGGTGTATTTTTACCAAAAAATTTCTTTTTCAAAAAAATATCATTTGATCTTTTGAATTATCTATAATTTATACTAAAACTGTACTTCCATGAAAATTCCATGCTTATATTCTGAGAAATTGAAATGAAATCGGATGTAACAAAATGCAACCTACCTATGAAAACGGCGTATGCTGTAAACTACGAATAGGACATAAAACTTAAAAAGTCCCTTCCAAAACGAAAAATCTAATTTTTTCCCTGGAAAATAGTATTTTATGACTGTTTGCATTCACCAAAAATGAGTTCTTAAGATTTTTCGGAAAATGAGTTCGTAAAATTTTTTGGAAATTTCATAATGCTCAAAAAGACAGGCCGACATCCTTAAGTGGTCACCTATCTTCAAAACTAGAAACAGACAATGGAGTAATGGGTTAAAGCAATACCTGATTTCAAAACCAAAACTCTAGCCTTTTATTGACTGGCCATAATGCTATGGTGTTATTGTACATAGTTTCAGGATGTCCAGTTATCAGACTTGCAGTTTATGTTTGAAATGTCCAGACAGTGTGAATGGTCAGATGTCCGAGTCAACACTCTGCGGATAGTATCAACTATTGGTGGAATTCTCGCCCAAAACCAGACCCCTCATCCCTTGTTAAAGGTGAGAAACTAGCTCATGTAACAGTTTATTTTGTGATAACTTTTAACAAATTTAACCCTAGTGACGAGTATACTCTTCATTAACAAACTGTGTACCTGTGAAGAGTACACTTGTCCTATGCAAACAGTGGAGACCCTGAACAGAGGGCTCCTGCAGGAGCCCTCTGATCAGGGTCTCTACTGTTTGTAATTTTGATAAGGGTCTCCACTGTTTGTTATTTTGTGAATATATTGTTAAAATGAACCCTAGATGGTCTTAAATGGACTAGACTGAATTGACAATCGGAAATTTCCATTTACAGTTTCAGGGGTAAATGAGTTAACACTTTGTCCTGACCTAACGACATCTGCATTAAAATTGTGTTTTAAATAGAATTTTGTATAGAATTATAATTATGTCATTGTATAAAGGTCTAATCTTTATGCCATGCAAGATGGGTATCAAACTGTTTGTACATGATAAGGTACATTGTTTTTAAAGGATGCATGTTCACATCACTAGGGTTCAGTTGATTAACCATTACCCCATATATACATAGAGGATCTTACATGAGTTCTCATTATTTATCATTTTTAGCTCGCCTGTATGAAGTACATGACGAGCTATTGCAATACCCCCGGTGTAGTCGTCGTCGGCGTCGTCGTGAACGGTGTAAACAATTTTAAGAAAATGTCTATAACTTCTATGTCCTTTGAGGTATTGCTTTCATACTTAGTATGTGTGTGTATATGGACAAGACCTTTCCATGCCTAGAAAAAATTGGACCCCCTTGACCTTGAACTTAGGGTCCGCGTTTAGGTTTCAAAATCTGTGTTTAGGTTTCGAAAAATGCCTATAACTTTTATGTCCCTTGAGGTATTGCTTTCATACTTGGTATGTGTGTGCATATGGACAAGACCTTTCCATGCCTAGAAAAAATTGGACCCCTGTGACCTTGACCTTGAACTAAGGGCCCGCGTTTAGGTTTCGAAATCTGTGTTTAGGTTTCGAAAAATGCCTATGTCCCTTGAGGTATTGCTTTCATAGAAAAAATTGGACCCCTGTGACCTTGAACTTAGATCCAGGGTTAAGGTTTCGAAATCTGTGTTTAGGTTTTAAAAAAATGCTTATATTTCCTATGTCCCCTGAGGTGCAACTTCATACATGTACAGTAAAACCTGTCCTAGCGGTCACCTGGCTTTAACGGCCAGTTCGATCTATCCCCGATTGAATTCATTCTATATTGCCCCTTGACTAAGTGGTCACCTGTATAACGCAGCCAGTGGCCAGAAAAATTCATCCCAAACACTGTTTCCACACTGTATTAAACGGCCAAGTGGCCGCCCGCTGAAGTGTGATATGCCTGAATACCTGTGTCATTCAACAAATCCATGCGTCGATCCGTCTGTAACCTCAACTTGTCAAATTACGTGCTCGGCGGGGCGTGTTATTATCAACAAGTTTGTCTGGGAGATTAGCGATTACGTAATCAACATTTTCCATATCAAACCCACTGTAATGAACGGTCAGGCAACTTGAATACACGTGTTATGATTTCTGTCGAACGTGTCACTCTTAATAACCGCCTAAATAACACAGCATATGCTACTGGTATCAAACTCTTTAATTAATCGTCAATTACACGGCCCGCGTCGTTCTTATGTGTAATGTACATCACTAAAATTAGATTTAGTGACTTAGGAGAAAATCTCGCGTTATTATGCAAATGAATACTATCCACCAATCAAAACTTGCGTAATTCGAGGATGCTGGGGTGTTCCCCCAGTGTAAAAATAGCCGGTGTTAAATTTCCCATCCTGCAATTAATTTCCTCGACAACAATCAGAACTGAACAAAATGGTCGACCGATTTTTGACTTTTAATCTCTAATGCTGACTTGAAAGTACGTTTGACAACATTTGTAAAGTTTAAATGAGCTCCGGAAAATCCGTAGACACGCGCACATGGATTCTGCCTCCGTGGCACAGAAAAATATGTGTACAAACGTAAGTGTCATGAAACAACATATAGATTTTACTGTATTCCATTTTCTGAAAATGAACATTATGTTACCAGCACATGTTGATATGGAGATCAGACGCCGAGTAACTGATGCTCGTGTCAATGTTTTTATAATCAAAAAGTGTACTTGTCATACGCTTCTGTATGAGTTTGAGGACTTTTAATATGTTGTTGACTTTTTAAATAGGAATGAATAGCGAAACGAAACCGTGACCGTTTTCAAAATAACTTAGTCATTTTTCTTGCCCCTGGATTAAGCGGTCACCTGTCTTAAGCAGCCAATTTGGCTGCTTCCCTTCACTGGCCGCTTAAGACAGGTTTTACTGTATTTGATTTTCATGTGTATATGGACAAGACCTTTCCATGCAGGCAAAAAAGTTGACCTCGGTGACCTTGAGTGTGCTTTTAAGTTTCTAAAAGTGCCGATGGCGAGCTTTGTTGTCTCTCTGACAACTCTTGTTAATAAATGAGTTGACTAAAACAATATGAGGCCTTGGCGAGAAATATGTTCTTTATCCTAGCTTAAATCAGTTAAATGACCAGAAGGTAAAGCAGAATGCTCCTTAAGGGGCACTCTACTTTTCTTTCAGCCTGCTTTAAGCAAACATCTATTGTTAATACTGAAAACAAGCCCATGGGGAAATGGTTGTAAAGTTAATACTGTATTTGAATGAAATATGGATTCCAGGAAAGGCTGTTAGGTCACCTCTAAGATTGGAACTAGAATCCTTGTTCTTCAACACTGAAAATAATCTATGAGGAGAATAGTTAACCCTTTACTCCATAGATACACATTTTTAACATTTAACCCATTACCTAAACCCATAAATAAGCCTTTTTAAGCCTCTAATTTATTCCTTCACTGAAGAAAATAGTTCAAACTTATATACTCACAAATATTTACGAAAAGAAATATTTTCTATATTCTAGAAGTTGGTAACTTAAAGCAGGCTTTAAGCGATCATATATCTTCAAAACTAGAAACAGGCCATGGAGTAATGGGTTAATGTATTCCTCCACAGAAGAAAACAGTTCCATCTTATACAGTTATGAATATAATATGTATCATAAGAAATAATTTTTATATTCTCACAGATGGTCCTAAAGCAGGCTGAAAGTAAAGCAGAATGTGCCTTGAGGCACATTCTGCTTTACTTTCAGCCTGCTTTAAGTGATCACATATATTCAATACTAGATATAGGCCATGGGGTAAAGGGTTAAAATAGTGTATTGTGCAATCGCCAGCTTGCTTTCTGTTTACAGGACATTGGTGTGTTTTTGTTGGAGATTGTATGTAAAGACTCCAATCTTTGGGTTGTGGCAGAGGCATTAGATGCCATATTTGATGTGTTCGGGGAAGATCATGTAGATCCAGTCATCAAGGAGATTGGATTAGTCACCAAACTGAAATCACTAGCCCCAGTGTTAAAGTCAAAGGTGAGAGTAAGCCATTTAACCCTTTACCCCCATAACTAAAGAATTACCTGTGTTTCCTACTACATGCCCCAAAAAATTAGGGACTGAGGGTGGGAAAATCTTTTTTTTTTTTTTTAACAACCATATAATAATATATTAAACTTTTCTGGTGGAGTTTTTTTTTTTTTTTCATAAAATCGTATTCAGATATGAATATATATGAATGTATTTTACTTTCCAGGGCCCTGGGCCATTACCAAAATTACCTTAAACATTTAAACTGGTATGATTGTTTATAATTATGACAGATTGAATTAATAACGTTTTGAAATGTGTTGCATGCATATCAAATGTGTCAATAAAATGTGTTGCCTCAACTTGCCTGCATGTTGAATGTGCCAATGGTTAATTAACTGGCAGATCATATCTGCAAAGAAGGTACTTTATGACAGATTAAGATAACATTTCACTTAGATTCCTGCTTAATCTTATTTAAAAATCAATTTTAAAAACACTTTAACGACTTTAAAGTTGCTTTTTAAACAATTAAGTGGAGAATTACTTTTATTACACATATGCGCGGCAAAAATGACCTACATTCCCCGATACATTTTTCGAAAAAAGAAAAAAGTTTAGGGTCGGAGGGAAAAACTAGGGTCGGTCATGTTACCGGACCCAGAGGTATTTTTTTATTTTGCCTTACAACAATGGCACAGATATTGAGACCATTGTATACCCTGAGTGTTATCGTAAGAGGTGGCTAAATGGGACTCAACGTCAACTGGAATTTCTGTACCTCAGATTTTCAAGCAGGGGTTAAGTTTCTGAATCCATATCTCATGTTTTATCTCGATATTCACGAGTTGTTGATCCAGCCACTTTTCTCCTATCATGGCTGGTTTCCTTGACATTAGTTTATAATGTAACTGGGAGTGGTACCATGCCATCTGTCTACCGGGTGCTATCATAGTGTGGCAGAACTATATCTACAGGGGCTGCCATAAGTTTATTTGGAAAAATCTTAAGATTTCCAATTTTTCTATTTTTCAAGTGGGATTACTTAAAGTAGGTTGAAAGTAAAGCAGAATGCGCCATAAGGCGCATTCTGCTTTACTTTAAGCTACCATCTGCTAGCATAAACTTTCGAAGATTTTGGATAAATCTGGAGAAATGGAAGCCCTGTATCTATCTCAAATAGACATTGTCTCCATACAACTGAAATACTAAGGTTGGGACAATAACTCAACTCAACTCACTCACCACTTAAAGCAGGCTGAAAGTAAACCAGAGTGTGTATTAGGGTGCATTCTGTATTAACTCTTACCATGCTAGCGGTGAAATCATGATAATCTGTGCAAACAGTTTGGATCCTGATGAGATTTGGTGTTTTTAACTCAATTTAAAATGGAAAATTCCAGTTCCCAATTAAGTCTGTGACAAACAGTGCAGAGCCCTCCCACCGAGCTGGGTCAATAGTTGTACTGTTTGCCTAATACATGTGTTCTCTTCAGGTCTTGTAAATAAGGAGTATACTCATCCCTAGGGTTCAATGTGTTAACCGTTATCATGCTAAGCGCAACATAAATAATCGTTGCAAACAGCTTTGATCCAGATCAGACGCCACATTATGCTGCGTCTGATCTGGATCCAAGCTGTTTGCCACTCATATCAATATTTTCTCAAGTTTAGAAAATATCAAAATTAATTATTATATTTTTTGCAGACGATATATCTTAAGCAGATGACAATTCAGTGTGATAAGGGTTGATGCATAGACCTGTAGCGTGTTCAGTTACCACTGTTTACTGTTTAGGTTAGCAGTTTGTGCCCCGTGTGCAGCGTGCAGAGTACAGTAGAGAAAACAGTTTTTTCCTAATAACCGCGTTTACACTGAAACTATTATTTTCATTGCAAACAGTTTGGAGTCAGGCTCCAAACTGTTTGCCACTCAGATTAAAACTAGTAGTCTGAATTGTTAAAAAGTTGTCATTTTCTATGTTTCATTGCAATGCGTTTGCGTTTGAACGGAAGAATAACGTTTTCACTGTATTTAAGACCGGTAGCCGACTCGCAATCAATGGCCATCGATGGCCATCGATTTGCTTACTGAACTCATGGCTGATTCCTACTGTCTTTTGTCTTGTTTCAGGTTCAAGCCAGCAAGAAAAACCTTGGAGAGCATTATCCAGTGATATCAACAGCCCGCACCAATCTTATACGATTTATTAAATATAAGACGTCCAAATGACATGTGCCAGACTGGTGCCATGTTTTACGCTTCCACAACATTTTACCCCTGTCTGAAACAATACAGTGAAGATTGCCTATAACGTTCCTTGTTTGTACGTCTCCTTGGTTAGAACGTTTGCTTTTTCTGGTCCCGGCCAATTACCTTCTTTCTCTATGTTGAAAAAGGTTTGTTATAACGTTTCCTTCTTTTAACGTTTCGATTGCTTTTAACGTTGAAGTTTGATGGTCCCAAGGTGCAAATTGCTGTCATTATAACGTTTCGCCGGTGCGATCGTCTTGACTTCGGGCTTGTTGGCACTGTTGGCAAACTTGATAATTATACGTAACAATAGAGCAAACAATAATTACGTGTACCGTTGTGCATCTACAGGTGTGCTTACCCCTTTTAACGCCGAATTGTCGTCTGCATGAAATCTATGTCACATATTCAAGCGAAAAAAAGGAAAAGAAAATTCGGCAGCGATAAAACTATTTGTTAGCGCATATGCCGTGTAGCCTCTTAAAGTGTGTACGCTTTGATTAACACGTGGGCTGTCATATGCTCATTTCATTTATGTTGTTATTAATATTAAGGCAATATTATTCCGTGTTAATATTACTGACCTCTAATGTTTAAATCATTTCGATTCAGTTTACTAATTTCCTGCTTCAGCGGTTGAGAATTATAAAATTCTTATTTATTCTGTTAAACATCCAAGTCGAAATAATCAGACCCGGTTATGTAAATGACACGACAATCGGATTACTTCACCTTTTTCGTCTACACGTAGGAAAGTGACATGATATGGGGCCAGTTACTTACGCATATCTATAATTCGACACGGACAAAAATATACATGTACGTTTATACGAGAACAGAAAGAAAATATGCATAGTTATAGCACGTAGAAGCGCACATTATGCTTCCAGGACTTATTCGTTACGGAATGCAAGCTTAGCACCTGTGTTTGTTTTTATAATTAGATTTAAGATAACTAATACAAACAAGTTATTCTTAAGTTAAGTAATTTTAATGGAAATGTTTACAACGTTTCTCGGTTATAACGTTCAACAAATGACGGTCCCCGGCGAAACGTTATAAGCAATCTTCACTGTACCATGTTTACTTACATATGACTGTTAACCCATTACCACATAGCCTGTTTCAAGTATTAAATATAGGTTACCAATTAAACAGGTTGTAAGTAAAGCAGAATGTGTCTTTAGGCACACTCTGCTTTACTTTCAGCCTGCTTTAAGCTACCAACAACTAGAATAAAGAAATATTTCTTATTATACATATTCATGATTGTATAAATTGGAACTATTTTCTTCAGTGGAGGAATAAATGAAATACATAAAAAGTCTTATTTATGGGGTAATGGGTTAACCCTTCTCCTGCTGAATATTCATATACAGTGTTCACTCTCTTCAATGACACCCAATGGGAGACAAAAAATGTGTGGGTTGTTCGGAGGGAGTCGTTATTTGGAGAGACATTGGTTAATATTTGCAAACAGCTTGAATCCAGATTAGACGTTGCATAATGCGGCGTCTGGTCTGGATTTAAGTTGTTTGTCACTCGTCATTAAGTTGTTTTCTGTCAAAATGTTCAATATGTAATTTTAAGAAAAATAGCAGACAACAACTTTAAGTAGAAGATATTGCAGCAAAATGTAATGTGTAATGTAATGCATTACTTTGCCAATGTAATTGTTATTTAATTCATTACAATTGTAAAAGTTGAGTAATTGTAATTTAATGCACTGTTTTGGCAATGTCATTGTAATATTATGCATTACATTCTCAAGTAATTGACCCCATGCCTGCCAGCATTAAAAGCATTAGACATAGTTGTCCTGTTTATCCCTTTACCCCATAGCCGGTTTCTAGTTTTGAAGATAGGGGATCACTTAAAGCAGGTTGAAAGTAAAGCAAAATGTGCCTTAAGGCACATTCTGCTTTACTTTCAGCCTGCTTTAAGCTTCAATCTGCTAGAATATGGAAAACATTTAGTATAAAACATATTTATGACTGAATAAATAGGAACTATTTTCTTCAGTGGAGGAATAAATTAAATGCTAAAAGGCGCTTCTATGAGGGAAAGGGTTAAGTACCTGCGACAAGGGTCGTTGTAAGGAGGGGGTCATTGTTTGGAATGCTTTGTAGGGAGGGAGCACTGTACAATCTATCAAACCAATATAGTATAATTTTGTATTCAGGGCAGCTGACTGCTTAAAGCAAGATTAAAGCTTAATGCGGCCATCTATATTTTGAACACTGTCATTTAATAATTTCATTTATTAGAACTGGATAGAGGCAGAATAAGGCTCTTCTGCAGAGGAATGGGTAATGGCTTCCTATGGTGCGTACCGGCGGATGTAGTGAGGGGTAAAGCTCCTGATTATGACGTCGGGTGACGTGAGTTGATCCCTTGCTGGACCAAGTCCTTCGAATGAGACTTTATAAACTGAGGTCCGATTTATCAGTGCTTTCCTCTGGGCATCTAAAAGAAGAAGAGAACTCTTTCAATAATAACAGTAGGGCATCAAAGCTGGGGTCTCTCTATCCGCTCCCATCTCTCTGGTGTGTCCAGTTAGCCTGCCATTGGAATAATTAACCCTTCTAGTGTAATTTGACTAGCTTGCCTATTCAAGAAATATTGACACTCATGTAGTCACCTCAGTATTGGCAGATGCATTGGTTAAATCATTACCCCCATAGCCTGTTTCTAATTTTGAAGACCAGTGACCACTCAAAGCATAGTAAAGCAGAATGCACCTTTAAGCACATTCTGCTTTACTTCAAAGCTGCTTTAAATTGTTACCTATATTCAAAATTAGAAACAGGCTATGGGGTAACGGATTAAATAGAAAAGAGATATTGCTTAGTGATCGAAGAATTAAGCTTTAAACTAAGCTGACTTTCCGAAAGGACTTTTCCACAAGTGTAGTATAAAACTGTTAGGGTTCTGAAGTTATCATATTAATATGAATATTCAAAAACCCATATGAAGTGTCATCGATTTATAAGAGGCAGTATGCAGGCATGTTTGAAATATCCTTTTGACTTAGAATATGGCTTGTATGTTCTGTATCTGTTTCTTGCATGAATGGCTAGGGGCTGCCGCTGATCTGTATCAGGGCTGCCATAAGTTGATTTTGAAAAAACCTTAGATTTCCAATTTTTCTATTTTTCAAGCGTGATTACTTAAAGCAGGTTGAAAGTAAAGCAGAATGTGCATTAAGGCCCATTCTGTTTACTTTCGACCTGCTTTAAGCTACCATCTGCTAGGATAAAAACTTGAAGATTTTGCAAAAAATTGAAAATGGCAGCCCTGCTGTATGGTTCTCAGCTTCAGGAACCATCTGTATCAATTAATGTGAAAACCTGTCAAAGGTCTTAGCTGTTTTATCTTTTTACAACAGTATTGAATTTTTATACAAAACAGTCAAATTATTTCTTATTGTACATTTTGGTACATGTGTAACTATTTCTTTAGTCGAAGAATAAATTCAATGCCCTAAAAGACACTTCTATGGGGTATTGGGTTATGGATAATCGTATATTGTCTTCTTTCAATTTGTTGTTGAAGACAAGTTTGATTAAATGTGTTTTTTACTATTTTAATTTTAGTGAAAATCAGTGTCTTACCCTTATTTAAAGATTCCTCTTGTTTTAAGATTGTTTGTATATGTCAGTCACTTGTTAAACCGCCTTGCATATACTGGTACCTATACATTGTAAATATTATGTGCAAAATCGAAATAAAACTCAAACTTAACATTGGTATTGTTCTGTTTGAAAGAAATAAGTTTTCATGGATATGGGAAGTTACTTCAATGTTTTATTATGCCAGGGCTGCCATTACTCCGAATTTTTCCTAAATTTTCGGATTTTTTTCTAGTATATGGTAGTTTAAAGCAGACTGGAAGTAAAGCAGAATGCGCCTTAAGGCGCATTCTGCTTTACTTCCAGTCTACTTTAAGTAGTCACGTGTCAATAAAACTAGAAATAGACGATTGGGTAAAGGTAAGATTCATAAGGAATAACCAATTTTCAAAAAAAGAAAAAGGTAATGGGTTAAAGGAAACATGCATTCACAATATGCTGAGGAAACCTGTTTACAAAAACTAAAATCTTCATTTCTGCACCAAACCCTATGGTGTCACTACTCAGATTTGTCTCGAAGAGACGGTTCTAATGAGTAGTAACACCATAGGATTTTTTGCAGCATTAGCTTGAAAATGTTGGATTTGATCACATTACACCCCCTTATCTGGAACCCTGTGTTGTTAGATGCTTACTCTGAACATGAAAATGAAATGTTTATAAGAAATAAAAATTAATTATTCACTATATCTTTGTTTTATATGTCCTTTCAAATAAGTGCATCCCGTACATGTGCAGGGCCAGTATTGAAGGCAAAATATATCCCTGATCACTTACACTTTCAATTCAATGTTAAGAATGCTTTAGGGCTTAGGGCGCATTTTGCTTTACTTTCAGCTTTCAGTCTGCTTTAAGTCAACATCTGCTAGAGAAAAGAAAATATTTCTCAATATACTTATTCATGAATGTATAATATGAAACTATTTTCTTCAGTGGACATCCTGAACATGCTTATTCATTCGTGATTCTACTACTAGTAATGCCAATTTATTTAGAGTTAAGATTTCGATTATCCCCAATCAATTTCACCAATTCCTATCAATATCATTTTTATACGCCCGTCATCGACGGTCGTATTATGGTATACCCAGCGCTGTCCGTACGTCCGTACGTCCGTCCGTACGTACGTCCGTCCGTCCGTTAACTTTTCTTGTTAGCGCTCTCTCACCTTCATTTATTTACCGATTTTGATTAAACTTCCTACAAATATTCCATACCACAATAGCTCGGACGAGTTCGCGTTTCAGAGGTTGGCGGCTATTTTTAGCAGAGTTATGCCCCTTTATTGTCAAAAATGGGCATTTTTAAAAACAAACCAGAACTTTTTTTTTAATCATTCAATTTATTTCAAATTTGATATGGTGATACAATGAATGAAGTTACTTAACATATATTACGGGTTTTTGGTTTGACTTCGTATTTTCAGAGTTATGCCCCTTTACACAATTTTTAACAATATATTGATTCCTGATAATAATTTTACTTACATTTTGTCTATTGTAACAAAATTTCATATTTATCTTTCTCATCATGCAGGGAAGGCACCTGTGAATTTTGGTTCCTGTTAAATTATTTTTAGCAGAGTTATGCCCCTTTACATCCTTAAAATTTAAAATAAGCCACACTTGGTCCGTTAACTTTTCTTCTTAGCGCTCTCTCACCTTCATTTATTGACCGATTTTGATTAAACTTCCTACAAATATTCCATACTACAATAGTTCGGACGAGTTTGCGTTTCAGACGTTGGCAACTATTTTTAGCAGAGTTATGCCCCTTTATTGTCAAAAATGGGCATTTTTAAAAAAAAAAACCAGAACTTTTTTATTTTTCATTCAATTGATTTCAAATTTGATATGGTGATACAATGAATGAAGTGACTTAATATATATTACGGGTTTTTGGTTTGACTCTGTATTTTCAGAGTAATGCCCCTTCACACAATTATTTTAACAATATATTGTTTCCTGATAATAATTTTACTTACATTTTGTCTATTGTAACCAAATTTCATATTTCGCTTTCTCATCATACAGGGAAGGCACCTGTGAATTTTGGTTCCTGTTAAATTTCAGACGTTTGCGACTATTTTTAGCAGAGTTATGCCCCCTTTATTGTCAAAAATGGGCATTTTTTAAAAAACCCAGAACTTTTTTCTTGACTATCGCAATACTATCGGGATAGTACTTGAGCTATCGCAATACTACAGCATAGTCTTTTTGAGATTGATAGTCGGGCCTACACTCCGGGCGACTTTTTCCAGTCAGCCTGAGTCTGGACGACTTTGACACCCGCCGGCCGTGACGGGCGTATTTTGCCGCACTGCGGTGCTCTTGTTATTAAATAATTAATCAAAACCACGAATGAAGAACGACGTTCTTTATTCGTGTCAAAATTGAAGAAAAATGATTTCATCAGTTCTTTAGTACGAGAAAACTGTCCATCCTCTTTCTACTGCAATAACCGTGTCCGGTCTGCATTATTTCCTTACGCTCATATATGATTCGCGATTGCTCTGGTTTAAAATAATATGAATTCATGGTTTTTACACAGTTTGAAGATACAGATTTCTGCTTTCTTTTAAGATATTGACTAAAATCGGTTGAAAAATGAGTTGTCTATAGGTTTTTTTATTACGGTAGGCAACCCAAATACCTGCTGGTTATTAGGTTTATACTCTTTAACCTGTCGTAAAAAATCACTCGCTCAATACAGAACGTTATTATTTTCACAAATAAAAGCTGAATATCTTAGCTCTCATTTGAGCCCTATATTTTGGAAATCGGGTGAAAATTAAAGTTTTAACGGACTTTTTATTTACAATAGGTAGCCGTCCCAGGCGAACGCGCGCGCTTAAGACGTGTTTATCGATCGATTAACCGCGAGTCGGCGGACAGGTATCGATCGGCGAATAAACGACAGCATTATTGGGGAAATGCATGGGTAAATAGCTCGTTTCAGATCCGGTGCTTATTCATTCGTGATATTGGCAAGAGTCGCAGGTGAGGACATCGATGATCTTACCTGAATTAAAACCCACTCGAAAGCACAACATGATGCGTTTTAGTAGATACGATTATACTAGGAGACTTGGGAATAATAGTTTATCAACAACAGCTTTTTGACCTTGCTCGATGTGTAGTGTTAATCCACTGAGGATCACAACTGTAACAAAATTCACGTAATCAGCCGGAACAACCCGACATTGTACGATCCGCTATCGATTATTGATTTATACAGCGTCATCATACAATAATTTATTCATGCATAAAGTTCACGTCAGGTCAATATTGTCGCACAATACATAACCCCATGCTGTACATCCTATACCTGGGTGAAATAAAGTTATGTTCTGTTCTGTTCTACTTACTACAAAGATACGTATATACAGTTGTTTTACTGCACCGTTACCAATCAAAATGTATAACCCAGCCTTGATCTTGATCCTGACTTCCCACCTACGCATACCGGAACCGAGCAGTTTCTAGACCGTAAAGTTTATACTTCACATTTCCTCTTATTGTACTTACTATCCACTTCCTTGCCTTTGTTCTAATCCTAATGTTCATTTATGTATGACTTAAAAAGATGTATGTATTGTAAATACAATATGTTTAAATTTCACTAACATTTCCCCATTTTTGAAATTCATTTGTTTCTCTTACATTTGACCAAGAATATCATTGGAACAATTTCACTGTTGGAGCTGAATCAATAACATCAGCAGAAAACAACATGCAAACGTGTAAAGTGTACGTCCCAAAGCGTAGAAATCCTTTTGTAGACCGACGAGCAGTAGAAGCAATAAACCCTTTCATAATTAAATTTATCCTGAGGTTTTTACCCCTATCATTCGTGCACTACTGTAGAATGTACGGAGGAGTGGTTCAGACATAAGATCAAGGCAAACAAGTGGATGTCATGCATCTCGATTTTAAGGTTGCCTTTGATAAAATTCCCCACAGAAGGTTACTGAAACAAGAGACCCATGGGCCATATTTCAATCACCTGAGAACAGCTGACAAAATGGAATGATCTTTGACCCGGGGAGGGGTCATAATGACCCCAGGGACATAATTTGAACAACCTTGATAGAGGACCTGTACCGGTAGATGATGCTATGTGCCAAACATCTAAGCTATATGTATTAGGGTTTCAGACAAGAAGATCTTTTAAGTTTTCATTGAAAAAATATATTTTAGCTCCTATGACCTAGAAATGCAACCGACTAGAACCAACACAATTGGTAATGGACATCTAGAAGTGTCACCATGCTAAACATTGAAGCTCTGGTCATACGAGGGTAGTTCAAAAAGTTTTGATACTGGATCAATAACTTCATTATTATATTATAAGTGCAAAATGCTTGTGTGATATATCATTTAAAGATCCGTTCTTTGCCGACACGGTGATATCATGCACGACAAGATCGCAGTACTCGATCAGCACCAACATGAATCTAAATGACCCCTCCTCGAGGACACTGGACATATTTTGTGTATATTTAAGTTAATTTTCTAAACACTATTTGATACTATAATTATTATTACGGCTTAATTATTTTGAATAATTTTATGAAATTTTCTGTCAATTACAATAAGACAATTATGCAAACACTACACAGTTTTAAATGTTATTATTACATAAACTATAAAAAAAAAATAGAGTTAATTCTAAACACGTAGCTGGAAATATAATATAAGAATGATCTCCTGTAATGTATAAAAGTAGTGAGTGAAACTACAAACTCTTTTTTTATAATTAAACCAGGCTATAATTGGAGCCATTGAAAAATGGTTTCATGTTTTAAAATCAAAATGTATATATACTGATCTAGAACATTTTCATAGCGTTCGAAAATACATGTCCAGTTTCGTCATTAGCAAAATAAGAAATGTTGATTTTGAAAAATGAGATTTTAAACAGTTAACCCTTTCAATTAAGAAATGAACTGATTTTTTTCGGCGTTCAAGTGAAATGAACGACAGAAAAATATCGGCAAATACCCGATTCATGGTAAATTTGCCGATAATTTTCTGTCGTTCATTTCGCTTGAACGCCGAAAATAATCAGTTCATTTCTTATATTAACAATATATTTGCTGTAATTTCTAACATTAAATAAACATTTTGTCAGTACGCATGTATGTTTAATCCATATTAGAGGTCGATAACACGAATAATGTGTACCCTATAAGGAACAGCCATGACCGATTTACTGAATCTGTGTACATTCGAAAGCAGAAAAAATAAGTTCCATTGTCAACAACTTGACAGTTTGGCGCGAAAAATGCTGATTTATGACGTCATTAAAAGTGACGTAATTTGAAAGTAGGATAAATATATCGGGGTTTTATTGTCATAAAGAAACGCAGATATAGGCCGCTGTTTATATGGTAGATTCTTATGTCAGTTTTCTTGCAATTTATCTCATTTATAAAGAAGAATATTAGTCGGGAATCATGGTTTCCACTAGTAGGAAGGCATAGATCGGTTAAGAACAAATTTTGAAAAAATCCGCCAAATGTTTGCTGCCCCAAGTTCCAAAGATTAATTCGCGAATGAAAACTGCATATGCACCGCCTCCCCTTCGAAACTTTTCCACAAGTCCCGCCCTCTCGAAAATTGGTGTTTATTTGAAATAAACACACTTTTTGTCAATGGAATTGAATGGGGCGATTGTAAATATTAGAAATAAAATTTTATTTACATTAAAATTTAGACATAAACTGATATATTTCCAAAACAAATCTGGAAATTGTACTCTTTAAGAAGTTATTACGTCAAAAAGTAATGTCTGAAAAGTGCTATTTTCCAGTGTAGGCGTCATTTAGATTCATGTTGTGACTCATCGAGTTATGTGATCTTATCTTGCATTATACCATCGTGTAGGCGAAGAATTGCTCTTTAAAATAATATATAACACATGCATTTTGCACTCATTATATTGAAGTTATTGATCCAGTATCAAAACTATTTGAACACCCCTCGTATTAGTCAGGGGGCGCAACGTAATGTAGCGAATGTTGATATTTAAGCGACGCTTTAGAGAATGTTAGTAAGATGGCGGACAAAACGTGATGTTTTCTGGATGAAACGGATACAATTGTGGTAAGTTTCAACATTTTATTACCTTTCTGAATAAAAAGTACAATGTATATGCGCATCAGGTGACCGCCGGTTTCAAGAAAGCTCACAACTTTAGATCATGAACGTAGCTGTCTTCGTTTTCGAGCCAACCCCGGGACAGTTTTCTAAGTTGGAAGTTGTAAATTGTCATCGCTCTACTTTCGTTTTTATAAGTCATTCAGTAGACGTTTTTTAGACTAGTCTGACGTTTTTGAAACGCCTTTACTGTAAATTTAAACTCATTAAAGCTTAAATTCAATATCTGCCGATTTTAAGCACTTCGTCGGGACCTGCACGCCCGATTTTTCCTTTTTCAAGTACTTTTTGGAGAATGTTTATAATTAAGCCGATTTTAGAGAATGTTGGTCAAATGAATTATTTAGTTTTTTCCCTCACCTCATATTTACAGTCACATACAAACCACAGCAGGGCACCATTCTGTGTACTTAATTAAACGGAACACATTAAGAAGAAATTATTAGAGCTCTACTCCCCGCCGATGAAATTGGGAGGGTGATATTGTTTTGGTGTTGCCCGTCCATCCTTCCGTCCGTCCGAAATTCGTTTCTGCGCTATTTCTCGGCAACTACTGACTGGATTTTATCGAAACTCTGAATAAACCTTCCATACCAAGAAGAGATGCGCATATCCTTAGCGTGTCCCGGTCGGGCCTTTTAACACAGAGTTATGGTCCAGATTAGTTCTGCACTATGTAAACAGATTTCAACGAAACTAAAAGTTATGCGTCTATCCTCATGTCCCATCCGCATCGTTTAACACACAGTTATGGCCCCTTAATTGTAACATTCTATTATGCACTCTTTCTCGACAACTACTACTTGGATTTCAAGGAAACTTTATGGGAACTTTCAATACCCCAATGAGATGTGCATATCCTCTGCTTGTTGACATTGACCTATACAATTAGATATTGAGAACATTTCTCGTTCCCGCCAAAACAGTTACAGACAATGACATGTCTCATGGAATCTTATAAACTTATAATCCTTGAACTTTGGTTAATATTTCCTGTCGTGGGATATAATGCACAATAATAAAGAATGCTTTTTATTATTTTCAGTCACATGCAATCATGGCCGAGGAAGAACCATCACATCTATTTGAGTGCACCATATGTGAGAAAAAATACTACCGAAAACAAACGTTAAAAGTTCTCATTCAAACACACAACTCTAATGAAGTGGAATGTGAATGTGGCAAAAAATTTACAAACCAGTATTATTTGTCTCTACATCGCCAAAGAAACCATAAAAACAGTAAAGTATGTTGTGTGTGTCAACAGACGTTTAATACAAAATTTGCTCTGCAAAGACACCAAGAACGCTACCATGCTGACACAGGTCATGAAGATGCAAAGTACAGCTGTGATATTTGTGGAGTTGCCACAACTTCAACGTTAAGTCTAAATGCCCACAAAGTGAAAGTGCACGGACAAGGTCATGAGTAGGCCTACAGTTGCAGCAAATGTGCCAAAATATTCTACTACAAGTATTCGCTCCAGCGCCATGAGAATGATGGCGTCTTGTGGACGGTTTGGTGTTGCTTCAGGAACCGATTTCTGGAGAAAGTTTTATCACAAGCTTACAAGACCATATTTCACCATGTCTTGGGTTACAGATTTTCTCATGGCGCTGGAGCGAATACTTGTACATGTAAAAGAATATTTTGGGCTATTCCGGTATTATTTTTCACCAGTGGCAGCCCATGTTCGCCGTCCAATCAGATCGCGTATTACATTCGGTTAACAATCAGACAAAATGTCTTGAAAAGTTTAGCTTGTGCAGAGTCCATTGATTGATTAATACGGGGGTAAACTGTGCTATTCAATGACTTTTTATATAAATTACTCGCCGGTGTAGCGACTTTCCACCAGGAATCTGTTTATACGCCAAAACGACGGTACCCGATGTTCCACAATCTTAGGACAAAAGAGATATAGAGGGCTGTTCACCTTGTAGAAGATTATATTTGTTGGGACCGGATTTTTTTCGCTCGTTTTTTCTGTTTGTTTCTTTTTTTTAAATTGTTTTTGATCAAACGCCAAGTGATACAGACACCTGTGACCGGGACACGCTAAGGATATGCGCATCTCTTCTTGGTATGGAAGGTTTGCGCAGAGTTTCGATGGAATCCAGTTAGTAGTTGCCGAGAAATAGCGCGGAAACGAATTTCGGAGGACGGCAGGATGGACGGACAACGCCAAAACAACATCACCCTCCCAATTTCATCGGCGGGGAGTAGAGCTCTAATATTGTTTTCTAAATGTGTTCCGTTTAATTAAGTACACAGAATAGTGCCGTCTGCTGTGGTTTGGATGTGACTGTAAATATAAGGCGAGGGAAAAAAACTAAATAATTAATTTGACCAACATTCTCTAAAATCGGCTTAATTATAAACATTCTCCAAAAAGTACTTGAAAAAGGAAAAATCGGGCGTGCAGGTCCCGACGAAGTGCTTAAAATCGGCAGATATTGAATTTAAGCTTTAATGAGTTTAAATTTACAGTAAAGGCGTTTCAAAAACGTCAGACTAGTCTAAAAAACGTATACTGAATGACTTATAAAAACGAAAGTAGAACGATGACAATTTAAAACTTCCAACTTAGAAAACTGTCCCGGGGTTGGCTCGAAAACGAAGACAGCTACGTTCATGATCTAAAGTTGTGAGCTTTCTTGAAACCGGCGGTCACCTGATGCGCATATACTTTTTATTCAGAAAGGTAATAAAATGTTGAAACTTACCACAATTGTATCCGTTTCATCCAGAAAACATCACGTGTTGTCCGCCATCTTACTAACATTCTCTAAAGCGTCGCTTAAATAGCAACATTCTCTACATTACGTTGCGCCCCCTGATTAGTTTCAGAGTAGAATATGTATAACTCTTTCAATCAAAGCACTGAAAGTACTGAAGTGGGTGTGTCCTTGTTAAAGGATGAAAGAAGTAGTTGATAAAGAGAGAGTGACTGGCAATATTTACAGTAAGCTTTCCAAGTTTGAAAAAAAAGAGGCCCATGCGGGCCTAAATATCGCTCACCTGGGAAAATCCAGGCAACGGGCACATGACCCCTTCGATGGCATTATTTTCACCCCAATGACAATAATTTAAAAATATCTTGCTGATGAACCTGCTAATGAAGTATTCTGTCAAATATCTAAGCTCATGACTTTGTACATGGTTTCAGACAGGAATACTTTTCATTGAAAAAACAAGAATATCGTTCCCAACGATGGATGCTCCCCATAAAGAAAACGCCCAAGGTATATCATGTTTAGTAGGTGAACACAGTACTTATCAAGTTTCATCAACTTTCGATGTAACATTCAGGAGATATGCTTTGGACTAAAATGAATTTATTATGAAAAAGGGAGCCAATTCAATATTTGGAGATGACAGAGTTATAATTCTTGTGTACTACATTTCTTTTTGTCATCCTCTAACACAGTATCAAGGTTCACGTTACAGTGTGGCAGATCATTTGATTTTTTATCATTTTTATGTAGAAAAAGGGAGATAATTCAATATTGGGAGATGACAGAGTTATGGTTCTTGAGTACAGCACTCCCTCTGTCATCTCGTATCACTGTATCAAGTTTCATCAACTTACAATGCAATGCTCAGGAGATATTCTGCAGACAAAATTTGATTTTTTTAAAGCGACTCGCAACCAGATGGTGCATTAAAAATAGTAATTTGTAAATATGTGTCAAACGCTTATATAAATGGTAAAGAATTAGATTAGGATAAGAAATTCTGTTTAAAAAAAATGTATTTCAATAAAAAAAAATATTGGTCTCTGGTGGGATTCGAACCCGGGGCCCGGCATTGGCGGACAGAAGGCAAAATAGGGGAAACCGCTTAGACCAATGGACCACGGAAATATCCGTTTATCTCGGATCGATTTAAAGTATTTCAATGTGTAGCGATGGAGGTGCATACACCTTCGTAATTCGGCTCGTGTTTATGTCTGAGCCCGTGTAGAGAAGCAACAACAACAACTATACCGTCTACTAGTCGGTATAGAAAAACGATGGAAAATATCTAAAAATCTAAGATTCGGTGACGAATCTTGAGACTTTTTTTGGAATGATCATATTTTTTTAATGTCAGAAGCCAAATAATGCCACAAATTTGCTTTTATTTGAGTATTTTATTTTGACAAGTACACCATCCGGTTGCGAGTCCCTTTAAATAGAAAAGGGGAGATAATTAAATATTGGGAGATGGCAGAGTCATGGTTCTTGTGTACTGCACCTCCTTATGTCATCACCTATCCCATTATCAAGTTCCATTAACTTACGGTGTAGCCGTTAAGAGATATACTCCGGACAAAACTGTTTTGTAATTTTAGAAAAAGGGAGATAATTCAATATTGGGAGATGAGATAGTTACGGTTCTTGTGTACTGCACTTCCTTCAGTCATCCTCTATCACTGTTACAAGTTTCATCAACTTTCGGTGTAACGGTCCAGAGATATGCTCCGGACAAAATTGAATTTTTTATGAGAAAAAGGGAGATAATTCAAAATTGGGAGATGAGTTAGTTACGGTTCTTGTATACTGCACCTCCTCCTGCCATTCTTTATCACTGTATGAAGTTTCATCAACCTACGGTGTACCGTTCAAGAGATATGCTCCGGACAAAAAAGCGTGACGGACGGACGGAAACACGGACGGACAAAGCGGCCACTATTATGCTCCCCCCTAAAGGGGAGCATAAAAACTATTTTTAGCTAATGTGACCCAGACATGCAACTGGTCGGAATCATTTCAACAACATTGGTAAAGGACCTTTAGAAGCGTCAAAAGCCAAATACCAAAATTCTGGGCATATTAGTTTCAGAGAAAAATATGTTTGCGGCCATAAATCGCTCACCTGGTACCCTATTTTACGGTCATGGTGACGTCAAATTGGGCAAGTGGTTTGGGAAAAGAAGATTTGTATTTAGCTTTTGTTCAGCCATATCAGGAAAACCTTAAAGGCAGTATGTAAGCCAAATAGCGCATTTTTTAAAACCTGAATATTCAGGCAGATACGTAATCTAAACATATAAAAAGAAGTAATCCGCGATGATTATGGAGGCAATAAATCTGACAAACACATGAATTTGGTGGAAAAAAGTCGAATTTTAAATCGGTTTGTTGACATCCGATCAACTACGGAGATTTTCCGAGTTCGTTCGGCTTGCGCCCGGTAACGATGTTTTCATAGCTCATTATTAGCGTTTTCTTCTGACTTGACATAGTTATTTTTAGATTGGAACATTCTAAAACTTTAAAAGGGATGAGTATTCCCTACATCCATCAAGAAACATTGATAGCTGTATTTATTGTGCGCAGTATACAGTAGATAATACATTTTTCTTTCCCGTTTAAACGCAAACGCAATGCACGTAACTGTGGAAATTTTCTTTTAGAAGTTTCAACTATTATTTTTTAATCTGAGTAGCAAATAGGTTGGAGCCTGATCAAACGCCGGGTTACCCGGTGTCTGACCTGGCTCCAAACTGTTTGCAATGGAAATAATAGTTTTGTATACAAATGCGTTTATTGGGAGAGAATAAAATATCAGTAAAGTTAGCGCAGCGGTCTCGTGCTGCACGGGAACCATACTTATCTCAAGTAGGAAAGTGTACGACGCTGTAGTCGATGTTACCTTGCTTACAGTGGAGAAAATATCATTCTTTCCCAATAAACGCGTTAACGCTAAAACCATGATTTCAATTGCAAACAGTTTGGAGCAGATCAGACGCCGGGTAACCCGGCGTCTGATCAGGCACCAAACTGTTTGCCGCTCAGACTAACATGAATGGTCAGGTTGTCCATTTATGCGTATTATTGCGATGTGTTTGCGTTTCGTTTGCGTTTAAACGGGAAAGAATAACGTTTTCTCCACCGTTACCTTTTAATGATTATGAACTATTCTGTTCTAAAATAACCCAGACAAGTCAGGAAAATCGGATCGATCTCGTGACTCTTATTCGACCTTGCGGAAACTCTCGGAAGCCGACACGAAGATTTGTTATGTAAACAAAAAGCTTATTTTTCCAACCATCTCGATGAGAAATCGGCACATTTATGTATGGTTCTTAAAGAAAGGGGGGCATGTTTAAGGCACCTGACAACGGATTTCACTTAGTTTTAATACATGTACATAGAAAAAGTTCTTATATAATTAATTGCGCGATTTAAACATACATTTGGGCGACAAATTCTGGCTTTAAAAAGCCACTGACCACAGTCATATTTTTTAGCTAGCAAAATTATTTTAAGAAATCTGGTAGTGGGTCATCGTCACTATTATGAATCATTTGTATAAAATTATTTTCAATTTGGACCAGTAATCGGTCTTCACCAGTTTTCACTATCAGTCTAATCATAGGTTAATTCACCGCCACCCAATGGCGCCGCCATTGTTTGAGGTAGGAAGATTTTTTCAGAAAACTGACAAAGGGTCACCCACAAATAATTCCTTTCAAATCATTCTTAAATCAGACCAGAAGTTTCATAGAAAAATATTTTTACTTGGTGCCAGGTGAGCTAAAAAGGGTAGCATAAGCACCAGGTAGAACAGTGAAATCTCGATATTAATTTAAACTTAATCTTAACTACACTTAAAGAATTATTCACCGGTGGATGTAGTGGAGGGGTAAAGCACCCGCTTACAAAGTCAGGGGTTGTGAGTTTGATCCCCCGCCGGACCAAGTCCTTCGGATGAGACTTTATAAACCGAGGTCCGATGTATGAGTGCTTTACACTTGGCATCTAAACGAACCAGAGAACATAATAAGAGTAGGGCCTCGCGCCCGGGTTCTCTGTATCCGCTTCCCTCTCTCTGGGGCGTCCAATTAGCCCATAGGTGGCAGAAACAGACGTTAACAAACAAAATAAATAAATAATTATTAATCAAATAGGCCCAATTTATGAATTGATATTTTATTCTGCCAGCTTTTTGTTATCTTCTGCAGATGGCGTGAAGAACTCTAAACAAGCTAGTCTATCAGTTTAACTTCCACACAATTTGGTACGCTTCAGTTATGTTCTCATTTCAATAATACTATAGTACCCATATCATGCGATTCATGATACCTGCCCAGAGTTCATTACGGCAAACTCTACAGGACCTCTCTCCACGGTCCGCTCGTCTCAGGGCGCACAAAAGAGGAGTGACAAATGAGATCGACAAAGGCATGCAATGTTGTAAGCACGTTAACCTGTGAGCGCCCTTAAGCGAGCGAACCGTGGCAAGAGGTTCTGTAGAGTTCATGGTAATGAATGCAGGGCTGGGATGGCATCCACATTTCTGTTTTTGATCGCGTTTTCATCTAAAAAGATTTTATTTAAGTATATAATCACATTCACAGTTTCTTTTTACTTTTTTTTTTTTACCTTTTATCAACAGATTTAATACATTTCCCGTTTTGCATGCATGTACCCGAGCAATTCATCAGAATGGTGTACAGTCTTGAAATTTTACGCGATTCGTGTAAGATCTTGCGAGGATGGACATTCTGTGCTATTTCAACAGTCTACAACATTACAAATGTTCTTTATTGCATTACATTTGCATTTCGTCTCATTTACCCTGAGAGACAAAAGGGAATTGGTGCTCCTGTCCACGTACGTTTAGTGTTGGGAATTGGACGGAGATCGAATCACAATCAAATAATCGGAAACCCTCAACCGATGGATAATCGATTGTACAATCGGTTTGTTTACTACTATACTGTAAGTTGATCATTATGATCGATTGTCGCCGACTTTATGTTCGGCCGATAGTTTTCAATTTCTAGCGACAATCGGAACAACACTTCATACGTTCCCCCCGTTTATGTCCTTTCCGGCGAACAAGGGGTACGTCACCAGTGAAAAACAGGGGTATTTAAATTTCAAGCGGGACGACACTGGTGGTCATTGTGATGGTTACACCATTAATTGTTATACCAGGATTAACCGGCAACAGGCTGGCACTGCACCGTAATTACATCGGACAAACCGGGAACTAACCTGGATTAGGATCTGGGCTTCATAACCGGTGGTCCACGGGAGGAGACACCGGGAATATGAGAATGCAATTCACTTTTCATAAAAGTGTCCCGGTTTACCTGCTATCTTTACCGGTACCAGCCCATGATACCAAAAATGGCTGTTAATAAATTAATTTCATTAAAAATATCTGAAGGAAGCTATTATCGATACATATATATAGCCGTAGGCTGGGATTCGAACCAAGACCTCCCTCCGTGACAAGGTCTGGAGGAGGTTCTTCCAAATTCCAAATAAACTACACAGGCGTTAAGGGCGACAAAAAAATTGACAACCTTGAGAACACCGTGTATACACGGATTTGGTTATATACAATGTAGCCATCACAAAGCTTTTCAAAACAACCAGAAACCTTTAAATTTTGGGATGGGTGGTTCACATGTATTCTGTCGATGGACATTTACACTACAGAACAATGAAAGAATAACATTAACAGAGATCCTGGACCCTGAACAGTATGGTGTGCAACAGAAAATGTTGTCTACATTTGAATCATGCAGAACCACATATGCATAAAGGAAAATTGTTGACATTGACAACCTTAAACTGTCTACCAGTACAGAATATAGTTTAAATTGTAAACAAATGGTTTTTTTTTTTATCTCTGGAGGATGATGGCTGTCTCATCACTCAACGGAGTGCGTCATGTCGTGTGTACATCGGACAGAAATATGTCAAACATTTGACTTGGGGGGCGTTTTGACCTGCAACCGGTCAAACGACAATGTAATTACCTTGAGCTTTTCGGTAAAAACGTTCGATATACTGAGAAAGCATGAATTAAAGTGTACTTATCTGACTATAAATGATCCATATACATATCCAATAATACAAAAACAAAAGCTATGATAGGCGTAAAAGCGCTTTAGTTTAGTGTTTTGACAGAAAGTTCCGTGAAACTCTTCACTCTACAGATTTTTTAATGGGAGCAAATCGCACATTTGAGCGAAATGAGACAAAAGGTCATGTCACAAAATTATCGAAGGAATAGAATGCAAGCTAATTAGCTTTTGACTTCCTTGTCAAAATAAAGGAGAAATTTGAGGTCCATAAGGTCAAACCACCCGAGCATAAAAGTCAAGTGTGACGTATGATGTAGATAAGTCGCAATCTATATATAGAAAGCGAATTTGTACCACGTGACCGAGATGAATAAGCCGTGTATTCTTGCGCGTAAGGAAGTATTTACATTCCTTGTTTAACAACTGCTTGTCCAGATCCTTTCCATTAATTAACTTAGAACGTTTGTTGATCTAAATTTCAAATGAAAATCGGGTTCACTAGATGTAAGACCATAGTTAAAAACACACATACTCATTTAGATCGCCCTTTATTTTTAATAGTGGTAATTCGGTACCGTGGTCGTAGCAGTAGGTACCCGTGGATTTGTGAAGTCTCGTCTGTAAACTTTTTCTGAACTACACTGTGGATGTGTCCAAGGACACACCCACAAAAACTGTGACGCCCAGCGTGGTGCCATTTGACCACAGAGGCATGTTTTGAACAATTTTGATAGAGGACATGTAGATGCTGCTATGTGCCAAACATCTAACGTGTGTGTACTAGGGTTTCAAACAAGAAGATCTTTTAAGTTTTCATTTAAAAAAATCTATTTTTAGCTCTTGTGACCTAGATATGGAATCGACTAGAACCATTTCAACAGTATTGGTAAAGAACATATAGAAGTGTCACCATGCTAAATATCAAAGCTCTGGTCATATTAGTTTCAGAGTAGAAGATGTTTGAAATTTTACTATATAACTCTTTCTAAATTTGTGACTCCCAGCGTAGAGCCATTAATGATCCCAGGAGCATATATTTTATGCTATGTGCCAAACATCTAACGTGTGTGTACTAGGGTTTCAGACAAGAAGATCTTTTAAGTTTTCATTGAAAAAATCTATTTTTAGCTCCTGTGACCTAGATATGCAATCGACTAGAACCATTTCAATAATATTGGTAAAGGACATATAGAAGTGTCACCATGCTAAATATCTTTCAGAGAAGATGTTTGAAAAGTTTACTATATAACGTTTTCTAAAACTGTGTCCTCCAGCGTGGAGTCATTTATGACCCCAGGGGCATATTTTGAACAGTTTTGATAGAGGACCTGTAGATGATGCTATATGCCAAATATCTAAGCTATAGCGCTTGTAGATTTTTACAAGACTATTTTTTAAGATGTCGTTTTTAGCTCACCTGAGCCAAAGGCTCAAGGTGATCTATTGGGATGACCCTGTGTCGCCATATTGTTTTATTTGTCGCATATGGCGCCGATGGCGAAGCCTAACGCGAGCACTGAGATTCATGACTGTTTAAATTGGAATTATTTTCTTCAGTGGAGGAATAAATTAGAGAAATTAAAGGCATATCTATGCGGAAATGGGTTAAATGAATTAGCATTTCTATGAGGCCTGAAGAGGTATAAATATGAAGGAAATAGTAAGCTTCAATAAGCCCACCCTGCAACCTGTTTCTAGTATTGAAGATAGGTGTCCACTTAAAGCAGGTTGAAAGTAAAGCAAAATGTGCCTTAAGGCACATTCTGCTTTGCTCTCATCCTAAGCAACCACCTGCTAGGAAGTAGGATATAGAAAAACATTCTTATATACATATTCATGACTGTATAAATTACAACTATTTTCCTCAGTGGAGGAATAAATTACATACATTAAAATGCATATCTATGGAGTAAAGGCTGCTTTGTATTGTACATTTATCCCCTTATTATTGATTTCTGTTAATAATGACTTTGAGAATCATTGTAACTCTTATCCTACTATTTTTGTCCCGTTTCTATACTAAATAAATACTTTATAACTGATTCTTAAGGGGTTTTGTTCCCAAACTATTATAAATATATGACAAATCATGAAGACCCAGTTCAGAGAGCTCCTTCAGGATTAAGTCATACCCATTGTGATGTGTATGTACATCAATTTACAAATATTGTACCTATGAAGAATACACTTCTCCTTTGTAAATGGTGCAAATACAATTCAGATGGTTCCTGTACTGTTTCTCAGTTTGCAATATACTGTAAGACAGGGCCCCAGATACATGTAAGAGGGAGTAAACCAGGGCTCCAGATAAGAGGTAGTTATTTCAACAAATCCAACATTTTCGCACTCTTTTTAGAATCAAATCCTATGGTGTTACTACTCGTTAGAATCGTCTCGAAAAGACGACTCTAATAAGTAGTGACACCATAGCGTTTAATTCAGAAATAAAGATTTTAGTATTTGAAAAACTACCCTTATCTGGTGCTCAGGAGTAAACTGAAGAAATCCAATATTTTCACACTTATTTTAGCACCAAACCCTGTGGTGTTACTACTCATTAGAATCGCCTCTTTGAGACAATTCTAACGAGTAGTCACATCATAGGGTTTCAAGCAGAAATAAAGATTTTAGCTTTTGAAATACGCCCCTTTTCTGGAGCTCTGACTACAAACAAACACAAATAGTCTTAAGGGTGTATCAATGTCATAAGCGATTTTTTCAAAGTATTAAACTTTTTTTCTTTAATAGTTTTTTTTGGAAGAGCTGCTTATGATGAATGAAAAAATGAAAACAAAAATATATGGTGGTGTCCTTGTTTTTGAGCTACAGCGATTTGAAAAAGGTATGTCAAATTTGGATTTTTTTCTTCAATTTTTACCCATTCTGAGTACAAGCTTCAGTAAAATCTATTTCAAAACAAAACAAACATGGTAATTTGGGTTTTCATTATTTATTCCATGTCTATGGTGGTATTTTCACATATAGAAACCAAATTTAGACAAAGCAGGCACCAGGTTTGAACAATATGGATCCTTGAATATCAAACATATGCTTGTTTTAGGGCATAATTTTATCAGATTTTTTATTTTATGAAAAAAAGTAAAAAAGTTTGAAAATGAAATAGTTCTAGTATTAAACTTTTTCTTATATTCTACCAAATGAAAGCCAATGCTAAGGCAGTTCAAAATATGAAAAGAAATTGAAAGGTCAGTGTTGAAAATTTTGAGTTATTAAAGTAAAAAGAGTTATCTCCCCTTACAAAATTTACAAAAAAGTACCATATCGATGATATTTAGAGCTTTATAAATTTCACATTTGGCGCCTGAAATACTACCATAGATAGGAAATAAATAACACAAAACCAAATTATCATATTTGTTTTCATTTAAAATGGATTTTATTGAAGCGGGCTGTTTGAAAAGGACAAAATAAGAGAAAGTGGGTGGGGTAAATTTTACATGGCCGTAGAGCCAACTGTTGTTTACCAAACTTCCGGTTGGGATTGACTTCCGGTTGGGTGCACACCTAACAAACTTTTCTGTCGCTCTACTTTCTATATATTTCTAAAATAACTTAAACGCCCCTTCAGGGCACTCTAAATTGATTTAAGGGTTGGTAAGCTCCCCATTTACACTGACATTCAGATACATAGTACCATATTTTCCTGGTTGTCCTGACCTCAGCAGTTTTATTTTCACATGTACCCCACCCACTTTTGTTACAGTGATCGGCGGCCATGTTTGTTTACTTCCGGTATGAGATATGAAGCAGAATGTTTGCGAACTGTATAACCACATTGGTCCTGTCGGCGTTCCTGATAGCCCGATACACCTATGTAGAGTCAGTCCCTGATAGAAAGCAACCGTATGTATTTGAATCATGGTTCATAAGTCCAGCAAGCCTAGAAACCTCCCCCGCATGTCATTTCATTACTGCGATGTCATGTATCCGGAGCAAGCAAGCCGGACCTGTATGTAGACAAAAGTCTGTCCTCTTGTACCTCTGTATGCTTCTTCTTGCAAACTCATATGCCCCTGAACCTAATCCTGGCCCCTATACCCCTAAATTTCCATGTGGCATCTGTAACCGCGCTGTCAAGTGGTCAACCCCGGGTGTAGAGTGTGACACCTGTAATATGTGGTTTCACCAGGATTGTCTAGGAATGAAGGATGAAGTGTATGGTAACCTGAGGAATGTTTCCTGGTATTGCCTAACCTGCTGACTTCCAAATTTTTCCCTAAGCCTTTTTGACACAGTCCTGTATGAGACATCAAATCGTTTTGATATACTTGACTCAGTTGCTAGCCATGACACTGACCTTGACATCACCTTCCATAACCCATTAGCAACATCTTCACCTAACCGAGACAACATTCGGTCTCCTGACGGCATGCCAAGCCTTAGGCCTCACTCAGTCACTACCTCGGAGGACCCTCTCCTGCATCCAAGCTTTTCGCATCACAGCACTGTACCGCAACCCGTACGAGTGAGCAACCGGCAGCGGAAAGACTTACCACTCAAGTTAATCAACTTAAATTGCCAGTCATTGGCAGGTAAGAAAGCCTCCCTAGTCACCCTTTGTGAGACTACAGATGCAGACATTGTACTTGGCGCAGAGCCGTGGCTCACTGACGACCACTACAGTTCTGAGATCTTCCCTGCAGGATACAGAGTATTCAGAAAAGACAGGAAGAAAAGCAAGGGGGGTGGCGTTTTCATCATCATCAAAGACTGTCTCCAAGCCTCGGAACCGGAAGAGCTTGCTACAGGTGAAGACTGTGAGATGCTGTGGTTACAGATTGAAATCAAAGGCGCCAAAATCTGTATGTTGGATGTGTATACCGCCCACCTAGCATGGATGACACAGAATATCTGACTCAGCTAGAAACATGCCTTTCCAGAATTCCTGATGGAGCACACACATGGCTCGGCGGGGATTTTAATCTACCCGGCATCGATTGGGAAAATGGGACAGTCAGACCATGTGTCCCCCAGTCAGCTATCTGCAAACAACTCCTTGAAATAACTGAAAGTCACTTTCTTGAACAACAAGTAACAGAACCTACTCGAATCACTGAGACCACTAGCAACATACTCGATCTTTTTTTCACTAATAACAGCTCCTTAGTCAACATTGCCAAAGTCATACCAGGTATCTCAGACCATGAGGCAGTCTATATCGAAGCAAGTCTGCGCCCACATCTCCATGCTACGTCGAAGCGCAAAGTAATCCAATACAAGAAAGCCAGCTACGATGGCATCAGAAGGGGACTCGAGGACTTGTATTCAGATCTGTCTGCACTCCCAGTGGCACCAGTCAACACACTATGGTCAGTTTTCAGAGACACTCTTCTGTCCTTAGTCGACAAGAACATTCCATCACGGTGAGTCAAAACTGGGAAGAGAGACAAACCTTGGATTGACCGGAAGGGACGGGCAGTAATACGGAAGCAGACCAAACTCTACTCCAGAATGAAGAAAACATGCTCCACTACAGATAAGCATCGATACAAGCAGACTAAAGCAGCCACACAGAAGTACCTACGACTTAACTATCAGTCCTATGTTAACAACCTAATCGAAATAGGAGACTCTGATGAATACATACCAAAACAGAAAAGATTCTGGCACTACATATCCTCCTTGAAGAAAGATAACACTGGTATTTCCCCACTGCGAGACAGAGGTCGCTTATTCAACGGTGCTCAAGATAAGGCCAATATCCTCAACGAACAGTATAAATCTGTATTCACCAGAGAGGACCAGTCCAGCATCCCTGTCCCAGAAGGAGATCCCTATCCAACCATGGAGGACATTGTCATACAGGAACAGGGCGTGAGGAAGCTACTTGACAGCTTGAATCCGCGAAAGTCACCGGGTCCTGACAACATCTCATGAAGGATCTTGAAAGACTGCGCTGATAGCATCGCTCCCCTGTTAACTCTTGTCTTCCAACAGTCACTTAGGGAAGGACGTGTGCCTGGTGATTGGAGACATGCAAACGTGACTGCCATTTACAAGAAAGGCTCTCGTCAAGACCCGGCAAACTACAGGCCAGTCTCCCTCACCAGTCTTTGTTGTAAGCTTCTGGAACACGTCATTGTGAGCAACACCCTCAAGCACCTGGACCAACATTCAATACTGCACGACTGTCAACACGGATTTAGAGCGAGGAGAAGCTGCGAGACTCAGCTTCTTACCTTAGCACACGAGCTCACCTTCTCGTTGGATAAACGCATCCAAACAGACATGATCGTGTTGGATTTCTCAAAGGCGTTTGACAGGGTACCACATCAAAGACTGCTGAGGAAGATTCTCCACTATGGTATCTCTGGCTCCATTCATCGTTGGATCTCTGCATTTCTAGAGGGAAGGACACAACAAGTCTTGGTGGAAGGCGATTCTTCGGAGAAAGCACCAGTGGTAAGCGGGGTACCCCAAGGTTCTGTACTGGGCCCCCTCCTTTTCCTTCTCTTCATAAATGACTTGCCTGAAAACCTCAACTCTCCAGTCCGTCTCTTCGCCGACGATTGCGTAGTCTACAAACAGATCAAATCAGAAGAAGACCAGCAGCTACTGCAAGAAGACCTGCACACTCTCACACAATGGGAATCCTAGTGGGGCATGGATTTTCATCCCCAGAAGTGCAGCGTCCTAAGAGTAACTAGGTCCAAATCTCGTAGAGTCTGTGGCTACACCCTCAAGGGAATGACATTGGCTGAGGAGTCGTCCACCAAGTACCTTGGAGTTTTCATACAGTCTAACATGGGGTGGAGCACTCACATAAATAAGAAGGTACAGAAGGCAAACAGTATGCTTGGCTTCCTGAAGAGAAATCTACAGAAGACCAGTGAAGAAGCAAAGACCTCCGCCTATATCGCTCTAGTCCGTTCCAACCTGGATTACTGCAGCTCTGTCTGGAATCCACACCAGAAGAACCAGATACGACAACTGGAAATGACACAGCAGAGGGCTGCCCGCTTCGTCACAAACAGATTCAGGAACACCAGTAGCGTAGCTGACATGCTGCAGCACCTCCAATGGGACACGCTCCAAGCCAGACGTCAGAAACAGCAACTTGTGATGTTCTACAAGATCATCAACGACCTGGTTGATATTACATCTTCCACATACCTCCAGGCGTCCACTTCGCGGACCAGATCAGCACACAAGTTGCGTTTTGCTACCCTTAGCACCGCCACCGACTGTCATAAATTCAGCTTCTTCCCGCGTACTATTCCAGTGTGGAACAGGCTCCCAGCAACTGCAGCTGAGGCTCCTTCTTTGGCATGTTTCAAGAAGGAGCTCTCCACCCTCTCCATTTAAATGTACTAAGCCAACCACCGGTATACTCACATGACGAGTAAGAGCTGTGCCAGCGGGGTTTCGTACCCCAGCAGGGCCCCCCAAGCTGGATTGGTCATACTCAGATGAGTCGAAAGTGGTTTGGTGACACTTTCTCTTTTTCTTACTTTGTCTATATGTGCATTTCTTCAGTTTTCTTGTCCGTGTCTTTTTCTAACTTTTCTATCTTTCTCCTTATTTTTCTGTCTGTGCGCCGCTGCAGTATTGTCAGATTTTATGACAGTTCAGCGTAACCATGTAGATGTAGACCAAAGTGTACACTTTTTCTATTTTTTCATTCATCTTAAATAGCTCTTCAATACAAAACCACCATAGAGTGTTTTCATATACTTTGAAAATTTCCCAAATGCATGACATTGATACACCCTTAAATGGGTCGGACTAGACTTATTTGGTTACTTGAATTGTCCATTTGAAGATTCAACGGAGAATGATTTAAAGTAAGACTACCATAGACAATAGAGGTATAATATAAGGTAGAACGTTGTGTGGACTACAGTGCTCCCTCTCTACAACAGCACCCATTGGGAGACAAAGATTGTGTGTGTTGTTCGGAGAAAGATGCTATAGAGAAGGAAATTGGCTTACAGCTGCCAACAGCTTGAATCTAGATCAGACGCCACGTAACATGTCATCTGATCTAGATTCAAGCTGTTTGTCACTTATAATTCATTATGATTTTTACTGTCAAAATCTCCAATACGTAACTTTTGAGGCAGTGAAAGCGTTAAAGAGGCTCGCAACCGGATTTAGCAACAACAACAATACCGTCGAAAGGCGCTATAGAAAAACGAAGGAAAATATCTAAAAAACTAAGATTCGATGACGGTTCTTGATACTTTTTAGACTGATCATATTTTTTAATGTCAGAAGCCCAATAATGCCACACATTTGCTTTTATTTGAGTATTTTATTTTATTTTGACAAGTACCCGATCCGGTTGCGAGTCTCTTTAAAGATAATTATCTTGTTTGGGAGACGCAGTGAGTGAGCAGCAAGCGTTGTTGTAAGGAGGGAATAATTGTTGGGAGGACCATTGTAGAGAGTGAGCACTGTAGTAGATTTATTCAACTGAAGTTTCAACAAACATCAGGTCCTCGTAATATTAAATTGTGCACATGTTACAGTCATAAATAATAAGCCCTTCACAGTCATTGCCAGAGTGCTCGGGTATTTGCAAACAGTTTGGGTCCTGATCATATGCTCAATTATTTATTCTTTGATCAGGATCCAAAGTGTTTGAAACACATATTGATATTTTTTCATGTCAAAGTATTTAATACATGTACTTTAGTTTGAGAAGGAAAAGGCAGACAACAATTTTTAAGCAGACACTACCCTGGTAGTGTAAGGATTAGATCAAGTGATCAGGTGGGTCCTTAAAGGCTGCATAATGATTGAATGCTGTTTTAACACATTCACCCCTGAAACTTATAATGGCCAGTTCCATTTTCCAATTAAGTATATCCCATTTATGACTATTAGGGGGTGTTTTCTGCAATATATTACAGAAATGCAAACAGTGCAGACCCAGATCACACTGGGTCTACACTGTTTACATAGGACAAGTGTATTCTTTACAGATACTATGTTTGTAAATGGTGAGTATACTTGTTGCAAGGGTTAAATGTTTTAAGAGCTGCTTGCAATACTGTAGTACAGCCATAAAGTTAAAGAAAGTATTTACATTTCCCAGGGTTGGCCTGTTTGTTACTCATAATAAAAATTTAAACAAGAGGGCATGAAGGCCCTGATATCGCTCACCTCTTGTACTGAAGCCTGATAGTTTTACCTCTCTGTTTCAACTATTTTAATCTAAATCCATTCAAATATGTAGTATAGCATGTAAACAATTTTGGAATACAATCCCATAATTCTAGTATAGTAGAGCTAGTACATCAAGGGCTGATAACAAGAGCCTAAACAATACTGAAATGAAGCCTTTTCTAGCATTTCAAAGTATATCAAGGGCAGATAACTATTGCCACAATGATTAGATTTCAACAATAATTGCACTGCTTCTAGAACTTATAGCTATATACTTTGTGTGTAAGTATAATCAAAATCCATTGAAAACTGTAGTTGCAAGGGTGTTTACGCTGTTAGCGAATGGCATTTTCAGCTATTCAAAGGCAGATAACTCTTGACCTATTGGTCTGATTTCAACAATAATCACTCTTATTCAAACTCTTAAGGTAATATACAATCTGACGAAGTTTGAAAAAAACTGGATAAAAATTGTGGGCGCTAGAGTGTAATCAAAGCGCTGAAGGCGCTTCAAGACTGTCGACGTACTAAGAGAAAGCATTTGCGTTCAGCTGTACAATTCTATGTTGTGTACAGTGGTAAAACTATATGTATAAGTCTCTGACAAGTGTGATTAGTTCAATGTTAAGCTACGTTTATGCTGGTGGTTGCTAAAAAGACAATTTCGAAGACAAGTGGAAACTTAAAGTAAGACGAAAGTAAAACAGAAACATCCATGGGCTTTCTGTTTTGGTTTTATTTCACTTGCTGCCAAACACTTGTGTATAGCTCTTTACCAGGATAAATTAATAGCATGAAATTTCTATGAGGAATCATTTGAATGAAAGTGAACTTAGTAAAAACACTTATGCATCTTTACACCTAATATGAATAATAAAGGAGGCAATGATAAACAATGATGGTTCAAATATACATGTAGCTATATACTCATAACCATTTGTCTGTGAAACAATTGTAATAACTATTTCCGTGAATTTGTAATAAAGGGTGATGTTTCGTTCGTAAGTACATGTACAAGTATCTAAAATCAAATTTAAATAATTGTTTCAACAAAATTATAAAGATTGGATGAAAACTATTGGAGTTAGAGAGCAACCACTGTTAATTTCTGGTAATTCAATGTGCATAATCTAGACATCTTATGCGACATAGGTAGTTATCGAACTTGGCCAGGAGTGTACATATTACACAAATGGATCGCTATCTGATCCCCATGATCGCCAAGGTCGCCGTCGGTTTACTCCCTGCACGAAAATCCGTGGCGCTCCGACCGGAATGCCATTAGATCGCTAATTGATCGCCTAAGTCGCCATGGGAGCGCTACCTGATTGCCAAGATCGTAACTGGAGCGCCATCACGATCCAACGAAGCAAATTAGTAGATACTTTGCGCTCCGTGGCGATCTGATAATGATTCTCTGTATCTTAAAATACCCGATAGTATTTTCTATCAATAGCTCCAAATTGCATGATGTAACTCGACGTCTCACCCAGATCCAAACTGTTATACACAATGATGGTACCGAAAAGTGCGTTAATATAATGGCGTTCAACATTGGTTTTGATGTGCATTAGAACATCTATAGTAGCTATTAAATGGAGAAAAAAACACCCAGAGATGTCTAAAGACTTTTGGCAGTACGAACGTAATGCAGAAAGCTCCTATAGGAACTGTCTACATTACGATACTACTGCATTAAGCGGATACATGTCAAAAAGAAAGCAGCTATGTGTATAGCTATTTGCCTAAACATCTGCTGCCGAATCAAAAACGAATGAGCGCGGCAAAGCGCCGCATGTCTTCGTAGGATATCTCCCAATTTAGATCAAGTAGATCGCTAACAGACCGGTAATGGATCTCCATCGGTCGTCGACATCGCTATCGGATCTCTTTTGAGCACCATAGATTGCATTGGTCGCCATCGGAGCGCCAATAGAGCGCATTGGATCCAACCTTAGTCACCTTTGAGCGCCAACGAAGCGCAATCCGATCATACAAGGTTGCAACATTTTCTATGACTTGGGAGGCGACCAATGACCATGACATCGCTATCGGATCTTACAGATCGCTAACGGATCGCCATCGGAGCGTCATCTGATCGCAATCTGATCATCAATAAATCTTAACACCGTCAACCCTATCGACGAGTTTACTCGTCATTTACTAACAGTATATGTATTAAAAGTACAATTATCGTATGTTGACAGTGCAGACCCTGATCAGAGGGCTCCTAAAAGAGTCCTGTGGACAGGATCTGCGCCGTTTATGGATATGATCATGTAATATCATTGCTTTAACATATTTAATTACTCGCGACTAGTAGATCTATAGATATCTACTAACACTGTACCTATGAGCGGTATACTTGTCATATGCTAACGGCGGAGACCCAAATCTGAGACCCAGCCCTCCAACCAGGATCTGCACCGTTTATGGATACGATTTAATATCGTAGTTGTTTAACAAAGTCAACCCTATCGACGAGTATATTCGTCACCTACTAACAATGCACGAATGAAAAGAACAATAAGTGTCGTATGCTAGCCGTGCAGATTCAATTCAGAGGGTTCCTAGAGGATGTAATCATGTATCGTACTTGCTTAACACATTTACATGTAACTATATTGACCAGTAAAGATATCTACTAGCACGTACGGTACCTATGGAAGGTACACTTGTCGTATGCTAACAGTGAAGAGCGAAATCTGAGGGCTACTAAAGGAATCCTCCGATCAGGATCTGCACCGTTTGTGGATAGGATTATATAAATCGTAATTGCTTAACACACTCAACCCTATCGACGAGTACACTCATCATGTACTAATGATTATGTATATGCTATTTGCAACCAGTTCGTGGCGTCTGACCAGGTATTCAACTGTTCGACACTTCTTACAAAAAAGTCATTATAACTTTAGTCAAATTTAGCAAAAAGTTAACTGCGAAATAGATTTGCATTTGAATGATCTCATCTGTTGCCTTACCGGGATTACCCCGAGTACAAAGGTTATTTGCTAACAGTTTGGGTACTCAGACGCTGCGCATGCAGGCTTCTGATCAAAATACAAACTGCTTGATACTCATAGTTTCAGTCAAGATACTTAAAGTTGAACGTTGAGAAGTAAATGCAGACGACTTTAAAAATAAAAAAAGTTTGCTATGCGACGACACTGGATACTGATTGGAAACAGATCTATACGTTAAGTTAATCCTCTTAACTACCAATATGTCGTCTGCTTTAATCCAGTGTCTACGTAAACAAAAAAAGTTTGTTTTATGTGTTTTTGATATAAGTTAAAGTTTGGATATTGATCAGAAGCTGTGTTACGCGTTTGATGAGAATCAAAACTGTTGGCCAATACCCAATGCACCTTAGGTAAGGCAGTGAAGTGGTTAATGTAACTAACTGTTACAACAACAGGTCAAAGATCAAAACAATAACACCTTTAATGCAATCAAACAATTAGCCATGGTTCATTCTTTATTTGAGTCTCATCATGGTTACAACAAATATAAATACAACAGAAAATATATCATAAGATACAACGTAACCATACCATTCATAAATGAATTATAAGAGACTATGTTAAGTGAAATTTACATTCACTGTCCTTTAAACTATTGCACATACTTATATACATCTAATAAGATACCAACCACATATATTGTATATACATGATAGTCTAAAATACATACAACTTCCATTAATCTAGGCAACCATACCGTTTTAACAAAATGCTATGACTGTCTTTAAAATCTGCAATAAAAATCGAATTAAACTTTGACAGACAAAAGGACCAAACAAGTCAACTTAAAGAACATTATAAAACATCGACTATTATCTCAAATCAGATTTGAAATAAACTGATTAATGGACGTTGTATATATACTGTTATGAAATACATTTGAAATTTAAAGTAATAATTAATACATTATTTACAATAAAAAGTAATCATTTATGTATTAAAGTTTATCTGCTTACGAAAAGCTGTCGTCTATGTAAAATATGTGTCAATCACAGGCAGCACACTTTGGCGGCACACTTCACACATTCGCACAGAATTGATGTCTGCTTTTATTCTCGATGATCCTTTTCACGTCCTATAGTACTTTCTCTTATCAAATTTTTATCTAATCAACGTCCAATTAAAGTAACATTTAAATCTACATCAATTTTAAAAACTTTAATACCTTAGGTGCATATTTTATATTGGGGGCGAAACTACCAGGGTTGGAAACGACCAGGGTGGAACTGGTTTGGGCGCGAGACGTCTAAGTTGCGAAATTGTTTGGGGGCGAAACGACCCGGAATCATGCGCGCCGAGTACAATGAAACCTCTTTACTACGACTACTAAAAAGACAGCCGATTAATTGTAAACAACTCATGCGACAGCTTAAAGCAAGCTAACAGTACAACAAAAAGCCCCATAAGGTGTTTCTGTTTGTTTAAAGGCCAACTTGCTGTAAGCCGTCACATTTTTAAACACCTAATAAATAACACAATTTTGTGGTCCTAATCATGGAGGAATTATACCCTGGAGAAGAATCATATACACAAATCTGCATTTTCCCGAAAATGTTGTCGTCCAATACCTGTATGCGCGATAACGCTTAATCGATCGATAATTCAACTGCACCGGTACGCCGATAGCGGGCTATCGCGTTTTTTATCGTGTTGAATGGTTACCTACTGTTAGTTTAAGTTACATAAAATCCTTAATTTTTACCCGATTTTCATTATAATGATCTTAAAAAAAGGCTAAGATATTTATCTTTCACTTGTGAAAATAACATAATCTAATTTTTACATTGATCATTTTTATGGCGAGTTAAAGAGCGGTTACCAAATGAATTTGCCGATAAAAGGGAGCAAGCGCTCGCTCAAAAATATATCACGCCCTGTTACAAAACCTTTCATAAAATCCTCAATTTTAGGCCGATTTCCATAACAATGGTCTTAAAAGACAGCTAAGATATTTTTCTTTCAGTTGTAGAAAATGCCAGTGTTTATTTTTGAAATCAACAAATTTTATGGCGAGTTAAAGAGCGATTGCCAAATGAAATAGTCGATAAACGAGAGCAGGCGATCGCGAAATAAATACAACATCCCGTTTCAAAAACTTGAATTTAATCCATAATTTTCGTCCGATATAAAGCCGTGACACTTATCTTTCGGTTGTAAAAATACCAGGGGTTTTCTTGAAGCGAAAAAAGTAATGATGACCTACAGAGGTAATAGACGTTTATTTAAGAATAAAATCATCAAGAAATTGTGGTTAAATAATGAACTAGGGCTATTCATCTGTAAACTACATGTCTACCATATTACACATCACAAAGGAATGTGACACATTACGTAACCCTACACAATTAGCAGGCCATTTATAAGCGTCATAAAACTCTCCCAGCATGAAGTCCATGCTTCTTGAACATGCCGATTATCTATGAAGTGCATGTTAGGGAACTGGACACCAGGGGGTTTCCTCTTTAATAAAAAAGATCAAAGCTACCCGTGCGTGTAACTTGAACATGTGTTTTTGACTTCTGTAACCGCATGATTTTTATATATTATACAAATCACAAAAAATAAAGATAATAGAATTGAATTGAAAAAAAAAAAGAGAAAAAAAAACCCAACATCAATACACCTGGTTTGGTTGATGACTGGATTAACCCTCTCATTACTGAATACCAGTAACATGATGACTATTGCAATTGCAAACAATTGTAATCCAGACCAGGCTGCAAAAATGTCGGATTCATAGAGTATGTCTCTTGAAATATAGTTTACCCCTTTTTCAAATTAAGCTCTTTATGACACATTTTACCTTTTCTCCGCATGAGGATCATCAGAGAGAGAGAGACAGACAGACATACATTCATACAGAAAGATGGAGACAGAAAAGAAGAAGCGAGAGACTGACAGACAGAGATAAGAGAAAAACAGACAGACAGAGAGACAGACAAGAGGCAAACAGACAGTGGCAGAGAAAATATAGACACACACAAGCTTCGTAGGTAAACGAAAAAATACGTTTTTCTCTCATTTTCAAAACCTCACTATACTAACAATTTATAAGCTATCGCCTCAAATTTTGTACTACGCGTAAGATCATGGTCTAATAAAACATCTGTATTAAAATTTATAACGAAAAGATGACATTAAAAGCATTTCTATTAACACCAAACTTCGTAGGTAAACGAAAAAATACGTTTTTCTCTCATTTTCAAAACCTCACTTTACTAACAATTTATAAGCTATCGCCTCAAATTTTGTACTACGCGTAAGATCATTGTCTAATAAAACATCTGTATTAAAATTTATAATGAAAAGATGACATTAAAAGCATTTGTATTAAACACCAAACTTCGTAGGTAAACGAAAAAATACGTTTTTCTCTCATTTTCAAAACCTCACTAAACTAACAATTTATAAGCTATCGCCTCAAATTTTGTACTACGCGTAAGATTATTGTCTAATAAAACATCTGTATTAAAATTTATAACGAAAAGATGACATTAAAAGCATTTCTATTAACACCTAACTTTCGGAAAAACGTTGTTTTCTAGCCGCCAGCGAGCGCCGCTGATTGACCGATTTTGGACGACACGATAAATCGCGAGCCGGCCGGATACTTCTCCAGGGTATAATTCCTCCATGTCCTAATATAGAGGGGGTTCATTGTATAATAAGCGTGAAAACAAAATACTTTATGCCATCTGTTAACCTGAGTCTCACTGTGAATATTTCCGCGGGATATTATCAATACAGCCGTAATCGCTGTCATAATATGAAGTGTTTTGTATATTTAAGGTTTATTGCGAAAATGTTAGCAAAACACTTAAATAATTATATGTTAAAACGGATTTTCAACTGCACTATTTAGACCAGATTACACACCAGCGATCGCACGGTGTCCTGAAGGTAGAAATTACCAGGGGCGGATTAACAAATAAATACGAAAGAAGACTCAAGCAGGAAACGCAACACAAACAATACACCCATCTCTAAAGCAGAACACACACACAGCCACACAAACACACACACACACAACCACACACACGCAATACCATTCAACCATCCACACACTAAATAGAAAACAACACGCAAGACAAACATAAAGCTAAGTGAACATAGGAGCCCGCCTTGGTACGGTCAGTAGCAATCAATAATCAATTATAAATGAATTAATTATTAACAACCAACCCCATTTATCTAGTCATTATTAAATTCCTCGGTGTCAATTGTATGTACAAATATGCTACAAATAATTTCTTAGATCGAAGCTTATCATCTTCTTAATAAAAACCAAACGTTTGATCAGATTTTCAGTTCTGGATCTTAGACAAACTATCGCGGCCCTTAACGATGTGTATGTGGATACACATATGGCGCATTTATCTCAGATAGTTAAGGTTGCTTCGCCAGATTGGAGCACTGGTTTGGAAGTATGGTTACTTAAGACTGGCAACAAGTCGCCAGTCTCAAAACCGTTAAATATGGCATTTTCAGCAATTCAAAGGTAGATAACTCCTGACCTATTCGTCTGATTTCAACCATAATTTAACTCATCTGAACTCTTATAGTCACATACAACCTGAGCAAGTTTGAGAAAGATTGGATAAATATTGTGGCCGCTAGAGTGTAAACACCCTTAAATATGGCATTTTCAGCAATTCAAAGGTAGATAACTCATGACCTATTAGTCTGATTTCAACAATAATAAATCTCATTCAAGCTCTAATAGTAATATACAATCTGGGCAAGTTTAAGAAAGATTGGATAAATAATGTGGCAACTAGAGTGTAAACACTGTTAAATATGGCATTTTCAGCAATTCAAAGGTATATTACTCCTGACCTATTAGTCCGATTTCAACCATAATCGATCTCATTCGAACTCTTATAGTAATATACAATCTGAGCAAGTTTGAGAAAGATTGAATAAATATTGTGGCCTCTAGAGTGTAAACACTGTTAAATATAGCATTTTTCAGCAATTCAAAGGTAGATTACTCTTGACCTATTAGTCCGATTTCAACCATAATCGAACTTATTCGAACTCTTATAGTACATGTAATATACAATCTGAGAAAGTCTGAGAAAGATTGAATAAATAGTGTGGCCTCTAGAGTGTAAACACTGTTAAATATGGCATTTCCAGCAATTCAAAGGTAGATAACTCCTGACCTATTGGTCCGATTTCAACCATAATCGAACTCATCCGAACTCTTATGGTAATATACAATCTGAGCAAGTTTGAGAAAGATTGGATACATATTGTGGCCTCTAGAGTGTAAACACTAAAATTGTTGACGACGAACGACGCACGACGGACGACGGACATTCAAGGATTGCAAAAGCTCACCCTGAGCTAGCTCAGGTGAGCTAAAAACCCATTTCATTATACACAAGCAATTTTGATTTTGAAAAAAGTGATTACTAGTATAAAACAATACATGGTACGAGCTGCTTAAAGAGGCTTGCAACTGGTTTTAGCATTAAAAATAGTAATTTCAAATGTCAAATGCTTATATAAATGGGTAAGATTTAGTTTAGGATAATAAATTCTGTTAAAAACGCATTTCAAAAAAAAAGAAAAAAAGAAGCTCTGGGGGGATTCGAACCCGTGACCTTCCATGCGGAGACAAATATGAAAAATGAGCAAACTCCTTTATCCCTTCGGCTACGGGCGCTCTCTCTATATATGGTAGCGAATTAAAGTACTTCACTGGTAGCGATTAATACTACATTATTCGGATCGGGTTTATGTCAGAGCCCGTGTAGAGAAGCAACAACAACAGCTATACCGTCAGCTGACGATATAGAAAAACGATGGAAAATATCTAAACAAGAGGGCCATGGCCCTAAATTCGCTCACCTGAGGACATTGAAGTTTGTACCTAAGTTGACTGGGCAAGACAACATTTTAATATAACTATAAATGGAGTTATCTTCAAGACAAGAAAACATGACAAAAGTGAATTTTGTTGCCAAGCTTATGACCCTTATCCATGACACATCCTCTTATCAAGCTATTTCCATTTCCAATAAATCGTCTGTTGAAAGCCAGACCATGGTAACTAGCATATTTTGGGAAAATGCTTTTTTCACATTTTCAGATATCTTTGATGTATTTACACATTGTCTAAAAAAAATTAGCGCTATTGCTTGATTAGGTTTGAAGATATCGATTAGAAACCAAAGATCGTATCTGAAATCAATAAAAATTTCACCAGTCAAACTGTTGTAAATGTAGATACACCATAATTTTGCATTTTGTTCAGCAATTTGTTGTGCCAGAACATAGTAACGGATCTTACGATGTTTTGGTTTATAGTCTCAAGTAAAATACAGTATAATCTTTACAACCAGAATATAGTATATGGGTATGCCAGTGTCTGGCTTTCACATATCACTGCAAAATCAATCCTTTTCTGTGTACTAAACCATAGTATCTGGAGATACAATATTATTTTTTGAGAAAAGTATTCAATATGTTTCAACCATACAAATGCATCTAACAATACGAGGCTATGGTTTAAGCAATATGTGATAAACCAAGTGTTTATGTAAAAGCCAGTCCATATTATTTGTAAATAATACACATTAGACACTGACTTAAGGTTAAAGGATGTGCTAATTGGTGTTGATAGCATGGTATATCCTTTTCATTTTCATTGTCTAGATGGTGTGGAATGTGTTATTTTGTAGAAAACTTGGCCACATTTTTACACGCATTATCGGAACAATTGTTGGTAAGATACATTTTGTTGTATTCATATTTATGAACTTAATATCACGTGACTATACAGTAATACTTCATAAAGTTTATAATTGTGAAGTTTAACACATTGTCTGTTCCAAACAATCAATGACATCAACGTTTGTTGCTCACCTTTAGATTGACCAGTACTGACTCATAGACATGAGTAAGTTTGGATAAAAAAGTACTTATTGTTCCTATAAAGAGGTACTACTAGTTGGTGCTTATATAATGTTGTGTAATATTGTAATAGTGTACATCATACAATTAATATTAATCAGTTAAATTAACTAAACAATCAAATAAAGGTTGAGTGTCTGATTTTCTTTTATCAGAAGGCGATATACATTACCATTATAATCAATGCATAATTTATGAGTTTGAAACGTTACTTTTGAAATAATTATTTCACTGGTTATATATTTTTCAGATGTGGTTAGATGACAGCGATGACAAGTTTTTAAGCATGGCTAAGAGGTTGAACAGTCACAGAATAAGGGTGCCCAGTAGCTGCCATGGATGTTACTAGTGTCCCGACTGAGGGAAATGACGCTAACACTGCGCAATCAGTAGCTGCCATGGATGATACTAGTGTCCCGACTTAGGGAAATGATGCTTAAACTGCGTAAACAGTAGCTGACGAGGATATAACTTGTTTCCACAAAGACAGAGTCTAAGAGACAAGTGTACCCATAGAGGAATTCACAGAGGATAACAAGCGCAAAAATAGGAAGAGAAAGCCTACACGAAAAAAGCTTACATATATTTCTAGCTCGGACGATGATATACCACTGAGTTTTTACGTAAACATGCCACAGATTACCAGTGATAGCGATTCTCCGTTCGTACCAAAGTCCAAAGATCTTAACTCTTCTGACACAGAGTATCACTATGACATATCAGACACTTCAAAGAAGCAAAAGGTCAAAAACAAAAGAACCAAAAGCGCAAAACCAGACGACAGCGAAAGAAAATGGCAAGCAATGAAGAGTTGGGAGCTTGTGAAGCATCTGCCCTAAATGATATTCGCGGGTCTAGTTATCAAGAAAACACTATCAGAAATACTCTCATTGCTGCAAATGAATGCCGTTTAGATCAGCTGTGTATCTACACATGGCCTCAAACGTGAGAAAGTTCCTCAAATTGGAAATTGCTTTTTTTCAAGCTGTTTGTCATTCGGATCTTATATCTGAGTCTGACACCAAACTACGACAATCCTTGTGCACACATTTGAAGGACAATGCTCTTGAATATTTGGGATTCCTTCTAAATAAATATAGCCCTGCAATCGAAGGAGAAGAATTTGTTGCAGAATCTCTTGTTCAAATAGAGAATTTAAAGCATGACGGATACTACTCGAACAAGGTTGCTGACTTCCCTCCACTGGCATTAGCAAACTATGCCTCCTGTTCAGTCACTATTTATACAAGCAAGCCCGACCAACCACAGCTGTAGGTTATTCCTACATTGACACAGATTGCTGACAACCACACTAAAACTTTAGCATATTTGACAATTCAAAAGATATTTGAACATTACGATGCTTGTGTAACAGTACATACGAGGACTCAATTCAATTTAGTGCAACATCAATTCAATCTGCAAACACTGAGGAGCAAATTCTTGCTGCCTCGATTGTTCTATAGACGCTGGCAAAACAACTCCAAAAAAGACTGCTAAATTCACTTCTCCAGCTAAAAAAGGCTCTTCAGGAAAAGGAAAGCTACCCCTGAGAATTGGAAGAAAAATATCAGAAAGTGACAAAGACTCAGCGGGGATGAATATATATCCCGGCATCTGAGAAAACAGTACAACGAAAATTAGTTCAAGAATTGTGACTGTTCAAAATGTAGATATAAGTGTAATCAAAATATTTCATTTGAACACAGGACTGTTATACAAAACTTTTATTATGGATTAGATTCTTATGAAAGGCAAAAATACTACCTCTGCTCAAGAGTGCAGGAAAAGGGAACAAAAACATGCATAGATGATAAAGGCAAAATAGTAGCTAAGAAAAGACAGGCCACAAGACTGTATTCATTTGAAGTTGAAGATCAACTTGTGTGATTTTGTAAGCGGTTCTTTTTGAAAACATTAAGCATAAGTGAGGCTGTTGTAAATCAGGCCCTTTCGAAGAAGTTTCAAGAAAAAGATAATCGAGGAAGACAAAGAGCACCAAACAAAACAAGTGAAGACAAAATGCAGGCAATACAAAATCACATAGAATCGTTTCCCACAGTAGAATCACATTATGTGAGGAAATACAGTAACAGACGATACTTGGCCACTGATTTGAATATCAAACGAATGTATGAGGAATATGTAATAAAATGTTCAAAGTCTGAAACATATGAGCCGTTCCATGACAAAACCTGTATTAGCGACATTGCATACACAATGACGTAACAATCGATCAAAGTTTGACGTCATGCTTTCAACTTTTTCCCACCGTCAACCAGGAAGTATTTGTGTTTACAATATCATTTGGATCTATAACGTGGGGTTGTAAAATGAAAAATTGATACATGTAGTGATCTTGAGGTAAGAAATCTAGATATAAAATCTATTGATATATTCACTTGATAAAGGTTTTATGTACTAAATATGAGTGTTTTAAAGCGAAGTTTAGCCAGCCATGTGTTGTGTTTGTGCATGCCTCCATATTTGTTTATACTCTGACCGTTGGTCGAGAGTGTGTTTTCCTAATCGCCATGTACTTTTTAAGCGTTTAAAATAAATTTATTCGGCGGAGCTGACTGTTTTCTATTTAGACACACTTTAATATTTGGCCACACATTTCAACCAATAATATTTGATCAGAAATTTAGAATTAAGAGCACCTGTTGAAACTGAATAGTCTGATTGGATAGTAGCCAGGGCTCCAGATAAGGGAATTGTTTCAAAACTTAAAATCTTTATTTGTGCATTAAACCCTGTGGTGTCACTATACATATGAATTGTCTCTTCAAGACAATCAAAATGAGTGGTAATACCATAGGGTTTGGTGCTAAAAGAGGTGAAAAAATTTGATTTGTTTAGTTTACTCACTCTTATCTGGAGCCCTGTAGGCTGGTTTATGTCCCATTACAGTTTTACATGATGTGGACTGTGGGTGTAAAATTTAGAGATACAGGCTGTCTGTTTACTACACTAGGCCACAGAGTTGACAAAATTATGCTATGATCTGAAATCTATTTATAGATATACAGAGGAAGCTAGGTGTTTCATAATTGTTTACAACCAATTTGTTTTAATTGTTAACTATTTGTACACATTTGCCATACATTAAAAGCAATATTTTATATATGAATAACCTCAAGTGAGTTAAACACAATTGTGTTGTTTCATCATTATTTACAAGAGTGAAGTACAGTAGATTGTTGTATCTGTACATTTGTGTATGCTATAGTTTGTTTCAAGAAACTCTATGAATGGAACAATAGATTAATGTGAGGATCTCCTACCAGTAGCTAGGATATGAGTTAAATTATTGTTTTGTTTTGCATTTCTGTACATGATAGTTTTGCATTTTAAATAACAGTTACTGTTTCAATTGAATACTTGTATTTTTTGCTTTTCAATCCAAGATATATATTCTTTGAAAACCTCAATTTAATTCAATTTTGCACACCCATCTATATAGCCTTAGTTCAACCACTCATTCCGCCGAATATCTTTTTTAAAGATATTTCTTGTTTTTTAGATAATCTTTAAATTCATAAACGTTTGACGATTGTATAGACCTAGAGAAATGTTGATTACATAGTCCCCTGTGAAATGGTGGTTTCTGAGATGTTTTAGGCAGCTTTTTTATGCGCTTGATTTCCACTAATTGTTTTCAATTTAATGCAAAGTTTCATAAATTACCGACTTTACAAGGTTAAAGAATCTTATTTGAAGGCCACCAACTTTGCTAGACCAGTTAGTATATATACATGTAGTTCTAGATTTAAATGTGTCAGACATAGGTATTCTGCCTTTGTTGTCTAGGCTCTCTATATCTAAGAAGAGTTGTCCCAGAGAACTTGGACTTGCTCCAAGAGAAGTCTGACTTGCTTTTGCAGATGCAGAAGAATGATGACAAAGAGTTTAGTGTCTCTCCTGATATGACTCGTATTACAGACTCCTTTAGGATTGTTTGCAGGTTTTGTTTATGGAGCTTCACATGTTGAAGTTTCGGGGCTAGATCGACTAGTACGTCGTCATCGTTGAATGTGGCATATTTATCGCAAGTCAAAAAAAAGTGTGTACACTTCTACTAGGTGGGACCGGAACATTCTGCCCGGGAATTTGTTATGCCTCGATGGTCTCGGTGCGTTCTGAGCGCGTTCTCGCATTCCGAACAGGTATAATACAGACTTAAATCTATGTAAAAAAGTAAGGATGTCAACGGGTAATCGGTTAACCGTTAGAATGTCCGATTATCTGTTAGAAAAATCGGTAGTCGGTTAATCGTAAAAATGTAAAAAATATTAAAGTTCTGAACAGGCGGCGTTAATTTGTTTAGGTCTGAAGGAGATAGCCCGAGGTTATCGGTGACAGTAAACGAGGGGATTAAAAAAAACAGTCACATCATTACAGATAGGTTTTTTCTGTTTTTTTGTTTAGTTGCAAATCCTTTAACGATCTTGCATACACTGGCAACACTTAATGAAAATTATACTCGCCGTGGCTTTAAACAGGGGTGCCATTATGAGCGGTGATAGTTTTAAATATACATGTTGATCTAGCATCTATATCAGACTAAAACCCATCACTATATACATGTTGCAAAAACATCTCTTTAGTAAAGCGTCGATTCATTTTTTTTTCAGTATTATACAGGTAACGTAATCCTTTTATATGACAGATGAAAGGATTACGTTAATTTTATTCAAGTACATTGATCTGATTTATAAGACCTGTACTAATATAAACGGATTTTGATAGTTGGCTTCGTGTTTGAAGATTATTGATTTATAGTTTTGCTACGCATCAAATGCTCATTTAAAGATGACGACTTACATGCAAATTTTATACGTGTCTTGAAAACTGTTTATAAATTAGTTCAGACCCCATGCATAGCCACATTGCATGCTTTAAAAATGTCGTCAGAATTTTTATTTCAACTGGTTATTTAGACCGTTGTAGGTGCCGTGTGTCCAAAGGACAAATATATACGTGACGAGTGTTCCAAGAGTTAAAATGCACACACTGTCATGGTAAATGCTATTAAAGACTGTCATAGGGTTCAGGATTCGAAATTCAATAATGTTTTGGTGTGTGGTGCTTGACAAAACATTAATAAAGACTTCTAGAGTTTTTTTTTCGAGATGTGGAAATAAATGAGGTTTGTGGTGGAATAACTAGGGCCAGTGCGGATCAGGCAAGAATCGGCTCAAATGGACGAAAATTGCAGCATCACGCCACTTTTCAAAGATTGTCAAATGTTACCGGTGAAGAAAGTCTTTAATTTTTTAGTGTGTGTTGCTTAACAAAACATTTATAAAGAGTTGTAGGCGGGCTTTGTGGTCGAGATGTGAAAATAAATGGGGTTGTGGTGGATTAACATCTCGTTTGAATGTTCTACGAAGGTAATGTCTGTTTATATTTCCGCAATATCACTTCCATTTTCGTGTGATTTAACCCTTTCTAAGAGGGGTAAAAAAAAATCATTTTTTTTTCAAATTTTTCTTCTTTTTTTTTTCAATTTTATTTTTTTTTTTTTTTGTATAATCTGAACTTATATCACCTTATAATAACATAATTAATAGATATTTCAAGGTTTGTGATTGTAAACTACACCTACAGTTGATTTTTGATGGGGTTTTGGGTAATTCCGGGGTTTGTGGGGTTTTGGGTAATTCGTTCCACCGTGTCTAGTTAGTCAAATGGCCAATTATTTATATCCCTAAAAACGACTCAAAATGACAAAATATATTTAGTCTAGGATTTTGTTATATTTATGTTTTGACAGGTTGCCTTCCAATCATATATATTCTCTAACCCCTACTCTACTCTACCGTACCCCCTACGATTGTTGTAGATCTAGATTTTTTATTTTTTTTTAAAAGTAGATTCTGTAGAATCCAGCATTGATCAACTTGTTAATCTAGGTGCTAGAAAGTGTAAAACCATGTAGACCCTTATTTAGACGACAAGTCCAGTCTACCATCTTTACAATCCCGTAGATCGAAATACCTTTTTGAAATTAGTTTGTTTTTGGTACAAATGTCTAGTAGATTTCTATATGGGTTGGTATCGCTATACACGGGTTTAATTGTAGGTTGCATCAAGTAAACAGGCCCGTTATGATGTCATAATCATACGTCACAAATACAAATGACGAAACCTAGCCGTAAACTGAAAACTAGACAACAAGTCTGTTTCACTGTTTGATATGTATGAATTCTCAAGTTCGATGACATTAAAGATCTAGTTATGAATGCAATTTTTTTTATTTTCAAACAATACAGACTTAAACCAACCATTGCACCTCGCGGGCGGAAATTTAATTATAGTTCTCTGAAAAAAGACCACAGCTTGGATCTTTTTATCCAATAAAATAAAGTAGATCTTAGAATGAATGAATGAATGAATGAATGGTGTTTTACGGCCCATCGACACAAAAAGGTCATTTAGAGCCGAGAAAGTAGATCTTAGTTTAAACGACGTTTGGTTTTTCATATAACACCATACAATTCGAAAATAGTTTTTATTTACATTCAAGTTAATTGAAGGCAGCGATAAATAAACCAACCCAAAACAATAAACCATCTGTCTCAGAACTTTTCGACTGGATTCTAGACGCCATTCGGAGATACATGTACTTGGCATTTCATCTGGCTCGAAATTATTCAATTGTTCAAATAAGCAACAGTGCTCAATAGTCGTTTCGTTTAATTGGATGTAGAAATGCTAAACTCTTGTAATATTACATTAACAAGTGTGTACCATAGGCATATCTTCACTACAAGGGAAAACCTTAACGTCGCAAACCGTGACGTTGACGTCATCCTGGTTTTTTTTAAAACGATCAACAACGCACCACGTTGTAACGTCTGAAAAAGTATACAAATGTGTCATATCGCCGAAGAAAACAATTGAATTCGAAAGTTTAAATAATGGTCTTTCAGAAAATGAGAAAAAACAAATTTCGAAAAAATTGTCACTAATACCGGTTTTGTCATGGAACGGCCCATATCTAGTTTCGGAACAAGTTAACATGCGTGTTTTCAACGAAGAGTACAATCTGTCTTTCCATGTACTAAAAAAATACCAGTGCACGTTTTGCACAAGGTATGAAAATGCCAAAAGCGATGGGACTTTTGACGAAAAGATGAACGAAGAATACAATATTCATCAAAAACGAAAAATAGCGGCAAGACAACAAAAACATAAGTACAGTCCAAATGCAAATTGAGAAAATAACAGCACCCCTACATGCACATTCAATTAACAATCAGTATTGTATACGTCATGCTCATTGGTCAGTGTAATGTACTATATGAGAAAGCTTTGTTGTTACAACCTATCGATTGACAGTGCAGGAGGTAAAAATTCAACATGTTATCTATGGTCAGAACTTGATGGCAAACGTGGATCACATGAAATTTTATCTTGCTTGAACTTATATCATTTAAGTTTGGATTCAACTGTAGAACATGTTATACTTTACTCAGGACAAAACAGAAATCAGGTCATAGCTACATGTCTTCTGCATGTAGTAACAACAATCTCTCATATCAATATAATCGATCACAATTATTTCAGATTTCTTGAGAGTGGACATACGCATATGGAATGTGATTCCATGCATGCAGCCATTGAGTTTGCAAAATCTAAAACTAAAAGTGATGTGCCTAGTCAGTGGGAAACAGTGATTGCAATTGCACGACGAAAAAAGCCATACCATGTTGTGTCTCTGAAATATTATGATTTCAAAGACTTCAATAAAATGAAATGTAAAGCACCAAAAGTTTCAAAATATGAAACCGGTAAAAAGCCACATTATGAAAAAGCATCAAATGGATGCGATTCCTTAAGGAAGATCCTGAATGTTGCTCCTTCAAATTCGAAGTGGACAACACAGGCGAGTTTCAGAAAGTAAAACTGGTTCGCAAACGTACAAGCGAGCCTCAACTTTTTTACAAGGGAAATATTCCAATATCCAGTGCAAAGGAAAAAGGCTTGGTAACCATGTGCAAGCAAGGTGTTATACCGTCCGAATATCACGACTACTATAATCGTTTGCCTTCAAGTTAAAATGTCAAGGAACGACTTCCTGAACCTGACAGACATGAAAGTGGTGATGATACAGACATTGAATGAATCTGGGAACATTGTACTAGTAGATTGACACTTTATTCCTATTTCCTTGAATAAACTACATTCAAACCACTATTTACTGGACATAATTTGATACTTACCAATAGAATGCTTGCTATTATTTTCAATTTGTATCTTAAAATACTACAATCGATAAGCAAACATAATAGATTATATGTAAAGCATGCTCTCTGTATAAACATCTGGGTCTACAGTGTTTGCAAAATTGAGTTTTACAGCTTATATGGAATAAAGGGTTATCTTTTCATGTAGTTAGAAAATCTTAGAAACGAACCACAAGAAAAGACAGTGTACATAGATTGTTGCTGCAAACTAGTGTATGATAAACATTTCAATAGTATCATATTAATCAGTATTTTCATTCTAGAGTAGAAGTAAGCCGTGTTTTTAGAGACAATATGGAAAAAGTTTTATTTTAATTATCTGCACACTGATTAGACTTCTTTTTCTTTTTGAAAACATTTATACCGTTTACTTAATTTTGGCTTTAATCACTCATGAGTAAATAACCCATGTATGCTTTACCCCCAAAGGCCGTCTCTTGTTTAGTAATACGTGTCCTTATCTGGACCCAAACAGTTTGCCGGTGTATTAATGGTACACAGCCACAAGGTTGATATATAATACCAATGAATTACAATGTTAACAACTACAATTAAAAACTTAACTCAATAAAGAGTAACAAATTATAATTATGTTCGTTATGATATAAGATGTTTCTTTTGAGAGCTGAACACTATATTTAACATTATCAAACATAAGAATTAGATCATCACACTCATAACTTTAAGCAAAACAACAACTTGGATGACTTTAAATAAACATTTTTAATATATATATGTTTTAGAATGATTCAATAAATGTATTTTGAGTTGATTGTCAAAACCAGAGCAACGCATAGTAATAATGCATTGTTCGGTCATAAAAATGACATATATAGTCGATGAAATGATATTGCCACACTGTTGTAACTAATGTATACTATTATTCTGCATATTAAAACGTAGAACTTATTCACAGTATTGTTCAAACCAAACCCATGTGTCTTTAAATACAATGTTATGGTTATTCATATACACAATATAATATTTGTTTGCTTAAAGCTAAACACTGGCATGTCAATATACAAGGTTCTGGCATGTAATTTTATCATAAAAGTATTGCAAACACGTTTGTCAGAACATCGTATCTGTATATGCCAGGGTGTGGTTTTACTAATTTTCAGATAATTTCATTTTCCGTTAAAGCCAGACCATAGTATCTGCAAATACGATGTACTGGCTCTACAAAATAAGCTGTATTTGACGGAATTTATACAGCCAGAACAAAAACTCCCTTATTTGGTAGTATTTACTAGCTATTTCATTTTAGCTTTTATATTCTATTAAAAAATGTAATTCTACATTTTATTTCTTGAAAGCATAAAGAAATATTGAGTTTTTAACATTTGGCACAGTTTTTTCACGTTCCTGAACAGTTTGCAAAACATGAGATACTATGTTCTGGCTTTCAACAGACGAAATGATAATTATTTCACTAGCGTCAGCAGAACTGGAATTATTTTCCTGACAATAAAATATGACAAAGGGGAAAAACTAAATATTGCTGCCCTTGTGCATGGCATTTTCTCTCATCAGTTTCTTTCCATACATAAAATTTCATTACAATAGCATCAGTAGAACTGAAGTTGTCTTCTTGACAAGAAAATATCACAAAGGGAAATAACTAAAAAAACAATGATGTCAGAGTTATGGCCTTTGCAAATGGCACCTCCTCTCATCAGGCTCTTTCCAAATAGGCAATTTCATTTTACCCATTACCCCATAGCATGTTTCTAGTTTTGAAAATAGGTGGCCACCTAAAGCAGGTTGAAAGTAAAGCAGAATGTGTCTTAATGCACACTTTGCTTTACTTTCGCATCTTACATTTTCATGAATGTTTAAAGTGGAATTATTTTCTTAAGTAGAGGAATAAACCAAAGGCCTAAAATGCACATTTATTGGGTAATGGGTTAACAAACGTCAGTATATGGAGGGAAAGGGTTGAATCCTGGACAAGAAAAAATGACATACATACAGATAACTCTGACAAAACCAATATTAAACATATGTATAAATATAGCATAAGACATAATTACATAACTGTCAGTGGATCACTTCCAGATCCTGTCTCTCTAAGTATGAAGCAGACTGAACCATATCTAAACTTTAGCAGACAACATGTTCAGCTGATCATGGCCAGTTCTGTGATACTCACCAACTGTTGCATAATATTTGACCTCAGTGGGTAGAGCTGTGGGGCTTACCCTTACCAGACTGAAAGATGTCTGCTTAAAACCTACTGTATGTGAAAAGTGTACAAAAAAACAATTTAGAAAATGTTAAGTTGGTAAATGAGTGGCAAATAGGTTGGATCCAGATTAGATGTAGCATTATGATTATGTTGCATCTGATCTGGATCCAAAATGTTTGCAAATATTGGCTATTTGGCCTTAGTATATTAAGGGTAACTCAGGTAAAATACCGTTCTGCTTCATCAAAAATACTGTGAAACCTGCCTAGAGCAGCACTTCAACTGCGCAGGGTGGCGTCAAGTTTGACCCTAGGGATTTCATTTTAACCAACTATAGAGGGATCCACCAGGAGATTCTACTGTACAAAAATCAAAGCTTAGGGCCTAGTAGTTTTGGGGAAGAAGATTTTTTAAAGTTTTTTGCTTTTTTGCTTTTTCAAGCTGAGTTTTTGCTTTTTCTCTTTCATTTGAACAACTTCTGTAGAGAAGCATCCAAGGAACATCATGAGCAGTTTGAATCCTCCCTACAATCCGCGGGTTCAGAGGAGATGTCGTTTGAAGTAAATGTGAACGGACAGACGGACAGACGTACTACGGACGGTCAGCGGTCACAATAGCTCACCTTGAGCCTTTGGCTCAGGTGAGCTAAAAAAACTAAGATTCGGTGACGATTCTTGAGACTTTTTTTGGACTGATCATATTTTTTTAATGTCAGAAGCCAAATAATGCCACAAATTTGCTTTTATTTGAGTATTTTATTTTATTTTGACAAGCTACCACCTGACTTTAATGCTACAGTAAAGCCTCTCTCTTAAGACCACTCAATTACATTTATAAATAAACATTGTCAGTATGCTTGACGTGTATAAGCCTCGAAGAGAGTTGCGGTTTGCGAGTAAATCAGTATCGCTGGTTGTACCGAGAAGACATTTGGTGAAGTTTGGAGATAGAAGTTTCATGCATGCAGCCCCAAAGCTCTGGAACACTCTACCATCAGACATCAGAGATGCGAGCTCAGTTGCAATCTTCAAAAAACGTCTGAAAACACACTTCTTTAATATTTGTTATTAGAACACTGCTACCTCTGGGCTATGTTCTTGCTGTATATGTTGTGGGTCTAAATGGGAGTTCTGGCGTATTATCTGGTTTATGGTTTCTTTTAGAATTTTTTAGTTATTGTCGCATGCTATTTTTCCTAGTTCTGTTGCATTAGGCGGCCTGCATTGGACACTCTACTATTATTTCTATGGGTCGGCAATCTTTAGCCGGTCGGTTAATTGCTGATTGATGGGGGTAATGTGCAGCAGATTTGTGGCGTGCATTAAGGGAGAAACTTACTTAGTTGTTTTTATTTTCGGAAAGATTTTTTGGTATTTTTGAAGCCGAATTATTATTTGAAATGAGGAAGGAGGGGGAGATGTTTTTGTAACTTTGGTCAAGGGTGGGCTTGGGCCTGACAAATTCAGTCAAAATTTTCTTGTTTGAACATATCAACGAGCTCGGTGTGAACTGAGACATGTAAAAAAGTAGTATCTCTAAGGCGTGCCGCGTATATAGAGGGCGTCTTAGGTTACATCAATACAGTGTGCGGCTAGGCTTACACTACAAACATATTTGCGCTGGCCTTCTCACGGATATATACATATAGTTATAATATTGTTTAGTAAAAGTGATAAGTATTATAGATCTTTATGAAGCAATTTCAGTTGCACAAGTAAGTAATGACTTTTAACCATTTTCCCCATAAATACACCTTTTTACACCTTTAATTTATTCCTCCACTCAAGAAAATAGTTGGAATTTATATAATCATAAATATGTATGATCAAAATTATTTTCTATATTTTAGTAAGATGACCACTTAAAGCAGGCTAAAAGTAAAGCAGAATGTGCCTACGGCACATTCTGCTTTACTTTCAACCTGCTTTAAGTGGTCACCTGTTTTCAAAACTTGAAACGAGCTATGGGGGAATGGGTTAAGTAAGTCTCTCTATACATTTATTTATCTAACCTCTTCATACGAGTACAATGGTTATTTGCAAACAGTTTGGACCCTTATCAGACGTCACTTAACGTGCTAAACGGCCACAACTTTCATAGCGATATAACTTTAGTAAATACCTAAAATTAAGTTTTGAGAAAGAAAGGGAGTTGACAATTATTTAAGCAGGTGACTTCATGGCGGTGAATAGGTTAGATAAAAACAAAAAAACATAAGTCACTTATAGATTTACAGTACATATTTTATTTTGCAACATGTAGATTCTTTATTAATCAATTAATACTTTTAGTCTTTTTTATTTTTTTTATTCTTCTTCTTGATACTTCTCTCCACCAAGAATGATGATTATGAGAAGGCGCTGTATCATAAATAATTATTTACAAATGTGAAAGAGATACAGTGAAATGATAACTAGAACTAGATCCTATCACAAATGGTGATTCATACCCCCAGTAGGGTCTTGTCACAAGAGGTAAATGATTCAGGATAAAGTTGATGTGTGCACTTAAGTGCTTCCTAACTAGGAAAAAAAATATAACAATGGGCAACAACTCCAAAAATAGCTCTTATTATTTGGAAGTTATGTTCTGGACAAACCTAAAATGGATACAAATATAATAACAAAGGCAAATAACCCCCAAATATATGGATGACAGAGTAACAGTTCTTGCACACTGCAATCCTACTCAATGAGATCTATCTACATATGAAGTTTGAAGTCAATAGCTCTTATATTTCTGAAGAAATGCTCCAGACAAGCCTAAATTGGGTAAAATATAATAACAAAGGGAAATAACTCCAAAAGTACTGATGATAGAGGTATAGTTCTTGTGCACTGCACTCCTAGTCAATGAGATCTATCTGTATATGAAGTTTGAAGTCAATAGCTTTTAGACTTTGGAAGTTATGCTCCGGACAAGCCTAAATTGGATAAAAATGTAACAACTAAGGGAAATAACCCCAAAAATTTAAATTGATGACAGAGTAACGGTTCTTGTGCATTTCATTCCTAGTCAATGAGAAGAATTGCTATGAACAGAGATTTGTTAATGACCCAAACATTGCAATAAAAGGATTTTGGCTTGGATAACTCAGTATTATTAATTGGTATTAAATAGGACTGAAAGTTTCAAGATGGCGTCTATTAAATTACTCATAATTAGCGTTTTTGGCATTAATATGATTTATTATGTAATCTTACAAAACCTATACACGGGGTGGGTGGGGTGGGGTGGGGGCAACTACGCATTATCATCAAAATGTATTGCTACGACCACCTATATGGGTATTTTAATATATTTGTATCCCTACGAAGTCAGTGTATATAGTGAGAAATGTTTTGCTACGAAAAATAAGTTGCCTTCGCTGGAATTCAAATTCTAAATGATACATGTACTCATATAAGTTGTCATAGCAAAACATTTAATAAAATACCTAGTTGGTCCTCAGTGCTATAAGAACATTTCGTTTGAGATACAAGCATCGAATTTGGCATAAATAAGCTCCAAGACATGTTTCGAAATATCAAGTTATCTTAGTTAAAAATAAATGGTCATTTGAATTTACTTTATACTGGGTTTAAACTAGATCTAGATTTTGAATGAATAATCCTATTCCAATAAATCTTTAAAATCTTTAAAATATTGAGGACGAGAAATCGTTTTGAATTAAAAAATAATCAAAATGATTGAACATTATGATGCTATAGATGATTTATGAAATAGCTAGATCTAGATCTACTATGTTATGTCTTTATATTTGCTCAACAAAAACTAAACCCTTATCTTGCGGTGATGTCGTCTGCTTCGAAATTGTCGTCTGCAAAGTTTGCTAAATTTAGATTTATACATTTTGTAAGTAAAGAAACCTAAAGAAGAGTGTCAAACAGTTTGGATCCAGATCAGACGCCGCGTTACGCGGCGTCTGATCTGGATCTAAACTGTTTGCAAAAATCAATAAAGTCGCGACCAGCAGGCAAAGGGTTAAGACATGCATTAGGGCATTGATAGTTAATACGGTGCAAATTGTAATTGTTTTGACGACGAATCATTTACCAAAAAGTAGACAGTTTGTATTTAATGACAAGTTCCAGCGTAGAAGATTCTCCGACAAGAGTTCAATTTTCTACACACCACGGAGCAAAACACTCAGCCCTAAATGCAAGTCAAGCTATTCCGGAAATATTACTTTTCTAGTAGTATAACCTTCATTATCCCAAACTATTACTATTAGTAGAGATCACTTCAGAACATATATGACGGCATACGTATTTTAGGTAACTTGGACAATTTCGGTCAAACTTGGACAATGTAAACACACTGTTTTGGTTTAGATCTAAAATGGGAAGAAGAATTAAGGAGCTTAATGATTGTTGTCTTTTAAGATCAAAATGTCCATAAACTCACAAAGAATACTTTATAAAGCTTGATAAAATGCTCGCTTAATAACATTTTCTTAGGCCTTTTCAGGAACATTTGATCTGAAGAGACAACTGTCAACAGATTCTCTATATACATGTACAAAACATTCAATCTTTTTTATCAGTTCTTTAGAACCATGATTACATTTAAGGCCAATGTCTTGGGAACTGTTAACTTTAATTCTACATTTTGCAAACACTGATGACAGTATATATGCCCGCACGTTTAAAGTAGGCGTAATACAAAGTTACATGAGTTTAACATGTACAGGATGTTACTGTTAGTGTCAGGTTTTAACAACCTTATTTTCATTCAAATGCTACAGGTAAAATTGCAAATGGTGGTCATGGGAACTTGACAGACCTCGACATCTGTTTTTCATTGTCATTTTGCCGGACGAAAATTAGTTTTTGCACACCGTTACAGGGCTGCTTAAGTTGACATGAAATATCCTAAGATTTCCAAATATGCATTTTTCAAGTGCGATTTACGAATCGTACCTTTTCCCAATCGCCTGTTTCTAGTTTTGTTGCTACGTGACTGATTAAGCAGGTTGAAAGTAAAGCAGAATGCGCCTTAAGGCGCATTCTGCTTTACTTTCAGCCTGCTTTAAGCTACATTGTACTAGGGGAAAAAAGCCGAAGATTTAGGAAAATCCGGAGAAATGGCAGCCCTGCGCGTTACCTGACTCCATATGTAGACATATCATGTCACATGCCCGTTACCTCATTGACCCCCTAGTGACGAGTATACGTGTCTTTTACAAACCGTGAACCTGTGAATAGTACACTTGTCCCATGCAAACAGTGTAGACACAGAACAGGGTGATCATAATTGAGTCATCTGATCAGGGTCTGTACTGTTTGTCAGTTTTGCAATGCATTATATTTAAAAACTACTCAATGGTCCAAATGGGCTAGCCCTAATTGGAAACCGATAGTATCTATTAAAAGTTTCAGGGGGAAATGAGTTAAAACTATAGAAAGATATAGAAAGCCTGTACAGGAGTTAGATATATCTTGGTTTTTCAGCTTTATCCGCAAGTGAACAGGATCAAAACTGTTTGACACTGATTTCAATCATTCCAAAGTAAAATCACCTAAAATTTAAATTGGAGAAATAAAAGCAGCCGGCAGATGTATAAAAATTATGCCGTCATAGCTGAGAAAGTGGTTTAAGTCTCTTGCAGGAACTTTCTCCATTAATGTAGCCATGCATTAAGCTGCCACCTGTCTTATCCCTTTCAACCCTATAATATCTCTTGTGGGTATTTATAATCCTTTTGAACTCTTCTACTACAAGAATTTTGAAGCAGTCTACTGTTGCATTTTTGGTATGACAACAAAAACCAATGAAAATATCAAACAGTGTAGACCCTGATCAGAGGGCTCCTACTGATCAGGGTCTACACTGTTTGCATATGTAATCAGTAATATCTACAGAGGGATGTAGGGGTGAAAGGGTTAAACGACTGTCGAACAGTTAAACATTTTCGAATGGCTGCTAAACTTCTAGCAAACCGAAGAACTCCCTTATCCATTTGAACCCCAGCGACTAGTATGCTCGTGTTTTAAAAAGTATACTCGTGAATAGTACACTTGTCCTTTGCAAACTGTGTAGGTTCAGATCAGATTACTCTTATAGGAGCCCCCCCCCCCCCATGATCTTGGTCGGAACTGTTTGCCATTTTGTAATTCAATGATATAAAAACATCAACCGTAAATAGTAAAAAAATGAATTAGACATATTTCGAAACTTTATTAGTCACTTTAATGTTTCTGGAGCCCCCAGATTTTAACCCTTTAACCAATAACCTGTTTCTAGTTTTGAAAATAGGTGACTACTTAAAGCAGGTTGAAAGTAAAGCCGAATGCGCCCTAAGGCGCATTCTGCTTTACTTTCAGCCTGCTTTAAGTTACCACCTGCTAGAATTGAGAAAATATTCCTTCTTATACATATTCATGACTGTATAGATTGGAACTTTTTTCTTTGGCGGATGAATAAAATGAATGCGCTAAAAGTCGCTTCTATAAGGGAAAGGGTTAACAACGGAAAACAAGCTTCTTTGGAAGGGAAAACTGCAATCATCATTTTAAACGGTCAATTCATAATCCCTTGAATGACCGCTATAAGCAGGTTTTTAAACCTACACTCCATAGCATGGAAAAGTGACCGCTTAAATCAGTCTGAAAGTAAAGGCGCATTCTGCTTTACTTTCAACCTGCTTTCGGCTACCATCTGCTAAACCAAAATGATACATATTCATGAATGGACATATTGGCACTATTTTCTTCAGTGGAGGAAATCATTAAAAGCGTAAAATGCGTATCTATGGAGTAATTTGTTAACGTATTTCAAATTTGATTATTGTCGCATAATACATGCTGGCAAAGATGTAATAGTTTATCTAGTTGGCTGACACAGTTAAGACTCATTTATCCCTGAAACTTCAAATGGAAAAATCAATTTCAAACCAAGTCTAGTCCAGTTTAGCTCACCTGGCGCATAGTACCAAGGTGAGCTGTTTTGATTGTGCTGTGTCCGTTGTCCATTCGTTCGTCCATCTGTCTGTCGTCAGCAATTTCTTTAAACGGCATCTCATCCTAAACTACTGTTTGGATTTTTACCAAACTTGATAGGATTCATCCTTATATGATTTTCTTTCAAAATTGTTCAAATAGTTTTAGTCCATTGCATATCTATGTCACAGGAGCTAAAAACTAAAACTCTACTTGTCTGAAGCAACAATACCAGAGCTTAGATATTTGACATAAAGCATCATACACAAGTCCTCCTATCAAGATTGTTAAAATTATGTCCCTGGAGTCTATGTGACCCCGCCTTGGGGGTCACTGTTTTACATTGAGTTATATAGTGAAATGTTCAAACATCTTCTCTGAAACTAATATGACCAGACCTTTGATAGATAGCATGGTGACACTTCTAGAGGTCCAATATAAAACAAGAGGCCCATGCGGGCCTAGATGTCGCTCACCTGGAAAAACCAACACTAGGGTCACATGACCCCTGGGATGAGATCATTTTTTACCCCAGAGACATAATTTCCAAAATCTTGCTGATAAACTTGAAAATTTAAGTGTTCTGTCAAATATTTTGTACACGGATGGTTTCAGACAGGAAGACTTTTCATTGAAAAAAATCTATTTTTGGCCAATGTGACCCAGATATGCAACAGACCCGAACCATTTCAGCAATATTGGTATAAAACATCAAAAAGTGTCACTATGCTAAATATCAAAGCTCTGGCCACAATAGTTTCAGAGAAGAAGATTTCACTATATAACTCTATGCAAAACTGCAACCCCTAAGGTCTTGGCAGTTTTGACCACAGGGACATAATTTGAACAACATTGAAAGAGGACCTAAAGATGGTGCTTTGTGCAAAATATCTAAGCTCAGGGAATTGTGGTTTCAGACAAGAATATTTCTTTTAGTTTACATTGAAAAAAATTATTTATAGCTCCTGTGACCTAGATATGCAACGGACCGGAACCATATATTCAATATTGGTTAAGGGCTCCAAGAAATGTCACCATGCCAAAAATCAAAACTCTGGCCATGTTAGTTTCAGTGAAATACATGTTTGAAGATTTCACTATATAACTCTATGTAAAATTACGACCCCGGCCCCGGGGCGGGGTCATTTTTGACCCTAGGGACATAATTTAAACAAACCTTGATAGAGGACCTGAATATTATGCTTTATGCAAAATATCTAAGTTTGGGGTACTGTAGTGTCGGACAAGAATATTTTTTAAGTTTTAACTATTTTTAGCTCCTGTGACCTCTATATCAAACCGAACGAAACCATATTTACAATATTGGTTCAGAGCTTCTAGAAGTGTTACCATGCCAAATATTAAAGCTCTTGCCATATCAGTTTCAGAGCAAAAGATGTTTGAAGATTTCACTATATAACTCTGTTAAATTACGACCCCCGGGGCGGGGTCATTTTTGACCACAGGGACTGATTTGTACAATCTTGATAGAGGACCTGAAGCTTATGCTTTGTGCCAAATATCTAAGCTCAGGGTACTGTGGTTTCAGACAAGAAGATTTTTTAAGTTTTCATTGAAAAAAATATATTTTAAGCTCCTGTGACCTAGATATGCAATGGACCGGAAATGTTTTAACAACTTTGAAAAAGGACTATACAAGGATCATTCCTGTCAAGTTTGGTGAAAATCCATCCAGTAGTCTAGGAGGAGTATTCGTTTGAAGAAATTGTTGACGATGAACGACGGACGACGACGGGCGACGGACACAGCACAATCAAAATAGCTCACCTTGGCACTATGTGCCAGGTGAGCTAAAATGGTAAACAACGAGTGAACCGTGAATGTACTTTACATTTTGGTACGTTCCTTGTTTTAGGGATGTTAGCATTGCTGCAGTCCACATAACTAAGAAAATGTACTTTGAATGTTTCAGCCGATGTTAGTCGTGCGGTTGACCGAGGTAGTATAGCGTCGGGTATATGGGTATATCCCGTAAGTATAAAGGTATGTGAGTTCGAATCCTGACAGAGGTTTCTTTTTTCACAACAAACATAAAGATTGATATTTTGTGTAGAAGATTATATGGATCGAAAAGGGGGAAAACATGATTTTCTCATACGAGTTTTGATATATATCTATACATGTATGTGGCCATGTGAGTCGAGAAACACTGGGCATCGCTATATCCAGGATGCAATGGAAATAATTATTAACCGTGTAAAGTATGTTATCAACAGTACGACTCCGATGGCGACAATGACCCAGCCACAGACACAGCAAGTGAAGGAGAAACTTGAATTTTTCATGTCATGAGGAGTGTATGAAAATAAAATGTAACTCATGGCTTTAACAAAAATGAGCTATAAATAAGATAAATGAAATTATTAAAATAATAATAGTAATCAAAACATGGAAAGAAATTAACAAACAGTAATAAAGTAGATCACATAAAAAGATCAATAAAAATAGCACTCTTAGGGATTCGAACCTGCACCTTAGTATACGTAAACGTCTAACCACAAGCTAAAATTCGTCAACCCTACCAACTGCGCTTATTTATTTTATGATGTCATGAGATTTGATATTTGGCATTGTTACACTTCTAGAGGTCCTTAACCAATATTATTGAACTTGGTCATTCTGTTAAATATCTAGGCAACAGAAGCTAGAAAAAGATTTTTCAATGAAAACTATAAAACAAAAAGGTATTCTTTTCTAAAATCACAAAGCATAATCCACAGCTCCTCTATCAAGTTTGAACAAATTATTTCCCTTGTGTAAAAAACAATATCCCGCCCAGGGTAATTTCCAGGTGAGCGTTTTAGGGCCGCCGGGGCCTTTTGTTTTCTACTTAAGGTGATTTTGATGATAGGTTTTCAAAGTGACAAACCGTGCAAATCCTGATATGCGTCTTTATTATTTGCATAATATAAATAATTTATCACTGAAATTTCAAATTGAAAATTCAATCTCCAACAAAGTCTTGTCAATTTGTAGCTCGACTTTTGCTATTGTCGTCACCCTGTTGTCTGCATTAGCGTCTGTCTTGGTTAAGATTTTATGTTGAGGTTTTTGTAAGAGTTCATTTCTCAATAACTATCCAAGGTATCCATTTGAAACTCGCAATACTTGTTCAATATCAAAAGAGTAACTCATTACAACAAGGCAGGTAACACTGGGATTTGTCATTCCATAGTTATTGCCCATTTTTACTTAGAATTTGTTGATTAATTTTTTTTCAATAACTACGTAAGGTATTAAATTGAAGCTTTGAATACTTGTTATTTTGTTAAGTATTTAAAGAAAGGGCATTACCTTACATCAATACAGATAACCCCAGGATTTGTAATTGCAAAATTATTGCCCTTGTTTTGACTCAAAATTTGTAAATGGAATTTCTCAGTAACTGAAGAAAGTTGTTAATTTCAAATTTTAAATACATGTACTTGTTTAGTACCAAAATGTTAGCTCATTATAACAAGGCAGCTACGGCAGGTAAAGATAGTGTTCCTGTTTTGACTTACAGTTTACTTTAAATGGAATTTCTCATTGAGCGGAGTGTACATTATCATTTACCACTCTGTCTATTGTAAACAGATTGGAGCCAAATTGGACGCTGAGTACATGTACATACGCTATACTACTACAGCGTTCCCTCTCTACAACGACACCCAATGGGAGACACAAAATATGTTCGTTGTTCGGAGGGAGTCGTTACAGGGAGGGAATTTGGCTTACATTTGCAAACAGCTTGAATCCAGATCAGACGCCGCGTTACGCGGCGTCTGATCTGGATTCAAGCTGTTTGTCACTCGTAATTAAGTGTTTTACTCTGAAATGGTCAAATATGTAACTTTTAGAAAAACAGCAGACGACACTTTTAAGCAGACGATATTGCAGCAATAAAAGCGTTAGACATAATGTCCAGTTTCGGGAACAGCGTCAAAAGTCGTTGTAAGGAGGGAATCGTTGTTGGGAGGGCCGTTGTAGAGAGGGAGCACTGTACCACATAAAGGAAGGCTAATTGAATGTATTGAAGGCAGACGTCAGCTTAAAGCAATATGAAAGTAATACAGAAAAAGTCTAAGGCGCCTTCTAGTTTACTTTCATTATGCGTTAATCAGTCACATGCTTTAAAGTTAATATCAAGATTTTGTTTTTTATGTGAACCCTTTCACTGCCAGAGTTGCCACGACTGCAATTACAAACAGTTTGAATTCTTACGTAACGCGATGTCTGATCAGGATCCAAACTGTTTGACACTCATGTCAATATTTCCTATGTCAAAAAGCATAAAAATCCAATTTTTAAAACGAAAAGCAGACTATAAAATTTTAATAGATCAGCAAAAGATATAACATGTCCATGAGCAAGTTGTACTTAATATAAGCGGACAACAATATGACAGGAGGTGTATTAGACGGGCCGGGCTGCCATAAAATAATCTTGAAAAATCCTAGCTTTCCCTTTTTCAAGCGCGATTAAAGCAGGTTGAAAGTAAAGCAGAATGCGCCTCAAGGCGCAATCTGCTTTACTTTCAGCCTACCTTAAGATACCATCTGCTGGGATAAAATACGAAATTTTCGGAAAATCCGGATAATTGGCAGTCCAGGACGGGTATTTCCGTCACAATGGCTGCGAAAGGGCTAATTTGTTTTCTAACTTGGTATTTTCAGATTGTGACAATTTCGAATATGACGACAAAAGTAGAACTGCTGTGGGTTGTCTCTGTTACTGTGCTGATTTTGATTTTGATAATGGTGCTCTTTACAGACCAGTTTGCGCAAAACATACATGCAGTAATTCCGAAGCCCAAACGGAGTAATACAACTAGATACAATAAGAACAACACTAAAAGTGGATCTAATATTGCCGCCGAACATTATACGATTGTTGTATATAACCCAGCCTACTGGTACCATTACAAAGAGTATAATAAAATGTTGACAAAGTGCCCAATGAGCAACTGTAAAATTACTGCTAACAGAACGAATCTTCGTAATCAATCGGCTGTTATTTATTTCCTCACTGAAGCTCCAAGATTGCCAGCGAATCCCCCATTATCCCCATTAGACAGAAACCCAAACCAGGTCTGGATATTCAGTTGGCTGGAGGCACCGGCAAGGCATCCTGCTTATGGTCTGAACTATAGAAAAGCAAACTGGAGGGGAACAGTGAACTGGACACTGAGTTATACGCTAGATTCTGAAGTATACTTTCCAAACGGAGATATTCGGAAACGGACACCTCCTGTAAAGAATTACAGTGAGATATTCCGCAGGAAAAGAAAAATGGCTGCATGGGTTGTTAGCAACTGTAACACGCAAAGTAAGAGAATGAAATTCGTTAAGGAATTGCGTAGACAATGAGTGGAGGTTGATATTTATGGGAGATGTGCCGGTAAACGCGTTGGTCGTGACGAGATTCGACAAAAGATCAGTCAAAACTACAAGTTCTACCTCGCATTTGAAAATAGTTTTTGCAAAGACTACATCACAGAGAAATTTTTCAGCTATTTTGAGCTCGACGTTATTCTTGTAGTGCGGGGAGGAGGGAATTATAGCCACTTTCTATCAAATGAATCATTTGTAAACACAATGGACTTTAGCTCTGTGAAGACTCTTGCTGACCATTTAAGAACTGTGGCGGGTAATGAAAGTCTTTACAAAAAGTATTTGGAAAGCAAGGATAAATACGAAGCAAGACAATTGCCAGAATTACGTAAGGAAGGCGTATGTAGCATGTGCGAGAAACTGAACAACTTGGAAAGCAACAGAAGGGTGATCCAAAACTATTGGAAATCCATAGACTCTTGTTTTCCCCCAAGGGATATCTTGCAAAATTCCAAACTGAACGGCAAACGTAAACATGCAAAAGGGTAGAGTCTAGCTAAATAACTACCACAAAGTTTGGTTGATTTGGGTTTTACGGCACTGCAACACAATACTGCTCATATATCGCCGATGTGTACAGTGAAGAAACCGTTATTTTTTCCCGTTTAAACGCAAACGAAACGCAAACGCATTGCACAAACATGAGGAAAGTGACAACTTTTCGACAATTCTTAAAGTTGGTTTTAACCTGGAAGGCATACAGTTTGGAGCCTGATCAGACGCCGGGTTACCCGGCGTCTGATATGGCTCCAAACTATTTGCAATAGAAAAACGTTTCCTCCACTGTATGTATATATATTTAATACTTACAAGTTTATTACAAGACTAAATTAACAGTAAAACTAATTAGATATAATATTGAGTATTGACTAACTATTACTCGTTAAATTATTTATGCTTCTCTGATAGACTGTAATTTATATGTGTAATTTACATGTTCACTCCAGTGACACTGGATGGCTAGAAGTAGCAACATTGTACTTAATGCCAATAAAATGTATTGTATTGTATTGTATGTATATATAGTGAATGCAGGAGTCACCTTTTGGTGGAGTCTTACCACTTTGCCATAAGGTAGTGGGTGTATTCTATCTTTCCGCCGCCCCACTAGGGGTACCTCGGGGCACGCGAAGAAGATACAGTAGAACCTCTCTATTACGACCACTAGAGTGTGTCAAATATTAGTCGTTTAAGACAGGTGTCTGCTTAAAGCAATGTAAAAGGGAAACAGAAATTCCTATAGGAGCTTTCTGTTTCATTTTCACACTTGCTTTTAAGCTGTCACCTGTCTTTTACACAGACACTTAGCCTTCTTTTTAGAGGTCTTTATAGAGAAGTTCTATTGTATTGGAAATCATCAATATAAAAGTTTTACAGTAGGTTCCAAAGGAGGCTGCACTTTTACTTCAATTCTCATTTACGGTACGACAACACTTACGGGAATATTTCTTAACATTTTCTGTGGTTGAAACTGGTTATTGGACACGTCACTCGTAGCCATGACAGCCCTTTACCTCTGCAACTTGCCAACGTTGTTTGCACAGTCCCCATGCTATCGGCGCAATTAAGGATTTTTGCTCCTATAGAATTTGCTCCTGTGACTATATAGAATATGGACATCCGGGCTACCGTAGAAAACGGCCGTATTCATATATGCACTTCCGTGGGGTACCTTTTCCACAAAGTATTTTCCTTTGAAATGTAAATAGACATCTTCCCATTATCCAATAGTTTTCACCTTTAATGCATGACTCCACCGAAGAAAAATATTCCACTTTAGACCGTCATGAATAATTGAATATACACATGGAGAATATTGTATTTTAACGCAGGCTGAAAGTAAAGCAGAATGGCCTTAATGCGCATCCTGCTTTTCTTTCCACCTGCTTGAAGTAGTCACTTATAGTCAAAACTAGGAAAGGTTTTTAGTTCAGTTTTATTAAAATGTGCATAAGTCCTGCTATTTGCAGGCAGCATCGACAAAACATATGATATAAACATTAAGCCACGTGAACCACAGTGCATAGTGCCCGTATCATGTCTGGAAAACGACATTTTTTGTTGAGGTTGCATACTATTATTGTTACTAAAAGTGTAGTAATACTTGCATTTTATTAACTAGTAAATTACGAGCTAACTGTGTTAATTCGTCTTGAAAATGTTGTGTCTTTAAACTCAATCACCACATTTTATTCATATCACTTGACATATCGTAGAATTAACCTGTTAAGGAAGGATTAAATGATTTATCTTATATCTGGGACATATGTATCGGCAAACATATTATGGGCATAAAGCGCCGTGTTTCTATATTTTGTCCAAGAAGGTTCATCTTGCTGTATACAAATGAACACTTTTACACCACAGTGGTTTACATGTTACATTAGCAAAATATTACAGTTGACATACAAAAAACAAGTTGAATATTTTACTCATTCTGATTTTGTATGCGTACAATTACGAAGGTATACATATAAAGTGATTGGTCTCATATAGTACGCAATGCACTTCAATTATCATTTTAATGCGAATACCGTTCCGTTTTAGTTTGCCTCTTTTCGAAACGAAACAAAGTGGCAATGTACTGAATGATATTTTATACTGTTTGGTGAAAAAGCTCACATAAACGTCTCGAAGACATCAAGTGAACTTTGTTACAACCTAGTATTGTTTCAAATTGAGTGAAACCAGGCCAAACATTGTGGTGTTATGAGAAATCACTCAGCATATTTATGAAAGGCACAGTGCTGGTCAAAAATAACACAGAAAGCACCTGCTTGAGCTATCGGCATAATTTTTGTCCTGACTGGCGCAGTTATCTTTCTTTATATGTATATTTGTACATATATGTGTGCATTCAACATTAAGCGTACATACAAAAGAATACTATTTAGTTATTTATAATAGAGTTACACAATGAAGAACAAACATAACACACAAAGTTATTGAGTGAGCTTCTTGTGCCATGTTTGTCCCGAATCGTGTAGTAATCTGTTGTCAGAATATGTTAAGCGTTCCGTGTAACGTACGACAAAAAAGGAGTTGCATAATGCAGGTCAAAGCTAACGCAGAAAGCTGCTAAATGAGCTTTCTACGCACATTTAATCCTGAGTTATGCTGTCATTATAAAGCTTAAAAATAATACACTCAAAAAAGAATATAACATCAATACGATAATAATTATATAAATAATACGGGAAAAAAAGCAACACAGAAAGCTCTTATGTTAGTTTTCTGTGCAACTTTTATCGCAGACTGTTCATTCATTTTAATATCTATTAACAGTATACATTAAATTTAAACCCCATACGAGTGTATATTATTTACAATTTCTTTAATAATGGGGTTACACAATTCCGATAAAAAAACCGGAGAAAGCTCTTAATGAGCTTTCTGTATAAGTTTTACCCCGCGCCGCCATGCAGTCAACTATTGTAATACATGTATATATTTGCATTCAACATAATTAAACAACTTGGCTTTGGTTTAAACTGGCGAAAATCTAGGCGTACACCTTTTCCATCGTCCCTGTGAGTGACCGGATTGCTCATCCATATATACAGGGTGTTTCATAATATCTGTCCTTATTCTAAACGGCAATATTTTCTAAATAGGTCTATAGAAATAATTGTGAAAATAATCTGCTTAACAAGGACATAATAAATTTTCAGTTGATGTATGGTAGCGAATGGGTTACCTCTATACGTGTTAATTAACAGCAACTTCTTGTCTACAGCAGATATTCGATATGACGTCCATTTTGTCTGATTATGACGTCAAGCCTTTGCTTGAAATTGTCAGTCACATTCCTGCACACATTTCTGGAAATTGTGCGCATTTCTCGACGAATTACAGCTTTAGGTTAATATGTACTTCCTGGCCTAGGAGTGTAGACCCTTTATTTTAGAAGCCCCCGCAAGAATAAAGTAAATGGAATTTAAAAACCAGTGAATGTGGTGGCCACTTGCACTCAGTCCTGAATGAGATAAATCTGTCACCAAAAGTTTGTGAAAGCCAGTCAATCACATCACCAGTCGTTGAAACTTTATAAGGTGTAAGCTCTAAGTCAAATTGTATATGCTAAATAGACGCTTATGGCATCTGTGTAGTTTGTAATATCACCTAACACTCTCCTTACTGACCTTTGTGGAGTTTCAACGATTGCAGTTGTCAATTGCTCCAGGTTTTCTGAAGTCTTGGCAGACCTTGGACGTCCTGTGCCTGTATGCCTTCTGTCTTCTACTATACCCGAATCCTAAAATTGCTTAACAATTCGCTGGATATGCTTTGTATAGAATGATCCTAGCTCTGGGTGATTTTTTTTTTATAGTTTTGACAATAGTTTTATGAGATTTACATTGATAGTAAAGCTTACTGACTTCACAACACTGTTCTTTTGACGGTGCCATCTTCAAATAACCACCGACAGGCAATGACGTCATAATGACGTCATGACGTCATAAATGTTCCCGTACTGATGTACAGATAAAATGTTATTCAAAGTACTTGAGAATGATGCATAATTAGTTCTTATATCTTATAAACTGATTGTGCTATTAACGTTTAGAATAAGGACAGATATTATGAAACACCCTGTACATTGCTTCCTTTATTATCCTGGTTTTATAGTCACTTATAATTACTGCCCCTCACAGTCTATCTCATGAGTACATGATCCGTAATGAATTTATGTTTGTTTTACTGTTTTCTTTATGATCTTGTGTTTGTGTTGTTTTATTTTTTGTTCCACATAATTCATATGATCTTTCAATCTTGTCCTGCATTTCCTTCCTATCTCATCTCTGTAGACATTGTCACAGGGCTTGCAAGGTATTTTGTATACAATTTCAATCTTGTTTATCCTTAGGGTGCACCATAATGTTTCTTATGTTCTGTTGTGGCATAGTTGTAGTAGTAAGGGGGGATCGTTGTTGGTAGGGCCGTTGTAGGGAGGGAACACTGTACTCTTCTTTGAAGAAGCTTACAGGAAATCAGAGACAGGTGGTTGCTAAATGCAAGGACAACTATTGAAGAAAGCGTTTGCAGGAGCTTTCTGCATTACTTTTTATCCTTCATTTAGCAACTACCTGTTTAAGCACCTGTCTACAGTGGAGAAAACGTTATTCTTTCCCAATAAACGCGTTTACGCTAAAACTACCGGTATTATTCCCATTGCTAACAGTTGGGAGCCAGATAAGACGCCGGGTAACCCGGTGTCTGATCAGGCTCCAAACTGTTTGCCACTCAGATTTAAAAAAATCAGTCAGAATTATCAAACAATTGTCATTTTATACGTTTTATACGTTTAGTGCTTTGCGTTTGCGTTTCGTTTACGTTTAAACGGGAAAGAATAACGTTTTCTCCACTGTATGAGCATTGTATTGAGTAATCGTGTAATACACGTTTTACTGTAGTAGTAATAATAATAATAATAATAATAATAACGACTTTATTTCATGTGGATTACATTTTTGGTAACAAACAAACAAACCAATTTTCAATATGGTCCACAAACAAAATTAACATACATGTATATACAACACGCATTATGTGAGACGGGAACAAAAACAGTATTTTTAAACCTTTGCAAACAGAGTGGATCCAGAAAAGACAGAACCTGTAGGAGCTCTACACAGGGACTACTCTGTTTACTTAGAGAATTTTAAAGATCAAACTGAAAATAATAATCCATTAGTGTCATACTGTTCACGATTTGTTATTTACATATGAATATTCAATATATATAGGCAATATAAAGCGAACATAATACGACGTTTTAACAAGTAGGAAATATCTAGACCGGTTAAATTATATATCAAAAGAGATACCACAGATATTTAAAACCCTTTAATCAATGGTTTATTTCTAGTATTGAAGAGAGGTGACCACTTAAACCAGGTTGAAAGTAAAGCAAAGTGAGCCCAAATGTGCGTTCTGTTATACTTTAAGCCTGCTTCAAGATATCATCTACTAGAGAACAGAAAACATTAATTATGATACATATCTATGGAGTAAAGGGTTAAAACAACATGCAGGTATGTTAATGATCAAGTATCTATATGTCTATTGTAGTTGCCATAACACATAGAAGCCCTAACAAGCACCTAAGACTCTGGTCAGCGATTAACCCTAGCTCATCGCATTTTCAAAAATGCCCCTCCTTTTAGGAATATTAATCAAATCATTTACTCGAAAGTAGAATACATGTATTTTAAAACGTGGAATTTTATCTATTTCAGAATCATTTCTTTTCCTAGCAAACAATGTATACTCTGATCAGAGAGCTCCTTATGGAGGTATCTCATCTGGGTCTACATTTTCAGCAAAAACTACTACATATGTATCGACATAATTAGCAGGCTAAAGGTTAATAGTGTAACAGCCGGCCAGGGGCTCAATAGCCAAAACAAAGCCAACATGAAACCAGTAGAAACCATCGCAATATTAACATTAACGCACATGGCATAATTCAAGTTTTGAAGACGGGTGGTCAGTTAAAGCAGGCTGAAAGTAAAGCAGAATGCGCATTAAGATGCATTAAGCGCTACTTTCAGCCATCATTACGTTACCATTAGCTAAGATAATAGATCTAGCAATTATTTTTAATCAACTTTTGTAAATAGATATGACTGCATAAATTGAAAGCGTTAAAAGGCGTTTCTATGTGGTTATGTGTCAAATAGTGCGATGGTTAGACTGGAACAGGTCTAAGGAAAAGCGATATAAAGCCATATTAAACGAAATGTACAGCTTACGTCAGCTGCAAACTACAATATGCGGGATGTAGAAAACTTGGTGCATTGTAATACATTTCCTAAACAGTAATTTAACTTTTTTATAAATCTAAAATTATACATGAAGTGGAAAATGAAACTTCAATCCCTGAGTAGCAAATATTCATCACTAAACTAAATTTTGAAGCATTATAAGTGACTACACTATGTGCCTAATTTAACCCATTTAAGGTATGAAGTCTTAACTGTATGTGTAGTAGTTTTGACTTGCTTCAGTAACGTGTATTAGCTGTTGGATACAGAGGGTAATGTTACAAGTGAATCATAGTTTGTTCCCTCTCTGCAACGGCCCTCACAACAACGGTTCCCTCCTTATAAAGACGATTGCCGCTGTTCCCACATCAATATAATTATGTCCAACCTTTTCACGGCTGCAATATAATCTACTTAAAATTGTCGTCTGCTGTTTTTCTCAAATTTACATATGAGCCATTTTGACAGAAAAAACCATAATGACGAGTGGCAAACAGCTTGAATCCAGATCAGACGCCGCGTAACGCGGCGTCTGATCTAGATTTAAGCTGTTTGCAAATGTAAGCCAATCTCCCTCCCTACAACGACTCCCTCCGAACAACGCACATATTTTTGTCTCCCATAGGGTGTCGTTGTAGAGAGGGAGCGCTGTAGTTTGTTCTATAATTGTGTAAAGAAATTAATTTTACATAAAAATTGATAAACTATTTCTGTGTTTTCGTCCTACCAAGAGTATTAGGGGCGCCGTGTTACTTTTATTCACATTTGGTGATATCACTCATTCAATAGGTGATATCACTCATTCGAATAGATTATACCATATATTCAAATATGTGATATCACCTATTTGAATAAGTGATATCCTATAATTCAAATAGTTGATATCACATATCCCAATTAATACCTCAAAATAGAAATGAAAATCTCAAGCAAATCTCAGGGTGAGTTTTTGTTATACTTGGATGATGTAAATGACCATAAGTTTTCATATGAGTTCGATTATGACTGTAACCAGACTTATAGGTCAAGAGTTATATGCCCTTTCTATGTTGAACATGCCATATCTTATTATACTTGTTCATACTTCATATAAGCATACGCTCTTGAAGGAGTGCAATTATTGTTGAAATTTTATCATTGTGGCAATAATTATTTACCCTTGATGTACTTAGAAATGTTAGAAAAGGCTTTATTTCAATATTGTTTACGCTATATTGTGTACAAATTTGAATGGATATTGCTAAAACTTCGTAATACTATATATAGCTATAAGGTCTTAGATGAGTTCAATTATAATCGAAATAGGTTGAATTACTCAATAGTTATTTGCCCCTGGTTTGTTGAAAATGCTACATTGAACGTGTTTTACACTATAGCAACTACAGTTTCCAGTGGATTTTGATTTCCCTTGCACATAACGTACATATAATCATAAGTTCTTGTTAAGTGCAATTATTGTTCAAATCAAGTCATTGTGTCAAGAGTTATCTGCCACTGATTTACTCTGATATGCTAGAAAACGCTTATTTTAGCCTTGTTTTCACTCTAGTGTGTAAAAAATTGAATGTATTTTGATAAAAGTTTGTCAAACTATAAATGGCTGTAACGTTTTGAACAAGTGTGATAATGATTAAAGGGAAATGGAAGCTGGAGATAAATATCTTTTAAATGAAAGATATTGAAAAAAAATCGCCTTCTGCCTTTGAAATTTTGAAAAATAATAAAAAATGAAGTAGTTAGAGCCGTTTAAACTTTGTGATATATGACTGTGCAAGCGACCATGGGGGCCGCCATTTTGTTTAACCTGTGTGACGTAACTAAGTCCGGTTATAGCGAGTCTAACCGGGAATGCCGTAGAGTGCGCGGAATTTACATCGATAACATTAATAAACTGAAATACTGAGAAAAATTGGGCATGTAGAGGAAGGTAAAAACACTTTAGAACTTCAGTGTTACGATTTCGATCCTAAATTATCAGAGAATGTAATATTAGAAGACAGAGACTACGACGGGTCGGGCGAAGAGAAAGCGCATTCGCCGGACGAATTTGCGACTGCAATACTTGTGTATAAATGCCTACAAAGGAGGTTAATACTTGCTGAAGAACAAATGAAATGACGATTGGGTGTCTTGGTGACAATGAGTGCATAGCAGAACCATCAAAATTTCGAGCTATTAGTGCTTAATCCAGCCATACTTGAGGTAGCGTATATCAGGCAAATATCATAGGACACCGGAATCGGGCACGGATACTCTTGATAATATTTGCATACTGGTTGTGAATAAAGGCATCGAAGCCCTGTGGCTTTCGAAAAAAGTTTCTCCGATATATTTAGTCTTATCTGTTAATATTTCCGTAAATATTAATCATAAACATCGGCTCCAGGATATCTTCGTTTTTTACGGGGCTACGACTAAAACACGAGCAGATAAAGACGATAATACATGTGCCGATTTTTATAACATCCAGTCAGAGACAGTGCATAGCCATATGGCTATACACTGTCTCTGCATCCAGTACAAAACGGATGAGGTATTACGTATTTAATAAAATAAGGGGGATCAAATTATTTTTCTGGTCTGTTATGAATTTTCCGTGACGTTTAACATCGGTTCTGGTCCTCAATCGGACATACATTTTTTAGAAAATAGACCATTTATTCTCGGTATCGCAACATCCGGGAACTTTCGTACATCCAGGTCTCAATCACAGAGTTTCTCAATACCTCATTTGGATCCAAACTGTTGCTGACCTTTAAGTACAGTCAGTTTTGATTCCGATCTGGGTCCTAACTGTTTGTCAGTCTCTCGTACGGATAAAAGTTTCTTCAATGAGCTTTTCAATACATTCAAACCTTAGTTTGGATTTTCAATCACAGAGTTTCTCAATATCTCAGTTGGATCCAAACTGTTGCTGAACTTTTTGCACAGTCATTGACATGACAAATGTGGAATATCATTTTATCATCTAGCAATTGAGACTGGCAATGTCTGATTAAGATCCAAACTGATTAATTGTCTGCTGAACAAAGTATTTGATATTCTGATCTGGGTCAAAACTGAACGCTCTAGATAACGTGACCCGAGTGCTCATTCATTGTATTAATGTCGTTTTTTACTTATCGTTATATATCTTGAGCTTATATAAAGATCTATGAAAATCATAATCGAAACAGATTCAGGACATATTTCAGCAGGCGGCTTTGATCTAGATCGCATTTTATGCTGACATTCATCATCAACCACTAATCAATTAAGCTGCCTTGCAAATTGTACGATATGGACCGGAAATAATTATACACAACCCCTTTCTGCCTAAGACCCCCTCTGTGAAGAAGTAAGAAGCTTTAGGCCTGCAGGGCATAAATATCCATATTACGTAATCTAATTAGGCGCACTTGTCAAACAGGGTTGTGATTTTAAACACAGGCTAGCAATTTGGCTACTCAAATATGCGATTACACGCCACGGGCCTTTTACCCTGTTTCTACTTCTGAAAATATGTGACCACTTAAAACAGGTTGAAAATACTTTCAGCCTGCTTTAAGCTTTTATCTGCTAAAATATAGAAAATATTTCTTATGATTTTTATTTGTGACAGTATGATATTGAAACTATTTTCTTCAGTATATGAAGGAATTAATTAAAGGCGTTAAAAGGAGTATTTATGGGGGAAAGGGTTACATCAAAACAAAAAAACCAAGATCTTTAAAAAAAAAGAAAAAAAGAATATTGGACACTTCTAGCTCTTGTGGTTTTGTATTGATCTAGATGTGTATGCTGCTTTTTTAAAAAGGCTAGAGTCTACCATAAAACTCGAATTTAAATCTTAAATTAAAATTCATTTAGGCCTATCTAAAAGTTGTTTGAATTTTTTTCTACAGAAATGACGACTGTAAAACTACACCCAGAAATAAGAACGATATAACTAGATCAAATCAAAATCGGATTTGGACTCAAGTAAGATCGCTCTATCAGATCGGGATCTAGAGAATCGCGATGATTAAATTAAGAAAGAAAAAACCGATCTAGATCTACCCGTACAATATGTAGATCTTAGGTAATGAGACTTTTTTCATTAAGAATTTCTGTAGCGTTGAATTCCTAAACCGAGACGAACCAGCTAGAAAATGCTGATTTGTAAACGAGTTGGTAGATCTAAGCCAGTTCAACATTTAGGTCTAGATCAGCACAATATCGCACTGATTATCAGATTTTTTTTATTGTAGATCTAGATCTATTATTATAATCATCAATCAAGGTATTACATATACATGACAACATGTACTGGAACTAGTTTCTTCAGGAGTAATAATTTGGAAGCGTAAAAAGGCATATTTCAGGGATAGTGGATACCGGATGTCGCCATACTCTACTGTTAGCCATTTCGCAGCATTGTTTTCCCAGATTCTATAGCTGGTAATTGGAACGGACATTTCTTTAAGCCGATTAAGGGCATGGTACACCAAAACGGCTCTCCTATATAACTTATATAAAATGCGTCATTTCCAAGGTCCAAAAAATACAATTTTTATTCCAACCACAGGTGCTACCCTATATTTCCTACAAAGATCCACCCTTGCACAAGTGAAAAATGCAGAGAAAACAGGGGGTCATGTGGCATATAAGAAAAATCTCTTGGCTTCAGTGACATGACCCCTGTTTTGCTACATTTTGAAATAGGCACCGGCTAAAACAGGGACATGTCACTTCAGCTCACATAATTTCTCCAAAAACCCATCTATTATGACAGAAAGTCTTTGTATCTATTCTCTAGCACCCATGTATTAAATAAAAAGCTCAAAATAGTAAATATTTCTTGACAAAAAGCTATTCTGAGGCAAAAAGTTTGGCACTATTTCTTTGCCGGACTTCTTTCGACTACACCATGAAGCACTTCCGGTCTATTTGGTGGCCCTATACCTTAACGATAGCTTCTGATCGTTTCTTCATCTACACGACCTTTCAAGTTCATCATAATCAATATGAATATACCATCTATCTATTATCTTTTTTTTAACTGTATGAGCCCTTGAATTAAGCTTGCCGTTACCCTTACTGACGAAGTGTGAAATGTCCGTCCAAGTTACAGTGGTTGAGTGAAAGAGCCAATCAGCGTTTAGGCCTTTGTGTCGTCACTAGTTCTTTCTTTCTCCCAAATTGCCTGACACTTCTCTTCTTCATTTTTTCTTTAAGTTGCGGAAGTGTCAAACCATCAACTTTTGACTCTGATTCCATATTTGTTTCTACATTGTTCGCTGTGAGTTCTGGGACCGGGTACAGTGGTGACCGTATAGAATGTAGAAAGGGATAACTGACTGCTATTTACCATTAAACCACCATATTTTACCAATCGCCAATCTATCAGTGCTTTCAGCGCTTTGATTTATGGTTTTTATAATTTTTCCGTGTTGAAAGGGTCCACTAGTCACCGAACCTTTAGTCCAAGTTTCAATTACACCAGCTGGGTTGTATTTTGTTTCATCTTTATCAAACAGTATCCCTATGTAATACAGTAGTCAAACACGCACGTTCAAGTTACACTCAAAGTCGCTAGCTTTTCTATTCTTCACAATCTTTGAACAAGTAAAAGAAATCAAATATTTAGTGACGGCGCCGGTGATGGACTAAATTACCAAGGTACCCAATTAGACTGGTTCTGGTTTCTAATGTTAGAATAAAACCACGTTTGGGTTTCGTTTCCAACAAGATGAGAAGGGTTGGTATTTCATGGACCTTTATTATAGCCGAGTTGGGTTTAAGTTGCGTTAAAGAGACTCGCAACCAGATTTAGCATTAAAAATAGTAATTTGTAAATATATGTGTCAAACGCTTATAATTAAACGGTTTAGTTTAGGATAAGGAATTATGTTTAAAAAAATTGAGCTCTGATGGGATTCGAACCCGCGGCCCGGTATGGGCGGACAGAAGGCAAAATAAGGAAACCGCTTAGACCACTGGGCCACGGAACTATTCATATATCTCAAATCGATTTAACGTTTTTCAGTGTGTAGCGATAGAAAGTACATACAACTACATCATTCGGCTCGGGTTTATGTCTTAGCCCGTGATCAATTTCTATAGCGTATTTCGACGCTATGGATAAAACGATAGAAAATATCTAAAAAAACTAAGATTTGAAGACTTTTCTAGATGGTGTTTTTTAGACTGGTCATATTTTTCCAATACCAGTCTTCCAGATGTACGATAATGCTACCCTTTTGGTTATATTTGAGTTTATTTTATTTTTTTATTTTTGCAAATGCACCATCTGGTTGCGAGTCGCTTTAAAACATTAAGCCTATATAGTGACGAGTATTCTTATCCTTTGCAACAGTGTACCTGTGAAGAGTAAAGTCTACTATAAGAACCCACTGACCATGGTCTACACTGCTTGTCGTTTTGAAATATATCGCATAAAAGGACCCAATAGTAATAAAATGGACTGATATATACACCTAATTGGTAGCTCGAATTGTCTATTAAAGGTCTCTTGTGCATTAAACACATGTCACGGGGCTGCCAAAAGTTGACATGAAAAATTCCAAAGATTTCCAAATTTGCATTTTTCCAGTGCGGTTTTACGAATCGTTCCTTTACCCCATAGTTTTTTTCTTGTTTTGTTGACATGCGACTACTTAAAGCAGGCTGTAAGTAAAGCAGAATGCGCCTTAGGGCGCATTCTGCTTTACTTTCAGCCTGCTTTAAGCTACCACGTACTAGGAAAAATCCGGAGATTTAGGAAAAATCCGGAGAAATGGCAGCCATGATTGTCACTGAACTATTAGGAAATTGGTATCAGTATACGATATAGCCTTCGGCGAATTCGAGGATTAATCAATGGTTTTAATTTGCTTTCAAAGTTTAGCTGAAAGAAAATAATATTTGGCAATTTTCATTTGCTTAGCAGGGGACAGTTTTGAGGCAAAGTGATAAAGCAGAATACAGGATGCAATGAAATTTGAGACCGAGGTGAATAAGAACAACTATACACCAAGCAGTCAATCTCAAATTTAGTTGGAATTTAATACTTGGATGGTGCAAACCGGGCGTTTTTTGTTTCCTTTTCGTTTCGCAGTTTGAGTTTGGCTAAAACAGTCTCGCAGATACGAACACTCGTTAGAATGTATGTGCTATGTGTTAAAGCCAGCTGGCTGCTTAACGTTTGTTGAATGTAAAGCAACAGAAAGCTCCTTTGTGAGCCCTTTGGTTTACTTTAATCCTGTTTTAGTCGTCACCTGCATTTAACAACATCAACGAGCTTTAGTTGCAGTAGACGCTACATAACCAGGTTTGTTGTACTCGTTTAATATTAAATAGTGACTTCCAAGTTTCTCAAATATCAATGTCCTAGCCAGAACGTGTCGACTCTTCGCCTACAACAATACAAAGTGGACAACACATTATTCTCCACCGTTTATAGGCAAACGTGCACTACAATAAAAAAGAAAATACTTGTTTTTAGAAATTTCTACTGAATCACTTCAAGCTGAGTGGCAAACAGTGTGTAGCCTGATCAGACACATGTTCCATGGCTATAAATGGTTTGAGTTGAGTCTGATATCGTTATCAAATATTTGATTGGTCAGATTTGAGCGAAAACTCAGATCTGACCAATCAAATGCTTGAGAAAGATATCAGACTCAACTCAATCCCTTTATAACCTTAGACTCGGGTTATCCAGCGCCAAACTGGGTGCAATTGACATAATGGTTTTCGCCCACACGCGTTTATTTGGGAATATAACGTTCATTGCGCGAAACAAAATGTTGAAAATATGTGCCGAGTTGAATGGTGAACATTTTAGATGTATCATTTAAATAAGGACTCAACATTTGTTTATCTATACCTCCGTACGTAAACATTTTGCACCGGTGGTTCCAGTGTCCTCGATTGACAACTCCTAACTCCTCGTCTGACACCGTTTAACGCTTTCAACCCTACAGCCCTCTGTAGAGATTGCTGATTGCCTATGCAAACAGTGTTGACCCTGATCAGAGGGCTCCTATAGGAGCCCTCTGATCAGGGTCTACACTGTTTAATATTTTCATTGTTTTTTGTTGTCATACCAAAACATGTAACAGTAGACTGGTTCAAAATACCTGTACTAGAAGAGTCCAAAAAGGTTTATTAATACCCACATGAGAAATTTAGGGTTGAAAGGGTTAAAATGTACAAGTATGTATTTATATATTGTGAGTATGCAAAAAGCGTCGAAAATCACCATTTTAAACTTTGTAATTCTTTTATGTAGGCTACATAAGCGGACACACTATGCATAAGGTAACATACATGCTAAATACCGATTTGCCCTTAAAAAGAATTCTGAAGGGTAGAGTAGAAAAAAAAATCTCAAAATGTTTTAAAAATGTTTAGCAGTACAACGGCTGTATATTACGAAGCGTGAAATGTCAACAACTCGCACTACATGAACTTCACTTTAAACTAAAACTGATTGATTGATTGAGTTAGGATTTACGGCACCACGACACATACAATAGTCATATCGCGCCGAACAATACTGATTTAATTCAAGGCGATGTTTTATCTTTAAAAGACATATGTTTAGATACAGTTGAAGTTAGCCACGTTTTGACGTTGGAATACCGGTTTGCTCGACTTAAGCGAGAGCGACTTATTGAAATTCAACTTATTAATACTGGTACGATTTAAGCAAGTTCGAGGTGTCGAGTTTCGACTGTATACCTTAAAGGGGATAGGATAGTCAACTCTGCTTAAATACATAAAGATGGTATATGGATGCGAGGATTGTCTTTCTTGAATACTGTATAACAAAAGGAAAATCTTTAATTACAAATCAAACGATAATTTTTTTCTGTTTTACATCTATTTCTTTCTGAAAAACTATTCAATCAAACGTATTTTTGAATAGAATGGAAAACTATACATTATTTGAGTATTTTATGTTATTCAAGTTTTTATGAAGAAAAACAAAACATTTTTGCAAAATTTTAATAGTTGCTAACATCTTCCTGAAATTCTTTTTTTAATTTCTTCTAATCATGAATGTTATGCATAACTGATTCAGGGCTGCCATTTCTCCGGATTATTCCTAAGTACCGGTATTCGGATTTTTTCCTAGCAGATATTAGCTTAAAACAGACTGAAAGTAAAGCAAAATGCGCCTTCAGGCGCATTCTGCTTTACTTTCAACCTGTTTAAGCAGCCATGTGTCTTCAAAACAAGAAACAGGCTATGGGGTAAAGGTATGATTAGTAAAATTGCGTCTGAAAATTTGAAATCTTAGGATTTTAATGATCAACTTATGGCAGCTCTGCTGATTACACGAGATTTTTTCTCATCAAAATTCCTAGATTACTTTGTTTTTATTTGTTTGTTTTTGTTTTGTTTTTGTTGTTGGTGTTTTTGTGGGTTTTCTTTTAAGATAGATCTTAAAGAAAACACAAAGGATACAATTTCCCCTGCATTGGCACACAATGTTTCTTAGACTAGTATTATTTTTCAAGAAAAGTTTCATAACGCCTTTCATAAATAGATCTACTAAGCGACTTAAGAAAATGGAGGCCTCCGTTGCATACTGTGACTTACTATCACTATATTCCTCACCGCTGTGGATTCGAATCCTGGTCTTGGCATTCGGATATTCATGTTGGGAAACCTTCCAGCTGGCTTCCGGAAGGTCAGTAGTTCTACCCATTCCCAATTTTTTTTTTAGAAACAGTACATAAAGGGCTTCTTGGGGTCTTCCTCCACCTGCAATTAGCTGGACTTCGCGATATTACTGAAATACTGTTAAAAGCGACGTAACATCATAAAAAATTATATCAAAGCAAAATCTTAAGAAAATGACATACAGTGTAGACCGTAATGGACGTGATCCTGTATGAATCCTCTGATCAGCCGGTAATACGATTAGGCAGAACAAATGTACTCTTCACTGGTGCACTGTTTGTAAATGACGCCTTAACGCGTCACTAGGGGTAAGTGGATTTATAGACAAAACATGAACCTACTCAATCGCCTATGGCGACGGAAATCACTGGCATATAAAACAGTTTAGATCCAGATCATTATTTCAAGCGGGATGTGGTTCACTGCTGGTGACTGAAGGACGTTTCAACTACTCAGAGATAGGTTTTCTAAAGATGCAGCTGATTTGAGATTCGTTCGTTTGCAAATGTCCAAAGGATCCTTTTATTCTCGTGACAAGGATTGTCAGGGCTGCCCTAAGTTGACATGAAAAATCCTAAGATTTCCAAATTTGCATTTTTCAAGTGCTATTTTACGAATTGTACCTTTACCCCATCGTATGTTTATAGTTTTGTTGACACGTGGAAGCTTAAAGAAGGCTGGAAGTAAAGCAGAATGCGCCTTAAGGCGCATTCTGCTTTACTTTCAGTTAAGGCGCATTATGCTTTACTTTCAGTCTGCTTTAAGCTACCATGCACTAGAAAAAAATCCGAAGATTTAGGAAAAATCCGGAGAAATGGCAGCCCTTGATTGTTATTTGATGTATATTAATATGTTCATGTAATGATAAGCTTCGACCTTTTAAACCAGTTTCTATACTAAAGCACATTCGTTAACTCATTGAGCCTAGTGACGCATAAATGCGTCTTTTCCAAAAGTGTGCCTGTGAAGAGTACACTTGTCATAGGCAAAAAGTGAAGTCCCTGATCCGAGGGCTCCTACATTAGTTGTTTGTAATTTTGTTAAATATTGTAAGAATCAACCCTAAATAGTCGAAAATGGACCAGCCTTTCTTGCCAACTAGAATTGTCTATTGGAAGTTTCAGGAGGTAATGGGTTAAGGTGTCTCTATGTATACTTTACAATTAAGTTATATCAAGATCAGAAAGCTTCGGCTGATTTTGGTTTCGAGTTTTTGCTAACGTCCACAGCATCTTTTTATTCTCGTGACAAGGACTATTTATACATATTAGATCTATATCTATTTTTATGTTATGTGAATCGTTGCCCTGTTTTAAAACAAGTTTTTTTTTATCTAGGCGCATTCATTAGGGTGCCTCTACGTATTCCCTACATTTAAGTTATATCAAGATCTGATATCAAACGTATAATAACAACAAAATGTTTATAGCTATAATGTCGAAGAGCATGGATTCTGGTGTTTATGAAGAATCAATAAATTAGAGAGAGCTATATACCTTCGACCAAGAGCCTAACCGTGAGCAAGAATGTCAAAGAGCAGAGAGTCTGGTGGTTATGGAGAACCAGGAAATCAAAGAAAGCTAGACATTGTCTTGAACCAAAAGCAAAGCCGTGATGACTTGGAATTAGAGAAAAAACTAGAATGAGAGAAAACAAGAGGGTCATGACCCACAAGTCGCTCACCTGAGAACATTGTACCTAAGCTGACTGGGCAAAACAATATCGTGATATATATAGCTATAAAAAGAGTTTTAAAGGTTTTCCCATATAAGTCTATATAAAACTTATATAAGCCTTGGGGCAGGGCCAAATTTGATCAAAGGGTCATAATTTGAACAATCTTGGTAGAGGACCATAAGGCAAAGCTACAGGTCAAATATAAATGAGCTGGGCCTTACAGTTTCAGAGAAGAAGTTTTTTTTTTAAAGATTTTCCTATGAAAAACGAATAAGTCGAGGGTGGGGCCATTTTTGGCACGGTGGTCAATATGTGAACAATCTTGGTAGAGGATCACAAGGCAAAGCTATGTGACAAATATTAAAGAACTGGGCCTTACAGTTTCAGAGAAGAAGAAATTTAAAGGTTTTCCTATATAAGTCTATGTAAAACTGATAAGCACCGGGGTGAGGCCAATTTTGACCCGGGGGTCATAATTTGAGCAATCTTGGTAGAGGACTATAAGGCAAAGCTACATTTCAAATTTAAATGATCTGGGCCTTACTGTTTCAGAGAAAAATATTTTTAAAGATTTTCCTATGAAAAACTGATAAGCCCAAGGGCGGGGCCATTTTTGGCCCAGGGGTCATAATCTGAACAGTCTTGGTAGAAGACCATAAGGCAAAACTACATGTCAAATTTGAAAGATCTGGGCCTTACAGTTTCAGAGAAGAAGATTTTTAAAGATTTTCCTATATAACTCTATGTAAAACTGATAAGCCCCGGGCGGGGCCAATTTTGACCCGGGGTCATAATTTGAACAATCATGGTAGAGGACTATAAGGCAAAGCTACATTTCAAATATAAATGATCTGGGCCATACAGTTTCAGAGAAGAAGATTTTTAAAGGTTTTCCGAAGAAAAACTGATAAGCCCAAGGGCGGGGCCATTTTTGGCCCAGTGGTCATAATTTGAACAATCTTGGTAGAGGACCATTAGGCAAAGCTATATGTCAAATTTTAGGCATAAAGATCTAGGCCTCACAGTTTCAGAGAAGAAGATTTTTAAAGGTTTTCCTATATAACTCTATGTAAAACTGATAAGTCCGGGGGCGGGGCCAATTTTGACCCGGGGTCATAATTTGAACAATCTAGGTAGAGGACTATAAGGCAAAGCTACATGTCAAATATTAATGATCTAGGCCATACAGCTTCAGAGAAGAAGATTTTCAAAGGTTTTCCTAAGAAAAACTGATAAGCCCTAGGGCGGGGTCAAAATTTGAACAATCTTAGTAGAATATCATTAGGTCAATATACATACAAAATATAAAAGGTCTGGGCCTTTTGGTTTCTGAGAAGAAGATTTTTAAAGATTTTCTTAAGCATTAAAAGTTGTCTATACGGTCATGTTAGAAAATCTGGTCCCAAAGCAAGGGGAATAACTCTAGCCAAAAACTTTGAACAACATTTCGTCCCCCCTTGTTACTGATGCTTCTGACAAAGTTTGGTTGAAATCGGGTCAGTGGTTTCTGAGTAGATGTTGTTTGAAAATGTGGACGGACGACGGCAGACGGACGCCGGACGACGGACGGAATACATGTAGTATCACAATAGCTCATCCTGAGCCGAAGGCTCAGGTGAGCTAAAACCTAGTAACAAGATTATACATGTCATTAACGCAAATTTGGCCACTCATACTGTATAAACCTTTTTCTTCGTAGACTTTAACTGTTTCGCTTAAGTCGTTTCGTCTGCTTAAACCCTCATACCGCCAAAATATCTGCATTGGTAGTTTCGTCCGTTTTATTTTTAAAGTCAGATTTAGGGTGTTTTGACTGAAAGAAAATGTCCATACGAGTGTGAAATAGTTTGAATCCTGATCAGACGCCGCGTTACGCGGCGTCTGATCAGGATCCAAACTGTTTTCAAAGTATCATTTTAGCGCCATTGGCATCGAAAGAGTTAAACACTTTTTTCCTTACTTAAAAACGACCTAGTTTAACCACGCCTTGTTAAGACATATGTAAACTCCAAACAGTCAGTTTATTGATGAAGAAGACCAATTTAATTCCAGAAAGGTATGCATACGTTTATCAATTTCTGCCTGCTTCAAACAACAAACTGTCTTAGACTATTAACCCATAGACTACTTCTTGAGTTAAAGAAAGGCAACAAATTAACGAATGGGAAAGTAAAGCAGGATGCGTCTGAATGCCCATTCCCCTTTACTTGTCTTTAGTACAGGAATAAATGAAAGGCCTAGAATTGTGTTACTATGGGAGAATGCGTTAAACCGTAAAATAATATGAAGTATAATATTTATGCTGCGTATTTCATTTACATTCTCATTAAATAAACGTTTGTTATATATTACTGTGACTACCCGGAAGTTGTGGTCAGCGTTTTAGCCTTGTTCCGAGTTTTGTGTCAGTTCCTTCTTTCGATATTCTCAGTCCGCAAGTTAGCGTTTGAAGAAGAAGAATGAAGCACTAGATGGAATCTACAAAAAAACCGGTGAGTGGTGACATTATTAATTTCCTACTTCATAGTTCCGAGGTTCAACTTCCAACTTCAAAGTTCTAAGTTTCGACTTCTAAGTTCCGACTTCCAAGTTCCAAGTTCTGGCTTAAAAGTTCCAAGATCCGACTTCACAGCTCCACGTTTCAACTTCCCACTTCCTAAACTGTTTGGTTATTATCTGAGAATTCTATCCGTTCTCGTGACGTCATATTTTAGCACCTTTTATTTTACATGTCACTTTGTGTGAGTGTAAATTTCAGTGTGTATTGAAAGTTTAGACAAGAGTGATATTGTTGGATGTGCGCAAGTGTGTTAATTATCTGGTATACATAAGGCATCTGACCAGGGTCTAAACTGTTTGAAACGTCTGTTAATTCTTTTCATAACAAATATATTTGCCTCTCCCTGCGTATCAGCTTTTCGAATATGTTTGTATTGACCATGTAATTTGTATACATGTAGCACATTGTGCTCATAGATACAGGCAAATTTGTAGCTATATAAAGATATGACTGCTAAATGTAAACTAAGGTAAAGCACAAAGCTCCTTTTAGATCTAATTGGATTCTGGTTTAAATTTGTTCTGTATTAAACTTCCTTCAGTATGTGTTGATCACTCACACGTAGACTTACTATCAATTACTGCATATTGTATGCATGGGCTGAGAATGAAACTCGCAAGTTGAAAGTCGGAAGTAGGAAGTTGGATGATTGAAGTCGGAACTTAGAACATGGATGTCGGAATTTGGACAATGGAAGTCGGAATTTGGAAGTCGGAACTAAGAAGTAGGAATTTGGAACCCGGGAGTTAACAATATGCAATAACTATATGGTAAATTACCCTGGAAGTGAGAAGTAAGAACTTGGAAGACGGAAGTATGAATTGAGATTTTAGAATATCACCAGCGGGCTTTCGTAGGAATCTGTTCGAATCTGTGTACGGTTAGACGGTTTGTTTGTTTGTTAACGTCTGTTTCTGCCATCTATGTTCGCCCCAAAGAGCGAAGAGCGGATACAGAAAACCACTGGTTATTTTGGATGCGATATGTAAAGCACTAACACATCGAACCTCGGGGCGCCATATGACCATTTCATGTGTGGTGGTGCCGTAAAATATCAATCAATCGAATCTCGGTTCATTAAATCTCATCCGAAGGACTTGGTCAGGCGGGGAATCGAACTCATGGTCCGTGGTACAGCAGTCGGGTGTGCTACCACTGGACCACCGGTTTGTAAGTTTAAACTGTTTATGTATCATAGAGGTTCAGAAATGTTAAAACAATAATTGTTCTTTAGCCTAGTGCATTATTTCGGTCGGATGTTCGGTATTTTTACTATTAGTTATACGAAACGCGTATCATGAACAGCTACGTTGTCCTTGGCGTTATATTATGTTGGGCCGGTGTTGGCAAGTTGACGTTACCATAGTAACAATAACGTTGTGCATGTGCAAGCTTCTGATGTAAAGAATTATTGCATAATGTGAATTGGTTTAATGTATATTCACACAAAATTTCAACAAAATCAATAATACAGTAAAGAATTTAGAGCACTTTTCCGCGTATTTCCTGATCACCCATCGTACTTAGAGAATAGGTTCATTTAGCAGGAATGATGCATATCTAAGAAAGTTCTTTTTACATTTTCAGCACATCTCACAGTTCACTAGTGACCAAGCTGACTGACAGTCGGCGAAACTGTCTGGGTAAATATCCAACTTTTAGCAGTGTAAAAAGAACTTTCTTAGATATTAGTTATACTAGCCCAGCGGCCTCATGCCAAAAAGTGGCAAAATCGTGCACTTTGTGGTATAAGCATGGAACTTGGCACACGTGCTTATCATGGCCTAAGAAAGTAAAATAGCTATAGTGCTAAGCTCGATTTGACCCCTGACCTCCCTGGCGGCCATTTTTAAAAATGGCCGCCACGGTTGTAATACCGGGTGCATGGCTTTAAAAAGACTTCAGGGTCTAAATCAGAGGGATTTTTGCATGTAATTGCTTGTTTCAGATAGAAATATGCTTTCCAAATCAGAGTTACTTTTGAACCAATTGTTCTTTTTAATTTTATACAGGGGTCTTTTTATTATGCTTTTCCTACAAAAAACGCGACAAATTACACCAAATTCAGGGTAAAAAGGTGTCATATTTCTAAAGATGCCCAACATAACGAAAACAACACTTGTTGTATATGTATAGAACACATAATATGCGCCAGGTGTAGGCTGCAATAATTTGAGCTCTCGAACACTTGAATATTATCAGTGTTTATAATCTACATACCATTCTCAAAATTGTCAAGAATATGCATAAAGTCTCTATGAAAGTATATATGTGGTTTTTGAGTGGAATTGCATTGTGGTTTTGCATTAATTTGAATTCTAAATTTAATATAGAAATTTCAATACAGGCACAGTCAAATATGTGCAAATTGCCTGCAGCAATGTTTAGTGATCACCTATCACAAATCACACAATACTCTAAGCATGACTTGTATAGTATCGGAAAACGAACAATAGCCAGTCTTAATCCATCTACAATGACCAGGGTGAAACAGTTAGGTATATTTCAGTACAGAGGTACCCGAGGGGGGCAATCTGGAGTGAAACGTGTATGGGACACCTATCAAGGTGTGAATATTGACAACCTGAAAACACTGCCTGAAGCCATTACAACGATTACACAGAACAGGCTAAACAAAAACGTTGACAAAATTTTCATTAATACAAAAACATCAAGAAATCTTAAACAAATTAAATGTCAATCCAATAATATCACCAAAGGACAGACTGGTCTGAAAATTTGCTGTATAAATCCAAGATCAGTGAAAAACAAAACTCTTGCTCTTTGCGACAACATTCTCACAAACAATTTCGACATAGTTGCTGTCACAGAGACTTGGCTTGGTTCATCTATTGATAAAGCCTGCATCAAGGAACTCGTTCCCAGTGGTTATCAGATCAAACTCATCCCTCGTCCTGGGCGCCGCCGTGGCGGAGGTGTCGCACTAATCTACAAGTCTAGTATTGAAATTCGCATCGTATCATCAACCAGTGACCAAGACTTCTCAACATTTGAATATATGGATTGCAACATCTTAATCAATGACTATTCCATGCGATTGGCAGTACTCTATAGGCCACCACCAACACGTGAAAATGGTCTTAAAACAAGTGTCTTCCTGGAACAAGAATGGCCCAAATTTCTTGCAAAATACGCAACAATAGACAAAAATATTATCATTGTCGGTGATCTGAACATTCATCTTGATATTCCAACAGACAAAGATTCCATCAAATTTTCCAGTACGTTAGACTCGTGTGGCATGCGACAGTTAGTCAGTGAGCCAACGCATGTTGGTGGACATACACTAGACGTTGTTATTACCAGGGACACAGACAAAATAGTTACTGATGTGGCGGTTACTGATATTGGGTTATCTGATAACATGGGTAATGTTGCACGAGACCATTTTGCAATATTTTTCACAGCTCAGGCCGCGAAACCTGCCCCTGTAAGCAAAACCATATCTTTCAGAAAATTCAGGGCAATCAATATAGACTCATTTAAGGATGACATAAAGTCATCATTTAAGGATGACATAAACTCATCATTTAAGGATGACATGAACTCATCATTTAAGGATGACATAAACTCATCATTTAAGGATGACATTAGGTCACCATATACAGTCAACAAAAGCCCACAGGGATCAGATGTAGACACACTTCTTAACACATATACAGATAAACTTGCCTTGCTTGTTGATAAACATGCACCTATGCGGACGAAGACTATAGTTTTGAGGCCTTCTTGCGAGTGGTACACTGAGGAACTGCATAAGGCAAAACACTTAAAACGAAAGCTAGAACGCAAATGGCAAACATCCAAGCTAACAGTTGACCATGGCATTTACAGACATCAGTGTGCCATTGTGAATAAATTATTGAAACATGCTAGAGTTGACTATTATTCAGACAAAATTGAGTCATGTGGTCAAGATCAGAAGAACCTATTCAAAATTACTAAAAATCTGTTGGGCAACACGAATGAAGTTGTTCTACCTTCAAGCAAACCCTCAAATGAATTAGCTCAAGAATTTAGCGACTTCTTCATCAATAAAATTAAAGACATAAGAACTGAAATGACTACACAGACGCAACCAGTTTTGAATTCATTGTGTACTGAGCCAGATTTACCTTCAACAGTGAACTGTTTGGATCAATTTATCCCTGTTACACAGGATGAAGTTAAACGGATCATACAGAGATCTCCAAATAAATCCTGTGAACTGGATCCAATACCGACGTGGCTTTTGAAACTGTGTCTGGATGAACTACTTCCAATTTTAACAGGAATAATTAATACTTCGCTAGAATCTGCACAAGTTCCAGCGTCTTTCAAAAGTGCACGTATCAGACCTCTTCTGAAAAAGCCAGGCCTTGATCAAAACATTTTAAAGAATTATAGACCAGTGTCCAACCTACCATTTGTATCAAAGATTCTCGAGAAGGTAGTTGACACGCGCTTAGAGCAACATTTAACATTAAACAATCTTCATGAAGAACATCAATCTGCATACCGCAAGTTTCACTCTACAGAAACCGCACTTCTGAAAGTACAGAACGACATCCTCCGGTCATTAGACCAGGGCAATGTCACAGTATTGGTTCTACTTGACCTATCAGCAGCATTTGACACAATTGACCACAATATTCTTCTTTCTCGCCTGGAACATCACTTTGGAGTTACAGGAAATCCGCTTAAATGGATGAACTCATACCTAAATGACCGTCACCAAACCGTGTGTATCGATGGTCACCTTTCAGAACCTGTGCTAATGCAATACAGTGTGCCACAGGGGTCTGTTCTAGGTCCCAAAAGTTACACGATGTACACAAAGCCGGTTGGTGCTATATGTCGTAGCCATGGACTGAATCACCATTTCTATGCGGATGACTCCCAACTGTACATTTCGTTCAGACCAACTGATAGTTTGACAGTAAGGGATGCCTTGAATCGTATCGAAGGTTGTCTCAACCAAATTGTGTCATGGATGCATGAAAACATGCTTAAACTCAATGCTGACAAAACCGAAGTCATACTGTTTTCCACAAACAACATTCGTGGATACACTTCTGATATTTCTATAAATGTTGGGGGTGCAAACATAAGACCATCAAACTGTGTTAGAAATCTGGGTGCCTGGTTAGACTCAAAAATGACCATGGAGCAGCATATTAACTCAGTCTGCAGGTCTTGTTATATGCAACTTAGACAAATAGGTCACATAAGAAAGTTCCTAACCTCTGATGCCACAAAGTCACTCGTGCACTCTTTAGTAACCTCACGTCTGGATTACTGTAATTCTCTCCTACATGGGGTTCCACAGACAATCTTGAGCAAACTACAACAGGTTCAAAACACAGCTGCTCGACTTATTAGTAAGACTGCTCGCCATAGTCATATCACCCCTGTCCTCAAGGAGCTGCATTGGCTACCTATTCAATTTAGAGTTCAGTTTAAGATACTTGTGCTGACATATAAAGCTTTGCATGGTCAATGCCCTGTATATATCAGACGTCTTGTACACGTATACATGCCAGCAAGAAGCCTGAGATCTCAGAACAATGCCATTAGACTCATTGTGCCAAGAAGTAACAAAGTCATGTCCGGAGACAGGAGCTTTTCAGTTGCTGCTCCCAAACTTTGGAATGCTTTGCCTGAAGGTATCAGAGACTCTGAATCTCTAGAAACTTTTAAAAGGACACTGAAAACACACTTCTTCGTGCAAATACATGGACAATAAATGTCATATTGACTGTGCATATGTAGAAATATATTTTTATTCCTGACTAGACAGAATTATATTTGTTTTATATAACTGCCAATATGCCATCTTTAAATGTAGTTATGCCTGTTTTAATGATTTATTTATTTAATTAATTATTTTTATAACGCAATGATTATGCTTTAAACTGTATAGGTAGTCTTATGAAATGTTTATTTTAATTGTTACTCTCATTTCATGTTTTATTTGTGTTTTTATAATTGTAAAGCACTTTTGAACGTATGATTATATATGAAAAAAGTGCTATATAAATATGGTATATAATAATAATAATAATATAATAACACATAATTCAAAACAATTTTAACTATAGTGCCATCATGAAAAATTTCATGTGTGGCTATGGCGGCCATTTTCCAAGATGGTCGCCAGTTAAATATACCAAACATGTCAAAATGACAATATGGACATAAAAACTTTCAAATACAAAATATTTACCTAAACTAGGTGTAAATACCTCACATCGATTCATATGTTGGTAAAAAAAACCACATGTTAATTTTATTAGGGTTATTTACCTAGAAAATGAGAGATAATTCTCCTATGTTGTTGTAATTTTGAATCTAGACCAATCGTTTTATGCAAATTTTGTTTTAAAGTTACAAATCTGCCTCAAATTTTAAGTAAAGAAATATAACAATAACATTTGGAATAGGTTTGAAGAGACAATGTCAAAAAAGTTCAAATTATCTCCCTTTTAGTAACACCATTACCGTAATGGGCATTGCTTTACATCCTCAAAACTAAAACGAAGAATAAGTCAACATAGGGAATGAAATATTAGTCACTGTGTGTTTATCTGGCATTTAACATGAATTTAACTGTAAAGGTTCTGAATGCACAAGCAAGTACGTAATTTGTCTAGTTTGAATGACGGAACAATTCATTTATTACGATCATATCTAATAACAAATGTTATCAATTCTAAACTTATCAATAGCTGATCACTCTTTCTTCTTTCATAATTCATCTAAGAGCATCTGCCATATTTACAAAGTTAAGTACAATACAGTGCCGCTTTTCTACACTTGCAGCGTTTTCGACAGCCTTTGGAGTAATTACAACACAAGAGTTCACGAGAAATCTTGCTTGCTATTGTGTCCATTCACATTTGGCTGTGGTAGCAACATGAGTGGAACAAGAGACTGGTCCAAGCAGTAACCAGCTTGGTATATGGCTCTCAATACATGATGAACTCATGCTTTATGTTTTGGGGTATATTTCTGACATCCCTGCCTTTATTAACAAACAAATCAACTCTTGCTTCATTGACACAAAATATTGGATTTGTCTTGTCATAGAACAGGGTAATGAATATCTGAAGTATGTTTATGGCTTCTTCATCACTTGAAGGTATGGTTTGCTGCATTTACCATCATCATTCTCTGTCCGTCTATGAAGACGATGAGTTGCGCCATGAAGAGTTGGGGCTAGAGCTCCAAACTTGGAGTGGCATTTGCCTGCTGCTGTTGTCACAGATGTAGTCAGAGTTTTTTTTAAAGAGCTTTCACAACCAGATATCTATAATTCTACTCTCATCTATCTTTCTTTGGTGCTTATGCTCTTTTGTCTCTCTTCCTCTGTTCTCTTATTACCCATACTGATCTGATCTTGTGTCTCCTGGATGAGTTATCTTCTGCTCTCCCATGACTAGATGTCCATGACAGCTGACCTGAGGTCTTTCTTGCACATATCGATGTACCTAAGGTTCATTCTGGTTCAAGTTGACCATACAACAGATCTTTTTGGAGTCTGCCTTTGTCTGTTGTATGCATGTGGCCAAGCCAGCACAGACGAATCTAGCTCAGTATGGCAAACATAAGGGTGCTTAAGACACATGCCTGGTAGATGCCTGCTGTGTGTTGAGATTTAGGGTTTTGTTATACCAGACTCTTTTGGACATCTAAATGGTGTCTTTGCCAATGCGGGCATTGATTTCTGCATCAAGGGAAATACTTTCTGAGATGAATGAGACTGGGCACCTAACCTTGTCTATATTTTCCAACTGCAAACCACTAATGAAATGGCAGGACGAAATAGGGCATTCTTAACCATAATTTCAGTCTTCTTGATGCCGATTGGCAGAACAAACTCTCGGAAGGTATTTGAAAAACAGTCCATAAGCTGCTGTTGGTAGTCATGTGTGTGGCTTGCAAGGGTAGCATCATAATCAAACAACACTTCTCTGATCAGGTTACGAGTGACCTTTGATTTAGCACGTACGCAATCTAGGTTGCAGAGTTTATCATCATGTCTAGTCTGGATGTAGACACAATCAGAACAATACTCAAATACATGGTTCAGGAGCAGAAAAAAACAGATTCCGAAGAGTGTTGGAGGGAGCACACATTCTCATGTTTGACACCATTGAGCATGTTCAAAGGCTCGGATGTGTCCCAGACAAAGATGACGGTACCTTGCATGTCCTAGTGGAATGGCTTTCATAATGAGGCTGAGTAGCTTTGGAGGGCAGTCTACCCGTTGTAGAAGGCTAAACAATCAACTGCGGCTGACAAAGGCCTTGATGAGGTAGACAAGGCCAAAAGCAAGGATTGACAGGAATCCGCATTGTGCCTTTGGGTAGACTCGTTCAGCTAGTACCTTTTTGAGCAACACTGGGCAATACTTTGGCGAAACTACTGATTCATTGGTAATTGTTGTCAGATCGCTCATCCTTGATTTTGTACAGTGTCACCATCTTAGTATCTCTCGTGTCCTGTGGCATCTGGCCCTTTTTCCAGCAGAGACAGAGGAGTTCATGGAGGTGTAACGTGTACCGGGCCGACGGTAATCCCTGCCGGTCACCCATCCAGGTACTAACCGCGCAGGACTTTGCTTAACTTCGCACCCAAGACAAACTGGCTATAAAAGCCGGCTTCCAAAGTCAGACTGTAGAAGTGTTAATATACCGTCCATTTCCGTCACATTTCTCCCCCTTTTCTCTTGACTTCGCCCCGAAGTCACCCTGCTCACATGGCAATCCTAAGGGCAGAGACAATGCGACATGGATCCGGGGATGATGGTGATGTCATCCCATATCCCACCGCTGCCACCAAATTTGTAACGTGTACCGGGCCGACGGTAATCCCTGCCGGTCACCCATCCAGGTACTAACCGCGCAGGACGTTGCTTAACTTCGCAACCAAGACAAACGCTTAGACAATCTGGCTATAAAAGCCGGCTTCCACAGTCAGACTGTAGAAGTGTTTATATACCGTCCATTTCTGTCACAGAGGTATGGGAGCAGACCTGTCTTACCCTTCTTGACGATTTCGGCTGTTAAAGCATCTCTGCCTTGTGAGTACCACTTGATAAGGCTTTAATAGCCTTTTCTAGATCTGACATGATAGGTACAATATCCAGTTTGCTCCTAGTTGAGAAGGCATGTATGATATATAAGGCTTCCTGGAAAACTGCACATGCGTTCTCGCTGGAAGACAGTTCTATGATATATTCCACCCACCTTTCCATCTTTTTGTTTTGCTCTTTGTAATGGTCTGGCCATCTTTTATCATAAGAGGTGTCGTTTGCCTGGTAGCTGGGCATGTTGCTTTCTTTATTCCTTCTTACATGCCTCTTATATTGCCAGTAGAGGATGCTTGCTATATGGGAGCGCACAGGTCCAACCAGTAGTCATTGGCACACTTCCTGGTCGCCTTTTGACTTGCAGCACTAGATTTATTTAGACAGGTTTAGATTATGCTGTTTTGGACCCCTTTTCATCTTGTCAGAGCATGTCTTTTTGCCTCAGAAAGAGGTTCTAGTGTTCGAAACTTTGCTTCAAATCAATCAATACATGAATTGTTCCGTCATTCAAACTAGACAAATAACGTACTTGCTTGTGCATTCAGAACCTTTACAGTTAAATTCATGTTAAATGTCAGATAAACACACATTGACTAATTTCATTCAGACTAATTTTCATAATTTCATTCCCTCTGTTGAATTATTCTTTGTTTTAGAATTTGATAGGTGTAAATCAATGCCCATTACGGTAATGTTGTTACTAAAAGGGAGATAATTTGAACTCTTCAAACCTATTCCAAATGTTATTTTTCTTTACTTGAAATTTGAGGCAGATTTGTAACTTTAAAACAAAATTTGCATAAAATGATTTTTCTAGATTCAAAATTACAACAAAATAGGAGAGTTATCGCCCTTTTCTAGGTTAATAACCCTAATAAAATTAACATGTGGGGTATTTTACCAACATATGAATCGATGTGAGGTATTTACACCTAGTTTAGGTAAATATTTCGTTTTTAAAAGTTTTTTTTGTGTACATATTGTCATTTTGACATGTTCGGTATATTTAACTGGCGACCATCTTGGAAAATGGCCGCCATAGCCACACATGAAATTTTGTTATGATGGCACTATAGCTAAAATTGTTTTGAATTTTAAGTATTCTATGCATATACAACAATTGTTGTTTTCGCTATGTTGGGCATCTTTAGAAATATGACACATTCTTACCCTGAATTTGGTGTAATTTGTCGCGTTTTTTGTAGGAAAGGCATAATAAAAAGACCCCTGTATAAAATTAAAAAGCACAATTGGTCCAAAAGTAACTAGATATGATTTGCAAAGCATATTTCTATCTAAAACAAACAATTACATGCAGAAATCCCACTGATTTAGATCCTGAAGTCTTTTTAAAGCCATCCATAATTACAACCGTGGCGGCCATTTTTAAAAAGGCCACCAGGGAGGTCAGAGGTCAAATCGAGCTTGGCACTATAGCTTTTTTTCTTTCGTATGCCATGATATGCATGTGTGCCAAGTTTCATGCTTTTACCACAAAGTGCACGATTTTTCATCTATCCGCTGGACTATACTGTCTCTTCCTAGGGTATGTGAGGATTTATCCCGGCTGAGGAATATCATGTTGCCCGAGTCGTTAGGCGAGGGATACATGATTTAACCAGCCGGGAAAAGTCCTAACGTACTTTCGGAAGAAACTGTATAACGAATGTATTATACTGCAAAGTTTTTACCGTTCAAATGAATTATTTCAAAGCTTTTTGGCTTTTGTAATGTACAGCGCCCAGTAACAAAACCGCGTCAAAACAGATGAGGGAAAATGACGTAATAGTTCTGACGGTTGTTGTTCAAAAGACAAACAGACACGCCCGTAGACGTCGGCATCAAACTTTTCCAGAAAACAAACCCGGTGACTGTTCAAAGGCCCAAGCCTCGGTTGGTTTTCAGCCGAGATGGATTTCAATAACATAGTAACACGATTGAAGGCGCACATTCCGCACAACCCTTTCGAGTCCGTTAGGCAGACTATTGGACATCGCTAGATTATCAAAAACTAAAATCTTCATTTCTGCACCAAACCCTTTGGTGTCACTACTCAGATTTGTCTCGAAGAGACGGTTCTAATGAGTAGTAACGCCATAGGATTTTTTGCAGCATTAGCTTAAAAATGTTGGATTAGATTACATTACACCCCCTTATCTGGAACCCTGTGTTGTTAGATGCTTACTCTGAACATTCTGCTTTACTTTTAGCCTGCTTTAGCTTCCATCTGCTAAATTATAGAAACTATTTCATTTTCTAGTGTAATAATTAATTATTCATACGTGTCAAAACTGAAGAAAAATTATTTCATCAGTTCTTTGTTACGAGAAAACTGTCCATCCTCTTTCTACTGCAATAATCGTGTCCGGTCTGCATTATTTGCTTAGGCTCATATATAACTCGCGACTGCTCTATTTTTTAATACTATGAATTCATGGTGTTTATACAGTTTAAAGATACAGATTTCTGCTTTTTTTAGCTCACCTGAGCCGAAGGCTCAAGGTGAGCTGTTGTGATCGCCCGCCGTCCGTCGTCCGTCTGTCCGTCCGTTCAAATTTACTTCAAGCGACATCTCCTCTAAAACCGTGAGTCTGAGGGGAAAACTAAAATGCTCACCGTGTTCCTTGGATGCTTCTCTACAGAAATTGTTAAAATGAAACTTTCAAGTGGACTACTTATTGTAATTTATTTAAAAAAGTGAAAAACTTTAAACAATCTTCTTGTAAAAAACTGCTAGGCCCACAGCTTTGATATTTGTTTTTTAGTATCTCCTGGTAATTCTCTCTCAAAATTGTTAATATCAAAACTAAAACTGACCATAGGGATTCACCATAGGGATTTTTTCATTGCCGCTTTATGCAGGATTCATTGCCGCTTTATTCAGGTTATACTGTTTTACTGGAGGTTTAAGCAGGGTTTCAAGCACCCTTATACTAAATCACCTATATTTGCAAACAGTTTGGATCCAGGTCAGATGCTACATTATGCTGCATCTAATCTGGCTCCAAACTATTTGCCATTTACTTACATAGTTTTTTTAATTTAGAAAATGTAAGGTATGATTTGCTTTGCAAAATTCACGTACAATATGTATAGCAGACATCAATTCAGCATTATAAGAGTTAAGTTTCCAGCTAGTGGCAGAATTGCATAACTGACCTCAGGTCAGCTGTTGTACACCAACAGAACTGTCTGCTGGACATGTTGTCTGCTAAAGTTTAGAAATGGTTCAGTCTGCTTCATACTTAGAGAAACAGGATCTGGAGGTGATCCACTGACAGTTATGTAATTATGTCTTATGCCATATTTATACATATGTTTAATATTGGTTTTATCAGAGTTATCTGTATGTTTTGTCATTTTTTCTTGTCCAGGAGATAATCTAATTAAAAACCCATTCCCCCATAAATATTGATGTTTGTTAACCCAATCACCCTATAAAAATATGCATTTTTAGGTCTTTAATTTATTCCTCCACTAAAGAAAATAATTCCGCTTGATACAGTCATGAAAATGTAAGATAAGAAATAAGTTTCTATATTATAGTAGATGGTAGCTTAAAGCTGTTTGAAAGTAAAGCGGGTGTGCCTTAACCCTTCCCCACATAGAAGCGCCTTTTAGCACATTTAATTTATTCATCCAATGAAGAAAATAGTTCCCATCTTACAGTCATGAAAATGAACCCTAAGAAATATTTTCTTAATTCTAGAAGATAAAAGCTTAAAACAGGCTGAATTTAAAGCAGAATTTACCTTAAGGCACATTCTGCTTTACTTTCAACCTGCTTTAAGTTGTCATATACCTTCAATACTAGAAACAGACCATGGGGTAAAGGGTTAAGGCGCATTCTGCTTTACTTTCAACCTGCTTTAGGTGGCCACTTATTTTCAAAACTAGAAACAGGCTTTGGGGTAATGGGTAAAATGAAATTGCATACAAATGTATTTGGAAAGAGCCTAATGAGAGGAAGTGCCATTGGCAAAGGCCATAACTCTGACATCATTGTTTTTAGCTCACCTGAGCCAAAAGCTCAAGGTGAGCTATTGGGATGGCCCTGTGTCCGTCGTCGTGCGTTGTCCGTCGTGCGTTGTCGTTAACAATTGATTCAAATGACATCTCCTATACCGCTTGACAGATTTCAACCAAACTTTTCAGGAATGTTCTTGGGTCAAGCTGTTTCAAATTTGTTCAAAGAATTAAAACAATGTAGAACTCTGGTTGCCAAGGCAACCAAAGTGAAAAAATAAGGGAATCTTAAAAAATCTTCTTGTCTGAAACTACAAGAGCCAGAGCTTAGATATATGGCACATAGCATCATCTACAGGTCTTCTTTCAAGTTTGTTCAAATTATGCCTCTGGGGTCAAAATTGGCCCCACCCCTGGGGTCACAGTTTTACATAGAGTTATATAGTGAAATTTTCAAACGTCTTCTTCTCTGAAACTAATTTGGCCAGTGCTTTGATATTTGGCATGGTGACACTTCTAGATGTACTTTACCTATTTTGTTCAAATGGTTCTGGTCGGTTGCATACCTAGGTCACCGGAGCTAGAAATAGATTTTTCAATGAAAACTTAAAAAATCTTCTTGTCTGAAACTACAAGGGCCATACCTTAGATATATGGCACATAGGGTCCTTTATCAAGTTTGTTCAAATTATGCCCCTGGGGTCAAAATTGGCCGAACCCCAATGTAAAAAGTTTTACATTGAGTTATATGGTGAAATTTTCAAACATCTTCTCCTCTGAAACCAATATGGACAGAGCTTTGATATTCGGCATGGTGACACTGATAGATGTCCTTTACCTACTTTGTTCAAATGGTTCCAGTCTGTTGCATATGTAGGTCACAGGAGCTAAAAATAGATTTTTTCAATGGAAACTTATAAAAAATTTTTTTCTAAAACCCTAGTACACTGATCTTAGATATTTGGCATAAAGCATCATCTACAGGTCCTCTATCAAGATAGTTCAATTTTAATAATGCTCCTCGGGTAAAAAAATGACCCTGTCCTGTACATAAATCATGATCTCAATTTTTCAGCTATTCTCAGGTGAGCGAAATATGCCCCATGGGGCTCTTGTTTAAGACATTGACTGTAAAAATCGGACGAAAAACGATTTGTCTATAGGCTTTTTTATAACGGTAGGTAACCCTTTCTTGTGCGAGAATCTGCAGTCAAATGCCTGCTGGTTCATTAGGTTTATACTCTTTAACAATTACTCGCTCAATATAGAACGTTATTATTTTCACAAATAAAAGCTGAATATCTTAGCTCTCATATGAGCCCTATATTTTGGAAATCGGAGGAAAATTAGGTAGCCGTCCCAGGCGAACGCGCGCGCTTTAGACGTGTTTATCGATCGATTAACCGCGAGTCGGCGGACAGGTATCGATCGGCGAATGAACGACACCATTATTGGGGAAATGCATGGGTTTATAGGTGGTTTCAGATCCGGTGCTTATTAATTCGTGTAGGAAGGCATAGATCGGTTAAGAACAAATTTTGAAAAAATCCGCCAAATGTTTGCTGCCCCAAGTTCCAAAGATTAATTCGCGAATGAAAACTGCATATGCCCCGCCTCCCCTTCGAAACTTTTTCACAAGTCCCGCCCTCTCGAAAATTGGTGTTTATTTGAAATAAACACACTTTTTATGCCCCCGGCATCGACAGATGCGGGAGCATACCAGGTTAAGTAGATTTTACCGTTTCGTCTAGCATCAACACCACTTATTCAAATGCTTAGATACTTATACAGTTGTTGCCTTGGACCATTCCCTAGCCACCAACAATACCCAACCTTGATTTTGACCTTGACCTTGACCTAATTTGGACTTCGAATATTTTGAATGGGCTATTTCTTGGTTAACTAGATTTTACCGTTTCCTCTGGCATAAACACCGCTTACTCCAATGCTTGGATACTTATACAGTTGTTGCATTGGACCATTCCCTAGCCATCAATATCACCCAACCTTGATTTTGACCTTGACCTTGACCTAATTTGGACTTAGAATATTTTGAATGGGCTATTTCTTGGTTAACTAGATTTTACCGTTTCGTCTAGCATCAACACTACTTACTACAATGCTTCTACACTTATACAGTTATTGCCTTGGACCATTACCAACCCACCAGTAATACCCAAGCTCAGTTTGACCTTGACCTAATTTGGACTTAGAAAAGATTCAGAATATATTGTCAAGGATGCCACCGGGGGCATAAGCGTTTATTGAACGCGCAGTCTTGTTGTCAATGGAATTGAATGGGGCGTTTGTAAATATTAGAAATAAAATTTTATTTACATTAAGATTTAGACATAAACTGATATATTTCCAAAACAAATCTGGAAATTGTACTCTTTAAGAAGTTATTACGTCAAAAAGTAATGTCTGAAAAGTGCTATTTTCCAGTGTATGCGTCATTTAGATTCATGTTGTGACTCCTCGAGTTATGTGATCTTATCTTGCATTATACCATCGTGTAGGCGAAGAATTGCTCTTTAAAATAATATATAACACATGCATTTTGCACTCATTATATTGAAGTTATTGATCCAGTTTCAAAACTATTTGAACACCTCTCGTATTAGTTTCAGAGTAGAATATGTTTGAAATTTTGCTATAACTCTTTCAAAAACTGTGACACCCAGCGTGGTGCCATTTGACCACAGAGGCATGTTTTGAACAATTTTGATAGAGGGCATGTAGATGCTGCTATGTGCCAAACATCTAACGTGTGTGTACTAGGGTTTCAAACAAGAAGATCTTTTAAGTTTTCATTTAAAAAAATCCTTTTTTATCTCTTGTGACCTAGATATGGAATCGACTAGAACCATTTCAACAGTATTGGTAAAGAACATATAGAAGTGTCACCATGCTAAATATCAAAGCTCTGGTCATATTAGTTTCAGAGAAGAAGATGTTTGAAATTTTACTATATAACTCTTTCTAAATTTGTGACTCCCAGCGTAGAGCCATTAATGATCCCAGGAGCATATAATTTATGCTATGTGCCAAACATCTAACGTGTGTGTATAGGACATATAGAAGTGTCACCATGCTGAAAATCTTTCAGAGAAGATGTTTGAAAAGTTTACTATATAACATTTTCTAAAACTGTGTCCTCCAGCGTGGAGCCATTTATGACCCCAGGGGCATATTTTGAACAGTTTTGATAGAGGACCTGTAGATGATGCTATATGCCTTATATCTAAGCTATAGCGCTTGTAGATTTTTACAAAATATTTTTTAAGATGTCTTTTTTAGCTCACCTGAGCCAAAGGCTCAAGGTGATCTATTGGGATGACCCTGTGTCGCCATATTGTTTTATTTGTCGCATATGGCGCCGATGGCGAAGCCTAACGCGAGCACTGAGATTCATGACTGTTTAAATTGGAATTATTTTCTTCAGTGGAGGAATAAATTAGAGAAATTAAAGGCATATCTATGCGGTAATGGGTTAAATGAATTAGCATTTCTATGAGGCCTGAAGAGGTTTAACTATGAAGGAAATAGTAAGCTTCAATAAGCCCACCCTACAGCTGCTAGGAAGTAGGATATAGAAAAACATTCTTATATACATATTCATGACTGTATAAATTACAACTATTTTCCTCAGTGGAGGAATAAATTACATACATTAAAATGCATATCTATGGAGTAAAGGCTGCTTTGTATTGTACATTTATCCCCTTATTATTGATTTCTGTTAATAATGACTTTGAGAATCATTGTAACTCTTATCCTACTATTTTTGTCCCGTTTCTATACTAAATAAATACTTTATAACTGATTCTTAAGGGGTTTTGTTCCCAAACTATTATAAATATATGACAAATCATGAAGACCCAGTTCAGAGAGCTCCTTCAGGATTAAGTCATACCCATTGTGATGTGTATGTACATCAATTTACAAATATTGTACCTATGAAGAATACACTTCTCCTTTGTAAAGGGTGCAAATACAATTCAGATGGTTCCTGTACTGTTTCTCAGTTTGCAATATACTGTAAGACAGGGCCCCAGATACATGTAAGAGGGAGTAAACCAGGGCTCCAGATAAGAGGTAGTTATTTCAACAAATCCAACATTTTCGCACTCTTTTTAGAATCAAATCCTATGGTGTTACTACTCGTTAGAATCGTCTCGAAAAGACGACTCTAATAAGTAGTGACACCATAGCGTTTAATTCAGAAATAAAGATTTTAGTATTTGAAAAACTACCCTTATCTGGTGCTCTGGAGTAAACTGAAGAAATCCAATATTTTCACACTTATTTTAGCACCAAACCCTGTGGTGTTACTACTCATTAGAATCGCCTCTTTGAGACAATTCTAACGAGTAGTCACATCATAGGGTTTCAAGCAGAAATAAAGATTTTAGCTTTTGAAATACGCCCCTTTTCTGGAGCTCTGACTACAAACAAACACAAATAGTCTTAAGGGTGTATCAATGTCATAAGCGATTTTTTCAAAGTATTAAACTTTTTTTCTTTCATAGTTTTTTTTTGGAAGAGCTGCTTATGATGAATGAAAAAATGAAAACAAAAATATATGGTGGTGTCCTTGTTTTTGAGCTACAGCGATTTGAAAAAGGTATGTCAAATTTGGATTCTTTTCTTCAATTTTTACCCATTCTGAGTACAAGCTTCAGTAAAATCTATTTCAAAACAAAACAAACATGGTAATTTGGGTTTTCATTATTTATTCCATGTCTATGGTGGTATTTTCACATATAGAAACCAAATTTAGACAAAGCAGGCACCAGGTTTGAACAATATGGATCCTTGAATATCAAACATATGCTTGTTTTAGGGCATAATTTTATCAGATTTTTTATTTTATGAAAAAAAGTAAAAAAGTTTGAAAATGAAATAGTTCTAGTATTAAACTTTTTCTTATATTCTACCAAATGAAAGCCAATGCTAAGGCAGTTCAAAATATGAAAAGAAATTGAAAGGTCAGTGTTGAAAATTTTGAGTTATTAAAGTAAAAAGAGTTATCTCCCCTTACAAAATTTACAAAAAAGTACCATATCGATGATATTTAGAGCTTTATAAATTTCACATTTGGCGCCTGAAATACTACCATAGATAGGAAATAAATAACACAAAACCAAATTATCATATTTGTTTTCATTTAAAATGGATTTTATTGAAGCGGGCTGTTTGAAAAGGACAAAATAAGAGAAAGTGGGTGGGGTAAATTTTACATGGCCGTAGAGCCAACTGTTGTTTACCAAACTTCCGGTTGGGATTGACTTCCGGTTGGGTGCACACCTAACAAACTTTTCTGTCGCTCTACTTTCTATATATTTCTAAAATAACTTAAACGCCCCTTCAGGGCACTCTAAATTGATTTAAGGGTTGGTAAGCTCCCCATTTACACTGACATTCAGATACATAGTACCATATTTTCCTGGTTGTCCTAACCTCAGCAGTTTTATTTTCACATGTACCCCACCCACTTTTGTTACAGTGATCGGCGGCCATGTTTGTTTACTTCCGGTATGAGATATGAAGCAGAATGTTTGCGAACTGTATAACCACATTGGTCCTGTCGGCGTTCCTGATAGCCCGATACACCTATGTAGAGTCAGTCCCTGATAGAAAGCAACCGTATGTATTTGAATCATGGTTCATAAGTCCAGCAAGCCTAGAAACCTCCCCCGCATGTCATTTCATTACTGCGATGTCATGTATCCGGAGCAAGCAAGCCGGACCTGTATGTAGACAAAAGTCTGTCCTCTTGTACCTCTGTATGCTTCTTCTTGCAAACTCATATGCCCCTGAACCTAATCCTGGCCCCTATACCCCTAAATTTCCATGTGGCATCTGTAACCGCGCTGTCAAGTGGTCAACCCCGGGTGTAGAGTGTGACACCTGTAATATGTGGTTTCACCAGGATTGTCTAGGAATGAAGGATGAAGTGTATGGTAACCTGAGGAATGTTTCCTGGTATTGCCTAACCTGCTGACTTCCAAATTTTTCCCTAAGCCTTTTTGACACAGTCCTGTATGAGACATCAAATCGTTTTGATATACTTGACTCAGTTGCTAGCCATGACACTGACCTTGACATCACCTTCCATAACCCATTAGCAACATCTTCACCTAACCGAGACAACATTCGGTCTCCTGACGGCATGCCAAGCCTTAGGCCTCACTCAGTCACTACCTCGGAGGACCCTCTCCTGCATCCAAGCTTTTCGCATCACAGCACTGTACCGCAACCCGTACGAGTGAGCAACCGGCAGCGGAAAGACTTACCACTCAAGTTAATCAACTTAAATTGCCAGTCATTGGCAGGTAAGAAAGCCTCCCTAGTCACCCTTTGTGAGACTACAGATGCAGACATTGTACTTGGCACAGAGCCGTGGCTCACTGACGACCACTACAGTTCTGAGATCTTCCTTGCAGGATACAGAGTATTCAGAAAAGACAGGAAGAAAAGCAAGGGGGTGGCGTTTTCATCATCATCAAAGACTGTCTCCAAGCCTCGGAACCGGAAGAGCTTGCTACAGGTGAAGACTGTGAGATGCTGTGGTTACAGATTGAAATCAAAGGCGCCAAAATCTGTATGTTGGATGTGTATACCGCCCACCTAGCATGGATGACACAGAATATCTGACTCAGCTAGAAACATGCCTTTCCAGAATTCCTGATGGAGCACACACATGGCTCGGCGGGGATTTTAATCTACCCGGCATCGATTGGGAAAATGGGACAGTCAGACCATGTGTCCCCCAGTCAGCTATCTGCAAACAACTCCTTGAAATAACTGAAAGTCACTTTCTTGAACAACAAGTAACAGAACCTACTCGAATCACTGAGACCACTAGCAACAGACTCGATCTTTTTTCACTAATAACAGCTCCTTAGTCAACATTGCCAAAGTCATACCAGGTATCTCAGACCATGAGGCAGTCTATATCGAAGCAAGTCTGCGCCCACATCTCCATGCTACGTCGAAGCGCAAAGTAATCCAATACAAGAAAGCCAACTACGATGGCATCAGAAGGGGACTCGAGGACTTGTATTAAGATCTGTCTGCACACCCAGTGGCACCAGTCAACACACTATGGTCAGTTTTCAGAGACACTCTTCTGTCCTTAGTCGACAAGAACATTCCATCACGGTGAGTCAAAATTGGGAAGAGAGACAAACCTTGGATTGACCGGAAGGGACGGGCAGTAATACGGAAGCAGACCAAACTCTACTCCAGAATGAAGAAAACAGGCTCCACTACAGATAAGCATCGATACAAGCAGACTAAAGCAGCCACACAGAAGTACCTACGACTTAACTATCAGTCCTATGTTAACAACCTAATCGAAATAGGAGACTCAGATGAATACATACCAAAACAGAAAAGATTCTGGCACTACATATCCTCCTTGAAGAAAGATAACACTGGTATTTCCCCACTGCGAGACAGAGGTCGCTTATTCAACGGTGCTCAAGATAAGGCCAATATCCTCAACGAACAGTATAAATCTGTATTCACCAGAGAGGACCAGTCCAGCATCCCTGTCCCAGAAGGAGATCCCTATCCAACCATGGAGGACATTGTCATACAGGAACAGGGCGTGAGGAAGCTACTTGACAGCTTGAATCCGCGAAAGTCACCGGGTCCTGACAACATCTCAGGAAGGATCTTGAAAGACTGCGCTGATAGCATCGCTCCCCTGTTAACTCTTGTCTTCCAACAGTCACTTAGGGAAGGACGTGTGCCTGGTGATTGGAGACATGCAAACGTGACTGCCATTTACAAGAAAGGCTCTCGTCAAGACCTGGCAAACTACAGGCCAGTCTCCCTCACCAGTCTTTGTTGTAAGCTTCTGGAACACGTCATTGTGAGCAACACCCTCAAGCACCAGGACCAACATTCAATACTGCACGACTGTCAACACGGATTTAGAGCGAGGAGAAGCTGCGAGACTCAGCTTCTTACCTTAGCACACGAGCTCACCTTCTCGTTGGATAAACGCATCCAAACAGACATGATCGTGTTGGATTTCTCAAAGGCGTTTGACAGGGTACCACATCAAAGACTGCTGAGGAAGATTCTCCACTATGGTATCTCTGGCTCCATTCATCGTTGGATTTCTGCATTTCTAGAGGGAAGGACACAACAAGTCTTGGTGGAAGGCAATTCTTCGGAGAAAGCACCAGTGGTAAGCGGGGTACCCCAAGGTTCTGTACTGGGCCCCCTCCTTTTCCTTCTCTTCATAAATGACTTGCCTGAAAACCTCAACTCTCCAGTCCGTCTCTTCGCCGACAATTGCGTAGTCTACAAACAGATCAAATCAGAAGAAGACCAGCAGCTACTGCAAGAAGACCTGCACACTCTCACACAATGGGAATCCAAGTGGGGCATGGATTTTCATCCCCAGAAGTGCAGCGTCCTAAGAGTAACTAGGTCCAAATCTCGTAGAGTCTGTGGCTACACCCTCAAGGGAATGACATTGGCTGAGGAGTCGTCCACCAAGTACCTTGGAGTTTTCATACAGTCTAACATGGGGTGGAGCACTCACATAAATAAGAAGGTACAGAAGGCAAACAGTATGCTTGGCTTCCTGAAGAGAAATCTACATAAGACCAGTGAAGAAGCAAAGACCTCCGCCTACATCGCTCTAGTCCGTTCCAACCTGGATTACTGCAGCTCTGTCTGGAATCCACACCAGAAGAACCAGATACGACAACTGGAAATGACACAGCAGAGGGCTGCCCGCTTCGTCACAAACAGATTCAGGAACACCAGTAGCGTAGCTGACATGCTGCAGCACCTCGAATGGGACACGCTCCAAGCCAGACGTCAGAAACAGCAACTTGTGATGTTCTACAAGATCATCAACAACCTGGTTGATATTACATCTTCCACATACCTCCAGGCGTCCACTTCGCGGACCAGATCAGCACACAAGTTGCGTTTTGCTACCCTTAGCACCGCCACCGACTGTCATAAATTCAGCTTCTTCCCGCGTACTATTCCAGTGTGGAACAGGCTCCCAGCAACTGCAGCTGAGGCTCCTTCTTTGGCATGTTTCCATTTAAATGTACTAAGCCAACCACCGGTATACTCACATGACGAGTAAGAGCTGTGCCAGCTGGGTTTCGTACCCCAGCAGGGCCTCCCAAGCTGGATTGGTCATACTCAGATGAGTCGAAAGTGGTTTGGTGACACTTTCTCTTTTTCTTACTTTGTCTATATGTGCATTTCTTCAGTGTTCTTGTCCGTGTTTTTTTTCTAACTTTTCTATCTTTCTCCTTATTTTTCTGTCTGTGCGCCGCTGCAGTATTGTCAGATTTTATGGCAGTTCAGCGTAACCATGTAGATGTAGACCAAAGTGTACACTTTTTCTATTTTTTCATTCATCTTAAATAGCTCTTCAATACAAAACCACCATAGAGTGTTTTCATATACTTTGAAAATTTCCCAAATGCATGACATTGATACACCCTTAAATGGGTCGGACTAGACTTATTTGGTTACTTGAATTGTCCATTTGAAGATTCAACGGAGAATGATTTAAAGTAAGACTACCATAGACAATAGAGGTATAATGTAAGGTAGAACGTTGTGTGGACTACAGTGCTCCCTCTCTACAACAGCACCCATTGGGAGACAAAGATTGTGTGTGTTGTTCGGAGGGAGATGCTATAGAGAAGGAAATTGGCTTACAGCTGCCAACAGCTTGAATCTAGATCAGACGCCACGTAACATGTCATCTGCTCTAGATTCAAGCTGTTTGTCACTTATAATTCATTATGATTTTTACTGTCAAAATCTCCAATACGTAACTTTTGAGGCAGTGAAAGCGTTAAAGAGGCTCGCAACCGGATTTAGCAACAACAACAATACCGTCGAAAGGCGCTATAGAAAAAACGAAGGAAAATATCTAAAAAACTAAGATTCGATGACGGTTCTTGATACTTTTTAGACTGATCATATTTTTTAATGTCAGAAGCCCAATAATGCCACACATTTGCTTTTATTTGAGTATTTTATTTTATTTTGACAAGTACCCGATCCGGTTGCGAGTCTCTTTAAAGATAATTATCTTGTTTGGGAGACGCAGTGAGTGAGCAGCAAGCGTTGTTGTAAGGAGGGAATCATTGTTGGGAGGACCATTGTAGAGAGTGAGCACTGTAGTAGATTTATTCAACTGAAGTTTCAACAAACATCAGGTCCTCGTAATATTAAATTGTACACATGTTACAGTAATAAATAATAAGCCCTTCACAGTCATTGCCAGAGTGCTCGGGTATTTGCAAACAGTTTGAGTCCTGATCATATGCTCAATTATTTATTCTTTGATCAGGATCCAAAGTGTTTGAAACACATATTGATATTTTTTCATGTCAAAGTATTTAATACATGTACTTTAGTTTGAGAAGGAAAAGGCAGACAACAATTTTTAAGCAGACACTACCCTGGTAGTGTAAGGATTAGATCAAGTGATCAGGTGGGTCCTTAAAGGCTGCATAATGATTGAATGCTGTTTTAACACATTCACCCCTGAAACTTATAATGGCCAGTTCCATTTTCCAATTAAGTATATCCCATTTATGACTATTAGGGGGTGTTTTCTGCAATATATTACAGAAATGCAAACAGTGCAGACCCAGATCACACTGGGTCTACACTGTTTGCATAGGACACGTGTATTCTTTACAGATACTATGTTTGTAAATGGTGAGTATACTTGTTGCAAGGGTTAAATGTTTTAAGAGCTGCTTGCAATACTGTAGTACAGCCATAAAGATAAAGAAAGTATTTACATTTCCCAGGGTTGGCCTGTTTGTTACTCATAATAAAAATTTAAACAAGAGGGCATGAAGGCCCTGATATCGCTCACCTCTTGTACTGAAGCCTGACAGTTTTACCTCTCTGTTTCAACTATTTTAATCTAAATCCATTCAAATATGTAGTATAGCATGTAAACAATTTTGGAATACAATCCCATAATTCTAGTATAGTAGAGCTAGTACATCAAGGGCTGATAACAAGAGCCTAAACAATACTGAAATGAAGCCTTTTCTAGCATTTCAAAGTATATCAAGGGCAGATAACTATTGCCACAATGATTAGATTTCAACAATAGTTGCACTGCTTCTAGAACTTATAGCTATATACTTTGTGTGTAAGTATAATCAAAATCCATTGAAAACTGTAGTTGCAAGGGTGTTTACGCTGTTAGCGAATGGCATTTTCAGCTATTCAAAGGCAGATAACTCTTGACCTATTGGTCTGATTTCAACAATAATCACTCTTATTCAAACTCTTAAGGTAATATACAATCTGACGAAGTTTGAAAAAAACTGGATAAAAATTGTGGGCGCTAGAGTGTAATCAAAGCGCTGAAGGCGCTTCAAGACTGTCGACGTACTAAGAGAAAGCATTTGCGTTCAGCTGTACAATTCTATGTTGTGTACAGTGGTAAAACTATATGTATAAGTCTCTGACAAGTGTGATTAGTTCAATGTTAAGCTACGTTTATGCTGGTGGTTGCTAAAAAGCCAATTTCGAAGACAAGTGGAAACTTAAAGTAAGACGAAAGTAAAACAGAAACATCCATGGGCTTTCTGTTTTGGTTTTATTTCACTTGCTGCCAAACACTTGTGTATAGCTCTTTACCAGGATAAATTAATAGCATGAAATTTCTATGAGGAATCATTTGAATGAAAGTGAACTTAGTAAAAACACTTATGCATCTTTACACCTAATATGAATAATAAAGGAGGCAATGATAAACAATGATGGTTCAAATATAGCTATATACTCATAACCATTTGTCTGTGAAACAATTGTAATAACTATTTCCGTGAATTTGTAATAAAGGGTGATGTTTCGTTCGTAAGTACATGTACAAGTATCTAAAATCAAATTTAAATAATTGTTTCAACAAAATTATAAAGATTGGATGAAAACTATTGGAGTTAGAGAGCAACCACTGTTAATTTCTGGTAATTCAATGTGCATAATCTAGACATCTTATGCGACATAGGTAGTTATCGAACTTGGCCAGGAGTGTACATATTACACAAATGGATCGCTATCTGATCCCCATGATCGCCAAGGTCGCCGTCGGTTTACTCCCTGCACGAAAACCCGTGGCGCTCCGACCGGAATGCCATTAGATCGCTAATTGATCGCCTAAGTCGCCATCGGAGCGCTACCTGATTGCCAAGATCGTAACTGGAGCGCCATCACGATCCAACGAAGCAAATTAGTAGATACTTTGCGCTCCGTGGCGATCTGATAATGATTCTCTGTATCTTAAAATACCCGATAGTATTTTCTATCAATAGATCCAAATTGCATGATGTAACTCGACGTCTCACCCAGATCCAAACTGTTATACACAATGATGGTACCGAAAAGTGCGTTAATATAATGGCGTTCAACATTGGTTTTGATGTGCATTAGAACATCTATAGTAGCTATTAAATGGAGAAAAAAACACCCAGAGATGTCTAAAGACTTTTGACAGTACGAACGTAATGCAGAAAGCTCCTATAGGAACTGTCTACATTACGATACTACTGCATTAAGCGGATACATGTCAAAAAGAAAGCAGCTATGTGTATAGCTATTTGCCTAAACATCTGCTGCCGAATCAAAAACGAATGAGCGCGGCAAAGCGCCGCATGTCTTCGTAGGATATCTCCCAATTTAGATCAAGTAGATCGCTAACAGACCGGTAATGGATCTCCATCGGTCGTCGACATCGCTATCGGATCTCTTTTGAGCACCATAGATTGCATTGGTCGCCATCGGAGCGCCAATAGAGCGCATTGGATCTAACCTTAGTCACCTTTGAGCGCCAACGAAGCGCAATCCGATCATACAAGGTTGCAACATTTTCTATGACTTGGGAGGCGACCAATGACCATGACATCGCTATCGGAGCTTACAGATCGCTAACGGATCGCCATCGGAGCGTCATCTGATCGCAATCTGATCATCAATAAATCTTAACACCGTCAACCCTATCGACGAGTTTACTCGTCATTTACTAACAGTATATGTATTAAAAGTACAATTATCGTCTGTTGACAGTGCAGACCCTGATCAGAGGGCTCCTAAAAGAGTCCTGTGGACAGGATCTGCGCCGTTTATGGATATGATCATGTAATATCATTGCTTTAACATATTTAATTACTCGCGACTAGTAGATCTATAGATATCTACTAACACTGTACCTATGAGCGGTATACTTGTCATATGCTAACGGCGGAGACCCAAATCTGAGACCCAGCCCTCCAACCAGGATCTGCACCGTTTATGGATACGATTTAATATCGTAGTTGTTTAACAAAGTCAACCCTATCGACGAGTATATTCGTCACCTACTAACAATGCACGAATGAAAAGTACAATAAGTGTCGTATGCTAGCCGTGCAGATTCAATTCAGAGGGTTCCTAGAGGATGTAATCATGTATCGTACTTGCTTAACACATTTACATGTAACTATATTGACCAGTAAAGATATCTACTAGCACGTACGGTACCTATGGAAGGTACACTTGTCGTATGCTAACAGTGAAGAGCGAAATCTGAGGGCTACTAAAGGAATCCTCCGATCAGGATCTGCACCGTTTGTGGATAGGATTATATAAATCGTAATTGCTTAACACACTCAACCCTATCGACGAGTACACTCATCATGTACTAATGATTATGTATATGCTATTTGCAACCAGTTCGTGGCGTCTGACCAGGTATTCAACTGTTCGACACTTCTTACAAAAAAGTCATTATAACTTTAGTCAAATTTAGCAAAAAGTTAACTGCGAAATAGATTTGCATTTGAATGATCTCATCTGTTGCCTTACCGGGATTACCCCGAGTACAAAGGTTATTTGCCAACAGTTTGGGTACTCAGACGCTGCGCATGCAGGCTTCTGATCAAAATACAAACTCATAGTTTCAGTCAAGATACTTAAAGTTGAACGTTGAGAAGTAAATGCAGACGACTTTAAAAATAAAAAAAGTTTGCTATGCGACGATTCTTTCTACTACACTGGATACTGATTGGAAACAGATCTATACGTTAAGTTAATCCTCTTAACTACCAATATGTCGTCTGCTTTAATCCAGTGTCTACGTAAACAAAAAAAGTTTGTTTTATGTGTTTTTGATATAAGTTAAAGTTTGGATATTGATCAGAAGCTGTGTTACGCGTTTGATGAGAATCAAAACTGTTGGCCAATACCCAATGCACCTTAGGTAAGGCAGTGAAGTGGTTAAGGTTAACTGTTACAACAACAGGTCAAAGATCAAAACAATAACACCTTTAATGCAATCAAACAATTAGCCATGGTTCATTCTTTATTTGAGTCTCATCATGGTTACAACAAATATAAATACAACAGAAAATATATCATAAGATACAACGTAACCATACCATTCATAAATGAATTATAAGAGACTATGTTAAGTGAAATTTACATTCACTGTCCTTTAAACTATTGCACATACTTATATACATCTAATAAGATACCAACCACATATATTGTATATACATGATAGTCTAAAATACATACAACTTCCATTAATCTAGGCAACCATACCGTTTTAACAAAATGCTATGACTGTCTTTAAAATCTGCAATAAAAATCGAATTAAACTTTGACAGACAAAAGGACCAAACAAGTCAACTTAAAGAACATTATAAAACATCGACTATTATCTCAAATCAGATTTGAAATAAACTGATTAATGGACGTTGTATATATACTGTTATGAAATACATTTGAAATTTAAAGTAATAATTAATACATTATTTACAATAAAAAGTAATCATTTATGTATTAAAGTTTATCTGCTTACGAAAAGCTGTCGTCTATGTAAAATATGTGTCAATCACAGGCAGCACACTTTGGCGGCACACTTCACACATTCGCACAGAATTGATGTCTGCTTTTATTCTCGATGATCCTTTTGACGTCCTATAGTACTTTCTCTTATCAAATTTTTATCTAATAATAATAATAATAATAATAACGACTTTATTTCATGTGGATTACATATTTGGTATCAACAAACAAACCAATTTTCAATATGGTCCACAAACAAAATTAACATATATACAACACGAAGGAACACAATTACAAATCAATATTATTTTAAACCTTTGCAAACAGAGTGGACCCTGAAAAGACAGTTCCTGTAGGAGCTCTCCACAGGGACTACTCTGTTTACTTAAAGACTTTTAAAGATTAAGCTGAAAATGTTAATGTATAAGTATCATTCTGAAAATTCAAGATTTGTTATCTATACATGAAGATTGAATAGGTAGAGGCAATATAAAGCCCAAACGAAACGACGATTGAACAAATAGCAAAGATCTAGATCAATGAAATTTCATAAAAAACGAGAAGGAATATACCAAAGATACTTCAAACCCTTTACTCCATGGTATATTTCTTCTATTGAAGAAAGGTGACCACTTAAACCAGGTTGAAAGTAAACCAAAATGAGCCTAAATGTGCACTCTGTTTTACTTTAAACCCGCTTTAAGCTACCATCTACTAGAGAACATAAAACACTTTTCATGAAACATATCTATGTAGTAAAGGGTTAAAGCAACATGTAGGTTTTGATCAATATCCATATTTCTATCATAACTTATATACATAGAAGCCCTTACAAGTAGCTAAGGCCTTGATCAGTCATTAACCCTTAGCGCATACCATAATTCATTTGATGGATACTATTCAAACCATTTATTTAAAAGTAGAATACAATGTATTTGAAAACTTAGAATGTTATCTAATACAGAAACATTTCTTCTCCTAGCAAACAATGTATACTCTGATCAGAGAGCTTCATAAGGAAGTATCTCATCTGGGTCTACACTTTCAGCAAAAACTACTATCGACATAATTAGCGGGCTAAAGGTTAATATTGAAACAGCCGATCAGGGGCTCAGCAGCCAAAACAAAGCCTACATGAAACCATCGCAACAATAACCCCTTACCGCACATGGCATAGTTCTAGTTTTGAAGACAGGTGATCACTTAAAGCAGGTTGAAAGTAAAGCAGAATGCGCCTTAAGATGCATTAAGCTTTTTCAGCCAGCCTTAAGTTGCTTAGATATAGATCTAGCAAACATTCTAATTAAATTTTTTGTAAATAATTATGACTGCATAAATTGAATGCACTTAAAGGCGCTTCGATATGCGGTAATGGGTCAAGGAATGCGATGGTTAGACTGGCACCTTAGGAATAGTGATATAAAGCCATATTAACGTTAAGAACAACTTACATCAGCTGCAAACTACAATATGCGGCGTATAGAGACCTTGACGCCTTGTAATAATTTCCTGAACAGTAATCTAACTTGTTTATATAAATTTAAACTATAGTGGGAAATGACACTTCACCCCTGAGCAGCAAATTTTCATCACTGTATTGCATTTTGAAGCATTATGAAGCATTATAAGTGACTACTATCTGTTTAATATAACCCATTTAAGGTATGAAGTTTTAAATGAGGCAAGTGATTGAGCATTTCTTATGTTCAAAGGTAAGTTATTCCAAACCATAGCTCCAGAATAGGCAAACGACCTCCTGAAAAATTCAGACTTTGGTCTTGGAGAATATAACTGAGAATTTGATGAAGACCTTAAATTTCTATCATGCACATTTGACTTTAGTGTGAACAAATCATATAAATATACAGGTGTCAAACCTTTGAAGACTTTGTACATAAGAGTAGCTTTGTGAAATGTAACTCTTTCCGGAAAAGTCATCCAATTAAGTTCTTTGAAGAGATCAGCTGAATGGGCAGTTTTATCTTTATTAAGGATAAGCCTTGCTGCACGTTTTTGAAAACGAATGATTTTCTGTTCTTGCGATATAGAACAGTTTCCCCAAATAACGCAACAATAGTCGAGATGAGGTAAGATGTAGGAGTTAAAAAACATTTTTCTCAATGGTATAGTTAGAAACACTTTGATTCTGGAGAGGAGGTATAATAAGGAGTTACACTTTTTAAGAACATTGTTAATATGGCTATCAAAAGATAAAAATACATCAAAGGTGACACCGAGTAACTTTTCCTCACGACTGCAATGGATTTCATCATTACCAAATGGGATTGGAAGAGCAATATTCTGAATGCCTGCGGATTTTGATCTTGAGGTAATGTACATGGATTTAGTTTTTGCAACGTTTATTGACATTTTGTTCTTTTCACACCAATCATTAACGTTAAAAAGATCTTTACTCAACGAGTTTGCTACAAAGTTGAGAGAAGCATTGTGTACTGATAGCGTTGTGTCGTCTGCAAAAATGTCAGCAACAGAATGGGTACATACAGATGGAAGGTCATTTATGAATATCAAAAATAAAAGAGGACCTAAGACTGAGCCTTGGGGTACACCAGATAAAACAGAAGTAAGCTGCGAGGTTACTCCAGATACATGCGTTTGTTGAGATCTATCATGCAGGTATGAAGAAAACCATGCACATGTCTTTTGGTCAATATTGAAATATTTTAATTTTTCAAGGAGGATCATGTGATCAACCAGGTCAAAAGCCTTAGACAGATCTAAGAAGATTGAACCTACAATTTCATTACTATCAATGGCTGCAATCCAGTCATCTATTAATTTTACTAAGGCAGTCTGACAGGAATGATTGGACCTAAAACCTGATTGCCTAGAGTAGAACAAGTTGTTGTTTTCTATGAATTGCTTTAAACAGGAACTAACATGTCTTTCAAAAATCAAGGAAATGATTGGTAAAACTGAAATTGGTCTGTAATTCGACTTTTCTTCTTTAGGACCTTTCTTGTAAATAGGAGTTACTTTAGCTTTCTTAAAAACTTTTGGATACAAACTACATAGTATACTTCGGTTGAATAATTGTGTGAGTGTTGGAGCTATTATGGATGCTGATATTTTTAAAAATCTAGCGCTTATTCCATCCGATCCTGTTGATTTTTTACAATCTAACGAAGTGAGTTGTTGCTCAACAAATTGAAGTGATACAGTTGGAATTGAGAAACTAGGACAGTTGACATGATCAGCTGAAGCATTGACCATACAGTGACTATTACTAGAGGAGTTACCCTGAAAACTCTTAAACACAGAAGCAAAATAGTCATTGAAGACATTTGCAGTAGTGCTCGGACATGTTATCGGTTCACCATCTGCATCATTTATAAAACTAGTTTGAATTTTTGTCTTCATACCCGTTAGTGTGTTCAGACTATTCCAAAGAAGTTTCGGGTTGTGGGTATTAGAATTAATAGTATCATGATAAAATTGTGTTTTAGAATCTAGAATAAGGCGTTTAACTGTTTGTCTCCATATTTTATAATTATCAATATCGGATCTTTTATGGTAGAATTCACGCATTTTTATTGCCTGGAGAATTTCGTTGTTAAACCAGCCAGGTTGGTTATTCCTTTTCACGCGTTTATTCCGGAGAGGCGTATGTGAGTCTATGACCGACTTAAACATATCAACGTCCGATTAAAGTAACATTTAAATCTACATCAATTTTAAAAACTTTAATACCTTAGGTGCATATTTTATATTGGGGGCGAAACTACCAGGGTTGGAAACGACCAGGGTGGAACTGGTTTGGGCGCGAGACGTCTAAGTTGCGAAATTGTTTGGGGGCGAAACGACCCGGAATCATGCGAGCCGAGTACAATGAAACCTCTTTACTACGACTACTAAAAAGACAGCCGATTAATTGTAAACAACTCATGCGACAGCTTAAAGCAAGCTAACAGTACAACAAAAAGCCCCTAAAGGTGTTTCTGTTTGTTTAAAGGCCAACTTGCTGTAAGCCGTCACATTTTTAAACACCTAACAGGCCCGTAGCCACGCTGAGGCACACCGAGGCACTTGCCTCGGTGAAATTTTGAAAAGTGACCAAAAATAAAATGAAGAAATTTTCGAAAATTAAGTTAAAATCTATTAAAAAATGTATTCAAATCACTCAGAGTTTAATCGTAGGACCGATACCCTAATAATACACAACCGTTCATTATAGGAAATGCGTTTTATAAAGCATCGATAAATCAAATGAAAATAAATTTATAGATTCTACTTAAGAATAAAATGATCAAGTAAATAGTGAGGTACATTGTATAAAAATCAAGCATTAATCTGGATTAAAAAGCTTGGTAAGAGTTAAGACTGTCAAAATGTACCTGTCATGTCACACATTACAAATAACGTGGCATTACGTAACCGAACAGAGAAGCCGCCCTTAGCATACCCTAAGTGTCCCAGTATGATCGACAGCTTGAACAGCTTGAACAAGCCGATAATGGGTTAAATACGAAATGCATGTTTGGGAACTCAATGCTGGATAGAAATATCGGAAAAAGACGTGATGAAAAATCAGCCGCCGCGGCCTGGAATCGAACCACAGGTCTCTGGATTGCCGGTCCAGCATGCTAACCACTATACCTCATCGGTCAGCTGATTCCTTATGACATTAATGACGCTGCGTTGGGTACAGTACTGAACCTTATTAAGTTAAATTGATAACCGCAAGCGAATTGCCATCGAATTGCCATCGAATCGGGCGCTTCAAAAAACAGATCCTACGCTTGAATATTTTTACGCGAATTTTCCGAAGCGGTTGTGACAAAAATGGATTCGAAAAAATTAACGGAGGCATATTTGCGAACATTTGTGAGATACACCATTCAAGAAAACTTACCCGAGGGTAAAGTTGAATCGCAAGCGAATTGCCATCGAATTGCAAGCGAATTGCCATCGAATTGCAAGCGAATCGCAAATATTGTTAATTTAATAAGGTTCAGTACTGTATATAGCGTTTATATCAATAAACATACTGCACCTGGTTTGGTTGATAACTAATTATGGATTAGTCACCAGTAATGATGACCATTGCAAACAGTTTTAACCCATTACCCCATAACCTGTTTCTATTTTTGAAAATATGTTACTACTTTCAGCCTGCTTTAAGCTACCATCTGCTTGAGTACAGAAACTATTTCTTATAGAACATATTCATAACTGTATAAATTGGGCCACGGAATTATACAAAAGTATAACTCTGTTATTGGGCCTATTTTCTTCAGTAGAGGGGTAAATTAGAGGCATAAAAAGGCTTTTTATGGGGTAATGGGTTATTCAAGATCAGGCTGCAAAAATGCTGGATTCATAGAGTCTGTCTCTTGAATAAAATACTAGGGAGAGAGATAGAAAAGACAAAAAGAGAAACATACACAGAATGACAAGAGAGAGATATACAGAGACAGTGACAGAGAGAAAGAAAGAGAGAGAGAGAGAGAAATAAAGCGAGAGACAGAGACAAACACGAATCCAGATACATGTATATATATGGAGAGAGAGACAGAGAAAGTAATGCAAAAGAGACAGACAGACAGACAGACAGAAAGAGAGATATACAGAGAGACACACACGGAGACAAATGACAGAGAGGAACGAGAGAGAGATTCCTAAGCTGTTACATCTAATTACCCATAGGGACAAAGAGGGAATGCTGTTGATTTTCTCTATAAACTAAATCAAGTGTTGGTTTTCAATAGCGGAGTGCAGTTAAAATTGTTTTGTTACAATTTATTGTGTTTGTGTACATTATATATTGCATGCAACGCCAGCATGCATTAACCCATTATCCCCTGAAACTTTCAATGGACAAGTCCAGTTTGCAATAAAGGCTGGTCCATTTTCAACTATTTAGGGTTGTTTTGTATAATATTTTACAAAATGACAAACAGTGAAGACCCTGATCAGAGGGCTCCTGCAGGAGCCCTCTGATCAGGGACTTCACTGTTTGCATACGGCAAGTGTACTCTTCACATGTACACTTTTGGTGAAAGACGCATATATGCGTCACTAGGGCTCAATGAGTTAATAATGTAATAGAAATTGAATGCAATAAAACCACCTGTGACATCAAATCATTATGCACAAACATTTTCATTATACAATGGTTATATGATTTGAATAAGATGATTTTACAACTGTCTGAAATTAAATTATTTCGAGGTCGTCACATTACTGCCAACGTGGCGACACTATTCCTCGTTCGACATTTGTGTTACGTCAACATTGTAATTCAATACAAATGTTCTTTCGAAACGCTTGCGAGGTATATATTCGAAAATACAAATTTGAATTATGCTTGCTTGCTTGCGAGAGAGAGAGAGAGAGAGAAAGAAAGAGAGAGATAGGGGAAGAGAGCAAGAGAGAGAGCTTGAGCTTATCAACTTATACTGAATCTGTCATACCAGTCTACTAAACTGTTTTATCAACCTACAAGGGCAATTACTCTGTATATCGGTAGGGCCCCATTTCAACAAGGGAGGGGGGGGGGGGGTCATTTTGACTACAGAGATGGCAGCGGAAATTTACGGTGCCTACGGTACCTCTCGTACGTCTAAAAGTTGAATAATTCTAGCAGAAAACAATGTTCGTCATACAATTATGTTACGTCTAATATAAAGGAACTTTGAACAAAATTGTATGGTTCAGTGACATCAGATAGATCGCATTCAGTGCCCCAAATACACTTCAGAGCTCACCATTTCAGTTCAGATTTTCATTTTTTTTACGGGGGAGGCCCCCGGACCCCCGCCTTAAAGCGCTTTCTGCTTTACTTAAACCTGATTTAAGTGTTCAACTAGAAACAGGTCACGAGGTAAAGGGTAAATAGCGATATTTTTGTTTGTAGCGAAAAAGGACTTCGGGGATCACACGCATTTATCGCTGTTACTTTTCCTTATGAAAATGTATTGATGATACAATCTCTGGTTTACAGGATGAATGAGTTGCGTTTTACCGCACTGCGACACAAAATAGATCATATAGCGCCGATGAATGATGACTACAAGAAAATTTTAGAATTTAAAGTATGCATTTTAAGAAAGAACACCCCAAATATACGCCAAATCGCACCCTCGAAAAAAGTATCGGGGGGGGGGGGGGGGAAGCATGCCCCCCTAGAAAAGATGTGCCTCGGTGATTTTTAGTCTCTGGATACGGCCCTGCCTAATAAATAACACAATTTTGTGGTCCTAATATAGAGGGGGTTCACTGTATAATAAGCGTGAAAACAAAATACTTTATGCCATCTGTTAACCTGAGTCTCACTGTGAATACGAGGTCTTCGCATGCGCTGGGCGTAGAGCACAGAAATCTTAGCTGACATAAAATTGACAAGTTCTTCTTTAATATCGAATTATAATCTCTCAAGTTTGATTTTCTATTCTAAAATTTGATTTACTAGGTATATTCTAGAGATTAGTTGGTACTAAATCGTCTGAATTGCTTTAAAACCGTTTTCTTTTATCACCTTTCATTGAGCAACGTACGATTTATAAAATGTCGTTGTAGAGTATTGTCCAGAGTACCGATACATTCTACGAATTCGTTCTAGTTTTTCTTTTCTTTTCTTTCTGGGTGTATATTCATGTAAGAATCATTATCTCATCTCGTCACTCCTCAATATCCATCAGAAATTATCTTCTTGAATCCATTATTATATTTTACAGCAATCATCACCCTCAGCAATCATCATTTATAAAAAGTTCATCCCTCATCATTCATTGACCTTTCCGAGTTCAGAAAATGAAAGTAGAAATTACCGGCATCTTCCTGTTTATGGTTGTAAACATTTGCACACTACTGCAGAGACCTGAACTGAGTTTTGATGATGAGTTTGTTCTAAAATTCACAAAATCAGAATCTCCTCTATTCAATTATCAATATCAGCTATCTAACGTCAAACCCATCTGTGCTAACAAAAATGTATGTGTTTTCTTTTGGCTATTCCATCAGAATAAGCCCTACTTCAGTAGAATAAGCAGTCTATCACGTACAGACAGAAATTACCACTTATTAATAAAAGTCCTTCTGGCAAACCAAATTGAACTAAACCCTGGTCCTAGGACTCCAAGATGGCCATGTGGTACTTGCGGAAAAGCTGTCACCTTCAAATCTAAGGCATTAGAATGTGAGTCCTGTAAAACATCGTACCATATAGACTGTCAGGGACAAATGTCTGACAGTATGTATGGAATCATGGACAGTAGCAATATATCCTGGCATTGTCTAAGATGTGGACTTCCAAACTTTTCAAGTGGATTCTTTAACCAGTCAGTCCTATCAAACCACACAAACTCCTTCTCTATTCTTAGCTGTGACAGCCCTGGTGCTCCATACGCAACATCCTCACCTAAACAAGCCGTCAGCAAAAAGAGTCTGCGGCCCAGCCGAACTAAACAGCAAAAACCCAAAAATAAACCTCTCAAAATAGTTAGCCTGAATTTCCAATCTCTGAAGAATAAAAAACCAGAATTAGATACCCTTCTTGAATCAACAGATCCAGATGTAATCATCGGAACAGAAACTTGGCTTGATCCATCAATTTCTTCATCTGAATATTTTTCATCAAACCGATTTACAGTTTATAGGAAAGATAGACCACCTAATACCAAAGGGCAAAGCCATGGTGGTGTCCTTATCGCAGTCAGAAATGAGTACCAGAGTTGTGAGATAAAGGAACTCCAGACCGACTGTGAAATAGTATGGACAGAGGTTGTCATCCCAAATTCCCGCAAACTTCTCATCAGTTCATTTTATAGACCGCAACCAGCTGATACTACCTCACTTGAACAACTGAACATCTCCTTAAGTAGAATTAATCCATCTTCTAAATCCATAGTACTAGTCAGTGGAGATTTTAACCTGGGCCATATTGACTGGGACTCTTGCACTGTCATACCTGGAAAGCCAAATGCCAAACATCATCAGGAACTTTTAGACATTATTGCTGATCATTCCCTTACACAGCTAGTAAACAAACCCACAAGAAATGACAAAATACTAGACCTTTTTCTAACAAAATATCCGTCAATCATTGACAATGTTGAGAACATCCCTCCCATTGGGGCAGCTGATCACGACATACTTTGTATTGAAACCTCTAACTCACTGCACAGATCTAAAATCAAAGAAAGAACCATCCTGAAATATTCAAAGGCTAACTGGGACGGCATAAAGCAAGATCTTGAAAAATCCTACAAAAATATCTTAAACATAGAAAATACAAATGACATAGACCTTATTTGGAATACTTTTAAAACAGATCTTCAGGCTTCTATCTCAAAACATATCCCAAGCAAATTACTGAAACAAAAGAATAAACTACCATGGATAACAAATGAGCTACGAAAGAAAATGAACAGATATAGACGCATGTTACTGAAATCAAAACAAAAGAACCACCTTAAACCTCAAAAGCTTAAACAGATGAAAAGTGAAATCCAGAAAGAACAACGTACAGCTTATTGGAACTACATAGAAAACATGATCTTTGATATTACAATACCAGAACAAGACAGTCACAAACATACAAAATTTCCAAAGAATCTATTTTCTTATATAAAAACGCAGAAAACCGACAGCCAAATCATCCCTCCTTTAAGAGATCAAGGTATACTGAAATCAGACAGCAAGAACAAAGCAGACACACTCAACAAACAGTTCCAAAAGGCTTTTACCCCAGCATCGAATTTACCAATACCTGACAAAGGCACTAGCTCTCATCCACGTATGAAAGAAATATATATAACTGAAAATGGCATACATAAACTTTTAGAAAACATCAAACCATACAAAGCAGCAGGTCCAGACAATATCCATGGAAGAACCCTAAAAGAATGCAGTTCAGTCATTGCCCCTATTCTAACCCACATCTTCAGTATATCATTATCACTGGGTAAAATTCCACAGGACTGGAAACATGCTAACATCTGTCCAGCTTACAAGAAGGGAGACAAACATGATGCAATAAACTATAGACCAATTTCGTTAACTTGCATCTGTTGTAAAATTCTAGAACACGTCATTTCAAGTAATATTATGTCTCACCTCGAACAGAACAACACTCTTTATGATCTTCAACACGGTTTTCGATCAAAACGTTCATGTGAAACACAACTTATCTGTTTCTTTCATAATCTTGTACAATCAAACGACTCAAACACACAAACAGACGTCATCATCATGGATTTTGCCAAAGCTTTCGATAAAGTATCACATAAACACCTCATCTACAAACTACAGCACTATGGAATACATGGAAATATTGTCAACTGGATTACTGACTTTCTGACTGATCGAACCCAGATTGTTGTCTTGGAAGGAGAACAGTCTGATAAAGTACCCGTAACATCGGGTGTACCCTAAGGCACAGTCTTGGGTCCGATACTCTTTCTCATTTATATAAATGACCTTCCCAACTATCTAAAACACAGTACACTTAGACTTTTTGCAGACGACAGCATCATATATAAAGAAATTAGAACACTTAACGATTGTCAACAACTACAGACAGACCTTGATGCTGCAGCACGGTGGGAGCAAGACTGGCTCATGCACTTTCACCCAGACAAATGCACTGTACTTTCTGTTACGCACAAACGCAAACCACACAAATTTACTTATACTCTTCATTCACAAGATCTTGAAAAAGTCGATCATGCTAAATATTTAGGCCTCACCGTTCAAAACAATCTCAAATGGGACAAACACATAAACAACATTACAAATAAAGCTAACCAAACACTTGGATTTCTGAAACGAAACTTGAAAATAAATTCGGTGAAAGCAAAAGATCATGCTTATAAAGCTCTCATAAGACCAAAATTGGAATACTCTGCAGCTTATATAAATGGGTAAGATTTAGTTTAGGATAATAAATTCTGTTAAAAACGCATTTCAAAAAAAAAGAAAAAAAGAAGCTCTGGGGAGATTCGAACCCGTGACCCTCCATGCGGAGACAAATATGAAAAATGAGCAAACTCCTTTATCCCTTCGGCTACGGGCGCTCTCTCTATATATGGTAGCGAATTAAAGTACTTCACTGGTAGCTATTAATACTACATTATTCGGATTGGGTTTATGTCAGAGCCCGTGTAGAGAAGCAACAACAACAGCTATACCGTCAGCTGACGATATAGAAAAACGATGGAAAATATCTAAACAAGAGGGCCATGGCCCTAAATTCGCTCACCTGAGGACATTGAAGTTTGTACCTAAGTTGACTGGGCAAGACAACATTTTAATATAACTATAAATGGAGTTATCTTCCAGACAAGAAAACATGACAAAAGTGAATTTTGTTGCCAAGCTTATGACCCTTATCCATGACACATCCTCTTATCAAGCTATTTCCATTTCCAATAAATGATAATTATTTCACTAGCGTCAGCAGAACTGGAATTATTTTCCTGACAATAAAATATGACAAAGGGGAAAAACTAAATATTGCTGCCCTTGTGCATGGCATTTTCTCTCATCAGTTTCTTTCCATACATAAAATTTCATTACAATAGCATCAGTAGAACTGAAGTTGTCTTCTTGAAAAGAAAATATCACAAAGGGAAATAACTCAAAAAACAATGATGTCAGAATTATGGCCTTTGCAAATGGCACCTCCTCTCATCAGGCTCTTTCCAAATAGGCAATTTCATTTTACCCAATACCCCATAGCATGTTTCTAGTTTTGAAAATAGGTGGCCACCTAAAGCAGGTTGAAAGTAAAGCAGAATGTGTCTTAATGCACACTTTGCTTTACTTTCGCATCTTACATTTTCATGAATGTTTAAAGTGGAATTATTTTCTTAAGTAGAGGAATAAACCAAAGGCCTAAAATGCACATTTATGGGGTAATGGGTTAACAAACGTCAGTATATGGGGGGAAAGGGTTGAATCCTGGACAAGAAAAAATGACATACATACAGATAACTCTGACAAAACCAATATTAAACATATGTATAAATATGGCATAAGACATAATTACATAACTGTCAGTGGATCACTTCCAGATCCTGTCTCTCTAAGTATGAAGCAGACTGAACCATATCTAAACTTTAGCAGACAACATGTTCAGCTGATCATGACCAGTTCTGTGATACTCACCAACTGTTGCATAATATTTGACCTCAGTGGGTAGAGCTGTGGGGCTTACCCTTACCAGACTGAAAGATGTCTGCTTAAAACCTACTGTATGTGAAAAGTGTACAAAAAAACAATTTAGAAAATGTTAAGTTGGTAAATGAGTGGCAAATAGGTTGGATCCAGATTAGATGTAGCATTATGATTATGTTGCATCTGATCTGGATCCAAAATGTTTGCAAATATTGGCTATTTGGCCTTAGTATATTAAGGGTAACTCAGGTAAAATACCGTTCTGCTTCATCAAAAATACTGTGAAACCTGCCTAGAGCAGCACTTCAACTGCGCAGGGTGGCGTCAAGTTTGACCCTAGGGATTTCATTTTAACCAACTATAGAGGGATCCACCAGGAGATTCTACTGTACAAAAATCAAAGCTTAGGGCCTAGTAGTTTTGGGGAAGAAGATTTTTTAAAGTTTTTTGCTTTTTTGCTTTTTCAAGCTGAGTTTTTGCTTTTTCTCTTTCATTTGAACAACTTCTGTAGAGAAGCATCCAAGGAACATCATGAGCAGTTTGAATCCTCCCTACAATCCGCGGGTTCAGAGGAGATGTCGTTTGAAGTAAATGTGAACGGACAGACGGACAGACGTACTACGGACGGTGAGCGGTCACAATAGCTCACCTTGAGCCTTTGGCTCAGGTGAGCTAAAAAAACTAAGAAAAAACTAAGATTCGGTGACGATTCTTGAGACTTTTTTTGGACTGATCATATTTTTTTAATGTCAGAAGCCAAATAATGCCACAAATTTGCTTTTATTTGAGTATTTTATTTTATTTTGACAAGCTACCACCTGACTTTAATGCTACAGTAAAGCCTCTCTCGTAAGACCACTCAATTACATTTATAAATAAACATTGTCAGTATGCTTGACGTGTATAAACCTCGAAGAGAGTTGCGGTTTGCGAGTAAATCAGTATCGCTGGTTGTACCGAGAAGACGTTTGGTGAAGTTTGGAGATAGAAGTTTCATGCATGCAGCCCCAAAGCTCTGGAACACTCTACCATCAGACATCAGAGATGCGAGCTCAGTTGCAATCTTCAAAAAACGTCTGAAAACACACTTCTTTAATATTTGTTATTAGAACACTGCTACCTCTGGGCTATGTTCTTGCTGTATATGTTGTGGGTCTAAATGGGAGTTCTGGCGTATTATCTAGTATTATTTAGTTATTGTCGCATGCTATTTTTCCTAGTTCTGTTGCATTAGGCGGTCTGCATTGGACACTCTACTATTATTTCTATGGGTCGGCAATCTTTAGCCGGTCGGTTAATTGCTGATTGATGGGGGTAATGTGCAGCAGACTTGTGGCGTGCATTAAGGGAGAAACTTACTTAGTTGTTTTTATTTTCGGAAAGATTTTTTGGTATTTTTGAAGCCGAATTATTATTTGAAATGAGGAAGGAGAGGGGGGGGGGGGGGGGTTGTAACTTTGATCAAGGGTGGGCTTGGGCCTGACAAATTCAGTCAAAATGTTCTTGTTTGAACATATCAACGAGCTCGGTGTGAACTGAGACATGTAAAAAAGTAGTATCTCTAAGGCGTGCCGCGTATATAGAGGGCGTCTTAGGTTACATCAATACAGTGTGCGGCTAGGCTTACACTACAAACATATTTGCGCTGGCCTTCTCACGGATATATACATATAGTTATAATATTGTTTAGTAAAAGTGATAAGTATTATAGATCTTTATGAAGCAATTTCAGTTGCACAAGTAAGTAATGATTTTTAACCATTTTCCCCATAAATACACCTTTTTACACCTTTAATTTATTCCTCCACTCAAGAAAATTTATATAATCATAAATATGTATGATCAAAATTATTTTCTATATTTTAGTAAGATGACCACTTAAAGCAGGCTAAAAGTAAAGCAGAATGTGCCTACGGCACATTCTGCTTTACTTTCAACCTGCTTTAAGTGGTCACCTGTTTTCAAAACTTGAAACGAGCTATGGGGGAATGGGTTAAGTAAGTCTCTCTATACATTTATTTATCTAACCTCTTCATACGAGTACAATGGTTATTTGCAAACAGTTTGGACCCTTATCAGACGTCACTTAACGTGCTAAACGGCTACAACTTTCATAGCGATATAACTTTAGTAAATACCTAAAATTAAGTTTTGAGAAAGAAAGGGAGTTGACAATTATTTAAGCAGGTGACTTCTTGGCGGTGAATAGGTTAGATAAAAACAAAAAAACATAAGTCACTTATAGATTTACAGTACATATTTTATTTTGCAACATGTAGATTCTTTATTAATCAATTCATACTTTTAGTCTTTTTTATTTTTTTTATTCTTCTTCTTGATACTTCTCTCCACCAAGAATGATGATTATGAGAAGGCGCTGTATCATAAATAATTATTTACAAATGTGAAAGAGATACAGTGAAATGATAACTAGAACTAGATCCTATCACAAATGGTGATTCATACCCCCAGTAGGGTCTTGTCACAAGAGGTAAATGATTCAGGATAAAGTTGATGTGTGCACTTAAGTGCTTCCTAACTAGGAAAAAAAATATAACAATGGGCAACAACTCCAAAAATAGCTCTTATTATTTGGAAGTTATGTTCTGGACAAACCTAAAATGGATACAAATATAATAACAAAGGCAAATAACCCCCAAATATATGGATGACAGAGTAACAGTTCTTGCACACTGCAATCCTACTCAATGAGATATATCTACATATGAAGTTTGAAGTCAATAGCTCTTATATTTCTGAAGAAATGCTCCAGACAAGCCTAAAATTGGGTAAAATATAATAACAAAGGGAAATAACTCCAAAAGTACTGATGATAGAGGTATAGTTCTTGTGCACTGCACTCCTAGTCAATGAGATCTATCTGTATATGAAGTTTGAAGTCAATAGCTTTTAGACTTTGGAAGTTATGCTCCGGACAAGCCTAAATTGGATAAAAATGTAACAACTAAGGGAAATAACCCCAAAAATTTAAATTTATGACAGAGTAACGGTTCTTGTGCATTTCATTCCTAGTCAATGAGAAGAATTGCTATGAACAGAGATTTGTTAATGATCCAAACATTGCAATAAAAGGATTTTGGCTTGGATAACACAGTATTATTAATTGATATTAAATAGGACTGAAAGTTTCAAGATGGCGTCTATTAAATTACTCATAATTAGCGTTTTTGGCATTAATATGATTTATTATGTAATCTTACAAAACCTATACACGGGGTGGGTGGGGTGGGGTGGGGGCAACTACGCATTATCATCAAAATGTATTGCTACGACCACCTATATGGGTATTTTAATATATTTGTATCCCTACGAAGTCAGTGTATATAGTGAGAAATGTTTTGCTACGAAAAATAAGTTGCCTTCGCTGGAATTCAAATTCTAAATGATACATGTACTCATATAAGTTGTCATAGCAAAACATTTAATAAAATACCTAGTTGGTCCTCAGTGCTATAAGAACATTTCGTTTGAGATACAAGCATCGAATTTGGCATAAATAAGCTCCAAGACATGTTTCGAAATATCAAGTTATCTTAGTTAAAAATAAATGGCCGTCATTTGAATTTACTTTATTCTGGGTTTAAACTAGATCTAGATTTTGAATGAATAATCCTATTCCAATAAATCTTTAAAATCTTTAAAATATTGAGGACGAGAAATCGTTTTGAATTAAAAAATAATCAAAATGATTGAACATTATGATGCTATAGATGATTTATGAAATAGCTAGATCTAGATCTACTCTCGCAGCAATGTTTTAATGTTATGTCTTTATATTTGCTCAACAAAAACTTAACCCTTATCTTGCGGTGATGTCGTCTGCTTCAAAATTGTCGTCTGCAAAGTTTGCCAAATTTAGATTTATACATTTTGTAAGTAAAGAAACCTAAAGAAGAGTGTCAAACAGTTTGGATCCAGATCAGACGCCGCTGGATCTAAACTGTTTGCAAAAATCAATAAAGTCGCGACCAGCAGGCAAAGGGTTAAGACATGCATTAGGGCATTGATAGTTAATACGGTGCAAATTGTAATTGTTTTGACGACGAATCATTTACCAAAAAGTAGACAGTTTGTATTTAATGACAAGTTCCAGCGTAGAAGATTCTCCGACAAGAGTTCAATTTTCTACACACCACGGAGCAAAACACTCAGCCCTAAATGCAAGTCAAGCTATTCCGGAAATATTACTTTTCTAGTAGTATAACCTTCATTATCCCAAACTATTACTATTAGTAGAGATCACTTCAGAACATATATGACGGCATACGTATTTTAGGTAACTTGGACAATTTCGGTCAAACTTGGACAATGTAAACACACTGTTTTGGTTTAGATCTAAAATGTTAAGAAGAATTAAGGAGCTTAATGATTGTTGTCTTTTAAGATCAAAATGTCCATAAACTCGCAAAGAATACGTTATAAAGCTTGATAAAATGCTCGCTTAATAACATTTTCTTAGGCCTTTTCAGGAACATTTGATCTGAAGAGACAACTGTCAACAGATTCTCTATATACATGCACAAAACATTCAATCTTTTTTATCAGTTCTTTAGAACCATGATTACATTTAAGGCCAATATTTTGGGAACTGTTAACTTTAATCTGATGACAGTATATATGCCCGCACGTTTAAAGTAGGCGTAATACAAAGTTACATGAGTTTAACATGTACAGGATGTTACTGTTAGTGTCAGGTTTTAACAACCTTATTTTCATTCAAATGCTACAGGTAAAATTGCAAATGGTGGTCATGGGAACTTGACAGACCTCGACATCTGTTTTTCATTGCCATTTTGCCGGACGAAAAAAGTTTTTGCACACCGTTACAGGGCTGCTTAAGTTGACATGAAATATCCTAAGATTTCCAAATATGCATTTTTCAAGTGCGATTTTACGAATCGTACCTTTTCCCAATCGCCTGTTTCTAGTTTTGTTGATACGTGACTGATTAAGCAGGTTGAAAGTAAAGCAGAATGCGCCTTAAGGCGCATTCTGCTTTACTTTCAGCCTGCTTTAAAGGGACTCGCAACCGGATGGTGTGCTTGTCAAAATAAAATAAAATACTCAAATAAAAGCAAATGTGTGGCATTATTTGGCTTCTGACATTAAAAAAATATGATCAGTCCAAAAAAAGTCTCAAGAATCGTCACCGAATCTTAGATTTTTAGATATTTTCCATCGTTTTTCTATACCGACTAGTAGACGGTATAGTTGTTGTTGTTGCTTCTCTACACGGGCTCAGACATAAACACGAGCCGAATTACGAAGTTGTATGCACTTTCGATCGCTACACATTGAAATACGTTAAATCGATCCGAGATAAACGGATTGTTCCGTGGTTCATTGGTCTAAGCGGTTCCCCTACTTTGCCTTCTGTCCGCCAATGCCGGGCCCCGGGTTCGAATCCCACCAGAGACCAATATTTTTTTTTATTGAAATACATTTTTTTTAAACATAATTTCTTATCCTAAACTAATTCTTTACCATTTATATAAGCGTTTGACACATATTTACAAATTACTATTTTTAATGCACCATCTGGTTGCGAGTCGCTTTAAGCTACATTGTACTAGGGGGAAAAAGCCGAAGATTTAGGAAAATCCGGAGAAATGGCAGCCCTGCGCGTTACCTGACTCCATCTGTAGACATATCATGTCACATGCCCGTTACCTCATTGACCCCTAGTGACGAGTATACGTGTCTTTTACAAACCGTGAACCTGTGAATAGTACACTTGTCCCATGCAAACAGTGTAGACACAGAACAGGGTGATCATAATTGAGTCATCTGATCAGGGTCTGTACTGTTTGTCAGTTTTGCAATGCATTATATTTAAAAACTACTTAATGGTCCAAATGGGCTAGCCCTAATTGGAAACCGATAGTATCTATTAAAAATTTCAGGGGGAAATGAGTTAAAACTATAGAAAGATATAGAAAGCCTGTACAGGAGTTAGATAGATCTTGGTTTTTCAGCTTTATCCGCAAGTGAACAGGATCAAAACTGTTTGACACTGATTTCAATCATTCTAAAGTAAAATCACCTAAAATTTAAATTGGAGAAATAAAAGCAGCCGGCAGATGTATAAAAATTATGCCGTCATAGCTGAGAAAGTGGTTTAAGTCTCTTGCAGGAACTTTCTCTATTAATGTAGCCATGCATTAAGCTGCCACCTGTCTTATCCCTTTCAACCCTATAATATCTCTTGTGGGTATTTATAATCCTTTTGAACTCTTCTACTACAAGAATTTTGAAGCAGTCTACTGTTGCATTTTTGGTATGACAACAAAAACCAATGAAAATATCAAACAGTGTAGACCCTGATTAGAGGGCTCCTACTGATCAGGGTCTACACTGTTTGCATATGTAATCAGTAATATCTACAGAGGGATGTAGGGGTGAAAGGGTTAAACGACTGTCGATCAGTTAAACATTTTCGAATGGCTGCTAAACTTCTAGCAAACCGAAGAACTCCCTTATCAATTTGAACCCCAGCGACTAGTATGCTCGTGCTTTAAAAAGTATACTCGTGAATAGTACACTTGTCCTTTGCAAACTGTGTAGGTTCAGATCAGAATACTCTTATAGGAGCCCCCTCCCCATGATCTTGGTCGGAACTGTTTGCCATTTTGTAATTCAATGATATAAAAACATCAACCGTAAATAGTTAAAAAATGAATTAGACATATTTCGAAACTTTATTAGTCACTTTAATGTTTCTGGAGCCCCCAGATTTTAACCCTTTAACCAATAACCTGTTTCTAGTTTTGAAAATAGGTGACTACTTAAAGCAGGTTGAAAGTAAAGCAGAATGCGCCCTAAGGCGCATTCTGCTTTACTTTCAGCCTGCTTTAAGTTACCACCTGCTAGAATTGAGAAAATATTCCTTCTGATACATATTCATGACTGTATAGATTGGAACTTCTTTCTTTGGCGGATGAATAAAATGAATGCGCTAAAAGTCGCTTCTATAAGGGAAAGGGTTAACAACGGAAAACAAGCTTCTTTGGAAGGGAAAACTGCAATCATCATTTTAAACGGTCAATTCATAATCCCTTGAATGACCGCTATAAGCAGGTTTTTAAACCTACACTCCATAGCATGGAAAAGTGACCGCTTAAATCAGTCTGAAAGTAAAGGCGCATTCTGCTTTACTTTCAACCTGCTTTCGGCTACCATCTGCTAAACCAAAATGATACATATTCATGAATGGACATATTGGCACTATTTTCTTCAGTGGAGGAAATTATTAAAAGCGTAAAATGCGTATCTATGGAGTAATTTGTTAACGTATTTCAAATTTGATTATTGTCGCATAATACATGCTGGCAAAGATGTAATAGTTTATCTAGTTGGCTGACACAGTTAAGACTCATTTATCCCTGAAACTTCAAATGGAAAAATCAATTTCAAACCAAGTCTAGTCCAGTTTAGCTCACCTGGCGCATAGTACCAAGGTGAGCTGTTTTGATTGTGCTGTGTCCGTTGTCCATTCGTTCGTCCATCTGTCTGTCGTCAACAATTTCTTTAAACGGCATCTCATCCTAAACTACTGTTTGGATTTTTACCAAACTTGATAGGATTCATCCTTATATGATTTTCTTTCAAAATTGTTCAAATAGTTTTAGTCCATTGCATATCTATGTCACAGGAGCTAAAAACTAAAACTCTACTTGTCTGAAGCAACAATACCAGAGCTTAGATATTTGACATAAAGCATCATACACAAGTCCTCCTATCAAGATTGTTAAAATTATGTCCCTGGAGTCTATGTGACCCCGCCTTGGGGGTCACTGTTTTACATTGAGTTATATAGTGAAATGTTCAAACATCTTCTCTGAAACTAATATGACCAGACCTTTGATAGATAGCATGATGACACTTCTAGAGGTCCAATATAAAACAAGAGGCCCATGCGGGCCTAAATGTCGCTCACCTGGAAAAACCAACACTAGGGTCACATGACCCCTGGGGTGAGATAATGTTTTACCCCAGAGACATAATTTCCAAAATCTTGCTGATAAACTTGAAAATTAAGTGTTTTGTACACGGATGGTTTCAGACTTTTCATTGAAAAAAATCTATTTTTGGCCAATGTGACCCAGATATGCAACAGACCCGAACCATTTCAGCAATATTGGTATAAAACATCAAAAAGTGTCACTATGCTAAATATCAAAGCTCTGGCCACAATAGTTTCAGAGAAGAAGATTTCACTATATAACTCTATGCAAAACTGCAACCCCTAAGGTCTTGGCAGTTTTGACCACAGGGACATAATTTGAACAACATTGAAAGAGGACCTAAAGACGGTGCTTTGTGCAAAATATCTAAGCTCAGGGAATTGTGGTTTCAGACAAGAATATTTCTTTTAGTTTACATTGAAAAAAAATATTTATAGCTCCTGTGACCTAGATATGCAACGGACCGGAACCATATATTCAATATTGGTTAAGGGCTTCAAGAAATGTCACCATGCCAAACATCAAAACTCTGGCCATGTTAGTTTCAGTGAAATACATGTTTGAAGATTTCACTATATAACTCTATGTAAAATTACGACCCCGGCCCCGGGGCGGGGTCATTTTTGACCCTAGGGACATAATTTAAACAAACCTTGATAGAGGACCTGAATATTATGCTTTATGCAAAATATCTAAGTCTGGGGTACTGTAGTGTCGGACAAGAATATTTTTTAAGTTTTAACTATTTTTAGCTCCTGTGACCTCTATATCAAACCGAACGAAACCATATTTACAATATTGGTTCAGAGCTTCTAGAAGTGTTACCATGCCAAATATTAAAGCTCTTGCCATATCAGTTTCAGAGCAAAAGATGTTTGAAGATTTCACTATATAACTCTGTTAAATTACGACCCCCGGGGCGGGGTCATTTTTGACCACAGGGACTGATTTGTACAATCTTGATAGAGGACCTGAAGCTTATGCTTTGTGCCAAATATCTAAGCTCAGGGTACTGTGGTTTCAGACAAGAAGATTTTTTAAGTTTTCATTGAAAAAAATCTATTTTAAGCTCCTGTGACCTAGATATGCAATGGACCGGAAATGTTTTAACAACTTTGAAAAAGGACTATACAAGGATCATTCCTGTCAAGTTTAGTGAAAATCCATCCAGTAGTCTAGGAGGAGTATTCGTTTGAAGAAATTGTTGACGATGAACGACGGACGACGACGGGCGACGGACACAGCACAATCAAAATAGCTCACCTTGGCACTATGTGCCAGGTGAGCTAAAATGGTAAACAACGAGTGAACCGTGAATGTACTTTACATTTTGGTACGTTCCTTGTTTTAGGGATGTTAGCATTGCTGCAGTCCACATAACTAAGAAAATGTACTTTGAATGTTTCAGCCGATGTTAGTCGTGCGGTTGACCGAGGTAGTATAGCGTCGGGTATATGGGTATATCCCGTAGATATAAAGGTATGTGAGTTCGAATCCTGACAGAGGTTTCTTTTTTCACAACAAACATAAAGATTGATATTTTGTGTAGAAGATTATATGGATCGAAAAGGGGGAAAACATGATTTTCTCATACGAGTTTTGATATATATCTATACATGTATGTGGCCATGTGAGTCGAGAAACACTGGGCATCGCTATATCCAGGATGCAATGGAAATAATTATTAATCGTGTAAAGTATGTTATCAACAGTACGACTCCGATGGCGACAATGACCCAACCACAGACACAGCAAGTGAGGGAGAAACTTGAATTTTTCATGTCATGAGGAGTGTATGAAAATAAAATTTAACTCATGGCTTTAACAAAAATGAGCTATAAATTAGATAAATGAAATTATTAAAATAATAATAGTAATCAAAACATGGAAAGAAATTAACAAACAGTAATAAAGTAGATCACATAAAAAGATCAATAAAAATAGCACTCTCAGGGATTCGAACCTGCACCTTAGTATACGTAAACGTCTAACCACAAGCTAAAACTCGTCAACCCTACCAACTGCGCTTATTTATTTTATGATGTCATGAGATTTGATATTTGGCATTGTTACACTTCTAGAGGTCCTTAACCAATATTATTGAACTTGGTCATTCTGTTAAATATCTAGGCCACAGAAGCTAGAAAAAGATTTTTCAATGAAAACTATAAAACAAAAAGGTATTCTTTTCTAAAATCACAAAGCATAATCCACAGCTCCTCTATCAAGTTTGAACAAATTATTTCCCTTGTGTAAAAAACAATATCCCGCCCAGGGTAATTTCCAGGTGAGCGTTTTAGGGCCGCCGGGGCCTTTTGTTTTCTACTTAAGGTGGTTTTGATGATAGGTTTTCAAAGTGACAAACCGTGCAAATCCTGATATGCGTCTTTACTATATGCATAATATAAATAATTTATCACTGAAATTTCAAATTGAAAATTCAATCTCCAACAAAGTCTTGTCAATTTGTAGCTCGACTTTTGCTATTGTCGTCACCCTGTTGTCTGCATTAGCGTCTGTCTTGGTTAAGATTTTATGTTGAGGTTTTTGTAAGAGTTCATTTCTCAATAACTATCCAAGGTATCCATTTGAAACTCGCAATATTTGTTCAATATCAAAAGAGTAACTCATTACAACAAGGCAGGTAACACTGGGATTTGTCATTCCATAGTTATTGCCCATTTTTACTTAGAATTTGTTGATTAATTTTTTTCAATAACTACGTAAGGTATTAAATTGAAGCTTTGAATACTTGTTATTTTGTGAAGTATTTAAAGAAAGGGCATTACCTTACATCAAGACAGATAACCCCAGGATTTGTAATTGCAAAATTATTGCCCTTGTTTTGACTCAAAATTTGTAAATGGAATTTCTCAGTAACTGAAGAAAGTTGTTAATTTCAAATTTTAAATACATGTACTTGTTTAGTACCAAAATGTTAGCTCATTATAACAAGGCAGCTACGGCAGGTAAAGATAGTGTTCCTGTTTTGACTTACAGTTTACTTTAAATGGAATTTCTCATTGAGCGGAGTGTACATTATCATTTACCACTCTGTCTATTGTAAACAGATTGGAGCCAAATTGGACGCTGAGTACATGTACATACGCTATACTACTACCACATAAAGGAGGGCTAATTGAATGTATTGAAGGCAGACGTCAGCTTAAAGCAATATGAAAGTAATACAGAAAAATTCTAAGGCGCCTTCTAGTTTACTTTCATTATGCGTTAATCAGTCACATGCTTTAAAGTTAATATCAAGATTTTGTTTTTATGTGAACCATTTCACTGCCAGAGTTGCCACGACTGCAATTACAAACAGTTTGAATTCTGACGTAACGAGATGTCTGATCAGGATCCAAACTGTTTGACACTCATGTCAATATTTCCTATGTCAAAAAGCATAAAAATCCAATTTTTAAAACGAAAAGCAGACTATAAAATTTTAATAGATCAGCAAAAGATATAACATGTCCATGAGCAAGTTGTACTTAATATAAGCGGACAACAATATGACAGGAGGTGTATTAGACGGGCCGGGCTGCCATAAAATAATCTTGAAAAATCCTAGCTTTCCCTTTTTCAAGCGCGATTAAAGCAGGTTGAAAGTAAAGCAGAATGCGCCTCAAGGCGCAATCTGCTTTACTTTCAGCCTACCTTAAGATACCATCTGCTGGGATAAAATACGAACTTTTCGGAAAATCCGGATAATTGGCAGTCCAGGACGGGTATTTCCGTCACAATGGCTGCGAAAGGGCTAATTTGTTTTCTAACTTGGTATTTTCAGATTGTGACAATTTCGAATATGACGACAAAAGTAGAACTGCTGTGGGTTGTCTCTGTTACTGTGCTGATTTTGATTTTGATAATGGTGCTCTTTACAGACCAGTTTGCGCAAAACATACATGCAGTAATTCCGAAGCCCAAACGGAGTAATACAACTAGATACAATAAGAACAACACTAAAAGTGGATCTAATATTGCCGCCGAACATCATACGATTGTTGTATATAACCCAGCCTACTGGTACCATTACAAAGAGTATAATAAAATGTTGACAAAGTGCCCAATGAGCAACTGTAAAATTACTGCTAACAGAACGAATCTTCGTAATCAATCGGCTGTTATTTATTTCCTCACTGAAGCTCCAGGATTGCCAGCGAATCCCCCATTATCCCCATTAGACAGAAACCCAAACCAGGTCTGGATATTCAGTTGGCTGGAGGCACCGGCAAGGCATCCTGCTTATGGTCTGAACTATAGAAAAGCAAACTGGAGGGGAACAGTGAACTGGACACTGAGTTATACGCTAGATTCTGAAGTATACTTTCCAAACGGAGATATTCGGAAACGGACACCTCCTGTAAAGAATTACAGTGAGATATTCCGCAGGAAAAGAAAAATGGCTGCATGGGTTGTTAGCAACTGTAACACGCAAAGTAAGAGAATGAAATTCGTTAAGGAATTGCGTAGACAAGGAGTGGAGGTTGATATTTATGGGAGATGTGCCGGTAAACGCGTTGGTCGTGACGAGATTCGACAAAAGATCAGTCAAAACTACAAGTTCTACCTCGCATTTGAAAATAGTTTTTGCAAAGACTACATCACAGAGAAATTTTTCAGCTATTTTGAGCTCGACGTTATTCTTGTAGTGCGGGGAGGAGGGAATTATAGCCACTTTCTATCAAATGAATCATTTGTAAACACAATGGACTTTAGCTCTGTGAAGACTCTTGCTGACCATTTAAGAACTGTGGCGGGTAATGAAAGTCTTTACAAGAAGTATTTGGAAAGCAAGGATAAATACGAAGCAAGACAATTGCCAGAATTACGTAAGGAAGGCGTATGTAGCATGTGCGAGAAACTGAACAACTTGGAAAGCAACAGAAGGGTGATCCAAAACTATTGGAAATCCATAGACTCTTGTTTTCCCCGAAGGGATATCTTGCAAAATTCCAAACTGAACGGCAAACGTAAACATGCAAAAGGGTAGAGTCTAGCTAAATAACTACCACAAAGTTTGGTTGATTTGGGTTTTACGGCACTGCAACACAATACTGCTCATATATCGCCGATGTGTACAGTGAAGAAACCGTTATTTTTTCCCGTTTAACCCTTTGAACCCTAGTCCCGCATATAGGCGTGGTTTTCAAACAGTGTATATGTGAATAGAACACATGTCCTATGCAAACAGTGAAGACCCAGATCAGAGGGCTCCGAAAGGAGCCCTCTGATCAGGGTCTTCACTGTTTGTCATAATGCCTAACATCGACAAAAACAACCCTTAAAAGTCTAAAATGGACTAGACTAAAATGGAAACTGGAATTGTCCATTTAAAGTTTCAGGGAGGAAAGAGTTAAACGCAAACGAAACGCAAACGCATTGCACAAACATGAGGAAAGTGACAACTTTTCGACAATTCTTAATTTTGGTTTTAACCTGGAAGGCATACAGTTTGGAGCCTGATCAGACGCCGGGTAACCCGGCGTCTGATATGGCTCCAAACTGTTTGCAATAGAAAAGATAGTTTTAGCGTAAACGCATTTATTGGTAAAAAAAACGTTTCCTCCACTGTATGTATTTATAGTGAATGCAGGAGTCACCTTTTGGTGGAGTCTTACCACTTTGCCATAAGGTAGTGGATGTATTCTATCTTTCCGCCGCCCCACTAGGGGTACCTCGGGACACGCGAAGAAGATACAGTACAACCTCTCTACTACGACCACTAGAGTGTGTCAAATATTAGTCGTTTAAGGTTTCTGCTTAAAGCAATGTAAAAGGGAAACAGAAATTCCTATAGGAGCTTTCTGTTTCATTTTCACACTTGCTTTTAAGCTGTCACCTGTCTTTTACACAGACACTTAGCCTTCTTTTTAGAGGTCTTTATAGAGAAGTTCTATTGTATTTGAAATCATCAATATAAAAGTTTTACAGTAGGTTCCAAAGGAGGCTGCACTTTTTCGTCAATTCTCATTTACGGTACGACAACACTTACGGGAATATTTCTTAACATTTTCTGTGGTTGAAACTGGTTATTGGACACGTCACTCGTAGCCATGACAGCCCTTTACCTCTGCAACTTGCCAACGTTGTTTGCACAGTCCCCATGCTATCGGCGCAATTAAGGATTTTTGCTCCTATAGAATTTGCTCCTGTGACTATATAGAATATGGACATCCGGGCTACCGTAGAAAACGGCCGTATTCATATATGCACTTCCGTGGGGTACCTTTTCCACAAAGTATTTTCCTTTGAAATGTAAATAGACATCTTCCCATTATCCAATAGTTTTCACCTTTAATGCATGACTCCACCGAAGAAAAATATTCCACTTTAGACCGTCATGAATAATTGAATATACACATGGAGAATATTGTATTTTAACGCAGGCTGAAAGTAAAGCAGAATGGCCTTAATGCGCATCCTGCTTTTCTTTCCACCTGCTTGAAGTAGTCACTTATAGTCAAAACTAGGAAAGGTTTTTAGTTCAGTTTTATTAAAATGTGCATAAGTCCTGCTATTTGCAGGCAGCATCGACAAAACATATGATATAAACATTAAGCCACGTGAACCACAGTGCATAGTGCCCGTATCATGTCTGGAAAACGACATTTTTTGTTGAGGTTGCATACTATTATTGTTACTAAAAGTGTAGTAATACTTGCATTTTATTAACTAGTAAATTACGAGCTAACTGTGTTAATTCGTCTTGAAAATGTTGTATCTTTAAACTCAATCACCACATTTTATTCATATCACTTGACATATCGTAGAATTAACCTGTTAAGGAAGGATTAAGGCCTTTCGCTACCGGAAGTCGGTCTTGCGGGCGAGCGGATATGCGTCTGGACGACACAGACTTTTTTCGTACGTGTTTATACTAGAAAATTTATATAAAGGAAATGTTGATATAAATTAGTATAATCCTTCATAGCGCAGTTAGTATAGTGGTTGACTATAGTGGTTGACTAGCAATCCAAAGGTCATAGGTTCGAGACCCATCCGATCCAAATATTTTTTTTAGTGTCCGATTTATTGACTTGTCAATCCATAACGCAGTAATCAAGAGACATGTTATGTTTAGTCTTCGTTAATTAGTACTAGTGATGTTTACGGTCCAAGTATATGTCCACTTACCTGTACGTTTTAGTTTAATAACTTACAAGTCAATTAAATCGGTATACATGTAAACGATTTGATCGAACTATAAAGCCACACCTTGAAGCTTATCAATACGCTAACCTTTTCAAGATCGATATTGCCCATTATAATTATGTTCAAACAATATAATAAACCTTGTATGCAAGTCCATGAATAAATAATAATGCATTTTAATGACAAAGTTTTAATTCTAAGGTAGGTAACTGTATCTAAACAACAAATATCCCACATTTTAATAAGAAAATATGTTATTACAACAAATCCTGACTGTAATATTTTCTAATTTTTTCAGACTGACTAGTTCATCAACCATAAATTTGAATAAAATGAAAACAAATATACATTGAATGAGTCAGTTTTTTGTAATTCAATTTTTTAGCATTTTGCAAAATTTAAATAGCTGATAACATCTTTCTGAACACCTTTATTCAAAATGTTTTTAGCTTTTCTTGTAATGAATGTTGTGGACTACTTATTGGGTGAGAATTATAGTCATTAGCTTTATTCATTTTTAAGAAAAATAAAATCATCAAAATTCTAGGTTTTTGTCAGAAAAAAGACCTTAAATACAAACCACACGATACATTTTGCCTATATTTACACACATTGTTTCTTAGGCTATTATCATTCTTCATGAAAATTTTCATAACAATCGTATGGAAACTACGCGCATATGCGAAGTACCTTAAATGATTTATCTTATATCTGGGACATATGTATCGGCAAACATATTATGGGCAGGGCATAAAGCGCCGTGTTTCTATATTTTGTCCAAGAAGGTTCATCTTGCTGTATACAAATGAACACTTGTACACCACAGTGGTTTACATGTTACATTAGCAAAATATTACAGTTGACATACAAAAAACAAGTTGAATATTTTACTCATTCTGATTTTGTATGCGTACAATTACGAAGGTATACATATAAAGTGATTGGTCTCATATAGTACGCAATGCACTTCAATTATCATTTTAATGCGAATACCGTTCCGTTTTAGTTTGCCTCTTTTCGAAACGAAACAAAGTGGCAATGTACTGAATGATATTTTATACTGTTTGGTGAAAAAGCTCACATAAACGTCTAGAAGACATCAAGTGAACTTTGTTACAACCTAGTATTGTTTCAAATTGAGTGAAACCATGCCAAACATTGTGGTGTTATGAGAAATCACTCAGCATATTTATGAAAGGCACAGTGCTGGTCAAAAATAACACAGAAAGCACCTGCTTGAGCTATCGGCATAATTTTTGTCATGACTGGCGCAGTTATCTTTCTTTATATGTATATTTGTACATATATGTGTGCATTCAACATTAAGCGTACATACAAAAGAATACTATTTAGTTATTTATAATGATATGAATAGTAGAGTTGGTTTAGAACCTGATTATATTGAAGATATTGGTTTAGATAGGTTTGTGGATTTACCTTTAACAGATGATATACAGTTACCTGGAAGGCGGTCAGACGACCAAATTGTTAATAACTTCGGAAGAAAACTATTATGTTTATGTAAACAGCATAATTTGCATATAGTAAATGGTAGGCTCGCACAGGGCGAGTGTACTTGTTACGTTACTTATAGAAATAATGTGGGTTCAAGTGTTGTGGACTACTTGATAACAAATGTTAATAATTTTAATATGTTAAAAAGCTTTGAAATTTTAGATTTGAATGAATACTCGGATCACTGTCCTATTACGTATAGTTTTGAATATTCCAATAATTCGAGAAGTGAAAATATAGAAGGAACGCCTCTTAAGGAGAAAATAGTTTGGGATAGGAGCAAGGCAGAATCCTTTAATCAATATTTAAATGATAAACGAGAGCAGTTTGTTGATATTGTTAACATGTTAGAAATTGAAGATTGTAATATAGATCAGATTATTCAAAAGTTATCGGATACAATTTATGATATAACGAAAGAAAACTTTGGTAAGAAAACATACGGGAAGAGAAATTGTAATAAAAAAGAACAGAAGGTTCCCTGGTTGCAATGATGAATGCAGGCAAGCTAAATCGGACTTTTATAAGTGTAAAAGACTGTATAAGGGTAATAAATGTAACTTTAATTTACGTAAGTTTATGGAAAGTAGGAATAATTACGTTTATGTAAAAAGAAGAAATAAAAATAATTATTTTAGAAAAGAAAAAATAAAATTAAGTGACATGAGTATGAAAAATCCTAGTAAATTTTGGAAATTCATAAATAAGTATAAAAATAATAAAAACAAAGAAAATTTAATAGATTCTGAAACCTTTAAGAATCACTTTGCCAAATTATCTAATGGAGTTGATGCACAGTATATATATGATGAAACGTTACCATTACCTGATACAGATATAAACATTGAACAGCTTGATAAATTGTTTGATTGTGACGAAATTAACAAAACTATTGCATCCTTAAAGAGGAATAAAAGCCCTGGTATCGACAACATTGCTGCCGATTTCTTTATTGATGCAAGAGATTTTATATCACCATTTCTAGTACCTATTTTCAATAAAATATTTAATAGTGGAAATTATCCTTCATCTTGGACGACCGGTATTATTATACCTTTGTTCAAGAAGGGTGATAAGGAAAATCCAAATAATTACAGAGGTATTACCTTGATAAGCTCTCTGGCAAAAATTTTCTCTTTGTGTCTTAGAAATAGATTGAATAAATGGTGTGAAAATGAGCAGTTACTGAACTGTTCGCAATTCGGTTTCAGAGATAATAGGGGTACTGTTGATTGTGTTTTTATATTACATTGTATTATCCAAAAAATACTGTCTAGTAACAGTAAATTGTATTGTGCTTTTATTGATTATGAAAAATGTTTTGATACAATCATAAGAGACGCTCTTTGGATTAAACTTGTGCAAACAGGTATTAGCTGTAAATTTTTAAGTATGCTTAAATCTATTTACAAAGATGTGTCAGCATGCGTGAAAGTGTCTGATTATGAAGATTTATCCGCTCTGTTCAATATAACGGTTGGGTTGAAACAAGGGGAGCCACTCTCACCGATCCTATTCATTCTTTTTGTGAACGATGTAAGCGATAATCTAGATCTTAATAAATTGACTGAAAAGGATCTCACACAGCTTTCTATATATTTACTTCTTTTTGCAGATGATATCGCAGTCTTCACGACAGATAAAAATAGCCTGCAGGCACAACTTGATAGTTTATATTTGTATTCGACTAAATGGGGTCTTAAAATAAATGTAGCGAAAACAAAGATTTGTGTTTTTGAAAAAAGACGATCAGCATTAAATTTTGAGTGGTTCATAAACAACGAGAAAATAGAAGTTGTTGATAATTTTTGTTATTTGGGTGTAAAATTTATGAAAACTGGAAATCTAGTCTATGCTTTTAAAGCATTAAAAGACCAGGCCACGAAAGCAATGTATAGTCTTTTATATTTATTTCGGAAAATAGAATTAGATGTACGTACCAAACTTCTACTTTTTGACAGGATGGTTGTTCCTATCATTACGTATGCATCTGAGGTTTGGGGTATATACAATTTCAAGGAGATAGATAAACTTCATATAAAATTTTGTAAAATCATACTTGGTGTACGATCTCAGTCTGTAAATTATGCAGTTCTGGGAGAATTAGGTAGATTTCCGCTTTCTGTTATATGCATAGAAAGATCGTTAAAATACTGGTTGAAAATCAAGAAATATGGTGATAATATGAGTACTGTTTATAATATCTATAGAGAGCATTGTATAACTTTGATGGGAAACAAAAAGAGTTGGGGTAGTCATATAAAAAGAAAATTGGATAGTTTGGGTTACACGTTTATTTGGGATAACTTGGATACTACTGCCAATTACTTTCCTGCTATACAGAGGAGAATAAGGGACAATTTTATCCAGGAATGGCGAACATCAATAACAAACTCACCAAAACTGAAATACTATGTAATGTTCAAGGAATCATTTGAAATGGAATCTTATCTACAAAATATAACTAACAATTCTTTACGCATGCATCTTACAAGATTTCGTATTTCCTCGCATAACTTGGCTATAGAAGCTGGAAGATATACTAATATTGATCGTAGAAATAGAGTCTGTATCTTTTGTAATCAAAATGCTATTGAATCAGAATATCACTTTTTATTAATATGTCAAAAATATAAACAAGAAAGAGTTGAAATTTTAAAACATATTTCATGGTCCTCTCTAAATAAGTTTATAAAATTGCTTTCTTCAAAGAACAAAAAAGTACAATTAAACGTAGCAAAATATATCAAGGTTGCAATTAATATACGAAATAATGTAGTTGCAGATTGATAATATCAATAATATACTATAATAGTGTATATACAAGTTATAATATTTTCAGTTGAATGTTTTGTACTTGTAAAATTGAGTTGTTAAGTTGAGTTGTGTTCATGTAAATGTCATGGTCATATTTCACGTTAATTGATATATTGTACATGGCCAATGGCGCTTTTATGTTGCCGATTGCCAATAAAATTGAGTTGAGTTATAATAGAGTTACACAATGAAGAACAAACATAACACACAAAGTTATTGAGTGAGCTTCTTGTGCCATGTTTGTCCCGAATCGTGTAGTAATCTGTTGTCAGAATATGTTAAGCGTTCCGTGTAACGTACGACAAAAAAGGAGTTGCATAATGCAGGTCAAAGCTAACGCAGAAAGCTGCTAAATGAGCTTTCTACGCACATTTAATCCTGAGTTATGCTGTCATTATAAAGCTTAAAAATAATACACTCAAAAAAGAATATAACATCAATACGATAATAATTATATAAATAATACGGGAAAAAAAGCAACACAGAAAGCTCTTATGTTAGTTTTCTGTGCAACTTTTATCGCAGACTGTTCATTCATTTTAATATCTATTAACAGTATACATTAAATTTAAACCCCATACGAGTGTATATTATTTACAATTTCTTTAATAATGGGGTTACACAATTCCGATAAAAAAAACGGAGAAAGCTCTTAATGAGCTTTCTGTATAAGTTTTACCCCGCGCCGCCATGCAGTCAACTATTGTAATACATGTATATATTTGCATTCAACATAATTAAACAACTTGGCTTTGGTTTAAACTGGCGAAAATCTAGGCGTACACCTTTTCCATCGTCCCTGTGAGTGACCGGATTGCTCATCCATATATACAGGGTGTTTCATAATATCTGTCCTTATTCTAAACGGCAATATTTTCTAAATAGGTCTATAGAAATAATTGTGAAAATAATCTGCTTAACAAGGACATAATAAATTTTCAGTTGATGTATGGTAGCGAATGGGTTACCTCTATACGTGTTAATTAACAGCAACTTCTTGTCTACAGCAGATATTCGATATGACGTCCATTTTGTCTGATTATGACGTCAAGCCTTTGCTTGAAATTGTCAGTCACATTCCTGCACACATCTCTGGAAATTGTGCGCATTTCTCGACGAATTACAGCTTTAGGTTAATATGTACTTCCTGGCCTAGGAGTGTAGACCCTTTATTTTAGAAGCCCCCGCAAGAATAAAGTAAATGGAATTTAAAAACCAGTGAATGTGGTGGCCACTTGCACTCAGTCCTGAATGAGATAAATCTGTCACCAAAAGTTTGTGAAAGCCAGTCAATCACATCACCAGTCGTTGAAACTTTATAAGGTGTAAGCTCTAAGTCAAATTGTATATGCTAAATAGACGCTTATGGCATCTGTGTAGTTTGTAATATCACCTAACACTCTCCTTACTGACCTTTGTGGAGTTTCGACGATTGCAGTTGTCAATTGCTCCAGGTTTTCTGAAGTCTTGGCAGACCTTGGACGTCCTGTGCCTGTATGCCTTCTGTCTTCTACTATACCCGAATCCTAAAATTGCTTAACAATTCGCTGGATATGCTTTGTATAGAATGATCCTAGCTCTGGGTGATTTTTTTTTTATAGTTTTGACAATAGTTTTATGAGATTTACATTGATAGTAAAGCTTACTGACTTCACAACACTGTTCTTTTGACGGTGCCATCTTCAAATAACCACCGACAGGCAATGACGTCATAATGACGTCATGACGTCATAAATGTTCCCGTACTGATGTACAGATAAAATGTTATTCAAAGTACTTGAGAATGATGCATAATTAGTTCTTATATCTTATAAACTGATTGTGCTATTAACGTTTAGAATAAGGACAGATATTATGAAACACCCTGTACATTGCTTCCTTTATTATCCTGGTTTTATAGTCACTTATAATTACTGCCCCTCACAGTCTATCTCATGAGTACATGATCCGTAATGAATTTATGTTTGTTTTACTGTTTTCTTTATGATCTTGTGTTTGTGTTGTTTTATTTTTTGTTCCACATAATTCATATGATCTTTCAATCTTGTCCTGCATTTCCTTCCTATCTCATCTCTGTAGACATTGTCACAGGGCTTGCAAGGTATTTTGTATACAATTTCACTCTTGTTTATCCTTAGGGTGCACCATAATGTTTCTTATGTTCTGTTGTGGCATAGTTGTAGTAGTAAGGGGGGATCGTTGTTGGTAGGGCCGTTGTAGGGAGGGAACACTGTACTCTTCTTTGAAGAAGCTTACAGGAAATCAGAGACAGGTGGTTGCTAAATGCAAGGACAACTATTGAAGAAAGCGTTTGCAGGAGCTTTCTGCATTACTTTTTATCCTTCATTTAGCAACTACCTGTTTAAGCACCTGTCTACAGTGGAGAAAACGTTATTCTTTCCCAATAAACGCGTTTACGCTAAAACTACCGGTATTATTCCCATTGCTAACAGTTGGGAGCCAGATAAGACGCCGGTTAACCCGGTGTCTGATCAGGCTCCAAACTGTTTGCCACTCAGATTTAAAAAAATCAGTCAGAATTATCAAACAATTGTCATTTTATACGTTTTATACGTTTAGTGCTTTGCGTTTGCGTTTCGTTTACGTTTAAACGGGAAAGAATAACGTTTTCTCCACTGTATGAGCATTGTATTGAGTAATCGTGTAATACACGTTTTACTGTAGTAGTAATAATAATAATAATAATAATAATAACGACTTTATTTCATGTGGATTACATATTTGGTAACAAACAAACAAACCAATTTTCAATATGGTCCACAAACAAAATTAACATACATGTATATACAACACGCATTATGTGAGACGGGAACAAAAACAGTATTTTTAAACCTTTGCAAACAGAGTGGATCCAGAAAAGACAGAACCTGTAGGAGCTCTACACAGGGACTACTCTGTTTACTTAGAGAATTTTAAAGATCAAACTGAAAATAATAATCCATTAGTGTCATACTGTTCACGATTTTGTTATTTACATATGAATATTCAATATATATAGGCAATATAAAGCGAACATAATACGACGTTTTAACAAGTAGGAAATATCTAGACCGGTTAAATTATATATCAAAAGAGATACCACAGATATTTAAAACCCTTTAATCAATGGTTTATTTCTAGTATTGAAGAGAGGTGACCACTTAAACCAGGTTGAAAGTAAAGCAAAGTGAGCCCAAATGTGCGTTCTGTTATACTTTAAGCCTGCTTCAAGATATCATCTACTAGAGAACAGAAAACATTAATTATGATACATATCTATGGAGTAAAGGGTTAAAACAACATGCAGGTATGTTAATGATCAAGTATCTATATGTCTATTGTAGTTGCCATAACACATAGAAGCCCTAACAAGCACCTAAGACTCTGGTCAGCGATTAACCCTAGCTCATCGCATTTTCAAAAATGCCCCTCCTTTTAGGAATATTAATCAAATCATTTACTCGAAAGTAGAATACATGTATTTTAAAACGTGGAATTTTATCTATTTCAGAATCATTTCTTTTCCTAGCAAACAATGTATACTCTGATCAGAGAGCTCCTTATGGAGGTATCTCATCTGGGTCTACATTTTCAGCAAAAACTACTACATATGTATCGACATAATTAGCAGGCTAAAGGTTAATAGTGTAACAGCCGGCCAGGGGCTCAATAGCCAAAACAAAGCCAACATGAAACCAGTAGAAACCATCGCAATATTAACATTAACGCACATGGCATAATTCAAGTTTTGAAGACGGGTGGTCAGTTAAAGCAGGCTGAAAGTAAAGCAGAATGCGCATTAAGATGCATTAAGCGCTACTTTCAGCCATCATTACGTTACCATTAGCTAAGATCATAGATCTAGCAATTATTTTTAATCAACTTTTGTAAATAGATATGACTGCATAAATTGAAAGCGTTAAAAGGCGTTTCTATGTGGTTATGTGTCAAATAGTGCGATGGTTAGACTGGAACAGGTCTAAGGAAAAGCGATATAAAGCCATATTAAACGAAATGTACAGCTTACGTCAGCTGCAAACTACAATATGCGGGATGTAGAAAACTTGGTGCATTGTAATACATTTCCTAAACAGTAATTTAACTTTTTTATAAATCTAAAATTATACATGAAGTGGAAAATGAAACTTCAATCCCTGAGTAGCAAATATTCATCACTAAACTACATTTTGAAGCATTATAAGTGACTACACTATGTGCCTAATTTAACCCATTTAAGGTATGAAGTCTTAACTGTATGTGTAGTAGTTTTGACTTGCTTCAGTAACGTGTATTAGCTGTTGGATACAGAGGGTAAAGTTACAAGTGAATCATAGTTTGTTCCCTCTCTGCAACGGCCCTCACAACAACGGTTCCCTCCTTATAACGACGATTGCCGCTGTTCCCACATCAATATAATTATGTCCAACCTTTTCACGGCTGCAATATAATCTACTTAAAATTGTCGTCTGCTGTTTTTCTCAAATTTACATATGAGCCATTTTGACAGAAAAAACTATAATGACGAGTGGCAAACAGCTTGAATCCAGATCAGACGCCGCGTAACGCGGCGTCTGATCTAGATTTAAGCTGTTTGCAAATGTAAGCCAATCTCCCACCCTACAACGACTCCCTCCGAACAACGCACATATTTTTGTCTCCCATAGGGTGTCGTTGTAGAGAGGGAGCGCTGTAGTTTGTTCTATAATTGTGTAAAGAAATTAATTTTACATAAAAATTGATAAACTATTTCTGTGTTTTCGTCCTACCAAGAGTATTAGGGGCGCCGTGTTACTTTTATTCACATTTGGTGATATCACTCATTCAATAGGTGATATCACTCATTCGAATAGATTATACCATATATTCAAATATGTGATATCACCTATTTGAATAAGTGATATCCTATAATTCAAATAGTTGATATCACATATCCCAATTAATACCTCAAAATAGAAATGAAAATCTCAAGCAAATCTCAGGGTGAGTTTTTGTTATACTTGGATGATGTAAATGACCATAAGTTTTCATATGAGTTCGATTATGACTGTAACCAGACTTATAGGTCAAGAGTTATATGCCCTTTCTATGTTGAACATGCCATATCTTATTATACTTGTTCATACTTCATATAAGCATACGCTCTTGAAGGAGTGCAATTATTGTTGAAATGTTATCATTGTGGCAATAATTATTTACCCTTGATGTACTTAGAAATGTTAGAAAAGGCTTTATTTCAATATTGTTTACGCTATATTGTGTACAAATTTGAATGGATATTGCTAAAACTTCGTAATACTATATATAGCTATAAGGTCTTAGATGAGTTCAATTATAATCGAAATAGGTTGAATTACTCAATAGTTATTTGCCCCTGATTTGTTGAAAATGCTACATTGAACGTGTTTTACACTATAGCAACTACAGTTTCCAGTGGATTTTGATTTCACTTGCACATAACGTACATATAATCATAAGTTCTTGTTAAGTGCAATTATTGTTCAAATCAAGTCATTGTGTCAAGAGTTATCTGCCACTGATTTACTCTGATATGCTAGAAAACGCTTATTTTAGCCTTGTTTTCACTCTAGTGTGTAAAAAATTGAATGTATTTTGATAAAAGTTTGTCAAACTATAAATGGCTGTAAGGTTTTGAACAAGTGTGATAATGATTAAACGGAAATGGAAGCTGGTGATAAATATCTTTTAAATGAAAGATATTGAAAAAAATCGCCTTCTGCCTTTGAAATTTTGAAAAATAATAAAAAATGAAGTAGTTAGAGCCGTTTAAACTTTGTGATATATGACTGTGCAAGCGACCATGGGGCCGCCATTTTGTTTACCTGTGTGACGTAACTAAGTCCGGTTATAGCGAGTCTAACCGGGAATGCCGTAGAGTGCGCGGAATTTACATCGATAACATTAATAAACTGAAATACTGAGAAAAATTGGGCATGTGGAGGAAGGTAAAAACACTTTAGAACTTCAGTGTTACGATTTCGATTCTAAATTATCAGAGAATGTAATATTAGAAGACAGAGACTACGACGGGTCGGGCGAAGAGAAAGCGCATTCGCCGGACGAATTTGCGACTGCAATACTTGTGTATAAATGCCTACAAAGGAGGTTAATACTTGCTGAAGAACAAATGAAATGACGATTGGGTGTCTTGGTGACAATGAGTGCATAGCATAGCTATTAGTGCTTAATCCAGCCATACTTGAGGTAGCGTATATCAGGCAAATATCATAGGACACCGGAATCGGGCACGGATACTCTTGATAATATTTGCATACTGGTTGTGAATAAAGGCATCGAAGCCCTGTGGCTTTCGAAAAAAGTTTCTCCGATATATTTAGTCTTATCTGTTAATATTTCCGTAAATATTAATCATAAACATCGGCTCCAGGATATCTTCGTTTTTTACGGGGCTACGACTAAAACACGAGCAGATAAAGACGATAATACATGTGCCGATTTTTATAACATCCAGTCAGAGACAGTGCATAGCCATATGGCTATACACTGTCTCTGCATCCAGTACAAAACGGATGAGGTATTACGTATTTAATAAAATAAGAGGGATCAAATTATTTTTCTGGTCTGTTATGAATTTTCCGTGACGTTTAACATCGGTTCTGGTCCTCAATCGGACATACATTTTTTAGAAAATAGATCATTTATTCTCGGTATCGCAACATCCGGGAACTTTCGTACATCCAGGTCTCAATCACAGAGTTTCTCAATATCTCATTTGGATCCAAACTGTTGCTGACCTTTAAGTACAGTCAGTTTTGATTCCGATCTGGGTCCTAACTGTTTGTCAGTCTCTCGTACGGATAAAAGTTTCTTCAATGAGCTTTTCAATACATTCAAACCTTAGTTTGGATTTTCAATCACAGAGTTTCTCAATATCTCAGTTGGATCCAAACTGTTGCTGAACTTTTTGCACAGTCATTGACATGACAAATGTGGAATATCATTTTATCATCTAGCAATTGAGACTGGCAATGTCTGATTAAGATCCAAACTGATTAATTGTCTGCTGAACAAAGTATTTGATATTCTGATCTGGGTCAAAACTGAACGCTCTAGATAACGTGACCCGAGTGCTCATTAATTGTATTAATGTAGTTTTTTACTTATCGTTATATATCTTGAGCTTATATAAAGATCTATGAAAATCATAATCGAAACAGATTCAGGACATATTTCAGCAGGCGGCTTTGATCTAGATCGCATTTTATGCTGACATTCATCATCAACCACTAATCAATTAAGCTGCCTTGCAAATTGTACGATATGGACCGGAAATAATTATACACAACCCCTTTCTGCCTAAGACCCCCTCTGTGAAGAAGTAAGAAGCTTTAGGCCTGCAGGGCATAAATATCCATATTACGTAATCTAATTAGGCGCACTTGTCAAACAGGGTTGTGATTTTAAACACAGGCTAGCAATTTGGCTACTTAAATATGCGATTACACGCCACGGGCCTTTTACCCTGTTTCTACTTCTGAAAATATGTGACCACTTAAAACAGGTTGAAAATACTTTCAGCCTGCTTTAAGCTTTTATCTGCTAAAATATAGAAAATATTTCTTATGATTTTTATTTGTGACAGTATGATATTGAAACTATTTTCTTCAGTATATGAAGGAATTAATTAAAGGCGTTAAAAGGCGTATTTATGGGGGAAAGGGTTACATGAAAACAAAAAAGCCAAGATCTTTAAAAAAAAAAGAAAAAAAGAATATTGGACACTTCTAGCTCTTGTGGTTTTGTATTGATCTAGATGTGTATGCTGCTTTTTTAAAAAGGCTAGAGTCTACCATAAAACTCGAATTTAAATCTTAAATTAAAATTCATTTAGGCCTATCTAAAAGTTGTTTGAATTTTTTTCTACAGAAATGACGAGTGCAAAACTACACCCAGAAATAAGAACGATAAAACTAGATCCAATCAAAATCGGATTTGGACTCAAGTAAGATCGCTCTATCAGATCGGGATCTAGAGAATCGCGATGATTAAATTAAGAAAGAAAAAACCGATCTAGATCTACCCGTACAATATGTAGATCTTAGGTAATGAGACTTTTTTCATTAAGAATTTCTGTAGCGTTGAATTCCTAAACCGAGACGAACCAGCTAGAAAATGCTGATTTGTAAACGAGTTGGTAGATCTAAGCCAGTTCAACATTTAGGTCTAGATCAGCACAATATCGCACTGATTATCAGATTTTGTTTTATTGTAGATCTAGATCTATTATTATAATCATCAATCAAGGTATTACATATACATGACAACATGTACTGGAACTAGTTTCTTCAGGAGTAATAATTTGGAAGCGTAAAAAGGCATATTTCAGGGATAGTGGATACCGGATGTCGCCATACTCTACTGTTAGCCATTTCGCAGCATTGTTTTCCCAGATTCTATAGCTGGGAATTGGAACGGACATTTCTCTAAGCCGATTAACGATAGCTTCTGATCGTTTCTGGATCTACACGACCTTTCAAGTTCATCATAATCAATATGAATATACCATCTATCTATTATCTTTTTTTTAACTGTATGAGCCCTTGAATTAAGCTTGCCGTTACCCTTACTGACGAAGTGTGAAATGTCCGTCCAAGTTACAGTGGTTGAGTGAAAGAGCCAATCAGCGTTTAGGCCTTTGTGTCGTCACTAGTTCTTTCTTTCTCCCAAATTGCCTGACACTTCTCTTCTTCATTTTTTCTTTAAGTTGCGGAAGTGTCAAACCATCAATTTTTGACTCTGATTCCATATTTGTTTCTACATTGTTCGCTGTGAGTTCTGGGACCGGGTACAGTGGTGACCGTATAGAATGTAGAAAGGGATAACTGACTGCTATTTACCATTAAACCACCATATTTTACTAATCGCCAATCTATCAGTGCTTTCAGCGCTTTGATTTATGGTTTTTATAATTTTTCCGTGTTGAAAGGGTCCACTAGTCACCGAACCTTTAGTCCAAGTTTCAATTACACCAGCTGGGTTGTATTTTGTTTTATCTTTATCAAACAGTATCCCTATGTAATACAGTAGTCAAACACGCACGTTCAAGTTACACTCAAAGTCGCTAGCTTTTCTATTCTTCACAATCTTTGAACAAGTAAAAGAAATCAAATCTTTAGTGACGGCGCCGGTGATGGACTAAATTACCAAGGTACCCAATTAGACTGGTTCTGGTTTCTAATGTTAGAATAAAACCACGTTTGGGTTTCGTTTCCAACAAGATGAGAAGGGTTGGTATTTCATGGACCTTTATTATAGCCGAGTTGGGTTTAAGTTGCGTTAAAGAGACTCGCAACCAGATTTAGCATTAAAAATAGTAATTTGTAAATATATGTGTCAAACGCTTATAATTAAACGGTTTAGTTTATGATAAGGAATTATGTTTAAAAAAATTGAGCTCTGGTGGGATTCGAACCCGCGGCCCGGTATGGGCGGACAGAAGGCAAAATAAGGAAACCGCTTAGACCACTGGGCCACGGAACTATTCATATATCTCAAATCGATTTAACGTTTTTCAGTGTGTAGCGATAGAAAGTACATACAACTACATCATTCGGCTCGGGTTTATGTCTTAGCCCGTGATCAATTTCTATAGCGTATTTCGACGCTATGGATAAAACGATGGAAAATATCTAAAAAAACCTAAGATTTGAAGACTTTTCTAGATGGTGTTTTTTAGACTGGTCATATTTTTCCAATACCAGTCTTCCAGATGTACGATAATGCTACCCTTTTGGTTATATTTGAGTTTATTTTATTATTTTATTTTTGCAAATGCACCATCTGGTTGCGAGTCGCTTTAAAACATTGAGCCCTATAGTGACGAGTATTCTTATCCTTTGCAACAGTGTACCTGTGAAGAGTAAAGTCTACTATAAGAACCCACTGATCATGGTCTACACTGCTTGTCGTTTTGAAATATATCGCATAAAAGGACCCAATAGTAATAAAATGGACTGATATATACACCTAATTGGTAGCTCGAATTGTCTATTAAAGGTCTCTTGTGCCTATGAATTAAACACATGTCACAGGGCTGCCAAAAGTTGACATGAAAAATTCCAAAGATTTCCAAATTTGCATTTTTCCAGTGCGGTTTTACGAATCGTTCCTTTACCCCATAGTTTTTTTCTTGTTTTGTTGACATGCGACTACTTAAAGCAGGCTGTAAGTAAAGCAGAATGCGCCTTAGGGCGCATTCTGCTTTACTTTCAGCCTGCTTTAAACTACCATGTACTGGGAAAAAATCCGGAGATTTAGGAAAAATCCGGAGAAATGGCAGCCATGATGTCACTGAACTATTAGGAAATTGGTATCAGTATACGATATAGCCTCCGGCGAATTCGAAGATTAATCAATGGTTTTAATTTGCTTTCAAAGTTTAGCTGAAAGAAAATAATATTTGGCAATTTTCATTTGCTTAGCAGGGGACAGTTTTGAGGCAAAGTGATAAAGCAGAATACAGGATGCAATGAAATTTGAGACCGAGGTGAATAAGAACAACTATACACCAAGCAGTCAATCTCAAATTTAGTTGGAATTTAATACTTGGATGGTGCAAACCGGGCGTTTTTTGTTTCCTTTTCGTTTCGCAGTTTGAGTTTGGCTAAAACAGTTAAGTCTCGCAGATAGGAACACTCGTTAGAATGGATGTGCTATGTGTTAAAGCCATCTGGCTGCTTAACGTTTGTTGAATGTAAAGCAACAGAAAGCTCCTTTGTGAGCCCTTTGGTTTACTTTAATCCTGTTTTAGTCGTCACCTGCATTTAACAACATCAACGAGCTTTAGTTGCAGTAGACGCTACATAACCAGGTTTGTTGTACTCGTTTAATATTAAATAGTGACTTCCAAGTTTCTCAAATATCAATGTCCTAGCCAGAACGTGTCGACTCTTCGCCTACAACAATACAAAGTGGATAACACATTATTCTCCACCGTTTATAGGCAAACGTGCACTACAATAAAAAAGAAAATACTTGTTTTTAGAAATTTCTACTGAATCACTTCAAGCTGAGTGGCAAACAGTGTGTAGCCTGATCAGACACAGGTTCCATGGCTATAAATGGTTTGAGTTGAGTCTGATATCGTTATCAAATATTTGATTGGTCAGATTTGAGCGAAAACTCAGATCTGACCAATCAAATGCTTGAGAAAGATATCAGACTCAACTCAATCCCTTTATAACCTTAGACTCGGGTTATCCAGCGCCAAACTGGGTGCAATTGACATAATGGTTTTCGCCCACACGCGTTTATTTGGGAATATAACGTCCATTGTGCGAAACAAAATGTTGAAAATATGTGCCCAGTTGAATGGTGAACATTTTAGATGTATCATTTAAATAAGGACTCAACATTTGTTTATCTATACCTCCGTACGTAAACATTTTGCACCGGTGGTTCCAGTGTCCTCGATTGACAACTCCTAACTCCTCGTCTGACACCGTTTAACGCTTTCAACCCTACAGCCCTCTGTAGAGATTGCTGATTGCCTATGCAAACAGTGTTGACCCTGATCAGAGGGCTCCTATAGGAGCCCTCTGATCAGGGTCTACACTGTTTAATATATTCATTGTTTTTTGTTGTCATACCAAAACATGTAACAGTAGACTGGTTCAAAATACCTGTACTAGAAGAGTCCAAAAAGGTTTATTAATACCCACATGAGAAATTTAGGGTTGAAAGGGTTAAAATGTACAAGTATGTATTTATATATTGTGAGTATGCAAAAAGCGTCGAAAATCACCATTTTAAACTTTGTAATTCTTTTATGTAGGCTACATAAGCGGACACACTATGCATAAGGTAACATACATGCTAAATACCGATTTGCCCTTAAAAAGAATTCTGAAGGGTAGAGTAGAAAAAAAAATCTCAAAATGTTTTAAAAATGTTTAGCAGTACAACGGCTGTATATTACGAAGCGTGAAATGTCAACAACTCGCACTACATGAACTTCACTTTAAACTAAAACTGATTGATTGATTGAGTTAGGATTTACGGCACCACGACACATACAATAGTCATATCGCGCCGAACAATACTGATTTAATTCAAGGCGATGTTTTATCTTTAAAAGACATATGTTTAGATACAGTTGAAGTTAGCCACGTTTTGACGTTGGAATACCGGTTTGCTCGACTTAAGCGAGAGCGACTTATTGAAATTCAACTTATTAATACTGGTACGATTTAAGCAAGTTCGAGGTGTCGAGTTTCGACTGTATACCTTAAAGGGGATAGGATAGTCAACTCTGCTTAAATACATAAAGATGGTATATGGATGCGAGGATTGTCTTTCTTGAATAATGTATAACAAAAGGAAAATCTTTAATTACAAATCAAACGATAATTTTTTTCTGTTTTAGATCTATTTCTTTCTGAAAAACTATTCAATCAAACGTATTTTTGAATAGAATGGAAAACTATACATTATTTGAGTATTTTATGTTATTCAAGTTTTTATGAAGAAAAACAAAACATTTTTGCAAAATTTTAATAGTTGCTAACATCTTCCTGAAATTCTTTTTTTAATTTCTTCTAATCATGAATGTTATGCATAACTGATTCAGGGCTGCCATTTCTCCGGATTATTCCTAAGTACCGGTATTCGGATTTTTTCCTAGCAGATATTAGCTTAAAACAGACTGAAAGTAAAGCAAAATGCGCCTTCAGGCGCATTCTGCTTTACTTTCAACCTGTTTAAGCAGCCATGTGTCTTCAAAACAAGAAACAGGCTATGGGGTAAAGGTATGATTAGTAAAATTGCGTCTGAAAATTTGAAATCTTAGGATTTTAATGATCAACTTATGGCAGCTCTGCTGATTACACGAGATTTTTTCTCATCAAAATTCCTAGATTACTTTGTTTTTATTTGTTTTGTTTTTGTTGTTGGTTTTTTTGTGGGTTTTCTTTTAAGATAGATCTTAAAGAAAACACAAAGGATACAATTTCCCCTGCATTGGCACACAATGTTTCTTAGACTAGTATTATTTTTCAAGAAAAGTTTCATAACGCCTTTCACAAATAGATCTACTAAGCGACTTAAGAAAATGGAGGCCTCCGTTGCATACTGTGACTTACTATCACTATATTCCTCACCGCTGTGGATTCGAATCCTGGTCTTGGCATTCGGATATTCATGTTGGGAAACCTTCCAGCTGGCTTCCGGAAGGTCAGTAGTTCTACCCATTCCCAATTTATTTTTTAGAAACAGTGCATAAAGGGCTTCTGGGGGTCTTCCTCCACCTGCAATTAGCTGGACTTCGCGATATTACTGAAATACTGTTAAAAGCGACGTAACATCATAAAAAATTATATCAAAGCAAAATCTTAAGAAAATGACATACAGTGTAGACCGTAATGGACGTGATCCTGTATGAATCCTCTGATCAGCCGGTAATACGATTGGGCAGAACAAATGTACTCTTCACTGGTGCACTGTTTGTAAATGACGCCTTAACGCGTCACTAGGGGTAAGTGGATTTATAGACAAAACATGAACCTACTCAATCGCCTATGGCGACGGAAATCACTGGCATATAAAACAGTTTAGATCCAGATCATTATTTCAAGCGGGATGTGGTTCACTGCTGGTGACTGAAGGACGTTTCAACTACTCAGAGATAGGTTTTCTAAAGATGCAGCTGATTTGAGATTCGTTCGTTTGCAAATGTCCAAATGATCCTTTTATTCTCGTGACAAGGATTGTCAGGGCTGCCCTAAGTTGACATGAAAAATCCTAAGATTTCCAAATTTGCATTTTTCAAGTGCTATTTTACGAATTGTACCTTTACCCCATCGTATGTTTATAGTTTTGTTGACACGTGGAAGCTTAAAGAAGGCTGGAAGTAAAGCAGAATGCGCCTTAAGGCGCATTCTGCTTTACTTTCAGTTAAGGCGCATTCTGCTTTACTTTCAGTCTGCTTTAAGCTACCATGCACTAGAAAAAAATCCGAAGATTTAGGAAAAATCCGGAGAAATGGCAGCCCTTGATTGTTATTTGATGTATATTAATATGTTCATGTAATGATAAGCTTCGACCTTTTAAACCAGTTTCTATACTAAAGCACATTCGTTAACTCATTGAGCCTAGTGACGCATAAATGCGTCTTTTCCAAAAGTGTGCCTGTGAAGAGTACACTTGTCATAGGCAAAAAGTGAAGTCCCTGATCCGAGGGCTCCTACATTAGTTGTTTGTAATTTTGTTAAATATTGTAAGAATCAACCCTAAATAGTCGAAAATGGACCAGCCTTTCTTGCCAACTAGAATTGTCTATTGGAAGTTTCAGAATATAATGGGTTAAGGTGTCTCTATGTATACTTTACAATTAAGTTATATCAAGATCAGAAAGCTTCGGCTGATTTTGGTTTCGAGTTTTTGCTAACGTCCACAGCATCTTTTTATTCTCGTGACAAGGACTATTTATACATATTAGATCTATATCTATTTTTATGTTATGTGAATCGTTGCCCTGTTTTAAAACAAGTTTTTTTTTATCTAGGCGCATTCATTAGGGTGCCTCTACGTATTCCCTACATTAAAGTTATATCAAGATCTGATATCAAACGTATAATAACAACAAAATGTTTATAGCTATAATGTCGAAGAGCATGGATTCTGGTGTTTATGAAGAATCAATAAATTAGAGAGAGCTATACCTTCGACCAAGAGCCTAACCTTGAGCAAGAATGTCAAAGAGCAGAGAGTCTGGTGGTTATGGAGAACCAGGAAATCAAAGAAAGCTAGACATTGTCTTGAACCAAAAGCAAAGCTGTGATGACTTGGAATTAGAGAAAAAACTAGAATGAGAGAAAACAAGAGGGTCATGGCCCACAAGTCGCTCACCTGAGAACATTGTACCTAAGCTGACTGGGCAAAACAATATCGTGATATATATAGCTATAAAAAGAGTTTTAAAGGTTTTCCCATATAAGTCTATATAAAACTTATATAAGCCTTGGGGCAGGGCCAAATTTGATCAAAGGGTCATAATTTGAACAATCTTGGTAGAGGACCATAAGGCAAAGCTACAGGTCAAATATAAATGAGCTGGGCCTTACAGTTTCAGAGAAGAAGTTTTTTTTTAAAGATTTTCCTATGAAAAACGAATAAGTCGAGGGTGGGGCCATTTTTGGCACGGTGGTCAATATGTGAACAATCTTGGTAGAGGATCAGAAGGCATAGCTATGTGACAAATATTAAAGAACTGGGCCTTACAGTTTCAGAGAAGAAGAAATTTAAAGGTTTTCCTATATAAGTCTATGTAAAACTGATAAGCACCGGGGTGAGGCCAATTTTGAACCGGGGGTAATAATTTGAGCAATCTTGGTAGAGGACTATAAGGCAAAGCTACATTTCAAATTTAAATGATCTGGGCCTTACTGTTTCAGAGAAAAATATTTTTAAAGATTTTCCTATGAAAAACTGATAAGCCCAAGGGCGGGGCCATTTTTGGCCCAGGGGTCATAATCTGAACAGTCTTGGTAGAAGACCATAAGGCAAAACTACATGTCAAATTTGAAAGATCTGGGCCTTACAGTTTCAGAGAAGAAGATTTTTAAAGATTTTCCTATATAACTCTATGTAAAACTGATAAGCCCCGGGCGGGGCCAATTTTGACCCGGGGTCATAATTTGAACAATCATGGTAGAGGACTATTAGGCAAAGCTACATTTCAAATATAAATGATCTGGGCCATACAGTTTCAGAGAAGAAGATTTTTAAAGGTTTTCCGAAGAAAAACTGATAAGCCCAAGGGCGGGGCCATTTTTGGCCCAGTGGTCATAATTTGAACAATCTTGGTAGAGGACCATTAGGCAAAGCTATATGTCAAATTTTAGGCATAAAGATCTGGGCCTCACAGTTTCAGAGAAGAAGATTTTTAAAGGTTTTCCTATATAACTCTATGTAAAACTGATAAGCCCGGGGGCGGGGCCAATTTTGACCCGGGGTCATAATTTGAACAATCTAGGTAGAGGACTATAAGGCAAAGCTACATGTCAACTATTAATGATCTAGGCCATACAGCTTCAGAGAAGAAGATTTTCAAAGGTTTTCCTAAGAAAAACTGATAAGCCCTAGGGCGGGGTCAAAATTTGAACAATCTTAGTAGAATATCATTAGGTCAATATACATACAAAATATAAAAGGTCTGGGCCTTTTGGTTTCTGAGAAGAAGATTTTTAAAGATTTTCTTAAGCATTAAAAGTTGTCTATACGGTCATGTTAGAAAATCTGGTCCCAAAGCAAGGGGAATAACTCTAGCCAAAAACTTTGAACAACATTTCGTCCCCCCTTGTTACTGATGCTTCTGACAAAGTTTGGTTGAAATCGGGTCAGTGGTTTCTGAGGAGATGTTGTTTGAAAATGTGGACGGACGACGGCAGACGGACGACGGACGACGGACGGAATACATGTAGTATCACAATAGCTCATCCTGAGCCGAAGGCTCAGGTGAACTAAAAACTAGTAACAAGATTATACATGTTATTAACGCAAATTTGGCCATTCATACTGTATAAACCTTTTTCTTCGTAGACTTTAACTGTTTCGCTTAAGTCGTTTCGTCTGCTTTAACCCTCATACCGCCAAAATATCTGCATTGGTAGTTTCGTCCGTTTTATTTTTAAAGTCAGATTTAGGGTGTTTTGACTGAAAGAAAATGTCCATACGAGTGTGAAATAGTTTGAATCCTGATCAGACGCCGCGTTACGCGGCGTCTGATCAGGATCCAAACTGTTTTCAAAGTATCATTTTAGCGCCATTGGCATCGAAAGAGTTAAACACTTTTTTCCTTACTTAAAAACTTAACCACGCCTTGTTAAGACATATGTAAACTCCAAACAGTCAGTTTACTGGTGAAGAAGACCAATTTAATTCCAGAAAGATCCTCCCAAAATGGTATGCATACGTTTATCAGTTTCTGCCTGCTTCAAACAACAAACTGTCTTAGACTATTAACCCATAGACTACTTCTTGAGTTAAAGAAAGGCAACAAATTAACGAATGGGAAAGTAAAGCAGGATGCGTCTGAATGCCCATTCCCCTTTACTTTCAACCATCTGCCAGAATATATGAAGTATTCCTTTTTTGCATATACACTACTGTATAAAACTTAACTATAACTTGTCTTTAGTACAGGAATAAATGAAAGGCCTAGAATTGTGTTACTATGGGAGAATGCGTTAAACCGTAAAATAATATGAAGTATAATATTTATGCTGCGTATTTCATTTACATTCTCATTAAATAAACGTTTGTTATATATTACTGTGACTACCCGGAAGTTGTGGTCAGCGTTTTAGCCTTGTTCCGAGTTTTGTGTCAGTTCCTTCTTTCGATATTCTCAGTCCGTAAGTAAGCGTTTGAAGAAGAAGAATGAAGCACTAGATGGAATCTACAAAAAACCGGTGAGTGGTGACATTATTAATTTCCTACTTCATAGTTCCGAGGTTCAACTTCCAACTTCAAAGTTCTAAGTTTCGACTTCTAAGTTCCGACTTCCAAGTTCCAAGTTCTGGCTTAAAAGTTCCAAGATCCGACTTCACAGCTCCACGTTTCAACTTCCCACTTCCTAAACTGTTTGGTTATTATCTGAGAATTCTATCCGTTCTCGTGACGTCATATTTTAGCACCTTTTATTTTACATGTCACTTTGTGTGAGTGTAAATTTCAGTGTGTATTGAAAGTTTAGACAAGAGTGATATTGTTGGATGTGCGCAAGTGTGTTAATTATCTGGTATACATAAGGCATCTGACCAGGGTCTAAACTGTTTGAAATGTCTGTTAATTCTTTTCATAACAAATATATTTGCCTCTCCCTGCGTATCAGCTTTTCGAATATGTTAACCATGTAATTTGTATACATGTAGCACATTGTGCTCATAGATACAGGCAAATTTGTAGCTATATAAAGATATGACTGCTAAATGTAAACTAAGGTAAAGCACAAAGCTCCTTTTAGATCTAATTGGATTCTGGTTTAAATTTGTTCTGTATTAAACTTCCTTCAGTATGTGTTGATCACTCACACGTAGACTTACTATCAATTACTGCATATTGTATGCATGGGCTGAGAATGAAAGTCGGAAGTTGAAAGTCGGAAGTAGGAAGTTGGATGATTGAAGTCGGAACTTAGAACATGGATGTCGGAATTTGGACAATGGAAGTCGGAATTTGGAAGTCGGAACTAAGAAGTAGGAATTTGGAACCCGGGAGTTAACAATATGCAATAACTATATGGTAAATTACCCTGGAAGTGAGAAGTAAGAACTTGGAAGACGGAAGTATGAATTGAGATTTTAGAATATCACCAGCGGGCTTTCGTAGAAATCTGTTCGAATCTGTGTACGGTTAGACGGTTTGTTTGTTTGTTAACGTCTGTTTCTGCCATCTATGTTCGCCCCAAAGAGCGAAGAGCGGATACAGAAAACCACTGGTTATTTTGGATGCGCTATGTAAAGCACTAACACATCGAACCTCGTGGCGCCATATGACCATTTCATGTGTGGTGGTGCCGTAAAATATCAATCAATCGAATCTCTGTTCATTAAATCTCATCCGAAGGACTTGGTCAGGCGGGGAATCGAACTCATGGTCCGTGGTACAGCAGTCGGGTGTGCTACCACAGGACCACCGGTTTGTAAGTTTAAACTGTTTATGTATCATAGAGGTTCAGAAATGTTAAAACAATAATTGTTCTTTAGCCTTGTGCATTATTTCGGTCGGATGTTCGGTATTTTTACTATTAGTTATACGAAACGCGTATCATGAACAGCTACGTTGTCCTTGGCGTTATATAATGTTGGGCCGGTGTTGGCAAGTTGACGTTACCATAGTAACAATAACGTTGTGCATGTGCAAGCTTCTGATGTAAAGAATTATTGCATAATGTGAATTGGTTTAATGTATATTCACACAAAATTTCAACCAAATCAATAATACAGTAAAGAATTTAGAGCACTTTTCCGCGTATTTCCTGATCACCCATCGTACTTAGAGAATAGGTTCATTTAGCAGGAATGATGCATATCTAAGAAAGTTCTTTTTACATTTTCAGCACATCTCACAGTTCACTAGTGACCAAGCTGACTGACAGTCGGCGAAACTGTCTGGGTAAATATCCAACTTTTAGCAGTGTAAAAAGAACTTTCTTAGATATTAGTTATACTAGCCCAGCGGCCTCATGCCAAAAAGTGGCAAAATCGTGCACTTTGTGGTAAAAGCATGGAACTTGGCACACATGCATATCATGGCCTAAGAAAGTAAAATAGCTATAGCGCTAAGCTCGATTTGACCCCTGACCTCCCTGGCGGCCATTTTTAAAAATGGCCGCCACGGTTGTAATACCGGGTGCATGGCTTTAAAAAGACTTCTGGGTCTAAATCAGAGGGATTTTTGCATGTAATTGCTTGTTTCAGATAGAAAAATGCTTTCCAAATCAGAGTTACTTTTGAACCAATTGTTCTTTTTAATTTTATACAGGGGTCTTTTTATTATGCTTTTCCTACAAAAAACGCGACAAATTACACCAAATTCAGGGTAAAAAGGTGTCATATTTCTAAAGATGCCAAACATAACGAAAACAACACGTGTTGTATATGTATAGAACACATAATTCAAAACAATTTTAACTATAGTGCCATCATGAAAAATTTCATGTGTGGCTATGGCGGCCATTTTCCAAGATGGTCGCCAGTTAAATATACCAAACATGTCAAAATGACAATATGGACATAAAAACTTTCAAATACAAAATATTTACCTAAACTAGGTGTAAATACCTCACATCGATTCATATGTTGGTAAAAAAAACCACATGTTAATTTTATTAGGGTTATTTACCTAGAAAATGAGAGATAATTCTCCTATGTTGTTGTAATTTTGAATCTAGACGAATCGTTTTATGCAAATTTTGTTTTAAAGTTACAAATCTGCCTCAAATTTCAAGTAAAGAAATATAACAATAACATTTGGAATAGGTTTGAAGAGACAATGTCAAAAAAGTTCAAATTATCTCCCTTTTAGTAACACAATTACCGTAATGGGCATTGCTTTACATCCTCAAAACTAACACGAAGAATAAGTCAACATAGGGAATGAAATATTAGTCAATGTGTGTTTATCTGGCATTTAACATGAATTTAACTGTAAAGGTTCTGAATGCACAAGCAAGTACGTAATTTGTCTAGTTTGAATGACGGAACAATTCATTTATTACGATCATATCTAATAACAAATGTTATCAATTCTAAACTTATCAATAGCTGATCACTCTTTCTTCTTTCATAATTCATCTAAGAGCATCTGCCATATTTACAAAGTTAAGTACAATACAGTGCCGCTTTTCTACACTTGCAGCGTTTTCGACAGCCTTTGGAGTAATTACAACACAAGAGTTCACGGGAAATCTTGCTTGCTATTGTGTCCATTCACATTTGGCTGTGGTAGCAACATGAGTGGAACAAGAGACTGATCCAAGCAGTAACCAGCTTGGTATATGGCTCTCAATACATGATGAACTCATGCTTTATGTTTTGGGGTATATTTCTGACATCCCTGCCTTTATTAACAAACAAATCAACTCTTGCTTCATTGACACAAAATATTGGATTTGTCTTGTCATAGAACAGGGTAATGAATATCTGAAGTATGTTTATGGCTTCTTCATCACTTGAAGGTATGGTTTGCTGCATTTACCATCATCATTCTCTGTCCGTCTATGAAGACGATGAGTTGCGCCATGAAGAGTTGGGGCTAGAGCTCCAAACTTGGAGTGGCATTTGCCTGCTGCTGTTGTCACAGATGTAGTCAGAGTTTTTTTTAAAGAGCTTTCACAACCAGATATCTATAATTCTACTCTCATCTATCTTTCTTTGGTGCTTATGCTCTTTTGTCTCTCTTCCTCTGTTCTCTTATTACCCATACTGATCTGATCTTGTGTCTCCTGGATGAGTTATCTTCTGCTCTCCCATGACTAGATGTCCATGACAGCTGACCTGAGGTCTTTCTTGCACATATCGATGTACCTAAGGTTCATTCTGGTTCAAGTTGACCATACAACAGATATTTTTGGAGTCTGCCTTTGTCTGTTGTATGCATGTGGCCAAGCCAGCACAGACGAATCTAGCTCAGTATGGCAAACATAAGGGTGCTTAAGACACATGCCTGGTAGATGCCTGCTGTGTGTTGAGATTTAGGGTTTTGTTCTACCAGACTCTTTTGGACATCTCAATGGTGTCTTTGCCAATGCGGGCATTGATTTCTGCATCAAGGGAAATACTTTCTGAGATGAATGAGACTGGGCACCTAACCTTGTCTATATTTTCCAACTGCAAACCACTAATGAAATGGCAGGACGAAATAGGGCATTCTTAACCATAATTTCAGTCTTCTTGATGCCGATTGGCAGAACAAACTCTCGGAAGGTATTTGAAAAACAGTCCATAAGCTGCTGTTGGTAGTCATGTGTGTGGCTTGCAAGGGTAGCATCATCTTCAAACAACACTTCTCTGATCAGGTTACGAGTGACCTTTGATTTAGCACGTACGCAATCTAGGTTGCAGAGTTTATCATCATGTCTAGTCTGGATGTAGACACAATCAGAACAAGACTCAAATACATGGTTCATGAGCAGAAAAAAACAGATTCCGAAGAGTGTTGGAGGGAGCACACATTCTCATGTTTGACACCATTGAGCATGTTCAAAGGCTCGGATGTGTCCCAGACAAAGATGACGGTACCTTGCATGTCCTAGTGGAATGGCTTTCATAATGAGGCTGAGTAGCTTTGGAGGGCAGTCTACCCGTTGTAGAAGGCTAAACAATCAACTGCGGCTGACAAAGGCCTTGATGAGGTAGACAAAGGCCAAAAGCAAGGGTTGACAGGAATCCGCATTGTGCCTTTGGGTAGACTCGTTCAGCTAGTACCTTTTTGAGCAACACTGGGCAATACTTTGGCGAAACTACTGATTCATTGGTAATTGTTGTCAGATCGCTCATCCTTGATTTTGTACAGTGTCACCATCTTAGCATCTCTCGTGTCCTGTGGCATCTGGCCCTTTTTCCAGCAGAGACAGAGGAGTTCATGGAGGTGTAACGTGTACCGGGCCGACGGTAATCCCTGCCGGTCACCCATCCAGGTACTAACCGCGCAGGACGTTGCTTAACTTCGCACCCAAGACAAACTGGCTATAAAAGCCGGCTTCCAAAGTCAGACTGTAGAAGTGTTAATATACCGTCCATTTCCGTCACATTTCTCCCCCTTTTCTCTTGATTTCGCCCCGAGGTCACCCTGCTCACATGGCAGTCCTAAGGGCAGAGACAATGCGGCATGGATCCGGGGATGATGGTGATGTCATCCCATATCCCACCGCTGCCACCAAATTTGTAACGTGTACCGGGCCGACGGTAATCCCTGCCGGTCACCCATCCAGGTACTTACCGCGCAGGACGTTGCTTAACTTCGCAACCAAGACAAACGCTTAGACAATCTGGCTATAAAAGCCGGCTTCCACAGACAGACTGTAGAAGTGTTTATATACCGTCCATTTCCGTCACAGAGGTATGGGGGCAGACCTGTCTTACCCTTCTTGACGATTTCGGCTGGTAAAGCATCTCTGCCTTGTGATTACCACTTGATAAGGCTTTAATAGCCTTTTCTAGATCTGACATGATAGGTACAATATCCAGTTTGCTCCTAGTTGAGAATGCATGTATGATATATAAGGCTTCCTGGAAAACTGCACATGCGTTCTCGCTGGAAGACAGTTCTATGATATATTCCACCCACCTTTCCATCTTTTTGTTTTGCTCTTTGTAATGGTCTGGCCATCTTTTATCATAAGAGGTGTCGTCTGCCTGGTAGCTGGGCATGTTGCTTTCTTTATTCCTTCTTACATGCCTCTTATATTGCCAGTAGAGGATGCTTGCTATATGGGAGCGCACAGGTCCAACCAGTAGTCATTGGCACAATTCCTGGTCGCCTTTTGACTTGCAGCACTAGATTTATTTAGACAGGTTTAGATTATGCTGTTTTGGACCCCTTTTCATCTTGTCAGAGCATGTCTTTTTGCCTCAGAAAGAGGTTCTAGTGTTCGAAACTTTGCTTCAAATCAATCAATACATGAATTGTTCCGTCATTCAAACTAGACAAATAACGTACTTGCTTGTGCATTCAGAACCTTTACAGTTATATTCATGTTAAATGTCAGATAAACACACATTGACTAATTTCATTCAGACTAATTTTCATAATTTCATTCCCTCTGTTGAATTATTCTTCGTTTTAGAATTTGATAGGTGTAAATCAATGCCCATTACGGTAATGTTGTTACTAAAAGGGAGATAATTTGAACTCTTCAAACCTATTCCAAATGTTATTTTTCTTTACTTGAAATTTGAGGCAGATTTGTAACTTTAAAACAAAATTTGCATAAAATGATTTGTCTAGATTCAAAATTACAACAAAATAGGAGAATTATCGCCCTTTTCTAGGTTAATAACCCTAATAAAATTAACATGTGGGGTATTTTACCAACATATGAATCGATGTGAGGTATTTACACCTAGTTTAGGTAAATATTTCGTATTTAAAAGTTTTTTTTGTGTACATATTGTCATTTTGACATGTTTGGTATATTTAACTGGCGACCATCTTGGAAAATGGCCGCCATAGCCACACATGAAATTTTGTTATGATGGCACTATAGCTAAAATTGTTTTGAATTTTAAGTATTCTATGCATATACAACAATTGTTGTTTTCGCTATGTTGGGCATCTTTAGAAATATGACACATTCTTACCCTGAATTTGGTGTAATTTGTCGCGTTTTTTGTAGGAAAGGCATAATAAAAAGACCCCTGTATAAAATTAAAAAGCACAATTGGTCCAAAAGTAACTAGATATGATTTGCAAAGCATATTTCTATCTAAAACAAACAATTACATGCAGAAATCCCACTGATTTAGACCCTGAAGTCTTTTTAAAGCCATCCATAATTACAACCGTGGCGGCCATTTTTAAAAAGGCCACCAGGGAGGTCAGAGGTCAACTCGAGCTTGGCACTATAGCTTTTTTTTCTTTCGTATGCCATGATATGCATGTGTGCCAAGTTTCATGCTTTTACCACAAAGTGCACGATTTTTCATCTATCCGCTGGACTATACTGTCTCTTCCTAGGGTATGTGAGGATTTATCCCGGCTGAGGAATATCATGTTGCCCGAGCCGTTAGGCGAGGGATACATGATTTAACCAGCCGGGAAAAGTCCTAACGTACTTTCGGAAGAAACTGTATAACGAATGTATTATACTGCAAAGTTTTTACCGTTCAAATGAATTATTTCAAAGCTTTTGGGCTTTTGTAATGTACAGCGCCCAGTAACAAAACCGCGTCAAAACAGATGAGGGAAAATGACGTAATAGTTCTGACGGTTGTTGTTCAAAAGACAAACAGACACGCCCGTAGACGTCGGCATCAAACTTTTCCAGAAAACAAACCCGGTGACTGTTCAAAGGCCCAAGCCTCGGTTGGTTTTCAGTCGAGATGGATTTCAATAACATAGTAACACGATTGAAGGCGCACATTCCGCACAACCCTTTCGAGTCCGTTAGGCAGAATATTGGACATCGCTAGATTATCGATAAACTGCTATTCGTTAGCTTGTGAGCCCGTCAATGTTTGGCTCTTTCTGGATATTTGCTTCTACAATCGCTCGGTATTTACGGAAAGACCCGATGACACTTTGAAAATATTAATTTCATAATCAATTTGAAAAAGGACCAAATTAACATTAACTTGCAATTCTTAAATCTATATCAAAAGAAAGAACAAATATTCAATTATACGAACTCGTTTGCACAGAATTGATATCGATTTGTATAAATGCGCAAGGTCGTGTTATATTAACCGTGTCGATGTTTATTTTCAGCATTTTACTCTTTGTTTAATGTGATTAAGGGGTGTCTTTTTCACTTAAAAAAGGACAAAAATCTTATTAAGATATTTTTTCAAATTTCATCACAAAGGAAAATGATTAAGCTAACACGGACAGTTTGCATAGGAACGATATCTGTCCAGAAAAAAGTTATTACACGTTATGTAAAAGTGTCCTTCTTGGTTTAATGCGCGAAAATAAGAGCAAGTGAGCCGCCTAAATGTCCAATATTCTGCGTAACGCGTAGTTGTCTTTCTGCGGTGCAAGGCTGACGGACATGTCAGACCATGAAAAGCCCGAATCTCTACGTACCCTGTCAGCTCACAGGGTACATGGGTTCACGCCTACGTCTCGTTAGCCAATCAGTTGTAAGGAATTTACTTTGCAGTATAAAAAGTGTTTTTGTATTTCAAAGATCTTAGTTACTTTCATCGATAATGGATTTCTGTGCCCCTTTCGAATCGTTATTTTACATTTATTTTTCTATTTAAATAGTAAATTCTATAGGTCACCTTTTTCACATGTTTTGACCGATCGATCGATAGAGAGAAGAAGAAGAGACAGAGAGAGAGAGAGAGAGTTGGAGAGAAAGTGTGTGTATGAGAGAGATAGAGGGAGAGAGAGTATGTGTATGAGAGAAAGAGGAAGGGAGAGAGAGAAAGAGAGAGAGAGTGAGAGGAAAAGTGTATGTATGTGTGTATGAGAGAGACAGTGATAAAAAGAGGGAGAGAGAGAGAGAGCTGTTGATGGGAAGTTTATTTGTTAATTGGAACAGTCCTTTATATTTCATATAAAGACAACCAAAGTAACCAGGGTTCAGATCAGTAGATCTCACTATTTAACTTATTCATGTTGCAAGCAAGAACCGGCGGACGTAGTCGAGTTATAAAGCGCTCGATTACGACGTCAGGGGTCGTGAGTTTGATCCCCCGCCGGACTAAGTCCTTCGGATGAGACTTTATAAACCGAGGTCTGATGTATCGGTGCTTTACATTGGGCATCTGAAAGAACCAGAGAACTTTGTGGACAATAAGAGTAGGACATCGCGCCCGGATTTTCTATATCCGCTCCCCCATCTTTCGGGCGTCCAATTAGCCAACAGATGGCAGGAACGAACTTTAACAAACAAAGCATTTTGCAAGCAGATTGTATGCTATTTTAATATTTATTATTTTTAATAATGTAACAGTTTATGCTCAGTATTTGTGTTCATGTACAATGATCAGCTGGATGTTCACCATGTCCTATAAATATTGTAGTAGAGCTATAAGTAAAGGGGCTTGTACTTATTGTATATTTCAGACTGTGTTCATAACGTCGTGCCCGCTTTACAAGTACGGTAAATTGTACTTCAGGCCATTCAGGCGATTGATCATGAGGCAAAATGGCGACTGACGCATGAGCATTAAGGTCGGGCCGACTCGGCAAAGGAACACCGTTTGTCGAACCAATGAAAACGGAGGTTCACTGGTCTAATGACGTCACTATAGTCAAACCATCGGTGTTCAGTTGGAACTATAGTCACTATAGACGACTATAGACCAGACTAAAGCTCCACGTGATTTCGCTCATTATGTTATTATCTATTGAAAGCAATTGTACATGATAAAAGACTTGCCGAATACATTGCCTTTGGTCGCCTTTTGCCCCAGTCCAGCAAAAAGGTGCATTTTTATAGTTGGCAATGCTAGCACTATGACAGGGCTGCCATTGCTCCGGATTTTTCCTAAATCTTCGGATTTTTTCTAGTACATGGTAACTTAAAGCAGGCTGAAAGTAAAGTAGAATGCGCTTTAAGGCGCATTCTGCTTTACTTCCAGCCTGCTTTAAGTAGTCGCATGTCAACAAAACAAGAAACTGGCGATAGGGTAAGGGTACGATTCGTAAAATTGCACTTGAAAAATGCAAATTTAGAAATCTTAGGATTTTTCATGTCAACTTATGGCAGCCCTGCTATGAAGCGTCCATGAAGGAAAGTATTAAACACTTTTCTGTTTGTTCTTCACGTGGTCGAGGGTTGAATACCATCTAAAATCAACCACACCTTTCCCAAAGTACTGGTCCAAGGTCCGATTAAAGTGTAGTTCCTCCATACAGTCCAGCGCAAACCTCTGGTAATCTTGGTGGAATTTGTTCGCAAACAGCTCTTTGCGATGAGCTAACAATGGAAGGTCCCCAATTGCAAAGATACAAATACTCCGTACAATCTTGCCCTCGCATGGCCAGCTGCCCCAGTTTTTAAACCTGTTAGCAGATTTAGTCTCTGGTACACCTGGGTATTAAAAGTGAAAAATGTACAGTAGAAGCCCCCTTTTACGACCACTAAATTGTGTCAAATATTAGTCGTTTAAAACAGGTGACTGCTTAAAGCAATGTGAAAGTGAAACAGAAAGCTCCTACAGGAGCTTTCTGTTTTACTTTCAAATTGCTTTAAGCTGTCACCTGTCTTTTATACAGACAATTAGCTTTCTTTTTAGTGGTCGTAATAGAGAGGTTCTACTGTACAGCAAACTTTATTACAGCGAAACAGTTATGTTTGTTTGAAAGCAAAGTCTCAAACAATTTTGAAAGAAGAAATCATTATAAAAACTAGTTTGCCATTTTTCAACATTATAAGCTGATCGAAATCCTAGATGGCGTCCAAATTGTCCGCCGTTTAGTAATGTTTCCATATTTCGCAATTATACTGTAAAACCTCTCTATTACAACCACTAACTTATGTTTGACCTTTTATGACTAATGCATCTGGCTGCAGAAAGCAAGACAAATGTAAAACAGAAAGCTCTTTTTAGAATTTTCTGTTTATTATTACATTGCTGCAAGCTGTCACCTGTCTTTTATATACTCGATTAGCCTTGTTTTTAATGGTCGAAATATGGAGGTTTTACTGTTTATGGTATAATAATAAACAAAGCATCTAACTATAGGTTTTGTTGGACACAGTAACACCAATGGAATCATCAAATTGAGGCTAAAGGGGGATTTATATGCCTTATTAAAATATGGGGTCCAAAATGGCTACCGTTTACACTAATTCAGTAAATATATTAATTGAAGTTATGTATTGGTCACTTGATAAATATTACAAGTAAATAAAACAATATTTCCAATAATTACAGCGAAATTACGTTAGCTCTTGTTCAGAAATTTTTACAAACGAAAACAAAACAAAAAGTTACATACTGTCATAAACCGGTTATTCTCTGTAAACACAGATTTTATATACAAAAATGTTGTACAAGTGTGTAGACTTCGAAACTGCACACGTTGGAGTTGTGATATATGTGGGTCACAATCGCTATTCCAAATGGCGCCCAAGATGACTGCCAAAAATATAAACAAGACATCGTCACATTAATGTGACAATTTCACAAATTCCCCGAACCTCCTTTCTGTTCGACAGAATTGTACCCATGTCTTTCACTTTTGACAAACTGAAAAACCAATTGACAATGGCAAAAACGATTTGTGAGTTATATTGAGACGTTGTCTAGGTTCTAGGTTATGAAACTCATGTCCGATGACGTTGACCTTTGAGCGATGACCAACAGAGTTGAACGGTACACGTTTACTTCAGTTCATGCGGTAAACAGTTGAGCCACATCATTGTGGAATCCATTTATAGATATAGAAATCACAGACCTGAATTATGACAACGTCATTGACTGAACCCTGTGACCTTGATATTTGACTCATGGACTAGAGTGTTAAAAACGGTATATTGTCTTTGTCTGGTCAGCATATGTTATTTTGAAATCTACTCACCGATAAAAATAAAATAACGGACCGGACACGAAATTTGTGTGTAAGGGAGTTAAATACGACACATCGTCTTTGTTCGGTCATCATTTGTGTCAAGTTATTTTTAAACCCATTCACCAATATAAAAATTACAGACCGTGCCAGTGATTTGTGACAACGTAAGTGTTACATGTGGCCTTGACATTTGACTCATAGACAAGGGAGTTAAACGCGATTAAATGTCTTTGGACAACAAATTTTTTTGAAATCCATTCCCATTTAATGAAATTACGGATTTTATCCCCCAAGATGCTCTTAATTAAGGTACTTCCATAAAGGGGCTATTCTTTTATGAAATGTGTCGTGTATCATTTTAAATATTTTAAATAGGTTTCGGCCATATGACCGAAACCTAAAAAGACTCGAGATTATAAACGAGCCTAAACTAAATCATCAACAAAAGCTATCTAGACTGCGCATAACTTTAAGCAAGTTGAAATGCAATATCAGGTTAAGACTATATTTGCATTTCTCTATTAGATATTATACTTGAAAGAGTTTTAAATTAAACTCAAAAAGATGCAAGTTCATTTTGGGAATACCTAATTATTTCCGCTTAAACGAAACGAAACATTATCACTATGTATTCTAACACACCTCGCGCACGCCCCTATATAAACGAAGAACGTTTTTATCTGTGTTTAAATTCTCAATAAAACACACGCGCTGTAACGTCTTAACGTGACTTCGTATGGCTTAAAAAATGCGTACGTACGCTAAGAAATGTAGCGCCGTTTCATCGGTGCGAATTATGGTTAAATTGAAGTGTTAGACTCGAAATAATAACTTAATACCAATGTTTTATCGTGCAATAAAACATGGATATTCGTTCAGATCCTGGTAATTAAATTACTCGGCCTTCGGCCCCAGGATTTAATTATTACGCATCTCAACTCCTACCCGCGTTTTATTGTCCGATACAACACTGGTAGGAATTTATTATTTCTGAAATAAAATTGAAAAGAAATAATGAGTTCTTGAAAACAGTACTTTTTAAATTGTGCTACTGTGTATGATTTTGCTACAAACTATTAGCAAGAGCAACCAGTTCTGTGACAAAAAACTTTAGTAATCCAAGAAAAGCAATTTTCTCTATTCACCTGTCGACCCAGCGCTTAATTTTAACCAATGTTTATACAATTGGGTGCAGACTGAAAGGTTGAACGGGCAATTCAATTGTCAAATAAAGGCTGGTCTATTTTCGACTATTTAGGGTTGTTTGTGGAAGTTCATTTCAAAATGACAAACAGTACAAACTCTGATTAAAGGGTTTTTCCGTGCGCCATCTGATCAGTGTCTACACTGTTTTCATGTAAAGAAATTTCTTCCTTTCGAAGAGACGATTCAAATGAGTAGTGACACCATAGGGTTTAATTCAGAAATAAAGATTTTAGTTTTTGAAAAACTACTCTTATCTGGTGCTCTGAGAAACTATGATACATGTACAGCTCTTTTGACAATGAAGTTATACACATACACACAAATATTTTTTCACAAATTTAATATACTACATGTAGAGCTAGTATCAACAAACATTGTCAAAATCACATCTGTAATGTCCTAATAAATACGAAAGAAGACTCAAGCAGGAAACGCAACACAAACAATACACCCATCTCTAAAGCAGAACACACACACACAGCCATACCATAACAAACACACACATACACACATACATACACACACACACACACGCAATCCCACAATCCAAACAGAAAACAATACGCAAAACAAACATAAAGCAAAGTGAACATAGGAGCCCGCCTTGGTACGGTCAGCAGCAATCAATAATTAATGATAAATTAACCATTAACAACCACTGGGGGGTTAAACCTGGGTTTAGGGGCGCCCAACCTCACACTTATCTCCTATATTCACCTATAAAGACGAACAGTGTACATAAAATATAAACCCTGTTTCACAACCTTACAATCAAAAAGATCGCCAGCACAGTAAGTAAATACATGTAAAACATCTAACAAAATTCTCTGACAGGAGTATTAGTAACACGGGAAAGAATTAAACATTCAAGCCCGTGTTAAAAATAACCCACTATGGCAACGGTCAAATTGTACTCAAGCGAATAGTCTGTAGTCACGAGTAACTGTAAGACATGGGAGGGTTTAGGGTACGACAGAGAGGGAGAGAAAAACCAAAGCACGAAAATCCGACATAACTCTCCCGGTTAAGGACGGCTTTAGAGATACATCATCATGTAGTGCTAAGCCCTGTCTGTCGTCGCACAACCAAAGAGGAAAGCATAGTTATCAATTGTAGATTGATCGATAACCAAACGTGAAGTGCGCAGCAATATAGTTTGATCATAATCTTTTTTGAGGAAAAATCTAATACGTTTCACAAATAGGTTTTGAAAATGCATATGTCCAAGAATCTTACGAAGTCTGTAAATCACATCACCATAAAACTCCGGATGTGAAATACCTTGCCGCAGAAAAGACTTTAAGTTACATTTATACTTGTTAATGAGAGGAAGATTTCTATAAAAGAATTTAGAAAATGTTTTACGAAGTTTATGAAATCTGTACCCCTGTTTAAGAAGCTTTTCAGTAATAGTTTTATTACGAATGTGGAAGTCCTCAACAGAGGTACAAGCCCTAGCAAAACGAATAAGTTGTGAAATATAAACCCCGTAAGATGTAGAACGGGGAACATCGCCATCTAGATGAGGATAGTTTACAATACTACAAGACCACCAACTGGTTACAAAGTTGGCAGCAGGTGATACGGCTGCTACTGACGCTGTTTACCATAAAAAAGTGTTTGAATTCGTTTTACAACAGACATCGCAGTTTTGTTCGAAGAAACTTTCAAACCAGTACAGTGGACCAAGAAACTTTTCAAATTAACAAGGCTATTGCTTTTGCAGAATAAGTGACATCCATAGAGAGTTTTGACAGCGATGATAGGAAAGAAAACATTTTTAGAATTTCTGACAAATCGTTTGAAAGAGTTAGGCACAGAAACATTATCAAATTCATCACATATGAAAGATAAGCTCCTTTCAGCGATACCTTCACTTTCAGTTTCAGAGCACAAGAGTAAATATAAAACTGTTCTGTCATTTAGAAAGCATTTAGGAAATAGTTGACTTGCAGCTAAACAGAACAATTTTGAAACTGACAGACTTATATTGATGCGCGCAGCAAGTATAGTAAGAAAGAATATTTTTCAAACAAAGTATCAGTTTCGCGGGTCTCTATTAGACGATCAGTATAGTGACATACCTGAAACACTTAGACTTCTTATCCAATTGATATTAAGTGGAAATGACATATCATATGAAACAGAGAATGACAAACGTACCTCAGATATTGCTGACTCTCTTGCACAGCTTATAATCTTTAACAAGTTGAGAAGAAAAGGAAAGGACACGGCTTGTCAGAGACATATAACAGAACGTGAAACAATGCAGAAAGGAGAAGAACAGCAAGACAGTGTATGTTCTATAAGCTGGCAAATGGCACTGTGAACATTGACACTAGTGAGACCATAGACAGTCGCGATCTTTAATGAAAAAGCATACCATCTACCAATCTGTCGGACGAATGTCAGGAAGGAATCTTTCTATCCGCGAACGACACGGGAGTGGAACACCTTGCCCACGAGTACCGTGCTTTCGCGGAGCCTGGATTCCTTCAAGGCTCACCTTTCAGCATAAATAGGCTGCAATGCGTTTCATGTGCACATACTGAAAACGGCAGAACAATCAACACTTTGATGGAGGCCGTATTATGGTAGAAATAGGAGTAGAAGTCCCCTTTTATTTAGGTCTGTTAGTACATGGAAAAACTGGAAAACGTGACTTGGTAGATACACTCCATGGGAGGGGGTTGTGCTTTTTCATATAACAGAGTCTTACAGATATCAAGTGGCATTGCTAACTGTGTGATAACACAGTTTGAAGAATCTGGTGTTGTTTGTCCTACATCCTTGAAGAACAACGTGTTCACTACTGGGAACCTGGATAACATAGACCATAATACATCATCAAATACATCCAGAGATTCATTTCACAGAACAGCAATATCCTTAACCCAATATGTAGCTGGTAGTGAAACTATTCCACCAGTCGTTCGTCGCATCAGGAGTGCAGCTGATGTAAAATCAACGAAGTCATTGCTAGTTTCGTAAACTGACATAGCACCAGTTTCGTTTAAAAACAAATTACCTTTACCAAGACGACCTAAGCAGGATAGAGAAACCAATTCTGAATCTTCTCACTACGCAGTAACATCACAAACAGAGTGTCTAAACAAAGTGCAGAATATATTCAACGCTGACGTCTTTAGGAATGATGAATATATTTCCTAGTCTGGACACCCGCAGCTATATCAGCACTGCTGTCATTGTTTAGAGACGAAGCACATGGTGTTGCCATGATTCATCATGGAATGAAGACCATTCGAGATGCTATCACCCTAAAACACCCTGGGCAAACACCAGTTCGTATGGTTGACCAGTCTCTGTATGTAATAGCAAAAAAACATACAATGGACATGGCCAGCTGAATTTGGTGAAGACAAATTTGTTGTGATGATGGGCGGACTTGTGATGATGGCCCCGTACTTCATTCTCAGTGTTGTTATACTTTCTGGTCCTTTGGAATCATTGATTTCAGCGCATTTACAGTTGAAAGTTGAATTCCGCTTAAGCTGGTGCTAGGGGGCGTGAGCACTGTTGCATATTTCAGTATTGCTGATGAACAGACTCAATTAAACCGAGTCTGCAATTTTCAGTATTTGCTTTGTTTTCTGTGCTTTCAAAGGATCTCCCCTCATTCAGATTTTCACATTGAAATGGCCTTGCTAAAATACATCGGTGATTGGTTAGACGGTAGCGGTTGGTTAGCTGTCCTTACTAGTGCAGGTGTTATTACAAATTGAAGAGCTGAGTCTGTGCAAAGGGATGGCAATACACCAAGAGGACAGTGGATTCATCAAATAATGGCAGCCTCATTGTATACCCTGCAACATAAAGCTTACAAAGTCTACACCTAGACAGAACATTAACGATCGTGTGAAGCGATGTCCTTTCCTATCTGGTGCACTAGTATGACAACTGATACACATCCACAGTTCATTTACTGGCACAAAACCTTGCATCTTGAGTTATTATTTCTACAGTTTTTGCAGTCGCAAAGAGAAGCCAATTTTCTTGTCCATAATCGGACACTGAAACTATTGTTGCCATGGATGTTTGCTCTGGACCATGTCCATTATGCTAGGTGGCTGAACATCCATGTAGAGGATCTTGATAATCTAAAATCAGATTGTCCAAACGTACATGCTGAATTCTCAAATGGAAAATTTTTCACACAGAGGCCTGGCAGAAAGTTTTCCTGCATTGCCCACGACCAAGTTCATGATCAATATAATGCATTGCTAAAAGACGACGGAGGATTTGTAGGCCTGACAGAGAGTTTCCGATACACTCAATAGGTGGGCAGTCTCTTCACCTGAAGTCACCAGAATTATTTCGGAAGTTAGTACTGAAACAAAATTGAAAAGCAAAGACCATCATGAGCAGAGCAGAGGATTCAAAGAAAGAATTTTCAATCATTTTCCCTGTCCCAAAATTTCAGAATCTTTACTGCACTGACATGTAAAAACCGGTTCTTTAGACGTTGGACGCAATTAAGTACACATGAACCTTATAAACTGTTGTCAGCAGTATTTTTTGCCATTCATGTTTGAATGTGCAAGTAAAATGTATCTTTTACGACCACTTGATTGTGTTCATTACTAGGTGCGTGCTTCAAACAGACGACTGTTTGTTCAATCAACTTGAAAGTAAAACGAAAAGCTCCTTTAGGATATTTTTTTTCACCTTTCTTTAATCTGTTACTTGTCATTTATACAGTCAATTATTAACAGTTTTAGTGGTCGTAATAAAGAGAGTTACTGTATATATTCAAGAATCTTATTCATTTTCATTCCATTGGCACATTTTAAGATTATGCTTCGGAAAACCGAAGTTCAAATTATATTTACTTAAAGAAAATACTGTTCACGTCCTAACATCTCACGTACGGTAAGGCATGTTAAAGGTCAAAGGTCGAGGCTAAAGGTCATAGTATTATGTCGTCATATATGTAGATTCATTCTATTGGCACATCTTAAGATTATGCTTCGGAAAACCGAAGTTCAAGTTATATGTACTGAAAGAAAATACTGTCCAAATCCTAACATCTCACGTACGATAAGGCATGTTAAAGGACAACGGTCAAGGCTATAGGTCATTGTATTGTGCTGTCATATATGTAGATCAAATTTGTTTTGCAAATGTACAGAAAACAGTTTCAGTCTTTTAGTTGATGTGCTTCTGATGTAATAAACATATACTGTCAGTATACTCGAACCATTGGAATGCTTGCGTCAGCATTTCCAGAAATATGCAGGAAAAGGGTGCCCTTGTTTGGACACTAATATTTTTTAAGACCCCTTCTTAGAATCTCTAAGTTCTAAATATTTTTGGAATCTACATACTTTAAACTACTTATATGCAAATTTATGTGCTTTCATCCGGAGGCGAGCATCTTGAATAGTGTTTGGCTCTTATTGACCTAACTAACGAGTCAATACAATGCAAACACATTACAAATAGTCCATCTACCATTAAGTTCATCCTCATTTTTCACAATTTCGTTAAATCTATTTTCATGTTGGAACTCCTTGTACATATGGCGGCGCATAACATTTGTCTTGAAAAGATTCGTGTTAGAGTTAACTCATCCTGACGATCAGCACTTGACATGTATAGCGCTCCCTCTCTACAACGACACCCATTGGAGACGCAAAAAGTGTGCGTCGTTCCGAGAGTGTCGTTATGTATGGCGGGTAATTGGCTTACATTTGTAAACAGCTTGAATCCAGAATAGAAGCCGCATAACGCAGCGTCTGGTCGGGATTTAATCCGAGTGTCACTCGTCGTTAAGTTTTCTGTCAAAGTGTCCATTATGAAAACAGCAGACGACAATTTTAAGCAGACGGCATTGCAGCCGATTTATATAATTGGTTGGACATAATTGTCTTGTTCGGGGGCTGGGTTGGGGTTGGGTGGGGCGTTGTTGTAAGGAGGGAATGGTTGTTAGGAGGGCCTTTGTAGAGAGGGGGCACAGTACTTTCAAACAATTTGATCCAGATCAGACACATCGTGAAACTATGTCTAATATTTATCTTGACCTTTTTGAGTCTCGCATTGAGGCTTTATTTAAGAAATAACAAATACGTAGGTGTTCATTACCGTGCATTAGATCACAGTTAGGAGTTGAGATGTGGGGTCATTAGATCACGAGGCCTTTATGTCGAGTGATCTAATTACCCACATCTTAACGACTAACTGTAATCTAATGCACGGTAATGAACACCTACGAATTTGTTATTTTAATTCTAACGTGACTGTTATTAAATATTATAAAAATACTTTTTATGTATTACGCGTATGGGGCAAATGGAACAGCGGATGAAAACGCCGCGCGTGCAGTTCATTATTGCGACGTAATATACGTTTCTCAGTATTCTTTGTCTATATGCCGTAGGTTTCGTGTCGTGTTAGAATAATTAAAAATGTATAATTCTTAATTTAATTTTGTTGCAATCTATAATTTCTAAGCACAAGGTATTACGGTAGCACAAAAGACTACTAGATAAAAATGGTGGGGCAGGTTTCCATATTCAGATTGTCTAGTGAAATTGTGAATATACAATTATATTTATATTCACCCTGTAAAGTCTCTATGTAATCGTATTAAAAATATGCAGTCTATTCTCTATAAACCTACACATCAAAACTGGCTCCAGCTAGTTGTGAAGAGAACGGAGTCTACGCCTGAGACATACCGACCTAGCGACCAGCTGGTGGTTGCTTTGGCGTGTTATTAGGCTAAAATAAACATCCACGACATTTGTTTTAAAATATGCTTTAATAATAGATCTTCAAGTTGCATTGTTTTGTAATGTCTTATATGTGTTCGTTCAACACACGGAGACAGCTTACTTGTTGAAAGCCTGAACTTGTAATGCAACTCCGAAACATGTATTTGGGGTTACTTTTCATACCATATGTTATAGAGATCCAACGGCTGTTACATCCGGGATTACATATATCAAACCTAATTGGTCGGTTTATGATATATTCATATACATGAAAACTAAACTGGTCAAAATACACATTAAATGGACAAGACAGAAAATAAAAATGTAAATATAAGGAATTAACATTTATGACGGTATTAACCCATTAGCTTCGCAAGGTAAGTTTATCGTAAACGCCCTTCGGGCGCTTACGAAACTTACCCCCCTTCGAAGCTTATGTGTTCATACCGTAGTAAACGGCAAAAAGATGTTGTTTTTTCATATAATAAATCAATTTGATTTTTTATACACATTCGATCGTTGGACCAAGTTAGCGATTATGGAAAAGAAAAAAGAAGAAAATACTTCTCCACTTCTAGAAATCCACCCAAAAATGTTTTTCCGGCATGAGTGTGAATAAAGCCTTTTTCAATAATAGCTATTTTTAATTATGCTAACCCCATCCCCCACACACTTTCCCGGTACAAATTAGTTGGGGCATATAGTTTTTCCACTGTTTGTTTGTCTATCTTGTCTGTTTGTCTACTACCTTGGCCATAGTTTTAGAACTACCTCACATTTGGCATATATTATCAACTCATAAAGAACTTGAGCTCAGAGCAACTCTTTCCGAAGATTTATGTTTTTAGACGTCAAATAGGTTGAATTTAACATTGGCAATAACTTGAGAAGCACATGTGGTACGTATATCATATCTGGCATGTGTACTTAGCTCCAGAAGTTCTTGAGCTCTGTGCAACTTTGATTATGTCAGACAAAGATCAAGGTCATTAAGAGTTTATATCACGTAAGGGGAGTAGTGTTTCACAAATGCGTCTTGTTATGTATCGAAGCATCACGGGTTACCTCTTGTTTTTTGTGGGGTTTTTTTGTTGTTTTTTTCAGGAGTGTCAAAGCAGGACCTCGTTTATTTTCCCCGTCATAGGTGTGTTGGGGTCGGGGAGCCATCCTCCTGCACACCTTACATAACCATGTATATAATATAGAAATACAATATAATTGCATTTGTAACGTTTTTCCCGGGGAAGCCAAACTCCTAATATCTAGAAGTATTGGTATATATGGTTTTCATCAGGGCTTCTTGTCCAATGATTGAGAAAAAAAACACTCAATACAAAGTCTAAATAATTAAAGAAATATCTACGATTTTTCTCTAGACTATTTGCCTTATGATTACATATATGTAGACCAAACTCAAATGAACAGCAATAAATTTAAGACAACACGTTGATCACAAAATGAAACAATATATTTGTTCTATTTGCTAGACACTTAATCTGTCTAGGTCTACAACTCTACATACCACCTGCCTCACTTAGGCCTATCTGCAATATAATTTCAACAAGGCTGTCTCTTTGAGATATGTCTCTTTGAGACCTAATCACTAGGGTAAACTAAAAGAAGCTGTCTCTGCGAAGCCTAGACCTATCTACTATGTGGCTTCAATGAAGCCGTCTAGATACCCTCTAGATCTACCTACTGGGGTAGCCTCAATGAAGCTGCATCAGTGAAGCTTGTTGTATACAATGCTCTACAACACTTAAGGTCTTCGCTGGGTAACGCTTGACTGCGCACATGGGCCCCGACACGATTGCTATTTTTAGAGAAAAAAATGTTAATCGATATACTTCTGACGGTTTTTTTTTCTCAAAACCAGTTTGAAACCAAGACTTTAAGAATACACTTTTATGTCCAACCAAAATCATGTTATTAATATTTTACACAATTTAGCATTTTGTTAATATCTATGTTATTTTTTAATAATATCTACCCATCCGCCACTTTTTATTACTAACAGTTAGATCCATGTTGTTTTAAGCAAATCAATAAAAGCTCTTTAATTTACCATTGTTAGTTAGCGTTTAGAGTTGTATTAACATCACAATTATATCAATATAATATATTAGTTACCTTTGTAATTACCCGGGACTTTAAGACTTGGATTAAAATTCAGGATTTGATAGTAATGTTCGTCTGGGAACCCTGTAGGCCTGGTCCAGTTTAACAGAACAGCCGCTCTGTGATCATTCACAATATAACCGACAAAGGCATGAGTAACTGCAATGTGACAAGCTCCCTTTATTAGCCTGACTCCGTACGGTGGAGGACCGACAAATCCCCATCGTTCCTTGTTTACTCTGAAAACATTAACAGCATTTGTTTCAAGTTAGAAAATACACTCTCAGAGCCATACTGTATCAGCTGTAAAGAAGGCGCATAGTCAACAGTAAGCGCATAGCTAAAATAAACGCAGTCCACCCTTCGCGATTTTGTCCCTATAAAATAAGCGCCTACATATTTACTTTCAAACCAAATGGCCATATTAAAGTACCAGTATTATAAAGTGAAACGAACAACAGCGTTACCGCCCTACAACTGCACTGTTTATCATTTTCCAATGCATTGCATACATAACTAACTAGATGTGGTCATAAATGAACTAGACTTATTTGGAAACTTGAACTGTCTGTTAAAAGTTTCAAAGGTGAATGAATTAAATTGATACGAACATCATACATCAAACCATAAACTTACTACCTGTAATGTTATATGCATTTACCCTAGGTATACTGTCTGTCACCTGTTGGATAGTCGTAAACAACTTCGATCAATGATAGGGGCTGAGTAAAATAAAAAAAAACGAGACAGCTTGACAAAATATGTAAGTAACTGTTTGCCTAGAAAATAAATGCAAAATGAATAACACGGATGAAATTATTGCACAAAATTCATGGGTTACCTTTAAATTTAGGCAATACAACTTTACAGCGTGTCATATTGTGTCATATCCTTGACTGATCTATAGTCCTCATAGTGCATTATGCATAACCTTGATAGAGGTGTTCGAGTGGTTTGTAACCCACACAGTACCTTGTGCATATAACCTTGATAGAGGTGCGGGAGTGGTCTATAATCCTCAATATTCGTTTTGAATAACCTTGATTAATTTGTTTGGTTGGTCTATTATCCTCACAGTTCCTTGTGTTGTTGTTTTTATGCCCCCAGAATCTACGATTCGGGGGCATATAGTTTTTGTCATGTCTGTTGGTTTGTCCGTCCGTCCGTCCGTCCGTCTGTCTGTCCGTCCGTCTGTCTGTGCCAAAAACCTTAACCTTGGCTATAACTCTTGCATTTTTGTACCTGGACCTTTTATACTTGGCATGTGTTTTTCCTGTATCAAGACCTTTCCAACCATACAAACCTTTTTGACCTTGTGACCTTGACCTTGATATTTGACCTACTTTTGTAAAAATCTTTAAATGGCTATAACATTTGCACCAGTAGGCCCAGGGCTTTCATATTTTGTATGTATATTTCTATTGTCAATACCTTTCCAACCATACCAACATCATTGACCATGTGACCTTGACCTTGACCTTTGACCTATTTAATCAAACTTTAACCAAAAACCTTAACCTTGGCTATAACTTTTGCATTTTTAAACCTGGACCTTTTATACTTGGCATGTGTATTCCTCATGGCAAGACCTTTCCAACCATATAACACCTTTTGACCTTGTGACCTTGACCTTGACATTTGACCTACTTTTGTAAAATTCTTTAAATGGCTATAACATTTGCACCAGTAGGCCCAGGGCTTTCATATTTTGTATGTATATTTCTTGTGTCAAGACCTTTCCAACCATACCAACATCTTTGAACATGCGACCTTGACCTTGACCTTTTACCTATTTAATCAAACTTTAACCAAAAACCTTAACCTTGGCTATAACTTTTGCATTTTTGCACATGGGCATTTTATACTTGGCATGTGTATTTCTCATGGCAAGACCTTTCCAACCATACAAAACTTTTTGACCTTGACCTTGACATTTGACCTTCTTTTGTAAAAATCTTTAAATTGCTATAACATTTGCACCAGTTAGCATAGGGCTTCAATATTTTGTATGTATATGTTTTGTGTCAAGACCTTTCCTACCATATCAATATCTTTGACCATGTGCCCTTGACCTTCACCTTTGACCTATTTAATCAAACTTTAACCAAACACATTAACATTGGCTATAACTTTTGCATTTTTGAACCTGGGCCTTTTATACTTGGCATGTGTATTCTTCATGGCAAGACCTTTCCAACCATACAAAACGTTTTGACCTTGTGACCTTGACATTTGACCTACTTTTGTAAAAATCTTTAAATGGCTATAACATTTGCACCAGTTGGCCCAGGGCTTTAATATTTTGTATGTATATTTCTTGTGTCAAGACTTTATCCAACCATACCAACATATTTGACCATGTGACCTCGACTTCGATCTTTGACCTATTTAATCAAACTTTAACCAAAAACCTTAACCTTGGATATAACTTTTGCATTTTGCACCTTAGCCTTTTATACTTGACATGTGTTTTCCCTTTCTAACCATACAAAACTTTTTGACCTGTGACCTTGACATTTGACCTACTTTTGTTGAAATCTTTAAATGGCTTTAACATTTGCACCAGTAGGCCCAGGGCTTTCATATTTTGTGTATATATTTCTTGTGTCAAGACCTTATCCAACCATACCTACGTTTTTGCCCTTGTGACCTTGACCTTTGACCTTTATTTGTATAAATCTTTATACGCCTATAACATTTGAACCAGTAGGCCTAGAGCTTCCATACTTTATATGTTTCTTGTGTTAAGACTTCTCCAACCATGCCAATGTTTCATTTACCCTACGACCATGACTTTTGACCTACTTTTGCAAATAAGCATTACATTACAGAACATGATGCTGGCTGGGGGCATATGTGTTTCACAAACACATTGCTTGTCTCTGATCTTCGCCAAACTTTCTGAAAATGTTTGTTGACATAAAATGGAGACCAATTTAGATAACCAGCGGTGCCAATATATGCTGGGCCCTTTGGAGTAATGGCCCTTGAATTCCTAAAAATGGCGCTCCACGACAGTTTCAGCTCTCTAACTCGTACATTTTACAATTGATAGTCTGGATTCCCCTCCCTGTATCATCGGGGGCATTCGTGTAACTGGGACACGCTCTTGTTTAAATTCATGGTCGCAAGTTTTACCGAATAAGTTTTCGAATGAGCATTAAATGACTACGTTTATGTTCACCATACTGCAAATAAAACGGCCGCTTTACGCGTTCATTTTCCTAACACATAACATTCAATGTTTCAACACATGTGTTCAACCCTAACCCTAAATCTGCTGAATTTACAAGAGTGCACACCAAGTGTTCATATTTGTGTTCAAAAAGTGAACACCAGCGCTTATGGGTTTGGACCCTAGTGTTCAGGGGATTTAAATCAAGTCCTTTATACTTTATTTTTTCTATTTGTCTGAGTTTATTTTATGAAACTTTAGTTTTACGTGAATATCCGACGCGATTCGATGGGAAACTCAAACATTTACGTCTCTTTTTGAAAATTTGAACACTTTATTCACGCGTGGCATTCACGATATGTTCTAAAATTCGAAAACATTAACTCATTATTCGATGACGTCATAACTATTTCATGACGTCATTATGATGTAATCATAAACAAGTAGCCATTTTCCGATTGTTTGAATTATGTGGGACGAATTCATTCACATTCAATAGGGAACGGAAAACGCAGGAGAACACTGTAGATTTAATATATTTTCTGGCCTTAGATGCTTTTTGTATTATAGCTTTCATCTTTGGCTGGGGAAATGTTTTTATCTACGCAAGCTGCAATCACAAGGTAAGGAAGATAGCGGGCTTAAATAAGGAGTAAGGTGTTTGTGTGTGTCACTGTGTGTGTACAGGGGGGATCTCGCTAACTCAAGGTATTTGGTAAGAAGATCTAGATGGGTAATTTTGTATTTAGTATAAATCAACTGCACACTTTTCGTATGAATAGTACATTTTAGCGTGACGTCTCAAACCTACTCAAAAGTTGGACTAATACCCGAATGTCAAGCCGAAAGCTGATTTTACCGATGTGACATTACCCGATGTGTTTTGCTATGTTCTTATGCTGTCTGCAACAACTTGGTTTTAGAGAACTGTTAATGTGTGACAGGCCTGAACTGTGAACACTTTATGTTCTACGTGATTCTAACACTGAATGCCTAATGTTCTACGTAGGCATTCATAGCTGAACACATAAGGTTAAAGTAGACCTTTAAAATCTGAACACATGATCTTCTGTGTATATTCTGTATTTTAACACTTGTTCGATGAACATGTTAAGCAGTGTGCAATATCTGTTGCATCCATTTTGAACGTGTCCTGCATTAAAAAAATGAACACCAATTGTGTTCAGTTTAGGATCACTAAGTGTTCAAAAACTGAACACTGCCATTAACTCTTAAACACTAACTGAACACATGGACGCGTCATGACGCGTGCAATATCTGTTGCAAATAGGCGTTCATTACATGTTCTATACTAGAACACTTGGGTTTACAGTGCAGATACTTGCAAAGACATTTGCATTTCATGGTAGCGAGGACTGTGAACACGAAGAAACCGTGGTCTAACATGAAAGCATTAACAACTGTACAGAACACGGTCCTCCGAGTTTAAATCAGACTTGCAAATGTAACATCTGGCATAGCACAACAATGTCTACTCTTTTACTAAACCCTTTTACCGCCGTGTGCGACTTGATTAATTTAAAGAATTCTTTGCAAGCAGTTTGATCAGAATCAGGCGCCGCGTACCGTGTCTGATTTGCGGTTATCTCCAGTATCAAAGTTGCGTCAATCTTACAGCTTTAAATCATATTGACACGCCATTCCAGACTTAACAGATATATTGGAACAGACGACAATAATGGGATGTAGGGGTAAAACACTCACGATAAATTTGACGGTACTTTAAATGATTAATTTGATTGAATAATGCGAGTTTAGATGAAAATAGCGACGCCTAGAAAGGTAGGCCATAGGCTAACGAATACCCCAAAACCTAACCCAACTACCAGGCTCAGTCTTTACAAACACAAACATACATTTGGTATCAAGAGTTTTATATGGGTTGAAAATGCTTAGTTTTTTCATAAGTCAGAAAAGCAGGATATCTTAAAATGCATGGTAAAGTAATGGTCCTTGGTCAGAATGCAGATATTGTGATGATAAATTAGTACACGTATTTAAATTATGGGCAATATCAATGTTTTGGACTAAACCCCTATTTCAAAAGGGATAAACCTGTAAGAGTAGTTGAATAACGAAATTTGCTGGTGCCCAGGTTTCTTTGATAGAAATCGTCAATGTAAAGCTTAAGCAAAATTGACTAAAATTAACTATGGAAGAAGCAGCACGGTCAAATTTGAACAACTAAGCATACTACTTAAGACCTGAAAAGAGCAATAACTCAAGAAATAATTGCTGAATCGTCATGAAATTTGCAGGTGCACAGGTTCAAATGACAGTTAGGCTGGTTATAAAGTTCAAACAAAACTGACCAAAAACTGTAGAAGAAGCCCAAGCAAAATAGTCATAACCAACATACTCCTGAAATCCGAAAATAGGCAATACCACTAGCAATAAGTTTTGAATCGTAACCACACTCGCAGATGCACAGATTCTTATGACAGTAAGAACGACAGTAAAGTTTCAGCAAAATTGACTAAATGTTAAAGGAGAAGAAGCCCGGACAAATATGTCTCTACGGATGGACGTTTTAAGATTTCCGGTTTATGTGACTTTCCAATTGTTAACAAGAGCCCCATGGGCATAATTCGCTCACCTGAGAATAGCTGAAAAATGGAGATATTGATTTATGTCCAGGAATGACCTAGATATGCAACAGACCGGAACAATTTGAACAAAATATGTAAAGTATATTTAAAAGTGTCACCATACCAAATATCACAGCTCTGGCCATATAAGAGTCGGAGAAGATGACTGTTTTTTTAAATGTTCTCTATATAACTCTATGTAAAACTGTGACCCACGGGCGGGGCAAATTTTGAGCCTATGGAGCATAATTTGAACATACTTGATAGAGGACCTGTAGGCGATTATATGTGCCAATTATTAAGCTCTGGCCCTTGTAGTTTTAGACAAGAAGATTTTTTAAGTTTTCATTGAAATCTATTTTTAGCTTATGTGACCTAGTTATGCAACGGCCCAGAACCATTTGCACAATTTTGGTATAAGACATCTAGAAGTGCCACTATACCAAATATCAAAGCTCTGGCCATATTAGTTTCAGAGAAGAAAACGTTTGAAATGTTCACTATATAACTCTATGTAAAACTGTGACCCCCGGGGCGGGGCCAATTTTGACCCCAGGGGCATCATTTGAACAAACTTGATAGAGAACCTGTAGGCAATTATATGTGCCAAATATCTAAGCTCTGGCCTTTGTAGTTTCAGACAAAAATATTTTTTTAAGTTTTCATTGAAAAAATCTATGTTTAGCTCCTGTGACCTAGTTATACAACCGACCACAACCATTTGAACAATTTTGGTAAAGGACATCTAGAAGTGTCACCATGCCAACTATCAAAGCTCTGGCCACATTGGTTTCCGAGAAGAAACCATTTGAAAATTTCACAATATAACCCTATGTAAAACTGACCCCCGGGGCGGGGCCAATTTTGATCCCAGGGGCATAATTTGAACAAACGTGATAGAAGACCTGGAGATGATGCTATATGCCAAATATCTAAGCTCTGGCCCTTGCAGTTTTTGACAGGAAGATTTTTTTAGATTTCCTTAATTTTTCACTTTGGTTGCCATGGCAACCAGAGTTCTGCATTGTTTTTAATTCTTTGAACAAATTTGAAAGAGCTTGACCCAAGGAACATTTCTGTAAAGTTTGGTTGAATTCTGTCAAGCGGTATAGGAGAAGTTGTTATTTGAAGCAATTGTTAACGACGACGCACGACGACGGACGCCGGGCCATCCCAATAGCTCACCTTGAGCCTGTGGCTCAGGTGAGCTTAAAAGGTGTGAAAAGACACATAAAGAAGTCACATAAACCAAAAGTTCTACATAAATCCTACATGGACTACCGGAATGAACAGCTCTATTTTTTTCTTTTGTTCTATGTTCCTATGCGTCACCTAGTCCCATATATACCCAAAATGTTAGCGCGGTCAGACGGGCAACATGATTTCAGTATAGCCCCATTACGTCGTTGTGGGGGATATAGTGATTAATGGAGAACGATCTTACCTCTTATATGTGCTTTCGATGGCGTTGGTTCCATTATAGATCTTCAGAATTTTCACCAGCTCATAGTTTGTGCGCAACGGAAATTCCTGTCCAGTGAGATTAATGAAGTATTTCCAAGTTTTGCTCTTATTCCAAAGGTCTTTCATACAAATGATATCTGGTTCCAACTCTGTAAATGTACCCCACTGAACATTAATCCGTTCTGACGCAATGAACACGTTATCAAAACAATGGGAAATCCCAGACACTGCCTTAAATATAACGTCTTTTGTCTTACTATCTACATGTATACAAATGAGATTTTGTGGTCTATAAATAGCACGTAGAAGACGTTCAACCTGCCAGACATCTTTGTACATTATTATGCTGAAAGCAATTGGAAACTCTTCTTCTTCTTTAGTGAGGGGTTTTATGATGTAGCCTCTGTCGTTTATGAATTTTGAACAGTTTGATGTAATACTTATATATTCTTCAGGAGATATTTTATCTTGCGGTTGTTGTACGTTTTCCATTATTTTTTTAGCACGTTCGTGCTCAGGTTTCTCTCTTTCAAATAGTTTACGGCAGCTAATTCCTTTCGCTTGTCTGCTGACATTGAAGAACTTCTCAAAAGGCAAACTTGTCCTCTCTAAACCTTCATTCTGATTAACTGCATGTTTCATTTGACGCAGGAGAGTTTCATTGCCCCACAAACGAAGCATATTTTCATGTCTAAGCGAATTATTCGATCTATTAGAATTACCTCCAGGCTGAGTATAATAACCATTTAGTTCCAGAATATCATTGGAAAGCCTGTATTGTTTCACATAAAAACTGTCACGGCGATCCTCTTCAAGTACAAGTTCACTCTTTGTACTTATTCTGGCATTCCATACATACATAAATATTACCAATGAAATCATCTGCATTGACAATAATGCCAACATGACATTCCTGGAGGTTATAAGTGGCACGATCCTCCGTGTTTTTACTGGGTGTTTTGTTATTGGAACTGAAATAAAAAAAAAAAACCTTTATCTCATACACCACTGAGACTTTTAATAGACAATTCCAATATCCAATAAAAAAATGACAACTTTTTGCACCGTTGAAGAATCCTCACTTTCAATTACGCAGACGATAAATCAATATATTTTATAAATACACTGTGATATTGGCTTTTATTTATTTTTATTTATTATCTTTTATACACTGTGATATACTCTAAGAAAATGTTTTTACAAGATTAAAAGTCTTTTATTGATCAAATGGTTTGAATACAATATGATGAAAACACACCCTGACCTGCATTGGCAGAATAACTCACAATGCAATCTCTAGTAAAATAAATGACACTACCATTGAGTGGGAAGACGATGTTACCGTTTTTAAGGATAACGTTGACTCCATGCTCAATTTCAGTAACTAGGATTCTGAGATATGTAAGAAAGCATCAAAACAACTAGCTAACATGACTTAAACAATCTGGTGAATTTTTAACTACAAATTGCAAAAGTCTCAGTTTTTTACTCTTTCATACCCTCTAATTTTAACTTCTGTCCGTTAGCTTGGCACTTTTGCAGCCAAACTATCACTAACAAAGTGGAAAAGGTCCAGGAACGGGCCTTGAGTCTGAGATTCACCAACGATGCGTTTTCTTCGCTCGTCCGGGACCTTTTATCCACACGCAACAGGGATGTCTTGCACATTGAAAGACTTACAACTATGGCTTAAGAAATGTTTACGATTTTACACGACTTCTCTCTGACTTATATACATGTTGTTGTTAGTTTTAGAAATTGCAATATTAATTTCAGAAACAAAATCTAGCTTTTCAGAAAACAAACCCTAGCCATACAACCACGGGTAGATAATATAAGGAACGGATTTACCTCATAGCCTGTTTCTAGTTTTGAAGACAGGTGACCACTTAAAGTAGCTTTAAGCTAAAATCTGCTAGGCTATATAAAATATATGTAATGTTAATTGTTAATTGTTAATTTTGCTCCCAGCACAATCTCTCCATCACAAATACTTATTTCAAACTAAATGACGCATACAAAACCACCTGGATGCATCCGAGATCTAAGCATTGGCACCAGTTAGATTTCATCATATGCAGACAGCGTGATCTTAAAGACAATCACATCACGAGGGCAATGAGAGGTGCTGAATGCTCTACAGATCATCTTCTTTTAAGATCGAAAGCGAGCTTTCAGATTCGTAGAAAAAGAAGGCCTCAGGGAAATAAACCACCCAAGAAACTAGATGTCAAGAAAACACAAATTCCGGACGTCGTAGAAGCCTTACAAAATGAACTCTCTATGCGCCTTGAATCGGTATGCTTCAGTGAAGGAGAGACGGAAGAAAACTGGACCAGGTTCAATCTTGAAGTAGATGCCGCTGCCAGAGAGACTATAGATGTCCTGAAAAAGCATCACCAAGACTGGTTCGATGACAATGACTCAGAGATCCATAGTTTACTTGCCGAGAAGTACTCTGCTCACAAGGCTTGGCTTGCTGATAAAGACTCTGATGTAAAGCGTGACAAATGTTATCACCTCCGGAGAAACATTCAGAAGCAGCTGCGTTGTATGAAGGATAAATGGTGGAAAAGAAAAGCAGAGGAGATCCAGGGTTATGCTGACTCTAAAAACGCCAAACTCTTCTACTCAAGCCTAAAGGGGGTTTATGGACCATCTCAAAGAAGTGCAGCACCTATTCGCAACCTACAAGGTGAGCTACTCACTGACAATGAGGCAATAAACAAGAGGTGGTCTGAACATTTTGAGCAGCTCCTTAACAGGCCTTCATCAATTGACCCAAGTGTTATAGAAGAGATCCCTGAGAGACCCATGCGCCTTGAATTGGATGATCGACCAACAGAAAAAGAAGTAAAGAAAGCTATTGCAGAGCTTCAAAGTGGTAAAGCAGCAGGTCCTGATGGTATTCCGCCTGAGGTTTTTAAGGCAGGTGGCCAGCCGCTGATACAGAAGTTTACCGAGTTTTTGTGCACGTGTTGGGAAGATGGATGCTTACCACAAGACTTGAAAGATGCACGAATAGTCCACCTGTATAAGGGAAAGGGTGACAAATCTAGCTGTGACAACTACCGGGGGATCTCTCTTTTGAGCATAGCAGGCAAAATCCTTTGCAAAGTGATCCTTAACAGGTTGAATACCCATCTTCTGGACGAGACGGTACCTGAAAGTCAATGTGGTTTTCGTAAGAACAGAGGGACAGTCGACATGATTTTCTGTGCTTGACAGATCCAAGAGAAGTGCAAAGAACAGAACAAGGATCTTTACATCCTCTTTGTCGACCTCACAAAGGCGTTTGACACAGTGCCACGTTCAGGACTATGGAATATTCTGCCCCGTATCGGTATCCCTCCTAAGATGGTTAAAATCATCCGCTGCTTCCACGATGGCATGAGTGCAGGATTAGTCAATGGGAATGCTGAAGATGAGTTCCCTGTCACTAATGGAGTGAAGCAAGGTTGTGTCCTAGCACCAACTCTCTTCAGCTTTCTTTTCAGCATGATGCTGCTTTCTGCTTTTAATGAAACAGACCCAGGCATTCAGGTCTCATACCGAACTGATGGTGGCGCCTTCAATGTGCAACGACTGCATGCAAAGACAAAAGTAACGAAAGCTCTTGTTCGTGACCTCCTGTATGCAGATGATTGCGGCATTGTCGCCCATTCTGAAGATGACCTTCAAAGACTTGCAGACTCCCTTTCTGCAGCCACCAAGCGTTTTGGGCTTACTATAAGCATAAAGAAAACTGAAGTGTTGTTCCAACCTGCAAAAGGATCCACTGCGAGAGTGCCTGAGATTAAGATCGACCACACAACCCTGAAAAATGTTGACTTTTTTACTTACCTTGGCAGCAGCCTCTCATCTTCCAACAGCCTAGACAAGGAAATATCTAGTCGCATTGCAAAGGCAAGTGCTTCTTACGGCAGACTGCAGAAACGAGTATGGGACGAGAGGGGCCTGAGCATAGATACGAAATGTGCGGTGTACAGAGCTGTGGTACTGAGTGCACTTCTGTATGGTTGTGAGACCTGGACACCCTACCGAAGGCACATTAAACTACTTGACCAATTTCACCAACGCTGTCTTCGCAGAATTATGCATATCAAATGGTTTCATAGGGTCTCAAATGTCAGAGTACTGCAGCAAGCAAAGATGCCAAGTATGGATGCACTGCTTACATTATCCCAGTTGAGATGGTCTGGACACATCGTGCGCATGTCGAATGATAGATTACCAAAGTAACTCTTCTATAGTGAGCTGTCACAGGGCAGTAGATCAAGAGGGAGACCAAAGCTCCGCTTCAAAGACACCCTAAAGCGATCACTCCAGAAATGCAGCATTGTGGTTGCTGATTGGGAACTCAGGGCACTAAACAGGTCTGTCTGGAGGCAAACTATCAGGAGGGGATCAGCTATGTATGAACGTTCTAGACAACTGACATAAATTGATAAACGTGCTTCATGCAAGGCCAGTAGTATAGCCACAGAACGCTCAACTGTGTGTGGCACATGTGGCCGTCTATGTGCTTCTGACTTTGGGCTTAGGTCCCACATGCGGACACACAGATAAAACCCCACCCATGCGCTAGGTTGGACTTTATCGATTACGATAGTCGACCATATATATATAATGTTAATTGTTCATGAGGGTATAAACTGGAACTGTTTTCCTCGATGGAGGAATAAATTAAATATGCTAAAAGTCGCTTCTATTTGGGAAAGGGTTAAGTCTTTCAGTCAAGCTGTGGAACTGTCTTCCAATTGGACTTTGAGCTGCGAAATCTTATCCGCAGTTCGGAAGACTGCTCAACAGATGGGATGTCAACATGTGTGGATGTTCGCTGTGTTCGTCCTAGTATTTTATACTTTATTGTAGTTGTTTGTTTCTTATGACATGTATGTTTTGGAAAATAATTGCGTTTAGTTTGATGCATGATTATGCTGCTTTTACCATGCACGTCCCTCTTTCACTCTTTTGCATCTTGGAGTTTTAACTTTTGCTTCCCCTCCTGCATGTGCTTTTTCTATTATGTTTTGCCCCATATTATATCAATTTTCCTTAACACTTATTCATTTTGCTTTAATACTTTAAGTTATGTTCAATATAACATTTAGTATTTATGTCTAGGGAGGCAACCAACGCATCACGCCGCTTTGGGTTATGCATAAGTAACTGCCCTTAGACCGTCCTTATGTGATCTTTAACAATTATTGTGATTCTTCATCTTCTGTCGCTTTGCACCGGTATGAATTATTGAGCATTGAGCGACAGAAGTTGTCAGGTGGGTCTGATATTCTCTCTGGTAGTGTAGGTGAGAACCGTCCTCGGTCACAGCGCCCAGAGACCTTCCGACTTTGCCGCAGTTCTGAAGCTTAATTGTCATAGGGAATCTTTTCTGTTTATTAGTCTGAGAGTATCCCCTCTGCCAAGAACTAAAAGGAAGGCAGGTAGGTGGTTTTGCAACATATGGGATTAGCCGAAATAATCTTCCTGAAATCATCATAATCTCATCTCATGACCCCTCATCATTTATCGGCGCTTTATGACCTTTGCGTCGGAGTGCCGTAAAACCCAACCCATCCATCCATCCATCCATCGGTCACAGCACCAGGCAGTGACGTGGTTTCACTTGTCGAACACTGGATCTCCTGTTTGCATTTTCTTTTCATTTTAGAATGCTTTTTTCAGTGTGCTTGTTAAGTTCGTGTGTCATACATGTCTGTGATCCTGTTTAAACTTGTTTATTTGCTGTTTGGTGTTTGTTTACCTATGTGTATCGGAATAAAAATCCTACAGGGCTTTAGTTAATACAGTCGAACTTCGATATCTCGAACTCGGTTAAATCGAACATATCCGTATTTCAATGTTAAAACGTGGCTGAGCCACGTTTTAACTTTGAAATATGGGTATGTTCGACTTAACCGAGTATGAAATAATGCAGTTCATGTGTCGAACTATCGGATAGTTCGAGTTAAGCGAGTTCGAGGCATCGAAGTTCGACTGTCTACATATGTTATCTTCTATACGAAGTTGAATTTGTCAATGTCTATGATTGTCTATGGTCAGCTTGGAGAGTCGGTCTTATATTCTAGGTTTTGTTTTAAAAACAACAAATTTTATTGCGTATCACGCATTCCGTACCCGAAAGCAACTTAAACAGCTATTTACATGTCGTACTATTTTAGCTTCGCTTTAACATTTACGATTGCACACATTTTAGGAAGAAAACAAGGCACAATTTAATCATAACTCGAAAGTACAACCGGTTTTAATTCAATCTCCCTTGATCCTTTTATGGACATTTCCAATTTACAAATTATTCTATACCATTTTTTCTTTTAAGTGTTGATTTTAACGGTGTATTGCAATTTTACAAACAGAGCAGATTCTGATCAAGACTCCTACAAGGAGTCCTCTGATCAAAATATACACTGTTTCCATAGGACAATAGTACTAATATGTTCACTGTTTGTTTATGACGAGTATACTCGTCGCTCGGGTTGAATGTTATAATTGAATCCAATCGATTTCGTATAGGAATCGACGAACTCACATAGGAATCACTAGAGCTCCAGATAAGGCGAGTATTTCAAAAACTAAAATATTAATTTCTGCATCAAACCCTACTCGTTAGAAAACATGTAATCTCTTCGAGACAATTCTAACGAGTAGTAAGACCATATGGTTTGATGGTGAAATGAGTGAGAAAATTTTGGAATATCACAACGACCCCAGACACCTTCCAACCTTGTAGAGGTTCTGGGGCTTAAAGACATCTCCTGACGACCTTTTGGTCATAACGCCATGCAAGATTATTTACTGTCAATTTCCTTGCAAAAAGCATGGGTCCTGTGCATATTGAACCATTGAATCGTCTTATGTGAGACTCTACCTTTATATTTGATAGTTTGGTTAGAAATAATCATTGAAAATCACTAGAGCATGAGTATAATCTGACCCTCACCAGATAAACTGAGATTGTGATGCTCGTGATTTGACAGTTACATTGACACCTCCAGAACAATGGGGGGGGGGACTCTCTCTATGGACTGAGGAAAAGTCTTTAAATGTCATATAGAATGATTCTATTTAATTGACCGATGATATCCCCTCTGCCCCGAATAGGACAGTCGAAATAATAATTATAATGATAATAATAATAATAATAAAGACTTTATTTCAAGAGGGTAAACACAATTAGTTACAAACAGACAATCAAACTTATCTCCCTTGTGGCCCTTGGGTATGCGATTCAACGAAAAAAATGTTCTATACTATGCACAGGTACTTGACACATACATCTAGATCTATTAACACCCCCCCCCCCTTTTTTTTAAAACAAAAATAATAATAATAATACTTTTTTTTTTACTATACTTCTATTATAGATACAAGGTAAACAGCGCAATTCGACACCTAGTCTTAACTATCGACTTAAACTGATGCTAAAATAGACTCGATCGCCGATATTCTCTTGTGGTACCCTCGAGAAAGGATTAATTTACCAATATCTACTTTTTAGTTCGTCAAATTCCGTCAAATAACGCCACAGTACGTGAATTATAACGACAATGTGCATCAAAACGTTTTATGTCGTTCTCACGGTACGGTTTTTATTGTCCAAAATAAGGGGTAATCTGGTCGGTTTGGAGGGGAGGGGGGTTAATAGATCTAGATGTCTGTGTCAAGTACCTGTGATACTATGCATAAAAAACAAACAAATTCTACTCGCTCATCAACCACATTCTAGAACAAATTAGTAATGACCCGTACCTGGATATCCGAATCAGTGAAGACCTAAATTGGTATACACATAATCTCTAACATTTCGCTCTACACTACATTGTTTTAGATTTATTATAATGAGCTTACGTCGCTTTCAACAATATTTCAGTTATGTTGCAACAATCAGCTAATTACAAGTGGAGGAAGACCCTGGACGCTATTTTAGGCACTGTTTCATTCACAAATCGGCAAATGAGTAGAACCACCAACCTTCCGCATGCCAGCGGGAAGGCATTCCCACACGAACTATCCGAGCAACCAGACTGGGATTCGAACTCACATTGGTGAATAGCTTAATGATGTGAGTCACAGTGACTATACCACCAGGCCAAGGAGGCCCCTTGGTTTTCTAAGACGCAACCTTAGAAACTGTTCTCAATGCTGAAAACAAAGAGCTTATATCACAATATCGGTGGTGTAATATACTGTAAAATGGAGCTCTGTGCTTGTATCCATACACAATAAAGACAAAAACAAACTAGAGAGAATACAAAGACAGGAAGCTAGTTCAAAACAGGTGACTACAAATCAAGAGATGATGGCTTGCTGTGCAACCTCAATGCTTGAAAAACTAAGTCTACAATCACTAGAGACAGGAGGAACCAGCCTTACACTAGTCTTTATGGTTGAGGGGTTGGCTCAGCTACCAATCCTGATGATTTTCTAAACAAGGCAAACAAAAAAAATACAACAAAGAAATTTAATTATTAAATAGGCACAAATATAGTGCTCGGTTAAATATAATTCCAAATCATTTGAAACTCATTTGAAAAAATGTATTTTTATTGTATCATATTGTTTGCTTAACTGTATTCCATATATTAGTCGAAAAGTTATTTTTATCAATTATTTATATTACATCAAACATGTATTTCTAATTTACCCATTACCCCACTATCAATATTATCATTTCTTTTCTTGTACATATCAATCGAAAAGTACTTTTAAGTATCTTTAAATGTGCGAGTTTTAAATAAACGTGTCAAAATGCCATAATCAAACTCGTCCGAACTCTTATAGTAAAAAATAATCTGAGCAAGTTTGAAAAAGATCGGCTAAATTTTGTGGCCTCCAGTGTGTAAAAACTAAAATTGTTGACGACTAACGACGGACATTCAAGGATTGCAAAAGCTCACCTCGAGCTAGCTCAGGTGAGCTAAAAATCGTTCCACTTCACAGTCACAAATATGCTCCATTAGAATTTTTTCTATTTCTAGCAGATGGTAGCTTACAGAAGGCTAAGGTAAAACAGAAAACTCCTAAAGATGCATACGGGTTTACTTTCAACCTGCATCGAGCAACCGTCTGTCTTCAACACTGGCATGAAAGAAAGTAAAGAAAGAAAGGATTCCCGGCGGAAATTGAGGTCAAAATTTGAACAAACAAATTTAAGCAACATATGATTTGTTAAAATCTGTAAAATATAAACTAGGCAATCCTTCCTTTATAGAAGGATTTTTATTGTCTCTTCAATCCATTCTTCGAACGCACTTCGTGCTGCGCTTTTAACTTACATTGTTGTTTGTGAGTCAGCGGTTGTTTGGACATGTGTGGTGTGGTGAAATCAGAGTAATATGACATGTTCACGTGTATGTACACGTATGCTGTGCAAAATTCAAGAATACAGATGCGACTGATCTTGGTCTACTGTAAAATTTCATAAGTGAGAATGTTTAACTTTAAAAACAAGACATACCCGGTAGTGTTACATCAATGAGGTTTGATTTGTTTTATCTCATAAGCAGTAATAATATTTCAAAAGGGCAACAATTTCTATGTATTATGTCAAAAGGCTACCAAAGCTAGCTAAATATCCAAGACGAGAACCTCAATGTATAATATGATTAGTAGATACGAATTGCATTAATTTATCATAATTATAATCATTGAATGTCATTTACATTCTATGATTATAACTTTGATAAATTCATACAAAACGTATTTACAAATTACATCCTCAAGATCGATATCTCAACCGGTATGGCAGCTGTGCGTGATAATTGCACATTGCTGTATTAACAGAAAGGTGTTATAACTAATATCATTAATGTAACGACGTATACACTGTTTCATAGGTACTGGGGGAACAGTCAAATCATTGACCCGATGTAGCTGGGACTGTCTTGAGAACTTCTGGCCTCGGGCAAAAGTTTCCAAGGTATTCCTTGCTACCAAGCGACAATGATTTGACATTTCCCCTAGTACCTATGAAACAAATGGTTTATTACATGACTCTCTATTTATGGTATTTTATCGAAGCAATATTATTAACAACACCCTTAGTCACATTTCTTGTACTATGTGAATCCCGATTTACCTTCAATAACTCTAAATGTTGTTAAGAGATTCCCAGGAATCTGACACAATTGTCGAATGTTGCACACTGGCATACATTTAGGAGTTTTAAATCATTGCTTGGGATTTCTGTAAAAACCCAGTCAAAATGCTAAATATCCACTTAAGTAGAGAGCCAGGTAATAGAATATTTGTTCTTAATGGCCTACTGGACAGGGTGTTTACATTTAGTATTCTAATTATATATCGAGGTATCTATTTACATGTACCTATTATATGTACATGTATCGATAATAAAACATGTACAAATACTTACTTATTTACTTACATTTGTATCTACCATAACATCGTCTAACAAAAATCTACATTTTTATTTAGTAAAATTTATATACGCAAAACAATGCTTGTATGTCGCTTGTGGGAATAACTTCTCGTAAACGGAAACCCCCAGTATTATAGAAATGTATAGAACCCCTTCGTGTGTCTGCTATGAATTGATCAATATCGAGTGGTTAATTTGGAACAAGTGATATATTGCCGAGATTTGACGCTGGGTAAGGGCAATGGGGGCATTGTTAACCTTGGGTTGTCATAAAAAAAGAAGCACTTCTGCAAAGGGGGACGTTCGTGTTAGTTGGTGTCCACGATTGAAAGGTTTGTATACAAATGAATGTCCCTGGAAGTTGAAACATTTTACACAGGCGCGAGCGTGTCCGCGCACGCACTTGCATATGCTAGTTATTTGTGAAAATGCATCCAACTGCTGTTTCCCTGTCGAAATATGAATCGCTTAATTGCCAAAATCGTAAGTACGAGGGGCATTTGAAAAGTACTGAAAATTGAGCGATAAAGTTTTATTGTAAGGTCTGATTTTTATAAAACTGAACATTTTCTGAAAGATCAACCTTTCAGCGAGATATTAATAGTAAAAGTGTTATAATTAATTTGAGATTATCTGTTTTTATTAGTATTTAAACAAGGCATGGTTTTAGGTATTGACTGAAATCCGTCTTGAATACGCGAGGTAATCGTGTTGTATTGGAATCATGTCTATTTCAGAATGGACTATTCATTTATCGCTCAGGCTGATTGAAATACATTTGATTTTATTCGAAATATGGTTAACAGTACTTTTGTATAACATTTACTTATTTGATAAAGGTTGAGTAATTATTGAATAACAGCCATATATACAACCCAACTAGAAGACCAGTTTTCCACATATATCCACTGCCTTATTCTAGACATTAAATAACTATTGGACTATCAGCTACTCTAAACCAGCTAAGTTTTCTAGATTTGAATATGTATTTTCATTCGTCAGTCGTTACAAATGAATTTTAAGTAAATTTTGGTTTTGGTAGCACAATATTTTGTTTCACCCTTAGAAAGTGGGTTATTTCTTCTCAAATACTGTTTCGATGATGTGACGTCATAAATCCAAAATACGTGTTTTTGGTCACGTGGTCATATTTTTAAGCTGCCGTGTTTTCAAATCATGAATATTTCACAGGGTACCCATACCTTTGATCCGATGCAGAGCGAACGGTCGTCGATTCGGGTAAGTTTTTGATGCATAACTTTCTAAATACTGCATGGATTGACACCAAATAAAGACGACACCCTGGCATTTTTTGAGATATGTAATTGTGCAAAGCACTACGTCCGTACAACATGCAGAAAAAAAGTTTACTCGCCCCAAAACTTTGACTCGGCAATTTTATGTGGCTCCGCTGATGAGCACGTTAGAGAAATGTCATCATTTAGGATTAAAGCGACTCGCAACCAGATGGTGCATTAAAAATAGTAATTTGTAAATATGTGTCAAACGCTTATATAAATGGTAAAAGAATTAGTTTAGGATAAGAAATTCTGTTTAAAAAAATGTATTTCAATAAAAAAAAATATTGGTCTCTGGTGGGATTCGAACCCGGGGCCCGGCATTGGCGGACAGAAGGCAAAATAGGGGAAACCGCTTAGACCAATGGACCACGGAACTATCCGTTTATCTCGGATCGATTTAACGTATTTCAATGTGTAGCGATCGAAAGTGCATACAACTTCGTAATTCGGCTCGTGTTTATGTCTGAGCCCGTGTAGAGAAGCAACAACAACAACTATACCGTATACTAGTCGGTATAGAAAAACGATGGAAAATATCTAAAAATCTTAGATTCCTAGACGATTCTTGAGACTTTTTTTGGACTGATCATATTTTTTTAATGTCAGAAGCCAAATAATGCCACAAATTTGCTTTTATTTGAGTATTTTATTTTATTTTGACAAGTACACCATCCGGTTGCGAGTCCCTTTAAAACACGCTTGTTGCACAGTTTTTCAATGAAAACACACATTGTTTGCTATCAGGTAGAACATTGATATCTGCGAAATCCCCGTCGCTAGAAACTGTCTCTGCATTGTGAAATCTGGAGTTTTTATGCCGATGATCCGATGCAGAGAGACCGAAGAAATGATCCGCTGATGAGTGAATAGTTAATCGGCAATTAAAACCTGTACAAAAAAATGAAAATGTTTTAAATATTGCTTCAAATTCTATAGTATGAGTTTTGTCATTAAAAGATACATGATTGCGGAACAGAATATGATGATTGTTAAGAAAAAATCTTCGTCAGTATAAATCAACATTAAATGATAAATTTTCATTTTTTGATTAAATATTGCCATGAGATACATCATGGGAATCGCCTGTAAAAGACAATCCTAGTGATGCATTACATAACTATATATCAAGATAAAGAATTAAACGTTATTGATGGTAGTTGATATTGACTTACTAACTTGTTTCGTAAAAAAAATTGTGAAATGGCCCACTGGTCCTTTTCTACTTAAGACTGATTGATTGATTGAGTTTGGTTTTACGGCACCGCGACACATGAAATGGTCATATGGCGCCGATACTGCTTTAGAATCTTTGACAAAATACATTTATATTATAAGACCAAACACATGGCTTATCGCTGCATGTCTATGTTATGCAGATAGACCATGGACCCACGGAAAAAAACCCTAACATTACACACAGGCAACAATTTTTTTTAGCACAACTTAGGTCAATGTTTCGCCAAGGTCCGAAATTCCGAGGGGTCCCAAATTCCGCAGCGCGAGATTTGCGCACAGTACGAATCTGGGCATTTTCTTTTTACTATGAACGTATTTCATCTTCCAAACGACAAAGCGAAAAATGAGGTTCATAGAAATATGTTTTCGATGTGATTATGTACATATACATCCTACATCTATATCTATACGTTGATTCAGTCATTCTTGACTATTACTCAACGGGTGGTGCTGGTCAAGAAAAAGAAATTCATCGGAATTTGGGACCCCTCGGAACTTGGGACCTTATAATCCCGTATATGGCGTACTGCCGGTAAAATGGGTTTTTTTTCGGGAGTATTTGGGACACGGCAAATTCCATGTACAGCATTGTCAAATTAAACAGTCGGGACCATAATGTTATTTTACTGTTAATAAAGGGGCATATGATATATGGTATGTAAAAATTCCAAACAAATCGGATTAAGATTATAGAAAATATACATTAATGTTATCCCTTTCAGGTGCTAATATGACTCATTTTGTTGACGATCTAATAGGTAATATACCTACTTATTACACCTCGCTTTGAGTTACAATGTTAATTTCCCATAGACCTACAGTTAACGACATGTTTGTTACATCTATCCAATATATACTGTCACTCTTTATGATATTCTTTTTGTGACGTCACTCTAAAGGACATTACTTTTTACTCCGTCCGAAAACGTACTGTCAGCATTGACATGACTTTCGCTATTGGATACATTGGAACGTTTTAAAGAGTGGTCACTTCTAATCAACTTTTGGCATTTTCTGTACAAGTTGCTTCCTTTTGTCCATTCCTTAACGATTTGCCACCATTTCGGAAGAGGATATTTGCCACCTAGACAATGTAAAGACGCTGTTTCTTCAATTTACTTATCATAACGTTCTTCTTTGTTTCTTGTAATATAATTATAAACAATGTGACGTCGTAAGACGGCGACGTCATTTCCCGCGTTTTGTACATGTCCGCGCTAAATTGGTATTCACAACACATTTTATAAAAGACGAATAAAACGAGTCCAAAGCCAGGGTTGATAAGCTCGGTGTAATAAAATAAATATTAGATGTCAGTTTGCGTGACATTCAAATTGTCAACCCTCGAAAACAAGAATGTCACCCTCGGCTACGCCTCGGGGTGACATGCTGTTTCTCGGGTTGACAATTTGAATGTCACGCAAACTGCCATCTAATATTTATATATTATTACACCTCGCGTTGAGTTACAATGTTAAATTCCCATAGACCTACAGTTAACATTTTGCATGTCTTTTACATCTATTCAAAATATACTGTCACTCTTTATAATATTCTTCTTGTGACGTCACTCTAAAGGACATTACTTTTTTTACTCCGTCCGAAAACGTACTGTCAGCATTGACATGACTTTCGCTATTGGATACATTGGAACGTTTTAAAGAGTGGTAACTTCTAATCAACTTTTGGCATTTTCTGTACAAGTTGCTTCCTTTTGTCCATTCCTTAACGATTTGCCACCATTTCGGAAGAGGATATTTGCCACCTAGACAATGTAAAGACGCTGTTTCTTCATTTTATTTGTCATAACGTTCTTCTTTCTTTCTTGTAATATAATTATAAACAATGTGACGTCGTAAGACGGCGACGTCGTTTCCCGCGTTACGTACATGTCCGCGCTAAATTGGTATTCACAACACATTTTATAAAATATAAAAGAGACGATTCTAAAGCTAGGGTTGATAAGCTCGGTGTAATAAAATAAATATTAGATGTCAGTTTGCGTGACATTCAAATTGTCAACCCTCGAAAACAAGAATGTCACCCTCGGCTACGCCTCGGGGTGACATGCTGTTTCTCGGGTTGACAATTTGAATGTTACGCAAACTGCCATCTAATATTTATATAATGTATAATGACATCAGGTGTATATTAAATTCTCCGATAGTATTTTTGTGTTTTTGTTTTCACTAGAAGAAGGTTGTATCTTTCAGAAAATGTTCACATTTATAGAATCAGACCATCCAATGAAAAGTTATAGCTCAATTATCAGTACGTTTCAAATGCCCCTCGTAAATCATAAATATCCGAAAAAGCATTTTTGCAAATCGCGGAGTTTTACCGTAAATAACTCGTAATAAACCGTAAATAGCTCGTAATAATTTTCAAATCGCTTTAAACAGTAATTGTTGTAAGTTTACCAATGTGTTGTGCACGAACGTACTCGTAGGAGAAATATATGTATGCTCGTAAAAAGCTATTGTGGAAACCTCACATACACGGATTTCTCTTACGATTCTAAATGTGTCACAGATTCGTAAAAGTACAAAGTTCCTAACAATTTTGCTATATTTATAGGGTAAATCAGAGTTGTTAAAGACATTTCCTCAGTCCTTTGATGGACTATCCTCAATTGTTCTCGATAGGCGTGAAAGTAAATTTAAAGCATGCAGCAGAATCCTTACCAATCTCGGTTTACCTGGTGAGGCCCAGACAAACTCATACTCTAGAGGTTTTTCATTGGTTGTTTCTAACCAAACTATCAAATATAAAAATCGTGCCTCACATGAAACGCTTCAATGGTTCTTTGCTAGCGGCATGTCCACAAGACCCATGAGTATTGCATTGGATCTGCCTGGATAGGTGATATCATCGAAAGTAGGTCAGGAAATGTCTTTAATAGTTATTACGAGCTTTTCACGGGTTTTCTTGTGAGTTATTGCGATATATATCGCAAAACTCTATGATTTGTTACTAGTAGAAGGGCCAACTCAATAAAAGGGCCTTAAAATTGATTATTTTTTAACCCATCTAGTATAAAATTTCTGATGATATATTCGAATAGTTCAGACCATAAGGCTTTAATTTATGGTGGATGCAAGATCTGGAAGTGGTGCAGATTTTTTTAAACAAGGGCTATAACTCTTACATCCGATTTAACACTGTTTGGTACATATAGTAATTAATTGTTATAATCAGCACGCATGGTTTCCGTTTAGCATGAAACTTACACTATTTGCATATATTAACATGAAATTGGAAATAATACCAAAAAAACTTAGTTCCGGTCTTCAGTTGCCATGGTAACGCGAAAACATTATTTCCCCCTAAAATCAGTGTTTTTGGTAAGTAAAACACATCAAATTCATGGCATTTTCAGACAAAAATGTACAAGTTTTAGATACAATAATATCTGAGAGTTGAAATATGACATACATATGTATTGACAATTAAATAACATTGTAACTTTCAACTCAACATTACACCTGATTGATACACAAGTGCAAGGTTTATGGGTTAATATACTGGAAGCAAGAATCCTTGATTTTTGTCATAGTTTAAGAACTGGTACAGAAAATTCATGCATCGTTGATATCAGTAACAAATATTTTTATTACTACTTTGAAAAAAAACTTTGGGATTGGGGTTGCTAAGTAGGTAACCATGGAAACGAAACTATAAACTTTTCAATGTTTTTATTGCCTATTTAACTGAGCTGTTACGTTTGCTTAAAATGAATCCGGATCACTCTTTAATGGCTACTACCGCCAATTGTAGTGTTATAAAATAGAAATAGAAGACAAAACATGCAGATATTACTTGGTAACTATGGTAACGCCTGCCAAAAGAACATATTTTACTGGAAATGTGTGTCAAATTCAAGACATTTGGCACTCAATATACAGCAAACTATGAGAGTCCTTTCACAATTACTTTAATTAGTTTTATTCTAAATTTTGCAAATAAACATTGTCATATACACATTTGCTTTAGCCTGAAAAATTATATTTGGTTACCATAGCGACCACGTACAGCAATTACTAAGTAAGAGCATTATATTGAAAATATGAGAGATATCCTGGCATTTTTTAAGTCAAAGTACAACAACCTATCAGAACCATTGTACATGTACTTTATGTTCCTAATCTGGTTCGCAAGTTAAAAGTGTCATAAAACGTTCACTTTTAACATGAAAGTAATATTTGGTTACCTTCGCAACCATTTACAGTAATTGATAAATGAAAATACTTTTTGAAAATAAGTTCAAAATCAAGCTATTTGAAGGCAAAGGAGATTACCTTATTAGAACCTGTGTTAGTATCGGGTTAGCAAACTAACAGTGTTATACAACCGTTCACTTTTTACAAGAAAATTGGTTACCGTATAGCTGGTATTTTCTACTGGATAGAAATTTCTGCCATTCTGCGGTTCCATCATCGGATCGCAGAATAAAATTACTATACGATTTTATCACGTAAAAATAATTAATAATCATTTGGTAAGCTTCTTCGATAAGTGATCAGTCTTTGCACTCACTCGGACATTTGTTGCTTTTCGGACACCATAATAATAACCACAGAAAACACTCCCTCAGACTTAGACAATTAAATTTGTGTTTGGTATCGTTTTTAAAATTTACCGATATTTACAACGACAAAGTAAATTTTGAGCGAATTAGTCCAAGGTACTCTGAATTCAACAAAAGCGGGTATGTATAATTATAGGTAATTGCCAGACCAAGCAATTTGCTATACTGTTAGTGCTGCCGGGTAAGGTCGTGAAAGGTATTATCTGCCAGATATTTTTTTTGTGTGATAATTACTGGTGTAATTCATGTTATAAACATACTTGTTCGGATATTTAGCTTTAAGTTATTTGATTCACAAGTAAGCCCAATTTAAAAGTATCGTAGATCTACATACCCGTAAGCCAAATTAAAAAGTATCGTAGATCTACATACCCGCTACTGCATACATGAAAAGTCGATTTCAAGATTAGGTTTTAGCCCATATCGGAAGAAGTGTTAACAACATCGAGCGCGTATGTAAACTAGCTTTTACAAATATTTTAAGACCCGAATCCGCAAAATTGTATTATGCTGATTTCAAAGAAGCGTAGAAATAAAAACAGTAGAATATAATTCACTCTGCTTTTTCATAAAATCGCAAAATATTTTGGCAGCAGAAAATACCAGCTATACGGTACTTTAACAACTAATTACAGTATACGCCAATTAAGAGCATTAAACTAAAAGTATATGTAGAATTCAAGTTTTAAAGGCACAATAACCTATTTGAACCACACTACACAGGCAACATTTAAGACAAATGTTCATGAAAATTACTCAAAATGATAACATTGACAAAAAGCTAGGTCACATGATATGAATATTGGTCATGTTGAGTCATAAAGCAGGTCAATTGATCAAATAGCAGAAGAAAGCCTCTGGAGACAGCCATTGTGCAATTATATTTTCTCATTTCTTAGTCCCTTCTTTTCCATTCCTGTCATCCTGAGCGCCTGACAATCTGGAAGACAGGAATGGAAATAAGAGTAAACATGAACAAGACCATGGTAATGATCTCTGGTCCCAATCTTGACCCACTGAGAAGATCAGCAAAATACCCCTATGCAGTATTCCTAAGAGGAGCAGGAAGAAACTCCATTCTTTGCTCGTAGACTGCTCAAAGTGTGTTCACAAGAAATGCAGTGAAATCAAGGGACCACTCAGACCTGATCCACAATACAAATGCCCACACTGTAAGGGATAAGCCACACCAACAGATGGTAGACCTATGACAGAGGTAGAGGCTGGAAACTAAAAGCTATATGTTGTAACAGACTTTTGCTACCTTGGAGATACACTGTCGTCTGGAGGAGGATGTGAGCTTGCAGCAATAACACGCTGCAAGTCGGCCTGGAAAAAGTTCAGAGAGCTCCTCCCCATATTGACAAGCAAGTGTCTTCCATCTGCAACCAGAGAATGAGTCTATTCGGTAAGGAGCGCTATGCTCTACGAATCTGAGACATTGGCTGTATCAGCAAATACACTCAGACATATGCAGAGAAATGACAAAGCCATGATACGATGGATCTTCCTGATCAAACCAGATAAAGATGTCCATTTTGACTCTTTGTTATCTCAGCTGAACGTAAGAGGCATTGCAGAGATCCTGCAATCAAATAGGCTGAAATGGATTGGCCAGATAGAGAGAAGCTCTAGTTGGATCTATCAAAGTAATTGCCTGAACATCACAACACAGCGGGGTCGAGGCAGACCAATGCTCTTTTGGGAGGACCTTGTAAAACGTGACTGTGAAACTCTCGGTTGGAAAACCCCAACCCACAAAATCGCCAAGCTTGGAGACGGAGACTTCGTTCCAGACTGGACAGCCAGGCCTCATCCTTATAAGCAGGATTAATCAATGGCGTGGTTAAACTAAACTGGATAATGATGATGATTTCTCATGTAAGCGCTTCAGGGTATAATGTCCCTCTTTTGCTCAATTATCTCAAAATGAGAGAAAGTCTAGCAGGTATGACGTAGAGGCTGCTGAAGCAGAGGATAGCAAATATCAGATAAAGTTGTACAAACAGAACATTCTAACTTAAAATGTCATCAAAGTGTGTCAGCTTTATCAAAGGCAATAGTTAAAAACAAACTAGAGATTTAGTATATTATTTTGTCGGCTTTTCAGTGATTTATTTAGACGTCAGAATGGTGTGTCTTGGGGATACACCTTTTGTAAAACATTGAGTCCCTGGGACAAAACATTGAGTTTTTTCAGATTATATTATAAATAAAGGCCAAAACATTACGAGTAAATGGGACAGTAAATAACTTTTTAGATTTATGATTCTACATAGAATGATATAAGAATACTTATTTGTTGTGGGTTTTTAAGTCAATCAATTAATTTATAACCTGAGTATAAGACTTAATATGACGTCATTATTTATCAATGGACTGGAGTGGGTGGGGTAATAAAACAGATCTAGCAACAGTCTGCACCACTTCTGAATCTGGCATCCACCCTCAAGTGTCATGTATGTATATATATTATTCCCTCATACCAACAGAATGTTATACAGGATGGATTAAAAAAAACACTTTACACTTTTGGTGCCAGCCCCTCTGCTATTACATTCTATGACATTCTATTGATTCTATGAGCTTCTAAACCTTCTAAATGCTAATAATTTTGCATTATAAAGCATTTAGATACCCAACAAACAGCACAGTTCAAACAATAAACATGTTTACATAACCACCTTGTCATAAGATTTAACAATCTGTAAGATCGTTATTTAGCATTGAATTTGAGTGGGTGGGGTAACAAACAATGCTGTAGAAAAAATCTGCACCACTTCTGAATCTGGCATCCACCCTCAAGTGTCATGTATGTATATATACTATTCCCTGGAATCAACAGAAATTTTATACCTGATGGGTTAAAAAAAAAGTTTGATTCATGGGGTCAGCCCCTCTACTATACGGAGTTTTCTGAACTATCGAGCAGTCAACTGCATTTCAAAGAAATGTTTGACTTTACTTACTCTTGCAATGCTCTAAAATAATTGATCTGCTACAATTGAATTGTGCGTTGGTTATTTAATTTGATTTTGCTTAAACTTTCTTAAACCCTTTCGGCGCCAAGGTTAAGTAACGTTTGCAAACGGTTTGGATCCAGATCAGACGCCGCGTAACGCGGCGTCTGATCAGGATCCAAACTGTTTGCCACTCGTATCAATATTTCTTATGTCATACTACATTGAATATAACTTTAAAACATTCTCGCAGACAACAATATTGAAGCAGACAAAAATACAGCGGTGAAGGGGTGAAAGCCTCATTATCAATTTGGCTTTTTTTAAATTGAAGAAAAGTTGAATATGAATTAAAATTATAAATCATTGGCATATACCAATTATGAAACAGGTGATATTCTCGCAGACGAGCCAAATTATTAACGATAAGACATTTTAACAATAATATCTCAACATACCCTGCATAATTAATCCGTTGATATTCACCGGGTAACGTGTGCACACGGTATACTGTTTCTGGTGTACATAAACGATCAAAAGTCCTCACCGATCCACGACAACCTTTACTGAAACTAGTATAGCAAGCTGCTACTGAGTCGGTGATAAGACAATAAACAGTGCAGTGGAAAAGACGTTAGTCTTTCCCAATAAGTATTAGTTATAGTTCATTTTTTGAAAATTATGCAATATAACCTGGAGCGACCGTAGGGAGCGAACAGGTTATGTTGTATAATTTTCAAACAAATGAACTATAACTGATTTACCGTTTTCCTCAAATATGGCACGTAGGCTAGTGTATGGCAGTTACCGTTCAACCTACTTTACCTATAGTAAGTCATCGCTCAACCCAAATTACCGCTCGACCTAGTTTGTTAGCCAATGAAAGGGCTTTATTTCGGAGGGCGGTGCTAGATGTATTTTCGGAAGCCGGCGAGTTCACTTTTACATATGACGTCACACGAAAAACTAGAAAATCGACCGGGAACCCTGTACGCGTGTAGGGCTCGCTGTAGGCATTTCCATTTAGAAACAAAAGCTAGCGAGTCACCCAAATGTGAATGAGCTGCTGTGGACTGGCGTGACATGAAAATGCTTGATCAATTTATTTGCTAAAAATAGCAAGCATTAAGCATAACCTGATCAACCAAGATTCGAGTCCTTTAACCCACTAATGGAGCCAAGCAATAATTGTTTTAAAGTCAGTTTAGAAAAAAAGTCCCACAGATTATAGGGTTAAAACATCCTAAGTCAATAGCATTCTTGGTTTTTAAATGACATTCATCTGGACTGTGTTGTTTAATGCATTAATGACAAAAATGCCCATGGCACCGAGGGGGTTGAAGACGGGTGGCTGTTTAACGCAAGAATTAAACGCTTATAGGAGCCTCTGTATTGCTTGCCTTATGCATTGATAAAAAGCAACCGTATTTTAGTACAATATTGAAAATACATGTAAACACTTTTCTTTCGAGGCGTTTTACAGTCGAATATTTGTAAAACGATTACACAAAAGAAGACAATACCCACAGATTACGGCTGCTTAACCCTTTCTACAATGTTTGCTGTTGACAAGTGTAACGGGTACATTATAAATGACGAGTGTACTCGTCACCTAGGGTTCAATGAGTAAATGCAGGACATGATGAATGCGTTTCATATTAATTTCATTATGCACTAACTATATAGTCTCCTGTCTACAGAAATATTTGATTTATTCGGGCCTGGTCATTGAAAGGCCGCAGTACATACGTTATACTGTAATTCGCATCTGGGCGGTTGCTGTATGACGTAATGATGCGCTATGCTCCTCCTTAGCACGCGGTGTCCTTGACGTGTTCATGACTTGTTTATTTCTCTGCCATACCCAAGTACAAAATTGAACGAATATGCGATATATTTTTTCATTTCTCGCTGAAATGGAGCCCTTTCATTGGCTGACAATCTAGGGCAAACGGTAAACGTGTTTATACTAAGGCAAATTTATCCATTGCAAGCTAGAGCCTCGTTGGATGCCTCTTTACCCGGCGTCTGATCAGAGTGTTAAGTCGCTTTAACAGTAGTTGGATCATATCGCGACTACGTGAGACATGTTGCCAGATCAACACCTCATTTATATTGATCTAAAAATGGGGTGTTGATCTAGAAGTTTGAAACCTTTTTTTTTTTTTTTTTTTTTTTTTTTTTTTTTTTTTTTTTTTTTTTTTTTTTCAGGCCTTGTCAGTAAGGACCTCATTTATTGTCCCCGTCATAGGTGCGTCGGGGTCGGGGAGCCATCCACCGACGCACCTTACAAATACATATAATAATATTATGGCTGACAAAGCTCCAAAAGTTTACATTTTCATACAAAAAGAAAAAATACGTATTTGAAGCCAGGTATACAAAAAGTTTTCTTTGTGATTTTGAAACAGAAAATTATTTTGCAATGAATAGATTATGCTTATTACTAGTGTTGTTTTATCCATATACACCCACATCTTCGTACATACTTACAATTACATTTTATGTGCAGACGTTTTGAAGATAAAAAAAAAAAAAAAAAAAAATAATAATCTAGGTCTTTTTCAGAATATTAAACTGCTCCCATTGTTTATGAAAAGTGTCTTCAGTACTATTTTGAATTGAGATAGACTTAAGTAAATTGTATTTAAAAGATATATAGTTCCTTAGACCTTGCGCCGTAGGTTGATATTTTTTGTATTTGCATTGAAAAATATACATTTTAAAAAAGATGATAATTAAATTCTTTACACTATCAGAGGTTTGTCTAAAACCAAAGAGCATTGTTTCCATATTGAGATTTTGAAAATCGTTATGAATGGACATCAGTATGTTATTTATAAGCGCTTGGCTGATGGTGCACTTCCAAAACAAATGATCGATAGTTTCTATGTCTTTGTTACAGAAAGTACATAACGGGCTATCAGCATACTTGATTTTAAATAGATAAGAGTTAGTGCCCAGTATTCTATGTATTACTCTAACCTGAAACCATTGTATATCTTTATCATTCGTTACTGAAAAGGGCATATGAAATATTTGTTTCCAATCATCGTTGCAAATGTTCTTTCCTAATATTTTACACCATTTTTGAATACAAGTCGGGTTATCAGTGTTTGTATTTAAACATTCGTACATTGCTTTAGAACCTCTAGAATCTTTAAAAAGTATTTTTAAATAAGGCGGGAAAGCCGGTTTCATAACGGGTTTTAAGTTTCTCTTTCGTATTTGTAACTGTTCAAGTCCCTTTTCAATTGCAAGTTTAATTCCATTATATATTAAATAGTTGGTAGATATTTTATATTTATTATTAAAATCGTCAAAGTTCATGATAAAACCATATTCATTTACTAAATCTCCAATACAGTGTAATCCTACCTTAAACCATGATTTCAAGAAAACACTTTTCCCTCCTACTAAAATCATATGGTTATAAAATAATGGATAATCCTGAATATTGTTTTTATCTATAATGTGATTATTGAATAATTTTGAAAATGCTGTAAAAGTTTCAGCCCAAAATGTATTACTACATTTATTTGCAAGAGATTCATAAAAATGTTTCCCACAGTTTAGCATTTTGTTTAAATCAATGTTAGTTTTTATTATACCTGTCCACCCACCGTTATTTATTATTAGCCTTCTGATCCATGTTGTTTTTAGTGAATCAATAAAAGATCTTAAATTTATCATTTTTAAACCTCCTTCTTTATAATCCTTTACTATTATAGATTGCTTTATCTTGTGACATCCGCCCCAAATGTAGGTATAAAATATGTTATGTAACTTGTTTATCATTTGATCCGAAGGTTTCGGTAATGCAAGAAATAAATGGTTTAATTTAGCAATACACAAACTTTTAATAACTGTAATTTTGCCTAATGGTGTTAATATTCTTCTATTCCAATTTCTTATCGTGTTTTCTATTTCAACTAATTTTGGGTTATAATTTAAATGTATCATTTTACCTAAATCTACATGGAAATGTATACCTAGCATTTGGAATTGATGTTGGTTCCATGTTAGCTTCCATTTAGTTTTAATTGTATCGGAACTATATTTTTTCTTCCCGATCCATACCACTTTTGTTTTTTCAAAATTTACTTTTAATCCTGATATTTCTGAGAACTTTGAAAGAGTGTCCAGTGTTTCATTAAGTGATTTACTTGAACCATCCAATATTATACTTGTGTCGTCTGCAAATTGGGAGAGTTTGTATTCAGTTTCATTTATCTTTATTCCTTTAATGTTTGGATTAGACCTTATTTTAATAGATAAAATTTCTGCACATAAAATAAAGATATAACAGGATAAAGGATCCCCCTGTCTGCAGCCTCTTCCTATTCTAAAAAAGTCTGAAAGGAATCCACACTGAGTTACAGTTGATTTTGCATCCTTATAAAAAACATCAAACCATGTTTGTATTGAATGACCAAAATTAAAAGCTTTCAAAGTTGTTTTAACAAAGGACCATGAAAGAGAATCAAAAGCTTTTTCAAAGTCTATTAAAAGTAAAATTCCTGGAATGTCATGTTCTTCAGTATAATGAAGCAAATCATATATCAATCTAGTATTTTCTCCTATAAAACGCCCTTTTAGAAAACCTGTCTGATCCGGATGAATAAGTTTGGGAAGAAAAGATTTTATTCTATTTGCAATACACCCAGTTCCTATTTTGTAGACTGTATTTAGTAATGTAATGGGACGCCAATTTTTAAGATATTGCTTTGGTTTGTCTCCTTTAGGTATACAGGTAATTAGACCCTGAGTAAGAGTTTCGGACAATTTATTAGTATGATATGATTCGTTTAAAGCTCTGACTACAAAAATTCCGATCTTTTTCCAGAAAACTTTATAAAAATCAGCGCTAAAACCTGATGTACCAGGACTCCGATTATTTTTCATATTTTTTAAAACAATTGTAGCTTCATCAATGGTTATATTTCCTTCTATAAGTTCTGATTCATGTGTACTCAACTTCGGTATGTGTTCATTTTCAAAAAAATAGTTATGTTCTTTATGTTTTGTATTATCGTCATGTGATTTATATAAAGTCTCGTAAAAACTTTTAATTTCATCTAGAATCAAATTTTGTTTAGTTATTTCCGACCCATCGTCTTTTATGATTTTTCGTAGCGTTTTTGTCTGCATGTTTGATTTTTCTAGACCACAAAAATATCTAGTTGGTTTTTCACCTTCTATGCTCCATTTTACTTTAGATCTGATAATATATCCTTTCATCCTATTTTCATTTATTTGTTTTAGCTCACTATGTAAAGAAACAAGTTCGCCTGAATTTTCATCTGTTAAATTCTGTTCTATTTTATATATTGCATCTTTCAGTTCTGCTTCTTTATTTTGGTTAATTTTTTCTTATAAGAGCTACATGAAATCGATTTCCCTCGTAGTTCCATTAATAATGTATCTAAAAATAATTGGTCACTTATACTAAATTGGATTTCACAGTTTGGAATATCTCTTATCGCATCTCTGTTGTATATTGGTAATGAATATTGTTCTTTAATTTCTTCAATTTTACTATTTATTGTATTAATGTATTCTATATCATTTAATAAGGAGTTGTTATGTTTCCATAAACCTGAATTATGTTGAAACTCGTTAAATTGGAAAGAAGATGTTACGATTGAATGATCAGAACAAAAACTATGCTTTATGGATGAGTCTATCGAATATATTGCTATAGATGGTGAGAGCAAGAAGAAATCAAGTCGTGCCTGTTGAATAGGTTTTTGTTTTCTCCAAGTATATAGTTTATTATCAGGATTTAGTTCTCTAAAAGGATCAATTAGTTGTCTATTTGAAATATATTGTAACAGTGTGTTTCTAGCATTTTTATTGTTTATATGTTTATAGTTGTAATAATCTATTTCTGGATCTAAAACTAAATTAAAATCTCCACATATTGCATATGATATATTTCCAAAGTCATCTATATTGTCAAAAAGTTTATCGTAAAAGGTCGGCTGGTCAACATTTGGACCATAAATTGATGCAAGTGTGAATCGATAATCATTAACACTTAAATCTAGTATTACAAAATTTCCATTCGTGTCGTGAATTTCTTTATGAATTTTATAATCGATTTTATTAAATAATATCGCGACACCCCTGCTATGTGAAGTATTGTAACTTGAAACAAAGTCAGACCCCCATTCTGAGTATATAGTTTTGTACATATCCTTGGTGAAATGGGTATCTTGTAAACAATATATATTATGTTTTAAATCCTTTAAATGTTGAAAAACTGTTAATCTTTTCTTTTTACAGTGTAAACCCCTACAATTAAAGGACACTATATTTACATTCTGTGAATCGCCAAGATATTGATAAAAGAAACACTATTTTCTGTAGATAAATTTAACATATCATATATTGAAACCTGGCTAGCAAATAAAATAACAATAAAACAAAAATACATTTGACAGACAAACAAATACAAATTTACAAATACGAATGAAAACATCCTTCTAAGATCAACATTTGTTAATTTTGTACAAATCAACATACTTTAAAGTTACAATTTATTCTTCTTTATGTCATAACCTCTTCTTTTGAAGATAGAAAACTGAAATCATTTTCCCATGCATCTGCGTTTCTGAAGTTTATACATAAAGCACGGCTATTTCGGAAATGCAATTATATAAGAACAAAATTTACAGATGCATGTACTATACATTTAGAAAGCGAAATGTAAGAACCTTACTTTTTTGTAAATCTGCGACTCAAAAGACATTATTAATAGAAGACATACAATATTTGACTTTTACCTAAAGAAAAAAGGCTTAAAACAAACATTATTGTAAATATTGTTGTACATTTTACCAATGTTAATGCAACACTCAAAAGTTATGTCACATTTAGTGAGTACTTTCCTCAACAGCCGATGGCCGTGTCCAAATTCAATTAACCTGTTCCCCATAAATACACTTTTTGACGCCCTCAATGTATTTCTGCCACTAAAGAAAATAGTTCCACATTATACAGTCATAAATACATATCAAAAGAAATGGAGTTATAGCGCAGTACATGGTTGCTTCAAAAAAGTTGAAAGTAAAGCAGAGGTCTTCTCAATGTACAATCTGCCCAACCCCAAACCCATCCAAGCGACTGCCTGTCTTCAATACTAGACACAAGTTGCGGGGTAAAGGGTTAAAGCAGATGACTGTCCGACAGGGGATGAAGGCAAAATCGTAAATTATCCAAATACGTTTCCTGCTATACCCCACCCACCAAAGACGCCTCGTGTAAGCAGCATTATCAGATTTGAGCCATGCTTTGAGAAAAACTGCCACTCAATGCATTACAAACTCTGTAGACCATTAAAAACAGTTTAACCAGTCATGAATATGCATTATGTGAAACAATATTATGCCACCAGATGGTAGCTTAAAAAAGGCTGCGATTAAAGCAGAAAGCGTTCAAGCTACAATCTGATTCACCCTCAACCGCTCTAATGGACAACCTGACTTAAATAGCTGAAAAAGTATGGGGTGGAGTGTTAGTTATATTACTGCCTATTCGAAATTCGAATCCAAACTGCCTGGAGATTATTGCAAAGGATTGCTCTAGTTCAGCTATCATTGGAAACATTTATCACTTTGTACTTTTCCTAACTACGAATTAGCCATATTTAAATAATCTGGATGTCTGTCCTAAAGACCAGACATGACTTGTCAAATTCAAAATAGTATTATAGGAAAAATCACTGTTGAATCCAGTGATTTATATTCGAACTCAGCATAGGTTTACATTATATATAACTAAAAAGCTAAACAACAAACAAGGTATTGTATTTCTTGCTACATACATACAACTACATGCCTACTTCATAATTTATTTACAATAAAAAGGGCAATTTTCCACAAAAAACAGCTATGTTATTTCATCTACAGTGAAACTATCACTGAAACAGGACATAAGTGGTCAATAAAGGGAGGTGATTATGTGACGTAAATTTAGCAATACTTCATTATTTACAATAAAAGGGAAGCAACTTCGATAAATTGTATGAAAAGTACAATCGTATACTGATATTCGGACGAAATGTATGTATACTCATACTCCAAAGTCAGATCATGGTTAAACCACGATTTAACTCCGAGTTACGAGCGTCTTCAATTCTCAATAAGATAAACTTTGCTCTAATAAATTCATGATACCACTTTATTTTATCATTTTGACATGTTTTTCAATAGTGAAGATTCTATTTTAATCCAGTTTATACGAATTGGTTACATAAAATGACCTTTTGACAAACTTTGATGGTTTACTGTCCTCTCAGTCGAGTCAGTGGCAAAAACAGCATTGAGCCTAAACAGACGCCGAGTTACACGGCCTCTGCTCAGTTTCAAACATGTTTTCAATTGGAATAATAAGTTTGGGAATAAAACCAATACTAGTTTAACTCACAATACCATACTTACCTAACATTGCTGCGGTTTACATACATGCATAGCTGAATTTTAACTGACAGAGCTTTTTATATAAACATGTACTATGAAGAGTTTGAAACACAGGCGTTATGATGAAACCTTCAATAGAAAAATAAAGTCGAAAATCTGAAGGTGATTTAAAGTGAAAAATAAACCATTTCACCATCGTATATAGCACTTAAACCAATTTTTGAAACTATTTTTCTCTTGGACAGAGTCCTGCTGTATATTATATTGAATCACAAACTCAAATATTAGTAGTTTAAGATCAAGATTCATTTCTCCTGGATCTAAAGATAAACAGCGTTTGCACGCGACATATCAAAACCAGAGAGTAGGAAATTCAATCAGTTCCGAAAATGAAAAATCTCTGCATTCTTGTCCCAATTACTTTGTTTCAAGTAACAGTCGTTAATTCAACATTAGATACATCAGGCCTTCGTCCTTGATACAGACAGACATAGGATTATAATAACTCTATTATCATCAATTTATCATCTTTCTTATTCTCCCACTCTCTCTCTCAATCTCTCTCAACTGCACCTTCATTCGAAAGCCAGAAGGCATTTTAATTGCTAATTACGATCGATGATACCCACACCACGGCATGATATACATAATAACACTATCGTATACATCGACATAAGTATTTCTCTCTCTCTCTCTCTCTCTCTTTCTCTCTCTCTCTTTAAGCTTACAAGTAAACCAAAATAGTTGTATCTATCAATCTTCAACAGAAATAACACATAGGTACACCATGACGGGAGGCTTTTCAATGCAGGTTGAAATAATGTAGACATATCCAATTGTAAGAGGTGTCTGAATCACTACAACGCCACTCGCAGTCACTCAGGGTCTTTCACTGTAGGACAGGATGTACCAAAACAGCCAATAGCCGGATATTATCCTTGTTCTTTAACCCTTTTCGTTATCAAAATGTTCGTGAGATGTTCACTCCTTCACCATTTTAGTTTCGTCTGCTTTAATGGTCTGCAATGACGTTTCAAAGTTAAATATAAGATAGTATGACTGAAGAAATTTCGAAACGAATGTTAAGCAGCTTGGCGTTTTACAGTCGAATATTTGTAAAACGATTACACAAAAGAAGACAATACCCACAGATTACGGCTGCTTAACCCTTTCTACAATGTTTGCTGTTGACAAGTGTAACGGGTACATTATAAATGACGAGTGTACTCGTCACCTAGGGTTCAATGAGTAAATGCAGGACATGATGAATGCGTTTCATATTAATTTCATTATGCACTAACTATATAGTCTCCTGTCTACAGAAATATTTGATTTATTCGGGCCTGGTCATTGAAAGGCCGCAGTACATACGTTATACTGTAATTCGCATCTGGGCGGTTGCTGTATGACGTAATGATGCGCTATGCTCCTCCTTAGCACGCGGTGTCCTTGACGTGTTCATGACTTGTTTATTTCTCTGCCATACCCAAGTACAAAATTGAACGAATATGCGATATATTTTTTCATTTCTCGCTGAAATGGAGCCCTTTCATTGGCTGACAATCTAGGGCAAACGGTAAACGTGTTTATACTAAGGCAAATTTATCCATTGCAAGCTAGAGCCTCGTTGGATGCCTCTTTACCCGGCGTCTGATCAGAGTGTTAAGTCGCTTTAACAGTAGTTGGATCATATCGCGACTACGTGAGACATGTTGCCAGATCAACACCTCATTTATATTGATCTAAAAATGGGGTGTTGATCTAGAAGTTTGAAACCTGACCAGAATACCAGAATTACACATATTAAGGATTTAAAACTTTTCAGAACTATGACTGACGTACAAATACATCATTTCATGATGGATTTAAACATCAATGGAATCACTGGAAAGATTACACCCTTTGGCAGCCTTCTACTGTCTACAAGTTGACAAAGCTTGCATGTCCCAGAACTACATGGGGTGCGTCTGGTAGAAAGGAGTAATTAACGTAGGTTTCTGAAGTTTGCCTAGCTCTTCTGCGTTTCTCTATGTCTGTATTGAATCTATACAAGGAGGAAAAAGAAACACAGGGTACCTAAAATATTCAACAAAAAAACATCACTTGGCCTAATCTTGGTCAATGTCTACAATTTTCGGTTGATAAAATTACGGACCATTAAATTAAAGCTTCGTAACTAGCCAACATGTCATAGATTGGAAGAAATCAGTGATACTGAGGATTTTTTTGACGGATTAACCAAATCTCCCTACCAACCACAGACAGAGCCAGATTCAGAAGATGAAAACCGTACTGGAATTCATAAACTCTAGAAACTTATGTATCCGGTGATGCCAATGTGAACAACAACAACATCATTCAAGATGCGCTTGGAGAAAAAAACGCATTTAACCCTATACCCCATAGTCTGTTTATAGTTTTGAAAATAGGTGACTTCTTAAAGCAGTTTGAAAGTAAAGCAGAATGTGCCTTAAAGCACATTCTGCTTTACTTTCAGCCTGCTTTAAACTACCATCTGCTAGGATATATAAAAATATTTGTTATTGTAATTGTTCATGAGGGCATAAACTGGAACTATTTTCTTCAGCGGAGGAATAAGTTAAATACGCTAAAAAAAGGGTTAATCAGACGACGGACGTCAATGACACAGACTACAACAATGTGGACAGCGTTTTGATCATTCTGAAACGGATTACGCTAAAAAGGTGTGCGAATAGTGATAATGTGAGAGAGTAGCGGTGAAGAGTATGCCGTTGAAAGTTACATGATTGAAGTTGAAGATGACTCATTTCATAACTGACTGCGATTTGTACTCTGATATAAGAGAAACCCTTTTTAGTAAAGCTTCTGAGATAAACATCATTTTTAATACTTTAAATAATGAGGGAAAATTAGTGTTTATAATGCAGTCGAAGGAAATGCAATTCTCTCTTGGAACTTCGGTAGTATCGATGTTTAAATGTGGGAAAGATTTTATATAAAATTTTGGAAACTCACATGTTTTACAAATTTAAGAAAAAAATATTGATTTTAGATTTTAATATACATGTACATGTGATTTTTATATTAAATAATATTTAATAATTGCTTTATTGTAGATTTCAAGGTCTTAAATAACGTATTCTGTTTCTTGATATTTTTGTTTATAATAGAATGTTTGTGAAAAAAAATTTGTGTACATTGTAGTGTAATGCAAGTCGCGATGCGGCTGGATGTTAATGTTAACCCTTTACCTGATAGCATTGTTTCTAGTATTGAAGATATGTGACCACTTAAAGCAGGTTGAAAGTAAAGCAGAATGCGCCCTAAGGCGCATTCTGCTTTACTTTCAGCCTGCTTTAAGCTAAAATCTGCTAGGCTATATAACATATTTGTAATTTTTATTGTTCTTGAGGGTATAAACTGGAACTATTTTCTTCAGCGGATGGATAAATTAAAAACGCTAAAAGTCGCTTCTATGGGGGAAAGGGTTAAATGTGTATAACCTTTTGAATTATTGTAATTATTAACATATGACACTTTACTAAACTATTTATCTGTCTGTCTGTCTGTCTATGACAATAAACATACATAGATCTATTGTTTATATATCAAACATTAAATTCATATTTTGTAATAAACAAACATTATATTATCTTATAAAATAAATATCACATTATGTAGTAAATATCACAAATAATTCAGTTGTTGCTATTATTTTACGCCAATATCAAATATAGAAATTGATTGAAAAAACTATAATATCAATTTGAAAGAGATGCACTGGATTGCACGGGGTCGAATATTTCCAACAGAGTCCATATATGAAATATACATGTACTTTAAATTTAGCGTAATATACGAGTATTAACAAGAACTGTCACTGTAAGATGACAATGCCTCCTAATCGATGCTTTGCCCTATTATTTTATATATTACATACATGTGATAATTTATAGAAGGAAGTTATGAACAATGTTAAAGTTTTCCATCAAATTTGATTCTTAAGGTCAATGGCATTGTGGAGTTAATATCAAAACTGTATACGTCAGCTGAAAGGTCTTGTCACAAGGGGTGTTGTGTCCAAGTATGAAGTAAATCCATATACTAGTAAGGCCATGGCCAAGTTATGGCCAATGTTAAGAGATTTTGGAAAACAGGTAAGGTCATTGAGGGGTCAAAGTTAAAAACTATACGTCAGCTGAAAGGTGTTGTCCCAAGGGGTGTTGTATCCAACTATGAAATAAATCCGTGTAGTAATAAGGAAGTTATGAGCAATGTTAACGTTTCGGACGAAAACTCTGACGGACGTTCTTACGAGACAGTATTTATGTGGCTAATCCTTATGTTTACTCTTGCGTGGCTAGCCATACAAAGGACAATTTCTTTTGCTCTTACTTTGGAATAGAATGATCTGGAGGCTAATAAATACGAAAGACTCAAGCAGGAAACGTAACACAAATAATACACCCACCTCTCAAGCAGAACACACACACAGTCATACCATAACAAACACATACACACACACCAACACCCACCCACCCACACACACACACACACACACACACACGCATACACACACATACACACACACACACACACACGCGCGCGCGCACAATATTATTCCTTCATCTGCACACTAAATGGAAAACAACACGCAAGACAAACATAAAGCAAAGTGAATATAGGAGCCCGCCTTGGTACGGTCAGTAGCAATCAATAAATAATTATAAATTAACTATTAACCCTACCCCTAACCCTATGTCCCACAACTAGCCAGGTTAATGTCGCAAGAAAAGGCCAGGTTAATGTAACAAGAAACGGCCAGGTTAATATTTTTCTATTACGAGGCTAAGAATTTTAGCCACATTAGTACCCTCTCGTTAGCACGGATAGACGGACGGACGGACAGACAGACAGTTCAAAAACTATATGCCTCCCTTTGGGGCTTAAAAATGATAACAATTATAAACATTAAATGATCTGAAATTTGCAGTTAAATGAAATTAGAAGTTGTCAATTTTGAAAGGCGCTCTTCGATTTATGCCGTAAGTTGGGATCCAGATTAAAAAATAAACCCCTTTATGTTCCATGTGGACGTTTGCACGGCGTGGCGTCTGTGCAAATATTTTGTCAAACATTGAAGTTATTTCTTTCCCTTAGTTTGGATTCAGATTATAACATATCAATTATATGGTTATTCCAAGTGTTTGGATCCCGACTCGGAGTAATGCACATGGGTATTTACTCCAAGATCCAGATAACTAAATGAAAATCTCTATGTGCCCGCGTGGAGTCTGTGCAAATATTTGGTCAAAATTTGTTTTTATTTCTCTCTGTTAGTCTAATGTAACAGTTGACATGAATATAATGATTATTTACTATATTCTTACCAATGATAGCTTACAGTGGACTGAAAGTAATCCATAGTGCGCCTTAATGAGCATTCTGTATTACTTTTTCAGCCCCCTTTAAGCAGCAATCTGCATTACGTACTGGCAGCTATCTGTGTAGGAAACATCTAATAAATCAGTTAACATGAACATAATAATTTCTTGTTATATTCTAACCGTTGGTAGCTTACAGAAGGCTGAAAGTATACGCACCTTGATGGGGCATTCTTATTTTCTTTAAGTCTACTTCAAGCAGCGATCGTTATAACGTACTGGTAGCTATCTATCGGGAATCATTGTTAACACATAACATCTAATGTAGCAGTTAACATAAACTACTTGTTATATCCTAACTGATGGTAGCTTACAGAGTAGGCTGAAAGTAAAATGAAAATAAATCAAAAAACTTATTTATGAGCTTTCTGTTTTACATTAAAAAATATATGTGCATTCATACAATCATCTTTATTGTGACCTCTTTATTTCTTAGTAAAGCTCTTTTGGCAGATTGTGTTGTATATTTTTCTGGACGTTTTGTTTTCGTTCCTTGAAGATTATTAATACTTTTTGGCATGTCACTAGATTTTTACGAAACCGCTGCTTCAGTACATGATTTGCGCTCTCGCAGTTGTTGCATGTCCAAATTTTTGTTGGTAGGCTGTGTAACATTTTCATTCAATATAGGTAGCAGTGTTTTTCGAAATATGGCAAAAACGTCTTGGATGTTGTTTTCGCTTTCTGCAATTAGCCTCCGCAGTTGTTGAACTCCAGCGTTGTAAACGTCTTGATCACAGGTAGCAATGAGTCCTTCCAACCCAAAGATTTCACTCCAAATGTCTTGTCCGATTTTAATGGGAATTCCGACTTCGTCCTCCGTGTATTTATTTGTATTCTGTTTAAGATGGCGACTGCAGAGTATATGTGTTGCACTATGAAAGTTCGTCTTATTGGTGATTTAAATGTTACTTCTTCGTCTGGGCCTATTGTGAGATTTGAAATATCCGATTCAGTTACGTTTTCAGAGATGTCGTGAAAGAAATTACCATATACTTTTCTGATGCTGCTGTTGTGGATGAGAGTTGTGCCGAAACATATTTGGTGATCCTGTAGCGATCGCTTTAAAACAGACAGATCCTTATCAAATGTAGGGTTTACATGAAAGTCTCCAAGATTGTAAGTTTTATCAACTCCTTAAACAGTACCGGTACGTTGTGGTTTACTACAAATCCTTTTCACATCGGTTATTTGTTGGTCTGTGTATATTGGTACCACTGGCTGGTATAAAACATAAAACACCCATTTGCAAACTTATTATCTTTAGCCATTTCTTCCACTTTTTCAATGTTATCTGCAGCATTTGTTCCTGAATTAATTTTGTCTTCCCTGTTAATTTCATGTTTCTCATTCCGATGTCTATCATAATCATTAGTTTGCTGCTAGTTAATTTTTTTCTCTACATTTTTGACTGACTGCTGTTTATGAAGTATTTTTTAACCCCATGTCAGATTGCTTATTTGAATTATTACCATAAGATATAAAGATACAGCTTCAAATACTATGAAAAGTTCGTCTTAAATCCATCGCTGCGTAACCGGGTCTGGAAATGTCAAGTTAACACAGATCAGTATCTTGTGTGTCCGCCTGCAGAATTCACCACTGCCACACAGCGCCTCCTCATAGAGCCAATTAATCTCCTCACCATGAGAAGGAGAAGGTTTGTCCACTCCTGCTGAAGAGCCACCGTTAATTCCTGCAACGTCCTCGGTTGTACAAGATGTCGACTTGTCCCAGGGATGCTCAATAGGAGACAAATCGGCAGAAAGAGAAGGCCATTCCGTTACGTTGATGTTGTTGTTCCTAAGAAATTGCATATTGGCACGGGCAACATGGGGCCGTGCGTTGCCTTGCTGGAAGATTACGTTACCGCCATGTCTGTTGATGTACGACACAACGTTACCAAGCACAATATTTCTGTACCTCTCAGTATTAAAGTTGCCGGGAATAACGATTAGACCAAGCTTTCCGTCATGTTTTATCCCACCTCACACCATAACTGACCCTCGGCGAAATCGGTCAGCTTCTACAGACAGGCGTCAGGAAAACGCTCCTCTCAACGTCTAAAAACACGTACACGGTCGTCTGTTTTCTGCAACGTAAATCGTGACTCGTCTGTGAACAAAAAAATCCTATGCCACTGTCTTGCAGGCCACCTGCTATGCTGCTGTGTGACACCATCGCAGTCTGATTTGGCGATGTCGACGTGTTAACTCTGGTCCAACGTAGGCACGACGAAGACGTATGCCGCGCTCACGTAACCTGTTCAGTACCGTCTGACTGCTGATCGGACGGTTGTGTGTCCCAATGATGACTACAGCAGAAGTGGTAGCTGGAAGGCTCCTGTGTCTCAAATGCCGGAGACGGATAGCGTTGTCTTGCTGTCTCGATGTAACACGGCCACTGCTTCGTCTTGGTAAATCATTTACGTTTCCTGAAAAGTACACGGAAAGAGATGTATGACTTGATTTTTACGGCAGTGCGACACAGAATAGGCAATGTAGCGCTAACCAATGATGAAGGATGATAGGCTGAGAGAGAAATAAACAAGGCAAAATATCGAAACATAGAGATAATGAATCATTTCATACCTGTCTGATTAAATTTTGAAAACAATCTGGCAATCGTTGTTTAAGGTACGAGCCACATGTCGCTCAGACTGACCCGCTTGCAGAAGTCAAATTGCCCGTCCCAAGGCTTCTATGGTCAATATCGGCATCGTCAATGTGACTAATCCGTACACAACATGCAATAAAGTCAAGGTTAAACACCCCTAATCCCGCAGGGAGAAAAATAACAACGGATAACCACGTGCTGCACGTGGAACTCTATTGACGCCAAACAGTTTTTTTGTAATTTATTCATCCAACCGTGATAAGAAATCAATAAAAATTTACGTGACCAACTTCTCGTGTGTTTCAAAACATGTTTTGAAATTTTTACACCAGACATATCAAACATGAGAAAATTAAGTAGTTATGCGTGTGTGTGAATGTGTGTGTTTGTTGTGGTATGACTGTGTGTGTGTGTTCTGCTTGAGAGGTGGGTGTATTGGTTGTGTTACGTTTCCTGCTTGAGTCTTTCGTATTTATATGGTGTTGCGTTGGAAGTTTGGACTAGTATATTTTTCACAAAGAACAGCTCTTTATACAGTGTAGAAGTAATTCCTGGTGTCTCTAACCATGAGGTCTTGTACGTCGAGTCCAGTATACGCCAACACAAGGCACAGTGTCAACGCTGGAATATGTTCATCTACAAAAGGGCAAACTATGCAGACTTGAAATCCGGTCTGTGAAATCTCCTTGGGGTATTGGGATGAAAATCAGGCTGACATCCCCAGTCTCAAAGGTACCCTCTTGCCATCGATGGGGGAGATTGTGGTAACAACCGAGGGCATCGAGACTTTCATACGCAATACAAACGCAAAGAATGCATCTGGACCTGATTCGATACCAGGCCGTGTCCTGAGAGAATGTGCGGAGGAACTAGCCCAAATTCGTACCATCATCTTCAATACATATACCTCACTTCAACAGGGAATTAATAAAATGTATCAATCTCAAACAGAAAAGCAAGCTATTCAACAACTTGAACAATGTGCCAAAACAATCAATAATTTGATGAATGAAAACAAGCTTAAAATGAAATCTTTGGAATGAGCTTCCAAGCGAGATAAACATGCAGACAATGTAGCTTTGTTTAACCCTTTCCCCCATAGAAGCGCCTTTCAGCAAATATGATTTATTCTTCCGCTGAAGAAAATAGTTTCTATTTAATCAGTCATGAATATAATTCAAAGGGAATATTTTCTATATTCTAGCACATGATGGCTTAAAACAGGCTGAAAGTTAAGCAGAATGCGCCTTCAGGCGCATTCTGCTTTACTTTCAACCTGCTTTAAGTAGTCACATATCTTCAATACTAGAAACAATGCTATCAGGTAAAGGGTTAAGAAAAAGCTTAAAACACATTACTTTAGTCACCTTTACTCTGTATCTGTATGGTACTCGAAAGAAGCTAACTTAATGGCGTACTCATTCATGTCATTGTTTTAAAGAAACTTGGTGGCCACCTGTGTGTTTAACTGATACATGTGAAGTATCATTAATTTAAGTGTATCATATCCTTTTTTTAAGAAAATAGTTTTTATGCTTTCTGGATTGTATATAACATGTATCAATAATTATAGCGTTTCACTTTCATGTTATTCTGTAATTGTTATAGGAATGTTTCTGTTTGTTTGAGGGAAATCATCATCCTGAAACCATCATCATTCATCTCATCGTCCCTTATCATTCTTCGGCGCCATATGACCTGTTCTGTGTCACAGTGCCGTAGAACGCAGCGCATATATTCCTCCTCGGTGGTTTGGATCTCGTTCGCTGCTTAACCCTTTCCCTGATAGAAGTGCCTTTTAGCGCATTTGATTTATTCCTCCGCTGAAGAAAATAGTTCCAATTGAATCAGTCATGAATATATATTATAGGGAATAGTATCTATATTCTAGCACATGATAGCTTAAAGCAGGCTGAAAGTAAAGCAGAATGCGCCTTAAGGCGCATTCTGCTTTACTTTCAACCTGCTTTAAGTAGTCACCTATCTTCAATAATATAAATATGCTATCAGGTAAAGGGTTAACAGCGAATGAGATTGACTAAGATCATCGTCCAAAAATGATCTCCCTGAAATCGGTCTTCCTGAATCATTATCTTTTCCACTCATCGTCCCTCGTACTTCATCGGCGCTATATGACCTGTTCCGTGTCGCAGTGCCGAAAACCCCCAGCTCAGATATTCTTCCTCGATGAGTTCGACCCAATGCGCTCTTTCGTAGCGAATGAAGTTGACCGAAACCATCGTCCTTAAATCATCATCCTGAAATCATCTTGAAAATATCTTCCTGAATCATCATCATTTCGTCTCGTTGTCTCTCAGCGTTCTGTGCTGTTAACCCAAGACCATATATTCCTTTTGGGCGGTTTTGGTCCCAAGCGCTGTTTTGCAGCAAATGGGACTGGCAAAAATCATCTTCCTGAAAGCATCGTCCAGCAACCATCTCCATAAAATAATAATCCTGAAATCATCACAATCTCATCTCATCGTCCCTCGGCATTCATATGCGTTCTATGACCTATTATATCTTTTCTTATTATCATTTTATTTAATTTTTGTTTTTATTTTATAATTATTATTTTTATTTTTTTTAACTGCTTTGATTCTATCTCGATGTACAATGCCATTGAATGCATGGTTTGTTAAAATAGGCGTTTAACCAAATTATAAAGTTTCAAACAGAGAATATGAAAACGGAAATAAAATAAATAATCAAACAATTTTGACTTTGTTCAGACACCGAGGTGCTATGTTTCTGATCTGGATCCAAAATGTTTCTTTAATACGGCAATGTAAGCTGATTTAACTGGCTACTAGGGGATTTATCGTTGCACTAAAAGGTGTTAAAGCTCCTGCACAACTATGAAGAAGCCAACAGTACAGGGAAACCTCTGCGCAGCAGTAACACCATTACACGAGGGCAGTAATACAAGCTTGAGAAAAGTCGCGCACTTTCAATATTTGGCCAACACAGATTTTGCAAAAGGGTTGTCAACCCTTGGAACCACAGGTACTTGACACATAACCCCCCCCCCCTTTGTTTTTACTATAGATCTACTTCTATTATAGATACAAGGTTAACAGCGCAATTCGACACCTAGTCTTTACTATAGACTTAAACTTATGCTAAAATAGACTAGATCGCCGATATTCTCTTGTGGTACCCTCGGGAAAGGATTAATTGCCTCGGTGGAATTTTGAAAAGTGACCAAAAAATAAAATGAAGAAATTTTCGAAAATTAAGTTAGAAATCTATTAAAAATGTATTCATATCACTCAGAGTTTAATCGTAGGACCGACGCTCTAATAATACACAACCGTTCATTATAGGAAAGGCGTTTTATAAAGCATCGATAAATCAAATGAAAATAAATTATTAATAGATTCTACTTTAGAATAAAATGATCAAGTAAATAGTGAGGTACATTGTATAAAAATCAAGCATTAATCTGGATTAAAAAGCTTGGTAAGAGTTAAGCCTGTCATGTCACATATTACAAATAACGTGGCATTACGTAACCGAACAGAGAAGCCGCCCTTAGCATACCCCTATAAGTGTCCCAGCATGATTGACTGCTTGAACAAGCCGATAATGGATTATCTATGAAATGCATGTTTGGGAACTGTTCTTTACAGGGTGATGCCCTAATAAAAACACAAAAGCTTTCTATGGAACTTGAACATGCAAAGTTTGACTTCTCTACCCTGCGAGGTGCTTTATATAAAAGAAAGAAACTCGGAACGAGTAAATTAGGTAAAAAAAAAAAAAGGTTGAAGACATTCACTGTATATCAATAAACATACTGCACCTGTGTTGGTTGATAACTAATTATGGATTAAGTTTTCAACACTGAACACCAGTAATGATGACCATTGCAAACAGTTTTAACCCATTACCCCATAACCTGTGTCTAGTTTTGAAAATATGTTACTACTTTCAGCCTGCTTTAAGCTACCATCCGCTGGAGTACAGAAACTATTTCTTATAGAACATATTCATAACTGTATATTTTCTTCAGTGGAGGGATAAATTATAGACATAAAAAGGCTTTTTATGGGGTAATGGGTTAAACAAGATCAGGCTGCAAAAATGCTGGATTCATAGAGTCTGTCTCTTGAATAAAATAATAGGGAGAGAGATAGAAAAGACAAAAAGAGAAACATACACAGAATGACAAGAAAGAGTTATACAGAGACAGTGACAGAGAGTCAGATAAAGAGAGAGAGAGAGAAAGAAAGAAAAAATAAAGCGAGAGACAGAGACACACACAAATCCAGATACATGTGTATATATATGGATAGAGAGACAGAGAAAGTAATGCACAAGAGACAGACAGACAGAGAGAAAGAGAGATATACAGAGAGAGACAGGGAGAGACAAATGACAGAGAGGAACGAGAGAGAGATTCCTAAGCTGTTACATCTAATTACCATTAAGGACAAAGAGGGAATGCTGTTGATTTTCTCTATAAACTAAATCAAGTGTTGGTTTTCAATAGCGGAGTGCAGTTAAAATTGTAATTACACTAAATACAGTTTTACTTTGATAAAAGTGTTAAGTAGACACGGGATATAATAACTGTGCATTCTGTGTTCAATGACACTAAATTCTAGGATTGTATTTATTCGGTAATGGTAAGTATTACGATTCTAAATCTTAAGTAAACTGTCACGTCTTTCATTGGATAAATATACATATTTTGCTAATCTTGTCAACATTCCAGTTTGAGAGTTTGAAAGTAATGATATAAATGTTTGTTTAGTTGGCCAATGACAATAGTATTTAGGAAGACAGTTATTTCTTATATCACGATAGCACGGACAAACTAAGGTAAAATGATACTCATCTTCTATAACATTCATTTCACACAGAACGCACTTACGATTTTGTATTTCAATATTTCTGAAACGCCCTTCTTAAATTGCCAATCTATGGGAGGATAATCTTAGTCTAGTAAGTGCAACACAGTGTTTCTCAATTTTAACACAATTTAAATATTTTTCTAACCCTGGATTACTCTTAATATTTTTATAAGTTTTAAGTTTTGAGGATGAATCAAGAAAAGAATACCATTGTTGATAATACTGGTCATATAACCTTTCTATAACCTTTGCTAATTGTAATTTCGTTATATTTTCATTGTTCCACATATATCCAAACCCTAAGTCATCAAGCATACACTTTACTTCAAGTGCCCACGAGTTAGCTATATTATTGTTAACCTGATCATAAAACATAGTATTAATCAAGGAGCCCGAAGAATGAACAATTTTGAACCAATATTTAAGTATCCTTTCTTTTCGTTGTATTTGTAATGGGAACTTACTTAACTCACCATAAACTGCTGCGTTTGTGGTCTGAGTTCTGACTTTCAAAACCTGTTTAAGAAATTTTAAATATATTCTTTCGATATCTTGCGCTTTGTGGAACCCCCATACTTCAGATCCATACATTAATATAGGCATTATCATACTATCATAGAGTTTTAATTTTTCATTTACCGCAAGGGGGACTTTATCAAACAAGGAATTCAGTGAATATGTTGCTCTTAAAGCCTGTTCTGACAGTAACTTTTGGGTTTGGTAAAATTTACCATTAGATGACAGTGATACGCCTAGGTAAGTAAAGTTAGTAACTACATCTAATTTAACATTGTCATAAAACAAGTCAAAATGTTCATGTCTAGACCCCGGTTTACATACCATGGCTACCGACTTTTTAGTATTCACAGTGATATTCCATGAACTACAATATTTATGTAAACTATTCAATAACATTTGCAAACCATCAATTGAATACGAAAAGAGAACAGGATCATCAGCAAACAGTAGCATGAATATTTGTAATTCATTGATAGTAATAACATCTGCATCCTCATTTTGCAAAGAAGCCCCCATGTCGTTGATAAACAAAATAAACAATAATGGGGATAACGTTTCACCCTGCTTTACGCCCATTAAGCTATCAAAGTAGTCTGTAATGTCACCATTAACTTTGACACATATTTTATCTGACTCAAACATTGATTGCAACATTTTTACAAATTTACTGGAAACGTTATGTGATAAAAGTTTAAACCAAATTCCATTTCTATACACTAAATCAAAGGCCTTTTTAAAATCAATAAATGCACAATACAGTTTTCTCCTTTCATGTTGTATAACCTTATTTATTAATGATTGTAAAACAAAATGCAGTTAGTCGTACTTTTATTTTGTCTAAAGCCAAACTGAAAGTCTGTTAATATATTTTTGTCCTCTACCCATTTACGTAACCTTTGGTCTAACAAATTCGAAAATATTTTAGCAAATACACTAGTTAACATAATGCCTCTATAATGTCAACGTCATTTTTATCTCCCTTCTTAGGAATAGGGACCAATATACCTTTTGTCCATGATTCAGGATATGTACCACTGCTATATAGAAAGTTAAAAAGTCTACATAATAATGGTGATAATATATCTTTACATTCAATGAAAATATCAGTTATCAAATTGTCCACACCAGGGCTTTTACCACGTTTTAATGAAGAGATGGCACTGTTAATTTGACCTATGTCAAACTCCCTGTCAAGTTTGTCTACTGATTGTTGATTTGGGAAATTATTTAACACATTTTCAACATTTTCATCTTTAAAAGCATCTGTGTCTGAAAACAAATCCTTAAAATGATTATAGAAATCTTCAATAGGTATGGTTGTGGACTTTTTGCATTTTTTATTTAATTTACGAACAGTGTCCCAAAATTGTTTAGGGTTATTTTTTGCTAAATATTGTAATTCTGTTTTTTTATTGTTAGCATGTTTATACCGCGCAATACGTTTTGCCTTTCTATAAATTCTTCGTTTACCAATAACCAAATTATAATTTTCCTGTGTCCTAAGTCTCTTATATTGTTTGTTCGCATGCTTCAGATTATTTTCGAGCATTCTCACGGTCGCCGTTATACCACGGACTTGCATACTTTCGTGTATATATGATTAAACAGTTCTAAAAATAACTCTGACAAGTCAGAACAAGAGCCCCATGGGGCATATTTCGCTCACCTGAGAATAACTGACAAAATGGAGAAAAAGATTTATGTCCAGGACAGAGTCATTTTTTACTCGATTGGCATAATTTGAACAATCTAGAAAGAGGACCTGTAGATGATGCTATGTGCCAAATATCTAAGATCAGGGTACAAGGGTTTTAGACAAAAAGGTTTTTTTAAGTTTCCATTGAATTTATTTTTTTTAGCTCCTGTGACCTACTTATGCAACAGACTGGAACCATTTGAACAAAATACGTAAAAGACATCTAGAAGTGTCACCATGATGAGTATCAATGCTCTAGCCATATTAGTTTCAGAGAAGAAGACGTTTGAAAATTTCACTATATAACTCTATGTAAAACTGTGACCCTGGGGCGGGGCCAATTTTTACCCTAGGAACATAATTTGAACAAACTTGATAGAGGACCTGTAGATGCTGCTATGTGCCAAATATCTAAGCTCTGGCCCTTGTAGTTTCAGACAAGAAGATTTTTTAAGTTTTCATTGAAAAAAAACCACTATTTTTAGCTCCTGTGACCTACTTATGCAACCGACCGGAACCATTTGAAGAAAATATGTAAAGGACATCTGGAAGTGTCACCATGATGAATATCAAAGCTCTGGCCATATTAGTTTCAGAGAAGAAGACGTTTGAAAATTTCACTATATAACTCTATGTAAAACTGTGACCCCCGGGGCGGGGCCAATTTTGACCCCAGGGACATAATTTGAACAAACTTGATAGAGGACCAGTAGATGATGCTATGTGCCAAATATCTAAGCTCTGGCCCTTGTAGTTTCAGACAAGAAGATTTTTAAAGTTTTCATTGAAAAAATCTATTTTTAGCTCCTGTGACCTACTTATGCAACCGACCGGAACCATTTGAACAAAATATGTAAAGGACATCTAGAAGTGTCACCATGCTGAGTATCAATGCTCTAGCCATATTAGTTTCAGAGAAGAAGACGTTTGAAAATTTCACTATATAACTCTATGTAAAACTGTGACCCCCGGGGCGGGGCCAATTTTGACCCTAGGGACATAATTTGAACAAACTTGATAGAGGACCTATAGATGATGCTGTGTGCCAAATATCTAAGCTCTGGCTCTTGCAGTTTCTGACAAGAAGATTTTTAAAGATTTCCTTATTTTTTCACTTTGGTTGCCATGGCAACCAGAGTTCTGCATTGTTTTTAATTCTTTGTACAAATTTGAAAGAGCTTGAACCAAGGAACATTTCTGTAAAGTTTGGTTGAAATCTGTCAAGCGGTATATGAGGAGATGTCATTTGAAGCAATTGTTAACGACGACGGACGACGCACGACGGACGACGACGGACGCCGGACACAGGGCCATCCCAATAGCTCACATTGAGCCTATGGCTCAGGTGAGCTAAAAATCGGACAACCGCCCTAGCACCGCGAAATGCGATCCCGTGTAAACAGCGCTCTAGTATAGCCTAACCCATGGTGTCAACAAACGAACCAAATGTCATCGGACAAGCTCGTCATAGTTAAACCATCAGAAGATCAATTGAAAAGCATCAAAAGAGATGTGAAATGTACACAAGATGGATGTTTGCGTACATTTGTTCACGATGGCGCTCTGAAAATGCATCTGGTGAAATCTCATGGACTGATTGAAGTAAGGAAACTATTTGGATTTCGACGCGCCCCGTTATTGCGTCGACCCCACCATTTTACAATAAAGGGAACATTTAGAGATGTATGCACACCAGACAAAGCTGTACTTTCTCAATAGGATAGTGTATAATCCCTAGTCCACATTCTGTGTATAGATAGGAATAGCCAGCTACATTTAAATCGGTGCTATTGTGCACCCCTATCCTATCATAATCTCTTTTCCAGTGCTACGTTTCCAGTGTTAGTACAGGTACCAATGAAGGGAAGAGCTGTGCCGGTTGGGTGATTTCCCAGGGGCCGCTTCGGTAGCCTGATTGATCTTCCCCGAGGGACGAAAAGCAGTCAAATCAATATTTTCACTAGTATCTGACTTTGAACTATCTGTTTCTATCTTTCCTCTTTCACTTTTTCTTGCTCACCACAAGCGCCGAAACAGTAATTGTCAATATTGACAGAAGTTTCGTATTTCATAGACATAGACGTCATACACCCTTCATTCGGCACTCCTCAGTTTGTTTACACTAAGCAATTTCATGCATCTACATAAGCTATTTTCTCCGAGTAGGACTGAGAGTATGAGTAAGACATAAAATACCCGGATGACGGGAAAAGAGAATGGGGGGCAACCATTACAAAGTTATTATGCTGTCTCGTAGCTTAATTGATGAGATATATAACTAATATAAGATCCCTACTGACGGTCCAATACCCAACAGAATTAGGCAGTGGCTAGACGTCCGGAACCGGACGGCTAGCCCACCCTCACAGTGTAGGCTAGCCGTCCGGTTCCGGACGTCTAGCCTACACTGTGAGGGTGGGCTAGCCGTCCGGAATAGATTTTATTCAGAGTATATACTGCTTTGTACATGGGTTAATGCCTGGATATATATGGAAAACAACTAAAAATCCTTTGAAATTTCAAAAACCATCAATGAGAACACGAACAAATCACATTTGAAGGAATACATGCACGTTTCATATTAAAATACCATAAGAGCGATGTTCGCACCCGCCATTTTAATTGATGGTTGACTTGGATATCTACCTGTCTGTTTCGCTACCTGACACTTTCCCACATTGTCGCTATCATAACTGACTTGGTTTTTCGCACCTTCGTCCAATATTATAGAGAAATTTGGATCTAAACCATATGTATATGTTCTTGTAATGTATGGTATATTACATGTAGGCAAATGTAAATCAAATATTCTGTCGAAGGTAGTGATGCTTATATAATTATGGAAATTGCGGGTACATCTGCATTTATGTACGACCCGTGTAATCCAAGATATATAAATCAATATACCATTTATATTACTTTTCTTTGGGGATACTAGTCATACATACCTTATCATTAACTGGCCACTTAAGACAGGTAGACCAAATAAATGAGATGTTAGGACGGATTTTTTATTGTATGTAAGGCGATATGATACATGTGCTTGTGTACACGAAATAAATCGACACATTACTGCATGTATTATCTCTGTGTTCTGTTGATTTGTTTGTAATTAATGCATGAAGAGATTAATTGAATGTAATAATAAGGGGATTAACATTTCAATTGTAAGTGATAATAAATAACAGATTAGGCTAATCATTATGCCGAAAGTATTTTATAGTACAGAATCAGATATTAACTAATTCATTATCACTGCCGGAATCTCCGTGTTTCGTCACCAGGGCTGCCATATGATTTCTCCGGATTTTTCGGATCTTCGGATTTTTTTCCAGTTTACAGTAGTTTAAAGCAGACTGAAAGTAAAGCAGAATGCCCTTACAGCCTGCTTTCAGTAGTGGGATGTCAACAAAACTAGAAACAGGCTATGGGGTACAGGTACGATTCGTAAAATCGCACTTGAAAAATGCAAATTTCGAAATCTTTGGATTTTTCATGTCAACTTATGGGAGCCCTGCGTCACTGGTAGCAAACTGTGAAGGCATCCGTAGGCCTTCATCTACACTGTTTGAAACTCACATGCATCTTTTTAAAGCATTTTATGTAAATACGGTATTTGGCAGTTAAAGTTGACAGCAACGATTTGCGTTGTGTTCTGTTTTCAGAACCTTTGTACTCTTTATTCCACATTCGGTACAGTGCAGATCCATTATATCGCAGAAGTTGGGGTCCAGTGAATGCTGTATACAGAAGTTTCGCTACCCCCACCAGGAATGTACATGTATATACTTATGTACGTTCCTTCCCGCACTTTGCGAAATTCATAACATAACATAACATAATTGATTTCATTTGTTTGGATCCAGAGATCATGTAAATATTGGATAAAGGTGTGCAAAACTAAGTTATTTGCGAAATGCCCTGATAGCGACAAGGTGCGAGTCAACCTTCAATTAAAATGGTGGATGCGAACGCCACTCTTCAGGTACATTTGTATCTATGAAAGGTACATTTATTCCTTCAAATGTGATTTGTTTGTTCTCATTGATGGTTTAGAAGTTTCAATGGATTTATAGTTGTTTCCCGTATATATCCAGGCATAAACCAACGTACAAAGCAGTATATGCTCTGAAGAAAATCTATGCCGGACGGCTAGCCCACCCTCACAGTGTAGGCTAGATGTCCGGAAGTGGATGACTAGCCTACACTGTGAGGGTGGGCTAGCCGTCTGGTTCCGGACGTCTAGCCACTGCCACAGAATTATCAATCATTGTAGAACTAAATTGACTATTGGAAATTGTAGAAATAAAAAAAATATATAAAGCTTTCTAACGTGCCAGTTTGGCTGCAAGTGAACTTTTCTGATGGCAATATCACTGTTTCTTTAACCGGGGAATCTTATTGCTACATTATTTTCAAAGACTGGTTAAAAGATTTTGAGTTTTTCTGAAAGACATATTCATGTTACGAAAGAGCAGACAGCCTATAGTCTGAATCACAAGTGGTAAAATCAATGTGTGCGGTTTCACACAGACTGTATTTACACAATGTCATGCACTCATAATAATCTCAGTCCAATCTAAACATTTGTAACAGGACTGAGTGAAAAAATTGTGGCCCGACCGGGACTCGAACACAGGGTCTCTGGCTTACCGTGCCAGCACTCTAACCACTTGAGCTACCAAGCAACCCGGTTTAGGACTTATTGATTATCCACCAGTTACCTGTACTCACCCAAGTAACTCCCTCTACATTACTCCCCCTTTTTTCCTGAGATTTGTCCTGAATCTCACTCATGGAATCATTGGTATGCAATGCAACAGGGGTCACAGCACCAAAGCGTAACAGGATTGAGTGAAAAAATTGTGGCCAGACCGGGATTGGAACCCAGAGTCTCTGGCTTCCCGTGTCAGCACTCTAACAGGGCCTTTTTCCAAAAATTGGGAGGGGGCCATAGCCTTTCATTTTGTGAAATTCAAGCGCGATTTTCAGCCAAATTTGGAAAGTACATTGACTTTCAAGACACTTGAAAAACAATATAAATACAGTAAAAAGAAAGTTGCTTTAATTTAATAATAGTTATTTAACATTTAAACAGGACTGGTAATTGAATAGGACACTTCTAATGTAGTTTCATCCTCAGAATATGTGCTTTTTTTCGTGAGAATCATATAATGCATTGCATTTTGGGGAAATTCTTTCAGCAAAATTGGGAGAAAAAGAGGTTTTTTGCTATTGGGAAGACACCTGTTACTGTCTGTTATAGGCCCCTGTTATAGAAGGTAAAAAAAGCCCTGTCTAACCACTTGAGCTACTGAGCCACCCGGTTTAGGACTTATTGATTATCCACTAGTTACCTGTACACACCCAAGTCCGCTACACATTTATCACTGTCACCATCTACAAATAAAATGCCTGAGGACGCATTCTGCTTTACTTTCAACCTGCTTTATGTGGTCACCAAGTTTCAATATGATAACAATATTATAGAGAACACTTTGATAAACAACATAGCATTCAATCAGTGGTTTAATAAATAATAATTCACTAGTACAGGGTCTTTTTACCGTCTGTATTAGAGGCCAAAAATTGGTGACATCCCAATTGCAAAAAGCCACTTTATTTTCCAGGTTTGGCGAAAGCTTTTCCCAAACATACAATGATGAAATACCCCATAATTTGACATGTGATTCTTCTTACTGTTGGCCTTATAAATGATTAAAATAATGTTAACCCATTACCCCATAAAGACACCTTTTTACACCTTTAATTTATTCCTACAATACATTGAAGAAAATAATTGAAATATATACAGTGACTGTATATATTTCAATTATTTTCTTCACTGTCATTAATATCTTTGCTAAAAAATATTTTCTATATTTAGCAGATGTTAGCTTAAAGCAAGCTGAAAGTAAAGCAGAATGAGCCTTAAGGCACATTCTGCTTTACTTTCAACCTGCTTAAGTGGTCACCTGTTTTCAAAACTAGAAACATGCTATGGGGTAATGGGTTAAAATAAGAAGGATCTTAGTGTACCTGTCCTGTTTTTAAGTATAGAATTTTATACCACTGTCAATTTATTGTATGTACTGGTACCTTAGATCTATATTGACTGTCATTTGTTTATCATGTGTCATGAAAGTCCGCCTATATTTTCACAATTTGGCTGGAAATCGTGCTTGAATCGCACAAAATGGAAGGCCCCTTCACAATTTTTGAAAATAAGGCCGTATAGTTTGAAGAATTGCTGCTATTGTTGTGGGGATGTAGATTATGTGCCTCATTTTCCTTGTCCAATGAAGAAGCTAGCCTTCTTATTAGCTTAACCCTTTACCCAATACTAGTATTCCATTTCTATTTTTAAAGACAGGTGACCACTTAAAGCAGGTTGCAAGTGATTCTGCTTTACCTTCAGTCTGCTTTATTAGCATCCAGACTTTTCCATCTGCCAGGAATAATATACATGTATAAAAAAATACTTTTTATGGTATTTAGGGTATAATTATATTCATTAGTACTGTATAAAGTGAAACTGTTTTCTTTATTGGAAGAATGAATCAAAGTAATATAGTAATTAAGAGTTTCAAACAGTTTGGCACCTCACCAGACTCAAAATTATTTGGCATCTGATCAGGATCCAACTGTTTGAGAATAATAGTTGTACTTTTGATATGCCAGTTAAAAGGGTTATACCTGTAAAGTGTACCGGTAATTCTTTTTTTTATCCAGAATGATGCTGACAAGAGGCTGTTTCATAGAGGCAAAGTACGGAATAAAGAAAGCTGGATACTCCAGTTCAAATGCCCGATAGAAAAATGCCAGTACAGCAGTGGAAAAGACAGACATTTTGGCGCATACCACCAGTTGAAACAGGTTTGTCTTGCAATATACAATGTTTAACCAAATAAATACGCCTTTTTACGCCTTAAATATATTCTTCAGTTGAAGAAAAAAGTTCAAATTTATACAGTCAAAATATATATCACACAAAATATTTTATATATTGTACCTGATGGAAGCTTAAAGCAGGCTGAAAGTAAAGCAGAATGCGCTTGAAGGCGCATTCTGCTTTACTTTCAACCTGCTTTAAGTGGTAACGTTTCTTCACTAGAAACAGGCTATAGGGTATTGGGTTAAAAGAACTCATCTGATTACTGATTAATGACTATCCAGGGGTTTGTCCCCAAACTATTAGAAATTATGACACACAGTACAGATCTTGATCAGAGGGCTCCTGAAGGAACTGATCTGGGTGTACACTGTTTGTAAAGGGTGTATACATCCAGTTCCAGCACTATATGGGTTAGATAGGTGGCATCTTAACCCTTTCTTCCCTGAAACCTCAAATGGACAATTCTGTTTTTAGCTCACCTGAGCTAGCTCAGGGTGAGCTTTTGCAATCCTTGAATGTCCGGCGTCCGGCGTTCGAGATAGCTCAGGGTGAGCTTTTGCAATCCTTGAATGTCCGTCGTTCGTCGTCCGTCGTCAACAATTTTGGTGTTTACACTCTAGAGGCCACAATTTTTATCCAATCTTTCTGTAATTTACTTAGATTGTATATTACCATAAGAGTTCGGATGAGTTCGATTATGGTTGATATTGGACATATAGGTCAAGAGTTATCCACCTTTAAATTGCTGAAAATGCAATATTTAACAGTGTTTACACTCTAGAGGCCACAATTTTAATTCAATCTTTCCCAATCTTGCTCAGATTGTATATAACCGCAAGAGTTCGGATAAGTTCAATTATGGTTGGAATTGGATTGATAGGTCAAGAGTTATGTACCTTTAAATTGCTGAAAATGCCATATTTAAGGTTGTTTACACTCTAGAGGCCACAATTTTAATCCAATCTTTCTCGAACTTCATCAGATGGTATATGACTATAAGAGTTCAGATGAGTTTGATTATGGTTGCAATCGGACTGTAGGTCAAGAGTTACTTACCTTTGAATTGCTGAAAAAGTCATATTTAAGGGTGTTTATACTCTACAGGCCACATATTTAATCCAATCTTTCTAAAACTTGCTCAGATTGTATATAACCATAAGAATTCGGATGAGTTTGGTTATGGTTGGAATCTGATTCATAGGTCAAGAGTTATCTACCTTTGAATTGCTGAAAATGCCATATTTAACAGTGTTTGCACTCTAGAGGCCACAATTTTCAATGGAGTTTAATTATAATTGCACACATTGTATATAGCTATACGTTCTGGAGGGAGTGCAATTATTGTTGAACTCTGATCATTGTGGCAAGAGTTATCTGCCCTTGATTTACTTTAAAATGCTAGAAAAGGCTTCATTTCAGTATTATTTAGGCTCTAGTTATCTGCCTTTGATGTACTCTACTATACATACTAGAATGGGTCATATTGCAATGTTGTGTACATGCTATACTACAAATTTGAATGGATTTAGAATAAAACAGGTGAAATTCAAAGGTAAAGCTATCAGGCTTCATTATAAAAGGTGAGCGATATCAGGGCCTTCAGGCCCTCTTGTTCACTTTAGTATAGTCCATTTTTTACTTTTAGGGTTGATTTTTACAATATATGTCATCATGACAAACAGTGTAGACCCTGATCAGAGGGCTCCTTAAAGAGCCCTCTGATCAGGGTCTACACTGTTTGCATAAGACAAGTGTACTCCTCACAGATATGCTGTTTGCAAATGACGCTTATATGCGTGACTAGGGTTCAAAGAGTTAAAGCCTAATGGGAGGTTTATTTACTTTTGTTCTTTGATAGATTTTTACACATTGAATTAATTCCTACACTGAAGAAAACAGTTCCATTTTACACAGTATTGATGTGTAACATCAGAAATATTTTCTATACCCTAGCAGCTTGTCACTTAAAGCATGCTCAAAGTATTTTGCAGAATGTGCCATAAGGTGTATTCTGCTTTACTTTCAACCTGCTTTATGTCGTTACCCATTTTTAAAACTAAAAATTGACTATGGAGTAAAGGATTCTATAAGGATCCCTCTCAGGGTCTTCACTTGAAAAATATGGACCAGATTTAAATGTGAAACTGGAATTGTCCATTTGAATTTTCGGGGTGAATGAGTTAAATACAAGTGTGACCATAACGTAAATCTTGAAATAACATTTATTTCCTGCGAAAACTTTTGCTTGTCTAAATTTTTTAAGCTCACCACATAGATGCTATTACCTGTACTTAATTGATATGCCTTTTTACTGTAATTATCAGTTGTTGTCCTAACCCACTTGCCTGAAGCCTGGGGCAAGTGGTTTCTGATTTTGGCAAGTGATATTTGCATCACCATATATGCTATTTGCTTCAGAATTTGGTATATTAAAGTGAAAAAAGCAGTTTTTGTTAGTTTTGGGCAAGTGGTCTGAAAAACCTAAGGCGAAGACTGAATTATTTCAACAATAAGGAAAGAAATCCCCACCAAGGAGGTCCTGAACATAAAACATAGAAGATATTTCCAGGATTCTTTTCAGATGGTAGATTAACCCATTACCCCATAGCCTGTTTCTAGTTTTGAAACTAGTGGACCATTTAAAGCAGGTTGAAAGTAAAGCAGAATGCGCCTTAAGGCGCATTCTTCTTTACTCTCATCCTGCTTTAAGCTACCATCTGCAAGGATATAGATACTATTTTTCTGGTACATATTTTTGGTTGTATAAATTGGAACTATTTTCTTCAATGGATGAATAAATAAAAGGCGTAAAAAGATGTATTTATTGGGCAATGGGTTAAGCAGGGTAAAAGTTAAGCAGACTTCTCTTTTAGGAGCATTCTGCTTTATCTTCAACCTGTTTTAAGTGGTTTTACTGTTGTAAAAACTAGAATTAGTCTTTGGGATACTAGTAACCGTAATATATATTTTTGGAAAAAAAATGTATCTCAATCTTATTTTATAGCACTACATGAAAGTGCATGCGGAGAGGTCATTTTCTTGTTCAAAATGTGAACGAGACTTTAGTCGGGAAAGTGACTGTGTCCGCCATGAGCAGCATTGTGGTGTGATGTTCAGATGTTCTGACTGTCCTGTGAAGTATACAACAACTGAAGCCCTGATAACCCATTGTAAGAGACAAGGCCACACATACCCCAAGGAATACTGCAAGAAAGATAAAAGGGCCAAGAAAGGGTAAGGTCATAGTGTACGGTAATCTACTTGATACAGTGAAACCCCTCCAAACCGGAACCTGAATACCGGAATTCTTTCTAAACCGGACAAAAAGTTTTGGTCCCGTTTCCAATCCTTCTCCATTGTTACCTTTTACACCATAAATACTGATTTTCACGTCTTGTGTTGCTCCTACACTGAAGAAAATAGTTTATAAATTCTAGCAGACGATATATTAAAACAGGTTGAAAGTAAAGCAAAATGCGCCTCAAGGCGCATTCTGCTTTACTTTTAACCTGCTTTAAGTGGTCAGCTCTGTTCCATACTAGAAACAAGCTATTTGGTAATGGGTCAAAACCCCTCTAAACTGGAAACCCCTCTAAACGGGACATATTTGTTGTTCCTACACATGTCCAATTTAGAGGGGTTTCACTGTACAATTATCTTGTCTTTCCAGTCAATACAATAACAACTTCTATAACATTGATTTTAGAGTCAAAACTAAATATTTTTGTTCTGCAGTAAGCAGTAACCTGTTTTAAGAAAATATAACACATCTCCAAAGAATAGCTGCTTAACCATTAATTTCTCCCTATAAGAGCCCTATGACCCTTTTACCTCCTCAACCACAAATGTGCCATAGGATATCTCTACTCTATTATATATACAGTTGAACTTCGATATCTCAAACTCGCTTAATTCAAACTATACGATTTGTCGACACATGAATTGCATTATTTCATGCTGGGTTAAGTCAAACATACCCGTATTTCAAAGTTAAACGTGGCTAAGCCACGTTTTAACTTTGAAATACAGGTATGTTTGACCTAACAGAGTTCAACTGTAGTATATTGATAATTGAACTCAAATGAGGGTTCACTGAATGTTTTAACACATTCAACCCTAGTGACGAGTATACTCGTCATTTACAAACAATGTACCTGTGAGGAGTACATTTTGTCCTATGCAAAACAGTGTAGACACTGATCAGAGGGCTCCTTAAGCAGCCCTCTAATCAGGGTCCACACTGTTTGTCATTTGTTTTAATAAAATGTTAAAAAACAACCTTTCATAGTCAAAAATGGACTAGACTTTATTCGAAACTGTAACTTTCCATTGAAAGTTTCAGGGGTGAATGGGTTAAATCCAGGTGGTAACATGTTTATCTATACATTATAGGTGTGCCTTTCCATGCACTTTCCTATACATCATAGATAGACCCTTCCATGCATTTATCTATATATCACAATTGTATAGGTAAATGTATCAAAAGGTCTATCTATGAATCATAGATAGACCTTTTGATACATTTACCTATACAATTGTATTTTGATTTTTACACAGATTTTAGTTTCAGTTGTTACTCTGTTTCTAGAATGTTAATATTGAACTCAAATGGCAATGCATATGTCTTGCCTTTGTTCCTAATTCTAGAGTGACAGAACACCCAGGGCTCCAGATAAGGGGGAGTATATTGAATAAATCCGACATTTTCTCACTTATTTTCTCACCAACCCCTTTGGTGTCACTACTCATAAGAATCGTCTCTTCGAGACGATTCTAATGAGTAGTGACACCATAGGTTTTAAGCAGAAACAAAGATTTTAGGTGTTGAAATACTCCCCTTTTCTGGAGCCCTGAACATCTAGACAAGGCTCGAGATACGAGTGGGTGAACTGAACATTTCCAAAATGTACTCCTTTATGTCTCCTCTAAACCGTGTGTTGTGACAACTCATTAGAATCCTTTGAGACAATTAAAATGAGTGGTCACAATATAGAGTTTGGTTGAGAAATAAGAAAGAAGTAGGTGTTTGAAATGCCCAACATATCTAGAGCTCTGCATGATCTGATTCTATATATTGTTTGTTCATGAATCGTCTATGTCATATCTCATTGACTCCTAGTGACAGGTTTACACATCCTGTACAAACAACGTACCTGTGAAGAGTACACTTGTCCTGTGCAACTAGTGTAGACCCTGATCAGAGGACTCCTTTAGGAGCTATCTGATTAGGGTCTACATTGTTTGTAAGATTACAGTGTATTGTAAAAAACAAAAAAAACATAAATGGTAAAACATGAAGTATAGTAGACTAGATTGGAAATGGCAATTGTACGTTTGGTGGGTATCTCAAATGCTAACTTCCTAGGATCCTAAAGTCCCCACCAAACCCTATGTTGGTATCATTCGGAGTAGTCACAACAGAGGGTTTCATTGATATTAATGAGGAACTGTTCAACTTACTCATGCTTATCACATCTTCAGCATGTTGGTATCAGGGCTGCCATAAGTTGATCATAAAAATCCTAAGATTTCAAATTTTCAAATTTTCAGACGCAATTTTACTAATCGTACCTTTACCCCATAGTCTGCTTCTAGTTTTGAAGACACATGACTGCTTAAATCAGGTTGAAAGCAAAGCAGAATGCGCCTTAAGGCGCATTCTGCTTTACTTTCAGCTTGTTTAAAGCTACCATCTGCTAGGATAAAAATCCAAAGAAAAAAATCCGGAGAAATGACAGCTCTGTGGTATTAGCAAGATGTTAAATTGTTGGCCTATCACACAATCAAAGCTTAACCCATTACGCCATTAATGTACCTTTAATTTATTCCTACACTGTAGAAAGTAGTTCTACGTTATACATTTTATGAACATGCTCCATAGGAAATATTTTCCTTTTCCAAGCAGATGGTAGCTTAAAGCAGGCAGAAAGTAAAGCAGAATTGGCCTTACTTTCAATCTTCTTTAAGTGATCACTTATCTTCAAAACTAGAAACAGGCTATGGGGTAATGAGTCTAGATAAGAAGGGTATGTTGAATAGTAAAAACATTCTAAAACAGGAACTCTCTTAACCCTTTCCCCCATAGCCTGTTTCTATTATTGAAAATAGTTGTCCACTTAAAGCAGGTTAAAAGTAAAGCAGAATGCGCCTTAGGGCGCATTCTGCTTTACTTTCAACCTGCTTTAAGGTACCATCTGCTAGAATATAGAGATTAGTTCTTATCATACATATTCATATCTGTATAAATTGGAACTATTTTCCTCAGTGGAGGAATAAATTAGAGGCCTAAAAAGGCGTATTTATGAGGGAATGGGTTAAGTCAAACTTACATGTATTTCTTCAGTTGAATATTGAAAGTTTGAATTCGCTAAAGTCAAACATCCCCATATTTCTTAGCCCCGTTTTAACTTTAATATACGGGTAAGTTTGACTCAAGCGAGTTCAAAACAGTGAGGTTTAACTGTTCTCTCTTCACAATGTCTCAACCAAGCCCTAAATGAGTATTCCACCACTAGGCCACAACATAGAGTTTGGGGGAAACATATCCCATTACCCCATAACCTGTTTCTAGTTTTGAAGACAGGTGACCCCTTAAAGAGGCTCGCAACCGGATCAAGCATTGAAAATAGTAATTTGTAAATATATGTCAAATGCTTATATAAATGGGTAAAATTTAGTTTAGGATAATAAATTCTGTTAAAAAATGCATTTCCAAAAAAAGAAAAAAGAAGAGGCTCTGGTGGGATTCGAACCCGTGACCATCCATGCGGAGACAAAAACGAAAAATGAGGCATCGCCTTTACGCCCTCGGCTACGGACGCTCTCTCTATATATAGTAGCGAATTAACGTACTTCAATGATAGCTATTAATAGAACATTATTCGGCTCGGGTTTATGTCTGACCCAGTGTAGAGAAGCAACAACAACAACTATACCGTTAGCTAACGCTATGGAAAAACGATGGAAAATATCTAAAAAACTAAGATTCGGTGACGATTCTTGAGACGTTTTTTGGACTGATCATATTTTTTTAATGTCAAAAGCCAAATAATGCCACAAATTTGCTTTTATTTGAGTATTTTATTTTATTTTGACAATAACACCATCCGGTTGCGAGTCCCTTTAAAGCAGGTTGAAAGTAAAGCACAATGCGCCTTAAGCTGAAAATTAAGGCACATATTATGCTTTATAGTCAGAACTTTACTTTCAACCTGCTTCAAGTTACCATCGGCTAGGATGTAATAAATATTTTTGATGGTGCATTTTCCTGATTGTTGATTTTTTTTAAAGCTTATTTATTTTCTTCAGTGGTGTAAAAAATTGAAGGTGTATCTTTTGTGTAATGAGTTAACTCATCCACACCTGACATTTTTAATGGACAATTCCAATTTCAAAATAAGTCTATTCCATTTCTGACTATTTAGGGTTGATTTTAACAATATATTTCAAAATGACAAACAGTGAAAACCCTGATCAGAGGGCTCTTTAAGGAGCCCTCTGATCAGGGACACTGTTTGCATAGGACAAGTGTAATCCTCTCAGGTACACTGTTGGTAAATGATGAGTATACTCGTGGCTAGGGTTGAATGTGTTAAAGAAGAAAATGTTGGAAATATTTAGCCACTCTTACCCAGTGTTCTAGATAAGGGGAGTATTTCAAAAAATAAAATCTTTATTTCTGCTTTAACCCTATGGTGTCACTACTCATTAGAATCGACCCAAAGAGACGGTTCTAATGAGTAGTAACACCATAGGATTTGGTGCTAAAATAAGAGAGAAAATGTTGGATTTGTTGAGTTTACTCCCTCTTATCTGGAACCCTGCTTACCTAAGGCCCTGTGTTTCTCTATTTTACCATAGGAAAGCAAGTGTCTGCTGTACATCCAACGTAGTAATGACCATACCAGTTATACCAGCAGTGCTGATCAATGTGCTGCCACCACCGCCATCACAACCTCCACCTCTAAAACAATTAAAACCAAAACTTCCCATGCTGTCTGTGTCCGATGAAAGAGTTACTCATCCTATAAGTAATGGTAGCAACTCAACATTAGTGTCAAACTGTGGACCCAGACAAGATGCACTGATTCAGACTGATATATTTGGGATTAACTCTCTGTCAGTGAGTGGACATAGGAGCGGTAATGAGTCAGCTCACTCATTAAAATTAGGAAACGGATGTCATGTAAGTGATAGTGTGCAATCATCCAAGGGAAGTAGAAAGAAAACTCTTCAAAATGGAGGTTCTACTTTAGGTAGTTTTAGATCCCCATCAAAGAAAACCCCAGTGGCTAAGCGTAAATTAGGTCTAAGTAATGACTTGAGCCTATGTTCACCTAGGAAAAGGAAAACAAAGTCAAGTACGGGTATACAAACATCTGTCAGCCTCACAAGAAAGCCAAGAATGCAGTCTGTGTGTGGAACTCAGACGACAGGAGACTACATACTGAAGAGTGCCATGGCTCATGCTAAAATACCTATAGAGAGAAAGACAGTGGCCTCCCAGGTTACAAAGCAACTGACACTAGCTCAAGCCAGTAACAAGTGTACAATTGAAACACAAACATTCATGCCAGCTGTAAGCTCTTGTCCTGGTCCATACTTCAGTAAGCCTGTATTAGTGGACTCCTACAGCCAGGTCAAACAGAGAAATATCTGGGCAGAGACATCTCATAACCTGGCAGAGAGCCAAACTATGACAGATCTACCACCCTCGATATCCACTCAGACCTTGCAGTCATATTTGGTTAACCTTCAGGAAAGGAAACTCTCCCAGAGACAATTGAGCAGAAATATGGGCAGTGGTCATATAAACACAGATAAGAAAACATTGAATTATGTCAATACTGCTGTTAAAATGCACACGCCTAACAGATCAAAGCAGAGATTAGATGTAGAGAGTGACAGACACAGTGTGGTACAAATATATGGAACAAATCTCTCATCTTCTGTCAAATACCATGCCTCAGACACAGTAAGAGGCAAGCAGTATACCAGAAAACTCAAGAAGGATAAAATTGGCCCGAATTTCAAAACAACTACAATGAACCCTGTTGAGAGTAAGACTACAGATGAGTTGGGTAAAGATAAGGTCAATGAAACGGCTTTAGATGAACAGCAAAAGGATTTCCAAACTTTATTGCCTACAGAGACAGATTTCATTGAAGCCATAGGTTTAGAATCAGCTTGCAAAGTGCGTAGAGACTACTCTGTTTCCGACCCATTCCTACAGGCAGCAGCTGTAAGTGTATCCAGTGGTAGTACAATACTGGAGAAGTCGGTAAACACCATGACAGACACAGAGGCTCAAGCAATGATGTCAGCTGATGAATTTGAATCTCTCCTTCAGTCTAGTGGTATATTCCTTGACAATAGTGACATTACTGAGACACCACAAAGGCAGGCTAGTAAATACAAACCTTTCATAGGCAGCCACAGTAAAACTACCGACTTTGATCTCCTTCACTGCAGTGCTGGTACAGCTGATATTAATACTCAGACTGCAGGCGATCTTAACCTGTTTGAAAGTTACAGCTCAATAGATACTAACACACAGACTGGTGGGGAAATTGACTTCTTAGATCTTGTTATGACCAATATGGAGACACAGACACTTAATGATGATGATCTTATTGACCTTGGACTAACAGGTATTAGCTCTAGTACTGCCACACAGACCCTCGGTGTTGGTACTAGTGATACTGATTGGATGGGCTCTCCTAGTCACATGACACAGTATTGTACCTCCGACTGCACAGATAATTTAATACAAACAGATAAGCTATTCCATCCCATCGCTCAAGAAAACCAGTCCGAGACTAATGAACAACACTTGAACCAGTCTGCAGATCTGAAGAACTCTGACGACAAAGTGACTTCCCAAATGGAAACCCAGACAACTTGGATAGAGACCACAGAGCCGTACCTGCAAACTGAGACTCAAACACAGGTAGACCTGCAGGATACCGACTTGATTACCACCAACATGGAAACACAGACAACATTAGAGGACTTACAGCAGCTTTGTGACTGGTTTGACTGAAATTACCAATATATAATGAGCTTCTACCTGTTAAGAGTACACTTGTCCTATATGCAAACAGTGTAGGCCCTGATCAAAGGGCTCCTGTAGGAGCCCTCTGATCAGGGTCTGCACTGTTTGTCATTTTGCAATAAAATGTTAAAATCACACCTAAATATGTAAAATGGACTAGACTTAATTGGAAATTGGAATTGTCCATTCAAAGTTTCAAGGGCAAATGAGTTCAGTAACAAAGTATGGTAGATGCTGATAAGGTGTCAAACAGTTTAAGACCCTTACTATATGTTATGAAACAGGTCTATGCAGGTCAGTATCTGCTTGCAATTCAGTAAGTCTTGTTTTCTCATGGTTTCTTTTTACATCTAGGAAATTTTTTTTATACTTTACGAACACACTTTTTTCTCCAAGAATTATTGCAAACAGTGTGGAGCAAATTCACATACATGTATTCGACATTTTGACAAAAAAAAACATGACAAGTGACAAACAGCTTGAACCCAGATCAGACACCCCGTTACGCTGCGTCTGATCTGGATTCAAGCTGTTTGCAAGTGTAAGCCAAACAACAAACACAATTTTTGTCTCCCTTTGGGTGTTGTTGTAGAAAGGGAGTGTTGTAAATGCATATGTTACTTATTCTGCTGTTTCTAGTTTAACTGTTACTGTTATACCAGTGTGACTGTTATGGACACAACTGATTGATTGTTATAGATACAGCTGATACTAGTTTACTTGGCACTGGCATAGCTGGTTCATTGGTTTAACCCTTCCCCCAAAGAAGCACCTTTTAGCGCATTTAATTTATACCTCCTCTAAAGAAAGTAATTCCAATTTAATCAGTCAGGAGTATGTATAATAAGAAATAGTTTCCATATTCTAGCAGATGGAAGCTTAAAGCAGGCTGAAAGTAAAGCAGAATGTGCCTTAAGGCACATTCTGCTTTACTTTCAACCTGCTTTAAGTGGTCACTTATTTTCAAAACTAGAAACATGCTATGGAATAAAGGGTTAACAGGCACTGATACTACTGTGTGACTGGTTTGACTGATTTTAATATTGCTGTGTTTGAACTTTTGACTGTTATGGAAACAGTCATATAATTGATTAGACTGAACCTTTCATTCATAAGTTTACCTGTTACCCAGTATTAAGCCAACACAAAATAAAAAATGGGTGTGCTATATTTGTGGTTGCTTGATGCATGGTAAAAAATCATGCAGAAAGGAGCTTTGTGTATTATTTCAATCAAGCAATAACCCAATACACCATAGCCTGTTTCTAGTAATGAATATAGGTGTTCACTTAAAGCAGGTTGAAAGTCAAGCAGAATGCGCCCTAAGACGCATTCTGCTCTACTTTCAGCCTGCTTTAAGCTAGTCTACAAGGAAATACAAAATGTTTCTAATGATATTTATTTATGGCTGTATAAATTGGAAATATTTTCTTTAGTTGATGAATAAATTAAAGGCGTAAAAAGGCATATTTATGGGGTAATGGGTTAAACAGTAATCTTCCCTGCCACATACTTCATTTAATGTATAATTCAATAATAAAATGCTTAACCCATAGCCTGTTTCCAAGTTTTAAAGACAGGTGACCACTTAAAGCAGGTTGAACGTAAAACAGAATGTACCTAACTCTGGTCATGCATAACCCAGTACTTCATAGATCCACACTTTCATTCATTCAATCTATTTCGCCACTGAAAAAAACCGGTAGTCACGAGACTGTATCTGAATATTTTCAATTTTCCAGCAAATGGTAACTTTAAGCAGAATGCACCTTAAGGCACATTCTGCTGTACATTGAACCTGCTTTAAATGGTCACCTGTCTTCAAATATATAAACAGGCTATGGGGTAAAGCAGCAAATTGTCTTGTGGTAGCCGCATATTACGTTAATTCAATGAATCCTTACAACAGGTATACTCATCTTTTACAAACAGTTTATACAATGTACCTGTGAAGAGTGAAGTTATTTGCGCTAGACAAAAAGTGCAGCCCCAGATCAGAGGGCTCCTATCAGAAACCCTGTGATCAGGGTCTGCACCATTTGTCAATTTGAAATATATTTTGAATAACGCCCCTGGAATTGTTCATTTGAAGTTTCATGGGGCAATGAGTTAAAAGATGGTCGAGTAACCCATTATTCCATAAATATGCCTTTTTAAGCCTTTAATTTGCTCCCAAACTGAAGAAAATAGTTCCAATTTCTACAATTATGAATACGTATGATAAGAAATATGTTCTATTCTAGTGGATGGTAACTTAAAGCAGGCTGAAAGTAAAGAAGAATGCGCCTGAACTTAGGCGTAGTCTGGTTTACTTTCAACCTGCTTTAAGTGGTTGCCTGTCTTCAAAACTAGAAACAAGCTATGGGATAAAGGGTTAGGACAAGTTTTGATTTCAGTTGTTACTTGTATGTTTGTAGCTTTGCTGTTATACAGGGCTCCAGATAAGGGGAGTATTTCAAAAACTAAAATCTTCATTTCTGCAGTCAACCCTATGGTGTCACTACTCATTAGAATCGTCTCTTTGAGACGATTCTAATGAGTACATGTAGTGATACCATAGGATTTGGTGCTAAAATAAGTGAGAAAATGTTGGATTTGTTTAGTTTACTCCCTCTTATCTGGAGCCCTGTTATAGTTTCTTTATATTGTTATTTAGGAAAACAGTACATGTATTACTGGTGCTACTTATTGAAAGAACTAATAAAGCTCCAGATAAGAGGGAGTAAACTGAACAAATCCAACGTTTTCTCACTTAGTTCAGGACCAAATCCTATGGTGTAACTACTGATTAGAATCGTCTCAAAGAGACGATTCTAATGAGTAGTTACACCATAGGGTTTAATGCAGAAATAAAGATTTTAGATTTTGAAATACTCCCCTTATCTGGAGCTCTGCTAAAGTGTTGAAAACAATATTAAAAGAATAAACAAAGAGATAGACTTATTTGTTTTCTGAGACCTACATGGATTATTTTATGTAAATGCATAAAGTTCAAATCTTTCATTCTGTCTTAACCCTTTTACCCATTACCCCATAAATAAATCTTTTTACGCCTTTAATTAATTCCTCTACTGAAGAAAATAATTTGAATTTATCCTGTTACAAAAAAGAATCATAAGTAATATTTTCAATATTCTAGCAGATAATAGCTTAAAGCAGGCTGAAAGTAAAGCAGAATTCGCCTTAAGGCGCATTCTGCTTTACTTTCAACTTGCTTTAAGGTGTCACCTGTCTTCAAAACTAGAAACAAGCTGTGGGGTAATGGGTTAAAGGAAAATGGACAGCTTCGGGGAAGTCCATCTTACATTGTAGATATTGTACAAAGCCTGCTGTCATCTGGATGCATACAAGCATAACAAGAGCCGTATACAGCCCTAAATTGCTCACCTGGAACCGTTGATGAAAATGTAACATATCTTGGAAAGCTGAGAAATTATGACAATATGATTGTGCCAATTGCTGATGCTGAGTGCCAAATAGCTAAGCTCAGGGTACTGTGGTTTCAGAGAAGATTTTTAAAGTTTTTATTGAAAAATTTATTTTTAGCTCCTGTGACCTAGATATGCAACGGACCGGAACCATTTTAACTATTTTGGTAAAGTACCTCTAGAAGTTACACCATGCCAAATATCCAAGCTCTTGCCATATTAGTTGTAGAGAAGAAGAGGTTTGAAGATTTCACTATATAACTCTATGTAAATTTGTGACCCTCCGGGGCGGGCCATTTTTTACCCAAGGGACATAATTTGAACAATCTTGATAGAGGACCTGTAGATGGTGCTTTGTGCAAAATATCTAAGCTCAGGGTACTATGGTTTCAGAGAAGAAGATTTTTTTAAGTTTTTATTGAAAAAATCTATTTTTAGCTCCTGTGACCTAGATATGCAACGGACCGGAACCATTTGAACACTATTGGTAAAGTACCTCTAGAAGTAACACCATGCCAAATATCAAAGCTCTAACTATATAAGTTTCAGAGAAGAAGAGGTTTGAAGATTTCACTATATAACTCTATGTAAATTTGTGACCTAGATATGCAATGGATTGGAAATATTAGAACAAATTTCAAAGAGGACTATATAAGGATCATTCCTGCCAAGTTTGGTTAAAATCCATCCAGTAGTTTAGGAGATGTCGCTTTAAAGAAATTGTTGACGACAGAGGACGAATGGATGGCCATAGGACGATCAAAATAGCTCACCTTGGCACTTTGTGGCAGGTGAGCTAAACCAGATAATAAACTATCCAGGTGAGTCTTCACTCATTAGTTAGGAGTCTGCTATCTTTGCATACTTGTGAGAGGAATTGCTTGTCTTTATCCTAATTCTGATGTCATTTATACCATCACTTTACTTTTGAAAATCTTAGACACTTTGAAAAATTGCTAGCTATACTATTGATGTAAATTTCTGTTTACTTTATTGCGGCTCTGCTTTAACCCATTACTCCATGGATACACGTTTTAACACATTTAATTTATTCTTTCACTGAAGAAAATAGTTCCACTAACTTAATACAGTCATTAATATGTACCGTCAGAAATATTTTCTATATCCTAAGAGATGATAGCTTAAAGCAGACTGAAAGTAAAGCAGAATGCGCCTTAAGGTGCATTCTGCTTAACTTTCAACCTGCTTTTAAGTGGTCACCTGTCTTCAAAATTAGAAACAGGCTATGGGATATTGTTGATCAACCTGTAGGGCTGCAGACAAAAATTCACATTGCTCTCTAAAAGAGCATGGCAGAAACATCAATGGCCATCTCTATGAGGAATAAATAATTGTGCTAAAAAATAATTATTAATGGCGGAAATGGGTCAAATGAAAACAAAAATCATATCTGAGAAATTGGCATTTATTCAAATGACAACACTGTTTCAAACATACATTGGTATGCAGTACATACATTTGATAACTTTATACAGTAAAGGCCCTCTATTGAATAAAAGACAGGTGACAGTTTAAGGCAAGATGAACGTAAAACAGAAAACTCCAAAAGGAGCTTTCTGTTTTATGATCATCTTGCTTTAAGAGATATCCTGCCTTAAACACATGATAATTAACACAATTGAGTTGTTTTAATAGAGGTGTTACTATACAAATGTCAACGAAAAAAGAGAAAATAGGCCTAACCTGGTTCCACTTTATACAGTCATGACTATGCACTATCATCATCATATATTGAAGCAGATGCTTTAAGGAGCATTCTGCTTTACTTTCAATCTGCTCTTTAAGCAACCATCTGTCTTCAATACTGTAAACAAGCTATGAGGAAAGGGTAAAATGTTGGTCTTTGAAACCCCAGAAACCTACATGAAACTGTCAGGATCTAAACTGTTTCATACTTGTATTGTTCGCAAAAAAAAATTTGGGCCTGAGTTGTGATCCAAATTGTTTGCAAAAGCTATTACTGTCAAATTTCAATATCTCGAACTTTCTTAACCCTTTCCCCAATAGAAGCGACTTTTAGCGTATTTAATTTATTCCTCCGCCGAAGAAAATAGTTCCAGTTCATACCCTCATGAACAATGACCATTACAAATATTTTATATAGCCTAGCAGATTTTAGCTTAAAGCAGGCTGAAAGTAAAGCAGAATGTGCCTTAAGGCACATTCTGCTTTACTTTCAACCTGCTTTAAGAAGTCACCCGTCTTCAAAACTAGAAGCAGGCTATGAGGTAAAGGGTGAAAGGAATTGTTTGGATCTAGTCAGAACACTGCAGTTTATGGTTAAACCCTTTCCTCCACTGCTACCAGTTCAAAGCACATAAGGCAGCTAACTGACAAAAGAACAAGATGTGTTTGTGAAACACTATGGCCCCTGATGTGACAATGACCTCTACATGACCTTGACCTTTGTCTGACCTGACCCAACTTGTACTGAACTCAATAGGCTTCTTGAGTTGATTACATGTGCCAAATATGAAGTCTCTATCACATGTAGTTCCAGAGTTATGGCCAATGTTGAAATGATCTCAAAATGACCTTGACCTTTTTCTGACATGACCAAACTTGCACTGAGGTCAAGAGTTTCTTGCGTTGAATACACATACCAAATATGAAGTTTCTATCACATGTAGTTCTAAAGTAATGGCCAATTTTAAATTTACCCTATTTGACCTCTAAATGAACTTTACCTTGGCACACATGACACAAGTTGTACCAAGCGCAGAAGCTTCTAAAGTTGAGTACACAAGCCAAATATACAATCTCTATCAAATGCAGTTCCAAAGTTATGTCCAATGCTATATTCACCCTATTTTATCTGTAATGACCTTGACCTTTGTAGGACATGACCCAAGTTGTACTGAGCTCAAGAGCTTCTTGAGGTGAGTACACATACCAAATATAAAGTCTCTATCACATGTTGTTCCAAATTTGTGGCCGAGGTTAAAGTTGTGGACAGACAAACGGACAGGCCAAAAAACATTTTGCCCAAACAATTAGTGCGGGGGCATAAAAATGAAAGTAAAGCAGAAAGCTCCTACAGAACAATCCATGAATCCTTATTTGGGTGCTATGGAGTGCACTTACCAATACAATTTAAAGGCGTCCTATGGCACTTAAGTGTAGAAAAGGAGTAAAGGCGTTTATGGAGTTTATACAGGAGAAACAGGTTAAAACAAGATCAGCCAATGTAAATGATTAGACTAGGGTGCAGTTGAATAAAGGTGGCAGCATAAAGCAAGACGATAGTAAACCAGAAAGCTCCTATATGAGTTTGCTGCTTTTCATTCAGCTTACTCGATGCAGTCACTTGCCTTAACCCATTCAACCCAAGTATATGTATCCTTTACAAACAGTGAGCCTATGAAGAGTGCACTTGTCCTATTCAAGCAATTCTATCAGGGTCTGCTCTATCTGTCATTTTAGAATATATTGTAAAAAACGCCCATAAATATTCGATGATGGACTTATTTGAAAATTGGCATTTTCCATTTGAAGTTTCAGGGGTGAACAATTGTGATGTAAACACAGCTTGAAATACAGTCGCACTTCGATATCTCGAACTCACCGATATTTAAACACATGAACTACATTATTTCATGTTCGGTTAAGTCGAACATACCCGTAGCTCAAAGTTAAAGCGTGGCTAAGACACGTTTTAACTTTGAACTACGGGTATGTTCAACATAATTGAGTTCGAGATATCGAAGTTCAACTGTAGGTAATTTGAACCTCTGGCTATGGAGTAAAGGTTTATGGCTAGATCAGCTGATGTACATGACCATGAGTAGATACAATGTTTCTTGTCGGTTTTTTGTCATCACAAGCAAATAAGGTCATCATCTTCTTCTGTTGCTTTCTGTTTCTTGGCTACAGGTGCATCATCGGCATTGACTTCATCATCACTGAGTTTTCTTTTGTTTGTCTGCACTATCAGATTGTACATATAGTTTTCTTCTTCATCAGATTGTTCAACAATCATCAGTTCCTCTTCATCAATTTCTGAAACAATGTTTGGAAGTTCTTTATACCATTCCTTCATAGACATACATTTTTACGCTTTGAATTTACTTCTCCACTGAACAAAATAATTCAAATCAATCATGAATATGTACCAGAACAAAAAGTTTTCTATATTGTAGCAGATGGAACCTTAAAGCAGGCAGAAAGTAAAGCAGATTGTGCCATAACAGGCTATTGGGTAAAGGGTTATGCCAAGCTATCAGCACATGTACACTAAAACTTATGAAAATTACTACCCTTAGACCGCTGAGCAAGACTTGGCCTACATTTGCAAACAGATTGAACCCAGATCAGATGCCACGGGATGTGGCGTCTGATCTGGGTTCAAACTGTTAATCACTTGTCTTTATGTTTCTTCTGTCAAAATGTTCAATATGTAACTTTAGAAAAAACAGCAGACAACAATTTTAAGCAATCAATATTGAAAGTGTTAGACAAAATTGTGTTGTTTGGGGAACAGCTGTAAGCATTGTTGTAAGGAGGGAATCGTTGCTGGGAGGGCTGTTGAGGAAGGGAGCAGTGTACAGCGCTCCCTCTCTACAACGACACCCAATGAGAGACAAACATTGTGTGCGTTGTTCGGAGGGAGTCGTTATAGGGAGGGAAAATTAAGACTTTCCTTACATTTGCAAACAGCTTGAATCCAGATCAGACGCCACGTAACATGGCTTCTGATCTGGATTCAAGCTGTTTGTCACTCGTCATTATATTCATTCTATGAAATTGTCCATTTATATGTAACTTTGAGAACAAGAGCCCCATGGGGCATATTCGCTCACCTGAGAATAACTGGAAAAATGGAGATATTGAGTTATGTCCAGGACTGACCTAGATATGCAACAGACCGTAACAATTTGAACAAAATTTGTAAAGTATATTTAAAAGTGTCACCATACAGAATATAAAAGCTCTGGCCATATTAGAGTCAGAGAAGAGGACGTTTGAAATTTTCTCTATATAACTCTATGCAAAAAAACTGACCCCGGGGCGGGGCCAATTTTGACCCTAGGGGCATAATTTGAACAAACTTAATAGAGGACCTGTAGTCGATGATATGTGCCATATGTCTAAGCTCTGGCCCTTGTAGTTTTAGACAAGAAGATTTTTTAAGTTTTCACTGAAAAAAATCTATTTTTAGCTCCTGTGACCTAGTTATGCAACGGACCAGAACCATTTGTACAATTTTGGTATAGGACATCTAGAAGTGTAACTATGCCATATTATCAAAGCTCTGGCCATATTAGTTTCAGAGAAGAAGACGTTTGAAAAGTTCACTATATAACTCTATGTAAAACTGAGACCCCCGGGGCGGGGCCAATTTTGACCCCAGGGGCATAATTTGAACAAACTTGATAGAGGACCTGTAGATGATGCTATGTGCCAAATATCTAAGCTCTGGCCCTTGCAGTTTTTGAAAAGAAGATTTTTTAAGATTTCCTTATTTTTTCACTTTGGTTGCCATGGCAACTAGAGTTCTGCATTGTTTTTAATTCTTTGAACAAATTTGAAAGAGCTTGACCCAAAGAACATTTCTGTCAAGTTTGGTTGAATTCTGTCAAGCGGTATAGGAGGAGATGTCATTTGAAGCAATTGTTAACGACGACGCACAACGCACGACGGACGACGACGGACACAGGGCCATCCCAATAGCTCACCTTGAGCCTTTGGCTCAGGTTGAGCTAAAAACAGTAGACGACAAATTTAAGCAGACGGTATTGCAGCCATGAAAAGGTTGGACATAAATGTCTTGTTTGGGGGCCAGCGGTAAGGGTCGTTGTAAGGAGACAGTCGTTGTTGGGAGGGCCGTTGTAGAGAGGGAGCGCTGTATTACCATTTACTGCTGGTGTACAGGTATCCTGATCAGAACTGGAGGTTGGCTTGTCAGCTGGGGTCTCTGCCTCAGCCTGAGCCTGAAGCTCAGACACATCACCTACTATAGTAAACTCCTGCTCCTCTTCAAACTTCTCCCTGGTCAATACAAACAAAATTACAGGTTCAACTTTGTATTAAAATGGTCTTAACTCATTACCCCATAAGTATGCCTTTTTACGCCTTAATTAATTCCTCTTCTGAAGAAAACAATTCCAATTTATACTGTCACAAATAAAAATCATAAGAAACGTTTTCTATACTCTAGCAGGTAATAGCTTAAAGCAGGCTGAAAGTAAAGCAAAATGCGCCTTAAGGCGCATTCTGCTTTACTTTCAACCTGCTTTATGTGGTCACCTATCTTCAAAACTTGAAACAGGCTATGGGGATATGGGTTAACCCTTTCAACCCTGAAACATTTGATGGACAGTTCCAATTTCCAAAATTTTAAGTCTTGTCAATTTAAGACTATTTAGGTTTGATCCTGTCAGTTCAGGTTTTAGTCTGCATTCTAAGTACAGTCAAACTTTGAAATATCGAACTCTGAAAGCTGGGACACAGTCGATTTCTTGAACTCATATTGTTCTACCTCTGTATTCTCGAACACTGAAAGCTCAAATTCTCGAACTGATGTGCAGTCCCAGTGAAGCAGTTTGTTTTTCACACCTTATGCTCAAACTGTCAACACGATCAGTCGGCATTGTTTCGGTCCCATTGTTTCATGTTTTCACGAATGTATCAGTGTGTGTTTGCTTAAATTATTTGAAACGCATACACCTGAATCGCTTATTGATTAAAGCTGATCAAAATAAGAGCAAATAAAAACCATTTATAATATTAGAATAAGAGAGGTAAAAAACTTTGATGGTTATAAAAGGGAGATAACTTATTCTTCAGAAATCATAATGCACAGTGATGGACTATTTAAATATTTCTAAATGTTTTGTTTCAAGCAATAATAATGCAAGCAGTACGATTTTAAAACAACGTTTATACAAGTGGCCCCTTTGCTTTTAGTATAACAGGCGCGGATTTATTACTTATATTTTAATTCATGTGTATATAATAATTATTTCTGTGCTAGTTGTGCATTAGGTATATAATGACCATGAATGAAAACAATGGTAATTTCCGATGTATGTTTTTATTGCATATGTATAAACTAAGCAAGTTGCATAACATCGAACTATTTCTGCCTTTTGTAGGTCTATGTGAAAGATGTTAATGTTAGAGATGGAATTAGTCATCTGTCCAAGTATCGTGTTCAAAACAAACACGTTAATCTCATACAAATACGGATATACTCAACACAGCTGTGTGTCTTTACCGCAGTACAAAGTCTAACTTGAAACTTCCAACTACATACCACATGAATTTTGAACAACCCTTATCTCGAACGAATTTTAATGCCCCTAAGTAGTTGGAGGTTTCAAAGTTCAACTGTACAATGTACATTGAAGCTTATGTACATGTACACAATAGTGATCGAGTTGGTAATCAGCCTTTATAACAATCTTAACCCTTTACCTCATAGCCTGTTTCTAGTTTTGAAGACAGGTGACCACTTAAAGCAGGTTGAAAGTAAAGCAGAATGTGCCTTAAGGCACATTCTGCTTTACTTTCAGCCTGCTTTAAGCTAAAATCTGCTAGGCTATATAAAATATTTGTAATGGTAATTGTTCATGAGGGTATAAACTGGAATTATTTTCTTCAGCGGAGGAATAAATTAAATACGCTAAAAGTCGCTTCTATGGAGGAAAGAGTTAAGAACTGTATTCTACTGGTTACTCCCTACTATCAATTGCTATGGTGACAATTACAGGGAGGTAAGAATTTATGCAGAATTTGACTACAAAGCATTAAAAAAAGCACAAAAATAAAAACAAGAATATAATTCACTCAGATATTCATAAAATCATAAAATATTTTGACCACAGAAAATACCATATACGGTAGTTGAAATGTTGCTTTAAAAACTCTTCAAAACTTTTAAGGTAAGAAAAAATCCTATCAATTTTGATGAGCTCAGGACAAAATTTGTTGGGAGATCTTTTGTAAATGAACCTGCCAGCCGGCCGCACAGATGGAGGGACTGTCAATGCAATACCATAAATTGATACTTCTCTCTTTTGACAGGGGTACAGAAAATCATCATATACAGGTAATTTTTCAAAAGACAGTGGAATAGTGGATATGAAACTTCGAGCAGATATAAACATGACAACATACTGATGCACCAGGATCACATTGAGGTTGTAGTTTTGGAGGAAGTCATCACACTTCAGCACTGTTTTGTTCTGGATGCCAAAAAAGTTCAACGTCTTGTCATTGTTATCTGTCAAATAAAACAAAATTCACTCAAGACTTGATTTTTCAAAAGTGTTAATTTAAACTTACCTGTGAATTTTAAGCATAAATTTAACTGGGCAAGGTTATAAAGCTTTTGAGCTGAGTCTAAAGTCATTCTCAAGAATTTGAAATGTCAGATTTGAGCCTAGGCTCAAATCTGAACAATCAAATGCTTGAGAATAAACTCAGACTCAGCTCAAACACTTTATAACCTTGGACCAAGAGCTTTTTTTTAACCCAAAGAATGTACACAAGCTCTCTGATCAAGGTCTTTACTGTTTGTCATTTTGCACTATGCTGATAAAACAACAAATATTAGTTAAAACTGATTAACCCATTACCCCATAGCCTGTTTCTAGTTTTGAAGATAGGTGACCAATTAAATCAGGTTGAAAGTAAAGCAGAATTTAAGGCGCATTCTACTTTACTTTCAGCCTGCTTTAAGCTAATATCTACTAGGGTATAAAAATAATTTCTTTTGGTACATATTCATGACTCTATAAATGGAGCTATTTTATTCAGTGGAGGAATAAATAAAAGGGGTAAATAGGCGTATTTATGGTGTAATGGGTTAAACAGACAGTAAAACCTCTCTATTACGACCACTAAACTGTATGAATTATGTGATGATTATGACAGGTGCCTGTTGAAAACAAGGTGAAAGTAAAACATAAAGTTTCTTTAGGATCTTTAAGTTTTACTTTCACCTTGCTTTTAAAGGCATACTAGCGTAATTCATGCACCAATACCGTTGAAGCGATTTTATAGGCACCAAGAACGATAACCATGAATCGCTTGTAGAGCTTAAAAAATATCTTGAATTCACTCCCGTTCTGATACTTCCGGTTTCATTATTTTTCGGTTCACAATTTCTGTACACAACTTAACAAAATGAAACGCCACTGGAACGGATGATTTGTGAAACCTGTCTTTCATACAACCAATTAGCCTTCTTTTAGTAGTTGTAATGGAGAGGTTTAACTGTAATTGGAGACTAGAACTGCCCATTTGCTATTTCAGGGACCAACATGTAAATTTAATGTTTTGACTAATGCAAGTGTGCATTACTGAAGTTAATATACAAGTAACAAGTTTATTTCAACTTGAAAGAGTTTGGGTTTCTGGGACTCAATATTTATAACAGTGCTCCCTCTCTACAACGATACCCAATGGGAGACAGAGATTGTGTGTGTTGTTTGGGGGGAGCTGTTTTAGGGAGGGGACATTATGACTTGGCTTACATTTGCAAACAGCCTCAATCCAGGTCAGACACTGTGTAATGTGGCGTCTGATCTGGACTCAAGCTGTTTGTCACTCGTCATTATATTTCTTCTGTCGAAATGTTCACTTAAATGTAATTTTGAGAGAAAAAACACAATAATTTTAAGCAAATGATATTGCAGCAGTAAAAGCGTTGAACACAATTGTCTTGTTTACAGAACTGCGAAAAGCCTTGATGTAAGGAGGGAGCTGTTGTTGGAAGGGCCCTTGTAGGGAGGGAGCACTGTACATTCATATATATGTATGTTAAACAAGGTACTTATCTGTAGTTTTCACAACCAATACAAATATTTTCTCATCTTGAATGTAATTGAGAAATTGTTAATCTCTTTATAAAACCCTTTATATACACCTTTTTACTGTTCTAATGATTAATACATGTTTATATTCATCATTTTGTAAGTAGAGGCAGTCTTAACCCTTTGAACCCTAGTCCCGCATATAGGCGTCATTTTCAAACAGTGTACATATGAATAGTACATTTGCCCTGTGCAAACAGTGAAGACCCAGATCATAGGGCTCCAAAAGGAGCCCTCTGATCAGGGTCTTCACTGTTTGTCATAATGCCAAACATTGACAAAAACAACCCTTAAAAGTCAGAAATGGACTGGACTAAATTGGAAACTGGAATTGTCTATTTAAAGTTTCAGGGAGGAAAGAGTTAACTTTTTCCTCCACTATAGATAGTAGTTCCATTTAATACATTGAAAATGCACAGTAACAATTATTTCTTATACCGGTATCCTAGCAGATGGTAGCCATCAGGCACATTATGTTTTACTTTCAAATTGCTTTAACACATTCAAACCCATAGGGACGAGTATACTCGTCATTTACAAATAGTATACCTGTCATGATTACCCTTGTACTATGCAAACAGTGTCAACCCTGATCAGGGTCTACATTGTTTGTCATTTTGAAATAAATTGTTAAATTCATCCCTAAATAGTCAGAAATGGACTAGACGTATTTTGAAATTGTCCATTAAAAGTTTTAGGGGTGAATGAGTTAAGTGGTCAGCTATGTTTAACACTAGAAACATGCTATGGGAAGAGTGGGTTAGGTGTTTCTGTGGTGGAAAGGGTTTATATGTTATCAAAGTGCTTATTGTCAATTACCTTCCGTTTCACCTTCTTCACTGGATATCAAAATTGTTCCTGAAATATATGAAAATAAATCACTTGTAGCCCATTGAGCCCAAGCAATGAGTATACTCGCCCTTCACAAACAGTGAATCTGTAAAATGTACACCAGTGATAGGCAAACAGTGTAGACTCCCTCTGATCAGGATCTGCACTGTTTGTCATTTTGCAATTAATTGTAAAATTAACCCTAAATTGTCATAAATGGACTACACTTAACTGGAAACATGAAATTTCCGTTTAATGTTTGGGGGTGAACTAGTTACTGTGTATGCCCGATTTGCCTGGATCGTCTAGCTTCACAGCTATAGACAGGCTTATGCACAAGCAATATGATCCCTGATGTGACCATGTCCTTTTAATGACCTTGCCCTTTGTCGGACATGACCTAAGTTATACTAGGCTTAATGGCTTATTGAGCAGAATACAAATGCCAAAAATAAAGTAGCTATTACACGTAGTTCCGCAGTCATGGCCAAGGTTTAAATTGTAGACAGACAGACCAAAACCAATATTAAAGCTCCTTCAGGTGCATAGAAAAGGAAATGTTATCATTCAATATATAACTGCCACTATACAGTAAACTCCTCTATAAGAATCACTAATAGAAGGCTAATTGATTGTATGAAAGACAGGTGGCAGCTTAAAGCAAGGTGAAAGTAAAACAGAAAGCTCCAAAAGGAGCTTTCTGTTTTACTTTCACTTTGCTGTAGGCAGTCACCTGCCCTTAAACACCTAATAGTTAATATTTAGCTGTGTTATAGAGTGGTTTTACTGTATTTTATTACTTGAACTAAAATATCTTGCAGTGTTGCACCTAGAGCGCGGGATTCCCGCAATATTTTTTATTTTGACCCTTAAAATTCATAACGGCGCGGGCGTAATTTTCGTCTTCCGTACCTTTGCTCTATTTACTATCCTTTCCGCCGATTTACTATCCTTCATTAATAAAGATAGACTGTGCGCGCGTGTATATACCAATGCAGTTAAATGGCTACGTAAAACCCGATAACCAGTCTTACAATTACAACTATCCTTTCCGCCGATTTACTATCCTTTATTAATAAAGGTAGACTGTGTGCGGGGGTATATGCCAATGCAGTTAAATGGCTACGGTAAAACCTGATAACCAGTCAAATTACGCATGACTTGACTTCACTTCTCGTCGGATTGGAGAGGAAAGAGCAGTCGAAACGCGAAGCGTCACACAACCTGATGAATGAAACCCCCATCTAAACAACGTGCTGATCAATCTCTTCCAACTTTGTATGTACCAAAACAATCATTACAAGTTATTTAGAAATAGACGAACATCAGTTTTCCCGTCGTGTAAAAGCCTTACTGGATTACCGAAAATCTACTAGACGCAGTAAACATGTTCAATATCGTAAACACTAATTCTATTTTAAAGGAAAGCCTATCATGTTTTTAAAGGCTTTTTTAGTGTGTCCCCGAAAAATTTCAAATGTCCCCCAAAAATTTTGACAGCGCGCCACCGTGTCCCCCAAAATTTTGGACCTAGGCACAACACTGTCTTGTCTTGGATACACTCATGCTTCGTCACTAAATTCTCCTTGATCATAAAATTTACAAAATGAAGGAAATCATTTAACAGGTCACCTAGCACAAACAGTAACCAGTCATTTGTTAGTTTTTTAATGAAATAAAACAGAACCCTTTCACCACTAAATTTGATCGTCTATCTTCACCCTTTTGTAAAACAAGGGCTACTATGGCCTTAAATCGCTCACCTGGTAACCATGTAACCATGTACACTGTGTGACCAAGTTTTTGACCGGGCATGACCCTCATTTTAACTTGACCTCGATTTCAATGAGACAAACATTTTGTTCAAGTTTCATGAAGATTCAATGAATTTTGTAGTCTCTAGAGTGTTAACGAGGTTTTTCGATGATTTGACCTAGTGACCTAGTTTTTGACAAGACATAAGCCACATTTGAACTTGACCTATATTTCATTGAGGCAAACCTTTTCATCAAGTTTTATGAAGATCAAATGAAATTTGTAGTCTCTAGAGTGTTAATAAGGTTTTTCAATGATTCGACCTAGTGACCTAGTTTTTGACTAGACATGACCCACATTTTAGCTTGACCTATATTTCATTGAGGCAAACATTTTGATGAAGTTTCATGAAGATCCAATGAAATTTGTAGTCGGACGGACGGACAAACGACGGACATCCAGCGATCCTAAAAAATATTGGCTGCTAAAACCTATAATAATTATAATAATTATTGTCCGCAATTTTATGACAAGTTCAAATTTCTGAATTTATTGTTGAAGATTTATTGATATGAGTGACAAACAGTTTGGATCTTGATCAGATGCAGTGTCACGCGGCTCCTGCTCTGGACCCATACTGTGTGTTAAGTCAACTTTAGTCGTCTATAGTGGTGAAAGGTTTAACCCTTTCTTCAAATAGACAATTCCTCTTTCCAATTTAGTCTAGTTCAATTTGACTATTTCGAGTTGTTTTTGTCAATGTATTACAACATCACAAAAAGTGTAGACCCTGATCAGATGATCAGGGTTTACACTTTTTTGCATAGGACAAGTATACTCCTCACAGGTACACTGTTTGCAAAAACGCATATATGTGTGACTAGGGTTCAAAGAGTTAAACCAATTCTTACCTTTCCCATTGTCAATTTCCACATCAGGTGCCACCATTCCAAGACCTGTTTTCAGCACCTGGTCAAAATAAAAACAAATTTTTTTTTCCCAGTTCAATAATAGGTGTATGTGGGTCAGAGATCCATCCCACTCTACACACAAAAAAACCACATTTTTAATCTAAAGAGATAAACAGTCAAATAAGTGTTAACCTACAGAGCCCTTGGGACAAGTATACAGTCGAATACCGTTACCTTGATATTGGATACGTCGATACTCCGCTTACGTCGATATTTTTCGCCGGTCCCGGCGAATTCCTTCTTTATCTATATAGTAAATCCCTCATTTGCTCGATATTGTTTCCTCGATATTATCGGTTACGTCGATGTAATTTTTCAGAACCAGAGAAATTTTCTCACCCTTACGTCGATATCTGCTTCACCGTGACCGCATATCGCACATTCGGCAAACATTGGATGGAGGTGCGAAAATAGCTCTCGGCCACCGTGACTGATTGTAGCACCAAATGTGTGAACATGTCCGAAATTGCACCAATCTGCACGAAAGATAATCCCATCTTAATTGCACTGGATCAATATTATTATTGAATTCCCGAATAACTTTGGTTACGAAGTTTGCGTAAATATTTTCGATGACGATTCTGTCAAACCTGGGTCAGTCAATTATGGCCGCGCTGTTTAAATCAGACTACAGAATTCTTTGTAGTGCAGACTGAAGGTGACGTACGGCGAATAAGTGTAGTGAGATCAAACAAAAGTTACATTTCATTTCTGATTTAGTTTTTATCTAAGTCAGTTCAAACACGCCGCTTCTGTTTGAAACGCCGAAATAATTCGCCGGCGTTTCGAAGTCGGACACACCCTTTTGAAAATTAAACATGTAAACAACTTACGCTTCCAGAGCGTCACCGGAAGTGTAAACAGTTCACTGTGTTGGTGTGATGAAATGTGTAAACCTAATTTTATGTTATAAAAATTGTGTTAGCACCCATGCGCTGGATGTTTATGCTGATGAAATCAGGTAGATCGACCAAATGTATTAAAATACGAAAATTGTTTACTCGCTCCCGCATATCATATCTAATAGATCTAGACGCGTAGATTCTCTACTTTTAAAAATACTGACCACCTTCATCTATTTGAAAATTATGAGTTGAAGATTTTGTCAGATTCTACTTGCCTACGCATTTATTTTTAATCACCAATCATATAACTCAATAAACACTAGGATCGAGTATAACGTTAAAACTTCGATATGACGATACAGATCTCAAATGAGCAACTCCCATTAGCTCGAACTTCGGATACGTCGATATTTTTTCACGGTCCGTTCAACTTCGAGGTAACGGTATTCGACTGTACTTAGCTTTTACAAACAGTGCGGTGATAATTTCAGATATCAGATGAATGAGTCCTAGGGATGCACATTCTGTAAAACAATGAGTCCTTGAGACAAATATTGAGTCCTTGGGGTGAAAAATTAACCCAATATTCCATAACTTATTTCTAGTTTTGAAGTCAGTTGATCACTTAAAGCAGGTTGAAAGTAAAGCAGAATGTGCCTTAAGGCACATTCTGCTTTACTTTCAACCTGCTTTAAGCTACAATTTTCTTAAGAGTTTATTGGTTAATAAAGGCCAGAAAAGCTATGGGTCCATGGGACTCGCAACTCTTTAAATAATGAGTCCCTGGCAAATTTAGTGAGTATAGGAATCGGGATGCAAAGGTAAAATTATCACTGACAGTGTACCTGTAAAAGTATGCATACTCCATATGAACTTAAATGGAAAATGGGACCGCCTAATTGAAGTTTCAGGGGCGAATAAGTTAATACTTTCCTTCATAGAAACCCTTGGTCCTGATTAAGAGCTAGTCATAGCAAACTGATTGTGACAGATGACTTCTTACTGAGCAGAATTAGGGTAAAGCAGAAAGTAATGACCAGTTTAGAACACTGAATAAACTATAAAGGAAATGATCATCCCTCCTTGTTTCTATTTATTGAACTTCTTTAATAATACATCAACCCATTACTCCACAAACAAACTTTTTTATGCCTTGAGTTTATTCCTCCACTAGAGAAAATAGTTCTACTTACTTCATACAGTCATGAATATGCGCCATAAGAAATAGTTTATATATCCTCGCATGTGGTAGCTTAAAGTAGACTGGAAGTAAAGCAGAATGCACCTCAATCTGCTTTAAGTCAGGTCACATGTCTTCAAAAATAGAAAGATGCTATGAAGTAATGGGTAAATACAAGTTTCTCTGTAAGCTTCAAAAGTCAAGGTTTGACATACCTTCTCCTCCAAGCATTTCACTGTTATTTTGTGAGTATTCAGAAGCACAGTGACCTCCGGCTTCAAGGCACATACATAGCACTTAGGGTTGGGCTTGTCTAGAGCACAGGGAACCAACAGCCTCTTTCTCGGGTTTGGTTGTCGATTCAGGTAGGTCTAAAACAAGAGTTCACAAACAGTTATTTTCTCTGACTTAGCCCATTGAACCCCAGTGATGAGTATACTCGTCCTTTACAAACTGTGTACCTGTGAAGAGTAACACTTGTCCTATGCAAACAATAGAGACCCAGATCAGAGGGCTCCTAAAGTGGTGAATGAATTAACACACATACACAATGACTTGTTCTTTCCCAACAGACAAGTGTGTACTCCAACAACTGACAACCATGGCAAAAAATGTGGAGTAACTCACCGCCTTATCAGACTCCTAGCTGTTAGACATTCAGATTAAGTAGATAGCATTTTCACACTTCAAATTTTCTACTTTATTGCATTGCACTTGATTATATTTCATACCCTGTTGGCAAAAATTATTACTTAAATGGTGGGAACCCAGAACAATTTTGCACAGGTAAGCTGCAAACAAAGGAAATAGGAAGCAACTGGTTGTTGTTGCATTTAAGTAAGATTTATTAGTACATCCAGGTATTTTAACCCATTACCCCATAAATACGCCTTTTTAGGCCTCTTATCTATTCATCCACTGAAAAACATAGTTCCATTTAATATAGTTAAAGAATATGTATCAAAAGAAATATTTTCTTTTTTCTTGCTGATAGTAGCTTAAAGCAGGCTGAAAGAAAAACAGAATGTGCCTTAATGCACATTCTGTTTTACTTTCAACCTGCTTTAAGCGGTCACCTGTCTTCCAAACTAGCAACAGGCTATGGGATAATGGGTTAACAATGCATCATTTTATCCTTTGTGGTCACAGGCAGCAGCAGTCAATTATAGTCGAGACGAAAGAGGAAGAATCTTATATACATAACTGGATTACTAAATGCTTACATCACAGTCTGCCTTCATCTCGAGCCCTGGAATTGTGTACTTACAGCTTTACAATCCTCTATCTGTCCACTGAGGATCTTGAGTCCCTCCATGACAATCACTGCAGCTATGATAGCATTGGTCGTCGCTATTGCAGGTATTATGTTCCCAGCCATAGCTGAAATAATAGCAGTCAAATATGTGTCAGTAAACACACAATGAAGAACAATGGAGAACTCCAAATACACAGCTCTATGACAAGGAATTCTGCAATAACAAAGAAGCAAACATGAGACTAAGGTATTGCAATTAGATCCAGTTTTATTCATAACCCATAGCCTATTTCTAGTTTTGAAGACAGGTGATTAATTAAAACAGGTTGAAAGTAAAGGAGCAATCTGTTTCACTTTCTACCTGCTTTAACCCATTAACCAAAAGCATGTTTCTAGATTTGAATGACCATTTAAAGCATGTTGAAAGTAAAGCAGAATGTGCCTTAAGGCACATTATGCTTTACTTCCAGCCTGCTTTAAGCCACTATCTTCTAGAATATAAAAAATATTTCTTATGGTGTATATTGTTGATTGTATAAACTGGAAATATTAGGAACATATTAAGAGGCGTAAAAAGGTGTATTTATGGGATAATGGGTTAAGCTAAAGTCTGGAAAGACACTGGATATTCCCTCTCTTTTTCATGTTTAGGACTTCCTAGGTGGAGGGCTACTTTCTGTAGTGCAGAAATAACTAAAACAAGAGGGAAATGGTGGACCTGGTATCGCTCACCTGAGAAATCATTCCTTTTGGTTTTACCCATAACCAAAATTATCCAAGGATGTATAGCCATATCATACTATATAGTTTTTCAAAGTTTCATTCCAATTTATAGACAATACACTATAAGTGTTGTTAAAATATTGCCTTTTCTCGCATTTCTGACTACATCAAGGGAGATAATTCTTGATCTTATGGTCCCATTTCACCTAAATTAATCTAATTGAATAATAGCTTACAATATCTTTTCCATAACTTGAGGTAGTAACCCACTTACAACCTGACATGACTCATATTCACGCTTGACTTGATTGTTGTCAAGATAATCATTTGTAACAAGTATGATCTACATTGGTGGACTGAAGGAATTCACAAGGTTTTTCTATCATTTGACCAAGTGACCTACTTTTTTAACTTGCTCTAGATTTTGTCAAGATGACAGTTCTGAGCAACTAATTAAATAATATTTCGTCCACATATCACTATGCTATATTAACCCAATACCCCATAGCTTGATTCTAGTTTTGAAAATAGATGACTACTTAAAGCAGGTTGAAAGTAAAGCAGAATGCGCCTTAAGGCGCATTCTGCTTTACTTTCAGCCTGCTTTAAGCTATCATCTGCTAGAATAGAGAAAATATTTCTTACCATACATATTCATAACTGTATAAATTGGAACTATTTTCTACAGTGGAGGAATGAATTTAAGGCGTAAAAGGCATATTTATGGGGTAATGGTTTAATATTCTAGCATGTTACTACTAGACCACTGTCCGTCACCGAGCTATTGAAGCATTTCAATATATATTATTATTATTAAGGGCTACTTACATTTAATATCAAATTTGGTTTTCATTGCTATACCAAATATATGGGCCCTAATGTTGGCAGCACAGACCACAAAGTCCATTGCCTTGTCATCATCTTTGTCCCACACTAGCATCCCTCCATCGCCCTGTTTGTGCAGCTCCTCTTTCAGAGTAGACAGACATGTAGAAAGAACGTCGGCACACTCTTGTACAGGCCACAGTCTCTGGTCTCTCATACTGCTAGTACTTCCACTACCGTTCTCTACTGTAACCAGTAAACCATACACATACAATAACATACAGACATGTAGAGAGAATGTCAGCACACTCTTGTACTGGCCACAGTCTCTGGTCTCTCATACTGCTGGTACCTCCACTACCGTTCTCCACTGTAACCAGTAAACAAGACACATACAATAACATACAGACATGTTGAGAGAATGTCAGCACACTCTTGTACGGGCCACAGTCTCTGGTCTCTCATACTGCTGGTACCTCCACTACCGTTCTCTACTGTAACCAGTAAACCATATTATAAGCATAACAAAAATTTAAACACATGTATACAGTACAGACCTTCCATTAATATGAAGGCTTGTTTTTAGTGTTTAACCCATTACCCCATAGCCTGTTTCTAGTTTTGAAAATAGGTGACCACTTAAAGCAGGTTGAAAGTAAAGCAGAATGCGCCTTAGGGCGCATTCTGCTTTACTTTCAGCCTGCTTTAACCCTTTCCCCCATGGAAGCGCCTTTTAGCACACTTAATTTATTCATCCACTGAAGAAAATTGTTCCAATTTTACAGTCATAAACATGTTCCAAAATTATTTTTTTCTATATCTTAGTAGATAGAAGCTTAAAGCAGGCTGAAAGTAAAGCAGAATGCGCCTTAAGGCGCATTTTACTTTACTTTTAGCCTGCTTTAAGTAGTCACCTATTTTCAAAACTAGAAATTGGCTATGGGGTAAAGGGTTAAGCTATTATCTGCTAGAATATAGAAAATATTTCTAATGATATATCTTCCTGGCTGTATAATTTTGAGCTATTTTCTTCAGTGGAGGAATAAATTATAGGCGTAAAAAGGCGTATTTATGGGGTAATGGGTTAATTCATCAATTTCTTAAAACAATTAGAAAGCAAAGCAAAGAGCTCCTACTAGAGTTTTATGCTTCATGACTTTCTTCATGATCACTTAACCCATTACCCGAGTAATGCGCCTTTTTATGCATTTAATTTATTCCCCCACTGAAGAAAATGGTTCCACTTTATGCATTTCTTCTATATCTCAGCAGTTGGTAGCTTACAGCAGCCATAAGAAAATGGTTCCACTTTCACCTGTCTTCAAAACTAGAACCAGTAATAGAGTAATAGGTTAACTCTTTCCTCCCTGAAACTTTAAATGGACAATTCCAGTTTCCAATTTAGTCTAGTCCATTTCTGACTTTTAAGGGTTGTTTATTGTCAATGTTTGGCATTATGACAAACAGTGAATACCCTGATCAGATGGCTCCTTTTGGGTCTTCACTGTTTGCATATGACAAGTGTACTATTCACATGTACACTGTTTGGAAAGGGTGTCTATATGCGGGACTAGGGTTCAAAGGGTTGATACAAGATTGACTGTACAACAATGATCAACTCAGTGCTAAGACATTTGAAAAGCAAACATCCTTTCTGTGAGGAGGCCAGTTATACCTGCACTTGGAAGGTTGTTCCAGTCTAGTGGAGTGGGAGCTCTTCTCTTCTTCCACAAAGCCTCCATAGAGAGCAAGTACTTAATATCATCTCGGAACATCTAAAGTCAAAATGACATGGCTTTTAGTACTCTGAAGTATTACTAGAGTCACAATCACATATGTATTTCAATAAGGAAGCATCACAATTATGGAAGCAAAAGACTTGTGACTGCTAACAATGCAGAAAGCTCCTGCAGGAGTTTTCTGCATTATCATACTACATTTAACAACCACCTGTATAACAGATTGATTATGGGCATTGCATTGACTGATCTCTTATAAATACAGGGTTGTTTGTATGTGATATGGCTTGACCTTTGTGGCTAGAACTTACTGCATTATCCTATTACTTTCAAACAGACTGCTAGGGTCTTACTAATCACATACAGTCAAACTTCGATATCTTGAACATGGTTAAATCAAACATACCCGTATTTCAAAGTTAAAGCGTGGCTTAGCCTCGTTTTAACTTTGAAATATAGGTATGTTACACTCAAAGGAGCATGAAACAATGCATTTCATGTGTCAAATTATCGGATAGTTCGAATTAAGCAAGTTCGAGATATCGAAGAAAGACTTATTTAACTTCTACGGGAGCTTTCTGTTTTACTTTCAGCCTACTTTAATCCATTACCCCATAAATATGCCTTTCCACACCTTTAATTTATTCATCCACTGAATAAAATAGTTCCACTTTAAACAGTCATGAATATATTTTTTTTTTTGTACCACAAGAAATATTTTCTATACATGTTAACTAGTCATTAATACCGTATATACCATAAGAATAATCCTAGAAGACGTTAACTTAAAGCAGGCTAAAAGTAAAGCAGAATGCACCAAGGTGCATTCTGCTTTACTTTTAACTTGCTTTAAAGCCAGAATGTCACCCAAATGTATGTTTAAATCGCGCAATTTCTTATATAAGAACATTTTCTATGTATTAAAACTAAGCGAAATCCGTTGTCAGGTGCCTGAAACATGCCCCCCTTTCTTTAAGAACCATACATAAATGTGCCGATTTCTTATCGAGATGGTTGGAAAAATAAGCTTTTTGTTTACATAACAAGTCTTCGTGTCGGCTTCCGAGAGTTTCCGCAAGGTCGAATAAGAGTCACGAGCAGAATAGTTCATAACCATTAACTCTTTCCAGTCGAATCACGCCAATATGCGTGATAAAAATATAGGCTTTGCAGTCGGGTCACGCCTGTGCGTTTGGTCTATGCGTGATGTAAACATGCTACTTTTAAGTGTTTATTTAGTTATCAAAAAAGTAGTTTACAGCCTTTTTGCTTAATATCCATTTAAATTATACTTAATAATATTCCATTCTGAAAAAAGATTTCCGAAATTTTGCTTTATAAACATGTAATTCACGTTTCCAAACTGCATGCTACAATTTGTGCGTAGACAATTGTGGTAAATGGTTCAACGCCGATCGGGAATGAATTTGGTGAAATGAGCTACCAAAAAGCAATTAAATATAAAGAATAATATTAGAACTTGAATAATAATTCATTTCTTACCCCGAAAATAGCTATTCCCGTGATGATTTACGGTTAAAACGGTTGAAAAGTCGTTCCCAATCCAACACTCCATTACGAAAGAACGGGTGGGGGAAATTATTTCGTATAAACTATGGCCTATTATAATCGTAAATTTCTGCGAAAATATCCGTGTAATGAACATTTTATATGAATGTAGATCGACAGTTAACTTCTTGAATTGTTTTTTCACCGATACACTATGAAAAATCCCATAAGAAAACAAAGAGATATGCCGAAATTGCAAAGCAGAATTTCTATGCACATTTCAACTAGCCCTATATGCCGTTCGGAATATTCGCAATTTTTGCATATGTGTATACGCGTGTTACAAGTAAATAAGATGGTTCATACGCGTCTTCTTTTTTTTCGTCGGTTTCACAAAGTATTATTTCTTTCTCTACTTTGTAAGACTGTGTTTTTAATAGGAGATATTGACATATAAAACGGCGTTAAAAATAGCGCTGTCATATTTTGAAATTGACTCGATCCAAAATGGCGGCGCGACAATGGTGGACATTATAATGTGGATATTTCGGGAAAGATTTACGTGTGAGAGAGAGACAACAAAGACAAAAAACAACTAACACACGCCGGGATCGAAGTCTTTCTTCATAAGACGCGATTCTGAATATGAATTATACAGTAAATAGACTGAGAAAACGATCCAAAATTGGACACTTGTTTATCAGCTACATCGGATTTGAAGGAAATTTTGAACTTTTTCGTCGAACCCGTTGCTGAATAAAATCTCTTAAAATACCAGACCAACGGATATTTCAGGTGATTGATTGGATCATTTATAGAATTTGATCATTTGGGGATGAATAGTCAACAAGTTATGTAAGTATTTGTCATAATAGCAATGCACCCAAATCTGTCTTCTACCAGTCTCTGCTACCCCCGCTATCGGCTATACGGTCTCGACTTCAAGCCACAAAACTAGTCTAAGGAGCAAAGAGTTAAGGTAACGGTGGATAAAACGTTATTCTTTCCCGTTTAAACGCAAACAAAACCCAAACGCATCGCAATAATACCAGGGTTTTCCCTAGGCATTGACAAATGGGGGACATTGTGTCCCCCAGGTTCCTTAGTTTGGGGGACAAAACTAATTTTGGGGGGTCACTTGTCTCGACACTGCTTTTTAACTTTCAAATAAAATTTTAGGACATCATGCATTTTCAGCTTTGCTGGTTGGTAGGTTACTCATTTTATAATTTAGGCTAATAGTTTACCCTTCCATCTCTCAATAAATCCTCTGAAAACCAGACACTTAGTTATTTATGAATAATCTAGAGATGTAAAGAGTGTTGGTTGCTTAATGCAGTGTGACAGTATTGCAGAAAACCACCTATTAAAAGACAAAGATTATGGTCTTCAGAGTTTCTTCTGTTTCATGTTTTAACACCTAACATTTTGTGATCACCGTGATGTATTTTCAAAGTTGCGTCAAATTTGACCCCCAGTAAAAATGTTTGAGGGACATTTTGTCAAAAAGGGGGTCATTGGCGCACATTTTGTGCGCCAGGGAAAACCCTGAATACGCATAAATGGACAACCTTTAGACAATTCATGTTAGTCTGAGTGGCAAACAGTTTGGTGCGTGATCAGACGCCGGGTTACCCAGCGTCTGATCTGCTCCAAACTGTTTGCAATTGAAATCATGGTTTTAGCGTTAACGCGTTTATTGGGAAAGAATAAAATTTTCTCCACTGTAAGCAAGGTAACATCGACTACATCGTCGTACACTTTCCTACTTGAGATAAGTATGGTTCCTGTGCAGCACGAGACTGCTGCACTAACTTTACTGATATTTTATTCTCTCCCAATAAACGCATTTGTATACAAAACTATTATTTCCATTGCAAACAGGTTGGAGCCAGGTCAGACGCCGGGTAACCCGGCGTTTGATCAGGCTCCAACCTATTTGCTACTCATATTAAAAAATAATAGTTAAAACTTCTAAAAGTAAATTTCCACAGTTACGTGCATTGTGTTTGCGTTTAAACGGGAAAGAAAATGTATTCTCTACTGTATACTGCTATCAATGTTTCTTGCTGGATGTAGGGAATACTCATCCCTTTTAAAGTTTAAGAATGTTCCAATCTAAAAATAACTCTGACAGGTCATAAGAAAACATCTTTACCGGGCGCAAGCCGAACGAACTCGGAAAATCTCCGTCATTGATCGGATGTCAACAAACCGATTTAAAAGTCGACCTTTTTCCATCAAATTCATGTGTCAGATTTATTGCCTCCATAATCATCGCGGATTACTTCTTTTTATATGTTTAGATTACGTATCTGCCTGAATATTCAGGTTTAAAAAATGTGCTAGTCTGGCTTACATACTGCCTTTAAGTGGTCCAGAAATTGAAGCAGGTTATGGTGTAAAGGGTTAATCCTTTCTCCCATAGCTTGTTTTCCCACTTGTCAGAGTGCAGATAACATTTCCTTCTCCCTTTCCTACGGGTGAAAGGGTTAAACAGCCACCTAATTGAAACACTTTTACACCCTTTTAAATAAAACAATGCTCTATTTCCCTCTTAAAAGTCATCATTCCTTCATAAATAAACAAAAATCTATGGATGGGGTAACAGCACACTCCTTTCTTGTTAAACTGCAACTTATGCCTTTATATATTCAATATTTTTACAATAAATATCCACTACCTTACCTGCAAAGTCCATTGATAATGAATAGTTCTAAGCTAATTTCTAGAAAATAGCGAAGGAAACAAATTCAAATACAAAAGTTTGATATATTGCTTATCTAAATCCATATCCTTTGCAAATGCAGGCATTAAACTGTATAATCTTACAGTAGAGAACAGTCAACTAGTATTACATGCTTACTTTATTGAATATCTTCTCGCCATCATATCCCACTTCCTGGGCCCAGGCCCTTGTTGACTTCCTCTGTATCCCTCCAGTGACCCCTTCTTTTGCCTCTGTCTCCAGAGACTTTTGACCAGCCTCGGCTGAAACAATATGGTTATCATTCTTTACAATTCAGTTATCCTGCATAAGGCATTTTCTATGAGGAATAGGCCATGCTTCCATAGGGAAATGTGTTAACTCATCCAGGCTTGAAACTTTTAATAAACAATTCTAATTTCCAACTAAGTCTAGTTCATTGTAGACTATTTAGGGCTGATTTTAACAATATATTGCAATATGACAAACAGTGCAGACCCTGATCATATATATGGGGGCTCATGCAGGAGCCCTCTGATCATTGTCTACACTGTTTGCGTTGAACAAGTACAGGTATACTGTCTGTTAATGATGAGTGTACCCGTGGCTAGGGTTGAATGTGTTAACAAGTTCCAAGTAATCAACACTAAACTATTTTACTTGCATTTCTATATATACTGCATTTCAAATTTTACAGTTTATATGTTACATATATTATTCCAATTTATGTATTGTTAGAATGACCTAATAGCAAACAATTCTGAGAGGCCAATGTTTGGTATGCAAGCGGTACAGTGATAATGTTTTACCTGCTAGTTCAGGGTCCTCTGTATCGGGGGAAACGTCTTGGTCAGGATCCTCCTCCCCAAACAGCTGACTAGGAAAAACAATATTACATATGTTCTTATCACATACAGTAAATGATTGCACACCTGCGACAGAGTATTTAACCCTTTACTCCATAGCCTGTTTCTAGTTTTAAAGACAGGTGATACAAGATACAAGAAACCTTATCTATAGTCGGGTGTTTACAAACATATTTTAACATTAAGCTAGAAGCTATTTATTGACTCAAACAAACAAATACCACTTAATTAAAGCAGGTTGAAAGTAAAGCAGAAAGCACCTTAGGGTGCATTCTGCTTCACTTTCAGCCTGCTTTAAGCTACCATATGCTAGGATATTTCTTATGGTACATATTCATGACTGTATAAAGTGGCACTAGTTTCTTCAGTGGAGGAATAAATTTAATGCATAAAACCCAATATCAAACATCTATGGAGTAAAGGGTTAAGTCAGACTGACCATTAAACATATATGCCCACTGGTCGTATGCTCGACCCTAAGTCCAAATTAGGTCAAGGTCAAATCAAGGTTCGTTGATAGGGGTGGACTCTGAATCATCATAGGCAACAACTGTATTCTTGTAATGTATGCAGTGTTGATGCTAGACAAAATGGTAAGTTATATTTAATCAAGAAATAGTCCTCGTTCTAAGTCCATATTAAGTCAAGGTCAAATTGAGGTTGGGTGAAATTGATTGGTTGAGAAAGATCCAAGGCAACATCTGTATAAGTATCCAAGCCTTCTAGTAAGTGGTGGTAATGCTAGATAAAATCTGGTTAACCACATAATCTGGTTAACCTCATAAGGATGCACACACATATGGACACATCAATCACTATAATTATGCTCCTGTATTTTTAATGGTACACCCAGGGAATGTTTTCATAGATCACTTACTTGAAGAGGTGTTTAGCCCAGACAACACAGTGTATAGGCTCTGAAGGCGTGTTTCGTATGGTACACCCGGGAAATGTTTTCTGAGGTGGTTTTGGTATACACTCATAGCATTCTGTAAGGCCCTGAAATCAGAACATCAAATCATGTTTGAAACTATTGTGAAACCTCCCTTCTGTGACCCAAATATAAGTCTTGTTGTTAATTGTCATGTCAGGTGACAAGCTAAATGCAGGACAAAGGTAATGCCATGTGCTTTTAAAAGATCTCTTTATTGACTTACAGACTGGACACTCAAGAGGCTTTTCCCTGTACTTTCAACATGCCGTTACTCCATGAATGCAACTTGAATTTATTCCTTCATTGAAGAAAATAGCGTCACTTCATAGTCATGAATATGCACCAAAAGAAATACCCAAGCAGATGGTAGCTTTTAGCAGGGTGAAAGTAAAGCAGAACACACCTAAAGATGCATTCTGCTTTACTTTCAACCTGCTTCAACTCCTATTCATCCCTGAGACTTCATTTGAGTTTCCATTTCCATTTGTGTCTGTATATGATGAGTATACTTGTTGCTGGGGTTAAGTTGTTACCTGTCTTCAAAACTAGAATCAGGCCATGAGGTTATGGGTTAATTTAAGAATTACTACTGACTGTATAAGTTGGATAACTATGACATTAGAACTAATGACTATGGAGGAAAGATATATACAGTAGAACTTCGATATCTCGAACTCAGTTAAGTTGAACATACCCGTATTTCAAAGTTAAAATGTGGCTTAGCCACGTTTTAACTTTGAAATACGGGTATGTTCAACTTAACCGAGTATAAAACAATGTAGTTCATGTGTTGAAATATCTATTAGTTCGAGTTAAGCGAGTTCGAGATATCGAAGTTGGACTGTAATATACACTGATGTGTCTCACCTTCTTGATTACTGTTACCTGGCCCAGGTAACCAGCTGTGCCACTCTCTATCAGGGGACGGTCAGCAGCAAGACACATCCGGTTAACATGGTTCCTCGCCGCTGATACACAAAACATTATACTACATTTAGTACAGTAAAACCTCCCTATTATGACCACTAAGAAAGGCCAATTGATTAATAAAAGACAGGTGACTGCTTAAAGCAAGACGAAAGTAAAACAGAAAGCTCCTGTAGGAGCTTTGTTTTACTTTCACCTTGCTTAACAAACATTTTGAGCCAGTTTCATCAAGATCAAATGAGATATGTAGCTTCTAGAGTATTAACAATGTATTTTCATGATTTGACAATAGTGACCTAGTTTATGACCCACATTCAAACCTGACCTAGATATCAATAAGGCAAACATTTTGACCAATTTTCATTCAGATCTAATGAGATTTGTATCCTCTAGAATGTTTACAAGATTTTTCTATGATTTAACCTAGTGACCTAGTTTTTGACTGGACATGATCGAATCAGATTCACATTTGAATTTGATCTAGAAATCAATGAGGCAAACATTTTGACCAAGTTTCATGAAGGTCTTATGAGATTTGTAAATTGTAGCCACTTGAGTGTTAAAAAGGTTTTTCTATGATTTGACCAAGTGACCTAGTTTTTGATCCGACATGACCCAAATTCGAACTTGACCTAGATTTCATCAAGACATTTGTAGCCGCTAGAGGGTTAACAAACAATTGTGGTTGGACGGACAGACTACTGTCATCCAGCGATCCTAAGAGGTCAACTTGGCACTACATGCCAGGTGAGCTAAAAAACAACCCTAATTAGTCAAAACTTAGACTATAATGGCCCACTTGAAGTTTCATGGTTATATGAGTTAAGCATCCACCTGTCAGAATGTTATAAATATTTCCTATCATATTATATCGGTAGTTCTTTATCAGACATGGTAGGACGATTCTAACATGACACACGTTTTGGTCACTATAAAAATAGAACAAGCTCGCAGTGGTATACCTGAGAAGTTTTACAATGCTCTTCCCTAACCCGCTCCTCCCGCGGTTAAATGATGTGACGTGATTCAGTCGAAAAACTGTATCCGCTGAGGAAACAAGAATGGAACATTTGATTTCCTTTCTAATGACTTTCTTTAAATCTGGTCATGTTAGAATCGAAATAATCTATGCTCTACTGTTGTTAAACGGTATTTTACAACAGTTGGGAGTTGTGGTGCGTAGGAATTGATGACGAGGGCAAGACCACAAATGCCTTCGTGGTCAATTCCTGCGCACCACAACTCCCAACCGTTGTCAAATACCATTTAACAACGGTAGAACATAGATTATTTCTTAAACAGCTATTTCTACTTGGAATTGTTTAAAGTGTCAAAAGGCTCTACTATGGAATAACAATAACCTTACCTCTGTTGTCTAAGGCATTCATCACTACATCAAACTTCTGGAAAAAGTCTATGTCATATTCGGAGCTGAAACAGTCATCAATTCTCATAAGATTTCTAATACAGCAAACTTTCAAAAAGAGACAATACTTAAGGGAGATCGACTTATCATCTTGTTTATAGAGGAATACGTACTCGGCATCTGGTCCGAAACTAAAGTGTTTACAAAGTAGTCAAGTTTGACTGAGCAAAAACCTAATACAGTCGATACTCAATAATTTGACTTACTTCAGTTCGAACATACCCATATTTCAAGGTTAAAAAGTGGTTTACCATGTTTTAGCTTTGATATACCAGTATGTTCGACTTAAGTGAGATCGATTGATCAAAATTCAAGTGTGAAATACTGGTATACGATTTTAAGTGAGTTGGAAGTATCGAGTTTTGACTGTAATTAACAAGGAATATATGTAAGTGTAAATACCTCATGACGTTGTCTTGATAGGCGACTATTTTAGCATCTGGATTAAAATTCAATGCACTTTCCTTTGCCACCTGAAATTATATATATACCTGTACGGTTAAACCTGTATACAGAGACCACACAGTAAAGAAACAGAGATTTCTTAACACTTTACTCCATACATTTGTAGATACACATTTTCACGCCATTATTTATTCCTCCATTGAAGAATATAGTTCAAATTGATACAGTCATAAATCAGAATATGTATCCTAAGAAATATTTTTTATATTCCAGCAGATGGTAGTTTAAAGCAGGTTGAAAGTAAAGCAGAATGTGCCTTTAGGCGCATTCTGCTTTACTTTCAACTTGCTTTAAAGAGACTCGCAACCGGATGGTGTACTTGTCAAAATAAGATTAAATACTCAAATAAAAGCAAATTTGTGGCATTATTTGGCTTCTGACATTAAAAAAAATATGATCAGTCCAAAAAAAGTCTCAAGAATCGTCACTGAATCTTATTTTATTTAGATATTTTCCATCGTTTTTCTATAGCGTTAGTAGACGGTATAGTTGTTGTTGCTTCTCTACACCGGCTCAGACATAAACCCGAGCCGAATAAAGACTATCAATCGCTACCAGTGAAGTACGTTAATTCGCTACCTTATAGATAGAGAGCGCCAGTAGCCGCGTGGTTAAAGGCGTTTCCTTTTTTTTCATGTTTGTCTCCGCATGGAGGGTCACGGGTTCAAATCCCACCAGAGCTTCTTCTTTTTTTTTTGTGGAAATGCATTTTTTAACAGAATTTATTATCCTAAACTAAATCTTACCCATTTATATAAGCATTGGACATATATTTACAAATTACTATTTTTAATGCTAAATCCGGTTGCGAGCCTCTTTAAGTGTTCATCTGTCTTCAAAACCAGCAACAGGCTATGGGTTAAAAGGCCCAGACAAATCACTGCTCACTGCAGGAAAACAACAAACACAGCTCCAGATTCAGGCAGCATTCAAATAATAGTCTCAACCAAACTCTATGTTTTAACTCATTCACCCCTGAAACATTTAATGGACAATTCCAGTTTCAAAATAAGTCTAGTCCAATTTTTAGTATTTAGGGTTGATTTTAACAATATATTTCAAAATAACAAACAGCATAGACCTTGATCTCTGATCAGGGTCTACAATATTTGCATTGGACAAGTGTAATCCTTACAGGTACACTGTTTGTAAATGACCAGTATACTCGTCGCTAGGGTTGAATGTGTTAACTACTCAAAATAATTGTTTAATTCACTGAACTACATATATTACACGTAAGTAGTTTAAGGTTTGAATTGCTTTCAGCATTTGGAAACAAATACTAGTAAACAGAAAATGTACCTGTGCTTTGGATTTGCCAACATGCTCCTTCCTGAACAAAAACTGCCTATTCAGATTGCTTACATCTATAGTGTCCAGGTCAATCTGTAAAAGTATAAAAGTAACGACATGTATTATACAAAATACTGTATATAATCATAATGTAATTTACTAAATTATTGATTATTCTAACACACTTAGTGCACGGCCCTATATAAACAAAGAAGGAACATATCTGTGTTTAAATTCTCAATAAAACATGCATGCGCTGTAAGGTACCGTATTTACCCAAACAGTTCGGACACAAAAAAATAATTTTAATTTTTGTTGTCCGAACACATAATAAATTATTTCAAGTTATTTTAGAGGGTGTCCGAATTCATTGTAATAGTAACAAATATTTCCTTGATGAAGTATTGTTTCCCCTCGTACTAATATCGCCGAACATCAAAACGAATCTTCGGCATCTTTAAACCACTGAAGTATACAAGCATGTGCGTATAGATGCTTTCATATGCTGCTGAAAGTTAGAACAAGCTGTCGGTAAAACGAAGTTACAATAAATATATACAAGATAATCACCTTGAATTCCAGCACATTCCGTGTATTTTTATGCAAGCCACTAAGCGCATTAGCGCACAATCAAACATAAGTCGGCGTTAGTTAAAGAATCCATGTTTTTGTTCATTTCGTAACACACACCTGCAGGGGGTGATTGACATTATTGAGTGTAGTTAGATAGTGAAAGTAGCGTTAAAAATAGTTTTCATACACACAACCCGATTTTTAATGCTCTACTCCGATATACGAAACTATCGACAGCTTCGCGTTCGCTATTCCAATGTCAGATAAACAGAAAGCTTGTGCATAAATTCTAAATGAAAAGAACATAGATCTAAATACTTATTTAGAACGATTCCTGAGAAATGTGTTTCATTATTGCCATTTAAAGATTTTCGGAAATCCGTTCTAAAGATAAAGGTAAATCATTAAAATTTGTGCGACGGTGTATTTCTATATTCCAATAGAGCAATGCTTTCATTTTTGTCACTAACATATGCCTTTTTCAACAACTTCTTTATAGTTAAGTTCCAATTTGCCTCTCTAGCTGTCCATTGCTTTGACTATGTGTGGGAGATGTTGTTCTCTTTAGCAAAATACTTAAAATTTCTGCTATTGAATGGCATGATATTGTCTGATATGAGTTCTTCACCATGAACTGCAAATATCACAAGTACCTGCTTCTGCATGTGCTGGGCTGTCTTTCCTGGCTGCTTTCTTATTTGGACGAACTTTGAGTAATAGTCACATACTATTAGATAGTCACAGTTTCTGTAGAAAAAAATATCAGCACCACACTTTTGCCATGCACGTTCTGGCACTTCATGTTATGAGCACTTTATTTGTAGATTGGGGTCACCAGTGCATGCTTCAAGTCATCTGGTATCTGGCCTAATTACAAATCATCATTCATTGTTTTGAAATCAACCAAAATGGTAGGTCGCTAAGACGCTTGTCAGAATGGCTCTCACTGTATATCATCTTTATTGTTCTTATCCACAGAATGTGACAAACAATGAAGGTACTGAAACAACTGTTGACATGTGACACGCTTTCATCCTGATCTTGTTCAATACTCCTATCACCGTCACCGCGTGTCATAACACCATGTTACTGTTACATATAGATCACTGCAGATGTGATAAAGGGTATATAAAGCTTGGTCTGAGCAAGACATGGTCACAGATTAAACAGGCAATATTTCTTGTCGGAAAATCAGTGATTTTGTTTTCGTTACAAGATTTGCCAAGTTCATTTTCCTATCTATATAGCTAGTGTTACTGCCATAATGCCTTTTTCAAGTATTAGCGGCAGGTGCGCGTCAGTGCAAGAGTTAAAAGGGGGATAAAACTTAAAAGCAATGAGAGGGAGACCTCAAGTGAGAAAATGAGAAATAAATAAAAGTATGATAAAGATTACTTTCGCAAATTCTTTCTTATTTTCGCATTTGGCAGCTGAGGCAGAAAGGATACCAAAGAAGTAAAGGAAACTAAATTAGCCTACCAAAATGGTGGAAGACATAGAGCCATTTACCACTACTGCCTGAGACCTGTTATCTAAAAAGCTTTTAATCCATGAGATACATGTAAGTATGGCCTCTAATGCCATAGTAGTGTACGAAAAAGTATGCCTTTTTGCTGATGACACAGCAATATATTTGACCTTCTCCATCTCTTCTCATTCTAAATTCCTACAAGAGGATCTCTGCCAACTCGAAAAGTGGGAGTCTGACTTGAATATGTTATTCAATCCATGGAAATGCCAGGTCATCCAAATTTCAAAAAGAAAGTCACCCATACCAACACAGTACACTTTACATGACACCACACTTGAAACCGTACCATAAGCAAAATACCTTGGTGTCACAATCTCGCAAGATCTCACATGGAACTCCCACATCGACAATGTCACACAGAAAGCAAACCAGACTCTATCATTTCTCAGACGAAACATCAAAGTACATTCACAAACTCTAAAATCAACAGCATTTAAGACACTAGTCAGGCCCCAGCTTGAGTACAGCGCTGCAGTTTGGTCACCGTACTCGGCTATCCTTATCGACCAGCTCGAGGCCGTACAAAGAAGAGCAGCTCGCTGGGCCATGCGCGACTATGGGCGCACATCTAGTGTCACCGACATGCATGGCTCCCTGGCGACGACTTGACTTAAGACGTATTGACCAGAGACTTTGCAATCCCATTACCAGATTATATAGTTCCCCCTCTTAGATCTTCTAGAAATTCTCATTCCCAAGCATTCCAGCAAATTTACTCCAAATTTGATTATCATAAGTTCTCATTCTTTCCCAGTACCATAGTCCACTGGAATGCTCTACCCCCTGATATTGTGACCTTACCCACCCCGAGTTCAGTCTGGCTGTCAGCCAGATTGAACACATTTCACCATAAACAACCTGATCTGTTTTTAACTCTGTTTTTAACATTTTTACTCATTCTCTCTTTTATGCTTTTATTTTTCTCCTTACTTATTTTCTGACAGTTGATGCGCGTCAAGTCTAGGTCCCCAGCAGGGGTTTGACTATTTGGAAGATAGATAGATAGATAGATAGATAGATAGAGGCCCTTAGTAAGATTAGAGGGTATAAGATGCTAAATTATCAGGGCTGTTTTTTTACTTTCAGTCCCATTTTTTGTTCCAAATTCGTCAGTCTTATTTCCTGTCTTTCGTTAAGTTCTCGGAGATTTGAATCTATTCTCTCAAGGGTTGGTGTTATTGTTTTGCAACTCTTGCATTTCCATTTGAAGTCGTCTACTTCGTCACCTACTATCAAAACACTGAATGCTTTCTTAGATAGCCCTGTACATATCATACAGAATTTTAATTCGCACCCCCCGCAGTTGGCAAAATTGCCTACATCTACTTGATTGTTACATCTTGAGCATTTCATCTGCTCTGGACTTTTAGTTAGGTCCTGTAATCTTTTTTTTGAAGCGTTCATTTGTGGGTCCCTAATAATTCTCCTGCTATTTGGAGTACTTGTTAACCATGGTGAAGCCATAGTTGTACGAGAGTCCAAGAAACGGGAAAATTAATTATTGTGCATAGGGTAGACTATTTGTGTGATGGCAGGGCAGTCCCTACAACATCACTAGTCTCTTAGGCCGCTTTCAATTATTTTCAGCAACCACTTTTTTGCAAGGGTTGAGTCAGGGTGAACACCATCCACCAGTGGCTGTGGGTTTAGAGAACACCTTGTCCTTGGTGGCACCTGGCCTCTTCTCCTATCTCTCCTACTCCTGACCAGGTCCTGATAGAATCTAGGAGAATTGTTTTTTAATTGATTATTTATTTCTCTGATTTTTTGATTCAGTGTTGCAACCAGGTCATGTAAGTCGGAGTCATTTATGGTTTGCCAATTTGGGTCCGGGCCTCCCCCCTTTGCCTATTCCATATCTGTGTAAAAATGGGTGGGATTTCCAGAATTCCTAATCCTAATCCTATATCTATTTTGTGTAGGTGTTTGAGTTTTACAGAATACAGAAACAGAAGGGGCAAAATTCCGCTAAGGAAGGGGCAAAATTCCGTGTATGAAATAACGGAAAGGGGCAAAAGTCCGTGTACGTAAACAGGGCTTCTATTTCTCCGGACTTTTCCTAAATCTTCGGATTTTTTTCTAGTAAATGATAGCTTCAGGGCTGCCATAAGTTGACATGAAAAATCCTAAGATTTCCAAAGTTGCATTTTTCAAGTGCGATTCTACGAGTCATACCTTTACCCCATAGCCTGTTTCTTATTTTATTGACAAGCTACTTCTTAAAGCAGGCTGAAAGTAAAGCAGAATTGGCCTTAATGCACATTCTGCTTTACTTTTAGCCTGCTTTAAGCTACCATGTACTGGAAAAAAAATCCGGAGATTTAGGAAAAATCCGGAGAAATGGCAGCCCTGTAGCTTAATGCGGGCTGAAAGTAAAGCAGAATGCGCCTTAAGGCTCATTCTGCTTTACTTCCAGCCTGCTTTAAGTGGTCACATGCCAACAAAACTAGAAATTGGCTATGTGGTAAAGGTACGATTCGAAAAATCGCACTTAAAAAATGCAAATTTGGAAATCTTAGGATTTTGCATTTCAACTTATGGCAGTCCTGCGTAAAATCAGGAAGGGGCAAAGTTCCGTGTTGCTGTTTTTGAGGAAGTGGCAAAAGGCCGGAGGGGCAAAAGCCGTTTACCGCAGCAAATGCATGAGTGCTTCAGCCTTAAAACTGTGACGGTGTGAGTATGGTGGCAACAAAATCATTATCAAAAACAAAGACCGGTGCAAGCAAAACATGAATTGTAACAATACCAACCGTTTCAATGTCAGTAAATCCAGTCAGAACCAGATTCTTAAGTAGTTCGCATCCAATGCCACCAGCCCCAACCACCAAAATTTTGGACTTTTTTACATTTTCTTGAACATTGTCTGCTAACACTCCATTCATGGAGGCCGCCATTTTCGATATATATAGTGTGGACAGGCATAAAACACGGACTCCTTCTATTTTAATTGAGAATTCGGGTCCCATCGCGGGTCTTTTAATTTCAATTTCTGTAAATTAATCTATTATTTTACAGTTAAGTATTTTTTCGCCTTAAATTCATTCCTCAACAGAAAAAAATAGTTCCACTTTAAAATCATTCATGAATGATGCACCATCAGAATGTTTTCTATTTCTAGGCAGAACCAAATGGTAGAATAAAGCAGGCTGAAAATAAAGCAGAATACATGTACTCCTTAAAGAGAGTGAAAACCGAATGGTGTATTTTCAAGAAAAAAGAAAATACTCAAATAAAAGCAAATGTGTAGCATTATCGTGCATATGGGATTGAAAATATGAGCAGTCTAAAAACATCCTCAAGAAAAGTCACCGAGTTGTCCACCACTGTTTCTACTATGTCCATGGATGGAGTAGATCTTTGTTTTAAACCTTGCTACAATAAAACAGACCATCAGATAAGTCGCAGTAGTGGTGTGATCTACACTAAGGCACATACACATTTTTGAGCATACATTACTGAACTTTCAACCTGCTTTGACCCATTACCACAAAGATACTCCTTTTTATGCCTTTAATTAATTTCTTCACTGAAGAAATTAGTTCCAATTTCAACTGTCACAAATTAAAATCATAAGAAATTTTTCTATATTTTAGCAGATAATAGCATAAAGCAGACTGAAAGTAAAGCAGAAAGCACCTTAAGGCACATTCTGCTTTACTTTCAACCTGCTTTAAGTGGTCACCTGTTTTCAAAATTAGAAACAGGCTATGGGGTAAAGGATTAAATCATTGACCTTTGAAGAGATATGGCCCAACAAAATTGAAATGCATCGGATATAAAAATGAAATATTAAATTCAGAAAAGAGAAGATAATTTATTGTGGACAAGGATAGGATTACAGACAGTTCTTGAATAGTACACATCTTTATGTCATCCTTTATCAGGGCGCAAATTTTCAATGTGTTACCTTTGACCATTTTGGAGATATCACCCAGAATATCTTTTTATTTTTTTTATTTTTTTTATTTTTTTTACGAAAATTGGAGATAATTCCATATTCGGATAAGACAGAGTTGTGGTTCCTGTGTACTGCACTTCCTTTTTGTGTCACCTGCGGAGGGCAGAGGTGACACTTGGAGATCACTACATTGTATTCCGGTGTCTGTCTGTCTGTCCATACGTGCCTACGAGAGGGTACTTATGTGGCTAAAATTTTTAGCCCCATAATTGAAAAACATTTACCTGGCCGTCTTTTATGACATTAACCTGGCCATTTATTGTGACATTAACCTGGCCAGTTGTGGGACATACCGGTAGGGTTAGCCTCCAGATCATTCTATTCCAAGTTAGTGCAAAAAGAATTTGTAAAACAATAGGAAATAGCCACATAAGTACCCTCTCTTAAGAACGTCCGTCCGTTCATCCACCCGTCTGTCTGTCACACTTTTTGCTTCATAACTCCTGTTCTTCTGCAGCTTTTAACATGAAACTTCATTTATGGACAAGTGAAAGTGTATTGCACAAAGGTCCTAACTCTTTCATCAATATTGTGAGAGTTATTCCCCTTTTTAACATTTTCTTTTCCTGTAGATTTCTTCTGTTATTCTGAAGATTTTGAAATGAAATTTCATTGATGGAAAGATATTGATGAGTGGAAGTGTCTTGTACAAGGTTGATAACTCTTGCATTAATGTGAGAGTTATGTCCCTTTGCCATATTTTCTATTTTCAGAAAATAACTTCTGTTCTTTAACTTCTACTAAATTATAAATGCTTTTCAGATGAAATTTCATTAGTTCAAAGAGTTTGATGAGTGGAAGTGTCTTGCACATGGTTAACAATTCTTGTAGTCTATTGCATCAATATCATGAGAATTTTTCCCTTTTACTGATGATTGCTGGCAGGTGACACATGTGTTCAGAGGAACACCCGACTATTTTGTTATATTGTATTGTTATTTGAAGTTATATTGGGATAACTTGAATCATTCAAGAGATATGTGTCAGACAATATTATAATGCAGTGGACATACAAGTGAACTTTTAAAATCAGAAAAGGGGAGATAATTTAGTTTTTGATCACAGTTTGTTCAGCATTTATCTGTTGTAACATATTTTACGTGACAGGTCTACATGAGTTAGACTACATAGTGAAACTTGCCCTTAGGGACCATTAACGGTAACCCATTACCCCATTGTCCATTTCTAATATTGAAAATAGACTTCCACTTAAAGCAGGTTGAAAGTAAAGCAGAATGTGCCTTATGGCACATTCTGCTTTACTTTCAGCCTGCTTTAAGCTACCATCTACTAGAAAATATTTCTTCTGAAAAATATTCATAATTGTATAATTTGGAACTAATTTATTCAGTGGAGGAATAAATTAAAGGTATAAAAAGGTATTTATGGGGTAATGGGTTAAGATATCATACAATGGCAGTTGCAGTTGTTGTTGTTATAGCAGCTTAGAGTACGTAGGTTTAATGTCTCCTCAGGTTTGTAAAGTTGCATTCTACTATCCCTTTCAATGACGATCAGTAACAGTCTATTTTAAATAGTTTATTGACTTTGTAGATAAAGCCTTCCCTCCCTACAACAACCCTCCCAACAACAAATCCCTCCTTACGACGACTTTTGCCGCAGTTCCATAAAAAGGACAATTATGTCTCATGCTTTTACTGCTGCAATATCTTCCCCTTAAATTTGTCGTCTGCTGTTTTTCTCAAGTCACATAACGGATATTTTGACAGGAAAAAAATAAATGACGAGTGAGAAACAGCATGAATCCAGATCAGACAGCGCAATTCTGGATCTGGATTCAAGCTGTTTGCAAATGTAGTCAATTTCCCTCTCTATAACGACTCCCTCCGAACAACGCACACATTTTTGTCTCCTATTGGGTGTCGTTGTAGAGAGGGAGCGCTGTATATTACATTAGTCGTGACCCACAATCTAACTCCTGCATATGACTTGCATGGACCTTCTTCCTTCATGTCCCAACTGTCTGAACTTGGTGACCATGGCAACATCATCATTGATACCTAGTTGCAACAGTTTAATTATTACTTAAGGGCTGAGGCTAAGTCATAGTTAAGAGTCACCTGCCTTAGACAAATTTTGGATCCAGATAAAACACTAAGTAATTTACCATTTCATCAGGATCTTAACTGCTTGACACTGACACTGACCCTATTTTGATAAGAAACAGAACATTTAGAACAATAGCAGACAACAGTTGTTGCAACTGAAAAAAATAACTTGAAAGAGTATTGTGATGGATAGGGCATATACAGTAAAACTTCTCTATTACGACCACTAAATTGTGTAAATAAGGTTTTAAGACAGCTGACTGCTTTAAGCAAGGTGACAGTAAAACAGAAAGCTCCTTTAGGAGCTTTCTGTTTTACTGTCACCTTGCTTTAAGCTGTCACCTGTCTGTTATACAATCAATTATCCTCTATTATAGTGGTCATAATAGAGAGGTTTTACTGCAATCTCAACATACAGATCTCTGAGTATATATATTCCATACATCGAAATGCGTTTCATCAATGCTATTGTTAATCAGACAATGGTGCGTAATTATACGATAGGTTTACCATGTTTCATGAAACATGACATTGATACATAATTATGGGCGTTTAATTTAGCCCCTTGGATCTCAGAATGGCCAATATTAAACAAACCAAAATAAAAAAAAGATCTTTAAGCACAAAATGGCTAAATTATGACGACGCCAATTATTCCCAAAGTACGGTACTGGTTCAAAAATAATAACAAACAATTTTCTTTCTTTAAATAACTATCTATTTCCATCTATCACAGGCAACAAATTGAAAAATGATAAGTATGAATAAAACATGGCAAAAGACAAAGGTAGACAGTTAGAGTGAAAAGATCTAGCCATGAATCCCATGAATCTATAATTGACTTAACCCATTAACCGATAAACAAACTCTTTTACTCCTTTATTTATCCACCGAGAAAATAGTTCCATTTTATACAGTCATGAATATGCATTATAAGAAATATTTTCTATAGCCTAATAGATATGATAATAACTTTAAGCAGGTTGAAAGTAGTTCTAAGTAGAATGAAACTGAAGGCCCATTCTACTTTACTTTCAACCTTCTTTAAGTGGCAACCTATCTTCAAACCTCGAAACAAGCTATGGGATAATGGGTTAAGTCACACTCATCCTTATTTCTTCAGTTGAATTTCAATTTCTCAAATCCCCTCAATCAAACATACTTGTATCTCTAAGTAAAACTTGGCCACACATTTTAGAATGACTATTAAAGCATGTTAGAAATATTAGCACTCGCCTGTATAGATCTATGCTAAAATGTGACCTCCAAAGTGGAAGCAAATGTTGACTATACAGAAACATTGAGCTGAACCAGTTTGACTAAATGTTTATAGGCAATATTCAAAACTATATGTTATCTGCGACACTAAATGATTGTTAAAGCATTAAAATATGAAATTGCTCTATTCCAATAGTTCAACCTCTATGAGTCTTCATCAAAGAATGTCATGTCCAAATACACAACACATTTTTATTACATGCATTCAGCCATGAAATCATAGAAGATAATGTTTATTTTGTAATATATATCAGGAACGTATATTAGATATATAATCTACGTTCCTGTATATATGAACAGAGCAATTTTATAAATTAATACCATTTTAATTCCCTACTTGGAATACATGTATTGTTATCTTGATTGTTATCCCATTACCCAATAGCCTGTTTCTAGTTTTAAAAACAATATGACCTCTAAAGCAGGCTGAAAGTAAAGCAGAATGCGCCTTACGGCACATTCTGCTTTACTTTCAGCCTGCTTTAAGCTATCAACTGGTAGGATAAAGTGTTTTTTTCTTATTGTACACAATAATAACTTACTAAATTGGAACTGTTTTCTTCAGTGGAGGAATAAATTAAAGGTATAAAAAGGCATATTTATGGGGTAATAGGTTAAAACATACACACCCTAGGTTCAGGCAACTTAAAGTGTATCGGACATTAATAATAGAGCTTGAACATGATTCCATAGTTATAATTAGCCTTGTCTATGGTAGATAAAGAAATTTGAATTAGAAGCTAAATTTCTACACAGAGGTGGAAATTCAATGTTATTAAATATTTGGAACATCTCATCTTGATCTATACTGTTGGTCTATGTCCTTTAATCTAGTCATCCCTGATAAATCAAATAGACAATTTAACCCATTACCCAATAGCCTGTTTCTAGTTTTGAAAATAGGTGACTACTTAAAGCGGATTGAAAGTAAATCAGAATGCGCCTTAAGGTTCATTCTGCTTTACTTTCAGCCTGCTTTAAGCTATTATCTGCTAGGATATAGAAACTACATGTATTTCTTATGATACAAATTCATGACTGTATAAATGAGAACTATTTTCTTCAGTGGAGGAATAAATTAAAGGCATAAAAAGGCATATTTATGGGGTAATTGGTTAAGTTTCCAACTAACTTGACCGTGTAGTCATTTTTGACACTGTATTTCAAAATGACAAACAGTGCAGACCCGATAAGAGACATCCTAATTAGGAGCCCTCTGGTTTGGGACCACTTTGCACAGGACAAGTATTTTTTTCACAGGTTCCCTGTTTGTAATGGATACATACACTTGTCAAGAGAGTTGAATGGGTTAAGGACAGGTAAACATGAATGGTTGAATGCATTAGGTCCTGATACTACACATATTAGGCTTTACTGGCATCAGAGCAATAATTTTCACGATTATCTCCCTTGGCTACAATTATAGAACCATTATTTCTCACAATTAATTAATGTACCAAACTCCTTACAAGTTTTACATTTTAGAGGTATTTTCGTCGTGAGTAAGTGTAAGCCAGCCTCATTAGTTTTGGAAGATTTTACTCATTACCCAATAAATACGCCTTTTTATGGCTTTTATTATTTCTCTACTGAAAAAAATAATTCCAATTTATACAGTCATGAATATGTACCATAATACATATTTTCTATTTCCTAGCAGTTTATAGCTTAAAGCTTAAAGCAGGCTGAAAGTAAAGCAGAATGCGCCTTGAGAATTCTGCTTTACTTTCAACCTGCTTTAAGTGGTCACATGTCTTGAAACTAGAAACCAGGCTATGGGGTAATGGCGTTCGCCAGATAAAAGTTAAAGTAAAAAATTAAAATGGTTGAGCTTCCTGATTTACGTTCATCTAGCTTTACACAACAACCTGGTCCCAAGTTTATAAATCTTTTGAGTTGAGTCTGATATCATTCTCAAGTATTTTGATTGGTCAGATTTAAGCTTTTGCTCTATCAAATGATTGAGAATGGTCTCAAACTCAACTCAAATGGTTATAACCTTGGACCTTGGCTTTAAAGCAGAAAATAAGTCTCATTCAATCTTTGTCTCAGAATAAAATAATTATACAGTATAACCTCTCAATAAGAGAAGTGTTTCCAGAACTATCTTAAACACAAAATGGGACAAAGTACATTCAAAAGACAAAAACTAAATAGAGTGAACTAGTCCATTGGTAAGAGTTTTTAAAGACCAGCCAATTAATAGTTAAAAGTCTAATTAGTTACCTCCCTTTTACACATGTTATCATTCAGAACCAGACTGAGGTACTCTCCCTTTCCACAGTTTAATGCCATTTCAAGCTCAATTAATGCATAATTATACATGTACAATCAATCTTGTATTAAGTAATCACTAAATAAAAGACTTACATTAATTTTAAAGATAGGTAATTGTTTAATGCACAATACAAATAATGCAGAAAGCTCCTATGGGAGCTTTCTGCATTATTTCTATCCTGAATTAAGCCAGTCACCTGTTTCCTTGAATTAGCGGGTGCTTAATCCTTTACTCCATAGCCTGTTTCTAGTTTTGAAGAAAGGTGGCCACTTAAAGCAGGTTGAAGGATTATCTTCAGAATTAATTAACCCATTACCCTATAAATATGCCTATTTACACCGTTAATTGATTTCTCCACTGAGGAAAATAGTTCCAATTTATACAGTTATGAATATGTTTGATAAGAACTATTTTCTATATGGTAGCTTATAGCAGGCTGAAAGTAAAGCAGAATGTGCATTAAGGCACATTCTGCTTTACTTTCAACCTGCTTTAATTGGTCACCTATTTTTTCAAAACTAAAATCAGGCTATGGGGTAATGGGTTAAAGCAGGTTTAAGAATAACTTCAAAATTAAAGAGAATTTATGCTGTTTTAGAATGGGGTCTGTCACAGTCTGATCTTTATTGTTTGCAGTCTTGGCAATCAGTGTAGACCCTGATCAGGCATGTTATTGGACATTGGGTCTACATTATTAGCAATGTCAGGTAGTCTCTCTTTCTTCAGACTCGTCATAAATGATTGTACAGCTTGGTGGTGATAAACTATTAATATCCACATTGACCAGCTATCATCAGTGGACCTCTTCTGACTTTCTCTGATGTGCCTTACTCAGTCGGTCCCGATGTATATGATGTACAAGCATCTTCTTCATTGGTGCATACCTCCCTGTCTGTTAAAATAAATAATATAAACATCTGTTATGAGACAGTTATGACAATTTTAAATTTTAATTTATACTAGTAAACTTGTATAGTGAGCTGAAGCAGTATCTGTTCTATTTGCCTTCAGAAATGCACCATTGACAACAATGAAGTAAGACTAAACAATTGTTTATATAAATGCTGTCAGTCAAAACTTATGTTCATAAAAATAAAGAAAATTATGTTTCTACTTATTCATCTCTGAAACTTTGAATGAACTATTCTATTTTCCAATTAAGTCCAATCCAGTTTTGACTATTTAGGGTTGATTTTAACAATATATTGCAAAATGACAAGCAGTGCAGTACCTGATCAGAGGGCTCCAATAGGAGCCCTCTGATCAGGGAATGCACTGTTTGCATAAGACAAGTGTACTTTTCACAGGCACACTGCTTGTTATTGATGAGTATACTTTTCGCTTGGTGTGAATGTGTTAAGTGGCCATTCTTTGAAAAATAATGATAATCTTAAAGACGGGTGACTATTTATAATACTGACCATCTGCTGTCTGATCTGGATCCAAACTATTTTCAAATATGAGTCAAGTTGAGATATATACCTTTATATTCAGTACAGATGTTATCTCCCTCAGCTTATAGAATTTTCCCTGATCAGCTGGTGTGTACATGTATCTCTTGCCTTTCACCGTGCCATCTGTGTCCCCAACTGAAACATAATCACACCAAATACAGACCAATCAACAATACAATACAAGCTACATGTAGTATGCATTTTAACCCATTACCCAATAAATATGCCTTTCTACACCTCTGATTATACCTTAACTAAGGAAAGTTATCCCCGTCCTAGGAAGTCCTGAACGAAGAAGGAATTTCCAGCATCTTTCCATGTGGTAGTTAAAAGCAGGCTAAAGATAAAATAGAAAGCTCTTAAAGAGCTTTCTGCTTTACTTTCAGTCTGCTCTACGCAATCACCTATCTTTAAAACTGAAACCTGGCCATATGGTAAAGTGTGACATAACTCTAACAATGATGAATTTTCAAATGGACTTTAACTTTCTGATAAACATCAGCGACATTGCAGAGATGCTCCAATCAAGCAGGCTGAGATGGCTTAGCCAAGTAGAGCACAGCTCAAGCTGGATCTCGCTAACAAGACGTCTTAACATCACAACACAGTGGGATCCAGGCAGACTCAAGCTTACGTAACTTGGTTAATCAAAACTGGATGATGATGATGATGATGATGATGATGAATCTGATAATCTATGTTGTCTTTCCCTTTATTATATGATTTGCTCTCCCTTTATATATATATTTATATGTATAACAATAAAGGTTTATCTAGCATGCTTGCTTCATATACATTACAAATAATATAAGTCAACTAACATTTAACCCATTCACTGCCATGACAAAATCTGCCTTACCCATAATTTTTTACGGCTACTGACTATTCAAACACTAAGAAAAGAAATCCCCAGCTTGGAAGACTTGAACACGAAAAAGGTATATTCCAGTACTATTAACAGTTGTTCCCTGCTTTTATCTTTCAATTTGAAAAGGTACTAAATTGACTAAAGTAATATACAGTAAAACCTCTCTATTAGTACCACTAAAACCAAGGCTAATTGATTGTATAATAGAGAGGTGACATCTCAAAGCAAGGTGACAATGAAACAGAAAGCTCCAAAAGGAGCTTTCTGTTTCACTGTCACCATGCTTTAAGCAGCCACCTACGGTAAACACTCTAATAATTAACATAATTTAGTGGTTGTAATAGAGAGGTTTTACTGTAGTTATAATTCAATGTTCGAATCTACTGTACCTGGCTCATCCATGCGTACACCGACATAAATTCTGGCATCATACTTATTGCTATCAAACTTTCCCTTGTATTTTACAATGCCTGTGAGGATGAGAGGCTTCATGACTGAAGAGAGAAAAGCTACAGTTAAAGTCAAAACAGTTACATTCTTATCAAAGACAAAAACTACAGGTCCTCATAGAATACACCTATCACAGAAAAATGTGACAATTTGGAAACAGGGCTTTACACTGAACAAATTCAACAAAGGCATAGGTTCAAAAAGGGGTGAAATTGGCCCTTTGTCAAATGTGCACCAAATTTTCACAGATGATAGATATATATGTAGTTTAAGAAAAAACAACTTTATTTTCTCCATATTCACTTCCATGTTGTCATAGCAACCAACTACAATGTACTTATAATAACATAAAAATGGCTTATTTTTTCAAAGTTTTATCATATCAATAGGAAAACATAGTATTTGAGCATAATTAATATAATGATAATCAAACAATGATAATACTATGTAAAAAATGGTAAAATTGATAGAGAAATATGTATGTTGTTATAACAACTAGCTATCAGAAAATCTCCAAATGGTGTTTTTCCTAACATTTTGGAACATTTTCACTGATTTTGGCATAGGCGTCACTCCTCGACCAAAAATATAAATATAACAAATTAATTGTTTTAAAATAAGAATAACAAATAACAAAATGTAAATTTGGTCGAAGGGTGGCGCCATAGAAAAAGTCGTCTTTCTAACTCTTATTTTGTTAGTTTTTTACATGAAAAACACAAAATCAAGGTCAATAAATGCTTTATTTCTAAAAGAACTCCGTCTTCTATTAACAAAAATTAATATGTATATGACAAAAGAATGTCTTCTTGTATCACTAGCGTGTTGTAAATTTTCAAATTCTGATGTTTAAAAAATTAGATTTTGTAGGGCTGAAATGTATAGTTTCTGAACCTGTGCCTTTTCAATTAATTCTCACCAAAACGTATGATGTTACTACTCATTAGAATCGTCTCTTCGAGATGATTCTAATGAGTAGTGACATCATAGGATTTAATTCAGAAATAAAGATTTAAGTTTTTGAAATCCTCCCCTTATCTGGAGCACTGGGAAACATTTGGAAAAGTAGCATGTCTTTTTCAATTTGACTTTTTTTAATCTTGACCCTTTCTTCAGTACGCAGCCCCTAATGCAAATCACCTATAGCCAACAGATATAGCACTTGGGGGTAATTTTTGTTGTTGAAGGCAGGTGGCTGATTAATGCAAGATGAAATTAAAGTAGAAATCTCCTTCAGGAGCTTTGTGTTTTACTTTAATCTAGCTGTAAGCTTTTTACATGATCAGTGAATCATCATTTGGTTGTATTTACAGTGCTCCCTCTCTACAACAACATCTATTGGGAGACATAGATTGTGTGTGTTGTTCGGAGGGAGTTAAAGGGTTGGAAAATGGCTTACACTTGCAAACAGCTTGAATCCAGATCAGACGCCAAATAATGCGGCCTCTGATCTGGATTCAAGCTGTTTGTCACTTGTCATTATGTGTTTTTCTGTCAAAATGTCCAATATGTAACTTAAAGAAAAACAGCAGACACCAATTTTAAGCAGATGATATTGCAGCAGTGAAAAAATTCAACAAAACTGTCTTGTTTAGGGAACAGCAATAAGCATTGTTCTATGGAGGGAATCGTTATTCAGGGGCCGCTGTGGGGAGGGAGCACTATATCAGGACAGTCACAGTGAAGACACCTTATGGCCCTTGGGCTTACTTTATGAAACGTCGTATGTCAGATGTTATCGTAAGTCAAATTCTAAAATTCTCAATTATTATTTATTTCTTCATCTAATCCTGTCTTGTGACATCTCTTTGGAATCGTCTTTTCAAGAGTTGTCACAAGACAGTATTAGAAGGAGAAATCAGAAATTAGTTGTATATTAAAATTTTGACTTACGTCCATTTTTTTCGTACAACGAGTCGTAAGATGGACCCCTTATGTGGAGAGTAAAAGTGTCCTACAACATAATTTATGCCAAGGAATGGGTTAAATTCTCAAGATAAAATATTGATGCCACAAAGATTTAGGGAAAACAGAATCAAACTAATTGTACAAATACTAACAAAGCCTTTTGTAACTTTCAATAATTAAAACTGGTGCTTGTTTGACTGATCCAGTCTGTGTTATACCAAGTCAACTACAGTAAAACCTCTCTATTACGACTACTTAATTGTGTTGATTATTGGGTGTTTGAAACAGGTGACTGCTTAAAGCAAGGTGACATTGGAACAGAAAGCTCCTTAAGGAGCTTGCTGTTTCAATGTCACCTTGCTTTAAGCTGTTTCCTCTCTTTTATACAATCAATTAGCCTTTGTTTTAATGGTCGTAGTAGCGAGGTCGTAATAGCGAGGTTTTACTGTATAATGTATACCTTTTTTCCTGCCATGTTTTGGAGGTTTTTGCGCTCTTCTAAACAGAACCCGGTCTCCTACATTTATAATATCTGACAGATAAGCATCCTTCTCCCTGGCTGTGAAATCTCTCAACAAATTCTCCTGCTCTGGAGTGATCTCCCCTTCATAGTCTGTATCATCTGAATGCTCGGATTCAGTGTCACTGACTTCCTGTTCATGGTTCCCAGAGTCTCTCATTTCTACAGATTTACCCTCATGCTCTCCTTCTCCTGCTTCACCTATCTTATACTCATGTGAAGACCGTTTAACATCATATTCTCTATCAGATCTGTAACAATAAGGCACTTGAACAAGTTCTATTTCATTCTTATTTGTCTTTCTTGGTAAGCTCTGTGTGTATACTTTTTGAGCCTCTTTCAATGAAGAGGTTCTGTGTAGGGAGGAATGAGGGTGACCAGTTTGGACACCAGCAGATATTGGTCGTTTTCGTTTCCCTGGAATTTCTACAACAACTTTATTCAGAAACACATGTTTTTCCCTGCTGTTCTGTGGCTGTCTATGGCCATCTTCTATTGAGTAAGGGTGGTGATTAACACTTATCTCCCTATGATGGCCTGGACTTGGAGTGGAACTTCTGTACTTAGGAGGGGTTGACTGTGGTCGGCTCTCACTGTCACTGGGATACGAAAATGACCCATTCCTGTAACTAGCAGAGTATGAACAGAATTATTAGGATTAGCAGTTTTAAGAAGAAACAACTGTGGACTAAATGACAAAAGCATGGACCAATTCAAAAACTGAGTGAGGACAGGTGATAACTTAAAGCAGACTGAAAGTAAAGCCACAGGTTTTTACTTTACTTCAAGCTTGCTTAAGACAGCCACCTATCAAGAAGGAGACAATTTTCCAAGGTCTTTCTATTCTGAGGAACACTAAAGCTGGAATAAACAAATTAACAAAGCATAAGGAATATTACTTTTCAACACAGAAAATAAACCAAAGACTGAAGGTCTTCAGATTCGCAAAGAGTAAGGTTAGGACTATATACAGCTGGTGATGTTACTACCATGTCGGCTTACCTTTCAGTAAGATATAGCACAAGCTGGAGAGATGAAGATTGACTGTAATGTATAATATGTATGAGTCAATGTATAATACCTAGAAGAAGAAGAGCTGGAGTGGTGAAAATTTACTGTAATGTATAATACGTATGAGTGAATGTATAATACCTAGAAGAGGAAGAGCTGGAATGGTGAAGTTTTACTGTAGGGGAGGCTACTCTGTCTAGGAGATGCTGTATTCTCTGTACGTGCTCATCGTTCAAGGAATCATTCATCACCTCAATAATATCCTACAATGCAAACAGTATATCATATACATTCATATTAGTGTTCAGTATAAAACAGGGCAATCCTGACACAATATAATCATGCTGATTTAACTATTACCCCATAAATAAGCTGAAAGACAATATCTTGGAAGTTACAATCCAAAGGTAAAGAACCTGGTCAGAGGACTCCTAAAAAAGCCCTCTGTCCAGGATCTGCACTGTTTGTCATTTGGCAATATATGGTTAAATAAATCCTAAACAGTCAAAATGGGCAAGCCTTAATTGGAAACGGATCCATTTGAATTTTGAGGGGGGAATGAGTTAATGGTAACTTACCTTGGACAGATCCAAGGCCTTGGACTTCTGACTGACCAGGTAGTCTTTGCCATACATTAACTTCTTCAAGGTTATGACCTCACACTGACTGAGGTCAAGGTCATGCTTCAACTCCTCAGTTCTCGAAATCTCCTGCTCTAGCACCTGTAAAAAAACCCACTAACATGATTGACGGGGTGAATAAAGTATAAAAAAAAAACATGATTGGCTAAAGCATAAATATAATTATCTTTCTTAAAAATTAACCCATTAACCCATATACATAAATACATATGCCTTTAATTTATTCCTTCACCGAAGAAAATAGTTCCACTTTATACAAGTCATGAATATACATGTACACTATAAGAAATATTTTCTTTTTCCTTGCAGATTCTTAAGGTGCATTCTGCTTTACTTTCAACCTACTTTAAGTGATCAACTCACTCTGAGCCTTTCTTTATAGTCTCTGACAGCTCTATATGAAGCTGACAGTAATGTTGCCTATAGATCAAGGGGGACAACTCACTCTGAGCCTTTCTTTATAGTCTCTGACAGCTCTGAGTGAGCCTGACAGTAATGCTGTCTATATATCAAGGGGGACAACTCACTCTAAGCCTGTCTTTATAGTCTCTGCGTGAGCCTGACAGTAATGTTGCCTATATATCAAGGGGAACAACTCACTCTGAGCCTTTCTTTATAGTCTCTGACAGCTCTGAGTGAGCCTTACAGTAATGTTGCCTATAGATCAAGGGGGACAACTCACTCTAAGCCTGTCTTTATAGTCTCTGACAGCTCTGAGTGAGACTGACAGTAATGTTGCCTATATATCAAGGGGAACAACTCACTCTGAGCCTTTCTTTATAGTCTCCGACAGCTCTGAGTGAGCCTTACAGTAATGTTGCCTATAGATCAAGGGGGACAACTCACTCTAAGCCTGTCTTTATAGTCTCTGACAGCCCTGCGTGAGGCTGACAGTAATGTTGCCTATATATCAAGGGGGACAACTCACTCTAAGCCTGTCTTTATAGTCTCTGACAGCCCTGCGTGAGGCTGACAGTATTGTTGCCTATAGATCAAGGGGGACAACTCACTCTAAGCCTGTCTTTATAGTCTCTGACAGCCCTGCGTGAGGCTGACAGTAATGCTGCCTTGTCATCTAGTTGTTTCTGTTGATCCTGTATTATCTCCTCCTTCTCTTCAATAGTATCCTTCAGTCTCGGAATAGTCTCCAAGTTCTGTAAACACAGTAATACATAACTATGTTAGCCTGTTACCCCATAAATACACCTTTTTACGCCTTTAATTTATTCCTCTACTGAAGAAAATAGTTCCAATTTATACTGTTAAAAATAAGAATCATAAGAAATATTTTCTATATTCTAGCAGATACTAGCTTAAAGCAGGTTGAAAGTAAAGCAGAATGTGCTTTACTTTCAACCTGCTTTAAGTTGTCACCTTTTTTCAAAACTAGAAACAGGTTATGGGGTAATGGTTTAATTTACGCTTCTTCTTTATTTCAACACTAAGGAAAGTAGTGTAGTATTATCATACCAAGTCCTTTGATTATACCACAGTAGTCCCCAACTAGGAAGCCCTTAACATGAAGTACAAGAAATTCCTGGTATTGTTCCAGCTGATAGTTTAAAGCACGTTTTGAAAGTAAAGTTGAATTTTCCTTCCTTCAAGAGCATTCTACTTTACTCACAACCTGCTTAAAGAGGTCACCTGTCTTCAAAACTAGAAACAGCCTATGAAGTGATAGGTTGAAAAGTAGCTATGAAAAAACAAATCTCACCTATCTTGAGAAATAATAAATAATGTACAATTTACAATAATAAATGATTAATAAGTTTATGAGTGTTTTCATGCAAGTTTTGGGAGCCATGCATGACTAAAGGTTATGCCATTGTCTACAAGCTTCCAGTCATTTCTTGCTTTAGGACCACTGTTTGTCTTATTGCATTACATTGACAAAAACAACCCTACATAGTCAAAGATAGACTAGACTAAAAACTAAAACTGGAATCATCCATTTCAAATTTCAGGGTTGAGTATGTTTGTCCTGATGTCTCCACAGTCTACATATAGAATCTCAGCCCATAAGCGCTACTGGTAACCTGTTTTCAAAAATGCTATGGTGTAATGGTTTAAACCTTTACTCCATAGCTTGTTTCTAGTATTGAATATATGTGACAACTTAAAGCAGGTTGAAAGTGAAGCTGGATGCGCCTTAAGGCACAGTATGCTTTACTTTTAGCCTGATTTAAGCTACCACCTCCTACAATAAAGAATTTATTTCTTATGGTGAACATTCAACTGTATAAATTGGAGCTATTTTCTTCAGTGGAAGAATAAATTGAAAGTGTTTAGAAGCATATCTATGGAGTAAATGGTTAACACCATTGTAAATCATTTTAACCCATTTTATGCGGGATACACTTTTAGGTGTACCTCTAGGCAAACAGTTTTGATCTCACATCAGGCCCCACATTGTGTGGCCTGATCTGAGATCAAAACTGTTTGCAGCAAAGTCAATATTTTATCAGATACTGCTGAAATCTTTTTGCAAATATTTGAGTTATACCTGCTGCAGACGAGATTTTAAAATGACCGCCAAATATAACCCAGCATACAATAGGTTAACTGTTTTGTAGAAGGGGTTTACCTTTTCAATGTTGTCATTCTTCAGGAGCTCATGGCGCACCTGGATCTTGAGATCATCCACTTTTGCCTCGGTCTCTTTGATTTTATCATTGGCCATCTGAAATAGTCACAGAAAGAATGGAAGAACCGTAAACCTGTCAACATGGAGTAACTGTCATCTGCTGAAAATGTCATCTGCTACAATTCTAAAACTAAAAAAAAAGGATCTAAGTGATAAACAATCTGGATCCTTATCAGACCCCACATTTTGTGGTACCTGATCTGGATCTATACTGTTTTCAAAACTTCTCCAAAAGATTCTGTGAGCAACTTAGCAGACATATTTAAACAAACAATTTCTAAATGTAAATTGACTTGAATGTACCAAATTGATAAAAGAGACAATTTTCAAACTTAAATTGTTATTATATATATGTTAAGTAAAGGTGAAAGCTAAATATATATATACCAACATTAGAGATAACTTGTTAATTCATTGATCGCTAGCATCGAGTCCTTTACAAATAACTTCATTAACCCCCTAAACCATAGTAGTATTCTCATCATTTAAAACCAGTGAACCTAAGAAGAGAACACTTGTTCTGTGCAAACAGTGTAGTCCAAGATCACGTAAGTACAACAGAAATGGCCAACACTATATGCCCCAAATCACTTTGTGCAGGACAAAACATTACATCTACTTAAACATTGAAACTACAATTTAACCCATTTGCACCCAGTGGATTCTTCCATGTTTTATATTGGATTAGTCCATTTTTTATCAAAGGGATGCCTGGTCAAAATTTTCATTTTCATTTTGTTTTATATTGAAATTCCTATCAGCAAACAGTGTAGACTCTGATCAGACGCCGCATAATGCGGCGTCTGATCAGAGTCTACACTGTTTGCCTACTATGTCCCATATATGGGATCATGGGCACACATGGGTTAATATGAGAAAATTGCTTAGTGGACCAAAGAGTTTAGGACTCTTACCTCTAGTCGCCGGGTGAGATCATCTATATCTTTATTGAGTCTTCTTATCTCGCTCTCTCTCGCTCGCAACTGAATCCTGGGAATAAATATGGGAAAAAGTCAATAGCAACATAAAACAATAAAGGCTGAATTGTCAATCCTTGACACAAAGTGTCGCTAAATTGGAAGTTACAGTAAAACCTCAATATTACGACAACTAAATCGAAGGCTAGTTGATTGTATAAAAGATAGGTGACTGCTTAAAGCAAGGTGACAGTAAAACAGAAAGTTCTTAAAGGTGGATCGACATGTTTCTATGTTAGAAACCAGGGTACACATAAGACAAAGAATTATTTTGAAGATTGTGTCTGTTAACCCATTACCCAATATCCTGTTTCTAGTTTTCAAGACAGGTGACCACTTAAAGCAAATTGAAAGTTAAGGGGCATTCTGCTTTACTGCTAGCCTATTTTAAGCTACCATCTGCTAGGATATAGACAATATTTCTTATGGTGCATATTCATGACTGTAAAAAGTGCAACTATTTTCTTCAGTGGAGGAATCAATTAAAGGTGTGACTCACACTGTCATCTCCATGTTGGACTTGGTAGTCTCCAGGATCAGCTCTGCCTTCTCCACCTCGGAGGCTGAAAGCAACGAGAAAAACACCAAACTGTATATATGACACATCAGTTGCCTGGCAACAGAAAAACACTATGTTAACCAATTACCCCATAGCTTGTTTCTATTTTTGAAGACATGTGGCCACTTTAAGCAGGTTGAAAGTTAAGCAAAATGCACATTAAGGTGCATTTTGCTTTACTTTCAACCTGCTTTAAGCTACCATCTGCTAGGATATAGAAAATATTTCTTTTGGTACATGTTTATGAGTGTATATATTGGAACTATGTTTTCAGTGGAGGAATTAATTAAATGGGCTAAAAGGCGCTTCTATGAGGGAAAGGGTTAACCCATAACTCAATCACTTGTTTTTGAAAATAGATGACCACTTAAAGTACATGTAGGTTGAAAGTTAAATCTGCTTAACTTTCAGCCTGCTTTGAGCTACCATCTGCTTGGATTTAGAAAGTATTTCTCCTGAAGCATATTCATGAGTGCTCAAAGTGGATCTACATGTATTTTTTTCAGCCAAGGAATATATTAAAGGCTTAAAAATGCATATGTATAAAGTAATGGGTTAAAAACTTACAATCCTTACATGTATTTCATGTTATACTCAGAAAAGTGTCTGGAACAGGTGGTTCTTATAGGAAGGGTTTAGTTTAAATATAAAAGAAGAAATACTGTTTCATTTACTTCCTCATATCAGGAAACCAGTTTGTGTATGTGACGTTACCTAGGATGCGTTGACAAGCCTATGGTATGTGTCTTAGGCCAACACTGTAACAGTTCAGGTGCTTGAATCATAGCACATATCTTAGCTAGGTTAGCCCAGTCAAATCAATCACTACCTACACCCTAATTCATCCTTGCCTTTTGTGCTTACGATGTATTTGAAGTATCCTTAAACCCATTATCTAATAGATACACCTTTTTATGCCTTTATTTAGTTCCTCAACGGAAGAAAATACATGTATTCCATTTTATACAGTAATGAACATCCACCATAAAAGATATCTTTTCTACATCCCTGTAGATGGTAGCTGTTAGAAGGCTGGAAGTAAAGCAGAATGCGCCTCATGGCGCATTTTGCTTTACTTTCAACCTACTTTAATCTTTTCCCCATAGAAGTACCTCTTAGCAGATTAACTTGTTCATCATTGTGATACCTTGTGATGCTTTTGTTATAATGCCCTATTAACCCATTACTCAATAACCTGTTTCTGCTTAACTTTCAGTCTGTTTTAAGCTATTATCTGCTAAAATATAGAAAATATTTCTTACAATTCTTATTTGTAATAGTATAAATTGGATTTATTTTCTTCAGTAGAGGAATAAAATAGAGATGTAAAAAGGCGTATTTATGGGGTAATGGGTTAAAGCAGACTGAATGTTCAAAATAGTACTAGCTACTAGCTACTAGTTTTGAAATCAAGATATTACACACCTCTTATTTCTAGGTTTCTGATCCTGTCATCCTTGAATGAGATATCCCTCTGCATTTTCTCTATGTGCTCCACCTTCTTGCTGTGATCCAGTTTCAGCCTGTCAAAGGCATCATTGGTCTTCATCAGCTTCTGAGTGGCATCACTCTGGCCCGCCATCAACTCAGACAGCCGATTCTGTAGTATCTGGAAATATACAGTAAAAACCCTCTATTTACCACCACTAAATTATATTAATTGATAGATGTTTAGGGCAGGTGGCAGCTTAAACCTTTCCACCATAGCCTGTCTCTTGTTTTAAAGACAGGTGACTACTTAAAGCAGTTTGAAAGTAAAGCAGAATGCACCTTAAGGCATGTTCTGCTTTAATTTCAGCTTGTTTTAAACTGCCATCTGTAAGAATATAGAAAGTATTTCTTACGATATATATTCATGACTGTTTAAATTATTTTCTTCAGTGGTGGAAGAAATAAAATGTGTAATTTAAGTATCAAATGAGTAAAGGGTTAAAGCAATATAAAAGTAAAACAGAAAGCTCCTTTAGAATCATTATAGTGCATATCCATTACTGTTTTCTTTGGTGCAGAAATAAATTACAGGCAGCGAAAATATCTGTATCTATGGGGTGATGGGTTAATGCTTGACTTTACTTTTGCCCTTCATTAATCAGCAATCTTTTTTAAAGGATCACATCCTCGTTCTTTGAAACACCTGATAGCATTAGTTGGACTTTACCAGGAAAACAAGCTATGGTTTCTCCATACTTTACAATATTGTTCTAACAATAGTATCAAACACTGGACAGTGTGACACTGTTAAAACAGACTAAACAAACAAACTATGGAAGCATTAACCTATCATAATCAATCATACTTTAACCTAGAAAACTGATAGTAGACAAGGAGAAAGTGTTCACATGTTATGACAGTTACACAATTAATAACTATATACTGAGAGGGTAATTTTTATCAACCCTTTACCCCATAGCCTCTATTGAAGATAGGTAACCACTTAAACCAGGTTAAAAGTAAAGCAGAATGTGTCTTAAGGTGCATTCTGCTTTACTTTCAGCCTGCTTTAAGCTACCATCTGCAACAATATAGAAAATATTTTGTTTGATTTATGAAAATTGATTGTTATTTTATATACCCCTTTTAGATAGTGTTTTTACTTTTTCAAATGAAAGTCAATGTCATTCTAATGTTTTTCTTCGTACTTACCAATTTTAAAATGTTCACCTATTCCAAATGGAAATGCACACTTCAAATGTCTATCATGCCATGTTTACCTGTTACCCAACAGTCTGTTTCTAGTTTAAAAGACTGCTGACCACTTAACCCTTTGAACCCTAGTCCCGCATATATGCATCCTTTTCAAACAGTGTACATGTAAACAGTACACTTGTCCTATGCAAACAGTGAAGACCCAGATCAGAGGGCTCCAAAAGGAGCCCTCTGATCAGGGTCTTCACTGTTTGCCATAATGCTAAACATTGACAAAAACAACCCTTAAAAGTCATAAATGGACTAGACTTAGATGGAAACTGGAATTATTTATTGAAAGTTTAAAGCAGGTTGAAAGTAAAGCCAAATGCACCCTAAGATGTTTGTGTGCATGGTAAGGTCTTGTCCATATTAACATGTATACCAGATGTGAAAGCAATATATCACAGGCCATGGGAGTTATAAGCATTTTTCGAAACCTAAACATAGATTTCAAAACCTAAACGCTGTTCCTAAGTTCATGGTCAAGGTCACTGGGCTGAACAATTTTGTATGCATAAAAAGGTATTGTCCATATACACATGCATGCCAAATATTAAAGGAATATCTCAATGAACATAGGAGTTATAGGCATTTTTCAAAACCTAAACACAGATTTTGAAACCCAAACGTGGGCCCTAAGTTCAAGGTCAAGGTCACAGGGGTCAAACGTTTTGTGTGCATGGAAATGTCTTATCCATATTCACACACATAACAAATATGAAAGCAATACCTCAAGGGACATAGAATTTAAAGGCATTTTGAGAAACCTAAACACAGATTTTGAGACCTAAACGTGGGCCCTAACTTCAAGGTCAAGGACACTCGGGTAAAAATATGTGTTTGCATGGTAAGGCCCATATACACATGCATACCAGATATGAAAGCAATATCTCAATGGACAAAGTAGTTATAAGCATTTTTTGAAACCTAAACGCAGGCCTCAAGGTCAAGGTCACAGGGGTCAAAATTTTTGTGTGCATGGAAAGGTCTTGTCCATATACACACACATACCAAATATGAAAGCAATATCTCAATGGACATAGGAGTTATAAATATTTTCTTGAAACTGCTAACACGAACGGGAACGCGAACGGGAACGGGAAAGGGTTCGGGAACGGCAATGCAGAGGCCAAAGACTTGGTGACAACATAAGCTCTTGCAAACAGTCCGGCGAGCTAAAAAGCTACGATATATCCTAAAAGCAAAAGTGCTCGGAAAGGTTGTAGATTTTCAGGGTTTTTTTATGAAGACATTACCTTATTTCCAACAGCACTGCAGTATTCATGTGATATCAATTTTATATCGCTATCTAATAAGGGGTCATATAACAATGCAAATAGTTTAGACATCAATTTGTACCGTATCTTTATTTCAATATTGTATGTATTAATCAAATAAAGTGTGAATTCAGGTGTTGACTAAAACTGGAATATCATGTAATATATTCACATTAAATAGGCATCATATTTCTGTCTGCACAGGTTGTTTTCATCTCATAAATTCAGGGCTCCAGATAAACTGAACAAATCCAACATTTTCTCACTCATTTAAGAACCAAATCCTATGGTGTTACTACTCATTAGAATCGTCTCTTCGAGACGATTCTAATGAGTAGTGACACCATAGGGTTTAATGCAGAAATAAAGATTTTAGTTTTTGAAAAACTCCCCTTATCTGGAGCTCTGATACATTTGAACCTTGATAAATCAAATTTCTGTATAATCCATCTGCTTTAGTACACCATGCTTTAACCCATTAGTCCATAGCCTGTTTCTAGTTTTAACTACAGGTGAATACTTAAAGCAGGTTTAAAGTACAGCAGAATGCACCTTAAGGTGCACTCTGCTTTACTTTCAACCTGCTTTAAGCCACCATCTGCTAGAATAAATAAAATATTTTGTATGGCGCCTAGAGTATTCATTACTGTATAACCCTTTGAACCCTAGTCCCGCAATAGTACACATGTCCTGTGCAAACAGTGAAGACCCAGATCAGAGGGCTCCAAAATGAGCCCTCTGATCAGGGTCTTCACTGTTTGTCATAATGCCAAACATTGACAAAAACAACCCTTAAAAGTCAGAAATGGACTAGACTAAAATGGAAACTGGAAGTGTCCATTTAACGTTTCAGGGAGGAAAGAGATAAAGTAATAATAAATAATAATATACCAAGTTAAAGTCTACTTTCAGTCCAAATGACTGCTCAGCCGACTGTACATTTACTCCCCTGATCATCGAACCATCTTGCCTACAATATTGAGCACTGCTAACATATGGTGCAGTCAAATATAGCCGCAGTACCGATTCAGACCCTTCACAGGTACCCATTTTAACCCCTGGGTAGAGAGGAGCAATTCACGGTATAGGTCGTTTGCAGTTTAAAAAAACACGATAAATCTTAGATAATTTTAAAACTAATGGACGTATTTAAATTGAATTTTGCATACACTTATGATGTGTCTATACCAACTCTGACAAGGAAATTCAGAATTTTTTAAAGTCTAACTAAAAACTTTTCTTCTTTGTTTTATATAAATTTTGTGCCACTGAAAATGGTCAATTACGTGGGGTGTTATTGACTATTACCTTGATCACGTTTGTTTATATTGGAGAATATCCCCAGGTAAAATCCCATGCAAGTTACTTCTGTCTGATAGGTGAATCCCGTGCTGATATTGGTTGTTTACTTGTTCAAAATGAATTGTGAGGCCCCATAATCAATTACATTTTTACTATGCCTAAATCCACGAACTCTTCATCAGGAATAAAGAGAAGTGCAATTACTTTTCAAACCGAAGCTCTAACATTTCTACATAATTACAGAGCTCCAGATAAGAGAGAGAAACTTGAACAAGTCCAACATTTTCTCACCCAGTTCAGCACCAAATCCTATGGTGTGACTACTCATTAGAATCGTCTCGAAGAAAGACGGTTCTAATAAGTAGTCACACCATAGGGCTTAATTCAGAAATAAAGATTTAGTTTGGAAATACTCCCCTTATCTGGAGCTTAATATGTATCAATGTTCGAGTTGTATTGCACTTACGTTTACATTACGTTTCCTTTAAACGATAAAATAATAAAGGTTTTCGAACTGATCTGGAAACATTCTGTTGAAAATTTGATACTGGTAAGTTGGTGTAGATCGTCTGGTATGAACATGTCTCTTCTACTATTTATCGCATTTAGTTATTTTGCGTTTTGTTGATAAAACTTTCGTATGAGTGGCACATGGTTCGGGTCCTATTCAGATACGAATTGGCTCCGGTGTCCGATTAGGATCTAACATGTGCGCAAATGACAGTATAGAGTCGGTTAATACGTTTAACGTACCGGTACCCTAGTCACGGCCTCGTTCGGTTAGTTGTAAACTGTTATGGTATGCGATGGCTTAACGGTGAGGCGTTGCCGGGTCGTGAAAGATAGGCTGTTGAATAACTTGAAATCACCCTTCGGAAAACTGTCCCTTAGAAGTGTAAACTTTATATAGAAGTTATGAATAAAACTTTTTTATTAAGAAGAGAAAAAAATATTTCTTTTTTGTCAGAGTTGGTATAGGTGTATCATAAATCTATGCAAAATTCCATTTGTCTCTGTTTTCTTGTTATGGAGATATTTGAAAATTATCGTGTTTTTTTTAACTGCAAACGACCTATACATGTCTTGCTCAAGAACATTCCTGTACATCTTGGGGATTCAGAAAAAATCCCCTAGTCAGACCGCTGGTCTGGCGGGGGATCGAACTAACGACCCCTGGCACCGTAGTCCAATGTGTTACCACTGGACTACTGCCGCCGACAAAAGTGGAACTATTTTTGTTAGTGGAGGAATAAATTTAAGGCATAAAAAGGCATATTTATGGGGTAATGAGGTAAGCACCCATAGATTACAATGGCAAAATCAAACAAGTTAGTCTCCATGGAGGACTTTCTAGTATGATTGGAATAACTTACCTGGTTTTCTTTCTTTTCATTTTCATACTTTTCCTTAAACTCCTCAAGTTCTGTCACTTTAGCATTCAACTCCTGTTTTTCTTTTTCCCTGAAAGAACAGAAAAAACCAACAAATTAGAGAGCTAGTTTAAATAGATAACAAATGTCACACTAGTTAGACACATACACCAGCAGCGTGTTCAGTTACCACTGTTTGCTGTTAAGGTTAGCAGTTTGTGCCCCGTGTGAAGCATGCAGAGTACAGTATTAGGTTAAAACTATTATTTTCATTGCAAATAGTTTGGAGCCAGATCAAACACCTGTTAACCAGGCGTCTGATCAGGCTCCAAACTGTTTCCCACTCATATTAAAACTGGTAGTCAGAATTGTTAAAAACTTGTCAATTTCTATATTGCTTTGTAATGCGTTTGCGTTTGAACGGAAGAATAACGTTTTCTCCACTGTTATTCAGACCAGTAGCTAACTCGCAATCGATGTTTCCTTCCTGAACTCAATTGGCAGAACTGCCACCTTTTCAGACAGAATTGTACCAACAGTCCTTGGCTCATAACACATGGATAAAAGATTGAACATGACACCAACTAAATTTTTGTTGTAAAGAGAAAATTCTTACGTTGCCAGGCATGAAATTCATGCCCTGTGACCTTGACCCTTGGCCATAAGAATTGAACCGATATGTTTTCATCTGGTGAACATATGATTGTGCCAACCAGGTATTGAGTAGTACAAAACGATCACATATCTGACCATTTTATTTTTAACCAAACGTTTTCAGCATCAATTTTTTCATCGGTAAAGTGTCTTCTAATACTGTGACATAATAACGGGGAAAAATAAACCTACATTTATGATTATAAGATAAACAATGAAATCATACACGTAAATTAATGTACTTCCAAAATCAACACAGTTAGTTCTTCTATGATGTACATATGATGCATTCTGTTACCAGCAAGTCTATAACAAATCCAAGGTTTGTTAACGTCCGTTTCTGCCATCTATGATAAGATAAGAGGAAGTAAACTGAACAAAGTCAACATTTTCTCACTTATGTCAGCACCGAATCCTATGGTGTTATTACTCATTGAAATTGTCTCGAAGAGACGATTCCAATGAGTAGTGACACCATAGGGTTTTATGCAGGCATAAAGATTTTGATTTTTGAAATACTCCCTTTATCTTGGACCCTGCAAACCTTTCAAAACCAGCCTATGCCAGATAACAGCTCAATTCAGAACAAAACTAATGCAGAAAGCTATAGTGATGGAGTTTTCTGAATTACATTTTGATCTCCATTGAGCATCCACTTGTCTCTAAGATATTGATGCTTCTTTAGTAAAACGTATGTCAACCCTGCTGGCCTATAATGATAAATCTAATAATCTAAATAACAATAAGAAACATGCTATATGGTTAAGATATTGCATACTTCTTCAATAAACAATGTGACAACCCAGGCTGTCCTGTATATGGAAAATATGTCAAGGTTATATTGCACAGGCCAACTAGTGTTAGATAGCCACTAAAAATTAGATCGATTATCTGATTTTGATATAGGTGGTAGTTTCAAGCAAGACAAAATTAAGCAGAAAGCTCCTATAGGAGCTTTCTGCTTTAATTTTGTCTTGCATTAAGCTGTAACCTGTCTCAAATGAGTTCTGTGCTTCATCAAAGAGTGTCTGTTTAACACCAGTTTGACTGTACATCAATTATTTACAGACTGTCTGTCAATTAGCATCAATTATCAGTGCTGCATAACCGTGATGCAGGTGTTTTGGGCAGCAAGGGGTTTCAGTGACAAATGTAACAAACTTCCCAATACCATAAGAACAAGCCCAGCTTTTATAATTATACAGTCCAATAAAACACTAATTTCTCACATAACTACCCCTGTTTTCAATAGCGAACAATAATTGCGAATATCCTTGTCTCCAACATGTGTTATATTGCTTTGATGACGTCACTCTAACATCACTATTTATAAAGGAGTTATTACGTCACTGGGATTCCAAAACAGACATATTGCTTTAAAAAATCATTAAATCATTAGTTATTTGAGAAAAAGAATCTGTCATTCATCGCTGTTTGAGACAAGCTAATCTCCAGCTCATCTAGAATAGAAAAGTTATCAAGCTCGCCAAGGCTCGCTTAATAACGTTTCAATTCTAGACTCGGTTGAGATCAGCTTGTTTCAAACATCGATTCATGACAGATCCTATAGTATGTACCATGTACTGTATTATCAAGTTGGGCAAATGAAAGAATGAACAAACAAACAAATGTATGGAAGGACAGAAGCAAAACAGTATGCCCCTGAATAATCATATTCCAGAGGCATAAAAGATCATTCTTAAGTAAACGACAATATGGCAATGACAGAGTTAAGCTGTCCTTGAGGGTTTTGTTGGTAAGTGACGGGTAATGAGCCTATTATGACTTGGCAAAGACTAACATTGGCAGCTCTATACTCATGTCAATAAAGATTAACTCCTCTTTCTTCCCTGAAACTTTAAACGGACAGTTTTCATTTAAGTCTAGTCAATTTCTGACTTTTAAGGGTTGCTTTTGTTAATGTTTGGCATTATGACAAACAGCGAAGACCCTGAGCAGAGGGCTCCTTTCGGAGCCCTCTGATCTGGGTCTTCACTGTTTGCATAGGACAAGTGTACTATTCACATGTACATTGTTTGCAAAGGACAGAAATATGCGGGACTAGGGTTCAAAGGGTTAACTCTTTACATAAGACATTTCATCTGCAATAATTGTCATCTGCTACTGTTCTAAACTTAGAATTTCCTGAGATAAAATATATCAAAATAGAGTCAAAGTGTTGCATAGTTTGAATCTTGATGAGACACTGAGTTCAACTTCTCATCATGATCCAAACTGCTTACAAATGTTATAAAGCTTTTCCTGTAACCAATATAAGCCTGCAAAGAGTTAAGGTGGACAATGTTTGATCAGTTCTGTAACCCTTTCCCCCTATAGCTTGTTTTCAGTATTGAAGACAGGTGACTACTAAAGCAGGTTGAAAGTAAAGCAGAGTATGCACATTCTGTTTTACTTTCAGCCTGCTTTAAGCTACCATCTGCAAGGATATAAGAAACATTTCGTATGGTGCACATTTAAGACTGTACAAAGGGGAACTATTTTCTTCAGTGAAGGAATGAATTAAAGGCGTAAATTTTAGATATTTATGGAGGAATGGATTAAAGCAGGGCTCCAGATAAGGGGAGTATTTCAAAAACTAAAATCTTTATTTCTGCATTAAACCCTAATGGTGTTACTACTCATTAGAATCGTCTCTTCGAGACGATTCTAATGAGTAGTTACACCATAGGATTTGGTGCTAAAATAAGTGAGAAAATGTTGGATAAGTTCAGTTTATTCCTTCTTATCTGGAGCCCTGGGTTAAAGTCATATAAATCTTTATATCGGTTATCACAATATTTGATTGCTATAACTATCATTATACAATGCTAATGCTAATTGAGTTTCTACCTGACAGCTACAATTGAGAGTGTTTATAAACTTGCCAAAATATTCTCCTTGAAATCTAAACTTAAATCTATACTCTTCTAACATCTCCTGCTAAAAGCCCACATTGATGTTTTTTCTTAAAATAGTGTAGACCAAGATCAAACAACTCCTGAAAGAGCTGTCTGATCAGGATCTGCACTGTTTTTTATAGGATCTGTTTGATATGCATCTGCAATCTTTCCTTCATTTTTAAGACAATATATTTAAGTTCAGAGGAAGAAAATAGTTCCACTTTATAGTCACTAATATGTACGGTAAGAAATCTTTTCTATATCGTAAAAGGGTGGAGCTTAAAGCAGGCTGAATATAATGCAGAATTTGCCCTGCCTTACTTTCAGCCTGCTTTAATGTGATCACTTGTCTTCAAAACTAGAAACAGGCTATTAGGGGTAATGAGTTAAAGATGTTTATATAATCCAGGTTGTGGCATGTTTTATTGCAGCAATGTCTTTGACCTTTGACTTACCATTGTTCATGATCAGCTTCTAAACTCTCCACACATTTATTCAATGTTTTATCTATGGAGTTTGAGGAGCCAAATCTCTTCCTCTTTTTGTCCACTCCTAGAGCAGAGAAGACCTTTTTCCAGTTGTCAGAACTCATGATCACCACAAAACTTCCATCCAATTATCACAATTAAGGCCCACTAGTGTCATATGATCACAGTATTCACAGCTTCTACAGCGGTAAAGATGTTATTCTTTCCCATTTAAATGTAAACGAAATGCAAATGCAGTACAAAAATTGTAGAAAATTACCATTTTTAAAAAAAAGTCTAAAAATTTATTTTGATCTGAGTGCCAAACAGTCTGGAGCCTGATCAGACGCCAGGTTACCTGGCGTCTGATCTGGCTCCAAACTGTTTGCGATGGAAATAATTGTAATTGTTTTAGCATAAAACCTTTATTTGGAAAGAAAAACATCTGCTCCACTCTCCAACAACTACCAATTCACATCTTTCACGGTAATCAAATTCACTCCATCAGTATTGCCTACGGCACATCACTCAATAGATATAGCAGAAAAAGCCATAAATGTCTTCCCACAGTATAAAATGAAATCTTTTATTCAATAGTTTAACTAAGCATAACAGACTATAACCATGCAATTTCTGAAAGCACCGACTCTTCAATGACAATGTATAAACAGGTGTTTCAAAAGAGAAAAATAATGCAGAAAACTCCTTATGTGGCATTAAGAAGTATCTTGCCTTGAATATTGTTGGATAAAGAAGATTTGAAAGAAAGGGTTAATAACTGGTTCCAGATAAAAGTGAGTAAACTAAACAACATTTTGTCACTCGTGTCAGCACCAAATCTTCAAGACGATTCTAATTGGTAATAACATCATAGGATTTGGTGCTGAAATAAGGAAAGTTAGATTTTTTCAGTTTACTTCCTCGTATCTGGAGTCCTAAAAAAGCGTCAATATACGCATTAGCAGTAGGAGAAGAGTTAAAAGATTTCTATTTTCTTCCAAAATTCAGTTGCTAGACACATTGTTATGTTTCACAAGTTAAGTCAAGCTTTACATTATATCCTTCCTCAGGCAGCCATCTATTCATAACTCCATAATTGTTTAAAAATAATCAGTCACCAATAATTGTGATATTGTAGCACTGAGTTTATCATAACATTATGAAGTTGCATCTATGTATCCGTCCCCAGTAATTGTTGCGTAATGTGGCGTTTTACAACAAACTTTAGCCTAATACCTATCTTGAAACTAATATTGACTCTTAGCACACTTACTGCAACACTGTGATAAACTTTTGAGAACAGTTTTGATCCAGATGAGACACTGAGTAACTGAGCATCTCACTAGGATCTAAACTATTTGACAGGCTAGTTCTATTTTGAAAAGAAATTTTAGATAATTTGCTTTTAGATCAATAGCAGACAGCAGAAATTGCTGCAGACAAAAAAACCTTCGAGTTCAAAGAGTTAACTCCTTCACCGCATGCCTTACCCTACCAGTACAATAGTTATTTGCAAACAGTTTAAATCGTGATCAGATGCCTTTCTTATGCCATGTCAGATCAGGATACAAACTGTTTGACACTCATTTAAATATTTCTTGAATTACAAAAAAACTCAATATTGCATTTAAGAAACAAAAGCAGACGACAATTGTTTAAAGGGGATGACATCATCACAGTGAATGTGTTAACATGGTAATTGATCTTTTTACAGCCAAAGCAAATCTACTCATGTGTATGATACTCATCAACATTATCACAACCAAAATATTCCTGAAGCTCTGTCATTTATTTTTAAACAGTCAATCCTGATTTCTATGAAAACACAATGGAATGAACACCTCCAGTTATATTATGCCACTGCTTAATGCAGGATAAAATAGTACAGAAAGCTCCTACATGAGCTTTTGCATTACTTTTGTCCTGTTATAAGCTACAACCTTTCTGTAGAACCGTCTATGCAGTTTCTTTTCAATGTTAGCTCACCATAAGTGTAACTGTATATCGATATAAAGTCACATTGTGAACACAGCTTTTCCAATCATAAAGCCCTTAAATATCTAGCACCCCTTAGAATGAAGAGCATTGACAAACAGTGTAACCCTAATAAAACAATTATGTCATCTCTGTTATATCTACAGTCTTTTCTATTATATTTGTATATAAATTAAACCTCTCTCTATATATATAACTGATTTTACCTTTTTAGCTTTTTTCCCCCTGTTACTTAAAGATAAATTAGCCAATTTGTTTTTTCTTATTTTTTAAATCCTGACAGAAGGCTCACTAAAGCTGCTGAAAGTAAATCAGAAAGTTCCTTGAAAGAGCTTTCTGATTTGCTTTCAGATCGCCTTAAGCAATAGCTTGCCATACACACTTGCAGATCAAAGTGTTTTGCACTTTTTGCTATGGAGAAAAGGGTTAAGACTTTAGCACAGATGAATCAGATCTTGATCCATTGATCTTAACTCTTAACCAATTACCCCATAAATACGCCTTTTTACACCTTTAATTCATTCATTCTCTGAGGAATATAGTTCCAATTTATACAGTAATGAATATGTATCATAAGAAATATTTTTTATATTTTATCAGATTTTTGCTTAAAGCAGGCTGAAAGTAAAACAGAATGCGCTATAAGGCGCATTCTGCTTTACTTTCAACCTGCTTTAAGTAGCAACTTGTTATCAAAACTAGAAACAGGCTATAGGGTAATGGGTTAACATGCTAGCGGTGATATCATGAAAACCTTTGCAAACAGTTTGGATCCTGATGAGACACCGCATGACACAGCATTATTATTATTATTATACCAGATTTATATAGCACTCTTTTCACACAGGAGTAATGTGCATTCAAAAGCGCTTCGCATGAAATTATATAAATGCGCTTACAAAGTGAGAAAAGACAAATAAAATAAATAAAGTACAAGCATCCTACTTGAAATTCTTTCATAACACCTCATCAGGATCCTAACTGTTTGACATTCTGACCCTCTTTTGAAAAGAAATTTTGAAATTTCTATTTTTAGAACAGCAGCAGACAACAATTATTGCAGATGAAAAAATTACCCAGAATGCAAAGAATTTATCAATCTTGACCTTTTTGTCACTCCACAGAAAACAGTATGACATTTGGACAAGAAGATATTTAATTATTCAATTTTTAAAAAGATTTATAGGTCAAGTATGAACTATGGTAAAATAATACTTGAGAAAAAAAGATTTTGAAAGGAAAATTCAATATGCGCAGTCAAAGATCATGTATTATCTAAATAACAAAGTACACAGAAAGGCACCCACAAAACACTTAATCCTTTTACCACCATAGACATGCACTTAGGTCGACATTGCAAACAGTTTGGATCCAGATCAATCACCACTTAACACACCATATGGTCTTGATCCTAACTGTTTGGCATTCATATCAATATTTCTTCAGTCAAAACTTCACAACTTTAATTTGCCATAAAATTGCCAAAGACAAATTTCATCTGACAATGTTTTGTCGGTGAAAGAGTTGATGGTTAAATTTGGTGGTGAATGATTTAACTATTCCTGTACTGAGTTACTGTCATTTTCTGCAATTCTAAACAAGATCAAAGTTAAGCAGGGTCTGATCTGAATCCTATCTATTTTTAACATCATCTGCTTTAAAATTGTTTTGTTTTTTTAATTTTTCTAACCCTTTTGAACTATTAACTCTGCTGTCCTCCTTCAGACATTGACTCTTTAGTCTCAATAATTGCAAAATACATATTATCAAAATTACGGACAAATTGGATTCTGATCCAGTGAGTATGTAGAGTTCAAGAAAACTAACATTAAGGTGGTTCGCAGGTCTGCTTATTCCGTGTCAGAAATCTTTGAAATCTTGATTAAATTGAAATATACAATATTAGGGGTGAAAAATCGTTAAAATAAAAATAAATTACAGTACCGTTTTTTCTGACAGGACCTTTTGTCGAGAAAAGCTCCTTTTTTAATAAACGGAAATATTTTCTTTATAAACTAATATAACTCAATAATTTCTGTACATTCAAGTAAACTGTACAGAGACTATAAGATATTGTGCAAACAATAATATTTCATGACATATTTTCTGGAAATATCAATACTTTAAAAAAGTCAAATTCTGAAAAAGTCACTAAATCTCAAATTACAAAAAATCTAGCTGTTTAATTAACATACACTAATTTTACTCTTATTAGATAGATATAACTTAGTTCTACTAGTCGCAATTTTTTTATGAAAATCTACAGTGGAATTTACATTTTATACATGATTTCCAGAAATTCTGACAAAATGTTAACACAACAAGAGCTGCATGCGGCCCTAAATCGCTCACCTGAGGAACTATTGTGTTATACTCGATGCATAACGAAGTTTGTCATTGCATGTATGTGGACTGTTGCATGAAACTGAAACAACTCGGAATTAGGTTTTCCTGTAGAAGTCTATGTAAAATTGATAAGCCCCGGGGCGGGTCTATTTTTTATCCTGGGGTCATGACTTGAACAATCTTGGTAGAGGACTGTAAGACAAAGCTAGATGCCATATATAAAAGGTCTGGGTCTTAGGGTTTCAGAGAAAAAGAGTATTAAAGGTTTATTCCTCTATAAGTCTATGTAAAACTTATAAGCCCCGGGGCGGGGCCATTTTTTATCCGGGGGTCATGAATTGAACAATCTTGGTAGAGGACCATAAGGCAAAGCTAGATGCCATATATAAAAGGTCTGGGTCTTAGGATTTCAGAGAAGAAGAGTTTTAAAGGTTTATTCCTATATAAGTCTTTGTAAAACTGATAAGCCCCGGGGCGGGCCATTTTTGACCCTGGGGTCATGATTTGAACAATTTTGGTAGAGGACCATAAGGCAAAGCTAGATGCCATATATAAAAGGTCTGGGTCTTAGATTTCAGAGCAGAAGAGTTTTAAATGTTTATTCCTATATAAGTCTATGTAAAACTGATAAGCCCCGGGGCGGGGCCATTTTTTAACCTGGGGTCATGATTTGAACAATCTTGTTAGAGGACCATAAGGCAAAGCTAGATGCACAATGTAAAAGGTCTGGGCCTTACGGTTTCAGAGAAGAAGATTTTAAAGGTTTTCCTATATAAGTCTATGTAAAACTGATAAGCCCCGGGGCCGGGCCATTTTTGACCCTGGGGTCATGATTTGAACACTCTTAGTAGAGGTTCATAAGGCAAAGCTATATGCTAAATATAAAAGGTCTAGGCCATACAGTTTTAGAGAAGAAGCGTTTTAAAGGTTTATCTATGAAAAACTGATAAGCCCCGGGTGGGGCCATTTTTGACCCGGGGGGTCATTATTTGAACAATATTGCTAAATGTTCACAACATGATGCTACTTGTGAAATTTGGTTGTCCTAAGACTTATAGTTATTGACAAGAAGATGTTTAAAGTTTTGATTTTGGTTGTCAATACATGTATTACATAAATACGGAAAATCTATTTTTAGCTCCTGTGACCTATATATGCAACGGAAAGGAAACATTTGAACAATATTGGTAAAGTACCTCTAGAAGTTAAACCATGCCAAATATCAAAGCTCTAGCTATATTAGTTTCAGAGAAGAAGAGGTTTGAAGATTTCACTATATAACTCTTTGTAAATTTATGACCCCCGGGGTGGGGCCATTTTTTACCCCAGGGACATAATTTGAACAATCTTGATAGAGGACCTATAGATGATGCTTTGTGCCAAATATCTAAGCTCAGGGTACTGTGGTTTCAGAGAAGAAGATTTTTAAAGTTTTTATAGAAACGATCTATTTTTAACTCCTGTGACCTAGATATGCAACGGACCGGAAACATTTGAACAACTTTCAAAGAGGACCATATAAGGATCATTTCTGCCAAGTTTGGTTAAAATTCATCGAGTGGTTTGGGAGGAGATATCATTTAAAGAAATTGTTGACGACGAACGAACGAACGACGGACGAACGAACGACGACGGACGACGGACATAGCACGATCAGAATAGCTCACCTTGGCACTTTGTGCCAGGTGAGCTAAAAAGAGTAACCTGCCTTGAGTTCAACTTTAAAATGCCGTCAGCTCTAAATAATACCATACGTCAAACCTGTAATGAGGGACGATTGAATACGGTAGCCTGTAGATCTTTAAAGGCAGGTGACTGCTTAATGCATAACAAAAGTAATGCATAAAAGCTCCTTTAGGATCTATCTTTTAGCATAACTTTTGTCCTGTGTTAAGCTGCCATCTGTCATATAGGCTATAAATCCTCACAAAGTTTAGTTGTCACTTGACTATACTTGCATCTGATATTATTCATTATTATGTTACTAAACATAGCCTGTCCTTTGATCTATGAGTTATGGATTGACTAGTCAATAAAATCGGACAATTTATTTAAAAAAAGTTTTGAAGCGAGTGGGAATCCAACCTAGAACCTTTGGATTGCTAGTCAATCACCGTACCAACTGCACTAACAGAGAAGACACTGAAGCAGATCAAACTTTTCTTTATGTAAATTTTCAACTATATAAGCATGTGCCGCAAAGATCAGGTGAAAGTCATCAGCATTTCTGGAACTCGAGATGCGGGCCGCCGGCTGTCGAACCACCTTAAGTATTCAAAGGTTTATCTAGAGTTGTTTTATAAAATCGAAATAGTCAGATGACAGCTTAACCCTTTACTCCATAGTCTGTCTCTAATTGTTTTTGAGACAGAGGACCACTTAAGCAGGTTGAAAATAAAGCAAAATGTGCAGGTGCACTCTGCTTTAGTCTTTTCAGTCTGCTTAAAGCTACCATCTGATAGAAAACAAGAAAATATGTTTTATGATAAATATTCATGACTGTATAAATCGGAACTATTTTTTTCAGTTGAGGAATAACTTAAATGCGTAAAAATGAGTATCTATGGAGTAAAAGGTTAAAACTGGACAATAGAAATGTAGAATTCTCTAAAGGCGCAAATTAACTATAGAGATATGATATCAACTATAATGCGACTAGAGAAACACTAGTGTTATGTGACCACTGGATGATCTTTAAATACAAGTGACTGCTTAAGGAGCTTTCTGCATTACTTTTGTCCTGCATTAAGCTTCCTGAAAACCTAGAAAGATTATGAATATAACAGATGAAAGGGAAAAAAACATTAGTTTAGATGAATACCAATTTTTCTTAATTATTTAAAATAGCCCGAAGTTAGACAATATAAGATAATCAAAGCGCTGAAGGCGCTGAAAGACTGTCGACGTACTAAGAGAAAGCATTTGCGTTCAGCTGTACAATTCTACGTTGTGTACAGTGGTGAAACTATATGTATAAGTCTCTGATAAGTATGATTAGTTCAATGTTAAGGTAAGTTTATGCTGGTGGTTGCTAAAAAGACAATTTTGAAGACGAGTGGAAACAGAAACATCCATGGGCTTTCTGTTTTGGTTTTATTTCACTTGCTGCCAAACACTTGTTTATGGCTCTTTATCAGGATAAATTATAATCATGAAATTTCTATGAGGAATCATTTGAATGAAAGTGAACTTAGTAAAAACACTTATGCATCTTTACACCTCCTATGAATAATAAAGGAGGCAATTATAAACAATGATGGTTCAAATATAGCTATATACTCGTAACCATTTGTCTGTGAAACAATTGTAATAACTATTTCCGTGAATTTGTAATAAAGGGTGGTGTTTCTTTTTTAAGAACATGTACACGTATCTAAATTCAAATTTAAATAATTGTTAAACAAAATTATAAAGATTGGATGAAAAATAGTGGAGTTAGAGAGCAGCCACTGGTTATTTCTGGTAATTCAAGGTGCATAATCTAGACATCTTATGTGACATAGGTAGTTATCGAACTTGGCCAGGAGTGTACATATTACACAAATGGATCGCTATCTGATCCCCATGATCACCAAGGTCGCCGTCGGTTTACTCCCTGCACAAAAATCCGTGGCGCTCCGACCGGAACGCCATTAGATCGCTAATTGATCGCCTAAGTCGCCATCGGAGCGCTACCTGATCGCCAAGATCGTTACTGGAGCGCCACCACGATCCAACAAAGCAAATTAGTAGATATTTTGCTTTGCGCTCCGTGGCGATCTGATTCTCTGTATCTTAAAAATACCCGATATTATTTTCTATCAATAGATCCAAATTGCATGATGTAACTCGACGTCTCATCCGGATCAAAACTATTATACACAATGATGGTACCGAAAAGTGTGTAAATATAACGGCGTTCAACATTGGTTTTGATGTGCATTAGAACATCTGTAGTAGCTATTAAATGTAGAAAAAACACCCAGAGATGTCTAAAGACTTTTGGCAGTACGAACGTAATGCAGAAAGCTCTTATAGGAAATGTCTACATTACGATACTACTGCATTAAGTAGATACATGTCAAAAAGAAAGCAGCTATGTACATAGCTATATGCCTAAACATCTGCTGCCAAATCTAAAACGAATGAGCGCGGCAGAGCGCCACACGTCTTCGTAGGATATCTCCCAATTTAGATCAAGTAGAGCGCTAACAGACCGGTAATGGATCCCCATTGGTCGTCGACATCGCTATCGGTTCTCTTTTGAGAACCATAGATTGCGTTGGTCGCCATCGGAGCGCCAAAAGAGCGCATTGGATCCCACCTTAGTCGCCTTTGAGCGTCAACGAAGCGCAATCCGATCATACAAGGTCGCAACATGTTTATGATTTGGGAGGCGGCCAATGACCATGAAGTCGCTATCGGATCTTACAGATCGCTAACGGATCGCCAGCGGAGCGTCATCTGATTGCAATCGGATCATCAATAAATCTTAACACCATCAATCCTATCGACGAGTTTACTCGTCATTTACTAACAGTATATGTATTAAAAGTACAATTATCGTATGTTGACAGTGCAGACCCCGATCAGAGGGCTCCTAAAAGAGTGGATATGATCATATAATATCATTGCTTTAACAGGGCTGCCATAAGTTGACATGAAAAATCCTAAGATTTCCAAATATGCATTTTGCAAGTGCGATTTTACGTATCGTACCTTTACCCAATATCCTGTTTCTAGTTTTGTTGACATGCGACTACTTAAAGCAGGCTGTAAGTAAAGCAGAATGCGCCTAAAGGCGCATTCTGCTTTACTTTCAGCCTGCTTTAAATTACTTTAAACTGGGAAAAAAATCCGAAGATTTAGGAAAAATCCGGAGAAATGGAAGCCCTGCTTTAACATATTTAATTACTCGCGACTAGTAGATCTATAGATATCTACTAACACTGTACCTATGAGCTAGTATACTTGTCGTATGCTAACGACGAAGACCCAAATCTGAGACCCAGCCCTCCAACCAGGATCTGCACTGTTTATGGATACTCTAGTTTTGTCTCGTATAATGGGCAAACCGAATCCTTAATTGATCATGTATTGTGTCCGGATGAAGTATCAGATATATTTGAATCATGTGAAATACTTGACGATAATGCATTAAATGTGTCTTGTCATAGGCCGATTTTATGTAAATTATCAGTGTCAGAGATGTGTACTAATATTGGCACAGATACTTGCTATAGAGGTATCAAATAGAATAAGGTATCTGAGGAACAGGTTCAGCGATATAAGAGTCTTCTGTTAGATACGTTATATTGTCTGGATTACACAGAGTCTATCTCGGCTGCTAATCACAGAGTGGTTATCGAAAAGCTGTATACTGATATATGTGACGCTATTCGCAGCGCATCAGACCTTTCGTTTATTAAAACGGAATTTAAACCGTTTTTAAAGCCATACTGGGACGACCTACTTAAGAATTATCATTATTGTATGAGACAAGCACGTAGAGCATGGATTCAGAACGGCAGGCCTAAAACCCCTGATAACATCTATTATAACAGTTATAAGGAATCTAAGAGAGAGTTTCGAAAATATCATAGACAATGCTCTAGTAATTATCTCAAGCAATTAAATGAAGAAATTGATGCAGCAGCCGAGATAGACTCTTGTTATTTTTGGAAGTTAATAAAACGGCGTACAGGTCGTTCTGTTGACAACTATTGTACGGAGATGAAATTTAACAATAGATCGTATCGTGATGCTAAATCTATTGCTTGGCAATGGGGGCAGCACTTTCAAACTCTTTATAATGACGAAGCAAACCCTTCATATGACTCGGATTTTAAATCACACGTTGATAAAAAGGTGACTGAACTTGATAATTTGGTTTTAGATGTACATTCTTTAAAACCGTTTTCTTTGTTTGATTTGCAAAACGAAATGTCTACTTTGAAAACAAAGAAGGCTTGTTCTTTAGACCGCGTTTCTAATGAACACATTATGTATGGGGATATTACACTACATTTATCTCTTTTGAAATTGTACAATTTTATGTATGAATTTTCTTACATACCTAAATGTATAAAATATGGCGTCATTGTTACCTTGTTTAAAGGTGGACAAAAGAAGAAAGACGATCCGAATAGTTACAGAGCTATAACATTATCTTCGGCTATCTTGAAACTTTATGAAAAGCTTTTGCTTTCTCGTATCAAATCTGAGATTAAATGTAGTTTTAGCCCTTTACAGTTTGGCTTTCAGAAAAATATGAGTTGTGTTATGACTTCATTTTTGTTGCGTGAATGTGCTTATTTTTGCAATGAAAAAGTATGGCACAGTGGGTTGTTTTACAAATTAAACGAAATGGGTGTTCAGGGGTACACCTGGAAAGCTATTGTTAATTTGCATCAGGAACTGGAGAGTTGTTTGCTCTTTAAGGGTTTTAAATCTGAGTTTTTCTCGATAAAGGTAGGTACGAGACAAGGCGGTGTAAGTTCGCCTTTCCTGTATCTTTGCTTTATTAATGGACTCATCCAGCAGTTTATTGATTTTAAAATGGGATTTACCTTTAATGGTCTTTCTGTGCCAGCTATTGTGTCAGCTGATGATATGACCCTATTGTCTCTTACAAAGTGTGGTTTAACAAGAATGATAAATATGTGTTATGAATATTCTTGTAAATGGCGTTACGAGTACAATGCCAAAAAGTGTGCTGTTGTCGTATGTAACGAGTCTAAAAGACAGTATATAAAGTCTAACAGGCAATGGTTTATCGGTAATGAGCGTATAGTTGAGCAAGATACGTATACTCACCTTGGAATACTGTTTGACAAGTACTTAGCTAATAATTGTATTGTAAAGGAAATGAATAGTAAACTTAGACGTACCTTTTTAGGCATAGGGTGTTTTGGTCATCAGGGTTTGCACCCATTTACTCTCAAGAAAATATACAATATTAAAGTTCTATCGAAAGGATTATATGGGTGTGAGGTGTTATATAACTTGAAGGATTCTGACATTCTCCAATTTGAAAGAAGTCATAGATTTTGTTGTAAATTAATGCAATGCCTTGGTACCAGGACGAGGACGGATATAGCCCTTGGACTTCTAGGAATGAAATCAGTAAAGGTAGAAATTGATTTAAAAAAGTTCACATTATTTGGTCAGTTGTGTAATCTTAGCCCAGCTTCACGCATTAAAGATGTCTTCTTGATGCGTATGTCATCTTACATTGATACACAAGGCTGCCAAACAGGATATTTTAATGATATTTTTAATGTTGCAACATTGTATAATGTTGATAATTACGTGCATAACTTTATGTGCAATAGAGTATTTACAGGTAAATATGAGTGGAAAAGAATCTGTAAGATGGCAGTAAACAATATGGAGGAGTATCTGTGGTATACTCGTACTAATGACGATAGTTTTTATCAATTCAGATGTATACATCCTGAGTACAAAGCTAGTATTATCTGGTCTGTGTGCAAGACTTACCCATTTCTAAACGAGCACTGTCGAAATGTTATAGGTTTAATATCTCGAATGAACTCATACCAGATAGAAAAACTTTGCTGTAAGTGTGGCGAGTTATTTTCTGGTGACGTAGGTCATTGTCTTTTTGGATGCTCCTATTTACAGGGTATCCGAAATGACTTCAAACAGTATATTGATACAGAATTTGGATCTCCAGTTCTAGAAATACTTAATAATTTGCAGGCAGATGTATACATAGGGGTGATTCTTGGATCTCATGACAATTCTATAGCTGATTTACTCGATGTTAAGTATGATAAGTTCTTGAAAGCAGGAATAATACATGTTAGTAAATTATGGTCTAGTTTCATTCACTAGTGTTACATGTATATATGAAGCTATGCACACATTTTGTTTTGAACACTTAACCCTAGCGATGGTTATATCGTCATTTACAATCAGTGTGCATTTAAAGAGTACACTTGTCTTAGGCAGACATTGTAGACCCAGGTAAAAAGCTCATAATTGAGTCCTCGGATCAGGATCTGCACTGTTGGTCATTTTGCAACAAACTGCAGAAAACAACCAGATCTAGCTTTATCTAGATTTAATTTAGAATCTGGATTCATCCATTTAAAGTATTAGGGATGAATGAGTTAGTCACGATCTTCACTGTCGACATGTCTCGAATTTCTTGGATATTTGATGTGGTCGACATGTCAAGATGTGAGTATTATCTCATTACAATATTCATATATATTATTATTTTGCATATTTTTGCATGTATATATTTATTTCTGATTGCTATGTAAAAATGTTGTCTGTTTGTATGCTTGAACTCTTCAGTATTGGAGGAAATAAAGAAACTAACTAACTAGTAGATCTATAGATATCTACTAACACTGTACCTATGAGCTAGTATACTTGTCGTATGCTAACGGCGAAGACCCAAATCTGAGACCCAGCCCTCCAACCAGGATCTGCACTGTTTATGGATACAATTTAATATCGTAGTTTTTTAACAAATTCACCCCTATCGACGAGTATATTCGTCACCTACTAACAATGCACGAATGAAAAGTACAATTGTCGTGTGCTAGCCGTGCAGATTCAATTCAGAGGGTTCCTAGAGGATGTAATCATGTATCGTACTTGCTTAACACATTTAACTATATTGACCAGTAAGGATATCTACTAGCACGTACGGTACCTATGGAAGGTACACTTGCCGTATGCTAACAGTGAAGAGCCAAATCAGAGGGCTACTAAAGGAATCCTCCGATCAGGATCTGCACCGTTTGTGGATAGGATTATATAAATCGTAATTGCTTAACACACTCAATCCTATGGACGAGTACACTCATCATTTACTAATGCTTATGTTTATGCTATTTGCACCCAGTTCGTGGCGTCTGATCAGGTATCCAACTGTTCGACACTTCTTACAAAAAAGTCATTATAACTTTAGTCAAATTTAGCAAAAAGTTATCTCTGGGAAATAGATTTGCATTTGAATGATATCATTTGTTGCATTACCGGGATTACCCAGAGTACAAAGGTTATTTGCCAACAGTTTAGGTACTCAGACGCTGCGCGTGCAGTTTTCTGATCACAATACAAACTGCTTGATACTCATAGTTTCAGTCAAGATACTTAAAGTTGAACGTTGAGAAGTAAATGCAGACGACCTTAAAAATAAAAAAAGTTTGCTATGCGACGATTCTTTCTACTACACTGGATACTGATTGGAAACAGATCTATACGTTAAGTTAATCCTCTTAACTACCAATATGTCGTCTGCTTTAATCCAGTGTCTACGTAAACAAAAAAAATAGTTTCTTCTATGTGTTTTTGATATCAGTTAAAGTTTGGATCTTGATCAGAAGCTGTGTTACGCATTTGATGAGAATCAAAACTGTTGGCCAATACCCAATGTACCTTAGGTAAGGCGGTGAAGTGGTTAATGTAACTAACGTTACAACAACTGGTCAAAGAGCAAAACAATAATACCTTTAATGCAATCAAACAATTAGCCATGTGTCAATCACAGGCAGCACACTTTGGCGGCACACTTCACACATTCGCACAGAATTGATGTCTGCTTTTATTCTCGATGATCCTTTTCACGTCCTATAGTACTTTCTCTTATCAAATTTTTATCTAATGAACGTCCGATTTAAGTAACATTTAAATCTACATCAATTTTAAAAACTTTAATACCTTAGATGCATATTTTATATTGGGGGCGAAATTACCAGGGTTGGAAACGACCAGGGTGGAACTGGTTTTGGCGCGAAACGTCTAAGTTGCGAAATTGTTTGGGACGAAACGACCCGGAATCATGCGAGCCGAGAACAGTGAAACCTCTTTACTACGACTACTAAAAAGACAGCCGATTAATTGTAAACATCTCAGGTGACAGCTTAAAGCAAGCTAACAGTACAACAAAAAGCCCCTAAAGGTGTTTCTGTTTGTTTAAAGGCCAACTTGCTGTAAGCCGTCACATTTTTAAACACCTAATAAATAACACAATTTTGTGGTCCTAATATAGAGGGGGTTCACTGTATAATAAGCGTGAAAACAAAATACTTTATGCCATCTGTTAAACCGGAGTCTCACTGTGAATATTTCCACGGGATATTATCAATACAGCCGTAATCGCTGTCATAATATGAAGCGGTTTGTATATTCAAGGTTTATTGCGAAAATGTTAGCAAACACTTCAATAATGATATGTTAAAATGAATTTTCTACTGCACTATTTAGACCAGATTACACACCAGCGATCGCACGGTGTCCTGAAGTGTAGAAATTACCAGGGACGGATTAATAACCCCATTTATCTAGTCATTATTGAATTCATCGCTATCAAGTGTATGTTTCAGTTAAATATCTTTTCATCAATTCTAACAAGTACAAACATTATACTTTTTACTTTTAGTCCAAGGCGTGTTGGTAAACAATACGATATATTGCTTTAAAACGGTTTATCGCGCGCACTATTTTTCACCTTATAACTATGTAATCATACACCCACAAGAACAACAACAACATCAGAATTATGCGCGTCAGATATGTAGTGCGTGCAAGGGCGGATCAGCAACTCCTTTACCGAATCAAATACGAATTCTGCAAACGCTTTGCGTTTTTTAGTTATTTTTTTAAGTAAATAACTTCCAAATTCGTTTAATTAATAAAATGTGAGTAAAAGTCCAAATGTACGTGATGTTTCTACATGTAGATCCTAACCACTTTATTGCTCCACTCAATATTGTTTGTGTGTGGATACGCATCTGGCGCATTTATCTGAAATAGTTAACCTTGCAAGTCTCAGAAGCATTACCCTGGAAAATAGCTTATACACTTCAAAAGACAGTCGTGCCGACAGTCTAAAAACCATCAAGAAAACTCCTGTAGTTTCTCAAAAACCATGCAAAACAAATCCAGCACATACACCATACAGCAGTTAACCCTTTGCCTCTTAGAAGAGCCTTTTAGCACAATTTATGTATTCCTCCACTCCAGAAAATAGTTCCAACTCATAGTCATTAACATGTACCAAAAGAAATATTTCCTATATCTTAGCAGATGGTAGCTTAAAGCTGGCTGAAAGTAAAGCAGAATGTGCCTTAAGGCACATTCTGCTTTACTTTCAACCTGCTTTAAGAGTTCACCTGTATACAAAACTAGAAACAGGCTATGTGGTTTAGGGTTAATTTTGATAAGCACAAGTTTACTATATCACACTCCCAAGTATATTGCAACAATCCAAGTCTGTAACTCACAAAACTAACTTCGCATATGGTTATAAATACAACACTGATATTATTCAAATCTTTGAGCACTCAGTAATATTGTTTTCTGCACCAATTGTCGCCTGCTTCTGTTAAAAAGTTAGAATTTTCAAAAACAAAAAATTCAAAACAGGATCAGAACATCAAACAGCAAAGTTATTTGGTGTCTTGATCATCAGCGTCCTAACTGTTTGTAAAAGTAATTACGATTTTGACATTATAAGCTCGTATGCAGTTCACTCGGAAAACTATCTTCGTTGATAAACACACCACTGATATCATAATGTATTAAACTTCAAACACTACCCATATTTTATCGTATATTTCACTTTTCCGAAATTGGTTGTTGTTTAAAAAAAAAAAGATCAGTAAATGGGGTAATTCTTCAACAGAATAATGTCGACCCTCACATTGCTTGTATCCAATTTGTAGTTAATTTCCACTTTTGTATTATCATAGGCAAATTAAATATGGCTAATCATATTCAGTATGTTGTTTAGTATATTTGCCTCTTAGTTTGCTAGCAGCAAAATCATGATAACATATGCAAACAGTTTAGAACCTGATGAAATGCTGTGTTACACTGCATCTCAACTGGATCCAAACTGTTTGACATTCTAACCCTGTTTTGAATTATTTGTTTTGAAAAATCTATTTTTATAACAGTAGCAGACAACAATTGTTGCAGAAGAAAACATTACCCAGCATGCAAAGAGTTAAGTCTTCATCTTCAGAAATGAACAAAAGTAAAGTCTTATATCTATCTATGTAAACATCCATTTGTAAGTCCATCTACTGCCATAATAGTGTCTGTGTTCCATTTTTCACATACAGAAAGAGTCCATCTCAGTTTGTATAGCTTATTGACCAAAATATGAGCATTAACCAGTATGGATCCTGATAAGACACAGAGATTCTCAGTATCTGATCTTGATATAAACTATTTGTAAAGTCCATTTAAGACACAATCCGTCAGAGAAGGGTTTAAATGACACACAGAACATAAAGTGACGGCAAATCTCACTCAATTATCAATTAAATCAAATTTTCTCCTCAAACTTGCAATTTGAACTATTCAATAGGTGAAAACGGACCCCTCTCTAATGCTATTAACAAGTGATTTCAAGGCGAAATCCAATATTATTTTAGAGGTTTAATGTCCAGGCATTGGGCCTTAACCCTTTACCTGATAGCCTATTTCTAGTACTTAAGATAGGTGACTACTTAAAGCAGGTTGAAAGTAAAGCAGAATGCGCCTTAGGGTGCATTCTGCTTTACTTTAAGCCTGCTTTAAGCTATCATTGTGCTATGATATAGAAAATATTCCCTATAATACATAACTATTTTCTTCAGCGGATGAATAAATCATATCCGCTAAAAGGCGCTTCTTTTGGGGAATGGGTAACCCTTTCACTGCTATACACAAATAAAGTCAACTTTGCAAACATTATACAACCTCTGATCAAGATCCAAACTGTTTGACACTCACATCAACAGATCTTTGAAACCAAAAACTTCCAAACTTTGAATTTAGCATAAAATTGCAGACAATAAGTTTTATAAGACAATATTTTAACTGGGTTAAAACAGAAGGCTATATTTGACTATGAAATGGTTAATTTGTTTGGCCGATCACACAAACCAGTGAAATGTCAGTCAGGTATAGCGCTCCCTCTCTACAACGACACCCAGTGGGAGACAAAACATGTGTGTGTTGTTTCGAGGGAGTCGTTATAGGGAGGGAAATTGGCTTACATTTGCAAACAGCTTGAATCAAGACCAGACGCCGCGTAATGCGGCGTCTGATCTGAATTCAAGCTGTTTATCAATCGCCATTACGTTTTTTCTGTCCAAATGTCCGTTATGTAATTTTGAGAAAATAGCAGACGACAAATTGTCCTGTTTGGGGGACGAGCGGCAAGCATCGTTGTAAGGAGGGAATCTTTGTTGGGAGGGTCATTGTAGGGAGGGAGCGCTGTATATAAAACCAAAGTTTGAAATCTCTATGCTCAGTATCTGATCCGTACCTCCAATGAACTCTTTACTCAACAAATACATATTTTAAAGTATTTAGTTTTCCTCCAATGAAGAAAATAGTACCAATTTATACAGTCATGAATATGTACGTTAGAAACATATCCCATAATCATAGCAGATGGTAGCTTAAAGTATGCTAAGCGGTAAAGCAGAATATGTCTTAAGGGCCTAAGGCGCATTCTGCTTAACTTTTAACCTATTGTCAATACAAGAAACAGGCTATGGAGGGAGGGTATGTCAAATTTTTCCATGCTGGAACTCTGAAATTGACACTGTCAAACTTGTGTTGCATGTAGAAAGATTGATATATATAAAAGTGTCCTATAAGATGATTTTAACATATTACCCCATAAATATACCTTTTTATGACTTTAATTTACACCTACAGTAGAAAATAGTTCTAGTTTATATAGTCATTAATATGTATCGTTAGAAATATTTTCTAGCAGATAGTAGCTTAAAGCAGGCTGAAAGTAAAGCAGAATGCACCTTACGGCACATTCTGCTTTAGTTCAACCTGCTTTAAGTGGTCGCCTATATTCAATACTAGAAACAGGTTATGGGGTAATGGGTTAAAGCAGGATGAAAGTAATGAAAAAACTTCTACAAGAATTATTAATTTTATATCACATATTTTACCATCCATTTACCTATCCCCCATTTTTAAATCCTAATCATGTTGAATTGTTGTCTGCCTCAAATATATCTTCTGAGAAAAAAGTAAAAAACAAAAATGCAGCATTACACGTACAGCATCTGATCTGGAACCAAACTGTTTGCTAATATTAGCCAAGTCACACTTAGCATGGTAAAGGTTAAGACACTTCAGGGACTTTATGCTTTCCTTTCAACCAACTTTAAGCATCCACTAGTTTGTCAAGAAACAAAAACACTTTGCTATGATTCTTTATCAGTGCATGGTAGATTAACATGAAAAGATATTTCCAATTCAAAGAGGAATAGATAAAGGTGTCAAAAGGCACTTCTATGAGGGGAAAAAGGGTTTAATTGACACCTGTCTTTTACTCCAAAAAATCTTTGTTAATATGGTAGTTGAAATATTGGAATTTTACTGCTAACAGAATAGCCATCAAGAAGGTATATTAAAGAGCTTTACTTTAGAATTAAAGGGCAAAGTAGAAGAAGAATCAAATTACAGATATTTGATCTATGTTGTCAAATTGTCAAAACATGTCTTGGTAAAGCTAGTTCATTATACACTTTGCTCACATGAATGTATACCAAAGTTATAGTCAAACAAGTGTTAACCCTTTACTCCATAGTGGCACCAGACTTCTAGATAAGAGTATGTAAACTGAACAAATCCAGCACTTTCTCCTACATATCAGCACCAAATTATGTGGTGTAACTACATAGGGTTTGGTGGAGACAAAAAGAGAAAATGTTGGAAACTCTCCATTTACAAGCTCTCATCTGGACCCTGAATTAGCCACCAGTGCAAATCATCTATATCAAACTGTATTCAATAAATACATAAATAATCAAGTACGGCACTTCTATGGAGGAAGGTACATCAGTTGGGTTTTTAAAAAAAAACAAAAAACATTTTCACTTCTGTCATTATGCTCACTCTATGAAATAAATTTCGAACTTACACTGAAAAATACAGTTATCCTCTAATAATCTAAGTTACTGTCAAAATGCCAGCAGGCGCGTCGCGGGGTCTTGAACATTGGGGCGGCGGACATTTTGTGTACGCACTTTTACTAGGGGGGTCCGGGGGCCTGCTCCCCCGGGAAAATTTTCTTTCTAGATGGTCTCTGCTGCATTCTGAGGGTGTTTCGAGCATTCCAAACAGGTACAAGGTGAACATAATTCTATGTAAAAAATGGCTCCAAATGACCCCAAATTATTTATCTAAGATAACATTTTTTTAGGCAGGTTGTCTTCAAGTATTGGGCCTGATTTATGAAGACAGGATCGAGTGGGAACATATAATAATTTAGGAACCAGGGGTCCGTCTTACAAAACGCCGTCGACAAAAATGGCCGATCGTTAGAAAGTTACCTGATTTCTCCATCTAATAATATATTGTGGCATTCTTTGGAATCGTTTTTCTTTTCAAGACGATACCAAAGAGATGCCACAAGACATGTTTAGACGGAGAAATAAAAAATAGATCTAATTGAGAGTTTTTTGGGTAGTTTTGCCATAAACTGCAAAGTGACATTCAGTGCAGAGGACTCCTGTAAGCCTCCCTGATCTGGGTGTACATTGTCTGCTACAGCTTAAGTGACAAACAGTGCAGACAACAACATCTCTCTAGTCGGATTTACACTGCTTGCATATGGCAAATTTAATTTTCCTTTAAAAATAACTGTTCATAAATTAAGCATACAATCGTATTGTGAATCTTTCACATTAATAATCTGGTTTTTCTTCTTTAATCTTCCAATTAAGTGAAGAGAGGCAGGCAGACAGGGTTTTTTTTTATCATACATATTCTACCTCATCATAATGAAGCCACGAATGGGACTTGAACCACTGTGGGTTAAATGAATGTAGTTCAGGCGATTTCTTCCCAAATGAGCGTTTCGGAAACTTAAACTCGTGAGGTTGGTTAGCTACAGACATATTGAAGAAACCCAAAAGAGTGAACGAAACATTATTTCTTACGTTTTTCTTCATTTTTTTCGAGTAATAACAATTTTCACAGTTTTTAGTCTCATTAAAATATCACACAAACAGTTTAAGATCTAGCCACTTTAATCGTTACCAATCAATTAGAACCACAATTGATCACCCTCCTGTAACCAATCAATTAGAGCAAGCACTGACCACCCGTCTTCATAGGCCACTCAGCAATAGGGGATTAACAGTTTATTGCCAATTAAAGATAACGATGCTATCGGCGATCGCCTAACGTTTTGCAATACACGTGTCATAAAGAGGTTACGTAATCGCTGAATCTGGCCTTGCTGTGCCACTTTAACAGAAATATTTTGGTTTTGACAATTTACGAAAAAACAATTCGCCGTTGCTTGCCGAATTATTGGGGCGGCGGTCGCCGCCCCTGCCGCCCCAGGAGCGGCGCCTCTGGCCAGTAATTCATATTTGAAAACAGACCCCTTCATTGCCTTACGCTGCGTACAATATGGTTATTTGCAAACAGTTTGAGTCCTGATCAGATGTCCCATAATGTAGAAAATGATCAGGACCCACTTATGTACACTTATGTACCCATTCTCTCATGGTGGAATTCTAACCCTTTGGTTAACCCTTTTGCCCCAAGTGGATTCTTCCATAAATATATTGGATTGGTCCGTGTTTGATGTAAGGAGTGCCTGTCTAAATTTTCATTTTCGTTCTGTTCTATATGGAAATTTCTATCAGCAAACAGTGTATGTAGACTCTGATCAGATACCACATATGATCGTGGCATCTGATCAGAGTCTACACTGTTTGCCTATGTTCCTTTTATGGGACACTAGGCACACATGGGTTAACCCATTGCCCCATAGCCTTTTCTAGTTTTGAAAATAGGTGAACACTTAAAGCAGGTTGAAAGTAAAGCAAAATGCGCCTTAAGGCGCATTCTGCTTTACTTTCAGTCTGCTTTAAGTCAACATCTGCTCATTATAGAAAATATTTTTTAACAAACATATTTATGACTGTATAAATTACAACTATTTTTTTCAATGGAGGAATAAATTAAAGGCGTATTTATGGGGTAAAGGGTTAATACTCCCTGCCTCAGTAAGACCAAATAGAGAGAGATTGCCATTGAGTCTCACTCCCATGAATTGTGCCATTACCATTTGAATGCATGTAAATCTGGTGTATGTAGAAAGTTTCCCAGAGACTGGCGCCTTGCTTGCATGCTGCTTGTAAAGCTCTCCCTGGGGCTTGACAGGTGGCAGGGAGGTGACACCACCCGTGGGTGTAAGGCCGGTGACTGGGACCTAGCCGGTGACTGGGACCTAGACGATGGTGTAGATGTAACATCCAATTCCATTATCACTTGCACAAGTGATTGCACTTTAAATATCCTTTCCAGAGCAATATTTTCGGACGAGTCTACTTTCTTTCCCTATTTCTTTCTAAGAGAAAGTTTTTTTTATTCTGTATTAATTTTCACTGCAAATGTTTGTAACAACCTTCCATTTTTATTTGTTATATCTTTCCTTTGAAATGTACAGTAAGGAAAGAGACTTGTAACTGATACTTGACTAGTGTAGCTCGAGCAACATGTACTGATTGATTGTTCATCGCCATACCGCCATGCCTACTGTGTCGTTATTGAAAACTCCAGAATCTTTCCACTAACTATAACTCATTAACATTCCAATTTCTGACAGTTAAAAATATAAATCATAAAGTATACACTTCCAACTTTTGATATAAAACTTTTCAACCAATTAAAAACAGTGCATGCAGATTCCAACGTCTATTGTAATGTTATATTTCCAAACTTTTGACAACAAAGTGCAAATCCAACTATTATAATGTATTGTACATATCTAGCTCATTGGAAATGTTTCGTCAACTATCTTTCAGACACTATCATAATCACACTATTTTCTTTTAACTTTGTGAACTAGTAAAAAGAATGCTTTCACTTTATGTCAAAAAACACAAACATTTGTTCAAAACATAACAACAATATCATAAAAGTATTTACAGTGTACGTGACTATCAAGTCATTCAAAAATATTGAAAATTTGAACTACAGCAGAACTTCTGTTTAGCAGTAAGTCAGTGAAGAAAATAGCAATCATTAAAGGTAGATATCTTCTTAATGCAGGACAAATGTAATGCAGAAAGCTCCTTTAGGAGCTTTCTGCATTGCTTTTGTCCTATATTAAGCAATAACCTATCTTAAGAGGTCTCTATGACAATTAAGTTGATGGTCGCTGAACAAATGTTCAACAGTTGTTATTGTGTTAGTTCTTTTGTTTACGGCAGTGACTTTCTTTACAATAACTACTCTACCATTAGATTTAATCATTCCTGCATGACTTACAATTCCCTTTTTACATTCACGCCTGGGTAATTAATTAACACCTTATCTGTAATGAGTGCCATTTACAGACAGTATAGATCCTGATCAGACACTGAGCAAATAGACTTCTGATCAGGATCCAACCAATTTTCAAATACATGTACATGTATGACAGTCAAATAAAGCTTGACTGAGGAAAGGTTAATGATACAAAATTACAAGTAAAAGTCTATAGTAAATACTACATGTATTATATATCCCGTTACCCCAGTATTGATGGTAAGTGACCACTTAAAGCAGGTTAAAGATAAAGCATAAAGATAATACCTTTCTGCTTTATTTTCATTTTGATTTAAGCAGTCATCTTCTTTAACCAATTACCCCATTACCTGTACTAAGTCTTGTTGTCACTTACAGTAGGTTGAAAGTAAAGCATGATGCTACTTTAGGAACATTCTGCTTTACTTCCAGCCTGCTAGCTGTAAGTTCCCATCTGGAAAGGTACTAGAAATGCCCTTTATATTTCATTTTCCTGAATTCCTAGAAAGGAACCACTTTTCTCAGTGTATGAATGATTAAGAAGCGCAAGACGGCATATTTATGAGGTAAAGGGTTAAACGTAGTTGAATATTGGTCATTTGAACTGATGGCTACCAAGAAAAGGTTTAACCCTTTCCTCCATGGCCTGTTTCTAGTTTTGAAGACAGGTTGCCAGGTCATCTGTAGTGCCCCTACGGTCCTCCAGACTACGGGATAGGTGAAGGTGAAGGTGAAGGTGACCACTAAAAGCAGGTTCAAAGTAAAACAGAATGTGCCTAAAGGCGCATTCTGCTTTACTGTCAACCTGCTTTTAACTACCATCTGCTAGAAAACAGAAAATATTTCTTTTGATACATATCAATGACTGTATAAGTTGGAACTATTTCTTCAATAGAGGGACAAGTGAATGGCATACAAATAAGTATTTATTGAGTAGTGGGTTAAGTGACTGTATAGGTGAAAGGCCACACCTAGCTCTGTTGGCCATTCCAGTGTGTGATGTCATTGATATGTGCTCACACCTTGGCACTGTCAGAAACAAGTTGTCTATGATAACAGTAATTCACCCCCTAGATAACAGTAATCCAAGGATATCTCCCAGTTAAGCCTTTAATGGTAAAAGCCTTAGTCAAGGTCTGCCCTGTACAACATTGATCAAACTGCACCACTATAACCCTGCTCAAAGGCTAATGTGACATTATCATAACTTGCTGCATGCTGGGCGTGAATTTTGCTTCTGCAAAGTTTGAATCGAGATTTAAAGGACCCACAACTGTGGGGCATGATCTGGATCCAAACTGTGTGACATTCATATTCAATTTCTGCAAAAGCTGACATTGACAATAAAAACATATTAAAACTTCCAAAATAGCTTAAATTTTTTTTAAAATTTGAAAAGAGAACATTATCCATGTAAGTTATCTCTACTGGGTGCATATCCTTTAAACGTCATTTCCTTTTCTAGCATATCTAAGTACATCAAGGGCATTTAACTCTTGACCTTATAGTCCAATTTCACCCAAATTTATTGTCACCTTAGATCTTATAGTTGTATAATTATATTCTGTGGAAATAAAAAAAAAACACATTCAAAACTGAAGCCGTTAGAGTTGTAAACAAGAGCCGTATACGGCCCTAAATCGCTCACCTGGAACCGTTGATGTAAATGTAACATATCTTGAAAAGCTGAGAAATGATGACAATAGGATTGTGCCAATTGCTGATTGGATGATTCTGAGTGCAAAATATCTAAGCTCAGGGTACTGTGGTTTCAGATGAGAAGATTTTTAAATTCTTATTGAAAAAATCTATTTTTAGCTCCTGTGCCCTAGATATGCAACGGACCGGAACCATTTGAACAATATTGGTAAAATACATCTAGAAGTTACACCATGCCAAATATCAAAGCTCTATCCATATTAGTTTTAGAGAAGAAGAGGTTTGAAGATTTCACTATATAACTCTATGTAAATTTGTGACCCCCAGGGCAGGGTCATTTTTGACCCTAGGGACATAATTTGAACAATCTTGATAGAGGACCTGAAGATGATGCTTTATGCAAAATATCTAAGCTCATGGTACTGTGGTTTCAGACGAGAAGATATTTTAAATTTTTATTGAAACAAGAAGGCCATGGCCCTTAATTCGCTCACCTGAGGTCATTGTGCCTTAGCTTAATAGGCAAGACAACATTTTAATATAGCTGTAAATGGAATTATCTTCCAGACAAAAAACCATGACAAATAAATTATTGGAATAACTTAAAAAAATATTGTTGGCAGAGTTATGGCCCTTATCCATGACACTTCTTCTTATCAAGCTACATGTATTTCCGTATGATTATTTATTGCCCATTCTGCTTTACTTTCAACCTGCTTTAAGTTATCATCTACTAAGATATAGATACCATTTCTTATATCTTACATTTTTATGAATGTATAAAGTGGAATTATTTTCTTTAAAGGAGGAATAAATTAAAGGCATAAAAAGGCATATGTATGGGGTAATGGGTTAACATCAGTAGAACTGGAGTTATCTCAAAGACAAGAAAATATGACACTGGGAAATGACCTTTGCAGAACATGACCTAAGATATAAAGTTTCTAACTTTAACAAAGTTATGGCTAAGATTAAAGTTGTGGACTGACAGACAAACAAATTGACAAACAGACAAAAAAAAGCAGACAGACAAAAACAATATGCCTCCAACTGCAGGGGCATAAAAAATGTAGGAGACAACACCATATGCTTCGGTTACAGTGAACCTCAGCTGACCTGACTGGGCTGAGTTCAGTTATGTAACTCTGCCACTAGGAAATGTGGCTAGGGTCTAACTCTTATAATGCTGAATTGCTGTCTGCTATACATATATTGAATGTGAATTATGACCTAGATATTCAACCGACCAGAACCATTTGAACAAAATAGGTAAAGGACATTTAGAAGTGTCACCATGCCAAATATCAAAGCTCTGGTCATATTAGTGTCAGAGAAGAAGACATTTGAAATTTTCACTATATAACTCTATGTAAAACTGTGACCCCCAGGGCAGGGCCAATTTTGACCCCAGGGGCATAATTTGAACAAACTTGATAGAGGACCTGTAGGTGATGCTATGTGCCAAATATCTAAGCTCTGGTCCTTGTAGTTTTTGACAAGAAGATTTTTTAAGATTTCCTTATTTTTTCACTTTGGTTGCCATGGCAACCAGAGTTCTGCATTGTTTTTAATTCTTTGAACAAATCTGAAAGAGCTTGACCCAAGGAACATTTCTGTAAAGTTTGGTTGAAATCTGTTCAGCGGTATAGGAGGAGATGTCATTTGAAGCAATTGTTAACGACGACGGACGACGGACGACGACGGACACAGGGCCATCCCAATAGCTCACCTTGAGCCTTTGGCTCAGGTGAGCTAAAAATCTATTTTTAGCTCCTGTGACCTAGATATGCAACGGACCAAAACTATTTGAACAATATTGGTAAAGTACATCTAGAAGTAAAACCATGCCAAATATCAAAGCTCTAGCTATATTAGTTTCAGAGAAGAAGAGGTTTGAAGATTTCACTATAAAACTCTATGTAAATTTGTGACCCCCAGGGCGAGGTCATTTTTGACCCCAGGGACATCATTTGAACAATCTTGATAGAGGATCTGTAGATGATACTTTGTGCCAAATATCTAAGCTCAGGGTACTGTAGTTTCAGAGAAGAAGATTTTTTAAGTATTATTGAAAAAATCTATTTTTAGCTCCTGTGACCTAGATATGCAACAATCCGGAAATGTTTGAACAACTTTTAAAGAGGACCATATAAGGATAATTTCTACCAAGTTTGGTAAAAATCCATCCAGTAGTTTAGGAGGAGATGTCGTTTAAAGAAATTGTTGACGACGGACGGACGACAGACGGACGACGACGGACGACAGACATAGCACGATCAAAATAGCTCACCTTGGCACTTTGTGCCAGATGAGCTAAAAATGTTATATGTGGAGTTTTCAACATATCAAGGGCAGATAACTCTAGTATATCTGAATTTATGAATCACAGAAATCTTAAATTAGATATCTATGATCTTAATACTTCAAAGGCAGATAACTCTTGACTCATTGGTCTGATTTCACCCAAATTTGATCTTATCCAAGAATTTCTCATATCTATTCAATGGGTGTGTGCAATTAGTATTAAAGAACATTAAATTTAAATATAAATATTGAAGTAAACATTGTTAAATTAGGCCTTTTTGAGCATATTTGATAAACCAAGGGCAGATAACTATTGACAAAATAGTCAGATTCCAACCATACCGGTAATCCAACACATCCAAGAAAATAAAGTAATAAACATTTTGTGCAGGTAAGATCAATCATATCAAAGATCATACAGCTATATACAGCATATACAGTTTGTATAAGTTTGATCAAAATCCAGTAGCATGTAAAAATGCTGAAGTGGCCTTTTCTTGCTTATTTAAGTATATCAAGGTAAGATAACTTTTGACAAAATAGTCTGATTCCAACCATAGTTAAACGCATTCAATTACATATAGTCATAAACATGTGTGACAGTATAAGCAAAATCCATTCAATACTGCAACTGATAGAGGGGTACACTTAAATATGCCATTTTCAACACATCAAGGGCAGATAACTCTCTGATCATTGGGCCGATTCAACCATAATGGTAATCAATGTTATCCACAATCTTATGGCCATATACTGTTTGTGTTTGATAAAAATACATCAAAATTTGTAGACACTTGAGTCTTTACAAAAATTAAATAAGGCTTTTTCTAGCTTATTTTAGAAGATCAAGAGAAGATAACTCTTGACAAACAGTAAGATTTCAACTATAATTGAACTAATTGAAGAACTTTATATATAGTCATTAACATTAAAATCAATTCAATAATACATCTGGTAGAAGGGTGAAACCGTTAGATATGACGTTTTCAACATAACAATGGCAGATAACTCTTGATTCATTGGTCCAATTTCAACCATAACCGAACTTATTCAAGATGTTATAGTCATATACAGTTTGTACAAGTTTGATCAAAACCCGTGCAAATTTGTAGACGCAAGAGTGTTAATTGAATTAATTGTGGGCTGGTGGGTGGGGACTTTTTACGTATGGACTGACATATGGACACAAGATGAAAGGTGATTCTAACAGCCCACCCTGAGTTTTGCTCAAGTGAGTTAAAAAGCTAAAAAAAAATCCCAATCGTATTTTGTGTTTACAATTATTGCAAGTAAAACTTTTGTCTAAGATGTAAAACAAATACAAGTTTGAATCCTGTTCTTGTCAGGTTTGCCACATAAATTAGGAGAGGACAGTTTGGTGCTTTCAATCAAAATGTATAAATATTTAGAATTTCACATTGATATCAATTCAGTAATCACAAATCCATAATACATTAATATTGTGATATTCAATGACTAACAGTACATAACGTCAATTCTAAGTGACACTATAGTTTAGATCGCACATGGTGTAAACTCTTTGTTTACTCGGTATTTTTTCATCTGCAACAATTGACGTCTGCTACTGTTCAAAAATAGAATTTTCAACATTTCTTTTCAAAACAGGGTCAGAATGTAAAAAAGTTTGAATCCTGATGAGACGCCACATTATGCGGCATCTCATCAGGATCCAAACTATTTGCAAAGGTTATCATAAATTCACTGCTAGCATACTATAAGAGTTATTAATTCTTTGCATGCTAGCGGCTGATATATCTGCCACAGTGATTGCCTTTGCAAACAGTTTAGATCCAGGTGAGACGCTGCGTAACTTTGCGTCTCATCAGGATCCAAACTGTTTGACACTCTGACCCTTTTTTTATAAAAGAAATTTTGAAAATTCTTATTTTAGAACAGTAGCAGACGACAATGGTTGCAGACAACAAAAATTACCCAGCATGCAAAGAGTTAAAACCAATCACAATTCAGGCCCTTAGGGAGAGATAAAGAAGGATCATACACACAATGACATTAATATCACAGTTAATGTGTTTTCTATTTTACCTATTGACAACTGTAGCCGGATTCTCTGGGCCTATAGAAATCATTATTTCAAAACAAAATGTTGATTTTATAGGTCAGTGAATAATCTAAACAACATATTTAGACATCAATAAAACCATTTATGTCACTGTGCCGCACCTACTACAGGATGGGGTGAGGAATTTGTGGGATGCCGGTAGCTCAATCTGTAGGGTGTCAGAATGGTACATGTAGTTCCCAGGCCTCAGGTTCGAGCCCTGGTCAGGATGCATATTGCTCTCTCGAATATGAAATTTCTGCATTAATTTCGTCATCCAACATCACAACACAGCTAGGTCCAGGAAGACCGAAGCTATCTTGAGAGGACCTTGTAAAACGTGACCGAGAAGCTCTCAGGTTGGAAAACACCATACCACAAACTCACCAAGCTTGGAGACAGAGACTTTGTTCCAGACTGGATAGCCAGGCCTCACCCTTATAAGAAGGATTAATCAACGGCCTGGTTAAACTAATCTGGATGATGATGATGATGATGATGATGATGATTAAGCAATAATTAGTCTTTTAAGATTGCCATTCATGTTCAATGATTCATAACTTAACTTTTAGAGCTTTCTGCATTACTTTTTGTTCTGCATTAATCAATTGCTGTTCATTCAAGGTAAGCTTTCTTCTTCAATTAGTGAATGCTTCACAAGTTAAAACTTCAAGGCTCCAGTTATGAGGGAATAAACTGAACAAATCCAAACATTTTCTCACTCACTTCAGCACCAAATCCTATGGTGTTACTACTCATTAGAATCATCTCAAAGAGACGATTCTAATGAGTAGTAACACCATAGAGTTTAATGCAGAAATAAAGATTTTAGTTTTTGAAATTCTCCCTTTATCTGGAGCCCTGAAACTTTATTGTAGAATAATCTAAAATACAGCTATTGCCTACTTAGCTCTTTACCTTTCACCAGTCTTCTTTTGCTCCAACGCTCTTCTTGCGACAGACAAAAAGCTGAATTTCGGAGCTTTAACCTTTAGTGCTGATGGTGACGGCACCTGCCCCTGATCATGGGATCGAACACAAACCTCGGAGTTCACAGTACTCTCCTTCATAATGTCTATGGTTCAAACATCCAATCCAGAAGGATTGTTCAATTAAATCCTTTCAATCCAGAAGGATTGATCTATTAAACCCCTTTAATCCAGATGGATCCTTCAATTTGATCCCTTCAATCAAGAAGGATTGTTCAATTTGATCCCATCAATCCAGAAGGATTGTTCAATTTGATCCCTTTAATCCAGATGGATTGTTCAATTTGATCCCTTCAATCCAGAAGGATTGTTCTATTAAATCCCTTTAATCCAGATGGATCCTTCAATTTGATCCCTTCAATCCAGATGGATCCTTCAATTTGATCCCTTCAATCCAGAAGGATTGTTCAATTTGATCCCTTCAATCCAGAAGGATTGTTCAATTAAATCCCTTCACTCCAGAAGGATTGTTCAATTAAATCCCTTCACTCCAGAAGGATTGTTCCATTAAATCCCTTCACTCCAGAAGGATTGTTCAATTAAATCCTTTTCAATCATGAAGGATTGTTCAATTAAATCCTTTTCAATCATGAAGGATTGTTCAATTAAATCCCTTCAGTCCAGGAGGATTGTTCAATTAAATCCCTTCAATCCAGTAGGATTGTTCAATTTAATCCCTTTGATCCAGAAGGATTGTTCTATTAAATCCCTTGAATCCAGAAGGATTTTCAATTTGATCCCTTCAATCCAGAAGGATTGTTCAATTTAATCCCTTCAATCCAGAAGGATTGTTCAATTTAATCCCTTCAATCCAGAAGGATTGTTCAATTTAATAGCCTCAGCAACAAGTCAACCACATTTATCCCTAGTAATGCAGCCATTTTGGATGAATGTAAAGGATTTTACATCCAACGAACAGACACATGTTATTCACTGTCAATCAACAATGAATGAAAGACAAATCTCAAGAGTTGCTATACAAGTACAGTCAAACTAGTATTAATACAGATGACTTCTTAATGCAGGACTTAAATAAAGCCAAAAGCTCCTTTAGGAGCTTTTGACTTTATTCAAGTCCTGCATTAAACTTTCTCCTGTGTTCAAGACGGCAGCAAATTCGTCAAGTTTTTAGTATCATATTTAGTTCCTACTCAACACACGTGTGACTGTATGCCATATACATCCTGATTGCTTTATTCTCACATGAAACATGCTAAATACCCACAGAACAAACACATGTCCATTAATTCCTAGGTGAATATAATACTCAATGACAATGGGAACCCATCTAGGTTTTCCCTCATCACTGAGCCATTACAGACAGCCTCCTAGTTGTTAGTGTACTGGTTGCTGTATAAACAAGCCCTCCAGCTAAGAGGGAGTAAACCTGAACAATTCCAACATTTTCTCAATCATTTTAGAACCAAATCCTATGGTGTTACTACTCATTAGAATTGTCTCGAAGAGACGATTCTAATGAGTAGTGACACCATAGGGTTTAAAGTAGAAATAAAGATTTTAGTTTTTGATTTGAAATACTCCCCTTATCGGGAGCCCTGCTGTATAAACAATCAAAACTGAATTTAACCTAACCATAGCTTAGAATAGAATAATATTTTCAAAAACTGAAATCCTTACATATTGACACAAACACGACGTTGTGACTACTTCAAGACAATTCCAATGAGTAGTCACAACATAAGATTTAGTGATGAAATATTGGAATTATCCAGTTATCTGCAACCATATCTAATGTGTTTATAGTCCTTCATATTCACACTTAAAAACTAAAGTAACCCTTGTTAATGCTTAACTCCATAAATACACTTTTCTATGCTTTTAATTTATTCCTCCACTGAAAAAGTTCCACTTTATACAGTCATGTATATGCACGATAAGAAATATATACTATATCCTAGCAGATGGTAGTTTAAAGCAGGCTGAAAGTAAACTTTACTTTACTTTCAACCTGCTTTAAGTGGTGACCTGTTTTCAAAACTAAAAACAGGATATGGGGTAATGGTTTAATTGTCTACTTTTAACTTACAAATCATCAGTCAAATAATTTATAAAATGTCATATTGACTGAAGTCCAACATCCCTAAAGCCACATTCATTCATTCACATCAATTCCCCTCTAGTTTGTTTTATTTGGTCCACCATTTATTCTCTAAATATTATTCCAACTATGTCAAACAGTTGCACTAAACTTCGATCTCTCAGCCGAGAGAAGTCACTACTGCTCTTCATTTGAAGCCGTACAAGATTTTTAAACTAAAGAACAAACACTTCAATTTGATTTCACTCAAACACTTCAAGTACATGGCCATATTTATCACATCTTGTAAAGGTTCAAAATACATTTTCAATAAAAATCTCCATATCCCGGTGAGAACCTGTGATAAAACGTCCAATAACAGACCAACAGTGTACAGTAGCTGGCTACTTCAAGTCTGGGGGACTGGTAAGTATGTTGGTATAGTAGGTCCATCACTTTCCACTTTCTCCCTAGCAGATAGCTATCTGCTTAACCCATTACCCCATAGCCTGTTTCTAGTTTTGATGATAGGTGACTGCTTAAAGCAGGGTGAAAGTAAAGCAAAATGTGCCTTTTAGGCACATTCTGCTTACTTTCCGCCAACTTTAAGCTACGATCTGCTATGATAAAAAAAATTCTTATGGTTCAAATTCATGACTATAAAGTGGAACAATTTTCTTCTGTGGAGGTTTAAATTAAAGGCATTAAGGTGTACACTCCTATTTACGGAGTAATGGGTGCACATTTATTGTGAAACAGTGGTTACCTTTGCAAACAGTTTGGTTTTAGATGAGACATCAAATAACTCTATGCTTGACGCTCTGACTCTATTTTAAAAAGAAAATGTAGGATAATTCTAATTTGAGAATGGTAGCAGACAACAATTATAGAAGATGACACTTGGCGGTCAAAGAGTTAACTCATTCACCCCTGAAACTTTAAATAGACAATTCCAGTTTAGAATCAAATCTAGTCCATTTTTGTAGAATAAGGGTAGGTTTTAACAATATTTTACAAAATGTCAAACAGTGGATACCATGATCAGAGGGCTCCTTAAGGAGCCCTCTGATCATGGTCTACACTGTTTGCATAGGACAAGTGTACTCTTGACAGATATATGATTTGTTAATGACAAGTATACTCGTCGCTAGGGTTCAATGTGTTAACAAACATTGACTGGTATTTGCATCGAGAATGAATCCAGATCAAAAGCAAAGTCACTTGACTCCAAATTGGATCCAATCTGTTTGAAATTCTCTTAGATATTCTTTGGAATATATTATATAAAGACAGAAGAATACTGGTAAGTTGAATAAAAACATGGTCTATTAGACAATATCGAAGCAGACAATACTTTTTTGTGTCCAAAAAGCTAGTATATTACTACCAATCCGAGTTTAAGAAGTGAGAGTGCATGGCTTTGTCAGATTGAAGTGCTGGAGTTTATCAAAAATAGCAAACTTTTCTCTGCTGATCAAATAACACTTCAATACATAGTAAAAGCATTTGTTTCTATCCCTTGGAGACACAAGACATGCCTCTTAATGAAGAATAAAAAAGTTTATACAGTAAACCATGACTTGTGTTTAGCAGCGACTCTTTGAAGACAAACAGACCTCTCTAAAGGCAGGTGTCACTGCTTAAAATTAACACTTTACTCCATACTCCCTCTGCTCTGGTACTACAGTGTTTGTAACTAGCAGCTGATGGGTTAACTCTTTCAACACCAAGTAACTCTTGTGGGTCATTAAATTCTCCTGTGGATCTTTATAATTACCAAAATGTGAACCAGTCTACATGAAATTCTGGGTAGATTAATAAATACTATTTTAAATTAGCAAACGATGTAGACCCTGCTCAGAGGGCTCATATAGGAGCCCTCTGATCTGAGTCTACACTGTTAGCAAATGTAATGAGTACGTACATTTTAAACAGGTCCATGGCATTGAAAGAGATAAAAAGAAATAAAAACTGTTCCTACAGTTTGCACATGGGAGTGCTTAAAGCTTGCTGAAAGTAAAGTAGGAGATAATATTTCTGCTTTACTCTCAGCCTGCTTTAGGTATTCACCTATCAGTAGCCTAAACACAGAAAATAGGTTTTGTGAGGAGGATTCACCCTTTTCTCCATAGCCTGTTTCTAGTATTAAAGATAGGTGAACACTTAAAGTAAGTTGAAAGTAAAGCAGAATGCACCTTAAGGTGCATTCTGCTTTACTTTCAGCCTGCTGTAAGCTACCATTTGATACACTACAGAAAACAGTTCTTATGATACATATTGGTGACTGTATAATAAAATTATAACTATTTTCTTTCAGTGGAGGAATAAACTAAAGTCGTAAAATGCATAAATATCTAATATCTATTGAGTAAAGGGTTAATACTTCTTTATTATTCTAGCTAGACATATTCAGCATTATACCATGGAGAAAGGACAAATGGAGAAGTAACTTATACTCAAATCTGCATTTTCCCGAAAATGGTGTCGTCCGTTACCTGTATGTGCGATAACGCTTAATCGATCGATAATTCAACTGCACCGGTACGCCGATAGCGGGCTATCGCGTTTTTTTATCGTGTTGAATGGTTACCTACTGTTAGTTTAAGTTACATAAAATCCTTAATTTTCACCCGATTTTCATTATAATTGTCTTAAAAGAAGGCTAAGATATTTATCTTTCACTTGTAAAAATAACAGATTTTATTTTTTAAAATTGATCAGTTTTATGGCGAGTTAAAGAGTGGTTTCCAAATGAATTTGCCGATAAAAGGGAGCAAGCACTAGGGCATTAATATATCACGCCCCGTTACAAAACCTTTCATAAAACCCTCATTTTTCCACCGATTTTCAAAGAAATGGTCTTAAAGGAAAGCTTAGATATTTTTCTTTCAGTTGTAAAAATGCAAGTGTTTATTTTTTAAATCGACAAATTTTATGGCGAGTTAAAGAGCGATGGCCAAATGAAATAGTCGATAAACGAGAGCAGGCGATCGCGAAATATATACTACGTCCCGTTTCAAAAACTTGAATTTAATCCATAATTTTCGTCCGATATATATTATATATTTTAAAAAAATGTCTTGATATAAAGCCGTGACACTTATCTTTCGGTTGTTAAAATACCAGGGTTTTTCTTGAAGCGAAAAAAGTAATGATGACCTACAAAGGTTGCTGGCTAATGAAATGACTAGACCAACTCGCGTAAGAAAAGAATTCCTTCCGTATAAAAACTTAAGCAAACTTCTAAACTTCTAAAAATGTGTTCATGCATTGTTACAATGTTCTACATGGAGGAAATATTTCCTTGGAAGCAAAAATAAAAATCCATTTTGTATGTAAAGAGACATTTGAAAGGAGTGCGCGTCAAACGGCCAAAATCCAAAACGGCCAAAGTTGTAACTGTATTATTATGTCGTATGTGATCATTATTATTATTGAAAGGAAAATTAGAATTATTAACATATTACTTCAAAAAAATGAATTTAAGGTTAGTTTTACATCCAGACTAAAATATACATATTATCCGTCCCATTTCTATGAAAGAGGTAACAGTTTGCATTATCTTCAGAAATTAATTGCAAACATGATAACATGAGATCTCCGTTTCTTTCTGCTTTACTTATGTCTTATATAACGGAGTAAATTATAAAGCAGCCAATGCCTTAAGCAATCTATTTTACTGACTGCTTAACTCTTTGCCTGCTGATCGCGACTTTACTTTTTTTTTGCAAACAACTTGGATCAAGATCAGATGCCGCGTAACACGGCGTCTGATCTGGATCCAGAATGTTTGACACTCGTCCTTAGCTTTATTTACTTACAAAATGTCTACCATATTACACATCACAAAGGAATGTGACACATTACGTAACCGTATACAGAACCCGCACCAAATTAGCAGGACAATTATCAGCGTCATAAAACTGTCCCAGCATGAAGTCCATGCTTCTTGAACATGCCGATTATCTATGAAGATGGACACCAGCGGGTTGCCACTTTAATGAAAAAGATCAATGCTACCCGTGCGTGTAACTTGAACATGTGTTTTTGACTTCTGTAACCGCATGATGTTTATATATTATACAAATCACAAAAAATAAAGATAATAGAATTTAATTAAAAAAAACAACAAAAAAACCCCAACATCAATGCACCTGGTTTGGTTGATGACTGGATTAACCCTCTCATTACTGAATACCAGTAACATGATGACTATTGCAATTGCAAACAGTTGTAATCCAGACCAGGCTGCAAAAATGTCGGATTCATAGAGTATGTCTCTTGAAATATAGTTTACCCCTTTTTCAAATTAAGCTCTTTATGACACACTTTACCTTTTCTCCGAATGAGGATCATCAGAGAGAGACAGATAGACAGACAGACATTCATACAGAAAGATGGAGACAGAAAAGAAGAAGCGAAAGACTGACAGACAGAGATAAGAGAAAAACAGACAGACAGAGAGACAGTCACAAAGAGAAACAGAGACATAAATACAGACAGTGGCAGAGAAATATAGACACACACAAACTTCGAAAAAATACGTTTTTCTCTCGTTTTCAAAACCTCACTAAACCATAAATTTATAAGCTATCGCCTCAAATTTTGTACTACGCGTAAGATAATGGTCTAATAAAACATCTGTATTAAAATTTATAACGATAAGATGACATTAAAAGCATTTATATTAACACCAAACTTCGTAGGTAAACGAAAAAATACGTTTTTCTCTCATTTTCAAAACCTCACTAAACTAACAATTTATAAGCTATCGCCTCAAATTTTGTACTAGTCGTGAGATCATGGTTTAATAAAACATCTGTATTAAAATTTATAACGAAAAGATAGCATTAAAAGCATTTCTATTAACACCAAACTTTCGTAGGAAAAACGGAAAATACAGTACTGTACGTTTTCTCTCTCATTTTCACAAACTAACTAAACAAACAAATTATAAGCTATCGCCTCAAATTTTGTACTAGTCGTGAGATCATGGTCTAATAAAACATCTGTATTAAAATTTATAACGAAAAGATAACATTAAAAGCATTTCTATTAACACCAAACTTTCGGAAAAACGTTGTTTTCTAGCCGCCAGCGAGCGCCGCTGATTGAACGACACGATAAATCGCGAGCAGGCCGGATACTTCTCCATTTGTCCTTTCTCCATGATTATACTCAGTCTAGCCCAAGAAGAACGTTTGTAGATGGCTACCCTATGAATGCCCTCTCTCTTTCACTGTTCTCTAAATGGTGTATTTATCTGGAAATCCACAAGGCATTGAAATGGTGACATAAGGGTTCTTCACTTTGACAAATGTTGACCAATTAAATAGGTAAAACACCCTAGATGATTCCCACTTAATGGTTGTCAACCTTCGAAGACCTCGGTCAGATTACACATAGCTCACGCCCAGGCTTCAATGGCAAAGCCTATCCAATCTTACCTATATAGCGGTCAGATTTTCTTATATTATTATCAATGTAAAGTGTTTCAAGTGTTTTGGATATAAACTGAGGCTTCTTCCATTTATGACCTACATGTAGTTAAAACAAAAAAATAAAAAATAAAACACTAGAAAATAGTTCAAATTTATACATTTCATGCATCATCAGAATATTTTCTTTGTAATATTCTAGCAGATGGTAGCATAAAGCAGGCTGAAAGTAAAGCAGGCTGAAAGTAAAACAGAATTCTCCTTTAGGTGCATTCTGTTTATTTTTAGCCTGTGCTTTAAGATTCAAGATTCAAAACATTTTATTAAGTAACGTAAACATATACATGTTTCTTGTTACATGATACAATGGATTCATTATATAGTATACATGACAATATCATTGTATGGACTCTGTTGTCCGACTAAGTAACTATAGGTGAATATCTTATACCACTATAATTCTGGAAGATGTGTTATACCTGAGGCTGGACGTATCCAAACCACCATCTGTCTTCAATACTGAATACAAGCTATGGCTCAAAATTGTATGTAAAAGAATCAAATTAATGTTTATAGTAGTTTTTTACTTAAAAATCACCAATAACGAGTTTCTTCTTTAGTTTTAACCTGCTTAAAGTTTTCACCAGTCTTAAAACTATAACAGGTCATGAGGTAAAGGATTAACTCTTTCAACACTAAGCAACTCTTGTAGGTTATTATTTGGGTCTTTTTAGATACCAAATCGTGAACCAGTCTACTTTGAATTCTTGGTAGTTTAATAAATACTGGTCTAAATAAGCAAACAGTGTAGACCCTTATCAGAGGGCTCCTATAGAAACCCTATGATCAGGGTCTACACTGTTTGCAAATATAATGAGTATATTTTAAACAGATCTGTGATGTTGAAAGAGTTAAAAAAGTCCAGAGGAAAGTAATTGATTCCCTGTAATAGTTTATTGATCTTCTACATTGATCCTGCAACTAAATTAACTCCTCGATAACATTATACCGTAGGACATTATCTAACCCACACATTGTCTGCCTTAGCCCTTTCCCCTATAGAAGTGTCTTTGTGCGCATTTCATTTATTCATCCACTGAAGAAATAGTTCCAATTAATTCAGTCATAAACATGTACAAATAGAAAATATTTTAACATCTTTTGCAAAAGGTGGCTTAAAGCAGGCTGAAAGTAAAGCAGAATGCACCTTAAGGCACATTCTGCTTTACTTTCAACCTACTTTAAGTACTCACCTGTCTTCATAACTAGAATCAGGCTATCGTGTAAGGGGTAAACATTTTCATCTGCTAACTTGTCTGTCAAATTAAGATTCATGCATGTTTAATCGAAGAATCCTTAAGACAAATGTCAATCACTGTGTTATGAAGTGTCTGATCTGGATCCAAACTGTTTGCAAATACCAGTCAAGTCAAAATTGGCAGACAAAGAGTTAATCAATGAATGCTGTAACAAATCACAGAAAACACCTGATATTATTATTGCTTAGAACTACCAGTCTGAGTGTGTGCAAACATGTACAGGGCTCCCTCTCTACAACGACATCCAATGGGAGACAAAAATTATGGGCGTTGTTCCGAAGGAGTCATTATAGGGAGGGAAATCGGCTTACATTTGAAAAAAGCTTGAATCCAGATCAGACGCAGCGTAACGCGGCATCTGATCTGGATTCAAGCTGTTTGTCACCAGTCATTAAGTGTTTTTTCTGTCAAAATGTCCATTATTTAACTTTGAGAAAAGCAGCAGATGACAATTTCAAGCAGAGGATATTGCAGCTGAAAATAGGTTGGACACATTTTTCTTGTTGGAGGGAATAGCAGCAAGCGTGGTTGTAGGGAGGGAATCGTTATTGGGAGGGCCATTGTAGGGAGGGAGCATTGTACCTGTTAAATATGTATTAAACAAGTCTTCTGTTGAAGATACAAAATGAGCTCTAAAGACAGGTGACTGCTTGATGCAGGACAAAAGTGATACAAAAAGCTCCTGTTTGAGCTTTTGTATAACTTTTGTTCTGCATTAATATAAGCTTTATCCTACAAAGTCTGGATGTACAGTCTCTACAGAATCTACTTCGTAACCCTTGACCCCATAGCCCTTTTCTAAATTTGGAGACAGGTGACTACTAAAAGCAGGTTGAAAGTAAAGCAGAATGGGCCTTAATACTAGAATCCCGCTAAGGGGTCATGGGTTAATATTGTTTTATCATAATCTCATCATGAGCTACTATGACACAGAGCTCCAGATATTTCCAAAACTAAAATATTTATATCTGCTTTAAACTCTATGATGTCAATGCTTATTAGGATTGTCTCTTCGAGAAAATTCTTATGAGTATAGTAACAGCCATATGATTTGGTGCTAAAATGAGTGAGAAAAATGTTGGATTTGTTCAGTTTACTCCATCTTACCTTGAGCTTCTGCTAATTTCTATGACAATTGCTGTTTAGTACCAGTTCCAAAAGGAGCTGACTGTTACTGTAGATTCTAAGATTTTGTTCAGTTTATGTAGATTTTTAATGCATACATGTACATGTATAAACAATCACTGTAAGATATTTTCTGTGGAAACAACCTATCAATGAAAAATGAGCCCTTCCAAGAAACAGAATGGTTGAATACACTGAAATATAAATGGGGTTTGTTATATAGTGCATTGATTAGTAGCCTCACCCAAAATATTATGTGAATGACCTCAAACGTGAGCCACTTCACAGACAAAACAGACTCTCAGACATGGCAAAAAGGCACCTTTTTAAGTCTTAAATAATTCCTCCACTGAAGAAAATAGTTCCCCTTTATACAGTCATGAATATACATACAATCAGAAATATTTTCTATATCCTATCATTATGTTAGCTTAAAGCAGGCTTAGAATAAGTAAAGCAGAATGCACCTTAATGTGCATTCTGCTTTATTTTTCAACCTGCTATAAGTGGTCAACTGTCTTCAAAACTAGAAATACACTTAAACGCTTAAAGACACATCCTTTTTAATGGTCACTAAATGCTGTATCCCCTAATGGTGGTGTACAGAAATCTCTAAAGCTGATCCTATCCTACACTGTTTGCCGGAGTCTCATTATTGCTGTGTTAACCCTTTCCCTTATAGGAGCGACTTTTAGCGCATTCATTTTATTCATCCGCCAAAGAAAATAGTTCCATTTTATACTGTCATGAATATGTACTATAAGAAATATTTTCTATATACTAGCAGATATTAACTTAAAGCAGGCTGAAAGTAAAGCAGAATGTGCCCTAGGGCACATTCTGCTTTACTTTCAGCCTGCTTTAATAGGTCACTATCTTAAATACTAGAAACAGGCTATGGGTTAAAGGGTTAACCCTTTCAACCCTAAATATTTCTTGTGGGTATTTACAATCCTTTTGGACTCTTCTAGTACAAATTTTTTGAACAAGTCTACTTTTGCATTTTTGGTAGCACAACAAAAACCAATGAACATATCAAACAGTGCAGACCCTGATCAGAGGGCTCCCTCCTATCAGGGTCTACACTGTTTGCATAATTTTGTAATCAGTAATCTCTACAGAGAGCTGTCAGGTTGAAAAGGTTAAGGTCATACCATGATGAAGGTGCAAGGGAGATAATCTGTTTCATGTGGTATTTGGTCATGTACAGGTGAACTTTCAAAAGTCAAACTCTTCAATATGTCAGAGGGCTCGGGGAGAGAGAGTCAACTGAACAGCTTAAATTTTGAACTTAACACTTTACCCCATAATCTGTGTTCAGTTTTAAAGACAGGTAACCACATAAAGCAAATTGAAAGGTAAGCAGAATGCACCTTAGGGTGCATTCGGCTTTACTTTTCAACTTGCTTTATGCTAAAAGTTAGAATATACTGCAGAAAATATTTTTGACTGTATAAAGTTTAACTATTTTCTTCAGTTGAGGAATTAATGAAAGGCATGTGTCTTCAAAACTATTAGTAGAAACAGGCTATATATATTTAAAATATACTTGATACATTTGAAAACAGTGTAAACTCAGATCAGAGGGCCCTCTGATCAGGGTCTGTACTGTTTTCTTATTTAGACCAGTATTTATTAAACTACCCATAATTCCAAGTAGACTGGTTATGTTTTGGTAACTGAAATGATCCACAATGGAACACAATAACCCACAGGTGTTACATCATGTTGAAAGAGTTAAAACAGTTGGCACATGACAACAATGTTTGATGAGATTATAGCTCCATTTGCTGTTTGACTTATAAAGCTTCTTCTGTACATTTTACCCTTTCCTCCATAGCTAAAGTGTCATTCCCCATTACAGGCCACTGGCTAACCCATTACTCAATGGATACACATTTTTACACCTTTCTTAGTAAAATTTGTTCCTCTACTGAAGATTTTGGATTTGTTATGATTTTACATTTCTTTAACAGTATTTCCGTCATACCTGCTTTAACTCTTTCCTCCCTGAAACTTTAAATGGACAATTCCAGTTTCGATTTTAGCCTAGTCCATTTCTGACTTTTAAGCGTTGTTTTTGTCAATGTTTGACATTGTGACAAACAGTGAAGACCCTGATCAGAGGGCTCCTTTCGGAGCCCTCTGATCAGGGTCTACACTGTTTGCATAGGACAAGTGAACTAGTCACATGTACACTGTTTGAAAAGGGCGCCTATATGCGGGACTAGGGTTCAAAGAGTTAAGTGGTCACTTGTCTTTCAAACTAAAAAAACAGTTAAATCACTGTAGGAGCTTTCTGTTTTACTTTCATCTTGCTCCTATATGAAGAGGGAAGTCAAAAGCATACTATGACACAACTGTGGAGGTAAGGGTTTAGGGGAATTGAGGCAAATAAAATATCTCACCATGCAACTTCTTTTTTATCTGACCTGAAAAAGAATAAACTTTTTAAACTAGAAATCATATGAATAGACATGTAAAAAGATACTAGAAAAGCAAACTTCAAAGACTTGCAGAGTTCTAAGTTAGTCACAGATCAGTGGTCCATTTCATAAAGCTTTGTACGACAAATGTTGTCCTAAGTCAGATTACAAAAATCTCAATTATTATTCATTTCTCCATCTAATCCTGTCTTGTGGCATCTATTTGGAATTGTCTTTTCAAGACGATTCCAAAGAGGTGTCACAAAACAGGATTAGATAGACAAATAAAAAATTACATGAATTTTAAAGTTTTGACTTACGACAGTGTTTGTCATACAAAGTTTTATGAAACGGGCCCCAGTTCTACAAGCAACCTTATGCAATCAAAACAATTAAAACAGGTGATATAGATCTAGAGGAAAATAGAAAAAGGACTAATATTATTTTGCCATTTGATATGTTCACTGAGGGCAGAGTTATTAATATGAATATTCAGCAGGAGGATAAGGGTTAACTTGCATTCAACAAGCAACTGCCATGTAGATCCAAAGCCTCTTTATTTAATGATGCACTAAAACTTCTCAATTACGACAACAAAATGTGCTCCAAATGTTGTTGATTAATGCTCCTACAGGAGCTTTCTACTTTACTTTCATCTTGCTTTAAGCTGCCCCTTGTCTCACATACCACCAATATGCCTACAGTCTCTAAATGACCATTTGTGTTTGGCCCTAAAATGATTATGATAATTACTCATTCATTCATTCCTCCATTTCAGTTGTTGTAATAGAGAGGTTTTTACTGCATGTATTTACAGGTTTGGCTGTATGTTTGCTTACTTGGAAGTTCCTACAAAGGAATCCCATCTCTGTTTCAACTGCTGTTTGGTCCCCGATCCAAGTCCTTTCATAACACTTAAAATACTTGTATTGCCTTCCATCCTATACAGCCTCACCTAGCTAATCCCAACTTGCAGAAAACTTTACCAACTTTAGTCACAGTTACGGTATGTACCACATTCATCTCTGTCATTAAATTGGACACCTTACAGAGCTCTCCTGTAAGGCATTCGTCAATTCCTAGCAAAATACCAAATGTAATGTTTTCAACAATTAAATTCTGCCATTAAAAACTATACTAATTTCTTTCTGCATGAACAACATTTCTTGCAAGTTAATACTGTTAATTAACACCAAGTGAGTGATTGGATAAATTGGATACATTGATGCTAAATGCAACAAAAGTAATGCAACAAAAGTAATGCAGCAAGCTCCTAAAGAATTACCATGAAAGAATCATGAATGAAACAGCCATATTTAACCCGTTGAACACTAAGCATAATTTTCATTTGCCACAATTCAAAAATTCTTTTAAGATACAAAGTTTGGATCCTGATGAGAAGCCACAGTACTTAATTGTCCATCTAGATCTCAACTGTTTGTAAAAGAAATCACAGTTACACTGTTGACATTATCCATGTATTTCTGTTTTGAAGGGTGATTTACTGAATTCAAAGATTGCACCACATTTAAATATATTAATTGAACTGTTCATTTAATTCCATACAGGCTATGTCGTTAAAGGCACCAAGTACTACTGAAAAATGTTTCAATTATATATCCATCCACCGGTTGCTTCTTGAACTCAACTTTTCACTGTTGCATTAGTGTATAGTATTTTCTAATAACATACTGAGAGCCATTTGTTATTCAACGCAAGACATTATGTTGCTGCGAAAGCTAAAATATACATTGAAAGTCCACTTGCACAACATATACTACAAGAGATAGTATTCTCTTAAAACCTTAGTACCCTCTGTCCTTAATATAGTAAAACTTGGCTACATTGTGACCACTTAAAATAAATATGCTAATCACTTAAATCAGTTTAATGCTTAATGCAGGACAAAAGGAATGCAAAAAGCTCCAAATGGAGCTTTTTGCATTACTTTTGTCTTGTATTTAGCAGCAACCTGTTTTAAGAAATTCATTCTAATTGCCTAATTAATTGAATGTCTGCTATACACAGGTTCTACAGTATTTATATACAGTCAAACTTTGATATCTTGAAGTCGGTTTTGTCAACATACCCGTATTTCAAAGTTAAAACGTGGCTAAGCCACATTTTAACTTTGAAATATGGGTATGTTCGACTTAACCGAGCATGGAATAATGCAGTTCATATGTCGAACTATCAGATAGTTCAAGTTAAATGAGTTTGAGATATCGAAGTTCGACTGTATTAGGAACTTAATAAAGCATTAGTAAAGGGATTAACTCTTTCACTGCCATAGGAGACTGAAGTCAACTTCTCAGTTTAGATCCAGATCAGATGCTGGGTAAAGCAGTGTCTGATCAGGATCCTAACTGTTTGGCACTCAGATCAATATTTCTTCAATCAAAACTTCAAGAATTAGAATTTAGCATTCAATTACAGACATAAATTTTAATTAGTAGACAACGTTTTGTCTGCAAAAGGGTTAAAAGAGACATTTCAGTTTGACTTGGCAATGAAAGGGTTAACTCATTCACTCCTGAAACTTATAATGGAAAGTTTCCATTTTTCAATTAAGTTTAGTCCATTTATGACAATTAAGGGGTGTTTTCTGCAATACATTGCGAATTGACAAACAGTGTAGACCCAGATCATAGGGCTCCTGCAGGAGCCCTCTGATCTGGGTCTACACAGTTTGTATTGGACAAGTGTACTCTTTATAGGTACAATGTTTATAAATGATGAGTATAGGGTTGAATGTGTTAAAGATGAGTTATATTTTTAACCCTTTTCTTTCCAATATAATGTCATCCTGACAATGATCATCTTCAATGTTCTTTAACCATTACAATTGTTTCACATTGATACTGATTTATCATTGAGTGTCAAGAATTTTGGATATATGATAAGGCCCTACAAACTTTGGGGCCTCCATGATCTAGATACAAACAGTTTGCAAAGGGGCTTGACAATTGATTCTACAAAGAAATAAGGTCAACCTATGTTTTCTGTCCAACTTGACACACATTCACAAACATCTTGGATCCATTTCAAATACCAAGTAACTCAACATCTGACCAGGATCCAAAACAATTTCACATTCATATTTTAAGTCTCTTCATTACAAATAAGAAAAAAATGATAATATTTTACAGAACATTACCAGTGATAGTTATAACTGAGAAATTGGGAGACAACAGTTTTGAAGCAGTTAATATTTTGGCAGAGTATTTGACAATGATTATTAATCCTCATTTTCTTACAGCTCAAGTCAACATGTTGACTTAATTCATTTCACATTATAAAGCTCTCAATAGAAGTTTGTATTCAATTTGGGTTAAATTCAGAGATAGGAACTATATTGACAATGACAAAAGAAATTTATTTCTATTGTTATTTCTGCACACAAACAGCCCAACTTTTGCCTTTGTTCCTACTAATCTGGAAAACCATATTTATTAGAGGGGAGTATTTAAATGGGGTATGTAAGGCTGACGTCATGTACACCTTCATGTACATTTAGTTCCATGTTATTCTTTGTGGCTTAACCCTTTCCCCCATAGAAGCGCCTTTTAGCGCATGTGATTTATTCCTCTGCTGAAGAAAATAGTTCCAATTTATACAGTTATGAAAATGTACCTAAAGAAATAATTTCTAAATCCTAGCAGATGATAGCTTAAAGCAGGTTGAAAGTAAAGCAGAATGTGCCTTAAGGCACATTCTGCTTTACTTTCAACCTGCTTTAAGTGGTCATCTTTCATAAAAACTAGAAACATGCTATGGGGTAAAGGGTTAAAATAATTCTTGGGCAGTGCTTCAAATATAAAATGTTTCTAGATGTGAAATGATTTCAAAAACTACGGTACCATATTTAGCTGCTGGTCGTGTATACTGAAGGTATATAATGACTGCATCACCAGCTGGCAGTGCACTTCAAAGCATTGTATCCAGCTCAAAATGTTCTTGACAGAAACAAACTACATGTAGCATGCCTATAAGCGCCAAAGGTGTATAATAGACGTGTGTCAACTAGTAATGAGTATACTCCATAAATACATTTTTTTACCCCTTTCATTTGTTCTTCCACTGAAGAAAATAGTTCCCATTCTATACAATCATGAATATGAACCATATGAAATATTTTCTATATCTTATCAGATGGTAGCTTAAAGCATGCTGAAAATTAAGCAGATTGCACCTTAACACTTTACCTGATAGCCTATTTCTAGTATTGAAGATAGGTGACATTTTAAAGCAGGTTGAAAGTAAAGCAGAATGCCTTAAGGCGCATTCTGCTTTACTTTCAACCTGCTTTAAGTGGTCACATGTTTTCAAAACTAGAAACAGGCTATGGGGTAATGGGTTAAGTGGTCACCTATATTCAGAACTAGAAACAGGCCATGAGGTAATGAATAAATATTGACTGGATATGCACACACAATAGACAGTAAAAGGCACAATCTAAATTGAATTTCCACAATTTAGGTGAGTATAACTATGCATTGAAAAATGGTTCGTATTCAAACAAATTCTATAATAACAGTATGATTAGATAAGGGAAATAACTCCTGTGATAATTGTCTTTGTGCCCAGTGCCGTAAACAGTAAGATAAGGGAAATAACTGCTGCAAGCAGGTACAATCAGCCTATTCTACAACAGTTAGCTCCCTTAACACTGATATTGAAAAATCACACAGCTGTGATTCTATGAAAATTAATAGCGTAAAAATCCTAAAAACTGGGACACTCTTGTCGCTAGGGTTGAATGAGTTAATAGAAGGGTTTTACTATACACTGACGGCTGCCGAGAGCAGATTGAGTGTAAAGCAGAAAGCTTTCTGCAAACTAACATCCTACTTTTAACCCTTTTCCCCATAGAAGCGCCTTTTTGCGCATTTGATTTATTCCTCCACTTAAGAGGATAGTTCTTATTTAATTAGTCATGATTATGTAATATAATACATGTTTACCACATTCTAGCAGAGTGAAGATTAAAGCAGGCTGAAAGTAAAGCTGAATGTGCCTTAAGCACATTCAGCTTTACTTTCAACCTGCTTTAAGTGGTCATCTAACTTCAAAACTAGAAACAGGTCATTGGGTAAAGGGTTAACTGCCTCCTGAATTTAAAAATTCTATGCTTACAAGTCTTAATAACACCCCTTCACTGCCTTACTCCATGTGCAATAGATATTTGCAAACAGTTTAGATCCTGATCAGATGCCACATTACATGGTATCTGACCAGGACTCATATGAACCATTACCCTATAGCCTGTTTCTAGTATTTAATATAGGTGTTCACTTAAAGCATGTTGAAAGCAAAGCAGAATGCGCCCTAAGGCACATTCTATTTTACTTTCAGCCTGCTTTAAGCCACAATCATTTAGGATATAAAAGATATTTCTTATGGTACATATTCATGACTATATAAATTGGAACTACTTTCTTAAGTGGAGAAATAAATTAAAGGTGTAAAAAGGAGTACTTATGGGTTAATGGGTTAAACATTTCTCTAGTCAAAATACTCACATTTGAATATGAGAAATAAAACAGAAGACAATTGATTAAAACAGATGATATCCCTTATAATTGCATGACTGCACAAAAGAGAGGTGACAACTTAAAGCAAGGTGAATGTAAAACAGAAAGCTCCTAAAGAAGCTGTCTGTTTTACATTCACATTGCTTTAACCCTTTGAACCCTAATCCCGCATATAGGCGTCCTTTTCAAACAGTGTACATGTGAATAGTGCAATTGTCCTATGCAAACAGTGAAGACCCAGATCAGAGGGCTCCGAAAGGAGCCCTCTGATCAGGGTCTTCACTGTTTGTCATTATGCCAAACATTGACAAAAACAACACTTAAAAGTCATAAATGGACTTGACTTAGATGGAAACTGGAATTATTCATTGAAAGCTTTAGGGAGGAAAGAGTTAAGCAATCACTTGCCTTTAATATCTGATAATTAAGACAATTTAGTGATCATAATAGAGAGGTTTTTAACTGTTTAATAAGTCTACAAATTGATTAGTTTTCCCTTTTAAAGCGACTCGCAACCAGATGGTGCATTAAAAATAGTAATTTGTAAATATGTGTCAAACGCTTATACAAATGGTAAAGAATTAGTTTAGGATAAGAAATTCTGTTTAAAAAAAATGTATTTCAATAAAAAAAATATTGGTCTCTGGTGGGATTCGAACCCGGGGCCCGGCATTGGCGGACAGAAGGCAAAATAGGGGAAACCGCTTAGACCAATGGACCACGGAACTATCCGTTTATCTCGGATCGATTTAACGTATTTCAATGTGTAGCGGTCGAAAGTGCATACAACTTCGTAATTCGGCTCGTGTTTATGTCTGAGCCCGTGTAGAGAAGCAACAACAACAACTATACCGTCTACTAGTCGGTATAGAAAAACGATGGAAAATATCTAAAAATCTAAGATTCGGTGACGATTCTTGAGACTTTTTTTGGACTGATCATATTTTTTTAATGTCAGAAGCCAAATAATGCCACAAATTTGCTTTTATTTGAGTATTTTATTTTATTTTGACAAGTACACCATCCGGTTGCGAGTCCCTTTAAAACTGAATACATATCATTACTTTAAAAATGTCTTTTTATTCTGAAATTTCAATATTTGCAGATATTTATACAGTCTGAGTGTCCGATAGTTTGGGTCCTGATCAGATACCAAGTTACTTGGCATCTGACCTGTATCCAATCTGTTGGCCACAAAACTGTTTGCAAGTTTCCAGAAATCTATTTCCCGCACTAAACGTGTCTAATCAAAATCTAAAACGTATTTTCTGTTTGCATGTGAGAAATAAATAACACACAAAAGTGTGACCTCTTGTTTTCACAATCACTTGAAATATTGACAATGGGGAGAAACTCTCAATGCAAGTTTCATGAGAAATCACCGTAGCATGTGGTCAATTTATAAACGGCATGCAATGGTTAAGGCTAAAACATTTCTCTGCAGGTGGTGTTAATAGTATAGCAATAAATACAGTTAAACTTTAGTGTAAAGGCAAACTAATAAAGGAATGTGACTCTACCTCCAAAAAAACAATTACCATACTGCTTATTGCAGGACAAAAGTAATGCAGAAAGCTCCTATAGGAGCTTTCTGCATTACTTTAGTCCTGCATTAAGCTGCTATTTTTATATAAGTCTGCCAATTTGTCTTATTTAGAGTGGCTGTTTTATACAGATTTTACTGTACAAACTCTTTTTCTTCTGCAACAATAATTGTCGTCTGCTACTGTTCTAAAAATGAAAATTCTGAAATTATTTTCAAAGCAGGGTCAGAGCATCAAACAGTTTGGATCCTAATAAGAAGCTGTGTTATGCTGTGTCTCCTCAGGATCCAAACTGTTTGCAAAAGTAATCATGATTTCACCGCTAGCATGATAAGAGTTAAATAAACTACACTCTATATCATATTTCTCCTTATTAAACAAATATGTCAATTAAATGCAGTGGCTATATTATTATGGTAAATTTAATAAATATAATAAAAATAATTCTCAAATTGTAGTCAGGGTTTGAATCTTGTACAGATTTTGAATCATTTTGTAAGTAAATTAATAATCTCATTCAGGAGCTTTCTGTTTTGCTTTCAGCCTGAATTTATGCATCCATTTGTCAGGTTGTTCTTTATTGTTCGAGAAGCAGGTATGGTCATGAAAAGGCATTTTTGTGAAAATATGACCATTTAACCCATTGAACCCTGGTGATGAGTACATTCATCCTTTACAGTGTACCTGTGAAGAGAACACTTGTCCTATGCAAACAATGAAGACCAAAATTAATGGGCTCCTATAATCAAGGTCTGCACTATGTGTCATTTTGCAATATATTGCCCAAAAAACAACCTTAACCCATTACCCCTAAAAAACGCCTATTTACACCTTTAATTTATTTCTCCACTGAGGAAAATAGTTCCAATTAAAACAATTATAAATGAATATGTATAAGCTTAAAGTAGGCTGAAAGTTAAGCAGAATGCGCCCAAAGGTGCATTCTGCTTTACTTTCAACCTGCTTTAAGTGGTCACCTGTTTTCAAAATTAGAATAAAGCTATGGGGTAATGGGTTAAATAGTCAAACTGGAAACTGGAATGGTCCATTTAAAGGTTCAGGGGCCAATGGGTTAACACAGGTTTCACATCCAATCTTTGAGAGAACAAAACTAATAACACATCTTATAACACGTCTTCACTAATCTGGCCTCTCAAATGTTTGTCCACTTTCCTCTTGCAGGCATTCCAGATGACAAAGCACCTTTGTATGAAACTCATTACAAAATTAATAAATGATAAACAAAAACTAATAACAAATACCGTAAATATTCTATGTACAATGTATTCTAAAATCATCTCTAAAATGGACACTCAGTAATAAAAACTGTTACCTTTTACAGGCAAGTGCCTACTTAGTACAGGACAATTTTATGTAATATAGAACCCTCCTCTCCATATTAAGCAGAATGCAGTTCTTGTATTGCATTTAGCTGCCACCTACCGTAACCCATTACCCCATAAATATGCCTTTTTATGCCTTTATCTTATTCCTCCACCGAAGAAAATAGTTCCAATTTATACAGTTATGAATATGTATCATAAGAAATATGTTCTATATTCTAGCAGATGGTAGCTTAAAGCAGGCTGAAAGTAATCAAAGCAGAATGTGCCTTATTTAACTCATTACCCCAAATCCTGTTTCCAGTTTTGAAAGTAAATGAAGTAAAGCTACTCAATAGGATTGACCATTTTCATCTTTTGAACAAGATGTGTTTGTTAAACACTATGCCCTCTAATGTGACCATGACCTCTACATGACCTTGACCTTTGCTTGACCTGACCCAACTTGTACTGAGCTCAATAGGCTCCATACGCCAAATATGAAAGTGGCCATGGTTAAATTCAGCCAATTTGACCTTTAATTGACTTAGACATTTGTCGCACATGACCAAAGTTGTACTTGCTTTTGATTTGAATGCCCATGCAAAATATGAAGTCTCCATCACATGTAGTTCGGAAGTTATGGCAGTGGTTAAGTTCAGCCTATTTAACCTGTAAATGACCTGAAAATAACCTTGACCTTTACATTTGTTGGACATGACCCATGTTGTACTGAGATCAAAAGCTTCTTGAGTTGAGTACAAGTGCAAAATAATATTTAGATTTCTTAGATTTTTAAACTTCTGAACGCTGCAGGTGAATTTGAGATAAATGTTGCATACAGTTTGGCGCCAGATGAGACGCCAAGTAACTCAGCTTCTCATCTGGACCTGAACTGTTTGCAACTCTGAAGATATTTTCAGAAAGAAAATGCAGATCAATCACATCTTTAAATTGTTGCAGGTAACACATTTTGCTGACAACATTTACATAGTGTGCCGAAAGTTAACTCTTATACTGCCAATGGCACCATCACTTGCATTTGTCAACAGTTTAGATCCAGATCAGATGTTGAATAACCTGTTTTTCCATCAGAATATAACCCTTTTCCCCACAGAAGCTTCTTTTAGCTCATTTAATTTATTCCCCCACTGAGGAAAATAGTTCCAATTTATAGTCATGAACATGTACCATTGGAAATATTTCTTTCATCATAGCTTAAAGCAACTCGCAACCAGATGGTGTACATGTATTTGCAAAAATAAAAGAAACTACTCAAATAAAACCAAATGTATAGCATTACCGTGCATCTGGCATTAGAAAAATATGATCAGTCTAAAAACACTCTCAAGAAAAGTCTTCAAATCTTAATTTTTTAGATATTTTCCATCGCTTTATCCTATATTTAATCTACAGCATCGAAAGACGCAACAAAAATTGATCATGGGTCGGACATAAACCTTGGCCGAAATATGTACTCTCCATCACTACATAGTAAAGTATGTTTAATCTATCCCAGAGATGTAAATAGTCCGGCTGGTCGTGCGGTCTAAGTGGTTGCCTTATTTTGCTTCCTGCCCCCACATGCCGGGTCCCGCGTTCGAATCCCACCAGAGCCCAATAATATTTTTTTTATTGAAATGCATTTTTTAAACAGAATTTCTTATCCTAAACTAATTCTTACCCGTTTATATAAGCGTTTGACATATATTTATACAAATTACTATTTTTAACGCTAAATCTGGTTGAGAACCTCTTTAAAGCAAGCTGAAAGTAAAGCAAAATGCACCTTAACTGCTTTAAGTGGCCAACTGTCTTTTAAATTAGAAACAGGATATGGGGTAAAGGGTTAAGTCATGGAACATTCATACCAATACTTCTTCAGACAAAATGCCAAAAGTCTTATTCTTTGCAAGCTAGACACGAAATTGTGCTTATATGTGCAAATGGTTTGGATCCATATGAGATGTGGCATAATATGATATCTCATCAGGTTCCAAACTGTTCGACAATCTGACCCTGTATTTAAAAGAAATCTTGAAAATTCTAATTTTGGAAAAGCAGCAGACGACAATTTTATAATGTCTCCTTTACCTATTCCCTTAAAAAGCACTTGATGGCATTCAAAACAAGTGACAGCTTTTAAAGACATCTCCTGACGACTTTTTGATCATAACGCCTTGCTAGACAATTTCCTTGCAAAAAGCATGTGTTTTGTGGACATGTCGATAGCGAAGAACCATTGAATCATCTCATGTGTGACCCGACCTTTATATTTGATAATTTGGTTAGAATTAACCATTGAAAAGCACTAGAGCATGAGTATAATCTGGGCCTCACCATGTAAACTGAGATTGGTAAACCGGCTGGCAACTTGTGCTGCACATGCTTTTACAGTTACATTGACACCTCAAATTCAATGGGTGGGGGGGGGGGGACTCGCTCAATGGACTGAGGTAAAGTCTTTAAGGCAGGATTGTAATAAAGCAAAAGGCTCCTACAGTTAAAGTAAAGGCAAAGGGGTTGGAAGATGGGACTTTAATTCTGCTACTGATCATACATGTTTATAAACAATGACGTTGTGACGTATAGACATGACGTATAATGGTGGTAAATGACTTTGTAGAAGGTTGTGCTTTATTCTCGACAACAGTAGCTTTCCACTTTACTTTCATCCTGTTTTATGCAGTCACCTGTTTTTGCACTGGCTGGAAATCAGGGGGTTAACCCTTTCCTCCATAGAAATGCCTTTTACGCATTTAATTTATACCTCTACTGAAAAAGATAGTTCCAATTTAAACAGTAATGAACATGTACCAAAAGAAAGTTTTCCTATTTCCTACTAGATGATAGCTTAAAGCAGGCTCAAAGTAAAGCAGAATGTGCCTTAAGATGCATTCTGCTTTAATTTTAACCTGCCATAAGTGGTAACCTGTCTTCAAAACTAGAAACAGGCTATGGAGTAAAGGGTTAATAAATAAAAATCTCCTTATAATTGATTTGAACTTCGTTCAGACACCCAAGACATTCAGGGGTTTCTACAAAGAAACAACAATATTTGTTAGACCAGGGTATTGAAATTTTAACATTGCCATGTGCAGGGACAATACTGTAAACGAAAAGCAAATATTTAATTCCCAAATACATGTTACACCTATAGTGCCATGGTACCATGGCCGTATAAACATATTAGGCCATACTGATTCCTTAAAGAAATATATCCACCATCAAGTAGGCAATATGTATTTTATACAGAATCTTCAAGTCAAATATGGTATCTACTGGTATACAAGAGCAAGGTGACTAGATCTGTATCCAGACCAAATATATAGCCAATTTAAAAGGTGACAGACATCTAAGGGAAACATGTATACAGTAAAAACTCGCTATTACGACCATTAAATTGTTAATTATTAGGTGCTTATGACAGGTGACTGTTTGAAAGCAAGGTGACAGTAAAACAGAAAGCTCCTTTACCTTGTTTTAAGCTGTCACCTGTCTTTTATACATACAATTAGCCTTTGTTTTAGGGGTTGTAATTGAGGGGTTATACTCTATAATAATTGTTCATCATTTGCAAACAGTGTTGAACCAAATCAGAGGGCAGAGGGTTGAGAACCCTCTGATAAGGGTCTGCAATATTTTTTTAATGCTTAGAATTATTTTAGACATTTTAATCCCTTAAAAGTCAATATAAACTGGTCATTATTCCGAAATTGAAAGGTCCATTTTGTCAAAAAACGTCAGCAGTGTTAGGGGTATGTTTAATTTACAAATACTTGACAAGGGCTTCAAGATATCTAAGAATTGATCAATGTTTATACAGGCTTTATGGATTTTCCATCAGGTCCTTCAGGTAAAATAGAGTTGTTTTAGCAGTGGGCTGATAGCACACAAGTGTCACACTCTCCCCCACTTGCTGAATTTGATCCAAAAACGACAGCTAGATCTACCTTTCCATTTGAATTTCTCTTAGTGTACTTTTAATTTGAAATTGCATTAACCCTTTCCTCCCTGAAACCTCAAATGGACAATTCTAGTTTTCAATTTAGTCTAGTCTATATTTTACTTTTTGGGTTAATTTTTACAATATATGTCAGAAAAGACTCACAATAACAAACAGTGTAGACTCTGATCGGAGTTTACACTGTTTGCATAGGACAAGACTAGTGTGCTCCTCCCAGGAACGATGTTTGCAAATGATGCACATATGCGTGACTAGGGTTCAAAGAGTTAAGCCATTGGACACTTGCGATGAATTTACTTGTTCTTTACAAATAGTATACCAATGAAGAGTACACTTGTCCGATGCAAACAGCAAAGACCCAGATCAGGGGGCTCCTAAAGGAGCCTTCTGATCAGGCTCTGCACAGTTTGTCATTCTACAATGTTTTTTATAAAACAACCCTCAGTAGTCAAAACTGGATTAGACTTCTTGGAAACTGAAATTGTCCATTTGAAACGGTTGCAGAAAAATGCAGTGAATGCAAATAAAAAACACTTTTGTTCTACACTAAGCAGTCACCTGTCTTTAGAAATCAGAACGGGACCCCAGATAAGAGGAGTATTTCAAAAACAGAAGTCTTTATGTCTGCACAAAATTCTTTGGTGTTACTGCATTATTAGAATCGCCTCAAAGAGACAATTCTAATGAGTAGTCATGACACAGTGTTTGATGCAGACATGAAGGAAAAAATGTTGGAAAACTTGAGTTTACTTGCTCTTATCTGGAGCCTTTTCAGAAACAAAACCTTAACCCTAACAGTGGTGAATATTGTCAGGGCTGCTATAATATTACTAGTTGATTTTGAAAAATCCTAAGAGTATAAAATTTTCTGATTTTCAAGCCCGATTACTTAAAGCAGGTTGAAAGTTTTACAGCCTACTTTAAGCTACCATCTGTTAGGATAAAAATCCGAAGATTCCGGAGAAATCCGGAGAAATGGCAGCCCTGGTATTGTCAAATAGACTCTTCCATATCATGATAAATGACCAGTTAACATCAATTCACATGGGTCTGTCAAAAGAGTGTTGACAGCCAGTGCAAACTCTAATCAGAGGGCTCTTACAAGGAACCCTATGATCCGGGTTTACACTGCTTGCACATGATTATATACTCAATTCTTGCATCGTAAGCTTTAACCCTTTTAACCCTTGTCACAAATATAGTGACATACGCACCCTTTGCAAACAGTGTACCTGTGAAGAGAACACTTGTCCTATGCAAAACAGTGTAGACCCAGATCAGAGAACTCCTAACAACCATAAATAGTCAAAAATTGACTAGCCTCAAATGGGAACAGGAATTGTCCATTTGAAGTTTCAGGAAGGAAATGGTTAAATTGAAGTCAAATACGCTTGGCACTAATAACATTGCCCTGAAAATGAAAACTTTGAGGTTAAATGGGAGAATATGGTATTCTTTATCCAAATTCCTCCCCAGGGTGTCTTGATATCACCTCAATGTTAAAAGGATGTTTAAACATAACAGTTAAGCCATAACAACCCACTTATCAGAACTTCCTTGCAGATTACATGGTTTGCAGAATTAACCCTTTCCTCCATTAATAAGCCTTTTTACACCTTTAATTTATTCCTCCACTGAAATAAATAGTCCCCCTTCATAAAGTTATGCATATGCACCATAAGAAATATATTCTATATCCTAGAAGATGGTAGCTTAAAGCAGACTGAAAAGTAAAGCAGAACACACCTGAAGGTGCATTCTGCTTTTCCTCCTAGCCTGCTTTAAGTGGTCTGTAACCTGTCTACAAAACTAGAAATAGGGTATTGAGAGAAAGGGTTAACTCATTACCCCATAGAATATTTCTAGTTTTGAGAATAGGTGATTACTTAAAGCAGGTTGAAAGTAAAGCAGAATGCGCCTCAAGGCGCATTCTGCTTTACTGTCAGCTTGCTTCAAGCTATTGTTTGCTAGGATATTGAAAATATTTCTTATGGTACATATTCATGACTTGGAACTATTTTCCTCAGTGGATGAATATATCAGAGACATAAAAAGGTGTATTTATGGGTTAATGGGTTAAGTTAATATGCAGGTGATTTGCAAGATGTAATATAGAGGGGAGATAAGTATGCATGCTTCAATATGCAATAAAACTGGATCAATCTCTCTTAAACTCTTTGACTGCCAAGTAATATAATTGTCTACAACAATTGTTGTTCCCTGCTGTTCTATCAATTACAATTTTTCTAAAATTTCTTTTCCAGAAAGGATCAGAACGTCAAACAGTCTAGATCCTGATGAGACACTGTGTAACTGGGCAACTCATATGGATCCAAACTGTTTGCAAAAGTAATCATTGTTTCACTGTAAGTGTGCAAAGAATTAATTTAAAAACCTACTGTATGTCAAGGCAAAATCTGTTGCCATGATCACAAATTCATATGCAATAAAGATTGACAATTTGTCATCCAAAAATACAATTACAATGTGCACCATTATAGGCAACTCATGTCAACTTTGCTAACAGTTTGGCACTCTTATCAACATTTCTTCAGTCGGATTCTTCAGTCAAATTAATTGCATAAAATTGCAGACAATAAATTTCAGCAGACAATACTTTGTTTGTGAAAGGCCCGGATTAAAAGAGAGTTTAACCCATTACCCCATAAATGCGCCTTTTTACGCCTTAAAATTTATTTCTCCACAAAGGAAAATAGTTTCAATTTATACAGTTATGAATATGTATGATAAGAACTATTTTCTATGTTTTCTAGTAGACAATAGCTTAAAACAGGCTGAAAGTAAAGTAGAATGCACCTTAACATGCATTCTGCTTTACTTTCAACCTGCTTTAAGTGTGGTCACCTGTCTTCAAAAACAGGCTATGGGGTAAAGGGTTACATTTTACAACATATTGCAAATTGGAAAAGTTTAGGAGCCCTCCAATCAGGGTCTTCACTGTTTGCATTAGACAAGTGTACTCTTCATAGGTTAACTATTTTTAAATGACAAGTATACTCGTCACAAAAGTTCAATGTGTTTAGCAATGTATATGCCTCTTCATTCAATGACAGATGCACTTTGATATCTTACAGCACAAATTAATAATGTCCCTTGTAGGCGACATGTGCCAGCAGAAAATATAGTATTAGGTGACCACTAATTCATGTATCATGCAGATGTTTTAAAGACAAGTAACTGCTTTATGCAGGATAAATATCATAATACAGAAATCTCCTGTAGAACTTTCCTGCATTATTTTCATCCTGCATGAAACACAATCACCTATATTTAACCCATTACCCCATAGCCTATTTCTAGTTTTGAAGACATGTGACCACTTAAAGCAGGTTGAAAGTAAACCAGAAAGCACTTTAAGGCACATTCTGATTTACTTTCAGCCTGCTTTAAGCAACTATCTACTAGGATATAGAATTTTTTTTATGTATAAAGTGGAATTACATTTTGTTCAGTGGGGGAATAAATCATAGGCTTAAAAAGGGGTATTTATGGGGAAATGGGTTAAGACTATCAATAACTATTGTTTTGAGCATTCGCTTAATAGAAAACTGACTGTATTGCAATCCAAATTAAAGCTGTCATCTAAAATAAGACAAGTTAGCAGACTGCTATAAGAGTTGTAGTTAAATGCAGGACAGACAAGGTAAAACAGAAATATCCTATAGAAGCTTTCTGCATTACTTTTGCCCTGTCTTGAGCTATAACCTGTCTTAAGCAATTTTCAAATTTCCTCATAAAGGCGGATGAGTGGACAAATACCTTATTAGACCAAATGCATGGGTGCCAAGAAATCAAACGCTTTTGTCATCAACACTCCATGTAATCTGTCTTTTGTAAAAGAAAATAAAAATCACATTAGGCAATATAAATCGATTTTCAGGTGAAATGAACTTGATTTAAACATAACCAATATGCAAGTATTTAGCAATTACTACAGTGAGAAAAGGTAATTTTAACTACATGTACTTGTCTGTACAAAATCAGATTATTGTACATAAAACGTTTCTTGCCTTTGTATTTTATGACATTTCTGAACTAAACCTTTCAATGCAAATTCTAACAACACATTTATAAATAGTTCATTATTCAGATCTGATGCATAGTTACTCAGCATCTAGTCTGGATTCAAACTGTTTGGAACTTGTTATGATTATTCCTCAATAAAAAAGCATTCATTCTTAATTTGAAATAAAATCCCAAACAACGTTTTATATGTTTTTAATGCAGATGGTTAAAGTAGTGAAAGGGTTTAAAACTGTTAATGACATTTTTCTTTCATATCTTGAATTGACATTTCAAGGGGTTTCAATACTTTACTGTAGCAAGGTCAAATACAATTTCTGACACTCACAGTATAAGCTACAATAGAACATATATGTTAGCAAACAATTTAATGAAAGAAGTTTGTATATCTCTAAAGAAAGATGGGTTCTTAATTTAGGACAAAGGTATTGCAGAAAGCTCTAAAGGGGTACTCTTCTCAACTTGTTTTCTGCATTACAATGCCTGATATCTTAGATACTATATGTTTGCTTTGCAATATACAGTAAAACCTCTCTATAATGACCAGTGAAAAGAAGGACAATTGGTTGCATAAAAGACAAGTGACAGCTTAAAGCAAGGTGAACATGAAACAGAAAGCTCCTAAAGGAGCTTTCTGTTTTACATTCACCTTGCTTTAAGCAGCCACCTGCAATAAATACCTAATAATAAACACAATTTAGTTGGCATAATAGAGAGGCTTTACTGTATGTTGATCCAGTTTTCATTGCATGATTTATTATTCAAAGGGCAAAATGTGTTCCTTTTGAACACCTCTCATGTTCTACTTAACCCTTTACCCCATAGCATGTTGTTTGTTTTGAAGATAGGTGAATACTTAAAGCAGGTTGAAAGTAAAGCAGAATGCGCCTGAATGCGCATTCTGCTTCACTTTCAGCCTGCTTTAATCTACCATCTGCTAGAATATAGAGTTTATTTCTTATGATACGTACTCATGGCATTATAAATTTGAACTATATTCTTCAGCGGAGGAATAAACTAAATGCTCTAAAAAGCACTTCTATCAGGGAAAGGGTTAATGATTAGAAAGGTGTGAAATAATGTTCAGTACTTTGTGACAAATTGGTAACATACGTTTTCATGCTTCTAACCTACCATCATAAAGAGCTATAGGAAACTAGCTATTGCTAAATCCTCACAGAAGGTTGCCTTAATTCCAATCTCTTTCAAGCAACCATCTGCTTAGATTTAGAATAATTTTCCTTAATAGAATCAAACACGGTTTTTTTAAAGATGGGGGAGGGGGGGTTGTTATATCTGAAGTTGGTCTGTTCCCAGTCGGTAACAAGCTTTAGTGAGTTTCTGACAGGAACAGACCAACAGATGGCATAGAATTAAGCCCCCAGCTTTAACACTCCTGTGCTTGATTATTTATCTCTCTAAAAACACCCAAAAATAGAGTTAATTAACGCAATTGTAAAGTATTATTGCATAGTACACATTCCATATATAATAGCGAAGAACAGCAGTTTTAAGGGCAAACACGCCCAATTCTTGCGACACCTGGTGGCTTTAACAAAGACCGATAATTCAAGAATCGTTACTAAACGAAATTGTGCATATCGGATTTTTCACATAGGTACTTTTGGTTTCAAACAATCTCTATTAAACGCAAAATATAAATGGTAAACACATGAAATGGCACTGGGTTAAGGAAAGTATGTGAAACTTGGAAAATACTCTTATCTAATATGGCTAAGGTAATAACCAAGGACTTCAATCAAAGTTAATATTAGCGTGAACCCAAGGACACATAGAAAAAGCCATCTACTAATTAGGCCAATAGTATATGTATCAAAGTGCCTATAGTTTCAAATAGAAATAGAAGCATTAAAACATATGTTTTTTTACCATTTTCTAAGTATTCACACTTAAAGCATTTATTGTGTGAAGTTTGATCAATTTCTTATGGATAAATTTTGATTGAGTGAGTGTTTACATTGAATTTATAGAAAAATGCATAATTATATTTCAGGTAACAATCTAAACACTTTGCATCATACTTTTAATAAGCATCACTTTTTAACTGTCTTAATGTTTGTTTGTGTCAGTTATTATTTAACATTATTTCAGAAAGCCGACAAGAAGCATGCCGACTCTTTGCCGAGAAAGGCTACATTATACATTTCAAGTGCCCTATGTTTTTCTTTTTACCATGGTACTAAGATATGTTTGAATAATCTATGCAGAAACTTTCATAGAGATCCTATGGAAATTTCATTTTGGCACGTATGTCCTTAAGGGTACACTATTTTAGCCTCACTTTGACATTTGACACAATACATGGCACAGTTTAGATCATAACTCAGAACTATAAACAGATTTTAAATCAGTTTGGACTCCTCAAAAGACTACATTCAGCTTTAACTCATTTCTTCCTTTATATATATACTTTATACCATATAATCACAACAACAACCACTGACTTCAATGATGTAGCAAAGACTATTGTTGTTCCTTATTGAATGGCTGCTGTGTAAATAAAGACTGCACTGGCTCGTGTCACATGACCATTGAGTGGTCACATCAGTCCCATGTTCAAGATCATTCAGTGGAAACCTAGCGGAAATCTAGCGCTCGCTCTCCTCTCACTATCTTTCAACAAGCACAGCTTGCGCCCCCAGAGTGCACTGTAACACAACTAGCAACTTTTACGTACTGATACCTTCCACTCGCCTATCGCTCGCCTAGCAACTTCGTTCAAGAGCATAAGCGACCGTCCGCTAGGCAAGAGGAAACTTAGAATGAATGAATGGTGTTTTACGGCCCATCACCACAAAAAGGTCATTTAGAGTCGAATAGAGGAAACTTAGTTGAACAAGCCTCTGGTGAGGGGAGAAGTATGTCATACACCAGTGATAGCTCCAGTCCCTCATCCCTGTTTAGTGATAGCCTATGCTATGGACAATACAAAAGTCTTAATCTTAGAACAGAACTGGAGCTACCGCCGGTGTATGACAGTCTCTTTGCGTCACATGACCACTCACTGGTCATACGTGACCCAAGCCAGTTCAGTCATGCTGGTGAAAGGGATATAACATCTCAGAAAATTCTAAGGTAAAGGGATAAACCTTTTGCTCTGATTAAAAGAACCCAACTACTCTAGGAAAAGGTATATTCCATGTTATAAAACATACCAGATATCAGCATCTGTTGGTTCGTCGCTGTCCTCTATATGCTCATGAACTTCATGGCTAGATGAACTAGTTGCCTGGCTATGATGTGGGGAACCTTGAAGTAATGAGCCTTTAGTTGGTGAGCCATGGAGATCTAAACCTTGTTGTGGGCCACCTTTGTGTGGTACACCTTTATGTGGTGGACCTTGGTGTGGTGCACCATGGTGCTCTGAGCCGTGCTGTGGTACACCTTTATGTGGTGAAACTTTATGTGCTGGTGCACCATGGTGTGGTGAACTCTGACGTGATGAGCCGCGGGGAGAAATTCTACCCTTTTCACTCATGACTATAGTATTTGGTATTTTCTTTATAAGTGTTGCTAGTTTTAGCGCTTGGCATACTCCTTGTCAATTTTGTCTCGACTTTGTTACTGTCTTATTCCACCATCACTTTGCTTGTTACATTCCTCTATTTATTGCTAGATACAGTAAAACCTTTCTATTATCACCACTGAAATAAGTCCAACTGTCGGTTCTTAAAACAGGTAACAGCTTAAAGCAAGAAAAAAGTAAAGCAGAAAGCTCCTATAGGAGCTTTCTGCTTTACTTTTATCTTGCTTTAACCAACCACCTGCCTAGTGGTCTTAATATAGAGGTTTTACTATAATTGGATATGTTGAATGATTGTAATGAGCTTTTGTCTTTTTTCAATTATCTGGAATTCCACGCCATGTTTTAACTTTGAAATATGAATAACTTGAACTTAAGCGAGTTCGATTATTGAGGTATGATTGTAAATGGAGCTGGTTCCACAATTTCAACCACTTAAAATAAGACTGGTTAAACTCTTTGAACACTAAGTAATATTGTCATCTGCAAAAATCTTTGTCTGCCTCTTTTCTAATTGCAAACTTTTCTACGAAAAAAATCATTTCAAAATAAGAGTCAGAGTGTCAATCAGTTTGGATTCTGATAAGACACCATAAGTTACTTGGTATCTCATCAGGATCCAAACTGTTTGTAAAGGTAATCACAATGTCGCTGTTAGAGCTCAAAGAGTAAAAGTACTGGAAGAGGATTACTGTGTTTAACCCATTACCCCATAAATACGCCTTTTTACGCCTCTAATTTATTCCTCCACTGAAGAAAATAATTTCGTCCCATTGGTGCAAAAAGGAGCCAAGTGCATATAGAATAAAGAAGGACATGGCTCCTTTTTGCACCAAGGGGGCGATTTCACTTTATATAGTCATAAATATTCAACATAAGAAATATTTTAGAAATCCAAGCAGATGGTAGCTTAAAGCAGGCTGCATTCTGCTTAACTTTCAGCCAGCTTTAAGCTACCCTCTGTCAGGATATAGAATATAATTCTAATAATGTATATTCGTTACTGTATAAATTGGAACTATTTTCTTCAGTAGAGGAACAATGAAAGGCGTAAAAACGTATATTTATGGGGTAAAAGGTTAATTAAAAATGTTAACTCTTTGTATGCTAACAGTCAAACTGTGATAACCTTTGCAAATAGTTTGGATCCTGATGAGACACCGATAATTTGTTATTTCATCAGGATAGAAACTGTTTTACAATCTGACCTTCGAAAAGAAATTTCAAAAAATTCTATATGGTATTTAGAACAGTAGCAGATGATACATTTTGCAGATGAAAAAAAATACCCAGCGTGCAAAGAGTTAAACACTAATTTCCAGATTTCCTGTTGCTTCAATTATCTGGAATTTTACCCAGATATTTAACAAACAGTTGGTTCTAATAAGCGTTATTTGATGCATTAGTCCTGTGCTTACCACTTATTGATGCTTATTTCTTCACAATTTATTTTTTGCACGCTAACATTGAAACAGTGATTACCTTTATGAACAGTTTGGATCCAGATGAGACCCTAAGTAACTCAGCATCTCACCAGGATTCAAACTGTTTGACATTCTCACCCTATTTAGAAAAGGTTTATTTTTTGAGAGATTAATTTTAAAACAGAAGCAGACAATAATATGACTTAGAGTGCTAGAAGTTAAAACATCATAAATAAAAATGTTTATAAGATTAAATTAAACTTTTTTCATCTGGAACACAATTTAACAAGAATTAACACTTTGCATGCTAAGCAGTGATAACCTTTGCAAACAATTTGGATCCACATAAAACAATATCTCATTAGGATCCAAACTATTTGACACTTTGATCCTGGTTTGAAAAGAATTTAAGAAAATTGTTTTTAGAACAGTAGCAGACAATAATTATTATTACCCGACTCTCTATTTAAGTGAATATTAAGCATTTTTGACTGTTTTCCGAAATATTTACCAGACTGAGGCCAGCGGGCAACAGTTGACTGTTACATAGTACTGTTACATGCGTGAAAATGGTGCGAAAACTTTTCTGCATAGCGGGACCAAATAAGGCGTCTTTATGATTCAGATTTTTGTTTAAGGATCTAGCCTTTTGCGGAGTTGATCGGGTCATTTTATCCCCTTAAAAGGCTATATAGTTCTAGACCTAAAATTAAGAGTAACTCCGAATAAAAGCGACAAACCGCTTGCAGATCTAACGTCTTCCTTTTTTTAAACACATTTTGACGTTACAAAAATAATGACGTCATATTATACATGACGTAATTTCGACAAAGTGTCAATCAATTTCAGTCAATAAGAAACAATAATAATTCAATCGTAATTGAAAATATGAATATATTAGACATCTTTTTTACAAAACAGTGATGTTCACATTCAGTTGTTGTATTGAATTGAATTAAGATTAAATATACACGTAAGATCATCTCTAGAATTTATAAATACGTGTTCAAATTTTGTATAGGCCTAGATAGATCTAGATCTAGCCATTCATTCAGCCTGTGCTTAAATAGAGAGTCAGGTAATAAATCATTTGTTTGATAGTTACTTCGGGAACAGTCAAACCATTGTCCCTCGGTAGCAGGGAAGACCTTAAGAACTGTTGCCCTCGGCCGTTGGCCTTGGGCAACAGTTCTCAAGGTCTTCCCTGCTACCTCGGGTCAATGATTTGACTGTTCCCTCAGTACCTATGAAACAAATGTATACTGTTGCAGATGATCAAAATTACCCAGCATTCAATGGTTCAGCAGTCCTTAAATAACGCTCAATCGTTATGGTAGCAGATATATAATTCTATAAAATCCAAATCACTGTTGTATAAATCCACCCTGTACACGTACCATCAGAGAACACAAAATAACACAACCAAAGAGCTTTAACACTTCTCTTTCAGAATAAGTTTTCTTTAAAAAAAACATATACAGTGCAAACTGGATACTTCGAACTCACTAGTTTGAACAAACCCATATTTCAAAGTTAAAACGTGGCTTAGCCACGTTTTAACTTTAAAATATGGGTATGTTCGTCATAAGCGAGATCGTATCATCAAATTTAAACTTATGAAATACTGGTTATGTCAATTTAACTGAGTTCGAAGTATCGAGTTTTGACTGTATATATATATTTAGCATTGAGCAAGTTTTCTTCTTGAAAATAATGTCTTGAATAAATTCAAAATTATTCCTTTTCACTCCCTATATTACTGTTGAATCAAAATCTGAGTGTTAAACATTTTGGATCCAGATGAGATGCCGAGTTACTCGGCATCTCATCTGGATCTAAAATATTTCCGAAAAAACATGAAATATTTGCTCTCAGCAATAGAAGGGTTAAACAGTTTATTATAAACTACTTGTTCTGTATAAAATTACATTAATCACACACTAAACCAAAGTGTATTGTCACTATCATATAGACACGATCTCAAATAAAACTTTTACATTTACTTCACCCGTGGATTAAACTCAAATCCTCCTACTCAATCCACATTGATTTATATACCAGGAATTAAGTTTATATCTCAATTTATCTTAAAATTTTAGTCCCAGTCATAAAATTTGCTAAACTCCTGATAACGTGGTCGTCATCTGGCAAAGATTAAAAGTAATATTACAGAGCCGTATCTGTACAAAGCTTACCAATTAACCGATACCAGATCAATAAATCCACTTGCAACTAATTCAATGCAAACATTGATAGACTAAAGGTCATTATTAACACTTCGCCCGTTAACAATAAAACCAGGATTTACTTTTGCAAACAGTTTGGATCCAGATGAGACGCCGCATAATGCGTCGTCTCATCAGGATCCAAACTATTTGACACTCTGACTATATTTTTATAAGAAATTTTAGAAAATTCTATTTTTAGAGCAGTAGCAATGACAATTATTTCCAACAAAAAAAGTATTTGTCTTTCTCAAAGAGTTAACTTTTAGATTGTCTGTTATCATTTGATTGTCAATTTTAAACAGTTTGGATCAAGTTCAGACACTGGGTAACCTGGCATCTGATCAGGATCCAAACAGTTTGAAAATGATATCAATTATTTTTCCATCAAAAAATGACAAAAATACCAATTCTAAAATCACTGCAGACAAATATTGTGAAGCAGAAAACATTCTATGTCACTATAGGTGTTTGACAGAACGCTAAAAACTCTCAAAAGGCTATTTTTCTTTCGGTGAGAGAATAAAATGTATAAACATTCAATTTATTATCACAAATGAATCTTGACAGTAAATACATAATGTTGAGTTAGAAAATAAAATAGTGATCCATTTGTATTATTGTAGTTTGAATGCCGCATTAAATCTCTTTATGGTTCGCTGACATTCCATATACAGTAACACCTCTCTATTACAACCACTGAGCTGTGTCAAATATTAGCCGTTTAAGACAGGTGACTGCTTAAAGCAATGTGAAAGTGAAACAGAAAGCTCCTACAGGAGCTTTCTGTTTCACTTTCACATTGCTTTAAGCTGTCACCTGTCCTTTATACTGACAATAAGCCTTCATTTTAGTGGTCGTAATAGAGGGGTTCTACTGTACAGTAACACCTCTCTATTACAACCACTAAAACATTTTGCTTTAAGCAACCAACTGCCTTAAACACAATTTAAAAAAAAGAAAAGAAAAAAAGTGGTTGTAGTAGAGAGACTTTACTGTAATGAAAATACTATGTTACTTTGAACAGTCAAACTTGTATTTAGCGGACATTGAAACAAGTTGCATTTGTAATGGTCAGTTTACATTGATTCATGCTTGTCCCTCCCCAAAATATTTAAAAGTATAGTAAAATGTGCAGACTCTTATCATATGGAACATGTTGGTAGGTGTGCCAAAACAACAGATTGGCATAATCATGTTCCTTTATCATATGAAAATGTTGGTAGGTCTACTAAAAACAAAAAGATTGGCATAACCATGTTCATTTATCATATTGAACGGGTTGGTAGGTGTGCCAAAAACAAAAGATTGGTATAACCATGTTCATTTATCATAATGAACATGTTGGTAGGTGTGCCAAAAACAACAGACTGACACAACCATTTTCATTTATCATAGTTATTGAACATGTTGGTAGGTCTACCAAAAACAGCACATTGGCATAACCATGTTCATTTATAATATGGAACATGCTGGTAGGTGTGCCAAAAACAACAGACTGACACAACCATTTTCATTTATCATAGTTATTGAACATGTTGGTAGGTCTACCAAAAACAGCACATTGGCATAACCATGTTCATTTATAATATGGAACATGTTAGTAGGTGTGTCAAAAACAACAGATCAGCACAAATATGTTCATTTATGATATGGAACATGTTGGTAGGTCTACAAAAAACAACAGATTTGCACAACCATGTTCATTTATGATATGGAACATATTGGTAGGTGTGCCAAAAACAATAGATTGGCACGACCTTTTACATTTATCATAGTTATTAAACATGTTGGTAGGTCTACCAAAAACAGCACATTAGCATAACCATGATCATTTCTGATATGGAACATGTTGGTAGGTGTGCAAAAAATAACAGACTGGCACAACCATTTTCATATATATCTTATGGAAAATGTTGGTAGGTCTACCAAAAACAACAGAATGGCATGTTCATTAATTTTATCATATGGAACATGTTGGTATGTGTGCCAAAAATAATGGATTGGCACAATCATGTTCATTTATCATATGGATCATGTTGGTAAGTGTGCCAAAACCAACAGATTGGCACAGCCATGTTCATTTATCATATGGAACATGTTGGTAAGTGTGCCAAAACCAACAAACTGTCATAATCATGTTCATTTATCATATGGATCATGTCGAAAGGTGTGCCAAAACAACAGATTGGCACAACCATGTTCATTTATCTTATGGAACATGCTGGTAGGTCTACCAAAAGCAACAAATTGGCATAATCATGTTCATTTATCATATGGACCATGTTGGTAGATTTTCCAAAAACAACAGATTGGCACAGCCATGTTCATTTATCATATGGAACATGTTGGTAAGTGTGCAAAAACCAACAGATTGGCATAACCATGTTCATTTATAATATTGAACAGGTTGGTGGGTGTGAAAAAAAAAAAAGATGTTCATTTATTACATTTAACTTGTTCTAAGTAATGTAATCTGCCAATAAACAACAGCTAAGAATCATCCACATTTATTTATTATTTTGTGCTCAATGATAGATTTTCTGACTATTTAAAAAGTTTCATATTCAATCACTTATTACAATTTAACCATACATTATGCAAAGATATTTCAGCTTCTATGAAAAGTGTTTAACCCATTACCCCATAGCCTGTTTCTAGTTTTGAAATTAGGTGACCACTTAAAGCAGGTTGAAAGTAAAGCAGAACATGCCTTAAGGCGCATTCTGCTTTACGTTCAGTTCAGCCTGCTTTAAAGGGACTCACAACCGGATGGTGTACTTGTCAAAATAAAATAAAATACTCAAATAAAAGCAAATTTGTGGCATTATTTGGCTTCTGACATTTAAAAAATATGATCAGTCCAAAAAAAGTCTCAAGAATCGTCACCGAATTTTAGTTTTTTTTAGATATTTTCCATCGTTTTTCTATAGCGTCAGCTGACGGTATAGTTGTTGTTGTTGCTTCTCTACACGGGCTCAGACATAAACCCGAGCCGAATATGTATAAATCAATCGCTACCAGTGAAGAACATGTACGTTAATTCGCTACCGTATAGATAGAGAGCCCCAGTAGCCGCGTGGTTAAGGCGTTTGCCTTTGTTTTCATGTTTGTCTCCGCATGGAGGGTCACGGGTTCGAATCCCACCAGAGCTTCTTCCTTTTTTTTTTTTTGAAATGCATTTTTTAACAGAATTTATTATCCAAAACTAGATCTTACCCATTTATATAAGCATTTGACATATATTTACAAATTACTATTTTTAATGCTAAATCCGGTTGCGAGCCTCTTTAAGCTACCATCTGTTAGAATATTGAAAATAGTTATTGTCACACCTTTTCATAAGTGTATAAATTGGAACTACGGGTACATGTATTTTCCTTAGTGGAGAAATAAATTAAAGGCCCACTATGAGTATCTATAATCTCAAATATTACATTAGCTAATGAAATAAGGAAATATTTCCCCATAGAAAATAGTACAGACTAATGTCATACAAATCCTGTAAGAGAACAGTCTAGACCCTGATCAGACAGCTCCTTCAGGAGCTGTCTGATCTGGGTCTACACTGTTTTCAAAAAGCATCAAAATACACTAATCGCAGGAGAAGGGTTGAATTATTCATGTATGGCAAACATGAAAACTGTACGCCAAAACCAGACAAATACAATAAAACACACCCAAGTCTCTGATACATGTTAATTGTCAAAGCTCTTGTCATGATCTTTAGATGAACACCGTGCAAACATTTAGTCTTCAGTTATCTCTTCAAAAGACCTTAGTTACACACTGAATGTGTGTACCTTGTCAAATGGATCCGCTTTTTTCCTCAAGGTTTATGTCAATATTTGCAGCCTTTTTTTTTCCACAGCGGGTCTCCGATAAGCCGGACTCTCTCCATGGTATTTAACAACAAAGTGATTGATTTACTACACAGGGTGGAATCTCTTCTTATCTCTTGTTATCTCTACAACCATTACCCCATAGCATGTTTCTTGCATTAAAGACGGGTGACCACTTAAAGCAGGTTGAAAATAAAGCAGAATGTGCCTTAAGGCACATTCTGCTTTACTTTCAGCCTGCTTTAAGCTACCATCTGCTTGAATATGGGATTTTGATTTTGATTTCTTATGATTTTAAGTCGTTTTAACAGTATTTCAGTCATGTTGCAACATCTAGTTAATTACGGGTGGAGGAAAACCCCTATTATATGTGAAATAATAGAAATGTATGGTGAATATTCATTACTGTATAAAGTGAATCTATTTTCTATGGTGTAGGAGTAAATTAGATGCATAAAAGGCATGTTTATGAGGTAAAAGGTTAACCCATTCCAACTTAATACATATACTCATATAAAAAACTCTGCCAGCTATGAATATCTTTAATCTGAACTATTACATTGACTAATAAAATAAGGAATAAAGTCCAAGGAAATTATTCAGACTCATGTCAGACAGATCCTTTAAGAAAATAGTGCAGACCCCGATCAGGGTCAGCACTATTTTCAAAATATGTCAATATACAATGTATGGGACAGGACAAGGGATAACAGAAAGAGTGATTTGCCAAATTGAAATAGTCCACATAAGATTCCAATCAGACACAGACTAACACAACTTCTGATCAGGGTTCAAACTATTAGCCAGTCATATTAAAGTTTCTTCTATCAGTATGCCTAAAATCTAAATGTGGGAATTGTCTCTTTGGAAGCTATGTTATTTTTCTGTCCGCAAAAATTGTCTTCTGCTACTGTTCAAAGATAAGAATTTTCTAAAATTTCTTTCTAAAAACAGGATCAGTGTAACAATAAGTTTGAACCCTGATAAGATGCTGAGGTTTTTTTTCTTCTCATCTGGATCCAAACTGTTGGAAAAGTTATAATATTATGCTGCTTAGTGTGCAAAGATTTAAATCTTTACTTCATAGCATGTTTCTGAGTATTGAAGATAGTGACCACTTTAAGCAGATTGAGGGTAAAGCAGAATGTGCCTTAGCTTTACTTTCAGCCTGCTTTAAGTTACCAGTACCATCTGCTTGGATATAGAAAATATATCTTATGGTGTAATAAAAAATAAATTATAGTCTACTTTCAGTCCGAATGACCGCTCAGCCGACTGTACATTTACTCCCCTGATCATTGAGCCATCTTGCATTAATATTGAGCACTGCTAACATATGGCGCAATCAAATGCAGCCACAGTACCGGCTCAGACCCTTCACAGGTACCCATTTTAACCCCTGGATGGAGAGGAGCAATAGGCGGTACATGTCTTGCTCAAGAATATTCCTGTACATTATCAGGGAATCAGATAAAATCCCCAAGTCAGACCGCTGGTCCGGCGGAGGATCAAACTCTTGACCCCTGGTACCGTAGTCAAATGTGTTACCATTAGGCCACTATTAATTTGTATATTCTTTACTATATAAAATGGAACTATCTTCAATAGTGGAGGAATAATTTAAATGTGTAAAAATGTGTATTTATGAAGATAAGGGGACTATTAATTTTACAAACAGACAATTAGTGGTACTTCCAGAATGCATGTTATAAGGGAGATAACTAGTACACATTTCTATTTGAATAAGGCCTTTTCTGTAATAACTCATCTTTACTCACAGATAGTGTTTAACCCCATAGACTGTTTCTAGTATAAATGCATGTTTTTACACATTTTTTTTATTTCTCCACTAAAGAATAGAGTTCCAATTGATACAATCATGTATCATGAATATGTATCCTAAGAAATATTTTCTATATTGTAGCTGATGGAAGCTTAATGCAGGCTGATAGTTAACCAGAATGCGCCCTAAGGTACATTCTGCTTTACTTTCAACCTGCTTTAAGTTGTCACCTGTTTTCAAAACTAGAAACAGGCTATGGGTTAATTGAAGAAACCTATATAATATAAGTGTCAATCTGGATAAAACTTGTCTGCAACTGTCAGTCAGCTTTACCCCTTGCCCAAATAAGGGTTAACACTTATGATGCTCAAGTTTCTCATGAACTCTTTCATTTCTGCAAGAAAGAACAATTAATCCATTTGTGCCCAGTGGATTCTGCCATGCTAATATATTGGATTAGTCCATTTTTTATCAAAGGGGTGCCTGGTATCAATTTTCATTTTCATTATGTTTTATATTGAAATTCCTATTAGTAAACAGTATAGACGTTGATCAATTACACATTATGACGTGTCTGATCAGAGTCTACACTATGTCCCATATATTATAGGATGGTACGCACATATTGGTTAATTAAAGCTGACTCTTGAGGGAGGTTTCCCACAATGTTTTAAAGCATTGCAAGAAGGGCAGAGATTGAGGCAGAGATCAGAGGGCTGCTTAAGTAGTTCTCTGATCTGGGTCTACACTGTTAACAAAATTAATGTTTACACTTTATCCCTGCAGTATTATAGTAGTAACACATTTAACCCTAGCTACCAGTATACTTGTTTTATACAAGAAGCATACCTGTATAGAGTAAATTGTCCTAGGCAAACAGTGTAAACCCAGATCAGAAGGCTCATAAAGGAGCCCTTTGATCAGAGTCTGCACTGATTGGCATTTTGCAATATATAGAAGAAAACAACTCTAAATATAATATGCATAAATGGACTAAACATAATAGAAAACTGGAATTGTCCATTGAAGGTTTTTGGGGTGACTGAGTTAAATCACTTGTTTTGTTAAACAAATGTATTTTCAATATTTGTACTTATCTGTTAACCCTTAACTATGTATGTGTGAATATGTGATACTTTTGCAAATATTTTTGGATTCAGACAAGACACTCAGGGCTCCAGATAAGAGGAAAAAAATACTGAACAAAATACAACATTTTCTCACTCATTTCTGCACCAAATCCTAATGGTGTTACTACTCATTAGAATCGTCTCGAAGAGACGGTTCTAATGAGTAGTGACACCATAGGGTTTAATTCAGAAGTAAAGATTTGGTGTCACACTACTCAGTAAGTAATAGTGCGCTCACATTTGCTCTACGGCGGCCGTACGGGGGCCGCAGAGAAGTGAAATCGAGAGAATCTTATGGCGGCCGTAGAGATTCTACGGTGGCCGTGCGGCGGCCGTACGGCAACCGCACGGCTTATCCCAATGTTTTACAGGCCATAGAGGTCGTCGTAGAAATATAACGCGGAGTTATAACATTTTTTCATTTCTACGGCGGCCGTAGAAACACACGCCGTAGAGTGGTTCTACAGCTGCCGTACGGCAGCCATGCGGTCGCCGTACGGCCCCCGTAACTCAATGGTCAATTTCCCTATTGAGCATTTGTACTTATGTTTATATATGTAAAACATGTATATTATCTAAAAATGGATTTAAATGTTCTTAAATGCTGTCTAAATGTGTCCTTTGAGTACATGGTGTTGTTGGACTGATATAAGTTGTGTGAACATGTAGCAAAACCAAGTTGTGTAGCAGGAGCAGCATTTTGGTTGCAAGGTTGCAGTATTTTTTACCCCCTCAAAATAAAATCTCGCCGCGCGGCAGCCGCAGCAAATGTGAGCGCAACACCCTGCGGCTGTAGGAATTCTGCGGCGGCCGGGGAATTGCTACTCCCGTAGAAATGATTAGCCGTGCGGCCGCCATGCGGCCGCCGTACGGCAGCCGCAGCAAATGTAAGTGAGGCATTACTGATCATCTCATCAATGTTCAACCATTTGTCACCCTCGTCACACACATATTCTTAAAACAAATCTCAGAATAAATCACTCTAATGCTGAAAGTATTTATAGAAGAAATAACACACAGATTGTTAAAGGGTAAATAAGATATCAATATTGAAATCAATTCAGAAAGAAAAATTCAACAAAACAGGTCTCAATCTGGCCTAAACAATTTCATGATAATACATCCTATAAATATTTAAACTACTCCATAATGGATAGGGGTTATGACATATTTTCTATAGCTCAATTGTACACAACACTAAGACGGTACAGTAACACCTCTCTATAACGACCACTACATTGTGTTAAATATTAGTTTTTACAACAGGTGACTGCTTAAAGCAAGGTGACAGTAAAACAGAAAGCTCCTTAAGGAGCTTTCTGTTTTACAGTCACCTTGCTTTAAGCTGTCACCTGTCTTTTATAGAATCAAGTTGCCTTCTTTTAAGTGGTTGTAATAGTGAGGTTTTACTGTATTTCTATCACGAGTTTTGAAATATTTTCATAAGGAAGCCACTGTTTTGACAATGGCTAAGCACACAGATATAATGGTACAATATACAGTGTGACTTGTGTACAGCAACCCATCAACTCTTTGCATGATGGGTAATATTTTTCTCACATAACTACCGGTTTTCAATAGCAAACAACGATCGTGAATATCCTTGTTTCCAACATTTGTGAGATCAATCTGATGACATCATTATAATGTCACTATTTATATAGCCATTATTAAATCACTGGAATTCCAAAATGGCCTACTGCTTTTTAAAAATTAGCTTAAAAGCGCCGGTTATGTGAGAAAAAGAATCTATCACTCGTCGATATTTAAGACAAGCTGATCTCAACCTCGTCTAGATTAGAAATGTTATTTCAATTCAAGACTCGGTTGCGATCAGCTTGTCCTAAAATCGACTCACGACAGATCCTATATTTTTCAGCAGCAATTGTTGTTCGATAATGGTTTTAAAAATAGAATTTTCAAAATTTCTTTACAAAACAGGGTCAAGGTGACAAACACATTGAAGCCTGATGAGACATTGCGTAACTCAGCGTCTCATCAGGATCCAAACTGTTTGCAAAGGTTATTATAGTTTCACTCCTAGCATTGAAAGAGGTAAAAGATGTAATATTAGTGTTTAATACTAGTGCCGTTTAATACATGACAAAAGTAAAGCGGAAAGTTCCTGCAGGAACTATATTTTTGTCTATGCTTTACTTTTGTCCTGTATTAAGCAGTCACCTGTTTGTAGAGGTCGACATGCTTCATCAAAAAATGCCCATTTAGTACAAGTTTAACAGTCATTACTTCTGTTCTCCACCGTTTTAGCACTAAAATATCTGACTACTGATGTGATTTACATTGAATTAAAAATCCTGGGGCCCGTTTCATAAAACTCTGTACGACAAATGTTGTCGTAAGTCAAATTTTAAAGGTCTCAATTATTATTTAAATCTGCATCTAATCCTATCTTGTGACATCTCTTTGGAATCGTCTTGTGACAAGACAGGATTAGATGGAGAAATCAGAAATTAAATGTATTTTAAAATTTAGACTTATGACCGTTTTTGTCGTATAAAGTTTTATTATCATTATGAAACCCCTGAATGATTGGAGCCAAACTTATATCCCAATTAACACCATGGATGACCTTAAGTTTAGAAAGTACTTATACATGTTATTATGGTGAATCATACTGTAATCTTAACTTTGCAATGTGGGATATGAGGTTTTCAACAGTTACACATTATTTTAATGGTGATCTTGAAGATATAGCCTTTAAAACTGACAGTAGTGGCAAAATCTCAAGAGACCATTTCTCTGTGTCTTTCAGAGCAAAGGCAGAAAAACCTCCACCCATCAGAAAAACTGTTTCATTTCGAAAGCTTAGGGACATTAATGTCGATTTATTTAAAAGAGATATCCTTAACTCAGATTCAATTAAAGAAATTCTGAAAATGACAGATATTGACGAAATTGTCGGTGTATACACACATGAACTTAAAGCCCTGATCAATAAGCATGCACCATTGAAAACTAAGACCATAACTCTCAGGCCATCATGTCCATGGTACACCCAGGAACTTCACGATGCTAAACATTTAAAGCGTAAGCTGGAACGAAAGTGGAAATTATCCAAACTCATAATTGATCATCAACTGTATCGAGAGCAGTGTGCTAAAGTAAACAAACTATTAGCAGAGTCAAAGGTTAATTTTTACACAGAAAAAGTAGAATCCTTTTCAACAGGACTCGAAGAGTCTTTTTAAAGTCACTAAGCATCTCCTGGGTGCAAACAGTGAAATTACACTGCCAAAAAATGTGTCCTCAAAACAACTTGCGCATGATTTCAGCGACTTTTTTATTGAAAAGGTGGACAAAATACGGACAGGCATTGCCTCTGAATCAATGTCATGCACCCCAGTCATCACAGAAACGTTGCATTCAATGAATTCTTTAGAAAGCTTTGACTCTGCTACAGCAGCAGAAATTGGGGAGATTGTGAAGGCATCCCCATGTAAGTCCTGTGAACTCGACCCAATACCTACATGGCTTTTAAAGTTATGCCTTGACGAGCTCCTACCGTCGTTAACAAAAATTGTGAACTCTTCGCTGGAATCTGCGTATGTTCCAAAAGAATTCAAAAAGTCGCATGTAAGACCTCTTTTGAAAAAACCTGATCTCGATACAAATGATCTTAAGAACTACAGGCTGCCATTTCTCTCAAAAGTATTAGAAAAGGTAGTAGACAAACGCATTGAGTCCCATTTGACCACAAACAATCTGCATGAACAACATCAGTCAGCATATCGTAAGCATCACTCTACAGAAACTGCTCTTCTAAAAGTTCAAAATGACATCTTGCAATATCTTGATAAGAATGAAATCACAATTCTGGTGATGCTTGACCTATCTGCCGCATTCGACACAATTGATCATGAAACATTACTCAATCGCCTTGAAAAAGACTTCAAAATTATTGGAAACCCACTAAAGTGGATGACCTCATACCTGACCGACCGTTACCAAACAGTCGCAGTAGATGGCGAATTATCTGTCCCAGTTCAAATGAAATATAGTGTGCCACAGGGGTCAGTCCTTGGGCCGAAGAACTACATCTTGTACACAAAACCTGTCGGCTCAATTTGCAGAAATCATCAGCTGGATCATCACTTCTATGCAGATGATTCACAGTTATACTTGTCATTTAAGCCTAAAGACACATCTTGTCAACAAGAAGCCCTTTCAAAAGTCGAAGGGTGTCTAAAAGACATAGTATCATGGATGCACCAGAACATGTTGAAGCTGAACACTGACAAAACTGAGGTCATACTGTTTCATTCAAAAAAGTTTAACGTTCCTGGAGATTTTCACGTACAAGTGGGAAACTCTAAAATCAAACCATCAGTATGTGTGAAGAATCTTGGTGCTAGATTAGATTCCCAAATGGATATGACACAGCACATTAACGCTGTGTGCAGGTCTGGCTACTCACAGCTGCGGCAGATAGGTCATATTAGACAGTACCTTTCTCCAGAAGCTACAAAGACCTTGATCAATTCTCTGGTCACTTCAAAAATTGACTACTGCAACTCACTGCTGTATGGGATTCCCCAAAACTCATTATGCAAACTACAGCGTGTGCAAAATACAGCAGCCCGCATCATTACCAGGACCCCTCCCCCTGCGAGAATTTCAAGAACAGTTCAAGAAATGTTCCTGAACTGTTCTGGAATTATGTTCAAGAATTGTTCTTGAACTGTGCTTAAACGGTTCAAGAACTGTTCAGGAACTGTTCTTGAACGTTAAATGAGACAAATTTTTAAGAACTTTTTGTTCAAGAACAGTTCAAGAACCATTCTTTTAAGAACTGTTCAAGAACTATTTGTTCATGAACAGTTCAAGAACAGTTCCTGTCATTATGTTCAAGAACTGTTCAGGAACTGTTCTTGAACGTTAAATGAGACAAATTTTTAAGAACTTTTGTTCAAGAACAGTTCAAGAACCATTCGTTTAAGAACAGTTCAAGAACTATTTGTTCATGAACAATTCAAGAACTGTTTGTTCATGAACAGTTCAAGAACTGTTATTTCAAGAACAGTTCTTGATTCATTCGGTTCAAGAACTGTTCTTGAACATGAGGAATTCAAGAACATTGTCTCATTTAACGTTCAAGAACTGTTTAAGCACAGTTCTTGAAATATTCAAGAACATAGTTCTTGAAATGTTCAAGAACATGTTCAAGAACATTTCTTGAAATGTTCAAGAACATATTATCCTTCAACGTTCCTTAACATTATATTTCCAAATTAATACAAAGTCAAGTTAAAAACTAATAAGCTCCAATAACAGAAATACTTTTAACAGTTTTCTAAACTGGCATTAGTACTTTGCTTGCAAAGGCATACAAATCATGTGTAATATACATTTGTTTCATAGGTACTGAGGGAACAGTCAAATCATTGACCCGAGGTAGCAGGGAAGACCTTGAGAACTGTTGCCCGAGGCCAACGGCCGAGGGCAACAGTTCTCAAGGTCTTCCCTGCTACCGAGGGACAATGTTTTGACTGTTCCCGAAGTAACTATTAAACAAATGATTTATTACCTGACTCTCTATTTAAGCCAGGCTGAATGAATGGCTACATGTAGATCTAGATCTATCTAGATATACAAGATTTGAATAACAGGTATTTAGATTCTAGAGATGATCTTATGTTTAATCTTAATTAAATTCAATACAACAACTGAATGTGAACATCACTGTTTTGTTAAAAAGATGTATACTATATCAATTTTTCAATTAGATCTACGATTGAAATTATTAGTGTTTCTTATTGACTGAAATTGATTGACACTTTTGTCGAAATTACGTCATGTATGATATGACGTCATTTCTTTTTGTAAAGTCATAATTTGTTTCAAAAAGGAAGAAGTTAGATCTGCAAGCAGTTTATCGATTTTATTCGGAGTTACTCTTAATTTTAGATCTAGAACTATATAGCCTTTTAAGGGGATTGTTCGGGAGAGAAAAAATGACCCGATCAACTTCGCAAAAGGCTAGATCCTTATACAAAATTCTGTATCATAAAGACGCCTTATTCGGTCCCGCGATGCAGAAAGTTTTTGCGCACCATTTTCGCGCATGTAACAGTGCTATGTAACAGTCAACTGTTGCCCGCTAGGCTCAGTCTGGTAAATATTTGCGGAAAACAGTCAAAAATGCTTAATATTCACTTAAATAGAGAGTCAGGTAATAATAATACTTGTGTCATAGTAAACTACTAGTGGGTGGGGTACCACATGCTTTTAGTTGTGTCATGTAAATATCAAAAATATATTATGCTCATGATAAAAAATTAAAAATGTATAAATGTAAGCTATGTTACTTACCATAAACCTGTTTTCAAGAGTTTGAACTGGTTTGGAGTCTTTAATTTTTGCCATATTCACATTTTAAAGTATAAATAAACAGTAAACTTAGATCTGTGCCCTTGATGACTGTGGATATATCAGGTGTCATAATATTCACTGTTTTGTGAAACTTACAATTATAGCACATATTACAGATAGTCTGTCTGTCACACTTTTTGTCCAGAAGATATCTTCAATTCTTAGCTGATGCTTGGGAAATGAAATTTCATGTTTGGAAAGACCTTGATCAGAGGAAGTGTCATTTGCAAGGATCATAACTCTTGTATCAATATTTAGGGAGTTATTTCCCTTTGTCATTTATTCTTAGTCTGCAGATAACTCAAATTCTACTGATGCTAATGGAATGAAATTTCATATATGAACAGAGTTTGATGAGAGAAAGTGTCATTTAAAAGGGTTATTATTAATTGGCATCAACATGTTTTGAGTTATTCCCCTTTGTCTGTTCTTGAACTGTTCTTAAAATGTTCTTTAATATAATCAAGAACACATTAAGAGCATTTTAAGAACACATCTGTTCTTGAGCTGTTCTTAAAATGTTCTTAATTCTTGTCAAGAACACATTAAGAACATTTTAAGAACACATCTGTTCTTGAACTGTCCTTAAAACGTTCTTAAATCTTGTCAAGAACACATTAAGAACATGTTAGGAACACTTTTGTTCTTGAACTGCTCTTGAAACTGTTCTTGAACTTTTCAAGAACAGTTCTAGAACTTAAGCAGTTCTTGACCTGTTCTTAAATAGTTCAAGAACAGTTTCAAGAACAGTTCAAGAACTGCAGTTCAAGAACACAGTACATTTTTAGTTAAGAACAGTTCAAGAACAGTTCTTGATGTTCTTGAACTGTTCAAGAACAGTTCTTAAAATCAAGAACTTGGTTTCGCAGGGGTAGGTACAATCACATCACTCCAGTCTTGAAGGATCTTCACTGGCTTCCAGTTCAACACAGAATTGAATTCAAAATTCTGACACTCACATACAAAGCCATGTGCAATGATTCTCCAAGGTACATTGTCAATATGCTTGACGTGTATAAACCTCGAAGAGAGCTGCGGTCTGCAACTAAATCAGTATCGCTGGTTGTACCGAGGAGTCGTTTGGTGAGGTTTGGAGATAGAAGTTTCATGCATGCAGCCCCAAAGCTCTGGAACAGTCTACCATCAGACATTAGAGATGCAAGCTCAGTTGCAGTTTTCAAAAAGCATCTGAAAACACATTACTTTAATATTTGTTATTAGAACACTGCTACCTATGCGATATGTTCTTGCTGTAGATGTTGTGGGTCCAAATGGGAGTTTCTGGAGTATTATCTGGTTTTCGGTCTCTTATAGAAATTTTAGTTATTGTCGCATGCTATTTTTCCTAGTTATGTTACATTGGGCGGCCTGCATTGGGCGTTCTGCTATTATTTCTATCAGTCGGCATAAAGAAGCCATTTGCTTCGTTGCTCTCGATTGTTGAGGTAGTGCAATCGCCGTTTTGGGGGCTGTGTTCTGTATGTTTAGTGGCCTTCATTGGGCGCTCTACTGTTATTTCTATCAGTCCGCATAAAGAAGCCATTTGCTTCGTTGCTCTTGATTGATGGGGTAACGTGATCGCCATTTTGGGGGCTGTCTTTTGTACGTTTATTATGTTTATTTTATATCTAATTGTAGTTATTTGTCTTTTCCTAGCGGCCTGCATTTGGGCGCTCTACTATTGTTTCTATCGGTCGACAATCAGAAGCCGGTTGCTTCATTGCTGATTGATGGGAGTAATGTGATCGCCATTTTGGGGGCTGTCTTTTATATGTTTATTCATGTTTATTTTAGATCATATTGTAGTTATTTTGTCTTTTCTTGTTTGTAGGTACATTTGTGTAACTTCATGTGAAGCGCTTTTGAACGCACAACCCCTGTGTGAAAAGAGCGCTATATAAATCTGGTATAATAATAATAATAATAATAAAACTACAACTATCACTAAGGGCCATTAATACCGCCATAAATATGTTTGTCACAAGAAAAAACGATTTATATTCAAACTTGGCAAAGACCAATAAGGAATAGATTAAGACTTTCAAACAAAGGGACATAACTCTGTAAGAAAATCAACCAACTGGAATTTTTATATTAGATGTGCAACTCCCCTTTATGATAGCACCTCATGAGAATTTGCTGAGAAACTGCCCGGAAACAAAGTCAACACAGAAAACAGAGAAAAAATTCAAACAAAGGGACATAACTATGTAAGGTAAGCAATCAACAAGAAAACTTTTATTAGATGTATATCTCCCCTTTATGATGAAGCACCATATCAAGATGCAATGGTATTCCAGTATGCAGTTTGCTGAGAAAAGGCCCTAAAACATTTCCTAAATAGGAAAAATGGACTAGACTAAATTGGAAACTGGAATTGTCCATTCGAAGTTTCAGCAAGGAAAGGTTATGTGATAAGGAGTAGGTATCATTGGGAACCAGTTAACCCATCTCCTGGTGCCCGTCTTACAAAATGTTGTACGACAAATATTGTCGTAAGTCAGATTCTAAAATTCTCAATTATTATTTATTTATCCATCTAATCCTGTTTTGTGACATCTCTTTGGAATCGTCTTAAAAAGAGATGTCACAAGACAGAATTAGATGGAGAAATCAAAAGTTAGATGTATTTTAAGGTTTTGACTTACGACCGTTTTTGTCGTACCATGTTTCGTAAGACGGGCCCCTGATGAATACTCATATATTAACTCTTCCAACTATGAACATCTATCATCTCAACTATTACATTGACTACGGTAATAAAATAAGGAAAATAAAGAATGAATGAATGAATGGTGTTTTACGGCCCATCGACACAAAAAGGTCATTTAGAGCCGAACCCCAAGGAAAGAGTGCAGACTCGTATCAGATAAATACTATGAGAAAACGTTGCAGGCACTAACTCCTTCAGTCTGAGCTAGGTCTTCTATGTTTTAAAAAAGTGTCAATACATGTTAACCCATTACTCCATAGCCCGTTTTGAGTTTTGAAGACCACTTAAAGCAAGTTGAAAGTAAAGCAGAACGCACCTTAATGTACATTCTGCTTTCTTTCAGCCTGCTTTAAGCTACTATCTTATAGAATATAGAAACATTTTCTTATGATACATATTCATGACTGTATAAAATGGAACTATTTTCTTCAGTGGAGGAATAAATCAAATGTGTAAAAATCAGTATCTATGGAGTAAAGAGTTCATAATAGGAGAAGGGTTAAATGATCAAAGGGTTTAATTATGTAAAATGTGACAAAAGCGAAGTGACGGACATGAACTTGTAAGAAGTGTGCCAGAAGCTTACAACATGTTCGGTAAGCACACATCCTTGAGACCTCAAACTGCCGGTTCGTAATTGACGAGTCAACATTGATCATTTGAAAACCCTAACACCCAGTGTTGACACGGACGTACCACTTATTTTGTATCAATATTTGAGGACTTATAGTCTCCGTCAATATGTGCTCATTATAGATTGGTCAAGTATAGTACAACCTGGTAAACCCTTCAATAAAAGAAAAATGGTGATCTTTAAAGACCGGTAACTGCTTAATGCAGAATAAAACTAATGCAGAAAGCTCTTAACACATTACTTCTATACTACATTAAGCTGTTGCTTATATTAAAAGGCTGTAAATTAACCGTGTTTTTTGGAGTGGTAGCTATAAAGGTTTTATTGTACAAACTGTACTATATACTACACTGTAATAATACCCGGTAGTCTAGCTACTATTATTGAATTCCCTGCACTTTAATGAGTCCAGCCTGCAGCCCAGCTGACCCAGGTGTGACCCTCATCCAAATACATATTAATAAAGTTATACCTCTCTTTAACAACCACTAAAAATGAGATAAACTGATAATTTTAGAGACGGGTGACAGCTTAAAGTAAGATGAAAGTAAAGCAGGAGCTTTAGCTTTCTGCTTTACTTTCATCTTGCTTTAAGCAGCCACCTGCCTTAAACACTGAAAGTTAAACATAATGTAGAGGATATAATGAAGAGATTTTACTGTAGTCAATTGTGTTAAATTATCCTTCAGGTCAGCTGCACCACTATCTTCATTTGATGCAAAACAATACTAAACAAGAGGACCATGGTGGCCCTATATCGCTCACCTGAGGAGGTTGAACCTGATAGTTTTACCTTTGTTTAATCACTAGACCATCTAGATTTCAGTTAATAAGTTAATGTAAAAATACTGACACCCTGGAGTGGGGCTTATTTTAAAAAACTTGGTAGAAGTCTACTAGGCCTTGCTATACACCCAATATCTAAAGTCTGGGCCTTGTGGTTTTTGACAAGAAGATTTTTAAAATCAGTGTTAAACTAGTGACTTCCGGGCAAGATTATTTTTTACAGTCTTTAGAGGAATATTTCTGTGAAAAAAATTGAAGTCCAAATAAGATTTTTTAAGATTTGGTCTGTCATTAATATGGAAACAAGGGGAATAACTCCCCCTACCCACTGATGTTTCTGATAAATTTTAGTTGCAATTGGGCATGTGATTTCGGAAGAGATGTCATTTAAGAACTGTGGTACAGACTGTTTGATGGACTGCATGACAGACGGCCACTGGATAAAAAGCAATCACAATAGCTCATCTCACATTTTGTGTTCAGGTGAGCTAAAATAAAAAGTAATGCAGAAAACTCTGACTTGAAATTGACCTATATGCTCTTGCAGAAAACTGCCCTAAAGGGGTTTTTTTTGGTTCAAATTATATTGATCACAATAACATGTGATATGATGCATTTATTGCAAATTAATAGTGAAAACACTCAGTATGATAAACAAATATGACAAGAATAGCATTTCAAATCATGTCTCTATTTGAGCAAGGATAGCTATTGAAAGTTAAATGAAAACACAGACCAAGTCTGGGAACAAACCACATACAGGCCATGGCATTTAGTCAGTTGATGGGAACACAAGAAAACATACCTATGATGACCAAGCCACAATATGGATATTTAGAGTTCAGCAAAGATATCTAGCCATAGAATGCAATACATAATGGAAATTCAACCATATATAGACACACAGAAATTTCAGCTAAAACATACACTCATATATAGACATGCATATAGTGCAGCTAAGACAGCCATATAATGTTACATAGAGAGTTCAGCTAGGACATACAACCATAGAAAGGCACACATAGAGTTCAGCTAAGACATACAGTCATAGAAAGGCACATAGAGAGTTCAGCTAAGACATAGTATTACAGCCATAGAAAGGTACATAGAGAGTTCAGCTAAGACATACAACCATAGAAAGGCACACATAGAGTTTAGCTAAGACAAACAGCCATAGAACAGCACATACATGGAAAGTTCAACTAAAAAATACAGCCATAGAAAGGCACACATAGGGCTTAGCTAAGACATACAACCATATAATAGATTGGAACATAAAGAGTTCAGATTATACACACAACCATAGAAAGGTACATAGAGGGTTCAGCTGAGACAGACAACCATAGAAAGGCACACAGAGAGTTCAGATTAAACATACAACTATAGAACAGCACATAGTGAGTTCACCTGAGCCATACAACTATAGAAACGCACACAGAGAGTTTGGCATACAGATAAGACATACACCCATAGACTGCTGGCACACATGGAGAGTTTAGCTAAGATGTACAATGATTCAACCATAGAATGACATACAAAGTGTTCAGCCAAAAACATACAGCCATACAATGGCACAGAGATTTAAGGTAATGCATATTATAGCCATAGAATGGTACTCCAAGAGCTGATATAAGACATACAGCCATATATTGGTACACAGCGAGTTCAGCTAAGACATGCAACCATAGCATGGCACACAGAGATTTCAGTTAAGACAAATAGAATGACACACAGAAAATTTAGCTTTAACATACAGCAATAGAACGGCCTGAAGATCAGTCAAGATATTAAGTCATATAATGGCATACAGAGTTCAGCTAAGACATACAGTGTATAGCCACAGAGTTGCATACAGACATAGAATTGCACACAAAGTGTTCAGATAATAAATTTAGCACCTCAAAAACAATCAGTATTACATAATTATAAAGACATTTAGAAAATTCAAATAAGAAATCCAGCAATCAAAGACATACATTTCAATCAGATCAGAAGCTACTCAATATGTCCCCCCAATCAAATATAGAATACACCTGTATAATGCAATGGAGAGTTTACCATATCATGTATAGAGATTTCAATTCAGAACTCCAGCCATAAAAAATACAGAGAATTCAGCAAAGACATTAATTAAGCCATAAAATGGAACACACATTTTTCAAATAAGACACCAATTCAAAGAGTAGCAACAAGAGAACTCAGAAACTCTTCCTAAAATGTCACAATTAAAGTATGGTACAAATCATCAACTATTGTAGTAAACAGAATTAATTCATTGGCCCAGTACACTACAAATTGAAAAATTAAATTTCCAATTGAGTCCAGTTAATTTCTGACTACTAGTATTTAGAACTGAACAGAACAGTAAATTGCAAAATGGCAAACAGTGGATACCCTGACCTAAACAGGTGCTATACACTCTTTGCGTACTCTGCACATGTAAAGGTAGGTAATGACTAGTATACTCGTTGCTAGGGTTGAATGAGTTAACATTGTTCTTTTTTCAACTATATAATTTGCAATAGTACTTACTGTTCAGTGATAGAGGAGGTGCTACTGTTCCTGCTCATCTGTTGTTCCTTGTGTACAGAGCTGTTACTGTTAGTGCGAGTAAACCCTGCATCCTTCGGGCCTGTCGGTGTGCCACTTCTACTAACTGGGGCACCACTTCTAGGGTCTTTGTTTGATCCCCCAGGAGACACAGACCGCCGGCCTTTATGAGGGTCCTTGACCAAACTCATGGCAGAGTGATAGTTTAAATATCAATGTGTATGATAGTCGATATAGTCTTCAAGGTATAATCCCTTTTCACTTTTGACAACTCAAGAACAACAGCTGCAACTTGACATTGCTAACTTCTTTGAGACCGTGTCCATGTTTCCAAACACTGTTTTAAGAGTGACTGTAGAAGTTATCACAACAGATCAACAAAGCTTTGATACAAGCTCTATGCCAGAGTCAGATGCCAGACGTGACCACAGAGCAACCACTGCAATGTCTTATACCAAAAATAGAAATGTTTCTGAGTATGCTTCCTAGAAAGTAAAACCTTTTTTAGCCCTACAACCCTGTCCTAATAAAAATCATAAGCTCCATGCATCCAGATAGAAGACCAAAAGCCAAAAGCTCCTTACGTTTTACTTTAAGCCTGCTTTAAGCAACTAAAAATCTTGAAAAAGAAAAACACCTATAAAGGAAATACATTTAGTTGAACTCTGCACTATTGTTAGATATTGAAATAAATGCACCTTCAGTGGCCATGTTTATTTGACTGACCAAATATCAAGACAGTGAAAAATCTATTCATTATTAAATGGTTAAAATATTAATGAGTTAAAACAGGATCATGTAATACAGAAAGCTCCTTAACCCTTTACTCCATATAACCATATATTTACGCATAAAATGTATTCCTCCACAGAAGAAAATAGTTCCATTTTATACAGTAAAGATTCAAAACTAGAAGCAGGGTATGGAGTAAAGGGTTGAGAATTTAAACCACATGTCTGTAGAGATATTTCATTGCTTCACCTTTGAATGAGGACCCCTAAATATGAGTTTGATCCTATGGTATCCTTCTACTTTGGCAGCTATTACAACAATCTAAATCTTGCTACGTTAATTTTGACAATTAACGCTTTCCCTCATTGAAATGCCTTTTAAAAGCTTTAACCTATTTCTTAATGTCTTTTCATGCTTCTATTATGGCCTGATAAATGAACCATTATAGGAAATGTTTTTGACATTCTAAAAGATGACTTCTTAATGCATTACTCCATAAATATGTCTTTTTATGCCTTTAATTTATTCCTTGACTAAAGAAAATAGTTCCATTTTATACTATCAAGAATATGTACCATAAAAAATAGATTCTATTCCCAGGTGAGTGATAGCTTAAGTGATAGCTTAAAGCAGGCTGAAAGTAAAGCAAAAGGCGCATTCTGCTTTATTTTCAACCTGCTTTAAGTGATCACCTGTTGTCAAAACTAGAATAAGACTATGGGGTAAAGGGTTCATGCAGAAGAAGAAATCTCCCTCAAGAGACAACAACAAGTTAGTTATATTCAGTTATTCTGAAATTAGAATGATATAAAAACTCAAACCTTATTACAACAATTATTCCATCATTGCTTCTCCTAAACCCTTCCCTTGGAAAACTTTAAATTACATTACTTGGTGTCTGCTCTGGATTCAAACTGTTTGCATATGTCGGCACTATTTACTTCCCACATTCAAATAGGTTAATAGTCTTTTACCCATTTTTTCACTATTTCACTCACTAATGTTTTTCAGGATTATCAATCCTACACAATATACATTGTACCTTAATATTTTGAATATTAAATACCTTTTTTGTCAGCAATAAACGTCATCCGTTAGTTCTAAACTTCTTATTTCCAAAAATGTATTTTCAAAATTGAGTAAGAGTGTCAAAATAGTTTGGATCCAGATGAGACGCCGAGTTACTTGGCGTCTGATCTGGATCCAAACTGTTTGCAAAGTAAATGACCATTTTCTCTTTTAACATGCAAAGAGTTCATGTGATTGTCAGCTATATTTATATTGTACTATCACACAGGATGATGGAGTGTCTTAGCCCAATATGATTTAATTTATACCCCTTAGCCAGCAGTACACAATACTGGATGGTATTTGCAAACAGTTTAACCCTTTACCCAATAGCCTTTATCTATTTTTGTAAATAGGTGACCACTTAAAGCAGGTTGAAAGTAAAGCAGAGTGTGCCTAAAGGCGCATTCTGCTTTACTTTCAGCCTGCTTTAAGCTACCATCTGATTGATAGGTAGTAGAAAATATTTCTTATGGTACATATTCATGACTGTATAAATTGGAACTATTTTCTTCAGTGGAGATATAAATCAACTGTGTAAATAGGTGTATTTATGGGCAACTTGGTGTCTGATCAGGATTCAATCTGTTAGAAACTTGTAATTATTTTCTTTCAAGTTATTAAGAAGTTAAAACTAAATATTAAACGTTTTGCAGACGAGAATTTGGAAGTAGATAATATGATAGCAGGCTCTGGGTTTATTCATACCCTTATCCAGCTGACACAGAGAAACTGTAGTTTACAAAACTTCATTACACAAATTATATATCTTTAATATTTGATAATAATAGAAATATTTTAAATCAAAATATTTTTTTAAAAATTTCTTTCAAAATCTAACAGCTAGAAGTTGATCATTAAAAAATCATGGCACATTTTTTGGTTATCATTTGAAGAAAAAAGAAATTCAAGTGTTTTCATATATCAGTAATAGAATGCTCTCAAGATGTCGATCTTTCAATAAAATCAAATTAGGTTATTATTTAATCAATTTCTTTAAGGTAAATAAATCTTGAGAGCGGATCCATGTCAGTCTGCATTTAAACGGTTATGGTAATTAACCCTTAGTAAGCTGAATTTTTCATATTGACCGTATTCCACTTTTTGTAAATCACCAGTGCATGATGATTTTTAGGGGTGTTTTTAGAAAATATTTCTAAAATATAAAAGTAAATCAAACAGTGCAGACCCTGTTCAGAGGGCTCCATAAGGAGCCCTCTGATCAGGGTCTACACTGTTTGCAAAGTATACATATACTGTATTGGTTTACAGCAGAGAAAGGGTTAACATTTAGGGAGCAAATAAATAATGTTTGCTTCAATATTGACGTCTGCGGATAATCTAAAAACTGACTAGTCCCTCTGTATCTATTTCAAGAAATACAACCCAAGAAACAAATAGTTCTGATCCTGATCAGATGCTTGACATCTTGACTAAATCTTAATTGTCTGTATAATTGTGCCATCAAATTCTATATATTAGATCATTTAAGACTTAGTGCTGGGTGTTCTAACGTACTTGAGTCGATCTTATCCATATTTCTTCAGTTGAATTTTGATAACTCAGACTTGACTCAGTCGAAAACCTTTATTTCGAGATAAAAACGAGGATATGCCACATTTTAACTTCGAAATAAATCTATGTTTGACAAGAGTTTTGGTATTGATGCTTATATTACCTATCTATAGTATGTGTTTGAGGTTATTTACATGTAATTACTGTTATTAAGTTATGGGCTGGAGGCCTAGAATCATATGAAATAAACTTGAGACTTGACTGGACTAAAACGAGTTTGAGTTACCGAGACTGAGCTGTAGCTATTAAGACGACTTGTCAAGAAAAATTGAACTGTTTGGATCTGCATTGGGTTTCTTGGCATTGAATCTTGATCAAAAGATATAGCAAATATAGTCCTATTCAATAGTCTACAAGGTCATTTCAGGCCTGCATGGCCTGTCAGGATCATGAATGTAAGAAAAGCTTCCTATGATTCTAACTATTTACCCCATAGTCTATTTCTAGTTTTGAAGACAGGATACCACTTAAAGCAGGTTGAAGTAAAGCAGAATTCCCCTTATTTTCAGCCTGCCTTTAGCTAACCATCTCCAAGGATATTGAAAATATTTCTTATGATGCACATTGACTGTATAAAGGGGAACTTCAGTGGAGAAACTAAAAGGCATATCAAACTCATTATTTGATTCAAACTCAGTGATCATGTTCATTATGACTAACAATAATAGTGATACAAATGTCCAACAACTGATCTCGATCAGCTGCCAAGTGACTTCAAATCTGGTCTTGATCCAACCTGTTTACAAATGCCATTCAAGTTGCAATTAGCTAGGATCATTAAGGTTAAATCTCAGTGACAACTCAAAGAAAATTTAGCAACATTTTGATGCAGGTGACAGCTTATGGTAGGACAAACAGGAGCTTTTAGCTTTATGTTAGCCCTGATTTGAGCTGACGTTTATCGCATTCACCCTTCACCCTTTTACCCCATAGCCTGTTTCTAATTTTGAAGACATGTGCACACTTAAAGCAGATTGAAGGTAAAGCAGAATGCACCTTAAGGTGCATTTTGCTTTACTTTCAGCCTGCTTTAAGCTATCATCTGCTAATATTTAGAAAATATTTCTTTTGGTACATTTTCAAGACTGTATAACTTGGAACTTATATTTTGTTCAGTGGAGGAATAAATCAAATGCACTAAGAGGTGCTTCTATGAGGTAAAGGGTCAAAATTCCAGTTTCTAGTTAAATCTAGTCCATGTACGACTATTATTCATGGGTGTTTTTGCAATAGATTGCAAAATGACAAACAATGCAGCCCTGATCAGGAATCCTACAAGGACCCTCTGATCTGAGTATACACTGTTTGCATAGGATAAATGCACTCTTTATAATGTACACTGTATGTAAATGATGAGTGTACTCGTTGTTAGTGTTCAATGACTTAAATTGATCCAATCATCCACAGATATGCATTTTTAAACCTTTAATTTATTCCTCCACTAAATAAGATTGTTCAAATTTATACAGTCATGAATATGTATCATAACAATTATTTTCTATATTCTAGAAAATGGTAGTTTAATGCATGCTGAAAGTAAAGCACAATGTGCCTCAAGGTGCATTCTGCTACATTTACAACCTGCTTTAAGTTACCACCTGTCCTGTAAATTATTCTTAGAAACAGGCCATGGGGTAAAGGTTTATATAACAACAAGACCAAACAAGTGTGACTGTACATAAAAAAAAAAAATTATTTCAGCTTAGAATGATGTTAACAGAACAATTTTTTTCTGGACCAATTTACGATCAGTTTAACTTGGAACTACAAATGGCCGGATATATGTGTTTGTTATGGCAGAAATAATCACATTGTTACATGGCAGTTGAGGAAATAGCCCGTTATTTGATAAAATAATGATAAAATTGGTATACCTGAGTGTGAGGGACATGATATAATCAATGATTAACTAATAATGACATTCTACACAGTTAAACCTCTACCAAAACAAGTTTTAGGCATAGTCAAATCAAACAAGTTTTTAGAAATAAATCAACCCATTACCCCATAGCCTGTTTCTAATTTTGAAGAAAGGTGACAACTTAAAGCATGATGAAAGAAAAGCAGAATGCGCCTTAAGCTACCATTTGCTAGAATATAGAAAATATTTCTAATTATACTTAGCACATGGCTTGGATCTCTCGGCCAATCAGATGCCTCAAAAACCTGTGAATATATCGTTTATTTCAACAAACAATGGAATAACTAACAAACTGTTCACTTATTCCTCGCTTCCGTCATCTCAAGGCAATTTGACGTCACAATTCTAAAAACAGCTGAGGTCAGAGGGGAACTGCACACGCTTCATGACGTTATATTATGTACAGTAAGACCTAGACTTTAAAGACAATTACTAATGAATTGTGCTTACATATAGAGCTTCAATAAGCGTTATTATGTTGGTGTTAAAGCATGCTTAATGTCTCAAACTTATCATTTGAAATAACCTTTCAAATTTAGTGAAATATTACAAACAAAATGACTTTTTCGTCTAAAACAGAAATCAGAAACGAATGGTTTTCTTGTTTTCCTCGAGCCCAAGCCAGTGCTAAATAGGTTAGACCATGATTGCGCACGAATAAACGACATAGTTCTCGGGGGCTACGCCCCCTCGAACTATATCGTTTATTCGCTTAAAATATTTGCAACCATGGTCTAACCTATACATATTCATTACTGTATAAATTGGATTTGTTTTCTTTAGTGGAGGAATAAAATAGAAGCGTAAAAAGGTGTATTTATGGGGTAATGGGTTAAGTCAAATCATGTTCTCCACAAAATTCAATCTGAATACACCCACTAAATACCTACATACAGTTTTATGACAAACAAAAACATCCCTTAATCCACTCTTAACAATCACATCATAACTAAAACAGTCCAAAATACTGACAGAAACACAAACACTTCCAACCTAAACACATATCCTCATCTAAACGAATCCCATTTCTGCCTAAATTGAAACCTTACTTTAACCATGAAGTTTTCACTTAGGAGTCCATACTTTAGGCTATTATTACAGTCACGCTTGTGTTAAACACCAATTATATAGGAGGTGCATTAACAGGTGATTGCTTAATGCAGGATAAAAGTAATGCAGAAAGCTCCTACAGAAGCTTTCTGCATTACTTTTGTCCTGTATTAAGCAAGCATCTGTCTTTAAAGATCTCCGTGGGTTTTTATCTTTAATGAGCGCGGCTGCATGCTGACACTGGTGTGACGGTCTATATGTATTTCATTTTGGATCATTAAACCGACAGAAACAAGCTTATAAGCTATTATACAGAGGTTTGATACATTTCTTTGTCAACAGTTTTAATGAAAAGTCATTTGTGTAAATACCGAGGTATCATGGCCTTGATCTATCAAAGACGGGACAGCCAATTATTTTCTTTAACTCTTTACACGCTTACCGTGAAACCGGGATTACCTTTGCAAACAATTTGGATCCAGATGAGACGCCGAGTAACTTGGCGTCTCATCAGAATCCAAACTGTTTGACACTCTGAACCTGTTTTCAAAAGAAATTTGAAAAATTCTTTTATTTAAAACATAAGAAGATGACATAGTTTTCAGTGGAAACAATAATTATCATTTAAAGAGTGAAAACTTAACCCCCTCACTGTCAAAATTGAAATACAATAACATATGTAAACAGATTGGATCCAGATCAGATGTGTCATGTTGATCTGAGTTTGATAAGGATCCAAACTGCATGAATATCATGAATATGTTCCAGTCAAATTGTTTGGAAATAAAAGCAGACAGCAATTTTAAACAGAATATTTTGGCAGGTACGAGATTAAATGTACAAATATTGATTGCTCAAAGGGTCATCTGCTAAAATTCTGATGTTAACTCTCAATATAAAAATTCAATGACAAACAGTTTTGATCACTGTTGAGGATGGACATTGTCTTGGGCCGATCTGGATAAAAACTGTTGGCAAATTTTATCCATAGTTGTCTTCTTCATTCAAAATATAAGCACCTTTAACGCTTTCCATGCTGGGTAATTTTTAGTCTGCAACAATTTGTCGTCTGCTATCGTTCTAAAATTAGAATTTTCAAAATTTCTTTTAAATTCAGTGTCAGAATAGCAAACAGTTTGGATCCTGATGAGACGCCGTGTTATGCGGCGTCTCATCTGGATCCAATCTGTTTGCAGAGGTAATCACTATGGCAGGTATATCTGCCGCTAGCGTGCAAAGAGTTAACTCATTATACCCATAGTCTGAAAACAGAAAGCACCTAAAATCACCTGTAGTTTAGATATAATTCTCTAGAAAAGTACAGTAATACTTCTCTAATACAACCAATACATAATGTTAATTATTTGGTGTTTAAAGCAGGAGGTTGCTTAATGCAAGGTGCAAGTAAAACAGAAAGCTCCTTTAGAAGCTTTCTGTTTCACTTTCATTTTGCTTTAAGCAGCCATCTGTCTTTCTTAGATAAAAAATAAGCCTTCATTTTAGTGGTTGTAATAGAGGGGGATTACTGAATGTTGCATTTTTGCATTGATATTGCCTTTTAGACGATTGACAGAAAAAAAGTGAAAACCATGATATTGGTAATTGTGAACTTTCCTTTTTTGACAAACAGTTTGAATCAAGTCTGCATACACCATACCATCCTTTAGTCTAAGGATATACCTATTTATGCATTTAATCAATTCTAATCAGTTTTTCAAGGTCCGTGGTCAGGATACAATTAAGCTACATTATTTGAATTTGATATTCTTTGTTTTGTCACCTGAACACTTTCTCAATCAACACTTATCAATCTGAATTTTCAAACTGATTCTAATAAGTGAATTGTTCACATCCACTACCGAGATATGTACCCAAAATATCATTATGTAGTATGACAAACAGTGTAGACTGTGATCAGAGGGCTCCTTTAGGAGCCCTCTGATCACAGTCTACACTGTTTGCAAAGGATGATTGTATATTAAAAATAATTTGACACGAACTATAAGGCAGACAATATATCAGCCTTATAAAGAGCTATATCAATTCCAAGGCAATCAAACACTCAAAGAGATCAAGTGTTACCACTTCAAAGTCACACCTTTCATATGTAAGGACCTCCACAATCACGACCAGTTTAATTTCAATGCCTACAATTTTACCAATTAAATTTTCAATGCTTATTTGTAACCTATTAACAGCGACCATTCAACTGAGATTGTTTTCTACAAGAACTGCTTAAATCTTAGCACGCTAGCGGGGGGAATCATGATTATCTGTGCATAATGTGGTCTTATCATGCAGGATCTAAACTGTTTGCATATACAGTTATCAGCTTGATTTGCACGAACCTGACCAGGTGTAGTAATACTTGAACATCCCCAAAATACTAAAATAACTAACATTTGCTGTCCACACCATAATAGGCTGATGTTACTCTGGAGGGTAACTCACTCACTCATTCACTCACTCACTCACTCACTCACTCACTCACTCATTCAGTATATTTTTAATCAAGAAATGGGTTTACTCTATAGACTGTTTCTAGTTTTGAAAACAGGTGACGACTTAAAGCAGGTTGAAAGTAAAGCAGAATGGGCATCATGCTTTCCTTTCAACCTGCTTTAAGCTACCATCTGCTATAATAAAGAAAATATTTCTTATTTTGCATACATGTATTCATGACTACCTGTATATGTATATAATAACTATTTTCTTAAGTGTAAGAAATAAATTAAAGACATAAAAAGGTGTATTTATAGGATAATGAGTTAACCAGGTGTTGTGTGCATCTGAAAACCTCGACACTACACTAACATTGACCGACCATAACCTATATCCCACTAAAAATTATTCAAACTTCACTTTAATTTTAAAAAATTTTGACCACTTAAATATAAGTGTCAAATAGTTTGGATCCTGATCGTATGCTAAGTTACTCTGTATCTAGATCCAAACAGTTTGCAAATGCAAAGATCCAAATAGTTTGCAAATGCAAACAGAGTCATTGTTACAGGATAAAGGGAGATCACCCACCGTTCAGTCAAGGACAATAGTTGAACTATTGTATGGAGTTTTTCTTTATCCCTTTCCAATGCTGAATTTTTCATACACACTTTAACAACCAGTATATGTTGATTTTAAGGGTTGTTCTAAGCAAAATATTTTAGAGAAAAAAATAGAACCAACAATACAGACTCCCTAAGGACCCTCTGATCAGGATCTACATTGTAAAAGCAACATTTCCAGCATAGAAAGTGTTATACATATGGGAAATGGATTATGTAAGTGAAGCCAGATAAAGTAGATCATAACTTCACCTGAACTATTTCTCAATTTGATTGGGTTTCCAAATATCTTCAGAACTAGTTCAGATTTGAAATTCTTGGGCCCATTTTATGAAGCATTTTAATCTGTCCTAGATGAAAAGGTTGTCTTTTTAACAAGAGTTGTCAGAGAGACAACAAAGCTCGCCACCGGTACCTTTAGAAACTTAAAAGCACACTCAAGGTCACAGAGGTCAACCTTTTTGCCTGCATGGAAAGGTCTTGTCCATATACACTGGCAAATCAAATATGAAAATAACACCTCAAGGGACATAGGAATTATAAGCATTTTTGAAACCTAAACGCAGATTTCGAAACCTAAAACCTTTCGCGACCTTAGTTCAAGGTCAAGGACACTGGGCTAATTTTTTTGCATGCATGGAAAGATCGTGTCCATATACACATGCATGCCAAATATGAAAGAAATATCTCAATGGATATATGAGTTAAAGAAATTTTGAGAAACCTAAACGCAGACTTTGAAACCTAAACGAGGGTCCTTAGTTCAAGGTCAAGGTCAGAGGGCTCAAACATTTTGCATGCAAGGAAAGATGTTGTCCATATACACATGCAAACTGAATATGAAAGGAATATTTCAATGGACATAGGAGAAATAAAAAATTTGAAAAACCAAAACACAGATTTCGAAAACTAAACATTGGCCCTAAGTTCAAAGTCAAGGTCACAGGGGTCTAAATTTTGTAGTGCCTGGAAAGGTCTTGTCCATATACACACATAAACCAACTATGAAAGCAATACCTCAAGGGACATAGAAGTAAAAGGCATTTTTCAAAACCTAAACACAGGCCCTAAGTTCAAGGTCACAAGGGTCCAAATTTATCTGTGCATGGAAAGGTCTTGTATATATACACACACATACCAACTATGAAAGCAATACCTCAAAGGATATAGAAGTTAAATGGGTTTTCGAAACTTAAACGCAGATTTCGAAACCTAAACACAGGCTCTTAGTTCAAGGTCAAGGTCACAGGGGTCTAAATGTTTCTGTGCATCGAAAGGTCATGTCCATATACACATACATACCAACTATGAAAGCAATACCTCAAAGGACATAGAAGTTAAAGGCATTTTTCTAAACCTAAACACAGGCCCTAAGTTCAAGGTCAAGGTCACAGGGGTCTAAATTTTTCTGTGCATGTAAAGGTCTTGTCCATATACACATACATACCAACTATGAAAGCAATACCTCAAGGGACATAGAAGTTAAAGGCATTTTTCGAAACCTAAATGCAGATTTCGAAACCTAAACGCAGGCCCTAAGTTCAAGGTCAAGGTCACAGGAGTCTTAATTTTTCTGTGCATGGAAAGGTCTTGTCCATATACACACACATACCAACTATGGAAGTAATACCTCAAGGGACATAGAAGTTAAAGGCATTTTTCGAAACTTAAACGCAGATTTCGAAACCTAAACGCAGGCCCTAAGTTCAAGGTCAAGGTCACAGGGGTCTAAATTTTTCTGAGCATGGAAAGGTCTTGTCTACATACAAACACATACAGACTATGGAAGCAATACCTTAAGGGATATAGAAGTTAAAGGCATTTTTCAAAACCTAAACGCAGATTTCGAAACCTAAACACAGGCCATAAGTTCAAGGTCAAGGTCACAGGGGTCAAAAGTTTTCTGTGCATGGAAAGGTCTTGTCCATATACACACACATACCAACTATAAAAGCAATACCTCAAAGGACATAGAAGTTAAAGGAATTTTTCTAAACCTAAACACAGATTTCGAAACCTAAACACAGGCCCTAAGTTCAAGGTCACACGGGTCTAAATTTTTCTTTGCATGTAAAGGTCTTACCCATATACACATACATACCAACTATGAAAGCAATACCTCAAGGGAAATAGAAGTTAAAGGCATTTTTCTAAACTTAAACACAGATTTCGAAACCTAAACGCAGGCCCTAAGTTCAAGGTCAAGGTCACAGGGGTCAAACATTTTCTGGGCATGGAAAGGTCTTGTCCATATACACACACATACCAACTATTGAAGCAATACCTCAAGGGACATAGAAGTTAAAGGCATTTTTCGAAACCTAAACGCAGATTTCGAAACCTAAACGCAGGCCCTAAGTTCAAGGTCAAGGTCACAGGGGTCTAAATTTTTCTGTGCATGGAAAGGTCATGTCTATATACACACACATACCAACTATGGAAGCAATACCATAATGGATATAGAAGTTAAAGGCATTTTTCAAAACCTAAACGCAGATTTCGAAACCTAAACGCAGGCCCTAAGTTCAAGGTCAAGGTCACAGGAGTCTTAATTTTTCTGTGCATGGAAAGGTCTTGTCCATATACACACACATACCAACTATGAAAGCAATACCTCAAGGGACATAGAAGTTTAAAGGCATTTTTCTAAACCTAAACACAGATTTCGAAACCTATATGCAGGCCCTAAGTTCAAGGTCAAGGTCACAGGGGTCAAAATTTTTCTGTGCATGGAAAGGTCTTGTCCATATACACACACATACCAACTATGGAAGCAATACCTCAAGGGACATAGAAGTTTAAAGGCATTTTTCGAAACCTAAACGCAGATTTCGAAACCTAAACGCAGGCCCTAAGTTCAAGGTCAATGTCACAGGGGTCAAACATTTTCTGTGCATGGAAAGGTCTTGTCCATATACACACACATACCAACTATGAAAGCAATACCTCAAGGGACATAGAAGTTATAGACATTTTCTTAAAATTGTTTACGCCGTTCACGACGACGCCGACGACGCCGACGACAACGACGACGACGACTACACCGGAGGTATTGCAATAGCTCGTCATGTACTACGTACAGGCGAGCTCAAAACTATACATGTACAATGTAGTCCAATTATAACAAGTTATGTGCTTATGAATATCTGTATTTCATACAAAGGTAAACAACTCTACAACGACCACTATTAATTTGATGTTCCTTTTTCAGTGTTTAATGCAAATAGCTGCTTAAAGTCCTTAAAGCAAGATGAAAGTTAAGTAGAAAGCTTCTATATGAGCTTTCTGCTTTACTTTCATCTTCCTCCAAGCTGTCAACTGTCTTTGATATCATTATTTGATCTAATTTTTAGTGGTTGTAATAGAGCGGTTTTAGTGTACATGTATATGAATTTTACTTTTCCTTCACTAGTGGTAAAACTATAATAATATAAGGTATATTAATGATATGCTGATAAAAACCTGCTAATATGACAACCTGAAGTAAGGTTCCATGGTGTTAACTCTTTCAACACTAAGTAACTCTTGTGGGTTATTGTGTTCATTTGTGGATCATTTTAGTAAGGCACATTCTGCTTTACTTTCAGCCTGCTAGGATTTAGATTTCTTTTCTTATGGTTCATTTTCAAGACTGTATAAATTGGAACTATTTCTTTAGTGGGGGAATAAATCAAATGTGCTAAAAGGCGCTTCTATGAGGGAAAGGGTTAAGCACATTTAATTTTTTTCTTCCACTGAAGAAAATGGTTCTAATTTATAAAGTCATGAACATGTACCATAAGAATAGTTTTAATATCCTAGCAGATGGTAGCTTAAAACAGGCACATTTTGTTTAACTTTCAACCTGCTTAAAGTGGCCACCTGTCCTCAAAACTAGAAATATGCTATCGAGTAAAGAGTTAATTAAACAAGCGCATAATATAGTACTGTACATTGGAGTCAAATAATAAATGGTGAAACAAGACAAGGCAGACTAAACAGTAACTGTAGTTCTTTGAAATCTGAATGAGAATCTTATCATAAAGCATGTTTAACCCTTTGAACCCTAGTCCCGCCTATAGGCGTAATTTCAAACAGTGTACATGTGAATAATACACTTGTCCTGTGCAAACAGTGAAGGCCCAGATCAGAGGGATCCGAAAGGAGCCCTCTGATCAGGGTCTTCACTGTTTGTCAGTAATGCCAAAATTGACAAAAACAACTCTTAAAAGCCAGAAATGGACTAGACAAAAATCGAAACTGGAATTGTCCATTTAAAGTTTCAGGGAGGAAAGAGTTAACTTGACCCGTGTGAAATGTGTTCCTCAATCTTGATCAAAGTATCCATGACTGTATAAAGTGAAACTATTTTCTTCAGTGGAGGAACAAATAATGTATATTTATGGAATATGGTAGTGGGTTAACTGAAATTAGAACACCACTCAGCCTTTGTGGCTTGAAATATACCAACCATATTCATTAAGTTCTAGCCCTGATAGATTTTGCATGACAAGGGAATAAATCACTGTAATGAGTGATTGAACAAAGAAAGAGTTACCTCCCTTGATACAAAAAAGGACAATTTCATTCTCCATGTTTTGGGCTTCAAATGAACTACTTGTTTGCCACTTTTATAACATGACCAATTAATGTTCATTTAGCATTTTTTTAGAAACTATTTCAGATAAATATAACAAACAAATTTAAATGCATACATTGGTCAAATGACTCCTTAAAGAGCCTTCTGACCAGGGTCTACACTGTTTTTTCAAATGATTTATTTTTCTTTTGGTTGCCAAACAGTGTATTTGTATATAGTACACTTGTCCTATGAGAATATTGTACATGTAGACCCAAATCGGAGAACTCCTACAAGTGCTCTCTGATCAGGTTTTGCACTGTTTGTCATGTGCAATAAATTGTTAAAATGAACCCTATGTATCAAAATATCAACTAGCTTTAACCCTTTACCTTATAGAAGCGCCTTTTAGCGCATTCCGTTTAATCCTCCGTGGAAGAAAATAATTCCAATCTATACAGTCATGAAAATGTATCAGAAGGAATATTTTTTTATTTTAGCAGGTTATAGCTTAAAGCAGGCTGAAAGTAAAGCAGAATGCGCCTTAGGGCGCATTCTGCTTTACTTTCAACCTGCTTTAAGCAGTCACATTTTTTCAAAACTAAAATCAGGCTATGGGTTAAGGAGCCACCTATATTTACAGATAGCCATGCCTCTTCACTGAATGATGGCTTATCAAGGCTTGAATATAAATAGACCATATTAATCACTTTGAATTTCCAATATTCATTCTTCACAATTATCCGATAAGTCATGATAAAACAAAGTCTGATTTCAGCAAATACACAGGTGTCAAACCATCTGATAAATGCATTAGACACCATTAGATAACAAGCTTCACCTTAACCCATCTTGTGCTTTTAGAATGAATGGTGTTCGAGTACAGTCAAACCAGAGTGTGTTAAATGACCACTGAATCAAGATGCCTGGTGATCTTAAATAAACATCTTAATGCAAGGCAAAAGTCACGCATTAAGCTGCCACTTGCCATGAATACAACAAATTTATCATCTTTTTAGTGGTTGCTTAACACAGGTTTGACTGTATAGTGAAGCTTTTTGAAAACAGAAAAGACCTGAGGGAGCTGTCTGGTCAGAGTCTGCACTGTTTTCTTATAGGATCTGTCTTAAATAAGTCTGTTTGTTTCAGTGAAGGATAAAAATTTATTTCACAAGACTAAGTGACATACAAAAAGTATTTCCACAAGTAGCTAGGACAAGAGTAAATCAACCTACTATTGCATGTCAAGTGATGAAATAAATTCTGTATTACACTGAAAAAACAACTAAACGTTTACAGTCTCATATAAGAATTAAACTATTTTGCAGCATCATAAACTGAAATGTTTCAGTATATTAGACCTACATGTATCAAGCATTGGTCACCTTTACGATAGGTGGTAGCTTAATGCAGAACAAAGGTAATGCAGAAAACTCATTAACCCTTTGAACCCTAGTCCCGCATATAGGCGTTCTTTTCAAACAGTGTACATGTGAATTGTACACTTGTCCTGTGCAAACAGTGAAGACCCAGATCAGAGGGCTCCGAAAGGAGCCCTCTGATCAGGGTCTTCACTGTTTGTCAAAATGCCAAACATTGACAAAAACAACCCTTAAAAGTCAGAAATGGACTAGACTAAAATGGAAACTGGATTTGTCCATTTAAAGTTTCAGGGAGGAAAGAGTTAAGGAGTGTCATTATATGGAGAAAAGTATGTGATTGAACAGAGACTCGAGCCTAGGGCCTTTGGCTACCGGTAACTATGCCAATAGTCTTATCTTCTGAACTATCACCAGGGAAGCCATGTAGTGAAGCCTGTCAACTTTTTCAACAAAATATCTGTGTGAATACAAAATCTCAACATTGATTTGACTATTACTTAACTCTTTCCTCCCTGAAACTTTAAATAAACAATTCCCGTTTCCAATTTAGTCTAGTCTATTTCTGGCTTTTAAGGGTTGTTTTTGTCAATGTTTGGCATTATGACAAACAGTGAAGACCCTGGTCAGAGGGCTCCTTTCGGAGCCCTCTGATCTGGGTCTTCACTGTTTGCATATGACAAGTGTACTATTCACATGTACACTGTTTGCAAAGGACGCCTATATGCGGGACTAGGGTTCAAAGGGTTAATGGATGACATCAAGCTTCACTTTGTCATGAAACTCTGTTAGCGGCAATGGTGTAATAAGAGATCACATCCTCATTATCTTAACCCATTACCCCATAAATATGCCTTTATTTCAATCCTCTATTAAAGAAAATAGTTCCAATTTATACTGTCACAAATATTAATCATAAGAAATAGTTTCTGTATTCTAGCAGATGGTAGCTTAAAGCAGGCTGAAAGTAAAGCAGAATGAGCCTTAAGGGGCATTCTGTTTTACTTTCAACCAACTTTATGTGGTCAATTGTCTTCAAAACTGTGACAACATAATTTGGAACTATTTTCTTCAGTAGAGGAATAAATTAAAGGCATAAAAGGTGTATTTATGGTGTAATGGGTTAAGGCCAATATTTTCGTGAATATAATATGTCTTGAATTTGCTTGGTGAGAATCTCGTTTCAAACAAAGATAAATTGTTGGTGTAAAAGACAGGTTGCAGTTACTTTTGAAAGCAGGATGAAAGCAGAAAGCTCCTGTAGGAGCTTTCTGCTTTACTTTCATCTTGCTCTAAGCAAAATCTGCCTTAAACACCATATTCAAGTTTTCCTTTTTATTGCTTCTTATCGTAAAATGATATTGTACAAAGAAGCAAAAGACGTTTACAGTTGTGCAAAAAGGACCAGGAAAAGGAAAATAATAATTTTGACACTTACTCTGCTAACCTTTGTTCATGACTATCACATGATGATACAGAGACTCTCTTCCCCGAGGTGTCAGAAGATTGGCTTGTGTTTCTGTATCTAGACCCTCGTGCACTGGTATAGCTCTCAGAGCTCTGGCGTCTGTACCTGTTATTCATTCTTGATGATACAGTATCCAGGGCTTTCCTTTCTATATGGCCGACAGAGGCAGATCTATCCACCCTACCTCTGCCTCGTCCCCGCGGTGTCATCTTGTTCTTGGGGGACAACATGGCTGCTAGTCCAAGTGTCTTATCTCTTCATTGCTCACTGCTTAAAATGCAACCTGATGCTTTCTCTGAAATAAGGTAAATAAAAATCATTGAAAAATAAAAGATTTAAAATTGACAGATATATGGGTGTATACTACCTTAACCCATTACTCCATAGCCTGTTTCTAGTTATGAAGACAGGTGACCGCTTAAAGTTTTACTTCACAGATACACATTTCTACACATTTGATTAATGCCTCCAATGAAGAATATAGTTCAACTTTGTTCAGTAATGAATATGCACTATAAGAAAGTTCCCTATATCCTTGCACATGGTAGATTAAAGCAGGTTGAAATAAAAGCATAATGCGCCTAAAAGAGCATCATGCTTTACTTCAAACCTGCTTTAAGTGGTCACCTGTCTTCAAAACAAGAAACATACTATGGTTTTAAGGGTTAAAGTAGGTTGATTTTAAAGAAATAGTTCACTTAATACAGGCATGAATATGCACAATAAGAAAAACTTTCTATATCCTAGCAGATGGAAGCTTAAAGCAGGCTGAAAGTAAAGCAGATTGTGCCTGAAGGCACATTCTGCTTTACTCTCAACCTGCTTTAAGTGGTCACCTGTCTTCAAAACTAGAAACAGGCTACGGAGTAAAGGGAGGGTCAACCCATTACCCCATAGCATGTTTCTAGTTTTGAAAATAAATGACTACTTAAAGCAGGCTAAAAGTAAAGCAGAATGTGTCTTAAGGCACATTCTGCTTTACTTTAAGCCTGCTTTAAGCTATTATCTGCTTGAATGTAGAAAATATTTCTTGTGATTCTTATTTGTAACGGGATAAATTGAATTTATTTTCTTCAGTAAAAATAAATTAAAGGCGTAAAATGATGTATTTATGGGGTAATAGGTTAAGCTACCACCTACAGAGAGCTAAATGCTGTCTGCTTTGGTTTCAGTTAGCTTAATCCTATTGAGTCGTAGCAATGGGTATATACTTGTCTTTTACAAACAGTGTATTTGTGAAGAGTACACTTGCCTAATGCAGACAGTGTAGAACCAGATCAAAGGGCTCCAATGGAACCTAGCTCTGACCAGGGTCGGCACTGTTTATCATTTTGAAATTGTCAGTTTGAAGTTACAAGGGTGAATGAGTTATGGCCATGCTGGTGTGTTGGAAAAGTTTCCTAATGTTTCTTTATCAAGACAAGATAGAAGTAGATCTATGAAAATTCTAGCAAAAAGGGTGAAAAGATGATAGATAGTTAGATATTTATTGATTTAAACTATCAATAATAGGTACATAATAGGTACATGTGATAGATACATGCAAACAAGGCCCCATTTCCCCATAAATACGCCTTCACTTTATTCCTTCACTGTAGAAAATACTTAATAAGTCTTCTATATTCTAGCAGGTGGTAGCTTAAAGTGGGCTGAAAGCAAAGCAGAATGTGCTGATAGGTGCATGTTTCAATTCCTACAGTTGGTATCACATGACTGAGTTGTCAAGTGATACAAGGAGAGTGCTATACACTGGAGGTAGCTCCAGCCCCTCTTCTCGGTTGAGTGAATGTCTTCTTTGCACTCTCACTGTATCACTTGACGACTCAAAGTCACATGATACCAACTGAAAAACAGCTGATGACAACTGTGCGATACAGTCCAAATATCTAAAGTAAGTAAAATAATTGTCTAAGTCAATGGAACTAAACAAAATGTCCAATCCAGAACAAGAGATCAACCTTCAATGTTACTTTAACCTTGTTTTCTACATTGTTTAACCCATTTACCCATAAATACCTCTTTTTATGCCTTTAATTTATTTTTCCACTGAAGAAAATAGTTCAAATTTATTCAGTCAATATGTACTATAAGAAATACTTTCTATATCCTAGCAGATGAAAGCTTAAAGCAGGATGAAAGTAAAGCAGAATGTGCCTTATGGCACATTCTGCTTTACTTTCAACCTGCTTTAAGTGGTCACCTATCTTCAATACTGGGAAAAGGCTATTGGGTAATGGGTTAACGAGGTATATATGAATTGGCATTGATCAATGGGTCATATCGGTCACAGATGCTGTAAGATCGGTATAATATCGATATAAGAGATCACATGGTCTATAATATCAAAATCATGTTTATCAACGTGACTTGATGTGATTGTGCGATGTTGCGAGATTTCATGTGTGTATAATTCTGGGCTAAGCCACTTGTGAAGAGGAAAGGCTAAGCCACTGTCTAATTCTCTAGATTAGATCACCAAATGTAATCACAGGCACAAAGATCGTGCCTGAGGAACGGTCTACCCGGTACTTAATTGACTAATTTGTCATAGGCCAACCAGAATGTAACACTATCTTAACTCTTTACATGCTGGGTTTTTTTTTTTCATCTGTAACATCAGTTTACTGTTCTATGCTTCTGTTCTAAAAATTGAATTTTCAAATGTTCTTTTAACCCATAGCATGTTTCTAGTAATGAAGATAGATGACTACTATCTGACGGCGCATTCTGCTTTACTTTCAGCCTGCTTTAAGTTACTATCTGCTAGAATAAAGAAAATATTTCTTATGATACATATTCAAGACTGTGTAAATTGGAACTATTTTCTTCAAGGGAAAAATAAATTATAGGTGCAAAAAGGCATATTTATGGGGGAATGGGTTAAAAAACAGGTTCAGAGTATCAAACTGTGTCAGGATCCTGAGATGCGTTACATGTCATCTCATCTGGATCCAAACTGTCTGCAAAGGTTATCATGATTTCTGTGACTGCTAGCAGTCCATGAGTACTTAACCCATTACCCAATAAATATGCTTTTTTACACCTCTAATTTATTCATTCACTGAAAATGATATATAGTTCCATTTTATATAATCATGAAAATATACCATAAGAAATATTTTCTATATGCTTGTAGGTAGTAGCTTCAAGCAGGCTGAAAGTAATTTCAACCTGCTTTTAATAGTCACCTTTTATCAAAACTAGAAACAAGCTATGGGATAATGGGTTAAGGGCCTTCATGCCTTAGTCCTTATAATAAATCCCTTTACTGTGCATATATGCCTTATAAAATTTTCAATATCAATTAAAATATCCTTGAAAAGTGTTCATTTAGTAGGTCAAATCCATTTGTATAGAAAGTTCTAGACAAGGAGGCTAACCAAGGAGTACGACAGATGAAAGAAGCAATTCACATACGGAGAAAGAACTCGGTCATGGACAGGGGCGAGGGGGGGCCTACAGACTATCCCGAATCTAAGACCCTGTGTTCATTGTTTCCACAAAGCCGGAAACTGACAAACAAGGCCAAAGATAGCCGATCGTCGCAGTGCGATTCTTGAGAAAGACATCAGTAGATGTCTAAACTGTCGAAGGTAAATAATTATTCAAGTAGTGAAAAAATAACTTTCTATACAAATCAATTAAAATAATTGTTCTTTAGAATCTATACTTTTGTGCAAGAAATTTAAATGTCTGATTGCAAACAATGTTGACCTTAAATGTGCCAGGTAAGAGAATAATTTCCTATTCTAATATTGATACCGTTCTATATGCGAAATTTGTATTTCAGTATGTTGTCAAAATGTAATGTACCATATATGTATAAATTTGTTTGTCTGTATAAAAGATGTATATGCCATTTTGAATTCCCTGAATTTTAAGAACGAGATAAAAGTATCTAACTATTTTTATATTTCAACACAAAAAGTCTTAACATTAAATATGCAGGGCTACCATAAGTTGACATGAAAATTCCTAAGATTTCCAAATTTGCATTTTTCAAGTGCGATTTTATGAACCGTACCTTTACCCCATCGCCTGTTTCTAGTTTTTTTTTACATGTGGCTGCTAAAAGCAGGCTGGAAGTAAAGCAGAATGCGCCTTAAGGCGCATTCTGCTTTACTTTCAGTCTGCTTTGAGCTATCATGTACTACAAAAAAAATCTGAAGATTTAGGAAAAATTCAGAGAAATGGCAGCCCTGAATATGTTAGAGACTAATACTCCATGGTCAGTACTGCATAAAAATATTTTCAATAACACTTGAATTTTTCAAAAAATATTTTTGATTTTTTCTTTAAATACATTTTGGGAATATCAAGGGTGATAAGGTTTTCCAATACAGGTCTTCAGTGTTAAAAGTGTTAAAAGTGTTAAATCTATGTCTTGTTAGAGCATTTATGATATTTCACGATAAGAAGTGGATAATCCTTTAATCCATGTTAATCTCAGCTTTATACCAGCTGATGACTATAGCTTTCAAGGTTTTATACAACTGGACACATGTAGGTCATAAACTTTACCCTCTCTTGCTAGTATATATATTACTAACTGCATAAGCAGTATAGGACATCTTAAAGACATCTCCTGACGACCTTTTGGTCATAACGCCTTGCCAGATTATTTACTGTCAATTTCCTTGCAAAAAGCATGGGTCTTGTGCATATTGAACCATTGAAGCGTCTTGTGTGAGACTCTACCTTTATATTGGATAGTTTGGTTAGAAATAACCATTGAAAATCACTAGAGCAAGAAAATAATCTGGTAAACTGCATGTGATTTGACAGTTACATTGACACCTCCAGAACAATATGCTGGTGGTTCCTCAATGGACTGAGGAAAAGTCTTTAAAGACTTTTCCTCAGTCCATTGAGAGAGTCCCCCCCCCCCCCCCCCATTGAATTTGAGGTGTCAATGTAACTGTCAAAGCATGTGCAGCACAAGCTCGTCAGCTTGTATACCAATCTCAGTTTACCTGGTAAAGCCCAGATTGTACTCATGCTCTTGTGATTTACAATGGTTATTTCTCACCAAACTATCAAATATAAAGGTAGGGTCTCACACGAGAAGCTTCAATGGTTCTTTGCTAGCGACATATCCATAAGATCCATGATTTTTGCAAGGAAATTGTCTGGCAAGGCGTTATGATCGAAAGGTCGCAAGGAGATGTCTTTAACCCATTCCACTGAATATAAGCACCACAAAAGTTACTGAATATTCATTGATGCTTTTGAACACAAGTGGCAGCTTAAAGGAGCATTCTGCTTTACTTCCATCTTGCTTTAAAAAGTATCCTGCCTTAAATATTGTTTGATATAGGTGATTAACATGTTTGGCTATGGAGGAATTTATAACTAACGACAATATTGTTTTTGTACTAACTTTCTTTTTTAAAAGGGAAATAACTCCTGTGATAGATATTGAGTCCTTACAAAAATTTGCAGGTTTACAGGCCCCCATAACAGAAAGATTGAAGGTAAAGTTTCAGCAAAATTGACAAATACTCTAGAAGAAGAAGTGCAGAAAAAATTGTATGATTAATCATACTCCTAAAATCCTACAAAGGGCAATAACTCCTTAACAATCGCTGAATACAGCAATATGTATATCAAATATGAAGTTGAAGGTCAATGTTATTGCCATTTCAAATATTTGACTCATTGACCTCTGTGACCTTGACCTTTGGCTTCATTTGCCCCAAACCTGAATATTCATATATACCTCTTTATATGGGCAACACATATGCCATGTATTGAGTGTGTATTGGTTATAATTCAAAATTTATTATCAACATTAAGGTTGCAAATAAACTTAAATTTGACCTCTATGACCTTGACCTTTGACCTGACATGCCCAAAACCTGCATACGCATATAACTCTTCATATTGGCAATACATGTACCATGTATTCAAGGTGTGTATCCAAAAGTTATTGACAGCATTTAGGTTATTGTTAAATAAATAAACAGACAAACAGAACAAAAACAATATCTATTAGAGCTGCGGGACAGAAAAAGCCAGCTTGCTCAGCAGTGTATAAATGGAACTTATGTATTATTTGCAAAACTAGCAGTAATGCCTGCTTTCCCAAGGTCATTGGTTTCCATCTACATGCAGGGCTCCAGATAAGAAGAAGAAACTGAACAAATTCAATATTTTCTCATTCATTTCAGCACTAAACCTTATGGGGTTACTACTCATTAGAATCGTCTCTTTGAGACGATTCTAATGAGTAGTAACACCATAGGGTTTAATGCAGAAATAAATATTTTAGTTTTTGAAAAACTACTCTTATCTCGGGAGCCCTGCTCTACATAGGCAGGATGAGGCTTAGTCAAGGTCAGGGTGTGAAACAGTTTGGCACCTGTTGCCACATTGTCTTATTCAATGTTTCATCTGGATACAAACTGTTTGCAAAGGTAATTGCTTTTGGTGTTAGTATGAAAAGAGTACAGAATGAGACTTAACATGAATCTTTAACCCTTTGGCATGACTCCCAGCTTCTGCCAGAAAACATTAAAGATTAAGACGTGCAATGGCAGAAGATGGGAACCAAACCAAAGGGTCACAGATAATCTATGAGTTCCAATTTCTTAATTTTTCAATTTAACACACACAAAAAAGAAAGCTTTTGCAAAATGACAAACAGTGCAGAACTCTAATCAAAGAGTTCCTGATCTAGGTCTACACTGTTTGCACCTGACAGGTAAACTGTTTGTAACATAATTTTATATAAGTATATTATATCCATCATCAGCAATTGGTTAAAATGAAGGCTCAACTTTTGGTTTGATTATTTTAACCCATTACCCCATTAATACGCCTTTTTACCCCTCTAATTTATTCCTCCACTGAAGGAAATAGTCCCAATTTATACAATTATGAATATTTATCAGAAGAAATACTTTCTATTTTCTAGTAGATGGTAGCTTAAAGCAGGCTGAAAGTAAAGCAGAATGTGCCTTAAGGCACATTCTGCTTTACTTTCAACCTGCTTTAAGTGGACACCTATATTCAATACTAGAAACAGGCTATGGGTAAATGGGTTAAAGTTTGAAATCAGAAGACCATTGCATGCACTACAGGAAGAAAGTTAACTCTGTCATGCATAACATTTCAAACGGACAATACCGGTTTTCCAATTAAGTCTTGTCCATTTTTGTCTATTTACGGTTGTTTTGCTTTTTCTTGCAAATGTGTATTGCAATATGACAAATAGTGAAGACCCTGATCAGACAGCTCATACAGGAGCCCTCTGATCTGGGTCTTCACTGTTTGCATAGGACAAAAGTACTTTTCACAAATACAATGTTTGCAAAGGATGCCTATATGCACTATTAGGGATCAAAAGGTTAACATACCTTCCATTTCTTTCAAGTAATTCCATTCCTTTTGAACTATATAAAAAACAAGTCCACAAGCTGATAAAAAAAACTCTTATGAAAGACAACCTAACCTAATCCACATTTCAGCCTTTCTTTAAGTCATATTATCCTTAGCTAAAACAAATAAACAAACAAAAGTAGCGGTTAAGATCTTAACAGATCATGTGTTCTTTTCTGTTAATCCTGTATAATCAGGTATGCTAAACAACAACTGAGAGTTTCTTTCCGTCCCACTTATACAGTGCTTGACCACAACATGACTCTTAACTCAATCACCCCTGAAACCTTTAATGGGCAAATCCAATGCCCAATTAAGTCTAGTCCATGTTTGACTATAATGGGTTGATCTTAACATTATATTGCAAAATGAGCAAACAGTGTAGACCCTGATCAGAGAGAACATCAGAGGACTCCTGCAGGAGCCACATGATCATGGTCTACACAGTTTGCATAGGACAAGTGTACTTTTCATATGTATACTGTTTGTTAATGATGCTTATACTAGTCTCTAGGGTTGGATGTGTTAGCTCTTTTTATGCTGACTCTTTCAGATAATTATGCCAGGATCTATTCCACTTTTGAAAAATAACCAGAAAATATTTCAGAAAAATAACATTAACCCATTAAGCCTTTTTATGCCCTTAATTTATTCCTTAATATACTTGCTGTCTGTTCATGATAGTAGCTGCTGTCCTGAATACATGTATATCCATGTAAAAATATGTATAGCTGTAAGTCTTACACTTGGCAAGAACATACTTTATAGTTTATCCATGTATACAACGAACAAAGTTGTTAATTGGGTAAATGGCATGCTACTTCTAGATAGTCTTTAAAGTACACAATTGTTTATATGGTCATTAAAATACTGTCTGAATCAGTGTAATGCTAATCTCATTTTAAAATACATCCATGTAAATGTATATAGATGACATTCCAGACTGTAGATGCTCTCTAGAATACATTCATACACAAATAAACCCTTGGCATAAGCATTCTAGATTGTAGATACATCCATGCATACAAGTCTATGGCATTCCAGATTGTAGATGCTTTTAAAATACAGCCATGAACACATAAGTTTATGACATACCAGATTGTAGATGCTCTTAAGAATACACCCATGCACACAAATCTATGACATTCCAGATTTAGAAAACATCCTTGCAAACGTAAGTTTATGACATTCCAGATTGTAGATGCTCTTTAGAATAAACCCATGCACACTTAAGTCTATGACATTCCAGAGTGAAGATGCTCTTTAGAATACATCCTTGCAAACATAAGTTTATGACATTCCAGATTGTAGATCCTCTTTAGATACACCCATGCATACAAGTCTATGACATTCAAGAATGAAGATGCTCTTTAGAATATTCCCATGCACACATAAGTCTATGACATTCCAGATTGTAGAAGCTCTGTAGAATACATCTATGCACACATAAGTTTATGACATTCCAGATCACAGATGATCTTCAGAATAAATCCATGCACATACAAGTCTATGACATTCCAAATTGTACATGCTCTTTAGAATGCATCCTTGCAGACATAAGTTTATGACATTCCAGATTGTAATAGCTCTGTAGAATACATCCAGGCACACAAGTCTATGACATTCCAGAGTGAAGACGCTCTTTATAATACACCCATGCACACAAGTCTATGACATTCCAGATCGTAGATGATCTTCAAAATAATCCCATGCTCACTTAAGTCTATCACATTCCAGATTGTAGATGCTCTGTAGAATACAATTCATGTACATCCATGCACACAAGTCTATGACATGCCTAACCACTCTTTTGCATCACAATATCATCACTGCAGTGTCTGTTGACTAGTACTGTCAACCTTTTATTCATAGATCATTAAAAAGTAAACCAATAGGTATTTGCAATTCAGATTTTTATAATTAATGTAGTATAAAAAATAATGAAGAATGAATTTGGTAGTCATATAAGAGCTTTCTGCATTATTTCTATCCTGCATTAAGCACACATATGTCTCAAGTCATCTCCAGCCTACTGTAATGAGTGTTGACACAAGACTGATTGTATATAGAAACCTATTTAACTTATTACACCATAAATATGCCTTTATTAATTTCCTCCACTGAAGAAAATAGTTCCAATTTATATTGTCATGAATATGCACCAAATTAAAAATAAATATATTATATATCCTAGTAGCTTCCTGGTAGCTTAAAGCAGGCTGAAAGTAAAGCAGAATGTGTCTTAAGGTGTATTTTGCTTTACTTTCAATGTCACCTGTCTTTAACCCTTTACCCCATAGCCTGTTTCTAACATTGAAGACATATGATCACTTAAAGCAGGTTGAAAGTAAAGCAGAATGCGCCTTAAGGCGCATTCTGCTTTACATTCAGCCTGCTTTAAGCTTCCACTTGCTAGAATAAAGAAAATATTTTTTATGATACATATTCATGACCGTTTCTTTAGTGTAGGAATAAATATGATGTGCTAAAAGGCGCTTCTATAAGGGAAAGGGTTAAAACTAGAAACAGACTATGGGATAATGGGGTAATGGGTAGCACCTGCCACACAAGCTATTCTACACTTCTCCTTGTTGATCACATATTTTAACATATGCTGTCATAATCAATCTAATGGCTTAACTTCAAAGAATAAGTCAACACTCAAATAGATAAAACTTGACCTGACATTGGATAGTGTCATCACATTTCTCCCAGGTCTTTATCCATCTATGTCTTAACCCAGTACCCTTTTTATAAAACTAATTTGTTCCTCTACTGAAGGAAATAGTTCCAATTTATGCAATAATGAATAATTATGCATTATAATAATTGTATTCTATCTTCCGACAGAGGGTAGCTTAAAGCAGGCTGAAAGTAAAGCAGAATGCGCCTTAAGGTGCATTCTGCATTGCATTCAACCTGCTTAAAATAGCTATCTGTCTCCAAAACCAGAAACAGGCTATGGGGTAATGGGTTAAGAAGGAAATATACAAAACGATGTGATGTTTTTCTCCTTAACCCATTGACTGCCATGACTGCATCTCTTTTTATTTCTAAAATTCAAATTTTAGGTAAATTGACTAAAAGTTATTTCGTAATGAGTGTCAAACAGTTAGGATCCTGATCAGTTGTTACAATTCCCAGTATCTGTTAAGGATCCAAACTATTTGCATATACAGTAAAACCTCCCTATAAAGACAACTAAAACGAAGGCTTGTTGGTTGTATAAAAGACAGGTGACAGCTTAAAGCAAGGTGACATTTAAACAGAAAGCTCCTAAAGGAGCTTTCTGTTTAACTGTCACCTTGCTTTAAGCTGTAACATGTTGTTTACACAATTAAGTGGTCGTAATAGAGAGGTTTTACTGTAGCCATTGTACAAGCTTCAGGTATAGCAGTGATGGAGGTGAATCTCAAGTACATGTATAATGCTGCCAGTGACTGAGACATTCAAAAGACAGCCTGGTCCTGTATTATAAAACTTAACCCTTTACCCCATAGAAGCACCTTTTAGCGAATTTAATTTATTCCTCCATTGAAGGAAATAGTTCAATTTATATAGCTAAGAACATGTACCAAAAGAAATATTTCCTTAATACTAGAATATGGTAGCTTAAAGCAGGCTGAAAGTCAAGCAGAATGCACCTTAAGGTGCATTCTGCTTTACTTTCAACCTGTTTTAAGTGGTCACCTGTCTTCAAAACTAGCGACAGGCTATGGGGTAAAGGGTTAAAACAAACTCTGTGGTCAAAACTCAGTTTTGATTAGAGGCTGAGACTAGTATCGACATAGGATGTTTTAACTGATTTTAGTAACCTTGTTTGGATATATTTTTACAGTAGAATCTTTTATGCAAAAAGTATTCATACATAAAATGTTTGCTGAAGTGTTAGGAGGCAAGAAAAAATCTGGGTTTGTGAGCATTATTTAAAAGTTTATTTTTATAAAAATCATGCCAGTTTTCAGTAATCTAACCCATTACCCTTTAAATACACCTTTTAACCCCTTTAATTTATTCCTGCACTGAAGAAAATTATAAATCCAATTCAAAGTCATGAATATCATGATATATATCATCAGAAATATTTTCTTTATTTTATCAGTTGTGAGCTTAAAGCGACTCGCAACCAGATGGTGCATTAAAAATAGTAATTTGTAAATATGTGTCAAACGCTTATATAAATGGTAAAGAATTTGTTTAGGATAAGAAATTCTGTTTAAAAAAATGTATTTCAATAAAAAAAAATATTGGTCTCTGGTGGGATTCGAACCCGGAGCCCGGCATTGGCGGACAGAAGGCAAAATAGGGGAAACCGCTTAGACCAATGGACCACGGAACTATCCGTTTATCTCGGATCGATTTAACGTATTTCAATGTATAGCGATCGAAAGTGCATACAACTTCGTAATTCGGCTCGTGTTTATGTCTGAGCCCATGTAGAGAAGCAACAACAACAACTATACCGTCTACTAGTCGGTATAGAAAAACGATGGAAAATATCTAAAAATCTAAGATTCCTAGACGATTCTTGAGACTTTTTTTGGACTGATCATATTTTTTTAATGTCAGAAGCCAAATAATGCCACAAAGCTTAGCAAAGCTTGACTCAAAGCGTAGGAAAGCTTAACAGAGCTTGGTTCAAAGCGGGGACCCCATTCTTCACGGTCTGTCACCACTTGACACGCTTCGTCAAGATGTCTCAAGATTTGTTATGATCTGGCATGAAGATCTGACACGAGGTCAGACGCTTTCATCAAGATCTGCCACGCTTTGTTTTGATTTGTTACGTTTTCATGAAGGACTCTCACGCTTTCCCACGAATTGAGACGCTTCGATCAAGGATTGACACGTTTTGTTAGGCTTTGTTACGCTTGGCAAGATTTGTCATGCTCTCTCACGCTGTTTCACACTCTTAAGGGCTATGATGTAGTTATACAACAAGGAGACAAGCATCATGTCTTCTTCAGATAGATCATGTTCTGGTACATCTGGAACTTCTTGATCTTGTTGTTCTGCCATCGTGTTCTTGAGTCAAAGATGCAATGATTTTGTGGAACTTTTGCATCGTTATATAGGCTCTGGATAAAAATCGGCATGACATCGGCGATCTTGACATTTTCCAATGCGTAACAGAGCTGAACAGAGCGTACCAATGCACAACAAAGCTTGATAATCGTATCAGAGCCTGATTTAAAGCGTCATGATCGCATCAAAGCGTAATAAAGCGTAATAAAGCTTATCAAAGCGTGATTTCAAGCGTAACAAAGCCTGATCAAAGCCTGATCAAAGCGGGATCAAAGCGTGAGGAACCGTAACAAGTCGGGAAATAATTCGTCCCGAAGCGGCAACCAATTCGTATCAGAGCGTATCAGAGCGTATCAGGGCTTATCAGAGCGTAAGAGATCGTGATATTTTTGGAAAAGTTAACAAAAATGACGCCGCTTTGCTCGCTGATTTAAAGCGCGGCATTCGCCGTTGGTGTGAACCTAGCATTAAGAACAAAAATTAAAATAAAGCAAAAGCTCCTGATGGAGTTTAAAGCCAGATGAAAGTAAAACAGGAAGCTTTCACTGAAGATTTTTACTCTATTTGCATCTTGCTTTCAACTACAATCTCTGCATTACACCGTACATGAGTGGTCATAATAGAGGGTGACGGGTCAAAACGGCCCAGATCCATAACGGCCCGGGTCAAAACGGCCCAGGTCAAAACGGCCCAATTTTGGGCCGTTTTGACCCGGATTCGTTAATGGATAGAGAAAACGATGTGTACAACAATATAATTATTACGAAGACAAAATCTACTAGATTGATAGGTTTACGAATGAAAGTAAGAATGAATCCTGGTGAGCTGTATAGTGAGGTGGCGTTTCATCTGGATCCAAACTGTTTGCAATGGTTATTAGAGTTTTGCACATTACAGACATGACTACTAAACTATTCATTACTGGGTGTTTAAGGCAGGTGGATACTTAAGCATTATACATAAATATTAATCTGCATCTATGTGTAAACTATTATATCGATCTGTTTAACTTTAGCTGGATCCAAACTGTTTGCAAAGCCGGCTTTATTTAGATGAAACGAGTAACTTTATATGGTATACATATAAGGGTATTCATTTTAATACGCCAACTGTCAAAATACGTAACAGAAACTTGCGAAATGAAAGCAGACATCGATTCTGCTTAAACGTGCAAAGTGTGCCGCAAAAGTGTGCCGCTAGAGACACGCGACTACTGTACATAATTGTTTGATTGCATTAAAGATGTTAATCTTTGCTCTTTGACCTGCTGTTGTGACAGTTTGTTATATTAACATCTCACTGCCTTGCCTCAGGTACACTGGGTATTTGCCAACATATTCTCATCAGATCTGTAAAGCAGGTTCTGATCAAGATCGAAAAAAACCTGATTTTAAAACACATAAAAGAAACTAAAGAAATTGGAAGCAGATACTTGTTTAAAGCAGATGACATCATGGTAGTTAAAGGAGTTAACTTAACATATAGATCTGTTTCCAACCATTATCCAAAGTATTTCTTTAAATCAACATAAAAAGTATCGTCGCATAGCAGATTTAGTATAAAATAAATAAAACAGAACAGAAAAGATCTGACAATTTTGTGACAATGTTGTATAGTCATTTTAAACTGAGTGACAACTAGTTTAGATACGTTGGGTTACCCATCCAATGAAAAAACATACTTACTCCATCCAGTTCTTCTAATCTATGTTTAATTTTTTCAAATTATATGTAAATAATTAAAAAATATTTTCAATAATAATATAATAATCATAATACAGTATACTGTTGTCTCCAATTCTTGTGGGGCTAAGCCTTAGAATATATATAATTATAAAGCACATACATTGCTTTTAAGAATTCTTCTTTTTGGTTTTAAAAATAGTTGAAACTCCGAACAAATTATAACATTCATAAAATAAATAATAAAAAAATAATATCTAGGTCATTTCTACCTTTGAATACAACCTCCCTGCATGATCTGAATCAGTCAAATGTTTCTCGTATTCTCGTGCCTTCTGATTGGTTGTCAACGTTTGTTGCTATGGAGGGGGTTAACTCTTCAGTTCAGAGAAGTGTTTTTAGGGTCACTTTAAATCTATCATATGGACAATTTCTGCGTCTAAAGCATCAATTTTTGTTTGTTTACTTAGTTTTAACTATGCACTGGTATTAAATGAATTACAATATCCAACACGATTTACATGTGAAATTTCGAAAAAAAATAATTCAAACCCAATTGATGTTTTATTGGTCCTTACAACATTTTCCAACATAAATTTATCGGAGGAAAAGAGTTGATATATTTCTGGATGTCAGGAGTGTCCATTTAATCTGTTTTGTAAGACACGAGATTATGAGAAACCACGAGAATACGAGAATTGACGACATATAATATTACATTCACGAGTTGGGCCGTTTTGACCTGGGCCATTTTGACCCGGGCCATTTTGGATCTGGGCCGTTTTGACACTGGGCCGTTTTGGTTTTGGGCCGTTTTGACTCGCATTCATAATAGAGGGCATTTACTGTCCTGTGAAGTCACTGCAGGGCTGCCATAAGTTGACATGAAAAATCCTAAGATTTCCAAATTTGCATTTTTCAAGTGCGATTTTACGAATCGTACCTTTACCCCATAGCCTATTTCTAGTTCTGTTGGCATGTGACTACTTAAAGCAGGCTGGAAGTAAAGCAGAATGCGCCTTAAGGTGCATTCTGCTTTACTTTCAGCCTGCTTTAAGCTACCTTGTACTAGAAAAAAATCGAAGATTTAGGAAAAATCCGGAGAAATGGCAGCTCTGTCACTGATTCATTAACTAATTTTCAATTAAGAAACATAGTGGTTTCTAAAGACAGGTGACTTCTAAAAGCAGAACTTAAAGCAATGCAGATGAGTGCCAACTACTTTATAGTATATCCATTGGTCTCCTAGGTTATCTAGGTCTCTTGATTCTACCTAGATAATGAGATTGAAAATAAAGCAGAACATGCCATGTTATGCATGATAAATTATTATTAGATATAATAATAAACTTTCTGAAAAGTTAAGATTCATTTCCAACATGTCTTTCCTCTTACAAACGTTTGGCATGTTAAGAACTTAAAAATGAGCTGTGCCATGACAAAACCTGCCTTATTGCATTATAACATTGTACAGTCCCAGCACCGTTGTCATCACAGGCTCTGCATCTGAGTTTGTCTACACTGTCAAATAACGTAGATAGTACTGCTAAATATAATGATTTTAATAGATGATTGTGGGTGCCAAACAGAGTAGATCAATGCCAGCCGCCGCGTCTGGCTAGTCTTGACCTACACTGTTTGCAATGCAATAAGGCAGTTTTTGTCATGGCACGGTTCAAATCTAGATGTACCTGTACTTGCTTTTATCATGGAGAAAGGACAAATGGAATAAAGTATGCTTAAGTTTAATGTAAATATACATGTATAACTATAGTTAATGGGGCATTCTCTAGTCTATAAATAGCGAAAATTTGTCCTTTCTCCATGCTTTTATCGTCTGCAACATGTGTCGTCTGCAGCAGCTCCCAGGTGTTATTCCGATATCAAATAACATATCCATGATGCACTGTCTTACCCCGAGTAAATCTGCCGACACGCCCTGAAATAAGTTCTACTCGAGTATCTCGTCATCAATAGCGAACTATAACATAGGCACGTGCCTTTTAGAATGTGAACTCCATGGTTATCAATCGAACATTTCCTTCTACATTTTGGCGGCAAACTGAATGCTGTACTTAATAGGCACCCGGCCGGCGCGCATTTGCGAGTCAAATGATATTTGGGTGATTCCTAGAAAATTTGTAATTTGCTGTCCCTCACCTTTCACATGGTTTAAAAGTCATAAAAAATTATTTTTAAAAGAATATTTTATCTTTGCCTGTGTAATATCACTAATATGACATATCTTAGTACGTATATAGTGATAAACAGTGAGAATTTATGTTCATTATCTTGGAATCGACTTTCAAATATGAAAGGGGGTGCAAAATGCCCTTGTCCCAAATCTTACTGAACATAATAGAATGAGATGTCTTGATATTAAATTATCTTAAATTTGATAATTTTTCTCTATTTATGATGTCATTATATTATCATAAAATGAATGAATACAAAATACTGCTGTGAGTTTAATCGTTAGCGGATTTTTTCAGCTGCTGACTTTTGTCCCTCGTTTTTCATGTCAGTACCGAAACGGCATGGTGTTTTAGCCTGTATCTATTTTATCTTGGCACTGAGGGAAATCCCTTCTGAAGTCATCAGAAGGTTTATATAGGGTAAACTTCGATTTAGCAACCCGGGTTCTACTATAAGAAATGGCCTCCCAAACATCTATTGTTTGTTGAGTATGTTTCCAGGCTGTCATCACCGTAACGCCCTCAAACCAGGCAAGCTGAACTATAAATTCATGTTAATAGACCTTGTTGTTTACGCTGTGTGTACACGATGCTTAAATGCACTAACTACTTGAAACATGTACTGGGTAAATACTTGAAATTATGAAAAATAAACAAAATTGTCATTACCGAAACGGTCATTACCGAAACGGCCTGTGTTACGGTAATGACATTACCCTTAATTAAGTTGGTATCTGAACAAATCTTTTGAGAAAATGCGACTTTAATTTGCATCCAAAAACAAAATAAACAGTATTTCTAAATAAATTCAGTACCATTTGGCTTTAGTTTTTGCTGTCATTACCGCAACGTCATTACCGAAACGTCATTAGCGAAACGTTTTTATTCATTTTTTGACATTTGTTAAAAGTTGATAAATGGAAATGTTTGAACTGTATACTTTTCTGATAGAGTAGTCCTAAAGGTAGTATAAGGCGTAATTTTAGTTAATTAAAAGAAATGTTGCAACACTTTGGAGACAATTTCTATACATCAAAATCTTAAAAAATAGCTGTTTTCATCATCTTAAGAGAAAATATATGATTTTGCAAGATGCCTTACAAAAATAAAGAGAAGTATGTTATTCACATTCATAATTTACACACATTTTGAACGAAAACACCTTTTTACTAAATATTTAAATAAAACGAGCTCCAATTTTACATCGTTGCGGTAATGACATTTTCAGGTAATTGGCAATTCATATATCTATATACGTTCCTGATAAAATGTAAAAATTCAGTTTTCTAGTGAGCAATCAGCACGGACATTACTTTTTATAAGTCAAAGACAGTTCGTAGGCATGTTATACATGTTAAGCAACCGCTTTTATAAGCAAAATTATTTTGAAAATTACCAATTTTTGAGGAATCACCCATTTGCGAACACTCTGGATCCTGATCAGACTGATCTAAATTATCCAAATTGTTTGACATTCATTTCAATACCTCTCAAGTCAATCTAGATCTACGGCCTAGAGTTTAAATTTGAGAAAATAAAAGCAGACGATAGATTATTGACGTCATGACAGCGAAGGGGTTAAATAGAATTGACCGTCGTGTAAAAGCCTTCATAGCATCCTGCAACGTCTGAGATTCTAGATACGTTTCATCCACATAATTATAGCAGGCTTTACATCTAATAAGATCTATACATGTAGTTCATGTACTATTCGGTATATTGGGGTGCCCTATGACTGGTCATACTATATTTGGAATAACGTTGTTAGCTGCCAATATTTGAACAAGCAATGTCCTCTGCAAAGTAACATGCAGTTCTGCCAAGTGCTTAATGAATGCGAAAAGCTTCTAGATCTAGATAAGTTAGACCTATGCAATCAAAATGTCAACTGCATATCTAGACTATCCATTAAAGTGATCCATTATTTTACAACTCTCTGGGACAGCAGCATTAAACACGATACAAACGATGCAGATATAATCCTAATAGATCTACATGTAGTTTTTGCTTTTAGATCTATTTCCATTGTTTAATTTTTCAAGCATGATTAATTAAAGCAGGTTGAAAGTAAAGAAGAATGCGCCTTAAGGCCTTACTTTCAGCCTGCTTACGTATACCTGCCAGGATGTCACATGATATCTTAAAATAGACTCGACTAGGTTATTTTAAGATGCCTGTCACCTGTGGGAAATAACCGAGGAAATCCAAATAAAAATCCAACGTCTCTACTTTCAGTTTGAATTCTTGGAAGAACACGAACCTGGCCATAGCAGCACTATATAATTAAGTACATGTTCGTTCATGTTTAATGTGTGATTAGACCACCGGTAAGCTGTAGCAGATGACATTTTGTATAATGTACTGTTTTGTTGAGTGAATGGAGCAGCTTTCGTGGAGAATCATTTAATTGGTACAGTACTGTGTAGATCTAAATCGATCTCAGTGGTGGGTGCCTGGGTGGGGGTGTACTTTCAGTTTCATAAATCAAGCTTTGGGGCAAATATCCAACCTGTATAGTTTTAAAACAAACAAGATACTTCAATATATATTTCTTATTCATGATGGTGTAAAAAAAAATAATCTTGTGTTTCTTAGGTTCGGTATCTACTCGGTACACTTGTAAAAGGGGATAAGGTAAAAAAAAAAAAAAAGGGTGGGACGGGGAGGGGGTGTCTTCATTCAAAATTGTAAGGGTTTTATCTCCGTATGGTAATCATGGCTTTATTTCTATTTATTACTGCTCTCCATCAATACTGATGGTTATGAGAAGGGAATTACTAGATTTTTCAAACAGTTTGGATCCTGATCAGTATTCAATTGACAAACTGTTTGAATGTCATCTTTTTCTTTAGATTTCTCAAGATAAAATAGCTTTAACCCTTTACCCCATAGCCTGTTTTTAGTTTGAAAAAATGTGACTGCTTAAAGCAGGTTGAAAGTAAAACAGAATGCGCCCTAAGGCGCATTCTGCTTTACTTTCAGCCTGCTTTAACCCTTTACCCCATAGCCAGTTTTAGTTTTGAAAAAAGGTTACCAATAAAAGCAGGTTGAAAGTAAAGCAGAATACGCCTTAAGGTGCATTCTGCTTTACTTTCAGCCTGCTTTAAGCTTTAAACGGAATGTGCTAAAAGGCGCTTCTATATGGTAAAGGGTTAAGATTAATGGACCACTAGTAGCATGGTATGCCATGTATCTGTACAGTTACCTAATACTAATTACCCGTCGTGTAAAAGCATTTTTAGGATTCTACGACATATTGATACAGATACAGATACTGGACACAAGAGGCTCTGCCTAGAACTTAAAATCCTATAAAATCTGTAAATGTAAAAATCGAGCCATATCCGTCACCTGAGAATGGCACCCGTCGCAAAATTAGCATGATGTCATAGGGGTTCATCAATTAGAGACTTAGTAGTAGTCAGAATTTAAAAAAAAAAAAAGTCAATTGCATGGCCATCTTGTTTTCAGTTTCTTTAAAGATGCAGAATAGAAATTAGATGTATGAAGAAAGCTCCTACAGGAACTTTCAGCATTTAATTTTCATCCGACACTGGGCAACTAGATGTATTGAATCATGTAAATTAGTCTTCCATAATAGTGGTCTAGGCCTGCAGCATCCACAGATGATCCTAGGGTATAATATTGAGTGGTACCTTATCCCCTCTTCCTCTTAACCCATTTACCCATCTCATTGCCTTTTTCTAGTTTTGAAAAAGGGTTACCACTTAAAAAGTAGGAATAAATAAAAGGCATTAAAAGGTGTATTTATGGGGTAATTGGTTAAAGGCAGTATGTAGCTGTCAAGTAGCCAAAATCACACATTTTTTAAACCTGAAAATTCAGGCACATACGTAATCTAAACATATAAAAAGAAGTAATCCGCGATGGTTATGGAGGCAACATTGCTTACAAACCCATGAATTTGGTGGATAGAAGTTGATTTTTAAATCGGTTTGTTGACATCCGATCAACAACAGAGATTTTCAGAGTTTGTTTGGCATACGCCAGGTAAAGATGTTTTCATAGCTCATTATTAGTGTTTTCTTCTGATTTGGCAGGGTTATTTTTAGATTGGAACATTCCAAAACTTTAAAAGGGATGAGTATTCCCTACATCAGGCAAGAGACATTGATAGCTGTACTTATTGTGAGCAATATACAGTAGAGAATACATTTTTTTCTTTCCCGTTTAAACACAAACGCAATGCAATAAACTGTGAAAATTAACTTTGAGAAACTTGAACTACTTTTTTAATCTGAGTAGCAAATAGGTTGGAGCCTGATCAGATGCCGGGTTACCCGCCTTCTGATCTGACTTCAACCTGTTTGCAATGGAAATAATAGTTTTGTAAACTAATGCATTTATTAGGAAAGAATAAAATATCAGTAAAGTTGGCGAAGCGGTCTCGTGCTACACGAGGATCATACTTATCTCAAGAAGAAAGTGTATGATTATATATTCGATGTTACATTCCTTACAGTGGAGCAAATGTTATTCTTTCCCAATAAACGCGTTTACGCTAAAACCATGCTTTCAATTGCAAACAGTTTGGGGCAGATCAGACACCGGGTTACCCGGCGTCTGATCAGGCACCAAACTAATGGCCACTCAGACTCACATGAATGGTCAGAATTGTCTAAAGGATGTTCTTTTATGCGTTTTATTGCGATGCATTTGCGTTTCGTTTGCGTTAAAACAGGAAAGAATAACGTTTTCTCCACTGTTACCTATTTACCATTATTAACTATTTTGTTCTAAAAACAACCCAGACAAGTCAGAAAAATCGGATTGATCACGAGACTCTTATTCGACCATTTGGAAATTCTCGGAAGCCGATACGAAGATTTGTTATGTAAACAAAGAGCTTATTTATCTAACCATCTCGATAAGAAATCGGCACCTTTATGTATGATTCTTAAAGAAAGGGAGGCATATGTCAGGCATCTGACAACAGTTTTCACTTAGTTTTTATACATAGAAAATGTACATATATAAGAAATTGCGCGTTTTAAACATCCATTTGGGCAGTATTATCACTTTAATATACCTCAATAAACTATAAACTCTGCACACTATGAAAAACAATTATTTATAATTGGCTTATAAAATACGGAATAAATACTGGGATAGTGTGCAGGCTCTCATGTGAGACAAATGCATAATATTATAAGAAAACAGTGCAGACCTTGTTCAGACAACTCCTATAGGAGCTGTCTGAACTTGGTCTACGCTGTTTTCAAAAAGCATCAATTTTTGCTATTAGCAGGAGAAGGGTAACCAGGGTTACAAATAAGGGGAGTATTGGGGTATTTACCCAATTAAAATTGTGGAAAAAGCAATTGTTATTTCACAACAAGGAGTAACAAAAAGCAAAGAAATGTAGTAAAAAGCAAAGAAATTTTGGGAACCTTATCAGAATATGAATAATACCCAATTACGAAAAAACTCCCAATACCCAATAAAAATTTCAAAAACCCAATTCTGTAAAATATCAAGGAGTAAAAACCCAATTGCATCAAAACCTTATCTGTTACCCTGGGATGAATACCGGTTGATGATTTAGTGTATGTGAATTATTTCAGGTGGCCATGGCTAGCAATACCAAACAATTCCCATGTTCTCAGTGTAACTGTATGTGAATTATTTCAGGTGGCCATGGCTAGCAATACCAAACAATTCCCATGTTCTCAGTGTAACTGTATGTGAATTATTTCAGGTGGCCATGGCTAGCAATACCAAACAATTCCCATGTTCTCAGTGTAATAGGTCCTATGATACCGAACCTGCCCTTCAACAACACATGCAAGTCAAGCATGCAGCAGGGCCGGATCAACCACTGCCAGCTTCTACTGAAAACAACCAACAATTTCCATGTGGTAAATGCAAAAGAGTATATAAACAAAAACAAGCACTTGAGCAGCACTTGAGAGATGCCCATGTGGAAGTAAAGGTATAGATCTGTTTTTAATACTTTCGAACCTTGGTAACTCAAACACTGTCAAACTTACATGAACTTGTATTTCTTCAGTTGAATTTGGATGATTTTGGCTCACTGGACTAGAACATACCCATATTTCAAAGTTGAAACATAGTTAACCCATTACTCCATAGCCTGTTTTTAGTTTTGATTATTCATGTAGTTGACCACTTAAAGCAGATTGAAATTAAAACAGAATGTGCATTGAGGTGCATTCTGTTTTACTTTCAGCCTGCTTTAAGCTTCCATCTGTTCTAAAATAGCAAATATTTCTAATAGTGCATATTTATGAGTGTATTAAAAGGAATTATTTTCTTAAATGGAGGAATAAATTAAAAGGTGTATAAAAGCATATGTATGGGGTAATGGGTTAAATTAAGCAATACTTTATAACACATTGGCACCTGGAGCTTTTGATGGACAATTCCAGTTTCCAATTAAGTCTTGTCCATTATAACTATTTATGGGTGTTTTCTGCAATAATTAGTAAAATAGCAAACAGTGCAGATCCTACAGAAGCCTTCTTATCTGGGTCTATATTAGTTGCAATTGGACATGTGTACTCTTTATATGTACACTGTTTGTAAAAGACACAAATATGTGACACTATGGGTTAATGACATAACTTTAAAATATTCTTTAGTAGTCTTTAAGACAGGTGGCTGTTAAATGCAAGACAAAAGTATTGCAGAAAGCTGGTAAAGGGAGATTTCTGCTTTACTTTCAGCTACATATGTGACCCGCCATGCGAAAAAGGCCCTTCTGAAGGGTGAAAAAATCAAAATTTACTTTTCCATTGTAAAATGTAGACACATTCTTCCTGTATCTAAAAATGGAAATCATTTTGCTGAAATCATTACCTAAACGTCAAATTATAGATTTTATTTACCCCACCCACCGCTTTTAACATGAAAATTGATCTATTGATAAATTCAATGTGCTTAAATTATGGAACTTAAAATGAAACATTATACACAACATTTCGTACCTAAATTGTAGAAACATTCTAACCGATTTCTAAATGAGGCATTTACTTTCCTAAGAATTGTCTTACGTTTTAATCTATCCCACCCACTCAATTTAACACAGGGAAGTAGAAGTCTTGCACTTGTGACTATACATTTACAAATAAGCCAATTTAATTTATGGTGATACGTTTTGATTAAGATTACTGACATACTTATGTACTGAAAAAAGAAATGAATTTCGGCACAACGGTGCTAGGGATGTGAACAATGACGTCACTGTAAAATGTGAAAAATGTCATGTGGCTATTGGTCTGAAATCTATATAAAAAAATGACATCAATCCGTAACCATTCGTTTTCGAAAATCAACAGTTTTTAATCATATAGCATCAGTTCAATACCATTCAATTAATTGCTGTGACATGTTCCGTCGTCCATGTTCTTCTTACAGTGGACCGGTGGATGTGGGCCAATGGCAGCACACTGAATGCGGTACAAGGGGTCGTGAGTTTGATTCCCCGACGGATCAAGTCCTTCGGATGAGACTTTATAAACCGAGGTCCGATGTAGCAGTGCTTTACGCTGAGAATTCAAAAGAACCAGAGGACTTTTTCGAAAAAAAAGAGTAGTGCATCGCGTCCGGATTTTCTGTATCCGCTCCCCTCTCTCTAGGGCGTCCAATTAGCCCATAGATGGCAGATACGGACGTACACAAACAAACTGAACCAAATCTTCTTACTGTTGTGACGGAGTTCATTGTAGAGGGTTTCAGGCATCACGTATTAAAGGCTACATGCATATGATAAAAAATAAACAAGGTTTACTTTACTGTCGGTGGCTTTTACAAATATATTATCCGATTCATCAGAGGACAGCCATGCCACGTCAGGAGACATGTCTCTACACACAATACCAGAAAACGAAAGTACGTCTGCCCCGTATGCGATAAAATGTTTAGCAGAAAAGACTACACAAAGCTCCACTGCTTAAAACAACACGACCTGGAAATTAACATTTTTCAACGCAGAACTGTGTCACCACCACCGATCGTGACCATCGCCCCATGGATACCACCATTTGAAGCCCGGCCCAGAATACGTATCATCCCACCCCAGGAGCCAAACCCGACATACAAATACCTACGCGAAATGATTAGACACCCGAAGCCACTAACACCCATCACCTCCCCAAACCAGACTTATGAACATTCGGAACCGATTAACCCCGACAGCCATGACGATACATTTTGTATGGATGAACATTCGATCCCACAAACCCAATACTGCCAGATTTTTATATACTCTATATACGGCATCTTTGATAAAACCAGTTAGATATACCTCTCAGACTCCTGACTTTCAAGCATTTTTTCTCATTACTCACACATTTTTTTAATTGTGTATCATTATCTCGCCATCATCATGTTTTACCCATTCTATTTTTAGTAACACAACAATCGGCAGTACCGATCACGTGACATTTTGATCTACCCAATTTCATGTACTTATACCCATCATATGTATATTATTTGTAACCTGATGAAGACCCTGATAGGGTCGAAACGTTGTTAAATAAAAACAACAAGTCTACTTGTAACCTGCAAAGATCGTTAGTTTTACTTGACTAGTTCCTAGTGTTTTAAATATATTATCCATCCAATAATCAATTTTCTAACAGCATCAGTACTGTAAGATCCATTTGTAAGACTAATTGTTCATTATTGTGTGTCAAAAAGCATGTGTCCTGATCAGACATCGAGTAACTCGGCTTCTGATCTCGATCCATTTCTATTTCTCATAAAGATTGAGAATTAATCGTGCTAAAGGAATTTGGTGAAAAGTCAAACAGTGTGGATCCAGGTTAGCCACAAAATAATTCTGCGTCAGATCGAAATGGTTCATTGATGTTAACATGCTACATGTAGTTTTCTATGACTGACGTGTTTTCAGTAAAGGGTATAATCCCTTCACTGCCAGGCACAATATAGAACATGCTCAATATTTTGTCTATTTTCCGCATAATTATTATAAGTTGTAAGCTTCAACGCAACAAATTATTGAAGGAATATACAATGTCCTAGTGTATACAGCTAGGACTCGCATAAGAGGCCGAGCTCCATGCCCTACTCTTACTAGTACTGATACACCGGACCCCTGTTTACAAAGTCTCATCCGAAGGACTTAGTCCTGCGGGGATTCGAACTCACGACCCCTGGTACCGCAGTCGAGTTTGCTATCACTGAACCAGATCCGCATCGATATGAGCTCGAATTCATCATTTGACATTTCAGTGGACGCGAATCTATTGGATTCTATTGTGTCCAAGCCTACGACCTTACAGCAAGGTTTACTTACCGAAAACAAAAAAACAAACAAAATAAAATCCCAAAAGAACCAAACAAACAACACCAACCGCAAAACGAGTAATTTATTAAACCATAAAAAGTTTCCCTATTACGTTGAAGTAGTGTACGTCCATCTTCAACCAGTTTGGATCTGAATGAGACGCCGTGTCACCCGACGTCTGTTTCTTTGACCGGCGGACGTAGTTGAGGCAGACGCTCGATTACGATGCAGACTTTATAAACCTAGGTCCGATATATCAGTGCTTTACACTCGGCATCTAAAAGCACCAGAGAACCCTGTCGATAATAAGAGTATAGGGAATCGCGTCCGGGTTTTCTATATCCGCTCTCCTCTCTCCGGGGGTCCAATTTGCCAATAGATGGCAGAAACGGACGTAAACAAACAAAATAAAAAATCTGTTTCTATTGTATTTTGCTTTTATATCTGCTATACACCCCTTTCGGGTATTACAAGTAGGGACACTTATGAGGTGCACCAGGGACTGTTCCCGGCCAGTCACTTTATCCTGACTCCGACGAACCAGTCGTAATGCTAACCCGAAATCATGAGCGCCTAGGCGGGAAGCCATTTCTACCAATTTTTAAATATTTGGATTGACCCGGCCGGGAATTTAACCTGCAACCTCCCGCACTGCAAGCGGATTTTCTACCACTGAGCCACGCAGCCTGTGTCTCATGAGGATCCAAGCTGTTTGCTTATGGTACATGTACTATTAAGGTGAGGTAGGTAAGAGATTTGCGTGGACACAATTAAGGACCAACAAACGTTCGTTAGAAGTAAATTTTAATATTTTAACCAAAATTCAGAATTCATCGTTAGAGTCCTGTAAAAACACGCAATTGCTTACAGTAAATAGAACTTATTATAAAACAAAAGAAAAACTGTGCAGATTATGGGATTCGAGTCAGCAACATCATGTTTATTAGACAGGAACACAAACCGATACGCAACGGTGTCCGACTACAGCGGGTTGCAAGACATTTGAGATCTGCCTGGTTTTATTTTTCAAAAAATAAATAAGAAATAGAATCCACTAGAAACTTCAGGCCCTTGTGGTATTTGTAAGTAAACAAAGCATGGTGATGTCATGTAGTGAAATCATAATGTTGCATATTATGATGTCATTCAGGTTTATTTATGAAAAAAAATCAATACTGTAGATTTAATTTCATTTAAATAAACATGGAACCTGTAAATTGGGAGTAGCTCTAGTCCCTGAACACAAAATACATTGTTGTTAAGTTATTTAAAGAAGGGATGGCAGTCTACAGAAGATGGATTTAAATAACTAATTCACATCGATTACTAGATCCAGTTATAATGTTTATTCGTCGTTCGTCATTGTATAAACTCAGAAAACAGTGAGAAGGTTGACTATCCAATCTTTCTTAGACGAGGCTACTCTAGCCTGGCTAGCCACACAAACGAATAAATCATTCCACCATATGAATGATCTGTAGAATTTTGAAATAATAAAGTACAGTAGCTAGATCTAGATCTAGATCTGGATCTTTAAAAAGGCTTTACACGTATTAGAGTATAAGATGTTAACATTTGATAGTCTTATTAGATTATCTAGATCTAATAGACACGACCTTCGCCGATAGGAAACAGTGGGAAAATGAACTGTTTATTTGCTTAAAGAATTGAGTGGATGTTGTAAGAGTGTCATTCTTATCATAGCGTCCATGTTGTGAGATTTGGATTAAAACTAATCGAAGTTTAAATCACAACAAACATAGTGGGTTAAACATATTAAGTGTGCAAAACGTCGTACAAACTTTGACACCGTTTATCTCCAAATGACGTTCTCACCCTGAAGGGCCCTTTTCGCGTGGCGTGTCATGCACATATGTATCTAGCAATGACTTGTCTTTATAGTCAATGTTTCTGTATGATTTTTTAGCACAAGTTTGATTGGATTGGATACAGGAGACAGGGCTGCCATATGTTGATCAGGAAAAATCCTAAGATTTCCAAATTTTCTATTTTTTAAGCGTGATTACTTAAAGCAGATTGAAAGTAAAGCAGAATGCGCCTTAAGGCGCATTCTGGTTTTATTTTTAGCCTGCTTTAAGATACCACCTGCTAGGATAAAAATCCGAAGATTTCGGAAATATCCAGAGAAATGGCAGCCCTGTGGAGAAAGATGTCTGTAAGGAGCTTCCATCTAATGGGTAGGTGTTAACCCATTACCATACTCCATAGATATGCATTTTTATGCATTTAATTCATTCCTCCACTGAAGAAAATAGTTATACATGTAAACCCAAATGTGTCATTACCCCATAAATATGCATTTTTTAAAACTTTAACATATTCCTCCACTGAAGAAAACAGTTCTTATTTATAGAGTCATGAATATGTATCATAAGAAATATTTTCTTTATTCTAGCAGAATGGTAGCTTAAAGCAGGCTGAAAGTAAAGCAGAATGCACCTTAAGGTGCATTCTACTTTACTTTCAACCTGCTTTAAGAAGTCACCTGTCTTCAAACTAGAAACAAGCCATGGGGTAATGGGTTATTGTGCATTATACTTTATTTTAACCTGCTTTAAGTGGTCAGCTGCAGGGGTCTAGATAAGAGGGAGTAAACTTAACAATTCCAACATTTTCTCACTCATTTCAGCACCAAAACCTATTATTATACTGCAAAGTAAATTCCTTACTTTTCATTGGTTAACGAGCCCTAGACCTGATCCCAAGTACCCTGTGAGCTGACAGGGTACTTGGAAATGCAGCTGTTTTCATTGGCTGACAGGTCCCTGAGTCTTGCTTTGCAGAAAATAAGATGGCCGATTGCTCGACAGGATTGAGTGCATTCATTCGTGCATCCTCCATTTTAATTCCATTTCGGCTAAGAACCATTCGCTGTTTGGATCTTTCAACAGTCACATTATTTCTGGGAAAGTTTGACACCGAATATGCCCATTTTCCTTATGAATAACAACGTCAGAAACATGACGTCACTTTTACACTCAACGTTATCTGCTTTGGCGCAATTTTGTTATACATGTAGTTTATTATAAGTGCTGTACACGACAAATTCCGAAATATTTCGTTTGAACAGTGAAAATTTTGCAGTATAATAAATTCGTTATACAGTTTCTTCACAGTGTGCATGAGGATTTCTTTCCAGCTGGTAAAATCATGTAACTCTCGCCTAACAGCTCGGGCAACATGATTTACCTCAGTCGGGAAGAAATCCTCATGTACACTTTGAAGAAACTGTATAACTAATATGGTGATACCTCTCGAGGAGACAATTCTAATAAATAGTAACACCATAGGGTTTAATGCAGATATTTTAGTTTCTGAAATACTCTTTCAGGAGCCCTGCCCCTGTATTAAAAACTAAAAATAGACTCTGGGGTAAAGGGTTAAGCTATCTGCTTTGTAATACAGCACTTGCTTGTTTGATCCCAATAGTCCTATAAAAACAGTGTAGACCAAAATCAGAGACCCTCTGATCAGGTTCTGCATTGTTTATCGTTTTGCAATAAAATTAGTCATGAATATGTATCATAGAAAATTTTTCTATATTCTAGCAGACGGTAGCTTAATGCAGGCTGAAAGTAAAGCAGAATGCACCTTAAGGCGCATTCTGCTTTACTTTCAACCTGCTGTAAGTGGTCACCTGTCTTCAATACTAGAAACAGGTTATGGGGTAATGGGTTAATTAAGAAATAATCTATGTTCTACCGTTGTGAAACGGTATTTTACAACGGTTGGGAGTTGTGATGCGCAGGAATTGTCCACGAAGGCCGAAGGCCTGAGTGGTCAATTCCTGCGCATCACAATGACCAGCCGTTGTAAAATACCGTTTCACAACGGTAGAACATAGATCATAGATTATTTCGGTTCTAACATGACCAGATTTAAAGAAATTAATTAGAAAGGAAATCAAATGTTTCAAACTTATTTCCTCAGCGGATGCAGTTTTTTGACTGAATAACTGCTCCCGCTGCTTTTACAAGAATCTAACACCCAACAGCAAAGTTACGTACAGCAGAGAATTCGCACACACAATACACATTTACCGACCCCCCATCTGGCAGAGAACAAACATAACATGAAACAAGACAGAAAAATGGGGAAATTACAGTAACATGACTGGTTAAAAGTATATGGTCTTTACGTAACACGTCACATCATTTAACCGCGGGAGGCCCGGGGTAGGGAAGAGCGTTGTAAAACGTCCCAGGTATACCACGATGAGCTTGTTCTATTTTTATAGTGACCAAAACGCGTGTCATGTTAGAATATAAGATTGACTGTAATTCTATTACACTGGATTACACAGGTTTTTGCTGACAATGGAAAGATGTTTAAATGTTCCCAGTGTACCAGTTCCTTTGGTGCTCAACAAAGTCTTGACCAGCACATGCAGGCCAGTCATACAGTTGGTCAGAGTACACCAATTCCAGCTACACCACCAGCTGCAGTAGTCTGTGACATATGCTTGAAGAAGTTCCAAAGTACTTCAAGTTTGGCCCAACACAAACAAGAGGCTCATAAAAGGCAAGAGGTGAGAATTGTTTTACACGATATTACCACATGTATAGATAATCTGTCTTGAATTATCATTCAGTGGTATAGTCTCTGTGATCTACATCACTAATCTCCTCATACCTTGGTTCGAATCCAGGTCTGGGCATTTATATTTTTCAAACAGGCTATGGGGTAATTGTTTAATATAAGATTGACTATAATTCCTTTACACTGTATTATACAGGTTGTTGGTGATAATGGAAAGATGTTTAAATGTCCCCAGTGTACCAGTTCCTTTGGTGCTCAACAAAGTCTTGACCAACACATACAAGCCAGTCACAGTCTTGAACAAGGCCAGACATTTAGCTGCACCAAATGCAACTGTACGTTTAATGCTCAACAAAGTCTTGAGCAACACTTGCAGGCCAGTCATGGGCTTGGTCAGATACCAGTGGCTTCTACACCCTCAGCTGTACTCTCCTGCGACATGTGTTTAAGGAAGTTTCCAAGTGGCATAGCTTTGACTCAACATAAGCAACAAGCACACATCATGAAGGAGGTAAGAAGATATTTGAGCCATGCCATGACAAAATCTGTCTTATTGCATTGCAAACAGTGTAGATCAAGGCCAGCCGCCACATCATGGACTTGATCTACCACATGCATCTAAAGCATTGTATTTAGCTGTATTAATATAGGGTTTTTAGCAAGGTAGATCAAACTCAGATACACAGCCTGTAGGGATGACTATAGTGCTTGGTCTGTACAATTTTGCAATGCAATATTGAGGCAGGTTTTGTCATGGCACGGTTCATTTGCATTTTATATACCGAAAGTGCCTTTCCTAAGACCTGAACTTTTTCAGATTTTTCTGTTTCTCTTTAAGCGAACATAATTTGGTCTATTTCAAAAGCTTTGCCTATACATGTAGACAGGTGTAGACTGGTTTTTTTTTCAAAATTGTTAAAATAGCATTAACCCTTAGCCTGCCACGCACGACTATAGCTCCATATGCAAACAGCTTGGATCCGGATGAGATGCCGAGTAACTCGGCGTCTCATCCGGATCCAAGCTGTTTGACACTCGGATAACATTTTGAGCATCTTTGAAGCACTTTGAAACTTGAAGCAGACGAGAAATATAGCAGACGACAATTTATTTGGCGATCTAAGGGTTAATGTTCAAATGTATTAAAATTAAACGACAAATATAAAGCTTGGAATTAAACAGAATATCATGTAGGGCTGTAACGATTCACCGGTGCACTGGTGAATCGAAATGGTGAACCTACGAATCAGCCGTATTGTATCGCTGACGAAAAAACGATCCGTATCGGGATTCACTCTTATACATTACATGACCACAGAAATGTTCTTAAACTCTATTTTATGTAATAGTTTAATTTAATGACATGAATTAGTTCTTCCATGAGACATTTGATCTAGTAGCCTGCAAACATTACTAGACCGGACCAAAATACTAAACAGAAACATAGGTTAACTTTATAAATGATATGACATTTGGATAAACCAAAATCTGGTCGCTCTATGTCGAATTTGTACTTGGTAGAGAAATAACTAAACCTTTACAGTATTATACATATTCATGACTGTGAATGGTAGGTCTACTTTCTTCAATGGAGGAATCCACCAACTTTACCTGACAAGATACAGGCACTGACTCTAGGCAGTCCATCAGCCGGGTACCAATGCAGTCAATGTGCAGTAGAGTTTCAGAGTGAAGTACAGCTAGTACAACACCAGAATGCTACAGGTCATGTTCGAGCTACACAAAACCTCCGTAAAACCTTCATAGAAAACTTCATAAAAGGGCAGAAAATGGCCATTACAACAGCAGATAAGAGAAAATCAGTTGAAAGGGTGAAGACCGTGCTGGATACACTGATGAAGCATGTACGTAGTCAAAGATGTGGCAAGATATACATCCCTGACATTCACAAAGCAGGCAGTTCAGCTGTGGGAGCTAAGATTGGCATGGCTGATGAATTTGACACAAACATTCCCATCAAAGTTGATGTGCTTGATGTCAAAACACATGGAACCTTGGCGTATATTTATCAAGACAAAATCTCTATGCCTGCTGTAAGTACAATCATATCGGTGTTAATCCATTAAGGCCTAGTTGATGCATGTATATAATCATCATTTACAAACAGTGTACTATTGAGGAGTGTACTTGTTATATATATGCAAACAAGGTAGACCCTTATCAGATTGCTCCAAAAGGAGCCCATTGACCAGGTTCTGCACTGTTTGTCATTTTGCAAAACATTGTAAAATAAACCTAAATATTAATAATGGAATAGACTCTATTGGAAACAGGAATTGTCCATTAAAAGTTTAAGGGGTCATTGAGATACCCTATATTTCATAGAAATTTTATTGTATTTACCTATCTCTACCCATAATCACCTTTCTATAGGAACTTTCTGCTTTTCTTTAATCTTGCATTAAGCAGTCACCTGGGGCCTGTCTTACAAAACGGCATACAACAAATAATGCTGTAAGTCAAAACTTTAAAAAAAACCTCTAATTTCTCATCTTAAACCTGTCTTGTGACATCTCTTTGGAATCGTCTTGAAAAGACCATTCCAAAGAGATGTCACAAGACAGGATTAGATGGAGAAGAAATAAGAATTGAGATTTTTAGAATCTGACTTACGACAATATTTGTCGTACGACGTTTCATAAGACAGACCCATGGTTTAAGAGAATAACACACCAGTATACGATCCTTACTTTCATTTGACTATACACTGCGTACTCCACTCAAGAAGCCCTTGAGCTCAGTACAACTTGAGTAATGTCAGACAAAGGTCAAGGTCATTTAGAGGTCATGGTCACAATAGCTAGTGGGGCATAGTGTTTCACAAGCACATCTTGTTTGAATTGTTAGTACTTATTTGTATTATTATTGTATGATGGTTTATATACACAGCCATCCAGTCCATCACCAAAGAACCTGAATATTGGCAGAGAATTGACTGATATTGATTATCAAATAAGCATACCACAGGGACAGGCTCTAGTGAGAGTAAATGCAAATACTACACCAGCCCATCTCATGCATAGAGATCATCTAATACCACACAAGATGCTCCAAGATTTCTACACAAAGTTGGTAACTGCCTTAAAAGAGACCAAGCTTGGTGATCAGGGTGAGAATTTGTTTAACCCTTTATTCCATAGAAGCACGTTTTAGCACATTCAATTTATTTCTCCACTAAATAAAATATTTCCAAGTTTGACATTCATGAACTTGTACCAAAAGAAATATTTTCTATATGCTAGCAGATAGTAGCTTCAAGCAGGCTGAAAGTAAAGCAGAATGTGCCTTTAAGTGGTCACCTATCTTCAAACCTCTATAATAGAAGTCTAATATAAAAAAAAAATTTTTTGATAATAGATCTAGATCTATGTGTCAAGTACCTGTGGAGTAAAGGGTTAAAATTGTATCCACACAATCCATATATACGCTTGCCTTCAACATATTTGATCACGTTTTTATGCCCCTACCAAAATGTGGGGGATATAGATTTGCTTTTGTCCATCTGTATGTACGTCCATCCATCCCAAAAGTTTGTGGCATGTGTAACTCAAAAAGTATTTGTATCACAGACATGAAACATCATGGATATATTATTCAAGGCATGAACCTGTGTACCTGGGTTTTTTCATCCAACCACAATTAACATTGAGTTATGGGCCTTTGTTTTTAGCTCACCTGACATGAAGCGCAAAGGTCAGCTATTGTTATCGCCCTGTGTCTATCCGTCATGTGTCATAAACTTTTTCTTTAAAGATCTTCTTCATAGGTTTGTTCCTTGTAGGGTGCTCTCTCAGATCTGTCAAGCTGTAGGAAACTTACCTACGGTTCTTTCATAGGAAAGCAGAAAAGGCACATTGTTGAGGAAATAGGCAAGGTGAAGGCACGGGCTAACATGGACAGTAAAACTTGTAGATCACTCGCAAACAGTGAAGTAGCTTTCTGATCAGGTTCTGCACTGCTTGTTATTATTTAAATATTTTGGGGACCAACCTATGGAGAGTCAATGTAAAAAATGGTCATTTATCAGAAAATGGATGATTTCATGTGTAAATTCAGCTTAACCCTTTACCCCATTGCTTCTTTCTAGTTTTGAAGACAGGTGGCCATTTGTACAAGGTAGAAAGTAAAGCAGAATGCACCTTAACATGCACTCTTCTTTACTTTCAGTCAGTTTTAAGCTACCATCTGCTAGGATATATGAAGAACAATGTATTTCTTATGACTGTATAAAGTGGAATTATTTTCTGCAGTGGAGGAACAAATAAAAGCTGTTAAAAGGCATATTTATATAGTAATGGGTTTACCCCATAAATACGTTTTTTATGCCTTTAATATATTCACCCACTGAAGAATATACGGTAGCTTCACTTTATACAAGATTAATATGTCTGGTAAGAAATATTTTCTATACTCCAGCATGGTAGATCACATACATGTATCTTCAAAACTAGAAACAGGCTATGATGAAATGGGTTAAAAAGAAATTTTAGCAGATGATAAGTGTTCCCAACATTGATATTACTGAGTTTGCAGTGAGTGAGTTAATTGCCACATTCTGTAGGTTTAACCTAATTGTTTTCTACGCAGGTGTTCACCTATCAAAAGAAGCCCATGGTCCAGCATTGACCTTGACCCTTAGACAGGATGGCCAGCATGACATCAGCGTAGACTTGACCATCTCGCTTGAATGTAATAAATTTATTCAAATCAACAGCCATGGATGGCCTCGCCCAACAACAAAAACAGCATACAAAGCAGAAAAGATTGATGAAATAATTAAATCTGGGATACATCTAGTTCCAAAGGGCGATGAAACATGGTCTATTTCTTACTCCAAAGCTGAGACGGCTCTCCTAAGAAATATCGATGATGGTAATGGTTGCCGCAAGGCTGTGCTCAAGTTCTTGAAGCGTCATTTACAAATATGCAAATCAGCATCTGGATCTGGTTTACCCGGTATATCATCACATATATTCAAGGTTTGTTTATTGTTTAGTTAAATCTAAACTATACTTTCAACACTGAAATAACACTTTTCCATATAGAAGCGCCTTTTAGCGCATTAAAATTATTCCTCTGCTGAACAAAACAGACCCAATTTATACAGTCATCAATTTGAACCAAAAGAAATATATCCTAGCAGATGGAAACTTAAGCAGGCTGAAAGTCTATATGTTTATTAATGACTAGTATACTCGTTAAAAAGGCAAATGGAAAATCACCAGGATCTTGTATCAGTTCGAGTTGGTTGTGTATTCCAGATCACACAAGAGGCATATCTGTAGTGATATTCTTTTTATCATATACCTAAACTTTATATTATGTTAATTTAGCTTAAAATCGGGACTATATCTTGCAGAATCGAATTACCAAAATATATTATGCATATCTTAAACTGCTGATGTGTGTTAGTACAAACTGAAACTGTTTGCGAAAGTCATGTGATGCATGTATTTATAAATAGGTATAAATGTATAATGAATGTTATAATTAATAAAGCTGGATTTTAAATGAGCTCATTCATTTCCTGATCAACGACTAATTTACATTGACTCAAGTTCCATGAAATTCTGGTTTGTTTTTATAACAGACTTTGGTTCTATGGGCGAGTGAGAAACATCCAGGGAACGAGCACTGGCATGACAGCAACCTTGACCTGCGAGTTATAGATACCATGGAAGAGGTGGAGAATTGTCTGACCTGTGGAAAACTGCCTTACTACTTCTGTCCAATCACAGACGTCCTTGCAAACAAAGACAAGGCTACTCTGACTGAACTGGCTAGTTACATCAAGAAGGAGAGGTTGAAACTTGTGGACATGGCCAGCAAGTAAAATCATTACTTCTTTTCCTGGTATTGTGTTAACACATAAATAATTGGATATTTTCCAAATGGATATGGAATAAGAGTTATTTTCTAAATAGCTATTGAGGAAAGAGTTAAGAGCAACACATTACCAAAACTGACCAAAAACAATACTAGTTAATCACAAACTGGTGACATTTTAATGAAATACAGTCATAATTATATAGTTGTAATGACACAAACTGGTGACATTTTAATGAAATACAGTCATAATTATATAGTTGTAATGACACAAACTGGTGACATTTTAATGAAATACAGTCATAATTATATAGTTGTAATGACACAAACTGGTGACATTTTAATGAAATACAGTCATAATTATATAGTTGTAATGACACAAACTGGTGACATTTTAATGAAATACAGTCATAATTATATAGTTGTAATGACACAAACTGGTGACATTTTAATGAAATACAGTCATAATTATATAGTTGTAATGACACAAACTGGTGACATTTTAATGGAATACAGTACATGGTTGTGGATTTGGATTTGTTATGATTTTACGTCACTTTTAGCAGTATTCCACTCATACTGCCACATCCAGCCAATTACAGGTGGAGGAAGGCTCCAGAAGCCCTTTTTGCACTGTTTTAGGCAAAATCTGCCACTGGGTAGAAGGCTTGAAGGCTTCCCCACATGAAATATCTCGATGCCCAGGCTGGGACTCGTACCCACAGCGGTGAGGAGCTTAATGATGTAAGTCACAGTGACTATACCACTAGGCTATGGATTCCCCTACATAGTTGTGATTGCCATCCTGTAAAGTATCATTTTGATATACCGGTATTTAATATTGATGCATGCTTAAATTAAGAGCTTTTAGCTTTACTTTTGTTCAGCATTAAGCTGCTCTATAAATGTTTTAAATTCATATGTCTTACTGTTAAGTTGCTGTTAAATGGAATTTTAACTATTTTATGACTTTGCTTGTTTAAAGATTTTGCTTCTATTATGTCTAGTGTTGTAAGAAAGGTTGTGACAATTTGCTTACCGTAATGACCCTAATAATAATAATGACTTTATTAATTGTGGATAACATGTTTTGTCCCTAGGTATTGAGACAGACAGGCCTGAACAAGCAGTCTGGTCAGGGTCTACATTGTTTGACATTCTTGCTAAGGCCTCTTGTTGTAGAATAAACTCGTAACTCAATAGATATGCATTTTTAACGCCTTTAATTTATTCCTCCACTAAAGAAAATAGTTCCAATTAATACAATTATGATTGTGCACCATAAGAAATATTTTCTTTATCCTAAAAGATGGTAACTACAAAGTAGTTGAAAGTAAAGTTTTACTTTCAATCTGCTTTAGGTTGTCATCTGTCTTCAAATGTAGTAACCAAATATGGAGTAAACCGTAAAGGGCTTGTTTGTTTTTCATTAGCAGGATTGCCTACATAATGTGTTTAAGCTTGTATAAAACTGTGATACTAAGTGATTCAGTGGATTAATATATAACCATGTAAATGATGATTATTTTTATGTTTTTGCTTGAAGACTTTGATGAGATTGACCGGTGAGAAGCATTTAGGTAGCAGTCACAGAGATGAAAGAAATATTGACCATCATGTTATATTGAAAATCTTGTTAAACAGAATGAGTGGTAAGTGCCTCATTTTGATTCCTAATAATCACCACTATGAGAGTCAAATAGCTTGGATACAGATGAGATATATTGGATCTGTAATGAGCCAATTTTTCAGACAAGCTGATCTCAAACGAGTCTAGAATTGCAATGTTATTAAGTGAGTCTTTGCGAGCTTAATTACCTTTCTATTCTAGACGAGTTTGAGATCAACTTGTCTTAAACATCGACGAGTGACAGATTGTTTTTCTCACGTAACCAACAATTTTATGTTATTTTTCAAAGCAATAGGAATTTTTGGGAACCCCGGTGACGTCAAATCACCTTTATAATTAGTGACATCATCAAATTGATCTCACACATGTTGGAGACAAGGATATTCGTGATAGTTGTTCGCAATAGAAAACAAGGGTAGTTATGTGAGAAAATCAAGTTACTTTGTACTGATACGCAGAACTGCAGATAAGGGGAGTACATATTTGAAAATATTAAAAAAAACTAATCTGCATTAAACCCTATAGTGTCACTACTCATTAGAATCATCTCGAAGAGACGATTCTAATTAGTAGTTACACCATAGGATTTGGTGCTTAAATGAGTGAGAAAATGTTGGCTTTGTTCAGTTTACTCCCTCTTACGGTATCTGGAGCCCTGCCGATACAGATCCAAACTGTTAGCAAATGCTAAGGTACTCTGTCCAAAGCAGTAATGAGGTTAACCCATTACTCCATAAATACACCGTTTATTTATTACTCCACTAAGAAAATAGTTCCATACAGCTGTGAATATGCACCGTGGTAGATATATTCCATATCCTAGCAGATGGTAGCTTTAACCCTTTACTCCATAGCCTGTTTATAGACCGGTGACTACTTAAAGCAGGCACATTCTGCTTTACTTTCAGCCTGCTTTAAGCTTATATCTGCTAGGATATAGACAATAGCTCTTATTTTACATATTCATAACTGTATAAATTGAACCAATTTTCTCCAGTGGAGGAATGATTTAGGTTTGCTAAAATGCGCTCCTATGAGGGAAAGGGTTAAGAAGGATGAGAGTAACTGCTTTGCTTTCAACCTTCTGTAATAGTCATCTGTCTTCAAAACAAGGTCAAGGGTTAAAGACACCTGACAAAGTTAACGAAGACACTTGGCAAAGTTAACGAAGACACCTGACAAAGGTAACGTAGACACCTGACAAAGTTAACGAAGACACCCTGACAAAGTTAACGCATAATGTTCTATATGAAGCTTTTGTTTTACTTTCAGCAGAAACAGGCTATGGGGTAATGGGTTAAAGAATATGGAGTAATGTGTTAAAGGTGAATAAAATGTTTGTAAATACAATATATGTATATGCATGTATAATAAGCAGGAATGTGTGTTAAGTATGGCATTGGCGCATATATATCATAAGTGTGGCATTATATTTACTAAAAATATGTATAAAATATTACATTAATTATTTGAACTTTTGTGTTAGGTTTGCAAAATACATTTATTAGTGCATAATGTGCAAATTATTGCATAATTTATCATTGCATTTACTAGTATGTCAAGTATTCCTTTACAGTTGTTGAAAATTAGTGTTGTATTAGTTATTGGTGCATATATATTGTATGTTAAATTTTGCATTACAAGTATTAGGCTTATGTGTTATAGTCTTAGTGCCATGATCTATGCCCCCTGACGGGCGTATCACCTGTATGTACTGTTCAGTTCTGGCTTTTATTCTGCATTTAGCTGCCATCTGTATTAACCCATTACCTCATAGTCTGTTTCTAATATTAAAGATAGATGACCAATTAAAGCAGGTTGAAAGTAAAGCAGAATGTGCCTTAAGGCACATTCTGCTTTACTTTCAGCCTGCTTTAAGCTACTATCTACTAGGATGTAGAAAATATTTCTTACAGTACATATTCGTTTCTGCATAAATTGGAACAATTTTCCTCAGTGGAGGAATAAATTAAAGGCGTAAAAAGGCATATTTATGGGGTAATGGGTTAAGTGTTCTCTTGCTTCTTCATTGAATGGTTAACTCTTTCAACACTAAGTAACTCTTGTGGGTTATTAGATCCTCTTGTGGAAGTTTTATGTTACCAAAACATGCACCAGTCTACTTGGAATTCTGGGTAGTTTAATAAACACTTCTCTAAATTAGCAAACAGTGTAAACCCTGATCAGAGAGTTCCTATAGGAGCCCTCTGATCCTTGTCTACACTGTTTGCAAATGTAACAAGTATGTTTCAAACAGGTCCATGGTGTTGAAAGAGTTAATAACCTGATGAAAAACTGTAGTACCGTACATGTAATTGCTTTTACTCTTTGATTTTGATTTTTTGTGTGTATTTAACCTGTTACTCCATAAATTATAGATATGTCAATTAACGCCTTTAATTTTTCCTCCATTGAAGAAAATATTTCTAATTTATAAGTCATGAGTATGTACTATAAGAAATATTTTCTATATCCTAGCAGATGATACATTCATGGGACACAATTATTCGCCACCCTACGAATTTTTGGCATTTTTTCCACACATTTTTTACATTACCGGTGATGCTACACAATTGTCGAACAAAATATTACACAACAGTGTAGGGCAGTTTAAAAGTTCGGGTGTTAGACTTTTCTAATATAGATTTATTCTCTGCTGTTCGGACCAGTACATCTGTTGCTAGGCAACTTTAGAATATAAATGAAAAAAGTTGACTTGTTCCACTAAACTGGTTACCATGGTAACAAATGGGACAAATGACTAGAACTGAAGAATGTTTTTATTTAAAAACATATTCTCCCGCACAATAGTGCGCTTTCAAAAGGAAAATAAAGAAAGTTAAAGAAATTGTTAAAGTTCAAGTTTACTGACATGCGATAAATGATAAAATTAACATGGGAGTCTATGGGAAATCAACTTTACCGATTAAATTTTAGAACTGTGTGACTGACCATGAAGTTACAGAGCAATAGAATGACATTTTATTATTTTATTATTAATCACATATGTAAGGTGTTCGTTAATCCGGTGTAGATTTACATTATTTTCATCTATTGTTACCATGGCAACCATATAATGTGAACATGGTTCAAATTTTGCGCGTACATTCTAAAATTACCTAGCAACAAGAACCAAAGCACCACATGCTCAATTCGAGACTAGAAAACATTTTACGGCTCTTTGCTCAAACTCTTCAAACCAAACATAACTATAATGTATGTTGTCTAGAGTTTTAATTCTAATAAACAGTTGAGAAATACTGATAAAAATAAGCAACTTTTTCGCAGGGTGGCGAATAATTATGTCCACTGACTGTAGCTTAAAGCTGACAAACAAGACTGCATTCAATTAACTCTTATGCCCCCAGGTGGCATCCTTGAAAATATATTCTGAATATTTTTTAAATCAGAATTAGGTCAAGTTAAAATTGAGATTGGGTAGTATGAGTGAATTGGTGATGGTTCAAGGCAAAAACTGTTTAAGTATACAAGCATGGTAGTCAGTAATGTTGAAGCTATATAAAATTTAGTTGACCAAGAAATAGCCCATGTACAATATTCCTAGTCCATATAAGGTTAAGGTCAAAATTGGGGTGATATTGGTAATGGTCCAAAGCAACAATTGTATAAGTATCCAAGTATTTGGGTAAGCAATGTTGATGCTAGACGGAGCAGTAAAATCTAGTTCACCTTATTAAGGACAGGACAATCACTATTTCTCACCTCTCGGACAGAGGTGTTCCGAAATCTAGGGGGTGTGAGATAACCTTATCTGTCCGGACAGACAAGCCGAACATTGTTTGTTATTGCCGTTGTCATGACGTCGATGACGACGTCCTCGTGCATGTATTAGCACATTAAAATATCCTCCTTGACATTACAGCGAAACTTTTGCTAACGAATCTGGTTGGTAGATCTATATTCAGTTTATAAAGGCTATATAGTTAATAAATCAAGTGAGGTAACGGTTTAAACAACAACACATGTGTTAATATATTAAGTTGTTGAAACTAGTGTACTTGTTTTTAGCTCACCTGGCACGTAGTGCCAAGGTGAGCTTTTAGGATTGCTGGATGTACGTCGTCTGTCTGTCCGTCCGTTCACAATTGTTCGTTAACACTCTAGCAGGTTCAAATCTCATTGGATCTTGATGAAACTTGGTCACAATGTTTGCCTAAATAAAAATTAGGTCAAGTTCGAATGTGGGTCAGGTCCGGTCAAAAACTAGGTCACTAGGTCAAATTATCGAAAAACCTTGTTAACACTCTAGAGGCTACAAATTTCATTGGATCTTCATGAAACTTCATCAATATGATTGCCTCAATGAAATCTAGGCCAAGTTCGAATGTGGGTCATGGCCGGTCAAAAACTAGGTCACTAGGTCAAATCTTCGAAAAACCTTGTTAACACTCTAGAGACTACAAATTTCATTGGATCGAATGTGGGTCATGTCCGGTCAAAAACTAGGTCACTAGGTCAAATTATCGAAAAACTTTGTTAACACTCTAGAGGCTACAAATTTCATTGGATCTTTATAAAACTAAATCAATATGATTGCCTCAATGAAATATAGGTCAAGTTCGAATGTGGGTCATGTCCGGTCAAAAACTAGGTCACTAGGTCAAATCTTCGAAAAACCTTGTTAACACTCTAGAGGCTACAAATTTCATTGGATCTTCATGAAACTTCATCAAAATGTTTGCCTCAATGAAATCTAGGTCAAGTTAAAATGTGGGTCATGTCTGGTCAAAAACTAGGTCACTAGGTCGAATCATAGAAAAAACTTATTAACACTCTAGATACTACAAATTTCATTTGATCATTATAAAACTTGATGAAAAGGTTTGCCTCAATGAAATATAGGTCAAGTTCAAATGTGGCTTATGTCTTGTCAAAACTAGGTCACTAGGTCAAATCATCCAAAAACCTCATTAACACTCTAGAGACTACAAAATTCATTGAATCTTCATGAAACTTGAACAAAATGTTTGTCTCATTGAAATCGAGGTCAAGTTAGAATGAGGGTCATGCCCGGTCAAAAACTAGGTCACACTGTGTACATGGTTACATGGTTACCAGGTGAGCGATTTAGGGCCATAGTGGCCCTTGTTTCTATATCCATCCGCCATTCATGAGGCGAAAGCGAAAATACAACTCGCCACTGTTTAGCAAGTTGAAAGCGTTTTAACTTTTAAGGGTTGATGAGGTGAGAAAATAAATCTAACACCACAGTTGAGTGTCAGATGGATATCCCATCCTCGGTAAGAAGATATTTAAGAGCACTAGGCGGAGCCTCGTGTTTCTAAAATATCTTCTAACCTCGGGTGGGATATCCTTATCTGACACTAACGGTGGTGTTAGATTCACTATATGCCTCCGCATCTATACACATTCTGCTTTACTTTCCATCTGCTTTAAGCTACCATCTGCTAGGATAAAGAAAATATTTTTAAGATATATTGATGGAGTGAAGGGTTAAGTCAACACAATTTCTCCTACCAATAAAGTAAATAAACCATGTATCATTGTACTGTTCTTTATTTGTTCATATTCAATCCCAAACAGTCAGATCTTTGAAACATCTTATCACTTGATAATAACAATTTTAAAACAGTACATGTACTTTCAAAATGTAAATCTATACAAAAACTGAAAGTTCATAGTTATATGCATCTAAACCCCCTTTAACACTTTCAACACCATGGACCTGTTTAAAATATACTTGTTACTTTTGCAAACAGTGTAGACCCAGATCGGGAGCCCTCTGATCGGGGTCCATACTATTTGCTAATTTAGAGCAGTTTTTATTAAACTACCAAGAATTCCAAGTAGACTGGTTCATGTTTTGGTAACTGAAATATCCACAAAGGAACCTGATAACCCACAAGAGTTACTTAGTGCTGAAAGAGTTAATCTGCACAGTATCTTTACTCTTTCACTGCCTTACAGTGGTGAATCTGTTATTCTTTCCCAATAAACGCGTTTACGCTAAAACTAGTATTTGCAGTGCAAACAGTTTGGAGCCAGATCAGACGCCGGGTAACCCGGCGTCTAATCAGGCTCCAAACTGTTTTCCACCAAGATAAACAAGAATTATCAGAATTGTCCAAAAGTTGTTCTTTTCTACGTTTTAGTGCTTTGTGTTTGCGTACGTTTGCGTTTAAAGGGGAAAGAATAACAGATTCTCCACTGTACCACTGGGCTCTAGGTAAGAGTGTGTTAACCACTTATTTTCAACATTTCTTCTTATTCCTCTACCACACCCTATTTTGTGACTACTCATTAGAATCATCGCAAAGCGGCAATTCTAATGAGTAACTTCATTTGGTATGGGGGATGCATTTTTGAAATACTATAGTGCCAGCTTCTTCTGAGTGAATGCTCAGTATACAAGATTAACCCATTACTCCATAGATAACTTTTTCTCTCCTCTGAAGAAAACCGTGCCAATTTGTAGTCGTCGATATATACCACAAGAAATATTTTCTACATTCTAATATGAGAATGCGCCATAAGGCACATTATGCTTTTAAGTGGTCATCTTACAGTAAAACCTTTCTATTACAACTTCTAAATTGTGATAATTATTAGGTGTTTATGACAGGTGACTGCTGAGAGCAAGGTGACAGTAAAATAGAAAGCTCCATTAGGAGCTTTCTGTTGTACATACAGTCACCTTGCTTAAAGATGTCACCTGTCTTTTATGCAGCCAATTCACTTTATTTTGAGTGCTTGTAATAGCCTGGGGCCCGTTTCATAAAAAATCTTACGACAAATGTTGTCGTAAGTCAAAACTTTAAGATACATTTAATTTCTGATTTCTCCATCAAATCCTGTCTTGTTACATCTTTTTGGAATCGTCTTTTCAAGACGATTCCAAAAAGATGTCACAAGACAGAATTAGATGGGAGAAATAAATAATAATCGAGACTTTTATGATCTGACTTACGACACCTTTTATCGTAAGAAGCTTTATGAAACGGGACCCAGGTTGTACTGTATCTTCAATACATTACACTAGCAACAGGCTATGGAGTAAAAAGTTAACTATTCTTCATGGGATTATTTTTTTATTGAAATTAACACAAATCAAGATAAGTTGCATTTTAGTCTCGATTCTGCCAAAGCACATATTTGTTCACTTGAAAAATTATCAGTTAATTTTAATTTTAAGACTGATTTTAGAAAATATATCCAAGAAATAAAATTGTATATGTTTAAAGTTCATCCAATTGAATCTATTAAAGTTCAATGGTATCTGTTATAGTCCAATGGTATCTATTTTTAAAAACCAATGGTATCCGTAACAGTTTATCCAATGGTGTCTGCTATAGTACAATGGTATCTGCTATAGTCCAATGGAACACATTGAAGTCCAGTGGTATCTGTTTATGTCCCAAAGTAGCTTTTAAGCTTATCCAATGGCGTTTGTTTAATTTCACCCAGTTGTATCTGTTATAGTCCATGATATCTTGACGCCTTATGGTATCTGTTGTAAGTTGACCCAGTGGTATATGTTATAGCCCAATGGTATAAGAGCGGCCTTTAGGGTTGTGTATTGGGGTGACCTGGGGCTGGCGTACACACCACTCATACCATACATTCTTCTGACTGACACAGCGCCAAAAGTCAACAACAAGCTTACAACCCTTCTTACAATAAACAGGCATCTGAAACATAAACAAATGGAAGGTAACATAATGACGAATATGTCTATAGTGATCTTTCATGAGAACAATCGAAGGCTCAATCATGCTAAGTAACATTCACTCAATTAAATGGATGCAGAGACAGCGACAGAGTTGCCATTTTTCCAATATCTTCGGATATTTACCCTAGCAGATGGTAGCTTAAAGCAGGCTGAAAGTAAAGCAGAATGCGCCTTAAGGCGCATTCTGCTTTACTTTCAAACTGCTTTAAGTAATCACGTTTGAAAAATAGAAAATTTGGAAATCTGGAGTTTTTCATTTGATGGTTCAAGGGTAAATGTGTTGAACCTTTACTCCATAGATACACCTTTGAATGCATTTGATTTATTCCTCCACTGAATATAAAACAGTTCCAAGTTTATACAGTTAGGAATGTGCAATATGAGAAATATTTCCTATATTCTAATAGATGGTAGCGTAAAGCAGCTGAAAGTAAAGCAGAATGTACCTTAAGGCACATTCTGCTTTACTTTCAGCCTACTATAAGTGGTCATCCATCTTCATTACTAGAGTGAAGGGTTAAATTAGCTTTACAACATACCTTTATAGGGAAAAGTATAGGGAACCAGCTGAACATGCCTGGTGAGTGAGTTTCTGGTACAATGCCTGAAAACACAACATACATGGTAATTACCACAACCAGGCTCCGAGGTTATAAAGCGTTTTAGTTGAGTCTGAGTGTGTTCCCAAGCATTTGATTGGTCAGATTTGAGCCTAGGCTCAAATCTGACCAATCAAATGCTTGAGAACGACTTTAGACTCAACGGAAAAGCTTTATAACCTTGGACCCCGAGCTCCAGGTAGGGTGGCTATTTCAATTACTTCCAGTTTTATTCCTCGACCAAGCCGTATGATGTGACTACATGATAGATTTTTTTTTATTTGTTTTGATTTTATGTCGCTTTCAACAGTATTTCAGTCAAATCGCGACATCCAGCTAATCACAGGTGGAGGAAGACCCCAGAAGTCCTTTATGCACTGTAACCAGTACAAATCGGCAACTGGGTTGAACCACCGACCTTCCGCAAGATAGCTGGAAGGCTTCCCCACATGAAAAATCCGAACGACCCTACTGGGATTCGAACTCACAGCGGTGAGGAGCTTAGTGATGTAAGTCACAGTGACTATACCACTAGGCCACGGAGGCCCCTGACTACATGATAGAAATCATCTCAAAAAGTTTGTCAACATGTGTATTTCTACAGTAAGATCTGCATGTCCACACTTTATTCTCTCTGATGTGGTCCCTAGTTCAATCCCTTTTTGGTGCCGTTAGTCCGGACACTTGGGTTTCTACTACAGATATGACCACATACCTGGGCTCCAGAGAAGAAGGGGTAAATTGAACAAATCCAACATTTTCTCATTCATTTTACCACCAAATCCTATGGTGTTACTACTCATTAGAATCGTCTCGAAGAGAAGATTCTAATGAGTAGTGACACCATAGGGTTTAATTGAGTAATAAAGATTTTAGTTTTCGAAATGCCCCCCTTATCTGGAACCCTGACATACACCACCATATCAGCCATGGAGAGTGATTTGTATTAACTGCAATAGCTTGTTTCATAATCAATAAATAAAGTTTACAATTACCGTACTACAGAGATATCAAGATATACTGACAGAGACATTTCTCAGTCTTTACTTACTAAACTCTTACACTGTCAAGTTTTATCGTCTGCTTTAACAATCTTACAGCCAAAATATTGTCTGCATTGGTGGTGTTCTCTGCAGTATTTGCAAAGTCAGCTTTAGGGCTGTTTTGACTGAAGAAATGTCGATACGAGTGTCAAACAGTTTGGATCCTGATCAGACGTGGAAAACTGTTTGCAAAGTCGCCTTTTGGCAGTGAAAGAGTTATGGTAGAATACCCTTAATGAGATCAGATTAATGTTGGTTAATATCACTACTCTCCATAGAGCTATTGGCCATTCTCTTACATGTTCGAGGGAGAGACCGTCAGCTGACTAGAATGGTCAATCTCTCTATGTAGAGAACCAAAAGTGGTTCAATCTCGCATGTTTTTCAGGCTATACTTACTAAGATATACATCTGCATACAGTCTTGTGTCAAAGTATCCGGCAAAGCCGTGTAACATGGCAGTTGAGTCTATATTGAACTCCAAGGATTTAAAACGGCTGTTATCTATCACAGTGTCTGGAACAAATAAAAGAAACTCCACTTGAATCATTCTTCAAATGAAAACTAGGATGATTTCAATGTTTGCAGTATTGAAGACATATGGTTGCTTAAAGCAGGCAGAAAGTAAACCAGGATGGTCCTTAATGTGCATTCTGCTTTTACGTTCAGCCTGCTTTAAGCTACCATCTGCTAGGATATAGGAACTATTTCTTGTGGTGCATATACATTACTGTTTAAAAGTAACTTGTCTTCAGGAGAGGAATGAATTAAAGGTGTAAAGTGCCAGTTTTTAACCCTTACAGGATGGGGTAGAGTAAATACAAATGGTTTAATCCCCCAAGTAAGAACAACATTCCAATTTGTAGTCATGAATATGTACAGTATGAAGTATTTTTCTTCAGCTTTGCAGATGGAAGCTTAAATCAGGCTGAAAGTAAAGCAGAATACACCTTATGGGCCAATATGGCATATTCTGTTTTACTTTCAACCTGCTTTAAGTGGTTACCTGTCTTTAAACCTAGAAACAGACTAATGAGTAAAGAGTTGAAAGATTTTTTTGTGTGTATTTGTAACAGAAGCCAAGACTTAACTAGAGCTATCACTAAAGGTGATTGATACCCCAACTCCAAACTGACCTGTCACAAACAGCACAATGACATGTAGAAAGAATAATACATGCATATTAAGGAACTAAATTTCAAGTTGAAAAGGGGCATAATTCTGTCAAATTTTATGCAAGAGTTGTCACACTTGAAGAAAAGTCTTACAATACAACACTAATAATGTGTACCAAGTTTGAAGACAATGTCATGAATGGTTTTCAAGAAAATGGCATGTTCCAAGAAAATAGAAGAAAATTTCAAGTTAAAAAGGGGCATAATTCTGTCATTTGTTGGCAAGAGTTATGTAACGTCAAGTAGAGTCTGCAAACATCGCACTTATAATGTGTACCAAGTTTGAAGACAATGTCATAAATAGTTTTCAAGGAAATGACATGTCCAAAGAATAAATGCATATTAAGGTACAGTCGAGCACCAGTATCTCGAACGTCAGAATCTCGATTGCAATGCCTATCTCGACGATTATCTCAAGTCCCAGAAATATTTGTTCTTATTCTTATGTAATCTTACCTGCCCTATTTCGACTATGGCTAATCTCGATTACCCCCGGTATTTCGACTATAGATTTTGGCCATATTCATTTAATGGTTCTCAATTAACACCCAGTATCTCGACGACTGTAAGTTTTCATGCATTGATACGCTCGCCGACTTTGATCGCGAGTATCAGACTGTGGAAATCACAGGTAAAATCATTAACCGGAACTGTCGATAGTTTTACAAGTTGGCTGAATGGGTGTTAGGTGATAATTGTCAATCAACAGTAAATTATCGCTTAAAGTTTGGTCGCCGCATCCATAAAATCAGTCTCCTAATAACCGTCATTATCGATGTTGATTCAATTCATCAAGAGTAGCGCCCCTTGATAAAACGGATGTTGAGGAAAATAGTACCGCGGAGCAGGAAGGAAAATACGAATAATACACGGAATTCCGCGATAAACAAAACAGAGTGGTAATAAAAAGCTATACATAGCGTATGTTATATTGTTATGAACTGTCCGACAAATAAATATTGAACCGAATAACCGAGATGTCTTGCGGAATCCAGGTCAATGTCTCATGAATATTCAATATTTCAAATGCATGAAATGTACACAATTGACCCACGTGTCTTAAATACTAAATATAAGGATTTTTTTTACGAATTATGCTTATCGCAATTACTTTTTCTTAACTTAGGGTGGTTTTTCCCCAGCTCCAATGAATTTCACTGTGATTTCCTAAGTAAAACGAGGTTTTCGTGAGTATTTGACAGCAGGAAGTAAACTGGTTTGTTAATGCGCAGCTATACCGGACGCGCAGACTTACCGCACTCGACTGTAATATGTATAATTTCATGTTCGGTGTTTGCAAAATAAATATATTACGTTCGCAGTTATTAATATAATCTCCCTGGTCAAGTACTAAATAAAATGTGAGTTATTGATTGTCTTTATCGTCCGTGTTTTGTGTACAAAAATACAGTAAACGTCAGAGACAGTGTATAGCCGTATGGCTATACACTGTCTCTGTAAACGTGTAACATCGAAATCGGCATATAACGTGTTAAAAACGTTACGGCATTTCACAAATACGTACAGCGGTTTTATTGTTCACACGCTTACTTTCTGTAAGTTTTGAATTGTTGACCAGTTTGGTTATCTTGAGCCCATGCTTATCTCGATGCTATTTCGATCGTCCCGAGACCGTCGAGATACTGAACATTTCAAGTTATGAAGGGGCATAATTCTGTCAAATTTTGTGCAAGAGTTGTTAAACTTGACGAAAAGTCTCACAATACAACACTTATAATGTGTACTTAGTTTGAAGACAATATCATGAATAGGTTTTAAGAAAATGGCATGTTCAAAGAAAAAATTCTTAAGAGACAAAAAAATCAAGTTAAAAAGGGGCATAATTCTGTCAAATTTGGTGCAAGAGTTATGAAACCTGTTAATGAGTGTCCCCAAATAACATTGATAATGTATACCAAGTTTGAAGATTGTATCATAAACATTTTTCGAGAAAAAGGCAAATGTCCCGGTAAAAATGCGACGGACGGACCAACCGACATACGGACGTTCTCACAGTTGGACATTTGTTGGGTATATTTTTTGTTTAAAAGTACCCAACAGTACACTTAAATACCCAACAATAACAATAGGGCAATCACGGAATGAATGGAATCTATTGTTCTCCCTACCCAACAAAGGACCTTTCGTGCGCTCGGACCAACCGACATACGGAAGGACGGACGGACAAGGCGTTTCCTATATAGCCCCCACCACTTGTGGTGGGAGTATAATTACTCTAAGAAGTTATAAGCCACATGTATATGTGTTTCTATGTAAGGCCGTATCTGAAATACTCACCTTTGTTTGGATGATGAAAGTGAAAGACTCTCTGGGGTGGGGCCAGTATCTGACAGTTGTGTAGTCGGACAACATATGGCATCTCAAAATTCATCTGAAATATAATTGTATCAATGCAATGGACTTGGACTGAACAAGATGATTTAAATCTTAACTCTTATCATGCTAGCAGTGGAAAAGTCCCAAAGTGATTACCCTTGCAAACAGTTTAGACTCAGATCCAAACTATTTGACATTCTGACCCTGTTTTGCAATTCTAATTTTAAAAGAGAAGCAGACGACAATCATTGTTGCAGACGAAAAAATTACCCAGCATGCAAAGAGTTAAGCAATTAACAATGCTTACACAAACCCGTTTCATCCAAATATAGTAATGATAATGTTAGAATTAAAATATAGTAGAACATAAAGACATAAACAGTATCCATACTGTCTACAGTGCTCACAATAGAAATTCAATCCTTGTTTTGAAATTCTTTAAAAAATAAAATTGCGTTTAAAAATTTAACGTTTGGAAGGTTTAAACTATTTTTTTTTCATTTAACCCATTGTATGCTGGCGGCCATTTTAAAATGTCGTCTACAGTGGGTATAACTCAAATATTTGCAAAATATTTTAGCAGTTTCTAAAAGATTATTGATTTAGCTGCAAACAGTTTTGATCTCAGACCAGGCCCCACAATATGGGGCCTGATCTGAGATCAAAACTGTTTGCCTAAAAGTACACCTAAAAGTGTATCACGCATAAAATGGATTAAATTTTAATTTCTATTCCCCAACTTCACTGCAATGCATACCTCTATTGGCTTGTCCTTCTCCTTAGTAGCTCTGACTTCATTAAACAGTTTTGAAGATTGCATTGGTGACAGGTAAGAGGTATATTCACAAGGTATACTCACACCGTCATCTGAAACAGGAACAAACACAATGTATTACCTATTACTCCATAAATGCACCAAATTTTTAACCCTTCCCCCATAGCCTGTTTCTAGTATTGAATATAGGTGTCCACTTAAAGTAGGTTGAAAGTAAAGCAGAATGTGCCTTGGTCACAATGTTTGCCTCAATGAAATCTAGGTCAAGTTGGAATGTGGGTCATGTCCGGTCAAAAACTAGGTCACTAGGTCAAATTATCGAAAAACCTTGTTAACACTATAGAGGCTACAAATTGCATTGAATCTTCATGAAACTTCATCAATATGATTGCCTCAATGAAATCTAGGCCAAGTTCGAATGTGGGTCATGTCCAGTCAAAAACTAGGTCACTAGGTCAAATCTTCGAAAAACCTTGTTAACACTCTAGAGACTACAAATTTCATTGGATCTTCATGAAACTTCATCAAAATGTTTGCCTTAATGAAATCTAGGTCAAGTTCGAATGTGGGTCATGTCCGGTCAAAAACAAGTTCACTAGGTCAAATTATCGAAAAACCTTGTTAACACTCTAGAGGCTACAAATTTCATTGGATCTTCATGAAACTTCATCAATATGATTGCCTCAATGAAATCTAGGCCAAGTTCGAATGTGGGTCATGTCAGGTCAAAAACTAGGTCACTAGGTCAAATCTTCGAAAAACCTCGTTAACACTCTAGAGACTACAAATTTCATTGGATCTTCATGAAACTTCATCAAAATGTTTGCCTCAATGAAATCTAGGTCAAGTTCAAATGTGGCTTATGTCTTGTCAAAAACTAGGTCACTAGGTCAAATCATCGAAAAACCTCGTTTACACTCTAGAGACTACAAAATTCATTGAATCTTCATGAAACTTGAACAAAATGTTTGTCTCATTGAAATCAAGGTAAAGTTAAAATGAGGGTCATGCCCGGTCAAAAACTAGGTCACACGGTGTACATGGTTACCAGGTGAGCGATTTAGGGCCATAGTGGCCTTTGTTTCAATTATCAAGGTCAGCGTGACCTGAAAGTGGTACACGATGCTCCTCCATCGTTAAGATTTATGCATAGAATAGGTTTGGTAATCCTAGATGAATGGTATAAGAGTTGTGCTCCAGACAAGGGTTTTCAAAGGTCAAAGTCAAAGTAACCTGAAAGTTGTATAAGTCACTCCTCCATCTCAAGATGTATGCTCAAACTAGGTTTGGTAATCCTAGGAGTTATGCTCCAGACAAGGTTTTTTTTATTATTAAGGTCAGAGGTAAAGGTCAAGGTCAAATTGATCTGAAAGTGGTATGCGACACTTGCCAATCCCAATATGTATCCACACACCACAGTTTGGTAATCCTAGATGGCATTGTAGAGGATTTATTCTCACGACAATTTCGGGGCCGACTGACAAAGTGATTCCAGTATAGCCCCTACTATCTAGTGGGGGTATAATAACTAGAAGAGCATACAATGCAAACAAGCTATAAATGTTAACACTTTTTCAGTTCATAGCTGACCTAAATGCTAAAATTTAACCCAAGGTCAATGTCACCAACCTGTCATAAATCATTACTCATCGGGGTGTCTGAATATGGGAAGTTGATAGACTGCAGTTCTTAATGCACAACTAATCTAACTGCATAAACTTAATCAACTGAAAGGGCAGAAAAGGGCAACACCATATGCTTTCACCACTTCACGGCAGGTACAGAACCACTATTTTTCCTGTAATACAGTAAAATCCCTCTCTTATGACTGCTGAAAAGTAGACTATTCGATGTTATTCAAGGCAGAGGATAGCTTAAAGAATGATAAAACAGGGTTTCAGATAAGAGGGAGTAAACTGAATAAAACTTTTCTCAGTCATTTCGGCACTAAACTCTATGGTGTACTCATTAGAACCATCTCGCCGAGACGATTCTAATGAGTAGTGACACCATAGGGTTTAATTCAGAAAGAAAGATTTTAGTTTTTGATATACATCTGGACCCCAGATTAAAAGGAAAGCAGTAAGTTCCAATAGGAGTGTTCTGCCTCAAATAAATGTGCACAAAGCAGTCACCTGCCTTTATCACCAAAACCACTTAACCTCATATGGTGATGACCTCATACTGTCTAAAGACTAACTATTATCTTGCCTTTTAAAAACCTCTGTGCACCATCAAGACACTCTGGAGATAATTCATTGTCACCAAATGAGCCGAGCAGTTCACTGACGAGAATATCGGCCTTCTCTGGAGCCTCCCACTGTCTCATGTCACATGACACAACATCCACCTGCTCTCCCCACATCTCATCCTTCAAGTTCTCCAATCTAAAATTAACAGTTCTTTAACCCATTACCCCATAAATATGCATTTTTACACCTCTAATTCATCCCTCCACTGAAGAAAATAGTTCCAATTTATACAGATGTGAATAATTAACATTAGAAATAACTTCTACATTCTGGCAGCTGGTAGCTTAAAGCAGGCTGAAAATTAAGCAAAATGCGCCTTATGGCACTTTCTGCTTCACTTTCAACCTGCTTTAAGTGGTCACATTTTTTCAAAACTAGAACCAGGCTATGTGGTAATGGGTCAACCTATAACTCTATAGATATGCATTTTAGCACATTTTATTTATTCCTCCACTGATGAAAATAATTCCAATTTATACAGTTATGAATGTGCACAATTTTAAGATATATTGTCTTTATCTAAGCAGACTGAAGCTTACAGCAGGCTGACATTAATGCAGAATGTGCCTTACGGCATTCTGCTTTACTTTATAACTGCATTAAGTGGTTCCCTGTTTTCAAAACTAGAAACAGGCTATGTGGTAATGAATTAATTATTTACCACACAGCCTGATACTGATTCTAGTTTGCAAGACAGGTAATTACTTAAAGCTTTTATTTCACTCTATATTTTGCATGTTAATGTGATAAATATTTGTAATAGTCTATAGTTCAAAACACACAAATTTAATATTCTATAACATCACATAAATACCAAATGACACAAAAATCTGAATGTTCGTACTTTTACTTTTCCCTCAGCTGTTAGGAAAACAATTCGTCATAAATGTTGTGACTGTGTGAACTTTTATTTCACAGTCTATAGTTCAACTCAATAAGCCCTGAAACTTAATACGGATGATTCTAGTTTCCAATTAAGTCTAGTCATTTTGACAATTTAAGGCTGTTTTTTTGCAATATATTTCAAAATGACAAACGGTGCAGACTCTGATTAGAGGCCTCCTGCAGGACTCCTCTAATCTGGGTCTACAGTTTGCATATGACAAGTGTACTATTCCCAGGTGAACTGTAAAGGACACATCACTAGGGTTTAATGGGTGTAAAACTTGGGTTAGAACAATGCTTTTATATCTCAAACTTTTCATTTTGCCTCAAGACCTTTTTTTTTTATATACACATCAGTTTTTCTTACGTGACAACAGCATTTGGGTTTTTCTCTACAGCATACACCTTCCTAATGGTCCTGTCTGCCTGTCTTGCTGCTGTCAAGGAGGCTCGAACCAGCGGCCCTCTACCAGCACCAACTACCATTAGAACTCTGTCATCAAAACAACAACAATATTTAGAAATTTTAAACCTGGAATTTCAGTTAAAAGCATAAATGTTACATAGTCCAAAAATTAAATTTTGTTCCAAATTACATAGACCTGCAGTTCTTCAAAGTTCAGTTAAACTATAGCCTCTTTTTAATTTCTGTGACTGACAATTAGCACACTTGTATCATGCTTGAGCTCATTCACCCCTGACACTTTTAATGGACAATTCCAATTTCCAATTAAGTCTAGTCCATTTTTAATTATCAGTATATAAGGTTTATTTTAGCAATATCTTGCAAAATGACAAACAGTGTAGATCTTGATCAGAGGGCTCCTACAGGGTCTACACTGTTTGCATAGGGAACATGTACTCTTCACATGTACAGTGTTTGTACCAACTATCGGTTTTATCAACCGCAAGACGAATATTGTAGAATCAGACCATAAACGATTATTCTTTGCATAGGGTCAGGCTCTACATTGTTCGTCACCAAATACTGAAATACTCAGACTCTGAATAAGCCATGCTAGGTACCATTGTTTATATTCATCTTTTTTATATACTTTACCTCATGCTGCATGTAACCATGCCTGAGATGAAAATAAAGTTTTGTTCTGTTCTGTTCTATTAATGATGAGTATACTCATCAGTAGGGTTGAGTATGCTGTAAGTGTTAAGTTTTATTCATTAAACAATAGCAATACTAACACCGAATCTGTGTCCTTCTTCTCTGGTGGTATTTTATCTAACAAAGCATAGTAGACAGCCTGCAAAACAATAATAATACTGCTTCAGACATGGGGTAGTTAACAGCACTCAAAATACAAGACAACCAAAACATTCCAACACTTCCTCATTCACTTCTCTTAAAACCTTCCAGGCGATTCTTTTGAGTGGTCACGCCATAGAGTTTGGTGAAGACACCAGGATGCTATCATTTCAAATATTCTCCTTATCTGGAGTTTGGGCTTGTACAAATTTCAAACATTTTCTCTTTCATGAATACACTTTAATCTCGGTGTGCAATGAACCTTTCATTTCAGTTGTCCATTAAAAGCTACTTTCATTGAAACTGGTTGTCCAAAGCAAAAACTGATTGTCTGAATATGTGAAGTAATTCTCAGGGTCCAGATAAGAGGGAGTAAACTGAACAAATCTATAAAAAAAATTGCTCATTTCAGCACCGAATCCGATGGTGTTAGTACTCATTAGAATTGTCTCTTTGAGACAATTCTAATGAGAAGTGACACCATAGGGTTTAATGCAGAAATAAAGATTTTAGTTTTTGAAATACTCCCCTTATCTGGAGCCCTGCATTGTTTTATATTACATGATATATCATCAATTTGGTTGGTCTGCAGTCAACTTTTTCAATGCATGGAGAGTTGGAGACCCATAAATGTTATTTTTTTCAGGGCCCTGCACCTATATTGCAGAAGCCCTAACTAAATCACATTTTCCTGTTTGTTCCTGTCTGGCATAGCCCTCATTGGTCATGCCTGAATACTAGAGTTCATTCATCCCTGAAACTTTTAATAGACCATTCCAGTTTCCAATTAAGTCAGATCCATTTATGACTTTCAGGGTTAATTTTTTGCAACATGTTGCACAATGAAAACCAGTGCAGACCCTGGTTCTACACTGTTTGCATATAACAAGTGCACTCTTCACAGGTATACTGTTAGTAAATGACAAGTCTACTTGTCACTAGGATCAAACGTGTTAAAGCAAAGTCAATGTGTGACCTATTCTATATAAGGGCAGTCTGCTAATTAAAGTTGTATTTTTTTTATTTGGTTTACCTTTGGGCAATTGCTTTCTTTGAAAGCAGTTGTCCAAAGAGAAAAAAAACTTGTCCAAATCTTTAGTGTCATTCTATTACGTTATTTGATTTTGAAGTTTCATTAATTACTAAATATAAAGGCTATGCAGCATGTTTTTTTTCTGTGTTTAAAGACTTAACCCATTACCCCATAGCCTGTTTCTACTTTTGAAAACAGGTGACCACTTAAAGCAGGTAGAAAGTAAAACAGAATGCAACTTCAGGCGCATTCTGCTTTACTTTTAGCCTGCTGTAAGCTTTTATCTGCTAGAATATAGAAAAGAGTTACTCTTGACTGTATTAAGTTTATCTATTTTCTTCAATGGATGAATAATTTTAAAGGCGTATTTATGGGGTAATGGGTTAAAGCAAAATGAAAAGAAAGCAGACTACAGTGGAAAGACAATAGAACCACCGATGTAAAGTCATAAGAAATGTCTCACCTTTTGATACTGTGAGTATTTAATTGGATCTTTTTCAAATATTTCATATGTTTGCGACTCTAGGTTGTCCATTAGGGGCTGTAGGGGACACTGTAAGTAATCTTCATAGCCCCTGGCAAACTGTGTCACTGTGTCTGGGACTGGCATGGTCTATAATGAGAAAACAAAAAATACAATGTAAAGTAGGCCTGTAACCCTCTCCTCCAGTTCCAATTAACAATTACATCTTGTCCAGTTTTGAATATTTAAGGTTGTTTTTTTTTACAATGTATACCAAAATGACAAACACTGCAGACCCTGATCAGAGGGCTCCAAAAGTCTACACTGTTTGCAAAGGACAAGTGTACACTTCAAAGGTACCCTGCTTGATTGTACGTGTAACACTTCTCCTGCTATTAGTGTATATTGAAGTTTTTTAGGGTATGCACAATTTTCTTACAGGATCTGTCTAAAGCGAGTCTACAGAATATGTCTAACTTGAGTTTCCACATTTAACCCTTTACCTATTTCTAGTACTTAAGATAGGTGACTACTTAAAGCAGGTTGAAAGTAAAGCAGAATGCGCCTTAGGGCGCATTCTGCTTTACTTTCAGCCTGCTTTAAGCTATCATGTACTATAATATAGAAACATATTCCCTTAAATACATATTCATTAGTGATTAAATTGGAACTATTTTCTTCAGCGGATGAATAAATCATAGCCGCTAAAAGGCGCTTCTATTGGGGAAAGGGTTAAGTTTGATAAATCTTGATGTATATTCTCGTTTCCCACACAGTAAGGTTTAACATTTCATATGTGGGGCCCAAGTATAATTCTACAAGTTACCTGCCACAGATGATCAAGATACTGCTGGTAAGAGTGCACTCCCTTGTCGGCATGACGACAAACACCTGTTATCACCAACTGAACATCCAACTGAAATAGAAATGATATTTATATAAAGTCAATATTTACTCACATTTTATAACTCTATTTTCGGTAAATTTCACCTCTTTTTAACTACATCAAACTTTATATACAAAATAAAGGTGATAAAAAAGTTATGATGATCAAATTTGAATCAACACTGTAAAACCTAGCAAGTCCAAAGAGACTTGTAGGAGTAAACTCTTTCAACACAATGGACCTGTTTAAATATGTTCATTACATTTGCAAATAATGTAAACCCAGGACTTCTAATTTTGAGCAGTATTTATTAAACTATGCATAAATAGATGCCTGGGGCATTAAAACCACTACAATTTTGATGTCAACAATATGGATGACTAAAGGGGTAGTGTTACATACCTTGAAGAGACTACGTAAAAATCCTTGGTGTGCTTTAGACAAGACTGGGTAGCCTTTCTTGTTGGTGAGAAAAAGACTTGTGGACATGATGACTGCCTTGATAGGTTCAGCTAGCCAGCGCTGTAACACCTCATCTGACGGCAGATCAGCTGTAATCTCCAGGGCAAGGCTCAGTCGCTTGCTAGAGTCGCACATAATCCTGAACGTGTTCCACCTATCAAAATATACCCCGATTTGAAGTTTTAACTCATCAACTACTGAACTTTAAAATGGACTTTTCCGGTCTATGCAAGACCACCTGATTTTAATTTTCAAAGTTTTGCTACATAGTTTTGACAACTGACAAATGGTGTAGACATTGAACAATGGGTACATCTTTTCCCATAATCATGTAGACTATTAATCAGTTATATATAAAGATGTGTCAGTGTTCTAGTACTGATAGCTAAGGACGAAAGGGTTAATGTCAAGCTCTGGGGCCAGTCTCATGAAATGTCATACGACAAAAACGGTTGTAAGTCAAAACTTTAAAATACATATTATTTCTGATTTCTCTGCCTTATCATGTCTTGTGACATCTCTTTGGATTCATTGTTTCAAGACAATTCAAAAGAGATGTCACAAGACATTATTAGAAGAAAAAAAAAAATTAGAAGTTTAGAATCTGACTTATGGCCGTTTTTGACATACGCTGTCTCATAAGACGGGCTCCAAGTCCTAGCAATAATTTGATGGTAAAGCTAATTACCACTCCCAGGGATCATCTGTGGGGCTGTCCACATTCTGAGACTGGTCCTCTATGATGTCATCTAATCTCTCTTCGGCGGCCATCAAAGGCACATGGATCCAGAAATTCTGTTGAGATAGTTAAATATGCTAAAATGCTAAAAGATGGAAAATATTTTCTTATGATACATTACTGTATAAAATGAAACAATTGGTACTGATTATAGTAATGATTCTTGTTTCAAAAACATATGTGGAAAACCTTCACATATATCAAACAATATAGTAAGCGACCACTCAAAAGAGACTGATGTGCATCTTAACTTCAGGTGATTGCTTAATGCAGTAAGATTCTATAGAAACTTTTACTTGTATCTAGCATTAAGTAATCACCTGTCTAAATAAATCACCATGCTATAATATAACTTAAAACAATGATTGACTGTACAATCAGAGATGTATTACCTGCTGAAAATATCCACTGATCAGCTGTTCGTTTAGACATCGTGCCAGGTTGACACATTTTTTGTTTTTCAGAGGCACTAGAATGGCTGGGAGGCCAAGGTGAGAGGCATAGTGTAGTTCCTCCTGGAACGCCTGAAACAGGGGAGATAGTAAGAGAGTAAGGTGATGTTATGCATTTGTCTAGTCATTACTAGTGCAGTTGAACTTCAATATCTCGAACTCGCTTAACTCCAATTATTCGTTATTTCGAAACATAAATTTACCTTAAATTTCAAGACCAATTTCAAGGCCAAAGGTCAAGGTCATAGAGACCTAAAATTTGTGTCTTGCACATCTACTATACCTGAGTAACATTTTTGCCAAGTATCAAATGAATCGGGTTGAAACTGAAGGAGGAGTTTAAAGTACAAGATTTTGCCTGCCAATTTCAATACCAATTTCAAGGCCAAAGGTCAAGTTCAAGGTCAAAGAGACCTAAAATTTGTGTCTTGCACATCTACTACTCCTGAGTAACATTTATGCAAAGTATCAAGTGAATCGGGTTGAAACTGAAGGAGGAGTTGAAAGTACAAGATTTGGCCTGCCAATTTCAAGACCAATGTCAAGGCCAAAGGTCAAGTTCAAGGTCAAAGAGACCTGAAAGTTAAGTCTTGCACATCTACTATACCTGAGTAACATTTATGCCAAGTATCAAATGAATCGGGTTGAAACTGAAGGAAGAGTTCAAAGTACAAGATTTTGCCTGCCAATTTCAAGACCAATTTCAAGGCCAAAGGTCAAGTTCAAGGTCAAAAGAGACCTGAAATTTGTGTCTTGCACATCTAATACTTCTGAGTAACATTTATGCCAAGTATCAAATGAATCGGGTTGAAACTGAAGGAGTTCAAAGTACAAGATTTTGCCTGCCAATTTCAAGACCAATTTCAAGGCCAAAGGTCAAGTTCAAGGTCAAAGAGACCTGAAATTTGTGTCTTGCACATCTACTACTCCTGAATAACATTTATGCCAAGTATCAAGTGAATCCGGTTGAAAGTGAAGGAGGAGTTAACAGTACAAGATTTTACCTGCAGATTTCAAGACCAATTTCAAGGCCAAAGGTCAAGGTCATAGAGACCTAAAATTTGTGTCTTGCACATCTACTATACCTGAGTAACATTTATGCCAAGTATCAAATGAATCAGGTTAAAACTGAAGGAGGAGTTGAAAGTACAAGATTTTGCAGACAGACCGACGGCCAACCGACGGCCAACCAACCAACCGACCGACCGACCGACAGGCTGATTCCAGTATACCCCCCTCAAACTCTGTTTGTGGGGGTATAAAAATTACCCAGCATGCAAAGAGTTAAGGGAGTTCTGGGTTATTGTAACTCAACTTTATCACAACCCACCCCACTTACAATCTCTGAGTTCCTCCTTATATTGTCTACAGCTGAATCCAGTTGTAACCATGGTGACACTTTCCCAACAATCAAAGATCCCCAGTCTGAAACAACAACCATTGTCCAAGATAAGTCAAATGTCTGAAAGACAACAGTACAGTTAAATGTGTAATAAGCAGCATTAAACAGTTTTCCTCAGTCCATTGATGGACTCCCCCCATTGTCTCGATAGGTGTACATTTAACTGTCAAAGCATGCAGCTCATGCTATACCAATCTCAATTTACCTGGTGAGGCCCAGATTATACTCATGCTCTAATGATTTTCAATGATTATTTCTATAAACCAAACTATCAAATATAAAGGTCTGGTCTCACATGAGAAGCTTCAATGGTTCTTTGCTACCGACATGTCCATAAGACCCATGCTTTTTGCAAGGAAATTGTCTGGAAAGACGTTATGATCGAAAGGTCATCAGGAGATGTCTTTAAGCTCCTGTTTGAACTTCATGCTTTATTATCAGCTTCTTTGACCCATTACTCCAAAGACACACAATTTAACACCTTTAATTTATTACTGAACGAGAAACCGCCAAGGTCGGTATGGCCGGATTGTCTGCACTTTGGCTTTGTATATATATATATATATATATATATATATATATATATAATAAATAATGTCGGCGTGATGCCGAAACTACCGGGAAAAGCTGTATATATGATTTAAAAAAAATAGATGATGTATTATAGGCTTTAAAAACACAATTTTATTTCTTCAAAATTTTTGAAGAAATAAAATTGTGTTTTTAAAGCCTATAATACATCATTTTTTTTTTTAAATCATATATATATATATATATATATATATATATATATATATATATATATATATATATATATATATATATATATATATATATATAATATAGTTACCCATGGCATGTGATGATGACCTCACTACAACTGTATATGCCAAATTTGGTTGCTGTAGGACTTAAATTTGACTAAAACTGACACTAACAAGAGCACCGCAAGCCGGGCACATTATACGCCCGTCAAATCGATCTTAGAATGTAGTCATACCAAAACCCTATCATGGTAAAAACAAAAGGGGAAGAACCCTGAAAGTTAGGGGTCATATGCTGACCAAGTTTCAAAAGGATGGGAATAAATTTGTTTGAGAAAGAGAGCTACAAACTAAAAAATGCCCGTTTTTGATGATAAAAGGGGCATAACTCTTGAATGTCAGGGGCAATCTTGCTGGTTATGGAACTTGACCGAGACATTATGGTCATACACATGCTGACAAAGTTTCAAAAGGATTGGAATTAATTTATTTGAGTTAGAGAGCGGACAAACCAAAAAATGCCCATTTTTGACAAAATAAGGGGAATAACTCTTGGAAGTCAGGGGCAATCCTGCTGATTATAGAACATAACCGAGACATTATGGTAATACACATGCTGACCAAGTTTCAAAAGGATTGGAATAAATTTGTTTGAGTTAGAGAGCGGACAAACTAAAAAATGCCAGTTTTAGATAAAAAAAGGGGGCATAACTCTTGACGGTCTGTGGCAATCTTGCTGGTTATAAAACATGACCGAGACATTATGGTCATACACATGCTGACCAAGTTTCAAAAGGCCTGAAATAAATTTGTTTGAGTTAGAGAGCGGACAAACTAAAATATGCCCTTTTTTTACAAAAAAGGGGCATAACTCTTGAATGCCTGGTGCAATCCTGCTGGTTATCAAACTTGACAGAGATATTATGGTCATACACATGCTGACCAAGTTTCAAAAGGATTAAAATAAATGTGTTTGAGTTAGAGAGCGGACAAACTAAAATATGCCCGTTTTTTAAGAAAAAAGGGGCATAACTCTTGAATGTCTGGGGCAATCCTTCTGGTTATCGAACTTGACCGAGATATTATGATCATACACATGATGACCAAGTTTCAAAAGGATTAAAATAAATTTGTTTGAGTTAGAGAGCGGACACACTAAAATATGCCCGTTTTTGATGAAAAAAGGGGCATAACTCTTGAATGTCTGGGGCAATCCTGCTGGTTATCGAACTTGACCGAGATATTATGGTCATACACATGCTGACAAAGTTTGAAAAGGATTAAAACATATTTGTTTGAGTTAGAGAGCGGACAAACTAATATGCCTTTTTTTTACAAAAAGGGGCATAACTCTTGAATGTCTGGGTCAATCTTGCTGGTTATCGAACTTGACCGAGATATTATGGTCATACACGTTCTGACCAAGTTTCAAAAGGATTGGACTAAATTTGTTTGAGTTAGAGAGCGGACATGAAAAAGTTAACGGACGGACAGACGGACAGACGGACGGACGGACGGACAGCGCCACGACATAATACGTCCCGTCTGAAGACGGGCGTATAACAAAAAGGTAAACCAAGACGCAAACGAAAAGGTTAACCAAGAATTCTCTAAGTCATTGGACCTTGAAATCTAGGTCACAGTGACCTAGTTACCCATGGCATGTGATGATGACCTGACTACAACTGTACATGCCAAATTTGGTTGCTGTAGGACTTAAACTTTGACTAAAACTGACACTAACAAAAAGGTAAACCAAGAGCAAACGAAAAGGTTAACCAAGAATTCTCTAAGTCATTGGACCTTGAAATCTAGGTCACAGTGACCTAGTTACCCATGGCATGTAATGATGACCTGGCTACAACTGTATATGTCAAATTTGGTTGCTGTAGGACTTAAACTTTGACTAAAACTGACACTAACAAAAAGGTAAACCAAGACGCAAACGAAAAGGTTAACCAAGAATTCTCTAAGTCATTGGACCGTGAAATCTAGGTCACAGTGACCTAGTTACCCATGGCATGTGATGATGACCTCACTATAAGTGTACATGCCAAATTTGGTTGCTGTAGGACTTAAGCTTTGGCTAAAACTGACACTAACAAAAAGGTCAACCAAAGTGAGGACGGACGGACAGACGGATGGACGGACGGCATTCGCCAATTTATAGACCGCATTTTCAATCCGGCCAATAAAATAGTACCAATTTGCAATTGTAAATGAATGTACACCATAAGCAGTATTTTCTTTATCTTAGCAGATGGTAGATTAAAGCAGTCTGAAAGTAAAGCAGAATGTGCCTTAAGGCTGGGACATTACTAAATTGTGGGATATTCTCTGGACCACCCACGTATCCACTATAAACAGTAATTTTAAAACAAATGGATGCTGTTCTCTTCCATTCGGAGTTAGCAATGTTAAGAAACTATAACTGATGTATGTATGATAAAAGATGTACCGGACCAAATGTGTTGTATGTGTGTTAGGGAAAATTCTCATGTATTTGTAGATTTGTGCAAACTGAGAAAATAAAGAGTATTTGATTTTTTTTGCTTTAAGTGGTCACCTTGTTTCCATAACTATATATGGGCTGTGGAGTAAAGGGTTAACACATTACTCCCCATCAGCACAATAGTGGTTGAATGCAGGCGGCAACTTAAAACAAAAGAAAAAGCATAAGGTTCCTAAAGGAGATTTCTGCTTTATTTTTATATTGCTTAAAGCATTACCCTCCATTAAGCAGTTGGATATACATGTGTAGGTTAGTTGCATTTTTGGCAATGGAAGGGGTAAGGTGAACTAGGTCATGGTAACTCAACACAATGTGCCTGTTTAGAGTATACTCATTACATTGCAAACAGTGTTTACCCAGATCAGACTACACTATTTTTCTAATTTAGAGCAGTATTTATTAAGCTACCCACAATTAAAAGTAAACCAGTTCCTGTTTTGGTAACTATGGCAACTAAAAAGATCCCCAAGGGAACTTAATAACCCAAAAGATTTACTGTACTTAGAGTTGAATATTAACTTGAAAGATTTAACTTTTTAACCCATTACCCAATAGCCTATTTTTAGATTTGCAGACAGGTGACCACTTAAAGCAGGTTGAAAGTAAAGCAGAATGTGCCTTAAGGCACATTCTGCTTTACTTTCAACCTGCTTTAAGCTACTATCTGCTTGCATATAGATAATATTTCAAATTGTACATGTTCAAAACTGTACCAATTTGAAACATTTTCTTTGGCGGAGGGATAAATTAAATGCGCTAAAAGGCGCTCCTATGAGGTTAAGGGTGTAGGAAATGTTTCCTATTGTTACTTTATCAGGAGAGAGGAGAAATGGTATCAAAGCCAAACAAGTCTCACACTTAAAAAATTCAGCCTAAACCAAAATGTAATCAGGGGAAAAAACTGCAATGTTAAAACCCAAAATAGTGGTAAGCCCAATACAATTTTTCAGTATTCTAGAAGGATTATTATTTAATAAGCAAGTCTTAGCTTTGTAATTTGGATCAAAACAGCTAAATCCGAGACATCAGGGACCCAGTGTCTGATCACAAATAAATTGTCCATATTTCAAAGGAGCAGACATTTTCTAATTCTATTCCATTGTCCTTTTCTTAGACAGTGTTTTATTTCAAAATACAGTTACCAGTAGATCACTATAACTCACCTCCACTGGTCAGTGACAAGTCTGACCTAGTCAATGCCCCTGGTCTGTTTTTAGCTGGTCCTTGAAGTCTTTCCCTTTTATATCTTGGATTCACTATGGGCATACATACAAAATCAAAACTGAAAGATAAAAAAAAAGCTCATGTTCAGTGACATTATGCCCTGAACAACAGATGATGTAATAATGGATTTTAGTAAAGCTTTCATCACAAACTCATTCATCGTTCCGATGCCCAGCTTAAACTAAAGCACTGATCTCATCAGTGTTGCAGTGTCCCAGATAAGAAATTGGTAAATAGGGTACTTCACTCTTCTCTTTCAAATTAATAGAGTGAAATGAAAAATAATAGAGTACGGTACCTGCTGATTTTCTTAACTCCTGTCACAGAAATAAACTGTTACAAAATTAAAATTGTGATATTCTTAAGTATAAAAGCATCCATTAATCTAAAAAGTATGCCGTTTATATATAGAAAAGACATAACTATACTTTAATATTGTAAATCCCACTTCATGTAATGCTGGTCTTGTAAAATTCAACTGTAGACATAAACACACACTGTTATTTTTGTAACTTACTCTAAGTTTTTAAAACTTAGTATTGTAAATGTAACTTGTCTAACAAGTACTTGCTGCTGCATTCAGGCTCCTGCCTAAGTAAACATTGTAAGTTAACTTATGTTAAACTTAAATTTTGTGCAGTAGATGCATATTTTCTTTGGTTTCCATGGCTAACGTGCCTTATCTTGCACACGAACACTGTACATAATGTTTTACTCTGATCGTGATTCTGATTTATCAACCACCGATTGAACTGCAATCAATTAATAATATTGTATAAGTAGTTATGTTCCCTGGTCAAAAAGTAAGTGAATCTTCAAAACTGACATTTCGCTGACAGAAATGTTCGTGAAAACCCATTTCTATTTCATTCCGTTCGTGACGGTTGCGTTTCATGTGCACATTGTTTCAGTTTAAAGTGTGAGCTGTAATCCTGTCACAATGCCATAATTAAAAGCGGACTTGCAATGCAATACTACTAGATTCTATTGTTTCATTTTGACTATCTAACTAAATCTCCAAACAATTGCGTAACTCAACGGTAAGTAGTGACAAGCTATCAAAAAATAAAGTGGCCCTACTGGATCATTGTTGTTCGAGGACGTGGCTAAAAGGCATTTTATACTGAGTATCAATAGCTTGGATCCAAACCAGATGCCAAAAGTGATATTTTGATACGGATCTAAATGTTTGCAAAAATATGAAGATAGCGGGATAAAGTTTAAGCATGTAACTATCTCCGTTAAAGGTGTGACCAAACAGCTCAGTTATGCACATGCGCAATATTTTGTCAACTCACAAATTAGATTAACTCTTGGTCGAGTGTCAAACAGCCTTGATAAAGATAGACCGCCAACAGGGTCTCATCTGGATCAAACGCTGTTTTTCATATTTTATCACATATTGGTAACAAGAGCACCGCAAGCCGGGCACATTATACGCCCGTCAAATCGATCTTAGAATGTAGTCATACCAAAACCCTATCAAGGTAAAAACAAAAGGGGAAGAACCCTGAAAGTTAGGGGTCATATGCTGACCAAGTTTCAAAAGGATGGGAATAAATTTGTTTGAGAAAGAGAGCTACAAACAAAAAATGCCCGTTTTTGACAATAAAAGGGGCATAACTCTTGAATGTCAGGGGCAATCTTGCTGGTTATGGAGCTTGACCGAGACATTATGGTCATACACATGCTGACAAAGTTTCAAAAGGATTGGAATAAATTTATTTGAGTTAGAGAGCGGACAAACTAAAAAATGCCCGTTTTTGACAAAATAAGGGGCATAACTCTTGAATGTCTAGGGCAATCCTGCTGGTTATAGAACATAACCGAGACATTATGGAAATACACATGCTGACCAAGTTTCGAAAGGATTGGAATAAATTTGTTTGAGTTAGAGAGCGGACAAACTAAAAAATGCCCGTTTTAGATGAAAAAAGGGGCATAACTCTTGACTGTCTGTGGCAATCTTGCTGGTTATGAAACATAACCGAGACATTATGGTCATACACATGCTGACCAAGTTTCAAAAGGCCTGAAATAAATTTGTTTGAGTTAGAGAGCGGACAAACTAAAATATGCCCGTTTTTTACGAAAAAAGGGGCATAACTCTTGAATGCCTGGTGCAATCCTGCTTGTTATCAAACTTGACAGAGTCATTATGGTCATACACATGCTGACCAAGTTTCAAAAGGACTAAAATAAATGTGTTTGAGTTATAGAGCAGACAAACTAAAATATGCCCTTTTTTTACGAAAAAAGGGGCATAACTCTTGAATGTCTGGGGCAATCCTGCTGGTTATCGAACTTGACCGAGATATTATGGTCATACACATGCTGACAAAGTTTCAAAAGGATTAAAATAAATTTGTTTGAGTTAGAGAGCGGACAAACTAAAATATGCCCTTTTTTACGAAAAAAGGGGCATAACTCTTGAATGTCTGGGGCAATCCTGCTGGTTATCCAACTTGACCGAGATATTATGGTCATTCACATGCTGACACAGTTTGAAAAGGATTAAAAAACATTTGTTTGAGTTAGAGAGCGGACAAACTAATATGCCCGTTTTTGACAAAAAAGGGGCATAACTCTTGAATGTCTGGGTCAATCTTGCTGGTTATCAAACTTGACCGAGATATTATGGTCATACACGTTCTGACCAAGTTTCAAAAGGATTAGACTAAATTTGTTTGAGTTAGAGAGCGGACATGAAAAAGTTAACGGACGGACAGATGGACGGACGGACGGACAGACGGACGACGCCACGACATAATACGTCCCGTCTGAAGACGGGCGTATAAAAAGGAACAATTTCTAGACGAGGCTATCCACTGTCCGTGTTTTATAATACAGGTATAAACAAAAACGCCGTTATCCATCAATTGCAGGGTGAGATCAAGTATTTCTTCAATTGAAAATTAATGAAACTTTTTTTTAGTAATAGTACATAAGAATTGTGCTTTATTCAGTTTGAACCTGCATATCTATGCCACTTTAATTTATATTTTGTGGACAATAAAAGCTCTGTTGAATATGTGATATTCAGTTATTTTTCATAAATAGATCTGATACCGTGTAAGGGTAAATAATGGATACCGGGCTGAGGTAACATATTGCAATTACGGTCGCTGATAATATCGCTGGTGAGATTGTTCGCGAATTTTGTGAATTCGTGAAATTCGCAAATATTTCCACTTCACTAACATTACCACTTATATCCCTTTACCACCATTAATTGAACACAACTACAAATCGAACACCTAAATTATTCCATGTGATATCTATGGTTACAAACAATATTGCATAGCCGCGCGTGACATTTTGACAGCAACACCGTTAGAAACGTCAATAACACAAGATAGGTAAGAATTATCAGTAAACAGGTTAAAGGGCATTTGTTGAACTTCACTGACTATAAATATTGCATTTACACCTAATCCCAAATATCCCAATGCATGAATATGCCATATACTACATTTTCTGTGAACAAAAATGATCAGTGGTGTGTCGGCTGCATAACTTTTACATTTACCTCATTCCTAGTGGTCCGGACAAATAATATTTTGGGTTCAGGTCACTAAATTTTATCAAATCTCAAACTAGGGGTCATTATCACTTTTTTTCACTTTTTTATATTCTAAACAGCGTTTCATATAAGAAGTAACAAGAAATAAATAAATAAAAAAATATTTTAACATGTTCGAGTTTACTAAAGTTTTAGAAAAATCTATTTAACAACTTTTAGAAATTTCTTCTTGATTGTTGGATTCACTTTAGAGTGTGCAGCTCTGCCAGGGTACTAACAATGGGAGACCCCTTCTACTGCCCTGCCTGTAGCCATTAACAATTTGTAGTTTATGTCTAAACTACTGTAAATTACATGGAAAAAGTTGACTCTTACTTTTTATGAGGTCACAGACTCTTGTTTTATGTTTTTCTAACATTTCAAGAACAAACACTTACCCTGGACTATTTATAGTAAATATTTCGTGGTGTCAAGCCTACTGTTCAAATTTAGGTTGGGGTGCCACTGAGAATGAAGTAAGTGGACCACCATGCTTTGTTTACATTGTTAGAGAACCGATTTGAGTTACAACAACCTACCCATCGTATTTTAAGTTGAAAATAACCAGTGTATCCAGTATTCATGAGAAAAATAACTTATATTCAAATTACAATTTGAAATTGACTATAAGATGCTTAGGTGTTCGAATAATGATTGTACCGGGATACAGCTTGCTGGGAAAATCTTCCATTCAGATTAAACAAAATAACATAAAGATGATGACTTTTAACACCAGAACGAATGTTTTGATCACGATGCAACAGTTTAACAGAAACCGCAAAAAAACAGATAAAGAGCAGCAAGCGTCTAGCAATGCAGTGATCTGCCAAGGTTTCTGAACAGGTGGGACCTGTCCCACCAGTCCAAACAAAGTTGGGAAATTTTCTGGATTAAATGGGACACACCATTAATACAGTAGCACCTTCTTCTTCTTCTTCTTCCCATTAAGTGCACCCTTCTTCATTTTTCAAACTTTCATTTTCTCACACTAATTTGTCAGAAATCTCTAACAGAACGAAAGCATCTTCAACATTTTTATAGTAAATTTAGAATTTTGCGAATGGGAATAGGATGCAGACGGGTGTTATGCCACTGGGATTCGGGACTTTCTTTTGCTTTTATTGGGTCAGGAACATTCTCACCAGACACAACATAAGGTATTCTCATCATATTTTTTGTCTTTTTTACCGTTGACACAAAACAAGAGCGATTGTCGCTCACAAAGAAAAAATAAGATGATATCAGCCGAGAGGTTAACGGTTTCCGAAGAAAATGAAACTTGGAAGCCGTTAGCGAAATCGGCTTGAACTGGCTCAAGTCCCCAGTAAGCACAAGATCTGATTGCAGATCATTCCACTGAACAATGAATGATAAGTTAACAGCTGATCCACTCAGAAAGTGTAGCACATTGAGACAGCTTTGTTACCCTCTATCTATCTCGATATCTAACCGGTCACGTGGTTAGATTTTCATACTTTTGAACTGTGAAAATATATCCACTGCATGTTAAAAAATTGAGTTGTCATTAAAGTGACAGGTATCATCGATGCCGACTCTTTGCAGACAACAGTATAATATATAGAGAAATAAAAAATAAATCTGATGCTGAACTTCTTCAATCTGATCTTGATGCTGCTGGCAAGTGGGAACAAGACTGGCTTATGCGCTTCCATCCAGACAAATGTAATATCCTTAACATCACTCAAAAGAAAAATCCAATTAATTATACATACAAACTACACAATCACACACTAGCTAAAGTAGAATCTTCAAAATATTTAGGAATCACTCTTCAAAACAATCTAAAATGGGACAAACACATAAACTCTATCACCAGCAAAGCAAATCAGTCCCTTGGCTTTCTACGAAGAAATCTTAAAATCAACTCAAGCAAAGTAAAAGAACATGCATACAAAGCTATTGTCAGACCAAAACTGGAGTATTCCTCAACCGTCTGGGACCCGCACACCAGAAGCCAGACAGATCAGATTGAAAAAGTTCAGCGCAGGGCAGCAAGATTCGTCACTAATTGTTATCATAATACTAGTTCCGTCACAGACATGCTTAACACATTACATTGGCCAAACTTACAAGTAAGAAGAACTAGAGCACGATTAATAATGTTTTACAAAATAATACATCACATCGTTGCTATTTATCCTGACAATCTACTTATTCCACCAGACACAAGAACTAGGCACAGCAGTATATTTTGTTTTAGACATGTTGGTTCATCCAAAGATTCCTATAAATATTCGTTTTATCCCAGAACCATCACTCAGTGGAACTTGCTGCCCGCTGTTGCCCACACAGCAGTCACAGTCGACTCATTCAAGACTATCCTCACCGTACCTGTAGTCTCCACCATCTGCTTCTGAACATGAACCATGTAAAAAAATTTAAACCACATATTCCGACATTTTATCTGTGCACTTGTAAAATAGTATTATTGTATAAACACCTATAACATTTGTTTTACCAGCGCCTGCACATAAACTTCAATTTTAGTGAAGGAGTGCAGTATTCATGATGATGATTGTTTTTGACTTTATCAGTGCTTTGACTATAAATACTGAAAAGATTGACAGACCTAAATTTTTCAAAGGAAATTATGCTGAGATAAAAAGTTTTTTAAGTAATATAGACTGGGCTCAGATGGATACTATGGATGTGGAAAAGTCTTGGACATTCTTATTAGACCATTTGAACAATTGTATAGAAAGATATATTCCTAGGACAGTAAATAAGAAAAGTTTCCAGAAAACTAGGTGGATGGATTATTACTGTATGAGAAGGATAAAGAAAAAGTATCATGCTTGGAAACGATTTACCCATAGTCATAGCTATAGAGATTACCAGGCTTATTGTAAACTACGAAATCAGGTGACAAAGGCCATTCGTTACTCTAAAAAGAAATACCAAAAAGGAGTTGCGGAGAGTTGCAAAACAAGCCCGAAATCATTTTGGAGTTATATAAAAAGTGAAACAAACAGTAAAAGTGAAATAGGAGACTTAGTAGATAAAGATGGGCAAATAGTGACAGGTAACGTTGATAAAGCAAATGTTTTAAATGAATTTTTTGCTTCAGTCTTTACCAGAGAGGGTGATGGAAATCTACCAGAATTTAAAGATAAGCTTGAAGAAGAAGAGTTTATAAACAATATAACTATCTCACCTGACTGTGTATTAAAACATCTCAGAAACTTAAATGTCTCAAAAGCTTGTGGTCCCGATGGGTGTCATCCATATTTTCTTAAACAATGTGCTGATGAATTGTATATACCATTGAGTGAGATTTTCCAAAAGTCGGTTCAGAGTGGAGTTTTACCAAATGATTGGAAAGTTGCTAACATTAGTAGTTTATTCAAGAAGGGAAGAAAGACTGATCCCGGTAATTACCGGCCTGTGTCATTAACATCAGTGGTATGTAAAGTTCTGGAAAAAATAATTAGAGAAAGCATTGTAGATCACCTTTCTAAGCATAATTTACTATCTGATTGTCAATTTGGATTTATGAAGCATAGAAATACAATGACTCAACTTTTATCAGTCATGGAGGATTGGACAGAAGCATTTGAAAACAATTTACAAGTTGATACCGTCTATTTAGATTTTCGTAAGGCTTTTGATAGTGTACCGCACCAAAGACTTTTGCAAAAAGTTAAGTCGTATGGAATAACAGGACAGATACTGAAATGGCTAAATGACTTTTTAAGTGGTCGAAGGCAAAGAGTTGTTTTGAATGGTAGTAAATCTGAATGGAAGCAGGTTTTATCAGGAATCCCTCAAGGATCTATCTTGGGACCTATTTTATTTATTCTATTCATTAATGATCTACCAGAAGTGGTTGGAAGTCTGTGTAAGATGTTTGCTGATGTACAGACAGACTGTAAAATCTATAGAAGTATATCATGCAAAGCTGAACAGGAACAACTACAAGAAGATATTACACGTTTGTGTCAGTGGAGTGAAGACTGGTTGTTAAGATTTAATGTAAAGAAGTGCAAAGTTATTACCTTTGGAGCAGAGAAATTCACATTCAATTACCAAATGGTTGAAGATGGGATTCCACATGATTTAAGTAGAGAAGATTCTGAACAAGAGCGTGTCCCAGTTACACGAATGCCCCCGATGATACAGGGAGGGGAATCCAGACTATCAAACGTAAAATTAGAGAGCTGAAATTGTAGTGGAGCGCCATTTTGAGGAGTTCAAGGGCCATTACTCCAAAGGGCCTAGCATAAATTGGTGCCGCTGGTTATCCAAATTGGTCTCCATTTTATGTCAACAAACATTTTCAGAAAGTTTGGTGAAGATCAGATGAAAAGCAATGTGTTTGTGAAACACAAATGCCCCCAGCCAGCGTCATGTTCTGTAATGTAATGCTTATTTGCAAAAGTGGGTCAAAAGTCATGGTCGCATGGTAAATGAAACATTGGCATGGTTGAACAAGTCTTAACACAAGAAACTTACAATATACATGTACATAAAAAGTATGGAAGCTCTAGGCCTACTGGTTCAAATGTTATAGGCATATAAAGATTCATACAAAAGCCGGTCAAAGGTCAAGGTCACAAGGGCAAAAGCGTAGGTATGGTTGGAAAGGTCTTGACACAAGAAATATATAAACAAAATATGAAAGCCGTAGGCCTACTGGGGCAAATGTTATAGCCATTTAAAGATTTTAACAAAAGTAGGTCAAATGTCAAGGTCACAATGTCAAAAAGTTTTGTATGGTTGGAAAGGTCTCGCCACAGGGAAGACACCTGCCAAGTATAAAAGGCCCAGGTGCAAAAATGCAAAAGTTATAGCCAAGATTAAGGTTTTTGGTTAAAGTTTGATTAAATAGGTCAAAGGTCGAGGTCAAGGTCACATGGTCATAGACTTTGGTATGGTTGGAAAGGTCTTGACAAAAGAAATATGCATACAAAATATGAAAGCCCTTGGCCAACTGGTGCAAATTATATAACCATTTAAAGATTTTTACAAAAGTAGGTCAAATGTCAAGGTCAAGGTCACAAGGTCAAAAAGTTTTATATGGTTGGAAAGGTCTTGCCATGAGGAATACACATGCCAAGTATAAAAGGCCCAGGTTTAAAAATGCAAAAGTTATAGCCAAGGTTAAGGTTTTTGGTTAAAGTTTGATTAAATAGGTCAACGGTCAAGGTCAAGGTCACATGGTCAAAGATGATGGTATGGTTGGAAAGTTCTTGACAAAAGAAATATGCATACAAAATATGAAAGCCCTGGGCCTACTGGTGCAAATGTTATAGCCATTTAAAGATTTTTACAAAAGAAGGTCAAATGTCAAGGTCAAGGTTACAAGGTCAAAAAGTTTTATATGGTTGGAAAGGTCTTGTCATGAGGAATACACATGCCAAGTATAAAAGGCCCAGGTTTAAAAATGCAAAAGTTATAGCCAAGGTTAAGGTTTTTGGTTAAAGTTTGATTAAATAGGTCAAAGGTCAAGGTCAAGGTCACATGGTCAAAGATGATGGTATGGTTGGAAAGGTCTTGACAAAAGAAATATACATACAAAATATGAAAGCCCTGGGCCTACTGGTGCAAATGTTATAGCCATTTAAAGATTTTTACAAAAGTAGGTCAAATGTCAAGGTCTAGGTCACAAGGTCAAAAAGTTTTATATGGTTGGAAAGGTCTTGCCATGAGGAATACACATGCCAAGTATAAAAGGCCCAGGTTTAAAAATGCAAAAGTTATAGCCAAGGTTAAGGTTTTTGGTTAAAGTTTGATTAAATAGGTCAACGGTCAAGGTCAAGGTCATATGGTCAAAGATGTTGGTATGGTTGGAAAGGTCTTGACAAAAGAAATATACATACAAAATATGAAAGCCCTGGGCCTACTGGTGCAAATGTTATAGCCATTTAAAGATTTTTACAAAAGTAGGTCAAATGTCAAGGTCAAGGTCACAAGGTCAAAAAGGTTTGTATGGATGGAAAGGTCTTGATACAGGGAAGACACATGCCAAGTATAAAAGGTCCAGGTACAAAAATGCAAGAGTTATAGCCAAGGTTAAGGTTTTTGGCACAGACAGACGGACGGACGGACAGACGGACGGACAGACGGACAAACCAACAGACATGACAAAAACTATATGCCCCCGAATCGTAGATTCTGGGGGCATAAAAAGACTTGGGAGTACTATTTAGTAGTAATCTTAACTTTGAACAGCATATAAACAATACAGTTAACAAAGTTAACAAAATCATTGGTCTCATCAGAAGAAAGTTCACCTATATGGATAAAAGCCTATTCCTAACTTTGTACAAAACACTAATACGGTCTCATTTAGACTATGGAAATCTGATTTATTTCCCAACAACAAAAAAATGTAAACAGCTGGTAGAAAACGTACAGAGACGAGCGACAAGATTAGTGCCTGCATTGCGTGGAATGACATATGAAGCAAGATTGAAAGAATTGAATCTGTCTACACTGGAATATCGCAGAAAACGTTTTGACATGATACAAGTTTATAAAATAGTGCATAGGATTGATATTATTGACATGGACATTTTCTTCAAGTTTGCTGACAACAGTGGAACTAGAGGTCATAATTTGAAACTAATGAAGCCTAAAGTAAAGAAATCCATACGGTTAAATTCATTCAGCCATCGCACCATAACACCATGGAATAACCTTCCAGAAAATATTGTTAGCTGTAAATCAGTGAACTCTTTCAAAACAAATTTAGATAAACTGTGGAGAGATAAAAGATATATTCTAAATGAAGTTTATTGATCTTTGAAATTTATCGGACCGGAAAGGAGGAGAATATATTATAAAGAAGAATTTTAAAGGGATTTATTTAGCCTAAGGGGCTATAGAAGTTCCCTAGAAGACAAAAGGTAGACAAAAGGTAGGTAGGTATGATGATTGTGGTTAGTGCTATCCGACAGCGGGTATGGCGAGAGAAGGCGGTGCTATGAATATTCAATACTTATGAAGGCGCGAAAAGGCAGTTCTCTCCCTTCAAAAGGCAGTGACCTCCCCTGATTGATTTAAAACAAGAAATATCTTTAAAAAAGATATTCAGTGAAATGAGTGGTTGAACTAATTTATGCTAGATGAGTGTGCAAAATTGAATGAAATTGAGGTTTTCAAACAATTTTGATATTTTGGATTGAAAAGCAAAAAACACAAGTATACAATGGAAACAATAAATTTTATTTAAATGATCTATCATGTACAGAAATGCAAAACAAAACAATAATTTAACTCATATCCGAGCTACTGGTAGGAGATCCTCACATTAATCTATTGATCTATACAACAAACTTCATTCATTGACACTCACAATTCATATCTGATAAAACTGTAATAATGCATCTATAAACCTGCTTACAGGGCTTACAGGGCTCCATATCAGAGGGAGTAAACTGAACAAATCACATGTTTTCACTTATTTCAGCACCAAACCCTATGGTGTTACTACTCATTTATATCCTCTCGGAGAGACGATTCAAATGAGTTGTAACACCATAGGGTTTAATGCAGAAATACAGATTTAAAGGTTTGAAATACTACACTTATCTGGAGCCCTGCATGGCTACTATCCAATCAGACAATTCAGTTTTCAACCCTCCGCAGGTGCTTTTATGATTGGTTGAATATTTTTGTCTAAATAGATACCATCCAGCTCCGCTGAAAAACCTATGAGTAAACGACTCATCCACTGTGAGCCCTAGCGACGAGTGTGTTCGCCCGTTTCAAGCAGCCTATGCCTACTGAAAAGCCCTATTATTCTATACAAACAGTGTAGACCAATATCCGAAAGCTCCTAAAGGGTCTAGAAACGGCTGACGGGTGCTCGATAATGGTATCAGGGGCTGTGAATTCTATTCCCCGTCGCTAGTAATTTTGGTAATATTGGTGGATAGGGAATGGTCCAAGGCAACAATTGAATAACTAACCAAGCATTTGAGTAAGCGGTGCTGATGATAGTTGAAACATGCGTAAGTTTGATCTCCCGCCTTTAGTCTTCTATGCAAATAGTGTAGACTAAGACCAAGATCAGAGGGCTCCTTAAGGGTCTAGGTACCGGCTGACGTTGTTGAGTAAGGCGTTCGGCTACGATACCAGGGTCGTGAATTCCATTCCCCGCCGCTAGTATCCTATGCAAACTGTGTAGACCCAGATAAGAGGGCTCCTTAGTGGGTAGCTATAGTTGGCGGAGGTTACTATAAGATCAGTTTATTATACTTTATTATCTGGCTAATTGTCTTTATAAGAGTATTTTATGGCGACATCCCGTTTGCGGAGGTCTGTCTAGACGATATCCAGTTGGCAGAGGTTAATATAAGATCAGTTTATTATACTTTATTAGCTGGCTAATTGTCATTATAAGAGTATTTTATGGCGACATCCAGTTGGCGGAGGTCTGTCTAGACGACATCTAGTTGGCGTATGTTACTATAAGATCAGTTTATTATACTTTATTAGCTGGCTATTTCTCTTTATAAGAGTATTTTATGGCGACATCCAGTTGGCGGAGGTCTGTCTAGACGACATCTAGTTGGCGGAGGTCTGTCTAGACGATATCCAGTTGGCGTATGTTACTAAAAGATCAGTTTATTATACTTTATTAGCTGGCTATTTGTCATAGAAGAGTATTTTATAGCGACATCCAGTTGGCGGAGGTCTGTCTAGACGACATCTAGTTGGCGTAGGTTAATATAAGATCAGTTTATTATACTTTATTAGCTGGCTAATTGTCATTATAAGAGTATTTTATGGCGACATCCAGTTGGCGGAGGTCTGTCTAGACGACATCTAGTTGGCGGAGGTTACTATAAGATCAGTTTATTATACTTTATTAGCTGGCTAATTGTCATTATAAGAGTATTTTATGGCGACATCCAGTTGGCGGAGGTCTGTCTAGACGACATCTAGTTGGCGGAGGTTAATATAAGATCAGTTTATTATACTTTATTAGCTGGTTATTTGTCATTATAAGAGTATTTTATGGCGACATCCAGTTGGCGGAGGTCTGTCTAGACGACATCTAGTTGGCGGAGGTTAATATAAGATCAGTTTATTATACTTTATTAGCTGGTTATTTGTCATTATAAGAGTATTTTAAGGCGACATCCAGTTGGCGAAGCTCTGTCTAGACGACATCTAGTTGGCGGAGGTTAATATAAGATCAGTTTATTATACTTTATTAGCTGGCTAATTGTCATTATAAGAGTATTTTAAGGCGACATCCAGTTGGCGGAGGTCTGTCTAGACGACATCTAGTTGGCGGAGGTTAATATAAGATCAGTTTATTATACTTTATTAGCTGGCTAATTATCATTATAAGAGTATTTTAAGGCGACATCCAGTTGGCGAAGGTCTGTCTAGACGATATCCAGTTGGCGGAGGTCATTATATTATATCTACCTACCGGCTAACTTGGTTGAGTTAGGCGTTCGACTACGATACCAGGGTCGTGAGTTCGATTCCCCGTCGCTATTATCCTATGCAAACAGTGTAGACCCATATAAGAGGGCTCTGGACGACATCTAGTTGACGTAGGTTACTATAGTAAGTTAGTAACTGTATCCTATGCAAACAGAGTAGATCCAGATCAGAGGGCTCCTACAGTGGAGAAAACGTTATTCTTTCCCAATAAACGCTTTTACGCTAAAACTATTATTTCTACTGCAAACAGTTTGGAGCCAGATCAGACGCCGGGTTACCTGGCGTTTGATCAGGCTCCAAGCTGTTTGCCACCAAGATAAAGGTGATTTATTAGAATTGTTAAAAAATTGTTCTTTTCTCCGTTTTAGTGTTTTGCGTTTGCGTACGTTTGCGTTTAAACGGGAAAGAATAACGTTTTCTCCACTGTAATTGGGTAGGTACCGGCTGAGGGAAAAGGCGCTCGACTATGATAATAGAGGTACTGATTTCGATATCCCGTCTCTATATTAAACTACACAAATAGGATAGAGGCAGATCAGACTACTAATAAATTAAGGGGTCTAAGTGGACCTACCGGCTAACAAGGTCAATGAGTAAGTCACTTGACTACGATATCAGAGGTGGTGATTTTGATCACCCGCCGCTAACTGGTGTCCTATGCAAACAGACTCATAGCTGCCTATACGCAAGTACGCATCTGAAGCCACATGATTCTGGAGAAGAAAAAAAAGAAAAAGGATCCACTTCTAGAAAGGTATCAAGATCTAATATGTATTTTTGTTTATATATAAATATATGTGGCAGTAACCAACAACGGAACGAGGATTATCAATGAAATATTATATAAAACCCAAAGAGTTTCGATTTAAACTCTTCTGTTTACTTATATTTTACGGGCGAGTCTGCACTTTAAAGTTACAACCCCCATACTGTTGGAGTCTTGCCGTTGTAATGAAATAAAGTGACCCCCCTAATAGATTGAACCCCCCCGGTCGAAATATTTGATTTTTACTGAAATATTTCGACCGGGGGCGGGGGTGCAATTTAATGCGTGTTCGTGTGACGCTGGGTTTTAGTAAGGACTAAAAGTGCGATAAATCTAGTGTTTCATAGTTACAAGATAAGATTTCTCAGCGTTTTTTTTCCTTCTTTGAACGGGTCCGGGGAACGGACCCGTTCCCAATTGGAGACGGACCCGTCCCAATTTGACGACCGGACCCGTCCCAATCAAAAGAAATCAAATATCGGACCCGTTCCCAATCAAAATAAACATATTTCCCAATTGTCAAATTACTTTTTCCATTTAAATCATAGCAAACCATCCATATTTCAACTTATCTTTTGCTACAATGAATGTCTCGTCAGAATATACAGAAGTTTATAATTCCGTGGTCTCATGAAATGTAAACAAAGTTACGCAACTCCATTGACATTTTTGGGAGTATGTATAAAACAATACCAGTGATTACGGCCGAATATCGGAAACTGTCCGGGCGAAGATTTATACATGCCCCTTAATCGAGACTGGTTAATGTTGCGTGATCGCAAAATCCGCTGAAATTGGTAAGAGTTTACAAACCCAGTCTGACTCTGTTTAGAAAACCTACAATTAAAACAATCATGAGCCATAATTCAAAGTATTACAGAATTGTTTTGAGAAAAAAATAATGAAGAACTTGAATCTAGATCACTGCCTTAACACTCGTGAGCTTGATTGGCAGTATTCAGAGATAGATAAGATAAGATTTTGGATTTTACCAAGTCACCAACTCTGTCTCGGCCGCAACAGCGTCTACTGTGAGTAACACACCCAGCGTAGATTTAGTTTTTACACCATGTTTACCATCATAAACAGTTCTAACAGTTTAGTAACTTAAATTCCCAATTTCTGCGTTGTCATCATTTCAAAACTGGTTTTTCCCAATTTGACTTGAAAAATTCCCAATCTGAGGGGTACCGGACCCGTTCCCAATTGGGTGAAAAAAAACGCTGTTTCTATATATTAAAATGTTGTTGTTTTGTTGTTGTTGTTTTTTTTTTAAAAAGGATGCAACATAATTCAGAAAACCAAAAAAAATCAAGGTGCTAGGCGATGGTCCGATAAAAAAGCAGCTAGGGAAACACATATTGTCCTTATTAAAATTTATGAATCTGACCAGGGTCTACATTGTTTGCAAAGAACTAGTGCAAGTACTCATCACTGGTTGTAAACTAAATGGAGAGTTAACTCGTCGCCAGGGTTGACTACGTCAGAGTAATGTCTACTGTATGAATAATTGTTTTAATTGTTGAATTTTGATTGTAAATGGATAAATTTGACGAGGTGATATGAACATAGACATCAACTGGATTCAATCGTTATAACTGAACCAGCCAAGTAACTCTTATTTCAATCTGTTAAATTTATAATTAAACTATTTATATACCCTGCTTTGCATGCAGTGTCTAGCGAAGTACTTATGTCCGGTACGCAGTGGAAATCTCTACCACAAGACACACGTGTAGTCATTTTCCCTGGCATTTTTTCAACTATAGCACCGTTTAGTGGGTTGGTCTAATTCTAGGCTGTCACTCTCACTACCGGTTCCCAAATTGACCGGCACTACTTTTGGCGTAGATTTTTTTCAGCGGCGCTGTATACATAACTGTTAAGACCAACATTTTCACATTTTTAACCAATGATAAATAAACATAAATCTAAGTTTATCTACAGTCTATTAATTGGGAGTATTTACAGGAGTCCAAGCTCACCAAAGGATAACAACCTACAATTGAATTGCTTATTACAAAGTGCACTTGATCTTAAAGATACACATGTCCTGATTGCCGGTGACTTCAATTACGGATTTTTAAATTGGGAATTGTTACAGTCACAAGAAAGTTATGACCGATGTTCATCTCTCTTTATGGAAAAAGTGAAAGACTTGTTTCTCTTTCAACACATAACAGACAATACTAGGTTCAGAGTGGGACAATCACCTTCACGGCTAGACCTTATATTCACTAACGAAAGTAATATGGTAACCGATCTAGATTATATGCCGCCATTAGGTGCCAGTGACCATTCTTGTATCTTCTTTAAATTTATGTGTTACTCTGATTTCAAAGCTAGTGATGAATCTAGATCATGCTTCTACAAAGGAGACTACTCTTCAATGAGAAATTCCTTCAGTCAAGTGGATTGGGGAACCGTCAGTGATCAGAATATGGATATTTATTGGAATAACTTCCTATCCACAATAAACTGTGCCATTAATAACTTTGTACCATATATCAATCCATCACAGAAGGCCAAAAAGCAGCCATGGTTGAACAGAGACGCAGTTACTGCATGTCTTGATAAAAGAAAAGCCTGGAAAACATGGAAATATTGCAAAACTACGCAGAATTGGCAGAAATACGCAGAAAAGAGGAATAAAGCTACCAGAGCTTGTAGACAGGCAAAATTTAACTTTGAAAAGGAAATCGCTGGGAAATTGAAATCCGACCCCAAGTCATTTCATAACTACGTTCGTAGTCAGCTGAAAATAAAAGGAGGCGTCAGTGACTTAGAAGGACAGGATGGTACAATTCTTTCGTCTGACGTTCAAAAGTCCGAATTACTCAACACATTTTTTGCTAGTGTTTTCACGCAGGAGGACTTTACCGACGTTCCGATCTTGGACGACAGAAACTTTGTATCAGTATTGAATGACATTAAGATAACATCATCTAGAGTGGAAGACAAACTCAACAAACTTAACACCTCCAAATCAACAGGCATCGACTCTGTTCACCCAATGTTACTTCAGGAGTGTTCATCAGAACTGTGCGAGACAATAGCGGATATTTTTAATAAATCTATACAGGAGAGTGATGTGCCCTCTATGTGGAGAAAAGCTCAGGTAACCCCTATTTTTAAGAAAGGGAATAAACATTTAAGCTCAAACTATAGACCTGTAAGTCATACAGTGGTATTATGTAAAATCTTAGAGTCTTTTATCAAAGAAGATGTGATGAAACACATGGACACAAACAACCTGTTCAACCAGCATCAACATGGATTCAGGTCAAGACGATCATGCGTTACTCAGTTATTAGAAGTTGCAGATCATTGGTCACACATTTTAGAACAGGGGGAAACCTAGATTGTATTTATCTCGACTTTGCAAAAGCCTTCGACACGGTTCCATATCAAAGACTATTGTCGAAACTTCACTCTTATGGTATTAGAGGGAAAGTTCAACGGTGGATTGCAGCATTTCTGGAAGATCGCCATCAACAAGTTCGTATTGGATCTGCCTGTTCCAGTTGGACTCCAGTGAGGAGTGGGATCCCCCAGGGCAGTGTGTTGGGCCCCACACTTTTTCTACTGTATATAAACGATCTACCGGAAGTGGTCACAACATTGTTAAACTGTTTGCATACGATACTAAGATATATAGACCCATTAAAGACTACACTGACTCAGATAATCTACAGACAGATCTTGACAACTTAGCTGATTGGTCGGATAAGTGGCTTCTACGTTTCAATGCGTCTAAGTGCAAATGTCTACACCTAGGTAAAGGTAACCCGAATCATGATTATCAGATGAGAGGTGACAACGGACCATCTAATATAGAAAACGTGTGTAAAGAAAAGGATTTAGGAGTTATTTTTGATAATGAGCTTTCATTCAGTGAACACATAGCCAGCAAAGTAAAAAGAGCTAACCAAGCACTGGGAACTATAAAAAGAACATTTACTTACTTTGACAAAGACATATTTATCCCTTTGTATAAAACATACATTCGACCTCATCTAGAGTATGCAAGTGTAATCTGGTCACCAATGCTACAAAAGGACACATTAGCCATTTAGCAAGTACAACGCAGAGCAACTAGAATAGTCACAGGGCTTAAAGACATACCTTACGAGGAACGACTTAAAATACTTGGGATTCCCACTTTACTCTACAGAAGAGAAAGAGCTGATGTTCTGCAAGTCTTTAAGATACTCCATGAATATGAGGAAGTTTACATCAGCAGTAGTCTCAAACTGAGTGCTAATACTATCACTCGCGGCCACGATTATAAGTTAGACAAAATCCGCTCATTGAACCGTATCGGTCAGAAGAGATTCAGTAAACGTGTAGTTAATTCTTGGAACTCATTAACGAAAGAGACAGTTGCTGCAAAATCTGTGAACTCCTTTAAATCAAGCCTAAACAGTGATTGGAAGCATAAAGACAGTAAATTCAATATTCCTAAGAAAAAGATTTGCCTACAACAACCATCCGCATAAGGGACTACATGTACATAATTTTAAGAAGATTCGTCGACGATCTAGATTGGGCCTTAACGAGCTGAGTCTCAATACAACGGCCATCAGGAAAAGGTAACTAAAAGGTAACTAATTTTAAGGGTACCTGCTTAATACCTTTCTTTCTTTCTTTCTTCCATTAATGTCGACCACTCATGAATGAGGATTTTGACATGTGGTAAAACCAAATGGTCTGATTGGGTAGAGGGGTCAGGTTTGTCTAGATGTAGGTTTTAAATTTTTTACTGGAGATAAGTTGTGAGCCCAAAAGTAAGAGACACAGACTGCAGTACTATGACAGCTGCATGTTTCTATTTTTAGATATGACATTTGGTCAAGTAAAGCTTGTTTCTAGGAACTCCATGAATGAAGATAGAACAATGCGAGAATCTCCGATCAACAGAATAAAGTTTAAATAATTGTTTGGGAAGGGCCGAATCTTATGTTGCAATGACTTGTGGCCAAACCCTTTTGTTTATATTAAACAAATTTCATGATTCGTGTGTGAATATGTAAACTAATTGAACAATGAAATATTATTAAACTAAATTGTTTGGCATTATTAATTCCTGTACATGATAGCTTTTCATCAGTAGTTATGCTATATTTTATATAAAGTTACTGTAGTTGTATTTTTTGATTTTCATTCCAATGTACAATTCTTTGAAAACCTTAATTTCCTACATTTTGTAAACCCATCTACAACATTCTGCTTTACTTTCAACATGTTTTAAGTAATTGCGCTTAGAAAATAGAAAATTTTGAAATGTTAGTTAGGATTTCTCATGATCAACGTATGGCAGATGTCGTAGTTTAATAGATTTTAGTCAAGCCTTCATCACAGACTCTATCTATCTATCTATCTATCTATATATATATACTGCATCACTTACGTACTGAGTATTACGTGCAGCTGCGCGTCAGAGCAGATTGATAAGAGGAAAAGTTAAAGTAATAAAGAACAGAATGATATACAGTTAAAAGTCGTTCATAAACTAAAATGTATAGGAGCAAACGAAAATGTCGCTCTTTTTGGTTCAATATTTTCTAAGAAATGTATGACAGATCCCAGCAAGTTCTTGTTAAACCTCTGAATCTTATTCTACTTATGCCCGGAGTCCCCCAGGTTCTGTCCGCGATCCTCCCTATTTCTAGCATATATTAATGATCTGCCAACCTCAATCAAAAGTAAAGCACGACTATTCACGTGCAGAAACACTACAACAAGATCTGGAAACATGGAGAAAATACCGGAAAATGAAGTTTAATCCTGGCAAAAACGAGGCGCTTAGGAGTCACTGAAACAGATATCAACGCATATACCCTATACGCGCTACATGGAACATAGCTCAAATCTTCAGAAGAGAAAAACACACAAAATATTTACAAGCTGAAATCAGAAAAATCTGATATGGGCAAATTGAATTAGTAATATTACATCTACGGCCAACGTAGACCAATAGAACAGTGTAAAAACAGAAAACAAGCAGACAAAAGAATAAGTCTACAAAACATAAAACATTTCCGCCCTCAAGTTGAATACTGCTCTACTAGTTTGACATCCTTGGCAGCAGTATCTAACCAATAGGTTAAAAATGGTTCAAAGATCAGCAGCTCGATATGTCTTTAATGATTACAGGGCTGCCATAAGTTGACATGAAAAATCCTAAGATTTCGAAATTTGCATTTTTCAATTGCGAATTTACGAATCGTATCTTTACCCAATAACCTGTTTCTAGTTTTGTTGACACGTGACTATGGCGCATTCTGCTTTACTTTCAGCCTTCTTAAAGCTACCATGTTCAAGAAAAAAACCCGAAGATTTAGGAAAAATCCGGAAGAAATGGCAGTCCTGTGATTATCAGCACACAAGTAGTGTCTCAGAAATGTTGTCTGCACTGAACTGCAGATCACTCGTTCTTCTTTTGTCTTGGCCCCAAGGATTCTCAGCAAAAGCTCAACTCTAACCAATCAAATGCTTGAGAACGATCTCAGACTCAACTCAAAAGCTGTATAACCATGTCTTCAAACTCAGATTCAAACTAATATTTGCTGTCCATAATTATCTCACTCAGACTAGGAATTTTAACTATTTTATCCATTTTTTCAAAACAAATGTGTTTTATATTTTCTTTTGTTCTCTGAAAACTATAGATATATACAAACCGAGTCCAAAAAATACGTTTTTATCTTAATAAGTATGGTGTTCCGTTAGAGCCATCGTGGTTCTCCGTGACATGATCAGTCTTTAAGAATATTTCCTCTGCTTTTTTCCTTAATCTTAATTTTTAGGTGTTTGGACTAAAGAAATATGGAAATGAACACAGGGTGAAACCTGTTTGGCATACCTCAAGTACAATAGTCGTTTGCAAGCAGTTTGGATCCTGATCAAGATCCACACTGTAAAGCCTTACGATATTACTGAAGTCTATTTCGGAGTTTTTCCTTACAATTTAAATTTGAAAAATAAAAACAGACGACAATTTGTTAAAACAGATGATGTCATGGCAGTGAATGGATCAAAGTAAGTTTGAGTCTGTCAGATATTACTTATGTTTAATGCAGTCTTAGTAGATTCGCCACATATTAAGTTTCCTTAGCGGACATTGCTGAGAACTGTCCCAGGAAGAAAACCCTTATCCATTGAATCGTTACACAATAACTAACCTGTCATTCCGTATGTGGATAGCTGTTCCAATAATAAACAGGGTAATAATAAACAACAGCATCAGTTGAGAATTAGGCAATGTTGATCAACATTGTCCTTCATGGTTCTTATGCCTCCCTCCCCTTCCTGCCGGAGCTACGAGCGGTGTGTGTGGATGGTGTCCTGTCTGTTTCTGTGTTTGTTTGTTTGTTTGCATGTCTGCAACCTTAACATTGGCAATAACTTTTTGAACTATGAGCAATACACACTCAATTTATGGCATGTGTTTTGTCCATATGAAGAGCTCATGACTTTGTGCGTGGTTTCAGACAAGAAACATTTTCATTAAAAAGGCTATTTTATGCCAGATATGCAACAGACCGGAACCATTTAAACAAGATTGGTAATGGACCTCTTGAAATTAAACTATGTCAAATATCAAAGCTCTGGTCATATTAGTTTCAGAGAGAAACATGTTTGAAGATTTCACTGTATAACTATATAAAACTGTGACCCCTTGGGCGGGGTCATTTTTTACCTAAGGAACATAATTTGGCCAATCTTGATAGAAGGCCTGTAGATGATGATTTTGCCAAATATCTAAGCTCGTGGTACAGTGGTGTCGGACAAAAAGATTTTTTAAAGTATTCATTGAAAAAGAAATCTCCCCCTTTTTTTAGCATATGTGACCTAGATATGAAACGGACCGAAACCATTTCAACAATATTGGCAAAGGCCTTCAAGAGGTGTCACCATGCCAAACATCAAAGCTCTGACCATGTTAGATTCAAAGGGGAAGATCTGTAAAGATTCCACTATACAACTCTATGTAAATATGTGAATAATTATTCTAGGGCTGGGGGGGGGGGGGGGGGGGGGGTACCCAAGGGGCATAAATTTAACTATCTTGCTATAGGACCTGTAGATGATGCTTTTTGCCAAGTATCTAAGCTCAGGGTACTGTGGTTCCAGACAAGAAAACTTTTGCGTTTTCATTGAAAAAAATCTATTTTATCTCCTTTTACCTACATATGCAACGAAACCGAAACCATTTTAACAATATTGGTTTAGGGTCTCTAAAAGTGTCACCATGCCAAATATCAAAGCTCTGGTCATATTAGTTTCAAAGAAGAAGATGTTTAAGATTTCACTGTGTAACTCTTTGTAAAATTGCGACCGCCGGGTGGGTAATATCTAATCCCATGGGGCATACTTTGGTCAATCTTAATAGAAAACCTGTAGATGATGCTTTGTGCCAAATATCTAATCTTAGGGAACTGTGGTTTCAGACAAGAATATTTTTTAAGTTTTCACTGAAACGATCTATTTCTTTTTAGCTCCTGTGACCTAGATATGCAATGGACCGGAACTATTCGAACATCTTTGCAAAAGGATCATTTAAGGGTCGTTCCGGCCAGGTTGGGTAAAAAAAACATCCAGTGGTTTCGGAGATGTTGATTAAAGAAATTGTTGACGACAGACGGACGACGACGGACACGTGACGATCAAAATCAATTTTTAAAAAATCCCACCAATACACAACATTCTTAGACACTTTCAAATCCATATTCTGATACATTTTGAACAATAACATAGGTGTGGCTGGTTCTGCTTGATGTTCACAATGATCTTTACTACTGGACATACCCCTTCTAAAGAGGAAAAAATAATAAGGATTTGAGTTATATCATCATTAGAACTAAATCCTAGTAACGAATGAATTGTCCTAATTCCACTTCACCAATTACGAATACTTGTCACATACTTGACAGATCTGCTCAGAAACTCAACATAGTGTCTTAGTAGAAATTAGCAAATAACATAAATGAAAATTTGTACAAAAGAAAAGAAAAGATTCACATTGAATCTTTAAGTTCCTTCTAGAACTTTCAGCCAGAGCTGAGAAATGGGAAGATCTCAAATCTGATTTGATGGACTTCAGCTGCTGGTCTGAAAACATACATAAAATACAAACAATTACCAACCATTTCCAAAAACAAAATCCTGATCCGAAACATCACACTCGTTTAACTGCCACACATCAGTCAAACGATGAAACTCAGTTCTATACTTTAGGTCTTGCGACCATCTAGACGGGCAATCAGCTATTCGATTTTCTTAGGTAGACAAATGAACAGCCCTATCCTCACATGTGGCAGTAGCGACCGACCAGAGTATAAAACATGACCAACGGCTTTTTCATTATCACAATAGAGGTTGTTCCTTTCCCAATTGAATTCTGACGACCATAAGCGCAATACAACATTGATCCCTAATAATTCAAGAACAGCAACAGATAACTGCTTTCCATTACACGCTGGGGGGGGGGGGGGGGGGGGGGAGAATACTTTACCCTCAGCCTGAAAGAAGCCTCCACAGCCTATGATAGAAGCACTCTAGCAGTCTAGAAGGTCAACAAAACAAACCGTAGGATTAAGCCATCTCCCTTACACAGATAGACCAAAAACACTTAAGTTACCAGCCTTCTCATACAGACGACTCCGAGGTGACATGATCGAGGTTTATACAATTATGGCTGGAAAGCATGATACAAACGCTATGTACACGCAAAATACTAAAGTTAAGAAAAGAAATGACAGAAAGTACTTCAAATAGGGGAAAATCCAAAATATTATTCCACGGAATTATACACACAAAGTCATAATATGTGTATAATTCCGTGGTTATTCACTCAAAGAGCCGAAATAGACACCAGTTTTGGAGTAAGAATAGCACAAGTCTGGAACAGCCTGCCGTATACAGTCATAAGTGTAAACACAGATAACAGTCCGACGTTGGCCCAAATGTTGGCCCAACGATGTTCACTTCGGTGGGCCAACGTTGGCAAACTGGACGTTGGCCCAATGCAGTTTTGCTCGTTGCGGACTGGTTGGCCCAACGGTTGGCACACCGTTGGATCAACGTTGGGAAAATGTTATTTATCGTGAGGCCAACATGTTCATGCCAACGCCAACGTTGTGCCAATATGCCAACCATTACCCAACGTTGGGTCAACTTCGCTCTGCTATCGGGGATAATACCCTAAGCTCTTTCAAAAATCAATTGGATACGTTTTTGCAAAACCATGAAAATCAAATTTAACTAAAAGCAGGGACCATATATGGTCCCTGCTAAAAGGCAGTTTTAAAAAAAGGAATCAGTTAAAACCCACTCAATATCAAAGAGGAGTCCATCATAGGGGATCAATGACAGGAATCTGCGCTGGAAATCAATCAATAAGTAACAATAAGTAAGTAAGAATACATAGATAAACTAACGATTCTGACGGAAAGGACCCTAAAACACCTGTGTCGGAACCAATAAGTGAGCAGGTTATTGATTTATTAACATTATCTATCTATCTATCTATCTATCTATCTATCTATGTGTTCTGCCTCACACCCTCACGGGTAATTTCGGGCAGTGCGCGTCTGACATAGTCTAGCATCCGAACGACGTTGTTCCAAGGATCTCCATCCTAGTTTTGTCAACATGTCAGAGACGCTTGCATGCCTGGAATACTCACCCAAAGTCCAACGTGCGGCACATTTTTTTGTACCATTTCAATTTTATCTATGTTGGACTTTGTGTGAGGATCCCACTGTGACACACTACAAGCATACTCTAGTTGTGGACGAACAATGGTATTGTAAGTACGCTCCCGGAGTCTTGAGGATTTTGACTTGATGTTTCTCCTGAAAAAACATAGAGTACGGTTTGCTGATGAAGTAATGCGATCAACATATGAATTCCGCGACAAGCTGCCAGAAATGTCGACACCCAGATAACGAGCACTCCTAACGGTCTCTAGAGTCTGTCCATGAAGTTTGTACTTTGGTGGGTATAGGGACTCTAGCCTTTGTGGCTTGGACTACCTGGCATTTGGAAGGATTGAAGCTAATATCCCACCTGAGAGACCACTCCTGTAATTTGTTTAGGTCTGTTTGAAGTGTAGAACCGTCAGTCTCTTTGTCGTCAATTGTAAGATAGACAGCAGTGTCGTCTGCAAACAACCTGACTTGCGAGGTGATGTTGTCAGGCAGGTCGTTAATATAGATCTATACCAGGAATAAATTAGAAAAATATTATTTTGAGAAGAAATTACGAAAAGTTTTACAAAGCATTGAAAAATCAGATTTAATCTCTTACAGTATATATACGTATGCATGTTGATTTTGTATAAAAATACATGCTTAGTATATGTTTCCTTTGAATATGTTATGTTTTTTATGATTCTTATTTAATGTAAATAAACGGACTATCTGTAGGTAGTTCCAAAAAGAAAAAAATTAAGCAGATGATTTTGAATGGCATGTATATGCTTCCGTAGACCAGTTGCACAACATTCGCATGTTACCGTATACTATTTATTGGTAAACTTCAACCGTAAAGAGGAACATTGCAAAATCCCCATTTTACGAATTTATGTATGCCATAATATCCGTGTGTTATATAAGTCGTTAGTGACATTGCCTAAAATGCATAGCATTATTCAAATTTTCAATAATTATATGATAAATAAATGGAGGCACGTTCTGTCCTCCGTAGACTACTGTTTATGTTGGCCTTGAGCCTAATTGGTTATAACCTTACGCATTCGGTTAAGAAATAAGATTGCATTACCATAAACACATTTTAAATAGTCTTGAAATTTCAGACTTTTTGTAAGACAATCGTTTCATTTTAATAGCATTTAAAGTCATATTTGTTGTTTTAATGTATATCTTTTAGACGATTAAAACTATGTCTTCTCGCGCAAATAATATAGAACGCACCGACTGAGTAAATAGGTCCGGATTTCCCGCCACAACTCTCGGACGAGTGTAAATCCATCAAAAATCGGCCATTGTTCGGAAAGAGGCTCAATGATCGGAAAGGCGACAGTGTTGTTTTTATAAAACAAATATGGGATTATCTGAGGAGGAAGAAGAAAATACTGAACACAGATATGCAGAACTATGTTCGGATCTTAACATGGACCGGAGAACAAAGGAGAAGGCATGGGAATCCTATCGGAAAATCAAGACGAACTACACACTTGAGGTAGGCAAATTGTCGGCCCTGGCATGTTCATTGCATGCCCCCCGGTGTGACGGGAATAATATGCTCGATGTTTCTATCATGTCATAGTCTGTCTGAATATTGTAGATGTTTAGCTATTAATCAAACTGTTTTGCAATTTTATTGTAGGGCGATCAGATCCATTGGCTATCATGTGCCCTGTACGAAGCCTGCAGAAAAACCGTGATACCTACCGTGGGGCGGGGCATGCAAGAAGGGAACTGTGTCTCCCTGACCAGGCTCCTCAGATCTACCAAGTTTAGGTACACAATTTGCTCTTATACACCTGATGATGTATTTCCAGTTATTGACTTCCTATGTCAGTGTTCAATCTAGAGCGCGTAATTGTCTCTCATTTTGGGTTGTTTGACGCACTTTTTACAAATCCCCGGGTCAACTTGACAAATTTGCGGAACCTACGATAATTTCGGCAATCGTATGTATTCTGGAGATCACTCGAACACGCCGGAAATAAAAGCGTCGACTGATACTGGTCAGAAATCGGATATTGGTAATTATTTAGTGTTACCTAATTTACTGTAAACCGGCCAAAACAGGTGCCCGCTATAGACTGAATCAAATTAGTATATCAAACACACTTTCGCGAAACATACACAACGTAAACCCGTCAGCCATTTTGTTTGCGTCTTTAGATTCTAAACCGAAAGTTGTCTGCAGTGATAGAAAGAAGCAGTTTTCCGACATTTTCACGCCGAATTCGGCCAATTAAAAGCAAAACCAACTTTTCTTATGATCCCCCTGATGTAACATCGATCGCAAGTTCGAATGAAAATGCCGAAATGTCTGAAAACCCCGTTACTTAAGTTGAACGGAAATTTCTCGCCTCTTGGTTGATCAACGAGCATAATACAAAGCTTGGCATAACTTTGAAAAAAGTCAAACAGTATGAAATATTCGTCATTCATACGCACTGGGAAGTCTGACCCCCTTTAAAACTGGTTGCACCAATTTTAGAATGTCATCATTTGACAGTTATACTGCCATGAGCGAGTGTGTAGCACAAATTATTTGTAGCATGGAAGACGTTCGTGAGCAGATAAATATTTAACAAAAGATTCAGTCCACATACAGTCAAAAGAACAATGCATTAGTTTATGATATGAGGAGTGTGTCAAGTCTCTGCAAGTTTGTTTCCTTGCGAAGTCTAAGTTATCTATCTATTTTTGACAAGTCTTTTTTTGATGACCCCCATATTTCTTGAATGACCCCCTACATTTAGAACGGTCTTTAGAACCATGGGTCAAAATGTCCCCCAGTGCTGCCAAGCTGGATTGAACACTGCCTATGTCTGTGTTTATGTACAGTACAGTAGACACACTTCAAGTTTTTATTATGTTTTATCCCTGCACGGTATTTGTATGTCTCACAGTAAATACCTCACCAGTGCGTTGATGCTCCAGAGTGGGGGCCCTGGGCCTAGCACTTGTATACAAAGAAGAAGAAGAATAAGCAGGTGTAGCTGGCTAAATTTGAGTTGTACTGTAACTCTAGCTAGGATAGCCAAGATTGAAAATAGCGAAACTTATCGCAAAATACCTTGACTAATTAATGGCTAATTGGTCAAGAGTTATCTGCCCTTGAATTGCTGAAAATGCCATACCAAACAGCGTTACACTACTACAGTTTTCAATGGATTTTGATTATACTTGCACACAAAGTATATACCGGTAGCTATAAGTTCTCGAAGGAGTGCAATTATTGTCGAAATCTAATCATTGTAGCTATAGTTATCTGCCCTTGATATACTTTGAAATGCTAGAAAAGGCTTCATTTTAGTATTTAGGCTCTAGTTATCTGCCCTTGATGTACTGTACTATACTAGAATTATGAGGTTGTATTCCAAAATTGTTTACATGCTATATTACAAATTTGAATGGATTTAGATTAAAACTGATGAAACGGAAAGGTAAAGCTCTCAGGCTTCATTACAACAGGTGAGCGATATCGGGGCCTTCAGGCCATCTTGTTCATGGTTGTCCCTTTAAAATGCGCCTGGTGCGGGCAGACAGGCGCGCTGAGAAAAAAAACATTTCCGGCAAATCCCACTAATTTCTGCTCCATTCTGGAGAATAGAGAGAATTTCATAAAGGGAGATTAATTTAAGTATTGAAAATAGACTGTGTGCGTATAATATATGTGTAGAATGTAGGCATATACAATCGATATGTAAACCAGTCTGTTCTGCATTGTGATAATGGTGTCAAAATGGATTCGCTTGACAGATTTTCTATCTGATTAAAAAAGAACTAGCAGATGATGATTCGTCTAAACAAGGTGTTGAGTAAACTCTTCCAACTTCGTACATGTACCAAAACAATCTCTACCACTTATTTAAAAATTGACGAAAATCGTGTAAAAGCGTTACCGGATTCTACAACGTACTAGATGCAGATCTGAACATGCTCAAGATCGTAAACTGTAATTCTAATTAAAAGGTAGGCCTATCATGTTTTTATGCCCCTGGCATCCATAGATGCAGAGGCATGTAGTAATCGTCCTGTCCGTGTGTGTGTGTGTGTCCGTCCGTCCGTAACAAGGTTAAGTTTCCTCTAGCATCAGCACTGCTTACCCAAATGCTTGGATACTTATACAGTTGTTGCCCTGGACCATTCCCTATCCACCAATACCACCAAACTTTGATTTTGACCTTGACCTAGTTTGGACTTAGAATATTTTAAATAGGCTAATTCTTGGTTAACTCCATTTTACCGTTTCGTCTAGCATCAAAACAACTGACTACAATGCTTTGATACTTATACAGTTGTTGCCTTTGACCATTCCCTATCCACCATATCTCCAGACTATGATTTTGACCTTGACCTAATTTGAACTTAGAATATTTTAAATGGGCTCTTTCTTAGATTTTACTGTTTCATCTAGCATCAACACTGTTTACTACAATGCTTCGATACTTATACAGTTATTGCCTTGGACCATTACCAACTCACCAATAATACCCAAGCTCAGTTTGACCTTGACCTAATTTGGACTTGGAAAAGATTCAAAATATATATTGCCATGGATGCCACCAATAAGCGTTCTACTGAACTTGTTATTTTTATTTTTTTATATTTTTTTTAATGGCTGAAAATTGTTGTAGGCCGTGCCTGTTGTGCCTAATAGCAGCTACACCCCTGATATGTCTTACCAGGTTTTCCACACTTTTCTAATACATGCTTTGACATATGAAGCTGAAATTTGACACATGGCACTGTTGCTGATGAACTGCACATATGACCTATCATGCCTCCTGACGTTTTGTGTACTGTTGGCAGTTCTGGTTGTTAAAATTTATAATTTCTTGTTCATTCCAGTTTGATACAGTTCTTCAATAAAATGAAGAAGTGGTCGGACATGGCGTATCTATCACAGGAATTCCAGAACAAAGTGGATAGACTGGAGAGGAACTTTGCTGTGTCAACGGTGATATTCAAGAAGTTTGAACCAATATTTTTGGATATTTTCCGAAGCCCGGCAGAAGATGCCCCTAGGCAGCCTAGGAGTAGAAAGCAAAGGTAACCTGTAACTTCCTTACCTTGTGTAATTTCTCATTAATTTCCCTGCTACTGCTGAACACTTTCCCATATAGAAGCGCCTTTTAAGTTTTAGCGCATTCAATTTATTCATCCACTGAAGAAAATAGTTCAATTTTTACAGCTATGAAAACAAACAATAAGAAATATTTTGTAAATCGTAGCAGGTAATAGCTTAAAGCAGGCTGAAAGTAAGGCAGAATGCGCCTTGAGGTGCATTTTACTTTACTTTCAACCTGCTTTAAGTGGTCACATATCTTCAAAACTAGAAATGGGCTATGGGGTAACGGGTTAAGAGGCAATATTTAGCCGTTCAACTTGCTTAAGGCAGTGTTGCACCCAGGATTTCAAAAACAGGGGGGAAGTTCCCCCCTGCCTGTGAAAATGGGGGGGAATTGAAAAAAATAGGGGGGCTCATGTGAAACACAAGGATATCTACAGGAACGTGTATAATTCGTATTCACATGTATTCTTATTGTTGACACGTAGAGCTACGGTAATTTGTTCAACTAGATTCTATCCGTAAAACCGTTTTTCATACCATGGGACTGACATAATTTACAAAATCATTGTCCACTTTTCATTTTGTTCTAGCCAATGCCAGTCTTCCCATCGCGCACGATTTTCGAAACTGCGTAGATCTAGGTCTACTTTCTTTTTGGTTGAGGGTTTCTTTATTTCTAAAACACTCGGGTGAAATTTCACGAAAATTGGCTTGTTCGGTACCAGACTGACTACTACTCGTAGGCTGATCATACTGTTATATGATGGATGCTCCAAAAGAATCAATAATTTTTCTCTTGGACATCTTAACTAAACCGTTTTAGCAGACGAAAACATCAATATTGATTTACGGTAGTTACTATAGACGCTGAATAATTGATGTTAATTAGGCTAATATAAAACACAGACGATGCGGCGCCGCGAATATTGAGCTGTATTACTTATATAGCCGAGCCAGTACATACCGGTCCATGATTTATACATAGTCTAAAACAAAGATGGCGTATCGTAGAGTGATCGCAACTGAGAATAATCGGCTGAAACTTTGAAATATTTACGGAAGGTATTTGAGAATTATAATTTATGCGCGCGACTTTTCGCGCACTGTAGTAAATTTTAGGTGCGACTTTTCGAAAATATGCGTGAATCGCGCAATCGCGCGTCCTAGGTGCAACACTGTTAAGGCCATCAGTACTTCCAGTTCGGATCACACAACTTCACACTCTTGTGCCTATGAATTCATTTCTCCCAGAAACTTAAAATGGTTGAAGTTGTAGTATCAAATTTAGTTTAGTCCAATTTAGCTCACCTCGACATTATCCTAACACATTTGCTTCTTTTGACATCATGTACCAGTGGGGGTATTAACCCTTAACCTGCCAGTCACGACTATAGCTCCATATGCATCTCGGCGTCTCATCCGGATCCAAGCTGTTTGACACTCGGACAACATTTTCAGCAATTTTGAGCAACTTTGAAGCACTTTGAAACTTGAAGCAGACGAGAAATATAGCAGACAACAATTTATTTGGCGGGCTATGGGTTAATCGCCTTTAGTGATAAAGTCTAGTTAAATCTGGGAACTTTGTACTCTGGTGAGCGCCTTATAGCCCATTGGGCTTTTGTCTTGATTAGCACTACAAAATAGTGTTTATTTGTTTGTTTCAGAAAGTTGCCTTGTTCCCTGTTAGATGTGTTTAACTTTTGCTGGACCATGTTTGTCCAAGTTAAAGGTAAGCTTCATTTTCTATAAAATGTAAAATTTCAATATATTCTTATATCATGGCCCCATATGATGGTCCTGGGGTGTGTCACAATGGCACAGAATAAGGGGTATCACTTTACACCATGTACATTCCAACATAAACTGGATTATTTGTACCTCTGATTTTCAAACAGGGATAAAGTTTTGAAACCCGCATCTCATGTTTTTATATGTGCATCTGAAAAGGTGGTTGTATATTGGCCTGACCCTATCTCTTAGTCTTTTTGAACAGATATGGCATTGCTTTGTTCTTATGTAAACATTTGGTTGTCCATTGTTTTCTCTGAAATCTATGAGAAGGATATTAATGAAACTTCGCACACAAAAAATGTTTCTTGCATCTGAAACTCGTCACTGATGGAAGTGGATGAAGGAGTAACACGCTTGTCCTTGATACCAGGGGTTGTGAGTTTGATCCCTCTGCTGGACCAAGTCCTTTGGATGAAATGTTTTAAAAACCAAGGTGACCCATTAACATCATAACAGGGGGGTCAATATAGGTTTTAATGGGTTGTGGAATTAAAACTTTACTGTTTACCCACTGTTATGCTGAAAGATAGACTAAAAGCTGACTTTTATTGGTTTTTAAGGCTTAATATTTTGGTTAGTGTTACTATTATGTCATTTTTATGATGTTCAAATCTGCAAATAATACTTCTATAGAATTTGTTTCGGTCAGGGCTGAAAATTGGTGGGTCAAAATGACCCATTACATTTTCAACAGGGGGGTCATTTTGGACCCCCTCTAGCCTAAACACTGTGAGAGATGGGCATCGTACCCAAATTTTGTATCCACTCCCCTCTCACTGGGGCATCCATAAATTATTTGTTAAGAGAATCAGATTTTTTTGGAAATTCTTCCACCAAAATTTGGACAAAAAAGGCTTTCTGCAATTTGGAAATCACCAAATTTCGGACTCTATTATTGAAGGTAAAAAGCCCTGCAATTTGTCATTACACTTAAAATAATCTGCAAATATGAGGATGGCTTAATTCAAGCTTAACTGTTTACATTTGTCCTTATTTCTTCAGGAAATTTCCCGGCTATTAGTGATGACCTGGTGAACTCCTACCACCTGTTACTGTGCAATATTGACTGGTTTTATGCTAACGCTCTCCTTGGAGGCAGAAAAGATCTCATTAACCCAAATTTCTCAGGTAAGCCAGTGTGTTTCACCACTTTGCCCCATAGCTATATATGTGAGAATTATCTATTTTGAAGGCTATAGATAAAGATATAAAAAACAAAAGAATTGTTTTGCTGCATTAAACCATATGGTGTTACTACTCATTAGAATTGTCTCTTTGAGACAATTCTAATGAGTAGTAACACCATAGGATTTGTTGATTAAATGAGTTAAAAAATGTTTGATTTGTTCAGTTGACTCCTTCTTTTCTGGAGCCGGCCCCTGTACATTTAACTGAATTTAAGACGGGTGTCTGCTAAAGTAAGCTGAAAACTGCTACATGAGCTTTCTGCATTACTTCCATCTTGCTTTTACCTAGAGTCTGTATTCAGTGCTATAATGAATTTCCTTGTGCAATACTGTCCTTGTGGCACTTATGTGGAGTAGCTAGTGGCGTCCACTCGCCACAGCATGTTTTTTAGCTCGCCTGTACAAAGTACACGACGAGCATATGCCATATCCTTGGCGTTGTCAGTTTCTTCATCGTGGAGGGCGTAAACAATTTTAAAAAATGTTCATAACTTAACTTATGTCCATGGAGATATTGCCCGTGTCTCGTGTGTATGGACAAGATCTTTCCATGCACACAAAAACTGTGACCTTGAGCTTTGGGCCCTCATTTAGGTTTGAAAAATGCTTATAAGGTATAACCCCATTCTACCTTGGTGTTGCTTTCATATTTGGTGTGCATGTGTATATGGACCTCCTCAGGGGTGTAAAAAAATTTCAAAAGCTACTCGCCCTGTAGGACTAGTAACTATTGAAATCCACTCGCCCTTCTGCAACGTTTGCTCGTCCGTGAATTTTCAAATATATAATTCATATGTCCTTAAACTTTCACAATTTTTAGCTCACCTGAGCACAAAGTGCTCAAGGTGAGCTTTTGTGGTCGGTCTTTGTCCGGCGTGCGTCGTTCGTCGTGTGTCAACAATTTCTTCAAACATCTTCTTCTTCAAAACTACTGGTCTGATTGCAACCAAACTTCACAGGAATGTTCCTTGGGTCAAGCTCTTTCAAAGTTGTTCAAAGAATTTGAAACAATGCAGAACTCCGGTTGCCATGGCAACCAAAGTGAAAAAATAAGGAAATCTTAAAAAATCTTCTTGTCTGAAACCACAAGGGCCAGAGCTTAGATATTTGGCACATAGCATCATCTATAGGTCCTCTATCAAAGTTGTTCAAATTTTACCCCTGGGGTCAAAATTGGCCCCGCCCCGGGGGTCACCATTTTACATAGAGTTATATAGTGAAATGTTCAAACATCTTTTTCTCTGAAACCAATATGACCAGAGCTTTGATATTTGGCATGGTATAACTTCTAGAGGTATTTGACATATATTGTTGAATTGGTTCCGGTCCGTTGCATATCTGGGTCACTGGAGCTAAAAATAGATTTTTTACCATGAGAACTTAAAAAATCTTCTTGTCTGAAACCATAGTACACTAAGCTTAGATATTTTGCACATAGCATCGTCTACAGATCCTCTATCAAATTTGTTCAAATTTTGTCCCTGGGGTCAAAATTGGCCCCGCCCCGGGGATCACAGTTTTACATAGAGTTATTTAGTGAAATGTTCAAACATCTTTTTCTCTGGAACCAATATGACCAGAGCTTTGATATTTGGCATGATGTAACTTTTAGAGGTCCTTCACATATACGGATGAATTGGTTCTGGTCCGTTGCATATCTGGGTCACCGAAGCTTAAAATAGATTTTTTCCAATGAAAACTTAAAAAATCTTCTTGTCTGAAACCATAGTACACTGAGTTTAGATATTTTGCACATATCATCGTCTACAGGTCCTCTATCTTAGTTGTTCAAATTTTGCCCCTGGGGTCAAAATTCGCCCGCCCTGGGGGTCACCTTTTACAAATCTTCTTTTCTGAAATCACGCGACCCATCCTAGTGTCACCATGGTCAGGTGAGCGATCAAGGGCCATTCTGGCCCTCTTGTCTTATTTATTTATCTAAACTTGAAAATATCAACTTTTAGGAACATACTCTTTCAACACTTAAGTCTTAAGTTATTCTTGTGGTCTTGTCATCGTTTCGACATCCCTGCTAACGCCGCTATTTTACTCCGAAGAACGATAGTCAGATAGTTTTGTTAGTTTGTTTACATTTTGACATGTAGCGGGAAAACTAACGGTGCTTCTGGTTTTTTCGGCATGTAAAATTTTGACTCCTTCAAATTAGGAACAAAATTGTCGAAGATTTATGTTAAGAAATGTTCGCAGTTTGCCGGATGAGTGAACAATAAAACATGTTATAACACTTTTATGCATAATTTAATTTTATAATTCCAATAAATATGTGAACCATCGCTCGATACTTTTAACACAAATAAACTTTTTGGGCCGAAACTTTCGTACTTCGAAGGCCGAATAAAGAACAAACAAGTAGGTGCCCGTGAATCTGAATGCCTCTAACTTCTTCGTTGATAATAGTGAAATGTACAACATTGTAGAAAATGTGTCTTTGATGTTGACACACGCGGAGAATTTCAGCCTTTTTAATTTGCACTCTAATTACTCTGCGCAAAGTTATTGGTTAGGAAAATATCAGACCAAAAGATCCTCTCGCCCTGAAGATCGAGCATATAGTTGAAAGCACTCGCCCGACTTCAAAACCTACTCGCATTGGCGAGCATGCGAGTGGAATTTTACACCCCTGGACCTTCCCCAGCATGTAAAAAGGTTGACTTTTGACCTTGACCTCAGACTGTGCTTTAAATTTCCAAATGTGACCCAGGGGAGCGTTGTTGTCTCTTGACAACTTTTTGTTTTAAACAAAAAAATTTCATAATTACAGGTAATTTGGGTTCGGTCGATAGGTAGACTTGAACTTTACAAAAATATATAGGTCTGGTATGGTTTTTACGCTAAATAGAAAATATATGGAATATATACCTTTGTTGCAAGACTTTGTTTCACCGAACCACAGTTCTCAAGACTCATTATAGGTAGCCATATATAGCGTATTGTTAGGTGGAGACATAGGAAGTTACTGTTTGAATCTAGAGTTCTGGGACCTGTTTCATAAAACTTTGTACGACAAAAACTGCTGTAAGTCAAAACTTTGAAATACATTTCAATTTCTGATTACATTTCAATTTCTGATTTCTCTATCTAATCATGTCTTGTGACATCTCTTTGGAATCGTCTTTTCAAGATGATTCCATAGAGATGTCACAAGATAGGATTAGATTGAGAAATAACTAATAATTGAGACTTTTATAATCTGACTTACAAAGTTTTATGAAACGGGCCCCTGATGAGGTTTAGTTTTATCTCTCAGTTTTACTCTCAGGTTATCGTGTAATGTTGTGTTTCAGGTTTACCAGAAGGCTATCATTCACGTGACTGGAAGCCCCCTCAGGAGCCACCATGTATAATAAAGCATTTATGTGATAAACACGAGGGCCTCGAGATTGAAGCTAAAGTCATAAAGGAACACTGGTGGAAACTGCATTTGAAAAAGCTGTTTGAGAAAAAGGTAAAAGTTTTGTTAATATAATCTGAAAAAGTAATTATTATGACTGCATTGAAAATGCTGGAGCCTTATTGGAATAATATTTTTTGTCTGTCGATCAATACTTTTGCTGTGATGCAATAACTCAAAGTGAAAAGGTCAGTTCTTTATATATTGTGTTCATATCAACCCAAGAGCATATGATCAGTTTCAAAAGGAAGATGCATACAGTTGTTGGGTTGAATCATATCATCAGTGCTCCAGATAAGGTGCGTACGTGCGTTTTCCCGCATATTTTTTGGAGAGAAACGCATTTAAAATGACAATCCAGGCGTACAAAAACGCTCAAAGAAAATTGCGTACGCATTTCAAATATTTAGTTGCGAGTAACAAATGGTAGACTGTGCATCAGTTTTGCGCGTTTGATATATTAGAACAACGTTCTTTATTTAAAAAAATAACTTTAAACCAGTCCGTATTTTAAGTGAAATGTTTACCCTAACACCGTTCGCTGTTTAAATTAGTTTCGCACCCGCAGTGTCTCGCCTCAGTCGCGAACTTTAAAAAGCGGCAACATTGGATCGGCCGGTTTATCTCGATTCCGTAGCCTTAAAGAAAGGATTGTGAATTCGGTGTACTGTAAAACTCAAATATTCAGAGACCGGTATAAACACGCCTGCGTAGTCTTCCCCTACTACAAGGTACGGGTCAAAACATTATGGGACGAAACTGTCATTGCAAGCGTCGGCAGAAAAACATGTTATGATGGCGGCGTCTGGTGCTGGTCAACGTAAAAAGTATGGATAAAACGCCTATACTATTCAATTTATAAAAACGCGAGGATGCCATGAGCGGGTATTCAATTATATCATTGAGTGTTAATTGATACCGTCATTCGCGAGGACAACCCCAGTGTATAAAAATCCGCAAAAATTATCAAAAGAAAACACAACGGTGCCCAGGTAAATAAAAAACATGAAAATAATATTGGAAATGAATTATCCCTGGTTAAATATTAGTTTTAAGGGACAAAATCGAGAAACAGTATTGAAATGTCCCATATGCATTGAGGGAACTTCAAATGCAGACAAGGTGTTGGCCATGTTGGCCATTGAAGGTTTAAAGACTCCTGCAAAGAAATACTGTTGACAGGCATGGGTATTAAAGAGCACAAGTGATGTGTTCAAATATGAACAGGAATGTACATATTGCACAATGTCTTGCTCAGATGATGGCATTACCATAGAAGTGTGTACATGTCTACATTGCTCAATTCAGTAAAAGTTAAATTTAGTTGAAGTTTTAAATTGTTTGTATTCTCCGTAGATTTTCAGCATTCAATTTCAATTTTCAGCATTGAAGTGAAAATAGTGTGAGTACGTACTCATTGCATGCAAAAATTATCTGGAGCACTGTATCATTATGTAATGAGTAAGTTGTCTAACCAAATGAAAATCTATTGCAGGTATTAAAAGGAAAAGCAGAAACGGTGTCAGCAGTGTTGGAAATAGGCAATTTTGAGGCCAATCGGTGAGTACTCTTTACTAATCAGCTTGTGTTTTGGTTTTGATTATCCAGGGCTCCCGATAAGAGAAATATTTCAAAAAGTAAAATCTTCATTTCTGCTTTAAACCCTTTGGTGTCACTACTCGTTAGAATCATTTTGAAGAGACGATTCCAATGAGTAGTAACACCATATGATTTGGTGCTGAAATCAGTGAGAACTTGTTCAGTTTATTCCCCCCTTATCTGGAACCCTGATGTCCATTTGTGTCATTCATTCAGCTAGTGTTTTGGTACAAACTTCCATATCTTGTATTCACTTTTAGCCACATTTTAACTTTTAAATATGGGATATGTTACTTGAAATAAATGAATTTAACTAGCAAAGTGGTAAAGTTGGACTTGAGCAAGTTTGAGATATGGAAGTTGGGACTATTTAATTATACAGTGAGTGGAAGCTGTGAGATGGAACCATTCAATGATAAAGCATGGGAATCTCTTTCAAATCAGACAGATACTTGACCCTCACTGTTCAGAAATGGAGTTGATTCATCAATTAAAGATTTGCAAAAGCAGTGTAGATCCAGAGAAGAGGGCTCTTAAAGGAGTCCTTTGACCAATAACTGCTGTGCACTGTTGAACATTTAAAGGACAATCTCCACAAAAACTTTCAAAGTTAGAAATGAAAAATACATTTCAAAATCCATCGTTTCCTGGCTTTACTGTTATATACAGTACATCCTCTCTAATACAACCACTACATATTAATTATTTGGTGGTTATCAGGTAAGAACAGGGGAACTGCTTAAAGCAAGGTGACAATTAAACAGAAAGCTTGTAAAGGAGTTTTCTGTTTAACTGTCACTTTGCTTTGAACTGTTACCTGTCCTTTATACAATCAATTAAGTCTTCTTTTAACCCTTTCCTCCCTGAAACTTTAAATGGAAAATGCCAGTTTCCATTTTAGTCTAGTCCATTTCTGACTTTTAATGGTTGTTTTTGTCAATGTTTGGCATTATGACAGACAGTGAAGACCCTGATCAGAGGGCTCCTTTCGGAGCACTCTGATCTGGCTCATCACTGTTTGCACAGGACAAGTGTACTATTCACATGTACACTGTTTAAAAAAGACGCCTCTAAGCGGGACTAGGGTTCAAAGGGTTAAGTGGCCGTAATAGAGGGGTTTCACTGTAGTTAACTAACCTGAAATTTGCATACAGATTAGATTCAAAATGATGTTGAATAAAAAACTCTGCAACAGATTGGCAGGACCCCAGACAATGGGAGTATATCAAAACCTAAAATCTTGCACCCTAACTATATGGTAACACTACTGGTTAGAATTGTCTCAAAGAGAAGAGAAGATTCTTAAGTTGTCATACCATAGGGTCAGATGCAAACATTCAGGAGAATATGTTGGAAAACTTTACTTTACTCCTTCTTTTTTTGAGCCTTGCAGATTGAGTCAAAACTGGATTTTGCTGCATTTTGTTCAATGCATACAGCCACTTTAATTTCCTAAAACGTCCCTTGCCTACTTTGAATGGTAGTTTCATAGTTTTCACTGTTGTTGTTTTCAGGCTTTCAGTTCAAAAGGAGCGTTTTGTTTCCCCCCTTTTAATTACCCTGGTTATTTGTGATTGAGTTCTATCAGTGTTTGAGTTTTTCAATGTTTCTATATTGGACTGGGGAATTGTCACGTTATTGCCTTAAACCTCTTGTCCAGATCCTTCAGTGTACATATATTATATGAAATGTACTTTGTGTCCTTAAAAAGACCCCTTTATGCAAAAACCAAAGTGGAACATAATATTTTTACCAATTTTAATTTTGTAGCATTGTTATTTGCTGATTTCAAGTATTTAACCCTTCCCCCCATAGAATTTATTCCTCAATTGAAGAAAATAGTTCCAATTTAATCAGTCATGAATATTGTAAGAAATATTTTCCATATTCTATTAGATGGAAGCTTAAAGCAGGCTGAAAGTAAAGCAGAATGCACCTTAAGGCACATTCTGCTTTACTTTCAACCTGCTTTAAGTGGTCTACTATCTTCATTACTAGAAACATTCTATGGGGTAAAGGGTTAAATACATCTCTCTGTGATAAAGGAGCTGTCTTTTAGTCTTAACCTTTCTTTTAGGCTCTAACATCAGTCTGAATTCTTTCCAGGGAAACACTTGTCTTTAGCTATACACAATATAATATGTAAAGTTCATAAAATTATGATAGATGTTCACAGTGGGTGAATATTCTGCCATCAGGGCTCCAGATGAGTAAACAACAAATCAACAAATTCTCAACCATTTCAGTACCAAATCCTATGGTGTTTTAGTTACTACTCATTAGAATCGTCCTGAATAGATTATTCTAATGAGTAGTGACACCATCAGGTGTAATGCAGAAATGAAATTTTTTTATTATGAAATACTCCCCATATTGAGAGCTCTGTGCCATAAATCAGCGGAAGAAGGGATAATATAAATGTAAGTACAGAGCTCCAGATAATAGGAGTATTTAAAAAACTCAAATCTTTATTTCTACAAAAACTCTATGGTGTTGCTACACATTAGAATTGTCTCTTCGAAATGATTCTACCCCAAGTGGGATGGAAAGAGGATAGAATACACCCACTCCCCGAACTGGCAGTGGAAAGACTCCACCAGAAAGTGACAACAGGGTATTTTTTCCCAAAATTGGGAAGGGGCCTTAGCCTTTCATTTTAGGAAATTCAAATGCAATTTTCGGCCAAATTGGGAAAGTAAACTGATTTCTAGACACTTAAAAAACTAAATGAAAGTCTACATAAATACAGTAAATAGAAAGTTGCTTTAATTTAATAATTGAAAACACAAAGTTATTTAACACTTAAATAGGACTGGTAATTGAATAGGACATTTCTAATGTAGTTTTATCCCCAGAATAGGTGTTTTTTTCTCGTGACAATCATATAATGCATTGTATTTTTGGGAAATTCTTTCACTAAAATTGGTTTTGCAATTGGGAAGACACCTGTTATAGAAGGAAAAAAATCCCTAGACACCAATACATTCACACACATGCATTTACTACACTAGCCCTATATGACCATTTTATGTGTCACGGTGTCGAAAACCCCAACTCAATCAAATTGAGACTATTCTAATGAGTTGCACCGTAGAGTTTGGTGCTGCAATGAGTGAGAAAATGTTGGATTTGTTTAGTTTACTCCCTTTTATCCTAGCCCAGTAAAGTTGCCTTAATATATGTATACATTGACCATTGATTATTACGTAATCTGATTCTCATCATTTGACAGAAAAACTTTCTACTATTTGTTTGATAACATATTTTGAAATAAAACTGGACACACATTGCCATGGTAATTTGCTAAGCCATTGGATAGGCTGGACTGACACCAGAAATACCATTTCCAGCGTATCAAAAATCTCTACCCGTGGTACAGGTTTGGAACATATATTCGTGATATTTCGCATGTGAAAAGCATTGAAGAGTAAGGCTGGTAAACAGCAGTATTTCTCATTTTATCACTAAGATGTAAACATGACAGCAATTTGCAGTAAACTGGAGTCAGCTTCTTATGACACCTATTCATTTGAATTATTATTTGCAGTGTATAATTGAATACATGTAAACCAGTTTATACGAACTCATTCAGAATAATGTGTTTCTATAACTGTGAATCAAGTGCACCAAAAACAATGACAGGGGGCTTATTTACGACTGATTTTACACGTTATGCACATGAAACCACTCAGTAAGTGAATAAAGGCTGCACCATGTTCCATTTCCTCTTTCTGAGAAGAAAGAAGACTGTGGGGGGCATAATTAGAATTGACAGTTTTACGTTTTGTCATGTTTACAGGGATGCTATAAGTGGAGCTTATGAAGAATATCCCCTTGCTCACAGCAGGTCAGTTTGTCCCCCCTTCCTGTGCTTTCAGACAGTCCCCACTAACATGTGCTGTAGGTGCTACCAGAAACAATACTTTCTACAGTATATCACATGTTTCCAGATAACAGTGGCTGAACTGAACAAAGTTTTCTCCTTTTGTCTCTATTAACCCATTACTCCACAGTCGGTTTCTAATTTTGAAGGCAGGTGACCGCTTGAAGCAGGTTGAAAGTAAAGCAAAACGCGCATTAAGCCTGCTTTAAGCTACCATCTGCTAGGATATATATACATTGTATATTTTAATAGTACATATTTGTAGAGGTGAATTATTATTTTCAGTGGAAGAATGAATTGGGTAATTGGTTAAAGCCGATGTTTTTACCACGCTTTAGAATTGTCTCGAAGAGGAGATTCAAATGAGTTGTCACAACATAGAGTTTAGTGGTGACATAAGGAAGTAGTCTTTGAAATTTACACCTTATCTGGAGCTGTGTAATATTAAGCTGAATCAGGTGAAGAGTCACCATATAAAAGAAGACATAGGCGCAATCTCCAAGACACTGCAGTGATTGACATACTGTTGAACATATTTTGAGCTACCAAACAAAATGGAAATAAATTCGAAATTCTATGATTCGAAATTGCTTTAGATTGAACATACCAATATTTTAAAGTAGTAACATGGCTCATCCACATTTTAACTTTGAAATATGAGAATGTTTGACTTAAACGAGGTCGAGTTATCGAAATTCAACTTATGAAATACTGAACGATCGATTTAAGCTAGTTTAAGTATTGAGTTTCGACTGTATTGGAATTTTTCCATTTCTTCATAGATTCTTCATATTTGCGTATTAAATTATTCATGCCCTGAAGAAAATAGTAATTTATACAGTCATGAAAACATCGTAAGAAATATTTTCTATATCCAGCAGGCTTAAAGTAAAAGCTTAAGGCACATTCTGCTTTACTTTCAACCTGCTGTAAGTGGTCATGTGTTTGCTTGAAGAAAGATTGTTTCTGACAGCCTCCTAGTAGTATGTATGGCAGTAGCGATTGGTAACCAAAGGTGTGATGCAGCTTACTGTGCGACGGCAGTAAAACCGCTCTATTACGACCACTAAATTGTGTTAATTATTGGACATTCATGACAGGTGGCTGCTTAAAGTAAGGTGACAGAAAAACAGAAAGCTCCATCCGGAGTTTTCTGTTTTACTGTCATCTTGCTTTAACCCTTTCCCCAATAGAAGCGCCTTTTAGCGAATATGATTTATTCCTCCGCTGAAGAAAATAGTTCCAATTTAATCAGTCATGAATATATATTAAAGGGAATATTTTCTATATTCTAGCACATGATAGCTTAAAGCAGGCTGAAAGTTAAGCAGAATGCGCCTTAAGGCGCATTCTGCTTTACTTTCAACCTGCTTTAAGTAGTCACCTATCTTCAATACTATAAATAGGTATCAGGTAAAGGGTTAAGCTGTCACCTGTCTTTCATACAAATTATTTACCTTTATTTTAGTGGTTGTAATAGAGAGGTTTAACTGTTAGAAATGTCCTGTAGTCACACACAATAGAGATGGTACAGACATGAAGCAGAACATGTTGTTTAAGTGTTCATTTACTCCCTCTATATGGACTACAACAGTAAAGTTTGTAATGAGTTACCATTCAATAAACCGTTTACTCCATGAATAGACATTTGTTCCTCCATTGAAGGAAGTAGTTTCACTTTAAAGTCGTGAATATGTACAATAAGAAATATTGTCTATATCCTAGCAGAAAGTAGCCAAACCTTTTGTCCCATTATTATGCCTTTTTACACCTTAATTTATTCCTCCACTGAAGAGAATGGTTCGTCTTTATGTGACCATATAGTCATGAATCATTACCTAAGAAATATTTTATCCTGTGACTTAAAGCAGGCTAAAAGTAAAGCAGGATGTGCTTTACTATCAACCTGCTTTAAGTGGTCACCTGTTTTCAAAACTAGTCATAGGCTATGGGGTAATGGGTTAAAGTAGGCTGAAATTTAGCAGAATGGGCCTTGAGGGCAGTTGAAGCTAGGGGTGTTGTTATTCTGCGGTGTGGGCTGAATAATATTGCAACGCGGTTCAGAGTCAGAAAAAACTATTTTCTTTGCCTTATTTAAAACCGGTAAAAGAATGGACAAACTTACCTTTTGTTTCACCGAATTGTTTTCGACACCGCGCGTAGACACAGTCTGGTGTTTTATCCATATCCCTAGCCGGTGTAACAGTAAATATTTCGTTTCTGTTTAATCTCGCTCAACGAGACGCTCTTATTAAGAAACAAGCAGCAAATCAAGGGTCTGGTTGAACAATATGAATAATTATAGTAAACACGATGGCAGATGCTTGTTCCGTACTTGCACAATATATTGCGATCGGTTTCTTCGTATTGCGATATATTGCGATGCGGGTTTCAGCGTATTGTTACACCCTAGTTGAAGCACATTCTTCTTTAATTTTAATTTGCTTTAAGTGTCTTCAAAACCAAAATCAGGCTTATGAGACAAGTCCATAGACGGGGCTGCCTGGTTTCAGTAAAGATTAAGAAACAGAAAATTGTAGAGACATATGACGGTGGAATACAGAACAAAGGAAATGTAGAAAACCACACATTGCAATTTATTTTGTATTTAGCTGCAATGTGTCATGAATAATGCTTAATTCATTACCCCATAGCCTGTTTCTAGTTTCAAAGACAGGTGACCACTTAAAGCAGGTTGAAAGTAACCTGCTTTAAGCTACTATTTGCTAAGATATACATGTAGAAACTATTTCTTATGGAGTATATTCATGCCTGTATTAAATTGAACTATTTTCTTGAGTAGAGGAATAAATTAACCCTTAGCCCGCCAAATAAATTGTCGTCTGCAATATTTCTCGTCTGCTTCAAGTTTCAAAGTTGCTCAAAATTGCTGAAAATGTTGTCCGAGTGTCGAACAGCTTGGATCTGGATGAGACGCCGAGTTACTCGGCGTCTCATCCGGATCCAAGCTGTTTGCATATGGAGCTATAGTCGTGCGTGGCAGGCTAAGGGTTAACTGTGTAAAATACATATTTATGGGGTAATGGGTTAACAGTGCTCCAGAAAAGACTTGAGTAAACTGAACACTGGAACATATTCAAGACTTGAGTAAACTGAACACTGGAACATATTCTGTATTATGTCTTTACCAAGTTCTATTTGTGACCACTCACTATGAGCATCTCTTCTAGACAATGGTAATGAATAGTCGCATTTAAAAGTTGGTTGAAAGTAAAGCAGAATGTGCCTTAGGTGTACAGTAAAACCTGGTATAAGCGGTCACCTGGCTTTAACGGCCAGTTCGATCTCCCCCCGATTGAATTCATTCTATATTGCCCCTTGACTAAGCGGTCACCTGTATAACGCAGCCAGCGGCCAGAAAAATTCATCCCAAACACTGTTTCCACACTGTATTAAACGGCCAAGTGGCCGCCCGCTGAAGTGTGATATGCCTGAATACCTGTGTCATTCAACAAATCCATGCGTCGATCCGTCTGTAACCTCAACTTGTCAAATTACGTGCTCGGCTGGGCGTGTTATTATCAACAAGTTTGTCTGGGAGATTAGCGATTACGTAATCAACATTTTCCATATCAAACCCACTGTAATGAACGGTCAGGCAACTTGAATACACGTGTTATGATTTCTGTCGAACGTGTCACTCTTAATAACCGCCTAAACAACACAGCATATGCTACTGGTATCAAACTCTTTAATTAATCGTCAATTACACGGCCCGCGTCGTTCTTATGTGTAATGTACATCACTAAAATTAGATTTAGTGACTTCGGAGAAAATCTCGCGTTATTATGCAAATGAATACTATCCACCAATCAAAACTTGCGTAATTCGAGGATGCTGGGGTGTTCCCCCAGTGTAAAAATAGCCGGTGTTAAATTTCCCATCCTCCAATTAATTTCCTTGACAACAATCAGAACTGAACAAAATGGTCGACTGATTTTTTACTTTTAATCTCTAATGCTGACTTGAAAGTATGTTTGACAACATTTGTAAAGTTTAACTGAGCTCCGGAAAATCCGTAGACACGCGCACATGGATTCTGCCTCCGTGGCACAGAAAAATACGTGTACAAACGTAAGTGTAATGAAACAACATATAGATTCTACTGTATTCCATTTTGAAAATGAACATTATGTTACCAGCACATGTTGATATGGAGATCAGACGCCGAGTAACTGATGCTCGTGTCAATGTTTCTATAATCAAAAAGTGTACTGGTCATACACTTCTGTATGAGTTTGAGGACTTTTAATATGTTGTTGACTTTTTAAATAGGAATGAATAGCGAAACGAAACCGTGACCGTTTTCAAAATAATTTGGTCATTTTTCTTGCCCCTGGATTAAGCGGTCACCTGTCTTAAGCAGCCAATTTGGCTGCTTCCCTTCACTGGCCGCTTAAGACAGGTTTTACTGTATTCTGCTTTACTTACAGTCTGCTGTAAGCTACCATCTGTTAGGATATAGGAAATAACTATTATATTGTACTTTCATTACTGAATAAAGTGGAATTATTTTCTTTTGTGGATTAACTGAAATGCTTAAAGAAGTGTATGAATTAAGTAAAGGGTAAAATTGGCAAAATAACATCGCCTGTTTCTAGTTTTGAAAATATGTGACTACTTAAAGCAGGTTGAAAGTAAAGCAGAATGTGCCATAAGGCACATTCTGCTTTACTTTCAGCCTACTTTAAGCTAGTATCTGCTAGAATATAGAAAATATTTCTTATAATACCAATTCATGACTGTATGAATTGGAATTATTTTCTTTAGTAGAGGAATAAATTAAATGGGCTATAAAGCGCTTACATGGGTGAAAGGGTTAAGAATGGTCACTGAGTCGAGATGACTTAGGACATCACTTCACCAATACCTTTTGACTTTTTTGTCTTTGTGGATTTCTGTAGTCACACCTTGTGTTGCCAAGTCTAGATTTCCAAAGTTCATGCCAAGAAAAATTACTGTTTTTAACTCTGCATGTTGGGTAATTTTTGTCATCTGCTACTGTTCTTAAAATGGAATTTTTAGAAATTCTTCTTTAAACAGTATCAGAGTGTCAAACAGTTTGGATCTTGTTGAGATGCCGCGTTAAGCGGCAGCGGCATCTCATCATGATCCAAACTGTTTGCAAAGGCAATCACTATAGCACATGTATCAGCAGCTAGCAAGCAAAGAGTAAAGCATGAACGCTTAGGCATAAGCTTCGGAAACTTGTAGTCTAACCTGAACAAAATCACAGATGATGCTGGCATTTGAAAATCATTTCATTATTGTTACAAGGGCTCTGTTGACAAGTAGCTTCTGAATCTGATACGGAGAGTATTTCATATAGTAAAGTCCTGACGCCTCAACATTGAGACAATTCTAACAAAATGTCCAGGCCTCATGCATATAAAGCTTTTGAGTTGAGTCTGAGATCATTCTCAAGCTTTTAGTAATTGCTCAGATTTGAGCAGTCAATAGCTTAAGAATTATCTTGGGATCATCTCAAATGATCTATAAGCATAGGCCTGTTGTTATTAAGAATTTGAAATTAGCGAGACTGTTCTCAAGCTTGCGATTGGTCATATTTGAGCATTCTGCTCAAATCTGACCAATCAAAAGCTTGAGAACATCTTAGACTTATTTCAAAGGCTTTATAAGAAAAGCATATTTAAAATATTTGCATTCCTGTGTCTGCACCAAGTTCTTTGTTGTGATCAATCGTAAGAATTATCTTGAAGCGACAATTCTAATACGTGATCATAAATGAGGACTTTGTTGAGATATAATTATAGAAGAAACCGTTAAGAAAGATCATTTTCCAACTTCTGTTTGAAGCACCTGTAGTGGTGCCATAAGGCTTTAGGGGAAATAAAATTAAGAAAAATGTTTTGGTAACTTGTTTCCTTTTGTGACTTAACCCATTCCACCATAGCCATGTGTGCAACTCATCTTTATCCAACTGTTTACGGCAGGTCACTGCTTAAAGCAAGATGAAAGTAAAGCAGAAAGCTCCTAAAGGAGCGATCTACTTTACTTTCACCTTGCTGTAAACTGTCATCTATATTCAACATGAGTTAATATTCATTTGTGGTGCTTCTATGGAAATGTAGATAGAGATGCTCAAAAGGGCAATGGACGAAAGGGTTTATAGTTTTCTTTTGCCTAGCCAGTTGCGTATGAAGTTTTTTAGTTGGCTTTGTCTTAATGGCTTGTTCTGACCCAAAAGGCATTCTTTCCCAAGTCTGAAATCTTAGTATGTAAAGATAACAATCTAAAGCTACTTACATTTGGCAACATTTGGGTGTGTAATTGCAAGCAAAAAGTATTGAAGTGAATATTCAAATGCCATCATCCTTTTCATTGTCATTGCAAACCAACCATTGCTGTGAGTAAGGGAAACTAATGAATACGTCCTTGAATCTTTTTTTGCAGATTTTTCAGGGCATGCCATTTGGACAGATCCCAACAAAGTGCTCAACTGGCCGTCACTATCTGTGATTTTGATACAAGTTTTAAATTAACTGTTATGATTATGTAAAGGAATTTAAACTTTCAAACTCTCGTATACTCAAGGTTGAAAGCAAATGCTATTGTTATGATGGAAAGTCTTGTTATATCGAAGGCTCCTGGTGTGCTGTTGTCCTTTAGTTTGAAAGATTTGAAATCCTTTACGTAATGATAGATTTTAAATGTTTTCCATATTTACTTTCACAGCTTACCAGGGCTCTCATTTGACCAATGTTTTAGGAGGTTTAAAAAGTACTTTTCAATGTTGAAAGGTTTAAGAGCTGTGACTGCAAAGATTTGATTGAAATTCAATTCATCTTTTGCAAAGAAATAATTCTTATATGATACAGACTGGGCAAAGCATACTGTAATGGCCATAAAATCTCCGAACATTGTAACTAACACATTCAACCTTAGTGACGACTATACTCATTATAAACAGTGTACCTGTGAAGAATACACCTGTCACATACAAACTGTGTAGACCCAGATCAGTAAAAGAGCCCTCTGATTTGGGTCTGCACTGTTTGTTATTTTGCAAAATATGGCAGAAACGACCCTGGATTGTCAAAAATCGACTCGGGGATAATTGGAAATTGTAATTTTCCATTAAAAGTTTCAGGGCTGAATGTGTTTAGCTGTCAGCATGTAAAGATTGGAAGACGTTGTGCCAGAGGACTTTGGGCATGCTCAATCTAAGAGATTCAAATTTTAAACAAAGGTGTAACTTATTGAGACCAAAAAGAAACAAACAATTTACACGCTTTGCTGTGGATTTTGGAGTCAAATGAGAGCCCTTCTTGTTTTGTAACTCTGTTGATTCTGCTTTGGAACAAGGGTTTACAGTGTTTGCCCATAGATAATGAGAGAGTTTGTGAGGAAACAAGATTATTATTATTATTATTATATACCATATTTATATAGCACTTTTTTCATATATCAGCTATATGTCATTGTGTTCAAAGCTGCAGTAAAACTGCTTTTATCACCATTTGTGTGAAGGCAAATGGCTGCTTAAGGCAAGATACAAAAAGCAAAGCAAAATTTTAAAACAGATTTTTGCTTTACTATTTGCCTGCTAAAGGCTGCCTCATGTTGTTCAAAGTCATCTTGTCTTGCATTAACCCTTCTCCCCCAACTATTCTTATATCAAACTCTGCCCACTTTGAATATTTATAATCTGTAGTATCAGCATATAGAATAATAAGGAAAATATTCTCCAGAAAATATTACAGACCCATGTTGGACAGATCCCTCCTTTAGGAGCTGTCTGATTTGGGCCTACACTGCTTTCAAAACATGTTGATATAGGCCATTAGCAGCAGAAGGGTTAAGTAACAAGTGAATTTTATAGTCTTCAGCTTCTAACTTCCTGAGACATTTTCAAGTAGAAGTGTTTGTGTTACATTAAAGTAGTTCATTTTGAAAAAAGGTAGTAAACTATATATGCCAAAATTTAAATCAACTGGTCTTAATGTATGGGCAACACTGAGTATTATATGCTTTGTTGTTTCATGATTATTCAATAACAGTTTATAATTGTGTTAATTAACTTCAAGGAAATCACATTTGAATACTTTGTCACATTTTGTTTCTTGAATAATATTATTTTTCAGGCTTGTTAACACTAATTCACATGCAAGTTGGGGAAAACAAAATTTTCTTCCAGTTTCTTAGCATTTTCTTCTTCTTTATTATCAAATAAAGTTGCTTTAACCCATACAGCTGTAGCAACGAGTATAGTTTCCATTTACAGTGTACCTGTAAAGAGTATATTTGTCCTGTGCAAACATTGTAGAATCAGGTTAGAGGGATCCTAAAAGACCAGAAGAATCTATTGATAAAGGTGTAGGGCATTTCCAGGGTTCCTCTATATCCGCTTTCCTCACTCTTGGGCATCCAATTAACGCAAAGTCTGTCAAATTGGATGTTATTTTAAAATAAAACAGTCCTGTACTGTCATAAAAAACTAGACTTAATTGGAAATGGGAATTGTTCATTAAAGTTTCAGGGGTGTAGATGCTTATGTAATAGAATAGGTAAAGGTGCTTATGCAGAGGAAATTGAAAACCCTCCCCACATACCTTATCAAGCAGACTTCATTTCATGTCCGGTAAATTTATGGGAAACAAATCAATTTTATGTACTCAGTTAACTTGTGTTAATATTGCACTCAAAAGAAGGTGAAATTTTGTAATCGTACAGTAAATGTGACAGCTGAAAACAGAACAAAAATATGGCAGAAAATTCTTTCGAGGAGCTTAATATATTTTTAGCGTGTCTGTTTCAAAGAAACAATCAGGCTTCTGTGTTGTTGTTGTAGTTTTACTTTAGTCATTCAAAATTCTACTGTTGGCCATAACTTTGGAACTACATGTGATACACTTTATATTTGGTATGTGTTCTGACCTCAAGAAACTCGTGCTCATTACAACTTGGGTCATGTCCAACAAAGGTCAAGATCATTTAGAGGTAAAATAGGGTGAATTTAACATTGGCTATAATTTTGGAACTACATGTTATAGAGACTTTATATTTTTCATGTGTACTTGACTCAGAAGTTCCTAAACTCAGTACAACTTGGGTCATGTCTTACAAAAGTCAAGGTCATTTTGAGGTCAAATAGGGTTAATTTTAATTTATCCCAATTTTCATTAAAAAAATCCCAATTATTAGAACTTTCTGGGCTGACTTTGTAAAGCAGGTCAAAAGTCACATCAGGAACACCATAAACTAATGTTTTTGTTAAAAAAAATTGACACAATCATTGATTAGTGACATAAATTGATACAATTCGTTTAATTTTTGTTACATGTAAAATTCCCAATATTCAGCTATTTAACGCACAAATTCCCAATTCCAGGGGTATAAGTCGTATTCCTTAATCATTTAAGTTAATGGATGAAAAAGAAGAGTAATACTAAGAAGTCCTAGACTTGTGTCTTTGGTTAGGTTATGGTGAGGCAGGGCTCCAGATAAGAGGAGTATTTCTAAAACTAAAATCTTTATTTCTATAATATAAAACCCTATGGTGTCACTACTCATTAGAATCGTCTCGAAGAGACGATTCTAATGAGTAGTAACACAATAGGATTTGGTGCTGAAATGAGTGAGAAAACATTGGATTTGTTCAGTTTACTCCCTCTTATCTGGAGCCCTGGTGAGGTTTTCAAGGCAGTTGCTGTCTTGCATTACCTGACTTTAACAACAAACCCATTGTGTTTACAGGAGATCTGTGAATAACGAGTATGAAGAATATGTACTCAGTGTTGGCGACTTTGATGAGCGTATTTTCCTGGACAATGATGCTGATGAAGAGATCGGAACTCCAGCGAAGTCACGGGAAGATATGACGGGAGAGTTGTCAGAGAGAATGCAGCAGAGACAAAGACAGAGGAGTGGTCTACAGGAACACTTTGACCAGGTAGGAACACTTGTTACTGCAGGGTACCCAGATAAGAGAGAGTAAATCCAACATTTTCTCCCTTATTTTAACACAAAATCCTATGGTGTTACTACTCATTAGAATTTTCTCTTCGAGACGATTCTAATGAGTAGTGACACCATAGGGTTTAAAGCAGAAATAACGATTTCAGTTTTTAGCTCGCCTGAGAGCTCAGGGTGAGCTTTTGCAATCCTTGAATGTCCGGCATCAACAATTTTAGTGTTTACACTCTAGAGGCCACAATATTAATCCAATCTTTCTCAAACTTGCTCAGATTGTATATTACCATAAGAGTTCGGATGAGTTCGATTATGGTTGAAATCGGACTAATAGGTCAAGAGTTATCTACCTTTGAATTGCTGAAAATGCCAATTTAACATTGTTTACACTCTAGAGGCCACAATATTTATCCAATCTTTCTCAGACTTTCTTACTTTGTATATTACTATAAGAGTAAGAATGAGTTCGATTATGGCTGAAATCGGACCAATAGGTCAACAGTTATCTACCTTTGAATTGCTGAAGATACCATATTTAACAGTGTTTACACTCTAGAGGCTACAATATTTATTCAATCTTTCTCAAACTTGCCCGGATTGTATGTATATTACCATAAGAGTTGGATGAGTTTGATTATGGTTGAAATCTGGCCAAAAGGTTAAGAGTTATCTACCTTTGAATTGCTGAAAATGGCATATTTAACAGTGTTCACACTCTAGAGGCCACAATTTTTACTCAGATTGTATATGACTATAAGAGTTCATATGAGAACGATTATTGTTAAAATCAGGCCAATAGGTTGAGAGTTATCTACCTTTAAATTGCTGAAAATGCCATATTTAAAGGTGTTTACACTCTAGAGGCCACACTTTTTATCCAATCTTTCTCAAACTTGCACAGATTGTATATGACCATAAGAGTTCAAATAAGTGCAATTATGGTTGAAATCAGACCAATAGGTTAAGAGTTATCTGCCCTTGAATTGCTGAAAATGCCATATCTAACAGCGTTTACACTCTTGCAAATACAGTTTTCCATGGATTTTGATTATACTTGCACACAAAGTATATAGCTATAAGTTCTCGAAAGAGTGCAATTATTGTTGAAATCTAATCTTTGTGGCAATAGTAATCTGCCCTTGAAATGCTAGAAAAGGCTTCATTTCAGTATTGTTTAGGCTCTTAAGTTATGGTACCTGCCCTTGATGTACTCTACTATACTAGAATTATGAGGTTGTATTCCAAAATTGTTTACAGCTGTACTACAAATTTGAATGGACTTAGATAAAACGGGTGAAACAGAATGGCAGGGTTTTCCCGGACTCAGGTTTCCTGCATCTGGGACTCAATTCTGTCACCTGGGACTCCAGTTTGTCCAACCCCAGGAGTCCTCGGGACCCTCAAATCTTTGACCACATTTTCCTCCAAACCTACAAATTCTCAGATATGTAGATCCTGATGGAGGTATGCTTCATATACCATCAGAGATTAATCATAAATTTGCACTGTTTACAAAGTTTTTGCAAGTTTTGTGCCAACATTGTAAGGCATATCAGTGGGTTTTTTTCACCACTTTGGTAATGAGTTGGTACCCCTTCAATTGGGAAAAATATGCCCTAAAACAGCGTATAATACGTGATTTTGGGAAAAATTGAGTCGTAAAAGGTTTATTTTGGGAAAAAATCGTGGAGCACTGGCAATACAGTATACATTTGTTTCATAGGTACTGAGGGAACAGTCAAATCATTGACCCGAGGTAGCAGGGAAGACCTTGAGAACTGTTGCCCGAGGCCAACAGTTCTCAAGGTCTTCCCTGCTACCGAGGGACAATGGTTTGACTGTTCCCGAAGTAACTATCAAACAAATGATTTATTACCTGACTCTCTATTTAAGCCAGGCTGAATGAATGGCTAGATCTAGATCTATCTATACAAAATTTGAACAACACGTATTTATAAATTCTAGAGATGATCTTACGTGTATATTTAATCTTAATTCAATTCAATACAACAACTGAATGTGAACATCACTGTTTTGTAAAAAAGATGTCTAACATATTCATATTTTCAATTACGATTGAATTATTATTGTTTCTTATTGACTGAAATTGATTGACACTTTGTCGAAATTACGTCATGTATAATATGACGTCATTATTTTTGTAACGTCAAAATGTGTTTAAAAAAAGGAAGACGTTAGATCTGCAAGCGGTTTGTCGCTTTTATTCGGAGTTACTCTTAATTTTAGGTCTAGAACTATATAGCCTTTTAAGGGGATTATTCGGGAGAAAAAATGACCCGATCAACTCCGCAAAAGGCTAGATCCTTAAACAAAAATCTGTAACATAAAGACGCCTTATTTGGTCTCGCGATGCAGAAAATTTTTGCGCACCATTTTCGCGCATGTAACAGTACTATGTAACAGTCAACTGTTGCCCGCTGGCCTCAGTCTGGTAAATATTTCGGAAAACCGTCAAAAATGCTTAATATTCACTTAAATAGAGAGTCGGGTAATAATAACAAATGAATATTCATTGATGGTGTTAAATCAGGGTTCACACAGGTCTTGAAAGGCGCTTGAATTTATGACTTCCTTGAAAAATCTTGGAAATAACCCCCTTGGAAGATGTTTGAAATTATATAAAAGTTCTTGGTAAACCTCTAATGTTGATGGTTTTGCTGTATATATGGTTTGTTGTCATTTTGTACATTTTGTTAATTCTGAAAACTCAGGAATGTAAAACAACTATAAAAAAAACCCACAAAAAGCCTTACTTAGACAATTTCTTGAAATTGATATAAACTCGGCCAATTTCAACCGCTTTTGTGCATGTCTGCAATATTTGCTTGAGACCTTAATTATGTTACAAAATGTCTTGGGGAAAAATCCTATATTTTATCACCAAATGTTTGTATTAAACACCCCGTCTAATCTCTTCACGATGTTGAAAAGTTGCTCATCTGGCTAAGCTGCCATTCCATGATGAAGAAGCATTACTTAATGCTGAGCTGTTTAACTAACTTTTGTTGTCCATAACTTGATAGGTCTAGATGCTAACCATTGATAACTTCAGGTATCAATGGGATGACGCATCTTCAGCACCTAGTCAGGACATTAAACCTTTACGGAAACAACAACAATGGATTACTTTCTTCTGCATTTATCTGAAGCCCATGTCATAGCATGTAACCCTTTACTCCATAGCCTGTTTCTAGTTTTGAAGTAAGATGAACATTAAAGCAGGTTGAAAGTAAAGCAGAATGTGCCTTAGGGTACATTCTGCTTTACTTTTAGCCTGCTTTAACCCCTTACCTCACAGCCTGTTTGTATATTTTAAGACAGGTGAACATTAAAGCAGGTTGAAAGTAAAGCAGAATGTGCCATTCTGCTTTACTTTTAGCCTGCTTTAACCCATTACCTTATAGGGACATAACCTGTTTGTACATTTTAAGACAGATGACCACTTAAAGCAGGTTGAAAGTAAAGCAGAATGTGCCTTAAGGCACTTTCTGCTTTACTTTCAGCCTTCTTTAAACTATCATCTTTTAGAAAAAAGAAAATATTTCAGATGATACATTACCATACTCATGACTGTTAGTGTATAAAATAAAACTTATCTTCTTCGGTGGAAGAATGAATCAGAAGTCGTAAAAAAGCGTATTTATGGGTTAATGGGTTAAGCTACTGTCTGCTAAGAAACATAATACATATTCACAGAGCTCCAGATAATTTTGTAACCTAATGCTGATTGACCCCCTATTTTTTTTTCTAATGCTGAAATCTGAAATTACAATGCTTGTTTTCACCCTCACTCCAAAATACATACAGGGGTAGGAGTTTGCTGTTTGGGTTAATATTAGACCATAATTATTTTCCACCTTCCAATTCTCAATCTTCGATCTTTTTTACTTACGATTACTTGAAACCACAAAATTGTTCTTTCCAAAGCTGAACAGTTTCATAAGAAAATCTATCCCCTGCGTGTTTCTTCGAAGATATTTCCACCTTGCTGACACTGTCAGTAATTATTTCGACCAATATCACACGCACGACTGATTCAGCTGTTGTTTTCTCATCGTGTTTAAAGAATTTTAATACGCCTGTGGTGTCTGTATCGCTTGATCTTCGTTTACACCTCCCAGGTTTGCTTCTGTTCGCCATTTTTCCACAAATCGCGGAACGCTTGCAATGCATCTAGACGATTAGCATGGTACCCTTATTCCTAGAACATTTAAGGATAAAACTAAAAACAGAAACGGGAACCAGTCGAGGGGTATGCTTGATTTGCGTGAATAAATTTCGAAATAACGGGAATACAGTTCTAAGATTCTAACCGAATAAAACACATTCATATGAATTGTAATGCTGAACGGACATTTGAAATGCGTTTTTTCACCCTTGGATTTTATTTCCAATGCGTTTTCAGTGAAATTTAATGCTGAAAAACGCAAAAACGCACCTTATCTGGAGCTCTGTATTCATGACCATAAATTGGAACTATTTTCTTCAGTGCAGGAATGAATTAAAATGAGTATCTATGGGGAAATGGATTAAGACAGTTTTATGGTGGTTGTTGCTTGATGCAAAATGAAAGTACTTCAGAGAACTCTCATAACATTTTGCATAACTCTAAACCTGCATTTAGATGCCACCTGAATTAAAGACTGCCAGATCATCATTTATGTTAGCAGTTAACTCAAAGTTGACTATAATTGTTAGGTCTACATTGAACTATGCAGGCTAAGGGTGTTATCTGTATGCAGGCTAAGGGTGTTATCTGTATGCAGGCTAAGGGTGTTATCTATATGCAGGCTAAGGGTGTTATCTATATGCAGGCTAAGGGTGTTATCCATATGCAGGCTAAGGGTGTTATCTGTATGCAGGCTAAGGGTGTTATCTGTATGCAGGCTAAGGGTGTTATCTATATGCAGGCTAAGGGTCATATCTGTATGCAGGCTAAGGGTTAAACTGACTTCCTTTGGAAACAGCTTAGATCCAGATAAAAGACAACGTATCAGAATCTAATCTGTTACGATACTTTGATATCTAAAAAAATAAAAAAAATCAATTTTAGAACAGTACCAGAAAACTTAATAAATTGTTGTACTTGAAAAAATTGCAAGCTTTTAAATGAGTGTGACAGTATTGTACCTTTAAACTTGAATTCAGGTCTAGACTTGTCGTAGGATCCGTGTTACACTTCAGTGTACAATGCCCTGAACAAAGAAAATCACTTGAGTAGGTGTACCAGTCGAGTGGTTCAAACTGAAACTACAGTAATGCTCTTCTTCACCAGTAAACTGCTCAAAATGAACAGGGTGCTTTAGATAGGTGCAGGACAAAAGTAATGCAGAAGCTCCTTTAGGAGCTTTCTGCATTACTTATGTCCTGCATTAAGCTGTCAACTGTTGTAAGATTAATAATAACTGTAGTTAGAAAGAGCAAGTATTGTAACCCTGTGTGTGTGCACTATTGCGCTCCATTTAACCCTGACTCTTCCATACTGTAGTCTTTAAAACTGTAAGTCTGTTATATTGCATGAAAAAGCTGATCAGGAAATTGTGTTTAAATGCATGGAAGGGTGTTGTGATCAGTTGTGATGCTGATATAAAGGTGGGCTAATTATCTCACCTGTATCCAGACTGGTTCCACAACGAATGCTATTAAAACCAGCAGTGAGAGTTAAGGGATAATGTGTATTGGGTTTTAATTCCTTAACCTGCCAGGTACGATCAATACCTTAGCTTTGATCTGTTTCCTAGGCTGAATTATCTAGTTTCTGATCAAGATCCAACTGTTTATCTCATAGAATAGTTCTAAATGGAGAGTTTGTGGTGGTCTGTGTCTGATAAGGTTTGATTACACACCAGTTTTTGTAGGCAAGTATTGATTTTTAAACAGGCTTAAGATTAACCCTTTTGCTGCTTAATAGACTATTCCACTATTGAAAAGAGACCAGTTTATGTCGATTTTTAGGAACATTTTTAGAAAATATTTTGGAAAAAGAAGTTTCACAAACAGGGTAGACAATGATCAGAGGGTGTCCTAGGAAGCCCTCTGATCAGGGTCTACCCTGTTTGCAAAATATGCATATATTGGTTAAGTGTATAGTAAGGGTCAACAAGAATCAGCTGATTGCCGAGCAAAGCGGGATAATAAGGCTGTGTATGCTGAAGGTTCAGGAACTGTCAGTGCAGGCAGATACTGTGATAGGGCTTCAAGACTGGGCCAATATAGTGCTGAGAGTTGTAGGGAAAAACTGGTGTAATCTTAAAACACAACTCTTACATCTGTCTGTCCTCCGAGGGAATCAAAAATGGGAGAATTCTATAGCATTGGATGGTGGAGGAATAGATAAACTGGAGAGTTTAGTTGGATCTGAATCCATCAGTAAACAGCTGATTGAGGAATGATTACAGAGTTGTAATGGGGAATGAAATCCAGTGGGACTGGTGATAAGGGAAATGGGAAATATTGACTTGGATGAGGAGGAGGGAGGGAAAGGTGGACATGTATAGACTTGATGTCACACAGACCTTGTAAGTCTTCATTGAACTAAGATATAGGCTTATCTGCCTCGGGTCAAGCTGCCAACATACAGGCTACAAGATACTTATAGGAAAACAGATTAAAATGATGGTGTATACATTGTCTCAAAACTATTTTGAGAATAAATCTGTGTGTTCGTTACCTGTAAGGTGTGTTTGTGAGTCGAGAGACAGCTGGCCATTTCCTCATAGTCCATGTTATCATATTTGTTTTGATCAGACTCGGAGCCTGGCCCCGTCCACCCCACTGACAGGGAGGAGGTACCTGAAAGAAAAAGATCCGACCATAACACCGGTATCGACGGCCACACAGAGTGTTAGCAGGCTTCAGCACTTACTGTCCGGGCTCAAAACAGTACCAAGTGACAACCTCAAGGAAATCCTACTGTGAGTACATTTATTATTTTGAGTATTAACCCATTACGCCCTAAATACACCTTTTTACGCCTATGTTTTATGCTTCCACTATACTAAACAGTTCCATTTTATACAGTGATGACTATGGTGCATATTTAGATATTTTCTATATAGCAGATAGTAGCTTAAAGCAGGCAGAAAGTAAAGCATTCTGCTTTACTTTCAACCTGCTTGAAGTGGTCACCTATTTTCAAGCTATGGGGTAATGGGTTAACCTATTGATCCTTACACAGACTTTGCAATAGTGTATCTCTGAAGGGTACTTTTCTCCTATGCGAACAGTGCAGACCCAGATTAGAGGGCTCCTTCTGCAAGTTTTGTCATTTTGCAATACATTGCGAAAAACAACCCTAAATACTTGAAAATAATCTTGTGGAAACTAGAATTTGAAGTTTTAGGGATCAATGTGTTGTATCACCTTAACTCTTTGAACCCTAGTCACACATATATGCATCATTTGCAAACATTGTACCTGTGAGGAGTACACTTGTCCTACGCAAACAGTGAAGTCCCTGATCAGAGGGGTCCTGCAGGTTTGTCAGTTTGAAATTAATTACAAAAACAACCCTAAATAGTCTAAATTAAACCAGCCTTCATTGCCAACTAGAATTGTCCATTTGAAGTTTCGGGAGGAAAGTGTTGACCCGACTACACTAGCAATTATTTTTCCACTGCACAAACTAGTTCCTCTTTCAAACGTCACTGGCGGACGTAGTCGAGGGGTAAAGCACCCGCTTACAACGTCAGGGGTTGCGAGTTCGATCCCCTGCCGGACCAAGTCCTTCGGATGAGACTTTATAAACTGAGGTCAGATGTATGAGGCACATTCTGCTTTACTTTCAGCCTACTTTAAGCTTCCATCTGCTAGTATATAGCAAATATTTCTTATCCATATTCATCAATTTATAAATTGAAATGATTTTCTACAGTGAAGGAGTAAATTAAAGGCGTAAAAAGCAGTACTTACAGGGTAATGGGTTAAAGACTGGAAATCTTTTGAATTGTCTCTAATCCTCTGCTCACCTTAATCACGCTGCTAGTAAAACCTAAGAATAATGAGAGGCTTTCATGCAAACTTCATAAAAATGGTGTCTGGGGGAAAAAAAACAATTTTGTGACATCTTGTGCAAAAAGTCCTCAAATTTTTGGCAACAAATTCATATAATTTGTCTCCTGCAGATCAGGGCTTGCATTATTTAATGTTTGATTGCACACCCTATGATACACAGTCAGACTTGTGTTAACCCATTACCCCATAAATATGCCTTTTTAAGGCTTTAATTCATTCCCCAACAGAAGTAAATAGTTCAAATTTATAGTCACAAATTTATATCTGATGGTATATTTGCTAGGCCTATATTCTAGCTGGTGGTAGCTTAAAGCAGGCTTTACTTAAAGCTTTACTTTCAACCTGCTTTAAGTTGACACCTATCTTTCAAAACTGTAAACCAGGCTATGGGGTAATGGGTTTAACAACCATTCATCAAAGAAAAGTTGAATCTCGACTGCAAACAGGTGATTGCTATAGTGCTTGACTAAAGTAAAGCAGAAAGCTCCTATAGTACAAATTCATTCCATCAAGTTGTTGCTGCAAATTACACATGTGGTTGTTTTCACTGGCAAATTAAACCATCTGTTTTAACCCATTACCCAATAAAGATGCCTATTTTACACCTTTGATTTATTTTTTCACTGTTGAAAATAGTTCCACTTCATGCAATCATGAAAGAAAATTTATCATTAGAAATATTTGCTATATATTCTAGAAGATTGTAGTTTAAAGCAGGCTGAATGTAAAGCAGAATGCACCTTAATGCTTTTAGTAGTATACTGTCTTCAAAACATAAACCCGACTATGGGGGTAACCGTAATTGGTTAATCCTTTCTGACAAGATAGTGTCTGCTAAAAAGTGTTGTCTGCAATTTTATGCAAAATTAAAGTTTTTAAAGCACTTCAATGAATCGTTGCTTAATACAAAAACACTTTATATGGGATGTGTCCCTTGATATTCTACACACAGTTTCCTTAACCCTTTACCTGCTAGCCTGTTTCTAGTGTTGAAGACAGGTGACCACTTAAAGCAGGTTGAAAGGAAAGCAGAATGTGCCTTAAGGCACATTCTGCTTTACTTTCAGCCTGTTTTAAGCTTACAACTGCTAGTATATAGAAAATACTTCTTATGGTACATGTTCATGACTGTATAAATTGGAACTATTTTCTTCATTGGAGGAATAAATTGAATGTGCTAAAAGGCGCTTCTGTGGGGGAAAGGGTTAAGTTTTTATAATGATAGGTCGTTGAACTGGGACATGGTCACATAGTTTAATTGTAACATGGGTAAAATCTGCTTTGCAAGCTTGTTTTCCAATTTATGCAAATATTACACGGTCATGCTAATGGTTTCAACATTATTTCACTGTTTGTTTTGACTGTTCTTGGCCAAGGTAATGATTTCCTATCAGACCTTTGTGCTGCTCAAACTATTAACCATCGCCTCCACATAAGCGCCATATGATGTTTTTACCCTGTTAACCCATAACCCCATAGCCTGTTTCTAGTTTTGAAAATAGGTTACCACTTAAAGCAGGTTGGAAGTAAAGCAGAATGCGCCTTAGGGCGCATTCTGCTTTACTGCCAGCCTGCTTTAAGGGTGTATCAATGTCATGAGCCATTTTTTTCAAAGTATTAAACTTTTTTTCTATCATTGTTATTTTGGAAGAGCTATTTATGATGAATGAAAAAATGAAAAAAAAAATATATGGTGGTGTCCTTTTTTTTGAGCTACAACGATTTGAAAAAGGTATGTCAAATTTGGATTTTTTTCTTCAAATTTTACCCATTCAGAGTACAAGCTTCAGTAAAATCTATTTCAAAACAAAACAAAAATGTTAATTTGGGGTTTCTTTATTTATTTCATGTCTATGGTGGTATGTTCACATATATAAACCAACTTTAGACAAAGCAGGCACCAGGTTTGAACAATATGGATCCTTGAATATCAATAATATGCTTTATATAGGGCATGGTTTTATTAGATTTTTTATTTTATGAAAAAAAGTAAAAAAGTTTGAAAATGAAATAGTTCTAGTATTAAACTTTTTCTTATATTCTACCAGATGAAAGCCCATACTAAGGCAGTTCAAAATATGAAAAGAAATTGAAAGGTCAGTGTTGAAAATTTTGAGTTATTAAAGTAAAAAGAGTTCTCGCCCCTTACAAAATTTACAAAAAAGTACCATATCGATGATATTTAGAGCTTTATAAATTTCACATTTGGTGCCTTTTTTTTCTTAAATTAGTTTTTGTATGAAGAAATACTACCATAGATAGGAAATAAATAACACAAAACCAAATTATCATATTTGTTTTCATTTAAAATGGGTTTTATTGAAGCGGGCTGTTTGAAAAGGACAAAATAAGAGGAAGTGGGTGGGGTAAATTTTACATGGCCGTAGAGCCAACTGTTGTTCACCAAAATGTACACTTTTTCTATTTTTTCATTCATCTTAAATAGCTCTTCAATACAAAACCATCATAGAGTGTTTTCATATACTTTGAAAAGTTCCCAAATTCATGACATTGATACACCCTTAAGCTACCATCTGCTAAAATGTAAAAAATAGTTGTTATTATTCATAATCATAATTGTATAAATTGGAAATATTTTGCTGAGAAGAGAAATAAATGAAAGGCGTAAAAAGGCGTATTTATGGGGTAATTGGTTATAAATGCACATCAATGATTATTCACCGACAGTCTTCAATACCGATGGCAGCTTAACCCATTACCCCATAAATACACCTTTTTACGTCTCTAAGTTATTGCTCCACAGAAGAAATACTTCCATTTTATACAATTATGAATATTTATCATAAGAAATATTTTCTATTTCCCAGCAGATGGTAACTTAAAGAAGGCTGAAAATAAAGCAGAATGCGCCTTATGGCGCATTCTGCTTTACTTTCAACCTGCTTTAAGTAGTCACCTATTTTCCAAAACTAGAAACAGGTTATAGAGTAAAGGGTTAAAGCAAGGTGAAAGTAAAGTAAAAAGCTTGTAGAGCTTTCTGTGGAAAAAAAGAAAGGCGCTCTTAAGTAGTACCTACCCTTAAGGCGCTTTCCGCTTTTCTTTCGACCTGCTTTTTGTGGTCACCTGTCTTCAAAACTAGAAACAGGCTATGGTTCAATGGATTATTTTGATAGGGTCTTGGCCTAGATTCACCTGTATTGTGCTTAACATTTTTGGGAAAAATGGCAGGCAACACATTTCAAGCAGATCATGATGACAGTACTGCAGCAAGAGTGTAACCCTTTACCCAATAGCCTGTATGAACACAGGGGACCACTTAAAGCAGCTTGAATATAAAAGCAGAATGCACCTTAAGGCACAGTCTCTTTTACTGTCAGCCTGCTTTAAGTTTCCGCCTTCTAGGCTATTGAAAATACAATAATACATATATTTCTTACGTGCAAATTCATGACTGTAAAGTGGTACTATTTTTGTCAAAATAACAGAAAACTTTTGAGCTATATATATATATATATACAATGTATCAGCATTATCCTGCATTATGTAATCAGCTGTCTTTAGCGATTGGATTTATACCGGTGTTCTAAAGTCAGCTAGCAAGTAGAAGTCTTCTAGTCAGAGTCTGCATTGTTTCCTAAAATTACATGTGTGCAATGACAATTTGCTGTTTAAAATTTAATCTTCTGTAGTGAAATGACGAGAGATGTGTAAAACAAGTAGATAAAACCATTAAGATTTAACCCATTATTGCATAAATGTATCTCTTTATGAGTAACTATTTCTACACTAAAGAAAGTAGTCCACAGCTAGGAAGTCTTGAACATAAAATACAGGGGTCATTTCAAATATCTTTCCAGATGATGGCTTAAAGTAGGTTCAAAGAGCATTCTATTTTACTTTTAACCTGCTTTAAGTGATCACCTGTCCTCAAAATTAGACACAAGCAATGGGTTAATAATAATGGATCTTGATAAGGGTAAAAGTGTGTTTGTGTAATGGGCTAGAGAGAGGGAACAAAGCTGGATGAGAGCCAACTGGTACAATGAAGGTTTTGATGACTCCTCTCAACTTGTCGCTTGTCTTGCTGTTAACCCTTTCCCCTTGTACAAATGTCCTAATACAGGGCTCCAGATAAGAGGGAGTAATCTGAACAAATCGAACATATTCTCACTTATACAGCACCAAATCCTATGGTATTCCTACTCATTAGAATCATCTCTTTGAGACAGTTCTAATGAGTAGTGACACCATAGGGATTAAAGCAAAAATAAAGGTTTTAGTTTTTGAAATACTCCCCTTATCTGGAGCCCTGCTAATACACAGGTCTACCCTGTCATGATATATAAAACGTAGGAAAATACTTGTACATTATGGAAGGTGACTGTTTAAAGCAGGCTGAAAGTAAAGCAGAAATCTGCATATGGGAAAATTCTACTTTACTTTCTGCTTTAAGCAGCCATCTGTTTTCAACACTGAAAATTAAACTATGAAGGGGAAAGGTTAAACCCTTTTTATGCTGATTTTTCCCCATATGTAAAAATTTAATTTTGAAGGAAGACTGAATTTATTGAAAAATAAATAAAATGAAAATCAACCTTTGCAGGACCTATTCAGAGGGCTCCTTATGGAGCCCTCTTGCAGGGTCTACACTGTTTGCAAAATAATACAGATACAGGTGTCCAGCATAGAAATGGTAATTTTGAAGAAAAAACTTGTACTGAAAAGATATTTGAATGTGTTAACCCTTTGAACTGCTAGTTTGTCTTAACTTTAAGATTAGGTACCTGTCTGTCCACAACTTTTTTAACCTTGGCCATAAGTTTGGAATTATATGATAGAGTTGTCATATTTAGCCTGTGTACTTGAGTCATGGTAGACAAAGGTCAAGGTCATTTAGAGTTCATGGTCATCTTTATTGTAAAGTAAATGTCAACAATATTCTTATGTTTTCCCACAATGAATGACACATGAGTAATAATGCTATTCAGGATGACATTATTGATTCTTATGACTTCCATGCTGTCATTCCTGTAATTCATTGCAATAGTTTCTTGGAATGTTTGTTAACTTGTCTACAGTCATTCTTGTACTAATTGAAATAAGGTGAACAGCTTTAAAAACAGGTCACTGCTTAAATTTCATGATCAAATTTGTCGAGATTTTTTTTAATCACTTCACAGCTATAGTGTTGTCTGCTTCAATATTGTTGTCTGCAATATTGTTTCAAAGTTAGATTTAAGACAATATGACTGACAAAATTTCCAAACGAGTATCAAACAGGCTTTATTGTGCCCTTGAGAGTGAACGGGTCAATGCAAGACATATGATATAGAAAGCTTTCTGTTTCTTTAACCTTGCATTAAGCCTTTGAACCCTAGTCCCGCATATAGGCGTCCTTTTTAAACAGTATACATGTGCATAGTACACTTGTCCTGTGCAAACAGTGAAGACCCAGATCAGAGGGCTCCTTAAGGAGCCCTCTGATCTGGGTTTTCACTGTTTGTCATAATGCTAAACATTGAAAAAAACTACCCTTAAAAGTCAGAAATGGACTAGACTAAAATGGAATCTGGGATCGTCCATTTAAAGTTTCAGGGAGGAAAGAGTTAAGCAACCATCTGCATGCTATCTAAGGTAACAACAGGTCTTCTATAGAGTAGTTGCTTACATTAAGACTGTGTGAAGTTTCATTTACCTTTATGGCAGTCTCATAGATGTTACTGTTCTATTTCAGGGAGCTGGGTGGCCAAACTCTAATGGACACAATCACACAAAGAATTAAGGACATGGGTGAAATCTTCTGTAACAACTATGTACAGGTGAGGAGCATTTACATGTACAGCTTCTTGTTTTAAGTATTTCATGCAGGTAGTAGCCCATTTCCCCCCCATAAAAATGCCCCTTTACACATAATTGATTCATCCAGTTCCATTTTTAGCTCACCTGAGCCAAAGGCTCAAGGTGAGCTATTGGGATGGCCCTGTGTCCGTCGTCGTGCGTCGTCAGTCGTCTTTAACAATTGCTTTAAATGACATCTCCTCCTATACCGCTTGACAGATTTGAACCAAACTTTACAGGAATGTTCCTTGGGTCAAGCTCTTTCAAATTTGTTCAAAGAATTAAAAACATTGTAGGACTCGAAAAAATAAGGAAATCTTAAAAAATCTTCTTGTCTAAAACCACAAGGGCCAGAGCTTAGATATTTGACACATAGCATCATTTACAGGTCCTCTATCAAGTTTGTTCAAATTATGCCCCTGGGGTCAAAATTGACCCCGCCCCGGGGGTCACAGTTTTACATAGAGTTATATAGTGAAATTTTCAAACGTCTTCTCCTATGAAACTAATATGGCCAGAGCTTTGATATTTGGCATGGTGACACTTCTATATGTCCTATACCAATATTGTTCAAACGGTTCTGGTTGGTTGCATATCTAGGTCACAGGAGCTAAAAATAGATTTTTATCAATGAAATCTTAAAAAATCTTCTTGTCAAAAACTACAAGGGCCAGAGCTTAGATATCTATCAAGTTTGTTCAAATTATGCCCCTAGGGTCAAAATTGGCCCGGTCCTGGGGGTCACAGTTTTACATAAGAGTTATATTGAGAAAATTTCAAGCGTCTTCTTCTCTGACACTTATATGGCCAGAGCTTTGATATTCGGTATGGTCACACTTCTGAATTTCTTTTACGTATTTTGTTCAAATGGTTCCGGTCTGTTGCATATCTAGGTCACAGGGGCTAAAAAAAATTTTTTCTGTAAAATCTTAAAAAATCGTCTTGTCAAAAACTACAAGGGCCAGAGCTTAGATATTTGGCACATAGTGTCATCTACAGGTCTTCTATCAAGTTTGTTCAAATTATACCCCTAGGGTCAAAATTGGCCCCGCCCTGGGGGTCACAGTTTTACATAGAGTTATATAGTGAACTTTTCAAACGTCTTCTTCTCTGAAACTAATATGGCCAGAGCTTTGATATTCCGCATGTTGACACTCTTCTAGATGTCTTTTACCTATTTTGTTCAAATGATTCCAGTCTGTTGCATATGTAGGTCACAGGAGCTAAAAGTAGATTTTTTCAATGGCAGTCTTCCCGAAACCTGCCAGTCCATCAGTCTTGTCTGCAAAAATTGTGTCGGACTGGCAAATATTTAAACTTGCCGGTCAGAATGACTGGCAGTTATTTTCAATTTTTGCAAAGAATTGCATTGTAAGTCCTTTTCGGACCTGTAAAATTTGTGTCTGACTGGCATATTTTTCAAATTCGGACTGGCACCAATTTTCAACTTTCGGGAAGTCTGAATGGAAAATTAAAAAAATCTTCTTGTCTAAAACCCCAGTACCCTGATCTTAGATATTTGGCACATAACATCATCTACAGGTCCTCTATCAAGATTGTTCAAATTTAATAATGCCCCTCGGGTAAAAAATGACACCTCCTGGACATAAATCATTATCTCCATTTTGTCAGCTATTCTCAGGTGAGCGAAATATGCCCCATGGGGCTCTTGTATACATGAATATGCACTTTAGAAATATTTTCCTTATTCTAGCTGATTATTAAGTTTCAAGCAGACTGAAACTTATGCAGAAATAAGTCTTTACCAATATGATACAGCAGGCCAACTATGGGATATTGATCATATTGTATTAAGATGATAGTTTAATGCATGACAAAAGTAATGCAGAAAGCTCCTTCAGGAGCTTTCTGCATTATTTGTGACCTGCATTAAGGAGTAGTCTTATATTCTTGTTAGCTCACCTGAGCACAAAGTGCTCAAGGTGAGCTTTTGTGGTCGGTCTTTGTCTTTGTCTTTCGTCGTGCGTTGTGCATCAACAATTTCTTCAAACATCTTCTTCTCCAAAACCACTGGCTGGATTGCAACCAAACTTCACAGGAATGTTCCTTGGGTCAAGCTCTTTCAAAGTTGTTCAAAGAATTTGAACAATGCAGAACTCTGGTTGCCATGGCAACCAAAGTGAAAACATGAGGAAATCTTAAAAATTCTCCTTGTCAAAAACCAAAAGGGCCAGAGCTTAGATATTTGGCACATAGCATCATCTACAGGTCCTCTATCAAAGTTGTTCAAATTTTGCCCCTGGGGTCAAAATTGACCCCGCCCCGGGGGTCACCGTTTTACATAGAGTTAAATAGTGAAAAGTTCAAACATCTTTTTCTCTGAAACCAATATGACCAGAGCTTTGATATTTGGCATGGTATAACTTCTAGAGGTATTTGACATATTGTTGAATTGGTTCCGGTCTGTTGTATATCTAGGTCACAAGAGCTAAAAATAGATTTTTTCAATGAGAACTTAAAAAATCTTTTTGTCTGAAACCATAGTACACTAAGCTTAGATATTTTGAACATAGCATCGTCTACAGGTCCTCTATCAAATTTGTTCAAATTTTGCCCCTGGGGTCAAAATTGACCCCGCCCCGGGGGTCACCGTTTTACATAGAGTTATATAGTGAAAAGTTCAAACATCTTTTTCTCTGAAACCAATATGACCAGAGCTTTGATATTTGGCATGGTATAACTTCTAGAGGTATTTGACATATTGTTGAATTGGTTCCGGTCTGTTGTATATCTAGGTCACAAGAGCTAAAAATAGATTTTTTCAATGAGAACTTAAAAAATCTTTTTGTCTGAAACCATAGTACACTAAGCTTAGATATTTTGAACATAGCATCGTCTACAGGTCCTCTATCAAAGTTGTTCAAATTTTGTCCCTGGGGTCAAAATTGGCCTCGCCCCGGGGGTCACAGTTTTACAGAGTTATATAGTGAAATGTTCAAACATCTTTTTCTCTGAAACCAATATGACCAGAGCTTTGATATTTGGCATGGTATAACTTCTAGAGGTCCTTCACATATATTGTTGAATTGGTTTCGGTCTGTTGCATATCTGGGTCACAGGAGCTAAAAATAGATTTTTTTTCAAAAAAACCTTCAAAAATCTTCTTGTCTGAAACCATAGTACACTGAGTTTAGATATTTTGCACATAGCATCGTCTACAGGTCCTCTATCAAAATTGTTCAAATTTTACTCCTGGGGGTCACCGTTTTACATAGAGATACATAGTGAAATGTTCAAACATCTTTTACTCAGAAACCAATATGGCTAGAGCTTTGATACTTGGCATGGTGTAACTTCTAGAGGTCCTTCACATATATTGATGAATTGGTTCTGGTCTGTTGCATATCTGGGTCACCGGAGCTAAAAATAGATTTTTCTAATGAAAACTTCAAAAATCTTCTTGTCTGAAACCATAGTACACTGAGTTTAGATATTTTGCACATAACATCATCTACAGGTCCTCTATCAAAGTTGTTCAAATTTTGCCCCGCCCTTGGGGTCACATTTTACAAATCTTCTTTTCTGAAATCAAGTGACCCATCCTAGTGTCGCCGTGGACAGGTGAGCGATCAAGGGCCATTCTGGCCCTCTTGTATAAGAAATATTTCTATATTCTAGCAGATGGTAGCTTAAAGGAGGCTGAAAGTAAAGCAGAATGTGCCTTTAGGCGCATTCTGCTTTACTTTCAACCTGCTTTAAGTGGTCACCTATTTTTAAAACTAGAAAAAGGCTATGGGGTAATGGGTTAAGTGTTGAACATTTCTGTCTGATATTTCAGCCATCAGAGAGCCACCCAGGAAGTCAGCTAGATTTTGCCAAGAGACGATTACAACTAGGAGAAAGCCTTTATTACAAGACCTTAGAAAGTATTCTGTTTGGGGAGAGGAAGAGATCGGGTAACAAGGACCACAAAGCCAACCTGTCCGTGAGTAAACAATAAAACTTGTCATATTTACAATTACCAGCTGCAGAATTTTTATATTCCCATTGGAAATAGGAGGTTTATGGTATAGCGTTGTCTATTTGTCTGTACGCAATAACTAGACTTGTGTCAAATTTTCTTGATATTTGGTAGGATACTTACTTGCTTAACCCTCTACCCCATGGCCTATTTCTAGTTTTGAAGACAGATGACTGCTCAAAGCAGGTTAAAAGGAAAGCAGAATGCGCCATAAGGCGCATTCTGCTTTACTTTCAGCCTGCTTTGAGCGAACAGCTGCTAGATTTAGATAATCAGGGGTGTAAAATTATCTGAATTGTTACTCGCCCTGCTGGGTGATATTGACAATTTGCTCATTAGTTTCTGTTGTAAAGTATCAAAAAATCTGCTCGCCCTGATAAAATGTTACTTGCCATGGCGAGCGGGAGAGTAGAATTTTACACCCCTGAAAATAATTTTAGTAGTGCATATTCAAGACTAGTAAAGTGAAAATGTTTTCTTTAGTAGAGGAATAAATTCAATACATATAAAGGCATATTTATGGGGTATGGGTTAAATCATTTTAATGAGTTGGTAAATTGTTCTAAATGGAGATATACCCTCTGACTGGCGTGTCTTGTGCAGGAGGCACCTTTGCTCCAAATTTACATTTATACTCAATATATTTGAATAGATTTGAAATTCCCATTTATTCTTTGTTTATGACTGAACCCATTAACCTATAGTGATGTTTTTATGCATCATTTACAAACGGTGTACTAGTGAAGAAGTTTGTCCTCGGCAAACAGTAGATCCAGATCATAGGACTGCTACAGTGTCTGCACTGTCAGCCATTTTGCAATATATTGTACAGTTTGCAACAAACAATTCCAAATACATGTAGTCACAAATTGACAGATTTAATTGAAAACTAGAATTGTCCATTTACCCCATTCATTACCTCATAAATACGTCTTTATACACCTTCTATTTATTTTTCCACTGAAGAAAACAGTTCCTAATTATACAGTCTTGAATATATTTTCGACATCCTAGCAGATGGTAGCTTAAACCAGGCTGAAAGTAAAGCAGAATGCACCTTAAGGTGCATTCTGCTTTACTTTCAACTTGCTTTAAGCAATAACCAGTTTTCATAACTAGAAACAGGCTATGGGGTAATGGTTTAAGTTTCATGGGTTGAGTGAAATGATTCAAACATTTGACTGTTGATAAATGAGTGTTTGATGTGTTTAATGGTCCATTTTCAGGGTCTGATTGATCATGAAGTATTCCACAGATCTCTGTTTGCTTGTTGTCTGGAAATCATCATCTTCTCCTACAATTCACAAAGGTAAGTCAGGATTTGTAGATTATCTTTGTCTTGTTTTTCCATCATAGTTAGGGATTTACAGTGCAGAAAACATTATTCTTACCCGTTTATCCCATTATTCCATAACCTGTTTCTAGTTTCAAAGACAGGCTCCCTCTTAAAGCAGATTGAAAGTAAAGCAGAATGCACCATAGGCCTGCTTTAAGCTCTTATTGTACACTTTTATGACTGTATAAAGTAGAACCATTATCTTCTGTGAAGAATAAATTAAAGGCGTATTTATGGGGTAATGGGTTAAACGGAAACTTGATTCAGTAAAATGTGGTAAATTAGTTTTTGAATTTTCTAAAGAATTATTATAATCTGAGTGACAAACAGTTGCCCAGGGTCTGATCTGGCTCAAACTGTTTGCATGGGAAATTACTGTAAACATGTTAAGTGGTAAAGAATAATGTCTACTCTTTTGCAGCTCAGTTACTAGATAAACCAAACTTGCGATACGGATGCATAAAATGTAGGGATGTCAACGAATATCCGAATATTGGAATAGTTCACCGAATATTCGGATAGAAGATCACTATTCGGATCGAGTTTTTTTAAAAAAAAAATTTAAAGAACAAAATTGTTTCGATACTGTTCCGCGTTCATTAATCATTTCCAGTTAAATCGATGTTTTCGCACCCCGGTTAGCGTTAACAGTTTGTTTTTACAACAAGTGTCAATGGTAAGATAATTGCGTGACACCTATAGCACATGTGATTGTCATCATTAACGGTTGGCTTAAGGGGGCGCCGCTAATTGGCTATCTACCCATGCAATTTCAAATAAACAGTACACTATTATCACGGATTATGTAATTTTATATCACTGACAAGAAACAATGATATTTTCATTATCCAATCATTGTATCATACTGCTAGACAGTTTGCTACGGCGTGAAAAGCATTTGCTTATATTTGGTTATTCATACAGAAACTGTCAATCAAGAGCAGTAAAGCACGACATGTATAATTATCAGCTTTACGTTTTGACCAAGCAGAATAGATAGCCAAAAGAAAGTCGCACATTTCTTTGCTTTTAATAATCATTCAAAATCTCTTGAATCTTGATACCCTGATCCATTCCTGTTATGTGAATTGCTGAAAAAGACAAAGAGTGAATTTTACAAAAAGGCCCAGATCATGGCACCGTGACGCTTACTCGCAGGTAAACATGTACTCTGTAACTCGAAACAAAACTGGTTTCATTGCAAAAATGAACGCCAAATAGATCATATCCAGGCATCTTCTGGGTTAGAACTAAATCAAAATTTAAATCGATTCAAGTCTGCTTTGACTGAATGCTTACACTATTATGCCGCGAGAGAAGCTTTACGGGGTATCATCTAAATTACCTCTATAGTATTCAAGCAACTTACGAACATACGATGATTTCTATGGTTTCCAAATCCGAATATCCGAATACTATTCGGATAGAACTTTCGAATATTCGGATAGCGTTTTGGTATTCGTTGACATCCCTAATAAAATGTGATTTGCCACGCAAGACATTTAATTCTGCACAGTTCTTGTTTATGAAGAATTCAACATAATTGATTCATTAGACCGAAATGACAAATTTTGAAAAGTCGTAGTTCTCTAAATGACCTTCTTGTGTCGATGGGCTGTAAAACACCATTCATTTGTTCATTATTACCACTTTATATAGGATGTAAATAAAGTAGAATGCTACTTAAGCTACCACTAGAAAATGTCTTCCATGTTTCATATTCAGGACTTCCTTTCGGGCTAAAGGAGTTAACGTTAACAACATGGGTTCCATGCCAAATGTGTTTTACTACAGAACAAGGTTTGTGTATGCAGGGTGCTTTCAGTAATTTCTATGTTATTGCAGGATGTTTCCATGGATTGTTGAGATCTTTGACCTCAGTCCGTTCCACTTCTACAAGGTTGTCGAGATCATTGTTCGTGAGGAGGAAGGCTTGTCTAGGGACGTTGTAAAACATTTAAATCATGTATGTATATCTAAGACTTAACCCATTACTCCATAGACTGTTTCTAGTTTTGAACACAGGTGACCACTTAAAGCAGGTTGAAAGTAAAGCAGAATGCGCCTTATGGCGCATTCTGCTTTACTTTCAGCCTGCTTTAAGCTACCATCTGCTAACATAAAGAAAGTTATTTTTCATGAAACATATTCATGGCTGTTTAAATTGGAAATATTTTGTTCAATGGAGGAATAAATAAAAGGTGTAAAAAAGCCTTTTGATGGAGTAATAGGATTGTCTACTTGATGTTTTGGGGATGAATTGATTGATTGATTTTATATTGGCAACAGTGGCATAACATGGCAATACAAATGCATACATATATAATTTAATCTATAACAAATAATGCATACACATGAAAATGCACTTGATATGCTCACCAATACCAAGCATTACACTATAAAGGGAAAAGTACCTTTCCATTGTGGTCCCTGATACTAGTGGCAGACCCAGAATGAGTAAGCTAGCTATGTGTAGTCTTCTTAACCCATTACCCCATAAATACGCCTCTACTCATTAATTCCTCTACAAGAGAATAGTTCCAATTTATACTGGTCACAAATACAAATCATAAAAATCATAAATATTTTCAATATCTAGCAGATAATAACTTAAAGGAAGCTAAAAGTAAAGCAGAATGCGCCTTAAAGGCGCATTCTGCTTTACTTTCAACCTGCTTTAAATGGTCACATAAACAGGCTATGGGGTAATGGGTTAAGAACATTGAGATTTAAGCAATTCATTGTACTGAGTACCAATTTGCTTGGTAAATGAAAATTTTATTGTGTTTGTAGATTGAGGAGTGTATTCTTGAGAGCTTGGCCTGGAAGAGTGACTCACCATTGTGGGACCTGATCAAGTTACAGCCCAATGGCATTCCACCCATATCTTTTGAGGTAAAACCAACTCCCAGTCCAGGAGAAATGCATTTTGAAAGATTTATGTTTCCAAATAGTGTAGACCTGGATCAGTGGCTTCTTGAAGTAGCCCTCTTACCAGGGACTGTACTATTTGTCATATAGATATTTTGGGACCCTTATTAGAAAATTGTTAAGTCCATATAAAAATCCGTCATTGCACGGATAAATATCTCTCTTGAAACTTTACAATTCATAAGCATTCTACGGCTTCAGAATGGTACATCTGATAAAGATGACTTATACAGAAACGAATTGATAAAGTATTATGCTATATGGAATTACACGTCTATAATTATTTTTATTTAGATATTCAATAAATAAAATATTATCAATAATGAAATGTGTTTACTGACAGGTGTCCCTTCCTGCACAGTCCGATCAGGCCAAAGATATCAGCAAAGACACCAAGATCAGTCTCCGTAGGATTGTACTGGACAGAAATACTGTAACAACACTTCCAAAAGGTAGGCAAGACACAGACATAAGTACATGTATGGTAAAACCTCTCTCAAGCAACAACCAAAATTAGTTCACTGAGCTCTAGATAAGGGGAGTATTTCAAAAACTAAAATCTTTGTTTTTGCTTTAAACCCTATGGTGTCACTACTCATTTAATGAGTAACACCATAGGATTTGGTGCTGATATGAGTGAGAAAATGCCGGATTTGTTCAATTTACTCCCTCTTATCTGGAGCCCTGTTAACATTGTAAGGGCCCCAGTTAACTCGTTAACCCATGCTACTTCAAATGGACAATTACAGTTTCCAGTTTAGTCTAGTCCATTTTAGACTAGATGTTGTTGAGAATATAGCGAGACATTGTGCAACGTCATTTACTGCCTTTATATGTCAAGACGTTATTGTTTGTAAATCTGACCAATCAAATGCCTGAGAAGGACTTCAGACTCAACTCAAAACATTTTATTAACCTTGGCCCCTGATACTATGTTAAAGTTGCAGCACTTAGTCCTATCTGTTTTACTTGTCACAGATCCACTGTTGTCTCCAACGGGTCCATCAGCAGCTGACCGTTTCAGTTCCCCATCACCGGGCAGTGCCAAGCGACGGTTGTTCAGTGGTCTTGCAGCGGCGGCTGGTGGTGCTACTACTATCACAGTAAGCCAGGGACAGCAGCAGAACACCAGGGAACCCACTACTGTTACTACTGTAACCCCAGTAACTGCCAGTCAAGCTCAGCCAGCTCAGAAGACGGCCCAACATCTAGTGGCCTTCCAGCAGGTCATAACACAAGATGGCAGACAGGTAATACAAACACGCACTCCTTATGAAATACTGTAAAACCTCTATTATGACCATTAAATACAGGTAAGTTTTCAGTATTCATTGTAGATGGCTGCTTAAAACAGGTTGAGAGTAAAGCAGAAATCTCCTAGGAGCTTTCTGCTTTACTTTCATCTTTCTTTAAACTGTCACCTGTCTTTGCTATCCAAAGTTAGTTGATGATGTGGATGTTTAGAGGGGTTCTACTGTAGTTTTCAAGAAGCTTTAAGCTTTAACAATTGCATTACTGAAGTTTGAAATGGCTCTTTCAGCTTTATTAAACCATTATCCCATAAATACATCTTTTTACGCCACTGAAGAAAAAAGTTCCAATTTATACAGTCATGAATATGTATCATAAGAAATATGTTCTATATCTTAGCAAATTGTAGCTTAAAGCAGGCTAAAAGTAAAATAGAATATGCCTTAACCCTTAGCCTGCCACTCACGACTATAGCTCCATATGCAAACAGCTTGGATCCGGATGAGACGCCGAGTAACTCGGCGTCTCATCCGGATCCAAGCTGTTTGACACTCGGACAACATTTTCAGCAAATTTGAGCAACTTTGAAGCACTTTGAAACTTGAAGCAGACGAGAAATATAGCAGACGACAATTTATTTGGCGGGCTAAGGGTTAATGCATTCATGGTCATCTGTCTCCAAAACTAGAAACTGGCTATGGGGTAATGGATTAGTGATGTTGTCTATGCTGCCAATGTAGGACATGCACAATGTTTAATAACATACAATATGTAATGACATTACAAATGGTGCAGACTGTTCAGAAGGCGTGTGAAGAAGACGACCATTCTTACAGCTGGCAAAAGATCCCCTTTCTCAAGCTCTGTGGCGTACACTTAGGAATAATTTCAACATCTTGGATCATCATGCTGCCAGTGTCCAGTTTTACCATAACTTAGAATTTGTCATCTGTAGCAAGTAACACAAGTAATCTGTAGCTTTAGTACTATTGCTGTGTGTTTTGTAGGTGCTGATACCTGTACAGACCTCTGTGCTCACTCCACCCCAAACTGCAGCAGGCACTGCACCACAGAAGACCGAGGTTGTCATTGCTTCTCTTACCAATCAACCCAAACCACCACCCCTTAAAGGAGGATCTCTAGCTCTCTTCTTTAGAAAGGTCAGTACAGTCAAACCTGTAAGCAATCACTGAATAAAGGAGCCTAATGATCTTGAAGACATGACTGCTTAGTGCAGGACAAAAGTAATGCAGAAAGCTGCATTTATTTTGTCTTGCATTAAGCTCACATATTATAGGATAAGTAGTCGCTTAAAATATTCTTGGCTATGTTTTCTAAACTATTTCGTCTCTAGTAGGAGCTTTTTGCTAAATTTGACAATCTTCTACCATGTCCTGATAAAATTGCTATGGAATACTTACCCTGTATGCTGACAATCACCTGTAAACAAACTACAGTAAACTCCGCTTATAACGATATTCAAGGGACTGTGGAATAAGTATCGTTACATTCGAATATCGTTACAAGCAATCTTGTGTATCTTCAAGACAGTATCCGAATTGTGTGCTATCCGAAACAATGTTTACTACATAAAATTCGGCGCATTTTAAGACTGACGAAATTAAAACTATTCTGACCTGTCATAACATTTAATGGTTGTTATCTTTTTCTTTGTTTCAACTGGCACAAGTAAACTAATTGTGCAGGTTTACACTATTTACAAATGATTTAGGTATTGTCTTTGTAACTGTTCATACATACTGGATAACGAAAGTAAACCGGAAATGAACATGGCTTAATCCAGGCAGGGTTCGTAATTAAGCTCGCATACTCGCAAATTGCGAGTCGAATAAGAATATTGCAAGTGACTTTTCCACAAACTCGCAAACAAATGCGAGTACCGTTTTTCGGACAGCTACACACAATACTACACCTAACAGACTAGGCTAGGTTTATTCCGTAACATTAAGAGTGCCGGAAACGGGCGAGTAGACCAGCGAGTACTTTTCGGAAGCCATTCATCGCTTCTCGGGCGGTTTCAACCTCTTTTTAGCTCACCTGAGCCAAAGGCTCAAGGTGAGCTATTGGGATGGCCCTGTGTCCGTCGTCGTGCGTATGTGCGTCGTCGTTAACAATTGCTTCAAATGACATCTCCTCCTATACCGCTTGACAGAATTCAACCAAACTTTACAGAAATGTTCCTTGGGTCAAGCTCTTTCAAATTTGTTCAAAGAATTAATAACAATGCAGAACTTTGGTTGCCATGGCAACCAAAGTGAAAAAATAAGGAAATCTTAAAATATCTTGTCAAAAACTGGAAGGGCCAGAGCTTATATATTTGGCACATAGCATCATCTACAGGTCCTCTATCAAGTTTGTTCAAATTATGCCCCTGGGGTCAAAATTGGCCCCGCCCCGGGGGTCACAGATTTACATAGAGTTATATAGTGAAATTTTCAAACGTCTTCTTCTCTGAAACTAATGTGGCCAGAGCATTGATATTTGGCATGGTGACACTTCTAGATGTCCTATACGAAAATTGTTCAAATGGTTGTGGTCGGTTGCATAACTAGGTCACAGGAGCTAAAAATAGATTTTTTCCAATGAAAACTTAAAAAATCTTCTTTTCTGAAACTACAAGGGCCAGAGCTTAGATATTTGGCACATACCATCGCCTACAGGTCCTCTATCAAGTTTGTTCAAATTATGGACCTGGGGTCAAAATTGGCCCCGCCCCTGGGGTCACAGTTTTACATAGAGTTATATAGAGAAAATTTCAAACATCTTCTTCTCTGACACTAATATGGCCAGAGTTTGTATATTCGGTATGGTGACACTTTTAAATATACTTTACATAATTTGTTCAAATTGTTCTGGTCGGTTGCATATCTAGGTCAGTCCTGGACCTAAATTATTATCGCCATTTTTTCAGCTATTTTCTCAGGTGAGCGAAATATGCCCCATGGGGCTCTTGTTTGTTGGTAAGAATGACGTAATGACGCACTTTCCCAATTATCATTGGCTTATGAATCACGCACTTCGCTACTTCGGAGTTCTGATGTCTGCAAATATGCGTGTAAACAATTCTAATCACTGACTTGACAACCGAACCAGTTCGTCAAAGACGAGGCCATTTAAAACAGAATGTTTTTTTTAGCTCACCTGAGCACAAAGTGCTCAAGGTGAGCTTTTGTGGTCAGTCAATGTCCGTCGTTGTGCGTTTGTGCGTCGTGCGTCAACAATTTCTTCAAACATCTTCTTCTCCAAAACCACTTGCCTGATTGCAACCAAACTTCACAGGAATGTTCCTTGGGTTAAGCTCTTTTAAAGTTGTTCAAAGAATTTGAAACCATGCAGAACTCTGAAGTATCGTGTGGGCGAGTGAATGGAAACAAAGACCGAGCGTGTAGTGATTATTTTTATTCACCAAATACAAAATATGAATTCATGTAGAAATTTTGTCATCTCAAAGTGATTTGACAAGATAACAAAACTTGGAAACTCTCATGTAACGGTAAGTACGTTCATATTTCGACTGATTACATGGTGCAGTGCACACGCAATTTTGGTTGTTTGAAACCTGTTAGCGATAGTTTTCACAACTTATCGGGCTTGTCTTCGCACCTCTGCACAGGTGAAAATATCGTTACATGTGATCAAACTGGAGACAGGGGACCGAAAAGTGACATCGTTACATCCAGATTATCTAAACAAGCGATATCGTTACACACGGAGTTAGCTACATTGAATTTTATAGAAGGCTGGCAGGGACCGAAGGATCTGTATCGTTACTAGCGATATCGTTACAAGTGGAGTTTACTGTATGTGGGAAAGGGTAAAGTTCTTTCTGTTAAATAAACATAAAAATAATTTGTTAAAATATACATAGGTAAGCAAAAGAAAAAAAGAAAATGAAAAGCAAAAGAATAAAGAAAATGAAAAAGTGTTAGACCAGGGCTCATTTCAGCACCAAATCCTGTGGTGTCACTACTCCGAATCGTTTCGAAGAGACAATCATAATGAGTAGTAATACTACAGGGTTTAATGCAAAAATAAAGATTTTAGTTTTTGAAACACTCTCTTATCTGGAGCTCTGTAAGACTGTTGTTTGGATTTGTGTATTTAGGTGTACCACTTGGCCCATGTGAGATTACGTGAGCTGTGTAACCACCTAGAGATGGAGGATGAAGACTTGTTTAAGATGATGTGGACTTGTGTGGAGCATGTTATAGTCCATCATACAGACCTTCTCAAAGACAGACACCTCGACCAGATAGTCATGTGCTCTATATATGTCATGGCCAAGGTATAATCAAATTGCTCTTCATACAAAATTGACCAGGGGTAAAAAATTCTGAAATTTGTCGCTCGTCCTGCATAAAAGACAATGAAGGCAATCCAAAATTCACTTGCCCTGCACATTAGACTAAGAAGGGAAAAAACATGCAGGACAAGAGGACAAGTAGATTTTTTGACCCCTCGGTTGTATACAGTAAAGCCTCTGTTATGACCACTAAATGATCTTAAATATTAGGTGGTTACGACAGGTGTCTTCTTGAAGCAAGGTGACAGTAAAACAGAAAGCTCCTGAACAGTTATTGTCTGTATTGGCGGAATTTAATTGCACATTAAGCATAAAGGCCAGGTTAGCTCAGTTGGTAGAGCATGGCTTCGGGTACGGTAGATTGCATGCAGGTTTGTTCCCCGGCTGGAACTCACCGAAGTCATAAATATTTTGATATAATAACTCCCTTGTTAATTCTGAAAAAGAAAAGTTTAGTACTACAAAATATGACTGGTCAACCTGGTGTCTGTTTAACCCATTACCCCATAAATACGCATTTTTATGCCTTTACTTTATTCCTTGCTAAAGAAAATAGTTTTGTTTAATACAGTTATGAGTATGTACTTTTTAAAAAAAAATCTATTCCTAGTAGATTGTAACTTAAAGCAGGCTGAAAGTAGTCACCTGTTTTCAAAACTAGAAAGGGCTATGGGGTAATGGGTTAAGGATATAATATCATGACATGTGTGCTATTACTGTGTAGCAACACTATATCTATCTCATGTAGACAGCATCTCCATATATTATACATGTAAATGAGATACTGCTGAAGGGACGATTAACCATCTCTAGTTGCCAACTCTTAAGAAATATTCCGACGGCTTGCTTGAAAGTAAACCAGACTTTGCAACCAAGTATATTGATGATTGTTTTAATTGCAGGTGACCAATCAAGCCCAGTCTTTCCAGAACATCATGAAGTGCTACAGATATCAGCCTCAGGCCCAGAGTCATGTAAGTACAAAGTAGCTTACTTATTGTCATGTCAATACATGGATAATTACAGTCCAACCTCGATAAGCTCTCTTAAATAAAACTTTATTACCTTATCGTCGATTGATTATTGATAATTCAAGTTTGCTAAAATCAAACGTACCTGTATTTCAAACATGGCTGTGTCATACTTGTATAATGATGCAATGATTTTCAGGGTAGAGAGAAATTTGATACAATTGATGTGATGTTTGAGTAAGGGTTTGTTAAAAGGTAATACAGTTACATTTCCTCTCTTTAGTCTTACAGTCAGTTTTTGTGATAGGTTAAAGCTTAATGCAGGAGAAAAGTCGTCTTTACTGAGCCATTCTATGTATTTTATATTGTTGAAGAGATGGAGTAGTGAACTGATTGTGTATGTTGACAGGTATATCGGAGTGTGATGCTTGATAGCAGACAGAGACATACATCTGGTAGCAGTGACAGTAGTAGGGCAGAGGCCAGTGGAAACTCCTCACCAGTCACTGTAGAAGATACAAAAGATAAAAGTAAACCATGTCTCTTACTATGTACTATTTACTGTGTAAAACAAGTTTAATAATAATTGAAAACCGGGATGTTTTCGCAACCTAGATGGAACTCCATTCACGGTTTTATCTGGGACTACATCTGGACCCTTTAACCCATTCTTTATAGCCTGTTCCTTCATTTTGAAGGCAGGTGGTCTGCCTGCTTTAAGCTACCATTTGTTAGAATATAGAAAATATTTATTATGATACATGTACTGACTTATGACTGTATAAAGTGGAGGAATGAATTACAGGTGTAAAAAAGTGTATTTTGGGGGTAATGGGTTGATCCTGATCAGATGCCAAGTAATTTTGCATTTGGCCATGCTCCAAACTGTTTGTCAGTCGCATTAAAATGGACAAATTTGAATTGTTGGGTGTGGCTGTACATAACGATACCTAGTGGAGGAGTTGCATTATGCCACTAGCACTTCAAACAATGACTTGGTACATGTGTATCTCAAGACATTTGCTGTTACAAATCCTGCAACTGATTTTCTCTTTGATAATATAAGGAAATATCTGAATTTATGTAAAAAAGAAAAGGAACACAGACAATGAATACTTAAAACTTAATCTAACATCAATTAATCATTTTGCCTCCACCAAGACCCTATGTTGTGACTACTCAGTAGGATATCTGTAAGGCAATGAATCTAATTAATTGTCACATCATTGAGTCATGTTGAGACAAGGGTTGTAGGACTCGCCTTAACTGGAATTGTTAGTAAAGTGTTTTGTGGTTTCTTGTAGAAGCTGTGTTGATGCGCTCTTCTAGCACTTTACCAGTTCCCCATCCAAACAGTCATCCGCCAACTCCAACACGCATGGTGGGAACTGGCTCCACATTTGAGTTTGGTGAAGAACGAGGAGATTTAATACAGTACTATAATCAGGTAAGTCACTCAGGTCTACAGAAAAGATTGTTACACTGAGTAGCTGTTGTCTTCCAAAGTTCTGTATATTTATAGAATAAGAATGACAAAATGTTTGGATCCAGAATGGGCCCGAAGTTTAGTTGGGACCTGATCTGGATCCAAACTGTTTGCAAAGATCTTCATACAAGTTTTCAGTGTTGAATCGACATGTTTTAATATGGATTTAAGTAAACGGATTTACTGATATTACAGTCATACTTGTAAGAAGTTGCTCTTCGGATCTATATGTGTACTAAACTTTAGAAAATTGGTTTTGATGTGCCTGTTATAAATGGAAAACCCATATGTTTGTATTGTATTATTTAATGTCATGGTTTATTCATGAAGAGAGTTTAGTGGTTTAGTGATCTAATAGAGGTGTTTTATCATTAGTTTATTAGAAATGTTACATAATATTCACAGCGAGTTTAAAGTATGTTTTAAAGAATTACCTTCAGTACCAAATATATTTTATTTCAGATTTTTGTGACAAGAATAAGAAGCTTTGCCAAGAAGTTCTCTGGTAATCAGCAAAATGGGGTAAGTTGTGGCAGCATTTGAATTAATCTGGTGTCGATTTGTAGGAGTATAAGGGATTAGCAAGATGCATTCTCTTGATCACTATACAGCAGGACTAGGACTCCAGATAAGGGAAGTATTTCAAAAACTAAAATCTAAAATCTGTTGAAAACCCAATAGTGTGACTCCTTGTCTCGAATCTTACCAAGTAGTTGCACTGTAGGGTTTCGGGCAGACATAGCTGAGAAAATGTAATTGTTCAGAATTTTCCCTCTTGTCTGAAGCTCTAATACAGATCAGGGGTGTATATCAAATACTTCAATATCTCGGTGGATACCTATTGGAATCACCTAAATGACCTTTTTGTGTTGATGGGCCATAAAACACCATTCATTCATTCACATTGATTACCTTTGCAAACAGTTTGGATCCAGATAAGATGCCGGGTGACGCGGTGTCACATCAGGATCATTACTGTTTGACACTCTGACCCTGTTTTGAAAAGAAATTTAGAAAATTCTAATTTAGGAAAAGTAGCAGACGACAATTGTTGCAGACGAAAAAATTACTCGGCATGCAAAGAGTTAAAGCTTCAGTGAGTGGCCATTATACACAGGTTTAATTTGTATTTCAGGACGCCCCACCCTTGTCACCACTTCCTATTATCCGGTGTCACACAACTTCTCCAAGAAGAGTGTCTAGTAAACATTCAGTGTACATATCGCCCCACAAGGCTCCCTCATTGAAAGCCTCTCCTAAACAAGAAAACAAAATGGTCTACAGTGTCAACAGAAGTCCAGCCAAGGTATAGCTTGATTTTGTGTTCAGCCATTTCAACCCTACAGCCCTCTGTAGAGACTACTGATTACATATGCAAACAGTATAGACGCTGATCAGAGGGCTCCTATAGGAGCCCTCTGATCAGGGTCTGCACTGTTTGATATTTTCAATGGTTTTTGTTGTCATACCAAATATGCAACAGTAGACTGGTTCTGAATACCTGTACTAGAAGAGTAAAAAAGGATGATAAATACTCACAAAAATGAAATTAAGGTTTGAAAGGGTTATACACCAATGAATAATGTTTTTGTGATTTGCCAAATGCTCTCACTGTGTTGGAAAGCTTTGACCAGTTTAAAGAAACTATGAAACGATGGATATTTGCAGTTTAGATTGAGATCAGAATAGATCTAATCAGGATCCAAACTTTGCATAGATATTTCTTTAATCAAAATGCCAAACAATTTTAAAAATACAGACTATTTAAGCAGAAAGTGTCAGTAAAGGCTCTATGGTATAATATCATTTTCAACTTGGATAATGATGTAGATCACCTCAAACTACAAGAGTTCATTTGTAGGAAGTGTGAAGAAGTTATTCTGACACAGTACTGCTACATACTGGTTAAGCCCTCATCACGACATAGGTCCATATTTAGTTTTTGTCGGTCTGTGTGTTTGTTTTATGGACTGTTAGACTGCAGATTTAACCTTGGCTATAACTTTAAACCTACATGTGACAGAGGCTTTATATTTGGCATGTGTACTCAACTCATATTGCGGCCATGTTGATATTCCCCAAAACTTGTCTTGTATTTCAAAATAAAACTGTCTTCATCCCTCTTGTGCTTACTAAGTACAGACTATTTCAAGAGCTTAGTTGGTTTACCCTATCTCAACTCCACACAGGTCCAAAAGTTGAATATTTGATTTAATAATTATGTTGTTGAACACAGGTGACTGCCCAAAGCAAAACGAAAATAAAGCTTTACTTCCATCATGCTTTGAGCTGTAATCTGTATGAAACACAGATGAATATTATTAATTTTCACATTAATTTGCTAAAACTGACATGTTTTTCTAATGCTTCATTATCAATTATTTGTTACAGAGTCTTCGTGCAATAAATAACATGATTCGACTAAAGAATGAGAAGAAACTAGAGTTCTCCAGCAAGCGTCAGCTACAAATAACAGAGGAAACTGAAGCCCCTCCTGCAAAACGTATGAGTCTACTGAAGCGGTTACAAGATCTTAATTCAGAACGACAGGAGCAAGCATCCAAAGTTGTAGTAGTAACTTAGTAAAACAATGATGTATGTGAACTGTTTCAGGGTTGGGAAATCATTGGACCATTTATGTCTGTGAAAACATGGATGTATGTGTTATAAAGTACTGATAGTTGGAATATCCAAACAGTTTTCACATGGACAATTTAGTTACCCTATTGAGCAGTTCCAACTGTATAAACAGAGCAACAGATAGGGTAGTTTTTTCAAAAACTAAAATCTTTATTTCTGAATTAAACCCTATGGTGTCACTACTCATTAGAATCGTCTCTTTGAGACGATTCTAATGAGTAGTTACACCATAGGATTTGGTGATAAAAAGTTTGATTTGTTGAAATAACTACCTCTTATCTAGAGCCCTGGTATATTGTTCTCAGCTGTTTCCTTGAAGAGGAAGTGGGGGACAGTAAAATCTGTGCACAGCAGGTACTCAAGAAACATGGCAAAGCTGGTGAAAATCAGCACACTGTTCTAAAAAGTAATGCAGAAAGCCCCTTTAACAGCTTTTAAGCTTGGATCTTTTGCTATTCAAATCTTTAGTACCCAATGTGCACGAGTTATATTGTATTTGAACAATATATACACATTTCTAGTTGGCGGTGTGATACAGGGCATTGTATGCAGCTCAAGACGTTCTTAGTGGATACGGCCAATCTAACGAGTGCGTTTGACCCGAGTCTGATTGGCTGTTTGCACCAAGAACAAGAGGTATATAGTAATTGCCCTGTAGATTTTAAATAGCATCAACACCGCTTACTCAAATACTTTGATACTTATACAGTTATTGCCTTGGACCATTACCAATCAAACAACCACAATTTGACCTTGATCTTTAATTAATTTTGACAGAAAATTTTAATTGGGCTATTTCTAGGATAACTAGAATTTAGTCTAGTGTCAACAATACTTCAGTACAATGCCTTGATACTTGTACAGTTTTTACCAATCAACTAGAATCACCCAACCTTGATTTTGACCTTGACCTAATTTGGATTGAAATGAATTAGAATATATTGTCAAGGATACCAACGGGGGCATAAAGGTTTATTGAATGCATTCTTGTTTTTTGGCATGTAAACTTGACTCAAGAAATCCTTGACTGAGTTCTGTACAAATTGTCAGACAAAAGTCAAGGTCACTCAGAGGTCAAATATGCTGAATTTAGACTTGGCCGTCAGGGGGCATAGTGTTTGACAAACACATCTTGTTTCCTTTAAAAATATTTTAACGTGTACAATAATTTTATTGAAGAATTTTTAAATGGCAAATTGGGTTGTTTCTAAAATATGCTGTAATGTATTGTAGATGAAGATGTAAACCATACCTTGATTTCAAGTAAAACTCATTACTGGCTCTACTGTGAAATTGGTTAAAACAGGATGAAGGTAAAGCAGATAGTTCTTTCAGGAGCTGTCTGGTTTACTTTCTTATAGTTTAACCCTGTACCCCATAAATACACCTTTATTGTATTCCTCCACTGAAGAAAGTAGTCTCAATTTGTTAATTCTTGAATATGCACCATAAGAAATGGGTTCTATATTCTAGCAGATGGTAAACTTAAAACAGACTGAAAGTAAAGCAGAATGTGCCTCATGGCACATGCTGCTTTACTTTCAACATGCTTAAGTGGTCAACTGTCTTCAAAATTACAAACAGGCTATGGGGTAATGGGTTAAGTTGTTTGGATGTCTTGACTTAAAAATGGACCGTATTTTAGTAGCCATTGTATCGGGATAATGTATTTATTTAAATCTTTGGAGGAATTCTTTGAAAATAGACTTAAATGAATTTGAATAAGCTATTTTTATTTTCCGACTACAAATAGTTCCAGATAAGGGGAGTATTTCAAAAACTAAAATCTAAAATTTCTGGATGAAACCCTATGGTGTCACTACTGTTTATCTTTATTTCTATATTAAATCCTATGGTGTCACTACTCATTAGAATCGTCTCTTAGAGACGATTCTAATGAGTAGTAACACCATTGGATTTTATGCTGAAATGAGTCAGAAAATTATGGATTTGTGCAGTTTACTCCCTTATCTGGAGCCCTGTAGTTATTCTGCTCCAAAAATTATTTGTTACTGCTGATGCTGAACTAAATAGCAAATCTGTATTGCTCAAACTTTGCTTTCTCGGAGAGTTACTGTACTTTAAATTACATTTTTGCAGTTTTATAATGACATCAAATCTTCTGTCATGAAATACCAAATCTGTATTGGTGCAACTCTTTTATCTGTGATAGAATTTCTTCCTAGACAGTTGATTCAATATATTGTAAATGATTATAGTTCTCAAGTTTAGCCTGGCTGTCTTTCAAATGAAAAGATAGTTATGCAGAGCTCCAGATGAGAGTAGTTTTTTCAAAAACTAAAATCTTTATTTCTGCATTAAACCCTATGGTGTTACTACTCATTAGAATCGTCTCTTCGAGACGATTCTTATGAGTAGTAACACTATAGGATTGGTGCTGAAATAAGTGAGAAAACAATTAATTTGTTCAGTAAACTTCTTCTTATCTGGAGCCCTGGTTATGTAAGCTGGTGATGCCTTTGATACAACACAGCTAGTACAGCTATATTGTCTAGAAGACTGGATAGTTAGATTTTGTATGGACTATCAAAGATCAACCAACTATTTTAGGTTTGGGTAGTATTTATCAAATACTAAAATCCTTATCTTGAGACAATTGCCTTCTTTAATTTTGACCCACATCAAGCAGTCTTGTATCTAGAGAGGTTCATGTTTCTTTACTCATTCATGCTTGAAACTTAATGGACAATTCCAGTTTCCAATTAAGCATAGTCCATATGTTAAGGGTTTTCTGCAAAATGACAAACAGTGCAGACCTTGATCGGATGACTTGAAAGCCCTCTGATCTGGATGCATACTACAGTCAAACTTCGATAATATCTCAAACTCGGTTAAGTCGAACATACCCGTAGTTCAAAGTTAAAACGTGGCTAAGCCACGTTTTAACTTTGAACTACGGGTATGTTTGACATAACCGAACATGAATTAATGCAATTCATGTGTCGAAATATCGGATAGTTCCAGTTAAGTGAGTTCGAGATATTGAAGTTCAACTGTATTTGCATGTGTACTCTTTACAGGTTCACTGTATGCAATAAATAATTATAAATGGTGCACAGTTGGGATCACTGTTTGCAGGAGAAATAATTGTGTTGAAATTTCCTGTTTTGCAAGTTGTTTTAGGTGTAGTGATGTATCCCTGACTAGATCAAAACTTTGTAGTCTATTACAACCGTCTATTGTACACTAATGTTTTGAAATATGTAGCACCAATCCATGTATGTCTTTCATAATTGTATTCAAGTGGTTGCAGCAAACTAAGAAAGAAATAGGTAAAGATTGTTGACTAGGTCTTAATCCAGACTTGGTCATCCTGCACAGTGCCTGATGCTTTACCCTGAACTCAATAGATACTCATTTTTACGCATTTAACTTATTTCTTCACTGAAGAAAATAGTTCTAATTTAAACAGACATGAAAATGTATCGTAAGAAATATTTTCTGTTTTCTATCTAGCAGATGGTAGCTTATAGCATGCTGAAGTTAGTTGCCTGTCTTCAAACCTAGAAACAGTCTATGGAGTAAAGGGTTAACCCATTACCCCGTAGCCTATTTCTAGTTTTAAAGAAAGATGATCACTTAAAGCAGGTTGAAAGTGAAGCAGAATGTGCCTTAAGGTGCATTCTGCTTTGCTTTCAGCCTGCTTTAAGCTATTAACTTTTAGGACATAGAATATATTTCTTATGATACATAATCAAGACTGTATAACCTATTTTCTTGTGTGGAGGAATAAATTATAGGCGTATTTATGGGGGAATGGGTTAAGTCAGCATGAGCTAAAAATTTGGATGTAACTGTAACGAGTGACCATTCAATAAAGAAGTATGGAGATAGTTATAGATAGGTAGCCCCTTAATGCAAAACCTCCTTCATTTGTTCTGCATTAAGCTGCTTCTGGTCATAACTTTTCCAATGCATCTTTCTTTGAATTGCCGCTTTGACCAGGCTTTGCTTTGATTAAGCAGACAGAGTTCCAGATAAGAGGGAATGATGTAAAAAAAAATAATAAGTATGTATCTCCTTAATGTTTTCATCAAAACCTCATGAAAATTGTCGCCTCAAGGCTAGTCTAAGAAATTGTTAAACAGGGGGTTTGGTGGAGTCCTACAGAATTTTAATAGTCGAATGTTCAACTTACTGGTATTTCTACACTAAAATTTCATTATTTCAAAATTACTGGTCTAAAATATCTACTTCAAAGTCAAAATTTGAAATATGGATATGTTTGACGGTTTGAAATATCAATGGAAGTGTTCGTATATTTGGACCACTTACAGCAAGACTCAAAGTAAGCGAGTAAACATTTACTTCTATATTCTCCTTTATGATTCCATCAAACCATATTGAGAGACTACCCCCTTTTGGCAAATCTAATTGGTAGCATCATAGGGTTAGGTGGAAACCAGGGGCCCTTCTAACAAAACCTTGTATGACAAAAACAGTCGTAAGTCAAAACTCTGAAATACATCTATTTTCTGATTTCTCTATCTAATCCTGTCCTGTGACATCTCTTTGGAATCGTCTTGAAAAGACAATTCCAAAGAGATGTCACAAGATGGGATTAAATGGAGAATTAAATAATAATTGAGAATTTTAGAATCTGACTTGCGACAATGATTTGTTGTGCGACGTTTCGTTAGGACACCTGGATTATAGTGATTGAAATACACGCCTTATCTGGAGCTCTCTGTTGAACAGTCTAGGTATACTAGCAGGTATTGATTTTATTCTTGGCTAAATCAGGGATAAAGTGAAAATCGGTATGATCTCAATAATAGCCTACGAGGGCACATCTTGTACATAGACATTATATTTTTTACAGTTGTTTAACATTTCATCCTTTGTACACAACAACTTGTATTTCAGAAATTCATTCCTTTTGAAATGAAATCATCAATTATTTGATTGTCAAATGTACAGTAAATCAATTGTCAAATGTACAATTAATCTTGAATAGAGGGATACATCTTGAGAAAAGTGATTAATTAAAGCAGAATTAAAAATAATGAAGAAAGCTAAATGCATTATTTTTATCCTGCATTTAGCAATCCACTTTGTATTAAATACTACAGGGTCCCATGCAGATAATGGGAGTATTTCAAAAACTAAAATCTTTATGTCAGCATTAAAACCTATGTTGTCACTACTCATTGGAATTGTCTCTTCGAGACGATTCCAATGAGTAGTAACACCATAGGATTGGTGCTGACACAGTTGGCTTAGTTCAGTTTACTCCCTTTTATCAGAGCCCTGTACTACACAGGGATCTTCTACTGGGTGATTTCTTTCTTCAAGATTGACTGTACACTCACCTTTACACATTCTCCCATCTTGGTTGTAAATGATTGTATGGAAATGTCATGATGAACTGTATGGCATCGTAGAACTATTATGTACAGCTGATCCTCTTTTACTAGAGCTGACTTTAGTATTTCAAGGAAGGCTAATAACTGATTGTTAAGAAAGTAAGTTTTGTTATAATTGGCATCTTTAAAATCCAACACCAGGATCTTTTTGTAATACACAATATTTGTAGAAATCATTTTTATTTACCTGTTTGAAGCGACTGTCTTTGACAGGCATTTTTTGTACCAGAGGCACTCTTGTTACCTTTTATTTTTCATACTCAGAAGTACCTTTATCTTCCCTAGTCATGTATGTATGATCATGCATTTCTTGTCATGTTTTATAAGTAGTTTACTGTCATGTCTATTGCACGTTTAGTCAATCTTGTATTGTGCAACCATTCCCTAGAAGACACAAGTGCAGTAGGTAAACCTTTCCTCCATAGGCAATAGTGCAAAAGCCTAAAACAAACTGTTAAGAGCATGATACTGCTTAAAGCAAGATGAATATAAAGCAGAAAGCTCCTTTCGGAGCTTTCTGCTTTACATTCATCTTGCTTTAAACTCCCACTGGTATTCAGCAGCATCAATGAATATTTATTTATGGTGCTTGTGTGGAGGAAGGGCAAGATAGAAATAGTGCAGAAAGCTCATACAGGAGCTTATTGTCTTGTTTCTATCCTGCATTAAGCAGTAAATTGTCTCGCGAGATCTCTATGCTTGCTTCACACTGGTTACTTAATACAATAATGACTACTTGTTTTTAATTGAGCATTTTGATAAAATGTTGACACACACAACAAACGGCTCATCAGCTGTATTGTTAGGTTTTAGCGTCGCCCCAGATAAGATTGGGCATAAACTCAATACGGTATTTTCAACATTTCAGCCTTTATGTCTACAACAAACCCCAAAGTTGTGACCACTCATTAGAATTGTCTTCAGATGATTCTAACAAATGGTAGCGGCATAGGGCTTGATTGAGGCATGAGAAAGTTTGGTATTGAAACACTCACCTTATCTGGGGCAAGATATTTAGGGATTTTAGATTTTGTACAGTATTCACTTGGACATTTTTTAGGCTTTTTCTGATAAGGGGATGGGGAGGGGTTGATTTTTCTTTTCTGCAGCAGGACTGTTCATTCTTTTATACTACAATCTACTTTAGCCCATTACCCTATGCCTTTTTGTGTCTTAATTGGAAAACGGTCCCCACCTAGCAAGTCCTGAACATAAAATATATGTCATGTTCAGTATCTTTACATATGGTAACATAGCAAGTTGAAATTAAATCAGAATGCTACTTAAGGAGGATTCTGCTTTACTCTCAAACCTGTTTTAAGTGGTTGCCTTTCTTTAAAACAAGAAACAGGCTATGGGGTAAAGGGTTAGGATTTGATATATAATTTTGGTCAAATGTGGTAAAGAGGTCATTCAAATGATAACAGGCTGTAAGATAGATTACTGCTTAACACATTCAACCCTAGCAACGAGTATACTCGTCATTTACAAACAGCATACCTGTTAGGATTACACTTGTCCTATGCAAAAAGTGTAGCCCCTGATCAGGGTCTACACTTTTTGTTATTTTGAAATATTTTGTTACAATCATCCCCAAAGAGTACAAAATGCGCTAGACGTATTTTGAAATTGGAATTGTCCATTAAAAATTCAGGGGTGAATGAGTTAAGTAATAGACTTTCAACATTACTTTTGTTAAGTAGACACCTATGTTAAAAAGTTGCGGTCTTTTTCTTTGAATACCACTTTCCTCAAGATTTTCTGTTCTCTTTTTTCTGAAGAAAATGAGGTTTGTATAATTAGTTGACACAATTATATGTTCAACTTGATCATTCTATTGCAACTACTACATGTACATCACTTACCAGCTGACTAGATTTAAACATGGCTTATGATCAGGGTCTACACTATTTGCAGGAGTAGAGGACAAAATACTTTGTGACAAGAGACATTGTAGACCTTTATTAAATACAGTCAAATCTCCATATTTTGAGTCTAGACATAGTATTTCAAAGTTAAAATGTGACTTAGTACTGGTATGCTCGACTTGAGTAAGATCAAGGTAATGAAATTCACCTGTAAAACACAGATAAGTTAAACTGAAATGTGTTCTAGATATTAAAGTTTGACTATCAACATTCCTAAAACAATGATCAGAATCTAAACCGTAAGTTGGATAACCTATTTTCCATGAATTAGCTTATACATTCAAAATAATTTTAACTGTTTACTCCATAGCCTGTTTCTAGTATTGAAGATAGGTGATCAGTTAAACCAGGTTGAAAGTAAAACAGAATGTGCCATAAGGCGCATTCTGCATTACTTTCAGCCTGCTTTTAGCTATCATCTGCAAGAGGATAGAAAATATATTTTTCTGATACATAATTATGAAAATGAATTCAGTGCAGGAATAAGGCATAAAAATGTGTATCTATGGAGTAAAGGGATAAGCAGCCATACAAAGCATGACTGCTTAACTTTGAGTGTACACTAGAATTGTGACAGTAATGATTTTACCAGTTAAATGTCTTGTGAAGCTGGGATTGAAGGCAATTCCTTGGAATAAGTTGTGATTAGAGTTAACATCTACATTAAATCCACTAAAACAAAAGCTTATTGATTGTATGAAATAAAGGTGACCGCTTAAAGCAAGGTAAAATTAAAAGCTAAAGGAGCTTCGATTTATTTTCACCTTGCTATAAGCAGGAACACCCAATAATAAACACAATTTACTGGTCACGGTATTACTGTAATTGACTGAAATGAATAAAAAATACTACTTTGAAGAGGACATCTAATTGTCCAGTTTGTAAATGACTCCTAAATATAAATATATATATACAAATACAAAAGAATTAAATTATTGAAATTATTAATATTGTGTGATTTATTTATTGTTGCCATTGATCTGCCAATGCATGTACATTTTGTATCTTGGCGAGTTCCCTTCCAAACTCCTGGTTCTCTCTTCTAAAACTTTCAAGACGAGTATGAAATCATTCTCAAGCCTTTGATTAGTCAGATTTGAGTTTTCTCTGATATCACAACAGCTGAAAACAATGAAATAGGACTTTTAAGCTGTATATGTACAAATTGTCAGATAATAGCCAGTGCAAGACCATTATTATCGAACGCCAGTAATTCTAGCGAATCCTACAAGTGGGGGTGGTGGGGCTAGAGTTTGGGGTATTATCTCTTACAATGGCAGTCATGGTTGTTCACTGCCAAACTTTTTAGCTTGCTGGACTGTGTCCAAGAGCTAATGTTGTCACGCAGTCTGTGTTGCCGTTCCCGTTAGCAGTTTCAAGGAAATGCTTATAACTCGTATGTCCCTTTAGATATTGCTTTCATATTTGGTATGTGTGTGTGTGTATATGGACAAGACCTTTCCGTGCACACAAACATTTGACACCTGTGACCTGGACATTGAACTTGGCGCCTGCGGTTAGGTTTCAAAATCTGCATTTAGGTTTTGAAAAATGCCTACAACTCCTATGTTCATTGTGATATTTCTTTAATATTTGGCATGCATGTGTATATGATCAATACCTGTTCATGCATACAAATATTTTCAGCCTAGTGACCTTGAACTTAGAGCTCACGTTTAGGTTTTGAATTTTTGGTTTAAGATTTGAAAGAAGCTTATAACTCCTATGTCCATTGAGATATTGCTTTCATATCTGGTATTCATGTGTATACGGACAAGACCTTACCCACTGTGTATACCCGTACACAGGATATTGGTACCAGCGAGTCGAGAGTTGTTAGCAGATCGCTCTGCAGTGCAGGTATGTTTTCATGATTTTCTAGAACTATATGTCTAGGATCAATATGTAGAATAATACTATATTAAAGCGAGATGTTTCTGGAACATGCTGATGTCATAACATTTCAGTTTTACCGAGAGAAACTCTCGTAAGACGTATAAACAAGCTGCCTGGTACCGGTAAATAACAACGGTTGCTGACAAAATAGCATTGTAATTTGTTTTAAATAATTGGATAAGAGATCTATTCATGTTATACGAGTAATTTATGCTATCTTGATTGACATTTATGAAACTTTTACTATTATTTTTGACGTATGTGCTTTAAAAACCCGAAATGAAATTTGGTTAGGTGTACGGCAACTTGCTACGCTAGTGAACGGCATATTGCTAAAGCCCTTCAATCCAGTGTACGGCAACTTGCTTAAATCTACATCGAAATCGACGGCTGTTTGATTTGTACAAGCATATATTCTGTACATTGTCATTTATTTTTGTACAGATTATGGACCTGTACAAATGTTCGTACTGTAAGGAACAACTACCAACGTTCCGGGAGGTAATATCCCACTTGACAGAGATGCATGGCTATCAAGAATTAAAATACCTTCGCCAGCGTTGTTTTTTCTGAAAAAGTGTGCAACTTCAAAATTATACCTGAACAATGAAGAGGGGAGGGGAGAGTTATGTCTATAATAGACGAAACGCAAAAAATTATCTATCTAAGCGATACTTTGCACCAAAAGTCTCTCCATTGAAAAAAATGTGCAATTTTGCATATAATGAAGAACATGAGAATGTTTGTTGCAAGACACCGAATTGCCTGTTGTAGAGGAATCTCGAGAGTATAAAGAATTTATATCCCTGATCCGAAGCGTCATCGACGAAATGAAACAGACTGGCAAACTTGAGGATTATATAGCATTCAATCGGCTGGTCTCTAAAGGAAAATTTCCCCTTAACAACATAGCATATTTGCTTTTCACAAGTGTTGTTCGCTGGTTCGACTTAGAGAAGTCGACATCCTTTATGAGATACGCTGGTGAAGTTAAAATGTTTTGGCGAACAGTTCGTAGGTTGTTCCATGGTAGCTTAAAGTAGACTGAACGTAGCTCAAAATGCGTCCTACCTTAGCGCATTCTGCTTTACTTTAAACTTGCCTCGTTCATCTTCTGAAAAATAAAACATGCTATGGAGTAATTGAAGGGGTTAAAAAGATATACCAACCGCGCAGAGCTATCCAAAAACTGTCCTCTAACGTCTGTTATTGTACACTTACTGTTATTGTTCATTATTACAGGCGCGCTGTCCGCGCAGAGCAACATGTGTGTGTAGAGCCTTATATTTCACAAAACTTATATGTCACAATTGTGACGTATACATTTTGTGACATATATGGCTCTACGAATAGAACCTTATATGTCACAAAACGTATACGTCACAATTGTGACGTATACGTGTGAATTCATCACAATTAGGGTTGCGACAGCCACATATATGTCTCAACGTGACTTTTTGGTAGGATTGACATTAGAACCGTATATGTCATAAACATTGCGAATTTGTCACAACGTGACTTTTTGATAGGGTTGCATTAGAAACGTATAAATGTTTGTTTATTATAGTGTCACCCTAGCGAAGTAGGACCAGTCACATTTTGTGACGTATACGTTTTGTGACATATAAGGCTCTAACAAAAAAGTATAATAAACACTATAATAAACAAACATTTATACGTTTCTAATGTCAACCCCATCAAAAAGTCACGTTGTGACAAATTCCTTATGTCAACCCTATCAAAAAGTCACGTTGTGACATATACGTGGCTGTCGCAACCCTATTGTGATGAATTCGCACGTATACGTCACAATTGTGACTTTTTTTGACATATAAGACTCTACATGTTCATTCGAATAAACGTAACTCTAAGTGCTCATTGGATAACATTTGCAAACTGTTTGGACCAAGACAAGACCCGCTTTAAGTCCTTTGATGCACCCCGTTGTTCTCAATAGGCGTGAAAATACAGGTAAATCAGGAGTACAGTGTGCTTAGCAGATTTCACTAATCTCAAGTTGTCTAAAGAGGCCCTGACATACTCACACCCAAGAGTTATTTCAATGGTTTTTTAACCAAACTAACAAATTTAAGGTACGGGCCTCACATAAAACACTTCAATGAATGTATCCCTAGAAAAGTTAACACTAATTGCACAACTTCCACAGGGTTGCATGCTTTTAAACCTGGTTTGATGTTAATGTACCACCTAAAGTATGTCAGGAAATGTCTTAACGCGACTTCTGATCTATATTCAAACTGGTTGGCACTCACATTGAAAAAAAAGGATTTAGTGTCTCTTCGCACACGACAATATTGAATCAGACAACAATTAAGCAAGATAAGGAATACCAAGCAAGTGTAACACGACCACGGCAGTTTTTATAGAAAAGGACTCTGGGTTAAAGACATTTCCTCAGCCCATTGATGGACCCCCCATTTCTCTCACTCTGTGTGAAAATACAGGTACATGTAACACAGTAGTAAAGTGTGCAAAGTCAATGTCAGTAATCTCGAGTTGTCTAGAGAGGCCCTCACATACTCACACTCAGGTGTTTTTTTCAATGGGATTTACTAATCAAACTAACAAACTTAAGGTACGGCCCTCACATAAAACGGCTGGATTAGTATATCCCTGGACAAGATAGCAGTAAGGACAAAACTCGCATATGGCTGCATGATTGTATACCTGGTTTGGTGTCACCACCGAAAAAAGACCAGGAAATGTATTTTAATTGAATACCGCACACTTTAAAGCGGGCAGTTTATTCTGATTGCACTGTGGTAAATGACACCGCATAACCCAGTAAACATACTGCACGATATGTTCGTGCAAAATGGAAAAACACAGATGGAAATTATAGTTGTGTACGTGTATTTCAATATTTTAGGAGTGGGTGGATTAGTTTGATATCATAAATTGACCGCAACCATTATTGAATCTGTGTGTGTTAAGTTTTAAATAGAAATCTTCGAATAAGATATAGTCCGATACAATTACTCGTTCGCTTCAAAAGTATTCTGTTGCGTGAACAGCTATTAGAATATGTTAAACGTATATTCATCGTTTCAATTTCATTTTCTTAGGTGTTCCCGCTCTATACCAAGTTTATCTATTTTAAGTAAATTAACGATGAAAAGTATATAATTTATAAATAGGAAGACTGTTCTCAGTACACAGCTACCTTTGGTTGAACGTAACACCCTTGGGACGAACTGTGAGAGAGCAAAACGTTTTTAGGGCCAAATATCTGGTAGCAAACCCCCGTACAGTGACACATCAATATGCCGTACTGTAATATTTCATTCACAACCAAGATGCCGTACACTTGACACACATTTGTTTTAATTCTATTCTTTAAATCATGATCCAACAGTGTGGTATTAGTGAGTTACATGAACTATTATGAAATAGACTAAGTGTTTCATGTAAATATTGTAGTCAGGAGCGTTTGAAACAGTTGATATCATAATTTTTCGTCAGCAATCGTTGTTATTTACCGGTACTAGGCAGCATATTTATATATTTAACGAGAGTTTCTGTGAATAAAACAGAAATGTTTTGACATCAGCATATCACAGAAACATCACGCTTTAATACGGTATTATATATATGTTGATCATAGACATTTTATGCTTAAAAACCATGAAAAACATACACGCACTGCAGAGCGACCGGCTAACTCTCTCGACTCGCTGGTACCAATATCCTGTGTACGGGTATACACAGTGTTACCAGGCAAACAAATATTTTTACTCCCTTGACCTTGAAGTAAGGGCCCACGTTTAGGTTTCAAAATCTGTGTTTAGGCATGCCTTTAACTTTTATGTCCCTTAAGGTATTGCTTTCATATTTGGTATGTGTGTGTATATGGACAAGACCTTTCCATGCACACAAAAATTTTGACCCCTGTGACCTTAAAGCGACTCGCAACCAGATGGTGCATTAAAAATAGTAATTTGTAAATATGTGTCAAATGCTTATATAAATGGTAAAGAATTAGTTTAGGTTAAGAAATTCTGTTTAAAAAAATGTATTTCAATAAAAAAAATATTGGTCTCTGGTGGGATTCGAACCCGGGGCCCGGCATTGGCGGACAGAAGGCAAAATAGGGGAAACCGCTTAGACCAATGGACCACGGAACTATCCGTTTATCTCGGATCGATTTAAGGTATTTCAATGTGTAGCGATCGAAAGTGCATACAACTTCGTAATTCGGCTCGGGTTTATGTCTGAGCCCGTGTAGAGAAGCAACAACTATACCGTCTACTAGTCGGTATAGAAAAACGATGGAAAATATCTAAAAATCTAAGATTCGGTGACGATTCTTGAGACTTTTTTTGGAGTGATCATATTCTTTTAATGTCAGAAGCCAAATAATGCCACCAATTTGCTTTTATTTGAGTATTTTATTTTATTTTGACAAGTACACCATCCGGTTGCGAGTCCCTTTAACATTAGGGCCCGCATTTAGGTTTCTAAATCTGTGTTTAGGTTTTGAAAAATGCCTATAACTATATTTGAAAAATGCCTATAACTCCTATGTTCATTTCGTGCACATGAACATTTGACACCTGGGCCTTGAACTTGGCGCCTGCGGTTAGGTTTCGAAGTCTGCATTTAGGTTTTGAAAAATGCCTACAACTCCTATGTTCATTGAGATATTTCTTTCATATTTGGCATACATAATGTATATCAAATATGGACAATACCTTTTCATGCATACAAAATGTTTCGGCCCCTTGACCTTGAACTAAACTTTAAGGGCCAGCATTTAGGGCCGAAATCTGTGTTTAGGTTTTGAAAAACTCCCATGTCCCGTGAGAAATTGCTTCAAATCTGGTATACATGTGCATATGTGCAAGACCTTACCATGCACACAAATAATTTTACCCCAGTGACCTTGACCTTTAAATTTGGGCCCACATTTAGGTTTCAAAATGCCTATAACTCCCATGTCCATTGAGATATTCCTTTCATATTCGATATGCAAATGGGCAAGACCTGTGCATTAAAAAAAGTGAACTTGAACTTGAGGCCCACGTTTAGGTTTCGAAAATAATTCCTATGTCCCTTCTGGTATTGCATTCATATTTGTTTGCATATGTATATGGACAAGACCTTTTTATGCCCACAAATTGTTTTACAATAACCTCACAGGTTGAGTACCAGGGAAAGATGTGCAGGAAGAAATTTTTCCATTTCAAAGGGGAGATAATTAAACTTTCTGTTATTGTAACGGGCTTTGTACCTTGTAAACGCAACTCCATTGGATTGATAAAATAACTTCACAGGTTGATACCATGGAAAGATGTGCATTAAGAAATTTCTTTCCGTTCCTCCATTTCCAAGGGGAGATAATGAAACTTTACTGTAACAGGCTTTGTACCTCGTAAACCCAACTCCTACACAGTTCATCGAAAAAGAGTACCATGGACAGCTATGTGTGAAGAATTTTTTTTCCCGTTCCTGCATTTCAAGCAGACACCGGTGTGATGACAATTGCATTTTTCTGTCAACTCTGGGGCTCTAAATGACCTTGACCTTTGTCTGACATGACCAAAGTTATACTGAGCTCAAGCGTTTCTTGAGGTGAGTACACATACCAAATATAAACTTTCCAAAGTTATTGTCAACATTAAGATTTCGGTCAACGCCGACGCCCGAGTGACAACAAGAGCGAGTTTTGTTTCTTCGAAACAGACAAGCTAAAAACTGGAATTCTTCATTTGAAATCTCCGGTGAACGAGCTAACCCTTTACTCAATAGCTTGTGTCTAGTTTTGAAGACAGGTGATCTTAAAGCAGAATGTGCTTTACTTTCAACCTGTTTTAAGCTACCACCTGCTAGGATAAAAATTTACATATTCATGACTGTATAAAAGTTAACTTTTTTCTTCAGTTGAGGAATAATTAAGTAAATGCGTAGAAAGGCATATTTATGGAGAAAATGATTAAAGCAGACTAATAGAAATGTCACACATTAGAAAGATTGTTGAGCAGCCTCACTTCAATGGTCACTTCACACAAAGAGGATAAAATTGACAAGACTACACTAGTTTCATAAAAATAACTTTTTATTTTTAACATGTTAAAAGAAGAGTTGTGTCTGTTACATGATAATTTTCCAATACTCAGTGCCCCAGCTACAATATCACTGGGTGGGCAATAACCTCGGATAGGATTCACATTCAAGCCACATGAAGACTGTTTTGGCACTTCTTTGTGGGATTTTATGACATTGACATATGTATACAGTAAAACCTCCATATTACAACCACTAAAAGAATGTTAATTGATTATATGAAAGACAGATGGCAGCTTAAAGCAAAGTGAAAGTAAAACAAAGCTCCTAAAGGAGCTGTTTTACTTTCACCTTTCTTTAAACAGCCACCTGGCTTAAACACTAAATAATTGATGTAATTTAGTTGTCGTAAATGAGAGCCTTTAACGGTTTAACTTCAATTACCTTCAGCTTTCTGGAAGACCGACAAGTAATGTAAACAATATGAGCGACATGAAATGACATGCCTTACACAATTCAAATTGTTAACAATCGTCACTGTTATACATGTATTACATAATACTAATACTAGAGACAGGAATGATTTTGACAACAATTCCAGAACAAATTTTTACTCTTTTGCCCCAAAAAGGGCACCTTAAACTACAGTCCATCATCGATAAATCAAACTTGTTTGAGTTGAACTAAGGTGAAAATGAAACATGGCTTATCTTCATTTCACTTTTGAATACAGGTTAACCCTTTACTCCATAGCCTGTTTCTAGTTTTAAAGACAGGTGATGACTTTAAGCAGGTTGAAAGTAAAGCAGAATGTGCCTCAAGGCTTTAAGCTACCATCTGCTAGGATATAGAAAATAGTTCTTATGCTACATGTTTATGACTGTATTAATTGAAACTATTTTCTTCAGTGGAGGAATAAACTAAATGTGCTAAAGGTTCTTCTATGTAGGAAAGGGTTAAGTTCTTTAAAGCAAGCTCGAGTTATCAGCATTTGACTGTAGAAAGGCAAGTAAAGTACAACTTCACTCCATAAATATGCCTTTTTACGCCTTTAATTTAGTCCTCTACTAAAATTGTTTCGCTTTATACAGTCATGAATATACACCATAAGATATATTACCAATATTCTAGAAAATCTAAGCTTTAAGTAGGCTGAAAGTAAAGCAGAATGTGCACATTCTGCTTTACTTTTAACCTGCTATAAGTGGTCACATTTTTTCAAAACTAGAAACAGGCTATGGGGTTACTGGTTAAGCTAGCTGTTTTCCACCATTTAAAATCCTCGGACACTTTTATGTCCAGGTAACACACTCAAATATTGTATTAAATACTGGTTGCAACTTAAAGCAAAACTCAATAACTATCATTATGTCAAGAATAACGTATGAAAAGTATCCACTGCATAATTTATATATCAACTGAAACTGGAATAACCACAATCAAGCTTGTGTTAAAGGACCAGTTAAAATAATCTAATATATAGTTTTAAGGACAGCTGGCAACTTAAGAAATAGTTTCTATATCATAGCAGATGGTAGCTTAAAGTAGGCTGAAAGTAAAGCAGAATGCGCCTTTAGGCGCATTCTGCTTTACTTTCAACCTGCTTCATGTGGTCACAAGTCTTCAAAATTAGAAACAGGCTATAGGGTAATGGGTTAAGTGATACAGAGGTTGGTTATTCTGTACATGGTGTAAGGTAGCATTGCTACCACTATCTTATGGCATCTTCTTACAATTATTGTTTAGACCAATGTGACACCCAGCTTTTAAAGCCTAGCTGGAGCACTGTAGACTTTGACAGCAAAACATTCAATAACTCGATCATAAAACATCTACAAGCTAAAACATTGGAAACCACTTTCCAATGGCAAAAAACATGTATATCAAAACCTGTGTACAGCTCCTGCTAAATACAGAAGCATGCCATTCTCTTAACCCTTTCCCTTATAGAAGCGACTTTTAGCACATGCATTTTATTCATCCGCTGAAGAAAATAGTTCCAATATAAACCGTACTGAATATGTGTCATATTTAATACTTTCCTTATTCTAGCTGGTAATAGCTTAAAGCAGGCTGAACGTAAAGCAGAATGCGCCTTAGGGCGCATTCTGCTTTACTTTCAACCTGCTTTAAGTAGTCACATATCTTCAATATTATAACTAGGCTATCAGGTAAAGGGTTAACCAGTTACCCCATAAATACGCCTTTTATTTATTCCTCCACAGAAGAATATAATTCCAATTTATACAGTCATGAATTATCATCATCCAGTTTAGTTTAACCAGGCCATTGATTAATCCTTCTTATAAGGGTGAGGCCTGTATCATAATTTTTTTTCTCTCTACAACTAAGCAAATTGCAGCTTCAAGCAGGCTTGAAGTAGAGCAGAATGCGCTTTATGACAATTCTGCATTCTGCTTTACTTTCAGTCTGCTTTAAATAGCCACCTGTGTTCTAAACTAGAAACTGGCTATTGGGTAATGGCTTAATATGACAGACTAATGCTTGATGTAGGGCAAAGGTAATGCAGAGCTTTACTTGTCTTGCAGTTAGTTGCAAACCTTTGTACTGAAATGCCAGTACATCTTCTTTACAGTGATTTAACCCTTTGAACCCTAGTCCAGCATATAGGCGTCCTTTTCAAATAGTGTACATATGAATAGTACACTTGTCCTATGCAAACAGTGAAGACCCAGATCAGAGGGCTCAGAAAGGAGCCCTCTGATCAGGGTCTTCACTGTTTGTCATAAAGCCAAACATTGACAAAAACGATCCTTAAAAGTCAGAAATGGACTAGACTAAAATGGAAACTGGAATTGTCCATTTAAAGTTTCAGGGAGGAAAGAGTTAAAATACACAGGTTTAACTGTACTGCTTTTTAAAAACAATTAACAATGAGCACATACAACTTTTTTTCGACATGTTCATATAACTTACACAGTAATAAAAGTCACCCATTGCAAAAACAGACACTAAGCTACATTAACTGTTACACAATTAAAACCATAACACTTGTGTCAAACGTAAAGTAAAACCCTGCTAGTATGGCCACTAGGTTGGGATAATTATTAGGTGTTTAGGCAGGTGGCTGCTTAAAGCAAGGTGAAAGTAAAACAAAGCTCCTTTAGGAGCTTTCTGTTTAACTTCACCCTTACTTTGAGCTGTCACTTGTCTATTCCTTCTAGAGGTCATAATAGAGGGTTTTACTGCAATTGATTCAATGAATGATTAAATTTCAATTCACGAATTAAAACACACCAAAACAGGAGCATTTTCACAAGGAAAGAACCTTTAAGTGCCAATTCTATGAATATATGGAAATATTTAAAGATCAATGGCAGATTCATGTAGATAAGGAGCAGTTCAGAGTGCTCTCGTGTTCTGTTGCCATGAACATTTTTTAATACATGTACATAGAATCATGGCTTAATATGGATTTGACAGGTGAGAACAACCACTTACACAATTCAATCAGTTCAAGAAACCTACAGGACAAAACAATATATGTGGTGTCATGGAAATTACTACAAAACAAGAATTGACATTGAGCTGTTTTAATAGGCAGTGAACTGCTAGTATGGCTCAAATTACTGAGGTTTACCATCCCAGTATCATTTATGTTTAATTTCATCAAATTTCTTTCTACCGGTTACCCAAGGAGATATGGTTTGAAAGTACAGACAGACAGTGATAACAATACATTAAGCAGTTTGCTCAGGTGAGCTAACAATAGTACATATCAGCAGGAACAAATAAGCAACAGCATTACAGGATTTCCCGAAACATTTCACTAGTCAGCAGTCATTTAAATATCTTTATGAGTATTCCTTAACCCTGTCCTCCCAAAACAATTCCAGTTTAGTCTAGTCTATTTTGACTGTTTAGGGATATTTTACTTATGACAAACAGTGCAGACTCTAATCAGAGGGTTCCTTTCAGAGCTCTCTGATCTGGGTCTACACTGTTAGCATAGGACATTAGCATTGTACTCTTGATGTGTACTCTGTTTTATAAGGAACAAGTATACTTGTTGCCAGGGTTAATATGTTATAAAAGTGCCACTTGAAACAGCAAAAAATTAATGCAGAAAGCAGACTAGATTTTTCTGAAAAACATTAATTCTGCATTTAAGCAATCACATGTTCTTAGAGATTTTCAAGCTTCTTTAATAAGCGAATGCCTACAAAAAATTAAAACTTATGAAACATCATGTATTAAATAACATGATGTGAGCATTTATACATACATGAGTGCTTAGTTTCAAACATTGCACGAAACTTAAAAACAACCACAGTTTGAGTCACATGGACAGTGACATTGACAGAACCAGTCTGATAAAGTTTGACGTCCATACTGTTGACTCAGACAGTGCAGTGTGTAGACCCTTATCTCTTTCCTCCCTGAAACTTTAAATGGACAATTCCAGTTTTCATTTTAGTCAAGTGAATTTCTGACTTTTAAGGGTTGTTTTTGTCAATGTTTGGCATTGTGACAAACAGTGAAGACCCTGATCAGAGGGCTCCTTTCGGAGCCCTCTGATCAGGGTCTTCACTGTTTGCACAGGACAAGTGTACTATTCACATATACACTGTTTGAAAAGCAAGCCTATATGCGGGACTAGGGTTCAAAGAGTTAATTTATCCACATTCAATCTAGGTATACACTATTTGCAATGTTTGAGTCAAACAGAATGCCATTATGGAATGCCTTGAGACACTAACTCTTTCAACACCATGTAAAATATACTCATTACATCTGCAAGCAGTGAATATCCAGATCAGAGGGGAGACTTCTGATCTGGGTCTACACCGTTTGCTAATTTAGACCAGTATTTCTTAAACTACCCAGAATTCCAAGTAGACTGGTTCATATTTTGGTAATTTAAGTGATCCACAAGGTAAACAAATAACCTACAAAAGTTACTTGTGTCGAAAGAGTTAACAATTGATATGCTTGTCTCCTCCTCCACTCTGTACTGTATTTGGTTCAAATATTCAATAGGAAACAACCAACAAGTCGTATCACCAGGTAAGGAGATTTCTGTTAAAACCTTTCTATTACAACCACTAAAACAATGCAAATTGATTGTATAAAAGACAGGTGACAACTTAAAGCAAGGTAAACGTAAAACAGAAAGCTCCTATAGGAGCTTTCTGTTTTACTTTCACTTTGCTTTAAACAGCCTTCTTCTTTAAACACTTAACACAATTTGGTCCATTTAAAGTTGTTAACTAATCAAACAAGAAACTCCATGATTAACTTGGCAGACAAAATCACTCACAGCAACAACAACATTTATACTAACTGTACATGTTACATATTCTACTGACTTCTCGTAAGACATAAATGAGGTAAAAAAGATTGTCTAATTGTTTACTCTAAATCAGATGCAAGCTTGATCAATCACAAAAGTTATATACAGTAAAGCCTTTCCTAAGTGACATTCAGAAAAACCTAATCCTTGGTATTTTCAACAATTGGTATCTTAATGCAGGACCAAAGTAATGCATATAGCTCCTTATTGGGCTTTCTGCATTACTTTTACCCTGAATCTTGATTCTTCTGGCCTGGTATGTCACTTAGGTTTGATGAGTGCAGCATGTTAGGGTCTTACTTGCTGCCTGGTTAGGGTTGGGGCAATAACATGTAAATGGTTTCTAGGTTTTATCAGCATTATACCACAGGTACATGGCACCATTTATCCATACACATGATACACATGCCATGACATAAAAGGGATTTAACCCATTACCCCATAAATACGCCTTTTTACGCCTATAATTTATTCCTCCACTGAGGAAAATAGTTCAAATTTATACAGCCATGAATATCAGAAGAAATATTTTCTATATTCTAGCAGATGGTAGCTTAAAGCAGGCTAAAAGTAAAGCAGAATGTGCCTTAAGGCACATTCTGCTTTACTTTCAGTCTGCTTTAAGTGGTCACCTGTCTTCAAAACTAGAAACAGGCTATGGGGTAATGGGTTAAAGATATAGCAAACTGTGTAAACCATAACCAGCAACTGCAGTGAAAACCACTACTGACAAGTGACCAACTGTAAAATTACCTGAAATCAATGGTCTACACTGTTTTCAATATCTGAAGGTCCCTTCACTTATGACTTGGCTAACAATATTTCTTTATCACAGATTGCTTACATGGTTAATTTCATGGTCACTCTGTAACATCATAACATAACATACCATATAGTCCCTTTTAAATGCTCCACCTCTAATAAATAAAGCCCCCTGCCCCCTCCCCGAAATTCTGCCAAAAACTCAGTACTTTAACCCTCTTTCCCCTATGACTTGTTTTTTAGTATTAAGAACGGATGGTTGCTTAAAGCGGGCTAAAAGTAAAGCGGAATTCTTATAAAGGAGCATTCTGCTTAACTTTTAGCTGCTTTCAGCTTTTGGAATTCTGCATTGTCCCGGGAGCATTTAAATAGGGAGTATATGGTAAGTACATATCACCCCCTCTTATCCTGCTTGTTTCATTTTCTTCAATGCATGGATACAGACTCGTAAATTTATTCTGGAGTATTAACTGGGTACTTCAGATGAATAATTCATGAATAATTCATGAATCCAACTCCAAAACTAAAGGGTCCAAGGGTATCTACGAATCGATATCCCTGCATTGATTTTTCTGTAACTAAACTTTCCATTTTGACAATCTCAACTAAATGCTTTAGTGATTGGAGCATATCTGTTCAAAAATACTTAAAACTGTCAAGGAGATTCAGCATTATCCCATCACTAGATGGTCAAATCTTTTGGCCTATCCTTGAACCATGTAAAAGTCAAAACATTGTAGCAACCAACATATGAAACCAGATCCTTCATGAAAATCAAACTAGTCTGCTACAAAGTTAGGTACTAATGTAGACAGGGTTGTCCTGAAGCAGGCCCTATCACTGGTTCCAAGGTTGTAAAGCGCTTGAGCGGAGTCTGAGTGTGTTCTCAAGCATTTGATTGGTCAGATTTGAGCCTAGGCTCAAATCTGACCAATCAAATGCTTGAGAAAGACTTTAGACTCAACCGAAAAGCTTTATAACCATGGACCCTGTTGTGCAATAATTGTAAAATCCTAGAGTCAAGAGTCGTCATGAAGATGAATAGGACATGTTTTTTAGTGAACCAAAGGTATGTTGTGCTCCAAGCTGTAATTCTGCTGCTTCTTGCGTTATCTTTTGAACTGCAAACTCCATAGCTTCCCGTCCCTGTAAAACCAACACATTTTGATGTAAGTACAAATTGTACAGTAAAACATCTCTTTAACAACCACTAAAATTAAGGGTAAGTTATTGTATTTACTTTCACTTTGCTTGAGAGAGCCATCTGCCTTGAACACAAAAAAATATAAATGATTTAGTGGTCGTTTAAGAGAGGTTTCACTGTATAGTAGTGTATAGGATCCTCCATATCCTGCACTAATCCATTACTCCATAAATACGCCTTCTGAAAACTTTAAATAATTCCTCCACTGAAAGTAAAGCAGAATGCGCCATGAGGCGCATTCTGCTTTACTTTCAGCCTCCTTTGAGTTACCATCTACTAGAACATAGAAAATATTTCTTATGATACATAACTATATAACTCATGACTATATAATATGAACTATTTTCTTCAGTGGAGGATTAACTAGATGTGTCAAAAGGCGTATTCATGGGGTATTGGGTTAAAGCAGGTTGACAGTAAAACAGAATGTATTTTCAGGCACATTTTGTTTTACTTTTACCTGCTTAAAGTGGTCACCTTTGTTCAACACTAGAAACAGGCTATGAAGTAAAGGGTAAAGGAATTTCTGCATTACTTTAATCCAGCATTAAGTGGTTACATTACTTTTATCCAGCATTAAGTGGTTTTCTGTCTTATAACAATCAACATGATACACAAGTTTTACAGTTTACAGTACAAAAAGGTCATTTTCATATGTAGTTCAAGAATCGTCAGTTGCAGCCTTATCTGCCACCTGACTAGCGACTTTGGGGCTTTATAAGTATAACAGATCTGAATGACTGAATGAGTGCCCTAAAAAAATGTATAAAGAAATAAGAATAATAAGTAATCTTTATCCACCAAATCCAAGAAACTGATTGTGTGAACTCTTACTCAGTTTTGATCAACACATATTTTGAATGTTGACTTAACCTCACCTTTTTAGCATTTGATGATATAGAGTCTGTGACGAGATTCTCGAGGTAACTGCCTAGTGGAACACCTTGTACAGTCACAATAGCCTCCTGGTTAAGCTGGGTCCTGAAACACAAATTTGTTATTATGACTGTATGTCACTTAAACAATATTTCAGTCATATGGAGATGCCAAGTTAATTACAGATGAAGGTTGACACACACACGCTTATTGAAAGAAGTATAAGCTTAACCCTTTCCCATCAGCTTTTTCCTCCTTTACTTGTCCTATGCAAACAGTGTAGACCCAGATCAGAGGGTTCCTACTGAAGTCAACTGATAAGGGTCTGCACCGTTAGTATTTTTTTTGCGATTTGTTATTTAAACAACCAGAAACATTTGAAATGGACTTTACTAAAGTGGCACCTAGAATGTCAATTTAACCCATAGCCTGTTTCTAGTTTTGAAAACAAGTAACTACTTAAAGTAGGTTGAAAGTAAAGCAGAATATGCCTTATAACACATTCTGCTTCACTTTCAACTTGCTTTAAGCTATTGTCAACTGGGATATAGCAACTTTTTCTTGATACATATACATGACAACATGTATTGGAACTAGTTTCTTCAGAGGAGTAATAATTTGGAAGCGTAAAAAGGCATATTTCAGGGATAGTGGGTTAAAATGGTGAATAACTAATCATCAGCCAACAAAGTACTGACAAAGGTTAGATAGACCAAAGTTATCATTTTTAAATCTACACATGTATTTCTAAAACCAAAGGTCCTTTCTCAATCTCTCCATATCAATATCTACTTGATAGCACCTCAGGGCTTTACATGACAAGTACACACTCCTTTACATATACAGTGCAGTCTTGATTTCTCACTTGACTTATTCACCCTGAAACTTTTAACTCATAACCCCATAAATACGCCTTTTTACGCTTTTAATTTATTCTTCCACTGAAGAACATAGCTCCACTATATACAGTCATGAATATGTATCAAGAGAAATATCCACTATATCCTAGCAGATGATAGCTTAAAGCAGGCTGAAAGTAAAGGCACATTCTGCTTTACTTTCAACCTGCTTTAAGTAGTCACCTATCTTCAATACCAGAAACAGGCTATGGGATAATCATGGGTTAATGGACAATTCCAGTTTCTTATTATATATTTAGTAAATTTATGACTAATAAGGATTGTTTTCTGCAGTACAGTGCAGTTTAGATCCTGATCAGAGGACTCCTTCCTTTAGGAGCTCTCTGATTTGGGTCTACACTGTTTGAATAGCACAAGTGTACTCTTTACAAGTAAACTATTTATAAATGACAAGTATACTTGTCACCAGGATTCAATGTGTTAAAATCTACATAACAATATTTCAAAGGTAAAATATAGCTAGGTTTAAACTTCGAAAAACAAGTGCGTTTAACTTTAGATAATCAGATGTTTTACAAATACGGGAAAGTGTGGATTCACCCTTTCAACACTCTTGACCTTTATTAAAGATATTTGCAAACAGTTTTGATTCAGATCTGGCCCAACTAAATACAAGGCCTGATTAAGATCATCTGAACCCTGTGTCTGTTAAAATAAAGAAGGAACTAATTTGAGAATTTTATAGGGCTGTAACGAATACACCATGTAGCGAATACGAATACACATCACGATATAACGTGACGAATAAGAATAATTATTCACGAATATGAATGCAATAGTTTCTTTGTAGATCTTTATGTGAAACCTTTCTAATATTTTATTACTACTGATTATCCTGTTCATATCTTTTTCATTTAATTGTTATCTTTTAAAATTGAAGTTTTTTGAAGCACAGTTTCTTTTGCTTTAATTTCTGTGTTAGTGGTTTAAGTCAAAATAAACCCCATCATCATAGCAAGTGTTTTCAGAACAAATATGGTACTGGAGATTGTTGGTATTAAAGCTGCAGTTTTCAACCTTTTTAGTTGTTTTAATATTTTCTTCTTTGTACTGGCAAATATTCGGTTCTTGAACATACAAATACGATACGTATTCACCAAAATTAATAATCGAATATATTCGAATATTCCAGTGTATTGTTACAGCCCTAGAATTTTAGCAGCCAACATTTTCAGCAGACAATAATAACTCAGTGTTGAAATAGTTAACCCATTTCTTCATAGATACACAATTTAATGCCTTAACTCTTTCCTCCCTGAAACTTTAAATGGACAAGTCCATTTTACATCTTAGTCTAGTCCATTTCTGACTTTCTGTTTTTGTCAATGTTTGCCATTATGACAAACAGTGATGACCCTGATCAGAGGACTCCTTTCGCAGCCCTCTGATCTGGGTCTTCACTGTTTGCACCAAACATATTATTGTACTATTCACATGTACACTGTTTGAAAGGAAGCCTATATGCGGGACTAGGATTCAAAAGGTTAAATCTATTCCTACACTATAGAAAATACAGTAAAACCTCTAAATTACAACAATTCAAATGATAATTGAGTGTATAAAAGACAGGTGACTGCTTAAAGCAAGGTGACGGTTAAACAGAAAGCTCCTAAAGGAGCTTTCTGTTAACAGTCACCTTGCTTTAAACAGTCACCTGTCTTAAACACCAAATAATTAACACAATTTAGTGGCCATAATAGAGAGGTTTTACTGTATGGCAGTTCCAATTTATAGTCATGAATGAATGTGCACCATAAGTAGTAATTTCTTTATTACAGCTTTTTCTGCTTTACTTTCAATCTGCTTTAAGTGGTCACATGTCTTCAAAAACTAGAAACAGGCTATAAGGTAAAGGGTAAAGGAGCATTCTGCTCTACTTTCAACCCTCTTAAATTTAGTCACCTGTCTTCAAAACTAGAAACAGGCTATGGGATAAAGGGTTAAGGAGCATTCTGCTGTACTTTCAACCCTCTTAAATTGGTCACCTGTCTTCAAAACTAGAAACAGGCTTACTAGAAACAGGCTATAAGGTAAAGGGTTAAGGAGCATTCTGCTCTACTTTCAACCCTCTTAAATTAGTCACCTGTCTTCAAAACTAGAAACAGGCTATGAGATAACGGGTAAGTTGAGCTCGTGTTATCTGGGTCTGGCTGTACTTACTTTGATTTGTCTTTAGGGTGCTGTGAATACACCAACTTCTCCTCTATATTGATCACATTACAGAATGTTAGCTGAAAGGTAAGAAATACACTTGTAAGTAGGCCAGTTTAATACTGTCAATCAGACTTTGGCTCACAGCCAACAGTTCTTTAAATACAATATTTAATTAAAGCCTTTTATGTAAATTTGAATATTACCAGTACTTCAGGTATTATATATCATACCTATATATAAATTTAAAAGCTTGCATTATACAGTCCAACAGATGTTTGGCAACTAGACAATGCAGAAGCATGGACCTCTTTAAGACGCAGGTAATTGCTGAATGCAGGACAAAAGTAATGTAGAAAGCTCCCCAAAGAATTTTTCTGTATTACTTTTGTTCTTCATTCAGCTGCAGCCTGTCTCAAAGATTATCTCTATGTTTGAGGTTTTGTATGGCTGCTAAACAATAGTTACCAGGCACTTTCTTATACATGTATGCAGACACTACATTTATGTGATATAAATATTGGTAAAATGTCCTTACTTGAAGAAATATTATTAACATCTGTCACAACATTTCATTCGCCCCATGGAAACTTTTAATTGAACAATTCTACTTTCCATGTTAGTCTAGTCCATTTAAGATTTTTTAGGGTTGTCTTCTACAGTATATTGCAGAATGGCAAACATTACAGACACTCATCAGACAGTTCCTGCATTAGGCCTCTGATCTGGGTATACACTGTTTGCACCTGTAGGACAACTGCTCTCTTCACAGGTACAATGTTTGTAAACAAAGGGTATACTGGTTACTAGGGTTCAATGTATTAATGCAATACCGGTAGATGAGATATGTAGAATGATATTGAAAATAGCCTAAGTTGATACATAACCCCATAAATATGCCTTTTTTAAGACTTTATTTCATTCCTCCACTGAAGAAAATAGCCCCAATTTACAGTCATGAACATGCAGGATAAGAAATATCTTCTTTATCCTAGCATAATATGGTAGCTTAATAAAGCAGGCTGAAAGTAAAGCAGAATGTGCCTTAAGGCACATTCTGCTTTACTTACAACCTGCTTCAAGTGGTCACTTGTCGTTAAAACTAGATATAGGCTTTGGAGTAATGGGTTAAGACTACTCTTAGCCGTTTCTCCATAGCACTGAGTACAAATCACTTATATCAAGCTGATACTGCAGTGCAGTTATATCCTGCTATAAGGACCACTTTGAAAATCGATACAAACTGATCATTTTTCACAAGCTGAATAGTCCTGAAAAAAGCAGTATAGAAAGATGAAAGTAAAGCAAGAAGTTTCTTCAGAAGTTTTCAGCTTTACTTCCATCCTGCTCTAAGCTTTCTCCTGGTTTTGGCACCATCAGTTAACACAGATGTCAACAAACTATTCTATGGGGAATCATTTAAAGGTGTCCCATGCACATCTATGAAGGAAATTAATACTGTTTACAGGATGTCCTGCAGTCAAGAAAGATAATACAGATAAACACAGGAAGGACATCATACACACAGAATCAAGTGGTTTTCAATGCACATGCAGGAGAAAATAGAAACACAAATGGCTCGTGTTATGAGCTTGGGATTGGTATGGTTTGAGGGGCAGAATAAGTTATATATTTAAGCCATCTTAAACATTTATACTATAACAGGGCTGGTAAAAAACTGTTGACAGACCGCGGCTCATGCCCAGGATCTTTGGCATACTGTGCCAGCACTTGAACCACTGAGCTACCGAGCCACACAATATGGGCCTTATTTTCTACCATGCTAGAACGGTGAGTAGAACCTGTACTTGACCATATTACAAGTAAATCCTACCATCTTACAGTGGTTTGTATTAAAGTATGGCTAATAAGGAACCAAACATGTATGTGTTCCTTACAAAATTATCCCCTCTAAACTATACAATCTGATAGCAAAGCTGAACTAACAAACGTCCCCTCAAGCCCATTTTTAATTTCAGCACATCTCCAAAGATCTGTGACCGCCTAATGCAGGACAAAGATCATGCAAAAACCCTCCTATTACTTTTTTCCCCTTTTTTAAGATGTTAGTTGTCTAAAGGACCTAAGAGCTTCAAACAGGCATGAATAACAGTTTTATAATTGGGATAGCCTCTGTGTCTGACAAGGATTTAGGACTTGCTTATCGAAAGGGCCCAGAACAATAAATCTATGAGAACTTACATGTATTCCTGTTACTGTTAGTGCATACCTTTAACCTCAGACCAAACTTTTCATTTATTTTAGAACTTTTTTTTTATCATCCATGATCCCCACGAAATAAGTGAAAGTAAACCTCTAGATAAAATAGTACAGTTATGTCTTAAAAACAGTGTAGACTCAGATCAGACAGGTCCTGAAGGAGCTGTCTGGTAAGGGTCTGCACCAAACCATGTTTTAACTAACATACTCATTAAAGTAGTCACAGCATTGAGTATAATTGAAACATAAAGAAAATATTGAACTTTTTATCTGCTCCAAATGAGGCCATGTCCAAAGTGTTGTTTACTGTTCAGCAAAAGAAAGCATGAAAAAGCCACACTTATAAACAGAACAAGCTGCAAAATGAACCTACATTTCTTGCCCTGAGAATCATGGTTTTCTTCCTTGGATCCACTTCAGAATGTTCACTGCCATAGCCCTTCCCCTCTTGACCTAGGATCTGTGTGCAAACGGAACAAAAATGAAATAAAATTCAAACAACAACTAACTGAGAGGTATACTACAACAGAGGGCAAGCAGTACAAGGCAACACTGAAGATCATTGAATATACAAGGACAGATTGACACACACATGTACACATGTAAGTTATGTCTCAGTAGAATATGCCATTCAGCAAGCACTGGTACAATTATTTCCATAGATGATGCATTCAATAAATACATGTATTCATGTGGCAGGTTCGAATTGTTAACCTACATAAGGTCAAGGTCAAACTGAGTGTGATATGGGTGGATTGAGAATGATCCAAGGCAACAGCTGTAGAAGTATCAAAACATTCTAGTTAACAAAGTTGACGTTTGACAAAATGGTAAAATCTGATTTAACTTGGTACAGACATAAAATACTGGTCACATGCTTGTTAGTGAATGCCTGGGCATACATGTATAAAGGATGTCCAAATATCCAATGATCTTCTGTATTACCTTAGCGTAGCCATGCTTTCTACATTTACTACATATAAAATAATTCTTTTTTTTTATCTTACATCTCTCAACCAAGTAGGGCCAGATCTAGGTTTTCTTTTTTTTCCCTACACACCTATAACATGGTTGTTTGTGTGTATTTTGTACCATAGTTTCTATTAAAAATAATTTTAGCCTGAAATAATTATCCCATCTCCTCTTAACCCTTTCCTCCGCAGCCATTAGAGCAAATCACCTATATCCAGATGTGCTTAAGGCAGGTGACTTCTTAAAGCAAGAAGAAAGTGAAGCAGAAAGCTCCAAAACTGCCAACAATATTGACTCTTTCAACACCATGGACCTGTTTAAAATATACTCATTACATTTGCAAACAGTGTAGACCCAGATCAGAGGGCTCCTATAGGAGCTCTCTGATCATGACATCGTCGGCACCGTTTACTAATTTATACCGGTATTTATTACACTACCGGTAATCAGAATTCATAGTAGACTGGTACATGCTTTGGTAACTAAAAAAGATCCACAAGGGAACATAATAATCCAAAATAGTTACTAAGTGTTGAAAGATTTAAACTAAATGAATGAATATTCAATCTTGTCACTTATGTAGAGGAGTAAGAAGAAATGCTTAAAGGGGCCTCTGTGGAAGAACTGGTTAAGCCCGACAAACAGTCAATACCCTCTCTGAACTGGATCTACACTGTTTGCACAGGACAAGCCTACTCATCACAGGTACACTATTTGTAAAGGATGTGTATACCCATTGCTATGGTTCAAGTTGTTACACATGATTGGCCTGCTACATTTGGGTGAGAGTTGTGAGATATTCACTGAACGTTCTCCTATTACTCACATTATGTGATCTTACACACATACGTTTAGCCCGAGGATTCACACGAGACACCTCACTAACGTAACAGAAGTCAGTGAGACCAAGTATCTACAAAGTCAGTCAAAGTGGGACAACTTGACATCAATACAAAAATATACCTGTAAAAATGTTAACTTTAAAATACCAAGCAGTTCGGGTTCATTGAATTGATACACTATATAGCCACATTTCATGCATCTGGGGACAATGCAAAATCCAAAAAGCTTTCAAAACTGGCTGAAAGTAAAGCAGAATGAGGAGCATTCTACTTTACTTTCAGCCTGCTTTAAGCAACCATCTGTCTGAATACTGAAAATAAGTTGTAGGGCCCTGGGGAAGTGGTTAACGTACAATATTATTATGCAGATTGGACGGGACATTCATTAGAGGGGCAGTGTTTAACCCTTTACCTCATAAACTTTTTATTGTATTGAAGATAGGTGACCACTTAAAGCAGGTTGAAAGTAAAGCAGAATGTGCCTTAATGCACATTCTGCTTGACTTTTGGCCTGCTTTCAACTGCCATTCTTTTAGATATAAAAAATATTTCTTATAACACATATTCATGACAGTATAAATTGGAACTATTTTCTTCAGAGGAGGAATAAATTAAATGCGCTAAAAGGCACTTCTATTGGGGAAAGGGTTAAACAAGGGTATACAGTACAGTACAACCTACAAAGCTTTTATCTCCATTGAAAATCAAATTATGTCTAATTCAAACATTGAATATTATAGATTTGGTACATTTAATTGATTTCTCTAAACTAATTAGGATGCAGAATAAATGATCTGTCTGCCTTAACCTTACAATGCTGAATTCTAAAATCACTTTTCAATTTACATCCATACAAAAAGAAAAATACCCATTTACTATGACCCTTTAATAGTTAGGATGAGTGTGTGCAGTTTATAGTCAAATGAAAGACAAAATGTGTAAACCCTGATCAGAATGATCCTTGAGGATACACTGTTTACAAATGATCAATTTAGACTGATGTACATGTATATGTTACACTTACAATTATTGATGCATGATAAAGATCTATATATAGCAAATGTTATGTTCAGCTCCAATAACCATAAACATATAACTGTTCTAGTACATGTTAGTGGCTTTAGTTTTTCAGAGTTAAACCCTTTACTCTATAGCCTGAAGTTTTGAACGCAGGTGACCACTTAAAGCAAGTTTAAAGTACAGCTGAATGTGCCTTAAGGTGCATTTTGCTTTACAAAACTTTCAGCCTGTAACCACCTGCTAGGATATAGAAAGTATTGTTTATGATACAATTTTAATTTTTATCATGACTATAAAGTGGAACTATTCTCTTCAGTGAAGGAATACATTATAATTGGGTACAACTGTATCTATGAAGTAATGGGTTAAACGCAGATAACTCCAACCACCTTGAGTTCTCTTCCCTAGGCTATGATTAACCCTTTACCTGATAGCCTATTTCTAGTACTTAAGATAGGTGACTACTTAAAGCAGGTTGAAAGTAAAGCAGAATGCGCCCTAAGGCGCATTCTGCTTTACTTTCAGCCTGCATTAAGCTATCATGTGCTATAACATAGAAAATATTCCATATAATACATATTCATTACTGATTAAATTGGAACTATATTCTTCAGAGGAAGAATAAATCATATCCGCTAAAAGGCGCTTCTATTGGGGAAAGGGTTAAACTTAAAATACTGATAAGGAAGTTTGACTTCACTCTTTCAACACTGACAGAGTAACTGTCATCTACTGAAAATGTTGTCTACAAAAATTCTCAAATTAACAGTCTTCATTATAACTAAAGAAACAGTGTCCGAGTGACAAGCGACTTGAATCTTGATGAGGTCCCAGGTTTCAGAGTAACTTGCCTGTATAACTTGCCTGTATCCTTGGTGGTCTTTATGAGCTTCTGCTCGTGTTGACCCCACTCAATATATGGAACTTATCTCCGGTGTGGTTCTGTTTAATGAAATTATCTTCATTCAATAATGTTAATTCACTGCGAATTTATTGTCCTTGTGTTTCCACGCATCGTTAATACGATTTTTAAAAATATTTACATTATCTGCTGTGACAACTGAGTCTGGAAGGCTGTTCCATTGATTTACTGCCCTGTTTGAGAAACGTTGGGAACCATACTTGGTGAGGGTTGTGTGTTTAACTAGTTTCATGCTATGACCTCTGGTGACATGTCTCCTGTCCAGTTCTAAATTATTCATACACACCTCCTCGTAGTTATGTAGGATTTTAAACAATTGCAGCATATCTGCTCTGTCTCTCCTGTATGTAAGGGTTGGCAATCCAAGTTGTCTCAGTCTTTCCTCATAGCTGAAGTCTTTTAGTCCTGTGACAAGTCGAGTTGCCCTCCTCTGAACATTTTCAATTGCCAGAATATCCTTCTTGAGATGAGGTTTCCAAACCACTGTGGCGTATTCTAGATGGGGCCTTACAAGGCTTATAAATAGTGGGAGAAATATTTCCTTATCCAAGCATGTAAAGGTTCTTTTAATCATACCAAGCATTTGGTTTGCTTTTTTAACTTTCTGTTGTAAATGGACATCAAATTTTAAATCACTGTCAAATGTTACCCCTATGTCCTTTTCGTTGTTTACAACTTCTATAGATATATTACTAGGAACACTCTTCATATGGTACGACTCTTTGATGTTAGTTTTACCGTAATGGATACATTTACACTTAGATGCATTAAATGTAAGGGCCTACCTGGATCCAAACTGTCTGCAAAGATCTTAACTTCAGGTCTACAGTGTTGAACCCAAATCAAAGATTTAAAATTTTCATCAAGAAAATGTTGGCCAGGACGTGCTCCATGGAATAAATTTTGTTCAAACTTCAAATTGTTTTTCCCTAAGTTACTAGTTAGTAAGTAGACATCATGATCTTCAGATTAGTTGTACCTTTGGGCTTGTACTCTCAAAACCTTTAGTCAGATCTTGTAACAGGCAAACAACTCATGACATGCTCAAGTATTGCCTGTTTTATAATACTTTTTTAGAAATCAATCTTTTAAAGGGGATTTCTTTTAACGCTAGCTGAGGGTTATTTAAACGTTGCACATTAAGACTTTAATCTACTTGTACATATTTTAAAAACCTTTACTACATAGCCTGTTGCTAGTTTTGATAACAGGTGACCACTTAAAACAGGTTGAAAGTTCAGCAGAATGCGCCTTAAGGCCTGCTTTAAAAGATCCATCTGCTAGGAAACAGTTTTGAAAACATGTGAATACTTAAAGCAGGTAGAAAGTAAACAGAAATTGAATGCATCTGAAAGTGCATTCTGCTTTACTTTTAGCCTGCTTAAGTTACCATCTGCTGGAAGAATAAATCAAATGTGTTAAATGCATACATGTATCTATTACAGGTATGGAGTTAAGGGTTAAAGGTAAGAATGCACTTCTGTGGAGGCAACAGAAGATCAACCACTAACTCCTAGTCCTAGTAACCTACCTTTGTTGCCCAGTCAGGAAATCCCCATCTTGTGGTGAGCAGGCGATGACTTCTTAAAACACCTTTTCTGTCTACTTTCCTGTCGACTACATCGATACCTTCAACGGCAGGATTAAATGGATTAGGATACTTCCTCCAGGCAGCATGTACAATGGTTTCCCATGGATGGCTGAAGTAGCAAAATGTAAAGTCAAATGTACTACTATTATTATCAATAATCAATTTATATGTAATATCAGAAGTACAATTTTAACCCTGCAAATCACCTACAGTAAAACCCAATGTTAAACCGCAATTTAAAACGGGACTAATTTTGGTAGGCTCATATATATTTGGTGCTTAGCAATCTTTGAGTAGTACAGTAAATCCTCCCTATTACGACCACTTAAACGAAGGCTAATTGAGTGTATAATAGACAGGTGACAGCTTAAAGCAAGGTTACAGTGAAACAGAAAGCTCCTATAGGAGCTTTCTGTTTCACTGTCACCTTGCTTTAAGAGGTCACCTATCGTAAACACCCTAATAATTAACATAATTTAGTGGTCGTAATAGCGAGGTTTTACTGTATATAATACCTAGGACAATTTGATAGAATGATAAAGCTTATGCGGGACTATAAACCATTAGCAGCAACAATAACAACAAATAGGATGAATAACAAAGCAACATTGTCTGTATCATCTATGACATGTGCTTGTGGTTTACCATGGACTGCATTGAGTGTCATGGAACGTAAACTTCAAGCGTCTAGACCACACAGAATGACCATAAATTGAAGAAAAGCAACAAATGTAACAGTAGTGTACCTTCTTGTCCCCATATCTTTGACTTTTGACAGATGGATAGTCACTCAGGTTAGGGATTTGAACATGAGTCAAGACACCTACCAACTTTGAGTTATATGGAGACATTGCCTACATTGCCAAACATGAAATTCATGCCCTGTGACATTGACAGTTTAACCCATGGCCATGAGAGTTGAACCGAAAATGTTGTCTTCATCTGGTGAATATTTGTAGCAAGTTATTTTGAAATCCATTACTGGATATAAAAGAAATGTCAGACTAGACACAAAAATTTGTGACAACGGAATCGTAACCAGTGACCTTTGGCCAAATGCAGAACGGAGTTGAATGTGACATATTGTCTTTATCTGGAGAACAGTTGTGCCAAATTATTTCGGAATGCATTTGTGGCAATGAAATCATATCCTGTGACCTTGACCTTTGATATGGACGCTGAATGCAACACATTTGTCTGATGAACATTAATTTGTGCCAAGTTATTCTGAAATCTAATCACAGATAAAGAAAAAAACAGCCCGGACACAAAAATTGCGCCCTGTGCCCTTTGACCCAAGGACATGGGATTGAATCGCAACACATCCTCTTTGTCTGATAAAAAGATTTTGAAATGCATTGACTAATACTGTATGCAAATTACCACATGTCTGACAAGAAATGTGTGGCAACGTAATTGTACCCTGTGACCTTGACTGTTTGACATGGGGAATTAAATACGAAACATCGTCTTTGCCTAGTGAAAATTAATTTGTGCCAATAATTTTGAAAACCATTCATCGATAAGAAAGTTACAGCCTGAACACAATTTTATGACAATGTTATCACACCCTATGACTGTGACCTTTGGTCCATTGACAACAAAGTTGAATAGGACACAGTATCTTTATATGGGGGAACATTTGTGCCAAGTTATGTTGAAAAACATTAATCGATATGAAAGTTACAGCCCAGACACGAAATTTGTGACAATGTAATCATACCTTGTTACTTTGACCCATTGACAAGAAAGTTGAATGTGACACATCTTGTTTGCCTTGTTAACATTTGTGACAATCTTTTTTGAAATCCATTGACAGTTGACCAATACGAAAGTTACAGACTGGACACGAAATTTGTGATGGAAGAACAAACAAACAGAAGTAGGACAATGGGAAAGGGGGCATAAAACCTTCATCCCTTTAATTCGGCCTGGTCATATCGACCAGAACACTTTTTCATCCAAATAGAACCCAGAACTCTCCAACATAGCCCATTGCCGCGGCATTGGCTGAGATATACTTACTATATGGCTCACTTGAGTCCCTGCTCACAGTGTATTATTGACAATGTCACTGTTGTCATTTAATTTTATAGATCTTAATTTTATGTCATCATAGAATGAAACAGTAATAAAGTGATTTTTTAATATCAAGATAATGAGACTCTTCCTTTAAGCAGGAGACATGAACCTCCCAGACATTGACTGGAGTCTAGGCACTATCGCAGGTAACAACTACGCAAAACAGACAAACCAACTGTTGCTTGACGCTGTTTTCGATACATCCTCTGAACAAATTATCAACTTCAAAACTAGGGGAGACAACACTTTAGACCTTTTTATTACAAATCGCCCAAGCCTAGTCGAGCGCTGCAAACCCTTGCCTGGGATAAGTGACCATGACACAGTCTTTGTACAGGCCCTAACCTCTGCAGTGTGCACCAAACCACCTGCAAGAAAGATCCTGCTGTGGAAAAAGGCCGACCCTGCCAGCATCAGTCAAGCTGTACAAGACTTTAGCTCCGACTTTGTCTCACGCTACCACCACCATACAGACATAGACACCTTATGGAAAACCTTTAGGGACTTTGTTGGCACCACCATCGCTGCACATGTGCCCTCAAAGAACTCGTCCACCCGCTTCAACCAACCATGGATAACACGGCAAGCTAAACGTCTCTCGAGAAAAAAGAAAAGAGCCCACCGCCGAGCCAGGGCCACTGGACTTGAAGAGGATAAAAAGTGCTACAAACAACTTAACAAGCCAGCAAGGACATGCGTCATGAGTGCAGGATAGCCTACACCCACTACATAAGTGACATGGTAACTACAGACAGAAATCCAAAAAAGCTGTACTCACTTGTGAAAGGGAAGAAATGTGACAGCAATGGTGTATCAACTCTGAAAGCAGATGGAGTCACACATAGTGACCCTGCTACCAAAGCGTCCATACTGAACAGGCAATTCAGCGGAGGACACATCAGCCATCCCATCACTAGGAGACCACCCCTACCCTGAGATGCACAGCTTTTGCATCGGCACAGAAGGTGTTAAAAAACTCCTAGCAGACCTAGATCCTCACAAGTCCACTGGCCCGGACAACATACCTACAAGGTTCCTGAAGGACTATGCTGATCAACTTGCACCAGCCCTCACCCTGGTCTTCTCAGCATCAATCACACAGGGTGCAGTACCCACAGACTGGAGGCATGCATGCGTCACACCGATCTTCAAAAAGGGAGGTCACAGTGACCCGGCCAACTACAGACCTATCTCTTTAATCTCGGTTTGTAGCAAAGTCATGGAACACATACTGCACAGCCAAATTATGACTCATCTGGAAAATCATCAGATTTTAACTGACCAGCAGCATGGGTTTCGTAAGAGAAGATCTACGGAGAGCCAGCTCATTCTTACACTGAACGACTTAGCCAAGGGCCTTGATGAAGGAGAGCAGATCGATGCAGTCTTACTTGACTTCAGCAAGGCCTTCGACAAGGTCCCCCATGAGCGACTTGCCAGTAAACTGGAATACTACGGCATCAGAGGCAGACACCTGCAGTGGATCAGAAGTTTTCTGAACAATAGAAGCCAGCAAGTCCTGGTAGAAGGCGAGTCCTCTGAAAGTGCACCAGTCCCTTCTGGAGTGCCACAGGGTTCAGTCATCGGACCCCTTCTTTTTCTCCTGTATATCAACGACCTCCCACTCCAAGCCACATCGCCCACACGCCTGTTTGCTGACGACAGTCTCTTGTACAGAAAGATTCGCTGCATAGAGGATGCCCAGGCACTACAAGATGATTTGGAGAGACTCCAGCAATGGGAGCGTGACTGGTTGATGTCGTTCAACCCAACAAAGTGCGAGGTTGTGCGTATAACGAGGAAGAGAAACCCAATGAAGACCCCATACTTCATCCACGACAAAGAGCTCCAAGTTGTAAAAGAGGGCAAGTATCTTGGAGTTCACCTGGACGAGAAACCCTCGATGAATACGCATGTAGCATCAACAGCGAAGAAAGCAAATAACAGTCTTGCTTTCCTCAGGAGAAACCTGTCAAGCTGTCCACAAGGCATCAAGGACCAGTGTTACCAGACCCTTGTTAGACCTATCCTGGAGTATGCAAGCTGTGTCTGGGATCCACATACAAAGACCAACACCAGTCAACTTGAGGCTGTCCAACGACGAGCTGCACGTTTCGTAAAGGGAAACTACCACACCACAAGTAGTACCAGCCAGATTATAGCTGACCTCGAATGGAAGCCTCTTGCCGAACGTCGCTCCAACGCAAAGCTCGTAATGGTCTACAGGATCACCCACTGTCTCATTGACATCCCACCTGAGAGCTTCTTCCACCCAGCAACCCTCAGTATTCGAGGGCACACAGTAAGATACTTGCTACCTTTCTGCCGTACAGAGGTGTACCTCCATTCCTTCTTCCCCTCCGCCATTAGACTGTGGAACCAACTTCCAGAACACACCATGATGACTGATGGCGTTGAGGCCTACAAGAGGTGCCTGGTCTCTACCCCCTAAGCCATCAGATGACTGTTTTTATCTTTTAAAACCTGCACTGTACATATTTGCGCATCGCTCACACCGTTTGTAAATACACTCATGTGCGAAATTGCCCCAGAGTGGGATCGGCACATTAATGGAAGAAGAAGAAGAAGAAACCCGTCAATACTCCCAAATACTGGTCTATTGAAATATTGTTGGTGGCTATTAGTATTAGTAAATGTTGTTTGGATGCAGGCAAGTGTAGAACCCTGTGTGATTTCTCAAGCTAAGGTCTGCTTGAAAGTCTAGTATTTTCTACAGTTCCAGGTAAATAACAAAGATATATATATTAAATTTGTATCTTGATGATGTTTCCCTTGACAGTGTAACACCTTCTAGGTTATAGTCCTGACTGTGAGATGATCTTGCCCTGCCGACCCGGAGGATGCTGCACTTAATCGAGTGAAAGTCCATACCCCATGATCTCTCTTCCAACTTAGCTTAGGAGTTCAGATCCTCTCGTAGCTGTTGCTGATTGAGGTCGGACCGAATCTGTAGAGTATGCAGTCATCCAGAAAAAGGTATGTCTGTGTTGAAAGGCCCTCCAGTAGGTTATTGATGATTGCCAACAGTAGAACAACGTAAAAGCCAGTATTGGTTACTGTGACGTATATCATTCAGATTCAGATCTATGGACCCAGGACACTGAAGAAAGATTCTTGTGGTACCCTACTTATGACAGACGTGTTACCAGTGTCACCTGAACATGGACCATTACCATCTGCAATTGGCTTCCCAGGAATGACCGAATCCACTGGGAGGTCTGTCCTCTAAGTCTAACCCTGTAGTGGAGAATCTTGTGAGCAGGTATTGGTGAGGTACCCTAAAACAAAGGCCTTATTTACTGAAGGCCAGGATATGATGGACCCAAACTGGCCAAAGAGCAAATGTGAGCTAATTCAACAGGTTTATTTTCTTACACAACTTCTTAAACTCACGAAATACATATCATCACTCTGTTTATTTGTAAGATCTTATTTATTAGTTGAGTTGAAATATCACTTATATACATTGGATGACAATGCCAAGCTGTCAAAGCCGGTCCCTATGTCTAGGTTACTATTAAGAACGAACTTCCTCGTGCCGGTGCGATCACGTTTCCCTGTGATGGGTCAAACATCTTTGACGAGTTGAATGAAAAAGTGCAATATAAACCACTATTTAACACTTACAACTGTGGCTAAGTAACTTACTCAAAAGTGTGTTCAGTACTCCAGATTTTCATGATTTTGATCTTGTAAATTTCCTATTATAATCAATTCACTTTTTCTCCGCAAACTTCGTCCTTGGCGACTTACGCAAGATCTGACGGAAATTTCCGAATGCGTATTAACATACTGACGTAATTGGCCGAAGAAAATAGGACAATTTGATTGGACGAATTACAAAACTACGCAGTCTGTATCATCTACGTGCTTGCGGTTTGTCGCTCAGTGTCGTGTAAGGTAAACGTCAAGCGTCTAGATCACACATAATGATAATAAATTGGAGAAAAAACTTTGTCCCTGTTCCAATTAAACGATTAAATTCGGCCTGAAGTGGTCATATCTTCTTCTTCTTCTTCGTGTACAAGTGCAGGACCCACGCACTGGTGAGGTATTTATCGACGCCGACCTAAGAACTCGCCAACATAGCCCATTAAAAAGTATCTAAATTCAATTAACAATAGCTCACATCTAAAACAAAATCCTACCAGCAATCAGTGTAGACTCTGATCAGATGCGCATAATGCGGCTTCTGATCAGAGTCTACATTGTTTGCCTCTGTCCGTAGGATCGTAGGCACACATTTCTTCTCATTTTTCTGTTGATATGTTGGACCGCTCTAGGGAAGCTAAGCATTCTCGCACATTTAATGTGTTAATATGCCCAAAGTTAGAAATGAAAGGCAGTAACATATGATACACTAGTCAGAAGAGCATCAGAAATCGATTTAAATGCAAAATTGTTCATTGAAGTGGGACCGAAAGAACACGATTCAGAAACCCATCACCACTCATAACAATTAATTACGAATTTGGCAATGCCCTTGATGATACAGGTTCAGTACAATTGATAAATAGCATCAGACTTCCAGGAAAGATAACACACTTGACCTGACGATGACAAACATGCCAAATATACAACAAGTCCTTAGCTTCTGGCAATATCCCTCTTGACTGGAAACACGCAAATGTCTGTCCTGTCTTTAAGAAAGGAGATAAGCATGACCATATTAATTACAGACCCATCTCTCTTACATGCATCTGCTGTAAAGTCTTAGAACACATAATTACCAAAAGCATCATGACCCATCTAGAACAGAACAAAATCCTATACGACTTACAACATGGATTCCGTGCATCCCGATCTTGTGAAACACAGTTTATCTCATTCATGCAGAACATTAGCAAATCTCATGATCAAAACACACAAACAGATATCATCATCATGGATTTTGCCAAAGCTTTTGACAAAGTTCCACAACAACATTTGTTGTACAAACTAAAATATTATGGCATTTCATGTAACGCTCTTAATTGGATATCTAGCTTTTTGGAAGATAGGACCAATACAGTTGTCCTGGAAGGTGAAACTTCAAAAGAGGTTCCTGTTACCTCAGGCGTCCCCCAGGGCACTATCATGGGTCCTGTCCTCTTTCAAATCTACATCAACGACCTTTCAGAATACATACAACATAGCACTCTAAGACTCTATGCGGACGACAGCATAATATATAGAGAAATAAAAAACAAATCTGATGCCGAACTTCTTCAATCTGATCTTGATGCTGCTGGTAAGTGGGAACAAATAAATACGAAAGACTCAAGCAGGAAACGTAACACAAACAATACACCCACCTCTCAAGCAGAACACACACACACACAGTCATACCACAACAAACACACACATTCACACACACGCAATACAATTCCTACATCTACACACTAAATAGAAAACAACACGCAAGACAAACATAAAGCAAAGTGCATATAGGAGCCCGCCTTGGTACGGTCAGTAGCAATCAATAATTAACTATAAATTAATTAATTATTAACAACCACTGGGGGGTTAAACCTGGGTTTAGGGGCGCCCAACCTCACACTTATCTCCTATATGCACCTATAAAGACGAACAGTGTACATAAAATATAAACCCTGTTCCACAACCTCACAATCAAAAAGACCGCCACAACAGTAAGTAAATACATGTAAAACATTTAACAAAAATTCTATGAAAAGAGCATTAGTAACATGGGAAAGAATTAAACATTCAAGCCCGTGTTAAAAATAACCCACTATGGCAACGGTCAAATTGTACTCAAGCGACTAGTCTGTAGTTACGAGCAACTGTAAGACATGGAAGGGTCCAGGGTACGACAGAGAGGGAGTGAAAAAACAAAGCACGAAAATCCGACATAACTCTCCCGGTTAAGGACGGCAAATGCGCTTTCATCCAGACAAATGTAATATCCTTAACATCACCCAGAAGAAAAATCCAATTAATTATACATAAAAACTACACAATCACATACTAGCTAAAGTAGAATCTTCAAAATATTTAGGAATCACTCTTCAAAACAATCTAAAATGGGACAAACACATAAACTCTATCACCAGCAAAGCAAACCAGTCCCTTGGTTTTCTACGAAGAAATCTTAAAATCAACTCAAGCAAAGTAAAAGAACATGCATACAAAGCTATTGTCAGACCAAAACTGGAGTATTCTTCAACCGTCTGGGACCCGTACACCAGAAGCCAGACAGATCAGATTGAACAAGTTCAGCGCAGGGCAGCAAGATTCGTCACTAATCGTTATCATAATACTAGTTCCGTCACAGACATGATTAACACATTACATTGGCCAAACTTACAAGTAAGAAGAACTGGAGCACGATTAATCATGTTTTACAAAATAATACATCACATCGTTGCTTTTTATCCTGACAATCTACTAATTCCACCAGACACAAGAACTAGGCACAGCAGTATATTTTGTTTTAGACATGTTGGTTCATCCAAAGATTCCTATAAATATTCGTTTTATCCCAGAACCATCACTCAGTGGAACTTGCTGCCCGCTGTTGCCCACACAGCAGTCACAGTCGATTCATTCAAGACTATCCTCACAGTACCTGTAGTCTCCACCATCTGCTTCTAAACATGAACAATATACATAACTTTAAAACCACATATTCCGACATTTTATCTGAGCACTTGTAAAATAGTATTATTGTATAAACACCTATAACATTTTTATTTTGTTTTACCAGCGCCTGCACATAAACTTCAATTTTAGTGAAGGAGTGCAGTATCCATGATGATGATGATGATGAAACCAGATACAACGCATTGAAACCATAAATAAATACGAAAGAAGACTCAAGCAGGAAACACAACACAAACAATACATCCATCTCTAAAGCAGAACACACACACAGCCATACCATAACACACACACACACACACACGCACGCAATCTTATACACCCACCCACACACCAAACAGAAAACAAAACGCAAGACAAACATAAAGCAAAGTGAACATAGGAGCCCGCCTTGGTACGGTCAGCAGCAATCAATAATTAATTATAAATTAACCATTAACAACCACTGGGGGGTTAAACCTGGGTTTAGGGGCGCCCAACCTCACATTTATCTCCTATATTCACCTATAAAGACGAACAGTGTACATAAAATATAAAAACCCTGTTCCACAACCTTACAATCAAAAAGACCGCCAGCACAGTAAGTAAATACATGTAAAACATCTAACAAAATTCTATGACAAGTTTATTAGTGACACAGGAAAGAATTAAACATTCAAGCCCGTGTTCAAAATAACCCACTATGGCAACGGTCAAATTGTACTCAAGCGACTAGTCTGTAGTCACGAGTAACTGTAAGACATGGAAGGGTTCAGGGTACGACAGAGAGGGAGAGAAAAAACAAAGCACGAAAATCCGACATAACTCTTCCGGTTAAGGACGGCTTTAGAGATACATCATCATGTAGTGCTAAGCCCTGTCTGTCATCGCACAACCAAAGAGGAAAGCATAGTTATCAATTGTATATTGATCGATAACCAAACGTGAAGTGCGCAGCAATATAGTTGGATCATAATCTTTTTTGAGGAAAAATCTAACACGTTTCACAAATAGGTTTTGAAAATGCATATGTCCAAGAATCTTACGAAGTCTGTAAATCACATCACCATAAAACTCCGGATGTGAAATACCTTGCCGCAGAAAAGACTTTAAGTTACATTTATACTTGTTAATGAGAGGAAGATTTCTATAAAAGAATTTAGAAAATGTTTTACGAAGTTTATGAAATCTGTACCCCTGTTTAAGAAGCTTTTCAGTACGAATGTGGAAGTCCTCAACAGAGGTACAAGCCCTAGCGAAACGAATAAGTTGTGAAATATAAACACCGTAAGATGTAGAACGGGGAACATCGCCATCTAGATGAGGACAATTTACAATACTAAAATCAAAATCATCTCGTTTATCATAAATCTTAAAAGAAACAATTCCGTTATTTATTAAAAGATCCAAATCTAAAAATGGTGCCGATAAATTTGCTCGTTTGTTTTATTAAGGTGTAATTCTTTTGGGTAAATAAAAGGAAACAACGTATCAAAAAATGGGTTGTCTATATTAAAAATAGCATCTAGATAGCGCGATGTGTTGTTAAAGGCTTCGATCATATCTGCCTGTGTATCAGGTTTTAGACTTAGCATAAAGTCCCTCTCATAACAGTACAAAAATATGTCTGCGACAAGGGGCGCACAGTTTGTACCCATAGGGATACCAATCACTTGACGGTATATGGTACTCCCAAAACGTACATAAATATTATCCAGAAGAAATGATAGTGATTTACAGACATCGGTGAAAGTCCACATAGTGTAATGCTTAACCGTGTCATTTGTAAAAATGCACGATCAGTATTACACACCAGAAATAGTTTCCTTTCTCTGGCAAAAGTCTTTTCAATAAGTTGTATAAGTTTAGCTTTTATTAAATTATGAGGTAAGGTAGTATATAGTGTTGAAAAGTCATACATACTAATATTGCAAGCTTGGTATTTTCTATGTTCAAGCTTCGCCAAAATTTCATTCGAGTTTTTGATAGACCAAAACAGATTGATTCCAGAATTTTCGTAAGTCTTGTCACAATACCTTTGAACATGTTCTTTGATTTTAATTAAAGACGATGTCAAAAGTTTGGAAACTTAGTAGTAGTACATGCACTTGAATTAGCAATAAAACGAGACTTATATGGTGTTTTGTGGAGTTTTGGTATCCAGTACATAGTAGGAAGTTATGACATGTAATGTTGACGTCAGCTTTTAATTGTTTACAAGTATCAAGATGATCAGATAGTACATTACGCTCCGTTAAATTGGCTGTTGTATAGGAATTGGTATTCACAAGTTCCTGGTTTAAAGTATCAACATATGCCTGGTATTTCTGACCATGGTATTCACTGAATTCAACATAATTCCAACAAGGTACACACAAAACTAGAATTGTCACTAAAGATGATTAATACCTCAACAAACGCGTCTGTCGAAAAAAAAAGCTATATGACATGTACACAAACTTTACAAAGGCCAATACAAGAATAAATGAAATATGTAATAAGTTCTGATAAAATAACAAAGCAAATCTCTGGAGGAGGTTGGCTGTCTCATCACTCAATGTAGGTCAACTTTACAATCTAAAATAAGCTCCTGGCCTATTACTGGAAGGCAAAGACAAATCAAACTAAAGTTTTCAAATAAAGGAGCATAATTTTGTAAGAAAGTCAACCAACTGGAAAACTTATTAGATGCCCCCCCCCCCCCCCCCCAGGCCATTTCCTTTTCATAAAGTAGCAGGGTGATAAGATTCTTCGTCATAAAGAAGATATGCGCATCTAATAAAATATAAAATATTTTCAGTTGGTTGATTTTCTGATTGGCCAAAGAACTGTAGACGTGAACCCGTGTACCATGTGAGTTGACAGTGCACATAGAAATGCAACTATTTCATTGGCTGACAGGTCCCTTAGTCTTGCTTTGCAGAAAATAAGATGACCGACTGCTCCACAGGATTGTGTGTATTCAATCGTTCATCCTCCGTTATAAGTCTATTTCGGCTCAGAAACAATCAGGGTTTGGATATTTGAACAGTTTCTGGGAAAGTTTGACGCTGACGTCTACGAGCGTGCCCATTTTTTATTTTGAATAACAACCGGTAGTAACATGACGTCACTTACACGCAACGTCATCTGTTTTTGACGCGATTTAGTTACTGTTTTCTGAGCGTTGTATACGATAAATTTCGAAATAATTCGTTTGAACAGTGAAATCTTTGCAGTATAATAAATTCGTTATAACAGTTTCTTCACAGGGTACATGATGATTTTTTTCCCGGCTGGTAAAACCATGTAACCCTCGCCTAACGGCTCGGGCAACATGACTTTCCTCAGTCGGGAAAAAATCATCATGTACACACACCTCAATTGCATGGTTATACTACACGTTATACGAAAAATTAACGGATGTTATTAAACGCCCACGCCGTTTGTTATAAATTTAGTTATGAACACCTCCTAGACAAAGTGATTATGCTTACATTACTTTTAAGCATAATAAGAACCATTGCCATACAGACTTTAAATGAATTATGTATACATGTATATCACTTATCACCACATTACCTGAATAAACTAGCACAATTAAAAAAGTATTCTCATTAGTTTAGGGACAGCAACATTCTAGAAGTCCCAAGTGTAAGAACTACAAATCTGAATAAGGGGAGATCCTTTGAAAGCACAGAAAACAAAACAAATACTGAAAATTGCAGACTCGGTTTAATTGAGTCTGTTCATGAGCAGTACTGAAATGTGCAACAGTGCTCACGCCCCCTAGCACCGGCTTAAGCGGAATTCAATTTTCAACTGTAAATACGCTGAAATCAATGATTCCAAAGGACCAGAAAGTATAACAACACTGAGAATGAAGTACGGGGCGACTTTTTACAGCCGCCACACAAGCACTTAACATCTGCTGTTGTGAATTATATAAATCTGAATAAGGGGAGATCCTTTGAAAGCACAGAACACAAACAAATACTGAAAATTGCAGACTCGGTTTAATTGAGTCTGTTCATGAGCAGTACTGAAATGTGCAACAGTGCTCACGCCCCCTAGCACGTTACGGCAAGTCCCCAGATCTGGAAAAGCCTGTCAAATTAATCCGAAAGGTTGATAACTACAAAAAGGTTTCCATGCTATTTCGGGCCTTGGGAGGCCCAGCCTATAGATGTATTATGTATGTTAAACTTTTAAGTCTACTTGAGTTCTTACGTACTCGTAGTTCACTATTTTATTTGTTTATATTTAGCTTTGCTATGTATTTGTAGCCGGGTTGAGTATATGATTAAATGGTGAGAGATTTGTGTAAGCGGCCCGGTGGTTCAGTCGGTAGAACACTTGCCCTGTAAGCAAGGGGTCCCGGGTTCGAGCCCCGGTCTGTCTGCATATTTTTATCACCATGTTACATTTGGCGCCCAACGTAAATAACCCGTAGGATAATATGTAACTCGTAGAGTGTACAGAAATAATAATAAGAAACTCGTGGAGTGTTCTTTAGTAAAAATTCGGGATGAATTCTTGTGTAGAGGGTGTGTGTGTAGCCGGGTTGAGTTTATGATTAAATGGTGAGAGATTTGTGTAAGCGACCCGGTGGTTCAGTCGGTAGAACACTTGCCCTGTAAGCAAGAGGTCCCGGGTTCGAGCCCCGGTCTGGCTGCATATTTTTCTCACCATGTTACATATTGACTTTGGTTGCTTGTATACGGACGGTAGTAACTGCAGCTGTGCTTCTCACAAATCTGGGGTAGATCAGGACAGGAGATAACTTCGGGCTCCAACACATCCTGTTTAGGGGTCGATGTCCAAACAATGGCATTGTTGTATGAAGACTGCCAGTCAATATGCATTCGGATCAGGGACCCGTTTCATAAAACTTCGTACGACAAATGTTGTCGCAAGTCCGATTATAAAAGTTTCAATTATCATTTATTTCTCTATCTAACCCTGTCTTGTGACATCTCTTTGGAATCGTCTTGAAAAGAGATGTGGCAAGGCAGGATTAGATGGGGAAATCAGAATTAAATGTATTTTAAAGTTTAGACTTACGGCCGTTTTTATCGATCGAAGTTTTATGTTCTCTTATGCTTGCTTTCATATTAATAATCATGATACTTGAATGCAATGCCTGAACGTATTTTGTATATCCTCTCGGCTACTGAGAGTTTGTATATTCAGGACAGCCACAGGACAATATTTTGAATATGTCTACTGTGGCTGCTGATCGTATAGAAACAGGCAACATATTCAACTGGGCTATTGTTCTGGGATAGAATGAATATTTGTAACTTTATTTTGATGTTGCAATATTTTGTAAGTCTAGTTCTGAAATCTGATTTCTGGAGAAGAAGATATGGTGGCCTGATGGCTACTACGCTATAAATATTTGTATATTTAACTTTATAAGTCTTGATCTAGTTCTTCTTATTTCTAAAGTGGGCCAGTTGAGACTGTATGTTATACCAGACACTGAGCTAGTGTTGAGGGCAAAGTTGCGCCTTCGTAGCAATACAAATCTGTTATAATACCCATACATGTTGTCGTAACAAAATTGAATTATAAAAGGGCAGGATTCATAAAGTTAGTCCCATCACATTGAAATAACAGTAGCATTATATCAGTTTTAGTAGTATGTCTTGATATTGTACTAAGTTTCAAAGGCTTATGGTTCTACAGTTTGCTTCTAATACCCGTTATCTAAGTGTTACCATTCAAATGGTATACTCTATATTTTAAAATTGTGTTTTATATAGAATTAATATTAGTGCATTATCAATTGTAAACGACTTGACAAAAATCGGATTTTTCTTTTTGGTGTGAATAAAGTTGAGTAGAGTACGTGCAATGCCGTTTTAATCTTGTTGACACCATTCAGTTCCTTATAAAACCTTCTGTGTACACACATTTTGCGACGATCCAGATGCCTGCATAAGTGTTTGTCTTGTATGAGAGTTTGTATGCGGGTCCAAGACAGATGCAGAATAATCTAGTTTCCGTCTATGAGAGCTTTGTAAGCAGGATAGCTTGCTTTCACAGCGTTTATTTACAAATTTCTTTTAAAAAAATCCAAGTGTTTGGTTAGCTTTATTTGTTATGTTGTTTATATGTTTGTCCCATTCAAGAATCATTTGAAAGATTTTCTTATAACCACCTTTATGTCTATTCTCAAATATTCTCTATTTTCTCAAACATTCTCTATTCTTTAATAAGGCAAACCAAGATCTCGGATTCTTACGCAGAAACATCATTATTATACTGCAAAGTAAATTCCTTACTATTGATTGGGTACCGAGCCCTAGACGTGATACCAAGTACACTTTGGGCTGACAGGGTACTTGGAAATGCAACTGTTTTCATTTGCTGATAGGTCCCCGAGTCTTGCTTTGCAGAAAATAAGATGACCGACTGCTCGACAGGATTGAGTGCGTTCAATCGTGCATCCTCCGTTTTAAGTCCATTTCGGCTAAGAACCAATCGGTGTTTGGATCTTTCAACAGTCGCATTATTTCTGGGAAAGTTTTACGCCGAAGTCTACGAGTATGCCCATTTTTTCTTATGAATAACAACCGTCAGTAACATGACGTCATTTGCGCTATATAACGTTATCTGCTTTGGTGCGATTTTGTTATACATTGTTAACTACGAGCGCTGTACACGACAAATTCCGAAATATTTCTTTTGAACAGTGAAAACTTTGCAGTATAATAAATTCGTTATACAGTTTCTTCACAGTGTACTATGATAAGGATTTCTCCCCAGCTGGTTAAATCAAGGAAATATACAGAAGTGTATAATTCCATGGTTAAATCATGTAACCCTCGCCTAACGGCTCAGGCAACATGATTTACATCAGCCGGGAAGAAATACTCATGTACACTGTGAAGTATAACTCAGAAGAGTCCAAAAAGGACTACGGGCGCATCCCTCTGTCACTGATTTGCTAACTTCTTTAAAGTGGAGACGGCTTGACCTCACACGCATATATCAGCAATTGGTCATGTTCCATAACATCATGCATGGCCAGGTTGCCATTTCCCTTCCCAGCTATATGACCCCTCCCCAAAGACTCTCACGATCCTCTCACCGTTAGGCATTCCAAATTATTCAAACAAAAAAGATTATAATAAATTCTCTTTTTTTCCTAGAACAGTGGTCCATTGGAATGTCCTGCCAGCAGACATGGTCATCCTGTCTGGTCCCATTTCAATCAGACTGTAAGCCAGGTTGAACATATCTCCCCTTAAACACACCAATCTTGTTTTAGCACACTCTCTCTTTTCTTTTATTCTGAATGTATTTCTCTTTTAACAGTCTCGGTGGTTGACGCGCAACAGTTAAAGTCAACTGAAACAAAGATAGATAGATAGATAAGGCAGCTCTTAAACTTATGTTGGTAAAGAAAATATCCACTGACACACCCTATATATCACACATGCATGTGTACATGTTTTTAATTCATGCATGTGCTTTCTGCATTATTTTTTAATCAGCGCTTAGCAAATGAAGAAGACAGAAGAGTTCCGATAAACTCTGAGTACGTACATACTTGAGGACGAAATTAAAATACAGCATAACCAATGAAATGCTAGCTTACAAAATAACAAACCGGAAGTTATTGGTGTTATGGTAACATCGCAAAATGGCGATTAAAAACATAACTTCGAATTAAATACTGGAGAATAAGTGTATTTTAGAAACTTTTTAGGGAGTTTTTTCTTTCAAAAGGTATGGATATCAATTTAATATGTAACCATTGTAAGAACGCGTAACATTATTCTTCATGTAGCCGCTGTTACGGCATCACAACGTGTCATGTGCAAGCAAAACATGCAAAATGTTTCACGTCGTTGAATAAAATAAACGCATTGTGTGCACATTTGGTTTGGAAACCTTTCATATCATTAAGTTGAAGTGGAGTGGTACATTCTTAAAGGTGGCTTACACTGCATTTTGTTCGTTCTGTTCTGTATCAGTTTTAATGTTTTTGCATATGTTTACTGTTATTCAATCACTAAGTAACATCTATCCATCCATTAATCTTTCATTTCATACATATGTCATGATGTTGGGTAATACCACAGTAGCTATATTTGATTGTAAACCACGTCATGGAATACTTTTTGTATGATTATGTTCTTTATGAACACTCTTATTGATTGGTTGGCCAAATAATTAGGACGCATGATTGCCATTGTTTAACTCTTTCCTCCCTAAAACTTGAAATGGACAATTCCAGTTTCCATTTAGTCTAGTCCATTTCTGACTTTTAAGGGTTGTTTTTGTCAATGTTTGGCTTTATGATAAACAGTGAAGACCCTGATCAGAGGGCTCCTTTAGGAGCACTCTGATCTGGGTCTTCACTGTTTGCAAAGGACAAGTGTACATTTCACATGTACCCTTTTTGAAAAGGACGCCTATAGGCGGGCCTAGGGTTCAAAGGGTTAATCTTCTGTTATTTATATGACAAATATAGTTTCCAGATTCACTTGTTCAAAATCCCAAAGAAAAAAACAGTAAAATATTGATTTCCTATTCTGAAAATAAACTAAACTTCCCAAAACTAAAAAATAATAACTGATTCTTCTGCATTATATAATTTTAAATACCCTTGTTTGGCATTAAATCATTGTATCATTTCAACCTAGATATACTCTCAATTTCATTAAAAGAAACATACAAACTAATAATAAAGACATCAAGGATACTGCCTACAAAACATATGTTATTATCAATTAGAATACTACATAGTACTGTAACTACTGTTTGACATCCTTGACCGAAAAATCTCACATATGAACAAGAAAATGTACAAAGAACTGCCTGTCCCATACATTACAAACGATTATTCCTACCATGGCAGTGTAACTGTTACAGGTTGAGTGAGCAGTGCTTGAAAAACTCAGATGGCAAACTTTTGAACAAAGTCGAATATATGCATCTCTCATAATGTTATACAAAATCGAAAACAATCTAGTTCATGTATATCACAACCATCTCTCACCTTCCAGAAATCTCAACTTTCTTTTTCCATTCTACTGACTCAATTATCACATGATCAGCTTCTTTTGACGATCTATCAGATTTTGGAATGTCCTGCCAATTTTACAGCGCCAAGGCCAGTGATAGCCTGTCATGCTTCACTACTGGCCTCCAATCTTATATGTTCTAACTTCTAATGCAGCACTCTTGTTTTTATCTGGTTTTATCAGTTTTATCATATCTTGTAATTTAACCACCTGGTTCTTAACATTTTAAACTAAATGTCCGGACCTATCAGTATAGTCAGAAATTGACTGTTTATGGTTTCAAGGTAGCTGTAGAAATCCAATTTTCATCCGTATATATTGAGAAAAGTTTGAATAACTAAACTGCCATGTCTTAGTAACCAATGTGTGTTTGGTGCATAGAGATACCGAAATAAATTAAACAAAATATTTTTTAAATATTTAACAGTGATACGGTATAGTGGTCTCTTATAATAACAAACTTGCCCTCACATGGATGTGATGCATGTACATGTATTGAATTTAAATGATAGAATATATAATACTTGTTAATTAATTGTGAGTTTCATTTTACTGTTTATTATAATTATAATACAAAAGTCTAAATTGCACAAACAGTTTAGCCCCAAAAGTGTTGAAATTAAGAGAAAAACTTTTTTGCATTTCCTCATAAATTTTGCGGTGGAATTTACTATTGCAAAATGCAGTATGAACAAAATGAATGTGAAATGGTAAAATTTTGAAACGCAGGATCTTAGATTCTTAAGAAGGACTAATTTATTGACTGCTTTAAATCTTTATATTTTAGAATTGCATTTTTGGTAGATTTCCTTTGAAATTCATACCGAAAACAACTCTTTTCCACCGTGTTTATCAATTACATTGTTGGTAAATTTCACAGCAAACCTAGGATTCTTTTAACTTTAAATTGACATCCGCATCCTTATTTGATATTGAAAACTTTCATCTAAATATTTATTGAATATAACCTGCTTTTGGTCATTGTATACCTGAACTCAGGTTATGCTTTTCCATCTTCGGTTATGAAGTGGCCGACACAGACTGAGTCACATAAAGTCAGGTGAGAAATAATGGGATTTAATATCTAAATTTTGATAATGAGAATGCAATTTGGCAATTAAATTATTATTTTTGTAGATCATTTTATCATGAAACTCAAGTTTTTATTTGTTTAACACCTTCTTGCAAAATATTTACATTTAAAATAAATATCAAGACGGAGAAAAATAATAATTCAATTGCCCCATTGCATCCCCATTACAATAATTTGGACATCATTGAAAGCCCCTTATTTCCTACCTGACTCTGCCTCCATGTCTATGTTGGCCATTACCTGTGAAGGCTGTGATTGTATGACAGCAGATAAGGAGTTTCAATAAAAATAACCAAAACATGTGATGTTATTAATTATTTTAGAAAACTTTGTTTCTTACACTCAATATTTATTCAATAACATCTAAGCTGCATCTGAATAAACCTTTTACCCTTATTTTATTGGTCCACCTGGCTTAACCAGGTTGGCCTTACCCTAAGTGTCTGCCTTTTCATTGATGCCAAACCTTTTTTATCATTTCAGAAAAATATGCGCCGGTATAGATATACTTAACTAGACCAGTCAATCTTTTCTTATTAATTAATCAAATAGTTTTTCTCACTAAAGAAAAACGAAATATAAACTTCTTTAACTGCGTAGTTTTTCTCAATATAACTTTGGTTATAGGCTATAGCTTTATAATGCTGAATGGTTTTAGATAGACTCTTCCATTTATTGATAATGACCAGTTTACGCTGCCTCTTGATGGGTTTGCCCCCACCATAATAAAAAGAATGACAACCAGCTAGTGTAGAACTTGATCAAAGGACTCCTTCAGGAACTCACAGACACTAATCTAGATCTACACCATTGACAAAGACTTGTAAACCAGTATACTTCTCAGCCCCTATACTGTAAAGAATAAATTCAGGAACATCTTATTCAATCATTTTTATGGCCGGCCCGCAAGCCAAGACCTAGTTTGGGGCATATATATATTGCTTTTGCTCTGTCGGTCTACAACTTTAACTCTGCATGGCCATAACTCCGGATATAACTTGTGATGGAGACTTCATATTTGGCATGTATACTCAACTCAAAAATGCTCTTGAGCTCAGTACATTTACTTGGGTCAGGTGGAACAAAGGTCAAGGTCATTTAGAGGTCAATTAGGCTGAATTTAACTGTGGCCTTAATTTGGAACTACATGGGAAAGAGACTTCTTATTTGGCAGATGTACTCAGCCTAAGAAACTATTGAGCTCTGTACAATTTGGGCCATGTCAGACAAAAGTCAAGGTCTTTTAGAAGTCATGTTCATATCAAGAGGCATAGTATTACAGTGTTTCACAAACACAGCTTGTTTATTTTCTAACAAATATCTTGAACTATTTATATTTAGTGAAAATTTAATTTAACTTAATTTCCTTAATCAACAATTATATATATACATCTATTTATTTCAACATTTTATTCTTCTTTTGGTTTTTGTCCAATGAGTTATAATTCTGTCTGTCACGCTGTACTTTCCTACCAGCAACTTGTTTATTGTTCTTTGTCTATACACCTACTAATCTTAACTAACACTGTTTCTGTTTATTCATTTCTAACATATTTAACATCAATTTGTTTTTTCAGGAAATAGAGAGTGAAAACATGTCAGCCAACATTCACCCCTTGCGAAAAGCAAGTGGGAAAATGTCCAAGTAGGTTATGCATGCACATTACTCAGTATAGTTAGTAATGTTTTGTCTTGGAATGTATTGATATTTAAGTCTTCTTATACCTTATGAGTTATAATTGTATAGTAGGAACCTTAATGTGCCCTTACTCCAAATTACATGGTTAAGTCATTTTTACATCTTCAAATCACATGTCTTTATTTATTATCCTTGCCTCCATCAGACTGTTTCTAGTTTTGAAGATAGGTGAACACTTAAAGTAGATTGAAAGTAAGGCAGAGTGTGCCTTAAGACGTATTCTGCGTTACTTTCAGCCTGCTTCAAGATATGATCTGCTAGAATATGGAAACTATTTCTTATGATACATTTTCATGACTGTAATAGTATAAAATGAACCTATATTCTTCAGTTATAAATGCTTTAAAACGGTTAAAGGGACTGAAAACCAGATTTGGCCTAAATTTTGAATTTTATCTTTCTAGTATTCCCTGGCACTGCCATGCCAGAAGTGCACAGAAATTTTCGCTAAAACTATTATTTCCATTGCAAGCAGTTTGGAGCCAGATCAGACGCCGGGTAACCCGGCGTCTGATCAGGCTCCAAATTGTTTGCCACTCAGATTAACATGAATACTCAGAAGTGTCGAAATGTTGTCTTTTCTACGTTTTATTGCGATGCGTTTGCGTTTCGTTTGCGTTTAAACGGGAAAGAATAATGTTTTCTCCACTGTAGTTCAGTGTCTGACCAAGATCCAAACTGTTTTATACATCAAATTCAATATTTTTCACAGTCAAAGTCTTACACTCCGACCTAAATACAAACATTATAAGCAGACAATCTTCTGTTTATTTAACATTACATTACAGTGTCTGGTTGTTAGTCTCTTTATCCCTTCTCTTGTCTGATGTAAAACTCTGACCACTAAGAAATTAAGAATATTTATTATCTGAACTATAACATTTGCTTTATATAAATAAAGTAAGGAAAAGTTTCCCCATGAAAGAAGGCAGACTTGTGTCAGAGCCTAGATCCTATAAGAAAAGGCAGTGCATGTCTTTATCAGACAGCTCCTTCTTGAGCTGTCTCATTTGGGTCTACACTGCTTTCAAACAGCATCAATATACCCTAAATTCTCCTAACAGCAGGAGAAGGGTTAATACTGAAAGAAATTAAAGTGTTTGACTTGAAAAAACTGGTCCAATTGATGACTCCAATGTTTTTGATTTTCAATTATTAATTTACCTAACAACGTTTAGGTATAAGAGTGGTATAAGGCTATAGGTTACTTGGGTTGTGAAAAAGATAATATATAATAAGACTAATTGTTTCAAAACACATGAGTATCATGTATGGGTTTATCTGGTACTTCTAAGCTGTTTATATCATGGTGGCTACAGTCAATCTTTTATAAAGTGACTTATCTTGAAAATAGAGTTGATATCTCCAAAGACAAATATCTGCTTAATGCAGGATAAAAATAATGCAGAAAGCTCCAATAGTAGCTTTCTGCATTATTCTTACCCTGCATTAAGGAATCATTAATTCACTATAGTATCAAAGGCCACCAATGTGTCTTCTTTTGAATGGTCATATAATATGAGATTGAATGTTGTTAGAAATACATGGAGCTTTTTCTTAGAACTCATTATTTATTTTACTGCATGCACATATTGATAGAATTCAATGACTCTGATAATGTTGAATCTTGAAAATGATAACCAGAATGATAGCAGTAGCAGTAGTTACAAAAGAGTTGTAAAAGTTTTTGTAGTAAAATGGTAATAAATTGTAATATATAGAGTAATAGTAGAAACCATAGCAGCAGTTGTCGTCAATTACTAGTAGTTTGAATAATGATTATAGTTATGATGATAATAAAAGTTATAATAAATGTCAGAGTTTTAAAATTCTTCATTTGCCTGTAGTAGTCATAGCAATAACTAAATTTTAAATCATTCAACTAACACTTTGTACTTCATTCCAATGGTAAATAGTTTAGCAAGTTCATGTCATATGTTTACAAGTATATATAAGACTTTCAAACTTGTACTAACCCGCCACTGATTCAACAAGCACAATCTTAAAAGATAATATCATATCAAGTGACTGCAGGACAAATTCAAAACAGAAAACTCCTATAATTACCTTTGTCATGTATCTAGCTGTTACCTGCTCTTTAAGGATAACACATATTCGGTATCTTCTTTCCAAGGGTTGCTTAACATTATCGTGCATATACTGACACTTTTTGAAAACAGTAGTACCCTGATCAGACAGCTCCTGAAGGAGTTGTCTGCTCAGGATCTGCATTGTTTGCTTATAGAATCTGTCTGACATGAGTCTGTACTTTTCTGTAAATTTTCCTTGTTTTATTAGCCGATGGAATAGTCCAGATGAGAGATGTTAATGGTTGGTGGAGTTTTATATATGAATATTTAGCGGAATAGAAGTTAATACTAGTTTGATTGTACATCTAGAGTACTCTCAACATGTTGAGCACTCTGATGGCAAACTCATTTCATTTTTTGTTATAAATAGAGTAACCAAATTGTTTTTGCAATTTTATCAACTGTTGTGAAGTGAGTGTTGTTACGAAAATATTCAGGTATAACAGGCAAATATTTAGGTACCATCTTGGTAAAAGCATTATAAATACTTTTCGAAAAATTACCTGAACATGAATAAATCAAATTTTGGCATATAGTGGCTTGAAATAGTCTAGAGATTTCTCAAGTAGAAATTTAAATACAAATTTTTAGATTTTAGTGAGAAAAATTAACAATTTGTTTGCATGGTTTTGTGGTCTTTATAGCTTCATAGGTAATAAGTTAATAACACCTTTAAAGTGTATATATAATTTAAAGTTTTTAAATCTCAATAGTGTCAAGGTACCGTTCAAGAGAATATTCATAGGGTTTGTTTGATGAAGATAGCATCTTATAATGCAGAATAAAATGTAATGCAGAAAGGTCCATCTGGAGCTTTCTACACTACTTTTATCCTGCATTTAGCAGTCATCTGCCATCGGTTGGCTATGCTTAATCAATAAATTGTTTCTTAACACAGAATTGAATGTTATTGTTTTAGTCAATATTGTATTAAGTGACTGTTGAAAACATGTGGAGAACAGCTTAACGCAAAATAAAAGAAATGCAGAAAAATCGTTTAGGAGCTTTCTGCATTATTTTGATCTTGCACTAAGCAACCACCTGCATTAAAGACTGCTAATTGATATTCTATTGAATGGTCATTTAAGACAACTTGACTGTTTATAATGTAATGAGTTAAACATTTATCATTTACTTCTATCATATCTTTGTAAAATGTTCATGAATTTGTCAAGTGAAATTACTTTTGTGTTGTATAATTTTTTGATTAAGTCCGTAGTCATTACGAGATTGTTGTTGTCTGTTATTTTTTACCATATAATGGAATATGGTAGAACCTCTCTATTACTTCAACTAAAAAGAAATCTATGTGATCTAGACAGTCTGACACGGGTGGCAGTTTATATCAAGAATTCAAGATTAAAGTACAGCAGAACACTCCTAAAAGAGCTTTCTGTTATATTGTCATCTTGCTTTAACCCATTACCCCATAGCCTGGTTTTAGTTTTGAAAACAGGTGACCACTTAAAGCAGATTGAAAGTAAAGCAGAATGTGCTTAATGGCAATTTCTGCTTTACTTTCAGCCTGCTTTAAGTTACCATCTATTAGAATATATACAAAATATTTCTTATGATACATATTCATGATTTTATAAATTTGAACTATTTTCTTCAGTGAAGGAATAATTTTGAAGCGTAAATTTATGGTGTAATGGGTTAAGCAGTCATCTGCCTTAAACTCAGAAAATGTAACCTCATGTTATTGTCATTATAGAGGGGTTCTCCTTTAAGTTAGTTGTAACAATTACATCAAACAAGTGTAATATGCGTTTTTGTTCTTACACTTTGGTGCCAAAACTGGTAAAAAACTCTTGTTTTGGTATAAATGAAATTCTTTAAATTGTACATGTATGTATGTATGTGATAATTTATTGTGATTTAAATCTTAACCACTGAAATTGGAAAACTATCATAATTATAGGGTCATGCCGTGAGAAAACCAGACTTATCACGAATTGCAAACAGTGTAGATTAATACCTGCTGCCACATCAGAGATTTTGCATCTGGTCAGGGTCTAAACTGTTTGACACTCATCAACACAGTATTTTGTGATCTTACTTATTAGACGGTGTGCACCATGATTAGATGCAGGCACTGAGATTGATACGGACTTGAACTTTCCTAGTTTGCTATGCAATTAATTTGGTTTTCTCATGACACATCTCATATACAATCGAACTTCGATATCTCAAACTCGCTTAACTCAAACTATCCGATAGTTCGACATATGAACTGCATTATTTCATGCTTGGTTCAGTCGAACATACCCATATTTCAAAGTTAAAACGTGGCTAAGCCACGTTTTAACTTTGAAAAACGGGTATGTTCCACTTAACCGAGTTCGAAATATTGAAGTTGGACTGTAATTCGGTGTTTTATTCCCAACCTGACTGTGCCAGTAAAGAATGGTAATATACTGTTTGTATCATCTCTGGATATGTTTTTATATTGCAGCAGCAGCATGCCTCTGGGTCCTTTTGGGGAGGTGGTAGGGACCACCGGAACCCTAGAATCCATTGGCCTTGATTCGCAAACCTTCAGGAGCAAAGTTATTGCTCCAAGAAACCCTAAACTTTTGAAGTTGGGAGAAGATGAAGGATTCAAGGTAATGTTGTTTTTACTAGTCACCAAGCTTCACTGTCATTACTTTCTGAGACTGAACATTTCAGATAACTGAATTTCAAAATGTCAAACTAAAAATTATTATTTTATTATCATTTTATCAGAGCTCCAGATAATATACAGTAAAAACCTCTCTGATATGAACTCTAATTGTGCTAATTATTAGGTGTTTAAGACAGGTGACTGCTTAAACCAAGTTGAAAGTAAAACAGAAAGCTCCAAAAGGAGCTTTCTGTTTTACTTTCACCTTGCTTTAAGCTGTCACCTGTCATTTAAACAATCAATTTGCCATATTTTAAATGGTCTTGATAGAGAGTTTTATACTGTATTTCAAATACTTATTTCCTTATGTCTCTACCTTACCCTTAATCGTGAATACAGTAAATCCCCTCTATTACGACCACTGAAAGGAAGACTGATTGATGGTTTTACAGACAGATGACAGCTTTAGGCAAAATAAAAGTAGAACAGAAAGCCCCTACATGAGTTTTCAGCTTTACTTTCATCTTGCTTGAAGCAGAATCCTGCATTAAACACTGACAACTTTACATGATTTTGTGGTCGTAATTGAGTTGTTTTTTTCTGTACCCGTTTGAAATGTTTTGAAGAGACAGTTATAATGGGAAGTCTCAACATAACATTTGTGGTGACATAAGAGAAAATGTTGGAAATGTTCAGTTTACTCACGCTGATCTTGAGCTCTGATTACGACAGGGATTAAATTAGGAGCTTTCTGCCTTAAGCAGCTTTAAGCAGTCACTTGCTGAAAATACATTTAAAAGTATTACACAGTCTTTTGCCTTCAATATATTTAGAAGTACTAGGGTATGCAGTCACTTGCCTCATATACCTTTAAAGGTATTTATGCAGTCACTTTTCTTAACCCATTACCCCATAGCTTGTTTCTAGTTTTGAAGATAGTTGACCTCTTAAAGCATGTTGAAAGTAAAGCAGAATGCGCCTTAGGGCGCATTCTGCTTTACTTTCGGCCTGCTTTAGCTACCATCTGCTAGAATATAGAAAGTTTTTCCTATGATCTGTAATCAAGACTATATAAATTGAAACTATTTTGTTCAATGGAGGAATAAATTAAAGGCGTAAAAAGGCGTATTTATGGGGGAATGGGTTAAATGGAATAGAGGCTTGAATACTAAACTCTTTGTGATGATTGAATACAAACCAGACCTCACTACCTACCTGATAATGCTATAACAATTGACTATTTGCAGATTACTCCAAGCAAGTACATGTTTGACATGCAGATGAATACAGAACAGAAACTGGCCAACACACACACAATGAGAATGCCTCGGAAAATTGAACTTCTCGACATGGCCGACACTAGTTTACAAAAGGTAGTATAAATATTTTGTCAGATTTCAGAGAAAAGTTATTCTTGAAATATAACTAAATTTATAAAATAATCTACACACTAACATGAAACAATTGTTTCACTAGTTGATTTCTATTGCACATGGCTCCAGATAACTAAATACAAGTATGTCCAAACTATCTTTTTTCCCATTTCAGACGATATTGAACTCTTTATTAACCCTTTCATTGCCATGATATCAACTTCTTTGAACAATCGTCGTCTACTTTTATTTCTCAAATTAAATTTTCAGGTAAATTGACTTATGTAATATATATCTACATGTATGTCATCTAGTAATGAATGTCAAACAGTTTGGATCCTAATCAGATGCCGCATTTCGTGACATCTGATCAGGATCCCAACGATTCAAACTCTATTAGAATCGTCTCATCAAGAAGATTTCAATGAGTAGTCGCAGCATAGAGTTTGGTGAAGGCATAAAGACTTTTGGATTTTAAATACATCAGTTGTCTGGAGCTATAGTTATACATTGTAATTAACTTACCATCTTTTGAATAAATTTTATGATGCGACCCATTTGAATATAGTATGGCTCTAGACTTTTACTAAACAAATAAAGTTTAAGTGTGTTCACTTTAAAAAATAGGTGACCACTTAAAGGTTGAAAGTAAAGCAGAATGTGTTGTAAGGTATATTCTACTTTACTTTCAGCCTGCTTTAAGCTAGGGTATAGAATATATTTCTTATGATGCATATTCATGGCTGAATAAACTTGAACTATTTTCTTATGTGGAGGAACAAATTAGAGGCGTATTTATTAAGTTATAGATTAACACAATTGTCCTTTACATGGCTATAATGATCTTTTCTAGCTGCAAATAACCATTCTCCTGCTAATAGCATATATTCAATTATATTGACACATTTTGAAAACAAGTGTAGATCCAGATCAGACCAGCTTTTGAGGATGTCTGATCAGCTTTTATACTGTGTAAAAAAAGCATCAATATGTGCTTATAGCAGGAGAAGGTTTAACTCTTTGCATGCTGGGTAATTTTTCTCGTCTGCAACAATTGTTGTCTGCTACTGTTCTAAAAATAATTTTTTAAAAAATTCTTCTGAAAACAGTATAAGAGTGTCAAACAGTTTGGATCCTGATGAGACGCCGCGTCATGCAACGTCTCATCAGGATCCAAACTGTTTGCAAAGGTAATCATGCACTATGGCACATGTTTCTGCCGCTAGCATGCAAAGAGTTAAGTTCCAATGCTGCAGATGAAAGAGAGCAAACTAATCATGTCAAACATTTTCTCCTTTGTCTCCACCAACCCCTATTTTCTATCACTAACACTTTTATTGTCGTATTAGGATGACTTTGAAAACCCGGAATATTTTAGAATGGTAAAGTAACGCATGGACAGATATATGATGTCACGAGATTCCCGTCCTTGTCATTAGCTATTATTTTTGTGATTTATTCATGCTTGTTTAATGCAGGGCTACAGATAAGAGTGAGTCAACTGTACATTTCTAATCTTTTGATTCTGGAAATGTTGCTCGTTAGAATTGTCTCAAAGAGACATCTTAACTCATTACCCCATAGCCTGTTTCTAGTTTTGAAGATATGTGACCACTTAAAGCAGGTTGAAAGTAATGCAGAATGCGCCTTATGGCACATTCTGCTTTACTTTCAGTCTGCTTTAAGCTATTATCGGCTCGAATATAGAAAGTATTTCCTATGATTTTTATTTGTGACTGTATAAATTGAAACCACTTCTTCAGTGGATGAATTAATTAAAGGAGTTAAAAGGCATATTTATGGGGTAATGGGTTAATGAGTACATAGTCATATCAAAGGGTTTGGTTTAAAAAAGATAAGGATGTTAGTATTTGAAATACTCACTGTATCTGGAGCTCTGTGTTTTGGTGAACAGTAAAATGCAAATGTACTGAATATTTTGGATCAAACTCATCTAATGTTGAATATTTCATACAGTTTGGCCATCTCCTTATAAGTACCTTCTTTTGATTTGTTCTCTTATATGTCGAAATATTTCTATGCCTCCTTGAATCTTGCATAGCTGAAATTATTGTACAGCACTCCCTTTCTTTAGTATCATAATAATAAATAAGAATTGGGGATCTTTAGTTGCTGGTGACTGCTTAATACAGGAAAAACTCCGAAAAAGTAATGAAGAACGTTCCTAATGGAGCATTCTTCATCACTTATTTCTGCATCAAGATGTAACCTGTCTTAATCAACCACAAATAGACTTATGTGGAGTGTTGTTGAAGAGAGGTTTTACTATAAATAAAAAATACAATTCAAATTTGTCAACAGGAAATTTTAAATAAGAATGACTTAACGAGTTTCACAAATATGAGTATGTGTTGAAACCTTAAATATTCAGTCATTTTATCCCCCATTTGCATGTTTCCCGTTGTTTTGTCAGAACATTGTGATGATGATTTACATAAATGTATAACAATATTATTTTTTTTAAAGCTATGTTAAATGAATCAAAGCATGATTGCTTGTTTAACTCATTACCCCATAGCCTGTTTCTAGTATTGAGGATAGTTGATCACTTAAAGCAGGTTGAATATAAAGCAGAATGCACCTTCAGGTGCATTCTGCTTTACTGTCAGCCTGCTTTACCTGCTAGGAAAAAAGAAAATATTCCTTATGATACATATTCATGACCGTTTAATTTGGAACTATTTTCTTCAGCGGAGGAATAAATTGAATGCGCTAAAAGGCACTTCTATGGGGGAAAGGGTTAACATATTTTTATTGAAAACTCCATATTAGGCAACATCAACTACCGTATAGCTTCAATGGTGACAAGTAGTTCCACAGTCACCCATTCCACGGTTTCATGCCTTGATAAAACTTAACCCATTTCTGGGTTTCCCCAGTATTGAAGACATATTGCTGCATAAAGCAGGCTGAAAGTAAAGCAGAATGTTCTTGAATGAGCATTCTGTTTTACATTCAGCCTACTTTAATCAATGTCCACATATATACCTGTACAGGAGTTACATGTATATCTACAACAAGTTTAGTTATTTTCAACAATTTACTATATGCATGGCAAAACATGTACCAATATTGTACAGAATCGGTTCGGTTATTTAGCACATTGTGTAGGCTACTTTTTTCCTTTTTTTTTTTCTGCAAGTCAGTTGTATGTCAATTTATCATGATGAATGTTTATGCATGCTGGCTGTTATTGCAGCAAGTAAAGATAACTTTATATGATTGCTATTATTGTCTAGGTTGTTTTTTTGTTGTTGTTGTTGTGATAATTATTGGTATAAGAGGTATCAAAAAGGATGCAGACAATTAAACAAAATTATAACTTTACCATCAAAATCATTGCAGGAGAGTATTTAATATGACAAACACTAAAATTTATAAGTATCTGTAAAAGATGCTGTAACAGTCATAAAGGGGACAGCTTAATGCTTATAATGCTGAATGCTGAATGCTTAATGCTGAACAAAAGTAAAGCAGAATCAAAGCTTCTATAGGAGTTTTTGCTATACTTTTATTCTGCATATAGCATTCACCTATCTTCTTTCACATGAAAAAATGTCACTTTATACAATGGTTTATATTGCCATGGAAACTGTTAAACTTGCCTATTTTCAGGGAATATCAAGGAGTTCTATTTATCTGTGGATAGACAGTGCTACAAATTTCAAAACAGTAAACTGAAGAGCTTATCTTCAAAACCAGTTTCTTTATCTTTGATTTCTTGCCAGTTTATTGTTTATTGTTCAAATCGCCTACATTAAAAGGTTGCGATTTAAAACTTTCCCCAACAAATAATGCTTATCTTGTTACAAATTACAGCTTAAAAAAAGATAAAAGTAAAGCAGGAAGCTTCTACAGGAGATTTTTTCTTTACTTTCATCTTGCTTTAAATTACCTACTTTAAGATGGTTATAGATGCTTTGCACTGGTGTCTTATGATGGGGGAAACGGTTTAGTTAGATTAAGATTTTATGTTTTCTCTATGTTATGTTTGTTGGTTCAGTTAATAATGATGAAGTTCATTTTAAATTTTGAACACTTAAGGCTCAGCAAATTGTAAGTACCTGTGGTTAACCCTTCTCCTGCTGAATATTCAAAATTCTAACATGACACGTGAATTCGTCCCTATAAACAAAGAACATGTCTATCGTGGTATACCTGAGACGTTTTACAACGCTCTTCTCTACCCCGCTCCTCCCGCGGTTATATGACATGACGTGACCTCGTGCGTTCATACGTTATGATTTTTAAATTTCTTACGTTATTCATATAGCCCGTAAAGACCATATACTTTTAATCAGTCATGTGACTGTAATTATCCCATTATTCTGTCTTGTTTCATGTAATGTTTGTTCTATGCCAGATTGTGGATCGATAAATGTAAATTTTCTGTTGGGTGTAAGGTTCTTGTAATGCCGCGGAAAAAGTTATTCGGTCGAAAAACTGCATCCACTGAGGAAATAAATATGGATAATTTGATTTCCTTTCTAATGAATTTCTTTAAATCTGGTCATGTTAGAATCGAAATAATCTCTGTTCTACCGTTGTGGTAGAACATAGATTATTTCTTAAATAAAACTCTGCCCATTATGAACATCTACCATCTGAACAATTACATTGGCTAACAAAATATGGACGCTCTTTCCAAGGAAAGTGTGCAGAATCATGTCAAATAGATCTTATAAGAAAACACTGTAGACCCTGATCAGACAGCTCCTGAAGGTGCTGTCTGATCTGGGTCTACTCTGTTTTAATAAAGCATCAGTATAGGTTAATAGCAGGAGAAGGATTAAAAGCAAAGTGATGGCAAAGATCGGTACAGACAGTCTTTATGTACAGAATTAACAATCTACTGGTTAAACAGAAAATAATACTTAGGCTTAACTGATTGAACCCTACTGACACATATATATGACCTTTACAAACAGTGTACATGTGAAGAGTACACTTATCCTATACAAACAATGGAGATCCAGATCAGAGGTTTTCTAAAGGATCTTTCTGATCAAGGTCTGCAAGTTGTCTTGTCATTTCGCAAAATATTGTAAAATCAATTCTAAACAGTCAAAATGGATTACCGTTAGTCTGAATTGGAAACTTGAATGATCTATTTGAAGATTTAGGAGTCAATAAGTTAATGCTTTAATAATGAGACATAAACCCCAATCAGTTGTTTTTGTGATATGGGAATTTTATCTTGTTTTTATTTATCAAATATTATACAGTAAAACCTCCCTTTTACGACCACTACATGAGATCAAATTTTCAAAGTTTTAGGCAAGTGGCTGTCTAAAGCAAGATGAAAGTAAAGCAGAAAGCTCCTATTGGAGTTTTCTGTTTTTACTTTCATTTTGCTTAAAGGTTTAAGCTGTCACCTGTCTAAAATGCCATCAATAAGTCTACATTTCAGGGGTTGTATTAGAGATGTTTTACCGTAATTATTATTACCGTATGTCTGTATTATAATCAGACCTGACCTCTGTGTGGCTTTCTTTAGGGAAAGGGCATATCCCAGAATACTGTTTAGTTGGTTCCTAAGTGTCATGTGATGAGTGTTAACCCATTGTATGCTGGGTAATATTTGGCGGCCATTTTAAAATGTCGTCTGTAGCAGGTATAACTAAAATATTTACAAAAGATTTTAGCAGTTTCTGATAGAATATTGAATTAGCTGCAAACAGTTTTGGGGCCTGATCTGAGATCAAAATTGTTTGCCTAGAGATACAACTTAAAGTGTATCCCGCATAAAATGGGTTAAATGCCACAAACTTGTATTTGCTAATATCAGAAACATAGGAACAGTGTATTTTAATGAATTGAGGTGATGGCAATTGGCAGGAAATATATTTACAGTCAAACATGTTTTGAGGTCTTTAACCCTTTACCCCATAGCCTGTTTCTAGTTTTGAAGACAGGTTACCACTTAAAGCAGGTTCAAGTAAAACAGAATGTGCCTTAAGGCCTGGCAGATTCTGGTTTATTTTCAACTTGCTTTCAGCTACCATTTGCTAGGATGTAGAACATATTTTATATGCTGCATATTCATGACAATTTAAATTGGAACTATTTTCTTTAGTGGAAGAGTAAATTATATGCATACAAATGTGTATATATGGAGTAATGCCTTAATTAATTGGGGAAAAATGATCCAATTACCTTTAACACAGGTAACTGCTTAAATTATGACAAAAGTAAAGCAGAAAGCTGCTTTTAAGCCTTCTGCTTTACTTTTGTCATGCATTAAGCTTCCACATGTATAACAAATGACTAATTTATCTCCTATATATTATTAATGTGACAGCTTAACACAAGTTTGACTATATATAAATATTTTTTGTTCCAATAAGTAAATATATAAAGTGTTTTAGCACTTCAGAAAATAAGATGTTTAAGTTAATGTTGATTTTAAACATATATTTTATACAGTTTATTGAAAAATTGAGCTATTCCTTTTGCTTTAATTTATACATGATTGTGTATTAGATATTTTTTGTCTGATGTAAGGTCTTGGAAGTTTATTAGTAAATTCTTGTGCAACATTTACTGTAGGCCTGGTCACAGGAAAAAGGACTGTCATGTATTGCACATGTGGGAGTCTGAGATCTGCTGTGTTGAAAATTGTAGACAAACTGTTCTTTTGACTTTTTACAACTGATATATTGTCTAGACCTAATCAGGTATTGTGTTCTGGTCTATACTGTTTGCATGTCTGAGAGCTCTTTTTTCTGTGAACAAACATTTATATACACTTCTCAATGCACTATTTCAGCTGTCCCAGGTGAACATAGATGAGCCAATGTTTCAGCCCTTCCCATCAGAGATCTTCTTCCAGAAGTTTGTACCGTTTGAAACATATGAAGTACCATTGGTACTCAGAAACAATGACAAGGTTAGTAATATCACTGTACAGACATGATTTCATCTAAGAAATATAAAGTTAACCCTTCTCCCACTAGTTATTGATATATAAAAACTCTACCCACTATGAATATCCATCATCTGAACTACTAGCTTTGCATACGGTAACAGGAGCTTTCTGCCTCACTTTTGTCTTGCATTAAGAATCACCTACCTTAACCCTATACCCATTAGTCTATTTCTTGTTTTGACACCTTAAAGCAGGTTGAAAGCAAAGTAGAATGCGCCTTAAGTTGCATTCTGCTTTTGTCAGCCTGCTTTCAGCTATCATTTGCTAAGATAGGTTTTGTTTTTTTATGCGCCCACCCAATCAGTTGGTGGCATACTGTTTTCGTTTGTCCGTCCCACATACAGTACATATTTTTTCCGGCTAATTCCTCCTACAGTTTTCAAGCTACAACCTTATAATTTTGCAGGGTGTTTGCGCATATACCTTAGATGTTCATGTGAATAGGCTTTTGATCTGCTTTAATTTTTGTACAAAATTGCTGCCAGTTGAACTTAGTCATTTGGCAGCAGGGGCATCATATTTGTTGTACATACAAAGCCATCCCTCTAGTTTCTGTATAAACTAAAGTTTTCACCTCAAGGACTCAATGCTTGTCTCAAGGACTTATTGTTTTACAAAATGTGCATCCCAAGGACTCATTCATCTGATTTCTAAAATTATCACTGCAATATTTATTTCAGGTGCCTCGGCTGGTCAAAGTGACACAGGCAGACTCACCATACTTCAAGATTATCAGCCCTCATGATGTTGGACACAAGGTGGGGCCAGGCCTGCCCACAACCTTTAGACTACAGTTTACCCCTGATGAAATCAAGGTAATTACTGGTTCATTACTATCTAGAAGTCTACAAGGAATATGATGTGGAATTGATATCTTTTCAAGAGATATTACTTCTATCTTTTATCCATTACCCCATAGCCTGTTTCTAACATTGAATATTGAATATAGGTGACGGCTTAAAGCAGGTTGAAAGTAAGTAGAATGTGCCTTAAGGCACATTCTGCTTTACTTTCAGCCTGCTTTAAGCTATCATCTACGGATATACCCTGAGACTTAAACACTTTGCTAAAATGAACATTATTTGTGGGAAGTTTCTACCATGACTAAAAATGCTAGAAATATTGAGTTAAATTGAAAAAACCAACCAGCCTCTGGAATTGTATTGATACAGAAATAAAATAGTAATCAGACTTTTAAAAGAATATTCATCAGCAATATTTAATAGGAATCAGCATAATGCAGAATATAGTTAATGCAGAAAGCTCACTTTAGGAACTTTCTGCATTAATTTTGTTGTGTAGTAAGCAGTCAACAGCCTTAATCATTAAATGTTTGCTTATTATATATATTTCACTGTCAATGACTTTCTCTATTTTAGGACTACACACATGAGCTAGTATGTATCACAGAGCGAGAGAAGTTTATAGTGCCAGTGAGGGCTATTGGAGCTAGAGCAGTCCTTGACTTCCCAGATGAGATCAATTTCCCAATCTGTCCTGTGAAGTACCCCAACACAAAGACATTACTGATCAGAAACATAGGCAACAAAGAAGCCAAATTCACATTGAGAGTTGACAAGTAAGTTGCTTGGTTTCTGATGATTATTCTGAAAATAACGATTTATTTACAACTATTTGTTAGAATTTCAATCAAAATATAGCATTGTTGTTGTGGGGTGATTTGATGTCACAATGAACAGTTTGGATTCAAAGAAACACTGCCTATTGCAGCATAGACCAGGTTCTATACCGTCTATGTTATTTACTTCATGGGTTCTACTTTACTTTTAGCCTGCTTTAAGCTACCTTCTGCTAGGATAAAGAACATATTTCTTTTGTTGCACATTCATTACTGTATAAAATGGAACTATTTCTTGGGTGGAGGAAATAATTAAATGCATAAAAAGGCGTATTTATGGAGTAAAGGGTTAAGCTGCTATAACAGCTTCTGTATTAAACACTGTTAACATACAGAAGTTGTTTACACTTGTTACTTTTTACAGACCTTTTAAAGTGACACCAGAGATAGGCACCCTGGCAGTGCAGGACAGTATTCAGGTCACGCTGGAGTTCTACCCAGAGAAAGTTGGTGATCATCGTAGAAACGTCATTCTCCACTATGACACAGGCGAAGACGTGATTATCTCTCTCTATGGGGCTGCCCAAGACATGAATGTGAGGCTGGACAAGAGCTCCATTCGGGTAGAAAATACATTTATCTCAATGGCCAATCAGAGAACTGTAACTATTAGCAACAGGACAGACGTTATTGCAAAATTCAGATGGACACAGTTTGCTACAAAAGAAGAAGAGGATCATCAGAAATACAAGTGAGTAGTGAATAACATGACTGAAAAACAAAACTATTATTGCCATTGGTAAAACTTTAATTAACCTTTCTCCTGCTGTTAGTGTATTTTAATGTCTTTAGAAAACAATGTAGACCCAGATCAGACAGATCTTGCAGAAGCTGTCTGATCACTGTCTGTACTGTTTTCTGTATGTTATGTGTGACTTGAGTTTGTACTTAATCCTCGGAAAAAAATCCTTATTTTGATAGCCAATATAACAGTTCAGAGGATAGAATGATATTCATAGAGGATGAAGTTTTATATATGAATATTCAGCGATATGAAGTACTCAATTGAAGATCCATTGGCAGCATTTGACACAAGTAGCAATCTCTATCCTGTTCTGATATACATTCAAATAAGAATTCACAGACAAGGTTCAACTTAAAGCAGAATGAAAAATAAACTATTATCAAATTTTCTGTCTGCAATAGAACTACATTGGCAAAATACTAGTGATTTGTTTTAAAGGCTATCATTGTACATTTTGCTTCTTTAAAAAGAGATCACCCCAAAGCATTAGTTACTGAGTGTAAGAACATATTGCGTTTGCTTGTGTTAGCTGCATGTTTTCTCACAATATAATCTTGTGGTTGTTAGAGTGACATCAGGCTTGAGTGAAGAGGAAAACACAGATTCAGAAAGGTTCCTGGAAGAGTGTATACAAGATCCAAGCCTGAGAGATAAATTGGCCATTTTGGGCCGAACCTTCCAAAACAGAAAACAGGTAAGGAAAGACCTATTTTACTAATGTAATAAAGTAATGTGTTTTTACTATGTTCATTTTAAACAAATTTGTATTTCTAAAATCTTAAACTCATGGGACAGTTCATGCTCATTTTTTCACTTTTTTATGTAGAAACTGATTTGTATAAACTAGAGATTTGCATTTGATTTTAGAGTAGTTATGCTGCTTTATAACAAGCCCTAAGGTTATAAAGCCTTTGAGTTGAGTCTGAGATCATTCTCAAGTATTTGATTGGTCAGATTTGAGCTTTTGCTTAGCAAAAGCTCAAATCTGACCAATCAACTGCATTAGAAAGATCTCAGACTCAACTCAAAATCTTCATAACCTTTGACCAAGGACTCCAGATAAGTGTGAGTACACTGAACAGTTTCAAACATTTCTCCATGATGTGACTTAATACATTTTTCTCCACTAATCCTGTTTTATGTCTACTCATTAAAGTTATGTTTCCAATGAGTGGTCCCAACACAGGGTTTGGTGAAGATATAAAGACATTAATATTTGAAATACTCCCCTTATCTGGAGCTCTGTAAATTTATACTTTTAAAACTAAAAACCAATTTGATTCCTGGCCAGTTGTACATCAAACCTAATTGGAGCTTTGTTGTTTCAGCTCATCAACAATGATGACATGCTGTTTAATGATGATGTTGTGAAGATAGAACCATCTGAGGGCGACATCTGGCCACACTCTCAGGTCGAGGTCAGCGTTATCTTCAAACCAAGGGAGGCAAAAACATACACAAGAACAGCCTTTTGTGATGTCACTGGCAGGGAGAGTCGCCTCCCTTTGAGAATTAAAGGTGACGGTGCTGGACCAAAAGTTCAATTTTCTCTGCAAGTATTAGACATGGGGAACATTTTCATTGGATCAACACATTACTATGAGATTGTGATGGCTAACAAAGGAGACATTGATGCTATTTATAGTGTGATTCCTAACCAATCTGTGTTTGGACCATGTTTCCAGTTCAACCCAGCAGAGGGCATTGTGATGCCAGGTGGACATCAGGCCATACAGGTCTTGTTCAAAAGCCCATATCTGGGTGACTTTGAAGAAGAATTTGAATTTCAAGTAGACGGAGAGCCTGAGACAATTAAAGTCACATTCATGTAAGTTGAATCAGTTAATGCAGATAATACTGTTATTTCCAAATGATGTAGCATTTATGTGTTTAAAGCAGATGACTGCTTACAACAATTTGAAAGTAAAGTAGAAAGCTCCTTTAGGAGCTTTCTGCTTTACTTTCAATTTGCTTTAAGCTGAAACCTGTATTTTATACAATCTGTTAATCTCCTTTGGCTGCAATGAATCCTGTACTGTGATTACTCGATTAGAAGTGTAGCTTTGTATCAATTCTAATGAGTAGTCACAATATATGATGTGGTGGGGCTTAGATGAGAAAAGTTGGAAATAATTGGTTTACTCATGCTAATCTTGAGCCCTAGTGTTTGTATGCTTTTTACTGTTACTAAACTACCGGTATGATATCATAATTGGATTATTGTTTACTCTTGTGTTTTCTTGTTTCAGTGGATCAGTGATAGGGCCAACATTCCAATTTGATGTTCCTAGACTGAAATTTGGGACAGTGTCATATGGTAATGCAGCTGAAGAAATTCACCTTTTTTTAAAATACAGTCAAACTTGTATCAAACAACCACTCAAATGGTGATATATTGGTTGTCTCTAGGAAAGATGACAACTTAATGCAGGATAAAAATGTAATGCAAAAATATCCTTTAGGAGCTTTCTGTATGTCTTTTATCCTACATCAAACGACATCCGTATTTTAAAGATTATGCTTTATTTAGATATAAGTTTGACTGTTGATACAAAATTTCAACTCTTTATGGAAGCTACAGCAAAACAATGCTATTAAGACCACTGTAAAGAAGTCTTGTTTTCAGTTTTTAAGGCCGACGGCTTCTCTAACCCATTACTCCATAAATACCCCTTTTAACACCTCTTATTATTTCTTCATCAAGGACAGTAGTCCCCACCTCTGAAAGTTTAGTACAGTATGTATTTCCAGTATCTTTCCAGCTGGTTGATTAAAGCAGGTTGAGGGTAAAGCAGAATGCTCCTAGAGAAACTGATTATCAATCATACAGAAATGTATCAGCTTAATGCTGAGCTAAAGTAAGGAAAAACACTTCTGTAGCTGATAATATCCCTGTCAACAAGCACATCAAAAGCTGTTATTCTAAACAAAATAAAAGAACAATGAAAATATTCAATCATGAACGTTTTATCTGCAGGCTTTCTGAACACACAGACTTGTACTCTGACTAACACCTCACTGGTTCCCATGTCATTCCACCTACGTGTGCCTGGTGATGGTATCACAGACAGCATTTGTGGAACCAGCGACCTGGACAGCAACCAGAGTGAGATGGGCTCCCCAGCCATGACCCAAACAGCTGGACCCCCTAGGGAGTTTGAGATTGTCCCATCTACAGGCAAGATTGCCCCACAGAGTGAAATGAAGGTCAAGGTGAACTTCATCTCCAATACAATCAAGAAGTATGAGATGAACCTTGTGGTGGATGTTGAGAATGTCGGCGAGGAAATCCTAACACTGCCAATCAGTGCAAAGTAAGCAATCCAGACCCCAGATAGAAGATTGTAGATTTACCCGTTACTCCATAAATATGCCTTTTAAGCATTTAATTTATTCCTCAACTGAAGAAAATAGTTCCAATTTATACATTCATGAATATGTATCAAAATTCAAAAGAAACTTTTTCTATATACTAGCAGTATATCTTAAAGCAGGCTGAAAGTAAAGCAGAATGTGCCTTTAAGGCACATTCTGCTTTACTTTCAGCCTACTTTAAGTAGTTTCTAGAGAAATGCTATAGGATAATGGGTTAACCCTTATACTGCTGATTCTTATATAAAACTCCACCCGCTATGAACATCTATTATCTAACCTATTACATGACTATTAAATAATACAGAAAATATTTCCCAGGAAGAGTCCACACAAATGTCAGACATATCTTATAACAGTGCAGACACTGATCAGACAGCTTCTTTAGGAGCTATCTGATCTTGGTATTCACTGTTTCCAAACAGTGTCAATATATGCTTTTAGCAAGAGACAATGCATCTGATAAACCCTATGTTGTGAATTCTTAATATAATTTTCTTTTCAAGATAATTCTCTTATTTCAACTACAGCGCCCCCCTCTCTACAAGGCAACCAATGGGAGGCACTGATTGTGTGCATTGTTTTGAGGGAATCTTTATCGGGAGGGAAATTGGTTTACATTTGCAAACAGCTTGAATCCAGATCAGATGCCGCGTAATGCGGTGTCACGCAGTGTCTGATCTGAATTCAAGCTGTTTGTCACTCATCATTAAGTTTTTCTCCATTAAAATGTCCAATATGTAATTTTGAGAAAAATAGCAGACAACAACTTTAAGCAGACGATATTACAGCAGTAAAAGCGTTAGACATATTTGTCCTGTTAGGGAACTGTGGCAATGGTCGTTGTAAGGAGGGAATCGTTGTTGGGAGGGCTGTTGTAGAGAGGGAGCGTTGTATTGTCAAATTTGCATTGTTTCTTTCCTTCATAGCTATATTTTTGCTACTTAAATCTACCTACTAGGAAATGTCTTCTTCAAGACTGAACCAAAATTAATTGAAGGACACAAAACTAATAGACATCATATCTGTATGATAGTTCTTCATATCTATGATTTCCTATGGTACAAACACATTGCATACAAGGTAAACAGTAAATATCACACATTTGTTTTCTAACTTTAGGTGTATTGTTCCACTCATCACTGTGCTCAGCCCCATACTAGACTATGGCAGATGCTTTGTTAGACATCCATATGAGCACAGCATCAAGCTTCACAATGACTCAGATCTGCCAGCCAAGTATGAGTTAGTTACCCAAGTCATCAATCAAGATACACCCATTGTTTACCACAGCCCACAACCAAAGGTACTGTTGTATTAGTGTTCTTATTCCTTAGCATTTTCTGGCATGTTGAGTTTTTATACTCTCCAGTTTTTGTGAATTTCTATATTTCCAACTTTTCAGGATTCCGGTAGCTTCTAAATGCAATGAAAAAAGTGTTTTGAACTGAATAATGGACCAAATTGCAATATGTTCACACATCTTTATTGTATTTTAAGTTTGCTTTGATTTGATTGAGTTGAAAACTGGACCATATATATCTTTTATTAAAAAGGGTTCTACAGGAAGATGCTTTTAGAAGTTCTATGATGATCAAGTAGCCTTCTCAGTTTGATTGCTGATGTCAAACGATATGCTTCTGTTGCTTTTATATTGTAACATGTAATTCAAAGACTACTGTCAAAACCTGTATTTAACGACCACTCAAAAGACAAGATATATGTCTATTTATGACAGATGACAGCTTAAGGCAGAACAACAGTAATGCAGAATGCCCCTATAAGAGCCTTACTTTTGCATTACTTTTGCCCTGCTTTAAGTTGTCATCTCTTTTTAAAGATCACCATTTATTTATGCTTTTCGGTGGATTACCGGAAAATAGCAGTGGATTATCACTTGGTAATCCACTGCAGTGGATTATCACCAATCGCCGTTTTCCCCGTAGGGCTCCCCAAAATTCGTAGTCAATCGTGTCTTATCGTTAAATTCCTGCAGTCCGATTTGTCGCGAACCACTCAACGGAAGAACACGAATCCAAAATCGGGAGCAACGACGTAATTTGAATGACGTCAAATCAATAGATAAGTGACGTCATCGTACGGGAAACTGTTTCGTTAATGTGTTCGATGTAAACTTGGGGCTCAACACGGGGTAAATCATGTACTTTCGCTTTCACAATTGTCGAACAATTTCGTTTAAAAAGTGGCTTAAAAGCATAAATAAATAGAATAATTGTATTTTTTCAGTATAAGATCGAATTTAATCCATTTCGTGAACATCAGACTGTTATATTTTCACTCGTGGCTTCGCCACTCGTGAAAATATAACGTCTGATGTTCACTCAATGGATTAAATTTCTATCTTATACTGAAAAAAACAATTATCCTCTATATGTCTTCGTTCAGTGGTAGCTTAATGCAGGTTTGGCTGTTAATCTATTCTTCAGAAATAAAAGACATGTTTCTATAGAGTGTATAGGCAATTTAGATATTGCAGCTTTGTTATGGTTTATATTTACCAATGTTTTGGTTCATTTCTAACAACAGGGTGTGATAGATGCCCACTCTGTGTTTGACGTTCCACTGATCATAGAGGCTCAGTCCCTGGAAGAACAAGATGTTGTGGCACAGATTGCTATTTTTGGAAGTCCAGACCCACCACTGGTAAGCGAGATATCTTTTCTTACCCCACCTACAATACCTTGGGATCTATTGCATCTCATGTAACTTATTTTGAATGAGTTGAGGCTTCATGAAAGAAAGAATTACACATTTGATCAACTTTAAAATTTGGTTTCATATTAGTTTATTCACATGCATAATTAGATAAAATCAAGTACACTAAATGGAGCTAGTATCTTTCACTATTTTTGCTGATTTTATTACTACTAACTAAAAAAGATAATTCAAATGTGTAGTCACAACATAGGGTTTTGTGAAGATATAAGGATTTTAGTACAAAAAAAAGGGTATATTTCTGAAGCTGCATTATTTTATGTTATTTTAATCACAAATGTGTGACTGTTTTGTGTTGCAGCAAGTACATGTTGCCTGTATTGGAGAAGGTCCAGTAGTTCATGTGATGCCCCTCAACCTTGATTGGGGTACCGTGCCAGTTCTACAGGACAAACCAAAGAAAATACTCCTGTCTAACGAGTCCCTCATTCCTGCCCGCTTTACAGCTCATATGGTATGTATAAACAATACTGATCATGTGGGGAAGCCTTCCAGCTGGCTTGCTGAAGGTCGGTGGTTCTACCCAGTTGTCGATTTGTGCCTGAAACAGTGCATAAAGGACTTCTGGGGTCTTCCTCCACCTGTAATTAGCTGGACGTCGCGATATGACTGAAATACTGTTGAAAGCGACGTAAAATAAAATAAAATCAATTCAAATAAACAATACTCATGACATGAAATGTACTGTACTGTATGTACCTATTCCTCATAGACATTTACCTTGTCATGTTTATACTCTCTCTTTATTAATATTCATAGGAATTTTTCCTTCATCCTGACAAATGGCTGCATAAAGCAGACTGAAAATAAAGCAGAAAGCTCCCTTGTTGCATAAAGCAGACTGAAAATAAAGCAGAAAGCTCCCTTTGGGAACTTTCTGCTTTTTTTCAATCTGCTTTATACAATCACCTGTCTTTGACTTTGTAGAAAGATATGATGCAACAGTTGAATTAGACTTAAAGTAATGCAGAAAGCACCTTCAAGAGATTTCTGCCCACAGTCTGTTTAAATTAACTACCAAGAAAATTGTGAAGGAAAGAGAGCTCATATTTTGAGATATGCTTGGTTATGAGATGTTCTTCTACTGTGTTGTTGTATTTGACACTTCTTCTGTAGGTGAGGCCCAGGTCTGTGTACCGTGTAGAACCAGATGAAGGTGAGATACCACCAGAGAAGAGCATTGAAGTAACGGTCACTGCCTGTCTTGATGATTGTGTCAGGTACGTACACAAACCATATACCTTTGCAAGTGACAAGGGGAGCATATAACCCATTACTCACGAGATGGTAAGGCAGATGGTAGCTTAAAGCAGTCTGAAGTAAAGCAGAATTCATATTTGATCATTTATACCATACACTTTTTTCATGTTTTTAGAAAGAAAAACTTTCATTGTTTTCCTAAGAGATTTATTGTTGGAAACTACATATATGTCTATTACTCATTTAAAATGATTTATTTGTCTTATTCACTGATCTTACATAAATGTCATGATTTGACAGGTTTCAAGACAAGCTGCAAATAAACTTCTTGGAGAGCCAAGTGCGACTGATTCCTCTCACCAGCTATGGTCATGGAACTACGATTGTGTCTGATCCACTGCTGACACCCAACCTGGATCTAGGACCAAACTTTAGGTAGGGAATTTATGTTTGATTACATATTGTTCAAGTTACCTCATCTGTTAAACTGTGCTTGTATAGATACACAAAGAGAGGTCAGTGTGACCTGTGTCCAGATATCCAGTATGACCATTCAATGAAGAACCATGTAAATCTCCTAAGACAGGATACTGTTAATGCAGGATACAAGTAATGCAGAAAGCTCCTAAAGGAGCTTTCTGCATTACTTGTGTCCTGCATTAAACTGTCACTTTTATCTGAAGAATGCCAAATAATAACTTGTAGTGGCTGTTGAATTAAAAAACATAAAGTTCACATTTTTATGCCCCCGCACGACTTAGTTTTTGGTCTGTTTGTCTGTATACAACTTTAACCTTGGCCATAACTTTTGAACCACGTAGGATAGAGACTTTATATTTGGTATGTGTACTCAACCTTAAGAAGCTCTTGAGCTCAGTAAAATTTGGGTCATGTCTGACAAAGGTCAAGGTCATTTAAAGGTCATTTAGGGGTAAATGGGGTGGAAAGGGAGGTAACTCATCCTATATTTTTTTCAAGTGAATAGGAAGGGAGATAACTCATCCTAACTGGCCATAACTCTTCGATCATGTGATCATTTCTAAATTTAGAAATTAGTCCTCAATATGACTCTTGACAAATCTTGTTATGACGACGACGTCATTGTGACATCAATATGACGTCATGATGCTATGGTGATGATGCATTTGAATAAGCTAGGAAAAGCTTGTTTCTTTGTACAATTTTATCACAACAACAGCAAGGGATACAATCATAACCTGCTGTATGATTTTACTTGAAAGCCAAATGAATACTTTGCAGTGACAAAACACCTCGGGGGCATTTGTCACTTTCTGTGACACCATTCTTGTTTTAAAATGACAAACAACTATGAAATTTTATAACTAATGAGTAGTCCATCTACCCAGTCTTTTCAAGTATAGTCACAGGCAAATTTTGTCATATAAACTATAATTGTATACTTCTTTGTTTACAGCAACCGTCCATACTGCAAGACCTTCCATCTCACCAATAAAGGGAGGCGACACCAGCAGCTTGTATGGAGCATGGATGGATTCTCTCCCATTGCCAAAGCCAAGAAAGAAATGCAGAGTTATAACCCCTTGGATATGAAATATAGAGTATGTAGACAATTAGATGTGTAACATTTTTGAATGAGAGATTTTTTATATCTCGTTTCTAGATCAATTTATTAATTTCTTTTCAATTGAATAATGGATAAGCATTGCTTATAGAAAGTAATTACATTTTTACTGGCTTCATGGATTAAATTCAGTCATTGAGTGTTGCTTATGTTTTGTTTTATTGTTTAGAATCAGCCACCTCCTCCACCACCACCAACTCCAATTTTCAAAGTCAAACCAAACAGATTTGATCTGCCTCCTGGAGCAAGCATTGACATGAACCTGGAAGGATTTGTTTCAAGGTGAGACAGTTGATAAAGCTAACCCATTACTGTTTTACCCCTGTCTGTCCATCAATCTGTATGTTCATCCTTTCGTTCATCCGTTCGTCCACACATGTGGTATACAATTTGTGTCTTTAATGTCTCCTTCAGTTTTAAAGCTACAACCTTATAATCTGGCAGAGTTTTTGCACATATACTACAGATTTGCACCTTTGTTAAGATTTTGATCTGCTTGAATTATTTACAGAGCTACAGGCAGTTGAACTTAGTCATATTTGGCAGCAAATAGCGTGGGCATCATATTTGTCTTACAGACACAGCCATCCCTCTAGTCTTTTTTGTTGTTACACCAAAAACCTATATTGTGAGAAACCAAACTTATTTTGTGACTACTCAGTAGCATTGTCTCTTCAAATCATTTCTACTAGGTAGTCACAACATAGGGGTTAGATTGAGACATTTAAGATAATTCTAATAAGAAGTTGAAAGTCCAATAGTGTTTGGTGAAGACATACTTGTTGTGTTAAATTTTATTTGACATATGCTTTTTGTCTTGAGCTATGAAGACCTTTTATTTGAAAGATTTCCTGTATTATTTTACAGCCCTCACTTTGTGAAGGAGCGTATATTGTGCCATGCCATCATTGGTCGTCAGGGTGGCAAGGAACTGATCATGAAGATTGATGTGTCTAGTGATTTTATCAGTCCTCTACTTGAATTCTCCACCAAGAGTGTCTACTTTAGGGTAGACAAGGTAGGACTTTTTACTTTTGTTGGTTGTTTTTTCCTTTAACCCACTATTCAATAAATACACATTTGATATATTCCTCCATTGAAGAAAACAGTTCACTTTAAACTATCATGAATACGCAACATAACTTGTCCATAAGAAATATTTTCTGTAACCTAGCAGGTGGTATCTTACAGTAGGCTGAAAGTAAAGCAGAATATGCCTTAAGGCACATTCTGCTTTACTTTCAATCCGCTTTATGTGGTCACCTATCTTCAAAGCAAGAAACAGGCTATGGAGTAAAGGTTTTAGACTTCGTTAAGAATTAAATAAATTGTTTTACCAATTCTGATTATTAAGTAATGTAAGCTTATTTATGTGTAGTTTAATTGTTTCTTTATTTATTCTATTACTGTGATTATTTTTATTTGGTCATATTTCAGAAACCTGAGGACAGCCTGGATGTACAGACCCGTGAGTTGGTCATCAGTAACGTGTCTACTCTGCCGCTGACCACTGGGCTGAAGCTCAACAAACCTTTCCAGATACTACTGGAGGATAACACAGAGGTGTCAGAGACAGTAAGGAAGCCTTAACCCATTACCCCATAGCCTCTTTCTAGTATTGAAGATATGTGACCACTTAAAGCAGGTTGAAAGTAAAGCAGAATGCGCCTTAAGGCGCATTCTGCTTTACTTTCAGCCTACTTTAAGCTATTATCTGCTAGGATATAGAAAATATTTCTTATGATACATATTCATGGCTGTATAAAAAGGAACTATTTTATTCAGTGGAGGAATTAATTATAAGCGTAAAAAGGCGTATTTATGGGTTAATGGGTTAACAGTTGGAATACAGCAATTAACCCTTTGAACCCTAGTAACTCATATATGCATCCTTTGCAAACAGTGTACACATGTCCTATGCAAACAGTGTTGACCCAGATCAGAGGGCTCTTAAAGGTGCCCTCTGATCAGAATGTGCACTGTTTGTCTTTTTTCAATACACTTTAACTTGATACAGTCATAAATCAAATGTGAAAAGTAGGCATGATCACTGTTAATTATGTTTATGCTGATAATGAAAGATTTATGGTGAACTAAATTCAATGAACTTGTATTTTTTTCAGGAAGTGCACCTTGATATTGGAAAGACATATACACTGAGGATCAGATTTGACCCTGCCTACAAGGATGACCTGCACATCAGAACTATTGATGAGATTCTTCACATCACATACAAGGAACATCCTCACATTGTAAGTTAAATGGGTGTGCTCTTCTTTATGACTGAATGGAAGTACAAGAGAGATTAACTGCAAAACTTGTAATAAGAAACCACTACTTAAAGATGCATAGATATCTCTGATTATAAGAAACTGCTAAATGCAGAATTAAAGTAGTGCTGTGAACTCCTATTGGAGATTTCTGCATTACTTTTAACCTGTATTAACCCATTGGACGACTATACTCATCCAAACCTAAGGAGAGTATACTTGGCCTTTTCAAAACAGAAAATAAAACCGTGTTTGTTTTTACTTTTCAGGACTATATAGCACTGCGGGGTGAAGTGTACTTCCCAAATCTGGAGTTTGAAAAGGATGTGATGGACTTTGGCTGTATTCTCAATGATACAGAGGTCACCAGATACGTCAACATAACCAACAACAGCCCCATGATGGTCAAATACAGGTCAGCTTCATAACACTTTATCTTTTTGTTTAACCCATTATCCCAAATAAATGCCGTTTTAAGCCTTTAATTTATTCCTCCAGTGAGTAAAATATTTTAACTTTACAAAGTCTTCACCATCAGAAATATTTTTATATCATAGCAGATTGTAGCTTAAAGCAGGCTGAAAGTAAAGTAGAATGTGCCTTAAGGCACATTCTGCTTTACTGTCAACCTGCTTTAAGTGGACACCTCACTTCAAAACTGAAAAATAGGCTGTTTGAGTAAAGGGTTAAAATAAGTACCTAGCACTGTCTCAACTTTGTTTTCACCTATCATTGTGTTTATTTACTCACAGATGGTCTTTCCTAATTGGTGATGAGCCGTGCACAGTGGTGACCAAACCCATCAAGCCCGCTAGTCCTGTGGTAGAGGAGATGCCCCAGGAGACCGGGGAGGCTGCCCAGTCACCAGCCCCAGAGGTAGAGGTCATCATCCAGGAACCCACTGAGATCAAAGCAGAAGAACAGGAAAAGGCTGATGTTGAGCCAACAAAAGAGGTACACAACTAGCATGTGAAATTGTCAGAGATGTTATAATTGAAAAATGCAATTGTTATTGTTAGTTCAGATTTAATTCTTAATTTGCATTGATTGTTTAAACCAAAGACTTCCTTTCTCTTACACCAATTGAAAGTAATTATTTTATCCTACCACATCCTTATAAAAAATCTAAACAAACATTTTCCTGCATCCTGAAAGGTGGATGCTTGAAGAAGGCTGAAACTAAGTTTCTCCAGGAGCTTTCTGAATTACTATTTAGCCTGTTTTAAGCAACCACCATCTAAACACTAAAAAGAATAATTTGGGAAAGCATTTAAAAGTACTAAATCATTTTACACAGAATTAAGCAAGAAATTATTTTAGAATTATGATTTGTTATGTTGACATTTTTATTTCCTTAGGAAGCGGAAGTAATAGAGACAGAGGGAGATGAGCTCCCTGTGAAAGCCCCTGAATCCCCTAAAGAGAGTGGAGATAGTAATAAAGCAAAAGACATGGAGGAATGTAGTGTAGAAAAATCTACCACCTCACAGCAGTCCGAGTCTCAGGCAGAGGAACAGCCAGAAAAGGTCTCACTGACTGACTCTCAATGCTGCTCTTACTATCTACTATATAGTGGTCTCACTAGACTCCCGCTGTCTGTTCAACACTTGTTCTGCTCTGTCTTTCCTTCTGTCTCACTGTCTTCATGTATGCAGCTTGAAACTGTCTTGCTTATTAACTGTCTACGTTGTTCTTACTATCCAGAACCAGGGGTCCATTTTGATACATACACATTACCAGTAATGTTGACAGTGCGATACAGAGTGATGTATTCAGCTCAAGAGGTTTTTGCCGGAAATAACCGATCTGACAAGCGCCTTGGCTGAATGCAACACACTGCAGCACACTCTCAACTGGTGATGTGTTTATTATATGCCTTGAATACAAATCAAAAACAACTAAATAGTTGTTTAAATCATTTTATATCCAACATTTATTTGTTATTTGAAGCAGAGCAAGAATTTTTGTATGCCACAAAGAATAACGTGGCACTTGTACATGTACTTAAATGTTGTCACGCTAAATCGAAAGTGACGTCAGAGTAAAATACAAAGTGGCTAATACAAGGTGGCTGATACAGACTCTTGTATTTTACTGCTCAATATCATACAAAGGCATATAATAAACCATTTTATAGCGAATAAAATTTTGCAAAACAGTAAAACCCCATGCATATGATGGTAAGTTACAAAGGTGGCTGCTTAAAGCAAGATAAATGTAAAGCAGAAAGTGCCTAAAGGAGTTTTCTGTTTTACTTTCATCTTGCTTTTAGCAGTTATCTGCTTTAACTCATTACCCCATGAATATTCCTTTTGATGTCTTTAATTTATTTGTCCACTGAAGAAAATAGTTACACTTTATACTTTCATGAATCATATCTTAACATATGGTAGCTTAAAGCAGGTTGAAAGTAAAGCAGAATGTGCTGGCACATTCTGCTTTACTTTCATCCTGCTTAAAGTGATCTCTGGTCTTCAAAACCTTCTTTACTCATGAGTGTACATAACATTCAGTTTTACTGCAATCTCTGTGTCAACATGTGTCTAATGGTCCCCTGTAGTCTTTACTGTTCTCATTCTGTTTTTCTGCTACTCATTCTGTTCTGTTTTTCAGACTGTCTCACTGTACTCTTGTCTGTTTGTATTATATTCTGTATGTTATTTATTTTGCCTGTATGGGTTGCTAATATCTGTTACAGTATGATTGTGCTATTATCACTCAAAAGAATAGAAAACGAATGTAGGAAATTGTTCATACTTCATGACAGATAGTTGATTTTACCAGACTGAAAACAAGTGGAAAGCTCCATTATGAACGTTCTGCTTTACTGTCAGTCTGCCTTCAAGGAAACATACTGTAGATGAAAGTGTTTAAGGAACACAAAATAAGGAAAACCACCTTGACAAATATGTTTTATGTGTATTCTGAAGAGTTCAAAGCCAGATTCAATGATTTTGCAGGCATCTTACAACCATGTTAAGATATAAGATTCAGTTAATTGCAAAGATCATTTAGTGTGTTGAAATTTCATGAGTGTTTTGTCATGGTAAATAGGGTCAACTAGAGCAGGAGGAGGGAGCTGGTGAAGGTGAGGGTAAAGAAGATGAGGAAGATGATCTCAGACTGAGTATTGCATCATTCAAAGATGACGAGCTTGATGAAGACCCACTGAAAACAAACAGAGCTCTGGCTGCATTGTTAGAGACTGAGAGAGGTGAAGAGGGCACACCTATAGGAGTGGAAGAGGTAGGCAGATTTAAAACCTGAAAATATGTGCCATCGGCTATCAAAATCATTTTCATTTACATTCATTATTTTGAAATTTTCAAACTGATTATTCCAATATTGAAAAAATGCTGATTTTTAGGACTGTTTCCAGACAATATTTTACCAATTACTCTGTAAAATATGCCTTTTTAAGCCATTAATTTATTGCTCAATACAAGCAGATAATAGTTTAAAGCAGGCTGAAAGTAAAGCTTTACTTTCAACCTGCTTTAATTGGTTATATATCTTCAAAAGTAGAAACCAGCTATATATAAATGGGTTAAATGAAAATAAACATTGCATATCTTTACCATAGTGCATTAGTCAAAGTGCACTTTAATAGGTATTTTGTTGAGAAAAGTTTTAAACAAATTATTCATTAAAAGTTCATGCATCTTTTGACTTTATTGTTGCTTATAACTATGTAGTTTGTTTTTTTGTTGTTGTTTTTTATATAAAATTTATCTACACTTGTAGGTGTTTGACATTCTACCCTTGTATGGTATCCTACAACCTGGGGACACAGAACAGGTGACCATGACCTTTTATGGGCATGCTGATATCTGGGGCCAGGCCCGGGCAGTATGTGAGGTGGAGGGTGGACCCACCTATGAGATAAACTTGAAGGGGGAAGCTTCTCTAGTCAGCTACAAGTTTGATTGTAAAGAGATTCACTATGGCAAACAGGTAAACATCAAACTTTTAACCCGTTACTCCATAGATACACATTTTTACGCATTTAATTAGTTCCTTTTTATACAGTAATGAATGTGCATCATAAGAAATATTTCCTTTATCCTAGCAGAAGGTAGCTTAAAGCAGACTGAAAGTAAAGCAGAATGTGCCTTAGGGCACATTCTTCTTTACTTTCAACCTGCTTTAAGTGATCACCTATTTTCAAAAGCAAAAGTGAAAATCTGACCAATCAATCTCAGACTCAACTCAAAAGCTTTATAACCTTGGACCCTGGTATATGAATTGTGTTTCTTTGTGTCTATTCAGATGTATGACCATGTGGCAACAACAGAGGTTACCCTGGTCAACACAGGGAAAGTGGGCTTTGACTTCTGCTGCTTGAACCTTGACCCTGCTTTAGCCAAGAAGCCCAAACCCGGAGTGCCAATCATGGTACCCCATGCAGTAAGTTATCACCCATATCAACAAATATAATGTCAGACTTGTACTAAGCACACATTTCATTAGAAGCACTGAAAACTTATTTGGCCTACTTAATGTGCTTACTTAATGTGAGACATCAAATAACTTCATTCTTCATTGTATGTCTTAAAAGAAATACATGCTTCTTTTAAGACTGATAACTTATTACAAGTTCAGTATAATTTTAGCTACAAGAACTTGCAAACATATTTCAAGAGTGTAAATTTGAATGTAAATAAAATAATCTGTCAAAGAGCCAAACTCAATGTTAACACAATAGAAATACTATAGACATTATTAGTTTTACAGATTCACATTTTAATACAAGATTAACCCATTACCCAACATATACGTCTCTTTATGCTTTAAACTTTTTCCTCCACAGAAGAAAAAAGTTTTTCACTTTATACAGTATGAGTATGCACTATGTCAAATATTTTCTCTATCCTAGTTGTAGCTTTAAGCAGGTTGGAAGTAAAGCAGAATGCTCCTTGAAGAGCATTCTGACTTTCAGCCTGCTTTAAACAGCCATATATCTTAAATACTGAAAACAAGCTATGTTGGAACAAGTTATCTTCATGATTTTGGTATTACATGTACTTATCTGTAAATAAGTGTATATTTTGTTATGTTTTAGGGCTACATTGAACCTATGAGTGAACAAAAGTTGACAATCAAATACCTTCCTGGGGTACCAGAGAAGTTTAACAAATGTTTCCGGGTGCAAGTGGCCCACTTTGAGCCAGATCTCATCACAATCCACGGTGAGGGTGTGTTCCCACGTATCTCCATGGATCTGCCACGTGCAGTGGACAATGACGGATACTATACATCTCTAGTGAAGGAGGCAAAGGAGTTAGTGTACAAGAGATCCCTAGCAAGCTTTGACCCCAAAAACACCGCAACCTCTACACAGGGCCGGAATCAACATGCTGACAACTTGCTCATAGCACAGTCACAGGTGAGTTAGAGGTTGTCTCCCCTGAATATTCAGGAGATTTGTAACCCATGTACATTGTCCTCTATTAACAAGCACTTTTTACTTTGAAACATAAAGATAGAAATGCTGTCTATGACAAGTTATAGTGTAATATTGAACAATAGTAATGCAGAAAGCTACTGTTTGAGTTTTTGCATTACTTTGGTAGTGTTTAAACAGGTATTTTTCTTTGATAGTTTCTGTATATCTATGCATGGTTTTAAATACAGCTTTATATATATACATGTACAAATAATTAGGGATGGGACTAGTGTTTTGTAGATAGAAACATAAAAATGTGGGAAGGTGTTTTGTGAAATTATTGGGACAAGGTATTAAGGTGTTATTTCATCCTGTTTAACCTTTCCCTTATGACAGCTTTAATCCTTTCTTCTACAGCAAGAAGGACAATTTTATTTAATATATCTATATCCAACTGTGTTTAAGATAAGAAACTGCTTTAAGTAAGAAGAAAGTAAAACATCAAGCTTCTTTAGGAGATTTCTGTTTTACTTTCAAATTGCTTTAAGATGCCTTTTATGTTCGAGTTCAGCAGCATCAATAAAAGTCATTCAGAGAATGAAACAAAGGTGTGCTATTGTGCTTTTGCCAAATAAAGGGTTTAGTAGCTAACTGCAAGAACCCATCAAAATTTGTTCTTTTAGTGGTCATAATAGTTGGACATCATTGTGTATGCGAAACAAATAAGTATTGATCTAAAACAGTCAAACCTGCCCCTTAGGAAACACAGACATCTCATCAGACAGGTGGCTGCTTAACTTGTTACCCCATAGCATGTTTCTAGAATAGATCAAAGGTTACCACTTAAATCAGGTTGAAAATAAAGCAGAATGTGCCTTAAGGCACATTCTGCTTTATTTTCAACCGGCTTTAAGCTACCATCTGCTAGTGTGTAGAAAATAATATTTATGTGCATCAGCCTGACTATATAAATTGGAAAATTCAGTGGAGGAATAAATTGAAGGCGTAAAAAATATGTATCTGTGGAGTAATGGGTTAATGCAGAATGAGATTATGCATAAATATTCTGCTTAAGTTTCTGCACTCAGCTACCACTTGTCTCATTGACCACCTTTGCATTTTCTTTTTAATGGGCGCTCAATACAAATTTTGTTTTAATTTGAACAAGTTAATAAATGTAGTCAAATTGAAAGATTTTTGCCTTTTAGGGAAATCATCAAGAATTGGTAAGTTCTTTTGCTGTAACTGGCAACAGGGAATGAAGCCTGCTTCTGTCACTTTGTCTAATCCAAATCACTGCACTTTGTGGTTAGAACGTTACATGACAGGGCTCCAGATAAGAGTGTATAAACTAAATATTTCTAACATTTTCTACTTTTAAATTTCTATAATTTCTCTAAAAAAAAATAAATAAATAAAAAAAAAATTCTATCACACCTTATGTTGAGACTACTCATCAGAATCATCTCAAAGGGCAGATTCTGTAGGGTAGTCACACCATAATTGTACATGTAGTTGGTGGAGACATAAATATTTAACTGTTAGAGTTACTCCTCTTATCTGGAGTTATGCATACCCACTTGTTCATAAGCTTGTATAAAAATAATTAACAGTTACTTTCAGCTACAGAAGGTGATATTCTTCCCAATAAAAGTGTTTGTGCCAAAAACCTTATTTCCATTGCAAACAGTTTGGAACCAAATCAGATGCCATTAACCTGTCCTCTGATTTGGCTCTAAAATGTTTGCTACTCAGATTTATAGGAATTGTTAGCATTCTCAAAAAGCTGTCATTTTTTTTGCAAATAATTGAATTATGTTTTGTTTATATTTTATTATTGACCTTGGTTAAAGTTTCGGCTGGGTTCTGTTGGGTGATACTAGATTATCCCAATGTTATGTGTATAGTATCATATGGGGGAAAATCTTTGCCTCACGGTCAAGTCCAAGGTCATTTATTAGCTGTTTTCTGGAGATAGGATTTGAATTAGCCCTTTTTGGGTCCATCCTATATCTGGATCACGGTTATAACTTTTGAGTTGAGTCTGAAGTCATTCTCAAGCATTTGTTTGGTCAGATTTGAGCCTAGGCTCAAATCTGACCAATCAAATGCTTGCGAATGTTCTCAGACTCCTCATAGAACTCTTTATAAAATTGGGGCCTGGTTTTGCTAAGATTGTCTGATGCTATTAATGACCATCTAAATCTAAACACTTTAATATTTTCATTGCAGTTAATGCCTGTAAGTTGTTATTTGTGTGTGTTGTGTTCCTACTCAAATAGTAACTTGTTTGTTTTGTATTCAATGTTTGTTGAAATAGTGTTGTGTCAGTATTATTTGTGTAACTACAAAATGTACATGTAGATTGTATTGTTCCTGTGTTGCTCTAAATGTACGTAGTAACATGTGATTCTCATTTTGTCAACAAATGTAACAGCCCTTCTTAAAAAGTGACTACCAAGTAAGCAATGCTGGTGACATTTAAAGGCAAGTGGCTGATAAATGCAATGCAGAGATAATACAGAAGGCTCCTAAAGAAGCTTTCTGCATTGCTTTTGTCCTGCATTGAGCTGAAATCAGTCTTAAAGACTGACAGTTGGACTTGCTTTGTGTGATGCTGAAAAGAATGTTTTGCTGTGTCCCTTTGCCTTTTTATCCATAACTTTGAAAGTACATGAGACTTCATACTTGGCATTATGTACTCAAGTCAAACAGCTCTTGAGTCCAGTACAATATGGATCATGTCAGACAATTGTTAAGATTGTTCAGAGGTCATGGTCACATCAGGGGGCATAGCATTTCACAAACACATCTTGTTATGTCTCTAGTTGTTTCAACACTCTAAAGATAGAAGTCCCAACCTAGGAAGTCCTGAAAATAAGACACTGAATTCCATTTCCAGTATATTTCCATGTAGTAGCTTAATGTATGTTGAAAGCAAAGCAGAATGCTCATTAAGGAGCATTCTGCTTTACTTTCAACCTTCTTTAAGTAGTCACCTGTCTTAAAAACGAGAAACAGGCTATGGAGTAAAGTATTGAACAATGTTAGTGGTAAATAGATATCTCTTCTAGGGACGCTAATTTGATTTTTGCTCTATCTTTAATGCTCATTGTACAGTGTATCTTGAATGAGCTAGAACAACATAACCTGTGCTTTAAGTGACTGTTGAATGAAACAGGTGGGCTGGGTAATCGAATTTAGGGGTGTCATTAGATCAATTGATATTTACTTTTCCTTTCAGTTTCACTTATAGCATAGAACACAGATGAAATTTGCCTATCAATCTTGAAATAAGCAACTACTCAAAAGAAATCTCGTTGGGAATCTTAAAAACAAGTAGTTGCTTAATGCAGGATAGAACTGTGCAGAAAGCTCCTACAGGAGATTTCTGTATTATTTCTTTTACCATGCATTAAGCAGTCACTTGTCTTTAGATATTCTCCTTGCGTTTTCATTAAGTGGCCGCTTAATATGAGCATGATAATACATGTAATCTTGTATTAAGTCACCTCTTAGTGAAGGACCATTGAGACCTAAGTGTTGAGACAATTTAATGTTTAATTCAGGATTAGAATAATGCAGAATGCTCCTATAAGGAGCTTTCTGTATGATTGTTTCTGCTTCATTAAGCAACCAGATGTATACTGTGTATGTACATGTATGTTCTATTGAGTGGTCTTTTAGTTCAAGAATGATAGTATTATATTGTTCTTCACTGAGTTATGTTTTAATATGTGCACTGTAAAATAGATATACTTAAGAAATATTGCTCTATTATCCCTTTACTCTATAGATACATCTTTTTACACATTTAAATCATTCCTTCATTTGGGCCTTAAAACCCTCTTTGTTCATTTATTCCTCAATAGAAGAAATTAATTTCACTTTTTCAGTAATGAATGCGCAACATATGAAATGTTTCTTATGTCCTAGCAGATGGTAGCTTAAAGCAGGCTGAAAATAAATCAGAATGTGTCTTAAGACCCATTTTGCTTTACTTTCAACCTGCTCTAAGGCTCCACCTAAAAGACTGGCAACCAGATGTCAGCCAATTGAGGTTAAAATATAATAACAAGTACCAGAATATCAAAACAAGGTTTGCTCTTGATATCTTAGGGTTTTAACATGTTTCATACAAGAATAATTAGATTAACCTTTTATCCCATAGCCTATTTCAAGTTTTAAAGACAGGTATATATCCATGATTTAAAGCAGGTTGAAAGTAAAGCAGAATGTGCCTTAAGGCACATTCTGCTTTTCTTTCAACCTGCTTTAAGCTACCATGCTAGAATTTGGAAAAACAATCTTTGAATAAATATTCATAACTGTATAAATTGGAATTATTTTCTGCAGTGGGGGAATAAATTAAAGTAGAAAAAAGTGAATTTATAAGGGTAATTGGTTTCAGCCTAGTTTACATATCTACTACAGATGAAGAAAGTCTTGGCTCGAGAGAAAGTAGGTTTACCACACAAGCACTGTTTTCAATAGATTTGAATACACTCACTTGGTATATTAGGCTACACTTTAACTTGGTCAGTGTGAGATACCAAAAACAATGATAATTCCTCACTGAAACTTCAAATAGACAATTTCTTTTTAAGCCAAGTCCATAGGAGTTCTTGGTCCCTTGGGTGGTCTTTGTGTGTGCCCAGTTTGATGAACTGATACTCAATAAATATAGTTGCTGTGATTGAATGGGTATTTTGTTGCACTACAGTCAATCTTGTGTTAACCCATTTCTCCAGATACACATTTGTATGCCTTAATTTATTCCTCTTCTGAAGAAAATAGTTCTACAGTCATGACTATGTATCATAATAAATATTTTCTATATCCTTGGAGATAGTAGCTTAAAGCAGGATGAAAGTAAGGCAGAATGCGCCTTAAGGCACATTCTGCTTTAATTACAACATACTTTAAGTGGTAACCCGTCTTCAAAACTAGAAAAGGCTATGGACTAATGGGTAGCCATTCAGGAGAAGATCAGCAGTTTTTAAGATAGGTGTTTGTTTTATGCAGAACAGAAATACAGAGTTTTCTTTATACAGAAAAAAAGTAAAGCCGAAAGCTCATGTTTGAACTTTTTCTATAGCTGTTGTTCTGTATTTAGCCCGCCCTTTCTTCATGCTTCTTCTCTCCATGCTTCATCACTAAATGTCCACCTTGCACAAGATTGACTGTAAATGTTTTGAATTGGTGTAATATTACTGCAGTACACTTTTCAAATGGCAATTCAAAAGAGACCTAGACCAGATAGCAGATAGATACTGCAACTTGCATTAAGAAACATCTGCACTGTTTGTGATTTCATTTCTTAAATGTTGCTAAAAGAAGTTATTTGAACTTTTTGAACTGTTAAGAGGCAACTTTGTCTTGATTGAATAGCAGAAAACAGAAAAATTGCCTTAGATATTGGAAGAAATTTAAAACAGCAAGAAAGGAATGAAAAAATACTCAACTCTTATTTCATAAAGCATGTTACATGTCTATACTGAATTAACTCATTGAGCCCTAGTGACGCATATATGTGTCTTTCACCATATGTGTACCTGTGAAGCGTACGCTTGTCCTATGCAAACAGTGAAGTCCCTGATCAGAGGGCTCCTGCAGGAGCCCTCTGATCAGGGACTTCACTGTTTGGCATTTTGCATTTTATTACAAAAAACAACACTAAATAGTCGATAATGGACCAGCCTTTATTGCAAACTGGAATTTTCCATTAGAAGTTCCAAGGAATAATGAATTAATCTATGCCAGATATCAATGATACAATAAGACCAAAGGTATAAACAATATTAAATCAGTAAGATGTAATAGGAAAGAGAAAGTAATGCTTTTAGGAACACTAATGCAGTTAAAAAAAAATTGCCTCTAAGACTACCTTAAATAATTTTGACAATCTATATTGTATAAACGAAATATTATAATTACTCAATAGAAGGCTTGGTGTTGTTGATTATGACAGGTGGCTTCTTAAAGCAGGTTGAACATATTGCAGAAAACTCTTTCAGGGCATCTTAAGAAATACTTCCAATATTCAAGTAGATGGTATCTTAAAGACATATTTGCGCAATTGAAATTTAAATAAGAATGTCTATATACTTTGTTAACATATAAACTTAACTATTCTAAGAAATAAAATAAAAACTATGTATTGGGTTGTCGACCTAAATTTTTAAATATAGGCTTTTGTAAATATGACCCATGATTTATTTGTGGACGCCGCTGAAAAATAAATTTCAAAACTGCTGTTGATCACCTTTATGTTTCTTTCTTTGTTAATTTGGTGATATTTAATTTTAATGAAGTTGTATTTCATAAAATTGATATAAACAAAGTGTGTGAAATTGATTTTACTGGTAACATGAAACAATGGCATTGAAAAACTGGGAAGCAAAATTTACACCGGTACTCTCTTTTTATAGAAATTTTTCCATTTTCAAAATAAAAATCTCATAAAAATTACTAAATTTTCATAATAACAAATAATATTTTATTCCAACTTAGCATGAATGATGATTACACTAATACCCACCAGAAAATGTAAAGAAACCTAGAAGTCACCATGCTTATTTATGAAATATGGTCAAAATCCTAACTCTACCCCCTAGATTTTATGCCGCAAAAATACTTCCAACACTAGCCAAATTAGGTCTCTGTTGCCCTAAAAAAGAGAAATATGCACCTAATACTTGCTTAAAATGGTAAATATATGAATGTTTGTTAATAAAAAAGCCCTTATTAAATTATTAGTTACTTCAAGAATGTACAGTGCTGCTGATAAAACAAAAACATGTTTTCTACAAGAAATGCCACTCTAAACAGTTTTCTCAAATCTTGAAACAGTGCCTGTACGGAAAGGGCTGTATTTCACATAATTTACCAGTCAGAACGTTTTAAGAATCATTTTTGTGTTTATAAATGCATTGCAAACCAGAAAATATAAAGTAATCAAGTTATTTAAGAAATTCATTTTTCAACAATTTTGCATTGTGCAAATATGTCTTTAAAGCAGGCTGAAAGAAAAGCTTAAAGCAGGCTGAAAGAAAAGCAGAATGGGCCTAAAGGCACATGCTGCTTCACTTTCAACCTGCTTTAAGTAGTCAAAGTAGGAATTTTAAATGATATAATTTTCTACAGGTTTAGAGAGACATTGGTTAGATCAAGATTACTTATATCTTGCCTGTCTTTACTTCTAGGGAGAGTTATGTATCATGCCATCAGAACTGGATGTCCAGCTAGAGGTAGAGCGCCTGTCAATACGAGACTTTGCTGTTGACATTCAGAATCAGACAGCAAGAGCAGAAAAGTATGAACCCACCCCACCAAACAGTAATGAGAGTAGAGAAACTGCAGACTCCAAGGGTGGAAAGAAGAAGAAAAACAAGTGAGTACCATCTATGTTCTTCTGGATTTCTCTAAACAATTAAACTAATAGCATTCTTGCTCACTCTTAGTTTGTACCTGAATTTTAAACACAATACTATCATACCAACGTTGAGGAACTTTTTAATGCAATACCCACAGGTGTTCTTGAAGACTGATAGAAGCCTTAAATGCAGATGAAATGTACCATTTTGGTAGGGGACAACTAACTTGCCTCTAATATACATGAAACTTGAGCTACAAGAAATGTATTTCAACAAATTAAAGCAACACTAGAGCAGTATGTCTCCTTAATTAATCCCATTCACCCTTGAAACTTTGTGTCTTTGCAATCAAATGCTTCTTGGTGTATATTTTATCTAGGGTCAAGTTTCTTCCACAGAGGTAGGGTACAGTTATATTGAACCTGTGATCTTGTTTTAAATTGATTTTGTTTGTTTTCTATTGTTTTGGCCAGAATGCAAAGCAAACAGACTTATAGACCGACCATGCTAATTTGACAACATTCTGCTAATATTGCAATTTTATAAATGATTTGGTGTTTGCTTTGCAAAATGGCCATACTACCTTTATTGGTTTCTTGTTGTCTTGATATTCACATTAACCCTTTCCCCCATAGAAGCACCTTTTAGCGCATTCAGTTTATTCCTCCGCTGAAGAAAATAGTTCTAATTTATACAGTCATGAACATGTATCATAAGAAATATTTTCTATATTCTAGCAGGTGGAAGCTTAAAGCAGGCTGAAAGTAAAGCAGAATGCGCCTTAAGGCGCATTCTGCTTTACTTTCAACCTGCTTTAAGTGAACACCTATATTCAATACTAGAGACATGCTATGTGGGAAAGGGTTAAAGCTGTGAAGGTTTTCATTTGATTTGATCACATTTCATTCTGTTTAGAGTTGTTTGACTACAAATACACTATATGTGTCTGAAAATAATCTTTCCTTCTCTGTTGATAGAGAAGTACAATCTGAGTATCAAACAGTTTGCCAACATCATTAACCTTACTCCATAGATATTTTAACACCTTTAATTTATTCCTCCACTGAAGAAAAAGTTTCAGTTTGTACAGTCATGAATATATGTCATAATAAATAGTTTCTATATTCTAGCAGATATGGTAGTTTAAAGCAGACTGAAAGAAAAGCAGAATGTGCCCTAAGGCGCATTCTGTTTTACTTTCAACCTGTTTTAAGTTATCACTTATCTTCAATACTAGGAAACAATTAAACCATTTAAGCCTGTGAAGGATTAAAGTTGTATTTCATGTTGTATCTTATGTTTCAGGCCAAGGCTACCAGAGTACCTTCTTGACTTTGGTTATGTTGTATTGGGCACTGTCCGTACCCATGTTGTCAAGGCAACCAATACAGGCTGGTTCCCAGTCTCTTTCCAAGTTGAGAGGGATGACATCCATCACAAGGGCTTCCATGTGGAACTGGACCGAGTTAGGAACCTTCCAGGGGCTCCTGACTTTGAGACTGTAGACTTTGTGGTCAGCTTTGACCCGAGAGGGGCCAATCTGCCCCTGGGACCAGTTGAAAGTGTGGTCCCAGTGAATGTAAGTTAGTTATACCCTGTATGAGTAAATATGTATTGCATACAGAGTAAAGAAAGTGTTAAACAATATTTTAAAGTTTTTGAAATGAAATAGACACCATCAGTATCATTTGGGTCCATTAATATACAGTTAAAATTTGTTCTTAGTGACTATGTATTGGAAATGCATTGTAATAAGCATAATATAATTCATAGCTGAAGGACAAAAGTACTGAAGGAGCTTTCTGAATTATTTTTGCCATGCTTTATCCCGCTACCCTACAGCCTGTTTCTAGTTTTATAGATGGATGACCACTTAAAGTGGGTTGAAAGTAAATCAGAATGTGCCTCAAGGCACATTCTGCTTTACTTTCAGCCTGATTTAAGGTACCATATCCTAGGATGGTTATATAGTATATATTTTTCAAGGTCCATATTCATGACTGTATTTTCTTCAGCTGCAATGTGTCCTTCAGCAAACCATCATATCTTGATTTCAATGTTTTATATTGTTGGATTTATTTTGATAGTACTATACAAGAATTCAACTTGAGTTTACAATATAATTTATACAGATCCTAAATGGGCCTATGATTATGATGCGACTGAAGGCTAATGTTACAATGCCAGACATGCAGATCTCTGATGACACGCTGGACTTCGGGGACGTGAAGTGCGGAGAGTGTCGTGTGGTCATCGTTCAGCTGCATAACTACCAGCAAGTCAAGTGTGACTGGAACTCACTGCCCTCAGACAAGGACAAGAAAATGGTAAAAAGACAAAACTTCTGAACTCATTGACCCTTGAAACTTCAAATGGACAATTCCAGTTTCCAAAAAAGTCCAGTCCATTATAAGATATTTTGGGTTATTTTTAGCAACAAATGTAAAATGACAAACAGTGTAGACTCTGATCAGAGGGTTCCTATAGGATCCCTCTGATCAGGATCTATATGGTGTGCATCGGACAGGTGTACATTTTACAGGTTAACTGTAAATGATGCATACATGTATACACGTCACTAGTGGTTAATGGGATACTTAACATTAACAATATAGCTTAGTTATGGAATTTTAATGTAACATTTAGTAAGTAATATTTAGGGTAACTTGCTCTACACTTTCTATCATTGCTTGTTTTCTGTGCTTAAGATAGGTTGCCACTTAAAGCAGGCAGAACGTGAAGCAGAAATATTTCTGCTTTACTATCGGTTTGTTTTAAGCAGTGACCTTGTAAGAATTGTGTCCTTTGTCACAAGACAAGGTAGTTCTAAGCATGAAATATCACTTCCATTAGGAATAAGTAAAGGCATGTAATGGCATGTCTATGAGAAAATAGGTTGGAAATCCTTTGATAGTCCCATTGGGAACATTGTTATCCCAAAATAAAAACTTTGGAAACACTTGGTTTGCAAATGGCATTCAAGACATAGTCTTATCTTAGCACTAATTTGTTGTCTGCAATTGATTATTGCTGGTGATTTGAATTTTATATCAGTTATTTGAAGAGGTATTTTATTGTAACTTTTTCATTGCCTAACAGATGAGGAAATTTGATTTACAGGTTGGATATATAGCAATGGGTTTCTTGCATTCTGTAGTGTTTTATCATCATTTTCCCATTGTGAATAGGTTTACATATCTCTTAACCCTTTACCCCATAGCCTGTTTCTTATTTTGAAGACAGGTGACCACTAACAGCAGGTTGATAGCAAAGCAGAATGCTCCTGAAGGCACACTCTGCTTTACTTTCAGCCTTTTTAAGTTGCCTTCTGCTAGGATGTAGAATGTATGGTGCATGTTCATGAGTTAATAAAATGGAACTATTTTTTACAGTGGGGGAATAAATCAAAGGCATAAAAAGGCTTAGTTATGGGACAAAGGGGATAATAACTGCCATTGAAGGTGACACACACATTCCTTTGAACAGCCCTCATTTGATTTGAACTTGTTTTATAATCATGTTTGTTCCTTTTAAATTTTTCTTTGGTAATTTCTGCTTCAGCTCTCTGACTTTTAAACTTCATCTTTTTGCTTTATCTGCATATCTTATTATTTGGGCATTTTTGGCATGGGTCACAAACCATTTTTCAACTCTTGCCTCTTTTTGCTTTTGGTTTTCATTGGATTGGTATTTCCTCTTAATTTTTATTGAAAGATGTTCATTGTGTTATGTCAATTCTTTATTTTTGGACGGAATGTTTTTGTTTAGTTTTGCTCACTCACCACCATTATAAATGCAACTCCAAAAACGTATTGAATCCTTACTCTGAGTACAATGGTTATTTACAAACAGTTTGGATCCTGATCAGATGCCGCATCATGCGGCATCTGATCAGAATCCAAACTGTTTGACACTAATTTCAATATTTCTTAAGTCATAATATCTAAGATTTAAATTTGAGCAATGAAACAGACAACAATTGTTTAATGCAGATGATTTCATTGCAATTAAGGGGTTAACTAAAAGTGTCAATGTGTTACTTTCTAGGAGATATTAGTCTGTATTTTTTTTATTATTAATTGATGATTGCACTTATAAAGTGACCTGTTCAAGTACAAGTGTTTATAATCTTTAGTATTGATAGAGTTTTGGGTAATTGTATTCTTTCTATAACAATGTAATCCCAAGGTAACAAATTTGAAAACTGATTGGGCTAGGAGTATAATTTTAAGATTATGTTTTGCTATGCTGGTCTAAAACAGTGTCAATATTGTTGTTTAAAGTTAGTATCACATAAGTTTGTTGAGAGATAATATTTTATTTTTGTTTTGTATCAATATTATAGTCACAGAAGCATGTGCCGATGCACCTCAGACGCAAGTCAAAGACGGACAAATCAAAGCCTCGTCACTTTGAGATCATGCCACCTACAGGCACCCTGATGCCAGGACAACGTCTCAATGTCCAAGTCAAATTTATGCCAACAGAAGAGGTATGGAGGATTTTCAGACATCCAGTCAATTTTATATAAATAGATTACATAATCTGATCAGTAGTTTTAAACGGATTTCATTTCATTGCTCCTGCAAACAATCCATACAGTCAGTCTATTGTCTTTAAAGACTGATGACTGTTAATGATGGATAAAAAATATGGCAGAATGCTCCTTAACTCTTTACCCAATAGCCTTACCTAAATATTCTACTTTAGCAGTGTAAAAAGAACCATTCTATATACATCATTCCTGCTAAATGAACCTATTCTACAATAATAATAATGATTATCGTAATAATATTAATGTAGTGATTATAATCACTCTGATAACAGTTATAAAGAATAATGATACTACTACTACTAATAATAACAAAATTGATGATGATTATAATAGATCTATACTAGACAGAAAGTTTCATTTGTATTGTTTATGTATTTGTAGAGATTCTATGAGCAAAGGATTCCCATCAGAATTTCCCAGAGCAGTCAGAGGATTCTGTTACTGTGCCGGGGTCAGGGCCAGGAACCAAGACTGGACTTTGACCAGAACATGATGCAGTTTGGACCAATTCTGCCCCACAATGCTGGTGATGAAAGGGAGGTTATTGTGAGGAACCCTTGCTCCTTTGATATAGAGGTCTACAACCTGGAGTTTGACAATGGATACCTAGAAGAGGAAAAGGTGGGTGTACTCTTGGTGTATCATGGATTCATGATGCAGGAAAATAACATGACATTGTAAAATATTATTATACCTTTCCCTCACACCTTTCAGTGTTTTAGATAGATGATTGCCTAAGCATACTGAAAATAATGAAGTTATGTTTAGAAAGGTTCTCATTTGAAAGAAATTAAAAAAGAGAAAGAAAGACAGAAATTGATTTGGCATTCATTAGATGGCATGCAGTTTAATGCAGGACTACAGTAATACAGAAAGCTCCTGTAGGACTGCTGTCCTGCATTAAGCTGTCACCTGTGCTATGAGCCATGTAAACCACTTCTTTTAAGTATTGGTGAGCTTGTAGAATTTGTTTTATGGACTGAGATATTCTTCAGGATATCAGAGACATGCAGGTTAGGAGCTAGGTTTTTGAAGGTTACTGTATTTGTTTCAGGTGTTGCGGCTCATGAAGGGCTATGATGAGTACAATACCATTCTGCTCCCACCAAGAAGCACCAGTGAGAAACTTCCACCAGAACTCACAGAGTTCTATGAAGGTTAGTGAGACAAACCAGTGATATTTATTTCCATCTGAGAATGACAGTTTAATCCTTCACACTGCATAGGATGCCTTTACTCCTTCTTAAGCATAAAGTATCATAAATGAATATTTATTGATGCTGATGAATACAGGTGGCAGCTGAAAGCAAGATAAAAGTAAAGCAGAAAGCTTCACTTTTATCTTGCTTTAAGCAGTATCTTGCCGTAAAAACAGATGGATATAGACAATTATCAAATTTTGCCATGGAGAAAAGGGTGAAAAGACATAGATGTAATTGTTTTTATTAACAAATTTATTACAGGTCTGATTACAACAAAGCAATAATAAAAGTACCTGTCTCAGCAATGTTCTGTACAAAAAAAAAATCTCCAATATTTATTGTAGGGAAAACAATTTGCTAAAGAATTTTGACCTGTTACATACAGGATGCTAGGCAAATTTTGCTTAACATGGGTTTGAGTGTATGCTACATGTCCACTTTCAGAACAAATGCAGAAGTTGGAAGATGCTGAGAAAGCCCGCAGGGAGGCTGAAGAGTCAGAGGACAGTGCTCGCCGTGAGGCTGAGGACAGGGAAAGAGAGGGTAATTTCTCACCTATGTCAAATTGCTGTTGGAATTATAGTACTTTTTGTTTAACACATTACCCCATTGACTGATTCTATTTTTGAAAATAGGTTACCACTTAAAACAGGTTGAAAGGAAAGCAGAATGTGCCATGAGGCACATTCTGCTTTACTTTCAGCCTGTTTTAAGCTACCATCTGCCAGAATATAGAAAATATTTCTTATCATACATATTCATAATTGTATAAACTGGAACTGTTTTCTTTAGTAGAGGAATAAATTAAAGGCGGAAAAAGTGTATTTATGGGGTAATGTGTAACATATTCTTGCGACAAGTATACCTGTCAGTAACAAAGAGTGTACCTGTGAAGAGAACATTTTTCCTTTGCAAACAGTGTAGACCTTGATCAGAGGGTTTCTGCAGGAGCCCTGTGACCACGGTCTACACTGTTTGCCATTTTGTAATATATTGTTAAAATCAACCCTAAATTGTCAAGAATGGCCTAAACTTTATTCGAAACTGGAATTTTCCATTAAAAGTTTCAGGGTTGAATGAGTTAAGGCTAATTAAGTTAAGCTAATTAATATCTTCTTAAAACAAGATGAAATTAAAGCAAAAAGCTCAAATTTGAATACTGTACAGATAAATATGGATTCAGATGATAAAAGACCAATGATTTTCTGTCTGTTGTAAATGTGATTTTATATTTGATGTTTTTGCTGGTTATAGAGAATGGTGACACTGAAGGTAGGGAGGATGAGTCTGAGGTAAAGACAGAGGTCGGGCAGACAGTTGGTGGTACTACAACCATTCCGTCACGGGCAGAGTCCATGATGTCTGAGGCATCGGAGGAAAGACGCTCCAAACATGAGTCTGAAGATGGTACGCTCATTACATTCACACATGGGTTATTTTTTGATCATCAAGCAATGACAAGCATTCATTAAGAAATATTGAAATCTGTATAGAAATGTGAATACTAAGTGCAGAACAAAAGTAATGCAGAAAACTTTCTGCATTACCTTTGTTCTGTATAGAGCTTCAATCTGTCCTAAAAACTACTGATTCGTCTTCTTTAATTGATTTGATGATTTTAGATAAAAGTTTCACTTATCAGTATTTGTATGAGAGATACAGTAAAACCTTTGTTTAGTGGCCACTATGAAGAAAATCAGTCTGCATCATTTTCATAGGTTGACAGCTTAATGAAGGACTAAGCTAATGCCGAAAGCTCTTGCAGGACCTTTCTGCATCAAAAGCTTCTGCAATCTGTCATAAAATATCAATTTGCTTCTTCTCATTTTGTTTCCTAAACAGAGGTTTTACTGTAGTTATATTATTTTATTTTTGCACATGTTTCTGTAGGCAAAGAGTCCTCCAGTAGTATTGGTGTGGGAGAGATGGAAATAACACCTGTATCAAAGGCAGTGGCCCGTCATCTTGGAATTGATCTGTCACCAGAAGGCAAAGCAGCTCGAAACCGGCGTGGAATAGCTGTTATTGTACACGGAGCCCCACTGGCTGGTAAAACAAGTACTGCTATAACACTAGCCAAGCAATACGAGGCTGCCCTGCTTAGTCTTGATGGTATAGTTCTTGATGCCATATCCAATGGCAATACACAGGCAGGCATGCGAGCCCGAGAGTTGTGTGCAGAGGCAGCCCGTAAACGTCTAGAGGAGTTACGTGCTCTTGAGGGTGAGGATGGAGAGAAGAAGGTGGCAGGTGGCCTCAGTGTAGAGGCAGTCCAGGCTCACACACAAGGAGCAAGTAAGTCCAGTATTATTGGTCAGACATAACTTTCCTGCATTGCTCAACATGGGCCATGTCATGATTAAAAAGGGCTCTTGTGTTTGTAATCATTGTGAACCCATTGTCAGCGACATTTTCCTGCAAACAAAGTAGAGCATGACAAGAACCCTTGTTAACCAATTCCTCCACAGGTGCGCCTTAGAGCATATCTGCCTACCCCACCGCATAAGTGTTTAAAGTGAATAATTAATTATTGTGTTGAAAATAGATGACAGCTTAAAGCAAGATGAAAGTAAAGCAAAAAGCTCCTTTAGGAGCTTTTTGCTTTACTTTGATCTTTCTTTTAGTAGTATATTGCCTGAAACACTCTTATGAAGATGGAATGACTCTTATGATTTGGACTGATGGCTATGGTTGAAGGGTTAATAACACATGGGTTGATCAGGATCTGGGGCCCTTTTCATAAAAACGGTGGTAAGTAAAAACTTTAAAATACATTTAATTTCTGATTTCTCTATCTAATCCTGTCTTGTGACATATCTTTGGAATCGTCTCGAAGAGACGATTCCAAAGAGATGTCACGAGACAGGATTATATGGAGAAATAAATAAAAATGGAGATTTTTATAACCTGACTTAGAACCGTTTTTGTCATACGAAGTTTTATGAAACTGGCCCCTGCACTGTTTGAAATGTCAAAGAACACTTGAATTCATGACATAGCTCATATTATTAGCTGTTATAAATACCGGTTTTTATTTTTCCTTGCTGAAATTCTCCCCTGATTATAACTTATTCTGAATATTTAATCAAATACATGTATGAACTGTGCCACGAGAAATCTAGACATATTGCATTGCAAGTAGCGTAGTCCTAGACCAGACGCCATGTCAGAGATGTGGCATATTGTTGTGATCTACACTGTTTGATACTTATACCATTGTCAGCAGTATTATGTTAATCAATTTGTTCAATCTTAGTCAAGGGTCAAAACTCTGATAAGTGTTAGACTTGGATTACACTGTTTTGCACTGCAATAAGTCTGGTTTCTCATGGCAAGTTCATATGTATTGGCCTTAACTCTCTGCACGCTAGGGGTGGAATTGTGATTATCTGTGCAAACAGTTGGGACCCTGAGACATGGCATAATGATGCATCTCATAAGAATCCAGACTGTTTGATGCTCTTACCCTGTTTTTGAAAAATTCTTTCAAAAGAAATTTTTAGAACAATAGCAGGTGACAATTGTTGCACATGAAAAGTTCACCCATTATGCAAAGAGTTGAAATATAGCGGAACGTAACTGTTCAACCTGTGTTTTCTTATTTTGACCCATTCAACTCTAGCGAAGAATATACATATCATTTACAAACAATGTACTAGTGAAGAGTACACATATCCTATTCAAACAGTGTAGACCCTGATCAGTGGGTTCCGGAAGGAGCCCTTTGATCAGGGTACACATTGTTTGTCATGTTGCAATTTATCAACAAAAAAACCCACTAGGGGTGAATGAGTTGAGCAAACTTTATATCTATGTATTTTTGATGTGTAAATTAAATATTTCAATATTTTCTCCCTAATGTCTCCACCCAACCCTTGTTTTGACTGCTCATTAGCATTGCCTTGATTAGTCACAGCATAGTTTGGTGAAGACACATCATTTAAGTTTTGAAAGATGCTCCTGTTACAAAAGTATCTAATCTGAAGTCAAACTGTTACAAGGTACACCTTACCCCTTCACCATCAAATTTTACTGTCTCTTTTTACCCTTTCTCAGATAAAGTATTGTCTAATAACATTAACTTTGTAATGCACAATTTTGCTCTAAATTTCAAAATTTTGAAGATATTGATATGAGTGCTAATTTTTTCTACTCCTGATCAGGCACTGTGTAACATGGCATCTGATCTGGATCCAAACTGTTTGAAAAGTTAATTGACTTAAGTCGCCTATGGCGGTGAAAGGGTTAAATAATGAAGGAATTGTGTAAAAAGGTGATATATATCCATATTTACTAGATATTTTACATCTGTTTGACTGATATTTATCTTTACATATTCTTGGAGTTGTTTTTATCACTATGCTGTAAGGTCAGTGGTGCCGTGTACTAATATTTTAACCAGTCTAGTTAACCAGACAACTGAATAACAGCTTCTTCAGCAGTTCTCAATCTAACTTCGTTATTCAGCAAGACTTACATTGACATTGACAGGGCTCCAGATAAGAGAGAGTAAACTAAACAAATCGAGCATTTTATCCTTCGTGTCAGCACCAAACCCTATGGTGTAACTACTCATTAGAATTGTCTCAGAGAGACAATTCTAATGAGTAGTCACTCCATAGGGTGTAATGCAGACATAAATATTTTAGTTTTTGAAATATAATCAAATATTCCATTTATCTGGAGCCCTGCATGATTGAATAAATAGACTTAACCCTTTCCTCCAGAGGAGGTGCAAATCATCTTTACCCAACTGTGTTAAAGGCAAGTGATGGCTAAAAGCAAGATGGAAGTAAAGCAGAAAGTTACTGTAGGAACTGTCTGCTTTACCTTTGCCTTGTTTTGAGCTGATACCTGTATTCAAAACAATCAATGGCTAATCATTTGATATGTTATATTGAAGTGTAAGAAGAGGTGATCAAAGTATGGAGGAAGAGCCATAGGAAACTTTTCATACAACCTGACAGGTAGCTGCTTAAAGCAGGCTGTCAGTCAAGCTGAAAGATAAAGGAGCTTTCTGCTTTACTTTCAGCCTGCTTTAAAACACAACCTGTTTTAAAGACTCATAACTATTAAAGGGTTAAAGACTGATCAATGCATCATGGAGGAATAAGAAGCAATAGAAAATATATACGTGATAGCTGTATATAGATATGTAAGAGATACCAGTATAACACTAACATAGGACAGTGCCTTCACCAATACAATGTATTAAAAACCTCTGTTGAGTGACTATTCAAATGAGGATGTATTTTCAGTCTTCATGACGTTTTGCTGCTAATGTTTGATGCAAAATAATAATGCCACTATGGGAGTTACAGTCAAACCTGTATTAGGCAACCTTTCTTTGATTACGTCTACAGGTGATATAAGACAGGAGACTGTTAAATGCAGCATACAAAATATGCAGAATGCTCCTACTGGAGCTTTCTGCATTACTTTTATCCTACATTTAGTAATTTTGGTATTGAATGTCTTTGAATACGCATTTGGTTGTTTCTGCATTACTTTTGGTCTGCTTTGAATCCCAATCATGATTTATTATATACTATAAAGGCCACTCAACATAAGTTTAAATGTATTGATATTAAATATTTGTGGGTTATTTGTTGTTTAAGTTTCTTTGTAAAAAGTGTTGTTAATTTAAAGTATTAATGGATTGAGTTATGTGCTGTTTACTGACCAATATTCGTGGTACAAGTAGTAAGAAACATTTGGCAAAAAATAAGAAACTTTCTGTGTAGTTATAATCTCTAAAAATCCAGCAATTTTGAACAATGAACAGTTATGCAGCATCCATATCATTCTCAAACTTAAAAAATGAAGAAAAAAAATCTCTATTTTACTATGATTTGAGGTAACCAGATGCTATATTCTGAATTCCCATTAATTTCATTCCTTGTTGTGTGATGAATAAACAGAAATGAAGCAAATCATACAAAAATGCCATATGTTTTAACTTGATTTATATCAGTAGGTTTTTAAGCTTACATGAGCTTGTGTGATGAGCTTTTGTGTATTGGCCATGCGTCAGTCTGCACACTTTTCTTCTTACTTCACTTGTGGCACTGCTTATTAGATTTTACTACTGAATTCATCCTGGCTTTGAACTCTTTAAAATTGATTGGCTAAGAAATTGACAATCATAATATTATAATAACGACACAAATGTTGATTCTTAACTCTTTTGCTGCCAAGCTCTACAACACCAACATTTGCAAACTGTTTGGGTCCAGATCAGATGATGCATAAAGCATTATCTTATTAAGAACTAAATAGCTGAAAACTCTTAAAAATGCTCTTTATATAATGCTTAAAATTCTGAACTGCAGAAATAAAAGTAGACAATTATTATAAGTTTGCAGGCAGACAAGTTATGGCAGTGGATGTGTTAGATGGGTATGACGTCATCATGTTTGCAGTGAAAGGGTTTAAAACAGTAGTAGGGGTGTCTCATTGGCAATAACTGTCATGAGAAAATTTACCAATAGATATAGCAACACTGCAGACTGTAATCAGATGATACATGTTCAGTGTGAAAAGCTTGGTCAATGCAGTCTTCAGTATCAAGTGCTTTTTTTTAAAATGTTTAAGTTGCACTTGATGATATTTTAGCATTCCATATGAACTTATGAAGTGATATACAGTAAAGCCACTCTATTACAACCACCAAATGAGGAATAAATTAAAGGTGTAAAATGCCTATCTATGGAGTATATTGTTAATGCTAGATGAAAGTAAAGCAGAAAGCCCATATAGAAGCTGTTTGCTTTATTTTCATCTTTCTTCAAGCTGTCACCTGTGTTTCATATCTTCAATCAGTCTTCTTTTGAGTGGTCGTAAAAGAGTGATTTCTCAGCATGTTACTTTTGTAAATGATAAAAAGGGGATTCCCCATCTCAATATTCACATAGTATACATTGTAGTTAGGTATGTAAAGGCTTCAGTTGATGTAAGAAGAGCTTGCTGGAACATATTCATTTCAATCTTTACCAAAACAGTTTGTGTTTCACCCTTTCCTCCTTTCACCCTATTTCCCCAACACAAACACCCTAGAATTCCAGTACTCATTGATATTGTTAAAGACATGTTTTACCTAAAAGCAAGATAAAAGTAAAGTAGAGAGCTCATACCTGGGCTTCCTGCTTTACTTTTATTTTGCTTTAAGCACCCACCTGTCTTCAACGTCTAAAACACCCTTTCTTTTGCATGGGTTGTCACCAAACCAGACCTTTTTAAGTAACCATGCTCTACAACCTTAATAACATGAACTCACTTAAGGCAAACTTATTTCTTCAATGGAATTTTGATAAATCAAACTTGTTTAAGTTGAACATACTCATATTTCAAAATAAAAACTTAGCTCAGCCATGTTTTAACTTGAACATACAGGAAAGTTAGACCTAAGTGAGTTTAGTTATGGAGGTTGGACTGGAAATGCTATGGAGGCAAGGGTCAACTAAATGATTTCAGAAATCTTTGGGTTTGTTAGTATGGTTTGTGTAAACCTCTTCCAACTACACCTGTTTCACAAACACTTTGAAGTCTGATCAGACAGAGAGCAACTAAAAGTCGGATCAGGTTATAAATTGTTTGACACTAAACATTCACTAATGTTTGTCAGAATGTCAAAAAATGAAAATTTTAGAACTAAAAGCAGACAATATTATAGAAGTGAGTATGTTGGATGGGTTATGAATCTGTGATGCCATTATAGGTTATGACATTATATATGATGGTATTACAGAGTTAACCCATTACCCCATAACCTGTTTCTAGTTTTGAAAATAGGCGATTACTTAAAGCAGGTTGAAAGAAAAGCAGAATGTGCCCTAAGGCGCATTCTGCTTTACTTTCAGCCTGTTTAAGGTACCACCTGCTAGAATTAAGAAAATATTCCTTCTGATACATATTCATGACTGTATATATTGGAATTATTTTCTTCCCCGGAGGATTATACGGAATGCGCTAAAAGACGCTTCTATGGGGGAAAGGGTTAAGTTATTCAAAACATGGTTCCTGCAGGGTGTTTCTTACATCTTCTGTGAGGGAGATTGACCTTTGACCTATAGTCATCCGTGTTGCTAGGTGCTTCTAACACTAACATTGCTTGTGTGACCTCTGACCTCAGCAGGTGGAACGTCCCTTAATACGGCCCACTCAATGATCAGCAATCGTAAGACCAGTACTGTTACAGATTTGAAAGGCGGAAAGGACAAGCACGGTAGTCTGGCCGGCGGAAAGACAAATATCAACACTTCCTCCATTGATGGCGCTACTGGAAGTCAGGTAGGCATGGTATTAGTGTTTTCTTCTGACCTGTCAGAGTTATTTTTAGATTGGAACATTCTAAATTTTAAAAGGGATGATCACCGTACTCGTTGATTTCTGTACAGTCAGCCAGGGATACGGAAAGCTGTATTTATTGTGTGTAATGTACAGTAGAGAAGACATTATTACTTCCCGGATAAACACAAACACAATGCACTGAACTGTAGAAAAATAATTTTATCTTTTTAAGCTGGGAGGCAAACAGGTTGAAGCCTGATCAGACGTCGGGCACGAGGATCATGCTTATCTCAAGTTGGAAAGTGTACGACTATTTAGATCCGATGTTTCCCTGTTATCTATTTACCATTATGAACTATTCTGTTCTAAAAATAACTCTTGACAGGTCAGAATATAATAGTTACTGGTTGGTTTTGTATTATATGCCAATGAAGAATCATTTGTCTTATGCAAACATGGCAGACCCTGATCAGAGGTCTCTAAAATAAACTCTAAATTGTCAAACATGGAAAAGACTTCATTGGAAATTTAAAGTTCCAGGTGTGAGTGAGTTCAATTGTTTTTCACTGTTTTATTAAAAAGTTGTTCACTCATTTAAATGGGGGTACATAATACATTATACCTAGGTTGGGACAGGACAGATAGTTGGACTTCATTTATCAAATGTATTTATACATGTGGTGGAGGTGTAGAGAGGTTACGATTCTTACATTTAAATCTTCATTATATCCTATAATCTATCTTCTAAAGTCTTGTTTGTCTTGATATATAATGCACTCTTTATCTTGGACTTTCAGCATTTTTATAGAGTTTTTGATGAGACCAAAGTTTAGCTGATATTTTGAAAAGTCTAGTTTACAATTGAAAAGCAAAGCACTGTCATAGGTGATTTGACAGAGCTTTAGACAGAGTTACTTAACCCTTTACCGCATAAATACGCCTTTTTACACTTTTAATTTTTTTTTATTCCTCCACTGAAGAAAATAGTTCCAAATTATACCTTCACAAATATATACCATAAATAATATTTTCTATATCCTAGCAGATGTAAACTTAAAGCAGGCTGAAAGTAAAGCAGAATGTGCCATAAGGCACATTCTGCTCTACTTTCAAGCTGCTTTAAGTGATCACCTATCATCAAAACTAGAAACTGGTTATGGGGTAATGGGTTAAAGGATTCCAGCACTCTTGTTTATCCCTTTACCCCATAGCCTGTTATTTTGTTTTGACAGGTTACTACTTTTAGTAGGTTGTAAGTAAAGCAGGATTGACCTTAAGGCACATCCTACTTTACTTTCAGCCTGCTTTAAGCTACCATTTCTTATGGTACATATTATTGACTGTATATAGGGAAACTTTTTTCTTCAGTGAAGGAATAAATTAAAGGAATATTTATGGGGTAATGGGTTAAATGTGTACATCAAACCCTACTATGTTGTGACAACTTGACTTGACTTCCTATCAGAAACGTCTCGAAGAGATAATTCTGATGATCCGTAACAAAAAAAGGTTTGATGAAAATATAGAAAGAATTTGAATTACAGTCCAACTTCGATATCTTGAACTTGCTTAACTCAAACTATCCGATAGTTCGACACATGAACTGCATTAGTCGAATATACCCATATTTCAAAGTCAAAACGTGGCTAAGCTACGTTTTAACTTTGAAATACGGGTATGTTCGACTTAACCGAGTTCGAGATATCGAAGTTCGACTGTACACTGCTCAATTGTGTGTGTATTTGCCATACAGCTTGGCAGTAGGTCTCAGCTGGTAGACTCTAACAGGGCAGCTAAGAAGGGCATACCACTAGACCTCCTGCTCCCACCAGCGGAGCCCACTAAGGTTGATATTCTGTAGTAGTAAATCAATAGTGCAAACATCAATAGTAGACCCTGTATGATTTTTATTTGCAAAGTCCATGTATTTTTATCAAATGTTTGCTTGTGGTAGTCAGATTTTGTTTTGTAGAAAATAATGTCAGATACCGATAGCTTTGCATTTTATTTTGTATTTTAGCATTTTAATGGTCATTTTCATACTATTAATATCTTCATTTTTACTGTGTCTTTTTATCCATCTGCCTGTCTTTGATTCATTACATTTTCTCAACTATGTACTTTCTTTCTTTCAATTAGAAAATCTTAAATAATTTATATATACATATATTGCTCAAGATCATATGAGTACAGTCAAACTTCGATATTTTGAACTCGGTTAGGTCGAACATACCCGTATTTCAAAGTTAAAACGTGGCTGAGCCACTTTTAACTTTGAAATACGGGTATGATCAACTTAACCGAGAATGAAATAATGCATTTCATGTGTCAACAAATGGGATTGTTCGAATTAAGCCTGTTCGAGATATCGAAGTTTGACTGTACATGCTTTTCAAATGCTCATGTCTTAACCCATTGATTTGTCTACACATTAGAGTCAGAAAATGATATTTTAATTGATACTTAATGACTGCAATTCCCCTACTGTTAGTGAAACATGAAAGCTTCTTATCATCTCTTATTGAAATTATTTAAAAAAAATAAAAAATCTAGCCTTACATAATTTATGTGAGAAAATAGAATTTCTTAAAGATGATTTTTTTTCTATTCTTACAAACTGGTAAGATATTGATACTTTCATGCCATGTCTTTGGCAGAAGAAGTTAATAAAAGTTATTGTCACAATATTTGCACCATATGATGTATAACATAAAATAATTTGAACCATTTTCTAAAAGGTGTGTCCTTTTTTCAATACAGATTTATATTATATGACTTTAAAGGTTATGTGGTTGTACAAAAAATGTTAATTGTAGCAAAGCTAACCCCTTGCTTATCATTTAATACAATGCATGAACAGTTAAAAACCAAACTGTGAAAATGTTTCACCTTACTTAAGAAAGTCGTATTAAGTTATGTGTTTGAAAGAATATTTGAGATATTGATTACTTTATAGAGGCTGAAAACGAATTTGTTTGAAAAAAAAAACCTTGTTTGTAAGTGGATGTCAAGAGCAATATGAACACTTATATATTTGTTTAGGAAAAGGATTTCTACTAAAAAAACATTTCAAAGCAAAATAATTTTGAGTTCAGTTTGGATTCAAACATGCTCGGAGAAGGCAAGACAAAATTACAAGACAAGATTTGTAATGTTTCGAGCTGTACCTAGGTCACTTCTAACATTATCTTTTGGACTTTGTAAGAGGAGTTATTTTTTTGCTTTTTCTGTATACTCCCTGGAAATTATTTTATACACGGAAATCATTGAGATGAAATGGAAAAATGTGATCATTAGTGTTGGAATAAAAACACTGGCAAAAAACATAGGTGACAAAAACTTATAGATGCCGATGCCTATCAAACAGTATTGACCCAGACCAGTTGCTGCATTTATGATACAGCAACAGGTTTGGGTCTACGTTGTTTACAATGCAATAAGGTTGGTTTTCTCATGGCACGGCTCAATTATATATAATTTATCATTCTCTGATCTTTAGTCTTACTATCTTTCTTAAGGTCACTATCTAAATTATCAGGGATGATTTATTACTTTACTCTATACAAATTTAATGGAAAGCGTATATATATGGAAATATCTAGACTAAAAGAGATATCTTTAGACATTATGAAGCATTAGTCTTTTTAGATTGCCTTTTAGAGAAAACCATTTTGTAAATCTATGCAATCATTCTTGTATCAAGCAACATTAAATTGAAGTATTTGTGTAGAGAGTAATACAGTAAAACCTCTCTGTTACAACCACTAAATTCAATTAATTATTAAATATTTACGACAGGTGACTGCTTAAAGCAAGGTGACAGTAAAACAGAAAGCTCCTTAAGGAGCTTTCTGTTTTACTGTCACCTTGCTTTAGGCTGTTACCTGTCTTTTTACAATCAATTAGCCTTCATTTTAGTGGTCGTAATAGAGAGGTTTTACTGTAATGCAAAAGTAGCTGTCTGCACTATTCTTATTCTGCATTACCCCAGATCTTGTATTTCAGACTACCTATGAGTTTTCTATTGTGTGGTAGCTTGATACAAGCTTGATTGTATATTAAACTGTAGACAGATTTTTCTTTTAACATTTCTTTCTGTTGATAGTGTAATTATCAAATAGATACTTAAGTTTTTATGCCCCTGCACGACTTTGTCAGGGGCATATTGTTTTTGGTCTGTCTGTCTGTAATTTGTTTGTCTGTCTGTCAGTACACAACTTTAACCTTGGCCATAGTTTTACAACTACCATACATGTGATAGAGACTTCATAATTGGCATGTGTACTCAAGTCAAAAAGCTCTTAAGCTCAGTACAAGTTAGCGTATGTCCAACTAAGGTCAAGGTCAATAAGAGGTCATTTAAATGTCAAACAAACTGAATTTTCTATTGGACATAACTTTAAAACTACATGTGATAGAGACTTTATGATTGGCATGTGTACTCATTCTTGTGTACTCAATTAAAGCACTTCTTGGGCTCAGTACAAATTAGGTCATAGCCGACAAAGGTCATGGTCATTAAGAGGTCAAACAGGCTGAATTTAACATTGGCCATAACTTTGGAACTACATGTGACAGAGACTTCATACTTTGTATTTGTAATCAACTCAAGAAACTATTATGCTTAGTACAAATTGGGTCATATCAGGCAAAGGTTAAGGTCATTTAGAGGTCATGGTCACATCAGGAGGCATAGTGTTTGATAAAAGCATACTTTTTCAACAAGAAAATATTGTATAGCCTTTATTGAGTGATACTCATAATAAGCTTCTTTTTATGATTTTTTTAAGGCAGGTGACAGCTTATATTCGAAGTTAAATAATGAGTGTTTCAAATTTAAATAATAGAAAAATACTTGAAAAGAAAAACAAAACTGTCAGTATTCCAGATAAGAATGAGTGAACGGAACATTTCCAATAGTGTTTTAGATCATGTCTCAATCAAGTCCTATCTTGTGACTACTCATTGGAATCATCTTTAAGAGACTACATAATTGTCACAACGTAGGTTTTGATACAGAGATAAGGCAGTAAGTATTTGAAATACTCACAACATTTAAAGCTCTGATTATTTACATTGTCAATACCTTTCATGTCTTGTTGATTTCATATTTAATAACCCATTACCCCATAAATACGAATTTTTATGCCTTTAATTAATTCCTCTACTGAAGAAAATAGTTCCAATTTATACTGTCACAAATAAAAATCATAAGAATTATTTTCTTTATTCTAGCAGATTATAGCTTAAAGCAGGCTGAAAGTAACGGAATGTGCCTTAAGGCACATTCTGCTTTACTTTCAATCTGCTTTAAGTAGCAACTTGTTTTCAAAGCTAGAAACAGGCTATGGGGTAATGGGTTAAACATGTGAGACTAATACCAATTCTTAGACCAAGGTTCTGGGTATTTTTTCCTAGATTATTGATGGGGTTTATTCTGAATCTGTCTATAATCTTTGCTGTGTTTGTTGTTTACAGGTGCCCAGTAGTCCGCCACCCCTGGCAGCCCCTATCGCCCGCAGACTGAGTGTGAGTGCCAGTGTGGCTGGAGAGGAAGGCCTCATGAGCTGTGTCCTCCCAGAAGACCTGCTCGTAGAGATTCTCTCAGAACGCTTACAGGTAATGGTTAACCATTACTCCATGGATATGAATTTTTATGCCTTTAATTATTCCTCTACTGAAGAAAATACTTCCAATTTAAACAGACATGAATATGAATCAAGAGATGCATTTTCTATGTCATAGCAGATGGTAGTTTAAAGCAGGCTGAAGATAAACCAGAATGCACATTTAGGTTAATTCTGCTTTTATCCTGTTTTACGTGGTCACTTGTCTTAAAAACTAGAAAAAAGTATTCAAAACTAGAAAAGGGTATGAGGTTAATGGGTTAATCCAAAACTCAGATAGGCGACATTATACAGTTGAACTTGTTAAAACTTCAAAAGGTATTTGATTAAGTGACAAAATATCTTAACCCTTACTTCCGTAGATGCTCCTTTTGGAACATTTAAGTTATTCCTCCACAGAAGAAAATACATGTACATGTAGTTCCAATTTATACAGTCATAAACATGTACCAAAAGTAATCTTTTCTATATTCTAGTAGATGGTAGCTTAAAGCAGACTGAAAGTAAAGCAGAATGCACCTTATGGTGCATTCTGCTTTACTTTCAACCTGCTTTAAGTGGTCACCTATCTTCAATACTATAAATAGGCTATGGAGTAAAGGGTTAAAATAAAAAAAAAAGTTGAAATGAGTTTGGTTTATTTGCACTTGTAGCTGAATGACTGTCACCGAGGTGTAGTGTTTGATGGACTGGAGACGCTGTTTGCCCAGAACCAGTACACAGCTGCCTCAGCCATACTGAAGTCTCTGAATAACAGGAGGTTCATCTTCTTTGTTACTCTCAAACATGACTACAACCATCTCAAAGAGAGAGAGAAGAAGGAACAGGAAGAGAAAGGTCAGTACTCTTTCCTTGTGAAAATCTAAATTGTTAGAGCAAGCAGACAAAATGTGCAATTATTTGATAGTTTTGTTCTTTATCAAGTTTTATTGAACTGTAAAGTTTTCTCTAGATTGTCAAACCTTTCATGTTTCCAAGCCTTTACCCATTCTTCAAAGAAACTCTTATTTATGCTTCTAATCTTTCCTGATAAATGAGCCATGGAGCTGTTTTCATAAACCTGGAAAAATAGCTGCTTAAAGCATATTGAAAAGTAATGGCTTAAAGCAGGCTGAAAGTATAACAGAAACTTAACTTACCTTGTTAGACTTCAACCCTTTAACCTTTTACTCCATAGATATGCCTTGTTATACATTTAATTCTTTCTTCCACTGAAGAAAATAATTCCATTTTAGACAGTCATGAATATGCACCATAAGAAATATTTTCTATATCCTAGCAGATGGTAGAAGGCTGAAAGTAAAGCAGAATGTGCCTTAAGGCACATTCTGCTTTACTTTCAACCTGATTTAAATCGTTGCTTGTCTTCAAAACTATAAACAGGCATTAAAGTAAAGGGTTAATTAAATTATGATTTGTTCGCTGTTCTTATTTCAGAGAGCTTGGCGCAAAAACGTGAAGAGGAAGAGCGACGTAGACTGGAGGAAATGTCAGAGGATGAGTATGATGCTTTAACTGAGAAAGACAAAGCAGAGGTGGACAGGAAACGATTGGAGATCAAGAAAGAGAGAATCAGAAAGTAAGATAATCTAAATGGTCTTTTATCCAAATTTGATTTTTGCAACACACTTTTTAATGGTCATTTTCTCTATAGGTCTGACTGACTAACACCTGTGTATGGTAGTATTCTATCAGTATCAGAGTTGTCATTTTTGGTAGACTTACTCTTAAGTTCAGTAAAACTTGTTTACACTCATCACTCTGTGGTATGGTATAGAGATCACTTCTTAATGCATGGTAAAATATTTGCAGAAATATTCTAAAGGCACTTTCTGCATTTCTTTTGTCATGCATTAAGCCTCTCCCTTCATGTTAGACAAATAAACACATTTCTTTTGAGTGCCTTCTCAGAACATGCTTTACTGTACTTAAGAATTTTATTGTGGTTAATAATGACTCAATTTTGCAAACAGTATAACTCATGTCATACACACCACATGTCTCTCAACTAATGTGGACCAGACTTTCTTTATATAGGTATCAATTTTGAATAATGTTCTTTCTTTTTTCTGTGTTTAATTCTTTATATTTTCAACCTTAAAGAAAGATGGAGTGGCAGTTTATTGCTCTCAGGTACTAAATGTATCACAACAGTAAAAAACATGTTGTTTATGTCTTACACATGGAAACTGATCATTGTTTTGTGAGGTCACAACATCAAGCCTTTCCAAAACCTCTCATTTTTAACAGCAGTGTTGTTGATGTCATGGTGTATGTTTGTTTGTTTGTGAATTAGTCTGTGCTTGTTATACCCCCCACCAACGAAGTTGAGGTGGGGTAAATTGGAATCATCCTGTCGGTTGGTTGCCCGGTCAGTGTCAACAACAATTTTGTCAAGCAAAATCCACCTTCAGTTTTAATCTCAGACACTTGATACTTATAATACATATTAATCAGAACTGTAGATGTGTAAAACACACATTTTAGATTCCTGTGAGCTTGACCTTGACCTCAGTCCTTGAAATTGGGAAAATCTTGTCCAAATCTTGTCTGCAATCACTCAGAGGCTCTTTCAGATTTAATCTCAGACACTTGATACTTGGCATGTATATTAATCAACAGTTGTAGATGTGCAAAATGCAAATTTCATATCCTGGGACCTTGACCTTGACCTCTGTCCCTGACCTTGAAAAAGTGTTAGGGCTAGGGATGTTGCAGTGTGTATTAGTGGGGGTATTCATCACATATAGTGACAGCTCTAGCTTGATGTTGTTGTTGTTGTTTTTTTGTCTTACAGTATTGTGTAGGTATTGGTTGTCAGAATTTTCTTGTACAATCCTGTGTTAAACACTTACTCAAAAGATGAGTTGGAAGTCTTATATATAAAAAAAAGGTGCCAGCTTAATGCAGTCATTATTTAATACAGAAACCACATGTAGGTACTTTCTGTGTTAATTTTGACTTTAACATAAACAGACATTTACATTTGAATAAATCTGCTGGGTGATTGCTGAACACACTTTTAAGTGTGCTTTACTTTGATATCACTTTTATGTAAGCAGCGACCTGAACTAGACCTATGAAATTATAAGTTTTCAGTTTGACAACCACTTCTGTCACGCTACTGTATATCATTCATTGTGTGTTTTAGTCATAGACTAGCAGGTCAAAGGTTATCTCATGGTCATGAGACAGCCGTTGTATCTTTATGTTGCTGCTGTTAAATGTTTACTGGTCTACCATTGCAGTGCACAACTGTGAGTATTGTTGATACAAGTTGATTCACGAATACGTGTATTCTAAACACATGTTAACTTCAGTTTATTCTACAGCTTAGTTGTATTATCCAGCACATCCAAACATATCCATTTATGATACTTAAATATTTCATTGTTTTTCATTGTTGAAATTTACTCTTGTATTAGTTTGTCATTATGCCAATAAGTTACAGTTAAAGATCAGAGATCCAGGTCCTAGGTTGTTAAGTGTTTGCATTTAGTCTGAGATTGTTCTCAAGCATTTGATTGGCCAGATTTGAGATTTTGCTCCAATCTGACCAATCAATCTCAGAATCAATTTGAACTCTTTATAACTTAGGGCCTGCTGGCCATGAACTAACAAAGATATTCATAGGCCTAAGACTGAATTATAATCTGTAATAGTTTTTAATTGGCTCCTAGCTTATGTGATTTTGGCATAGGCTGAAAACCAAATCAAAATGATGGAGAATATTTTTGTGTCTTATGCCTGTGATTGTATTTGTAAGTTTAAGGTCGAGTGTTATCTCCATTGTTCTCATTTACTGCTACAGTTAATAAAGACCTTGATCAGCCAGCTGCTGTTAACCCATTACCCCATAGCCTGTTTCTAGATTTAAAGACAGTGACCACTTCAAGCATGTTAAAAAATAAAGCAGAATGTGCCTTAAGGTGCATTCTGCTTTGTTTTCAGCATGCTTTAAGCTACTATCTACTGGGATATAGAAAATATTTCTGCTGATACATATTCATGTGTGTATAAAGTGGAACTATTTGCTTCAGTGGAGAAATGATTTAAAGGACTAAAAAGGGTATTTATGGAGTAATGGGTGAAAAAAGACAGCCTGGTGGTGGTGCTTTACTGCTGTAGAATTAGAACATAGTTTAACCTTTATGCCCAATAGAAGCGTCTTTTCATGCCTTCACCTAGATTCAATATCATGAAACACTGTAATTATGGCCACTTAAGAGAACATGCAATAATGCTGTAAAAATCATGTTTCAGTTGAAAGCAACATGAGAGTAAATCAGACATTTTCTGCTAATAGTGCTATAAAGATTTTAATTGTGCTTCAAGCAACTCCCTGTACAAACCTTCCTAGTTTTTATTTCCTGGCTTATATTTTTATTTACACATTGAGATTTTTTCATGGCAAAGGACCATTTAAAAGGTTATAAAAATGTAATCTTTATCTTTTTAAGTTTGTCAATAAAAAAGCTTACACATTGAATTCATTGATTTTCAATGTAGTAATTCTTTATGTAATTTTATGTACTACATCATAGTAGATTACATACATAATGGTCACATGATACTGACACCTTAGAATGTATCACTGTAATAATGGACATGTATGCAAAGTTCACCTACACCTATGCATCGTATGAACAGCATCCTGAGAGAGAACGTCATTGGACATTGCAAGTAATAAAACCTAATTCACCAGCCATGTATGACAATGTATATATCTTCTAAGGGTCAACACTGTTTGCTGCAGAAATTTATTAGTGACAGACTGTGTGGATTTTGATCATGGCTATGATTCAGTACACTTTTTGTAATTTCCAATGGCCCATTTCTTTTGGAACTGCTCATAAACGGTGACTGTAAAAATCCTAAACATTGGGACACCCTGTGTAACTGCTGTAATTATCCTAAAAAGTTGTTTTTATGGCACATTGATTTGTCCAAAAGTGCAAAGTAAATGGCAAACAGTGTAGACCCTGGTCTTCCAGGAGCAGTCTGATCAGGGTACACACTGCTTACTCAGGCCTGTCTGTCCCAATATTTAGGGTCATTATGGTATTTCAAAAGCTTGTTTTTATGTGACTCCAGGTGTGAAAATATGATTACTGTGGCACTCTTTGAATATATGACTTAAATTTTAAAATGCAAAATATTTTGTAGATCTATCAAGTTTAGTAGAAATCCATATGAATCAAATTGTCATTAATTTTGCTGTATTAAAAAAACTTATGTCTCAACCCAGAAACTATCACAATGGAACTCTTGACACAGTTTCCATTGAAACATTACTTAGAACTTAGCTAACCATGTAAAGCTTGTAGTTTGCCACCACTTGATGGAAGACGTTTTATTGATTGAAGCAAATGCTCAATGCAGAATGGGAAAAAATGTAGAATGCTCCTATATAATTATGAACTTTCTTTATTATGTTTATCCTGCATTAAGCAGGCATCTGTCTTTAGAGACATTTAACCCTTTACCCCTTGTCCTGTTTCTAGTTTTAAAGACAGGTGTCCACTTAAAGCAGATTGATAGCAAAGCAGAATGCACCTAATTTTGCTTTTTCTTTCAGCCTGCTTTAAACTACCATCTGCTTATGGTATATATACATGACTATAAGTTATATTACTCAGTGTATGAATAAATTTAATGTATAAAAATGCATATCTGTGGAGTAAAGGGTTAAGCTTCTTCAATGAATAATTGTTTAATACAAGTTTGAAGTACATGTTATATCAGCAGCCACTGCAGCGCTTTACACCATGTGCTTTTGTTAGAGCTATTATCTGCTTTAGAAGGAATTCGGTTCATCTTCCTTAGCAGAAACAATGACTGTGTCATTTGAACAAATACCAATAGGTTTAATTAATGAACTGTTCTTTTCTTTAAAAATATCCCTTTCCAGTCAAGTTATGTGAGTATTTCAGAAATATGTAAGATAATGAAATTGTTGAAACAAGGCATCTGTGACTTTTATGCCTTGATGACTTGAAAATATAGACAAATTTGTATTAAATATGGCTCTCTGTTCAGACAGTTACTTAATACAGAACAGAACAGAACAGAACAAAACTTTATTTCATCTCAGGCATAGAACCAACTTTATGCCAAAGCTCTTTTGTGAGCTTTGAGCATTAATTTTGTCTTGCATTAGCTGTGACATATTTTAGACAGCCAGTTTGCAAAAGTTTTACTTTACTGTCAACTTAAAACAACCATTGGCAACTTTTAACCCTTTGCATGCTGGGTAATTTTTTTGTATGCAACATTAAATTTTGTTGTCTGCTATTGTTCTAAAACTAAAATTTTCAAAATTTCTTTTCAAAACAAGGATCAGAGTGGCAAACAATTTGGATCCTGATAAGACGCTGCGTAATGCGGCATCTCATCTGGATACAAACTGTTTACAAACAAAATCACTGTTCCGGTGCTAATATGTTGCAGGACATAGGTAATGTGGAAAGCTCCTATGAGATTATTTATATAAATACAAAATGGTTATCAAGGTATAAACTTGTCTTTGGAATAACAGCTGTGTTATGTTTTCAAGTTTCTGTGCATTATTTTATTTTGGAGTTGGACTACAGTGACAGTTATTATGTAGTTCAGACATGTTAGTGCCCAGTTAGGTTATTTTATATGTTTTTTAAAAAGGGCACCTGTGTCACTAAGAGGGGATGGGGCATTGTGTGACCATAATACAGTGTTTAATGATGGTACCTGTTAGTGCTGTATAAGCAAGGTCATAGTTAAACAGAAAGCTCATAAAGGAGCTTTCTGCTTTACTGTCAACTTGCTTTAAACAAAACTCCTGTGAAGCAACCAATGAATGAAGATGCATGGTGATCTTTAAAGGCAGATGACTGCTTAATGCAGGGTAAAAGTCATGCAGAAGACTCCTATAGGAGCCTTATGCATGTCTTTTACCCTGCATTAAGTTGCCATCTATCATAAATTGTTTTTTAGTGGTTGTTTAACACAGGCTTGACATATAATTATGTGTAAATGTTTTGTCATGCTGTGACAAGGGAGCTAAAGCTAGACTGAGGTATTGCTTTCTTGTCTAACATTGAGGTATCAGGAAAGTCAAATAACATCCAACATACACATACAGTAAAACCCTTCTATTATCACCGCTACTTGAGGTAAAACAAATCGATGTTTAAGGCCCATGACTGCTTAAAGCTAGATGAAAATTAAGTAGAAAGCTCCTTTAAGAGCTTTCTGCTTTACTTTCATCTTACTCTAAGCTAACACTTGTTTTTAAAACTGGCAAATAAACTTCTTTTTAATGGCCATAATAATAGGGTTTTATTGCATACTTATATTTATCAACATGTATTCTACATTTAAAATACAATTCATACTTGTTACTTTAAAAAATTGTTGCTTTAGAGAAATTTCAAGAACTAAACATATAAGCATTAGTGGTGGTAAATAGTTATCTATAGAGTAATGGGTTAAACAGCACTAAAGAGGCCAATATTATGATAGTGAAAGGGTGGTTCCTGTTTGTAAGTTTGGAGGTGAACTTGATTAATTTTATGGTTTTTTTTAAACCCTTTCCTCCACATAAGACTGCTCTACCTACTCCTCCCAAAAAGTGCCTTTAATGGTGTTTAACACCAGTGGCAGATTAAAGCAAGGTAAAGGTAAAGCAGAAAGCTCCTATAGAAGCTTTCTGCTTTACTATCATCTTGCTTTTAGCAGTTATCTGCTTTAAACCCTGTTGGATAGGGGTGATTTCCATATATTGGAGAAAAGGGTTTATGACTTGCTCTTACAAGGGCCATCATTAAACTGCTGGTCACCTGCATTTAGTTCTTTGTGTTATAACTGAATATCAATTTTCAGTGGCAAACCCAGGATTCTTGTTCTTACTGCATGAAAAATTGTCCTAATGTGCTGTCCTTTTCATACCAACAAACATTTACAAACAAATGCTAGAAATTGTAGGAAGAGCTGTGATTAATTTTAGTGTAATAACATTAAATGGGTACTTCAAGCAACTGACACAGGCATTTTGGTCATTTTCAGACGCACTGGCTACTATCCGAGAAAAAAGTACCGTTCAGTGAATTTCCCCACGTCTGTGTATTTCTGTTCATGTTTTTGTGTTGCTGAGAAAGCAAGCTTTAAACAGCTTTGTAATGATCGAGTGTAATCTTGTTCTGCCAATCATTGAATGATGGAAATGCTCAAAGAATGTACACACACTAGCAACTTTAACAGTGTCAGACTTTGATATCTTGAGCTTGCTTAAATCAAGCACATCATTCTGTATTTCAAAGTTAAGATGTCGCTAAGCCATGTTTAACTCTGAAATAAGAATATGTTTGATTTAAGTGAAGCAGTAATTATGCTGAAGTTCAATTGTAGAGTTAGGGAAAATTTCAGGTAAAGCAAATTCAAGATATCGAAGTTAAGCTGTATAAATTATATTATCTGTATGTGTGATTATAGGCCATGCAATCTAATTTTGTGTTCAAGCCTTTGCACACTGAATAATTTAAATCCTTTTCTTAGAAGTTTGAGATAAAAAAAAAAATCAGTTCTAAAACAAAAATCTGGTAAGTTCAAGATTTTGGCATTTAGCATAAATTTAGAGAACATATGAACAATTACTGTGAAGATTGGGTTGGCAGATCAAGAGGTCTATACTCTGCAGCATGCTCTAATGGTTTCTCATGCATATAGTCACTACTTCATAGGCCTTGACCTGAGGCTTTTGGACTACATGCATGAAACATGACCAAAAACAATGCATAATTGTAATAAAATGGCGCTCTCTAACTTGGTTCAACCCATTGCATTCTGTGATAGTGGTCCTAAAGTTCTTTGAGTTTCAGATCAAGCCCCACAAATGTAACTTGGTGTTGGGCCTGATCTGAGACCATAACTGTTTTGACTCTAGGATTCTTTTAAATGTTTAGTCTACAATGCCGTGAAATTGTCATCTGTAAACTTTGTGAAACTAACATGTGTGCATTTTTATTAGAAGAATCCTTAAGATTAGTGTCAATTAGCTTGAATCAAGGTCAGTTAAAACATCACTTGGTGTCTGTGTCTGTTCTTGACCATTGATGGGAGATCGGCAAGCAAAGAGTTAAAAAGTATTCGGACCAAGTATGAAGAATGAGAAGGGCTGAATCTTGATATGCTGTGTATAATTAATTATCAACTTTAAAACAGAAAAATGGCTGGATGTTTTTTTATTACACATTATATGAAACATCAGTTTAGGATAAAGGTCATAAATAAGTTTGGTTGTAGTTTAGTGTTAGTGATGTTTAGTAATCATTTGATATCTATGACAAAATAGTAATGACATTAGCTATGTTAACAACCACCACATTGAATTATCATAGAAAGAATCAATTGAAGATAAATATCAGAAATAATGTTTTTAAAAGTTTTGGAATGTTTTTTATATCAGCTAAAAATTGTTTAAATTGCCAGAATTTTAATTGTCAAGTTTTTCCGCACTGTGAACAGAAGCATTTTGTACAGAATTTCGCCATTGGCAGTGATCATTATTTAGGATCCTGATCAGAATGCCAACGTACTTGGTATCTGATCTGGAGCCAAATTGTTTGTAAAGGTGTAGAAATAGTTTTCCGCAGTCAAACAGTGAGATATAACAATTTAGCTGACTAATGTAATATCATTAATCATCAGGGTTAACACTGACATACCGCCGATAATTAGTTTACCTATTGCATGTAGCTCACACTCGATCCAGTTCAACCTCTCTTCAGAGACAACACAGTAAGAAATAGTGAAAAAAGTAATGCAAAAAAGCTTCAATTACTTTTTGTCCTGAATTAACCCATAAATACGCCTTTAAACACCTTTAATTAATTCCTCTACTGAAAAAAAGAATTCAGTTTATAGAATCATGAACATTATCCATTTGAAATGTTTTCTACATCCTAGCTGATGGTAGTTTAAAGCAGACTAAAAGTAAAGTAGAATGTGCCTTATGGTGCTTTCTGCTTTACTTTCAGCCTACTTTAAATTTCAGTTTCAGTTTCAGCTTTATTAGCATATCCGCAACAAATTTGCCTTTGGCTAATTACATACAGATAAAGAACATGGCATATTACAATAAATATGCATACACAAACACATATATCAAATACAAACACTTCATCCAACAAGATAGATTACGAAACAGTTAAAGACTCTAGTGTTTTTTGGCGTAAACTATTTGCCTTTTTGATATAAATTGAAAGCTTATTTATTACATTTCTATTTTTAGAACTAAGCAATGAATTAAATTTTCCTATAGATGAATGTTCATCTGTCTTCAAAACTAAATACATGCTATGGGGTAAAGTGTAAGCCACCTTTTTTAAAAACCAACGATTGAAATTACATGTACGAGTGTATTTTGAAAGTCACATAGAAGAGAGGTTTTACTGGATTTACAGACCGTACTATTGATAACTAAACACTGATTTTGACGAATTAAAAAGTAAAAGTCAAACCATAATATCTGAATACTAGTGATGTAATGAAAAGAAATGACCACTTGAAAGAAAACACTCTGCTGATATTAAAAGCACAACGAAGCCTGAATAAGGATGAATGGAAAATAGAAAGCTTTTTTTGGATCTCTGTGCTTTTCTTTAATCTTGCTTTGAGCAACCAACTCCTTTGAACACAAAAATAAAAGCCTTCAGTGAATTTCTCATAATATAAGTGGTATTGTATTTTCGTTTTCTCTTGTTTTATTAATTTATTTTATATGTAATTATTATATACATGACATTGTATATTGTTTTTATCTTTGAGATATCTTTCCCTTCCACCTCCGTCGTGTAAAAGCCTTTAATAGGATATTACGACGTACTATATTCAGATTCAGATGAGTAGTATGTGTGTATTTTAAGTCAATATCAAGAAACGTATTACATGTACTTGCATAATTTAACAGAAATTGATTTGTTTCTCTTCAGTGCAAATAATGATGCATTGGTTAGCAAGTTTCCAACAGTTTGTCAAACCAGATCTGTCACCATTTTCATTAAAAGCTTAAAATCTACTTTGAAAAAAAAAAGCCTATCATTTAGGTATATAAACTCTTGCATGGGTTTTGACCCAGTCCAGCTCAATTGCCCATTACTTTAAATAATTTTGTGATATGAAGTTTTGATAGTAGAAAATGAAATAATATGAAGGAAATAATCATATTTCTTTCTTTACAAGAATTACTGAAAATTATATTTCCTCCAAGTGGCAAACCTTTTGGAATATAAATATTATTTAATTTTTGTTTATTTTTTCAGAGAGAAAGAAGCCAAAGAAGAGGAAGAGAGACTGAGACGAGAGAAGGAGGAAGAAGAACGACTAAAAGAGGATGAAAAGTAAGTATGGAATCAATTCAATGAATTGATGAGAATGGCCAATCACTGTATGTAGTGTAATGGTTCGATCTCATTAGGGGTCCTCAACCTTAAACTACCATGAAAAAAAATCTTATTTTACAGGGAAACTATGGATAATTATGTATGTGAAATTATGAATCATTCTTTTCTGTCTTAAAAATCTTTACCTTCTCTCTCCTTATACAAATGCCTTTTCTACTTGGTTAAGAGGCAAAGGAAAAGTTTTCTATATCTTGACATATGGAGGCTTAAAGCAGGATGAAAATAATGCAGATATCTCTTTTAGAGATATTTCTGCTTTTCTTTTAGTCTGCTTTGAACGTCCACTTGTAAACATTCAAAAAGGGACAGAAAGATGATTCCATTGAAGAAAACAGTTCTAATTTATACGTTGTAAATATTTAACATTAGAAATAATTTCTATATTCTAGCAGCTGGTTACAAGGTTCAAGCAGGCTGAAAGTAAAGCAGAATGTGCCTTAAGGCACATTTTGCTTTACTTTCAACCTGCTTTAGGTGGTCACTTGAATTCAAAACTAGAAACATGTTATGGAGTAAAGGGTTAAATTTGTTGAAGAAAGGAGTTAAATCTGTTGAGGTTGCCATTACTGATAAAAAGTTGTGCATTCAGCAGGAAACAAGGTAAAAAGGCAAAGAAGCCCAAGGATGAACCAGCAAAGGATGGTAAGAAGAGCCAGGCAGCTGGGAAAGGCACATCTACAAGTCAGGAGAAAGTGAAGACAGTTGCCAAGCATGATCTGGACCACACTGTCAGTAAGACTGGCTCAAACACAGAGAGACCAGAGTCCCACCAGACAGAGAAGAGTGATAGTCAGACAGCAGGAGATCAGGACAAGTAAGTGTTTGTGTTTTTGTCTTACATAACTACCCCCGTTTTCAATAGCGAACAGCGATCGCAAATATCCTTATCTCCAACATGTGTGAGAGCAATTGGACGACATCACTTTAAGGTCAATATTTATAAAGGCGTGATTACATCACAAGAATTGGAAAAAAGCATATTGCTCTAAATAGCTTAAAATCGTTGGTTACCTGAGAAAAGAATCTGTCATAAGTCGAGATTTGAGGCAAGCTGATCTCAACTGAGTCTAGAATAGAAAAGTTATTAAGCTCTCCAAGGCTTGCTTAAAAACATTTCATTTCTAGACTCTGTTGAGTTCAGCTTGTCTCAAATCTCCACTCATGACAGACCCTATATGTCTTACAGCAGGGAACAGGATAGTCTTCCCATTTAACTCTTTACCATGATGAAGTCCAGTGCTTTCAGATCTTTGATAGTATCAGCTTTAACTTATGCCCAGAGCTGTCATAGCTTTGATAGTAGCAGTTTTAATTTGTATTTTCAACTACAGTCATGAACTTGTAGAGATAGCAAGGCAAACTTATGAACTTCATTCTGAAAATAAATTACTAGAAGCCTGCCCAAAACATGCAGTAACTTTTGTTTTATTATTTGCGTTAAACATGTTTATGTTGTTTTATTATTAAAGAAAGGGCAAAAAGGGAAAAGATGTCAAAGACAAAGGCAAGGACAAGAAAGATTTTGCTGAACCCATGGGCCAGTCTGAGGAGACTGTTAGAGACCCAATGAAAGAAGCTGAAATGCTCCTGATGCAAAGGTAAGGTATTGAATGGTGGACGAGATAGGTATTGAGCATCATGTCTTTATGAAAACAGTTGAACTGTTTCACTGCCATAGGCAACTGAAGTCAACGTTGCAAACAGTTTGGATCTAGAACAATAATTGCTATTTAATATGGCACATGATCAGTATCCAAAATTTGTGGCACTTGTATTAATATTTATTGAGCTATGTCAATGATAGAGATTCAAATAATTATGATAGCTCTCTGACTTTATGATATGGGTTACTTTTGAAAGTTTGGTGACATTTGATTCTTTGTCGTTGCAAACTTGAACATATAGAGAATATTTGGTGACTAGCTTTGAATGAGAAATGTTATCTGGCAAGGCGGATGAATATATCTGGTGAGCCGCAGGCGAACCTGATATTTTCAGAAGCCGAGCCAGATAACATTTCTCATTCAAAGCTAGTCACCAAATATTCTATTTATCCTTGTCACAATAGTAAAATAAATAGAGAATGCCTTTTTTAAAGCAAGAGTCATTTTGGTCTAGATAAGATTCCAACTAAGGAACTATGTTACTCTAGGAAAGCGCGCTATTATATAGATGACGTTAGTGACGTCACATCCTAGTTACGTTGAAAAGAAATAAAAGAACCAAAATCTAGTGTATTTCACTCAGGAAATCTAAAACGTGGACAATTATAGAAGTATCTCAGCAAGCGACTGGTGGCGCGTACTTTATAACGATTTGATTGCATCGAATAGTTCGAATAAACGTCGTTAGTTACACGTCGGATTCTGTTGAAAGAGTTTTAGAATACTTTTCCAAACAGCGGGAAAAATAAGCGTCTCAGTGGATAAAAATAGTTCCGGCTACAGGTCATGTGACCACTTGACATAATAACATCGGTCATGTGACCACATAGCATAATAAAGCAAAGTTTATCTGTCACCCCTTTATCCGTCAGGAAAATAGGCACGTGACAGGATAAGAACCATTTATCTATTGAATGAAAAATAGCCCTTTACCCTATAGCTTGTTTCTTCCTTTTGAAGACAGGTGATTACTTAAAGCAGGTTGAAAGTGAAGCAGAATGTACCATTAGGCACAATCTGCTTTACTTTTAGCCTCCTTTAAGCTATCATCAACTAGACTATAGGATATATTTGAAATATTTCTTATGTAGCACATTCATAACTATATGACAAGAAAGTATTTTCGTCAGTGTAGGAATTATTCAAAATGCATAAAAAGGTGCATGTGTTGAGTAAAGGGTTAAGACTTCACTGATTTTACTGTTACATGAATACATGTCACTGCAGGTTCCGTACATTTGAAGTGAACCAGAAGGAGATAGCTGAGATGGTTGATTTCTGGGACCGGACCACACTGACTATCAAGAGACCCCGTACACCATCAGAGCAAACAGATGAGGATGGACATCTACAACACCCACCATCCGGCAAGAAGGGCAAAGGCAAAGGTACAAGATAGTGTCCATTTAGTGTATAAGATAGGGCAGCTTTTTCTTCTTCCCTTCCTCACTAATCTTCCACATCTTGAATTGTAGCACACAGTAAAACCTGTATTAATGGTCATTCAGTGAAGAAGCATGGTTATGACGTTACAGCTTGATGCAGAACAAATCAAGAAAACTTCTAAAGAAGCTGTCTGTAGTACATTTGTTTTGCATTAAGCTGTGACTTTTATGTAAGACAGCTAATTTAACTTTTTAGAGAAAGTTTAAGCCATTGAGCCCTAACAAAAAGTATACTCGTCCTTAACAAACAGATTACCTGTGAAGAGTACACTAGTCCTATGCAAACAGTGAAGACTCAGATCAGAGGGCACCTTATCAGGGTCTACACTGCTTGCTGTTTTGCAATGAATTGTAAAAGACAATCCTAAATTTTCAGAAATGAACTAAAATGAGTTAACACAGGTTTTACCTATTTTGACAATCGTTGCACAGCTGTATCCTAGAAAGCAAATCCCTCATTTATTTAGCACTTAACATTTACAAAGGAAGACTTTGACAAATAAGCAGTACAGTGGGAAATAAAGTTTGGCACATTTCACACAATGACACTTATTTCTAGAGTGCTATGCTTTGTAAGTACCAATACCTGAACACTATCAATCAAAAAATATATGCTGTATCACAGAGGGTCTTGCTTTTTGGACGTTTCATTTGTCTATTCCAAATTTATTCAGTTGATTATTTACTTTACCATCCCTCTTCTGAATATTCATTTATAAATCTCTGCCCACAACGAATACCTTTCATCTTTACTTTTACATTGGTTAATGAAATAAGGAAAATTATCTCCAGGAGAGAGTGCAGACTTTGGTTAGACAGATGCAGACACACTACGTGATCAGAGTCTGTACTGTTAGCATCAGCTATGTTGCAGCAGCTTGTATTATTGACTGTATTGCGATGTGTATGGATGGTAACTAATACTGATGCTGACATTATGTGTCTGCTACAATGCCAGTCTGGGTAATCTGTTTGCTTTATGTCTTCTTGTTTATGGTTAATACAGCATAATGATCGACACTCATTGAGCTTTTGGCATATAGTTATACTTTTAATGTCAAGGGCCCCTTATGAGATCAGACCAAAATTGATACTATACATACAGGGATTGGCCATTTTTGTAAACTGATGGCCCATCCTGAACCATGCTTTAACAGACCGACAGGTGATGAGAATGACCGACCAATCTATTTCTGTAGAGTATTAATATTGACCAATATATTGGACTGAATTCATTGGTGTTCTCAACTTTAAAAATAGAACTAAAAATAGAAGGGAAAGGGGAAACTAATTGTTATAGTCTTAAAGTGTCGTATAAGATAACTACATGTATCTGTAGAAAAGTTTGTATAGTTTGATCTCTTTGACATGTGCTTGGACATAATCTGTCAGTGCTGGCTCCATGAGAAAATCAGCATTGCTAGAATAATACCCAAGCACAAGTGACCAACACCACAGTATGCCACTTTTCACAGACCAGACCACTTACATTTGCATATTCCCTCAGTGTTGTGGGTCCCAGTTTCAGAAACATGTAAAATAAGAAAGCATCTTTAAGTAGCACTGTAAACCAGATGTACTAACCCCCGAAAACAATTGTTGTCTTACTGTTGAGATTTTTCACAGTTCAATTATGTTTACTGCGCTACAAGATTTAATTTTGATTGACACTATTTAGATAGATTGTATTGCACACTGCTTGTTGATTACATTTCAGCTGAGGTTTTTGCCAATTTATGTGCTTTCTATATTGTATGTAAACCTTTCTTCCCTCTTTCTCTCTCTCTGTGCCCTATGTTACACAGCCAGCACAGCTACTGACGGTCAACCTGAAAAAGCAAACCGTAGACTTTCAACTTTGCCGCAAACAAATGGTATCTATACTGACATTATAAAAAGCGTATACACAAGAATGATTTCAGTAAAGTCCTGCTATTATAACCATTCAAACAGACTCACCAATGGTGTTAAAAGTAGGGGACAGCTTAAAGCTTTCTGCTTTACCTTCATCCTCATTTTAGCAGCAACTTGCTTTAAACTTTGTGAACAAGCCTTGAGTGGTTGTTATAGTAGAAATTTACTGTTGAAGAAAAGTCCAATAACCTTTACCAAATATATAGGCGTTTTATGCCAAAATTTATTTATTCTTCCACCATAGAAAATAATTCCACTTTATACAGTCAAAAATATGCATTGTAATTTGTAAGAAATATTTCCTATTTCCTAGTAGATTGTAGGTTAAAGCAGGATGAAGGTAAAGTAGAATGCTCCTTATTCATCCTGCTCTACACAATCATCTGTCTTCTATTCTGAAAACAAGTTATATGGGAAAGGGTTAAATAATTTTTTTATGAAATATATTCACATTGTTAGATACCCTTAATTTTAACATAAAATATACAAAGAAAAATAAGCGATTTCTTCCTGTATAAGAGACAATGTTTTGCACAACAATAGCATTTTTACTTACTGATACCAATTCTTGTGTTTTTGTTTTCAAGGTTTTGTTGAGTTTGAATTTACATCTACTTCCAAATTGGCTACTTTTTATTGCCTGAGTTTTGCTAGTAGGAGTGTTTTAGTGTTACCTGCTTTTTGTTTGGCAGTAAAAACTAATGAAATTAAAATCATGTTTTAACCCTTTCCTCCCTGAAACTTTAAATGGACAATTCCAGTTTCCATTTTAGTCAAGTCCATTTCTGACTTTCAAGGATTGTTTTTGTCAATGTTTGGCATTATGACAAACAGTGAAGACCCTGATCAGAGGGCTCCTTTCGGAGCCCTCTGATCTGAGTCTTCACTGTTTGCACAGGACAATTGTACTATTCACATGTATACTGTTTGAAAAGCACGCCTATTTGCGGGACTAGGGCTCAAAGGGTTAATATACCAACATTCATTGTAATTGAATAGAATACACATTTAAAACATTAAAATTAGATTCATGTTTAATATACCCTACATTCATTTTAACCCTTTACCCCATAGCCTGTTTCTACTTCTGAAGATATGAGGCCACTTAAAGCAGGTTGGAAGTAAAGCAGGATGTGCCTTAAGGCACATTCTGCTTTACTTTCAACCTGCTTTAAGCTTTTATCTGCTAGAATATAGAATATAGAAAATATTTCTTATGATTTTTATTTGTGACAGTATAAATTGGAACTATTTTCTTTGTAATAGGAATTAATTAAAGGCATTAAATGCATATTTATGGGGTAATGGGTTAATTCAGTAGAATATGCATTTAAATGGATTTCCTATGCTCTCAAGTAACATATTTTACCACCATTTCCCCTTCTATCTATCTTATTAATATTCTTATGATATTCACAAACAGGAGATGTATCAGTATCAGTTCAAGGTAATTTTGTTTTTGTAAACAACAAAATGAGAAGCAAGTATTGATAGACATTGTCAAAATAAACCATGTATTTCTATTGTGTGTCAACAATACGACAGTATGATGAAAGCAGTGTAAATCTGTTTGTGAATGTAAAGTGTGTAAAACAATTGTGTATCAGTATTACAACATCATGGTGAGATCATTGTACACATGTTTGTATACCATACACTTTTAAATGCACCCTCTAATAAATTGCCCCTCCAAATATGTGTTTAATCCATTACTCCATTAATAGGCCTTTTTATGCCTCTAACTTATTCCTTCATTGAAGAAAATAGTTCAAATTATATAGTCATGAATATTTACCATAAGAAATATTGTCTATATTCTAGTAGTTGGTAACTTAAAGCAGGCTGAAAGTAAAGCAGAATGCGCATTAAGGCGCATTCTGCTTTACTTTCAACCTGCTTTAAGTGGTCACCTACCTTCAATACTTAAGACAGGCTATGGGGCATTGGGTTAACAATGAGTAATTTGCTACATTTGTCAACCATTTTTTCAAAATTTAGCATTTTTAGAGTATTCTTTTAAAATAGGGTCAGAGTGTCAATTTGTTTTGATCCTGATGAGAGGCTTTGTTTTGTGGCATCTTATCTGGATCCAAACTGTTTGCAAAGGTGATACTGTTTAGCGTGCAAAGAGTCAAACACTGAAACCCTGATTAAATTTAGGGACTTTGCATCGCCCTCAGGAGCATTTAAACGGGGTGTTACAATACTATATATGTTCACACTATTGTAAAAAAAAATGTAAAATGTAATGTGTGTACTACTGTTGTTTGTCCTTTGTCAACAATACAAAAGTTTTGTCAACCTATGTGAACTTTTCTGTGAATGTTATAAGTATATAACTGTCATGCCAGTTACAATTATCAATTGTGACTTAAGAATTTTCTGAATGTTTTTCAAGTTGTAAATGTGTTACGAACAATTTCCATCCTTGAGTCTTTGTGTTTCTTCTTTTCTTGTTCTCAGATTCAGATAGTCATCGATTGCTGTCGGTCATACCTGAATCAACTGGTACTCTTTCTTTTTACTATCTCTTTCTATCCTCCTATCTGTTATACGTAAATCATTTAAAGATACTCTGCACATGATGTGCTTTGTGATATTCTAAAATGTTTTACAGTAATTCTAAGTGTGTTTATCACTATTTGACTGGCATTTGCAAATAGAGTCCTAACTATTGATGTTTCTTCAAACGATAATAAAAAAATATTTTAAAGAATTTGGCACATTTTATGTTTGTCTATCTTCAAAAAGATGCCATTTTAGGGCACATTTTCATACTCCTATATAAAGTAAAGTGCTCATTATCTATATATTATTCTGTTTATGCTGAAAATCCAACCATGTTTGAAACAAAAAGCGTGCTTCAGTTCATATACTTTTGTTAGCTTGAATACAAACTATTTTTGCAATCAGTGGAGACTCAGAATACATAACTAGAAAAGGGTACAATAAACCCCCTCTATTATGACCAAAAAATATTAATTTATGGTACCAAAAATGGATGATACTATCATTATTGCTTGAAACAGCCACCTGCCTTAGACACAAAATGTTTAACCTCATTTAACTAGCTCTTTCCTCCTTGAAACTTCAAATAGACAATCCCAGTTTCCATTTTAGTCTTGTCCATTCTGACTTTTAAGGGTTGTTTTTGTCAATATTTTGCATTTTGACAAACAGTGAGGACCCAGATCAGAGGGCTCCTTAAGGAGCCCTCTGATCTGGGTCTTCACTGTTTGCATAGGACAATTGCACTTTTAACATGCATACTGTTTGAAAAGGATGCCTATATGCGGGACTAGATTTCCAAGGGTTAAGGTAGTTTTTGTAATAGAGGGATTCATGTCTTCACTATAGATCATCTGAAACAATCATTTTCTGTCTTCCTATTTGTATGTACATGTATAGTGTAAAGTGTCGTGTTTTGATTGTGTATTTATATGTGTATGTGTTTGTCCACTATAGAGGAGTTGTCCCATAGCTCCATTGGGAACCGCCGCAGACACTCAGAGCATGGTAATGTGTTAATGTCTCTCTACTTATTATATAAATACATAGACATGTTCAATAGCGACTCAAGGGAGAATCTGACCTATACCTCCTTATAGTAACTCTTCATAATGTTCTTCAATAGGAAAGAAGAAACCAGAGGCCTAGGAACATTTCTTGTCCATTTATTATGCTTAACCTTGTCTTCATAGCCAGCAGTGCAAATTACTTATATTCAACCATGTGTTAAACAGGTAGCTCCTTGAAATTAGATGAAAGTAAGGCAGAAAGCTCCATTTAAAAATGAATCAGTGCATGCCAAGATTTCGAGAGAAAAGACAAAAAACCTAGTATCTGCAGGGTTTGCATTGTTATCTCTATTTATGATAAATTGGGTTTGTTTTTACATCTCATTAATTGAAAATGAACCAATCCAGCATACAGAATTAAGCCACACATTGAAGATTTAAATTAATTTGCCCTTCACCCCATAGCCTATTTCTAGTGTTGAAGACAGGTAACTTCTTAAAGTAGGTTGAAAAATGCACATTCTGCTTTACTTTCAACCTGCTTCAAGCTATCATCTGCTACGATATAGAAAATTTCTAATGGTGCATAATCATTACTGTATAAAGTAGAACTATAATCTTTTAGAGGAATAAACTAGGGACGTCAAAAGGCGTATCTATGGAGTAGTTGTTTAATTGTAATGAAGTGTTACCGTTACATAAGGATTTGTAGGTCAGATTTATCTTGATGTGGATGGCGTATTATTAGAAGGGATTCATATTATTCTTGGGTACCTTTTGGTGTTAGTACATAAATGTGATATCCTTGATGGTGACTGCATTATATAATGTTTTTTGTAATAATCATTTTCTATATTTAATTTGATATCTTCATACATATTCCTAGTGTTCATTTGTTTTACATACACAGTCAAAACTATGTTAAGTGACCATTCATTACAGATATTATGGATATCTCTTAAGATAGGTGATTGCTGAATGCAGGATATAGATAATGCAGAAAGCTCCTACAGGACGCTTCTGTATTATTTTTGTTGCATTGACCCTTTCCTCCCTGAAACCTCAAATGGCAATTCTAGTTTTCAATTTAGGGTTGATTTTTACAAAATACATACACAAAAATGTATGTCCAAATGACAAACAGTGTAGACCCTGATCAGAGGGCTCCTTAAGGAGCCCTCTGATCAGGGTCTATACTGTTTGCATATGACAAGTGTATTCCTCACAGCTACGCTTTTTGCAAATGATGAATATATTAGTGTCAAGTGTTCAAAGAGTTAAACAATCACCTGTATTTAAGACTTTCATGAATGTCGTATTTAATGGAATCTCAATGCAAGTTTGAACTGTAGTATGTAGTTGTCATATATCATAATAATTATATTCTCCTGCTGGTCATGAAATGTACCGTTATGTTAGAACTGGTGGCCTTCCTCAGCCTTTCTATTTTCTGTCCAACTTTAAATCTCACTCCATGTTGAACTGAAATTACTGTTATATTAACGTGTACATAACAAAAGTAAGATATGTGCTAAGTAGCCATTTAGAAAAGAGACACATGCACATTCGTTCAGACATATGTGGCTGCTAAATAAAGAGCAATAGTTATGGATAAAGCTCCTTTGTCAGCATTCTACAATACATTTGTCCTGTGTTAGCCTGTCTTAACCCATGTAGTGCTGGAACCAGATATACAGCAAAACCTCTCTATTACAACCACAATACTGTTTTAATTATTAGGTGTTTACCACACGTGACTGCATAAAGCAAGATGACAATACAACAGAAAGCTCCTGTAGGCTTTCAGCTGTCATCTGTCTTTTATACAATCAATTAGATTTCGTTTTAGTGGTTGTAATAGAGGGGTTTTACTGTATCTGTCCTTTGCAAACAGTGTAGATCCGGATCATAGGGCCCATGAAGGAGTACTTAGAGCATCATCAGGGTCTGCACTGTTTGACCTGCATTATAATGTTTTTGGGACATGTTATTCATTAGAAAACAGATGAGCCCATTGTAAAATTCAGCATGAACAGGGTTAAAATATCTGTGTATGCTTCTTTATCAAATAAAAGTATTGCTTGACACATGCTTGCCTGTATATTGTTAAGTTTGTTTCTTCTATTATGTTTTTGTTTTTCTTTCTATTCTTCTTCTCCTTCTATTTTCTCTCTCTCTCTCTCCTTGTACTAACACAGATGAGAAACAAGACACTAAAGCACAAGGTCCTCGCCGGATATCTGTCCATCCTTTACTAAATGGTATTTCTGTCTTCTGTTTTCCTCTTTTCTTTTTCAGGTTTTGTTTTGTAAAGTTTGTTTACAGTAGTTTTAATATGTATAGAGATAATAAGTTGTAAACTGAACTCAGTCAGAAGATAATTTGAATTCTTTATCACTGTTCAGTGTTGACAGGTCACTTAACCCTTCATTTACTTAACAAGATGTACTGTACAGTGTACAGCTATTTTTTTTATTTTTTTTAATTATAGTCCATTTTACTCCATAAATACATCTTTTAGTTCTTTAATTTATTCACCCACTGAAAAAAAAATGTCCACTTTATACACTCATGAATATGTAATATAAGAAATAGTTTCCTATATTCTAGCAGATGGTAGCTTTAAGCAGGCTGAAAGTAAAGCAGAATGCACCTTAAGTGGCATTCTGCTTTACTTTCAACCTGCTTTAAGCAGTCACCTATTTTCAATCTATACTTGAAAGAGGCTATGAGGTACAGGGTTAAATAACTTCTTGTAAAAAATGGAAGTGTAATCTTGGTGTCAGACTGTTAGGATTTGAAGAGATGTAGAGTTATTGGAATAAGCTTGGCCTTCTTTATTTTGTCTGAAACAGAATCTTAGTGACTTACAGTTTGGATTATGATAACAGATTAGGTCCCACATTGTGCACGGTGACTGATCTGGATCCAGACAGTTTGAAAATGCCTTTGATAAAGTTGTTCATTGTTGAAAGAGTAAATCAGGGTACTATTGTTTTCACTTGCATTGTTTAGTTACGTCTATGTGCCAGCTGCATACTGTTTACCAATCACATTAGCCTTTTGCGTAATAATAATCAACAGTAATGTTACATACAGTATATAATAATGTCATTGTACTAAGCTTCTGGCAGTATATCAAGCTTTTTAATCACATGCAGTGCATTGTTGCTTTATCTGCTTATTGCTGTAGAGTTACTGTTTTGAGAGAAGAAAGAAAATGACAGCAATTATTGCTTGCTAATAATGCTTTAACAGATGCTATATACCAGTACCCAAAGTATCAGTTTGATAGCAAGATATTTATTTGGCATATATAATGAACAGTTTGATCCATGACATTCTTGTGCCAAAGAAAATCTATGAATACTAATTTACAGATGGTAGCTTAAAGCAGGCTGAAAGTAAAGTAGAATGCTTCTAAAGGCATAAGTAGTCAGATGTATTTAAAACTTGAAACAGGCTATGGCCTCATTTGTTAAGTGTTAAGGCAGGATCTGTACTGTTTGTCTTTGTACTAAATTGTCAATGTAAAAACCTTTGTTGTCCAAAATGGACTCTATTTTATTAGAAAATGGATTTGTTACATGAAAGTTTCAGAGGTGAATGAGTTAAAGGCATCTGGTTTAAATTTTAGTAGTTTAGATACAACTTTGGATCCAGATACTTTGATGATATTTTGTTACCAAAACATGAACCAGTCCACTTGGAGTTCTTGGTAGTTTAATAAATACTAGTCTCAATTAGCAAACAGTGTAGCCCCAGATCAGAGGGCTCCTATAGGAGCCCTCTGATCTAGGTCTACACTGTTTGTAAATGCAATGAGATTGAGTATTATTTTAAACAGGTCCATAGTGTTTTTATTTTAATAATAATTGCAGATAAAGCAAGTCCTCAAGTTGTAGCAGATGACAAAATTACCCACCATGTTTAAGATTAAAAGTAATAGCTCAAAATATTTGCATGCAAATAGCCACACCTACTCAGGTGAGCAATACATGTCCAGCATAGTCCTCTTTCTTATTGTTTATTTGTTTGTTCGGTATTAACACAGACCTTTTACTTGTCAACTGTAATATTAAGATGGTTTGATTTGTTTCATTTCAGATAAGCATGACAAAGAAAAGGCAGAGAAGGAGAGACAGAAGCAGCTAGAGAAAGAAAATGCTGAGCGATTGGCCAGAGAGGTGAGAAGATATTATAATCTTGTTAGAGAATTACTTACTGGCCAATATTCCTGCGCATCACAACTCCCAACCATTGTAGAATACCGTTTAACAACGGTAGAACATTGATTATTTCTGAAATATATACCAGGTACTATCAACCCTGTGCTGAACAGTCTCTTAATAGTATTTTAGACTGGCGGCAACAAACATTGAAAATCTTTTTCCTTAATTCTGACAGGTGTTTACCTAATGTGGACTGAAAGTAAAGCATGAAAGCTCTTGCTCCTGTAGGAACTTTCTATTTTCTCCCTGTTCATCTTCTTAACTCTTTAAACACCATGGACCTGTTTAAAATATACTAATTACATTTGCAAACAGTGTAGACTCAGATCAGAGGGCTCCTGAAGGAGCCCTCTGATCAGGGCCTACACTGTTTGCTAAGTTAGAGAGGTATTTATTAAACTACCCGGAATTCCAAGTAGAAAAAAAAAATCCACAAGGTAACCTAATAACCCACATTAGTTACTTAGTGTTGAAAGAGATAAGCCATCCATCTGTCTAAAAGACTGAAACCAGGCTATGGGGAGAAAGAACTAAGTTATACAAGCTTGAGCTATCAAAATTCAACTGTAATTACATGCAAGTTCAACAATGCAAACTGAATTATTGGTGTTGAACTGTACATTACTCCATAGCTTGTTTCTAGTTTTCAAGACAGGTGACCACAGGTTGAAAGTTAAGCAGAATGCACCTTCAAAGGTGCATTCTGTTTTACAGCCTGCTTAAAGCTACCATCTACTAGGATATCGAAAATATTTCATATGCTACATATTCATGAATGTATAAAGTGGAAATATTTTGTTCAGTGACGGGTAAATTAAAAGGCATAAAAAGGTGTATCTATGGAGTAATAGGTTAAGTAAGACACTACATGTATGTGATTCTGGTTATTTCAGGCAGCAGAAGCAGCGAAGGCAGCGGCCGGGGAGGGAGGAGAGGAAGGAGATACTATGGATGCCACCCAAGAGAAGGAAGAGGATGTAATAGGGCTGACACACATGATTGTAGATGTCAGTGACAGGGCCACAGTGCCAGGAACCAAAATACTCGAGTCTGGTCGCCTGCCTACTATAGAGGAGGTGAGGAAACTGTGTGATTAAATAACCATACATCTAGATATATAAGCGGAGCACAGTAAAAACTTCTCAAACAAACCCTTTGATGTGAGCACTTGCAGAGATGATTCTAATGAGTAGTCACAATCAGGGTTTGATCCAATCTTTTTGACACTCTGACCCAATTATAAATTCTTTTTTTTGTTGAAAAGTCTAAATGTAAAAAAAGTAGAAGGTAAAATTTAATGTACCAGACCAAAAATTACTTAACAGGATAAAAGTCCAATAGTCTAAATTCATTTGTTTTTTAGCTCACCTGAGCTAGCTCAGGGTGAGCTTTTGCAATCCTTGAATGTCCGGCGTCAACAATTTTAGTGTTTACACTCTAGAGGCCACAATTTTAATTTAATCTTTCTCAAACTTGCATAGATTGTATATTACCATAAGATTATGGATGAGTTTGATTATGGTTGAAATCGGACAAATAGGTCAAGAGTTATCTACCTTTTAATTGCTGAAAATCCCGGCCCTTGGCTGAAGTTCTTACCTTAGTTGTGTGTTTCACTGGGCATTGTACAGTGTTCAGTTGCTTCACACTAACACACTAGGTAAGAAATGAAACCAATGGGGCCAATAGAAAAAAAGTTGTTATCCTTTTGAGCAGAGAGAACCGATCTCAAATCATCAGGGATTATGCAAGATCAAGCACCCTTAAAGTTTTACTTTGTCAGATTGGAGTTGCTCATGGGAAGCTATGTTCAGCTCTGTTACTGGCCTGGTTTAGTGGAGTGTGCCAATATGGTTCATCTCATTCAATAGCAGCTCTATACCCTTTATTGGGTATTTAAAATCCTCTAAAGACGGAGCATGGCTGCCTATATGGCGAGGTAATTGAAAACAGCTATGCACGTAATCCTCCAGCTTGACAGACAATAATGTCTGTGCCAAGCTGTCCTGTGAGTGTTAAGCACAGGTACGCCAACAACAACAACATTGCTGAAAATGCCATATTTAACGGTGTTTACACTCTAGAGGCAACACGTTTTATCCAATCTTCCTCAAACTTGCTCAGATTGTATATGACTATAAGAATTCAAATGAGTGTGATTATGGTTGAAATCGAACAAATAGGTCAAGAGTTATCTACCCTTGAATTGCTGAAAATACCATATTTAACAATGTTTACACTCTAGAGGCCGCAATTTTTATCAAATCTTTCTTAAACTTGCTCAGATTGTATATTATCAAAAGAGATTGGATGAGTTCGATTATGGTTGAAATCAAACTAATAGGTCAAGAGTTATCTACCTTTGAATTGCTGAAAATGCCATATTTAACGGTGTTTACACTCTAGAGGCAACAATTTTTATCCAATATTCCTCAAACTTGCTCAGATTGTATATGCCTATAAGAGTTCAGATGAGTTTGATTACGGTTGATATCGGACAAATAGGTCAAGAGTTATCCGCCCTTGAATTGCTGAAAATGTCATATCTAACAGTGTTTACACACTTGCAACTACAGTTTTCAATGGATTTTAATTATACTTGCACACAATGTATGTAGCTATAAGTTCTCAAAGGAGTGCAATTATTGTTGAAATCTGATCATTGTGGCAAGAGTTATCTGCCCTTGATAAACTTTGAAATGCTAGAAAAGGCTTCATTTCAGTATTATTTAGGCTCTAGTTATCTACCTTTGATATATACTCTGCTATACTAGAGTAGGTCGTATTCCCATGTTGTTTACATGCTATACTACAAACTTGAATGGATTTAGAATAAAACGGGTGAAATTCAAAGGTAAAGCTATCAGGCTTCATTACAAATGGTGAGCGATATCAGGGGTACTGGTATACAATTTATGATTGAAAAACTGATTTTGTATGGCTATAAATGCATTGTTGTATTTCATATTTTGTAATAATAAGGTCCTTCTGTTCCCAGGTACTTGATGGGTTAGGCCTAGGCCCCAGAGGTCCTCCTATCCCTCCACCAGCCAACTTCAGTGTTGTTCCGTATCCAGTGAAGAGGAGAGCTCCAGCCATCTCGGAGTTTGGAGGAAGATACGTCTTCATAGCTTCTTCTCCAGATGACCCGTAAGTTGTCCACATTAATAAACAGGAAAACCTTTCTATTACAACAACTAATTGGAAGGCTAATTGATTGTATGAAAGACAGGTGACAGCTTAAAGCAAGGTGAACATAAAGCAGAAAGCTTTCCATTTTATGTTCACCTTGCTTTAATAAGCAGTCATCTGTCTTAACTCATTGATCACCGGAAACTTTTAATGAACAAATCCAATTTCAAAATTTTTGGGTTCATTTTAACAATATATTTCAAAATGACAAACAGTGTAGACTCTGATCAGAGGGCTCCTTAAGGAGCCCTCTGATCAGGGTCTACACTGTTTGCATAGGACAAGTGTAATTCCCACAGGTAGATTGTTTGTAAATGACGAGTATACTCGTTGCTAGCGTTGAATGTGTTAAACACCTGATAATTCACACAACTCGGTGCTAGTAATAGAGACTGTACAGGAAAACATGTTATTGCAACCACTCGATAGAAGGCTTGTTTTGGTGTGAAAGGCTTCAAGCAGCTGTCATATGTCTTCAAAACTAGAAACAGGCTATGGGGTATAGGGTTAAACTTTGGTTAAAAGTAGATTGTGGCTTTAAAAATTACTGGTACATGAATTTATAGCTTGGTGTGTCCAAAATCCTAGAACATTAATCTGAATGTAAATGATGAAAAGTTGTCAGGATTGTTAATGACTTATTATTGTACCCACAGAAACATTGGTCAGGTAGACACCAAGGAGTCAGAACAGGAAGAGGAGAAGTCAGTGACCCCAGATAAGGGCAAGGAAGACCATCTGACCCCTACCAAAGGTAAAGCTGGCAAAGACAAGAAAGATGACAAAAAAGGAGATAAGGACAAAGAGAGGAAGAGAAGTGCTGAGAGGAAGACAGCGTCTAAAGGTTCACGCAGGAACTCCATGGCCCCGCCCTCCCCACCCCCAGGAGCTACCACACCTATCTCAGATGGTGATGCTCAGAGGTAAGGGAGATAATCTATTATGTCACATTTAAACTTTGGGAAGTTAGTGAAGTAGTGAAGTGCAGGGTTTAATGAATTTTAACAAGCTCAGCACAGGTTTGGGATTTTTATTTTGTGTTTGTTTAAGTTTGTTACTAATCTTCTGAGATAATTAAATATTTACACTTTCTCACTGTGTAGTGTTAAAAATTCATTTAATTCGTAGAGCCTAAAAATTGTAAAAAAGAACAACCAAAAAACCAGATTAAGTCCTAGTGATGCATATACAGGCCCTGTACAATCAATGTATGTGTGAAAATGCATTTATTCTGTAATAACAGTAAAGAACCAGATCATAGGACTCCTATAGCACCCCTTTGATCTGACTCTGAACTATTTGTCATTGTTGCAATCTAAAGTAAAACCAGCTCTAAATAGGCAAACATGGACTAGACATAATTGGCTACTGGAATTGTCCATTAGAGACTTCAGGGGTGAATAAGTTAATATTGCATGTTAGAGATGATTTTTGCATGTTTATTTTACCTCGTGTTTTATCCCCATCCTTCCACATAGAGCTACTGAGTTTCCCAAATAGGTGACATATATCACATTTATCTCTATGAACACTACTCTTCTAGTTTCAGGGTTGTCTAAAATTTCTTTTCAAAATAATGTCAGAGTGTCAAACAGTTTTGACCCTGATGAGACATTGAGATACTCAGCGTCTTATCTGGATCCAAACTGTTTGCAATGGTAACCATGGTTTCTTCGTAAGTGTGCAAACAGTTAAAACCTATTTTTACAAGATAAGTTTCTCTTCACTACAAATGCATGTCAGATTTGTTCCCTTATAGATAGCTGTACCCATATTTTATCATGAATCAGAAGTTGCATCACTATGTAAACTCCTTTTTTCTTTCCTACAATATGATTACATAATCAACAAAACAATTCAACATATCACTTTTGAATATTTTATCATTTATATCTGTCTCTACTGCGTGAGGTAAGACATTTAGTATGACAGGAAATATCTAATTCATCTGTGCCTTCTTCTCTATCTCTGTGCTTGCTTGTTTCTGTTCAGTCTCATCAAATTAACATTATGGGGTACTTGTTCCAGGGCCTCATATAAGGGGAGTATTTCAATACCTAAAATCTGTATGTCTGCAACAAACCCTAAGGTATGACTACTCATTAGAATTGTCTCTTTGAGATAATTCAAATGTATAATCATACCATAAAGTTTGGTGTGGACATATGGGAGAAAATGTTAGAAAATGTGAGTTTACTCCTTTTTATCTGGAGCCCTGTTGTTCATGTGTATCTTTGTAATGTCTTCTTTGTTCGAATAGGTTACGGCAGTGTTCATGTTATAACAAGTCATTTCATGAAAGGTGGCTATTCAATGAAGGACAATAGTTATGCAGAAAGCTTCTTAACTTTATATCCAGTCCATCTTTACAGAAAAAATGTGTTTAAAATCAACTTGAGAATCATACAGTAGATGCATAAGAACTTCAAACTGTCCATACAACATTGTTACATTCTGTTTGTAGCCATGAAAATAAGTTGATAATATAGTCACAAATAGACTGAGAGATTTGCATAACTCATCTTCAGTTTTTGCAATCATACAGAAATTAATATTATGCACATCCCAAGAGGTTGCTGAAGGTTACGGAGTATAAAAAGCAATGGCTACACAGTGCACTAAGCTTAGACAGTGAGAAATCTGTGTTTGTGTTGCTCATTCAATGCTGGATCAGACTAAACTCATACACACCACAAATGTAGGGATAGCACTTGCAGAGGTAGATTAAACCCTTTATATGGGGATAACATCACTTGAAGGTAAAATAATTGGTATACCCAAATGAAGAAATTGTAACATGTATTTGGTTTCTTATTTGTCACAGAAAATGTTTTAGAAACTTTCATTAATCATCTGTTTCTCAATAAGTCAGCCAACAAATAAGGATTTGGTCATTCAAATAACTTTAATATCGCAATGAAAAGGTAGTAGGGACTGAATAAATGCCTGATAATTATATTTGCATACTTTCTCTTTGTACCTTTATAAAGATTGGCATGATTTGGTGAAGCTTTCTGCATTACTTTTATGATTCTTGAATATCGCAAAAAGTTTTTCCAGTGTTTAGGGTAGGTGTTTGCTTAGAGCAGGCTATATATATGGAGGAGATTTCTGCATTCAAGCTGTTTTAAACAGCCACCTGTCATACTATAGGAACTGTTTCCTCTGGCTCATTTGTAACCCAATACTCCATAGTCCATAGATATGCATATTTACACATATAATGTTTCTGCCACTGGAGTAAATAGTTCAAAATTATAGAGTTATGAATATGTATCATAAGAAATATTTTCTATATCCTAGCAGATGGTATCTTAAATCAGGCCAAATTTAAGTAAAGCAGAATGCTTGTCAAGGCACATTCTGCTTTATAGCTTTCAACCTGCTTTAAGTGGTCACCTGTCTTCAAAACTTGAAACAGGCTGTGGAGTAATGGGTTGAGGCAAGGTTAAATCATGGAAAGGCATTATTATATAGAATAGGTAGAGGTTACTAAAAATGTGGGTTGATAAAGTTACTACTGTAACTAGTTGATATAACAGAGTTAGTTTGTTTGACAGTGGTGACAATTGTTTGGACTCATAACAGTTGTTCTTTGTCATGTCTGTCTCATCTCTCACTTTGTGTATTCTCTTACCCAGCAAGTTTTCATAGCATATGGCACATGTAGTCCAGTGTTACCAAGTTTTACCTTGGAAAATAAAAAGCAAACTAAAAGCATCACACAGCATCTCATTAGGATCCAAACTTTTTCCAAAGGTTGTCATGGTTTCACCGCTAGGATGCTAAGAGTAGAGTATAGCATATTGCATCCCACTTTGGTGACGTAAATGCATGACCTTGACCTCTGTGACCTTGATTTTTGCATTTAGATCAGTTTTGAACTAATAAAGTACTTGTATCTATGGTCAAGTTTACAGTTGGGCATCCATGTTCTACAAACACATGTAGGCACTAGACAGAAAGACAAAAAGTTAGGGAAAGATGAAAACTACATATTCTAGATATTTTTTTAAGTGTGTTTGTTATTGGTAAGACACTGGACTACATGGCTGTACCTACCTCTGCTTGTAGATCTATGTTAATTGTTTGTGGTTTCTCACCCAATTTACAGTTTAGCAGGAGATGGTGCCTTGACCGATGGTAAAATACCAAAGTAAGTATACAAGCAGGCAGATATTCCACTGAAGATTGTCTCTAGGCAAGATAAATATAATTTCAAGTGATTTCTTCAATTCAAAATAACTGTTACAGTTTATTTCTTGAGCTCTGAATTTCAAATCTTTTGATCTTTGTAACATAAAAATGTTTCCTTGATTTTATATCTGAAACATATATATGTGCATATTTCCAGTGTCAACAGGACATTTGTGTTTGAACATTATGAAAAATCTAGGTATAGACCAGTTGCTGTGTTTTAATTGTCAAAATCTAAACAGGGTTTATACTGTCTGCCATTTTACAACAGCTAAAGTGTTTTATTCAAGTGTTTTGTTCCTATGTTTATAAGCAGCATAGACCCCAGCTTCCAACAAAGCAACTCATCCATGTCGATTCATTTGATAATGTCCAAATGTACAGTTTTCTGGGATGCTCCTTCTTAATATAAATGAAACAGATCTGCAAATGATGCAATTATTCAATTTTGGGATAGCAGTTTTTCTATAAAAACCTTCCGCATAAGCACAAATTGTTATGGAGTTCCAAGTGAACAAAAATAAGATGTAAAAATAAGGGTTAGTTTGACTTAAGGTAATTTAAGTTATAGAGACTTTGCTGCATTGTAGTGCAGTAAAACCTCTCGAATACAACCACTTAAACGAAAGCTTATTGATTGTATAAAAACAAGTGACAGCTTAAAGCGATGTGACAGTGAAACAGAAAGCCCTGCTTAAAAGCAGTCACTTGTCTTAAACACCTGATACTGAACACATTTTAGCAGTTGTAATGGAAAGGTTTGATTGTACTTTGACAAGTTTCTTCAGACATGCATAAAAAGTGCTGGAATGTCTTGCCTGTTGTATATAGATTGTAGATTGGTTGTGCTATGTCAGTTGTTGTTTCGTAACCAGACATTATTGCTGGTACCGACAAACATGTGGTCAGTAACAAGTACAAAACAATGCATGGACAGTCTTCTCAGGAACGTGATAGCAATCAAAGCCTAGCGATGAGTATAATCATTATTGAAGAGTACACTTGTCCTTTACAAACAATTTAGACTCTGATCAGGGTCTGCAATGTTTGTCATTTTCCAATACAAGTATAGTGTTAAAGTCAACCCTGAATAGTCTGAAATGGACTAGATTAAGTTGATTAAGTTCTTCATTAAAAACTTCAGGGAATTGGGTGAATCAGTTAATGCAGAATAGTAGAAATACAAAGAGCTTCTTTTGGACCTTTCTGCATTTCCTTTTGTTTTTGCATTAGACATCCTCCTTTATAGTGAGTCATTCAAGACAGGTTGTAGCTTAATGCAGATAGAAATGAAGAATTCTTCTTTAGCACTTTTGTGCATTTATTAATTTTGTTGATTTGCATTAAGCACCTACCTTTTGTTAGTAAGTTCCATGCTTGTTTATTGTCTGGTTACTGGCCACTAGTTTGTCTGTATCTCTATTCATCATCAGGCTATGCTAATGCACTTCAATTTTTCTTCCCTAGTATATCAGCCAGCACTCTACAAAATCCTTTAATTTAATTGTCATTGTTGAAAACAAACTGTGTACTGTGTAAAAATATTCCATATTTGAGGTTGATACCCCCTCTGTCTGTATTGTATTATCCTATGTAAAGATAATAACCCTTCACAGTATATTAAATTTTGAGGTGAAAGTTGTATAAAAGCATTATGTGTATGGTAATGCTCTCTCTCTGATCTATTTGCCACCTGACTTGTACATTCCAACTCAAAAAGCAGATTAATTATCCGTAAGACAGGTGACAGTTTAATGCAGGACAAGGGTAAAGCATTGCTGAAAGCTCTAGACTGGATGTGCTTTCTGCTTTGCTTTTGTCCTACATTATGCTGTCATGTGTCTAAAGAGAACTTCATGTTTCTCCGAGAGTGGCCACTTAGCTCTTTGCACGCTAGCAGCGGAATCATGATTATCTATGCAAACAGTTTGGATCTTGCAATGCGGCATCTCATGAGGATCCAAACTGCATGACACTTTGACACCGTTTTGCAAAGGAAATTTTGAAAATACTTTTTTAGACTATTAGCAGTTGATAATTGTTGCTGACTGAAAAATTACCCAGCATGCAAAGAGTTAACACAAGTTGGAATCTATACCTTTATAAGTGTAACATGTCCTTATTAGATAAAATACAGAACCCTTTAACCCTTAGCCCGCCAAATAATTTGTCGTCTGCTATATTTCTCGTCTGCTTCAAGTTTCAAAGTGCTTCTAAGTTGGTCAAAATTGCTGAAAATGTTGTCCGAGTGTCAAACAGCTTGGATCCGGATGAGACGCCGAGTAACTCGGCGTCTCATCCGGATCCAAGCTGTTTGCTTATGGAGCTATAGTCGTGAGTGGCAGGCTAAGGGTTAATGCTAATCATTGTCTTTATTAAAAAGTTATGTCCTGGATTGGTTAAAGTGTGTATCATGTATTCTTTGTAACATTTATTTCCCAAATGAAACAATTCCCAACCATACGCTATCTCCATAGTGAAAACAAAAATTTCTTCAGTTACATTTAGGGTTTTAACATTTTAGGGAATATTACAGTGTTGAGAAGAATTTTTGGCTGCTGCTACAGTGGTCTTCCTTTGTCAGATTGGTTTTAACCCATTACCATAGATGCGCCTTTTAATGCCTTTGATTTATTTGAAGGAAATTGTTCCACTTTATACAGCCATGAATATGTACCATAATGAAATATTTTCTATATCCAAGCAGATGGTAGCTTTAAGCCGGCTGAAAATAAAGCAGAGTGTGCCTTAAGGTGTAGTCTGCTTACTTTCAATCTGCTTTAAATTGTCACCTATCTTCAAAACAAGCAACAAGTAATAGGATAAATAGTTAACAAAGCTACAATAAACAACATTTTTCTGTTGCGAAGTATTGATATAGATCAGATTTTAAACAAGATCAGCTAAACAAACTTATCTAGATCCATACTGTCTACCACTTTGATCAGTATGGATCTTGCTTGTCAAGTATTTCTGTAGTTGCTTCATAGTCAATGCTATATTTTGGTTTTATTGGTTTGTGTGTTTGTGTACTTTAGATTCTGCACCATTTGTTTATATCCAGAGTATTTTACAGTATTCAGTGGACTTTCACAATTGTCACATGATGCATATATGTTAAAGTTTCCATTGTTTGTCACATTTAAATCTTAAATTAACAGTCAAACTTGTATACGGCAGCCATTCTAATTAGGATGAGGCATCAGACTCAACCCTTACAATGCTGGAACCTGTATTTTCCATGTACATCCTTTGCAAACAGTGTAGACCCATTTCAGTGGGCTCATTCAGGATCCCTCTGTAATGGGTATGCATCGTTTGTCATACTTTTAAATATTTTGGGACTAGTCATTTATAAGAAAAGGATAAGTCCATTTGACAATTCAATTCAATTCAATTATTTATTTTTAATCATTAGGCCTCTGGCCCATAAACAAAACATACAATACATAAAATACAAAAAGTAAAATAGTGTGCGAAAAACCAAGGAACAAAGCTGTTACTTAGGTGAGACATGTAGAAGCTGCTCTATCAGAAACATTTATTTAGTATCTATACCTACAAACAGTGTAGATCAGCCCAATGATTCATACATGAGTCCCTGACTAGCATTGCATAGGAGCAATAGCACAGGTATCAGTAACTGTTGTTGTCTGCTGTGTTTTCTGCATTGAGCAGTTGCCTGTAATTTGATACAGATAGATCCCTGTTTTTGAAAGATTGGACAAATATGACAAGTTTTACTGAATATGTTGTTTATTGGTCATGAAATATTTGATTAAAGTAATGATAAATAGTGTAATGTGAAGATATCTCTTTCTTTTTCTCTGCTATTATTAGGCTCGCCATGACAAACCATGTAATCCCAGATCATTGATAGAAGTTTCAATTATGCTGGCTAATCTAGGACTTTACTTCTTACAGAACAAAGTCTAACAGCACTGGATTGATTTATAGCATGTCTTAATATTTCATTAGTTTCAGTAGATATAGATAACTGCTATACAGACCTCATACATTTATAACCAGGACATTTGGTTCAAAGTTTCATTGTGTTATTTTTATGCCCCAATGTTTTATTTTTGCGACATAATCGAGGCCTATTGTTTTTGGTCTGTCACGAGTTTGTCACTTTAACAATGGCCATAACTTTGGAACTACATATGATAGACACTTCGCATTTTGAATATTTCTCAACTCAAGAAGCTTCTGAGCTCTGTATGAATTTGATCATGTCTGACAAAGATCAAGGTCATTTAGAGGTCATATAGGCTAAACTTAACCTTAGCCATAACTATGGAAACTACATGACATTGTGATAGAAACTAAAGTTTGTCATATGTACTCCAATCAAGAAGCCCATTGAGCTAAGAGCAAGATAGGTCAAGTCAGATGGGGTCAAGGTCATTTAGAGGGCATAGTCACATCAGGGGGCATTGTGTTTAGAGGTTTATGCAATTAATAATCTAGGCAGATAAGCATAAGAAGCTTTAAGAAGCAATACCTTTGAAACTGCAATTGTTTGAACTTTCAGCATGCTATATATGAATTTGTGCTGCAAATTGTTGGGATCCAGAGAAGATACCAAATATCTTGGTGTCATGTCTTAATCCAAACTGTTTCACACACTGGTGATACTTTTTTAATAATATGGCTGATCAATTGAATGGTATAAAATATATTCAACTAACCCTTAATCCATAGATGTGTCTTTGTATGTTTCTATTTATTTCTACCTTATGGAAAGTAGTCCCCAGCTAGGAAGTCCTGAATGTAAACAATGGAAACATTTTCAGTATCTTTTAGATATTATCTTTTATTTTTACATATTTGATTAAGTAAATCATAAATTAACCAACTATTCATTTGGACTTTACCGTAGCAACACTTAAGTTTTGGTCAGTATTAAGTAATCTGAGACAGTTGTTTTTATTGGAGTTGTTACTTGTCATTTCAGGATAAGTATTTTCCGCTGGGTGGTACCAGCCAATGGTGAGGTGATGTTGAAGCTGAGGTTTGTGTCGGAGGAACTTGGTCAGTTTGACCAGACTTTGAACTTTGAGATAGTGGGTACCAGACGTAGGTACCAGTTGTACTGTAGAGGTATCTGTGCCTTCCCAACCATCAGCCGGGAACCAAGGTTAGCATATCTAATTCTAAAACAGTATTGACTTGTAAAAGAATAGCATTGCTCCAGATTAGGCAGTCATTTCAAACAGTTAATTCCTCATGTCTGCAATAAATCTTACAGTAAATTCTGAGTTTTTTGCAGCAAGATATGTTGAACGTATAAATTTTAAGAGTATCAATGTGTTTATGTACCCAATGTTTCTATATCAAGCTAACTATGATATTGGTTGTTTTCTCCCTGCAGGATTGTGTTCCCACACAGGAAGAAGAGCAGGAAGTCTGATGAAATTGTCCAGAAGAAATACATTCTCTCCTCAGAGATGTTTGAGTTTGGTCCATTACTGGTCGGCAGAAACAGGGACAGGTATTAATGTGTTCATAGATTATAAAAATGTTCAGCTGAATAGGGGTGGTAATCCTTTTTTTTCTAGCAATATTATTGTTTTATATAGATAGGTGCTTTAGGCAGGTTGAAATTAAAGCAGAAAGCTCATTATGTACCTTTCTGCTTTACTGTCAGCCTGCATTCAGCAAACATCTTTCAGCAAACTCATTGACCCCTAGAGCTTCAAGTAGACAATTTCAGTTTCCAATTAAGTATAATCCAATCCAAGCTATCTAGGGGTTTTCTGTGCAATATATTTTAAGATGACAAACAGTGCAGAACCTGATCAGAGGGCTCGTTTAGTATAGGTTAGACAATGGTTGCGCGCGAATAAACGATATAGTTCGAGGGGACGTAGCCACCGACAACTATGTCGTTTATTCGTGCGCAACCATGGTCTAACCTATTTAGCACTGGCTTGGGCTCGAGGAAAACAGGAAGACCCTTCGTTTCTGCGTTTTGTTTTAGACGAAAAAGTCATTTTAAATTTGATATTTTACTTAAATTGAAAGGTTATTTGAATGTGTAGTTTGAGACATTACAGCATGCTTTAACACCAACATAAATAATGCTTAATGAAGCTCTATATGTAAGCACAATTCATTATTAATTGCGTTTAAAGTTTAGGTCTCACTGTACATAATATGACGTCATAAAGCGTGTGAAGTTCCCCTCTGATCTCAGCTGTTAAGTAAAGACAATCTAGACATGCATATCCCGGTTTTTACATCTACAGCTGAAACAATGCATATATCTAGGTCCAGAGGGATGGGGTAGATCTAGAGCTATTATTGATACTGTGGAATTACCGTATTGCTTTAGTTTAAATCCTTGACCGATTATTTATCATTAAGTCTAAAGTGCAGGCAAAAGGTTTTCGCGGTGGCTCGCTCGGGGGAATGCTAGGGTTGTGACGTCAAATTGCCTTGAGATGACGGAAGCATGGAATAAGTGAACAGTGTGTTGGTTATTTCATGGTTTTGTTCAATTAAACGATTTATTCACAGGTTTTTTAGGCATCTGATTGGCCGAGAGCTCCAAGCCATGTGCTAAGGAGCATATACATTATATACATGTCACTAAGGGTTAATGTATCAATTGGGAACTTAGATCTGAGTCAACGAATATGTTCACAAATTTCATTGGTATATCTAAATTCTCTACTGTAATGATGCTTGTATATTTAGAAAAGTTTCTCCACAGGGCTGCCATTTCTCCGGAATTTTCCTAAGTATTCAGATTTTTATCCTAGCAGATCGTAACTTAAAACTGGCTGAATGTAAAGCATTCTGCTTTACTTTCAACCTGTTTTAAGCAGTCATGTGTCTTCTAAACAAGAAACAGACTATGGGGTAAAGGTACGATTAGTAGAATTGCGTCTGAAAAATTTGAAATTTGAAATCTTAGGATTTTTATGATCAACTTATGGCAGCCCTGTCTCCATAATACTTATGCCTAGAATTATCCTGTGCACCAATAGCATACTTTTGTAACAACAAATTAATTAAGTGCCTGCAGTTAACTTCATAGAAGATTTGTCTTGAATTTGACAGATACAAGGAAGGAAGGTTCCCAGAGCACATGGAGACTATGAATGTGAAAAATACATCTCCACTGGATGCTGACATCAGCTTCTGTTTCCTACATGACAGTAAGGGCGAGACATTCTTACTGGATCCACCAACCATGATGCTGAAGCCTGGAGAACAACAGGTCGGTACAGACTGATATCTAGTTGTGATACACTTAGAGTCAGATAGTAATCTTATTTAAAATAATGGTCTTGGTTCCATACATTTGTTACATTAAACTATTTACATGTTATTGTTATATTGGATTGTAACAAAGCAGATTCTGGGTAAAAAACACTCATTGAAATATGTTGAAGATCTGTTAACCCATTACTCAATAACTCTTTATGCCTTTAATTTGTTCCTCCACTGAATAAATTAGATCCAACTTTATATAGTCATGAAAATGCATTGTACAAAATATTTCTATATCCTAGCAGATGGTCGCTTAAAGCAAACCAAAATTATGGTCAACCTGTTTTAAGTGGTTACCTGTCTTCAAAACTAGAAATATTATGGGATACCGGTATTGGGTAAAGCCAGGTTTCTGCTTAATGCAGACTGTTAAAAAAATGCAGAAAGCTCCTGTCAAAGTTTAAAAAGCATTCTGCATTACTTTTGTTCAGCACTAAGCTGATTGTTGTAGTTAAGCATACAAATAGATAAGCTTTTCAATAGGCATTTACTGGTAATATAAGTTAGACCTTGTTTTGTATTTAATTGTCTGTAATATTGTGTGGTGTTCTGTAGGAGCTGAATATCTGGGCCTACCCGATGGTACCCAACCACTACGAGGACGCCATAGTATGCTGTATCAGAGAGAACCCCGAGCCGGTTGTGTTTAAGATCGCATGTGATGCTTTCAGACCAGAGCTGGACCTAGACAGGAAGCAGCTACACTTTGACAGGGTCCTGCTTCATAGGTACTGTGACACTTGACATAAACATTATCTGAAGTGTTGTTTGATAAAACAAAAGTATTATTTTGGTAAAGCTATTAATAGAAAAATACATGATTTCCTTTCAAAGCACAATGACATGATAAACAATTAAACTTATGTTAAGCTGCAAGTTTTTGAAGAATTGATTGCTATTCAGATAGATGACTGATTCTTGAGGGATAAAAGTAATTTAGAGAGCTGAAAAATCTTTCTGTTTTGCTTTTAACTTGTTTTAAGCAGCCACATTCTTTGATAGATCCCAATTCGTCCCTACTTGTTGTTCTTAAGTTATTAAACTAGTGTTAATGTCTCAACATTTTATCCCTTGCAGAAAGGACACAAAGACCATCTACCTGCGTAACAGTACGCAGATCCCAGTACACTGGAAGCTGAGTGGTCTGGAGACCCTGGGTGATGACTTTACAGTGGCAGCTGACAGTGGCATTGTGGAGCCCAAGTCAGAGTATGCCCTCAATGCTTACTTCAGGGCCATGAAGCCCGTCAACACAACAAGGAAGATGATCAGACTGGAGGTAAGCTGGCTCATGTCTATATTAATCATTTTCACCATGAATATTCCTTTTTATGCCTATAACTTATTCCTCCACTGAAAATAGTTCACTTTTATACAGTCATGAAGTATGTATCATATGAAATATTTTCTATATCCTAGCAGATAATAACTTAAAGCAGGCTGAAAGTAAAGCTGAAGGCGCATTCTGCTTTACTTTCTACCTGCTTGAAGTGATCATTTTCTTTAAAACTAGAAACATGGGGTAATAGGACATAACAGAGACATTGTAGTATGGGATTGTTAGATTATGGGATGAATTACTGTTATCATGTGGTATTTTTTCTCTCTCACAAACTCATTGTTATTTTCTAGTGTTTAAGACAAATGGCTGTTTAAAGTAGACTTGAAATTATGCAGACATCCTCCTATTGGAGATTTTTCCTAAACTTTCAGCCTGCTTTAAATGGCCACTTGTCAAAATGTAGGAAAACGCTTTTATGTCTCTTTATCAGAGTTGTTTAAAAGAATGAACAGGTATGATTATAAGAGGAAAAGGTAAAGGTTTTTCTGTGAGAGAATAAGTTGAAAACAGGTGATCATAAATAGGTGTAGCAGTCTTTAAAACAAGTTGCTGCTTCATGCAGGGAAAATGTGAAATGTAAAGCTTTTCATTTTGACCTTCATTAAGCTAACACTTTGTTTTTAGAGCATTTTACACTCAAAAATGATTACTGAACATGAGTTGGCCTGAATACAATGGTCAATGCTCAATGTGATCCACGTAGAGTTTAATTGTAAACGTTAATTTGTACTTTCTCTAGATATCTGATGCTGAGGAGACAATGGGAGTGATCAGAACAGAGCCAATCCAGGTTATAGCCGAGGCCTACGATGTTGCTGTGGACATTGCTTTCCCTAAAGGTATGATGCTTTCTTTTGCTATGGTTGGTTTAAAAAGAGGAATGTGAGATAAAGTTTATGGATGGAAGAGATGTGGTATATTGCAATTTGTGTTCAAATGCCAAGGTCTATTGATACAGAAACACCTGTTCTTCTTGTCTTTATTTGTTTACCTATTACCCCATTGCCTGTTTCTATTTTTGAAGACAGATTACCACTTAAAGCAGGTTAAGGCACATTCTGCTTTACTTTCAGCCTGCTTTATCCTACAATTTGCTAGGATATAGAAACTATTTCTTACATTACATATTCGTGACAGTGTAATTGGAACTATATTCTTCTGTGAAGGAATACATTAAAGGCATAAAACAGATGCATTATGGGGTAATGGGTTAAGGATTTCTGTCATACAGAGATGCATTACTGTCTGCATCTGTTTAAACTCAACAGTTTACAGACTTTGTAAAATGACAAATGTACTTCTAAGAGTATCATCATGTATGCAGTTCCAAAATAATTGTTTAAAATTATGACCATAGACAGTAAACAGTAAATTGAGACATCTTCATAAATAGAATTACTCATGCCAAATATGTACAATCAAACTTGTGTTAAAGGCTATTACTGAGTAAAGACTGTGACTGCTTAACCCATTACCCCATAGCAATTTTCTATTTTTGAAGGTGACTTAAAGCAGGTTGAAAGTAAAGCAGAATGCACCTTAAGGCACATTCTACTTTACTTTCAGCCTGCTTTAAGCTACTCTCTACTAAGATATTGACATGATTTCTTATAGTACAGTCTCGTAACTGTATAAATTTGAAATGTTTTCGTCAGTGGAGGAATAGAATAGAGGTGTAAAAAGGCGTATTTCATTTGAGTGACAGCTTAACACAACGAAGTTTGACTGTATACAATTTCTAGTATTTTATTTCTTTACATACTTATTTCTATATGAACTTTAGATCAGGTGATCTCTATAGGAGATGAGAGTAAAGAAGGTAGAGTTTGTATTGTGTCACCTATGTGATCTTTGTGTCACTCACATGTAAAACAATATTGTAATGAAATGTCAGCTGAAGGTGCTGCTATCAAAGTTGATGTTGTTAGATAGATTATTGCTGCCCTGGCCCTAGTATATTAACCTCTTCACTGCCTCATCCCAATGACAATGGTTATTTTTTAAGAGTTGGATCCTGATCAGATACCACATAATGCAGTCTGATTAGGATCCAAAATGATTGACACTTGTTTCAATATTTCTTAAGTTAAGATACCTAAATTTCATTTGTAGAAACAAAAGCGGTCAATTGTTTAAAGCTGATGACCTCATGGCAGTGAAGAGGTTAAGCATGGATATAATATGCATTAGGAGTAGAGACTTAAGATGCAGTGAAACCGGTCTTGAATGACCACTAAATATTGTTATTCTTTAGGACTGGATGGACAAATAGTTTTGTATTTTGTCCCTTTCATAATGAGGTGATGTTAGGACAAGACCTGTTTATAGTTTCATACAAACTTCTGGTGAACCCTGGGTAGAATGAAAAAATGTGTTACAAAGCTAGCAGCTAAACCATCATACCCAAGGGGCTCCTTTTACTGACAGGTAGAAAATTAATGCAGGGTTAAAAGACATTTCTTTATTACTTTCATTTTGCATTTATGAAGGTACTAAGTGAAGCATCCAATTCTGTCCAGCCACATCACTGTTCTTACCTCACACTGCTTGTACTTGTTATGTGTTCAAATTGTCTCTCAAATTTTCATGATAATGAATGTAAAGCACTGAGTTTTAGATGAGATGTTTTATTAGCATTTGGTATGAACACAATTCAGCATGAGGATATTTCTTACTGTTGTAATTGTTGCATAACTTTTCTTTCTAGAATTCAGCATGAGGATGTTACTTACTCTGTTAAATAATGTTGAATAGTTTTTATTCTAGAATTTGGCTAGGAATAGCACATTTGGCTTCATGTGGGATTCAACCCTTTCAACCTTTTCTCCATAGCTTCCAGCATTTAAGAAAAGACACAATTTCTTAAAACAGGCTGAATGTAAAGCAGAAAGCTTCTAAGGAGTTTTCTGCTTTACATTCAGCATGCTTTTAGCATCCACCTGTCAGAATGCAGGAAAAGTTGCCTAAGGCTCTTTATCAGGGCATGGTAGGATCAGGAAACGACATCTGAAAGGGATCTTAAGGTGCTTCTATGGGGGAAAGCTTAACCCTTGTTTCTGTAGGACATCTATTGGCATTATAAAACAGGACAAGGGGCAAGGACTGTAAGAAATTGTACAGACACCTTGCTCAGCTGCTGCTTTAACCCTTTACCACACAGTCTGTTTCTTGTTTGGAAGAAAGGTGCCAAAATTTAAAGCAGGTTGAAGCACATTCTGCTTTACTTTCAGCCTGCTTTAAGCTACATATGTACTATCTTATAGACTCTGCAAATATTTCATATGATACATGTGTTCATGACTGTTAATTGGAACTGTTCATACAATATATGCTAGGCTTGTTGTATCAATGGTGTTCTTTATTGTACAGGAACTGATGGTGGCCTGGACTTTGGAACAATCAAGGTGGCTGATGAAGTCAAACAGACATGTACACTGAAGAACAAGGGCAAATATGACATCGCATTCAAGTAAGTTGGAGATAAATGGATTACAAGACAACTTGAACCTTTTCCCCATAACTTGTTTCTGGTTTTTAAGACAAGTGACCACTTAAAGCAGGTTAAAAGTAAACCAGGGTGCTCCTTAAGGAGCATTAGACCTGTTTCACTTATAATCTGCATTACACTAACAACTGTAAAGATACTGAAAATGTCTTCTATGCTTTATGTGTAGGACTTCCTAAGTGAGACTAATTTCCATAGTGTAGAAATAATTATAGGCGTGAACTGACATATTTATAGAGGAATGGGTTAAGTATTCACTTATATAATAAGCATAGAAACCATTCAATGTGTTCTGTTCACAGTCTTAATGATTTGTTTTAATTTTCACAAATTGTCTTTCAGTTTCCTGTTTGAGAACTGTGACCCAGCCAATCCCAATGTGACCAACTTGTTCTCTGTGATCCCATCTAAGGGCACGCTGGCCCCTCAGGACAGACAGACAGCAGTGCAGGTGATCTTCAAGTCTGAAGGCAAGGAAGTAACAGTGAAGGACATGCCCATACTGAAGTGCCAGGTGATAGAGCCCAACATAGCCGAGGGTGGCGAGCTGATTGCCAGTATACCTGTCAAAGTATCCGTCAAGGCTGTCTTCAACAAGTAAGTGAAGACGTCAAGAGATTTCAAGAAGTTCTTTCCTTATAAGCGTCATGCAATTGTTTAAGGCAGGTGCATTCTTAAAAAAGATTTGGCATAAACAAGTAAGTGTAAATGAATGTCGGAAGTTTATAAACACATGAATATTATTTTAGGAAAAGGATTTATGTTAAAAAAAAGTAATAATAATAATAATTAAATATGTTGGTTGTAATTTCAATTCATGCAGAGAAGGCACACAAAGTTGAAAGACCTTTGCTCTACCTCTAGACTGTTGCACCATTCATATATGATGGTCTTTTTTATTCTTTTTGTAGAAAATGGGATGGGGAAAAATAAAAAAAGCTACTATTCACAAGATTTCAAACTTATCATAATCATTCTAATGCCATATGCATCATAATGTCATAAACTTGCTTTTATTTGAGTTTTTCTTATTTTGTGCATATACACCATCAGGTTTTCAGCCTCTCTAAAGAAGAACAGGAGCTTTCTACTTTACTTTCACGTTGCTTAAAGCTGGCACTGGCACATACCTGAACACTATCATTACGTAAAGGCATCCTTAAGTTCCAATAAAGACTACAGGGTCCAAGGTTATAAAGCTTTTCAGTTCAGTCTAAAGTCGTTCTTAAGCATTTGATTGGTCAGATTTGAGCCTAGGCTCAAATCTGACCAATCAAATGCTTCAGAACACTCAGACTCAGCTCAAACGCCATATAACCTTGGACCCAGGTAACTTTAGAACACTGCTTCTTTTTTAGAAAGGATTATTCAATATTTTGAATTAATCTTTTGAAGGGTCTGTCATTTGGTTTAGTGACATACATTTAAGTGCTTGAATAATTGTTCTACCTGATGTATATAAGTAAAACTTTGGAATTTTGTTATGTAGTTTACTCTATGTAAAGGTTTTCCAATTCACTTGTTTCAGGTACAACATTTTGCCAATGAGTGATATCAACTTTGGTTCCCTTCTTGTGAACAGCAAGAAGTCTCGTACCTTCACCATTGAGAATAAGGGGGAATTTGATTTCAAATACCAAATCACCAAAATGGTGAAAGAGCCCCTACAGCAGACTGGTGCCCGCTCTACTCGCCCGTAAGTTGACATTCTCTTGTGTGTAAGCTGAAATACAGAAGTGGGCAAGTTGGTCCAAGATTTCATATGTATTTGTATTTATGTGTGTGCGTGTGTGTTTGTTTTACTAACATCTTGCTTCCTATCCACAATGTAATCAGACATTCACATTTACTGTATCATTCCCAAGCATTTAAGCAGGGTTGTATAAAAATTATTCAATTTGTTTCACACATTTTTTTTAGTCTGTATCCATGAATCTAGGGAATATTGAAACAAACAAAAAATCAGTGTGTTTAATAGGAAAGGCTCATTGAAATAAGATATAGTAGAGATTATTTTTCTGTAGAGATGAAGTTAAAAGGGCTGTATTTTTCAATTGTTAATTATCATGTATTGTATTTACAGGTGTTTTTGTAAAACTAGACAAAAATGCAACCATTTTACAGAAAAAAAATTTGTGTTTAGAAAATGGTGTTTAAAAAGTCATATAATTCATATGCAAATTGTTTAAACCATACAGTGCAGGGGCCCAGTAGTACATATATGTACATCCTTTGCATATGTATAGACCCAGATCAGAAGTCTGTTTAACGAGCCTTCTGATCAGGTTTGTATGGTATGTCTTTTAAGTATTGTTTGGGACAAACCCCTGTTAGGATTTTAGTAATATCTACTTCTGTATGCCCCCACACAACTTAGCTTGGGGAATAATGAGTTTGCCCTGTCTGGCTCTATGTCAGTCTGTCCACAACTTGAACCTTGGCCAGAACTTCAGAGATACATGGGATAGAGACTACATATTTGACATGAGTACTCAATTCAAGAAGCCCTTGATAGTGTTCAGGGTGATCTCAAGACCTTCAGTGCCAGGATTTTGACCAGATTCTGGCTTTAAACTTGTAAAGGGAAGAAATATACACTGTACAGAGGCTTCTTAACCACTATGTCTGATCGGAATCTAAATCTTGTTATGCCTTCAACTATTGAATTTAAATACTTGTTTCCATGGAGTCAACCAGAAGAGGTCAAAAATGTTTTGTCTCATCAAGATGAAGGAGGAAACGTGAGACGTAGGTTTTGCTTTTCCGACGGTGACAGTGATAGTGGTGAACTGTGATGTCAGACTTACAGATATAGCTCAAATGATGAGTTTTATTTTTAAACTGTTTCTTTTTTAGCTTCTTTGTCATGTAACTCTGAGAAATTCTTGTTAACTCTTTGCATTCTGGGTATTTTTTATGTCTGCAACAGTTATCGTCTGCTGCTATTCTAAAAAATAGATTTTTCAACTAAAAAATTAAAAACGGGGTCAGAGTGTCCAACAGTTAGAGTGCAGTGTTACCCAGCATCTCATCAGGATACAAACTGTGTACAAATGTTATCATGGTATCACAACCAGCATGCTAAGAGTTAACTACATGTATCTTACATGTTTTCTGAGTTTATTTCCACTCTACCCTTGTTTGTATGTGTTTTCTCTTTATATACGTAGACTTTTGGGTGACCTGAGCAGTAATCCATTCCAGGGGAAAAAATGGAGTAATATAGTGAGCACTGGCTTGTTGTAAGTGAGAGAGAACATAGAATATAAGTCTTGAGAGGTCATGTACTATCACTGAGCTTTGTCATGTCATAGGAGATCATGCTACAATCAAACTTGTGTCAAATCAACCACTCAATGAAGTAAAATGAATTCCTCTTAAGCGATATGGTCACTATTATATTTTCAAAATAATTACTTTTAAGATTTTGCACATCCAATACAATTACAATGGCTTTTAAAGTTAAGATCATTATGCATTAATTTAATGTGTTAGACTTTGTTTAACCATTTACTCCATATTAGCGCCTTTTAGTATATTCAATGAAGAAAATAGTTCCAATTTAGACATTCATGAACATGTACCAAAATATATATTTTCTATCTCCTAGCATAATTCATAGTAGCTTAAAGCAGGCTGAAAGTAAAGCAGAATGCGCCTTAAGGTACATTCTGCTTTACTTTCAACCTGATTTAAGTGGTCACCTTTCTTCAATACTAGAAAAGATCTAAGGAGTAAAGGGTTAAAAATAACCATGCTTTTTCCATGAAGAAAGAGAGTTTACTGTATTTACAAAGAGATTACTCAACTCAGTATATGTGGTTCAACTCATTACTCCATAAATACAATTTTTTATTTTAAATTAAACCTTAATTTATTTCTCCTCTGCAGTAAATGGTTCCAATTTATTCACTCTTGAATATGTACCATAAGAAATATATTTTATATTCTAGCAGATGGTAGCTTAAAACAGCCTGAATGTAAAGCAGAATGCTCCTTATTGTGCATTCTGATCTACTTTCAACCTTCTTTAAGTGGTCACCTGTCCTCAAAACTATATAATCGGTCAATGGGGTAAAGGTTTAGCCAAAACAGTTTGTTTTTTCACCATGACAAAGCTCAGACAAGCATACTTGATGTTTTAAAAACATTTGTGTTTTTTGCATTGCATTTTTCAATACAAATTTTTTGCATAAAGTTTTCTTTCTTCATTTAATGATTTTGATGTTTATGCCCCAGCACGACTTAGTTGGGGCATATTGTTTTTGGTCTGTCTGTCTGTCTGTTTGTCTGTACACAACTTTAACCTTGGTCATAACTTTTGAACAACATGGGATCGAGACTCTATATTTGGTATGTGTACTCACCTCAAAAAGCACTTGAGTTCAGTTCAACTTGGGTCATGTCTGACAAAGGTCAAGGTCATTTTGAGGTCATTTAGAGGTAAAATCAGGTGAAAAGGGAGATAACTCATCCTATATAATTTCAAGTGAATAGGAAGCGAGATAACTCATCCTAACTGGCCATAACTCTTTGATCATGTGATCATTTCTAAATTTAGAAATAAGTTCTCAATACATGTATAACATTTGACAAACCATGTTATGACGACGATGTCATCATGACGTCATGATTACATCCAAATGAGGTCATGATGCTATGGTGATGATGCATTTGAATAAGCTAGAAAAAGCTTGTTTCTTTGTACATTTTCATCACAACAATAGCAAGGAGTACAATTATAACCTGCTGTATGATTTCACTCGAAAGCCAAATGAATACATTGCAGTGACACCTCGAGGGCATTTGTCACTTTCTGTGACACCATTCTTGTTATCTTTATGAATAGTTTTCTATAAAAAATGTATCCTTGTATAACTAACAGAAGCAGCGTTCAATCAGTGATAAGCAGAAGACGTGACTAAGTCTGACTTTCAAAATATTTCTTTGTACATGTACTACCACTATTATTCAAATGATACTTTAATCACAAGTTTTCAAAATGATTACAAGAATATTATGATGAAAACTGCTTTGTTAGTGACCAGGGTCCAAGGTTATAAAACTTTTGAGTTGAGTCTGAAGTAGTTTCTCAAACATTTGATTGGTCAGATTTGAGCCTAGGCTCAAATCTGACCAATCAAATGCTTGAGAACAAACCCAGACTCAAGTCAGATGCTTTATAACCTTGGATCCAGACAATTTTCTGGTTTTGATGTACATTGTTACATTTGTATTTGCATGAGAGTTATGTTCTTGTATAGTGGGAGTGGGAGAAAGTTCTTTTTAAACCTCTTATAAAACAAATGTTAGCAAGAGCAAAATTCTTTTATTTCATCGAAACTGTATACATGTATTTGGAGTTTCATGTGTTTTATATCCAGATGAAAGTTGCATTCAAAGGTTGCTGTTATAGTCACTCAAAGTAAATCTCATTGACGGTTAAAGAAACAGATAACAGTTTAAACAGGTTAAAAAGTAAAGCAGAAAGCTGTGGGAGGAGCTTTCTTCTTTGCTTTCATCCTGTTTTAAGCTGCTACCGTAGCTTCACTTTACCGTAATCTTAACCAGTATTTGATCTGGATACAAACTGTCTGTAACTAAATTACTCTTTTGTTAGTATGGGAGTTGTATGCGTTATGTGTATGCCTTTATGATGTTGTTGTTTTTTACAACATACAATGTATAAGCAGCCTATACTATGCATGCCATTATCTCATATTTTTCTTTTTTAATACCATGTTATTTAAATATTCAGTGATAATATAGGCATTGCTACATTATTCATTCTGACTTAATAACATTTCTATCAATACTTTAAGCATGAATCTCTCTCTAAACGAGAAGCCTTGGGAGAAAGATATCAGGTCATTACAAACTGAATACCATAGTAAAGCATTGCATTAGCATGTGCTATCCTAGCTTATATGTCTTTAAAATGAATCTAGTGATAACTCTCAATTCTACCAAGGTTGACCTAAGACTATAGCTATTTGCAATGCCAAATACTTATTTATTTATTTTTAATCTGAACCCAAGCATATTAAACATCTCACTTCATATTGCAGATACCACTGTATTAACATTGTATCTGACCTATGTCCTCTATATATATATATATATATAAAAACCAACATATATGGCCCATGTAAAAATGTCACTTGTACATCTGCCACACTAACAAAGTTTGTTCCTGTCTGTATTTTGTGTAATGCTGTGCTTTTGTTTTGCTGAAAATACACATATATATATTGAAACTTGTATGAAGCGACCACTCAGTATGATGCCTCTAGGTAGTCTATAATGCAAAAACTGCTTAATGCAGGATACAAATAAGGCAGAGAGCTTCTGTAGGAGTTTACTGCATTATTTCTATTCTACATTAACCCATTACCCCAATAGCCTATTTCTCATGTTGAAGACAGGTGTCCACTCAAAGCAAGTTGAAAGTAAAGCAGAATGTGCCTTAAGGCACATTCTGCTTTACTTTCAGACTGCTCTAAGCTACCATCTTTTATGGTATATACTCCTGAGTGTATAGATTGGAAATACTTTCTTCAGTGGAGGACTGAAAAAAAACTTAATTTTTTTTTTATGGGGAAATGGGTTAAGTAGTGACCTATCTAAATTTAAGATTTCCATATGACTATGAGTGGTGGCTTAACACAAGACCGTCTGTATATACTGAAACTTGTATTATATTTGTAAGTGTGTGATAGACTATACACAGAAGTGTGGCATACTGTTATATATACATCCAGAGCTACACCTCAGCTTTATTGTATAATATTGCATTTCTCTCTCTGTCTTTCTCTACCTAACAAACATATACTACACCTTGTGTCCCAAAGCCACCGTTTACCATCCCACAGTATATTCCATAGCCACCCTGGGTATATAAGTAGATTAATTAACATCAACTTCCAGTTTAGATACAGCTACAGTTAAACATGTGTTAAATGATCTTTCAAAAGAACATTTAGGCAGTCTTTTAGATTGATGCATGCATATTGCTGGACAAAAGTAACACAGACAGGATTCTGCACTACTATTGTCCTGCAATAAGCAGTCAATCTTAGATAGTGGTGCTTCTTTACAGAATGGTCATGTGACACAAGTTTAACTGTATTCAAGTAGCTAGAAAAGGATGTGAATTGTTCAATGATGAAGAATAATATTATCAGCATTATAAACCATTGCCTGTGTATGAGGCTCAAACGTACAGACAAACAATGAAAAAACAGTTTGTTTGTTTTTTCAAAGACACAGTAATAGCTATGTTCACTGTAATTTTGTATTTAAACCTTCCTCCATCGCCAAAAGAACATATCACCTTTATTAAACTATTTTTAAAGGTTGGATACTGCTTAAAACAAGATAAAAGTAAAGCAGATGATCAAATCTTGCTTTAAGCTGACAACTGTATTCAATACCATAAATGACTGAAATGCATATTCATTTAACCACTGATATTGAGGTGTAAGTAAAGGGGCTCTAAGGCGCTCCTTATTATTGGAGGACAGAGATAACCCTTTACCCAATAACCTGTTACTAGTCTTGAATAAAGGTGACCACTTAAAGCAGGTTGAAAGTAAAGCAAAATGAGCATTTAGGCACAATTTGCTTTACTTTCAGCCTGCTTAAAGCTACCATTGCTAGAATATAGAAATAATTTATTTTGGTACTATGCTTGTATTAATTGGAACAATTTTCTTCAGTGGAGGAATAAATTGAATGTCCTAAAATGCACTTTTATGGAGGTCAGAGTCAAAATAATACAAAAGAATAGAAACTGAAAACTTAACAATACACATCCTTTTCCCAGTTTCATGTCAACGTAATAATTTTGGGCCAATTCTTGTATGTCTTTCCTGTTCATGTAGGCCTGTAAAGGGAGATAAGCGAACCAAGTCTAGAGATGGATCAAGCTCAGGAAGATCGGTTGCAAAACCGAAGAAAACTGAATCAACCAGGTTTGTATTTGTTCACATCTCGTATTCTAGGCAAAGGGAATATGTTTAGGCCATGGTTTGATATGTAGTTTGGTGGTGTAATGTAGTCTTTGCTTCTTTAACCCATTACCCCATAACTTGTTTTGCAGTATTGATGACAGGTGGTTGCTTAAAGCAGCTAAAAGTATAGAAGAACACTCCTTAGGGAACATTCTACTTTACTTTCAGCGTACTTTAAGCTACCTTCTGCTGGGATAAAGGAAGTATTTCTTATTATGTATAGTCATAATTGTATAAAGTGGAACTATCTTCTTGAGCTTTAATAGGAATAAATCAAAGGTATAAAAAGACATATCTATTGGGTAATGGGTTAAGTAAATAATTTTGGTTTTCTGCTAATTGATAATATTGACCCCCTCAGTTGTACAGGCTAAATACAATAACAATACTCATTACTGGGTTGATGTGAGCTCTTAACATTTCCACGAGGCACTGTGAGTGTTCATTTCTTTCTAAAAAATGTGATTATTTAATATATGTGTGAATAAGAACACATGAGATTTGAGATTTCGAGACTTTTCAGTTGGTGTGGGATAATCAGTCTGTGACTATAGTCTGTCCTCAAAATCTAGTCAATTTATATCTGGATAATTCACTGGATGCTTCCAATGAGACCATTAGAAGTTTGAATATAAACTACAGGGTTGTAATAGAGACAAATACTAGCTTGCAAAAAAATATAATACAGTATTGAATAAATGGTAAAATTGGATCCAGAAACATACAAATATGGGGACAGCGCCTAGCCATCCATGCAAAAACACCATCCATATCCTCAAAAAGTGATATTTCAAATATGCCTATGTACTGCCTCTCACAATGGATGACCCTTCATATGTTTTTGTAAATGTGGTTTAAGCTAAGTATTAACTTTGGAAAATTGGTATTTTAGACTTCAAATATCATAGTTAAGTTTTTTAGATGTATACATGTACATGCTAAAATATACCTGAGCATTGCATGTATCCTGACAAATAGTGCATGCCATGAGGAGATATTACATCTTTGAGTTTATCATAGATTAATGTAAAATATACAGTACATGTATGTCAGTAAAGTTGAACTTGTCTGTAGCAATTATTCATTAAAGGTGATTTAACAACTTTTAAGGCAAATATAACCGTATTATGCAGCATGAAAGTAATGCAGAAACCTCCCTTAGGAGCTTTCTGTATCACTTTTTATCCTGCATTAAGTACCTATTTTTCAATGAGATCTTTGTGCTTCTCCACTGAATAGTTGTGCAACATTAGTAAGACTGTATTGGGGTAGAGACTTACCCCATTTCCTCCCTGAAACCTCAAATGGACTATTCTAATTTTCAATTTAGTCTAGTCCATTTTTGAGTTTTTAGGGTTGGTTTTTACAATATATGTCAAAATGACAGGGTCTACACTGAATGCATAGGGCAACGGTACTCCTCACATGTAGGCTGTTTGCAAATGATGCATATATGCGTGACTAGGGTTCAAAGAGTAAGTTATCTAGATAAATATATATTTGAAATTTAAGCAATGTAAAATAACCTCTTTTGACCAACCTATTCTACATAATGATACAGCTTGTATCTTGCTGTCCTCTGCTTTCATTGCTGTAGTTTTAGTTTTATAGCTATGCTTAGACAATAATCAAATGCTTGCTTTATGTGTGTTTGTCTACTAATTATTTTGATCATCACAAAGTTATATGCTAATCAGGTTACTTTTGTCATAATAGCTTCATACTGAAACGTCTGCTTTAAACATAAGCAAGTTTGTTTTTCTCCAGAGATGGCATCAAATATTCAAATTATCAAATAGTTGATATTTGTTTTATTCATTAACATAATCAATATTAAAATAATTGTTGATATTCCTAGGTTAGCCCTTTACCCCATTGCCTGTTTCCAGTTATAAAGACAGGTGGCCACTTGAAGCAGCTTGAAAGTAAAGGCAAGGTTAATGTCAAAAGAAATGGCCAGGTTAATGTCACAAGAGATGACCAGTTTTAATTTCTACAAAAATACCAAAAAGACCTGCAGACAGATTCTAAAGTCTAATAATTTCAGGCGCCTTTTATAAATTATTGAGTATCGTTGAGTATTGTAATTGTTTGTCAAACTTTGAATAGAATAATTTCATATTCTGATTAGTATATGACTTTGTGATGAAAATGGTGGTTGGTATTACATGTGAATTGAATTTACAGTCGATATTGTGCGTAGGGATCATTGAGAAGAAAATGCATGATTGTGTAAAACAACCCATGTAGGATCTGAACAGAGGGCTCTTTTATTGGCTCTTGATCAGGGTCTACGTACATTGTTTGCATGGCATATTTATAGTGGTTAGGACTTAGGAGCACAGTAAGAGTAAATGAATAGTTAAAACATGTACCTGTATAGGGAGTGTCATTAGACTAGTACTGCAGTCCCTTTGAATATCTCAGTATTTCATTCTATCACATGTAATAGTGCTACCTATTGTACATTGAGCCAATTGTTAACTATTCAAAGATATATTATAAAGTCATTCCAAGTTTAAGAGGCCATTCAAAAAAGATATTTAGGAAGTCTTAAAACAGGCTACAGCTTAATGCAGAACAAAAGGAATGCAAAAAGCTTCCTTTTAAAAGCAGCCACCCATCCTTAAAGGTTTGTTGACTCAAGTCTTCCTTATATGGCCTCTTAGATATATTATACAGTAAAACTTCTCTATTATGACCACTATAAAGAAGGCTTATTGATTGTAGAAAAGACAGTTGTCAGCTTAAAGCAAGATGAAAGTAAAAAAATACTTTCACCTTGCTTTAAGCAGCCACCTGCCTTAAATATAAGATAATTAACACAACTTGGTTGTTATAGATGGTTTTTACTGTACCGTATAAGAGATTGAGCACTTTGGTTTACTGTTTTATCATGAACGTTTTTCTTAACAACTGGCTCAATGACAAGCTTGCATGAGTGTTCCGTAACCGTGGCAATGTTTGCTAACAATGTTAACCTATGCTTCACCATACTAACCAGACTGCTCTCTCTGTTGTCTCTCTCCTCTGTGTAGTGATTATACACCAAGTGTAACACGTCGTACAAGCCATGTCAGTCAGACACCCCTCAACAAGGGCACGAAGGACCCACATGGGGGCATTGGCAGTTCCATGAGGGGCAAGTTTAATGTCTTCCAGCCCGGAAGGTAGGATAAGGTTCTCCTTGCCACAAGAAAATGGGGAAAAAAAGGCTATTGGTTGACTGTTTCAATGTTTTGTTGAAAGGGGTCATTATTTAGCGGCTGTGTGTAGCTAGTACCTTATTTGTCCATTATGTTCTTAATTACATGTCAAAGTAAACATTGTATGAACTGGGGCAGCATCATCAAGAAAGTTTGGAGTATAAGGACAACTCTAGAAACAACCATGAAAGAACATGTGAACATACTACAATAAGATCAGGGTGTATCATAGAGCAATTAATTTATATCTTGATTGAGAATAATTAATTTTAGAGAAGAAAACTTCACCTAGCACTTACAACTTCTCAAGGCAATTTGTATTGTGCTTTTGATTGGAACCCCTATGATGTCATATTTTGGTTTAGAAGCATTTTCATAAGTGATTATAAAAAAGAAAGAGATGATTATGATGAATATTATCCTGCATATATTTGTACCTATTGAACAATTTGTCTACAATAGCAGCAAACAGTGCTGACCTGAACTAGAAGTAACACTTCAGATTCAGTGGCTTATCTTGGCTTACTGTATGCAATGCAGGTTTTTGCTGGTGATAATGTTTCAATCATTGCTAAATCAAGTTTTGCCGATATGTATAACTCTTTGCATGATGGGTAATTTCAAAACAGGGACAGAGTGTCAAACAGTTTGGATCCTGATGAGATACTCCATAATGTGGCGTCTCATTGGTATCAAACTGATGGCAAAGGTTATCATGATTTCACCTCTTACATGTTTAGAGATAATTACCCTTGTAACATGGGCTCTATCATTTCCAGACAAGACCTGGGCGGCCAGTCCAAGCTACAACTAGGAGCGTTCACTATATTCCCTGCCTTTGGTATCATCCTGCCCAACGGACACCAGACAATAACAGTAGACTGTGTAGCTGAGAACCAGGGTCGCTTTGATGAGGAACTCAGCATCGATATTGCCGACCGTGACCCCAAGGACCATGAGGGAGGCATTCCCTACAAGCTGTTGGCTGAAGCCTGCATACCATCCATTAATGTAGATGACATTGGGGCTATATTTGAAGAACACAGGATTTGTAAAAACCTCAGTGTGTGGCAACACACAAACTCGGTAATTTTGTTTTCTGAAATATTGCTTTTTATACGCCCGTCTTCAGACGGGACGTATTATGTCGTGGCGCTGTCCGCCGTCTGTCCGTCTGTCCGTCTGTCCGTCCGTCTGTCCGTCTGTCCGTCCGTTAACTTTTTCATGTCCGCTCTCTAACTCAAACAAATTTAGTCTAATCCTTTTGAAACTTGGTCAGAACGTGAATGACCATAATATCTCGGTCAAGTTCGATAATGCCCCTTTTTTGTCAAAAACGGGCATATTAGTTTGTCCGCTCTCTAACTCAAAGAAATGTTTTTTAATCCTTTTCAAACTTTGTCAGCATGTGTATGACCATAATATCTCGGTCAAGTTCGATAACCAGCAGGATTACTCCAGACATTCAAGAGTTATGCCCCTTTTTTCGTAAAAAACGGGCATATTTTAGTTTGTCCGCTCTCTAACTCAAACAAATTTATTTTAATCCTTTTCAAACTTTGTCAGCATGTGTATGACCATAATATCTCGGTCAAGTTCGATAACCAGCAGGATTGCCCCAGACATTTAAGAGTTATGCCCCTTTTTTCGTAAAAAACGGGCATATTTTAGTTTGTCTGCTCTATAACTCAAACACATTTATTTTAATCCTTTTGAAACTTGGTCAGCATGTGTATGACCATAATGTCTCTGTCAAGTTTGATAACAAGCAGGATTGCACCAGGCATTCAAGAGTTATGCCCCTTTTTTCGTAAAAAACGGGCATATTTTAGTTTGTCCGCTCTCTAACTCAAACAAATTTATTTCAGGCCTTTTGAAACTTGGTCAGCATGTGTATTACCATAATGTCTCGGTTATGTTTCATAACCAGCAAGATTGCCACAAACAGTCAAGAGTTATGCCCCTTTTTTCATCTAAAACGGGCATTTTTTAGTTTGTCCGCTCTCTAACTGAAAGAAATTTATTCCAATCCTTTTGAAACTTGGTCAGCATGTGTATTACCATAATGTCTCTGTTATGTTCTATAACCAGCAGGATTGCCCCAGACATTCAAGAGTTATGCCCCTTATTTTGTCAAAAACGGGCATTTTTTAGTTTGTCCGCTCTCTAACTCAAATAAATTTATCCAATCCTTTTGAAACTTTGTCAGCATGTGTATGACCATAATGTCTTGGTCAAGCTCCATAACCAGCAAGATTGCCCCTGACATTCAAGAGTAATGCCCCTTTTATCGTCAAAAAACGGGCATTTTTTGTTTGTAGCTCTCGTTCTCAAACAAATTTATTCCCATCCTTTTGAAACTTGGTCAGCATATGACCCCTAACTTTCAGGGTAACCCGGTTCTTCCCCTTTTGTTTTTACCTTGATAGGGTTTTGGTATGACTACATTCTAAGATCGATTTTACGGGCGTATAATGTGCCCGGCTTGCGGTGCTCTTGTTTATCAAAAAACGGGCATATTTTAGTGTGTCCGCTCTCTAACTCAAACAAATTTATTTTAATCCTTTTGAAACTTGGTCAGCATGTGTATGACCATAATGTCTCGGTCATGTTTGATAACCAGCAGGATTGCCCCAGACATTCTAGAGTTATGCCCCTTTTTCCTAAAAAAGGGCATATTTTAGTTTGTCCGCTCTCTAACTCAAACACATTTATTTTAATCCTTTTGAAACTTGGTCAGCATGTGTATGAGCATAATATCTCTGTCAAGTTTTGATAACCAGCAGGATTGCACCAGGCATTCAAGAGTTCTGCCCTTTTTTTTGTAAAAAAAGGGCATATTTTAGTTTGTCCGCTCTCTAACTCAAACAAATGTGTTTTAATCCTTTTCAAACTTTGTCAGCATGTGTATGACCGTAATGTCTTGGTCAAGTTCGATAACCAGCAGGATTGCCCCAGACATTCAAGAGTTATGCCCTATTTTTTATCAAAAAACGGGCATATTTTAGTGTGTCCGCTCTCTAACTCAAACAAATTTATTTTAATCCTTTTGAAACTTGGTCAGCATGTGTATGACCATAATGTCTCGGTTATGTTTTATAACCAGCAAGATTGCCACAGACAGTCAAGAGTTATGCCCCTTTTTTATCTAAAACGGGCATTTTTTAGTTTGTCCGCTCTCTAACTCAAACAAATTTATTCCAATCCTTTTGAAACTTGGTCAGCATGTGTATTACCATAATGTCTCGGTTATGTTATAAATAACCAGCAGGATTGCCCCAGACTTTAAAGGGTTATGCTCCTTATTTTGTCAAAAATGGGCATTTTTTAGTTTGTCCGCTCTCTAACTCAAATAAATATATTCCAATCCTTTTGAAACTTGGTCAGCATGTGTATGACCATAATGTCTCGGTCAAGTTCCATAACCAGCAAGATTGCCCATGACATTCAAGAGTTATGCCCCTTTTATCGTCAAAAAACGGGCATTTTTTAGTTTGTAGCTCTCTTTCTCAAACAAATTTATTCCCATCCTTTTGAAACTTGGTCAGCATATGACCCCTAACTTTCAGGGTTCTTCCCCTTTTGTTTTTACCATGATAGGGTTTTGGTATGACTACATTCTAAGATCGATTTGACGGGCGTATAATGTGCCCGGCTTACGGTGCTCTTGTTGTTATATTAACAGAGTAAAAGCTAAAAACTTGTGTTATTTTTTGTGCTACATCGTTATGTATAATATGTAAACTTTGAATTTCGTTTTGATTAAATTTGAGTTAAACTTATGATGTGCAACATAAAAAAAAGGATGAATAAGAAGAAATATGGCATTGGCACCTAAATTCATGATGAAAGTGTTTAAATAAAACTTAATGCAAACATTATGAAATAAAATGTAAAAGTTCCCTTGTTGTAAAAATGTATGTTTGGTTTTAGCAGATTGTTTGCAATGGAAACTAACTCTTGTAGCACAAGTCTGTTTGTTGAGGGTCTATCCCATGATGAGACCTGGGTCCAAGGTTATAAAGCTTTTCAGTTGAGTCTAAAGTCGTTCTCAAGCATTTAATTGGTCAGATTTGAGCCTAGGCTCAAATCTGATCAATCAAATGCTTGAGAACACACTCAAACACAGCTCAAACACTTTATAGCCTTGGACCCTTGTGTTGGTATTGTAGATGGAGAGTAGTGGGGTCTATGCAGAAGAAGAGAAGAAGTTTGTCTTCAACAATGTGATTGTGGGTCGTAAGGCTGTGGCAAGGTTTAAGATCTCCAACCTGCAGAAGGTGCCATGTGATGTTGTGATGACAGTAAAACCTGTGGCTGCCCGGGGATCATCCAGACATCAAGACATATTTGAGGTAGAGCCAGCCAGGGCTCAGGTGATGAACCACAGCTATGTGTATGCAACAGTCAGCTTTACCCCACCCTCTATGCAGGTAAGAGTGTATGAGGAAACATAGCGAGTGTAGGAAAGAACACATACAATCACAGCATTTGATAGGCTCTGTCTGGACTTCAGAAATTCAGCAAAAAAACCCAACATTATTGTGAAATTATCGCTCTGTTTTAACTCTTTCCTCCTTGGAACCTCAAATGGATAATTCTCGTTTTCAATTTAGTCCAGTCCATTTTTTACTTTTTAGGGTTGATTTTTTACAATAAATGTCAAAATGACAAATAGTGTAGACCCTGATCAGAGGGCTCCTTAAGGAGCCCTCTGATCAGGGTCTACACTGTTTGCATAGGTCAAGACTTAGTGTACTCCTTACAGATACACTGTTTGCAAATGATGCATATATGCGTGACTAGGGTTCAATGAGTTAAGCCTGTGTGGAATATACAAAATGGAGGGACATTAATTTTATTACACTTATACAATAGCATGTTGTATTTCTGAGGAACAAAACTTGACCATGTATTGCTAGAGGCTTAGACAGCTTCCTGTTAAAACTGAAATGTTTTATCATATGTTAACAACCTTTTATCCTCCCTACCTTTTCTTTTTAAAGATATTTAATGTGTGTTTTCTGTTTTTTCCAGAGCTTCAGTGCTATATTTGAGGCAGTGATAGATGGTCTATCCCCTAACCAAGCCCGAGGAAGAACACTCACATTTGAGCTTTGTGGCGATGGAAACTTGCCTAGAATCTCCATAACAAAACCAACAGTCAGAAACAAGAGAGGACAACCCTTGTTACTCTTCAAGAGGAATCTTGTTGGCAGCTCACAGTCGCTTCCATTAGTGTTGATGAATGATGGAACTCTACCTAGCAAGGTACATTGTAATACAATAATTAATTAAACTGTACACGAAAATAAACAAATGGAATCTCAGAAGAATTTAGCCTAAATTTCTGATGGTGTTCCTGTTCTAGATATTCAAGATACCAGAACGGCTGTTTGTGAAGGTTGTAAGACACTGGAGACATTCTCCAGTAGTCTCAAATTTACTGGTTTGTGGAATTACCATTTCCATTTGTCACCAGCTTATAAATATACTGTGTTAATTTAGTTTAAATAATTCGAACATTTTCAACATCAAACTTTGTTTCCATTTATGGTATTTTAATTCCTGATGTCTGAATTCTAGAAATAGTTAAAAATGAGATAGATGGCATTTAATTCAAATTAGGGCAAATGATTCTTTAACCTATTACTTCATAGATATGCAATTGTATGCCTTTAATTTATTCCTCCACTGAAGAGAATAGCTCAAATTTATACAGTCATGAATATACATCGTAAGAAATATTTTGTAGCAGCTTAAATAAGATTGAAAGTAAAGCAGAATGCGTCTTATTAAAGGCGCATTCTGCTTTACTTTCAATCTAATTTAAGGGGTCACCTATCTTCAGACACCTATGCTTCAAATAGGCTATTGTGTAGAGGGTTAAAGTAAAGCTACAACTGTTTCTGGTAGAGATTAACCCAGTTGCTTGACTTGTATTTCAGGTTGACATAGATCTGATTGACCCTGATAGAGTGTTCAAGCTTAAGCCTGCTGAAGGAACCACAGCCATCATGGCTGACGATGAGGAAGATGGTATGACTGTAACATATGTTAATGACTGTCACACTTATTTTACATGAATATGATTCTCCATCCACCTAGCTCACTTCAAGTCCAATATGCAAATATTTCAAAGTTAAAACATAGCTTAGCTACAGATATGTTTCACTTATTAACTGTGAAAATAAATCACTTCGAAGCATAGCATTGAAGAAATGTTGGATAAGTAATTTAAATTTTAGAAAACAGCTGTTAGATTAAATGGATAAATTTTTAATTGTTCGCTGCATATTAGTAAATAAATTAACATTTCTAGAGTCCTACAAGACTATAGCTTCCTTTACATAATTACATAATTATGTATTTATAAAAGTATACTAACATATTTTTTCATATTATTTTAACAGATTCAGCTAGAAGACCCCATACCGCCTCAGTGAATGTGAATGTTGGTGAGACTGTTGCCTTTAACGTACTATTCAAGCCTACAGCAGTGCAGCGTTCTCAGGCTCATATCCGTGTGTCTGTGATTGACAACCAGTATGAGGACTCGGTAGCCCAGCTAGTGGGTGAAGGCTTCGAGGACGAGATCTCCCTGGACAATATACACAGTGTAGAGACCCCCGTAGACCCAGAGAATGAGGAGGGCAACATGGCTGAGGATGATGTCTCTGGTGTGTTGACAAGTCATTTTAACCATCAGCATTTCTCAATATTTAGTCAAATGAATACAATAAAAATCTGTGTGGGAAAAATATTGAGTTGATAATTATGGAGATATGTCTTATTAATTTGTTTGTTAATGCAGGACAAATGAAATGCAGAAAGCTCCCATGGGAGCTTTCTGCTTTACTTTTTGCCCTGCATTAAGGCATCACATACTTTGAGAGGTCTCATACATATTCAAAGATTTGCCACTTTACACCTACAATGCATTTGTCTATACTAATATATATAAGTCATAATTTTCAGTGTCCAAATATTTAGAGCAAAATTGTTGATCTTAATTGCTGTTTAAGTAATGTTTCTAACAGGCTAACATTCATCTCTTCCAGCTGCCAAGCCTAACCTGATTCGGTTCGGAGACTGTTTCATCAATGAGCCTCGCACCCTTAGCTTTGCAATGACGAATCACTCTAAGACTGACTGTGTACGGTTCCAGTGGCCTGAACATGGCCAGCTCAAGTTTTCTCCCACAGTTGGTCATCTTCACGCTGGTCATGGCAAGGACTTCACTATCACCTTCAAGTCTGATCAGCCCAAGAACCTACAGGAATCCCCTATACAGTGCAAGGTCTCCAAAATTACACTCAACAAAACAGGACAGGTAAACTTAATTTGTTTATGAACCTTTTCCCCCAATAATTCAGTATGTTCAAGATAGGTGGTTATTTCAAGCAGACTGAAAGCTGCTCTAGTGTCAGCCTGCTTTAAACAGCTAACTGTCAGAATATAGACAGACAGACAGAATTGTTTATTAGAGTGTCATGCATCAATACATCATTCATTTGTACATAAACATATCAATAAAAACTAAATGACATTTGGTATTAATACCCGGCCGCTTTCGACCTATAAGACACTGTAAAATCAAATAAAATACTTTCATTAAAACATGAAGGCTTATATACATATATGCCACATTCCTGAAAGGAAGACATTTTCTAAAAACATTTACTTACAATTTAAGAGCATATGGATATAACAGCAATATAAAAAAAAATATTAAAAAATACCAACGTTTCTTTTTCAGGGCATGGTATATGCATGAAAAGTTATTTCTAATTTGGATATGTAAAAGCAGAAATGACACATTAGTGAGAAACAGGGTGATTAAGTCCCATAATGACCATATAGCAGACTAATATCAGAATGTCAAATCTGTAATGGTTGACTACCAATTGAAGATTCATTCACATTTCTAAAGATTGGTGACTGATAAATGCAGTAGACAACTGTGCCTATAGATCACAAACAATCTTTCTGTTTTACATTTGTTCTGTATTGTCCTGTTGTCCATGCGTCATAACTGTCTGTGTGATCTCATTGATTCATATGTCACTATTCTTCATTTTAACTCCATTCAATGTTTGATTATAACATTCCCTTGAAATCTGTCACTTTAGCTAATTAATGAATATGATGTTGTGATATTTCTTTCAGCTATGTATTTATTAATTATATCTTTATTCCAGATATCTGACTGGGATGACAGGATCAGGACCGTGAAGTGGGTTGATGTTCCCAGCTCTCCGGCTGAGAGTAGCACTGCTGGTACTAAGACAGCTACAGCTACACCTCGTCCAGCCAAGAGGAAGGTGATCGAGACAGAGCCAGAGCCAGCACACACAGAACAGGCCGATTCTGTACGTAACCTGGAGCTTCTTGTGTCAGCTGTGGCCGACTTCAGCAAGTTCAAGTGTAAAGTGGATTCCATTGGCTTCAAGGAAACTCTGATGTTCCAGACCAGAGTGTATGAGTAAGTATCATACATGTACATGTCTATGATGTCTATGAGCTTTCTGCTTCATTCTCATTTAACCCATAACCCCATAGCCTGTTGCTATTAGAGACATGTTTTTCTTCTCTTCACAACACATAAAGATTTTACTTATTGTTGACGGATTCGACCACTGCTGTGGTCATCTTCAGAATGACCACAGCAGTGGTTGAAACCTTCAGCAGAAATTGAAATCTTCATGTGTTGTGAATAGAAGAAAAACATGTCTCTAATTGTGCATTACCAACATAATGAATTCATCCATAGATAGCCTGTTGTTAGTTTTGAAGATCAATGACAACTTAAAGTTGGCTGTAACTAAAGCAGAATGTGCCCTAAAGAACATTCTGCCTTATTTTCAGCCTGCTTAAAGCTATCATCTGCTAGAACAGGGTATAAATTCATAACTGTATACATGTAAATTGAAACCTCTATGGTGTTTCTATTTAGTGTTTGCTAAATGCAGAGTTGACTGTATTTGATTGATTTCTTTCAGATTCAACCTGAGCAACAAAGGTCAGGTACAGTTAGACTACAACTGGCAGGTTGTGATGGAGAACTTCACCCCCACCATACAGCGAGCTGTCACATTTATCTCTGAGGGAGACCGACCAGAATCCCGTGTAGATGTCGTAGACACGCATTATGTGCCTTTCTCTATAGAGCCTGAGTATGGCTCTATTCTAGCAGGCAAGAAGCAAGCCATCACAGTCAAATTCTCTCCTCTGGATGCTAATGACTATGAGGGAAGGCTTGTATGCTCGTAAGTGTACACTAGATCTTTTTAGTAAAATGATCATGAATGATAATTTATAAATATTTCAATTGTTTTAGAATTCTAAAGTACATGTAAAAGAAAATTTACTTGTTTCATTGTTTTACCTTTAAAATATACATACCTAAAATGAAATAATTTTTCAAAATTAGCTTTCCATTGGCCCAGTGGATTGGAAATTTTAAGGCTTAAACAGTACCCTTTAAGGGCCTTACATGTTTTTATTAACCCTTTTCTCCATAGCCAGTAGCACAGATCACAAATAACGGTGTTTAAGGCACATGTTCATTGGAAGCAAGATGAAAAGAAAGAAGATAGTTCTTTTATGAGCTTTCTGCTGTACTTTAATCTCAAATGTTTTCAGCTGCCACCTGTATTTAAGACCATTAACCCATTACCCCATATATACTCCTTTTTACGCCTTTAATTTACTCCTCTACTGAAGAAAATAGTTCCAATTCATACTGTTATGTAAATGTATTGTAAGAAATATTTTCTAAATTCTAGCAGATAATAGCTTAAAGCAGGCTGTAAGTAAAGCAGAATGTGCCTAAAGGCACATTCTGCTTTACTTTCAACCTGCTTTAAGTGGTCACTTATCTTCAATACTAGAAACAGGCTATGAGGTAATGGGTTAATGAATATTGATGTGGAAAAGTAGGTCGAGTCACCCTAAGGTGATTAGTGAAGGAAAAAGGTTATATGATACACAAATGCGATTATGTTTTTGTTGTAAATGCCCCTGTCTAATTTGTTGTTTCTTTGTTAGGGTATCAAACCTGGAGAAGACCCAACAGGGGCCTGTTGTTGGAATTAAGGGCAAGAGTCTGATGCCTTACTGTCACTTTGAGTTGGAAGACTCAGACTACATCACAAGTGCCCGTCGAAACCCAGAGATGAGAGGCCCAGGTGGTGCTCCCCCAGGCACAACACTAGACGCTAACACACGAGTCATAGAGTTTGACACCATTGGAGTCGCTGTCAAATGCACAAGGTACCCTTTTCTGTAACCTTCTTTATTTCACTAGTCCCATAGAAATGCATTGTTGGTTTTGTTGAATTGAGAATCAATAAAGAAGTGATTTCTTGTATTGTGCAAGTGAATTAAGCTGACTCGCTAAGATTGTCAGCATTGCTACATAATTTTCCAGCACCAACATGTCTTTTTGATCAAGCTACTGTTCAATATTAAAAGTTAACTCATTGACCCCTGAAACATCAAGTGGACAGTTTCAGTTTCCAAAGAAGTCTGGAGCATTATTAGATATTTAGACTTTATTTTAACAATATACAGTTGAAACTCGATACTTTGAATTGTGTTAGTTTGAACATACCCATATTTCAAAGTAAAATGTGGCTGAACCACATTTTAACTTTGAAATACGGGTACCGGTATGTTAGACTAGAGCAAGATCGAAATTAAAATCATGAAATACTGGTAAAGTCAAGTTCCAAGTATCAAGTTTCGACTGTATCAGAGCACCAGATAAGGGTAGTTTTTCAAAAACTAAAATCTTTATTTCTGAATTAAACCCTATGGTGTCACTACTCATTAGAATCGTCTCTTTGAGACGATTCTAATGAGTAGTAACACCATAGGATTTGGTGCTAAAAAGAGTGAGAAAATGTTGGATTTGTTGAAAAAACTACCTCTTATCTGGAGCCCTGCTGTATTACAAAATGACAACCAGTACAGAATGGCACCAGAGGCTCCAGTTCGCCCTCTTATCAGTATCTTCAATTTGCATAGGACTAATCCAAACTCTTCCAGGGCTCCAGATAAGGGGAGTATTTCAAAAACTAAAATTTTTGTTTCTGCTTAAAACCCTATGGTGTCACTACTCATTAGAATCGTCTCGAAGAGACGATTCTAATGAGTAGTAACACCATAGGATTTGGTGCTGAAATAAGTGAGAAAATGTTTGATTTGTTCAGTTTACTACCTCTTATCTGGAGCCCTGCTCTTCACTAATATACTGTAAATGATGCATAATCATAAATAGAAAATTTGTAGTGTAAACTTGTTTGAACAAGTGCGTACTATACTTCTTCATTATTTACCTTCATATAACGTCTAAGTAGCTTAATCATCAGGTGTCAATGTTTGGCTTGGTAGACAGTTTATACATACAGCTGTTTGTATGTTACAGGTCATTCTCTATTGTGAACCCTACTAGTCAGCTGTACAGCTTTGAGTGGGTTTGTGATGATGAGGTGGATCCCAAGAAACCACCAGCATTCCAGTGCCTCACACCCAAGGGCCAGATACGCAGTGGCAAAAAGTGCTCAGTAAGTACTGCATGTAGTACAACAGGGTTAGAATTAGGGTCAACCCTTTACTCCACAGAAACACTTTTTAATAAAGGTAAAGGTAAAAAAAAAGGTGTGAGTTTATAAAGTCTTCATTTACGTATATCGTATTCTGCCGACTTTTACCTTTACCTCCCTGATCATCGAGTCACAAGTCGGCCATTTACATACGCCGCAAGTTGCAGCCATGGCACATTGACTTCTTTCCCTCACAGGTACCCATTTCATTCACCTGGGTGAAGTGGAGCAATGTAGGGTTCATTTTTTGCCCAGAAAAATTTCAGTGATGCTGACAGGGCTCGAACCAGGAACCTCTCGCTTCCTAGGCGAGCGTCCTACCACTGGACCACCAACCCTACATTAATGCATTCAATTTATTCCTATACTGAAGAAAACGGTTCCAATTTATACAGTCATGAGTACATACAATAAGAGATATTTCTATATTCTAGCAGATGGTAGCTTAAAGTGGGCTGAAAGTAAAACAGAATGTGCCGTAAGTCACATTCTGCTTTACTTTAAACTTGCTTAAAGTGATCACCTGTTTTCTAAACTAGAAGTAGGCTATGGGATAAAGGGTTAAATATCAATAATAGGATTGTTTTGTAAATAAAATTAATAGAGAGTCTTACATGAGTGCTCATTCCTTATCATTTTTGATAAACAACTTGACTAAAATAAACACAAGCCTTGGCAAGCATCATATTAATTGTAGTTAGCAAGTTTATTAAAATGGTAACGGTTGTGTCATCACAAATAGTAATGTATGATTTATTTTGTCATTATTTTGCATGCTAAAGTGACAGTGAAAGCTAGAGACAGGAGTATTTCTGTGTTTATTTTCAGGTTGCGTTTGAGTATTCTGCCACACAGCTAGACGTCATTGAATCTTTCTGGAGATTCACGATACCTGAACAGAACATCACAGTACCCTTCCTGCTGGTGGGTAAGGCAAAGGAACCAGACATCATCATGGACAGATCACACATGAACTTCAAAGCCCTGCTTATTGGTATGTTTGTCACACTAAATTCTACCAGCTCTTATAAACAGAATATAGTCAAAATTGTGTAAAGGAGCTATTTAGAAACGGGTTAATGGAAAGGTGTTTAGACAAAGAGCCATGTGTATTATTTTTAAAGGACAAATGTACTCTTCACAGTCACACTGTTTGTAAGACTATATGCTAGCCTTGCTTGGGTTGAATGGATTAAAAGTTTGGTACTGGTTCATTTTGAACATTGTTTACATCGTTATGTTTTTGTATAAGTTTACAATGGGCTACTCTGTTATTAAGAATAAAATGCTTTTTTACAGGACATGAAGCTAAGGAGACGGTATGGCTAATTAACAACGAGAATCAGCAGTTTAACTATAACTTTGTGGAAGACTCCACCCACTCTGCTGGATACTCCGCCCACTTGTTTGTAGAACCAATGGCAGGAGTGATCCCTGCAAGATCCAAGTAAGAATATTCTCCATTGTATGTAGCTAGTGACATCTGTTTAATTTTTGAAGATTACAAGTCAACAAAATCTTTAACATTGTGAAATAGAAATTAATAAGATATCTAATTTGATCTGATTTTAAGGTATGTTATCATATTCTCATGATAACAATATAATATATCATTTGATATTCTTCAAATGAAAAGAAATGAACTCTTAAATTAGTATGTTAGTGTTTTTAAGCTTTTGATTTTGCATATTAAATTGTTCTTGAACTGATCTTATTCATTGGCAGTTAAAAGTACAAATCTTGCTACATAATGTTCTTATTTCTAAGCAGGAATATACTTCCACTCAAAGTCATGTAATGATTGCCACTCTATTTTAACCCTTATGTGTTTAATCATTCATACACTTAGAAAAGTAGTTCCCAGCTAGCAAGTCCTGAACATGAAAAATACAAATCTATTCCATTATCTTTCCAGATGGGAGATTAAAATAGGCTGAAAGAAAAGCAGAATTCTCCTTAAGGAGCATTCTGCTTAACTTCCAACCTGCTTTAAGTGTCCACATCTCTTCGAAATTAGAAACAGACTTTGTGGTAAAGCTCTAATATTCTACCAGATTTCTTGGGAAATCAATACCTCTATGTAAATTAAGAACAACAATGGTGTATTTCTACATTTCTAATGAGCCCGATTTATGATCTTTTTAGGTTACCCATTGACTTGTTCTTCACACCAAACTCTGATAAGGAAGTGAACTTTAACCTTGTGTGTATGGTACGGCGTAAGACTCTGCCAGTCAACCTGAATGTGAAGGCTGAGGGCTACTCCATGGACAGTACGCTACTGTGTGAAGACTCCGTAGGAAACAGAATAGAGCTAACACCACATGGTCTCAACCAAATCAACTTTGGAGAGGTGAGTAAGGGGGCTTGGTGGACATGAAAACTGTAGCACAACAAGTCTGACTTTTTTCAAAAGGATTGTGGTTTACTAGAGAAAACCTTTTCCCATTTAAACATTGAAGTCATATACATAATGCATTCTGATTATTAACCCTTTCCCCTTGAAAAGTGCCAAAAGCTGCCTCTGATTACTTTTCCACGTAAGTGCTACAAATTAATGTTCACATAGTCGTGTAAAAGCCTTTATAGGATTCTACGACGTATTGATACAGATACAGAATGTTCACATAGTTTAGTTTTCATCTAGCTTTAGGCAGCAATATAGGTGTTTTGTACTTTAGTGAACGGAGGGCATTTAGTGTTTAAAGTATACATCTTGACTTAATTCCAGGTTGAGGTGAATGAACAACAGATACGTAACTTTTATGTCCAGAACTCTGGAAAATTCAACTTTGACTTTAATTGGGAGTTGAACATGGCCACTAAGCGTAAAGGCATGATAAAGATTTCTCCAATGGCTGGCGGTGTGAGTCATGGTCAGCAACAGAAGTGTGTCATCTCATTCTGCCCACCCTGCAGAACAACCCTCAGAGACAGTGAACTCATTCTAAAGGTAAGACAACTGTTTACAAGCAATTGTAGAGATAGTCTAATTAGTCTGTTAACTCATTCACCCCTGACATTTTTAATGGAAATTCCAATATCAAAATAAGTCTGGTCCATTTATGACTATTATGGGTTGGTTTTATTTCAAAATGACAAACAGTGTAGATCCTGATCAGAGGGCTCCTTAAGGAGCCCTCTGATCAGGGTCTTCACTGTTTGCATGGGGCAAGTGTAATCCTGACAGGTACACTGTTCATAAATGACGAGTATACTCGTTGCTAGGGTTGAATGTGTTAATACAAAATATAAAAAGGAGTAGAACTAACGACCAAGGGAGGTTGGGGTAGACAAGATTTATTACAACTAAAGTTACGACTATACAATAGTCTTCATTATCTTAATCTGTAAATAATGAACCCATTGCACCATAGCCTGTTTCTAGTTTTAAAGACAGCCTTTATAGGATTCTACGACGTATTGATACAGATACAGATACCACTTGAAGCAGGTTGAAACTAGAGTAGAATGTGCCTTAGTGCATTAATAAATATAATGTAAGACATTGTAGAAGCTGCTTGGTAAACTGGTATCATGTAACCTTGCAATGCTTTAACCCTTAGCCTGCCAGTCACGACTATAGCTCCATATGCAAACAGCTTGGATCCGGATGAGACGCCGAGTAACTCGGCGTCTCATCCGGAGCCAAGCTGTTTGACACTCGGACAACATTTTCAGCAATTTTGAGCAACTTTGAAGCACTTTGAAACTTGAAGCAGACGAGAAATATAGCAGACGACAATTTATTTGGCGGGCTAAGGAATAATACTTTTCCCTTTGAATGTTTATATACTCAGGAAAGAATGCAGACTCATGTCAAACAGACCCTATATGAAAACAATGCACACCTAGAGCAGACAGCTCCTTTAGGGGCTGTCTGATATGGGTCTACAATGTTTTCCAAAAGCGTAAATACATACAAATACAAGTAGTAGGAATAAGGTTAAAAGTCAATAGTTTTAGGTATTATGTATTTGATCTTAACTATAGCAATGTTATTTCTATTGTAGATAAGCCATGGACCTATCTACCACATTTCTCTGAACGGTCTTGGTGTTAGCCCTGGCCTCCACTTCTCCTTCCTGTCTTGTAACTTTGGTAACTGCTTCATCTACCGGGCTGGCATGCCATCCCACAGCAAAGTGCTGAGACTTACCAATAAAGACAAGAAAGAAATCAGGTCAGTAATTTATCCTTTATGGTTTAAAACTTTGGCTGGTAGGCGAAGGAAGTTAAAAGTTGGTGAATATGTTATTCTTTCCAACCTAATGCCTCTGTGTTCCTAGGACTGATTTCTATTACAAATTGTTTAGTGCCTAGTTAAACACAGAGATGTTGTTGACAGCTTAATGCAGATTGAAGAACTGCACATAAATCCCCCAGTGATCTGCTTCCTGTAAAGACTTTATTACTTAATCATTCAGTGATTTGCTCAACAATGTCAGAAATGTGTAACTTTATTAATGTGGCATTGTCCATTTAACCTTGAGATACATTGACAAATACAAAATCTCTTGTATTGAAAACATATAACAAATGCATGGTATATGTTTGTAATTGGTATAAAGGTATTGCATTTATATATTTTCCATATATATCTGGGTCAGACTGGGTGACAGTCAATTGCCATAAGAGAAATGACTACATAGCCCATAACACAGTTGTCAATGATATTATTGTTCTTTCAGTGTGGACTGTCTATACACACCAACAAACCACCTACACCACAACTTTGATGCATGTGTGATAGCCCCTGGTCAGTCCGTGGATGTTACATTCACATTCTATCCCAGAGAAGCTAAGAAGTACAAGGAGGTTGTAACCTTTGAGATCAACGGATTGTCAAAACAGAACATAGAGATATGTGGCAATGGCACTGAAATGAAGGTAACTGCTGGAAATATTATCTAGATGTACAGTAAAATCTCTCTATTACGAACACTAAAATGAAGGCTAATTTATTATGTTAATGACAGGTTACAGAGTAAAGCAAGGTGAAAGTATAGGAGCTTTCTGTTTTACTTTCACCTTGCTTTAAGTAGTCATTTGTCTTAATTAACCCATTAAGCCATACTGACTCATTTTGACTCATTGCGCAAGAGCCTCATACTGACTCATTTTGACACACTTTAATCTACTAGCTTGTATTGAGATAAGTATTGATAATTGTTAATTGCTTATGAGTTTAAACACTTTTTAGTGAACCCAATTTAGTGGTTGGTTGTAATCGGGAGGTTTTACTACACAGATGTAAAAGATGTATTATCAGCGTTTAATATATAGGTCAGAGTTTAATGCAGGTCAAATGTCAAGCAGAAAGCCCTGAAAGGATTGTATTGCTTTACTTGTGTCCTACAATAAGCAGTCAACTGCTTTTAGAGAACTTCATGCTTCTTCATAGAATGTCTGCTTTATACAATGTATTCATTTACAATGCTTGTAAAGTGAGTTCTCTGATTCCAATTAAGAGATTTAAATAAGACTAAACTAATGGAAATCATCTGGCAATTGTTAAAGAATTATATGTATACCCATCTATAAACATTCTGTCACTGAAGCAATGATCCTTGTTTAAAATTTATGTCTGCTGTTTTTTTTCTAAAATCGAGCGGTTTCTCTAAATATGGGTATTTCCTAAAGTACATCTTACATGACAATGCCAAGCATGTGAACTTGATCTATATTGCTATACATGTATATATCCTATTGATGTTTGGTCTTATGTATGTTTATCTTTTCTTTTCAATCAGATTCAAGTTGCTGATCCTAGTTTCAAGGTCCTGAATCTTGGAAGTTTTATCATTGATGGAAAGCGAACCAAGACCCCAGCTGTCCCTATTATCAATAACAGCCCTGCCCCCATCACATTCACATTCAGCCTGGCCTTGACACCAACAACCCCGGCCCTGCAGCAGCCTGGAGTGTTGTCCATTTCTCCTACAGAGCCCATCACCCTGGAGGGTAAAGGTGGTACATGTAAAGTGTATGTCAAGTTCAACCCAACCTGTAGAATACCCCAGTTTATGGAGGAAGTATTACTGGAGTGTGCTGGGCTCTCCCAGCCATTGTTTGTGATCCAAGGCTCATGTCTGGGTATGGAGATCAACTTAGACACAACTGCCATACCGTTTGGTGCTGTGGTACAGAGGAGTCAGACATCTCGTAAAATTGTCATGTCGAACAGTGGAGACATGAATGCCAGGTAAGCAAGAACAAGATAATATCCACTGGCTTTGCAACTCATTACTACATAAATACAACTTTTGACGCCTTTAATTTATTATTCCACTGAAAAATACAGTTCCACTTTATACAGTTATGAATATGCACCATTAGAAATATTTCCCTATCCTAGCAGATGGTAGCTTAAAGCAGGCAGAAAGTAAAGCAGAATGTGCCTACGGCACTTTCAGATTCTTCTTTACTTTCAACCTGTTTTGAGTGGTTACCTGTCTTGAAAACTAGAAACAGGATATGGGGTAATGGGTTAACCCTTTCATATATTAGCAAACATTTTGGATCCTGATCAGACCCCAAGTAACTCAACGTTTGATCAGGGTCTAATTGACTTATGTTGATCTTAGTGTAGTCACAATGTGCAATGTTTTAGATTGGCAAAAATGTTGGCAGAGGTCAGTTTTTAAGGAGATAATGGCAGTGAAGGTTTACTATCAAGAAATAGTCCATAGATGGAACATTTATGTTTTTACAAATAAAACAAATCCCAATAAACTTTCATGTAAGACATTACATGCTGAAAGTATTGAAACACGTTGGGATGAAAAGAGGTATCTTTGTTATTGTATGAAATATTCTAACACACCTACATGATTGCTTCATTTAATGAATCATGCATTTGGTTATAAAATCAGTTTAATTATTATTGTATTTTAATTCATAACTGGTTTTTGTGATTACTAGGTTTGCTGTAGTTTTATTGTTTCTATGTTACAGGTTCTGCTGGGATATTGAAGCATTCAGACCAGACTTCTCCATCTACCCAGTAGAAGGTTACATCACACCAGGCATGGAGGTCACCTTCGAAGTGTTCTTCCACCCACAAGATATAAACCAAGACATCAGATATGATGTAAGCTATTTAATATTTCTTATGTGAGAAAATAGATAAAATCAATTTCTGAAATGGCAGCAGAATTTAAAAGAGGACGAAATGGTATATTTTGAGAAGATGCACTGAAAGAATCCCCTTTTGTCAAGTTTTGTTTTTGTTAACCCATTGAAACTTTTAACAAACAATTCCTATTTCAGATATCCAAACATCCTCCATATTTGATCATGTCTTTCTCTTTTGTGTTTATTTGAGATGTATTAAAGTCTGTATATTTGTATGTTTCAGAAGCTGCGCTGTCACCTTGAAGGAGGTCCCCATAAGCCGGTGACTCTGACTTTGACAGGCATGTGTATTGGTGTACCACCAGTGCGGGATGGTCAACATTTCAGTACCAGTGTTAGAGTCAAAGACGTCAAGAACTTAACAATAACAAATAGATCCAACCAGGTCTGGAACTTGAAGCCTATTATTGAGGGTGAACAGTGGACTGGTCCTGTGTCCTTCATGGTTGACCCACAGCAGACCAAGCAATATGAGGTCACATATAACCCACTGACAATGACATCAGAGGGAAAGAAACACCAGGTGAGACTCAGAGATTTCTCAAACCTACCTTGCTATAACCCTTTTGTCACAGCTTCCAAAATTGCTGGAGTTAACTAAGCAACTCTAACATTTTCTTGTTCATGTAACCACTAAACCCTATGTTGTGACTCCTCGTTAGAATGAGATCATTCTAATGCGTAGTACTACAAAAAAGAGGTTTATTCAGTTTGCCCATGTGTTGTTAACCCATTACCCCATAGCCTGTTTCTAGTTTTGAAAACAAAGTATTACTTAAAGCAGGCTGAAAGTAAAGCACAATGCGCCTTAAGGCACATTTTGCTTTACTTTCAGCCTGCTTTAAGCTATTATCTGCTAGAGTATAGAAAATATCTTATGACTTTTATTTGTGACAGTATAAATTGGAACTATTTTCTTTAGTATAGGAATTGATTAAAGGAATAAAAAGGCATATTTATGGGGTAATGGGTGAAAGGATGTTTGGTATGAAATGGCTAAAGTAGATATATTGGGATAAACCATGCGTAATTTGTTATTATTGGTATAAATGTCAAATTATGATTTTCAGCTTTCCTGGCGAATGTTTTGGAAATGAGAAGCACAGTTGTAATTTCTTTCACCATTTTCTTCAGGGTTCCATATTTTTCCCACTGCCTGACGGCACCGGCCTAATGTTTAACCTGGTTGGTACAGCTGAGGCTCCCAGGCCCAATGGGAAACAGCAACGAGACATACCATGTAAAGTCTGGTACAATGAGATGCTACCTGTACACAACTGGCTCAAGAAACCACAGAGGTATACCAACAATTGTTTACCCCATTTAATTTCCTCCACCCGCTATCTACCATTGCAAAACTTTTGATAAGTCATTGCTTAAAGCTAGAAGAAAGTAAAACGAAAAACTCTTATAGTAGGATCTAATTAATTCTGATATACTTTCATCCTGCTTTAAGCGTCCACCTCTTTTTAATCTTGTTCGTTTAAAACAACAACAAACTATTGTCAACACTCCAGTGTCCTTGTCCTCATCCAAAATCTTACAACTCCTATCCAGACATACCAAAATATTTTACCAAATAGCGTTGACCTTAACCTTTGACTTAATTTCTGTGTGTTTAGTAAGATTTGTTATTTTCTCCCATCATATACTATCATGATATTTGTGCTGCAGATTCCGTGTGAAGGTTGACCCAATGAGACAGGAGAAGTTTGACACAGGTATCCTTGTCAAGTATATGGACTACATTGATGTGCCTGCCAGCAGCAAGAAGGACTTTAAACTCTCCTTCTACGCTTACAAAGAAAGCATCACATCAGTAAAGGTGAGCATAACTGGAAGTTACAGATTGTTTAACCCTTACTCCATAGACACACATTTAGTTTATTCATCAACTGAAGAAAAAAAGTTTCATTTTATACAATAACAAATTTGCAACATAAGAAATATTTCCTATTTCTAAGCAGAAGGAAGCTTAACCCATTACCCCTTAAAAACGTCTTTTTACGCCTCTTACTTATTCCTCCACTGAAGAAAAAAGTTCCAGTTTATACAGCAAAGAATATGTACCAAAAGAAATATTTTCCATATCCTAGAAGATGGTAGCTTAAAGCAGGCTGAAAGTAAAGCAGAATGTGCCTTAAGGCACATTCTGCTTTACTTTCAACCTGCTTTTAGTGGTCACCTGTTTTCAAAGCAAGAAATAGGCTAAGAGGGAACGGGTTAAATCAGGCTGAAAGTATACTTTTAACCTGCTTAAGTATTCAGCTGTCTTCAAAACCAGAAACAGTTTATAGTTTAAAAGGCTAGGGAATATTCAAATTGTTCTGCAGGATATCTCAGCATCAAGGAGAACAAATTTGACAGGTTTAAGTTTTCAATGGGTTAATAGTCAACTGTTAGATATGGGGCCCCAAAGAAGTTTGCCACTGCTCAATGCAACGTGTGTGGCATCAGCAGACAGACTGAACCCCGGTTAGAATTAGGGTCACCCCATGTCTGAGCTTAATCCAAAATGCTGACTACACAAATCATATTCTTCCATTAGCATACAGTCAAACCTGTATTTAATAGCCACTAAAGAGATGATATATTTGTTGTATTCATGACAGGTGGCAGCTTAATGCGGGAAAAAGGTCATGCTGAAGGCTCCTTTCATTAAGCAGTCACCCTTAAAGATCACCATGCATTCAGTGGTCAGTTAACACAGATTTGACTTGATGCATGATCTCAAGAATAAAAGATTCATCCAAGCATTCTTTATTACAGGTGACATTTACCAATGAGCCTACAGGGGAGTACCAGTACTATGAACTGGTGTTCAAAGCCACCCGGCCAGGCGTGATCTCCACCTTAGACCTTGTCACTCCTGTCAGACAGAGCATACACCACAAGATACGTCTTGAAAATCCACTGCCACAGGCTGTTATATTTGCTGCCTCATGTAATGTTCCAGAGATACTGATGCCCTCTACCCTGAATGTACCACCCAACTCTCATGTGAGTACAATAAACTAGGCAACATGACCAGCCATCCTGTATAATCTAGAGAAATATTAAACCATTTGCCCATAAATACACCTCTTTACGGCTCTAATTTGTTCTTCTACTGAAGAAAATAGTTCCAATTTTCACTGTTATGAGTATGACCCATAAATTAATTTTTTTCCTTTATTCTGGCTGATGGTAGCATAAAGCAGGTCGAAAGTAAAGCAGAATGTGCCTTAAGGCACATTCTGCTTTTCTTTTAACCTGCTTTAAGTGGCCCCCTATCTTCAATACTAGAAACAAGCTATGGGGCAATGGGTTAAGTTACTGTCAAACTAGTTTTAACTTTAAAGCTAAAGTTCAAAGAAGAAGTGTGGATATTTCAATTGAAATTTGGTGTTCAACCCATTACTCCATAGATACTCATTTTAACACCTCTAATTTATTCCTCAACTGAAGAAAATAGTTACAATTTAGACAATCATGAATATGTATCATAAGAAATAGTATACATTCTACTATATGGTAGCTTGAAGCAGGCAGAAAGTAAAGCAGAATGCACCTTAACCATTTCCCTCATAGAAGCGCCTTTTAGCACATTTGATTTATTCCTCCACTGAAGAAAATAAATCCAATTTATACAGTCTTGAAAATTAACCATAAGCTAAAAAAATTAATTCTAGCAGATGATAGCTTAAAGCAGACTGAAAGTAAAGCAGAATGTGCCTTAATGCACATTCTGCTTTACTTTCAGCCTGCTTTAAGTGGTCACATGTCTTCAAAACTAGAAACAGGCTATGGGGTAAAGGTTAATGCACATTTTGCTTTACTTTTAACCTGCTTTAAAAATTCATCTGTCTTCAAGTTCAAAAACTAGAAATAGGCTACAGAGTAAAGGGTTAATAGAGGTGTCATAAAAAGACTGTTTTCCCCACAGGCTGACTTTACAGTAGAGTACCAGCCCCTGAGGGTAGGCGAGGCAGTGGCCAGACTGGAGTTTGCCAATAATGATCTTGGTTACTACTACTACGACTTAAACCTGAGGGCCACTGCTGCAGGACCAGAAAGGGCACAGTACTTCAGAACATGCCTTGGCCAGAGTCAGATCCAGGTCGCCAAATTCCTCAACTTTGCCAAACAAAAGACCGACTACACATGCAAGGTTTGTACCCAACTTTGTGCTACATTTACAGTAGTTAAATAGACATTGTGAGAACCAAAATATAACTCATATAAATATGAAATATTTTATCTCAACCAATTCACTTCCATTATGTTGTCTGTTTTAACAATGGTTGTATGTAAATCAAGAATCTCTTTGAGAATCATATTGGGTTATATCAGACAAATGTCAAGGCCATTTAGAGGTCAAACAGGTTGATGCTGATGTTAATATTCATGTTATGTTTTTCCTGAATAAAATATGTTTAAACTAAACAGGTTGAATTAAACCTTGGCCATAACTTTCAACCTATATGTGATATATATTTCATATTTGGTATGTTTACTGTACTTAAGAAGCCCATTGAGCTTCATACAAGTTTGGTTTTGTCAGACAAAGGTCAAGGTCATTTAGAGGTCATGGTCACATCAGGGGTAATAGTGTTTCAACAACACATTTTGATTCATAGTCAATCTTGTTGCATGCATTTAAAAACAAGGGCCACTATGGCCCTAAATCGCTCACCTGGTAACCATGTACACCGTGTGACCTAGTTTTTGTCCGGGCATGACCCTCATTCTAACTTGACCTCGATTTCAATGAGACAAACATGTTGTTCAAGTTTCATGAAGATTCAATGAATTTTGTAGTCTCTAGAGTGTTAACGAGGTTTTTCGATGATTTGACCTAGTGACCTAGTTTTTGACAAGACATAAGCCACATTTGAACTTGGCCTATATTTCATTTCAGGCAAACCTTTTCATCAAGTTTTATGAAGATCAAATGAAATTTGTAGTCTCTAGAGTGTTAAAAAGGGTTTTCGATGATTCGACCTAGTGACCTAGTTTTTGACTAGACATAACCCACATTCGAACTTGACCTAGATTTCATTAAGGCAAACATTTTGATGAAGTTTCATGAAGATCCAATGAAATTTGTAGTCTCTAGAGTGTTAACAAGGTTTTTCGAAGATTTGACCTAGTGACCTAGTTTTTGACCGGACATGACCCACATTCGAACTTGGCCTAGATTTCATTGAGGCAATCATATTGATGAAGTTTCATGAAGATCCAATGAAATTTGTAGCGTCTAGAGTGTTAACAAGGTTTTTCGATAATTTGACCTAGTGACCTAGTTTTTGACCGGACATGACCCACATTCGAACTTGATCTAGATTTCATTAAGGCAAACATTTTGATGAAGTTTCATGAAGATCCAATGAAATTTGTAGTCTCTAGAGTGTTAACAAGGTTTTTCGAAGATTTGACCTAGTGACCTAGTTTTTGACCGGACATGACCCACATTCGAACTTGGCCTAGATTCCATTGAGGCAATCATATTGATGAAGTGTCATGAAGATCCAATGAAATTTGTAGCCTCTATAGAGTGTTAACAAGGTTTTTCGATAATTTGACCTAGTGACCTAGTTTTTGACCGGACATGACCCACATTCAAACTTGACCTAGATTTCATTGAGGCAAACATTGTGACCAAGTTTCATCAAGATCCAATGAGATTTGAACCTGCTAGAGTGTTAACGAACAATTGTGGACGGACGGACGACGTACGACGGACGACAGACATCCAGCGATCCTAAAAGCTCACCTTGGCACTACGTGCCAGGTGAGCTAAAAAATCAAAAACCAATATTTGAATATTTTTATTTCTTTAGGTTGACAACGCAGATTTCCATGTGGACAAGACTGTTGCTGCAGCTCCAGGTTCTACAGGAGGTACAGAGGTGGGTCTAGATGTCACCTTTGAACCCTCACGTCTAGGTGAACAGAGAGCTATGCTGGTTGTGAGCTCGCCTGTAGGAGGAGAATACTCTTTCCCCTTGTTTGGCACGTGTGTTGCCCCTAAACCACAGGGTCCCTTCATCATCAAGGCAGGAGCAACAACAACTATAACATTCCGAAATGTCTTCGGTAGTACAACAGCATTTACCTTCCAGGTGGATAACCCACTATTCCACCTCGTGAAACAAAGTGAAAATATTCGCTCAAGAAAAGATCATAGAATTTCAGTGGGTTTTGATGGAAATGACTCTGGCTCAAAGGCTGCTGTGATGGGCAAGTTGATTGTAAGCTGCCCTCGCTCAGCAGGAGGTAACTCTAATGTACAGTGGGTATACTACCTTAAAGGTATTACTCAGTAGTTACCTCCCTTGGGAGAAATATAACAAACTTTGAATAGATATGCTTGTTGAATGAAAAACTGAAACGTGCTATTGAACAAAAAATGATGACAAACATTTAAGTACTGTATTTGATATACTGTGTGTATTTTAGGAAAAAAATGAAATGTGTTATTGCTGATGTTAAATTAAATAAGAATGGTAAAAATGTGCATTTTTATTTGTATTGAAAGATAACGATGTATTATGTATGAGAAAAATGTGATGTCAGACCTACGTTCAGCCACCGATCAATGAAAAAGCATGGGGATCTCTAAAGATAGGCGACGGCTTAATACAGAAACCATAATTTGGAGCTTTCTGTATAAAGCAGTCACCTATTTTAACTGTTTCCCTCTGTTTGTATGACCTCTAGTTGCTTTAACCATTACCCTACAGCCGTTTTCTGATTTGGAAGATGGGTGACCACTTAAGTGCAACTATTATCTTCAGCGAATGAATAAATTAAAGGAGTAAAAAGGTGTTTTTATGGGATAAAGGGTTAAACTGGATGAAAGTAATACATAGTACTTTTAGGAGCTGCCTGCTATGAGCCTCCACCTGTCAGGCTTAAGGAAACATTTTCTATAGCTCTTTAACAGGGCATGGTAAAAGCATGAAAAGATATATCTATAGGGAATAAGTACTGTAATGTCCCTAGTTATTGGGACACACAGGCCTGAGTAAACAGTGTAGACCCTGATCAGAAAGCTCACTCAGATCAGGGGCTACAATGTTTGCCATTCAGTTTGCGCCCTTTGGACAAATTACTGTGTGATAAAACTAGTAAGTTCAAATTTTAGGAGAATTACTCATTATACAGGATGTTTTTTAGGATTTTAAAGTGAATAAACTTTTTATAGGGGGAGCATTAGATAAGGAATTCCATGATTCTTATGTTGAGAAGATGCCTAGCCCAGATTAGTTTGCAATATGATCGTGTTATACATTATTGCAATGTTAAACCTACCGTCTACTTATCTTACTCAACAGGACAGGTTTGATTTGTGTTGTATTTAAATATGATACATGTAGTTACAAACAACAAAATCTGGCATAGTGACATTTTATGTGTCTCTTTAATAATTCTGTGCATATTTCCAGCAAAGCTTTTCTGCTTGTTTATACAGGTATACATGTTAAAACTTGTTACTGAAGGTGTAGAAAACATGATGGTATTTGTTACATAATATTTGACTGTATTTATAGTTTTTATGAAGAATTTAAACAAAAGTATGAATGATATGCTTGATAAAGACTTGTTAGGAAGTACAATCAAACATACCCATATTTCAAAGTTAAAATGTGGCTTTACCACGCTTTAAGTTTGAAATACGGGTACTTTAACTGGTTTGATGTATTGAGCAAATTTCGACTGTATATGGTTAGCACAAAGTGATAGCAGGATAGAAATAATGCAGAAAGCTCTTATAAGGGCTTTCTGCATTTATCAGTCACTTGATATGTTTCACACTACTTCATTGAGCCACACAAGTATGTGACAGTTTACAATATGTAGTCAGTCTGTTTGTTCTTTCAACTCCGAACTCAGCATGCTAGCATACCACAATGTCTGTGAATAGAGTTAAAAATTCCAACTCGTGTTAGGTCGAACATACCCATATTTCAAAGTTAAAACTTTGCTTAGCCACGTTTTAACTTTGAAATATGGGTATGATCGACTTAAGCAAGATCAATTTATCGAATTAAACATGGAAAACCGGTAAGGTCGATTTAAGCGAGTTAGAGGTATGGAGTTTGGACTGTATATCAAGTGAGAAGACTGGTCATTCAATAGAAGAGTCTATTTTGAGGAAAAACATTGATATACAGTTAAGTTCCATTATTACAACCACTAGAACTAAGACTTGCAAACATTAAAACTAAGACTCATCAATGAATTAAATTCAGGTTGCAGATCAAAGCTTGATAAAAATACTGAAGAAAACTGCTACAGTGGTTTTCTGCTTTACTCTTATCATGCTTTAGGCAAGCCTATTAGCCTTGTACACTTAATAGACCTTCTTTAGATCAGTGGTAATAGTGGGACTTCAATGTAATGTACTAAAGATCTGTGATATAAAAATAATTTATAAAATTGTGATAAATAAATGTAAAACTGAAAAATATGTTAATTTGATTGCTATAATAAACTGCTTTGAAAGTGATGAAGCTTTTGGTATTGTTTTATAACTTTCAGCAGCACGTGTGTTTCAAACTCTCCTGATCTATCAAACTAGTTGTAAATCTGACTTCTGTCTGCTCTAAACACCATTGTCAACACCTTCAACCTTAGCTACAAGTGTACATGTGAAGAGTACACTTGTCCTATGCAAACAGTGTAGACCTTTAGGATCCCTATGATCTGGGTCTACACTGTTTGCCAATTTTCAATGTATTGCAGAAAACAACCCTTAACCCATTACCCCATAGCCTGTTTCTAATTTTGAAGACAGGTGATCACTTAAAGCAGGTTGAAAGTAAAGCAGAATGTACCTGAAGGCACATTCTGCTTTACTTTCAGCCTGCTTTACGCTATCATCTGCTAGAATATAGAAAGAATTTAATACGATATATAATCATGACTGTTTAAATTGGTACTATTTTCTTCAGTGGAGGAATAAATAAAAGGCGTATTTATGGGGTAATGGGTTAACAGCCAAGAAGGGGGCTATGTGGCCCTAAATTGCTCACCTGCCGTCAGATCCTGTGACCTAGATCGACAACAGACTACATGTACAACCAATTCACAAATATTAATAAAGGATCTCTAGAAGTCACACTATGACCAATATCAAAGCTCTGTCCATACATGTATTAGTTTCAGAGAAGATGTTTGAAGATTTCACTATGTAATACCTGGGGCGGGCCATAATGTGACAAATTATGATAGAGGACCTGCAGATGATGCTTAATATCAGGTATCCAAATGGAGCTATTTGAACAACTATCAAAAGAGGATCATATACAATTCAATACAACACATTTTATTGGCATTAAGTACAAATGCTACTTCATACGGAAATAATTTTTGCTAAATTTGGTAAAAATCTAAGTCTGTTTAGGAGATCTCTTTTAGAGAAATTATTGACAAAGAACAGACTACAAACGGATGGACACAGGGCAATCAAAATAGCTCACTTTGGCACTGCATGCTAGGTGAGCTTAAATGGACTAAACTTAATTGGAAATTTGAATTGTCCATTAAAAGTTTCAAGGGTGAATGAGTTAAGTATAGAAACCAAGGTTTGTGCTTACAAAACTTCTCAGGTCCGTGCATTATATTGTTCTAAAATATCTGATTGGTAAGTTTTTGAACTTCAAGCATAAAATTGATTGGATTTGAAAGATAATTGAAAAGTTCTTTTCAAATGTGATCAATTATATACTTGAAAATTGTCCTTTTTTTGAGTTTAAGAATAATGTTGTTCTCAAGCATTTAATCAGTTGGAGAGAGGAGAGTTGTATCTCAAGAATACCATTGGTCAGAGGTAGTACTGCCTTCTTAACCCATAAATACGCCTTTTTACGCCTCCTATACATTCCTCCACTGAAGAAAATAGTTCCAGATTATACAAATATGAATATTCATCATAAGAAATATTTTCTATTTTCTAGTAGATGGTAGCTTAAAGGAGGCTGAAAGTAAAGCAGAATGCGCTTTAAGGCACATTCTGCTTTACTTTCAACCTGCTTTAAGTGGTCTACTATCTTCAAATTAAGAAATAGGCTATGGGGTAATGGGTTAAACTCTCGTATTCTTGATAGAAAAGCTTTTCACAACTTTACCTATTCAACATATAAATACATTTCCATGCATGTTTCTTGTCCGGATAGCCATAGGAAGCTTCATGTGTCCCAACAGAGGGCTGCTTGAATCATTACATGGCTTACAGCGGACATAAGTCCTTGGAGACAACGGGAGCAGTATGATCACTGTCCTCATGGTTTGCCATTCAATAAGCACCTTTTGGACAAACTATTGTGTGATAAAAGCAACTAGATCATTTTTTTAGGATATTTATAGCAATTTTACAAGGTTTCCCAATTATAGTAAAAACTCGATTCTACAAACTCGCATTAGTTCGAATATACCCATATTTCAAAGTTAAAACGTGGCTTAGCCACGTTTTAACTTTGAAATACAGGTATGTTCGACTTAAACGAGATCGACTTATCAAAATTTACTTAAGAAATACTGGTAAGATCGATTTAAGCGAGTTTGTAGTATCGGGTTTCGACTGTATAAGGATTGTTATGGTAATTTCTGATATGACATTATGGCAAATTAATGTAACAGCATGTACAGAGTGACTTCTCTATAGATTTCTAAGCCTAGAACATCTAAGGGATGCCTGGCCTAAAAAAATTATTTTCTTTTGTTTTAATGATATTGAAATTCATAGCAAACAGTGTAGACTGATCAGAAACTGCATTATGCGGTGTCTTCACTGTTTGCCTATGTCCCATATATGGGATTGTGGGCACAAATGGGATAAGACAGATGGCTACTTAATGCAGCACAACAGTATTGCAGAAAGCTCATTTAGGAATAATATGAATATCAAAGTAAAATTTCCAGCCGAACAACACTAAACAACAAGCATGTTGATCACTGTATAAGTAAACAACAAGCAATTAAACATAACATTCAACACAGTCCACTTTTTTGGGAACTTCCGATGTCAGCATGCTTTCAGGTTATTGACAGTTTAGTTCAATGGACTTAAGGAATGCCAGAACCCCTAAATCCTGGACAGTACTAAAATGTAAAGTACATTCACAGTTCACTGCTTGTTGTTTACCTATATACCAGCTCTTTTCTGCCTTACTTTCATTTTGTGCCAAGCAACCATCTGCCTTAATCACTGAAAACAAGACTTAGTGCTGTTTTGAGAGGTCATAATTAGATTTAATTTACATTTGTCAAGACATAAGTTATGCAGCTATATCTCTTTAACCCATTATCCTATAGCCTATAATATCTATTATATAAAATATGTGACCACTTAAAGCAGACTGAAAGTAAAGCAGAATGTGCCTTAATGCGCATTCTGCTTTACTTTCAACCTGCTTTAAGCTTCCATCTGTTTGAACTCAGAAAATATTTCTTATGATACATACATATTCAAAACTGTATAAGAAGGAACTTATTTTCTTCATTGGAGTATTAGATCAAATGTGTGAACAGGCATATTTATGGGGTAATGGGTTAAGATCTCAATTCAGCTGCCAGCCTTCATAACACACTGAACCCTAGCAATGAGTTTATTCATCATTAAAGAGTCTACCTGTGAAGAGTACACATGTCCTATATACAAACAGTGAAGACCCTTATCAGAGGGCTTCTTCAGGAGCCCTCTGATAAGGGTCTACACTGCTAGTCATTTTGCAATACAGAATATTGTTAAAAATCAACCCTAAATAGTCCAACATGGACTAGACCTAATTGGAGATTAGAATTGTCCATTAAAAATTTCAGGGGTGATTGAATTAAACACTGTCAGCACATCATCAGTGGAATCACTGTTCAACACAGATGTGATTGTTCTTCTACAATCCCAAGTCTTCCACTGTCCTGTCTGCAGATAAATAGTTTCTTGATTGATCTGATATCACTCCTCATGTGTCTTCTTCATCTTCATCATCAAATGACAACAGACTGCTGTTTTTCACTTCTTTGCCTGAAGACTTCTTTTTTGATTTCCCCTCCTTTGCCTTTTTGCTTGATACATTCAAATCAGATTTTTCCTCTGTTGTTCTTTTCACAGGTTTTTTAAACGTTATCCTGCCATCGGCTGGTGGGGACTCTGCTGAGACAAAATGTAAATAAAACCTATGTTAGCCACCCTTCTTTTAAAGAACCAAGGCTCTTTCAACAAGAGCCCCATGGGGCATATTTCGCTCACCTGAGAATAGCTGACAAAATGGAGATAATGATTTATGTCCAGGACGGGGTCATTTTTTACCTGAGGGGCATAATTTGAACAATCTTGATAGAGGATCTGTAGATGATGCTATGTGCCAAATATCTAAGATCAGGGTACTAGGGTTTAAGACGAAAAGTTACCATTGAAAAAATCTATTTTTAAATATCAAAGCTCTGGCCATATTAGTTTCAGAGGAGAAGATCTTTGAAAAATTCTCTATATAACTCTTATGTAAAACTGTGACCCCTGGGGCAGGCCAATTTTGACCCCAGGGGCATAATTTGAACAAACTTGATAGAGGACCTGTAGATGATGCTATGTGCTAAATATCTAAGCTCTGGCCCTTGTAGTTTTTTATGAGAAGATTTTTTAAGTTTTTATACAAAAAAATCTATTTTTAGCTCCTGTGACCTAGATATGCAACAGACCGGAACCATTTGAACAAAATAGGTAAAGGATATTTAGAAGTATCACCATACTGAATATCAAAGCTCTGGCCATATTAGTGTCAGAGAAGAACACTATATAACTCTATGTAAAACTGTGACCCCAGGGGCGGGGCCCATTTTGACCCCAGGGGCATAACTTCAACAAACTTGATAGAGGACTTGTAGGCGATGCTATGTGCCATATGTCTAAACTCTGGTCCTTGTAGTTTTAGACAAGATTTTTTAAGTTTTCATTGAAAAAATCAATTTTTAGCTCCTGTGACCTACATATGCAACCAACCAAAACCATTTGAACAATATTGGTATAGGACATCTAGAAGTGTCACCATGCCGAATATCAAAGCTCTGGCCATATTAGTTTCAGTGGAGAAGACGTTTGAAAATTTCACTATATAACTCTATCAGTCTATGTAAAACTGTGACCCCCGGGCGGGGCAGGCCAATTTTAACCCAAGGGACATAATTTGAACAAACTTGATAGTGGACCTGTAGATGATGCTATGTGCCAAATATCTAAGCTTGTAGTTTCAGACAAGAAGATTTTTTAAGATTTCCTTATTTTTTCACTTTGGTTGCCATGGCAACCAGAGTTCTACATTGTTTTTAATTTTTTGAACAAATTTGAAAGAGCTTGACCCAAGGAACATTCCTGTAAAGGAATAACAAACTTGATAGTGGACCTGTAGATGATGCTATGTGCCAAATATCTAAGCTTGTAGTTTCAGACAAGAAGATTTTTTAAGATTTCCTTATTTTTTCACTTTGGTTGCCATGGCAACCAGAGTTCTACATTGTTTTTAATTTTTTGAACAAATTTGAAAGAGCTTGACTTAAGGAAGATTCCTGTAAAGTTTGGTTGAAATCTGAAAAGCGGTATAGGAGGAGATGTCATTTGAAGCAATTGTTAACGACGACGCACATCGCACGACGACGGACACAGGGCCATCCCAATAGCTCACCTTGAGCCTTTGGCTCAGGTGAGCTAAAAACAGGTAACAGCTTAATACTGGGAAAAGTAAAGCAGACTGCTTCTCTTGTTTTCACTTTTGCCCTGCAGTAACACTTTACTCCATCAGTAAATCTAATTACCGGTGTATTCATAAACAAAGAAAAGTAGTCCCCTGACTCACCACATAAAAAGCTCTGAACATTGATTGTAAAAGGAACTTTAGTATGTTTCCAGATGGGAACTTAAAGCAGGATAAAAGTAAAGCAGGTTGAAAGTAAAGGAGAATGTGTTTAAAGGCACATTCTGCTTTACTTTCAGCCTGCTCTAAAAAAACATCTGCTAGAATGTAGAAAATATTGATTTTTGTACATGTTTATGACTATAAATTGGAACTTTTTTCTTCAGTGGAGGAATCAATTAAATGTGTTAAAATGTGCTTCTATATAGGGCAAAGGGTTAAAGTAGGGTGAAAAACAACAGAATGGGCCTTAAAGCACATTATACTTTACTTTCAACCTGCTTTAAAGGTCACTTTTCTTCAAAACTATAAACAGGGTATGGGATAAAGGGTTAACTCTTTCCTCCCTGAAATGTTAAATGGACAATTCCAGTTTCCAATTTAGTCAAGTCCATTTCTGACTTTTCAAGGTTGTTTTTGTCAATGTTTGGCATTACGGCAAACAGTGAAGACCCTGATCAGAGGGCTCCTTTCGGAGCCCTCTGATCTGGGTCTTAACTGTTTGCACAGGACAAGTGTACTATTCACATGGTCACTGTTTGAAAATGACGCCTATATGCGGGACTAGGGTTCAAAGGGTTAATACAAGCTCAAACAAGGCATTCCAGGTTCAGCTCTACATGTACCATCCTTTGTTGAGACTTTTATCTGCAGGCCAAATTTACCTGTATGACTAAAGTCAAACCAGCAAGAAGACACATGGGATTTAGGACAGGTGGAGGAATAAAGCAGAAAATAAAGTAATGCAGAAATATCATGTTTTACTTTTGTCCTGTTTAACCCACTATGCCAAAGATACACCTTTTAACACTTTTAATTTATTCCTTTATTGAAGAAAACAGTTCTACTTTATACAATCATGAATATGCACACTATGAAATACTTTCTATATCCTAGTAGATGGTAGCTTAGCCTAAGTTGAAAGTAAAGCAGAATGCTTTAAGTCTGCTTTAAGCACCAATCTTTCTTCAATATTGGAAACAAGCTGTAGAGGATTTAGTTATGGCAGCTACAGATTGAATGCTGCCTTTTTACTGCTTTGAATGTACAGATGGGTGTTTGAATTTCAATTTTAATATGAACTAATCTGACTTAGCTTCATTTCAACATAAGATTTTATACCATATGATTTCAGATTGCTTCTTAGTTTGTTGATTCAACCCTTTCCTCCACAGACACTAGTAAAAACACCTGAATCAAACTGATATAGCATAAGCCATGTTTGGTAAATTTGTATTTGAGGCAGGTAACTTTAGGAGCTTTCTGCTTTAATTTCATCTTGTTTTAAGATGTCACTCCCATTCAAAACCAATCAGGAAATCCTCATTTGAGGGCATTCACCATGACAGGGTAGTGTCACCCTTCGGTGCTTATGAGGAGAATGTTTAACTTATTACCCCATAGTCCATTTCTTGTATTGAAGATAGGTGGTCACTTAAAGCAGTTGAAAGTAAAGCAGAATGTGCCTTAAGGCACATTCTGCTTTACTTTCAGCCTGCTTTAAGGTATTATCTACTAGAATATAGAAAATATTTCTTATGATTCTTATTTATAACAGTATAAATTGGAACTATTTTCTTCAGTAGAGGAATGAATTAAAGGCGTAAAAATGCTTATTTATGAGGTAATGGGTTAACTTACCATCCTCTTGTTCAGAACATGTATCCTGTGATTTAAGTCTGTTTGCTTCTTCTCCTGTCAGGTCTCCTTCCTTAAGGACAACAACAACAGGTTTTTCCTCCTCTGTGTCTGAGCGGTCCTCTTCCTCATACTCTAGCTGCTCTCTCTGTCAATCAAGGAAAGGTACAATTACAACATTGTTGAAGGAATACTTATATACCGGTATTATATATTAAGTGCACTGATATTAAAGCCAGGTGGTAGCAGAAAGGAGGGTGAACGTGAAATAAAAAGATCCACAGCATGTTTCTAGTTATTAAGACAGGTGACAACTTAAAGTACATTTAGGCACGGCCCACCCTACAGTCTTTATAACAAATCTATGCCAAGTCGTGAAATAATTATTATATAAAAGGGGATCTATGGCTTAATAGGTTAAGACTTTGTATAGCAAAACCGACCTGCTTAAATATAAAAACTTTATATAGTTTTAATAATTAAGTTATATCATATTTACGCACTACGTCGTAGCTGCCAGAAAACTGTTCAGGGTACCATTTTACTAGCATTTCTAGGTGGAAATTAGGTCCATTAATCAATTCCATAGTTGTTAATTATTATAAAGGTTTATAGACTACAGATTGTATTATGATGTTCAGGAAAAGTGATAATGAGCTTTTGCACTTGTAACATGAATATTCATGTAGCAAATGGTGAGAAAACTCAAACGGGACAACAGATTATTAAAATTTTATTACATTGTCATGCTCTGTATGTTCCAATTTAGTGATATCCATTTTCACGAAGGTATAATACTAATCATATTACCATAATTCATAATAATCCCATTAATACTTGATTCGATATCAATATAATATCATATGGGGCGGTTTTGACCCAGGCCATTTTGGTGGCCGTTTTGACCCGGTGGGTGACACCGGGCCATTTTGACCGGATTCTTTGGAACTACTAGTGCTCTTGTGTTGTTGCATACTTGGTTTTCTATCATATTGTTTGTCCTGAAGTCTTTGGATTAGGTAGCTTTGATGTTTCTTCTTGGGTTTGCCGGTTTTGTGGATGTTGGTAAGGCTGGTACCAATCCCTCTACCAACTTATACATGAGTATCAGGCAGAGGCTTAGTTTCCGGTCTTCAAGGGCCTCCACAGCCTGTCGTTCTCTCATTTTTGTGACAGCCCCTGTCTCCCTGTCCTTGCAGTTCTTTTTAATGAATCTGATAGCCCTGTTTTGAATTTTCTCTAGTTTGTCTATGTCCCCCTTGAGGTAAGGATTCTATATGGTTATGCCATACTCGTTGATTGATCTTACTACTGAAAATTCAAATGTATGCCGTTTTTCTGCATCTTTCGGGAACACTTCTAAGGTTCCTTCTCAGGAACCCAAGAGAGGAGTTTGCTTTTTTACATATGTTACTTATGTGTACATTCCATTTAAGGTCTTTGGATATCTGTTTGCCTAAATATAGATTATCTTGTACTTCTTGTAGGAAGTGGTTATTGAGTTGGTAGAATTTGGATAACTTTTTGTTTATGGACTGTATGTAGCATTTTTTGGCATTGAATCTCATGCCCCTATTTTGTGCCCATGTTTCTAATTTTTTTAGGTAGGTCTGTAGTTTTTCTTGGTCTAAATTGCTCTTGATTGTTCGGTAAAGTAAGCAGTCATCTGCGAACAGTCATACTGACGATTTTACACAGTCTTGGAGGTCATTAATGTGGCAGATTAATGTAGGATCAGACATAGAACAGTTCCTTGTGGAACACCTCAGTCCACTGAAGTTTCTTCTGACTGATTACCTTCTACTATGGACCTATGGTTCGCATTTTGCGCGCTGTTAGGAAGTTGGTCAGAAGTATAGTTACCTTTCGTTGATGGCCGTTCTTTGAGTTGAACTCGTCTAGGCCCTATCAAGATATTTGGACTAAGCTTATAGTAAATTGTAACTGTAGTACCTCACAGGATGGTAGCATAATCTGCCAGTAGGATTTACACCGTAAACTTATTGGTGAGAGACCAGTAAATAACGAGTGATTTCATTGGTCAAAGCCAAAAACGGTAGAGAGTCCTGACAGCTAATTGCAAATGGCGGCCTCCATTCAGCAAATAAATCAAATAATGTAATGAAAATGTTTTCTATACTTGCGTTAGACATTTTCACGCAAGTTCAGTGTATTTTAGAGAAGCGAAAATGCACTCTGGTTATTTTTTGGAGCGATATTTAATATGCAGTAAATTTCGTGTTGGGTCTAAGAAATTTACAGCAAAACGGGGGTCATCCTGTTTCGGCGGATGTAGCAAAAATCTGGTGTGGTCAATCTATCACTTACAGTTTATTTTTAGATGAGACTTGGTTGGATCTTTCGAAGGAAAAATACCGTTCCCCTCATCGAGTTCCAATTTCGTCAACACAGCCTTGAACGTTATAATGGAGGTCTATGGAAAATGATTTAGTGGTCTCTGACCTAAACACGACAAGTTGCATCTTAACAGTTGGTCCTGGAGAGCCTTTTCAATGCCCGATTCTGCATTTTTGAACCTGGTTTAGCAAGTTTACTACAACTAAGTTCAATTTATCTTAATGCAGTAGGTTTCAGACCACTAAATGACATTTCCTGCAGCCAAAGGGTCAAAGGCTGTTCAAATGAAGTTGTGAATATGCGTCTGCCCCGTATTCATCCCTGTTTGCTTCCAAAGAGCAGCTCCAAGAAGCTTTTCCCTGCCTCTGTCCCCCAGATAAAATAAGTTTTGTGACAAAACAAGGTGGTTATATCTGTTTTTAAAAAGAATTTGACTATGAATTTCAGTATATGTACAGCTAGGGGCTGTATAAAAACCTTGAAAATCGATGTTTTATACACACCTGGCTGGCTTTTCTTGTCCCATTTAGGCACATGTGTCATCGTAAAGACATTGTTTATCTCAAATTATGACGCTTAAGCAGTAATGAAGGCTTTGGAATGCCAAAACCATGATTTTCAGTCCACAGACCTTTAGCCTGCTACCCTTTGGAAGCAATTTCTTGCAAAAAAGTCACATTTCTTGCATTTGATATCCTACTCAGGCCTGAAAACTGGCTGCATATTGCTTTAAGCAGCCTATTGTGGTGCGTACACCTGTCTGCTGAAACAAACATAAAAATAATTGAACTACAGGCATTGATGACGTAATACTGGAGTATTGCTTAAACATGAGTACAGCGGCCATGGAAGATGGGTTGGCTCCTTGAGAGTACCAAAAACCGACCCTGAGTTGGATGCAAACCTAAATTTTAGGTTCTAAAAGGTAGAAACATGTCCAGTGTACGTTTAAAGTGTGTTTAGTAGGCTGTAGATCCGTCCACGTGTCTCTTTCAAACATTTGAAAGTCAAAAAATGTGATTTTAGATCAAAAATCACAATCCGTCACGCTTGAGTGAACATGATATCCAGTTATGCCTAGATCTCAAGTTAATTGGATAGAGTGTCTCGAGTACTTGCACTTAAGGTTACATAATTGTCCTTGACCTTAAACATGTACATTTTATGTCAGAATAAACTTTTAGCAAAGGTTGACGAAAAGTGACCAAAAATGAACAGTTTGCGTCCTCTTTAGACCTAAAAAAATAGGTCAAATGATTGTTGCTCTGAAAAATTCTTAGTAAGGTTTCTTTCGTATTTGAGTCTTGTACAAGAATTCCAAATTTGAACAAAATACTCAAAACTTTAATGCCTCTTTAACACGACAAGTTGCATCTTAACAGTTGGTCCTGGAGAACCTTTTCAATGCCCGATTCTGCATTTTTGAACCTGGTTTAGCAAGTTTACTACAACTAAGTTCAATTTATCTTAATGCAGTAGGTTTCAGACCACTAAATGACATTTCCTGCAGCCAAAGGGTCAAAGGCTGTTCAAATGAAGTTGTGAATATGCGTCTGCCCCGTATTCATCCCTGTTTGCTTCCAAAGAGCAGCTCCAAGAAGCTTTTCCCTGCCTCTGTCCCCCAGATAAAATAAGTTTTGTGACAAAACAAGGTGGTTATATCTGTTTTTAAAAAGAATTTGACTATGAATTTCAGTATATGTACAGCTAGGGGCTGTATAAAAACCTTGAAAATCGATGTTTTATACACACCTGGCTGGCTTTTCTTGTCCCATTTAGGCACATGTGTCATCGTAAAGACATTGTTTATCTCAAATTATGACGCTTAAGCAGTAATGAAGGCTTTGGAATGCCAAAACCATGATTTTCAGTCCACAGACCTTTAGCCTGCTACCCTTTGGAAGCAATTTCTTGCAAAAAAGTCACATTTCTTGCATTTGATATCCTACTCAGGCCTGAAAACTGGCTGCATATTGCTTTAAGCAGCCTATTGTGGTGCGTACACCTGTCTGCTGAAACAAACATAAAAATAATTGAACTACAGGCATTGATGACGTAATACTGGAGTATTGCTTAAACATGAGTACAGCGGCCATGGAAGATGGGTTGGCTCCTTGAGAGTACCAAAAACCGACCCTGAGTTGGATGCAAACCTAAATTTTAGGTTCTAAAAGGTAGAAACATGTCCAGTGTACGTTTAAAGTGTGTTTAGTAGGCTGTAGATCCGTCCACGTGTCTCTTTCAAACATTTGAAAGTCAAAAAATGTGATTTTAGAGCAAAAATCACAATCCGTCACGCTTGAGTGAACATGATATCCAGTTATGCCTAGATCTCAAGTTAATTGGATAGAGTGTCTCGAGTACTTGCACTTAAGGTTACATAATTGTCCTTGACCTTAAACATGTACATTTTATGTCAGAATAAACTTTTAGCAAAGGTTGACGAAAAGTGACCAAAAATGAACAGTTTGCGTCCTCTTTAGACCTAAAAAAATAGGTCAAATGATTGTTGCTCTGAAAAATTCTTAGTAAGGTTTCTTTCGTAATTGAGTCTTGTACAAGAATTCCAAATTTGAACAAAATACTCAAGACTTTAATGCCTCTTTAGGTGAGAGACCAGTAAATAACGAGTGATTTCATTGGTCAAAGCCAAAAACGGTAGAGAGTCCTGACAGCTAATTGCAAATGGCGGCCTCCATTCAGCAAATAAATCAAATAATGTAATGAAAATGTTTTCTATACTTGCGTTAGACATTTTCACGCAAGTTCAGTGTATTTTAGAGAAGCGAAAATGCACTCTGGTTATTTTTTGGAGCGATATTTAATATGCAGTAAATTTCGGGTTGGGTCTAAGAAATTTACAGCAAAACTGGGGTCGTCCTGTTTCGGCGGATGTAGCAAAAATCTGGTGTGGTCAATCTATCACTTACAGTTTATTTTTAGATGAGACTTGGTTGGCTCTTTCGAAGGAAAAATACTGTTCCCCTCATCGAGTTCCAATTTCATCAACACAGCCTTGAACGTTATAATGGAGGTCTATGGAAAATGATTTAGTGGTCTCTGACCTAAAGTCTTGAAAATTACTGCTGCGAAAACTAATGAAATTATCAAATCTTATACGCGATTCGTTTTAAATACCTTTGAATCAATAGTAGGTCCTTCTTTGTATCCGACTTTTTGTTTGAAAGCCTTGATAAAAGCAGGCTCTTCGTTTTGAACGTAGGAAATGTTCCGTTTTCCTCTTCCTGACATGATAAAGAGGTATCACGAATGTAAGAAAAAATCTATAACAAGGGCAATAACCGTGAGACGCAACAACCTTGTAAACATCTATATCTTCTGACGGCTTGGGGCTAGTCTAAAAGTCGAACTATTAGGTCCCGCGTTCGAAAGCTTAAATGACCCGAGGTCTAACATTAGGTCAATGCAATTAAAAACTATCAAGAGTCTTGATTTATAGCTCACCTGGCACGAAGTGCCAAGGTGAGCTTTTAGGATCGCTGGATGTCCGTCGTCCGTCGTCTGTCTGTCCGTCCGTTCACAATTGGTTGTGAACACTCTTGCGGCTACAAATTTCATTTGATCTTCATGAAACTTCATAACAATGTTTGTCTTGATAAAATCTAGGTCAAGTTCGAATGTCATTGTGGGTCATGTCCGGTCAAAAACTAGGTCAAATTAAAGAAAAACCTTGTGAACACTCTAGCGGCTAGATGTTGATGAATGTTTTAACGTCTCTCTCTAAGCTGGCCATATGACGTACGCTCTTGTGAGGGATCAGTTGTTCCCCTCAGCCGGCGGGGAATAAATGGTGGACATCTGAAGTGGCTGTTTCCGACACATCTCTGTGGGTCCCAAAGTAGAATTCTGAAGTGGGTTGAGATCCAGCGGTGACAAATTCTGTTCCTGGTGCTGGATCCCAGTTGCATGTCGAATAGAGAACAAAGGCTTCTTTGAGGTCATCTTCCTGTAGAAACGGCGCTTTTTACGGCCACACCAGCCGATGTTAGTCAAGGCTTCAGCCATTGGCCAAGCCTGCCACGCTTGGCCATGGACTGAAGCCCTGTTCCTCTCCCACGACGTGAACGTCTCGGCTGGAGCGAGAGAGCTCTAGCGGCTACAAATTTCATCTGATCTTTATGAAACTTCATAACAATGTTTGTCTTGATAAAATCTAGGTCAAGTTCGTATATGGGTCATGTCTGGTCAAAAACTAGGTCACTAGGTCAAATTATAGAAAAACGTTGTGAACACTCTAGCGGCTACAAATTTCATCCGATCTTTATGAAACTTCATAACAATGTTTGTCTTGGTAAAATCTAGGTCAAGTTCGAATGTGGGTCATGTCCGGTCAAAAACTACAAATTGCATCTGATCTTCATGAAACTTGTTGACAATGTTTGTCATGATAAAATCTAGGTCAAGTTCGAATGTGGGTTATGTCCGGTCAAAAACTAGGTCACTAGGTTTCTGACCTCTTTAGCAAGAATTAACTACTTTACTGGCACATATACCAGCGACCATGTATACATGGTCGCTGATATATATGCCAGCAAAGTACAGTCGAACTTCGATATCTCGAACTCGGTTATGTCGAGCATACCCGTATTTCTTAGTTAAAACGTGGCTAAACCACGTTTTAACTTAGAAACACGGGCATGTACGACTTAACCGAGCATGACGTAATGTAATTGATGTATCGAAAATCTCGGATAGTTGGAAGTAAGTGAGTTCGAGATATTGAAGTTCGACTGTAGTTAATTCTCACTACATGTACAACGAACAACCAAACTAGAATTACCGAGGTTAACCCATTGCTCTGTAGATACACATTTGACCACTTTAGTTTATTTCTCCGCTGAAGAAAATATTCCACTAATACAGTCGTATCCTAAAAGATGGCAGCTTAAAGCAGACTGAAAGTAGAGTAGAGTGCACCCGCGCATGAAGGCGCACTCTTCTTTATTTTCAACTTGTTTTAAGTGGTCACCTGTCTTAAAAACTAATAACCGGCTAAATGTCTATTTTGGATAACGAAATGTCATGGAGGCCAACATTTTGTTTACCTGTGTGACATCATTTATACCCTTTCGGTATATGTTTATAACAAAGAAGGAAGACAACCGCAACAAACAACAGCATAACACAACTCGATTATTTTTCTGAAAGTTTATTTAATCATTGATAGCGTAAGAGTAAAAAAAGAGTGTACATCAGAGTGAAATTAAAGAGAAAAGAAACTTAAAATGTACAGTAAAGCCCGGTAGCAGTCGTCTGTTCCTTTCCACTGAAGGTCCTCTTATTTGGAAAATTGTGCCAATTACCATTTGGTGTTAACACGGCAATGTTCTTCAGTATATATTGTCATCTGTTGCTCTTTTAGCGAAGTCCGGTTATGACGTAACTGTTATAAGTTATTTACCCCCAGCCTGGTTTCCCCCGCCAGATGGAGGCTTCTGCTGTGCAATCCTATTGAGCTTTTCTCCCTCAAACTCATAGTTCTCCAGGGCTACCAGACCTCTAGCGAACTCTGAAAAATCGCTTCCTCCGAACCTGTATATATACGTACAATCATTACATATTAAACATGTGAGTCGGGTCATAAGAAAGCCAGTCTTCTTGCCTCAAACAGTGTTGACTCGGACGAGACACCGCGTCTCTGGCGTGGCGTCTGGTCAGAGTCTAACATACAGTACTTTATTTACACCCCTTCAGATTCGAATCCTGAGGTCTAGACTGGACTTGCACTGTATCATGCAATAAATCTGGTATTCTAATGTCGTGGACCATATATGCATATACTTATTATGACATACTATAAAGGATGGATGCTATAGATACCTTCCAATCGTTATCCCTTTCCCTGACATGGCGTCGTCTGCTTTTATTTCTCAAATTCAAAGATAGGTTAATTGACTAATGTAATATCGTAATGAGTGTCAAACAGTTTGGGTCTTGACCAGACGCCGCTAAACGCGTAGTCCCATCAGGGTTCAGACTGTTTGCAAATAAATAATGTGCTAGGAGTAAGGCAGCGAAGGGCTTCGCTCGTACCCCAAGAATCGTCTCTTAATCGTAGATAAATGGCCCGTCGCATGTCTACTTATCTGTCGTTTCACACTCGTTCATACAGCGGATTGATGATTTTTTTCTCGTTTGAACAAAACTAACACAATGCAATGCAGTAAATGTGGCATTTTGCAACCTTTTAATGGTAGCGATTAATTATAAACTGAGTGGGAATTTTTGACATATTTGAGCCTGAAAATTTAGTTATTGTTGTATAAACATGATTGTTGAGAAATAAAAGTTAACGATTGTTAAGTGTATAGTAAAACATAAAATTACAGAAGCTTAACCATTAATTGACTCTGTAGCTAATTTCTTATCTTGATGACAGGTGACCACTTAAAACAGGTTGAGAGTAAAGCAGAATGCACATTCAGGCGCATTCTGCTTTACTTTCAACCTGCGTTAAGCTACCATTTACCTAGATATAGAAAGTATTTCTTATGGTGCATATGCATGACTGTATAAATAAAACTATTTTCTTCAATGCGCAAAAAGGTGCGTATCTATTGAGTAATGTAGTAATATCAAGTGTAAACAATACAAGAATAAATACACAGAAGGCGTCTACATCATGTATCCAATGCGTACCCAGTTTCCGCATAGTAAGCGTCGAACTGTACATCATATCTGTACATGTATATTTCAATGTGTTACAGAACTGTTAATTCGTTCCACCAACACCTCAGCTGGAGACTATTGAACCATGTCAACGTCAGGTTGCAGCTTAAAGCAGGATGAAGCAAAACAGTCCAACACGAGTTTTATGTCCTTATCTTCATAGAGATTTAGCAGACTTAATGTCAAAAAGATACATATATAAGACAAATTCAGCATGTCTTGATAGGTATTGTCGAGATGATTAATTTCACAACACATGTATAACTAGGAGGCCACTGATCGGCTAAGAAGTAAATACTTGTTCTGAAATTCATAAGTTTCATTCTGTGTTCAGTATACTAGTAGATATAGTTGTCAAAGTTTTTTGTGTGAAACTTTATCAACTGTTCAAATAAAATGTAAAATGTACCTGTTCGACGTATCGTCCTTGCCATTACAACAGTAGAGAAAATAAAAAACAAAATAACCCCACATCTCAGAACCATCATATTGTCGTTGTTTACGGTCTTCTCGCCAAGTGCTTGTTAGATATTGTCGACGAGTGTCGATGAAGTGGTTTTAAATAACAAAAAATACCTTTAATAAGATGTCATAATTATACAATCATATTTTTACCACAATACAAGATACTGTTTAATTAAAACATGGCAGCACATGAATATATATAATGAATAATTCGCCATTCCAATGTTCTGTTTAGTATAATATTACATTACAGTTAACCATTTTCTAAGCGGCCACAAAACGGCTACAAATATAGAAAACAGTATATGCATTTTCTGTTAGCGTTTATCATGCTATTCGATAGCAATGTTAACCATATAAAAATCATTGGAGATTGTGTTTTCAACAACTTAAGTTTCATTACTTTACTAAGACTTGATTTAGCTTAACAATTCTAAATGTTTAATAATCATTGATGATTTTTCTTGAAACACTAGTCATGGATTTTTACTAGTGTTCTAACATTTCTTAGCTACAGAATCAAATCAGAAGTATATAAAATTTCACCTCTCAGATTGATCGGAAATTAATTCATCATTTGGTAGATATTTACCTTTAGTGACTTAAAATTAATCGGCAGGTTCCTGTTTACCTTAAACAGCTGAAATACATCAAAAGCTTATGGCAGATTTCCAGGGTGTGAACTTATTTATGGCCAGCAACTGTACATGAGAGCGTACACAATACTAAGATGAGGCCTTTTATTCTAACATGTCTAAGAACATAAAGGGCAGATAGCTCTTGACACAATCAGCTGTTTTCAATAATAAATCCACTGCTATCAGACTTTATGTCTATATGCATTGTGATAGGCTAAATCAGCGTGTGAATCATATACAGTCCTACACTTTACTGTAAGTTTGCCAAAGTTTCCCTAGTGTTAGGCATTGACAGCGGAGCATGAATCTCATGCTCTTACATACAGTAATGGGTAGGACTAAAATTGAATATACAAAATTATTTCCGTCATATGGTATCAATTAGGCACTGACACAGTTTTTATGACTATAAAGTTATATATATATATATATAACTTGTTTCAAAGCACCTGGAACAGACCCTTGGATTATTGATATGATAAATAATAACAAGAATCAGAGGACAAGCTATAATGTGAGCACCATCACGTAAACTGTAGATGAAATGTCATTCAAACCCGTAGGTTAAATGTTTGGCAATTTTTAGTTTTATCAAAGCAAATTTCGCCATCAATATTGAGTCCCTATACTACCAGCCGAAGAGAGTTCATTTTTAGAAGGAATACCAAGCTCTTTCAAAGTTTTACTTTGCATTAAAATTTATAGATTAGGAGTTGTTCCTAAGACTTTTAAAATTTTAAAATCAAATTCAGATTTGTTTTTTTATAACGAGCGAAGCGAGCTTCTACAGTTACGTATACAATAAATTTCAAGTTAAAATTCACATTTTTAGACCTGTATTAGACCTGTATGTACATTGAATAGATTTTTCTTCGTAGGTTTTTTGTACTTCCGCCGGATCTACTTGCTACATTATTTTCCACAGACTGGTCGACCCTGCTCGCGTTTTATTTATGAACACGTTGAACAAAAAAATATTCGTTAAAAATTTTGCTTCCGGTTACCCATACGTTGACCCGGAAGTTATTGTCTATCACTTGCGACCTCTCAGCTATTTTTAACAGATTGGTCGACCCTGCTCGCGTTTTATTTATGAACATGTTAAACAAAAAAAGTTTCGTTACAATTTCTGCTTCCGGTTACCCATAGGTTGACCCGGATGTTATTGTCTAACACGCGCGACTATTCTGACTGACCTCTCAGCTCTGGACGAGTCTATTTGAGATTTTTTAAGTGCACATTTCCGGTTATCTCCAAAGAAAACATAATTAATTGCGAGAATCACACATCAAATTTAAATAAAAAAACCTCGCTCGTTAATACCATCCTACTGAAATTATCAACACAGTCAAAACTGTTTTATTGAGTTTCCCCCCTTTGTTTATCAGTTGTGATGTTTATGACGTCACTTCCTAAGATTAGAAAAAGTACCATGTCACACACATTCGACCGGTTTCGACTAGGCCTAGATCTTTATTTCTGTGATATCAGATATGTTGTTTCTAAATCTTGTCAATATCAAAGTGCATGTGTATATAATACACAGATGATTTCAACACTGTGCTCGATCATGCCAGGTGGGGTAGATTTACGTAGATAGTCTGGCAGTGTTGACAGTTTCAACCGGTTTCGAACCACCTAGAAACCCAGGGCTATCCACTATTAAAACCCACCGTCCAATATCCATGAAAAAAGTCATTTTCTGTATTAGTTTTCGTTATCTGAATGCCAGTCAGCTATATGGAAGTAATAATATTAGTGCCAACTAAATTTAATTTACGATACACTTATCCTCATTTATCAATTCACCCAAATCCACCCAAGTTCAACAGTGTTTAAACTCTAGAAGCCACAATATGTCTCCAATCTTTCTCAAACTTGGCCAGATTGTATATGACCATAAGATTTTGTATGAGTTCGATTATGCTTGAAATCAGATCAATAGATCTGGATCACATCAAGAGTTTTCTATCTTTGAATTGCTGAAAATGCCATATTTAACGGTGTCTACACTCTAGCGGCCACACTTTTTCTTCAAACTTGCTCAGATTGTATATGACTATAAGAGTTCAGATGAGTGTGATTGTGCTTGAAACCAGACAAATGGGTCGAGAGTTATCTACCTTTGAATTGCTGAAAATGCCATATTTAAGGGTGTTTACATTCTAGAGGCCACAATTTTTACCCAATCTATCTTAAACTTGCTCAGATTGGATATGACCATAAGAGTTCATATGAGTTTGAATATAGTTGAAATCGGACCCATAGGTTGAGAGTAACCTACCTTTGAATTGCTGAAAATGCCATATTTAACGGTGTTTACACTCTAGAGGCCACACTTTTTATATAATCTATCTCAAACTTGCTCAGATTGTATATGACCATAAGAGTTTAGATGAGTTTAATTATGGTTGAAATCGGACCAATAGGTTGAGGATTATCTACCTTTGAATTGCTTAAAATGCCATATTGAACAGTGTTTACACTCTAGAGGCCACACTTTTTATCCAGTCTTTTTCAAACTTGGCCAGATTGTATATGACCATAAGAGTTTAGATATGTGTGATTATGGTTGAAATAAGACCTATAGGTCAAGAGTTGTCTGCCCTTGAATTGCTGAAAATGCCATATCTTTCAGCGTTTACACTTGATTATACTTGCACACAAAGTATATAGCTATAAGTTCTCAAAGGAGTGCAATTATTGTTGAAATCTAATAATTGTGGCAATAGTTATCCGCCTTTGATATACTCTGAAATGCAAAAAAGGCTTCATTTCAGTATTGTTTAGGCTCTAGTTATCTGCCCTTGATGTACTCTACTATACTAGAATTATGAGGTTGTATTCCAAAACGTTTTACATGGTATACTACAAATTTGAATGGATTTAGATTCAAACGGATGAAACAGAAAGGTAAAGCTTTCAAGCTTCAGTACAACAGTTGAGCGATATCAGGGCCCTCAGGTTATTAAATCATTTGGTTTATTAACCCATTACCCAATAAATACGCCTTAATGGGTTATAGTCAAAGCGTACCATGGTTAAAGCGTACCAAGTCAAAACGTACCATTTTTGGTCGAAGCATACATATAGGAACATTTTCAATATGTTATTAGTCGATAATTTATTGTTTTTCGCACATTATATAACCTCGCGTAAATATCGTTATTAGATCTAGTGTATTAAATATATGTCTTGATGTATAGTTTTTACCCAGACACAACAGTATCTTTGAAACTTTAGTCATTAGGAACAAATTTGCCATTATGATCATCAGTTCTCAAAGTTTCGAAATTATTAATATTAACATTAGTGCCAATAATTATGTTGATCCTGACCATGCGTCGCCGTACACATCTTCTAATAAGGATCCAAACTGCTTGAAAATAAATTGTGCACCCATGCACCACAGTATCTTTGAAGATTCAGTTCTCAAAATTTCGAAATATTAACATTAGTGTCAACAATTGTGTACGGTAGATCCTGATCATTCGCCGCCGTACGCAGCTCCTGATCAGGATCCAAACTGCTTGAAAAATAAATTTCGCGCCCATGCAAAATATAGTCTCTAATTACGAGGCTTCTGATCAGGATCCAAACTGCTTGAAAAATAAATTTCGCGCCCATGCAAAATATAGTCTCTAATTACGAGGCTTCTGATCAGGATCCAAACTGTTCAAAAAGTAAATAGTTCCATTTGATACAGTGCAAAATCTGTACCATAAAATTATATTCTATATCCTAGCAGATTCTGACTTAAGGCAGGTTGGGAGTAAAGCAGAATGCGCCGCAAGGCGCATTCTGCTTTACTTTCAACTTGCTTTAAATAACCCTTCATTCTGTTTTCAAAACTAGAATTAGGCTATGGGGTAATGTGTTAATTTGTTAAAATGCTCCATTATTTGACAGCTTCGCTCGCTTGTAGGCTGTGCCTATTTCATATTAAAAGGTAAAAGCTTTATTCCTCTCAGTAATGCATTTTAAAATATAGGAACTGATCTAGTGTTCTGTTCTCTGCCAATACTGTTTTCAATTCAGCCTATAGTTACGCTTAAAACAGTAACTAAGCGCTGTTACAGTTTTGTATAACTAAACAGAAAACAAGTTCTCCTCGAACAGCATAACACAACTGGATTATTTTTATGAATTTATTCAATTATCAATAGTGTAAATGAAAAAAATCGAAACTGCAACAGACAGAAATTAAAATAAATAAATAAATAAAATGTACAATAAAGCCCGGTAGCAGTCGTCTGTTCCTTTCCACTGAAGGTCCTCTTATTTGGAAAATGAGCACGTCAATGTTCTTCAGTATATAAATATCATTTGTTGCACTTTTGGAGAAGGGCTGGTTACGACGTAAATGTTTTTAATTATTTGCCCCCAAATTGGTCTCCCCCGCCAGATGGAGGCTTCTGCTGTGCAATCCTATTGAGCTTTACTCCTTCAAGTTCATAGTTCGCATTGGCTACCAGACTTCTAGCGAGCTCTGAAAACTCGCCTTCCTCCATACCTGTATATATACAATCATTACATATAATAATATAACTAACCTTTGGGTCGGGTCATGAGAAATCCAGTCTTCTTGCATTAAAACACTGTTGACTCGGACCAGACGCCGCGTCTGGTCAGAGTCTACACTGTTTGAAAATCTACAGTATTTTATTTACACCCCTTCAGGTTCGAATCCTGACGTCGATACTAGACTTGCTCTGTACCATGAAATATGTTTTCTTATGCCGTTGACCATATATGCATAGAATTTATATGACATAGTATAAAGTATTCCAATCGTTATCCCTTTCACTGCCATGGAGTCGCCTGCTTTTTATTTCTCAAATTCAAAGATAAGTAATTTGACTTATGTAATATCGTAATGAGTGTCAAACTGTTTGGGTCTTGACCAGACGCCGCTAAACGCGTAGTCCCATCAGGGTTCAGACTGTTTGCAAATAAATAATGTGTTAGGAGTAAGGCAGCGAAGGGGATTAATTTCGGACTTAATGTACAATAAATATGTTTTAAAATAAATTATTTCTAAGTAAAAAACCAACAACCTTATAGTAACGTATATAATAATGCAACACAATGCACCGATTGAACTTTAGTAAAGCCCATGACTGTGTAAAGTTTAATGAGAAAAAACAACAACAAACGATGCAACAAAGGTGTAAGGTCCTTATAATACAATACAGAAACATTTATATATCGCAAAAAGTATCAATATTCAATTGTGCTCTACGATTGATCCTACTAATTATTACATAATTACGATATCAGGCATATGTGTTAAAGTCGGTGAGAACACATAAACATCTGTCATTCATTGTAGAATTGACTGAACAAGTGTGTTTTAAGTTTTTTTCTGAAAACATTTTCAGTATTTACTGCTTTTAAGTCTCTTGGAAGCATATTCCACCATTTTGGGCCTACCACCCCCAGTGATCGTTCAGTCTTCAGAGAATGTCATATTTTTTTTCATCCTACATTTATAAGTTATTGGCCTAAAAGCTCGAAACTATGCCTCTTTTGATTGGTCGTAATAAAGACATCTTACTAAAACGACAGGGGGAATATATACATATCACAGGTCGACACTAATATCGATATCAAACATACTGAAATCTAAATCTGCGAAATACAAGCAGACAAAGAGACTTTTGGGATGACGATGTTCTAGCAGTGTAAGAGTTAACTATTGATACAATTAATACGCTCGTACCCAAAGAACCCTCTCTTAATCGAAGATACAGTGCTCCCTCTCTACAACGGCCCTCCCAACAATGACCCCCTCCTTACAACGACGCTTGCGTAACGCGGCGTCTGATCTGGATTCAAGCTGTTTGCAAATGTAAGCCAATGTCACTCCCTGTAACGTCTCCCTCCGAACAACGCACATATTTTTTTGTCTCCCGTTGGGTGTCGTTGAAGAGGTGTAGCGCTGTATTGCCCTTCGTAAGTCTACCCCACTTGTCTGTTCACTCTCGTTTATAAAGTGGATTGATGTAATTTTTTCACGTTTGATCAAAACTAAACACAATACAATGCAACAAATGTAGAAAAGTGCAACTGTTTAATGTTAGCGATTTATTCTAAACAAATTGGCAAACATATTTGAGCCTGATTAGACGCAGAGTTGTATAAACGTGATTGTTGAGAGAGAGAAGACGTATTCGCCTTTGCATTAACGATCGTTAAATGCACAGTCAAACTTCCAGTTACAAACCACATAAAATACAACGACTTTCTAGAATAGGTAGCAGCTTAACCCTTTACTCTATAGCTTATTTTTCAGCGGAGCTGAATGGTTTCTATTTCAACACACCTTTGAAGTTTCCAACATTTTCAACCAATCATATTTGATCAGATGTTTAGAAATAAGAGCACCTGTTGAAAACTGAATTGTCTGATTGGATAGTAGCCAGGGCTCCAGATAAGGGGAGTATTTCAAAACTTAAAATCTTTATTTCTGCATTAAACCCTATGATGTCCTACTCATTTGAATTGTCTCTTCGGGACGATCAAAATGAGTGGTAACACCATATGGTTTGGTGCTGAAATGAGTGAGAAAATGTTAGATTTGTTCAGTTTACTCCCTCTTATCTGGAGCCCTGATAAAGTGTAGACAGGCTGGTCTAATTGTGAGACACAGTGCAGAGCTGATGACATCATGCTTCTATTTTAAGATTATGACAATTTGTCTTTTTATAGATAGACAGTGGTAGCTCTATGGTGTTTTGTTATGGTTTACTACTATACCAATGTATTTTAATTGTTAACTATTTGTACAATTTTACCATACATTGATAGCAATATAATAAATGAGTTAAACACAATTGTCTTGTTTCATCATGTATTTACAAAAGGGAGATGGTAGAACTTTTACAGCAGACTGCTGTTACAAAATTGCTACAGTATCTGTATGAGGGTTAAATTATTGTTTTGCATTTCTGTACAGTATAGTTTTTTAGTCAGAGTTATGCTATATCCTTGAATGTGTAATTTTTGCTTGTAAATACAAGATATTACAATTATTGGAAAAACCCCAATTTCATACAATTTTGCACATCCATCTACAGCATGACTTAATTCCACCACCCATTCCGCTGAATATCTTTTGTTTACAATATTTCTTGTTAATTTTGAGGACAAGTCACTTAAAACAGATTGAAAATTAAGCAGAATGCGTCTTCAGGCGCATTCCGTTTTACTTTCAGCCTGCTTTAAGCTACCGTCTGCAACGTTAGAAACTGTTTCTTATGGTGCATAATTATTCATGACTGTTTACATTGTAACTATTTTCTTCAGTGGAGAAATTAGCTAAATGCGTAAAAAGGAGTATACCAAATGAGTAAAAGGTTAATAATACAAGAATAAAACAGAAAGCGTCTTCATGAATGCTAACGATGCGAACTCGGTTCCCGCGAAGTAAGTGTCAAACTGCACAACATACCTTTACCTGTAAATTTCAATTTGTTCTAGGACGGTTAATTCGTTTCACCCAAAGGGTTGCCATGGCAATTCAGCTGGAGACTATTGAACAGTGTCAACGTCAGGTTGCAGCTTAAAGCAGGGTGAAGCAGAACAGTCCAACACGAGTTGTATGTCATTATCTTCACAGAGCTTTAGCAGACTTAATACCTAAAAGACACATATAAGATAAATTCAACCCTTCTTGGTGAGTATTGCCGAGATGAATTATGTTCGCAATATAAATAGGAGGTCACTGATCGGCTTAGTTGTAGGTACTTTTTCTGACATTCACAATACGTTTCATTCTATTTTTGTTAATAGATATAAATGTCCTTATTTTGTGTTAAACACATTTGAAATACCAGAAACTTTATTAACTGTTCAAATTTACCTCTTCGACGTATCGACCTTGCCATTATAACAGCAGAGAAAACCAAAATCAAAATAATCCCACATCTCAGAGCCATCATGTTGTCATTGTAAACGGTCCTCTCGACAAGTGCCTAGCAGGTATTCTCGATGAGTGTCGATGAAGTGCTTTCAAATAACAAACAAGGACTTTTATAAGATGTCAAAAACAACAATATTTTTTCTACAAAACATAATATGTTTTAATTAAAACATGCCAGCACATGCCAATCCAATGTTCTGTTTAATTAATATGGCATTACAATTAACCTTGTTCAAAGCGGCCACTTTTTAAAGTACAAATGTAGAACGAAAGTTTAAACGGAAAACAGTACATGCAATTTCTTTTAGTATTTGGCATGTCCTTCGATAGCCATAGCAGAGCTCCAGATAAGCAGGGTATTCAAGTACTAACTTTCTTATTTTACACCAAATCATTTGCTGCGGTCACCTACCAGAATCGTCTCTAAGAGCGGTTCCAATGAGTGATCACAACGAAGGGTTAAGAGGAGACATAAATAAGACCTTTATTTGGAAATGTTTACCCAATCTTATCACGAAACTTCTATTCGTTTGGTTTGTTAATTTTTAGGAGGAAGAATAACTTATACAGTACTAACAAACAATGTCCTAAGCAGTCACATATAATATATACATATATAAAGGCCCACATATGTATTTTTGTCTAAATGTCAATAACTTTATATGAAAAATATAAAGTACTTATGTTTACGAATTCAAGCTGAAAAGCTACTTTAAAATATTTATACAGAAAAGGTAAATTAGATCTTCTTTTTGAGATATTTCCTTAAACTACTCTTGCTTGAAAACATTGTAAATGAAATTTGGTTAAATTTACGGTGAAACCATTTTGCCATACGTATGAAAATCCAGTTCTTCGCCACCTTTCCACAATCCTTTAAAAGTGAATTATATACATATATTGTTGATTATTCTTACATAACAATTGTCATATAAAGGGTTTCTTCTCAACTCTCCGTAAACTACAACTGTGGATGAAGAAGATTTCACTTTCAAGTAAGATCTTACAATATGTAATACGTATTATTTCAATACTTTTTGATTTTCCAAACCCAAAAAGTTCGCATCATTGAGCCAACAAAAACATCTATATTACAAACGATTTCAAATTGAACATTTAAATCTTATATTACAGAATAATGAAAACCTTTAATCCCATCCAAATTAGAATTAATGGTTAAGGACAAATGGACCAGTGTATTACATAACAGTTTCTAAACATGTAGTTAAACATTTTCCAAAGAATTAATTCGTTTTAAACCATTTTCGTTTGGTAACAAATTCCCACATTTTTGAAAATAACCGCTTTTGTTTTTCAGTAGATCTATAAACATAAACCCAACGGTCAATCAAGACTACTCTTCAAAATCTTCTCAGAATACTGTATTTCCAAGAATTACCATATCGCCTGTAAATAACACATGTACACAGATCAAAACCCAAATGAGAGGCCTCAGTATTGGTCACCTTGAAGAAAGAGCTCTAAATCGTCAACAAATAAAACCATTAACCCTTAGCCTGCCACTCACGACTATAGCTCTATATGCAAACAGCTTGGATCCGGATGAGACGCCGAGTAACTCGGCGTCTCATCCGGATCCAATCTGTTTGACACTCGGACAACATTTTCAGCAATTTTGAGCAACTTTGAAGCACTTTGAAACTTGAAGCAGACGAGAAATATAGCGGACGACAATTTATTTGGCGGGCTAAGGGTTAACGGCGAGATTAAGTTCAGCCGCCCACCTCTTGTTTCAAGCCTACTGCATAGTCAAACAAGAGGGCAGTGGATGCCCTGGCATCGCTCATCTGTTGTATTTGAACCTGAACGTTACAAATACCTTTGAGTTTCACCCATAATCAAAACAAGTATAGTCCAAATCCATTCAAATTTGTAGACACAATAGTTTAAACAATATTGGAATATGACATATTCTAGTATATTCATGAGTAAATCAAGGGCAAATCACCACTGAACACAGTGGTCTGATTTCATCTAAATACTCTATCTAAGAACTTATATTAATATGCATTGTGTGCAAGTAAAATCAAAATGAACTCAATTGCTAGAGTATAAACACTGTTCAATATGGCATTTCACCAATCAATGGCAGATATTAGTCTGATTTGAAACATAATTACACTCATTAGAGAACGTATAACCATATACTGTATAGTTTCATATGCTATGTGGATCTAATATCATACGATATATCTCACTTTCTTAATGCAGTTGTGGTCTTTGTGATACCAATAATTCCTTCCCAGATAACATTCCCATGACGTAAGCAAACCGCACGCGCTGTATCAAGCGTTTTTGTGAGGCTTCCGGATATGTAAGAAGGGTCCGTTTGATGAGAATGAATGATATATGATAGATCTAGCACTACAGTAGACAATTTTTTGTTGTTGAGCCGGACACCTATGAGCAGCAACAGCAACAACAATATTTCAACACTGATATCAATGTCAAAGACAGAACTTTTGCGTGTGACCTTTCTCATATGATGAAAGTAATTAAAACATGACAGCGCATGAATATTTCTAAATAGTAGGATTAATATGGTGTTAATTTTATCCTTGATCTAAGCAGAATGTAGATTAGGCAAAATAAAAAAGTACCTGTGTGTCCGGTAACCCGACCGATCCTAGTTTTTTTCCCCGACCCTCAACTTTTTTCACTTTTCGAAAAATGTGTTGGCAAATGTCAGTCATTTTTTCGACAATCATTTTTTGAGGAGCGACGCGGCCGATTGAACAAAGTAAAACACAGCCTACGAACTACAATAATAGAATATATTCTCCGTAAAATAGTTTACAAAGCTTATATATAGACGTTTAGTGTTTTAAAATTGATTTTCAAATAAGATTTAGCAAAAGCCGAAGTGAAATTTGCTCTAAATCTGTCATATAGTAGCTTCATTGAAGATATGATATGCTAATTAGTTAACCATAAACACATTCAACATGCAGACAGCACATTTCAATGACACGTTTAGCATGCATACAACACATTTCAAAACATCGTTCATTCCATCTACTTTGCCGTCTTAGTATATAAATATTATAAACAATCATACCGGTTAAGATTTTTAAGATAATTTTGGTAATGGGATCTATCAATAAAATCAACAATTTGCATGAATATTTATAAGATCTGTTATGTATGGCCCAGGGCTTTGCACAATTTAATCCATTCATACATTTTCACGTATAAAGACTCCAGGAGAAAGTTATATGTATTATTGTATGTTTTTATATTTTATAAAAAAAATCAAAAAAAATCAAAAAAATCCGATTGTCCGTCCCTAATATTTTTGGGCATGTAATAGGAAACACAGGTATTATTTTATTTGGCCTTAGAACACAGGCCCGTAGGAAAATGGGAGGGGCAATTGTAGCAACCAAGCAAACTTTTTGTTATTCGTACTTAATAAACGCCAGAAAACGCTTCTCAGACGTTGTTTTAACGCAAAATTATAGCGTACAGCCAAAAAAAAAAAAAGTTGTCAACAGACAAAAAAATCAGTGGTGCCCCCCCCCCCCCCCCACACACACACACAATGTAGAGTGACCAATATAAGGAAGAAGTGTGTGCCCCCCACCCCCGCCCCCCCATCATCCAATTTTGCTTTCTACCGGCCTGGTACATGTAGTCTTCGATACATGAGGTATGATAAACGCTAACACAAACACTTATAGTTGTTTTCTGATTTACTTTCGTTCTACATTTGTATTAAGTGGCCGCTTAGAATAAGGTGAACTGTACATAATGTCATAGTATCGGTAATTAAACAGAACATTGGAGTGACGAATTATTCAATTAAAATATTCATGTACTGTCATGTTTTAATTAACCCCACCCTATGAGACAAATCACGTGAAAATAAACCCTCTTTGACATTGCAATCAGTGTTGAACTAGATCAAGTACCGCTGCGGAAACATGGCGAACTTTACCACTAACTGAACCCCCATTAGAAAGATATATAGATCAATTTCGGTCAAATGAGTACCTAACATAACAAAATATAATTAAGATGACATATAAAAGCCATATCATGCGCATTAAATACCAAGGATAACACAAAAAAGGAAAATAACTTATTTCCATTGTTGGCCTTGATTGTATTGGTAAGACACAGAGAGTCACGATATCATTTTAAATACATTTATCACATAAAACCGCCTCTGACAGTGTATAATAAAGCCATTCAATAAACGATAGAGAAAATGTCGATATTTTGGGTCGGTCCAACCTGTTCGTCGACAAGAGCTGCATGACGCTGGGCGCCAAGTGACGTCATTTGTGATGACGTTACTATAAACAACATCAAGTTTTGGCGGAAAAACTACGGCTTCAGTTGACTAAATAGATTTTGAAAAGGTTTATGTGATAAAAAGAATCTCACATTCGTTCTCATTACATATCAATCTTAATAAACTCGTTGACTAAAATAAATATAATGCTCGCCAAGGCTCGCGTCATATTTTTTAGTCAACTTTTTTATTAAAAATGATATCTAATAAGCACTCGTGTAGGATCATCTATATCACAGATATCATTTTAAAATATAAGTATCACACAAATATCACCATAATCACAGTAAGTTCAAAACGTGTCTGCTCCAGAATGTCTTGAACGTGTTCGCTAATTAGCACAGCAGAGTATCAGAACAATTCATAAGAATCATATTAAAGAATAAAGAGAAACAACCCTATCTTTATTTACAAAGATAAGAAAATGAATAAAAAGGCATCAAATACAGATCAATTTAAAGAAGTTTGAACTTATTCTTTATAAAGAATAAACTTCTTTTTCTCTACATCAGATCTAAATTGACTGGAAGATTTACAGAAGAGGACCATTACACGAGTGAACACCATGAGCAAGTCTGCCTTATTGCATTTCAAACAGTGTAGATCAAGGCCAGCCGCCGCGTCAAAGACGCGTTGGCTGACCTTGATCTATACTGTTTGACACCCACACGCATCTTAAGCATTTTATGTAGCTGTAGCATAATTTATATGGTATTTGTCAGATTAGACCAAACTTAGACACAGAGCCTGGGATGACAACGGTGCTTGGTCTGTACAATGTTGCAATGCAATAAGGCAGGTTTTGTCATGGCACGGCTCAAATGATTTATTGCTAAAGCTTTAGGACAGGCGTAGCGTCCATAATCCGTAAACGTGAAAGAAACTAATCTATTTGAACAGGAACTGCTATCATGTTTGAGCGTGTACAGCGGCTATGCACATAGCTTAGAGGAACAAAATATTCACTCTAAAGAAGACAGGAGCATTGCTCTTTCACTTTGAAATATATCAACATGCCAAAGGGTGATTTGACCAACTCTTTTTTAAACTGGCAACCAGTTGGGGTATTTAAAATGAGCGTCTAAGTTTAAAACACACTGGATTAATTATTTTGAGTTGATTGAAATCTAGATTTTTCAAGTACCAAAACAACAAGCAGAGAGAGGGGCGGATACAGAAAACAGGTACGTGATGCCCTACTCTTATTAAAAGCTATCTCTGGTTCTTTTGAGCGCAACTACTTGCCTAACAAGATAGGAATTGGTCTAAAATAACACCAAAGTACTTTACAATGATAGAATACTTAAAAAGTTAGCCAGATAATGGAAAACATTAACTTGGCCGTCACCATTACAAATTATATCTAAATGTGATTGAGTTCTTTATTTATGTTTAGAACCAAACAGGATTGACTCAGTTTTACTTAGATGAAAAGAAAGCTTATCATCAATTTTGCCAACTACACCCAGATCTTATGACAGACAACTTTCTATTTAGGAAAAACTTTTGCTATAAACTAAAATAGCAGAATCATCTGCATACAATAAAAGCTTGTTAGATATAGCACCAGGCATATCGTTAACATAAATTAAAAGCAAAAGGGGTCCCAGTGTGTAGCATCCCACATGGGATACCTTCTCGAGGTGAAAACGTTCTTGACATATCTACTAGTTGCTGTCTGTCTAAAAGGTAAGATCTTAACCAGTGAACTTGTATAGGTGCAAACCTAAAGCTTTAAAGTTCATAAGTAAGATAATATTATTAATTGTATCAAAAGCTTTTTGTAAATCAAGGAGTACCATGTCAACCACAATACCTTTATCCATTTGATAGAAAAGACAAGTATCTGTAGAAAGACCTCGTCTAAACCCGAATTAAAACTGTACAGAAGCTTACTATCGTTCAAGTACGTTTCAAGTTGATCAAAAATAGTTTATTCGAACACCTTAGATAATATGGTAAGAATGGATACTGACCTGTAGTTACTGGCATCTGATTTATCATTTTTCTTATCCAAAGGAACAATACGAGCTTGTTTCAAATCATCTGGAACAGACCCTTGGATTATTGATAAATTAATAACACAAGTGAGAGGGCAAGCTTCAATGTGAGCACCATCACGTACAAATTTAGTATAGAAATTTAAAGAGGATTTACTATGAAGGTCAGAAACAGTACAGAAAGATCCTGAGTGATCTTTCTGAGCAATTCCTTTCCAGATTTATCCATAAAGACCGCATTTAGTATAAGAAGTTAGGTTGTCGTACAATGCAGACTAAAAACAACACAAAAAGGTAATAAACAAGCTTTCTGCGTTGCCTGTATCCTGAACTATTCATAAACCCGCATTAGTGTAAAATTTAGATTGGTGTACAATGCAAGCCAGAAATAACACAGAAAGATCTGAATGAGCTTTATGTATCATTTCTATCCTGAATTGTCCATAAACTCACACTTACGTCGTAGTACAATACTTTAGGATGCTGTACAATGCAGGCCCAGAACAACACTTTTAAATCCTGGGATATCCACTACCCACATGTAGTATAAGAATTTAGGATGGCACAATGCAGGTAAAAAATAACACAGAAAGGTCCTAAACGAGTCATTTTCCTTCCTGGATTAACCACAAACCCGCATTTAGTACAATAATTTCGGATGTTGTACAATGCAGGTCAGAGGTAAATCAAAATAAATCAATTAATCAATTAACCAATAACTAGATGAATAAACAAGTTAATAACCCACTCAATTAATTAATCAATCAATCGATCAATCAATCAATCAATCAACCATTTAATTAACCAATGAATTAATTGAAGACAGGCAGGCAACCCATCAAAATTGATTGGTTGAGAACCTTTTACATGTACAATGCATTTATCACAATATACTGGTTACCCCTTTCCCTCATAGAGGCGCCTTTTTGTGCATTCAGTTTATTCCTCCACGGAAGCAAATAGTTCAAGTTATACAGTCATGAACATGTAGCATAAGAACTATTCTCTATATCATAGCAGACGGTAGCTTAAAGCGGACTGAAAGTAAAGCAGAACGCACCTGTAGGCGCATTCTGCTTTATTCTCAACCAGCCTTAGGTGGTCACATTTCTTCAAAACTAGAAAAAAAAGGATATGGGGTAATCGGTTAATAAGATATTTTTAATGTGAAAAGTAATCGAAAAATAGTAGGTTACTTTTGCATTACAAGGTAGACTGAAATGTATATGCATGCATAATGCAAAACGGGAAACAAGCAAATGAACAAACAAAAGAGGACAAAAAGCAAACAAATAAAAAAAGGAAATTCAAGCAAACAAACAACATGTTCAAAGAAAATTCAGGAATGCATACTCAAGTTATACGAGTATTTCTAGTTTTTTCTTCTGTTCTCTACTCTGATGGTCAGTGAATGCCGATATTTTGCCGAATGGGTTCTGAAACTATTTTAGATTTATTGCAATAAATTTGCTCAACTTAAAAAGGGTAACTTCATTTTTCTCATTCATTAGGGACCAACAAACTAAACAGTTAGAATGACTCAAGTATTTTTCTGGGATGAGTTCTTTTCTTTCCATGTTGAACTTTTGGAACTTGAACATAAAATGGTAATCATCCCCTATTTCGGCAGTATTACATGCGTTACAGATGCGTTCTGAGCTGTCAATATTTATCCATAGTAATTTTTCAATAGGTAGATAATTATTACACCTTCGAAAATTGATCATATTTGTGCTGAAAATGGTGTTAAGATATCGAGGTATTTTTCATATTTATGTTCTGTTTTATATATTCGGTAGTTAACGCACTTAGACGATTCAAGTATTACACTATGCCAATGTTGAGAGTACTGATCTTTTAATGACTTTTCTATTTTATTCAAAAGAAGGATTCTAGATCCTGCAAAATTCTGATTTTTCCAGATATATAAATTTAACAAAACAAAGCCATTTGTATGTTCTTTCATTTTGGACAAGGTCAAAATATGCAAATTTACACAATAGCGACGATATTTTACTTGAGTTTACGATAAGGTTATACCAGAATCCAATAATTATTTTCTTGGTGGCTATTTGGATAGGGTATCTGTCAAAATCTTCGTATAACATGATATGCGGGGTGCTTGGTTTAACATGAAGAATATGTTTCATGAAATCAGTGTATACTTGTTCAATATACCTAGGTCAGAAAATCCCCAAAATCCCACACCAATAAGTTAAAACTGGTAATACAGTAGCATAAAAAAGTTTTAGTTGACAATCTATCGGTTAATCAAGATTTCTATTTAAGCTAAAAATATATTTTCTCGCTTGTTTTGAGATGTTTTGTTTCACGCGCAAACAATCTGTTTTTGGAGAATAATACGCGTAGATATTTAAAACAATCTACTACTTCTATCTGGATTTCATCTATGCTAATAAATCTGATTCTCCGAAAATGGTCTCCAAAAACTATAACTCTATTTATTGATTGGTTGGTTGAAGGATTGGTTAATTGATTGATTGACTTATTAACTGATTGGTTGGTTGGTTGATTGGTTTATTGGTTTATTTATTAATTTATGGATTAATTAATTCATTGATTGATTAACTTATTTATTTCTTTTATTTACCTTGTCTGACTGTCTTCAATTGAAATTGGTTGGATGAATGGTTAATTGATGGATTTATTAATTAATTGATTGGTTAATTAATTGATTGATTGATTGATTAACTTGTTTATTGATTCGTCGATTCATACCTCTCTAAATACAACGAATTTCCAGTAGTACGAGGGGTGTTCAAATAGTTTTGATACTGGATCAATAACTTCAATATAATGAGTGCAAAATGCATGTGTGATATATCATTTTAAAGATAAATTCTTCGTCTACACGAAGGTATCATGCACGATAAGATCACATAACCCGATGAGTCACAACATGAACCTAAATGACCCCTACTCGAGGACACTGGACCATAGCACTTTTCAGACATTACTTTTTGACGTAATAACTTCTGAAATAGTACAATTTCCTGGTTTCTTTTGGAAATATATCAGTTTGTGTCTAAATTTTATAGTAAATAAATTTTTAATTCTATTGAAAGGGTTAACTGTCTAAAATCTCTTTTTTTTCAAAATCAACATTTCTTATTTTGCTAATGACGAAAGTGGACATGCTTTTTCAAGCGCAATGAAAATGTTCTTGATCAGTATATCTACAATTTGATTTTAAAACATGAAACCATTTATCAATGGCATCAATTATAGCCTGGTTTAATAATAAAAAAAAGGGTTTGTAGTTTTCCTAACTACTTTTATACATAACAGGAGATTAAGTTTGTATTATGTTTTCAGTACGTGTTTAAAATTAGCTCTATTTTGAATATTTTATGTAATAATAACATTTAAAACTTTGTAGTGTTTGCATAATTGTCTTATTGTATTTGACAGAAAATTTCATAAACTTATTCAAAACAATAAAGCCGTAATAATAATTATAGTATCAAATTGTGTTTAGAAAATTAACTCAAATATACACAAACAAGTCCAGTGTCCTCGAGGAGGGGTCATTAAAGTTCATGTTGGAGCTGTTCGAGTAATGCGATCTTAACGCGTATAATATCACCGTGTCGGCAAAGAATGGATCTTTAAAATGATATATCACACATGCATTTTTCACTTATAATAATGAAGTTATTAACCCAGTATCAAAACTTTTTGAACTACCCTCGTACTTGTAGCAGCTACACTAAACATATCAGTTAACGCCGATGAATGATGTGATAAGATAATAATGTTAAATTATGTCAGGAAGATGATATTGGCTAATCTCCTTCGCTGCAAAAAAATGCATGGGATCAAAACCACCGACCTGTCTTCCTTATAGTTCTTGATAGAGGATATAATCTCTGACAAATAAACAAAAAAAACATCCCCTATGACAATTAAGCCCCAGAACATGTGCAATGTAGGAAGATTTCTTAGGAAACATACAATATTAATTCAACAGGTATTGATGAATTTTGTTCAGATAAGTTATTTTCACAATATAAATAGGAGGTCACTTGATCGACTAAGTTCTATATACTTTTGAAATTCAAAATATGAAATAAAATTCTACTTTTGTTAATTGATCTGGCGGTTTTGTGTTAACCTATTTTAAATACCAGAAACGTTATCATTTTTTTCAAATTTACCTGTTCTACGTATCGACCTTGTCATTATAACAGCAGGGAAAATAGAAAACAAAATAATCCCACATCTCAGAGGCATCATGTTGTCGATACAACAGATCCTCTCGACAACTGTTTGGTAGATATTCTCGACACATGTAGATGAAATGCTTTTGAAGAACAAAACAGAATGATTTAATAAAATGTTATTTGAGATGCTCTCCTTTGTCATATACAGTTATATGTTTGCTACTGTGGCTATTCGTTAAAGAAGTACGGCTGTCTCTGCAAGACAGGAGGCTGTTTGGTACACATATGGACGAAAACAGTTATACATGTAGTCTCAAATTGGTATCCAATTACTTGTCAAATAGATGACCGAGAGTTATTCTTTGGTCAAATGTCTCATCAACCAGAACTAAAACAGTCAGATATCCTCAGGGATATGTGCTTGGAAATGTTGTTTCTTATTTATGTTAATGATATATCAAATTATATTTTAAGTTTAACCAGATTATTAGCTGATGACAGTTCTCTCTATTTTTCTGCTTCAGCTATTGCTAACATTGAGAGTATTATAAATCATGACTTAGAACTTATATCTGTATAGGCAAAGCAATAGCTGGTCACTTTTAACCCTAAGTAAACATTTTATTTTCTCTAAAAAGTATGGTAACTTACCTACATGAATAATGATGTTTAACGAGTCTAGCATAACATTTGTAGAAAGCCACGAACATTCAGGAGTAACTTTAAGTCAAAAAGGGCAATGAAACTCTCGCATAGCTGATATTTTACAATCTACCTTAAACATTATTGGGATCCCGAGAATATTAAAATTAACAGGAAAGCTCTCAATCAAAATTTACCTCAACTATCATTGAATATGTTTGTATAGTACGGGACGGGTTCTCAGAAAGCTGTTCAGATGTGCTACAAAAATTAGAATATTAAGCTGTCAGAATTGTTACTGGCCTTGCCCGTTCTGTATCTATAGATAATCTTTATCAGAATTATGGATGACAAACTCTTAAACAGAAGCAACTCATAATATGGTACCATCAGATATCTCGGACATTATTCCACAATCCACATACAGTCCGAGAAACAAATCTTTACCCACTAAGAAATCAGAAAAATATGAGAAACCCTCCAAGTCTTGTATCCCTCTACCATCAACGTGTAGACAGTAGGACACATAACAAGAATTGTAGAAACTTTAAAAACTTTTTAATATAGAATTAAAAATGGAACTCTAATTGAAAAAGTTTTTGTTCTCAAGCAATCAGATGTCTAAGTGTGTTACACGCTAGAACTTGAAACATATACAACAAGTAGCAGTCTAAATAATGACCTTCATAATAGCCATGTAAGACCTGGGGCCCGTTTCATAAAACTTCGTACGACAAAAACGGTCGTAAGTCATAACTTTGAAATACATTTAATTTCAGATTCCTCTATCTAATCCTGTCTTGATACATCTCTTTGGAATCGTCTTTACAAGACGATCCCAAAGAGATGTCCCAAGACAGGATTAGATGGAGAAATGAATAATGATTGAGACTTTTATAGTCTGACTTACGACAACATTTGTCATATGAAGTTTAATGAAACGCTACCCAGATCCATACTACATGTACACATTAAGGGAAAAGTTGAAGCTCTGATAATTTCTCTTTTAAATGCAAATCGTATAATAATCATGGATTAAAACTATTTCAGTCAACTAGAAGTGTTCAGCCTATAAATATTGCTGTAAAATCATGACCATGTTAGTGATAGACAGCATGGATTTAGAAAGCGTAGATCCTATGAGACACAACTCATAGTTACCATAGATACCATCGCCAATCAGCTCTCCAGTAAAAGAGAAAAAGTGGATGTCATCCTACAAGATTTTGAGAAGGCATTTGACAAAGTTCCTCATTCCAGACTTCTACATAAGCTAAACCACTACGATGTTAGAGGTCCCATCATTCACTGGATACAGTCATTCCTCCACAAAAGGAAGCAACAGGTTGTTCTTGATGGTGCCAAGTCAACGCAGGATGATGTCATTTCCTGTGTCCCGCAGGGAACAGTGTTAGGCCCCCTATTTTTCCTCGCCTACATAAAAGACATGCCAGAATGCACATCATCAGACGTTCGACTCTTCGCCGATGACAGTGTGCTCTACATACACATTCAATCATCACAGGACAACCTGGCCCTAAAGAAAGACATTGAGGCCCTTGAGAGGTGGAAAAAGACATGGCAGATGAGCTTTAATGCTCACAATGCCATGTTCTTCACATAACCCGGAGCAAGACAAGACAGTTTGTATACCAGCTAAATGGACAAGCACTAGAATATGTGAACCACAGCAAGTACTTGGGTGTCACAGTACAGAAAAATCTGTCCTGGGATACCCATGTACAGAACGTAGCAACAAAAGGGAACAGGACATTGGGCTTCATCAAGAGAAACTTAAAGGACTGTACACCGAAAGTCAAGGCAGTAGGAAACACCACACTAGTGCGTCCCATTGTGGAATATGCAAGCAGAATCTTGGACCCCCATCTGCAAGCACAATCACAGACCCTGGAACAGATCCAAAGGAGGGCAGCGAGGTTCGTCACCAGCGACTACACACCAAGAACGCCAGGGTGTATAACCGCCATGTTAAGGAGTCTCGGGTGAGATACCCTTCACCAGCGCAGACAAGAGGCTCGACTTACAATGCTCTACCGGATCCACCATGCTCTGGTTGACGTGAACGGAGATCAGTATCTACATGGCGATTCCAGGACAAGAACTCGCTTCTTCCAAGAGCGTACTACAAACCAGCTCTACGCCAATACTTTCTTCCCACGTACCATAGTGTGTTGGAACCGGTTGCCTGCTACAGTTACCGCTGCGGATTCCCTTGGAGTTTTCCACCAGCGTCTGACAGCCACCTACCCATAATTTACTACTACCAGTGTATATAGTTTTAATTTTTTTAGACTCATTTCATGCTGAGACCATTTGATCCGACTCACCATGTGCATATAGTTAGCAGAACCACCATACGGTCCTGAAGGACCCCGGTTCTAATATAGGAAGAAGAAGAAGAAATCATTTGGAAACAAGGACCTAATGGACCATGAAATCCATATAGTATTTACAACAGTGCAGGATTATATCATATGCACCGAAAGATTGGCAGAAAACGTAGATGTTTTAGCTTTTCAAGTTTGTCATTTGAAATTATTAATAATATCTTATTAATATTTGTATTATTCAACCCTTTTCTTTGCGTTTACCGTTTCACTGCCATTAAGACGTCATAACGCGTTTAACATAATCACTATCATCATATCATCTGCTTGCAAAGTCTACATCAGCTATTTCGACTATATTTTTATATTAAAATTGAACGAGTGTTGGGCAATGTTGGTCTGTTTGGGCACTGTGTACTGATATGGACCCAGATTATGTGTATTCTAATTTTAGACATTGTAAATTGATCTGGTTCCAAAACTGTTTGTTATTGTAATTGTTGTCATTTTAAGAGTAAAGAGTAGGGGAAATAACTTTATCACTATCAAAAAATATGTATATCAAGAGTTGTCTCTCTTAACTGAAATTTTGGTGGTATTCGAATCATCGAGTTTGTGGTCAACGAAAAGTGGGCGGAGCAAACGCGCGAAGATTTACTGATGTCAACGATTTTGGCCCAACTCGAATAGAAATTGTAGTCAACGAAAACTTTGTACTTCCGGACGAATGGAAATGAATCAAACACCCGTTAAAACAGTCGTAATGCTCCCAATTTTTATATACGCACATAATGCCATGTAATCTGGATCCAATCGATTAATTGAGAGGGTGTTTATGTTTGTTTTATCTAGAGACACTAATCACGTGGTATAAACGTGGTCACGTGACTAAATCAACGCTCGATTTTAGGGTTTGACAACATTTTGTCAACGGAAAACATCAAGTCGTGATTCGAATAGAACTTGTTGACAAATATTCCAACTAACGCGATAGTTGCCCTGATTCGAATACGACCATTGCCATATACATTAATGTACATGTATGCTACTTGTTTTATATCTATAGGCTGGTTACCCAAATTTACATTCTGTACATTAAATTATGTGAGGGAGACAGACAGACATGCAGAGGGAGAGGGAGAAAAGAGAAATCGACTTGAATGAGAAGATGAAATTTCTTTAGTTCGGTTAGGACCCGCCATTGCGGACTTATCTACATGTATACAGTATTCATTGAACTCATATGCAACCAAATTATGTTTTGGTTAAAAGATTTAATGATTTTTTATACGATTGGCAAACAGATTGTATACAAAAACATACACCGAGTTACTCAGCATCTGATCTAGAACACCAAATGTATCATGGCGATATAAACATGAATGGCATGTTTTATATAACAAGTGACATACAGAAGGAGAGGACATTGATAGGCGGTAGGCTGGTAGCAGAAAAGAAAGACAAGGAATAATAAGAACAGGAAGAAGAAGGAGGTACGTTAAAACTAACTCTAACTTTTGTATCGTGCAAACCGAAAGACCCCGTAACAACAAACCCTGTCGATGCAAAGCTAAAGCTCACACCAAGAGGTGTTTGTTGCGCTATATATATTACCTAATTTCCCAGTATACAATGATTTGGGAAGCCTCAAATGAATATACCAACGTTCCATGAACGTCATATAACTCTCCCCTCCGAGACGCCTCGTCCGGAGACTTATACCCTGAAAGAACTGTGGGTAAGGCAACTCCAGTCCGGCATTTATCTGTATCCCACCGCTGCCACCATTGGTAACGTGCAAACCGAGTAACTAAGCAACAACAAAACCTGTCGATGCAAAGCTTAAGCTCATATCATGAGATGTTTGTTGCACTATATATCTTATCTCACTTCCCAACATACAATGATTTGGGAAGCCTCATTTGCATCTACCAACGTTCCACGGACGTTACACCTTTTAGCTATTGTTTGGTTCCTCTTACTCAAATAATCAAATAGCAATTCGATAAGACCTCCATTAATACACGTTTCTTTCAGTTTGAAAAGTAAACCCCTGTGCCATACTCGATCAAACGCCTTCGATATATCACAAAAGACAATGCATGAGTATTGCTTGTTGTCAAAATATTGGCATATATGATGGAATATGTCGCTAAGTTGGTAAACAGTAGAGTGGTTAGAGAGAAACCCTGACCTATACTTGTAAAGTATTTTGTTTTCATAAAAGAAGGTATTGTGTTTAAAGACAATTCGATCAAGTAGTTTCCCATAAGAAATTTATCTCCCTTTTTAAAAAAATTGGTAGATTTATAACATTTGCACCTTTCCATAAATCTAAGAAAAGTCCCTCGTTTAAGGACCTATTAAAAATAAAAGAAAGAGGCTTTGATATAGAGTTTGCAACTTCCTTAATTACGCATTCTCCCAGCAGGCACAACAACGTCGTCACAACATTGAAATCAGGTTAGATTTCAACGTTGAAAAAAAACGTTGGTTTGAAAAGAGAAGAATTTGACGTTGGTTCAACGTTGTCAAAAAACGTTGTCACATAAACGTTGTAACGACGTTGAAAAGTCAACGTTAAAAAACCGTTGGATTTACTATCGGATTTGAAAGTTGAAAAATTTGACGTTGTTTCAACGTTGTCAAAACAACGTTGTCACAACGCTGAAATCTAGTTAAATATCAACGTTGAAAGAAAGTTGGATTTACTTTTGGATTTGAAAGTTGAAAAATTAGACGTTGTTTTAACTTTGTCAAAACAACGATGTCACATATACGTCGTAACAACGTAGTTACAACGTTGAAATCAATTGAAATTGACTAACTATACGAATATGGTTTATATCTTTCTCTTCTTGCTTTACAATACTAGTATCTTTTTTAAAATGCCGATTGCATATTGTAATTAATGATAGTAAATTTGTCTGAAGCACTTTTGTTAACTCCGCGCATGTTGTCAACAATACATTGCAAGCTGGGGCGTACCTACCCTGGTGTCGCGAAAATGAATGACACTGAATTCAAAGCAAATAAACATGCCAGTGTTAAGGATATACGCGCCTAAATGAAATCTCCGTAGGATCTGCATAGGTTCTTCAAACATATCTTAGTACCATGGTAAAAATATAAACATAGGCTAAAATGTTCTTTTTTTTGTCTATGGGCATTTGAAATGTATTATGTAGTAGCAATTCTCGGCAAAGAGTCGGCGTGCATTATTTTGGCTTTCTGAAATAATGAAGGTAATAATTGGCACAAAAACATTAAAACAGTTAAAAAGACATGCTTACTAAAAGCATGATGCAAAGTGTATAGTTTGTTGCCTGAAATATATGCAGTTTTCTTAATTGTTTTTTGGCTTAAATTCAATGAAAACACTCACTCAATCAAAATCTATCCATAAGAAACTTTACACAATAAATGCTTTAGTTGTGAATAATCAGAAATTGGTAAAACAGCATATGTTATAATGCTTCTTTTGAAACTATATGCACTTTCATACATATTCCAATGGCCTAAATAAGCAGACGGCCTTTTCTATGTGTTCTCGGGTTCACGCTAGTATTCGCTTTGATTAAAGTCCTGGGTTATTACCTTAGCCTTATTAGATAGAGTATTTACCAAGTTTCACGTACTTTCATTTACCAAGTGATATTTCATGTGTTTAACGTTTATATTTGACTATTAATAGAGATTGTTTGAAACCGAAAGTACCTACGGGAGTAACCGATACGCACGAGTAACGATTCTTGAATTATCGTACTTTGTTAAAGCCACTAGGTGTCGCACGAATTGGCAGCAATTGCCCTTTAGCTGGCGAGGTTGACAAAAGTGCGTCAGACAAATTTGCTACCATAAATTACAATATGCAATAGGTATTTTAAAGGATATTTAGCAAACAGAGAAGGATACCAACCATATTCAGTAGGCAGCCAATTCACGCCATGTGTCTGCTGCCGGAGTTTTCAAAAAAGGAAGTTGTGTATATATCGCATGCGCGAAGTTCTCAAATGCGCGGTAAAGTAACAACAAACCAATAAAACATGCAGATATTTAGATCTATTCAGAAACAAGTATAATATACTCCAAATTTGGGTTTATTTATAAAGTTTGAAAATATTACGACAGACATCTACAAATATGTGTTTTCCCTTATTATATTTGTTTTCTATAATACTGAAATATAAACTGACGTTGTATCAACGTTGATTCAACGTTGGACTATTAAAACAGTATCAACATCGTTTCAACGTTGATTCAACGTTGTCCTGGTAAATCGTTTTACTCTATAGATACACAAATAAGGCCGTTTTCAATTCTATACTTATTTCTATACTAGGGATATTAGTCCCCATAAAGGGAATCCTGAAATACAACACAGAAGGACTTTCTATGTCTATGTCTTTCCAGCTGGTGGCTTAATAAAACAGGTACATGTATTACGTCGCAATGTTGAATAAACGTTGTTTCAATGTTGAAACAACGCCGTGTGGCTGCTCTGTAGAAATACTCCTTATAAGGAGCAGTCTGCTTTACTTCAACCGGCTGTACGTGCTTATAATTATGTCATAAGAGTTAATCAAGTAGATCAGTCGTTGTATCAATGTTGATTCAACTCTTGCAACATAACCTGTTAGAGCTGTATCAACGTTGATTCAACATTGGCATGTTTACGCAGTATCAATATCGTATTAACGTTGATTTAACGTTGGTCTTTTAAAGAAAATATCATTAATGGTCGGAGGTTGGTTTAACATCGTTGCGACTTAAAATCAACGTTGTTTCAAAGTTGAAACGTGCCTACTGGGCTGTATGATATCATAGCAGGTCCAGATGCCTTTTTGTGCTATAATGTAAATATGATATCAGCCTGGACAAAAATATTAGATAAACTGTTCATGTTTTGGTATGTCAAGTTTGGGAGAACATCATCTTTATCGTTTACATTATATATACAGTCCTACACTTTACTGTAAGTAACAGCATGAGATTCATGCTCCCCATATCTCGGTCATTAAGAAGCTTGAACTGATAACAGGTCAGAAAATTGGCCTTCCCCGCGAGACAATTTGAAATGCGACCCCTATGATGTATAGAAACAAAATGATTAAACAAGTTGCTTTTTCTTCATCTGACGAGAACTTTGAAAAAGTTCACCAGTTTCAAATAGTGACGGTATGTTAACTTAACAATGTTACTTTGACAAGACGTCTTTCAAAAAAAAAAACTTCTCTTATTATTTGTTTGTAATTCTTCAAAACTGGTTTCTAATGAAGTAAAAAATGATTGTTTTGCATGTTTTTTCATGTTATTAACTTTATTTCTATAATGTTTATAGTTTTGAAAATCATTTCTTTAACTGCTATTCGTTTTAACATATCTCTCACTCTACAGACCTTCCTTAATTCTGAATCAAACCAAGGTCAAATCTTCATTTCGTACAGTAATTTTCCTAGAAGGAATACATAAATTTACAAACGAAAGAAAAGTCTATGTGAATAAACTGCAATCCTCATTTAATGGACCATTAAAAATACATTCCCAAGCAAAGTTTAAATTTTCATTATTAAAATGCTCGAAATCAGCTTTATGGTATTTATATCAATAGACAGTTCTGTCAAAAGAGCTGTTTATATCATACGGAAATGGTATAATAACAAAAACTGTCACTGTAAGATGACAATGCCCCGGAATTGATGCTTTTGATCTTTGAAATCAGGACCAGATGTATACAAATTGTAGGTGTTTAAAATACAATGGAGACACAAATCACAGATCATAAAACATTTGATAAACTTAAAAATCCTCTGAAATAGTCATATCTAAATGAGTCTCAGCAAAGCAAAATATATCAAAGTCAGTAAAATTGTTTTAATGAAATCAAACTTATTTCTGATGCTTCTAATTTCATGAATTTATTACCAGGAAAAATGTATAGGCTGCTCGATGAGGGTGTCGGAGGACCCTGATTAGACTCAATATCTCCTTCTTCTAGCAATACGAGTAGTAAAACGAAACAAAAATGTACATTTAAAATACTAGATTTACAGAAGGTTAATATCCGAAATAATAAGTTGGACAGCTTGGATAAAATGATGTACACAGAAAAAAGTACCTTTAAGTTTACTTTTGTATTTCTTAAACAGATACCGGTATAACTCGGCCCTGGGTAAAGACCGATGGAACATCTCCATGAGTCTAAAGCATTACCCATGTGGGAGCAAATTAGTTAAAGATCCTGAAGTTTCCAACGTGTCTGACCCACTGCGTGGAGTTGTCTTCTGGTCACTTGTAGAAAGAATGTAGAGAAAGAGAAGCAATTGAGTACAAAGGGTATAGGAGAAACAGATGAACATGCAAAATTGCAGGACTTCCTGGGAATTTCAATAAAAAAGTTTGACATTTACAAAATTTATATAATAAACTAAAGTTTATACACTACACAATTCGAACGTTGAAATGTTTTCGTGCATGCTTTTGATTATATTATATTCTTTACAGTAAAAGTGAGTTTACCACAGACAGTCTAAACCACAATCAAACAAATATATCTGGGACTAGCAAACACTGTCTGATAGTTATAATTTACCTCAATTTCACCAAAAAAACTCAACAGAATGTGTGTTGATAACAATAGATCCATATAGGTTATATCAATAAAGTCTAAACAATATTTCTGAGTTAACCCTTACACTACCAACATTTCGTGGGATTTTTACCCCTTCATCGTTTCATTGTCGTCTGCTGTAATTTTGTTGTCTGCAATGCCGTTTCAAAGTTTAAAAATAAGTCAGTATGACTGAAGAAATTTCAAAGCGCGTTTGCAAACAGCTTGGATCCTGATCAGACGCCGCGTTACGCGGCGTCTGATCAGGATCCAGACTGTTTGCAAACGCGCTTTGAAGCGCGATTGAGAGTGAAAGGATTAAACAAGTATAAATGATGAGCTGCACATTCAAACGGTTGCTGTACTATTTAAAATTATATTAAATGTACACCAGCGTATAAGTAAGTATAGGCATGTACTTACCAGTAAATATGAACCAAAGACAATGTTTTGATTTCAAGAGATATGAGTGTTATACATTCAAATTTTATATTTAAATTATAATACAGTAATACTCTTCTTGTAAACCAGTTGACATTATGTGTTTTGGAAACACAGAAAACATTATGCCTCACTGATGTGACAATGACCCGTAAATGAACTTGACCTGACATGACGCAAATTGATCTGAGCTCAAGAGCGAATTGGGTTGAGCGCACATGCAAACAATGAAGTCTCTATCACATGTAGTTTCAAATGCTAAAGATAAATTCAGCCTATTTTGACATACATATGAACTTGAACTTCCTCGGAAAATACCCAAAATGTACTGAACTTAAGAGTTTCCTGAGTTGAGTATACATTCAAAATATGAAGTTAATGCTTCAACTTGTTTCAGATGTATGGTCAGGTTTAAAGTTGTGTACAGACAGACCAGCAGACAAACGGACAGACACTGCAAAATATTAAACATCACTTAACATTATACTCCCGACTCAGTTTAGGGGACATAGAAAAATCTGGAGCCAATAACAGTCAGCCAAAAATGACACAAACGTATTATCTTCAACAAATTATTCAAATTATTCAAATAATTTTAATTTCTTCACATAATTCAAACAAATTAAATAATCCAAACAATTAAGTAAAACTGTAAAAAAAAAAGAAGAAAAGAAACAAGTTAGAAATACTTCTCATTACACCATTGATTAGTTATGTAACATTGGTGGTGAATTTTAAATAGACTGGAAGAAATGGTGGAGAAGACATTCTTTCCCGTTTAAAAGTTAAACGAAACGTTAATACATTGCGATACAATGTAAAAATATAATACAGTTGGCTTTTTAACGATTTATTTTAATCTGAGTGGCAAACAGTTTTGAGCCTGATCAGGCTTTCTTGCGTCTCATCTGGCTACAAACTGTTTCCAGTGGACATCGTTGTTTTAGCATAAACGTGTTAATTTGGTAAGAATAACGTTTTCTCCACTGTACATGAGATTTATGCCCCTATGTATCTCGTTACATACCGAGGGCTAAGTCCTTTTTGTTTCCGCGGAAAACATTGCCGTCGGATGGAAGGCCCATTGGATGAAAACAGTTGCCAAGAATACTTTAACTCCAGCACCCTTTAGACATTTTTCAACTACACAATGCAATACAATGTCATATATTTGTAGTCCGCTGCAACTCGGAGAGTAGATTTGACATTCTTTCTCTGTAGAAGAATATTATTGAAGTATCTATCGGTTTGACACCGAGATGAGGCGCCGCGGTACAGTTGTACAGTCGGAATACGAACAGAACAGAACATATAATAATTTTTATACTGACTTGAACATAGTACATTTTTCAGTATATATACAATACAGTTATATCATACAGTATTCAGATATGACGTTATTCGTTACCGATTAAACGAACATTCAGCGCAAAAGCATTATGTATATTATTTACGGAAATCACATTAAGGTTATTAGGGCCAATTCTGTTTACTTTCAGTCTGCTTTAAGTGATCATCTGAACATGCTCATTGGGAAATGGTTAAACTTGTTGCAGTGCTGATATGGAGGATTTTAAATCCGGGTTTTCTAAAGAATGGATCCCGTTTCTATTCATCTCTTCACTGTATTGCCCGAGTAGGATGGTTATTTGCAAACAGCTTGGATTATGATCAGATGCCGTGTTACGTGGTATCTGATCAGGAGCACAATTGTTCGACGCTAATTTCAATAATTCTTAAGTCAAACCACCTAAAAACTAATTTTGAGAAATAAAAGCAGATTCAGTTTAAACATATTTTATTAATCATATATACATTAATACAGTTGTACATATTAACAAAACGTGAAAAACAGATGATTAATGTTTAACCCATTACCCCATAGCATGTTTCTAGTTTTAGAGATAGGTGACCACTTAAAGCAGGTTGAAAGTAAAGCAGAATGCGCCTTAAAGCGCATTCTGCTTTACTTTCAGCCTGCTTTAAGCTATTATTTGCTAGAATATAGAAAATATTTCTAATGAATCTTATTTGTAACAGTATAAATTTGAATTATTCTCTTCAGTAGAGGAATAAGTTAAAGGCATAAAAAGACGTATTTATGGGGGAATGGGTTAAAACATAATTAGACGACGTCATGACAGTGAAATGGTAAAATGTTTCATTGTTTCGAAGACCGTCACATGTTTGGAGCCAGACAGATCAGGCCCCACATAACGTGGAGTTTGTTCAGGATCTCAACTGTATGTCACACGGATCCCGTTAAGATCTCGACTCATGCCGAATTTAATTGTCGACTGTTTCAAATAAAACGACTGCTGAAAGTCTAAAAACTAGGTATCATGCTTTGGAAACAGAAACAAGCCTAGTTGAATACGCGGTGTCTGATCTGGATCCAAACTGTTTGCAAATGTTAGGCAAGCCGTGCTTAGCATGAAATAGGGTAACTAGCGCTCAGACGATAGTTTAGCAAATAATAGTTCATGTGGTGTTGAAAGAGTTTACCTTTCTGAACTATTGTCTGCTCTAAAAACTATCTAATATCTTATGAGTTTATGGTTCACATGAAAATGTAAGTAATGTTGACAGACAGTTTTAATAAATATCAAATGCGCGGTTTCTGTGTGTCTGATCTGGACCCAAACTGTAATGATGCGGAAATCAGCCAATGCGAGCAGGACGGGGTCTCGGTTTAACACATGTACATGTACCATGCTACCAACAGTGTAACAACTATATTCAAAAGTGATGTCTGCATTATAAATGTTATATTTAGTTTGTAGATATATGTCTTTACAGCTGGGAAAAAATCCGTTGACGAAAGTTTACATTATAATATTGTATTCCATAGAAATGGAATAAGCGGATGTCTGATCTTGATCCAAACTGTTCATAGACGTCGGCCATATTCAACGTTATGAGTCAGTAATGTACTCGGGGTAAAGGTAGTGATCGAAGGTGTACTATCATTTGCACTATCATAAAAATGCTAGTCATCTCATACCAAACCTTGTATCCATTGAATACTGCCAACTTCAACTCAATTGGAGTAGCTCTAGACTATATATCAGGGTTCCAGATAAGGGGAGTATAAAATCTTTATTTCTGCTTTAAACCCTGTGATGTCACTACTCGTTAGAATCGTCTCGAAGAGACGATTTTAATGAGTAGTAACATCATAGGATTTGGTGCTGAAATAAGTGAGAAAATGCTGGATTTGTTCACTTTACTCGCCCTTATCTAGAACCCTGTCTAGTTCTATAAGTATCAAGTATTTATTGAAGTACCCCGTAGATCGACTGCTTATTAAAAGGAAATTTAGTACAGAAATATATATATACCCATTGGCTCTATGTTATTACTTTCATACTTATGCATATTAACAGTTCACCAGTATTCTTCTTTGTAACAATCGCTTTATTATGCTGCACTGTGAACAGAGAAACGGACGGATAAACAGACTGATGGACAGAGCAGGGGAGAGATATACTTACAGAGACAAACTGGCAGAGAGACAATTAAGTAGAGTGAGAAAGACAACGGAGAGAGAGAGGCAGAGAGGGTGCGAGAACGTTAAGACAAAGGTGACAGAGACAAAGAGCGACAGACAGACGGACGGACAGTTAACAGAGAAATTGAGGCAGATATAGACAGACAGGGCGAGTGAACGAGACAGACCACACAGAGACAGAGACCCACAACGGGAGAAACAGACAGAGGGAGAGAGACAGAAAGTGGGACAGAGGAACAGCGAGAGAGGGGATAGGGTGTAGATCTAGATCACAGGCGTCATTACTAATTTAGATTTGTAATTACATGCGATTTTATGTGAACAGGAAACAATTTCATGATTGTTTTAAAAATCTAGATCTACTCGTTTCTTGTTATCATAATATCATCATCATCATTATCATCATCAACAACAGGTTATGACTCATCGAACGAAATGCATACAATATGGCGTCTGCTTCCTTAAACGACTAAGTTCAAGGTCGTTTTGTTAAGTTGTACTTTTTTCTGTCACACACACTAAATGTATTCGCCCACGTCTGGATCTTGAACTTGCGACAGTCAAACAAAGAGAGGCCAAGAAAAGTTAAAGTCGAAAATGTCACAATTAATAAAAAACCGAAAATGATCAAGATCCACACTGTTTCACTCTCAATCATGACTGTGAGTTAAAAGAAACCGAAATACGTCGTGTACCGTTTAGCAGACGACATTCCCGAAAAGAGGTAAATTTAAAGCGGGCGTTGAAAGCAACTACAAGGTCCAAGTTCTAACTCGTTGCTGGTTCCCGTCAGCATGAACAGTCCAATATGAATACTGGGAACCAATAACACTAGATCTGTGTTGCCAAGTTCGCTCCAGATCTACATGTTTACGCATATGCATTCGCGGTGGTTATATTTAGATACCGCCTTAAGCCAGTCATCGGATCATTTAACGCAGGTTCATAGCAGTATTGACTCGTGAAAGGCACCCAGTAACCCTCGTAACGATCAGTATCGAAACTATTTGTTACTAATACTAATATTTCAGTAAAAATTTGGTTTATAGATATTTTCTTACAAGTCGGCAGACGACGTTATCGATGCAGACTAGAGTAACTGACGGACCAAGTGCAGACGATAGCTGACCTGTTGTGGTTATATCGGTTTGCCAAGCAAGCCGCGTTAGCTACTAGCTATGTTACACAGGTTATCCACGAACAACCAGAACACGTCGATCGATAGAGTGCGCGCTATACAGAGGTCTAGGGTAATCCAGGTCTAGACCTTTGAATGCAGGGAAACGGGTTATTAACACACATTTGCAAGCAATTTGGATCCAGATCAGACACCGAGTTACTCGACGTCCAATCAGGATCCAAACTATTTGTAACTAGGATTGTTAATACGCAAAAATAGATGAGAAACAGTGTCAGCTTTAAGTTTAAAAACGTTGATGTTTTTAGTAGACGATATTTACTTAGCGTTCAAAGGGCTAGACTTGATGTGTAAGTATTGAGTTGGGTCAATGAACAATGGGGGTAGCGCTACAACTGGTTGGCCCCGTGATATGATAATATGACGACGAAGTACAGTAACATGAAGAAAGATTTCAATCAGCCATCAAACGAATAATACATTGTATGTGGTTAAAAACAGTCGCCATCACAACTAAAGCCTACATACTTTAAAACCTGATAGCAAACTGCAAAAAATATACAGAAAGGAAATGAAAGAGAGAGTGATAGAGTGAGGGAGAGAGCTAGCTCTGAGGGAGGGTAATGGAGAGAGAAAGAGAGAACGCATCTTTTTGAATTTAGAGAGGCGTAACATCTTTTTAGCTATAAACATTAAACAAATGAACACCCCGGCCAAAATGGACCGTTGTTGACTTGACTACCATGGCAATAGATGGGATATCGTATCATTAAAATGTCTGGAAATACAAATAAAACCCTTTTAGATGCAAAGCAACAACCACATTGCACCCAGAGAGAGAAAGAAAGAGCGAGAGAGAAATGAAAGAGTGAGAGAAAGACAGATATACAGAGAGGGAGATAGAGACCGGCAGACAGACAGACAGAATGAGAGATAGAGACAGACCGGCAAAGAGAGGGCATGGTTGAATTAGTGGAATGGAATGGAAATGGAGTCTTGGAGTGGAGTGGTGGAATGGAGTCTTCTCAGAATGGAATTTTAGAGTGAAAACCACTCCAAAACCATACTCCATGACTCCATTCCAACATTCCATTCCAAGACTCCAAAACTACACTCCGTAAATTCAACCATACCTTGCCATAGTTGAATATATGGAGTGAAGTTTTGGAGTCTTGGAGTGGAGAGTAATTTTAATTGTGGAGTCTATAAACAGTTGTTTCCAAATAGTCTAAACCTTTTCATTTTTGGTCCAGTTATTACATTTTTCGAATTTGTGTGTAGGTTTGTATCGCATCCCGAGCCAACCATGTCAATTTGGTGCAAAAAATCACCGTCTTTTACCTTTGACAACGGTTTTTTTTGGTTGTGCGCTAAAATATGCATAGAAAATCAACGTCTAAAAGCGTTTTCTGGCGTTTATGTAAATATTTAAAAAAAAAAAATGCTTTGTTACTATAACTGGCAAAAATTATTTCCCCTATCTTCTTCTGTATATATGTCTATGTTTGGCTGTCTCTGTCTCTGTATCAGTATCTGTCTCTCTCACACACACAAACCGTGACACGCAGCATGCTTTCACTCTCCTTCGCAACCCCTCTCTGTCTGTCTGTCTGTCTGTCTCTTTTTTCTCTCACCACCATCATCAGCTGTGCTTAATGTCCCTCGCCCAGCTGGTCATGATCTACATTTATAAGATTAAAGATACAGTGTTCCCTCCCAACAACGATTCCCTCCCTCGTTTGCCACAGTTCCCTTAACAAGAGAATTCTGTGTAGGTCTAACGCTTTTACTTCTGCAATATTGTCGTCTGCTGCTTTTCTCAAAGTTGCATTTTTGTCATTTTTAAAGAAAAAAACTTAATGACGAGTGACAAACAGCTTGATTCCAGATCAGACGCCGCGTTATGCGGCGTCTGATCTGCATTCAAGCTGTTTGCAAATGTTAACCAATTTCCCTCCCTATAACGACTCCCTCCGAACAACGCACACAATTTTGGTCTCCCATTGGATGTCGTTGTAGAGAGGGAGCGCTGTAACATAATTATAACAGATGATGTAGATCCAGACGCGTCTAATTTCATCTCGATGTCGGCTCTCGGAGTACGTTTAGTACAGGGCTGCCATTTCTCCGGATTTTTCCTAAATCTCCGGATTTTTTCCAAGTTCATGGTAGCTTAAAGCAGGCTGAAAGTAAAGCAGAATGCGCCATAAGGCGCATTCTGTTTTACTTACAGTCTGCTTTAAGTAGTCGCATGTCAACAAAACAAGAAAAAGGCTATGGGGTAAAGGTACGATTCGTAAAACCGCACTTGAAAAATGCAAATTTGGAAATCTTAGGATTTTTCATGTCAACTTATGGCAACCCTGTTAGTATATCACTTTACTCCATAGCCTGTTTCTAGTTTTGAAGACACAGATGACCACTTAAAGTTTGTTGAAAGTAATTCTGCCAAACTTTCCATCTGCTAGGCTATGGAAAATATTTTCATTGTGCATATTTATGACTTAAAGCACAAGTGCGCATCGCATGTTAGATATATATATATATATATATATGTATAACGCCAAATATGTAATCCACATGAAATAAAGTTCGACCGTTCTTCTTCTTATTATTATAATTATTATAAGTACTTTTTATTATATACCTATCGATGATTTATAGAGATTTCTTAGTTAGATACATTTCATACGGTCTAAGTTTATATCATCACTGACTAACTAGTGGTTTAAGGTTATATCACTTTTGCAGTGTCGATATCATTTTTGCCGGAACTATCTTTTGTGATGTCGCGCGTAAAATAAATGATTTTATGTGTTTTCCCTGTAAAATAGAATAATCAATCCCTTTTGAGTATCCTCTATGTACGTGACAGGAGACTAACTACGAGCCCCCATGTACTCCCAAGTGGACACACAACATTGTTTCAACGTTGCAATGTTTGAATTAACGTTGTTCCAATGTTGAAAACAACGTTGTGTGCCCGCTAGGCGAGACCCCGAGCCCTGGGCTGGCTGTTGGTCGGGATCACCTATATTTGCAATGCAAGTATGTTTGGGTTGCTCACGGTAGACCTACTAGATCTACTCTTATATAGCAATAACTATAATTTATTGATCATTACAAATTCGGGATTTAGTTGAAATTGGAATTTAGTGTGTAGGCCTAGATCATTGATCTATCTTAGTTCTGTAGGTATGGGGATCTATACCCTACAAATAAAAGACGAGAAATGCGGGTTTTCTGGGGGAAATGTGTAAACCAAATTTTCTAACGATTTCGATCAATGTCAAGTTGAGATTTTACCTCACAGAACGTAGGTTTTCTTCTATTACTTGTCTGCATCAATTTGGTTTGACCCGGCCGGGGATTTAACCCGCAACCTCCCGCGCTGCTTTGGGTGAACGATGGGCTAACGGTCTTTTAAAATAGATCTCGAGTAGGCCTACACCCATCTTTGAGTTTCCAAAAGTTTCTGGAAATGATTATGTCTTGTGACAACACACTGAGCCTGAAACTAACCAATTATGCCGCCTGCCGCCGTGAATCTCGCAAGCCGGACTACCTTCGGCTTTTAAAAGTAGACCTAGATCTAGATCAAGTTGCTTAAAATTGCGTTAAGAATAAAGAATGACAATACTTTTTTGAATGTCTCATTGAAGACAAGTTTGATCATATTTGGATATAGATCTAATTCTTTATGGGTAGATTTAGATTCTAGCAACAATTTGTGAAAAATAAGTGTTTTTGATTATGGGCACCTTGGTTACCCATTCTGTGCGCCACGTAACCATGGATAAAACAATTATATGTGACGTCACATCTATGACGTGAGGCAATTTAAGACATGTCATTAAGATAAAGCAAATGTTTCTAAAGGAGATAAAATTCCCTGTCCTCTCAAATGTAAACCCCTAAAGAGTGATTGGTCGATAAGCGAAATGTATGCTTGACGGGAAAGTGACGTCACACGATTGAAGATCACGTGATTTGAAGTCGCCATATTCAGGTTCCTGATCCTCTATTGTGCGGCACGAGGGTTCACAAATTTTGGTTTTCCCCGAAATTAGCCAATTTCTGTTTCAAATTTGTTGATATCACGGCAATGGTGAGTATTATTTGAAATTAGATGTAGTAATGGTTGTGTTTAAGTATCTAAAATTTCGGTTGTCCAATGAATTTCCGATAAACCTGTCGGTTGGTCGGAGCTCCGACTGGCAAGTGCGCGGCTCGGCTGGGCTTGCACACAGCATTCGGTCGACAAAGAAAATCTGAAAAAAAGCATGTGACTGTAAGAGGTTTTAAATCGTTGATGATGAGTAATAATTATTGATAAAATGTAATAAATTTACATACTAATTATTTGTTTACTTTCATTTTACTGGAAATATTGAATTTGGCGGGTGTCGTTTTCATTGGAAATTACCAATAGTAAGCATGTGGGTGGGGTAAAAATATCAACACTTGGACTTTTGTTTATGAAACCGAAAGCTGGTTTATGATGATTTTGTCTGGGAGAGGTTGTGAAGTTGCACCAGTGGCTTTTTTCCTAGTGTACGTTTATTACAGAGACACTGTAAAACCTGTAGCAAAGACATTCCCAAACACTTTTTCTCAGTAATCAATCAATCCATTCTGCCTCCCAGGTAATTTCAGGCAGTGCCAAGGGTAATAAATGACTGGAATTTTTTACCAGAAGGACTGGTAAATGACCTGACTCTGAACTGCTTCAAAAATAGGATTGACAACAGACAAGTTTGTGGGACCCAAAAAGTTTGAAGTATTCCTCAAAAAGGGTGGGTTTCTGATGGATTATGGTCAAAGCGTACCATTGCACAAGCGTACTATACCGCATGATATAGGGTATATTTCAAGACAGTATTTTAAAAGTGATTATTAGTAGCAATTTATCTCTTTTCTCACATATAATCTGCACCATGATTAACCTGTACAAATATGTTACTAAGCAGCTAGAACTTCGAAGTAGTTTTGATGCTGATCATTTATGTATACTAGCCCATAGTTTAAGTTAAATATGATAAGTCGTACCTTAGACAAGTTGGAGATTTCACCTGTACAAATAGTACAAATTAAGCGGCTAGGAGTAGTTTTGATACTGATCATAATTATATATCTATACTCGCCGATGTTTTAAGTTACTACGAGTGCAATATTTATTTTCAAACAACTTTGATCCTGATCAGATTTCGTTTTAACGACTTACCACTAACTTTGTTCAAATTTGTTCAAACCTTAACCCATTCCCCCAATAAATACACCTTTTTACGCCTATAATTTATTTCTCTATTGAAGAAAATAGTTCCTTTTCTATACAGTCATTCTCATAAGTCTTAAAGAAGCATTTGCTAATTATCCAACAGAGTATAGCTTAAAGCAGGCTGAAAGTAAAGTAGAATGCGCCTAAGTCGTATTCTGCTTTACTTTCAACCAGCTTTAAGTGGAAACTGGCTATAGGGTAATGAGTTACTTTACCAATTACTAAATTTTCGTAAATTATCACCTAACGCTGTATTGAAATTTCCCCCAATATATCCTGTATATGTGGAATGCTTCGATCAAAGATTTTCATTTGGGGAAGGAAGCCTTCCAGCTGGCTTGCGGAAGGTCGGTGGTTCTACCCAGTTGCCGATTTGTGTCTGAAACAGTGCATTAAGGGCTTCTGGGATCTTCCTCCACCTGTAATTAGCTGGACGTCACGATATGACTGAAATACTGTTAAATCCGACATAAAATCATAACAAATCAAATCAAATCGATCAAAGATGGCACACTTTCAGTGTGACTCGGTATGCTTTGACTATGGTACGCTTTGACCATAATCCTTTCTAATCAAGAGGGGGTTACAAGAGCCAATTGACTCGCGCGGTCGCCACCCCTACTGGATAAAGTTTAATAGTTAAGTACAAAAATGTCCCAATTTGAATCTAGGTCACTGCCTTTAACACGAGTTCGCGAGTGTGATTGGCAGTATCCAGATATAGATAAGATAAGATTTTGGATTTTACTAAGTCATCAACTTTGTCTCAGCCGCAACAGCGTCTACTGTGATTTACACACCCAGCGTAGATTTAGTTTCTACACCATCTTTACCATCATAAACAGTTATAATTTAAACAGTTTAGTAACTAAAATTCCCAATTTTTGCGCTGTCATCATTTCACAACTCGTTTTTCCCAATTTGACTTGAAAATTCCCAATCTGAGGGGTACCGGACCCGTTCCCAATTGGGTGATAGAAAAAAATGCTGTAAATGTAGATTGTGGGTATGTCCGTCACCATGCCCATTTCGCGTTGTCACCATGCCCATTCACGCGAAATCTTCCGTGATGCAGGAAGTAACTGATACAGAGTTGTCATTCTTTTCGCCGTCTGAGGTAGATAACAAAAAGCCGACAGAAAAAAAAATCAATTTATAAATTGAGACTATTTGAAGTTAGTAAGTGTATATAAGATTAAGTATGAATTAATATTGATATTTTACTGTTTTACATGATGTGTGTGCTACCCTTCTTTCAGTAGTGATGGAAAAACACCCATTTCAAACGTCCATTACAAGTATCACTTAATTCGGATAACTAACTATTCGGACATTATAATAATACAGGCAAAATGCTCAAAACTGAGGCATTTTAAAATGAAGGTTTTCTTGACATGTACCCCAAATTTACATTGTGTACCCCAAATTTTGAAGGGTTAGGGGTACATGTACCCCACAGTGTAAAACCTGGTGGGCATGCTGGGTCGTATTTGGATTGTTTTGGCTGTAGTCGTTATCACACTCAATGGGAATAGTATCCCGGCGTTAGCAATTACTGATATTCTACGTAATCTGCCATGAAATTTCACAACATACACAACCTCAAACTTATAATTTATGCAGGGATATCAATTAATAAACTCTATTGTTCTATCGTAAACCCTTTCTCATAACAGTCCGCTGTGGCTTAATAAAATAGAAGCTTAAAAGAGGTGTGTCAAATGTTGCAAATTAACGTTAAGGGTCTATGTTTTTGTTCGCTTCGAACTTTCATAACTTCAAAAATTACAATAAGGGGAGTAAAAGTTTTGACCGTTGGTATATCGGGGCACTAAAATAGGTGATATATGGATACTTGTGTGGACGAGAAAACTCCCAAAGATTACAATTGAAAATAAATTACGAAAACTAAACATACTGATTACTCACAAGAAGTGATGATTTGGTGTTAATGAATTGTGGAATGAATTAAATGAGTTTAATGACACATGTTTGGTAGTTTAAGATTATTTAATAAGGAAAAACCAATTGGATTGAGATGTCTATCTCTCCTCACTCTCCCAGAAAGTGATAAATTTGATTGCCAGGGAGTTGTGGAGGTCTGGTGGTGGCCAAAAGATCCTGTGTTATTTTTGCGAAGTGCAAATAGCTCATCTCTCATTGAATCTTAAAATCTCTCATAATTTTTGTTCAAATGGAACTAATTTCTCATTCATTTGCTCAACCAAAATAATCCCTGTTGACCCTATCACTTCTGATCACATAAATTCCAACTTTTTTGTTCGATTTCTTCCAAATTTGGAGATGTTTTGGCCAAAGGTTTACTTTACAGATTCTAAATTTTTTACACTGGGTTCAGGTCCTGTTGACGAAACCCGAGGCAATTATCAAAATGTGAAATTTCTGAGAATTCACCAACATTTTCAAATCCGTTGAATTCTACATTTTAATGTTCTTGGAGATGTTTTTCGTTGGTAAAAACAATGTTCTACCTTTCAATGTTTAATTGTTTCCTTTGTAACATCTCTAAGAACATTAAAATGTAGAATTAACCCATAGCCTGCCACTCACGACTATAGCTCCATATGCAAACAGCTTGGATCCGGATGAGACGCCGAGTAACTCGGCGTCTCATCCGGATCCAAGCTGTTTGACACTCAGACAACATTTTAAGCAAGTTTGAGCAACTTTGAAGCACTTTGAAACTTGAAGCAGACGAGAAATATAGCAGACAACAATTTATTTGGCGGGCTAAGGGTTAATAGATTTGAAAATGTTGGCTCCAATCTGGAACCCTTGAACCTTTACTCCATAGAATGATAGATAGTTAGATACATTTTTACACATTTGATTTATTCTTCCATTGCTCCATTGAACAAAATAGTTCCATAAATATTTTCAATATTTCAGAAGATTGTAGTTTTAAAGCAGACTGAAAGTAAAGCTGCTTTATTTTCAACCTGCTCTATGTGGTCATCTATTTTAAAACTAGAAAGAGGCTACAGAATAAAGGGTTAAATAATATAACATGCAGGATTGCTTTTCTTCTGAGGAACTACATCTAGACCAATTTAGTGACCAACTATTTTAAAGCTAAATCAGGGCTCCAGATAAGAGGTAGTTATTTCAACAAATCAAACATTTTCTCACTCATTTTAGCACCAAATCCTATGGTGTTACTACTCATTAGAATCGTCTCTTCGAGACGATTCTAATGAGTAGTGACACCATAGGGTTTAATTGAGAAATAAAGATTTTAGTTTTTGAAAACTACCCTTATATGGAGCTCTGGCTAAATGCACTTTTCTTATAATACAGGACACCATGGTATAATGTGTGATTGAGAAAGGGATTCTATGATGGCAGAAACACTTGAGAATGGAGTGATGGACATGGCTGAACCTGAATCTGCTGAGGAGGATACTGCTGTTAAACAGCAGATCAATCAGGTAATTATAGAAAACACAAATTGTATTACTCCATAGTCCGTTTCTAGTTTTGAAGACAGCTGTTCACTTAAAACAGTGATAAATTTAGAAATCAGAAGAACGAGTCCCTGGGATGCACATTCTGTTGAAAAATGGGTCCCTGAGGCAAAAATGAGTCCTTGAGTTTAAAATTACTGCTTTGCCTATTTCTAGTTTTAAAGACACTTAAAGCATGTTGAAAGTAAAGCGGACTGCGCCTTAAAGAGAAATAGACGGCTCCGGTAAAGTCGGTCTTGTAGTGTAGATAGTTTCTTATAAACAACATATATGTCCAAATCCCATTGTCATTGGCATGCATATACCATAGGCGTAAAAACTAGATAATACACTATCCAGATGAGCCTTCGCTAATTAAATAGGAGGCTGCCATCTTTGCATATTGGCTAGCGGAACTACTCTGTCTTTATCCTATTTGTGACATCGTTTCTTCACTCGCATGTTGTCAGGTATGTTAGCTGTACAGGGTACATACAGGTTAAGTAATTATTTCTCTGATGAAAAGCTTTGAAACTAAGTGATTTTCGAAAAATTAATAGCCAAACTGTTGATAAAAGTACAATTAGACATAATGACAGATGGGAAACTTAGCAAACCTTTTTTTCCCAAGTTTTGTTTAAACAAGAAACAAATATTACAACTAAACACACACGCACACACTTCAGTCATTTATGTGCTTTAACAATGGCATGCTGCATCCTGATTGCTAACTGTTGTCCTTACCATGGAAAAAAACCCACTTATCAGATTAGTGACATAAGAGTTGTTAACTAGACCCATAAACCACCCTTGGAGGCAGACTTGCATTTCCACCGTCATGGGTCACGGGGCTACCAGAAATGTTTGATAACAACTGCATTATTTACTTGCTGCGTAAAAGTTTGGAACATTTGGTTTCTTGCTCACTTTGTTAATGACCTGCGTCAATATTTCATTTGTTTTCTTTAGAAAATTAAAGGCATTAAGCCAGGAAAGGTAATGTAAAACTGTGGCCAGTTGCAGACATATCAAAGTATTTTTGTGACTTAAAATGTTATAAGCTCGTCGGTTTCGGATAATTTACGAGTTATTGTCATCATTCAGGCGGTGTAATTGTTGTCGTCCGAAATCTAAACGCTGGCCATAACTTTACTTCTACATGTACATGTGATGCTGATTTCATATTTGGTATGTGTACTCACCTCAAACAGATCTTGAGCTCAGAATAATTAAGGTCATGTCCAACAATGGTCAAGGTCATTTAGAGGTCAAATAGGATTAATTTAACATTGGCCATAACTCTATAACAAGATGTGATACAGACTTCATTTTTGACATGTCTACTCAACAAAAAAGTCTCTTGAGCTCAGAATAACTTTGGTCATGTCAGACAAAGGTTAAGGTCATTTTGAGGATATATAGGTTGAATTTTATATTAGCCATTACTTTGGAACTGCATGTGAATGATGTGATAGAGACTTTATATTTGGCATGTGTACTCAAAGATGCTTACTTTATATTTGGCATGTGTACTCAAAGATGCTTACTTTATATTTGGCATGTGTACTCAAAGATGCTTTTGAGCTCTGTACAACTGGGTCATATCATACAAAGGTCAAGGTCATTTACGGTCAAATTTAACATTGGCCATAACCCTGAAACAACATGTGTATTCAACACAAGTAGGCTGAAGTAGCTCTTGCGCTCAGTACAGTCATGTCGGTCGAATGTCGAGGTTATTTAGGAGCCCCACAGTAGGCAGATGGACAAATAGTCCAGACAGGCGAAAAGTCGGCTCTTAGAAGGTTTAGAGTAAGTCCTACTGAGGACAATTTAAACCATTTTAGAGTATTTAGGGCTAAAGCTCGTCGTACTTTTAAGACTGCAAAGTCGCAGTCTTGGAAGAATTATGTATCTAAATTAAATTCTCGCTCATCAGTAAAGAAGGTATGGGATATGGTACGTAAAATAAGCGGTAAAGGTAAATCTTCATTTGGTCATTTAAATGTTGATGATAAAAAAATAACAGATGTTAAAGATATTGCCAATTCCTTGGCTGATGCTTTTGCTAAAAATTCTTCATCAGCTAAGTCTTCTCCTGAATTTAGAAATATCAAAAAGTCTAAAGAAAAAGAAAAACTTAATTTCAAATCTTGTAACACCGAAAGTTACAATTTACCTTTTACTGAAAAAGAACTCTATGATTCTCTTAATAAATCCCACGATACAGCTGTTGGACCTGATGATATTCATTATCAATTTTTAAAGCACTTGCCTATAAATTGTATGAATGTACTTTTAGATATTTTTAATCATATATGGTCAAGTGGTAAACTTCCCAGATTTTGGAAACAGGCGACAGTCATCCCTGTTCCAAAACCTGGGAAGGATAACACAGACCCAAATAGTTATCGCCCTATAGCATTGACGAGTTGTGTATGCAAAACCTTAGAGCGCATGATTAATGCAAGACTTGTTTGGTATCTTGAATCCAACAATCTCATTACGGAGTATCAAAGTGGATTCAGGAGCCAAAGAAGTACTAATGATCATTTAGTTAGATTGGAATCTTTTATTCGTGAAGCTTTCGTCAAGAAGGAGCACTTAGTTGCTGTCTTCTTTGACCTTGAGAAAGCATATGACACAACATGGAAGTATGGTATCATGAAAGACCTGCATGAAAATGGCCTTAAAGGTCGACTTCCAATTTTTATTGAAAATTTTTTAAATGATAGGGAGTTTCAAGTCCGAGTTGGAACTACCCTTTCTGATATGCAAAAGCAGGAAATGGGTGTTCCACAAGGAAGTATTTTATCAGTAACTCTGTTTAATGTAAAAATTAATAATATTGTTAAATGTTTAACAAATGACACAGATTGTTCATTGTATGTTGATGACTTTTTAATTTGTTACCGTTCCAAAAACATTAATACTGTTGAACGTCAACTTCAGCTGTCCATTAATAAAATTCAAAAATGGGCTACTGAGAATGGTTTTAAATTTTCAAGATCAAAAACAAATTGTGTGCATTTCTGTCAACTTAGAAAATTTCATCCTGATCCCGAATTGCACCTGGATGGTAGCCCCATTCCAGTCGTGGATCAGGCGAAATTTCTCGGTGTCATTTTTGACAAGAAACTTTCTTTTATCCCTCATATAAAATATTTAAAGGCAAAATGCCAGAAAACTTTAAAATTACTTCGCGTTCTTGCACATACCGACTGGGGTGCAGATCGTACTGTAATGCTTAGATTATACAGAAGTTTAGTTAGATCCAAACTTGATTATGGTTGTTGTGTTTATGGCTCTGCAAGGAAATCATACTTGCGGATGCTTGACCCAATACATCATCAAGGTTTACGTTTAGCTTTGGGTGCCTTTAGGACATCCCCTGCTAAAAGTTTATATGTCGAGGCCAATGAGCCTTCTCTTTACTCTCGTCGTGAAAAACTATCAATGCAATATACTTCAAAGTTAGCTTCAAACCGTTCAAATCCAACATATAATAATGTGTTTAAACCTAAACATAAACGTTTATTTAAATCTAAAGAAAAGGTTATTCCATCCTTTGGAATACGTATGAAAAACTCTTTTGAAAGTAGTGGTATAGATTTGTCTTTGGTTGAACTTGAAGAGACCAAAGTCGAATCTATACCACCTTGGACTATTAAACGACCAAATGTCATTTTTGATCTAACTTGGCATAAGAAGTCTGAAACAAACTCGCTTGAATTCAAATCCTTTTTTAATGAAATCATTTCAAAATTTGAAGATTTTAAACAAATTTATACTGATGGTTCAAAAGATGATGAGAAGGTCGCTGCTGCTTTTGTGACTGACGATACGGTTACAAGGTTACGGCTCCCTGACAATGCCTCTATATTTTCAGCAGAGATCAAGGCTATTGATTTAGCTCTTGATTATATTGCTGAAGATTCATATAGTAAACATATAATCTTTTCGGATTCTCTTTCTGTATTACAATCATTGAGTAAAGGTTCTACTAAAAATGTACTTGTTAAAAATATTGTTTTAAAATTTCATGAACTGTCTAATTCTAAAGATGTAAAATTTTGTTGGGTACCTAGTCATTGTGGAATTAAGGGCAATGAGAGGGCAGACTTAGAAGCTAAGTCTGCCCTGTCGTTGCCTGAATCTGATATGGATCTTCCTTATTCGGATTTCAAACCACAGATTACTAAATTTATTTTAAGAAATTGGCAGGAGTCTTGGAGTGGGGAAACTCACAACAAACTCCATGCCATTAAACCTGTATTAGGTGAAAGTTTGAACTCATGCCGGTCGATTCGCCGGGATGAGGTAGTTTTAGCTAGATTGAGAATAGGACATTCTTATATTACACATTCATATCTTTTAAAACGTGAGGTTCAACCAGAATGTTTATTTTGTTTTGAACCTTACACAATTCAGCACATTCTTATTGATTGTGCTGATTTATCTTTAATTAGAAATAGGTTCTTTCAGGCAGATTCCCTGCGGGAACTGTTTGAGTTTGTTGATATTTATAAAATACTTGAATTTTTAAAAGAGATTAATTTATATTATAAAATTTGAATAAATTATATTTTTTAAAGATAATTTTTGTATGTCGATTATGTTTTGTCCATATTTTGTTTACTTTCCCGTTGATCGGGACTGACATTGACGTAATCTATTAGTTGATATTGTTTTAAATTTGATATTGTAATTATTTATTCGGCTCTAAATGACCTTTTTGTGTCGATGGGCCGTAAAACACCATTCATTCATTCATTCCAGACAGGCGAAAGCAATATTACAAGAATATCTTGCTGTTCCTTCTTACATCTATTAGGATAACAAAAAAAAGATCAGCTTTGGCAGGCTGATATTTGGAATGGAGGTTCCCTATGGGTTGACTATTGATGTTGCGTAGTTAAAATTGAAAACAAACTTAGTTTTTTCAGCTGATTTCTCATGGTTAAAGTTTTTGGGTTGATTTCTCATGGTTACAGTTTTGGGGTAAGTGTTAAAATGCACTAATAGTCTAATACAGTGATTTTTTTACAAATTCAAAACTATGAGTCCCCAGGACTCGCTGGCTTTCAAAACTATATCTTTATTACCAAAATGGACTCACAGATTTTAAATTTATGAGTCCCACAAGATTTTAATGAGTCTAGGACTCGGGACTCACAGGTAAATAAATCACTGCTTATACTACATGCAATATTTGCATTAGAAAGCTGATTTGGAATGGAGGTTCCCTCTTGGTTGAAGTTTGATAGTGCATAGTTTAAATTGAAAATAAATTTTAATTTTAGTCAAAATTTCACCTGTTGTGGGTTAAGGTTTTTGGGACTGAAATTTCAAATTTGTTTTGGAGTAAGTGTTGGAATGCACTAATACTACATGAAATAGTTGCATTAGGAAGCTGATATTTAGAATGGAGTTTCCCTGTGGCTTTAATATCAATGTTCTGATAAAAGTTTCTGTTCATAGATACCTACTCAAAAAAAGGTTTGCATTAGGCAATCTTTGCTGTTCTCTGACAGCTCTTGTTCTATCCAGTAAACAGACCCTTTTCCCATTGAGAAATTGAAAAAATAATTACCAATTCTGGAAAAAAAATTAAACGGTCTTTTTAGCTCACCTGGCATGAAGTGCCAAGGTGAGCTATTAGGATCGCTGGGTCATGTCTGGTCAAAAACTAGGTCACTCGGTCAAATCATGAAAATATTTTGTTTACACTCTAGAGGCTACATTTCTCATTTGATCTTGATGAAACTTGGTCAAATGTTTGCCTTATTGAAATCTAGGCCAGAGTTGAATATGGGTCAAGTCAGGTAAAAAAATAAGTCCCTATAGGTCAAGTTTAACATGAGGTACCAGATGAGCAATATTGGGCCATAGTGGCCCTTGTTTGGATACAGAGTGTTCCTGATTAACCCTTAGCCTGCCACTCACGACTATAGCTCCATATGCAAACAGCTTGGATCCGGATGAGACGCCGAGTAACTCGGCGTCTCATCCGGATCCAAGCTGTTTGACACTCGGACAACATTTTCAGCAATTTTGAGCAACTTTAAAGCACTTTGAAACTTGAAGCAGACGAGAAATATAGCAGACAACAATTTATTTGGCGGGCTAAGGGTTAACTTGTCAAAATCAAACAGTCCTTTTTCTGGCCATTTTGGGAGAAATGCAATGTCTTTATTTGGAAATTATTTTTACAATTTCTCATTGGGAATGGGTTTGTTTAACAGACCTGTGGGTGCACCAGAAAAAGGCCTGTCACATCAGAATTAATAAAACAAATGGTGGAGAAAACTAGCTAACAGGCCTTTTTTTTCTGGCCATTTAGCCTTTTATAAAAAGTCATTACCAAAAATTCTTTCCAAGTCAGTTGAGTTTTGCACAAAAGAATTCCCGAATCCGACATTGCAATTTTCCAAAAATGGCCAGAAAAAATGGTGTTCAGACCCGTCAGAATTATCTTCCCTTGATGTACTCAGCTATAGTAGAATGTCATATTCCAATATTGTTTACACATTTGTTCTTTTACAGGAAGATGTACAGAAACAGAATGGCTTGAAAAATCACCAGCAGGGCATGGAGTCATCAAATGACAGCCTGAAGGAAGAAAGCCAGAGTGATGAAGCCACAGCAGCCACCGACGGTCATATAAACACTTCTAAAGATAATCCAACAGAAGAAGAAAGTAGGGATCATATAAATGATGATAGCCCTATGTCAGGTGAAAAGATGTCCTCTGAAAATACAGATATGTTTGATCAATCCGACCAAAAAGTTGACAATGAACAACATATAGAGCAACCATCTGATGAAAATATGGACAGCAATCAATCTTATAGAAAAGAAAGCAGTATTGAAAAGGAAGAGAGTACTGCAGGCAGTATTTCAAATTCAATGAATATGGATGAGCAAAGTTGTGATGCTTCTGAACGTATGGAAGTGGATGAAAGTTCTGATATGGTTGATGAAAGCTCGAATGTAAGTGCTGCATCAGGCTCAGCTGTAAGGGAAGATTTGAACTCTAAAAATCCGAGTATCGTATCTGAAGATAGCTCAAGAGATTCTGTAGACACTATTGATAGTAGATCTGATGATATGGATGAATCCTCTATAAGAGATGGACTTAAAGTGAAAGATGCTGATGGGGGAGACATTTTGATAACTTTAAATAAGGATGAAACAGGTGGAGATAAAGACACTGACGAGTCGAACAGTACTGGAGATGACAATAAGAAGGAAGAAAACAAAGACATGGAAGCAAATGAGAAAAATATAAAAAATCAAAACCTAAATGAAGAAACAAGTAATGACCAAAGTAAAAATAATGCTAATAAACAAGTGTCACTTTTGGCCAATATGAAAGAACCAGCGTTGACAAATAATGCAAACCAACCAGCCTCAAGTATAGCCATTACCTCAGGTGGTCAGACATATATTATACAGAGTGATGCATCCATTCCAGTAGGAGTACAACTGGTACAGCAAGGAACTCACTTGGGCTACATTACCAAGATAGGTTCTCAGAGTGTGTTCGTACCAGTTTCCAATCTAACTTCTGGTCCAGGACAGCCATCTGTACCCAAACAGCCCAAACAACCTCCAATAGATCCGGAAAATCTCAAACCGAAATCAAGTCTAGAAATGATTGAATTGATGAAATGGGAAATTCAGAATCGTATACCAGATAACTCCAACTGGTCGGTAGCTTTTCATCCAAAGAAGGAAGAGCTAAGTGCCATAACATCCTTCTTGCTAGAGCTTGGTCATGATGTTGTAAAGGAAGCTGTATATAAGGACATTATTCAGATTCAGACAAAAAAGAAAGCTGGAGGAGAGCTAAAGGATAATGAGATTGAAAGTCTAGAAAAAATGAAAACTGTGTATGAGAATACAAGAAAGAAGGTTGAACATTTACAAGTAAAAAATAAAAAGTGTAATGGATGTGAGTTTAAGACAGAATCAGACACAGTTATGACCATGCATAAGGATTTCCCCCACTTCGATCCGCCCTGGGACATTTCTCATGGCTGGCTTATGTGTGCTCATTGTAACTACAAGACCAAGGCAGCAGCCCAGTTCAGTTTTCACATGTCCGCCATCCATAAAGCAGAAGCCAAGCTTCCAGACAAGATCAGCTGTTTTCAATGTGAGCTTTGTCCACTGAATACAACAACAAAAAACAAATTGGACAAACATAGGGCAAAATGTATGAAACACTTTAAAATGAATATCAACCTTCACCCATACTATCATGATGTAAACTTCTGCATGAAAACCTGCTACTACAAGCCAAAAAAGCCAATTTTACCAAAGCCTATGATCCAGCCTAAGCCACAGGTAGCCCAGCCAGGGAATACACCAACCATCAAGCGTAACCCAATGACTTCTACCACACCTCTACCCTCTAGAATGATGGCCCCAGTTAACACTACTCCTAGACCAGGTATGACAGCACAAGGTTTACCAAAACCACCACCGCTACAGCAAATGCAGCCACTTCCACCCAAGCTTCTACAAGCACAACAACAGAAGGCCAGCTTTTCCCATCCTAGACCTTCAATTGCCACAGCTAGGAGCTCTGTACCTCCAGCACCTAGGACTCCACAACCAAGACCTGTACGGCCTCCTGGGAAAGAAATGTCTGGGTTTGAAGTGTGTGAATTGTGTGGAGGGTATGTAAAGGATCGACAGGCCCTCAGAATTCACTTTTACTATGCTCACAAAGTTGAAATGCCACAAGCAATTTTCAACAGGCCAGTTCGTCCCTTGACATGTGAAGTTTGCCAGTCCAAATTCTGGACAACACAGGGTCTCACAAAGCACAAGACAACACTACGTCATTACAGCTCGCCTGCAACAAGCAGTAGCAGCAGCAGTAGTTCACCAGCACAGAACCAGCAATGTTTCATGTGCATGAGGAGGGTGTCCAACCTCTTCATACATATTGAGAATGTGCATGGTATGACAATGAAGGACCTTGTTGCCATGAGGAAGTGCATTATCTGTGGTATAACAGCATCGGACCGTAAAAACTTGGAAATGCATATGGCATCAGCTCATGGAGTATTGATCAAAGCAAATGAATTCATGGCTATAGATAAACTGAACAGCAAACCCACGGTGCCTACCACACCCACACAGCCTACTGCTAAACCAGCAGCACCATCCTCCTCAGCTGCAGGGGTGCCGATTGGAAAAAATGTCAAGCCATCAATTAAACAGAACTTGTGTGTTTTCTGCCAGCTTCAGTTTGCAGACAATATACAGCTGACCATGCACTGCATAAAGAATCATGCTACATGTAGTGGGTGTGGTATGGTTGTACAAAGTAACAAGCATCTCAGTAATCACAACTGTCGGCAGATGAAGAGACACTGTGATATATGTGGTGTGAAGGACGTTTCGCCAGATACCTATGTGGAGCATGTGAGAAAAGTGCACATGAAACCATGTAAAGTTGAAATGGAAAAAATGTCAAATGATGAGATTTATCAGGTTCGAGATAAAATAAAGAGAGAATATAAACCTCAAATCATCAGTCTAGACTCTGAGGAAGATTCAGACGTAGAACTAGTAGATTCTAATACTGGAAAGCCTGAGAATCCCAGCAGGACAAAACCCAAAACTGACAACAAGGAAAATATAGAGGGAAACAAGGTTAATTCAAAAGAAGAGAAACCAGCTGATCAAACTGATAAAGAAGGGAAAAAATTAGGAATTGAAAACGAAACCACAGAGTGTAATGGTGGCAGAAGCGATGTGAAATCTGAGCCAGATGCTGATAAAGCTGCAGCAAGTGATAAAGATTGTGATGAAAGTGGTTCAAAGAAAAGAAAGTTAGGTGACACTTTTCAGAATGACCTTAATGAAGGAAGTGGTGATAACGAAGACAACAAAAGAATGAAGTTCAGCGATGATCAAGAGGGAAGGTCTGAAGTTGAGGAGGAGTCAACAGGAGCATTTCAAATTCAACCTGAGCCTGATCTGAAAGTTGGCATGAAGTTAGAAAGTAACCTTACCGACACTGATAACCATACTGTAGATAAAAGTGCTGAGGAGGCCTGTGTTTGACAAAGATGATAGTTATTATGCAGCCGTGAATGCCTCCTTGTGAAACTCTAGCTACAGTGTGGGAAGACATTATTCTTTCCTCTTAGCTCATTCACCCCTGAAAGTTTTAACCCATTACCCCTTAAAAACGCCTTTTTACGCCTCTTACTTATTCCTCCACTGAAGAAAAAAGTTCCAGTTTATACAGCAAAGAATATGTACCAAAAGAAATATTTTCCATATCCTAGAAGATGGTAGCTTAAAGCAGGCTGAAAGTAAAGCAGAATGTGCCTTAAGGCACATTCTGCTTTACTTTCAACCTGCTTGAGTGGTCACCTGTTTTCGAAGCAAGAAATAGGCTAAGAGGTAATGGGTTAATGGATAATTCCATAAGTTTAGTCCAGTTTTGATAATTTAAGGGTTTTTATCAATACATGTATATTACAAACATTGCAGACCCTGATCAGAAGGCTCCTTAAGGAGCCCTCTGATTAGAGTCTACACTGTTTGCATGGGATAAGTGTAATCCTTATAGGTACACTGTTTGTAAATGACAAGTATACTCGTTGCTAGGGTTGATTGTGTTAAACAAAATGGAACACAAACATAATGTATTATCTGACTGTTGACAATGTGGAATACTTGCATAATTGTAGGTGGCAAACAGTTTTGAGCATATTCAAATGCTGAGTTATTCAGCGTCTGATATTGCGTCAAGCTGTTTGCCATTGAGGCATTGACATAATTGTATTGTCATAAATATTTTTATTGGGAAAGAGTTATGTCTTCACTACTGTAATAAAGTCAAACTTGTCTTCAGCTGTCACTCTGAATAAACAGGGCTCCAGATAAGAGGTAGTTTTTTCAACAAATTCAACATTTTCTCACTCTTTTTATTAGGGCTGAAACGATTCAAAAACATTCGATTCGATATGATTTCGATTTTTTATAACACGATTCGATTATTTTCGATTCGATTCGATTTTACATTGCAATAAATGAATGTTCTAAGTAGATGACATCCTGCAATAACAGTTAATATTAAAAACAATATACATGAACATTCAGGGCCAAAAAGTTGGGGTTAAAGTTTGGAAAACTGCATGGAAGGGTTAATACATGTATATTTCTGACTTATATGATTTTGATCATAACAATACACCTTATTGATTATGTGGATGGTTTGCAGTATTGACATACCAATTTTTCTATGTAATGATCTTCTATGCGCAAACAGTGTAGACCATTGTCATCAACCATTTACAACTGCCTGGTAACGGTCTACTCTGTTAGCAAGGTACAGAATGGTGTAAAGGAGTGGATAGTTATTCATCTTAAATGACAATGGTGATAATCGATACATCTGAATATTACTGTTCCTGATTTTCACTCACCGGTTTAAGTTCGTTAACAATGCTGTCAGTCGCCTTTGCTTTCGAAATTTTTGGAGCGGACTTTGAGTGTTACTTGACATATTGCGGGAATTCGCCATACATTCTTACACCTATTATCCGGGTGTTGAAACGTATGTCGGGCTGTATATTCGGTATCAAAATAAATCACAATATTTTATAATTTAATTTTCTTAGCTGAATTGCACGTCTTTATTTTTTAAAGTAATGAGCGTATTAGGTTGTAGGTAATAAAATATTCAACGTTTACAGAATTATTAATTTATTTAAAATAGTCGAAGCAGTACCGAGATGCGTAATGTGAACGAAGAATTACATCACAATTGAGGCAAGCAATTGCTCACGCATGCGTAGAATGACACAGGAAACCGGCAAAGTAAACAAAGACATACTCTGGTAACGGGTGAAAAGCCTGTGCGGGATCTCTAATCTTTCGAACTAATACTTTATCGTAGATAATAGAGGTACATTGTAATTCGCTATTTTTTTTATTACACAGAAGCGCAGCTGCACGTAATACTCATATGATGGTGTTGCAGTATGAAAAGATAGATAGATAGATAGATAGATAGATAGATAGTTCTTAGCGAGTTTTCTACATATAAATCGAATCGAAAATGACATTTCCTAAATCGAATTGAATCAGATCGAATCGAGGGCATAAAATCGCGGTTCAATCCAGATCGCGATTAATCGTTTCACCCTTACTTTTTATCACCAAATCCTATGGTGTTACTACTCATTAGAATCGTCTCTTCGAGACGATTCTAATGAGTAGTGACACCATAGGGTTTAATTCAGAAATAAAGATTTTAGATTTTGAATACCCTTATCTGGTGCTCTGAATAAACATTGATAAAGATAAAGATAGATAACTGCTTGATATATGACATAAGTGAAGCAAAAAGCTCTTTTAGAAGCTTTCTGCTTTACTGTTGTCCTGTGCTAAGTGGACATCTTAACTAAATAATAATAAATCACCATTTAACACACATTTATTTAACACAAGTTTGATCACATTTAGAATATATTTAAAAAAAAATTCATCATAATGCCTTTGCTGAGGTTTTTGATGATTAATTTGCTAATCTGCACCTGAGGCTCACACGAGGGGAAACATTTCAAGTAATCATTAATTCTTCACCTAGCCACGTTGATGTAAAGGCTACTCATTTGAATTGTTTCAATGCTCAGAGAGAAGATTCTCATGGGTATTTGTTAACATGGGTAAGGTAGAGATATGAAAAAGGAAAGAGTTTACTCCATATATGCTGTAGTTTTGTACACATAAACTACACAGTAAAACTTTTATATATCGACCACTAAAATGAATGCTAATTGGTTCAATAAAAGACAGGTAACAGCTTGAAGCAAGGTGAATGCAAGACAGAATGCTCCTGAAGGATCTGTCCGTTTTACCTTAACCTTGCTTTAAGCAGCCCCTGCCTTGAACATCTTGTAATTACAGCAATTTAGTGGTCATAATAGAGAGGTTTTACTGTATTTAATATTAGCTCTTACAGTAGACAAGTTTGTTAGTTTTGTTTCTATTTGATGGTAACATTTCTATGGACCACTTGTTTGTTTTTTTAGGAAATTAGTTTTTATACCATTTGGGGAAAAACCATAAAAAAAATGAGTTCGTATTCAAATAAATAGGTGATATATAATACAAGCTAAGTGGTGGTTTAGCAAATTGTTTCCTGTACATTTAAGTTTTAACCCTTTTCTCCATAGAAGTGATTTGAGTATCTGTAAGTGTATCTACACCTTCATAATACACAACCCAAATAAAGATTGACTGATATTGTTGAATGAAGGTGGCTGCTGTAATTAATATCAAAATAAATCAGAAAGTTCCTTAACCCATTACCCCATAAATACAACTTTTTACGCAATTAATTTATTTATCCACTGAAGAAGAATTTTGCAATTTTTTAGTCATAAATATATTTTCTATTTTATCAGATGTTAGCTTAAAGCAGACTGGAAGTAAAGAAGAATGTGCCTTCTGCTTTTCTTTCAACCTGTTTTAAGTGGTCACCTATTTTCAAAACTAGAAACATGCTATGGGGTAAAGGGTTAAGGCGATGTTTACTTTGCATTCATAGTTACAGTAGGAGATGGCTCACATGGCTATGGAGGAAAGGGTTGTACATTTATTTATCATTCCTTGATTTGCATTTAGTAACTTATATAGTGTTTCCATCATGACTCTTTGTAGTGCTACAGTGAACTAAAGTGTGCTTTACTGTAATATTAAAAGAAAACTAATAATAATCTGTTATATCAAAATATTTTTGATCAGCTTTGAACTTATGTTATAAAAGGACTGTACTTGCCATAAGTATGAATATAGTTGCTTTGATAGGCACTTACCCTTTACGCCATAGATACGCAATTTTACGCCTTTAAATTATTCCTCCACTGTTTAAAATAGCTCCACTTTGTACAAAGATAATATGTGTACCATAAGAAATATTTTATAAGAAAATATTGTACTGTGAAGCAGACTGAAAGTAAAGCAGAATGCACCTTGAGGCGCATTCTGCTTAAGTGTCAACCTGCCTTAAGTGGTCGCCTGTCTTCAAAACTAGAAATGGCTATGGGGTAAAGGGTTGAATTAAAAAATGTACATGCTGCTCTATCTGGTAATCAGACATCTTATCAGACTGATAAATTAATTCTAGTAGCTGATAAAAATTGATCATATAAATTCCTAACATCACTGATAGGGTTTTTTTTGTGCTTTTGCAAGCACATGTATTGTCGAAATTGAGCAACATTGTGTATATGGTAATGCTTATCTGTTGGCAATGATTAAACTATTACCCCATAGCCTGATTCTAGTATTGAAGATATGTGACTTCTTAAAGCAGTTTGAATGTAAAGCAGAATATGCCTTAAGGCACATTCTGCTTTACTTTCAGCCTGCTTTAAGCTATCATCTGCCAGAATATAGAAACTATTTCTTAAATTCTTATGACAAATTTTCTTGACTGTATGAATTAGATTTATTTTCTTCAGTGCAGAAATAAACAAGAAGCGTAAAAAGGTGTATTTATTGGGTAATGGGTTAAGGCAGAGCCTCCATCATCAAATTTGTTGATTTAGATATGTGAAGTTCTCTCAATGCAGTACCTTGGTCTCACTTTGGCTTCTCTGTTGCGAAGAGACAGAAATCTTGTGTTGGAAGGAAACCTTCATCAAACTATGTCTTTTGTTATTATGATTCATTATAAGCAGTCTGTTATATAAACCTCTAAACATTTGGGACCACAAACAAATGCAACTTTTAACCCCTTATTGCATAGATACACATTGTTGCACCTTTAATTTATTCTTCCACAGAAGAAAATAGTCCCACATTATAAGCATATATTTAAAGAAAGAGTTTCTATATTCTAGCATGATGGCAGTTTAAAGCAGGTGGAAAGTAAAGCAAAACGTGTCTTAAGGCACATTCTGCTTTATTTTCAACTTGTTTCAAGTGGTCACCTATCTCCAAAACTAGAAACAGGCTATGGACTAAAGGGTCAAGTAAAGTATCATCTGCTAACTGTTTTAATATGAATCTTTATCACCCAGTAACAGTAACAGGTCTGGACCAAAATGTTTGAAGATGCATGTATAGTCACAACCTGCAGTGTAAGAAATGAAACTGTTAAATGACACTGTTAGATTATTTTTAAATGGAATTTCACCGAGGATTTATGTATATAAATTATAAGGGGTTTGTAGATAAGAAATTTTATATACAACATGGCTTTTCAGGGATACAGACTCCAACACGGAACTTAACACTTTCCACATTACCAATATTCAAATGTGTTAACTGTGGTAATTGCTTAAAGCTAGATAAAATTAAAACAGAAAGTGTCTTAAGGAGCTTTCTGCTTTTCTTTTATCATTCTTTAAGCTGCCAACAATACTGAATAGTGTTATTCCTTTGTGATATATATATGAAGGAGTAGGTAGAGGAACTGTTAACCCATTACCCCATAGCCTGTTTCTAGTTTTGAAGAGAAATGACCACTTGAAGCTGGTTGAAAGTAAAGCTGAATGTGCCTTAAGGCACATTCTGCTTTACTTCCAGCCTGCTTTAAGCTAGAATCTGCTAGAATATAGAAAATTTCTTGACTGTATAAATTGGAACTATTTTCTTCAGTACAAGAATAAATAAAACATAAAAAGGCGTATTTAGGGGGTAATGGGTTAAGGTTCTTCTGTGGAGTAAAGGGTTCACCCCTGAAACTTTTCATTTGACATCTCCAATTAAAATTAGTCTTATTTGTGGCTTTCTATGATTGCTCTGCACTATATTACAAATGACAAACAGTGGCGATCCTGCTCCGAGGGCTCCTGCGGAAGCCCTCTGATCAGGGACTACACTTTTTGCATAAGAGCATTAAAGGTGTACTATTTACTGGTAAACTATTGAGTATACTCATTGCTAGGGTCAGATGAATTACTTAGTGACTTAGTCAAGAACAAATAATGCTTTAACAGTCAAAACAACCTAGCTACAAGTATGTACATTATTTACAAACAGTGCAGACAACGATTTAGAGGGCTCCTTAACCCATTACTTCATAGATATGCCTGAAATTTATTCCTTTACCTAAAAAAAGTTTTTTATACACTCATAAGTATACATCAGAAGATATTTTGTTTTGCATATCCTAGTTGATGGTTGTACAAGGTATGCTGACAGAAATAAAATGCTCCTCGAATAACCATTATCAATGCTTTATCTCAATACAAGCTAGTTGAATAAAGTGTGTCAAAATGAGTTGGTATGAGGCTATTGCGTAATGAGTCAAAATGAGTCGGTATGGCTTAATGGGTTAAAGAGCATTCTGCTTCATTTTCAGTCTGCATTAAGCAACGGTTTGACTTCAGTATGGAAATCACGCTATGGGGAAAAGGTTACAGGATCCCGATTGGAGTATGCACTGTTTGCCATGGACCAGTTTGAAATTGTCAAAAATTGACAAGACTTAAAAACTAGTTTTCTATTTAAAGTTTCAGGGCTGAATGGCTTAAAGCTGCCTTAGCAATTTTCAAAGGCTTAAGCAGGTGGCAGTTTACTGCAGGACAGAAGACATGTATATATCGTTAAAATATATTCGCATACTTTTGTCCTGCAATTAGCAGCCTTCTATGGTCACTATTGAAACGGGGGGAAAAAATCTCCTTGCTACTATGGCACATCATCTGTTAACTGTTACCCTTTCCCTCATAGAACTGCCTTTTAGCGCATTTAATTTATTCTTTCACTGAAGGAAATAGTTCCAATTCACACTAATAAAATGTACCAGAACAAAAATATTTCTAGATTCTAGCAGAGGGTAACTTAAAGCGGGCTGAAAGTAAAGTAGAATGTGCCTTTACTTTCAACCTGCTTCAGGTGGTCACATGTATTAAAAACTGGAAACAGTCTATGGGGTAAAGGGTTAACATGCATCGTAGGGAAACCTTTACTAGGTTCTATTAGTTGCCATGGTACTATGCTAAAGTGAAACTATCTTTGCAAGGGCTTCAGATAAGAATGGATAAACTCAATTATATCTTCATCGAATCACAGATCTCTAATGAAAGTCCCATCTTTGGACAGACAGGCCTGAGCAAACCGTGTAGACCATGATCAGGAGCAGTCTGATAAGGGTCTACACTGTCTGTCATTCAGTTTGCACCTTTTGGACAATTTACAGTATGAGAAAAGCAATTTGTTTAAATTGAAGGATAATTACACCAGTTGTACAGGGTGTTCAAATTTTTGGCATATGAACGATACTCGCCATATCTGGAGCTCTGCTGGCCTTTTAGTCATTAGAGAGATACAGGCCATATTAGTTTTGGTCTGTTCAACATCATTACAGACAAAAAAGTCTGCCACTTGTATTATCTGTTATTTAAAAAATGGTGTGCATCATTTTGAAATTTATTTGACTGATATTGGTGTTCAGACTTGCCTGATCATGATCCAAAATGTCAACACTAGTAAAGTATAACCTCTCTATTACGGCCACCAAATTGTGTTAGATATTAGATGTTTACTACAGGTGACTGCTTAAAAGAAGGTGACAGTAAAACAGAAAGCTCCTATAGGAGCTTTCTGTTTCACTGTCACCTTGCTTTAAGCTGTCACCTGTCTTTTACACTATAAATTAGCCTTCGTTTTAGTGGTTGTTATAGAGAGGTTTCACTGTAAGTACATGGAAAAGTGAAGATGGTGAAAAGCCTGTACAAAACTGGCTGTATGTCAAAGCATGAATATTCGTTTTCCACCAGTCTGTAGGGAAAGTAATAAACTTACATTTTACAATGGATTATTGTGCCTAACACTTTTGGCCAGCAGAGATATTACACTTAATTTCTGATTGTGAATTGTCCATCGTCTGTTAAAAGTTTGTTTGATGCAATATGAAAGGGATATGATCTGAAGTTCAAAACTTCATCAGAAGCGGTTAGGATTCAGGGGCCCGTTTCATAAAACTTTGTAAGACAAATGTTGTCGCAAGTCAGATTAAAAAAGTCTCAATTATTATTTATTTTCTCCATCTAATCCTGTTTTGTGACATCTCTTTGGAATCGTCTTGAAAAGACGATTCCAAAAAGATGTCACAAGACAGGATTCAGAAATTAAATGTATTTGAAAGTTTTGACTTGCGACCATTTTTGTCGTACGGAATTTAATGAAACGGGCACCAGATGTAGAATTGATGGCAAGCTTCTAAGGCTCTAATGTATCAAATGTTTAATGTCTCCTACAGTTCAGGGTGAGCACTATTGAGTATTTGTTATTTTGCAATGGTGGGTATTTTAGACACAAACTTATGTCACCACCAAACCATATGCCTTTGAGAAAGAATCATAGGGTAACAACATAGGGTTTGGTGAAGACATACAAGAAAATCTGCTGGAGATGTTCAGTTTTCCCACTTTTATCCCAATCCCTTAAGAGGAAGCTTTTGGACATTTAAAGTTGCACAAGTTGCCTAATGATAAGGGCACTAGTTTATAGTTTGGTTATTTCATCATAATGCTATCTTGTTGTGAGGGAGTTACTACAGTCAAACCTTTGTTAACGCTTTTGATTAATTCCTACACTGAAGGAAATAGTTCCAATTTATACTGTAATCAATATGCAGCATAAGAAATTTCCATATCCTAGGAAGGATCCTTAAGGCAAACTCTGCTTTACTTTCAACCTGCTTTAAGCTACTCTTTGCTAGGATACGTATGCTGCTTTAAGTGGTCACCTGTTTTCAAAACTAGAAAAAGGTTATGTTGAAATGCTTTAAGTGAGCACTAAAAAAACGATTAATTTGTTGTATCCATGATGGGCAGCTTAATGCAGGGAAAAAGTCTATAGGAGTCTTTCTACATAGCTTTTGCCCTTCAATAAGTGGTTACCTGTCTTTGAAGATCACAATGTATATAAAGTATATCCAGGGGTTGCTTTGCACAGGTTTGACTGTACACATGTAGTACTTATTAAGTCTTTTGTAAACTTGAAAACTTGTCTATACCTTTCCCCTATTGCCTCTTTCTAGTTTTGAAGACATGTGACCACTTTACCCATTACCTCATAATACGCCTTTAGTTTATTCTTGAACTAACGAAGATAGATCACTTTGTACAGTCGTCAATATGCACAAAACAAAATATTTCATTATTCCAGCAGAATGGAAGCTTAAAGCAAGCCTGAAGTAAGCAGAATGCAACTTAACACATTGAGCCCGAGTGATGAGTATACTCCTCATGAACAAAGCATATACCCATCAAGAGTACACTTGTCCTATGCAAACAGTGTAGACTCTGATCAGAGTCTACACTGTTTGTCATTTTGTAAAATATTTTTAAAAAACCACCCTAATTATTTAAAAAATGGACTAAATTTAATTGTTTACTGGAATTGTCCATTTAAAGTTTCAAGGGTGAATGAGTAATGGCACATTCTATTTAGTTTGGGGTAATAGCTAGGGGTTAAAGCAGGTTGAAATTAGCAGAATATGCATTAGCCCTTTGAACCCTAATTCACTTGTAAATGTCTAAACAGTGTACCAGTGAAGATTACATTTGTCCTTTGCAAAAAGTGAAGACCCAGGTCAGAGGTCTTTTAAAGGAGCCCTCTGATTAGGGACTACACCGTTTGCCATACTGCAATACATTGTGAAAACCTACCCTAAATAGTAAAAAATGACCAGATTAAACTGGAACGGTCTGTTCAAACTTTTAGGGAGAAAAGAGTTTATGTGCATTCTGCTTTATTTTCAACCTGCTTTTAAGCTACTATCTGCCAGGATACTGAAAATACCTTGCGACTGTATAAACTGTATAAACTGGAACTATTTTCTTCAGTGCAGGAATAAATTAAAATGTGTAAAAATGAATGTAGCGTAGTGGGCAAGTCAATCCCTTCAGAAAGACTTGAAATGGATTACATAGAAAAATAGTCAAAATTCATGTTGAAATTTTGTAACGAGAGATAAAAGTGTTACATGTGTTTTAGACCTTTTCTGTAGAAAATGAGCAACAAATAGTTGGGATAGTAATTTTAGCTTAAAATAAATCATCATCTGACTTCAAAGATCACTGAAGGTTCTTATAAACTTGTCTGTTTTTGAATGGAAAACAACCCATCAATTTTAAGTCTGCATAACAAAACCAATAATCATAGTTGAATTTTAGAACTAAGAGGTCTTCAATGTTCCTTGTATTTATTATGTTACGGAGGTGTAGTCTCCGTGATTTAAGTGTGAGTATAAAGTCGATTTTTTGTTTAGACCTCATTGAAAAAGAAATGCAAACAAGTGTTTGGACAGATGGTAGATTAATTTAGGATACCTAGAGTTTGTCCTGCATTTAGCAGTTGTCTGTCTTCAAAATTGCAATGGTTATTTAACCCATTACCCCATAGCCTGTTTCTAATTTTGAAAATAGGTGACCACTTTAAGCAGGTTGAATGTAAAGCAGAATGCACTTTAAGGCACATTTTGCTTTATTTCCAACCTACTTTTAAGCTTACATCTGCTAAATATAGAAAAAAGTTTTTATCAAACATTAATAACTATAAATTACACCTATTTTCTTCAATGAAGGAATAAATTATAGGCGTATTTATGGGGGTTAGGGGTTAAACCTTTGCCCCTCGAAGCTCATTTTGGCACATGTTCCGTTATTGACTGTTCATGCTTCTGCCACATCATGTTGAAGAACCATGGGAAATGTTGCTGGAACTCCTGGCAGGTGAATGCTTAAACAGGCTTAAAGTAAAGCAGAAAGATACCAAAGGAACTTTCTGCAGTACGTTGAGCCTGTTTTTAGAAACCACCAGTCTTACAAACATTAGAACAACTATGGGGGAAAGAGTTCACACAAATTTTGACTAGGTATTCCAGTGATAATTTTACCTGCGCATCCCGAGTCCTATACTCATTAAATTTGCCAGGGACCCATTATTTAAAAAGTTGTGAGTCCCATGGACCCATAACTTTTCTGGCCATGATTAACCTATTACTCATAAGCAAAATAGTAGCTTAAAGCAGGTTGAAAGAAAAGCAGAATGTGCCTTAGGGCACATTCTGCTTTACTTTCAACCTGCTTTAAGTGGTCACCTGTCTTCAAAACTAGAAATAAGTTATGGGATATTGGGTTTACTTTTCACCTCAAGGACTCAATATTTGTCTCAAGGACTCATTGTTTTACAGAATGTGCATCCCGAGGACTCATTCATCTGATTTCTAAAATTATCACTGGGTATTCTTTGAATAATCAGATATGTGGTTTTGATGTATATTGTAAGCAGTACATATGTTGTGTTGATATATTGATAGATAATGTTATTCATCTGTATAAATTTCCATAAAGAGCATTTTCTTTTGTTTTGCTAGTAAATGTAGAAAAAATATTAGACACGTTTTAACTGTCTTTGAATACTAATTATATACTGATATATAGTATCTGTGCTTCTCCATGAAAAATAAAGAGAGATCTATATGAGTAATCATTTGTCTGTGTTTTGAAGCTTCCTTTAGTTACTTCACCTGAGAATGTAGTGCTTTTGGAGAGTCATTGTTATGTGTCCGTCAACTTTCGCACAGTAACCATTATTATTATAATTTATATGATTGCTTTTGCAAATAGTTGGGATCCAGAAGAAGCCGAGTAACTGGAGATCTCATCAAAATCCAAATTGTTTTGACACTGGCCTTTATTTGAAAAGAAAATTTAGAAAACTCTAATTTTAGAACAGTAGCACTAACTGACCACATTTTGTTGTAGATGACAACACATTGTACATGTATAATCGCCTTGCATTCACAGAGTTTCACACTTGCCTCAATACTTTAAAGCTCACCTGTTTGTAGAATAGTTGAGCTGATGCTATATCCTCTCCGTGTGTGATCGTGAGCGGGGAAAAAGATTAAAGCTTTTTGGACGGTTTGTTTTGAATCATTGCAAGGATGCTGAAATTTTGTTTGGATGTTCATTTGAGGTAAAAAATGTATGCTATGGAGTTAATTCTTCGATAACATTTGCTCGAGAAACCTTCCTACCTTGTGGTTCTGGGGCATAATTGTCATAGGGAATTATTTCTGTTTATTTGACTAAGATTATCCCCTCTGCCTAGAACTAAAAGGAAGGCAGGTTGGTAGGTTTGATCCCACTATTTTGCAACAAATGAGAGTAGCTAAAAATCATCTTCCTGAAATTATCATTTCATCACATTGGTCATCAGTGCTATAGGACCTACTTTGTGTCCTAGTGCCATAAAACCCAACTCGTCCATCTATCCATCCATTCGAAATAATTTGAATTTTGGTCAAATTGTTGCCATCCTTTGGAATTTGTTTAGAACTATGACCCCAAATGGGAAGTAATCACACTGTCCGGCATCCGTCTGTCTGAGCGTCTGTCCCGCTTCTTGTCTACTCTGTAACTCTTACATACATGGATAGATTTTGATGTTAATTGGTAGAAATGTTCACCACATTGAGAGGATGGGTTTTGATAAAAGACCTGGGGCCGTATTCCAGTAGCATCTTAAGTTTTTCCTTATAGATAAGAAATTTCTTATAAAAATAATCTTACGTTAGAAAATAATTTCCTTAACCTTAAGTCGTATTCCAGTAGCCACTTAAGAAATTTCTTATATAAGAAATTTCTTAAAGTTAAGGAAATAGTGTAAGAAAATTCTAACGGCGTTGTCAAGCAGATTCGGTTTTCCCACGTCTTAAAATAGAATCGGAAGTGAGAAAACAGATGCGTGCGCATACTTTGCCTGTCTTTCTTTTAGACATCTTTAGCCTACTCGCGACATGAAATGAAACGCATTTAAAGAGAAATGATAATACTACGATACACTTAAAACCGTCGTAGATATTATCGTAACTTATTCCCGAATAATAGCAAATCATCTGATTTTGCACTCTTCACCGTGTGGAGGTAAACTTTCTATTTTGTTTTCATGGCGGCCACCTGTCAAACGATAAATATCGCCGGTCAAACGTGTCTGTAAATCGGTGTAAATCCCTTCATAATGTACATGAATCTATGTTAGATGGAAACAATCAATGCCGGTTCTAATGTGTAGAACCGCAGAGTAACGGCATGCATCGTGTCAGGACTGAAAATCGGCAATCGGTAAGTGAATGTTTTTTTTTTTATGTATAAATCAGAAAGGGGGGGGGGGGGGTTAAACGAAAACCGTTTCTCATTCTTATTGATAACGCTCGGCGTGTTGACGAACTTGACATACAACAGTCTCTAATGGAACTTTACACAAACTAGAAGCTTCAGCTACATAACGGAACTATACTGTGTATAATTCTGTGCATGGTTACTCTCCGAGCTATATGAACATGAATCTATCAAAAACGAGAGCATCGCATGTGGGTGCCAACGTTTGTTTTGTAATCCTAATACATTAACAAGGAGCAATGAGATATTCTTATTTACTTTGTCTGTCTTGACTATTTGTCCATATGTCTTCTGTGTGGCTCTAAATGACCTTGACCTTTGTCTGACATAATCTAACTTGTACTGAGCTCAAGACTACAAGAGCTATATTTGCGTTGAGTGAACATTCCAAATGTAAAGTCTCTATCACACGCAGCTCCAAAGTTATGGCAAATGTTAAATTCAACCTATTTGACATCTAAATGACCTCTACCTTTGTCTGCTATGGTCAAAGTTGTACTTAGCTCAAGAGCTTGTTACATTGAGTAGACATGCCACACAGAAGTCCAGGGCCGGATCCAGAAATTTTTCAGTGGGGGGGCACAGGTGGGGAGGGTATGGGAGGGGTATAACCCCTCCCATAGGTGGGGGTCCGGATTTTTTTTTAAACTTGCATAAGAAATGGTGCATTCTGAGGGCATTCTAAGAAGAAAGTTAACATCAATAGAATGATGTAAACACCCCCAATGAAACACCCAAAAAAGTGGTTTCATAAGACAAAGAGATGATAAATTTTCCAGCGTTTCATTTATTAAAAAAACACAGGCCTTCAACTGAGCTCAATGCAAAAAGTAGGGAAAAAGTAGGAGTTTTTGAAGTGGAAAAGTAGGAAAAAGGAGGAATATGTTCAATAAAATAGTAGGAACTGTTTGATACAAAATTATCACATGGAGTCATCGTGCCCATATAAATTTAAAACCCGCAATCTTGAGTTTAAGACATTCTCACCCAAAGCCATTTTATTCTTTGGTTATTTTTTTTTCAACAGACCGAATATGCGATCCAACAGGTTTAGGGGGGGGGGGGGGGGGTCCGGGGGTAGTCCCCCTGGAAAATTTTTGAAATCAAGCGCTTCATTTCCTGCATTCTGGGCCATACTGAGGGTGCTTGAAGACTTATTAGAAAAAAAGTAAGAAAAGGAGGTGGGTTGGTAGAAAAATAGGAAAAAGTAGGAAGGTGATCAAAAGTTGGAAAATAGTAGGAAAAAGTAGGAACGGTTGAAGGCCTGAAAACAGTTAAAATACTAACATAAATCTATGTAAAAAATCGACTCAAAATATTTTTTTATTTAATCATTCTATGGTGAAAGGTTGTCGTCCAGCCATTAATCTCTAACCCTACCCCTCCTATTCATATGCATACTGTTACAAGGGGGGGGGGGGTCCGGGGGCATGCCCCCTCCTCCCTCCCCCTGGAAAATTTATTCCCACATGATCAATGGTGCGTTCTGATGGGAGTTTTTTCGCATTCAAAATAGGTAAAATACTACATAAATCTATGTAAATATTCAATTCAAAATAACATCAAATTCTTTAATATAGGATAATACCTTTGACATATTGTTTTCTGGCCATTAACATGAAACATAATCCTACCCCTCTGATTATTGTTCACACTGTCACTAAGGGGATCCGGGAGCATGCTCCCCGGGCATTTTTTTAATTTCTAGATGGTCTCTGGTGTATTCTGGGGCTTTTGCACATTCAAAACAGTTACAATAATAATATAAATACAATATTTATATATAAATATTCTGCAACTAACATTGGCAAAATTATTGAAGGGGAAGGGGGCTGATCCTACATGCCTGAGTTAATTGGGTATTATTCATCATCTAGTTAGGCATTCAAAAATGCCTTGCTTTTTGTTACCCTTAAGTATTTTCATCAAATTTAATTGGATTAACAGGCCTGTAGGATATGCAATTTGGGGGCACAGACCTCAGGCATAGCTAGACCATTTGTGTATGTGCTGAATGCGTTCGCACATTCAAAACAGGTAAAATACTTGCATAAATTTATGTAAAGATCTAGGTAACTTTTACTTACACATGTATTGGCAAAATAATTGGGGCATTTTTATTTTTTGGTTGGGGGAGGGGGCACACCGTCGTGCCCCCATCATTGTTACTACGGGCCTGTGTCGGGTTCAAACACAGACCAGGCATACTGAGGATTTGAGGGGGCACAGTGGCAATTTTGGATTTACTGGCCTGTAGGATAAGCAATTTGGGGGCACAGGCACAGGCATTTCTATTTTTTTGGTTGGGGAGGGGGCACAGGGGGCACACTGTCATGCCCCCATCCTTGTTACTACGGACCTGTGTCGGGTTCAAACACAGACCTGGCATACTGGGGATTTGAGGGGGCACAGGGGCAATTTTGGATTTACTGGCCTGTAGGATAAGCAATTTGGGGGCACAGGCATTTTTATTTTTTGGTTGGGGAGGGGGGCACAGGGGGCACACTGTCATGCCCACAATCCTTGTTACTACAGGCCTGTGTCGGGTTCAAACACAGACCAGGCATACTGAGGATTTGAGGGGGCACAGGGCAATTTTGGATTTACTGGCCGGTAGGGTATGCAATTTGGGGGCACAGGCACAGGCATTTTTATTTTTTTGGTTGGAGGGCACACTGCTGTGCCCTTATCCTTGTTACTACGAGTCTGTTTTGGTTGGGGAGGGGGGCACACAGCCTTCCCCCATCCTTGTTACTACGGGCCTGTGTCGGGTTCAAACACAGCAGGCATACTGAGGATTTGATGGCCCGAGATAAGAGACTCAAGCCATTGAAGCAGCTCCAGAATATGTTCAAGCAGGCCAGCTAAGGGATATGTGCCCCCAGTGGATATGTGCCTATAATGTCATATGCCAATGCGACCTTCATACCCAGCTAAATAATGAATATAAGAATCAAGCAAAAAAAAATCTTTTTTTTTTTTTTGGCAAAAAAAAATTCAGGCCAGCTGGGGGGGGGGGGGGGCACGTGCCCCCTGTGCCCCCCCGGTAAATCCGTGCCTGGAAGTCTCTATCTCATGCTGTTTTAAAGTTATGGGAAATGTCAAATTTGACCTGTAAATGACCTTGACCTTTTTCTGACATCACCCTACTTGTACTGAGCTCAAAAGCTACTTGGGTTGAGTACCCATAATGACATGTCAAATGTAAATTCTCTTTCACATGCAGCTCCAAAGTTATGGCAGGCCAATGTTAAATTCAACTATTTGACCTTCACCTTTGTCTACAATGACCAAAGTTGTGTAATGAGCTCAAGAGCTTCTTCCCTTGAGCAGATAAGCCAAATATGAAGTATGTATCACATATCGTTTCTTGGTTAATAGAAATGTTAAATCAACCTTAGTTGATCTTTAAATGACCTTGACCTTTGTCTGACATGACCCAAGTTGTATTGAGCTCAAGAGCTACTTTAGTTGAATACACATGCCAAATATAAAATCTTTATCACATGCATTTCCAAAGTTATGGCCAATATTAAACCTACCCTATTTTAACCTGAATGACCTTGACCTTTGTTGGATATGACCCAAATTTTACTGAGCTCAAGATCTATTTGAGGTGAGTACACACGCCAAATATAAAGTCTGTTAAGATTTCGGATAACAACGCAGACGCTGGAGTGATGACAATAGCTCGTAGTTTCTGTGAAACAGACGAGCTAATAAAAACCAATTTTGATCCACGGGGCATTATTTGAACAAACTTGATAGAGGATCTATAGGCGATGCTATGTGCCAAATATCTAAGCTCTGGCCCTTGAAGTTTTAGACTAGAAGATTTTTTAAGATTTCCTTATTTTTTCACTTTGGTTGCCATGGCAACCAGAGTTCTACATTGTTTTTAATTGTTTGAACAAATTTGAAAGAGCTTGACCCAAGGAACATTTCTGTAAAGTTTGGTTGAAATCTGTCAAGCGGTATAGGAAGAGATATAATTTGAAGCAATTGTTAACGACGACGCACACCACACGACGGACGATGGACACAGGGCCATCCCAATAGCTCACTTTGAGCCTTTGGCTCAGGTGAGCTTAAAAGTGGGGTGGGGTAAATATTTTCTAATAAATCCTATATTTATTGAATTTAATTATTTGTATTTAAAGGGACTCGCAACCGGATGGTGTACTTGTCAAAATAAAATAAAATACTCAAATAAAAGCAAATTTGTGGCATTATTTGGCTTCTGACATTAAAAAAATATGATCAGTCCAAAAAAAGTCTCAAGAATCGTCACCGAATCTTAGATTTTTAGATATTTTCCATCGTTTTTCTATACCGACTAGTAGACGGTATAAGTGTTGTTGTTGCTTCTCTACACGGGCTCAGACATAAACACGAGCCGAATTACGAAGTTGTATGCACTTTCGATGGCTACACATTGAAATACGTTAAATCGATCCGAGATAAACGGATAGTTTCCGTGGTCCATTGGTCTAAGCGGTTTCCCCTATTTTGCCTTCTGTCCGCCAATGCCGGGCCCCGGGTTCGAATCCCACCAGAGACCAATATTTTTTTTTATTGAAATACATTTTTTTAAACAGAATTTCTTATCCTAAACTAATTCTTTACCATTTATATAAGCGTTTGACACATATTTACAAATTACTATTTTTAATGCACCATCTGGTTGCGAGTCGCTTTAATATTTGATTTTATTTATATTTGCAGAGAAGTTGCAGCATTGCCTGGAATAAGTCCTAAATGTCAATACAGATTAGATAGTAACAAGAAAGGGGCTGTACTTAATCCGCTAATGGAATGGTAGGTGTTTTCAAGTTCCAACTGGTAGATATACAGTAAATCTTGTATTAAGTGACAACTTGATAGGCTACCCATATGCAGTATCTAATACATTTGGCTACTTACAATAAAATGTAGAATAAAAATAATGCAGACAGTTCCGATCTAAAATTTCTAAATTATTTCTATCCTATATTAAGAAGTCACCTGTCTTTAGAGGTATTCATGCCACTTGACTGAGTGGTCACTTATTACAAGTTTGTCTGTATACATGTATACCTAATAGGGACCATCCATATGTCAGAAACATTTCCCTGATGTTTCCCTTAACCCATTACTCCATGGATACACCTTTAATTTATTCCTCGACTAAAGAAAACAGATCCACTTTATAAAGTAATTAATATGCACCATAAGAAATTTCTATATCCTAGCAGATGGTAGCTTAAAGCAGTGGGTAAAGTAGAATGCTCCCAAGGCCCATTCTGATTCACTTTTAATCTGCTTTAAGTGGTCATCTCATTCTGTATTCAAAAACAGAAACATGTTATGGGTTAAAGGGCCAGGAAAAACATCAGAGTTGTGTTATGCTGAAAAGCTGGTGTGTCACCATTTAACATGAAAGGGATGCATGAATGAGCAGTCAAATCAAGTGCTTTCAATAATCATTTAATTTTACCACACAACTTTTGATTGGCACATTAAATACAAATTCCTAAATACACATGTATGTATATAAGACAGTAGATTTCCATATTAATCTCTGACACTGCAATCACTTTGAAGGGGTTTTCATTGTGGGCAGCAAACTTCTGAGCATCTGTATCTGAAAAATAATAAAATAAAAACAAAACAGTTTAATGTTCATTTTTAATGAATTGATTCAAGATTAAGTGGCTTTCAGAAAATACAAACTGTTTACTCATTGAACCCAGCTTTACATTGACAATTTCATGTTCTAATTAAGTCCAGTCTATTTTCTGCTAATTAAGTTTGTTTTTTTACACTTTTTTAAATGACAAACAAAGCAGTCCCTGATCACAGGGCTCCTGTAGAAGCCCTCTGTTTTGGGTGTACACTGTTTGTATTAGACAAGTATACTATTCACAGTTACACTGTTTGTAAAGGATGAGTATGTTTGTCACTGAGGCTCAATGGGTAATATGTGATATCAGAAAGGAGAACAAGACTTTTTAACCCATTACCCCATAGCATGTTTCTAGAATGGAAGATAGATCACCACTTACGGCTGGTTGAAAATAAAGCAGAATGTGCCTTAATGCGCATTCTGCTTTACTTTCAGCCTGCTTTAAGCTACCAGCGACTAGAATATAGAAATTATTTCTAATGTTAGTATTCACAACTGTATAAATTTGAACTATTTTCTTCAGTGGGGGATAGATAAACTATAAAGGTGTATTTATTGGGTTACTGTTAATGGGTTAAATCAAAATAACAAAAGCAAATCACTTTTAGTCTCATATATGTATTATATGAGACTAAACAGTATTTTGCTTTTGTAAAAGAATTTTTGAAAAAAGTATAAAGTAATATAACAATCAATTAAAATTTGAAATTATGTGTAAAATGAATTGATTTTTCCCCCTATGCTACTTCAGGTTCAAATTCAAGATTCAACCATTACCCCAGAGAAATTTCACCAATACAACTACAGAAGAAAACATATTCAGAGAGTGGTTTCAGCCAAAGACACCTTGTGTTTATATGTGCAGGAGCCCATATCTGGCTGAAGAAACTATGTGATGTAAATGTAATGAGCAGTCACAGCATAATTTATAACCATATTTTATACATAAGCAAAACATATTTTATGCATAAGCAAAGCATAGAGGACACAGTGAATGTCAGTGATTAGCACAAATATTCCATAACAGCTAGATATACAGCATTCCCTCTCTTCAACGACACCCAATGGGAGACCCATATTGTGAGTGTTGTTTGGAGGGAGTCATTATAGGGAGGAACATTAAGACTTGACTTACATTAATTAGCAAACAGCTTGAATCCAGATCAGACGCCCCGTTACACAGAGTCTCAGATCTGGATTCAAGCTGTTTGTCACTCGTCATTGTATTATATAATTTTTATCAAAATGTCCACTTACATATAACTTTGAGAAAAAAACAGCAGACAACAATTTTAAGTAAATTAATTGCAGCAGTAAAAGCATTAGACATAATTGTCTTGTTTAGGGAACTGCGGCAAGGGTCGTTTGTGGAGAGAGTCGTTGTTGGGAGGGAACCCTGTATAACTAAATACTAGATGGAGACATTTATGATTTAGGAATTATATGTATTTGAAATTAGCAATTGCACTATCAGAACAACTTCCAAGAAATATTTAAAATAGTGTTTAACTCATGATAAGTGCTACAGTTATATATACAGTGGAGAAAACGTTATTCTTTCCCAATAAACGCGTTTACGCTAAAACTATTATTTGCAGTGTAAACAGTTTGGAGCAAGATCAGACGCCGGGTAACCCGGCGTCTGATCAGGCTCCAAACTGTTTGTCACCAAGATAAACATGAATTATCAGAATTGTCAAAAAGTTGTACTTTTCTACATTTTAGTGTTTTGCGTTTGCGTACGTTTGCGTTTAAACGGGAAAGAATAACAGATTCTCCACTGTATGCATGAAATAAACTGTAAATCTTGAAATGATTTTGTTTGTTCTATTATCCCCTGAATTACAGTAGTCTAGAACTTGTTTAATTCACTTATGAGGTGCACCCATGGAATTATATGTATAATTCCGTGTTGCACCAGAGACTGAATTCGGCTGGTCACTTTATCCGACACCGACAAACCAGTCGTAATGCTATCCTGAAATCCTGAGGGCCAAGGACGGAAGCCGTTACTACCAATTTTTAATACTTTGGTCTTACCCGACCAGGGATTGAACCTGCAACCTCCTGCACTGCAAGGGGACACTCTACCACTGAGCCATGCAGCCTGTAAAACAGAAGACTCTTAAAGAATTTTATCACATTACTGATTAGGCAGGAATATATGAATAAATGGTGAGAGATTTGTGTAAGCGGCCTGGTGGTTCAGTCGGTAGAACACTTTCCCTGTACGCAAGGTGTCCTGGGTTCGAGTCCGTTCTGGCTGCATATTTTTCTCACCATGTTAGATTTGGGGCCCAACTTAAATAACCCGTAGGATAATATGTAACTCATAGAGTGTACAGAAATATTAATAATAAGAAACTGGTGGAGTGTTCTTTTAAAAGAATTCACGACAAACTCTTGTGTAGAGGGGGTGTGTGTAGCCGGGTTGAGTTTATGATTAAATGGTGTAAGCAGTCTGGTGGCTCAGTCGCTTCGGTAGAGCACGTCTTGCCAAGTAAGCAAGGGGTCCTGGGTTCAAATCCCGGTCTGGCTGCATATTTTTCTCACCATGTAACACTCATTTATACAAAAATCATGTGCCGGGGCTATCTCCTATACCTTATCAGCTACTGCTAGGTAGATCTATAGCATTTTTTTTCCATTTTTGTTGTGAGGGGGGGGGGGGGGGGGGGGGGGGGGGGGGGGTGTTATTGTTTTTGCTCAGTCATCTGTCTGTACACAAACTACCAAAGCCATTAGTCCACACATATACAGTTATCTAGAAGGGATTTATTTTTGGATAAACCGATGTCTAGGATGGCACTTGTCACAAATTCATCAAACAATGGGGTTCATTGATGTGACTACTTGGCCATGTCTTTTAACTCTTTATCATGTATGGAATAATCTGTGTCACTGGGACTGTCGGTTTTATTGACCTCGTGATGTAACGACATAGCAAAAACAACAAACAACAGGATTTAGCCGTTAAATATACGCTAAATCACTGTCGTTAAATTATCCGATGCCTGCCAAATTCATATCATTTCACCATCCGAATGTAGGTACTGTCCGAATGTTGTCCGGAAAATTCAAATTACTTTCACAGACCGTTTTGAGTGCTATAATCACTCTCAACGGCCGGTGATTTTTATCCTTTCTTCTTTTAAACATTTCCGATCAAACGTGAATACAGAATTCCAAAGCAGAGCTTCGGATTCGTGTGAAATACAACGCATTTTTTGACAGCGTTCGACTCAGAGTTGTCTTTCATCTTTTTGGGTCTAGTATAAAAGCGACAGTCCCGCAAAGTGTTTTAAAACATGCATTTTTCAACTTACGATCGGCTAGGGCTTCGTGTTCAATCGTCAGTAGTGGAAACAACACGAAAACAGCGTTAAAAGTGCACTCTCGGCGAAGATAAGAAATTTCTTAACTTTTTAAGATGGCGGTGACCGTCCTTAAAGTTAAGGAGAAAATATCGCATATTTAAGAAATTTCTTAACTTAATATGCTACTGGAATAACACTTAAGAAATTTCTTATTTATAAGGGAAAAATCAGTGGATTTAAGGAGAAACTTTTCAACTTAAGATTTATTTTTATCTTAAGATGCTACTGGAATACGGCCCCTGGGTTCTTATCTCCAAGATCAAGTTCATTGTGCCTGGATGGATTTGAAAATAACTTTGCAGACATAGTCTTCTAGAGAATACAATGTGTTGTGGTGTTAATTAACCCTGGTCGGTAGCATCAAGGTCAAGGCCACAGTCGGGGGTAAAAGTTGAAAAAGCTAACATTTTGTTTTGTCCGGGCTATAACTCAATTACCAGTATGCATGGACAGATTTGAGTGATTTGGCACAAATGTTATTCTAGCCAAGACGATGTGTTGTGCAAAAGACTCGGGGTCTAAAGGTCAAGGGGAAACATTTTGACTTCTCTGGACTGCCTATATTATGGATGGATACAGTATGAAATACATGTAACTTGGTACTTTATACTGGAAATGTTATGTTGGATCCCACACCCAAATAGCTCGATGGTCAAGGTCACAATCACAGGTCAAATGTTTTACACAAAGTGATAAGACTTGTCACAAATGGGCTTCCAGATATGTGACATGCAAGATCCAGGTTTGTGGCTTAAATACATTACTTGACCTAGCTTGGGTGGTTACACCTAGTTGCACTGAGGATCATTGAATAGACTGGCGTAATGTCTTTAAAAAGTCATGGTCACAACCAGTCAAAAAGTGAAGATGGCCCTCACCTACCCTGGTTAGCTCACCTGAGTTAGCTCAGGGTGAGCTTTTGCAATCCTTGAATGTCAGTCGTGCCACATCCGTCATCAACAATTTTAGTGTTTACACTCTAGAGGCCACAATATTTGTCCAATCTTTCTCAAACTGGCTTAGATTGTTAATCATACCATATGAGTTTGATTATGGTTGAAATCAACCCAAAAGATAAAGAGTTGCTATAAATGTGATATTTAACACATTTTACACTCTATAGAGTCCACAATATCTATTCAATCTTTCTCAAACTTGCCCAGATTGTATATTACCATAAGAGTTCGGATAAGTTCGTTTATGGTTGAAATCGGACCTATAGATGAAGAATTATCTACCTTTGAATTCTGTAACTGCCATATTTTACACTCTAGAGGCCACACTTTTTATCAAATCTTTCTCAAACTTGCTCAGATTGTATATGACCATAATAGTTCAAATGAGCATGATTATGGTTGAAATCAGACACAAAGGTCGAGAGTAATCTACATTTGAGTTGCTGAAACTGCCATGTTTAACAATGTTTACACTCTAAGAGGTCACAATTTTTATCCAATCTTTCTCAAACTTGCTCAGATTGTTTATGACTATTAAGAGTTCAAATAAGTGCAATTATGGTTGAAATCTGACCAATAGATCAATAGTTATCTGCCCTTGAATTGCTGAAAATGCCATATCTAACAAGGTTTACGCTCTTGCAACTAGCTTTCAATGGATTTTGATAATACTTACATATAATTCACTCTAGAGGCCACAATATTCATCAAATCTTTTTCAAAATTGCTCAGATTGTATATTACTATAAGAGTTCGGATGAGTTCGATTATGGTTGAAATCGGTCAAGAGTAATCTACCTTTGGATTGCTGAAAATGCCATATTTAACAGTGTTTACACTCTAGAGGCCACAATAGTTATCCAATCTTTCTCAAACTTGCTCAGATTGTATAATATCATCAGAGTTCAGATGAGTTTCATTATTGTTGAAATCATACCTATAGGTCAAGAGTAATATACCTTTAATTTGCTGAAAATGCCATATTTAACGGTGTTTACACTCTAGAGGCCACAATATTTATCCAATCTTTCTCAAACTTGCCCAAATTGTATAGTACCATAAGAGTTTGGATAAGTTCGATTATGGTTGAAATCAGACCAATAGGTCAAGTGTTATCTACCTTTGAATTGCTGAAAATGCCATATTTTATGGTGTTTACACTCTAGAGGCCACACTTTTTACCCAGTCTTTTCCAAACTTGCTCAGATTATATATGACCTTAAGAGTTTGAATCAGTGCAATTATTAGCAAGAGTCCTGCTGAACCGCCTCATTACCCATCTCGAAACGGATCTACTACCTGAGAGTCAATGTGGTTTCAGGAAAGGACGTGGGACAGTTGACATGGTTTTTGCAGCCAGGCAACTGCAAGAGAAGTGTCAGGAACAGAACTCTGATCTGTACTCCACATTTGTAGACTTGACAAAGGCCTTTGATACTGTTAGTAGAGATGGCCTCTGGAGAATCATGGCCAAATATGGATGCCCTCCAAAGTTCATCTCTATAGTTCGAGTTTCATGATGGTATGCTAGCCAGAGTCCAAGACAACGGTAAGATGTCGGAACCATTTGCAGTCTCGAATGGAGTGAAGCAAGGATGTGTCCTTGCTCCCGCTCTGTTCAGTGTCATGTTTTCTGCCATGCTGACAGACACATTCAACAATAAAAACGTTGGTATAGGCATCAACTACCGCACTAACGGCTCAGTCTTCAATCTGAGACGGCTGAAAGTAACCACAAAGGTCAGGTCGGACTCTGTCAATGACTTCTTGTTTGCTGATGACTGTGCACTCAACGCATCCTCAGAGGTCAACATGCAACAAAACCTTGATAAGTTTTCAGATGCCTGTGACAACTTCGGTTTAACTATCAGTATCAAGAAGACTGAAGTTATGCACCAGCCAGCCCCTGGTAAGCAGTATGTTGAGCCCAACATCACTATTAACGGACAAAGACTGAATGTGGTGGACAAATTCACATACCTTGGCAGTACCCTATCAAGATCTGTTGTTATTGATGACGAGGTAAATTCCAGACTCGCAAAAGCAAGCGCTGCCTTTGGAAGACTGCATAAGAATGTTTGGAACAGGAAGGGTATCACTCTTGAAACTAAGATCAAGGTCTATCGCGCTATGGTACTGACCACTCTTCTATACGGATGTGAATCCTGGACTGTTTACCAGCGCCATGCACGGAAGCTAAACCACTTCCACACAACCTGTCTCAGAAAACTGCTTGACAAGCCATCTCCGTGTCCACGGAAAGCTACACAAATTGTAGGATGACAAAAGTGGTCTTCGTCATTTATGACGGACGAACTATATATATATATATATATCGGAAAAAGACGTTATGAAAAATCAGCCGCCGCGGCCGGGAATCGAACCACGGGTCTCTGGACTGCCGGTCCAGCATGCTAACCACTACACCACAGCGGCCAGCTGACCTCTCATGACGTTAATGACGCTATATACGCAACGCCGTTGTTAATAGTCCCCAATATGGCTTCTTAGTTACCAATTAAGAAGCGTTGCGTATATAGCGTCATTAACGTCATGAGAGGTCAGCTGGCTGCTGTGGTGTAGTGGTTAGCATGCTGGACCGGCAATCCAGAGACCCGTGGTTCGATTCCCGGCTGCGGCGGCTGATTTTTCATAACGTCTTTTTCTTTTCCGATATTTATTTCCAGCATCGAGTTCCTTCTTCATTTATATATATGCCATATCTTACAGCGTTTAGACTCTTGCAACTACAGTTTTCAATGGGTTTTGATTATACTTGCAAACTAAGTATATAGCTAAAAGAATATAGATATGTTCTGGAAGGAGTGCAATTATTGTTGGAATCTAATCATTGTGGCTATACTTATCTGCCCTTGACATACTTTGAAATGCTAGAAAAGGCTTCATTTCAGTATTTCTTAGGCTCTAGTTATCTGCCCTTGATGTACTGCTATACTACAAATTTGAATGGACTTAGATTAAAACGGGTGAAACAGAAAGGTAAAGCTATCATGCTTAAGTACAACAGGTGAGCGAAATCAGGGCCTTCAGGCCCTCTTGTTACTTTTATTGGCTGATGTTGACAATATACTGCAACGTTGCATCATACACCAACTGGCAGCCTTTGTTAGCATATCTGAGTACATCAAAGGCAGATTACTCTGTAACGACAAATGGAATGAACCTATTAGCTAAAAATTGACTCGGCTTCAGACCTTGGTGTATATAACATTTATGTGAAGTTTCATGAATATCCTTCAAACAGTTTTTGGTAAAAACTTCCGGACAAGCCAAATGTTAACGGGCTGAATAAATGACGGACGGACTGACAGGGAAATATAGGATATTACATGAGTGTTGATAATTTATTGGATTTATTAAACAAGTCTTTTAGAAAACGATAAAAACGAGGCTTTGCCAAGTTTTTATCGTTTTCTAAAACGACGAGTTTGATAAATCCAATAAATTATTAACACAAATGTTATATTCTTTTTATAACAAAACCTAGAAATGGTATTTATCGCAGCCTTTGAGGTCAAGTGAATGCTAAGCGCGATATAACTAGATCTATACAGGAAACAAGGGCCACTATGGCCCTAAATCGCTCACCTGGTACACCATGGCAAACTTTACCTATAGTGACCTAGATTATGACTGGACATGTATACCCACAATCAACCTCTAGAGTGTAAACAAGATTTTCCAATGATTTGACCTAGTGACCTAGTTTTTGAACGGACATGACCCATATTCAAAATTGACCTAGATATCAATGCGACAAACATTCTGACCAAATTTCACCAAGATCCAATGAGATTTGTAGCCTGTAGAGTGTTCACAAGGTTTTTCTATGATTTGACCTAGTGACCTAGTTTTTGACCAGACATGACCCATATTCGAACTTGACCTAGATATCAATAAAACAAACATTCTGACCAAGTTTCATCAAGATCCAATGAGATTTGTAGCCTCTAGAGTGGTCACAAGGTTTTTCTATGATTTGACCTAGTGACCTAGTTTTTGATCGGACATTACCCGCATTCAAACTTGACCTAGATATCAATAAGGCAAACATTCTGACCAAGTTTCATTAAGATCCATTGAGATTTGTAGCCTCTAGAGTGTTAACAAGGTTTTTCTATGATTTGACCTAGTGACCTAGTTTTTGACCGGACATGACCCACATTCGAACTTGACCTAGATTTCATTAAGACAAACATTGTCATGAAGTTTCATGGAGATAAGATGATTTGTAGGCGCTAGAGTGTTAACGAACAATTGTGGACGGACGGACAGACGATGGACGACGGACATTCAGCGTTGCTAAAAGCTCACCTTGGCACTTCGTGCCAGGTGAGCTAAAAAGTTGTTCCAAATTAACCCCGTTCACTAGCATAATGTTTATGTTGTTATATGTATTAATAAACACTTTCATGTAGATCTAATATTGATTAATTACACCAAAAATCTATAAATTGAATCTACATGATGGAATGAAGACGTTAGAAATCGAACGCGCAAAGAACGCATTTTAACGACGCCACAAGTAAACGACGTCGTGGCGTACCTCATTTGCATAGTTATATAACTTGTTATATATGACATTTAAACAACAAGGTGTTTTATATAACGCTCGCGCCGTCTGTTATGTTATAAATGCCAATATATGACCACCTTTAGAGGTTGACATATAAATAATGACAAACAATGTAGACTCTACTTTAAAAGCACTCTGATCAGGATCTCCACAATTTGCATAGGACAAGTGTACTCTGCACAGTACAATGTTTCTTAACGACAAGTATTTTGGATTTGAATGTGTTATAACAATGATGATTTGAGCCTCAAAGAGAAAACTTTTCAGGTCGGGGAGAATTGAAAATGGTCAGGGAAAAGTCTGGGAATATTCTTTGGTCTGTAATTTTTGTGGGAACACTGTATAGCAATGATGATTGAGTTTCAATAACTCAAAGGTAAAACTATCGGATCTAATATACTCAGGTGAGTGGTTTCATGGCAATTATGGCTCTCTTGTTTAAATTCTTATAGATGTCAATGCACAAATAACCAATTGTTATAAAGTATAAAAAATATTTATTTGAACAAACTTAGCAGACACAGAGACCAAGCATCAAGAATTTCCATATAACACCCTTTTCCCTTGAGTATAAAAATCTCATCTCCAAACAAGACCTAACCAGATCCTGGAATTAAACTGATTTGCTAAATTGTTTTTTAACCCATTCCCCACATAGCTTGTTTCTTGTCTTGAAGACATGTGAAGCAGGTTGAAAGTAAATCAGAAATGCACGTTTAGACTCATTCTGCTTTACTTTCAACCTGTTTTAAGCTACCACCTGTTAGGATATTGCAAATATTTCTTATGGTACATATTCATGAATGTATAAAGTTGAGCAATTTTCTTTTGTGGAGAAATAAGTTAAAGGTGTAAAAAGAGGTTTTTATTGGGTAATGCGTTAGTAGAAAATAAAGACCTAGTGATGTGTTAAAAAGACTAATGTGTTATTTATAATAATCTGTTTAAATGCAAATAGCTGTAACCCTTTCATGATAAACTTATTTTGGGATATTTTTACCCCTTCACCGCTTTATTGTTGTCTGCTTCAGTATTGTTGTCTGCAAGACACATTTCAAAGTTATATTTAAGGTTGTATGACTTAATAAATATCGATAAGAGTGTCAAACAGTTTGATCAGACACCGCATTACACGGCTTCTGATCAGGACCAAAACTGTTTGCAAACACGCTTTTAAGCATTATTGAGAGGGAAAGGGTTAAAAAGATTGATACCAGCTTTATTACAGATTATTACACAATCACAGTAACTAGGACAACATAGTCAAGCCCTTTTTGACCAACCATAGTAGATAAAAGTGTTTGGAGCCTTTATCATGTAAGGAAGCTTTTATTTGCAGAACAATAGTTATGCAGACAGCAAAGGAGCTTTTTGCATAACTTTGCCCTTCATGAAACAAACATTCATTTTGTTTTAGATATGACCAAGTTTCCTTTTTGAATTGACATTACAGGTTTGACATTTTCATTTGATAAAACACAACACTTTGATCGAGACTTTCTATAAGGCACATCAGTATGAAGCCAGAAATGATGATCAGAATGGTCATTCTATAATTTCATTGGTAAAGTTATAATACAGTTAAACTTGTGTTTAGCTGTCACTCAAAGGAGTGTGATTAATTTATGTGGCAACTTAACCTGTTACGCCATAGCCTGTTTCTAAATTTGAAAATCGGTGACCAATTATAGCAGATTGAAAGTAAAGCAGAAGGTGCATTCTACTTTACTTTCAGCCTGCTTTAAACTACAACCTATTTTCTGCGGTGGATGAATGAATTGAATGTGTAAAAAGATGAATCTATAGAGTAAAGGGTTAATGCAGGATTAAAGTACAGAAGAAAAACACTTTGCTTTACTTTAGTTCTGCATTATTCTGTCAGGTTTAGTTGATTTAAAACAAACATTTATAAGGTACTTCTATAAAAACACAAACAGGTTCAATGTATATATTTTATCATAACATGTACTTGCACAGAAACCAACGTGTAATAAGAGTACTTGCACTTAACAGAAACTCTTGAATAAAACAGCAAAAATCTTCAAGTTCACAAAAAATAATGCTATAAACCTATCACATGATATTAAAACTTATGTTAACTGTTTGCATGCTTGTGACATCACAGGACCCAAACTGTTTGACACCCTGTCAATCTATTTTGAAAAGTTAATTTTCAAACTTTTGATTTTAGAAAAGTATCAGATGGCAATATTACTTAGCATGCAAAAAGTTAACTGTGTATCACATTCTGTTGTAACAATCATAATGCTTCTTATTAATACTTATTTTACCCTTTAGCAGGTGAACAAACAATATATCAACAATGTACTCCTTTTTTTCATGTACATGTATATGCATGAAACAGTTAACCCATTACTCCAGTAATATGCCTTTTTATGCATCTAATGTATTCCTCCACTGAAGAAAATTGATCCAAATTATAGTCATAAAGATTTATTCTACATCAAAACAGATGTTAGCTTAAAACAGGCTAAAAGTAAAGCAGAATGTGCCTTAAGGCACATTCTGATTTACTTTTAACCTGCTTTGAGTAGTCATCTGTTTTCAAAACTAGAAACAGGCATGATATGGGGTAATGGGTTTGCTATTCCAATAAAATTTCCATTAGCTCTAAATACTTATAAACACTATGATGCCCAGGACGTATAACAAGCAAAGTCTCTTATATGATATAAGCTAATTAAGCAATTGCAATTATGTATATAATAAAAATACAGTAAAACCCCTCTATTACGACCACAAACATATGTTAATTATTAGGGTGTTTACGATAGGTGACCGCTTAAAGCAAGGTGACAGTGAAACAGAAAGCTCCTTTAGGAGCTTTCTGTTTCACTGTCACCTTGCTTTAAGCTGTCACCTGTCTATTAAACAATCAATTAACCTTCGTTTTAGTGGTCGTAATAGCGAGGTTTTACTGTAATATATACAGCCAAATTTCTATCAAGCATGCATTATTTAAAGCAGCCTTGACCTCTTTAAAAACTGGTGACAACTTAATGCTGGAAAAATGTAAAGCAAAAAGCTCATATTTTTTATTCATGAGCTTTCTGCATTACTTCGATAGTGTATTATGCAATAAATAGACTGCCAACTCATCTTGATTTGAGAGGTTGTTTAACCCATTATTCCATAGATACATATTTTTATGTCTTTAATTAATTCCTCCATTGAATATAATAAATCCACTTTAATGGCATTAATATGCACCATAAGAAATATATTTTATATAATAGCAAGATGGTAACTTATAGCAGATTGACAGTATAGAAAAATGCTCCTTTGGGAACATTCTGCTTTACTTTCAAACTAGAAACAGGCTATGGAGTAAGAATTAACACAAATTGTCAGTACAGTAAGATTTCTCTATTACGACCAAATACATTGTGTTCATTATTAGGTGTGTTAGGCTGTTATCTTGCTTAAGCTGTCACCTGTCCTTTATACAATCAACTAGCCTTCTAGAGGTTTTTACTGTACATGTACATAGTATATTTTTTGCAATGTTTATACATGAATATTGCTAGGGGCATGATCTTGTAACAATCACTAACAACTATTTACAGTAAAATGCTTGTGGTTTTTAGCTTTGGTGATTCTTTGCCAACATAGTGAAAAATAAACTTTATACATAGTGATAAGGCAGTGAGATATTGTTCATTGTCTATTGTCCTAGTTCATTTACAAATTGTCTATCTGCTTTTCCATATCTACTCATAACAGTGATTTGTCTGCTCTTTATTAGGTAAGTTTACTGTGTGTAATTTTACAGCAGGGCTGCCACTTCTCCGGATTTTTCCTAAATCTTTCGGATTTTTTTCTAGTACATGGTAGATTAAAGCAGGCTGAAAGTAAAGCAGAATGCGCCTTAAGGCGCATTCTGCTTTTCTTCCAGCCTGCTTTAAGCAGCCATGTGTCAACAGAACTAGAAACAGACGATAGGGAAAAGGTACGATTCGTAAAATTGCACTTGAAAAATGAATATTTGGAAATCTTAGGATTTTTTATGTCAACTTATGGCAGCCCTGTTACAGTAAAACCTGTGTTCAGCAGATATGCCATAAACCCCTATTTAAAATTGCATCAGGGTTTGGGTATTTAAAGTTGGAAGGTGTTTTTCTGCGTTTTTAAATGTTCTTCTTTTATAGATGTAAGGGAGAAGCATTTAAATTGGGGTATATGGTGCAGTCTGAAGATTTGTAATCCCTTCAGAATGGTAACTGATTAGTGCAAGAGAAAAATAATGCACCCCTAGTCCTAGACCTTTCTATTCTTCATATAAATTGTATCTTAATACACTGTCTTACAACAAATATAGTTGCAACAGTGATACATTATATAACTCTGTATCAAACTATTATCTACAGTCTCATGTAGCTGTAATTTCAATCCTAATTATGCAAAGACAAAACTTTGCTTCAACGTTTCAAAAATTAACTTTTATTCCAAGATTTACTGTTTTTGTGTATGATCATTTTCTTTCAATCTTAATAGTGAATTATCAAATACAATGCTGAATTCTCAAGTGTACTATTGTCATATTTGATATACAGTAAATATATATATAAATTTTGGGTGTATCCTGAACTCCTGATGGTATTTTAAAGCAATGCAAATGGTGTATACCCATAACAGAGGGCTCCTCCAGGAGCCCTCTGATTAGGGTCTACACTGTTTGCATTGGATAAACAAACTCAGTCCTCAGGGCCTTCAGCACCGACAGGAACAAACAAATGGATATGAATTTTACATTTCAATTGATGTTCTTTGAATGGATATTAAGTAACAGTCAACTATCACAGGCAGTTGTAAACTGCTATTCAATTCATACAATGATTTCAGTCACAGCCGGAGGAATTGTGGATGCCATTCCTTCTGTAGAATTGAGCCTGTACAAGTGCAACTCTGACATGATCCCGCCTGTCATGTTTATCACAAAACATATCCAATCTGTGGCCATATTCAGAGGATGCTAGGGTAGGTACACCTTTTACTTTCTCCTGTAATGATGAATTTAAAATTATGAAATAACAAGGCATCAAAGAAAATACAAATAACCACACAGAGTTTTTATACAGTAAAGGTGGTCAGTCAAGTTGAATGTAAAGGGGCATAACTGCAGGATGAATCATCCAACCAAATTTCGAATCAGTAGGAGTCTTTTTTCTGTTTCAATTATAGTGAGAAAGCTAAATATTACATATGATTACAACAGGTCAAACTGAAATAAAGTTATCATCCAGAAACGTGATTTTAAATAGTCCATATGTATAGGGACATAGCTGCAGAAAAACTCCTAACAATAATCTATAGGTGTCTTTTATGTACATGTATGTGAAAGCTAAATATGAAATTTTGTTATAATACGTCAAATAAAACTTAACTTGTCATCTGGAAACCATTTTGAGCTACCTGCCAGCTGCTGCAGGGTTTGACACAAAACATTCCATCATAGACTAGCATATAAAAATGACTAAATTCAAGCAGCTGTAATTCTTTGAAATATTGATGGAAATCAATCCCTGACAATATGCACATCTGTGGTGTATGGGGAAACATCCTATAAAATTATAAGGTTGTGGCCTGTAAACTGTAGGAGGAGTTTCAGGGACAAAGAATGCATATAATGTATGTACATGGATGGAGGAAAGAATGGAATAAAGAACATGCGGATGGACAGACAGGGGTAAAAACAGTATGACCCCAGACTAATCAGCATGTAGGCATAATTGCATGAATAATGAATTGATAATCATATTTCATTGAATGGAAGCTTAGTAATGACTAACACAAATAAAGATACAAACATCACTTTATGCACCATTGTCTATGCAATAAAATTGCATGTCCCTTAATCCTAAGGATAAATCTTCTGGATAACCTTTGAGATACTGTTAACCCATTACTCCATAGCTTGTTTCTAGTTTTGAAGACAGATGATCACTTAAAGTTGGTTTAAAGTAAAGCAGAATACGCCTTAAGGCACATTCTGCTTTACTTTCAACCTGCTTTAAGCTACCATCTGCAAGTATATAGAAACTATTTCTTTAGGTACATATGCATGGATGTAAAATGTGAAACTCTTTTCTCCAGTGGAAGAACAAATCAGAGGCATACAAAGGCGTATTTATGGGGTAATGGGTTAAGATGTTTATATTCACCTCTGAATTTACTGTCAGTCCACGGGACTTGGCATGCTCTCTATCACAACGATGCAGCTTGTCATTGTAGCCTTCCGGCTTCCTAAACAGCCTATCATAAGTTCTGTTGGGATTATCCTGTTAAAGAAAGGGGAAAAAAATTACTTTTCTCAAATATCTGTACAGCAATAATCTCAAATCATATTTTTCTGAACCCTTCTTGTATTGTACGGCAGGATTGGAAATAGCAAACATATCAGATCCAAAGCATAAGCTAATTGATCAAGATTTATACTGAAACTCATATTAAGGTTTTTTGGTTAAAAGACATTAAATCTAAATTTGACCAAAACAAGCCCTCTTCAACAACAGTTGAATAACTAATTTGAATCTGACAATATATGGTAAGAGAATGGTCTACACCCCATCTTAAATCCTTATACACATGTGCTGAATTCTTAAATCAACTCTTCCTTTTTCCGATAAATAACCTATATATGTTGACTCTCCAGAGGTATGTTGCCAACATATATAATTTATGTTTACATGAAAATATAACAAGCAGTGTAGAATCTGATCAGATGACTCCTTAAGGACCCTCTGATCTAGGTCTGCACTATTCACATTAATGATTACATGTTCTGTTCTGTAAGGGTCAATGTCTTTATTTTAACATTATTCACGCAGTACGGATATTAATTGCTATTCATTAATCATTGTATAATGTATACTGAACGAAAAAAGCTGAGTCAGTTGTTTTAAAGATGGTATTTCCCATAAAAAACATTCCTTGTTTTGTATAGGTCTGAAAGCTAGGCAATATCAAAGACATATATGGAACATTTGAAAATGAAGTAAGAAAATGCAATCACATTGAGAAACATCAATTGCAATAAAAGGTTTTTGAGTATTATTTGTTCAAACTTTATTCTCTTTTTTTAATGCAAAGGGAGGTAATTTGAAAATCACATTTTTCAATGGAAGACTGTACTCAAACAGCAAAAGTATGATTCTCCAAAACTGTGGCTTTTTGTTGCTGGCTACTTTTTCAACATTATTGCTACTTTTCATCAGAAAAACATTACTGACAGTGACGTCTCATTATGACATGTAAAGCAGTTACACTAAAAAGGGAGTAAGCCCCCTTTATACAAATGTTTAAAGCACAGTCAATAGCTTTTTCTGTTTATGATGTTTTGAAATCTATGTCAATATACAATATGAGTGATAAAATGGACCCCCAACCAAACATTTTGTGCAGGATGAGGGGCATAAACAGAGAATGGCCGGAGGCCGAAATATACAAGCATATCACTTCAGTGACCCATGAAAATATTATTCTTTACAGGTCAAAAACAGTTACTGTAATGATACCATGTGACTATATTGTACATGTATATAAGCATGAGATCTATGTGTGTGTGTCATCAAAAACAATGTACCACGCAGACGTGGTTTGCACCCTTAATGTATGACTAAACTTTTTTTGGTTCAGAGACAAATGAAACTATCTGCAAGCTTAACTCTTTCCTCCCTGAAACTTTAAATGGAAAATTCCAGTTTCCATTTTAGTCTAGTCCATTTCTGACGTTTAAGGGTTGTTTTTGTCAATGTTTGGCATTATGACAAACAGTGAAGACCCTGATCAGAGGGCTCCTTTCGGAGCCCTCTTATCTGGGTCTTCACTGTTTGCACAGGACAAGTGTACTATTCACATGTACACTGTTTGAAAAGGACGCCTAAAAGCGGGACTAGGGTTCAAAGGGTTAAACTATCTGTAGTGTAAGCTTTGTATAAGTGACTACATTTTGTTATTGTAAGGAATTCTCTAAAGATAGGTTACTGCTAGATGCAGGATAAAAATACTGCAGCAAGCTCCTTAAGGATATTTATCCTGCATTTAGCAACCACCTATATTAAAGACCATGCATTGGTCACTTAATACAACAAAACTATCGTTTTTCCAAGTTAGAACAAAAACATCTACCAACGTCGGCAGCTTTAGTTTTATTTAAACTGTGGCAAAGTTGCATGGCTTATATCTTATTGCAAAGGTTTTCAAGAGAGATGACCAATTAAAGCAGGTTGAAAGTAAAGCAGAATGTGCCTAAAGCACATTCTGCTTTACATTGAGCCTGCTGTAAGCTATCATCTGCTAGAACATAGAAAATATTTCTTATGATGCATATTCGCTACTGAATCAAATGGAACAATTTTTTTCAGTGGATGCGTAAAAATGCATATATATGGGGTGAAAGGTTAAAAGTATGCTTCAGTTTGAACAAATTTATATTTAAATATACATGTAAATAAATATGTGTAGTTGAACTTCAATAACTCGAACTTGGTAGAGCTGAACTTAGCCGTCTTTCAAAGTAAAAATGTGGCTATGCTACATTTCAACTTGAAAGTACAGGTAAGTTCAACTTAAATGAATTCGAGGTATGGAAATTAACTGAAGATATATGGGTAAATTGGACTTAAATGATTTCCAGTTGTCAAGTTTCAAGTATATGTTGTTTAAATTTCAAATTGTACTCATCCTACAGAGTTGATGAGACAGGGATACAAGTTAATTCACACTAGCCATGCATTTGCTCATAGCAACTAAAATACCTGTGTTACTAGGGCTTGTTTTCATTCGAAATAGGATCCTAATGGAGAAAAAATGCATACTGTGCTCAGTCCCTTAATAATGAAATATCAAATCATTTAGAGATATTTCCCTCCCACTGCCTGGTGACATACTAATAAACTTGCACTATATATCTACAGTATTAACAGGGCTCCAGATTCGAGACGATTCTAATTAGTAGTGACACCATAGGTTTTAATGCAGAAATAAAGATTTTAGTTTTTGAAATACTCCCCTTATCTGGAGCCCTGCATTAATAAGCTTGACTTCTGCTTTAAACTGAGCACACAGAAACAAAATATGGTTATGATTAACCCTTTCCTCCATAGTCTAATATTCAAATTTCCTATACATGTATCTAACTGTGTTAACTCATTCACCTCTGAAACTTTTAATTGACAACTCCAATTTCCAATTAAGTTTAGACCATTTTTCACTTTTTAGGGTTGATTTTATGTTGCAAAATAACAAACAGTGCAGACACTGATCATAGGGCTCCTGCTGGAGCCCTAATGATCCGGGTCTACACTGTATGCATAGCATAAGTGTACTCTATACTGGTACATCATTTGTAAATGACGAGTAAACTCGTCACTAGGGTTGAATGAGTTAAAGGCAGAATATTTCTTAAAGTCAGGGTAAAGTAAAGCAGAAAACTCCAAAAAGGAAGTATCCTGAAGGAGCTTTCTGCTTTACTTCTATTTTGTTTAAGCTGCCACTTGTATACATCATACATCATTCATTGTTGGCTCTTATGTGGAGGAGTATAGACAATGGGCTCTTAGGCGTGTCTTTGGAGGAACAGAATTGAAACACTTCACACTCAAACATTTTACTCAGACTTCAAAAACAATCAGCATAGTCAATCACCAGTTAAACATAGCCTTGAAAATTGTTAGTAAAAATCTTCCTCTTTGCTTGCACAAGATAGCACAATTTATTTGCTATACAATCGTCTAAAGTTATTCAATGTGTTACACACTATATGTTATCTATATCTACACTCGCCAATTACACTTTCAAAATTATAAAGCACAATTTGTTATGATGAATCCTTGATTGCTTACACAAATTTGAAACTAGCACTACATATTACATATCTCTTTACCTCAAGTCTATATCTTTTCTGAAAAAGAAGATGATGAAACCACTTTCATGTACAACAGCCTAAGAATCATATACAGTAAAACCTTTCTATTACGACAAGTAAAATAAGACTAATTGATTATATGAAAGACAGGTTGCAGCTTTAACCCATAGCCTTTTTCTAGTTTTAAAGAAAGATGATCACTTAAAGCAGGTTGAAAATAAAGCAGAATGTGCCTTGAGGCACATTCTGCTTTACTTTCAGCCTGCTTTAAGCTATTATCTGCTAGGATATAGAAAATATTTCTAATTACACATTATTCATAACTGTATAAAAGGGAACTATTTTCTTCAGTGTAGGAATAAATTATAGGCCTAAAAAGGCGACTTATGGGGTAATGGGTTAAGCAAGGTGAAAGTAAAACAGAAAGCTCCTTTAACCTTGCTATAGGCAGTCACCTGTCTTAAACATCAAATGATCAACACAATTTAGTGGTCATAATAGAGGGTTTTTACTGTAATGTGTATCTGCCAGCAATACGCTTAGATTTTTTTTGTTGATTTTTTTTGTTAATGTCCGTTTCTGTCTATGGACTAACTGGACGCCCTAGAGAGGGGGGGGGGGGCGGATACAGAAATCCGGGCGCGATGGCCTACTCTTATTATCAACATGCTTCTTAGGGGATGGGTTTCTATGGAATTCATTTGAACATAAGGAAAAAGGGGTGAAAACTGTGACTTAGTGTAAAGTCTCTCATATTTTTCTCACTGGTTCCTGACAGCTATAAGATCAAACATGTTCCTCGCTGTAGTGGAAGCCGGGGTGGTGGAGTGGGGCTCATATATAAGGCATCAATTGATGTTAAAATCCTTTCCTCTACCAAAGATAATGATTTTTCAACTTTTGAGCACATTGACTGTACTTTAAGCATCAAAGATTTCACAGTGCGTCTAGCAGTCATCTACAGACCCCCTCCATCCACGGCAAACGGTCTAAAAATCTCAGACTTTCTTGACAAGGAATGGCCACTTTTCTTATCGAAATTTTCAACCATTGATAAACAAATCATCATTGTAGGGGATTTAAACCTTCATCTTGATATCTCAAACGATAGGAACACTGTCAATTTCGTCAGTACAATGGATTCATTTGGTTTTCAACAGCATGTCAAAGAAGCCACTCATGTCGGGGGACACACTCTTGACGTTGTTATAACAAGAGATAACGAAGACTGTGTGTCAAATATCGAAGTCACTGACCCTGGACTATCTGACAGTAGTGGCAAAATCTCAAGAGACCATTTCTCCGTGTCTTTCAGAGCAAAGGCAGAAAAACCTCCGCCCATCAGAAAAACTGTTTCATTTCGAAAGCTTAGGGACATTAATGTCGATTTATTTAAAAGAGATATCCTTAACTCAGATTCAATTAAAGAAATTCTGAAAATGACAGATATTGACGAAATTGTCGGTGTATACACACATGAACTTAAAGCCCTGATCAATAAGCATGCACCATTGAAAACTAAGACCATAACTCTCAGGCCATCATGTCCATGGTACACCCAGGAACTTCACGATGCTAAACATTTAAAGCGTAAGCTGGAACGAAAGTGGAAATTATCCAAACTCATAATTGATCATCAACTGTATCGAGAGCAGTGTGCTAAAGTAAACAAACTATTAGCAGAGTCAAAGGTTAATTTTTACACAGAAAAAGTAGAATCCTGTCAACAGGACTCGAAGAGTCTTTTTAAAGTCACTAAGCATCTTCTGGGTGCAAACAGTGAAATTGCACTGCCAAAAAATGTGTCCTCAAAACAACTTGCGCATGATTTCAGCGACTTTTTTATTGAAAAGGTGGACAAAATACGGACAGGCATTGTCTCTGAATCAATGTCATGCACCCCAGTCATCACAGAAACGTTGCATTCAATGAATTCTTTAGAAAGCTTTGACTCTGCTACAGCAGCAGAAATTGGGGAGATTGTGAAGGCATCCCCATGTAAGTCCTGTGAACTCGACCCAATACCTACATGGCTTTTAAAGTTATGCCTTGACGAGCTCCTACCGTCGTTAACAAAAATTGTGAACTCTTCGCTGGAATCTGCGTATGTTCCAAAAGAATTCAAAAAGTCGCATGTAAGACCTCTTTTGAAAAAACCTGATCTCGATACAAATGATCTTAAGAACTACAGGCCTGTATCAAATTTGCCATTTCTCTCAAAAGTATTAGAAAAGGTAGTAGACAAACGCATTGAGTCCCATTTGACCACAAACAATCTGCATGAACAACATCAGTCAGCATATCGTAAGCATCACTCTACAGAAACTGCTCTTCTAAAAGTTCAAAATGACATCTTGCAATATCTTGATAAGAATGAAATCTGGTGATGCTTGACCTATCTGCCGCATTCGACACAATTGATCATGAAACATTACTCAATCGCCTTGAAAAAGACTTCAAAATTATTGGAAACCCACTAAAGTGGATGACCTCATACCTAACCAACCGTTACCAAACAGTCGCGGTAGATGGCGAATTATCTGCCCCAGTTCAAATGAAATATAGTGTGCCACAGGGGTCAGTCCTTGGGCCGAAGAACTACATCTTGTACACAAAACCTGTCGGCTCAATTTGCAGAAATCATCAGCTGGATCATCACTTCTATGCAGATGATTCACAGTTATACTTGTCATTTAAGCCTAAAGACACATCTTGTCAACAAGAAGCCCTTTCAAAAGTCGAAGGGTGTCTAAAAGACATAGTATCATGGATGCACCAGAACATGTTGAAGCTGAACACTGACAAAACTGAGGTCATACTGTTTCATTCAAAAAAGTTTAACGTTCCTGGAGATTTTCACGTACAAGTGGGAAACTCTAAAATCAAACCATCAGTATGTGTGAAGAATCTTGGTGCTAGATTAGATTCCCAAATGGATATGACACAGCACATTAACGCTGTGTGCAGGTCTGGCTACTCACAGCTGCGGCAGATAGGTCATATTAGACAGTACCTTTCTCCAGAAGCTACAAAGACCTTGATCAATTCTCTGGTCACTTCAAAAATTGACTACTGCAACTCACTGCTGTATGGGATTCCCCAAAACTCATTATGCAAACTACAGCGTGTGCAAAATACAGCAGCCCGCATCATTACCAGGACCCCTCGGTACAATCACATCACTCCAGTCTTGAAGGATCTTCACTGGCTTCCAGTTCAACACAGAATTGAATTCAAAATTCTGACACTCACATACAAAGCCATGTGCAATGATTCTCCAAGGTACATTGTCAATATGCTTGACGTGTATAAACCTCGAAGAGAGCTGCGGTCTGCAACTAAATCAGTATCGCTGGTTGTACCGAGGAGTCGTTTGGTGAGGTTTGGAGATAGAAGTTTCATGCATGCAGCCCCAAAGCTCTGGAACAGTCTACCATCAGACATTAGAGATGCAAGCTCAGTTGCAGTTTTCAAAAAGCATCTGAAAACACATTACTTTAATATTTGTTATTAGAACACTGCTACCTATGCGATATGTTCTTGCTGTAGATGTTGTGGGTCCAAATGGGAGTTTCTGGAGTATTATCTGGTTTTCGGTCTCTTATAGAAATTTTAGTTATTGTCGCATGCTATTTTTCCTAGTTATGTTACATTGGGCGGCCTGCATTGGGCGTTCTGCTATTATTTCTATCAGTCGGCATAAAGAAGCCATTTGCTTCGTTGCTCTCTATTGTTGAGGTAGTGCAATCGCCGTTTTAGGGGCTGTCTTCTGTATGTTTAGTGGCCTTCATTGGGCGCTCTACTGTTATTTCTATCAGTCCGCATAAAGAAGCCATTTGCTTCGTTGCTCTTGATTGATGGGGTAACGTGATCGCCATTTTGGGGGCTGTCTTTTGTACGTTTATTATGTTTATTTTATATCTAATTGTAGTTATTTGTCTTTTCCTGGCGGCCTGCATTTGGGCGCTCTACTATTGTTTCTATCGGTCGACAATCAGAAGCCGGTTGCTTCATTGCTGATTGATGGGAGTAATGTGATCGCCATTTTGGGGGCTGTGTTTTATATGTTTATTCATGTTTATTTTAGATCATATTGTAGTTATTTTGTCTTTTCTTGTTTGTAGGTACATTTGTGTAACTTCATGTGAAGCGCTTTTGAACGCACAACCCCTGTGTGAAAAGAGCGCTATATAAATCTGGTATAATAATAATAATAAAAATAATTTTACTGTTTTTTGCCACTTTTTTTCAGGGAAAATTTGTCTCCGTAGTAGTTTACGTTATAATAGAAAACTCCCAGGGTCATTCATGCGCACCGATCAAATCTTGCGAAACTATAGAGAATTTAAAAGGGAGTTGTTTTGATTTTGAGACTGTTTACATTAGAAAAATGCATGCTGATACCTCTTTAAATGAATTGAATGCTGTTCTTTCTGGGGGATCATTCCTTTGAGTTGGCACAAAAGAATATGCGGAAAGTTCACATGGTCGCCCGTGTAAGTAGAATGAGTCTGTTGCTGTCTGCACTGACAGTCCATGTTTTTTCACTTGTTCAAGCTCTTCCTCCATCTTGGTTGGTTAAAGATTGATTACAAATGGCGGAGTCTGACTTCCGTTGCTATGTAGGCAGGTGCCCGTCATTTAGGTACATCGACTACATTTATAGAAACGGGTAGAAACAAAAAGATGCAATTTAAGATTTATGAAACCATCAAATTAAAATACATTGAAAAGTAAATATATATCTTGAAAGTAAATTTATTAATAAATACTTACCCAGAATTCATTGCGATCCAACATGGCAGCCTTCTGTCAGTTAATGAATTCAAGCATCTGTTAAATGCCTCATAGCTTGTCATTGGTGATAAAATGGCAGTTTTCGGATAGACAGGTGATTCTCGCTGATATATAAGAATATATTCTATCTATAATTATCGGATCAGAGGGTAAGTATGCCTGTTTTAGATCAGCCAATGTGCACATTGACGATCAATTTCACCAAAACATCCGGTGAATAAGATGTAGTATTTTTTTTTCTATGCATCGGTGCAGTACTGTATATTTACTTTCAGATTGTTCATTTGTACATTCTTGTTGCCATGACTCCATTTCCTTCTTACCATTATTCAGACAAGTCTTCACGAATGGCACTAATCAGTAATGATTTCTTCTAAATTCGAAGATCTATTCTGTTTTCAGATTCAGAAGCATTTGACTTGATTGACATACATGTGACATTCCAATCAGTCAACAGATGTACTATGATGACATCTGAATATAACACGTCTTCGAATCCTTTCAGGCTTTTGCATGACAGACATTGAGACATCATTTATATAGAAATGAGAGTGTCACACTATTAAATTGAGGAAGTGACATTAAGTGTACTTGAGGAGTAGACCACGGGTGACGGAATTATACAACACGGAATCACAACTCAACAAAGTTGAATAGGTGAGCGTCTGAGCACTGGCGACAGTGGGATTTTGCGAGATAGTTGGTCATGTGACAACATCTTCACTTTTTGCCTGGTTGTCCGCCATTTCTGGGAGGAAAATTTATCGACTTGAGTGTATTTATTGACATTTTATACATAAGTGGATTTAAACGAGTTGGGGGATATTCCCTATCAATTCACGGAAGTATAAACCCTTGATCAATGCTTCGATACAGACATTAATCATATCATGGAGAAAGGACAAATGGAGAAGTATCCGGCCTGCTCGCGATTTATCGTGTCGTTCATCAGCGGCGCTCGCTGGCGGCTAGAAAACAACGTTTTTCCGAATGTTTGGTGTTAATAGAAATGCTTTTAATGTTATCTTTTCGTTATAAATTTTAAAACAGATGTTTTATTAGACCATGATCTCACGACTAGTACAAAATTTGAGGCGATAGCTTATAATTTGTTTGTTTAGTGAGTTTGTGAAAATGAGAGAGAAAACGTACAGTAGTGTATTTTCCGTTTTTCCTACGAAAGTTTGGTGTTAATAGAAATGCTTTTAATGCTATCTTTTCGTTATAAATCTTAATACAGATGTTTTATTAAACCATGATCTCACGACTAGTACAAAATTTGAGGCGATAGCTTATAAATTGTTAGTTTAGTGAGGTTTTGAAAACGAGAGAAAAACGTATTTTTTTCGTTTACCTACGAAGTTTGGTGTTAATAGAAATGCTTTTAATGTCATCTTATCATTATAAATTTTAATACAGATGTTTTATTAGACCATTATCTTACGCGTAGTACAAAATTTGAGGCGATAGCTTATAAATTGATAGTTTAGTGAGGTTTTGAAAACGAGAGAAAAACGTATTTTTTCTTTTAATTACGAAGTTTGTGTGTGTCTATATTTCTCTGCCTCTGTCTGTATTTATGTCTCTGTTTCTCTTTGTGACTGTCTCTCTGTCTGTCTGTTTTTCTCTTATCTCTGTCTGTCAGTCTCTCGCTTCTTCTTTTCTTTCCCCATCTTTCTGTATGAATGTCTGTCTGTCTGTCTGTCTGTCTGTCTGTCTGTCTGTCTCTCTCTCTGATGATCCTCATGCGGAGAAAAGGTAAAATGTGTCATAAAGAGCTTAATTCGAAAAAGGGGTAAACTATATTTCAAGCGACATACTCTATGAATCCGACATTTTTGCAGCCTGGTCTGGAATACAACTGTTTGCAATTGCAATAGTCATCATATTACTGGTATTCAGTAATGAGAGGGTTAATCCAGTCTTCAACCAAACCAGGTGCATTGATGTTGGGGTTTTTTGGTTGTTTTTTTTCCAATTCAATTCTATTATCTTTATTTTTTGTGATTTGTATAATATATAAACATCATGCGGTTACAGAAGTCAAAAACACAGGTTCAAGTTACACGCACGGGTAGCATTGATCTTTTTTTTTATTAAAGTGGCAACCCCCTGGTGTCCAGTTCCCTAACATGCACTTCATAGATAATCGGCATTTCAAGAAGCATGGACTTCATGCTGGGAGAGTTTTATGACGCTTTTTATATGTCCTGCTATCTGTGTACGGTTACGTAATGTGTCACATTCCTTTGTGATGTGTAATATGGCAGACATGTAGTTTACAGATGAATAGACCTAGCGATCAGCAGGCAAAGAGTTTAGCAGTTACTAAAATAGATTGCTTTAGGCATTGGCTGCTTTATAATTTACTCCGTTATATAAGACATAAGTAAAGCAGAAAGAAACGGAGATCTCATGTTATCATGTTTGCAATTAATTTCTGAAGATAATGCAAACTGTTACCTCTTTCATAGAAATGGGACGGATAATATATGTATATTTTAGTCTGGATGTAAAACTAACCCTAAATTCATTTTTTTTGAAGTAATATGTTAATAATTCTAATTTTCCTTTCAATAATAATATTGATCACATACGACATAATAATACAGTTACAACTTTGGCCGTTTTGGATTTTGGCCGTTTGACGCACACTCCTTTCAAATGTCTCTTTACATACAAAATGGATTTTTTTTTTGCCTCCAAGGAAATATTTCCTCCATGTAGAACATTGTAACAATGCATGAACACATTTTTAGAAGTTTAGAAGTTTGCTTAAGTTTTTATACGGAAGGAATTCTTTTCTTACGCGAGTTGGTCTAGTCATTTCATTAGCCAGCAACCTTTGTAGGTCATCATTACTTTTTTCGCTTCAAGAAAAACCCTGGTATTTTTACAACCGAAAGATAAGTGTCACGGCTTTATATCAAGACCTTTTTAAAAAATATATATATATCGGACGAAAATTATGGATTAAATTCAAGTTTTTTAAACGGGACGTAGTATATATTTCGCGATCGCCTGCTCTCGTTTATCGACTATTTCATTTGGCCATCGCTCTTTAACTCGCCATAAAATTTGTCGATTTCGAAAATAAACACTTGTATTTTTACAACTGAAAGAAAAATATCTAAGCTTTCCTTTAAGACCATTTCTTTGAAAATTGAGGGTTTTATGAAAGGTTTTGTAACGGGGCGTGATATATTTATGTGGGAGTGCTTGCTCCCTTTTATCGGCAAATTCATTTGGAAACCACTCTTTAACTCGCCATAAAACTGATCAATTTTAAAAATAAAATCTGTTATTTTTACAAGTGAAAGATAAATATCTTAGCCTTCTTTTAAGACCATTATAATGAAAATCGGGTGAAAATTAAGGATTTTATGTAACTTAAACTAACAGTAGGTAACCATTCAACACGATAAAAAACGCGATAGCCCGCTATCGGCGTACCGGTGCAGTTGAATTATCGATCGATTAAGCGTTATCGCACATACAGGTAACGGACGACACCATTTTCGGGAAAATGCAGATTTGAGTATAAGTTACTTCTCCATTTCACCATTTGTCCTTTCTCCATGATCATATTGACAACCGATAGACATGATCTTATCAAGTCTTACAAAGTCTCGTTTGCGCCAGACGAAATTGGCGAGATATCGCTTGGTTGCGATTCCGTGTGTTGTATAATTCCGTGAATAGACAGATCCATACAGTTGCTCAATGTTGCACCTAGAGCGCGGGATTGTGGGATTCCCGCAATATTTTTTACTTTGACCCTTAAAATTTGTAACGGCGCGGGCGTACGGGCGCAATTGTCGTCTTCCGTACCTTTGCTCTATTTACTATCCTTTCCGCCGATTTACTATCCTTCATTAATAAATGTAGACTGTGCGCACGTGTATATACCAATTAGGACTGCAACGGTTCACCGAATTTCGGTTATTTTCGGTTCGTTTGTCTCGGTCCGAGTTTCGGGTCGGCATCGCAAATTATCGGTTCGGTGCGTCGATGTATGGTAATTTACACTAGACCGCTAATTTACCAATCAGCGTGCAGTCTGCGTGTATATTTTTGATGGTCAGACGTTCCAAAATGTAAGGTTAAATGACAGATCTAACCTGTTCTTCTTGCAGTAATTTAAATAGCTCGCTTCTCGTCCTTCTCATTCTTTTCATATCGGCTATTTATAATTCCGGGAAACCCAGCACTTAACGCATGCACACGATTGATAGCCCGGCTTCAAAGGTACCAAAGTGGAATCAGCATCAGAAAAAGGGTAACCAGTCTATTACTTAGCGACCGCAAATTGCGAATGGCGATGTAAATAATTAAACTGAAATATTAATGACTTTTCAGTAAAATAATAATATAATTGGAGCTAGGTAGTTCTTCTAGCGCTTATAAATAGAAGGCTGATGAGGCATTTAAGGAAGACGAGCCAGAATGACAAACAAAATAGGCTGAAAGCTTAGTTACGAAACATCAATGAAAAACAGGTCGGGATGAACCACGCCTTAAATTCGCTACAATCTGTCCTAAAATGGTAAAAAGAAATGCACATCTTTCTCGTTCATATGATAAAATTATAGATGACAGTGATAGCGTTTTCGAAAAAGTGTATAGATCTATTGTCTGCGTAGACATGTGCCAGTAAATGAGAATTTTTTTCTGGTTGATTTTATCAAGTTCTTATCCTAATACCCGAACCGAAATAACCGAAAACCGAAGGGGTCTACTCGAAACCGAACCGAACCGTGACGTACCTGAACCGTTGCAGCCCTAATACCAATGCAGTTAAATGGCTACGTAAAACCCGATAACCAGTCTTACAATTACAACTATCCTTTCCGCCGATTTACTATCCTTTATTAATATAGGTAGACTGTTTGCGCAGGTATATGCTAATGCAGTTAAATGGCTATGGTAAAACCCGATAACCAGTCAAATTACGCATGACTTGACTTCACTTGTCGGATTGGAGAGGAAAGAGCAGACGAAACACGAAGCGTCGCACAACCTGATGAATGAAACCCCCATCTAAACAACGTGCTGATCAAACTCTTCCAACTTTGTATGTACCAAAACAATCATTACAAGTTATTTACAAATAGACGAACATCAGTTTTCCCGTCGTGTAAAAGTCTTTCTGGATTACCGAAAATGTAGACGCAGTAAACATGTTCAATATCGTAAACACTAATTCTATTTTAAAGGAAAGCCTATCATGTTTTAAAGGCTTTTTTAGTGTGTCCCCCAAAAATTTCAAATGTCCCCCAAAAATTTTGACAGCGCGCCACCGTGTCCCCCAAAATTTTGGACCTAGGCACAACACTGGTTGCTAATTATTATCAGTTAATCAGTTTTCCCAAGTACCATGATCCTTTGGAACAACCTTTTGTGCAGTTGTACTTGTAAAGGTCCCCCCTTGATAAATCCCAGGGTCCCCAGTGTTGTCAATAAGAACCGATTGCCGATGGAACCCATGGGTTGAAATCGCTGCTGCATCGGTTGATTTTTGTCCAGAGATGAAGTTGAAGAATCACGAAAATTGTAGTTTTACTCAGGAACATTCAATAACATGTTATTGAATGTCCCTGTTTTACTCAATATCACCGATTTCTGCATGTTAAACTTAAAGCTTAGAGGTATCTTGAAATACCTACAAATAGCGCCGATTATTGTCTTTGTCCGAATTGTTGCATACACGTAATGCTCTGGGCTTTTATCCTTACGGTCAGTCTGTAAAACTATTAGCTTCCGGTTTAAATTTCTATCGGGAGGCCAATCACAACAATTTCTGCAGAAAAAGAAAAGGAAACAGTTTCTTCGACTTCGGCTTTCGGTTGAACGAAGACAAAATAAATCTGAAACAGTAATGGTTCCCTTATTTATTTGTTATTACCCGTAACCGTTGTTACCGTTCCAGTTTTCGCAAGTTTCGCATGATGTTTCTTGTTCAGTTTTCATTTACGATATTAACGTGAAACGTTCGATCACCGTCGGTGTCCTGATTCATGGAAATAGTAATATATATCCTTAATGAAGTATTGTTTCCCCTCGTACTAATTTCGCCAAACATCAAAACGAATCTTCGGCATCTTTAAACCACGGAATTATGTGTGTATAGATGCTTTCATATGCTGCTGAAAGTTTGAACAAGCTGTTGGTAAAACGAAGTTAAAATAAAAACATACAAGATAGTCACCTTGAATTCCAGCGCATTCTGCCTATTTTGATATATATAATTCATTAGCGCGCAACCAAACAAGTCGGCGTTAGTTAAAGAATCCATGTTTTTGTTTATTTCGTAACACACACCAGGGGGTTGATTGACATATTGAGTGTAGTTAGATCGTGAAAGTAGCGTTAAAAATAGTTTCTAGATGCAAGACACGGTTTTATGCTCTACACTATCGACAGCTTCGCTATTCCAATGTCAAATAAACAGAAAGCTTGTGCATAAATTCTCACAGAAATGAAAAAGACATCAAAATCATAGATCTACATAATAATTTAGAAAGATTCCTTATTATTGCTATTTAAAGATTTTCGGAAATCTGTTCTTAAGATGGCAGGTATATTCACTAAAATTTGTGCGACGGAAAATAATTTATGCGTTGAACTAATGCCGCAGTCATTCGTTATAGTTCAGTACAGCTCGTAAAAGGCGGGAAAATAATTCCTTTGTCTTTGTCTTCGAAGTCTTAATTGATCAACCAATGAAACACGGAATTCCGTACCTTCCCGCAAGAGAAAGTCACATGTAATATACGTCACTATTACACGTGATTTGTGGGTGTCCTCTTTCAAAACAATCATGTCTGTCTACGCATTCATTGAACAGAAAAGCGAGACCATAAAAACAGTAGCTAGAGAAAGCCAAATATAGGCATACGAAGGCACTCCTAATGTGGCAGTTCTCTGACTGTTTAATGCAGAGGGAAACTAGCGTTGGGTGTGGACAATGTTTCTTTAAGATAACGTAATTGCTTATCTCCCGGCACTGGTTAATTGACATTTCATCCAACACATGAACTAACACACACGGCCGAGCACACTGCTTTGACGAGCATTTACGGAGGTAAGAGACAGTTGGAGCCTGAAAATACGCTGATGAACTCTTACCGGAATAACGTATATCTATATACGTTCCAGGTTACATGGTGTCCGAAAAAATTGGAAAATACTTTTGATCTTGGTGTCCGAAATTAGAGGCAAAAAATAAATTATTTTCATGAATAATTATAGGTTTCCGAACTCTAAGACCGAACTGTTGACGGTACCTGTAGCTTGTGAAAATTGACCATGGAGAGCTCTTCTTTGGGGTGTAAAAATGCTTAAAATCGTTTTCGGCCGGAAACCCCCCTACCAGGGCTTTGCCCTGGACCCACAAGAGAGCCTAGGCGGCCCCCTTGACCCCCGCCTAATCGGTTGGTTTTCCAAAATATTATCCCTTGATACAAATCTTATTGACCACATCACATGCTTTGGCTTCCATCTGGTACATACATACATGTGTCCTCCAGGACAATTCCTTGCTAATGTGGACTCCCAGGTTTTGGTACTGTCCACATCCTCTAGCCAGCGTTCATGGAGGGTGTAATTATTCTGACGTCTGAAGTGTGCATTGGTGCCTCTGTGTATGATACTATAACCTGACATTTCTCAGGATGAAACTGCATCTGCCATAATTCTTTCCATTTCTCCAAAGAGTTAAGGTTTTCTTGGAGGGCTTTTACATCCTTATTTGACATAATTTCTCTGTACAGTATTCCATCATCTGCGAACAACCTGGTCTTGCAAGAGGTGCATTCAAGAAAATCGTTGATAAAGGCAAGAATTAAAGTGGCCCAGTATAATCAAATAAAAAAATATGACTAGGTAAACTGGTTAAGAATTTGTAAGAAAACGACAGATAACATATTGTTTACTGTTTGAAGTTCTGCTATTTGTGTGATACATTGTATGCATTATGTTGATTTTAGGAGTAAGGCTCTAGGTACATAAGGGGAGTACATGTATTTCAAAAGCTAAAATCCTTATGCCTCAGTTCCAGCAAACTGTATGATGTGACTTCTCGCATTGAGGTGATTCTATTAAGTAGTCACAACATGGGATTTGATTGAAGAATAAATAAAAAAGCTGGAAATAAGTCAGGTGGTTTACACACAAATCTGGAGTAAAAATAATTGTTTGTTTTTCATTGTGTAGGATGGTGGAATGATTGTCTCATTCTGGATTTTAAACCTTATAAAAGAAAAAGCGAAACAAACAGAAATAATTGTGCAAATATGCCATTCTGTCAGTGCAATATTGTCAAATATGGGAAGCTGTGTATGTAAAGAGAAAAGCACAAGAAGACGCGAGACGAATTCCAACTCTCGTGGGAGGCATTCTGTGGATGATTATGATGTGACAGACTCTGTGAGGTCAGATGTGGGAAGCTCTACCTCATCTGGATATCATGGTAGCCAAGGGATAGTGACAAGGGCCTCAGCCAAGAAGACTGTTAGAGCCCTGGTTCTGGAGACATTGTCAGTGATCAGAACTCTCATTGATAAGTAAGATATTTACTGGTACATTAAAAAATGTTTTGGGGGTGAATGAGTTACGCATTCCCCTGCCTTAACCCATTTACCTCATAGCCATTTTCTAGTTTTGAAGACAGGTAACCACTTAAAGCAGGCTGAAAGTAAATCAAATTGTGCCTTAAGGCACATTCTGCTTTACTTTCAGCCTGCTTTAAGCTACCATCTACTATGATATAGAAAATATCTTGTATGTTGCATATTCCTGTTTGTATGAAAATGAACTATTTTATTTTGTGGAGGAATAAATTAGAGGCATAAAAAGGCGTATTTATGGGGTAATGTGTTAAACACAGTTAGGTACGTAACATTTAGATGATTTGCATTTCTGGCTATGGAGAAAAGGGTTAAAGCCTGATCAACTTCTTTTAGAAAGTTTATTTATAAGTTATGTTGTTTTACAATGTGTACTGTCATCATGGTTTAATCTACAGTATACATCATGTAAAATTGGTCTTTTATGATTGACTGTAAATGTGTAATAACTAATTTAGGGTTTATCTTCTAGATTTGGATCATTTGTTCTACTGTTATCAGGGTTCCAGATAAGGGGGAGTAAACTTAACAAATCCAGCATTTTCTCACTTATTTCAGCACCAAATCCTATGGTGTTGCTACTCATTAGAATTGTCTTTTCGAAACGATTCTAATGAGTAGTGACACCATAGGGTTTAAAGCAGAAATAAAGATTTTAATTTTTGAAATACTCCCCTTATCTGGAACCCTGCTGTTATGTATGTTTCTATTGATGTGTTGTATAGTGAGACAGAACCTCCCCAAGCAATGATACAGCTACACAAGATAGCCGAGACAGAACAAGGATGGTTGGAGGTAGCCAAGGCTCTTATACAGGCCATCCCAATGAAAGACCCTCTTGGACCTGCAGTCATCACACTGCTACTGGATGATTGCCCTCTCCCAACTAAGGTTTGATATTCTATAACTGTTTTGTTTTTGTCATGCAGTGGTTATAATCTCTGTGACCACTTAGCTCCTCACCACTGAAGTTTTAATCCTGGTCTTCACACTTCTGGTTTTCATAGCCTCCAGCTGGCTTGTTGGTGGTTCTACCCAGTTGCTGATTTGTTTCTGAAACAGTGTATAAAGGGCTTCTGGGGTCTTCCACCTGTAATGAGCTAGATTTCATGATAAGACTAAAAGACTTTTAAAGCGACTTCATAATTGGAATTGTCATGTCGCGATATGACTGAAAAACTGTTAAGATTGATGCAAAATCATATCAAAATCAATCAGACTAGTAATTCTAGAATTATGGCCTTTTATTGCTGAAATTTTGCAAAGTTAGCATTATCAGTTTATGAACAGATATTTCTCAATTTTGTATGCCCCCACAGTAATTATGCAGTAATTATGCATGATAGTCCTGGAATGCTAAGGTCTAGTTGTATATGAAAATATCCAGATTTGTAACAGTGAAACTGGAGTTATGTCTCATATATATTTAAAAATTGCTAAAATTAAATTTGCACACCTACTCAAGCAGATATGCTTTGCTTACTCATGGTTATATTTGGTAAACATGCATTTGGGCATATTGTCAAGTTTGATAATATTTTACAAGATTTTACTATAATCTTTTTACTGTATTCCCATAGGAAGCAATATCTGATTTGCGGCACAATCTTGGCCTATCAAGGAATGGACCATCACCAGTGTATAAAGACTGCTACTGTGAGCGAAACCTGTGTGTGCTGCTTGGCTGTCTGGCAGAAAAGTTAGCAGGTAAATACAGTAAAACCCCTCTAAACCGGAACCTCTATATACCGGAATTCTCTCTAAACCGGACAAAAAATTTGGTCCCTTTTCCCATCAATTTTTGCGCCTTTGATTTATTCCTTCACTGAAGAAAATGCATTCATGAACATATATCATCAGAAATATTTTCTATATTCTAGCAGATGATAGCTTAAAGCAGGTTGAAAGTAAAGCAGAATGCGCCTGAAGGCGCATTCTGCTTTACTTTCAACCTGCTTTAAGTGATCAGCTATCTTCCATACTAGAAACATGCTATGTGGTAAAACCCTTCTAAACCGGAAACCCCTTTAAACCGGACATTTATGTTGTCCCCATACATGTCCGGTTTAGAGGGGATTCACTGTATAAGGCTTCAAATACGAGGGACTTGATGAAACCGTTCCAGCATTTTCTCGTCATGTCTACACAAAACCTTGTGTTGTGACTAGTCACAAGAATTGTCTCAGTAAGAAAATTCTAGTGAATGGTCACAACATTAGTTTTAGCAATAATAAATGGATTCAAGTAAATACATGTTAACTTTAACATGAGCTATGTCAGTACAGGGGGAGAAAAGGCATCCACAAAATCCTGAGTTCCCCATACTGAAGATGCTTGCAGTACGGTAATAATAACCATGTTCTGTTTAGCTCTTGAAGGAGTGCAACTATTGCTGAAAACAGATCATGTGTAAAGAGTTATCTGCTCTTGATGTACATATACTTAGCTATCCTAGAAAAGGCTGTATTTTTGTATTGTTTACACTATTGTCTATAAATTTGAATGGGTTTTTAGAAAACTTTGTAAAACTGTATTAGGTTATAAGTTCTCAAATAAGTTCAATTATGGTTGAAATCCGTTTAATTAGGTCTAGAATGATCTGCTCTTTATGTGTTGAAAATGCCATATTTAACAGTGTTTACATTCTTACAAATACAGTTTTTAATGGATTTTCGTAATACTTAAATGTCTGTCATGGGTCGTCAACAGTTTTATCGTTTACTCTCTAGAGGCCACAGTTTTTATCCACTTTCTCAAACTTGCTCAAGATTGTATATGACTATAAGTTCTCAGATGAGTTTGATTATTGTTGAAATCGGACCATTAGGTCATGAGTTATCTGCCATTGACATATCTAACAGCGTTAACACTTTAGAGGCAGTGATTCAGATTAAGCCCGTCCATCGGTAAATTGCCGAAAGAAAATGAAAATGGCCGAGAAAAAATCCTTTCGTGGGACATAAGGGCCGGTAGTTTTAAAGTTTGGCAGACAAAATGGCCGATAGATTTTCCGGTGAATACGACAACAGAGAAACAGATAAGCTTCTTTTTGTCTTTTCAACTAATTAATTTCAGGAAAACAAGTTGATTTCAAATTCTTATCGTTCATCAAGGGAATACGAATTGTGCTCAGAGATGCGTCGTTTTTGTTAGGATTGATTTCCGTGTGGTAGATATTAACTTGCGCACCGTTAGCCAAGGGAGGTTACTGTGCACTCACAAATATATCTATATCTACCCTGATATATGAACGAAAAAATCCAAGTTCTCCGAAAATAGTGTTTGGTCGAAAAACTCTCAACAAAATGTCAAAATCTAAGCGTGGAAGAGTCAGATAAACTATGAACAGTTGAAAATTATCGGTTGACAGCTTTCGTATTTAAAAGGAAACAAACAAGGAAACAAACACCTAATGAAAATGTTGGCAGTTTGTTGAACGATTTAACTGTTGCATCAGTGGAGAAAAAAACTCACAAGCGGCGAACTTTTTAGATTCTTGAAAATTGTAATTTCACATATCAGTACCAATTAACAAGTTTCTGTTATAACAAGATAATTTAGATTTAAATAAGATTTGAGCCATTTGGTTATGGCCTAGACTTTTTTTTTCTTTGGGACAGAATGGCTGAAGAAAATTTTATCATTTAGGACATGTGTCCTATAGTCAGTAGACCCAATCTGAATCACTGAGAGGTCACAATTTTTTGGATCCAATCAAACTTGTATAAAGGTTTCAGATGAGTTTGAATATGGTTGAAATTGAGACTATTTTTTTGGTTTTCAATAAATTCTGGTTTAGTAATATCAGATTATTTAAGGTTATGCTGTAAACAGAATCTGTGTATGTGTCAGAGATAGTAAAATTGTTGACATAATGAGTTGAATGTTGTGTTTATTTCAGGACAAAATTCCATTGCTTTGCTATCATCTGAAGTATTAGAATACCTCATCTGTAACTTGGTAAGTAACGTAACGGGTCTGTAAATGTTGCACACTTTCAGGCATCTAGACTCAATAAAGTTTTGCTCAGTCACATTTATATCAACTCATTGATGCCTGAAACTCCAAATAGATAATTCCAGATTCCAATTAAGTCTAGTCTATTTTTAGATAGACTTTACAATGAAAAAAGTCTAGGTATTATAATATGGTCATCCTGTTGTCTGTATTGGTTAAGTTTTTAAGCCCCCACAACGATTAGTCGTGGGGCATACTGTTTTACTCCTGTTTGTTTGTTCATCCACCTATATGGTAATACTTTGTCCATCTAACTCCTTGTCTTAATTTTCTCTTTTTTGAAAGACATTCGATATTGATTTTGTAAAAATCAGTTGTACATATTACACTATGTTGCTTAAAGCAACATTAAAGTAAGCCATAAAGCGCTTTTAGGAGCTTTCCGTTTTCTTTTTATCCTTTTTTATCCTGCTTAAAACTACCACTTAATTTAATCGCATATATGAGTCCTTATTCATGTACATGTAGTTGTCTATGTTAAGGTTATGCTTAACCCATTGCCTCATAGAGAATCAAGGGATTAAACATCTAGTACCAATACTGTATTCTACATATTACTACCCTTGTCTCAATACACAGGTAACACACACTATGGCCGTTTAGCCACCTGTTATTTTATATGCACCAAAACTGCATGTTTTCTTCATTTTAGCACATAAGTGTAAATGAAAAGTTTGTTGGAAATTAAATTTCCTGTCCGATGAAACTAGTTTTAGACAGCTTTGTTAATATATAATTAAGTTACAACAGGTTAACTGTAGTCAGTAGTGATGTAGGCTCTAAACACTCTAAAAAATGTCCCCAGCTTGGTCTATTGAACTGTGCCGACTTACCAAGGTTTTATTGTTTTATTGCCCTACTTCCGTTACAGCTGGTAGAAATTGTTGACAAGGTCAGGGTTGAATAACATGTTACTCACGTGATATATGAGATTTCCCAAAAATTCCTTTCCTCATTGGTCAGTTAAACAATTTGTCCTTGACATTTCTAAGTCTCTGCTTTCACGGACGAAAAAAACCAAACAGTACCAAACACACTTGAATGGAAATTTCCACTGTAAGGCTATATAAAGAACAATAAAAATAGATTCCCGCCAAAAAAGGTGCAGTTTGCCCTCACTATGTGTAAACTTAACACATATGGATTTCCGAAAATCTAAATATAGTAACTTGGTTTGCTTCTTGTAAATACCAACACAGAATTTTCAGCATATATAAGAAGGATTTTATAGTTTTTTAGTAAATTGTTTGGACTTTTAATACAAATTGTGATTTGCGTGTATAGAGGTAGGTGTGATTACTGTGCATAGTCCGTAATAGAGTGTCGGGAATATGACCGGACGCTTACATAAAGGAAATTATTCCACTGACCTGTACCTTTTGTCGGTTAATTTCGCAATGTTTTTATATAGCAACACTATTTTAAAAATACGTTTTCCCATAGATAAGAACCCTCCCTTTCAAATAGCAAAACCGTGGAATTTATAAATGGCTCAAAACTGGTTTGTTTTGAGATTGAAATCAAAGTGCGTCAATTCGAGTCACCATGGGTTAATCGATAGGTGCGTTAGATAGCGTAAGCATGGGTTAATGGGTTAACCCTTCCTTAACCCTTCCTTGATTTATACAGTAAAATCTTGCTATTACGATCACTAAATTGTGTAACTATTAGGTATTTAAGACAGGTGGCTGCTTAAAGCAAGGTGACAGTAAAACAGAAAGCTCCTGTTTAACTGTCACATTGCTTTAGGCTGTCACCTGCCTTTTATAAAACCAATTAACCTTCATTCTGTGGTCGTAAAAGGGAGGTTTTTACTGTATATGAATTTACTAATCAATTAAAATTTGATTATCAGCTGAAATAGGTTTTCAGTTTTCAGTTATCTATAGTATTAGTGTATAACCCCCACTACTATTCATGTGTTCTATTTGTTATTTCAGAGCCTCTCTCACCCTCCTGTCATTGTTTTGCATTCCATGGTTGCTTTGGAGAAGTTTGCACAAACAAGTAGGTTTAGTTCAATGTGTTTATGAACTTTAACCCTTTCCCCCATAAATACGCCTTTTTACGCCTTAAATTTATTCTTTCATTGAAGAAAAAAGTTCCATTTTATACAGTTATAGATATGCACCATAGAAAATATAGTCTATATTCTAGTAGATTATAGCTTAAGGTATTCCAACACTGAAGGTAGGGTAATTGTTATGTAAAAATGAAAGTATGAATGGATATTAAATGTAAATCCAGTGTATTGTGTGAAATTTAAAGGCTTTTCGCCGTCTTTTTTTTGAAAATATTTAAAATATTGTATATAGCCTTACATGTAGGAAAATATGCAAGAAAATTAAAAGTCAAATACTCTTGAAAGATGATTTTTATCTATTCTAACCAAAAATACTGATACTTTATATGTCAAACATATGGCAGAAGTAGTGCCCATCACAAAAAAAGTAATTTTCCCAATATTTGCATCTGCATATGATGTAAAAAAAGTTAAAAATCTGAACCGTTTTCTTAAAAATACGTAATTTTTTCCATACGATTTGACATTATGTGACTTAAAAGGTTGTATGTTTGTACAAAATGATAACTTTGGCAAAGCGAACCACTTGCTTCTTTTTAGCTCACCTGAGCTAGCTCAGGGTGAGCTTTTGCAATACTTGAATGTCCGGCGTCCGTCGTTGGTCGTCCGTCGTCAACAATTTTAGTGTTTACACTCTAGAGGCCACAATATATATCCAATCTTTCTCAAACTTGCTCAGATGGTATATTGCCATAAAAGTTCGGATGAGTTCGATTATGGTTGAAATCGGACAAATAGGTCAAGAGTTATCTACCTTTGAATTGCTGAAAATGCCATATTTAAGGGTGTTTACACTCTAGAGGCCACAATATTTCTCCAATCTTTCTAAAACTTGCCCAGATTGTATACGATCATAAGAGTTCAGATGAGTTTGATTATATTTGAAATCAAACAAATAGATCAAGAGTTATCTACCTTTGAACTGCTGAAAATGCCATATTTAACAGTGTTTACACTCTAGAGGCCACAATATTTATCCTATCTTTTTAAAACTATCTCAGATTGTATATGACTATAAGAGTTCAAATGTGTTTGATTATGGTTGTATTCAGATCAATAGGTCGAGAGTTATCTACCTTTGAATTGCTGAAAATGCCATATTTAAGGGTGTTTACACTCTAGAGGCCACACATTTTATCCAATATTTCTTAAACTTGCTCAGATTGTATATTACCATAAGTCTTCATATGAGTTTAATTATGGTTGTTATCAGATCAATAGGTCAAGAGTTATCTACCTTTGAATTGCTGAAAATGATATATTTAACAGTGTTTACAATCTAGAGGCCACAATATTTACTCAAGCTTTCTTAAACTTGCTCAGATTGTATATGACCATACGAGTTCAAAAAAGGGTGATTATGGTTGAAATCGGACTAATATGTCAAGAGTTATCTACCTTTGAATTGCTGAAAATGCCATATTTTACAGTGTTTACACTCTTGCAACTACAGTTTTGAATGGATTTTGATTATACTTGCACACAATGTATATAGCTATAGGTTCTCAAAGGAGTGCACTTATTGTTTAAAACTTATCATTGTGACAATAGTTATCTGCCCTTGATATACTTTGAAATGCTAGAAAAGGCTTCATTTCAGTATTGTTTAGGGTCTAGTTATCAGCCCTTGACGTACTCTACTATACTAGAATTATGAGGTTGTATTCCAAAATGGTTTACATGCTATACTGCATATTTGAATAGATTTAGATGAAAATGGGTAAAACAGAAAGGTAAAGCTATCGGGCTTCAGTACAAAAGGTGAGCGATATCAGGGCCTTCAGGCCCTCTTGTTTCATACAATACCTACGCAATCTAAATCCAAAATAGCAAGACATTTACCCGCACCTAACTTGAAAAAAATAATTTTGTCTTCGAAGAAGTGTTGGAGACCTTGAATATTTCATAAAGACTGAACACAAACTTTGGCTTAAAATTAAATATTTTTGCAAATCGATGTCAGGCGCATTTATAAACATCTAATCATTGGTTAAGGAAAAGGGTTTATTTAAAAAAAAAGACATATATTTCAAAGAAAAAATTATTGAGCTCTGCCGGGATTCGAACCCGTGCGGGGAAGGGTTAAGCAAAATGACAAGGCGAGATTTGCAACGTTTCGGTCTACGTTCGGATAGTTTCTAACAGTATCCTCAAGTTTTTATAGGGGAATGTTTGGTATATTCCGTTGAACACAGAAAATGCCGAGATAACACGGAAAAAGGCGATCTTCAGTCTTGGAAATCCTTAAAGCAGGCTGAAAGTAAAGCAGAATGCGCCTTAAGGTGCATTCTGCTTTACTTTCAACCTTCTTTAAGTGGTCACTTCTCTTCAAAATAAGAAATAGGCTATGGGGTAAAGAGTTAAAACAGTTATTTTTCAGTTGAACGGACTTAGCCACATCTCTTAAGCCACTTGGGGGAAAAACATTAACAGAATTTATAGCTCACCTGAGCACCTTAGGCTTGATATTTTGTTTTCTTAGATAGGATAAAATTTGGGTGAAATCAGACCATTGTATTCAGATTTATCTGCCCTTGAAGTACTCAGCTATACTAGAATGTGTGCCATTGTGTGGTATTAACACATTTTAATGGCTTGATGTTGAACTTGTTTTGATTATTGGTGAAACTCAAACGTAAAACTATCAGGTTCCATTGCTATAGGTGAGCAATATCAGAGCCCTCTTGAGTTGATGGAGCTTTCAGGTTCAATTTTAATCTGCTTGAAGCATAAACATGGATTTGATCAGGACAGGGTTAAAGTATGAAAAGGCATTTCTTTAACCCTTTACCCCATAGCCTGTTTCTAGTATTGAAGATATTTAACCACTTTAAGCAGGTTGAAAGTAAGGCAGAATGTGCCTTAAGGCACATTCTGCTTTACTTTCAGCCTGCTTTAAGCTAACATATGCTTGGATGTAGAAAATATTTCTTATGGTACATGTTCTTGGCTGTATAAATTGGAACTATTTTCTTCAGTGAAGGAATAAATTATAGGCGTCAAAAGGCGTATTTATGGGGTAATGGATTAAGGGACATGTAAAAGGATCAAAAAATGTTTCCATAGTTGAATATCTAGTTTAGTTTGCCTTCAGCAAGTCCAAATATCAATGCTCACCTGTAAAACTGCTTGCTTACATTGACTGTGCTTTATACAACCAGGATAACTTGATAAGTCAAACTCAGTTATTGCGAAAGTACCTGTTTTACAATAGTCAAACTTACACATAATATAACCAAGTTAAGATATTGCACAGCCATGTTTTAACTTTTGAATAAGGGCAAATTTTACCTAAGTGAGTTCGAATAACTGAGACTTAGTATTATGATATGTAATTTTTATATGTATATTTTATTACAGGCGAGAACAAGGCAACAATCAGTAAAGTATTACTTGAGGCACCAGAGAATCCCCTGGAAGTGTTGGAAACCTGGTGGCATGACCCTGACTATCAGCGACAGGAGGTGGGCTTCTGTGCCCGCTGGTGTCTAGATAATTTATGTAAGTATTGGAGACAGTCTCTAACGGATAGAAATCATATTCTGGATTTACATTCAATAGTGTCATGGAATAACATGACAGAATGATGAACACAGTGGTTGGCTTGTGTTACATTCATCTGACAGGGATTGAAATTTTATTCAGTGCTTACTGTCAAACATGAACAGGGCAGATAACTTTGGTTCAGGGCTCCAGATAAAAGGGAGTAAACTGAATAAATTAAACTGTTTCTCACTCATTTTAGCACCAAATCCTTTGGTGTTACTACTCATTAGAATCATCATATATCTTCAAAACTAGAAATGGACTTTGGGTCATGGGTTAAGCTGCCATCTGTATTCAGCACAATCAAAGCATGCTCATTTTTGTTGTCGTCACATTGAGGAATAGGTAATCTCTGAAGAAAACTGTTAAGATGTTTAAGTTCAACTATTTTGTCTGAACAATTATTTACAAAGAGAAAAACAACATATTTAGCTGCAAATGAAGACCTAAAATCATTTTGTATTAGATCTAGACCTTTTCCATCCAGAACAAATCTGGACTATGGTTTTAGCATAAAGATTTTGTTGTTATTCCATACACAATATATACCTGGTAAAGTTGAGGTTTGTTTTTACCGTAAAAAATCTTAAGAAATGAACTGATTTTTTTCTGCATTCAAGCGAAATAAACGACAGAAATATATTGGCAAATACCATGAATATTAAATGAACATTTTGTTAGTATGCATGGTCAGGATCCAATCTGTCACACAATTCCTCCACTGATAATGCCTATGTGTGAAGTGCAGCATCAAGTTAATTTTGTCTCTGTAAAAATGTAATATATGTAAACATGTTGTTTACTGAATTAATTGTCAATATATTCATCATATTTCTTTTTACTTTCAGTTACCTTGGAGGTAAGTTAACTGATTGCTTAGTCATCTGAATTTTGTAATGATTCAGTGCTATATGTCTGTTTTGTTGCTGTTGTAACAGGGTTCAATATACAATCAAATTAGTCTTTATGTGCCAATCTTTAAAAGAGTATGAAACATTCTAAATACAGGCTGCTGCTTAATGCAGGAAATACATAAAGCAAAAAGCTACTAAAAAACCTCTAATAAAACATGCTCTTTAGACTGTTTTGTATTTCAGTAAAGATACTGTTTCTGTAGCAACGTCGCGTTAATGAATATAAATGCCTGAATTGTGTGTGGGTTGTTTAGTTGTTATATTCATTTCGTACTAAAACAAAACGTCGACAAAAAGGGCCTGCTAAGTTTCCCATCTATCGTTAAGTCTAAGTACTTTCATCAACTGTTTATCTTGTTATTTTTGAAAATCAGCATTGCAAAGCCTTATATGAGAGAAATAATGACTTAAGCTGTAGTACAGCCAAAGTACCCAACAGCATGCAAAGGTACAAATGACGTCACAAAAATTAGATAAAAACCAAGTAGTTCAGCTAGATAATATTGAAAGATGGCGGCCTCCTATCTCATTAGCAATGACTCGACTGGATAGTGTATTATCTATTTTTATGCCCCCGGCATCGACAGATGCGGGAGCATATAGTAATCGTCCTGTCCGTCCGTCCGTCCTTCCGTCCGTCCGTAACCAGGTTAAGTAGATTTTACCGTTTCGTCTAGCTTCAACACCACTTATTCAAATGCTTAGATACTTATACAGTTGTTGCCTTGGACCATTCCCTAGCCACCAATAATACCCAACCTTAATTTTGACCTTGACCTTGACCTAATTTGGACTTAGAATATTTTGAATGGGCTATTTCTTGGTTAACTAGATTTTACCGTTTCGTCTAGCATCAACACCGCTTACTCCAATGCTTGGATACTTATACAGTTGTTGCCTTGGACCATTCCCTATCCATCAATATCACCCAACCTTGATTTTGACCTTGACCTAATTTGGACTTAGAATATTTTGAATGGGCTATTTCTTGGTTAACTAGATTTTACCGTTTTGTCTAGCATCAACACTACTTGCTACAATGCTTCTATACTTATACAGTTATTGCCTTGGACCATTACCAACCCACCAGTAATACCCAAGCTCAGTTTGACCTTGACCTTGACCTTGACCTAATTTGGACTTAGAAAAGATTCAGAATATATTGTCAAGGATGCCACCGGGGGCATAAGCGTTTATTGAACGCGCAGTCTTGTTTACGCTTATAAGCATTCCAAAGACAACGGGATTTGGACATATGTTGTTTTGAAGACCAAATGTACAATATAAGACCCACTTTACCCGAGCTGTCCATTTCCCTTTCATTGCAAGACTTTAGCTTATGAATGATTTCCATTATGACCTTGTTATTTTGTAGGGACGAGCCTATTCTTACGAGAATGAAGATTTAAGTGGAATCAATGTGATGCTGAACAGTAATGATGTCAGTGAATATCTTAAGATATCCCCTGATGGCTTAGAGGCAAGTATATTTACATATAAGATGTATTGTTATGGCCACCTCTTGTGACCTTAATTAATCTGGCCATCTCTCAGGACATTAACTTGGCCATTAGTGTGAATAGGGTTAGAGTTAGCCTCCTGATCATTCTATTCCAGAGTTAGAGCTACAAAAATTGTGTCATGTGGTTAGGCATCGGAAAAAAGATTAACGAATAGCCACATAAGGCAAAGGTTGTGAGTTTGTCCGTCTGTCCACAAATAGTTTGTTACCACTCTAGCGTCTACAATTTTGCATCAAATTTGATCAAACTTATACAAACTGTATATGGCTATAAGATTTAGGATAAGCAACAGCTCAAAAACTGAGGAACAAGTTTTAAAGGCAGTTTACAGATAAATGCAAGACAAAGATAAGCAGGTAGCTCCTGTTTTATTTTTGTCAAGCTGTATTAAGCAGTTATCTTTCTTTGGAGACTTCAATGCTTCTTCAAAGAGAGGCCACTTAACTTTTTCAACACCATGGACCTGTTAAAGATATAAATTTTAAATTTGTTAACAGGGTAGACTCAGATCATAGGGCTCCTATAGGAGCCCACTGATCTGGGTCTACACTGTTTGTTAATTTAAACCAGTATATATTTTAAACTACACAAAATTCCAAGTAGACTGGTTTATGCTTTGATAACTGATGATCCACAAGGGAACCTAACAACTAACGAGAGTTACTTAGTGTTGAAAGAGTTTATTTAAGTTTGACTGTAGCTGCAATTGCTAATACTATAGGAATAAACAACATATTTTTGACGGTATGACTACATTAGCTTCGCAGGGGGTAAATTTCGTAAACGACCAAAGGGCGTTTACGTTTAATTTACCCCCCCGAAGCTAATGTAGTCATACCGTCATGAGCGGCAAAGAGATGTTTTTTATTCCTTATATTTATATTTTCTGTCTTGTCAATTTAATGTGTGTATTGGCCAGATTTGTTTTTCTGTATAAGAATTTATCATATACCGGTCAAAGAGGTTTGATAGATGTAATGTCGATGTAATAGCCATTCCAGTTTCTAAATATGGTGAGAAAGTAGTCCCAACTACATGTACTGTAACTGTATTAAAAATTCAGGATTTTTTCCAGTAAACTTTCTCTCTGTGAATGGAAAAGACTTACAAGGCAAACAAATAACAGTGCAACTTGAATATCTATTGCAAAAGCACATTCTAAAAATACAGGTCGCGGTTGTTTTCTTAACCCATTTACACACATAGCAACGCGATGGCAACGACCTATGGGTCTGTATCACTCCGCTAGTGTCATATGACCGTCGACCAATGGGAGCTTAGTGTTAAGTGCCCGATGTAGTCTATTTGAAGAAGTCCACGAATAGCACGGGGGAAATCCGAACTGGCTGAAACCAGTTTGGAAGTGTAGGTTCATCGGCAGATGTACTGCATATTTTTAATAGGATTACATAAAGACTTTACAGGGTGAATGTAAATATTAAAGCATGGATGTAACAAGGAAACTTTTAAAGAATTCCAATACTCCTTATTTTCAGGCTAGATGTGATGCATCATCATTTGAAAGTGTGCGATGTACGTTCCAAGTTGATTCTGACATTTGGTATTATGAGGTCACCATAGTAACAGCAGGGGTGATGCAGATTGGTTGGGCAACAAAAGATAGCAGCTTTTTGAATCATGTAAGTAATATATTTACAGTAAGTAAGCCAAACAGAGCTCCAGATAAAAGGCAGTAAACTTGAATGTCTTCACCAAAACCTTAAGTTGTGACTATTAGGGCACTACACTTCAATGTGGGTGCCTCATAGTAATCTCCCTGTTTGTCAGTCAGTCTGTCACACTTTTTATGCCCCCGGCATCGACAGATGCGGGAGCATATAGTAATCGTCCTGTCCGTCAGTCAGTCCGTCCGAGCGCACGAAAGGTCCTTTGTTGGGTAGGGAGAACAATAGATTCCATTCATTCCGTGATTGCCCTATTGTTATTGTTGGGTATATTAGTGTACTGTTGGGTACTTTTAAACAAAAAATATACCCAACAAATATCCAACTGTGAGAACGTCCGTCCGTCAGTCCGCACAACCGAAATGGGTTAGAGGGCCTTTTCTGGCCAGATAACGGTAAACATAACAAAAGAAGACAATAGAGTTCATTCCGTAACAATAGAATAAGGGGCCGTGGCCCGTTATTCAAACAAAAGAAAATAACAAAAGAAAAGGCCCTCTAACCCATTTCGGTGGCACGTCCGTCCGTCCGTAACAAGGTTAAGTAGAATTTACCGTTTCGTCTAGCATCAACACCGCTTACCCAAATGCTTGGATACTTATACAGTTGTTACCTTGGACCATTCCCTATCCACCAATGTCACCAAACTTTGATTTTGACCTTGACCTTGACCTAATTTGGACTTAGAATATTTTAAATAGGCTTTTTCTTGGTTAACTAGATTTTACCGTTTCGTCTAGCATCAACACATCTGACTACAATGCTTTGATACTTATACAGTTGTTGCCTTTGACCATTCCCTATCCACCAATATCACCAAACTTTGATTTTGACCTTGACCTTGACCTAATTTTAACTTAGAATATTTTAAATGGGCTCTTTTTTCGGTTAACTAGATTTTACCGTTTCGTCTATCATCAACACTGTTTACTACAATGTTTTGATACTTATACAGTTATTGCCTTAGACCATTACCAACTCACCAATAATACCCAAGCTCAGTTTGACCTTGACCTAATTTGGACTTAGAAAAAAATCAGAATATATTGTCAAGGATGCCACCGGGGGCATAAGCGTTTATTGAACGCGCAGTCTTGTTTGGTCTGCCTTTTAACTCCCAACAGTTTTCATCTGATCTTCACAAAATTAGCAGGAAAATGTTTGTGTAAACTACCCAAATCGCATTAAAGGCATGTCATGATTATTGCTTTTGAATTGGTCAATATTGGCTGCTTTATCCTTGTCCCCTCTCTAATTAAGTATTCATCTGACCTTGTTAAAACTTCTTAAAAATGTTTATAGGTTAGAAATCTTGGCCAAGATTGATAACTAGATGAATTGCATACTGTACATCAGGATTACGCCCCTTGAATTATTCTAAATTGTCTGTTTAAGTATTGTCCTCTTCTTAATTTTAACAATTTTCATTCCAACTTTTCCAATTTTTAAAAAATATTTATGCTTTTATAATCTTGGCTAAGTTTGATAACAAGTTCCCTGGCATAAGGCAATGTCAGGATTTTGGCTTTGAATTATTAACATTTGCTGTTTTAGCCTTGTCTGTTCTAACTCAAAATGGTTTAAGTCTTATCTTATTTAAACTTGCTGAAAATGTTTATAGATTTAAATCTTGGCCAAGTTCAATAAACAGCAATATTGTAAAAGGCATGTAAGGATTATTCCCTTTGAGTTATTTAAAATTGGCTATTTAGCCTTATTTGCTCTCATATACAAACAGTTTTCAGCTGAATTTCTCCAAACTTGCAAACAATGTTTGGAATTGTAAAATTTTGGCTATGTTCTGCTACAAATCAAATCCCATATCCCATAGATTATTGGCCCTTGAATTGCTCAAAATTGTGCAGAAGATGTACATCATCATCATCATCATCATCCAGTTTTGATTAACTAGCCCATTGATTAATCCTTGTTATAAGGGTGAGGCCTGGCTGTCTAGTCGGGAACAGTCTCCCTCTCCATGCTTGGCGATTTTGTGGGTTAGTTCACAATAAATGATAAGAGTTATAACCTTTGAGTTCTTGTTCGCACTGTATGCCCTTTACCCTATAAAGGGGTTTCATTAAACGTTGAAATCGCCACAGTTTTGAATTGATTTTATCTAAATTGTATAAATTATGTATAACAGTGTTCTTCAATTAGATTGAATTTTTATGCCCCCGGCATCGACAGATGCGGGAGCATATAGTAATCGTCCTGTCCGTCCGTCCGTCCGTCCGTCCGTCCGTCCGTCCGTAACCAGGTTAAGTAGAATTTACCGTTTCGTCTAGCATCAACACCGCTTACTCCAATGCTTGGATACTTATACAGTTGTTGCCTTGGACCATTCCCTATCCACCAATATCACCCAACCATGATTTTGACCTTGACCTTGACCTAATTTGGACTTAGAATATTTTGAATGGGCTATTTCTTGGTTAACTAGATTTTACCGTTTCGTCTAGCATCAACACTACTTACTACAATGCTTCTATAGTTATACAGTTATTGCCTTGGACCATTACCAACCCACCAGTAATACCCAAGCTTAGTTTGACCTTGACCTTGACCTAATTTGGACTTAGAAAAGATTCAGAATATATTGTCAAGGATGCCACCGGGGGCATAAGCGTTTATTGAACGCAGTCTTGTTGTAAAATGGGACAATTAGATCAGAGGTATGTGCTCTTGATGTACTCAGATATGCTAGGAAAGACAATGTGTTAACATTGTTTACATTCTAGTGTCTTTACACTTAAATGTTTTTCTATCAAACTTTGACCAACCATATTATAGCTAAAAGTCCTCTGATGAGGTTAACCCATTACCCCATATCCTGTTTTTAGTTTTGATAGGCGACTACTTAAAGCAGGTTGAAAGTAAAGCAGAATGTGCCTTAAGGCAAATTATGCTTTACTTTCAGCCTGCTTTAAGCTTCCACCTTATGATACATATTCATGACTGTATAAATTGGAACTACTATCTTAAGCGGAGGAATAAACTGAATGCGCTTAACAGCGCTTCTATGGAGGAAAGGGTTAGACTATCAGGTTCAATATCCTCAGGTAAGCAACATCAGGGCTATCATGGTCGTATTGTTTCATTCAGTGATTGCTTCATTCAAGATTGTATTTCTGTATTGCAGGAAGGCTATGGTATAGGCGATGATGCATTTTCAATAGCTTATGATGGTTGTCGGCAGAGAATATGGTATGGCGCTCACAGTCGGCCCCACAAACACCCTTGTTGGAGCCCAGGTATGTCTTTGCTACTGTTATTTCTCTCCATTTCAGTTGCCTGAAAGTAAGCTTTCAGAATTAGATTTTGATTGAATGATAATAGGGCGGAGATGACGGGAAACAGAGATCCAGATAAGAAGGAGTTATTTATCTTAGTAACCTAAATAATTTCAGCAGTAAATTCTTTATGCCTTCACAGAGCACCATTTTGTGACTACTTATCAGAATAATCTCTTCAAGAAAACTCCTATGAGTCGTCACAACATAGTGTTTTATATTTTACTTAAAGCCAAAATGTTTCTCTCAAATTACCAAAATAGTGCATTTTCTAACATGAAATTTATGGTACATTCATAATGGTAACACATAAAAGGAAGTTAGGAGTGGTGATTTTTATGCCCCCGGCATCGATAGATGCGGGAGCATATAGTAATCGTCCTGTCCGTCCGTCCTTCCGTCCGTCCGTAACCAGGTTAAGTAGATTTTACCGTTTCGTCTAGCTTCAACACCACTTATTCAAATGCTTAGATACTTATACAGTTGTTGCCTTGGACCATTCCCTAGCCACCAATAATACCCAACCTTAATTTTGACCTTGACCTTGACCTAATTTGGACTTAGAATATTTTGAATGGGCTATTTCTTGGTTAACTAGATTTTACCGTTTCGTCTAGCATCAACACCGCTTACTCCAATGCTTCTATACTTATACAGTTATTGCCTTGGACCATTACCAACCCACCAGTAATACCCAAGCTCAGTTTGACCTTGACCTTGACCTAATTTGGACTTAGAAAAGATTCAGAATATATTGTCAAGGATGCCACCGGGGGCATAAGCGTTTATTGAACGCGCAGTCTTGTTGAGGCAATACTGCTAACAAACCTACTGTGAAATTTGGGGAGATAAGTTTAGTTTTAAATAGGTTTGTTTACATGTCGTATGTATACGAATAAAGACGAAATCTTATAGAGACATTCAGTGTACATGCGGTAAAAAGCTCATTAGCATAGACTATACACACACATTGATGACGTCACAGCTATTTGCAGTTTCAATTATAGCGCTTTCAAGCAAAGAGAGACAACTACTCAATTTTTGTCCGCTAAATGTCACACAAACCGATAACTCCACGCACAGTGTATATTAGTTATTGCCGTCTGTATCGATCACGTGACCTGTACACAACCTTCTCGGAAACAACCTGAAGATTTGTTATGTAAACAAATCTCTTATTTTGCTACCCGTCTCGATAAGAAATCTACACATTTATGTATGATGCTTAATGAAATGGAGGCATATTCCAGGCATGTTACAGCAGATTTCACAGTTTTACTATGTAGAAAACGAACACATGTAAGAAATTGTGCGTTTTAAACATAAATTTGGGCAGTATTATGCCTTTAAGACGTTTAGTATAATGGAAAAATCTATTTGCCATATCTGGAGTTTTAACTTAGATTTAGATTTAGATTAATTCTTTCCATACAGTCAAACAGATGTAAGATAGTCAATCATTAATTAAACTTTTACTCCAAAGATACACTTTTTTGCACCTTTAATATTCCTCCACTGAAGAAGTTTAGAAATTTAGATTTATATAGGATATGTCACTTGTTGAATTTTGAGACAAGCTGAACTCAACTTGTCTGAAATATCGACAAGAAACAGATCTTTTTCTCACATAATCAACAATTTTAAGGTATTTTAAGCAATATGACATCATCAAAGTGGAATAGAGGGACGTCTTGGAGTAACGTCATCAAAGTGATCTCCCACATGTTGGATACAAGGATATTTGCGATCGTTGTTGGCTATTGAAAACGGGGTAATTATGTGAGCAATGGTGTATCTATGGTTTGAGTAGTTAATTGTTTCAACTTGCAGCACTTTATACTTGAACTAGTGGACAAGTTTGATTCAGATACAAAAAAATAGTTTAAGCTTACGGGGTTAATTATATCCATAGGGTCTGTAAACCAGGAGCAGATATATTTGTATATATGTAAGTACAGTAAAACCTCTCTAAATTGATTGTGTTAATTATAAGGGGTCTACCACAGGTGACGGCCTTAAGCAAGGTGACAGTAAAACAGAAAGCTCCTTTAGGAGCTTTCTGTTTTACTGTCACCTTGCTTTAAGCTGTCAAATGTCTTTTATACAATCAATTAGCCTTCGTTTTAGTTGTCATAATAGAGAGTTCTACTGTACTGTATCTGAAGGGATCGTTCGTTCTACTTACTCTTCCGCTGTTTACATGTACTGTATCAAGTAAGAACTCATTGAAAAATGCGGATAGCTCTTCAAACAAGTGACTGCATGACTAAAGAAATGAAGAATGTCCCTGTACTTGCTTTCTGCCTTAATTTTGTTCTGCATTGCTGCCACCTGTTCTAAAGGTACATAATTTATCTGCTTTTCAAGTTTGTTTAATTCTGATGTGAAGGAATGGGTATTTAACTGTAAATAACCTTCATTGATAGATCTTTTTGTTCTTTCCATACTGTCAAACAGATGTAAGATAGTCGATCATTGATTAACCTTTTACTCCAAAGATACACTTTTTTACACCTTTAATATTCCTCCAATGAAGAAAAAAGTTCCACTTTATACAGGCATGTTTATAAATACATGTATCATAAGAAATATTTTCTACATTATAACAGATGATACCTTAAAGCAGGCTGAAAAGCCAATGCACCTTAAAGCACGTTCTGCTTTACTTTCAACCTGCTTTTAGTGGTCACAAGTCTTCAAAATTAGAAACAGGCGATGGTAACAGGTTAAGCATTTTAAAGTTGACTGGAAGCTTAAAGCAGGAATGAATGCATGAAGAATGCTTCTATAGGAGCTTTCTGCATATAATTTGCATGTAGTAGGACAGAGGTTTTTACTGTACAGTAGAACCTCTCTATTAGGACCACTAAAATGAAGGCTTATTGTCTGTATAAAAGACAGGTGACAACTTCAAGCAATGTGAAAGTGAAACAGAAAGCTCCTGAAGGAGCTTTCTGTTTCACTTTCACATTGCTTGAAGCAGTCACCTGTAATAAACGACTAATATTTGGCACAATTCAGTGGTGGTAATAGAGAAGTTCTACTGTACATACATTACATGAATAACATGTAGTGACTGCAATTTACATGCCTGTCAATGCCAAGTTTGTCTCATGCCAGTTGGCATTGGTACCTGTACTTATATTGATCAGATTAAAGACCTGATTCAACCAGTCTTTCTTATAACACTTGAGATAATCTGTTTAACCCTTTGAATGGGCTATAAAAATGTTGCCTGCTTAAAATTTTGTGTATTAAAGGTGAAAATAAATATTTCCCTGCAGTTGTATTTGCAGAAATAAGCTCAGAGAGTTAAACAGTTGAGATCCTAGAACAGATCTCAAGTTGTGTTGAGCTAGGTCTGGGTTCAAACTGTTTGTTAGTGTCTTGAATGTTTTTGTCCCAAGTTCAAGGGGTTAAAAGATTTTAACCATACAATTGATTTACTTATGAGGTGAATCACATTGCCAAACACTACCCACATTCTCACACAGCTGTGAGCAGGAAACCAGTGGTGAAACATGCACATTGCTCGATGATTAACCCATTACCCCATAGCATGTTTCCAGTTGTGAAGACAAGTAACCATTTAAAGCAGGTTGAAAGTAAAGCAGAATGCACCTTAAGGCATATTCTGCTTTACTTTCAGCCTGCTTTAAGCTATTAACTGCTAGTATATAGACAATATTTCTAATGATTCTTAGTTGTAGCAGTATAAGTTTGAACTATTTTCTTCAGTAGAGGAATAAATTAAAAGGGTAAAAATGTGCATTGATGGGGTAATGGGTTAATGAAATAATGTCACTTATCCTTGTCTGACAATAAATTGTTACTCATTCCATGTAGTATGCCTAAATGGAGGATGGAAAGATTGAAAGTTAAATCGTTTGACTCCCTATTACGCAGAACTTTCCATTTGTCCTGTCATTTGTGTCCTCTTTCTAAACTGCCTCACTGGTCCAATTCCTATCTTGTTGCAGTTCTGGGGCTAAATCGTTAAAGAGGATATTTTTGTGTTATTTGACAGATTATCATAATCCTCTCTGCCAAGAACTAAAAGGAAGTTTTGATCCCATGTGCTGCTTCGCATCAAATGAAATTAGCCAAAATAATCTTCTTGAGATCATCCCTAATCATCATATCATCTTATCATTCATTGGCGCTGTATGACCTATTTTGTGTCACAGTGGGACAAACAGTGTAGCAATCAATAAAAGCGCATTTTAGCACATTCAATTCATTCCTCCCCTGAAGAAAACAGTTCTAATTTATACAGCCATGAACATGTACCACAAGAAATATTTTCCATATCCAAGCAGATGGTAGCTTAATGCAGGCTGAAAGAAAAGCAGAATGCGCCATAAGGCGCATTCTGCTTACTTTCAACCTGCTTTAAGTCATCACCTGTCTTCAAAACTAGAATCAGGCTATGTGTTAACCCTTTCCCTAATAGCTGAAAGTGAATATTGTATTGATTGACCACTCAATAGAAGAAGCATGGGTAGTCTTAACCTTTACTTCACAGTCTGTTGCTAGTTCTGAAAACAGGTGACCACTTAAAGCAGGTTAATAGTGAAACAGAATCAGAGCACCAGATAAGGGTAGTTTTTCAAAAACTAAAATCTTTATCTCTGAATTTAACCCTGTGGTGTCACTACTCATTAGAATCGTCTCGAAGAGATAGAGGATAACTGTTTTTTTCCGTGTAAGATCGAAATTTAATCCATTGAGTGAACATCAGACGTTATATTTTCACGAGTGGCGAAGCCACGAGTGAAAATATAACAGTCTGATGTTCACGAAATGGATTAAATTCGATCTTACACTGAAAAAACACAGTTATTCTATTTATTTATGCTTTTAAGCCACTTTTTAAACGAAATTGTTTAAAAATTGAAAGCGAACGTACATTATTTATCCCGTGTTGAGCCCCACGTTTTATGTCGAACACATGCGCGTGACAGTTGGCGGTATAATGACGTCATCCGAATGACTTCGTTGCTCCCGAGTTTGGATTCGTGCTCTTCCGGTGAGTAGTTCGCGACAAATCGGACTGCCGGAATTTAACGATAAGACACGATTGACTACGATTCTTGGGGAGCCCTACGGGGAAAATTCATAATAAAAGCGATTGGTGATAATCCACTGCAGTGGATTACCAAGTGATCATCCACTGCTATATCGTGGTAATCCACCGAAAAGCATAAATAAACGATTCTAATGAGTAGTATCACCATAAGATTTGGTGCTAAAATGAGTGAGAAATGTTTTGATTTGTTGAAATAATCCCTAATATCTGGAGCCCTGCAGAATGTGTCTTCAACCTGCTATAAGGTACCATCTGTTAGGATATAGGAAATATATCTAATATTGCATATTCATTGCTGTATAGAATTGAACCTATTTTCTTCAGTGAAAGAATGAATTACATGTGTTTAAAGGCGTATCTTTTGAGTAAAGGGTTATATACAGGTTTGGCTTAGTGCAGAATCAAAATAATGCTGACAGCTCCTATAGGAGCTTTCTTCATTGTTTTTTTGTGAATTAAGCAGTCACCCATCTTCAGATATCTCTACGCTATTGTAACTAGTGGCCACTTTTAATAAAAGATTGACTTATAGCGTAAACATTTTGTATGGTTATAGGTGGATATGTAATGATACAGGAAACATTCAATATATAAAAAACAATTCGAAGACTTTGATTCTTTTATCAATATGATTATAACATAAATATAAGTTAGAACTATGGTAGTTTGATTAGCATATAACTGAAAAACTCCAGTCGTTTGATCTTTGGCTAGTAGAGATGTGAACAATTAATTATCATACTAACTCTTAGCATGCTGGCTGCAAAACCATCATAACTTTTGCAAACAGTTTTTTTTTAAGAAAGTTCTGTTTTTAAAACAGTAGCATACAGCAATTTTTGCAGATTTGTTTTTTTACCAAGTATGCAAAGAGTTAAATTACCTTTTCATGGAGGATTAATATGAGACAATAAAAGGGCCCTTTTATAGTGTCAAAACACATTATATCTGACTTTTGCTAACAGTTTGGATACAGATCAGATGTGAAAAAATGGTCCTGGTAGTCTGTTAAACACTGATGTCAATAGTTCTTAAGAAAAAGAGGCTTAGAGACTAAATTTTAACTTGTTTGATAATTTGTAGGCCAATGGTTAAAATGAATGACTGTAATTTGATTCAATGCATACGTTTTACTAAATAAAATGAATGAGCATTATGTATAGTAAATACCAGAGCTCCAGATAGCTAAGTATTCAATCCTTTACCCCATAGATACACATTTTTACGCTTTTAATTTATTACTCCACTGAGGAAAATAGTTCCACATTATACAGTCATGAATATGTATCATAAGAAATATAGATTTTCCATATTCTATCAGATGGTAGCTTAAAGCAGGCTGAAAGTAAAGCAGAATGTGCATTGAGGCGCATTCTGCTTTACTTTCAACCTGCTTTAAGTGGTCACCTGTCTTCAAAACTAGAAACAGAGTATGGGGTAAAGTGTAAAGGACAAACTTATATGTTACTCAACCTGCCAAACATATAGAAGACATAGTAACTTAAGCAGACAGTGTTTTGACCAGATGATATTTATTCAGCTATTCAAAGTTGATTGGATGAAAGAGATATGGACAAACAGGGCTCCAGAAAAGGGGGAGTAAACTCAAATCTTTCAACACTTACTAACTCATGTATGCACCAAACTCCATGGTGTGACTACTCTCTTTGAGACGATTCTAATGAGTAATTACACCACAGTTTTTTTGTGAACAAGAATGTAGCTTTTGAAATACTACCTTTAACTGTAGCCCTGGAGTAGTCCGTAATGAAACTTAGAATACAAACAGTTTATCCTCATTCATGGAGCAAAGGTGATCACACACTGTGGCGAAAATGAAATTCAATCATGTTTAAACACAACAAAACAATCAAAATAAAATAAATTGTAGATTCTTACTAATCTGAGTGTCAAACACTTTAAAGCTTGATGAGACACCAAGTTATGCAGTGTCTTACTAGACTCCAAACTGTTTGCAATGGGCAAAAGCCCTTATCCTGTCGATCTTGACTTGACTAGTACCGGTATTTGTGTAACAGGTTGGAGCCAGATCAAAGGTCGCATTATGCATCATTAAGTTTCTATAGTTGAAACATGTATAAATCTTAATTGAACATTTTGTTCAGACAACAATTTCAAAGCAGACCATTATTACTACCGGATATAGATTAAAGTATGAAAGCTCTTTATAGCTCTTTATAGAAAAGAAAAGTGTTTCTTCACTGGTATTAGTATGAAATCACTCATCACAGACAGGCATAATGTTATCCAGTTGTGGTCACAGAATTATCACTAAATTGTAAGTATCACAATAATCCATAAATCTTTGAATCTGAAATCTTTGTCTTATACTTCTTTCTATCTTCACACTTTCCTTTTTGATTTAACCTTTTCCGACATAGCCGAACATCACCTATATCAAACTGATTTAGACAGGTGACTGCTTAAGGCAAAGTGAAAATATAAACACCATCAATTGATATTTAGCAGGGCTCCAGGTAAGGGGTAGTAATCTGAAAAAATGCAACATTTTCTCTTTCATGTCAGCACCAAATCCTATGGTGTAAGTACTTTTTAGAATCATCTCTTTGAGACGATTCTAATGAGTAGTCACATCATAGGGTTTAATGCAGACATAAATGTTTTTGTTTTTGAAAGACTCCCTGTATCTCTGGAGCTCTGTATAATTTTATTTGTGGCTGCTATGTGGAGGAGTAGGTTGAGGCATCGTATGTCACTTCTGTGGTGAGGTTAATCTGATATCACATAATTTCATCCCTTAACCGACGCACTTGTCACAAATCGTATTTCAAGTATGCTAGTTTGTGTTATTTAATTTCATGTGAGAGATGTCTATCGGGTGAGGCCCAGGCCTGAGCAGGGTAGTGCTGCACTCCGGAGTCGCCCTCCACCATGTTGTGTGCCTCTCCATTCTCTTCTTGCTGTTGTAGTTTCTCTATTTCCTGCTGCTCATAACGCGTTCTTTGTCTCATAAACTCTTCAACAACACGCCTCATTTTAAATGTTGGTGTGTGGCGTAGAGCCCTGTTGGCAGAGTGTAAGGGTATTGGTGGGTTTTTCTCACTCTGTACTAGTATACCTGTAAGCTGCTGAAGGAGCAGATCATTAGCTGTATATTTCCGGCGGATATTACCATTTTGCATGTTTGTTTTGATAAATTCCCACAGGTTCTTTTTCTGTGGTTTGCTGTCCTCGTCTTCCTTTTCTTCTTCCTCTGTATATACAGGAATATCTACCTTTTTCTGTTCCTTTCGGTATACCTGCCCACCCCACATTAGCCTGTGGTCTACAGGTTTAGAAAATACGCTTAGTAGATAAGCTGCTTTTGCGGCAATGTCATAATTTGATTCTTTTGCATCTTCTCTTGGTTTCTTTTCTTCTTTCTTTTCTTCTTTTTTCTCTTCCTTTTTCTCATCTTTCTTATAAGTACCTTCTTCATCTGGTAAAGTGCCAAGGAATTTGTCAATTTTTTCGCGAAGTTCTTTGTTTTCCTTGATTAACTGTTCCTGTTTCACAGGCTGTGCTGATTTGCTACGTGGTATGGGTGGAGCTTCAGAACTCATTCTTGTTAAAACGGTTCTAGGAGTCATTGTACCACTATTTGCACTCTTTGTTTCTGTTACCTGGGATTTATTTCCAAAGAATAAAGCACGTAAATCTACCTTGTCACAGTATGCATAATCATCGTCGGAGTCACTATCCCATGTCTGGCTGTTTGATGACCTTTGACGAGTTATTCCAGAGTGAAATGTATTTGATCTGTGAAGGCCACTAGGTGTTGATTGTCTAAATGGTACTGGCTCTTCAACGAGGAATTTCACATGGGACTTTGTTGTTCTTGTGTTTGTAGCGCCTCTATATATAGATGGCAGCTTACTGTCAGGTTCATCACATGGACTGTGCCTGGAAGTAGATTTCTGTGGAATGGCCAGGCTTTTCTGTGGAGGTGGGGCAGACTTTGATCCTTGTCTGTTGTTATGGACCTTAGTAAAACCCTTTGTTGAAGGTTCTGGGGAGAAGATTTCTACAGATGTTGACATACTTTGGGCTGTTGTAGCTCTGTCAAATGTATGTTCAGTATGACCACGTTCTGACTCACTTTTCTGAAGTTTCTTCTGTACATAGTGCTGCTGCATAGTTTTTCGGGCTTTCTTAATGAAAGGCTTTGAGTTGTGGTTTTTGGATATATTTGCTCGTATTGGATACTGTAAGTCTCTGTCTAAGTAGAAAGATTTTTCATTTGTTACACCTAAACGCTTTGCTGTGTTATTTATCTGTCTAGTGTCATAGGAGTAATCTCTTTCCGGCTCGAATCGCTGTTGCATCAATAAGTCATTTCTACGTTTATTTATGTCCATGACTTTAGCTTCAAAGCGAAGACTGCTTGAGTCCATATGGAGGTTCCTAAGTGAGTGTTTGCGTTGCTTGTCGAGATGTTGTGTTTCAGTGCGGAGGTTATGCTCACAGACGTTGTTCCTCACAGATGTAAGGCGCTCAGTCAGGGAGGATTTTTTCACACTGTCCAGGGCCTCGGCTTGCAGGTCTTGGTATGGGTTAGAAACCACCTGTTCCGAGTCCATCACGAAAAAGTTCCCTGAAATGAATAATAAAAACAAGAGTCAGATATGATAAAGGCTGAGCACTGCAAAATACTATGTAATTCTTCTCATGTTCGGTATTTTTTTCTTGTCTGCAACAATTTTCGTCTGAAACTTCTTTTCAAAACGGTCAGAATGTCAACAGTTTGGATCCTGATGAGACGCCATGTAACACGGCGTTTCGCTAGGATCCCAAATGTTTGCGTAGATAATCATGATTCCGCTGCTAATGTGCTAAGAGTTAACCCTTTCCCTGATAGAAGCGCCTTTTAGCGCAATTAATTTATTCCTCCACAAAAGAAAATAGTTCTAATTTATACAGTCATAAACATGTTCCAACAGAAATATTTTCTATATCCTTAGAAATGGTAGCTTAAATCAGACTGAAAGTAAAGCAGAATGTGCCTTAAGACTTTCAACCTGATTTAAGTGGTAACCTTTTTTCAAAACTAAAAACAGACTATGGGGCTTTAGTCTTCCATCAGCTAGGTGCAATCTGCTCTACTTTCAAACTGGTTTATGTGATCACCTGTTATCAATACTAGAAACAGGCTATGATGTAAAGAGTTTAGATATCACCATTCCTAAAGACTACCAATGCATGTTGTCACTAATGGTTGCTTATCACAAGTAAAGTAAAACTTCTTTATTACGACCACTTAATTGTGCTAATTATTAGGTGTTTATGAGAGATGACTGCTTAAAGCAAGATGACAGTAAAACAAAAAGCTCCTTTAGGAGCTTTCTGTTTTACTGTCACCTTGCTTTAAGCTATCCCCTGTTATTTATACAATCAATAAGCAGTGGTTTTAGTTGTCGTAATAGAGAACTCATACTGTATTGATAAAAACATGGTCAAATTATCGCATTCAATGATCATTGATTTCACATCAGCAGACTAGGAAAAGAAATCAATGCAATTTTAAACTTGTCCTTAAGTGGAACTTAAATCATTCTAAATGGTTTCATCAATAGATTCGAGTAATACTGGTTTTCTTACATCATGGCTTTGCTATTAACTTAAGAGTTACAGGTATACTAGCCTGGCATAGAAAAATGGGTACTACATTTATACATATGTGAAGCATTACTAAGCTTCAGGTAAGGGGAGTACATGTATTTGAAATTCTAAAATCTTCACCAAACCCTATGGTGTGTCTACTCTTTGGAAATGTCTTTTCAACATGTTTCAAATAAGTAGTCAAAACATACAGTTTTGGTGGAGACTTGTGGATTTTAAAATTTGAAAGCGACCCCATAATAGGGGTCTATGGTAGAACTATATGCCACTAAACCCATTACCCTATAGCCTTTTTCTTAGTCTAGTTTTTAAGATAGGTGACTTCATAAAGCAGGCTGAAGGTAAAGCAGAATGTGCCTTAAGGCACATTCTGCTTTACTTTCAACCTGCTTTAAGCTACCATCTGTTAGGATTTAGAAAATATTTCTTATAATACTTATTCATAACTGTTTTCTTCAGAGGAGTAATAAATTAAAGTGGTAAAAAGGCGTATTTATGGGGTAATGGGTTAAACATGTCATTTTATCCTGGTCAGTGGTCAGCAGTGTTTGCTATATAGCAAAAAGCATGTTGCCTATATAACACTGAAGGGTTAATTGTCATTATGGTGGCTATGATAAAGATAGTATTAAAGACTTTCTTTGAAGTCTATAAGTTAAACTTAATCCATGACCCCATACTATGGGGTCTGTTTCTAGTTTCAAAGACTAGTGACTTCTAAATGCAGGTTAAAAGGGAAGCTAGAATAAGAAAATACATACATATTCATAAATGTATAAATCGGAACTATTTTCTTCAGTGGAGGAACAAATTAAAGGCATAAAATGTCATCTATGGAGTAATGGGTTAACAACAAACACAGACACGTGATTTGTTGCATCCTGGGAAGGACAGAAAAAAACAATAGAATCCATTACCCTGAGGTTCCTTGGGAATACAATGATTCACTGTTGCTGAGAGTAATGGACAAGATCACAGATATTTCATCATCTTTAACCTGTTTACTTGATTTGCCATTTTAGTTCATATAATATGTTCCCCCAATTTTTGACTAAATAGTTTGTTTTATTTTCTGATATTCAAAATCACATTTAAGAATAACATCTTGCACAGAGGCCTCTTCAAATTCTAAATTTCCAAGTGTTTGCTTAATTGTATTTAGCATTCAAAAGGTTAAAATATACCATTTGAACAACTTATTGCATTAAATAAAAGGACTGATAACTCTTTTTAGTAACCAGTTAACACAAGTTTGATTTTGTCTATCCAAGATGTGTGTTGATCTGGATCTAGACTGCTAACCCATTATTCAATAGAAATATCTTTATTATTTATGCCTCTACCGAAGAAAATAGTTCCAAGTAATATTCATGAATTTGCACCATAAGAAATACTTCATATATTATAGCAGATGGTAGCTTAAAGCATGCTGAAAGTAAAGCAGAATGCTCCGTAAGGAGCATTCTGCTTTACTTTTAGCCTGCTTTAAGCTACCATCTGTCTTCAATACTGAAAACAAGCTATGAGCTAAAGGGTTAATGACTATTATAGTAAAGAGTAAATGAGATTTTTATACAGATTGATCTGTATTGATTTGTTCATAAATCATTTTGGAGTTGATTGGTTGAAGAAGTAAATGGTGTCATATCATTGTGGACATAATGTCCATGTAATGTCCATTACATTGTATTTGTTTACACTATAATGAGATGATAGAAGTGATGAAATAGATCTCCTGGTCTCGTCAGTGGGATATGGCGTAGAAATTTGGTACTGTAGAAACTTTTCCTACAGGGTACTGTTTAAAGGAAATCAGCAGTCTCCACAAAGAGAGATTTTTGCTTTGAAACTGAAGAGAAGCTATAAGGGAAAGGGTTAAATTTGAGTACAGTCAGTCATGCATTGAGCAACGATTTAGTGAGGAAACATTGAGATCTGTAAAGACGGGTGTGTTCTGCAATAACTTGTGTTTGGCATGAAACTTCTCCGTGTCTTATCACAGTCAACCCTTACAACGAGTATACTTGTCATTTACAAACAATGTACCAATAAAGAGTACACTTGTCCTATGCAAACTGTAGAACCTGATCAGAGGGCTCCTGCGGTAGCCCTTTGATCAGGGTCTGCACTGTTTGCCATTTTGCAAATATACATGTATTGTTAAAATCAACCCTAAATAGTCAAAAATGGACTAGACTTATTTCGAAATTAGGAGCTGTTCGTTTAAAAGTTTCAGGAGTAAATGAGTTAAAGACTCTTTAGAGAAAGAGATGTCATGGGCAATCAAGACAGCTTAATGCTGCATAATGAGATCTTTAGTAGCTTTCGCCATTACTTTAGTTTTGCATTACACATTCACTTATCTATATTTACATCCATCCCATTTCTTTCAATTGAAGACTTTGGCATTCATTCAAATTTTTTCTTTGAAAAGACTTGTAAGTCCAGCCTCCTCAGAGAATAACATTCATAACAAATCTTTTTCCATGTATAGGAAAGAAGCTATATAGTGAAGTATTTGTGTTTGACATATTTCAAGCAGGGTTCCAGATAAGGGGGGGGTATTTCAAAAACTAAAATCTTTTATTTCTGCTTTAAACCCTATGGTGTCAATACTCGTTAGAATTGTCTCGAAGAGACGATTCTAATGAGTAGTAACATCATAGGATTTGGTGCTGAAATGAGTGAAAAAATGTTGGATTTGTTCAGTTTACTCCCCCTTATCTGGAGCCCTGTAGTTGTCTATCTTGATATAGTTAAAATGAAACAATTAATTTACGGTGTTTATATGAAGTGAATGACAGATAATGATCGACAAATCATTCATGAATCACCAAAAGAATCATTTCATTTCATAGTGATCAACACTTCTTCATTCATTGTTTCTGGGCACAAATGAGCTCTACACAGTCTTGCCCGATGTAGAAAACTTTATGAGCCAATTGTATGCTTGTATGTAGTCTATGCTACAGGGCTGCTATAAGTTGACATGAAAAATCCTAAGATTTCCAAATTTGCATTTTTCAAGTGCGAATTTACGAATCATACCTTTACCCCATAGCCTGTTTCTAGTTTTGTTGACACATGACTACTGAAAGCAGGCTGAAAGTAAAGCAGAATGCACCTTATGGCGCATTCTGCTTTACTTTCAGCCTGCTTTAAGCTACCATGCTCTAGAAAAAAAATCCAGACTAAGGAAAAATCCGGAGAAATGGCAGCCCTGATGTTATAGTGCAACACTTACCCTGGGTTGTCCGATTGACCTTGACCGTATTGGTCTCCCTAATATCCACACTGTTCAGAACTTGTCTGATTGTCTTCATTGTGAATCTTTAATGATTACTCTATCCTTCAGATGTAATTACATTATTAGAATTTCCTAAAGTTCACAGTTTTAACTGCCAGACATTTTTTAACACAGCCAAGTCGTTTGTTTTTCATATCGATAAATATCGTGGTCAACCTCTCAACACAATAATTGTCTAGTGCTTTGTAGAAGTGGTTCTTCTGAGATAATATTCAACTTCACTCATTATGTATTCAGTTCTATTATGAAAAATGTTATTTTACTAAATGTATGTAATTAACAGTCAATCACAGCTGAAAAGATCTGCATCTAATTATGTCCCTATCAAACGAAGGCTTCAGCAGTTAAACGTATTAAATTCAGTCTCGGTTTACACAAGTTTGTACTTTAGAGCCGTGATTTAGTTTGTCACCTGGCTTCGAAAACCTAATTGAGGCGAACAGACACCAATTCAACGGTCCTGTTGACACTTATCCAACAAGTGTCAAAAAGTTAAATACGGTCAAACTTGTACTAAGCAGCCACTGAATGAAGTAAAAACAATTGTTCTTTAAAGACAGGTGATCACTTAATGCAAGACAATAGTAATGCAGAAGGCTCCTACAGGAGCCTTCTTCATTACAATTCTGTCTTGCATTAAGCTGTTCCCAGTCATAAAGATTAGTTAAAACATATTTTATGTGGTCACTTAATACAAGGTTGACTTACAGTCAGTAGTTCATCTTTGATATATCCTATGATTCACTTTTATTCACAGTAGTATGGGAGAATTTCTCATCGTGACTTTCGCAGGACCGTATAGATGACAGATATAACACAGACAAAGACTTAGTTAGGGTACAGTAGGGCAGTCTGGAGTTTTGTTTATTGTTGGCCGCATAAGTACCTATAGCCTCAGATTGCCAAATCCCATTAAAACTGGTATTAACATAGGATTAGAGGAGAATTAAAAGGTCCTATACCATTACAGTATTGTCTAAATCTTTTCAATTGTGCACTTAAGCAAAGTTAACAGGCTAAACTGTTTTATATCACAGGTAACATCTCTCAATTAATTCAGTAGCTTTTTCTCTACTTCATCAGGAAAAATAGAGTCACAAGTGCTGATACGTGAAATAGGTCTGCATCTATACAAGATGCAAAATTGTTTAAATGTAAATGCAAATTTTTTTGAGCATGAGATTTCACAACTTTGTATTACTTCAACCCTTTCCCCCATAGAAGTGCCTTTTAGCACATTCAATTTATTCATCAGCTGCAGAAATTAGTTCCAATTCATACAGTCTTTAACATGATCCATAAGAAATATTTTCTATATCCTTAAAGATGAGATGCCGAAGAACATGGCATCTCATCAGGATCCAAACTGTTTGAGACTCTGACCCTCTTTGACACTCTAAAAATTATATTTATAGAATAATAGCAGACAACAATTACTGCAAATATAAATATTACCAAGGATGCATAGAGTACATGCCTGGACATAGTTTTGACTATGAATGCTTTTAACCCTTTCAACCCTACGTTTAAATATCTCTTGTGGGTATTTATTATCCTTTTGGACTCTTCTAGTACAGGCATTTTGAACCAGTCTACTGTTGAATTTTTTATATGAGAACAAAAATGAATGAAAACATCAAACAGTGTAGACACTGATCAGAGGGCTCCTATAGGAACCCTCTGATCAGGGTCTGCACTGTTTGTATAATTATGTAATCAGTAATCTCTACAGAAGGCTGCAGGATTGAAAGAGTTAACTGTCAAGCTAGATCTGGTTGCCTTGTAAAACAAACAGCCTGGGCTTCACGGTAACCCTTTTCTTGCTGAATATTCAGCCAACTATGAACATCATCATCTGTATAAACTATTACAATGGCATATAAAACAAGGGGGAAAAACCAAGAAAAAAGTGCAGAATCATGTCAGACAGATGATTTAACTTGAAGAAAATATTGCAGATCCTGATCAGACAGCTCCTTAGGGAGTTGCTTGAACTGGATCTGCAATGTTTGCAAAGACGTCAATTTAAAATAGGGTTATTTTAAAATAGTTCTTCATTCTAACCAAACAAAAGAAACTCATACTTAAAATTATTTTACCTGCAAATTAGACAGGAAAATGTTCATTCCATTAGATATTAAATCCTTTAGAACATTGTGGGTTGTCAACTGGTATAAGTCGGTCAGACTTGTGCAAGGAGTTTTTGTTACTTTATGTTGTTTCTGTTTGATAATAGTCTGGGGTCTTATGATGCAATATTGTGCATTGACCAACAATCAGTGTGCACTGTGGAGTTATTATATAAGAATTGGTTTTAGAGCTGACTTACAATGGAATGGAATAAGATTTGGGAGCTCGTTGATCTTTCATAAATACACATTTTAACCTCTTTTATTCCTCTTCTGAAGAATTTTTTTCCATTTTATATAATATTTTCTACATAGTCATGAATATGCACTATAAGAAATATTTTCTATATCCTTAGAGATGGTAGCTTAAAGTAAGCTGAAAGTAAAACAGAATGTGCCTCAAGGCACATTCTGCTTTACTTTCAACCTGCTTTAAGTGACAAAGTGACTTCAGAACTAGAACCAGGCTATGGGGTAAAGGGTTCAGCAAAGTATTTAGATATTTCAAAATGAATAAATTAACTTTTTACAAACCATATATAATCCAGCTATGAAGTTATCATAAGTTGGTCACTGCTCATTTTCCAAAATATTCCTCTTCTATTCTCAGAATTATTATTCTCAATTTAATGCTTTTAGAAATTTACAATGCAAAATCATTGATTTTCTGTCGTCGTGTGATAATTATGTCTACTAACATCACAACAAACTGTCAGTATGTATGTAAATGAAGGGTTTGACATTAACTATATTCTACCTGTTCTATCTAACTATTATCTAACCCTTCTCCTGCTATAAGCATAATTTATACAGTAAAACCTCTCTATGACGACAAATAAATTGGGTGAATATTTAGATGTTTACAAGAGGGGACTGCTTAAAGCAAGGTGGCAGTAAAACAGAAAGCTCCTAAAGGAGCTTTCTGTTTTACTGTCACCTTGCTTTAAGCTGTCACCTGATTTTTAAACAGTACATCAATTAGCCTTTGCTTTAGTGGTCGTAATAGAGAGGTTTTACTGTATTTACACTTATTGAAAATGATCAGGGTCTTCACTGTCTTCTTATAATGTCTAACTCAGACATGAAAGTATCTCCTTTAAATCAAGTTGTCCTGTCGGACAAATAGATTGGAAATAAACTTGCCCTGACTCAATGTGAACTTCTCCTGGACAGCTAGAATGTTGAAACTTTGAAAAACATTTAAGAACATGAAGCTTTGTTGATTGAGTTTCAGTAATACTAATGAACAATTATATATGATTATTTATGAGAATCTCACAGACATTCCCATTACTCCACAAATATGCCTTTTTTACGCCTCTTATTATTTCTACACTAAGGAATGTAGTCACCACCTAGAAAACTGGTCTAAACCAGGTTTGGGAGCATTCTGCTTTACTTTTAACCTGCTTTAGGTGGCCATTTGTCTTCAAAACCAGAAACAGGCTATAGGGTAATGGGTCAAGTGGTCACCTGTCTTCAACTAGAAACACACTATGGGTTATTGGGTTATATCAAGTTGTCCTGTCAGACTGTGCATATTCATGATGTGTAACTATTTTCTTTAGGGGAGGAAGGAATAATTCAAAGGCATAGAAAGGTGTATTTATGGAGTAATGAGTTTACATGGGAATAGTGATAAAGTTTACATGAAATGATCTGGACAGATGAAGTAAAACCCATACATACTTCTTTCATGTGGCCTTACACAGACGTCCGCTGGTGATTAAAGCCAATAGTAACGTTATTAGGACCCAACTTAATCCAGAGTAATCAGTTTTTTCTGTTATGCCAAGGTGTTAATCTCTGTGAGAGATTGGTATGAGAAGTAGTCAACAGAATTTAGGTCGGACCTATATAATATAGTGTTTCCCATAGCTTAGTAGTAACAGATATTGTGAGATTATAATATATAATAATATTGATAAAAACATACAAAATCCGACAAATTATATGGCCTTTTGATCTGAACTAATTAGGTTCTCATTGTAATATGCCAGTAGAAGCATAAGACAGGTAGGTTTCAGTTTAATACAGAATAAAAGTAATGCCGAAAGTCTGCATAACTTTATATATTTATGCATGGACAGTCTTTACAAGCATATTGCAGTTTGAAGCAGAGTAAAAGTATATTGCAAAAGCTTAGTTTAATTCTGTATAAAGAAGCCCCCTTTCTTAAAGGATTTACGGATTACCTTGAATTTCTTGAAAAGTAGTCAAACATATGATTGACTGTATAGTCTTTATTTCATAGAAATGCCTTTAAGTCATACCTTTTCTCATAAAAAAGCATTTTCTACAAATTCAAGATAAAGAGTCATAGGAAAGGTTTTGTGAATTCCTACAGAGTGACTGCTTAAAGCAGGTTGAAAGTTGATCAGAATGGTCCAGCCTGCTATAATCAGCCATTCATCACCTGTCTTTATCACCAGAAAAGGCTATTGAAGGAAGCATACTTCTTACCATTTTGCTCAGGTCCTCTGAGACTATTATTCATTCCCAACATATTATCACATTATGGAAATCATTTTTAAAATTCACAATAATCTTATATGTTGATCCTACACAGTCAAACCCGTGTTAAGTGACTGTTAAAAAGACGATATAAATGTAGTATACATGATAGGTGGCAGCTTAATGCAGGGCAAAAGTCATGCAGAAGGCTCCTATAGGAGCCTTCTGCATGACTTTTGCCCTGCATTAAGGGGTCACCTGTCTTTTAAGATCACAATGCATCTTGATTCAGTAGTTGTTCCAATTGGATGTGCAAAGTATAAAGGTGTTCATTTCTGATATAGAACAAGGATTGCACAAAATGGACAGTGAACCCTGTGTTGAATGTCACTGTTTGAGATATGATACATGGGTAGTCTTTATAACAAGAGTCGGCAAGATAGTAGCAATACAGGCGAATACTTTGGAAGATCTCAGTTAGACCTTTGTCCCTCATCAAGCAGCCATCTGTATTTACACACTGCATTGTTTCTTCTATGATTGGTCACAATGCTGGATGTATAAAGATTTTATTGTATGTCTTGGTCCCTAGATGCATGTAAATACAACTTGGAATTTTCGTTTAGAAAATTTTCTGGCATAGCTCTGTGGGTGTTTTAACTCTGTTTACAATAGCAAGCCCCAGACATCACACTTGAAAGCTCAAAGCCTAGTTTGATTTCAGGGGCATATTTCATAGCCAATCTGTCAACAAGTTCTGTCTTACAAAACAGTATATACCCACTGTTACAAACCACTCTACAAAACAATCATCGATGGTGTAAAATACAGGTGACAGCATAAAGTACATTAAAAGTAAAGCAGTCAACTTAAAAGTAAAGCAGTCAACTATCTTTAACCCATCACTCCTTAAATACACATTTTACGCCTTTAATTTATTCCTTCACTAAAAAAAAAAATTCCACTTAATTCAGTCATGAATATGTACCATAAGAAATATTTTCTATATCCTAGCATATGGTAGCTTACAGTAAGCTGGAAGTAAATCAGAATTCTCCTTTACGTTAACCTGCTTTAACACATTCAACCCTAGCGACGAGTTTACTCGTCATTTACAAACAGCTTAACTGTAAGGACTACACATGTCCCATGCAAACAGTGTAAAACCTGATCAGAGGGCTCCTTAAGGAGCCCTCTGATCAGGGTCTACACTATTTGCCATTTTGAAATTTATTGTAAAAATCAACCCTAAAAAGTCAAAAATGGACTCAACTTACTTTGAAACTGGAATTGTCCATTAAAAGTTTTCAGATGTAGAAACAGGCTATGAGGTTGACATTTTGATGATTGGTAATTAGGACAGGTGGTACTTATATACAGTCAAACCTCTGTATTACGACCACTAAATTGTGTTAATTATTACGTGTTTACGACAGGTGATTGCTGAACTCTTTCCTCCCTGAAATTTTAAATGGACAATTCCAGTTTCCATCTTAGTCTAGCCCATTTCTGACTTTAAAGGGTTGTTTTTGTCAATATTTGGCATTGTGACAAACAGTAAAGACTCTGATCAGAGGGCTCCTTTCGAAGCCCTCTGATCTGGGTCTTCACTGTTTGCATAGGACAAGTGTAGGGTTCAAAGAGTTAAAGCAATGTGACAGTAAAACAGAAAGCTCCTGAAGAAGCTTTCTGTTTTACTGACCCCTTGCATTAAGCTGTCACCTGTATTTTATGCAATCAATTGGCCTTCATATTAGTGTTTGTAATAGAGAGGTTTTACTGTCTATCATATGTCAATAAAATGGAACCCCTTGTGAGTCCCTTGTATCTTGTTCAGAAAAATAATTCTTCAAACGTGTATCAATATCAGTTTCCATTAGTATACCCTACATCAAGTAAAAGTTTGCCTTGTGATCTAGATCTGTATTGTGTGATTATAGGGGAAATAAATGTAGCAAATGTTACTTAAAATGTCATTGAAATAAAAGAGGACATTCTATGAGTTAAGGGTTTTGTTTGGGATTAGGGTATCAAGGAAGGTGACATGTTCTATGTTCTGTGACAATTCAGAAGACAAGTGGGTATTAAGACTAAAACCCAACCTGTGTTAACCCATTCCTCCATAGCCATCAGTGCACATCACAGATATCTGTGTTAACATCCTTCTTTCACAGTAGTGAAATCATAAGACAGTGGGTACCAAGACTACAAACATACCATGTGTTCAGTGACCATGTAAGTGTTGATCTCAGGAGATGAGATTGCAGCCCAATACAGAACAAAAATAATGCGGAAAGCTACTTTGGGAACTTTCTGCATCTCATTTGTTCTTCATTAACCCATTACCCCATAAATACACCCTTTTACACCTTCAATTCATTTCATCAGTGAAGAAAATAATTCCATTTCAAACAGTCATGAATATGTATCAAAGGAATATTTTCTATATTCTAGCAAATTATACCTTAAAGCAGGCTGAAAGAAAAGCAGACTGCGCCCTAAGCGCATTCTGCTAAACTTTCAACCTGCTTTAAGTGGTCAGCTATTTTCAAAACTAGAAACAGGTTATCGGGTAATGGGTTAAGCCTCCACTCGTCTACAGAAATAACAATGGTACATTTGAATGTGTCTAGATACAGGTTTTGCATGACTGTATTGCTTGAACAGAGCTAATAAATTGTCAGTTCTAGATAGCAACAGAATACAGGCAAATGTATTTAGTTCCTTATTGTTTGGCACACCTTACACAAAGTGCCAAGGTAAGCTATCGGGATAGTTCTATTTGACTTTTAATATTGATTTATACTGGACGCATTGAACAACAATGATACCCAACAGGAATCTGTATCAAAATGTCTTTTTATATTTCAGCCTTTGCAGTAACTTTTTAGCTCACCTGAGCTAGCTCAGGGTGAGCTTTTGCAATCCTTGAATGTCCGGCGTGCAGCGTCAACAATATTTTAGTGTTTACACTCTAGAGGCCACAATATATATCCAATCTTTCTCAAACTTGCTCAGATTGTATATTACCATAGGAGTTCGGATGAGTTCCATTATGGCTGAAATCGGACCAATAGGTCAATAGTAATCAACCTTTGAATTGCTGATAATGTCATATTTAACGGTGTTTACACTCTAGAGGCCACAATATTTATCCAGTCTTTCTCAAACTTGCTCAGATTGTATATTACCATAAGAGTTCGGATGAGTTCGATTATGGTTGAAATCGGACCAATAGTTCAAGAGTTATCAACCTTTGAATTGCTGAAAATGCCATATTTAACAGTGTTTACACTCTAGAGGCTACAACATTTATCCAATCTTTCTCAAACTTGCTTAGATTGTATATTACCATAAGAGTTCGAATGAGTTCGATTATGGTTGAAATCGGACGAATAGGTCAAGAGTAATCTACCTTTGAATTGCTGATAATGCCATATTTTACAGTGTTTACACTCTAGAGGCCACAATATTTATCCAATCTTTCTCAAACTTGCTCAGATTGTATATGACCATAAGAGTTCAAATGAGTTCGATTATGATTGAAATCAGACCAATAGGTCAAGAGTAATCTACCTTTGAATTGCTGAAAATGCCATATTTAACAGTGTTTACACTCTAGCGGCTACAATAGTTATCCAATCGTTCTCAAACTTGCTCAGATTGTATATGCCCATAACAGTTCAAATGAGTTCGATTATGGTTGAAATCAGACCAATAGGTCAGGAGTAATCTACCTTTGAATTGCTGAAAATGACATATTTAACAGTGTTTACACTCTAGAGGCCACACTTTTTATCCAGTCTTTTTCAAACTTGCTCAGATTGTATATGACCATAAGAGTTCGAATAAGTGCAATTATGGTTGAAATAGAACCCATAGGTCAAGAGTTATCTGCCCTTGAATTGCTGAAAATGCCATATCTTACAGCGTTTACACTCTTGCAACTACAGTTTTCAATGGAGTTTGATTATACTTGCAAACAAAGTATATAGCTATAAGTTTTCGCAATTATTGTTGAAATCTAATCATTGTGGCAATAGTTATCTGCCCTTGATATACTTTGAAATGCTAGAATTATGAGGCTGTATTCCAAAATTGTTTACATGCTATACTACAAATTTGAATGGATTTAGATTAAAACGGGTGAAACAGAAAGGCAAAGCTATCAGGCTTCAGTACAACAGGTGAGCGATATCAGGGCCTTCAGGCCCTCTTGTTCAGAGTGCTTGCCCTAAACTGACAAAACTGCTTTTTTCTTAGTAATAATTATATACCAAATTCTAATGCAATCACTAGTCCAAATCAGAAACCACTTGTCCTGAGCTGCGGGCAAGTCGGTTAGGGCAAAGACTGATACTTAAATGCTTACAGTTTGAAGTTTCTTGATAAATTACACATTACCTTCTAACGTATCCATATTGTTGTTGCTTTATAATTCCGAAAGATTCCAGAGCCAGTTCCTTATAATTCATGATCAAACCAGGAATAATAGAGACCATACACTATGTTACTGCTTGTTGAATTTTATCAATTAAAACTTAGAACAGTCAACCCTTTGTTAAGCAGCCTTTTAGTAGAATGCTACTCAAAAAGGACAAAATATCAGTCATGATATCTTATCATATCAGCAGAAAGCTTCTACAGGAGTTTTCTGCTTTACTTTCACACTGCATTATGGAGCCACCTGTCTCATGAGGTCTCAATTTTCTTCATTGATTGCTGGATACAGGTTTGGCTGTACATTGTCATGTGAGATCCCTATCAGTAAAACACAGGCATTTAGGAGTTCCAGAGATTCATTTAACTGATAGGTGTTACCTGTTGTGTTCTAATATCCATGAAATAATAGGAAATTATCTTTCTTGATCAGATATATGAACCATATCATTCCTTAATGGAATGAGCTGGAAAATACACAGTCTAACTTTGCTTGATCATCATTATCAAGAAGTTGATAAGATAAGTGGAAGCTTAATGTTGAACAAAAGTAATGCAGAAAGCTCCTTTAGAGCTTTCTGCAATACTTTTGGTCTACATTAAGTAACCATGAGTATATTATACCAATATCTAACTTGTTCATGGAATGGTCTCGTAAAATAGGTTCGACTGTATCCTAAAATGACTGAAGCCCTAAAAAATGGACATTATGAGAAAGGAAGCCGGAAGTTGCTCAACCATTTATAATAACAGAGAGCTAGGTTTAACTGTATATCTCCTGTTCAAAAGGAATGTCTAGAAACAATTAAAGGGATTCTAGAAACAATTTAAGGGATTCTTGGACCATCTTTATGCCCTAAAAAGCCCTTTGTAACTCAGGGAGCTTGAAATCAATCTCTTGTTCAGCAAGTTGTCAAGCTTTACTATATTGGCATTTCAGATCAGTTTAGATATACATGTAGGTCTGAAGCATTTAAACCATTTGACACTTGTGTGGATGTGTTACATATGATTTAGTTAAAATGTATTTTACCCATTACCCCATAAATACGCATTTTACACCTTTAATTAAAAATAATAATTCCTTCACTGAAGACAATAGTTTCACTTTGTACATAACAAATATGTATTATAAGAAATTTTAAGTTTCTATATTCTAGCAGATGGTAGCTTAAAGCAGACTGAAAGTAAAGCAGAAGGCGCATTCTGCTTTACTTTCAAACTGCTTTAAATGGTCACCTGTCTTTAAAGTTAGAAGCAGACTTATATATAATCAGGTAAAGGGTTAAACTATACAATAATTAAGGTGGAGTAAGGGTTAAACTTCTTGTCTTAATGGAACATCTATATAGATATCATCAAACTGATTTCTCAATGATAACAGTTTGGGTAAAGTACATATACATGTACAGTAAACCCCCTCAATTACGACCACTAAATTGTGTTATTTATTAGGGGATAAGAACAGGTGACTGCCTAAAGCAAGGTGACAATAAATCAGAAAGCTCCTGTGGGAGCTTTCTGATTTATTGTCACCTTGCTTTTAGATGTCACCTGACTTTTATACAACCATTAAGTGGTCGTAATAGAGAGGTTTTACTGTATGTTAATATTTTGTCCTCATTGGATTTGAAACTTAATGGAATGATTCCGAATAAAGTCCAATCTTTGTCAATGATGAATTGTACATGTCAGTAGTAAGACATACAGTAAAACATGGTGAGAGGTCATTCATTGAAGAAATACGCAGATCTTTACACAAACCTTATTACTTAACCTACATGTATTACCCCATAGCCTATTTCTAGTTTTGAAAATAGGTGACCACTTAAAGCAGGTTGAAAATAAAGCAGAATGCGTCATAAGGCGCATTCTGCTGTACTTTCAGCCCGCTTTAAGCTACCATCTGCTAGAATATAGAAAATAGTTCTAGTCATATAAATTCATAACTGTATAAATTGGAACTATTTTCTTCGGTGGAGAAATAAATTAAAGGCATAAAAAGGCATATTTATGGGTTAATGAGACAAAAGTAATGCACAAAGCTTCTATTGAAGCTTGCTGCATATAAGAGCTTTCTGAATTGATTTTGTCTTGCCAAAATATGCCACCTTTTAGTTAATATTCTTTTTAGGGGAAAGGTTTTGCAGTACATTCACAAACTAGACTTTTTACTTCATTTATAGAAATTACAAGATCATATTTCAGCTCTCAAGGTCAAGGCTCAAAATTTGTAAATCATAAATAATGATATCGATAATATTCTATTTTAAAAGTCTTTAATATAGAACCCACAAAAAATTAATTGCTGGCTGTCAATTTGATAGGCATTATGGTTAAAAGGGCAATTAAATCATCACTGATATTGGAAATCTTAATGTGGATTAATATCTGTTTGAGTAAAGGATCATCACAAGAATTGTGTATTCATTTTAGTGTAGAAATATTTGTACTTATTGACAGAGAAGGGTTAATAAACTCATCAGTTTTATTATGTCCCATAGTTTAATATTTTAATAGTCCCTCATGACATAGTTTCAAATTCTTTTTGGGTTGTCTGTATGTCGTTCTGTTTTCTATTTGTCGGTCTGTTTGTCTGTATAATGATCTGTTTGTCTGTCTGTCCACACTATTAACATAAGCCATAACTTTGGAACTACATTGTACATGTGATAGAGACTTCATATTTGGCATTTATACTCCACTCAGGAAGCCCTTGAGTTCAGTAATACTTTGTCATGTCTGACAAAAGTCATGGTCATTTAGAGGTAGTGGTCACATCAGGAGATATAGTAGTCTATAGTGTTTCACAAACACATCTTATCATCATGATGTCCAATATTATCATGCATTGTAGCGTGTTTATGCCCCAGCGAAGATTAGTCTGGGGGCATACTATTCCACCACTGTCTGTCTGTTTGTCTGTCTATTCATCTATCAATTCATCTGTCAATCCACATAAATGGTATATACTTTGTCTGACTAACTCCTCCTTTTAGGATGAAGAAGTTGTAGATTGCCAATATCTTACCTGCTTGTGTGATAGGTGAGACTATGGAGTCTGTAGATGATCCCTCTGATAGCATCATTGTTAACGATTTGTACTTAAAACTTCAGGACACTGATATATATAATTATATACTGTACAAGAACACCTTGTTACTAAACAGCCAGTGATAGATGCCAACACAATGATGGTATATACGTGGACACTGTCTCATAGAACGACAGCTTCACTTCTTTTTATAAATTCCAGTAATCCAAGACCAGTTAAGCTTTCTCTTTTGCTAATTGTTTTAAAAATACCTTTTATAAGAATAAAATAAATTTCAATAATATTTACTTAGGAAAAAACATCCCCCAAAGAAACTTTATTCTTTCACTTCCAATAAAAATGTTTCAAATCACGTATTTCTCTTGCTAAGGTATTTTTAAGAACATTTATGAAAATAACTATGGAAAGTCTTCAATCCATTTTTTATGCCCACTTTTGATTAATTAGAGCCAGGCTGGTGAGCATTGTCTTTACTCCAGGCGTTATGGCACTGTTCTAATGGAAGGAATTCTCTGTTAGTTCTAGAGATATTACCTCACATGGCGTGTGATGGGCTATTGGTTTATACAGGTGATAATAGAACATATCAGCACTGTCAAACAAAGTAGCAGTAATTAACGAACAATTAGTGTTTTAATATGGAGAACCATCTATATTCAGCTTGATGACAGCTCAATACACAGCCCAGTCATGGGAATATATCTGATACAAGTTTGTCTTGATTCATAGCACTCATTGTCTGCACATGTTTCAAAGTACAGTAAAAACCCTCTATTAAGACTATTGACCACTTCAGCAAACTTGAATGTAAAGCAGAATGTAATAACCCTTTACTTCTTAGATATGCATTTTTACGCCTTTAATTTATTCTGCTATTGAAGAAAGTAGTTCCAGTTTATAAAGTTTTGAATATGTATCATAAGAAATGCAGGTAGTTTAGCAGATGGTAGCTTAAAGTTGATTGAAAGTAAAACACCTTAAGGGTGTATCCAACCCATAAGTGATTTTTTCAAAGTATCAATTGTTTTTTTTGGAAGAGCTTTTTATGATGAATGAAAAAATGGCAAAAAAAATATATGGTGGTGTCCTTTTGTTTGAGCTACAGCGATTTGAAAAAGGTATGTCAAATTTGGACTTTTTCTCTCAAATTTTACCCATTCAGAGTACAAGCTTCAATAAAATCTATTTCAAAACAAAACAAACATGGTAATTTGGGTTTTCATTATTTATTTCATGTCTATGGTGGTATTTTCACATATAGAAACCAAATTTAGACAAAGCAGGCACTAGGTTTGGACAATATGGATCATCGAATATCAAAAATATGCTTTTTATAGGGCATAATTGTATTAGATTTTTTATTTTATGAAAAAAAAAGTAAAAAAGTTTGAAAATGAAATAGTTCTAGTATTAAACTTTTTCTTATATTCTACCAAATGAAAGCCAATGCTAAGGCAGTTCAAAATATGAAAAGAAATTGAAAGGTCAGTGTTGAAAATTTTGAGTTATTAAAGTAAAAAGAGTTCTCTCCCCTTACAAATTTTTAAAAAAAGTACCATATCAATGATATTTAGAGCTTTATAAATTTCACATTTGGTGCCTGTTTTTTCTTAAATTAGTTTTTGTATGAAGAAATACTACCATAGATAGGAAATAAATAACACAAAACCAAATTATCATATTTGTTTTCATTTAAAATGGATTTTATTGAAGCGGGCTGTTTGAAAAGGACAAAATAAGAGAAAGTGGGTGGGGTAAATTTTACATGGCCATGGAGCCAACTGTTGTTCACCAAAATGTACACCTTTTCTATTTTTTCATTCATCTTAAATAGCTCTTCAATACAGAACCATTATAAAGTGTTTTCATATACTTTGAAAATTTCTTAAATTCATGACATTGATACACCCTTAAGGTGCATTCTGCTTTGCTTTCAACCAGCTTTAAGCGGTCATCTATCTTAAATACTAGAAGCAGGCTATGGAGTAAAGGGTTAAGGCACAATCTGCATTACTTTCAGCATGCTTTAAGCTACCATCTGCTAGCTAGGATGTAAAACATACTTCTTTTGGTTAATAAATAATTCTTGAGTCATGACTATAAAGTGGAACTATTTTATTCATTGGAGGAATAAGTTATAAGTTCAACTGTTGTAAAAATGTGAATTTATGGAGTTAGGTTAACCCTTTGAACCCTAGTCCCGCATATAGGCGTCCTTTTCAAACAGTGTACATGTGAATAGTACACTTGTCATGTGCAAACAGTGAAGACCCAGATCAGAGGGCTCCGAAAGGAGCCCTCTGATCAGGGTCTTCACTGTTTGTCATAAGGCCAAAAATGGACAAAAACAACCCTTAAAAGCCAGAAATGGACTAGACTAAGATTGAAGCTGGAATTGTCCATTTAAAGTTTCAGGGAGGAAAGAGTTAAGTAACCTAATTTCTCTCTACATTATATCAAAGGTTTGATACATAGGTGTCACAAATGAGTTTTAATTGATTTAGTTGAATAAAATTATCACAGCTTAAAGCAAGAAATAGTGAAACAGAGCTTCTAAAGCAGCTTTCTGTATTAGTTTCATGTTGCTTTAAGTAGTCAACTGCCTTAAACACAGTTGGAAATAAGTTAATGATAGTTTTTCAAAAACTAAACACCATAGGATTTGGTGCTGAAATGAGTGAGAAAATGTTTGATTTGTTGAAATTACTCCCGCTTATCTGGAGCCCTGCTCCTTGCTATGGAGGTATATATTTTTTTTATTGCTTATTGCCGTCTTGTGTGCCAGTATAATTGCAACTGTAACAGTTTTTTCAGTTTGTCTTATAACGCAATAAAATGAATACCCCATGAGTTTACATTACTACTTGAATACCCGATACACATATTGCCAAATATTTGAGCGGAGATAATGAAGCATCTGATTGGGTGCGATTGTGTCAACTGGAGTGGTTGTGTTCAGAGGGTCGGAGTGGTGAATCAACACTGCTCAGAGATCTAGAACCCGATATCTACGGCACCATTATACCCCAAACATACAGGTGGAAACCCCTGCTGCTATTGTCATCAAACCTTGCACATGTTAACCATTCTCATTATATTTTGAAAACAGCATAGACCCAGATCAAACAGTTCCTTCAGGAGCTGTCTGATCAGAGTCTGCACTGTTTTCTTATAGGATCTATTGCTGCTATTGTCATCAAACCTTGGACATGTTAACCATTCTCATGCTATTAGCATATATTCATACGTTTTTTGAAAACAGTGTAGACCCTGATCAGACAGCTCCTTCAGGAGCTGTCTGATCAGAGTCTGCACTGTTTTCTTATAGGAGCTGTCTCATATAAGTCTGTATACAACTCTTTCCTGGCAAAAAGAAAATCCAAATTTTATTAGGCAATGTAATAGTTCAGATACTAGATATTCATAGTTGGCGGAATTAGGAGCTTTATATAGGAATATTCAGCAGGAGAAGGGTTAAACAAACCCAACCAAAACTAAAAATGCCATTCATATATCTATCCTATCCTGAGAAAGAGCCATAGGAAAACTAATGTCTCTTTTGTGCTGAAAGCATGTTGAAAATAATTTATTTTCAGCCTGGTTTAAGAAATCACCTAACAGTTAAACTGTAGGAAGGAAAGCATTTAGGAACCATTTAAAAGTAGACGTTACTGTACTGGCAACCTGTTATATACTGGTAACAGAATGCAGAAAGCTTCTATTGAAGCTTTCCAGGGCTTTGTCCGGTATTTACACATTCCCTCATTGTTTATTTACTCCTTGTCCTCACATAATGATGTCTTAAAGCAGTTTGAAAGTAAAGCATGAAGAGTAAGACAGTCACCAGTCAATACCTGTCTAGTTAAGTGTTTGCTAGTGGCAAATATAATGTGCCACAGTGATGATTACCTTTGCAAACAGTTTGGATCCTGATGAGATGCCACATAATGTGGCTTCTCATCAGGATCCAAACTGTTTGACACTCTGGCCCTGTTCAGAAATTTCTATCTTTAGAACATCAGCAGACAACAATTGTTGCAGAATACAAAGTTACCCAGCATGCAAAGAGTTACAAGATCTACTGTAGATGTAGTATGACGTTGCTGTTTTATATCACATTGGTCACATCTATGTTCTTATACTTGCTGGGCCAATATATGACTAAATGTTTCAAGGTTCTTTTTCTCATACTGTCTAAAAAGGAGTAGCATTTATATGGTCAATTTTGTAACAATGGACTATAAACTAATGTAACCAGATCTATTTAGACAGGGACCTGCTTAACCCTTTGAACCCTAGTCCCGCTTATTAGCGTCCTTTTCAAACAGTATACATGTGAAAAGTGCACTTGTCCTATGCAAACAGTGAATACCCAGATCAGAGGGCTCCATAAGGAGCCCTCTGATCTGGGTATTCACTGTTTGTCATAATGCAAAACATTGACGAAAACAACCCGTAAAAGTCAGAAATGGACTAGACTAAAATGGAAACTGGGATTGTCCATTTGAAGTTTTAAGGAGGAAAGAGTTAATGCAGAATAAATTCTACTTTTCCTGCTTGAAAACTCAAATAGAACATTTCAGTTTTCAATATATTGTATTGCAATGTGACAAACAGTGCAGACTATGCTCTGATGGCCCCTTTCAGTGTATGCTTCACTTCACTGGTACACTGTTTGTAAAAGATGTGTATACATGTGGCTTATATTTTTAGGGTTTCATGGATTAAACTATTTCCTGTATTAGAGACTGCTTATGGACAGAATATTGAATGGTTACTAGAAACAGGATTGACTGTAACTGTTTTCTATTCAAACAGTGAAACAGCCAAGCTTAAGAAAAGGCATAGAAAGTTTTTTTTTTTTTCAAACTGGTGGCAGCATGATGGAGAAGAAAATGAGTGCAAAAAATGCTTATAAGTGTATGCTTTTTGTCATGCATTAGGGTACAAGCCACCTCCTTTTAGAGACATCTATGATAAAGAATTGAATGGTCAATCTCATTATGCATGAGCATGATTTGTAGTTTACAGTGTGGATATACAGTCGAAACAGATACTTCAAACTTGCGTCAGTTCGAACATGCCCATATTTCAAAGTTAAAACGAGGCTTTGCCACGTTTTAACTTTAAAATACGGGAATGTTTGACTTTAAAGTTCAACTTAACTGGTACAATCGATATAAAAGTTTGAAGTATCGAGTTTAGACTGTATTTATGAATGGTCTGTATACAATTCATTGGGGGATAACCACTCTGTATATTCTATAACAATCCATAAATCAACAAATGATTGAAGGATAACTGCCAGACAATGCTTATGATTAGGAAATCACTGAGTCATCCAATGACTGATGAAAGAAATCTCACAGAGTCAGTAGCCTGTGCAGAGATTTGATGGAATACTTGTGAGATGGTTAGGTAAAAAAAAGTATTGAAAATTAAAAACAAAAATAAAACCATTTCCTGCTTCATCATGTATATACAAATGTAATTGCTGCTGATTACAGATAAAATTATTATCTTAATACTCCATAAATACGCCTGTTTATGCCTTTAATTTATTTCTCCACTGGAGGAAATAGTTCCAATTTATACAATCATGTCATTAATATGCACAATAAGAAAAGTGTTTCTCTATTCTAGCTGATAGATGCTTAAAGTGGACCGAAAGTAAAGCAAAATGCACCTTTAAAGAACATTCTACTTTACTTTCAACATGCTTTAAGTGGTAACCTAACTAACCTTGTGAACAGTCTTCAAAACTAGAAACAGGCTATGGGGTAAAGGGTTAAACCATCTTTGATGTATTGAAAAGTATATGTAAAGAAAAATCATTTTACAGTAAAACCTCTCTATAATGACTACTAAGTAAAAAGAAGGCTTGTATATGTATAAAATACAGGTGACAGCTTAAAGCCAGGTGAATGTAAAACAGAAAGCTCCTAATGGAGCTTTCTGTTAAACCTTCACCTTACTTTAAGCAGTCACTTGCCTTAAGCACCTAATAATTAACACACTTAAGTGGTGTTAATAGAGAGGTTTTACTGTAATGTGTTTCATTGGTTGCTCTTACAGTATTACCTGGGTTCAGAGTCATTCTCCTTGATGTCTCGGTTTCAGGTGATGCTATATCACGTCTATATCTATGCATTGTTAGTTAACCAGTAATTGTCTAACATTTAAAGAACTATCAGTAAAACCTCTTTATGACAACCACTTAATTGTGATAATTATTAGGTGTTTGCGACAGGTGACTCCTTAACTCTTTGAACCCTAGTCACGCCTATATGCGTCATTTTCAAACAGTGTACATGTGAGGAGTTCCCTTGTCCTATGCAAACAGTGTAGACCCTGATCAGAGGGCTCCCTAAGGAGCCCTCTGATCAAGGTCTACACTGTTTGTCATTTTGACATATATTGTAAAAATCAACCCTAAAAAGTAAAAAATGGACTTAACAAAATTGAAAACTAGAATTGTCCATTTGAGGTTTCAGGGAGGAAAGGGTTAAAGCAATGTGACAGTAAAACAGAAAGCTCCTTGCTTTTAGCTGTCACCTGACTTTTATACAATCAATTAACCTTTCTTTTAGTGGTTGTCATAGAGAGGTTTTACTGTATATGTACCCTCCTTGTATCCCAAGTTCAATGAAAGTCAAGTAAAATGGTCAAAACAAAAGTTGTGCTTTGACTTTAATCCAGCTTAGGCTTCCATATGTTATTTCAACCATCTTTCACCATGTGAATATAATCCAATCTTCAGGATACAAACTCTAAATTATATTTCCATGTTCATTTGAATTCAAATTACAGAATTGCTATGATCCCATGTTCACTAGAATACAAACTCTATGACAATATGACACGGCGTTCATTAGAAACAAAGTATGTTTACTATGGTCCAATGTTTGTCAGAATACGCAAAACTAAATTGCTCTAATTTGTAACATCCTGGTTACATTGATGGAATTAGAAGCCTTAACCAGTAACATGTTATCATTGCACACGCAACAACGTTCAGTTACAAATTACTGCCCATGGAAACATCAAGGCAGCTGACCTTTACCATGTTCCACAGTTTTTGTTTGCATTGAAGTTGCCATCTGCAACAATTATTTGAATTAACCCTTTTCTATGCTTAAGTTTTCCATTAGATCAATCAGCTCTTGAAATATGACCAGTATATGTTGGTTTTATGGCTGTTTTCAGTGTGTGTTTTTTAGAAAACAGAACAAATTAGAATTAAAAAACAACAGGGCATACCCTGATCAGAGGGTTCCATTTAGAGCCCCTTGGTCAGGTCCAGCATTTTTTGCAAATTATACATACATGTACATGTATACTGATTTTCAGTGTAGAAAGTGTTAATGATCTTTTTATGCCCTTTAAAAGAAATCATCTGAATGGCAACAGTTGGGATCTAAATGAGACACTGAGTTACTCACTGTCTCACTCACTGTCTCATCAGTGGATCCAACTGTTTGAAATAGATATGACAAATTAATTCATATTGTGCTAAGTTGAGCGTGTTTTCAGAGCACAGGTAATACGACTGTAGTGTCATTTCTGCAGGTGTTGAACTTCTGGACTGTACCCAGACTAACTCATAAAAAATAACACAATAAACAGATTATGAAACTTTTATCATCTTGAGCTGGCATCAATGTCAAACAGCTTTGATGAAGTAGTACTGGGATTGTTTAACCCGTGTAAGCCTAATGTCTATTAAAGGGGACATTGGCAAACAGTGAAGACCCTTATGAGGCACTGTGTTATGCAGCATCTCATTAGGGTCTGCACTATTTGCTATTGCATATGAAATGTTCTGCTGTATGGGATGCGGAAGGTAGGTGGTTCTACCCAGTTGCCGATTTGTGACTGAAAACAGTGAACAAAGGGGCATCTGGGGTCTTCCTGGACGTTGCGATATGACTGAAATACTGTTGAAAGCGACGTAAAATCATAACAAATCAAATCAAATCTGTATGGGAAAACATTGCAGTGTCTGTCAACCATTGTATGTCTATAATGAAACCTTCCAGCAAGCACATAGGGAGAGTTCATTGCAATATCCAGGCATAAATGGGTTAATATTATTAATAATGATCTTTAGGCTCAATAAATTACATTCTTTATATTTTCATGAATATGGACTGAGTAGTGAACAGATTGGATCCTAATTAGGTACTTAGTTGCATAGTATCTGATCTGTATCCTAACTGCCTGAAAGTTAAAGTAACTTCTCAACAGGTCATGTATTTGGTGTCTGTGCATGGAAGTGTAGGCGTTGATGCTTTAAAGAAATGGCAAGTAGTGTAAAGCCAGTTAAGATTCACACTGTTCACTAATCTAAATATAAATGTTCACTAAAGCTTTTATCTGTGAAACATTTTCCCTCTTATTGATAACAATGTATATTTAGGTATCTTAATGGGAGAATCAATTGAAATTATCCAGGTATAAATGGGGAGAAGAAATGGACCTAAAAAGTGTCCCAGAATTCTATTAAGTGTCGCTATCGCATTGATGTCCATTAACTTTTAGATTACTGACTTCCATTTTTGAAAAATGACTTAAATTAACTAATGTTCTTGTTTGGTGTATCCCCAAAATATTACAAAATATTACAAACTTAGAAACAATGCAGATCCTGATCAGCTGAGTAGATTCCATGGTGTTAATGATGTACATGTATTTACTCAGTTTCAGCAGATTAAAGGTTCACCCAGGATGACAGAATAGAGCCTGGAATCAGGTCATGAACAAACACTACCCATTAGGAAATGAAGCATATTATTTACACAGGCTTAGGCACTTTATTTCATGCATGCCTGAAGCTGAAAGCTAAATGCAAAATGCCAGATCAATGCTCTGATCAAAAGTGGAATAAGATCTTGCTCAACTTTAAGCTAGTCATATTTCTGACCAGGAACCAACATGGAAAGGGTTGTTGCTCCAGTGACCAGTCTAACCTTAAGCTTTTTGTCAGTATTCAAGACAGTAGGTTGCTTAAAGTAAGCTAAAAGTAATGCTGAAAGCTCCTTAAGGCAGCTACCTTCGAGGATGCAGGGAAAGTTCCAAATGTCTTTTCAAGTATTTTTTTTCTCAGATAATAGCTTAGAGCAGGCTAAAAGTAAAGCAGAATGCTCCTTTAGGAGTATAACTTTTGACCTGATTTAACCCTTTGAACATTAAGTAACTCTTTTTGGTTATTATGTTCCCTTGTGAATCATTTTAGTTACCAAGGATGAACCAGTCTTCTAGGAATTCTGGGTAGTTCAATAAATACTGCTCTAAATTAGCAAACAGTGTAGACCCTGATCAGAGGGCTCCTATAGGAGCCCTATGATCTGGGTCTACACTGTTTTCAAATGTAATGAATACCGGTATATTTCAAACAGGTCCATGGTGTTGAAAGAGTTAAGTTGTAACTTGTTTTCAAAATTAGAACAGGTTATGGATTCAGAGGATGAATGACTTACCCATTTGGTAGAACTCCCGTATAGATGTTCTAGGTTTCATGGTTGAGCTCTGTCTTGTTTACACTACAAGTTGTTATGCCAGTTATGTTTCAAATCCTCCAATCCTAATTTTTGTGGTGGAAACTGTTTTCTCCTGAATTTATCCACTTTAAGAAGTTTTTTCATCATTGAAAAGTCCCTAAATTGATGCAAATTGTTAATATTCATTGTAACAAACCATTTTTTTATTTTTATTCTACATAACTCTTTCCCAATATATCTAAAGTATTACTGAAAATGTTAGAAACTATGTCATATCTGCTTGCCAATAAAAGTCATTCTCAAAATAAATCAAATCCTTTTTCTAAGAGAATCAAAACCTCAGATTTCAATTGGTAAGGACTAGCCCAGTCTTTGAAGTTGGTTAAAATGAACTTTTTTAGGCTTATTAATCTTTCACCATTGGCCATGAACATATTTTTAGATAAACACTTGTGAAAAAGTTTCTTTCAATTCAGTTAAGTGATTGTAATGCAGTTGAATCTCACTATTACAACCACTAAAATAACGTTTTTTGGTATTTACAGCAGGTGATTGCTTAATTAGAGCCAGATGAAAATAAAGCAGAAAGCTTCTAAAGGAGCTTTCTGCTTTACTTTCATCTGGCTCTAAGCTGACACCTGTCTTGAACATCATCAATTAGTGATTGTCTGAGTGGTTGGAATAGTTGGGACTACAGTAGACAGTATGGGGCTCGATTCTTTCAGTAAATTTGATACTGTAATTATTATGAGAGATCAGCTATCAAGGATTTAAATGTTGCACAAGGACATTGATCAAAAATTGTTTTCATTACATATTAACTCTTACTATGCTTTCTGTGGATTTGTCCCTCAGTGATTGCCTTTGCAAAGAGTTTGGATCCTGATGAGACGTTGCGTCACACGGCATCTCATCAAGATCCAAACTGTTTGACACACAACTTACCCTGTTTTTAAAAAGAGATTTAGGAAAACAAAAATTCAGAACAGTTGCAGATGACAATTTTTACAGACGAAGAGTTAACCTTACTTCTGCTAGAACATCAGTATACAGTGTTCCCTCTCTACAACGACACCCAATGGGAGACGGAAAATGTGTACGTTGTTCGGAGGGAGTCATTATAGGGAGGGAAATTGGTTAACACTTGTATACAGCTTGAATCCAGATCAGACGCCGCGTAACGCGGCGTCTGATCTGGATTCAAGCTGTTTGTCACTCTTCATTAAGTTATTTTCTATCCAAATGTTCAATATGTAAACTTTGAGTCAAACAGCAGACGACACTTTTAAGCAGACGATATTACAGCAGTAAAAGTGTTAGAAATAATTGTCCTGTTTAGGGAACTGCGGCAAAGGTCATTGTTCGGAGGGAGTCGTTGTTGGGAGGGCTGTGGTAGGGAGGGAACGCTGTACTTCAAATATAATACTACTGCATTTGAATCAATTTGTTTAAAATTTCATTTTGTCCTTGGAAAATGTCGAACAATTTGGACACTGGGTTATATAGCTATTTAGATAGCTAATCTGGATCAACACTGTTTGAATCCTATTTCAGATGGCATGACGCTCAATAGCAGATCTGGATCTAAACAGTTTGCTCAATCCAGTCAAAGTTGTATTTATAATTAATTTAAAAGAGTTAACTCTTTCCTTCACATAATGGTCTTAAAATAAATTTGATCACTAATTGTGATAAAGACAGTAGACTTCTTCTTTTGGAGCTTTCTGCTTTATTTCTCACCTTGCTTTAACCCATTACCCCATAGCCTGTTTCTAGTTTTGAAGATAGTTAAGCACTTAAAGCAGGTTGAAAGTAAAGCAGAATGCGCCTTAAGGCGCATTCTGCGTTACTTTCAGCCTGATTTAAGCTTCCATCTGCTAGAATATATGAAATATTTCTTAATGTGCATATCCATGACTGTATAAATTTGATCTATTGTCTTCAGTGGAGGAGTGAATTAAAGGCCTAAAAAGGCATATTTATGGGGTAATGGGTTAAGTAGCTACTTGCGGAAAATTTATATCTGTTGTGTCTATTCGAGGAAGAGTTAATCAGTTGCACAAACAGTGGCAGTGGACCGGGTTTTATGAAAGGGAATGTCAGGGGGGTAGTTTGCAAATAGGCCAAACACGATTAGGTTAAAATTACTGATATCGAATATTGCCATTATATTTTTAAGCCTGAATTGAAATAGATTGTTACCTTATCCTTTATCATGCTATAATAACATTTAACTCAGAAAAATAGTTGTTTTTCCTTTACTTAAATAGACAGTATATTCAATGTTAAATAATCAACCAGATGGTTGTCTATTTTAGATAGAAGTTAAACCCATTACTCCAAAACCTGTTTCTAGTATTAAAAATAGTTGACTACTTAAAGCAGGTTGAAAGTAAAGCAGAATGTGCCCGAGGGCACATTCTGCTTTGTTTTCAACCTGCTTTAAGAGATTATCTGATAGGATATAGAAAATATTTTGATGGTACTTATTCATGACTGTATAAATTGGAAACACATTCTTCTATGGAGGAATAAATTTAAGGGGTTAATAGGTGTATTTATGGAGAAATGGGTTAAGGTCAAATAAAGAAGTGGTCAGTTTGTACAAGAATGGGTCATCCAGTTCATGAACTTCTATAGTCAAGTGTCAAGAGCATCATTGAAGCTTTTTGAAGTCTGTGTGTGACAAGACAATAGCATTGTAGGATTTTCAAGTATGGATTTCTAAAACAGTTAGTAAATAAAGAAGGAATTATAAATTCTATCAATAGCCCATGTTTTTATCCTTTCCTTCATGGATAAAACTTGGTGTCTTTATCATGTATTCATAAAAATGCATTTCCATGCTTTTAATTTGCCTCGTTACAGAGCCATGAGTAAGTTTTGCTATGATCCTGACAGGTAACTGATTAAATCATGCTGAAAGTAAAGCAAAACTCTCCATGTGGGAGATTTTTGCTTTACTTTCAGTCTGCTTTAATGTAGTCACAAATTTTAAACATTGGAAACATATGGTGAAGGAAAGGGTATAAAGTCTGTATAACAATATTATTGTTGTAAACTCCTTGTCATGTCAGCTCAGTCCTCTGTTGGTACAATAACCACCAAAGTCACCTTGTTAACTTTCCAAATAGTCGTAGCTGGTCACGATTTGATTGGGAAAACTATTCACCTTTCTGTTCCACCTATTATGATATCTTTTCTTTAATCCCCAGCAAAAATTTGTAGAAGGGGATTCAGTTGGATAATGCACCATTACATGGCTTTGCTTGGGTGTAAATACTTCTTAGAAACATGTTACAACAACAACACACTTGATTCAGTTTGTCTGGCTGTATGTCGGTGATTCCCTTTGAAAATTTTAAGATACTCTCTCTTGGATAGTCAAGCATTATGGAAAAATGGGGATATTTAAAGGCATGTGGCTGCTTGGACAAAACATTTGCAGAATCCTTCTGTAGGAACTTTAGTATATTCATATTTTATTAAGCTGCCGCCTACATATGCTTTAGAGATGGAGCCCTCTGATCAGGGTATTCACTGTTTGTCACAATGCCAAACATTGACAAAAACAACCCTTAAAAGTCAGAAATGGACTAGACTAAAATGGAAACTGGAATTGTCCATTTAAAGTTTCAGGGAGGAAAGAGTTAAGAAATAGGTTCTACTAGTATATCTTTGCAGATGGTAACTTAAAGTAGGCTGAAGTGTAGCAGAATGTGTCTTTAAGTTTCATTCTGCTTTACTTTAAACTGCTTTAAGCTACCATCTGCTAGAATTTAGAAAGTATTTCTTATGCAATTTTTTTTTGACTGTATAAATTGAAACTATTTCTCTAGTAAAGGTATAAATTAAATGCGCTAATAAGAGTTTCTATGGGGTAAGGGGCCAAAGCTGTTCATATCACCATCAGTAAATGTACTCGATAGATCCAGACTTATGTTTATCTCTCTATTTTCAGGAGACATCCTCGGTTTACTGCTTGATGTAGGCAACCAGACAATAATATTTTCATTAAATGGCACCCGGCTTCCACCTGAAGGAGATCTGTTTATCTGTGCCAGGTATGTTGTGTTGCATGAAAAAATTTGCACTCTTTTATCATATATTATGAGTTTGATTAAGTATATTAATCAATACATGAATGTATATGCTCCTAAAAGTGACAATATTGATTTTTGAGACATTAAAACGAACAGGTGGATTCTTAAAACAGACAAGAAGTAAAGTAGAAAACTTCAGAAGCTTTCTGCTTATTACTTTTGGTCCGCTTTAAATATCAACCTGTCAAAATACAGGAAATGTTTTCGACTGTTCTTTATAGGACATGGTAGAAGCATGAAAAGTAATTTCTATAAGGAGTAGGTTAACTTACCACTCCATTAACCCTTTACCCCATAGAAGCGACTTTTAGCGAATATGATTTATTCTTCCGCTGAAGAAAATAGTTCCAATTTAATCAGTCATGAATATATATTATAGGGAACATTTTCTATATATTCTAGCACAGGATAGCTTAAAGCAGGCTGAAAGTAAAGCAGAATGCGCCTTAAGCGCATTCTGCTTTACTTTCAACCTGTTTTAAGTAGTAACCTATTTTCAATTCTAGAAATAGGCTATCAGGTAAAGGGTTAAAGGTAAATGCGTCAAAAGCCACTTCAATGAGGGGAAAGAGTTTTCTGCATAATTGTAGCTTGACTAATACAGCCACCTGTCAGGCTATGGTGCTATGTGTTAAGAACATATATTGTATGTATTTGTGTGTGTTTCAGGCTATGGTGCTATTTGTTAAGAACAGTAATTGTAAATGTATTTGTGTGTATTTCAGGAGTGGGTTTTTTGCTGCAGCTAGCTTCATGTCATACCAGCAATGTGTGTTTAACTTTGGTTCCAAGCCTTTTAAATACCCACCTAAGGACTATGACTTTAAGTGCTTTAATGACTATGGCTATTTGTCTAAAGACCAGAAGAAAATCATACCAAGGTAAGTTCACTGTTGCCTTTCAACTTTGTGACAAATTACATTGTCTACTAACTAGAACTCCCTTAATTAAGTCAAAGTTACACATATTTAAAAGTTAAAATGTAGCTTAGACACGTTTTAACTTTGAACTATTGTGAGTCACTTATTGTATTCTGAGATGGTATTTAACACTTTAAACCTTAGCAGCGAGTATACTTGTCATTTTATTTACAAACAGTGTTCCTGTGAGGATTACACTTGTCCCATGCAAACAGTGTAGACCCTGATAAGAGGGCTCCAAAAAGTCATTTTAAAATATATTGTTAAATTCAACCCTAAATAGGCAAAAATGGACTAGACTTATTTTGAAATTGGAATTGTCCATTAAACGTTTCATGGGTGAATGAGTTAATTCGGTGCCGTTACATAGCAAACAGTCTGTATCACTGTTTTTTGCCCGACAGTGATCATGTCCAGATGCATTTGTGAACAGTAAATAAACCAGCCAAGATCATTGGCCAATGAGAACATTACTTTTAAGCTATGATGCACACAATTGTTGGTTTGTTTTCAGACACCAGAAGTTGGCAGAGTTACGTAATGTTCAAGTAAGGGAGGACTCGTGTACTCTGTGCTTTGACAGCCAGGCCAACATAATGTTGATGCCCTGTAGACATCAGTAAGTTCTACATTGAAAGAAACAATTCTTTATCCTTTGCCTATTAAACTATTATCTGATTCATCCCTAGTAACGAGTACAGTAAAACCTATCTATTACGGCCACAGAACTGCTTCGATTACTATGTAATTAAGACAGGTGACTGCTTAAAGCCAGGTGACAATAAAACAGAAAGCTCCTATAGGAGCTTTCTGTTTTGATGTCACCTAGCTATAAGCTGTCACCTGTCTTTTATACGATCAATTAGTGTTCTTTTTAATGGTCGTTATAGAGAGATTTTACTGTATATTCATTCTGTACAACAGTGTACTTGTGTACACTTGAGCTAAGCAAACAGTGTAGATCCACTTCAGAGGACTCCTAAAGTAGCCCTCTGATCTGGTTCTACACTTGTCAATTTGCAATATATTACAAAAAAAACAGCCCCCAAAATGGCAAAAGTAGACTAAACTTTATTGGAAACTGGATCTGTCCATTTGAAGTTCCAGGGGTGAAGAATTTAATTGTGATTTGACTGAAAATGCAAACAGTTGGGGTCCAGATTAGATGCTATGGAACTTGGCATCTGATCCTCTTCCAAACTGTTTGACACATGTATTATATATATATAATAGTTTTATTGAATTAAAAGGTTTCATGAGACTTTAAACTTAGGTCCCATGTATTAGTTTTATACATTGGGTAGTTAAGAATCAGGAGGCTCTTCTTTAATTACTAGGACATCGCCCAGGTTCCTTCTCTCTGGGATATCCAATTAGCCAAAAGTTGGAAGAAACAGACATAAATTAAAAGAAAGAAAAAAATACACATTATTTTGAAAAGCAATTGCAATGGCATCTGTGAAGTAGAAGATTTTCCCTGATGCTAAAAGTCAACACAACTTTGGTATATGGCCTTTTTCTAGTATTGTAGATAGGTGACCACTTAAAGCGGGTTGAAAGTAAAGCAGGATGTGCCTTAAGGCACATTCTACTTTACTTTCAGCCTGCTTTATGCTATCATCTGCTAGAATATAGAAAATACATTTCAAGAAACATATTCCTGACTGTTTAAATTATGACTATTTTGTTCAGTCCAAGAATAAATTAAAGGTGTAAAAAAGTGTATTTATGGGCTAATGGGTTACAAAAATATATGTTGTGATTTGTTTTTACAGAGGCATGTGTTCCACATGTGCCATGCAGTTGGAGAATTGCCCCATTTGTCGTCAAGAAATCCATGAGAGGCAGGAAACTTCAGGAATAAATAATGTGATATCATTTCCCGTAAGTTCAAGGTCTGAGAACGACCACACGCCTGACTCACAAGAAACCAAACATTACGTGAATGAAGATGATAAATCTGTGGTGAACTCGTCTCAAAATATGTGTAATGAGCTGAATCAGTCAGAGGACAGAAATACAGGTAGGACAAGTAATGTTATAAGTGTGAAAATGGATGTGGGGAATAAAAATAATTCACAGACAGGGTATAAAGCACAGTTTGATAAGAGAGACGGTCAGGAGGTCGTGTTAAACAATGACGATTGTCTGTATAGAAAAACATATACTGTAGAGAGCCCCAATTCTGAGCTTCAAAGAACTTCTGAAAACGGTCATATGGGGAAGATGACCGTAGGGACAACCGACCTTGACCCTGGACAGACCGTTGAGGATTCTTCAGGGTGACATACGCCCCTCATACACCTGGGTCCAAGGTTATAAAGCGTTTGAGCTGAGTCTGAGTGTGTTCTCAAGCATTTGATTGGTCAGATTTGAGCCTAAGCTTGAGAATGACTTTAGACTCAACTGGAAGCTTTATAACCTTGCATACTGCAATATTTATGATAAAAGTCTCTGTTTTCTGAAAGAGTTTTATACATGTATAATTATGTTTTATACCTTGCATGATAGCATTTTAAACTGCCATAGCTCTAAGCTAGATTTATAACAAATTATCATTCTCTCTATTTAAAATGCTGGGTAATTTTTATTGTCTGCATTAACCCATTACTATGCACTTTAATGCCTTTGATTTATTCCTGTGATGAGGAAAAGAGTTTCAATTTATATAGTCATGCATATTCACCAGAGAAAATAGTTTATATATCCTAGTATATGGTAGCTTTAAGTAGGCTGAAATTAAAGCAGAATAGGCCTTAAGGCACATTCTGCTTTACTTTCAACCAGCTTTAAGTAGTCACCTTTCTTCAAAACTAGAAACAGGCTATGTGGTAATGGGTTAATGATAATCTGCTACTGTTCTGAAATGAGAATTTTCAATTATTCTTTTCTAAACAGGGTAAGAGTGTTGTAACAGTTTGGATCCTAATAGGATGCCAAATTACTTGGCATCTCCCCTGGATCTAAACCATTTGCAAAGATGATCAGGGTTTGACTGTTAGCATGGAAAGTGATATGTTCTCCTTACTGTTATATTTATAAGACAAATCAGTATACAGTAAAAACCTGTGTTAGCTCGTTGACCGCTGTAACGTTTAAATGGACTATTCCATATTCCAATTTGGTATAGTCCATTTACCCCTCATGCGTTTTCTTTTTACCATATAGTTATTGCAAAATGAAAAACAGTGCAAACCCTGATAAGAGGACTCTTACATTAACCCTCGGATCTGGGTTTTCCCTGTTTGCAAAGGACAAGTGCTCTTCACAGGTACACATTTTGGAAAGAATTGTGCATCTCAATGGTTTAATGGGTTTCTTATAGAAAGGTGATGGCTTAATGTAAGATCAACGTAGTGCAGAAAGCTCCTTTAGGAGCTTATTGCATTTGTTTTGTCCTGAATTAAGCAGTTAGCTTGTTTAAGAGCTACTTTAATCTTGGCCAATGAATGGCACAGACACATGTTGGACTGTATGTTTATTTGGCAGTTGAAAGTGAGGGGAGATTAATATTGTACATTAAGATCCAAACTGTCAATCACCAAACTGTCAATCACCAATCTACCCTTTACCCCATAAATACACCTTTATACCCCTTTAATTTAGTCATCCACTAACAAATACAGATCCAATTTATACATTCCGGAGTATGCATCCTGAGAAATGTATTTTATATCCTAGCAGATGATAGCTTAAAGCAGGCTGAAAGTAAAGCAGAATGTGCTTTAAGGCACATTCTGCTTTACTTTCAACCTGCTTTAAGTGGTCACCTGTCTTCAAAACTATAAAGCGGCTATGGGGTAATGGGTTAATTCAAGTACATGTTAATTTTACAACATAGGGATGTGTTGATTTTATAGCTGCTATATATTTCCAGTTTCAGTGTGTCGATACTTTGATTCAATCAAACTTGTGTTCATTGGCTACCATCAATAATGTGAATACATCTGGCAGATTAGTGCAGGATTTAAAATTTATAATAGAGCAGAATGCTCCTAAAGGAATTAAAGCAGTCAACTTTCATGAGAGTGACCCATGCTCCTTTTATCCTTTACCCCATAAATAAGGAGCACACCTTTAACCCATAGCCTGTTTCTAGTTTTGAAGACAGGTGATCACTTAAATCAGGCTGACAGTAAAGCAGAATGCGCCTTAAGGCACATTCTGCTTTACTTTCAGCTTGCTTTAAGCTCATCTGCTAGAATATAGACTATAATTCTTATGGGGCATATCTATAACTGCATAAAATGGAGCTTTTTTCTTCAATGGAAGAATAAATTAAAGGCGTAAAAAAGTGTTTGAAAACAACCTTATGGGGGGATTGTAAAAGATGACAACTTTACACAAGTTGACTACTTTCCTAAGGAATATATACATGTACATGGAAAACTGTACATGAATTATTAATTCATATTGACTTCATAACACCTTGAGTTTTGTCAAAATCAACTACATGTATTAACATGTGGTATATCTCATTGAGTCTATTACCGTACTAATTACCACAAGTATTTTCCATTACCTAAAAATTCCAGTGTCAATAGGGCTGTTTGTAAATTTTCAACAATTTTTGGGGAAAAATGTCACTGAAATAAACTACATACAGTGGAGGATACATTATTCTGTCCCAATAAACACGTTTACAGCAAATCTATTACAGTAAAACCTCGCTATTACGACCACTAAAATATGTTAATTATTAGGGTGTTTACGATAGGTGACCGCTTAAAGCAAGGTGACAGTGAAACAGAAAGCTCCTATAGGAGCTTTCTGTTTCACTGTAACCTTGCTTTAAGCGGTCACCTATCTATTATACACTCAATTAGCCTTCGTTTTAGTGGTCGTAATAGCGAGGTTTTACTGTATTTCCCATGCAAACAGTTTGGAGCCAGATTGGAGCTGGCGTCTGATCAGGGTCCAAACTGTTTGCCACCAAGATAAACATGAAGATAAACATGAATTATTAGAATTGTCAAAAAATGGTACTTTTTTACGTTTTAGTGATTTGCGTTTCGTTTGCGTTTAAACGGGAAAGAATAAAGTTTCCTACACTGTTAGACTGGATGTGATTTGAAATTGGTATTGTCAATTTGAAGTTTCAGAGGTCGATGTCTGCGAGACTGACTATAATGGATCAATCACTTTACAAATGTATGGATATTATTATCAGGGGTCCAGATAAGGGTAGTTTTTCAAAAACTAAAATCTTTATTTCTGCATTTAACCCTATGGTGTTACTATTCATTAGAATCTTCATTAGAAGATGATTCTAATGAGTAGTAACAACATAGGATTGGTGCTGAAATGAGTGAGAAAATATTGAATTTGTTCATTTAACTTCCTCTTATCTGGAGCCCTGATTATAACTTAGAATATCATGACTATAAGACATCAGGGTTATTTTCCTCAGTTTTATTTGAGTGATTTTAGTTGAAGTGCTAACTTAATACTAAGTTTCAATTTATATGCCAACTATTTATAAGTATTGTGATACAGAATGTGCTACTCACACTGGGTATGATTGCGCAGGGCTCCAGATACTTTCATAAAACTTTGTACGATAAATGTTGTCGTAAGTCTTATTATAATAGTCTCAATTACTATTTAATTTCTCCATCTAATCATGTCTTGTGACATCTCTTTGGAATCGTCTTTTCAAGACGACCCCAAAGAGATATCATAAGACAAGATTAGATAGGGAAATCAGAAACTAAATGTATTTTAAAAGTTGACTCACAACCGTTTTTGTCGTACAAAGTTTTATGAAACAGGCCCCTGGTGGGCAAACTCAACATTTCCATTATTTTTGTCTCACCACAATGGAGGAGTGAAAATGAGACTAAAGTCAGGGTGCCAGATAAGAGAGAATGAACTTTACAAATTTAACATTTTCTCACTCATTTCAGCACCAAATCCTATAGTGTTACTACCCATTAGAATCATCTCTTCAAGGCCATCCTAACGAGTAGTTACACCAAAGGTTTAATGCAGATATAAAGATTTTAGTTTTTAAAATACTCCCCTTATCTGGAGCTCTGTAAAGTGTTGCTTTTCTGTCAGCAGCGTCACAAAACTTTTGGAATTAGCACCAATATTGAGTTTTTGTTTAACTCTTTCGCTGCCAAGTTTTATCGTCTGCTTTAACTCTTTCCTCCCTGAAACTTTAAATGGACAATTCCAGTTTCCATTATAGTCTAGTCCATTTCTGACTTTTAAGGGTTATTTTTGTCAATGTTTTACATTATGACAAACAGTGAAGACCCTGATCAGAGGGCTCCATGAGGAGCCCTCTGATCTGGGTCTTCACTGTTTGCATAGGACAAGTGTACTATTCACATGTACACTGTTTGAAAAAGACGCCAATAAGCGGGACTAGGGTTCAAAGGGTTAACTCTCTTATCGCCAAAATATTGTCTGCATTGGTAGTGTCATCTGCAATATTAAGTCAGATTTCGGGCTGTTTTGACTGAAGAAATGTCAATACGAGTGTCAAACAGTTTGGATCCTGATCAGATGCTGCGTGATGCTGCGTCAGATCAGGATCCAAACTGTTTGCAAGTTGCCTTTGGCAATGTTGGCAAGATGACTCTAATGAGTGGTCGTAACATAAGGTTTGTTGGAGACCTAAGGATGTTAGTATTGGAATACTCTCCTTTTCTGGGGTCAGTTTCATAAAACTTCTTGCGACAAAAAGGGTTGGAAGTCAAAACTTTGAAATACATTTTAATTTCTGATTTCTCTATCTAATCCTGTCTTGAGACATCTTTTTGGAATCGTCTTTTCAAGACGATTCCAAAGAGATGTCACAAGACAGGATTAGATGGAGAAATAAAAAATTAATTGAGACTTTTATAATCTGACTTACGACAACATTGATCGTACCAAGTTTTATGAAACGGGCCCTTTGAGCTTTGATAATTCTTTACCGTTGCCACATTTATACTCTTGTTTTATCTTAGATTTTTAAGGGTTTTTGTTATAGTTCATGTATTTGACATACACAATGAATTCCCTCTACTACAACCACTAAATTGTGTTAAATTGTTAGGTGTTTAAACTTTAAGCCAGGTAGCTGCTTGAAGCAAGGGGAAAGTAAAACAAATCTCCTTTAGGAGCTATCTGTACTATCATCTGGCTTTCACTCATTATCCCCTGAAACTTCCACTAGATCAAGACTGGTCCATTTTAGACTGTTTAGGATTGTTCTTGGTAATAAACTGCAAAATTACAAACAGTGAAGTCTCTGATCAGAGGGCTCCTGCAGGAGCCCTCTGATCAGAGACTTCACTGTTTGCATATACAGGGCCTCCGCTGGCATTCGCATTTGTCGCCAAATGCGAAGAAAATTTCAAAGTGGCGATAAAATTTTAGTTCTGGCGAAATTGATTGCGACAACAAATTTATAACGTTTTTTTTTTCATCAGTGACTTGTATGTCTGGCTCTTAATACCTGGGGCGCTAATGCGTGTAGAGATAATTGGTGAAGTACACAGCCAGCACCTTGGTGTTACGTAATACAAGTGTCAAAACTCAAACACGCGAGTAGGACAATAATCAAGTAAAGAATATAGATTCGGCTTATCTTTGTTCCGCCTATCTCCCATTCTGCTTACGTAATTGGCTAGCCTCAACGTGATTGACAGATCAAACGTGTTTAATGTCCAATGAAGGAGCTCTCGCGAGTGTTATTGATACTGGGTGCATAAAACTTTACACGGCGGTCTAAAAAGATTTTCGGAAATTAGCTACGTAACGTTGAAAGAATATTAGCCTAAATCGAAGAATCATTTATTTCTTTCCCCTAAAATAGACATACAGGTGAGTAATTACCATGTTAAAGACTGAGAAAAAAACGCCCATGATTCGAGGCGTGTAACAGCGCGAAATGCGTGTCGGGAAAAAATGTCTTTGATACGGAGCCTGTTAGAATCGGTAATATTCACCGAAAATACTGCACAAACGAACCTTTAACATGGATCCAAATCCGAATACAACTTCTATGAATTGAATTTACCACATATCCTTATTAATAATTGTGTCCTTAGATACAAACAGTCTCACAAACTTCCGGAATGAAACCCAAATGCATATCGCCTCAAAATGGCGAGACGCCAATATTCGGACTTCTAAGACGCGTGTCTTTCTTTGTTTTATTGGTTACCAAAAGGGCATTTACCAGCATCTTTTTTTAAACAGCCAATTAAATTAGCCGTTCTATTTCGCTACGAATCACTACTGGATGGAATGGATTGTGTGCTTGACAGTTGTGAAATGAACATAACAGCGATACGGAATACGATTTTCCCGGGAGTTTCGGCAAATAAGTTATCAGAAAGTGAAAAATAGCAACATATAAGCGCTGGAATCGAAGAATCAGATAAATTACTCGCGGAAAGTAGCGATCCTAGACTTTCCCATATTGTATATTGAACATAAGCTGATAATTTATTTTTACAAATAATAAGAAATAGCACATTGTTACAATTATCTAAGTAGTCATCGTCTTATTTCTCAAATGATGCAGTCTGAATTAAATCTTCCCTGCTAAGCTTATTTTCTGGTGTTTTATGACAAATTGTTGTATAAAGCAGGTTTCTAGTATATCTGAAAACTCCATAAGGCTTCCACCTGTCAGGGTGTACGAAAACTTTTCTATGCTTTTTGACAGGGCATGGGTAAAGGCATGAAAAGTAAATCTATGAGGAATGAGAGTTTGTCACTTATCAAAAGAAAGAAAATAAAGGCATACAAACCTATATTAGGCGACCATTGAATAAGGTATATTGTTGATCTTGAAGAATCAGTGACCGCTTTATGCAGGTAAATGTAATGCAGAAAGCTCATTTACATTATTCTGCCACCTCTTATATAATTATGAAAATAACTGATGTCCCTGTGCGTAACGAGCCTGGCCCTTTCATAAAATTTGTAAAACGCATATAAATTATAGGGTATATTTTGGGCCCCAACTTTGGATAAAAACTTGGCTCCAACTTTGGCTCCAAAAAAATAAATTTGGCTCCAACTTTTTTCATTTGGCGAAAGTGATGGCGAAAAGAAAAAATATCCCAGGGGAGGCCCTGATATAACAAGTGTACTCTTCACAGGTACACACACACGTACACTTTTGGTAAAGGATGCATACATGCGTCACTAGGGCTCAATGGGTTAAGCTCTCATCTGTCTTCATATGATCAATTAAATCTTCTTTTTAGTGCTTGTAGTAGAGAGGTTTTACAATATAACCTATCTAAGAGGCTATGTAATGAAGACTTGAGTAGATCTTTAAGGACAGGTGACTAGTCTAAATGATAAGCCGGAATCGGAGGAATCCTACAAGTGTCCTCTAAGCAGGGTCTGCCCAGTTAACTCTTTCCTCCCTGAAACTTTAAATGGGCACTTCCAGTTTCAATTTAAGTGTAGTCCATATCTGACTTTTAAGGGTTGTTTTTTATCAATGTTTAGCTTTATGACAAACAGTGAAGACCCTGATCAGAGGGCTCCTAGGAGTCCTCTGATCTGAGTCTTCACTGTTTGCATAGGACATGACTGTACTATTCACATATACACTGTTTGCAATGGACGCCAATATGCGGGAGTAGGGTTCAAAAGGTTAAATTAGCAATATATTGTAAACAAACAAAAAACATATTTGAAAATGAACTACTCTTCATTTGAAACAGGAATTGTCCATTTGAAGATGTAAGGGTTAATTGGTTGACATTGATGAGTATGGCTCAAAGATTCACTGAAAACTAGTCAATGGACTTGTAGAATATATTTGATTAATTTACTCAATTTTGATTTTAAGAATAGATTTAACTCAAAATTAACCCTTTTCCCCATAGCCAGTTTCTAGTTTTGAAATAAAGTGACTACTTAAAGCATGTTGAAAGTAAAGCAGAATGTGCCTTAGCCTGCTTTAAGCTATCATCTGTTTGCATATTCCTGACTGAATAAATTGAAAGTATTATCTTCAGTGGAGGAGTAAATTAAAGTCGTAAAAGGGATATTTATGGAAAGAATTTTATCAAGAACGTTGAACTCTTTTTCTTATAATTTAGTTTAAACAAATAAAAAAGTAACCTTTTTCTGACCAGTTTACAAATGCATTCCAAATTGTCCCTTCTGATATTCTATCTACATGTCATTTTTAATGCACTATTGAATTATTTATGTAATGTTTGAATTGTATTAATTGTAGGATTCAGTATTTTCCTTTTGTTAACCCATTACCCCATAGGTTGTTTTCCGTTTTGAAGACAGGTAACCTCTAAAAGCAGGTTAAAAGTAAAGCAGAATGCGCATTCTGCTTTACTTTCAGCCTGCTTTAAGCTATCATCTGCTAGAATAAAGAAAACATTTCTTATGATACTTATTAATGAATATATAAATTGGAACTATTTTGTTCAGTGGAGTAATAAATAAGAGGCGTAAAAAGGCGAATGTATGGGGCAATGGGTTGATAATAGAAACTTTGACCTAAGCTGCCAAAAAAGATACTTTTAAACTAGTTGTTCATATAACCCTTACTTTTTTGCAGTGTTTAATAAAGGTGATTGCTTAATACAGGCATTAAGAAGCTGTCTGCTTTACTTTCAGCCTGCATAAAGCATCCACCTGTCAGGATGCAGGGGTATATCTATGAATCTTTAACTGTGCATGAAAAGTTATATCTATAGAGGAATAAATAAATAAATGTGTTAAAAGGTGCTTCTTTAAGGGAAAGGTATAGGTTCCTACATTCACAAAGTTGAATGTCAATTCAATTTCTTTATTTCTCTTTCAGTTTGCATAACCATACAAAAACATATACTGTAAAACCAGTTTTTTCGCGAGAATATAATTTATGCGTTAATTCGCGAATATCTCTAGTTTTGAAAATAGGTGACTTCTTAAAGCTGGTTGAAAGTAAAGCAGAATGTGCCTTAAGGCACATTCTGCTTTACTTTCAGCCTGCTTTAAGCTACCACCTGCTAGAAATATTCCATGATGTTAGGAAATAATACAAAATGGCATAACCCAAAATATTCATGACACGAAAAATACCTCAGTAACCTGTTTTACAGTATATAAAAAGACACAGGGTAGGAAACCCCAATCTTACATTCAGAAACCTACCTACCTGACAATACCTAGTCTACTACACTACATTTCACCCTTTACCCCACTCAAAACAGGTTCAAAGTAAAGCAGCATGCACCATAGGGCACATTCTGCTTTACTTTCAGCCTGCTTTAAGCTACCACCTGCTAGAAAGTAGAATACTTCCATGACATTATAGATTGGAACTACATGTACATTCTTTAGTGGAGAAATAAATGAAAGGCATAGAACGGTGTATTTTTGCGATAATGTGTTATAACCGTATAACATTATGTTGGGTGTAGACTGTCATGTGATATATGAAAGTTGATCAATTGGTGAATAAAATATATAGTATATATAGAATTATAATACTTGTAGTAAATTGCACTTGCTGCATGCCAACAGATAAACTGGACGTATCTAATTGTCTCTAAGAGCCGTTTCTAATGAGTAGTCACAACATAAGGTTTGATTGTGATATATGCATTTTAGTACAGTTAAACCAATCTATTACGACCACTAAAATGTAGACTGATTGATCATTGATGGTATGAAAGACAGGTGACAGCTGAAAGCAAGACGAAGATAAAGCATCTTGTATTAAGCAGTCACCAGTCATAAATACCAGGGCTCCAGATAACTAAACAAATCCAACTCATTTCAGCACCAAATCCTATGATGTCTCTACTCATTAAAATAGCCTCTTTGAGATGATTTTAATGAGTAGTGACACCATAGGGTTTAACACAGAAATAAAGATTTTGTTTTTGAAATATTTCCCTTATCTGGAGCACAGTATTAACTGTATCATGAGCAATTCTTTAAAGGTTGTTAAGAATATAATTACAGTCCAAACTGGATACTTCAAACTCGCGTAAGTTTGAACATACCCACATTTCAATGTTAAAACGTGGCTTAGCCAGGTATATACAGGTATGTTCGATTTAAGCAAAATCGACTTGTCAAAATTCAACTGTTACAATCAATTTAAGCGGGTTCAAAGTCTTGATTTTCGACTGTATGTATACCTTAGGCACATAACATATAGATTTTATGAAACAGGGTATATTGTCAATTATTGGGTTGATAGAACTATGTAAACTGGCCTAAATTACACATGATTGTCGATTGTTTTATTCAAACTGTATTATTGTACATGTACATCTTCTGCACAAATTAATATTTTCTTCCAAGGTCATCACTGCAAATTAAATGTAATTAACCCATTACTCAATAGATACACATTTTTACACCTTTAATTTATTCCTCCACAGAAGAAAATAGTTTTCATTTTATAAAAGTCATAAATCTGTACATTAGAAATATCTTATTAATCCTAGCAGATGATAGCTTAAAGTGGGCTGAAAGTAAAGCTTTCTGCCTTATTTTCAACCTGCTTTAAGTGGTCACCTACCTTCAAAACAAGAAACAGGCTATGGGGTAATGGGTTAAGTAGTCACCTTTCTTCAAAACATAGAAACAGGCTATGGAGTAATGGGTTAAAGATTGACATGACACCAACTGATATAGCATTTATTGTAAATCTGCATTTAACATAACTCTTTGCATGCTGGGTAATTTTTCAACTGTAAAAAATTGTCGTCTGCAACTGTTCAAAATAATTATAGAATTTTCTAAATTTATTTTCAAAACAGGGTCAGTGTGTCAAACAGTTTGGATCCAGATGAGAAGCCGCATTACGCGGCATCTCATCTGGCTCCAAACTGTTTGCAGAGGGGGGCCTCCGTGGCCTAGTGACTGTGACTTACATCACTAAGCTCCTCATCGCTGTGAGTTCGAATCCTAGTAGGGTCGTTCGGATTTTTCATGTGGGGAAGCCTTCCAGGTGGCTTGCGGAAGGTCGGTAGTTCTACCCAGTTGCCGATTTGTGCCTGAAACAGTGCATAAAGGGTTTCTGGGGTCTTCCTCCACCTATAATTAGCTTGACGTCGCGATATGCCTGAAATACTGTTGAAAGCGACGTATAATCAAAACAAATCAAATCTGTTTGCAGAGGTAATCACTATGGGGCATTATCCTCCACTAGCATGGTAAGAGTTAAAAAACATTCTTTTCTACGATGCTTACACAGAGGAATTGGGTAACAGCCATCCTAAGGCTTTTATTGGAGGAGTGGGTTAACAAGTTGAACCCTAGTGATACATATACACAGCCTTATTCAAATTGTACATGTGAAGAGTACACTTGTCCTACAGTGGAGAATCTGTTATTCTTTCCCAATAAACGCGTTTACGCTAAAACTATTATTTGCAGTGCAAACAGTTTGGAGCCAGATCAGACGCCGGGTAACCCGGCGTCTGATCAGGCTCCAAACTGTTTGCCACCAAGATACATATGAATTATCAGAATTAACCAAAAGTTGTTCTTTTCTAAGTTTTAGTGCTTTGCGTTTGCGTACGTTTGCGTTTAAATGGGAAAGAATAACAGATCCTCCACTGTATGCAAACAGTATAGACCCAGAGCTTGCACTGTTTGTCATTTTGCAAAATATCATAAACAACAACCCTAAATATTTACAAATGAACTAAACTCATCATCTTGCAAAATCCTGTAATCATGGAAGTTAATTGCAGAAGTGAGACTTTCTCTTTAGTATGTTGCAGTTCTGTTCGTGTATAATTCCATGTTCAAATACTTTCCAAATCAATAATGATAATCAAACGCTACAACTGTGTTTAATGGGATTTCATTTAATATTCAGTGCTGAAATGGAACAGAGATCATTCACCCCAGAAACTTTTAATGAATAATTACAGTTTCCAATTAAGTGCAGTCCAATTTTGACTATTTAGGGCTGATTTTACCAGTAAATAATTACAAAATGGCAAACTGGCTTTAGGAGCTTTCTTTTTATTAAAGCTTATACATAGGACAAGTATGTGCTTCACAGGTATACTATTTATAAAGGATTTACTATTTGTCATTGGGGGTTCATTGTGGTGAAAACGTTATTCTTTCCCAGTTAAGGTGTTTACGCTAAAATTATTATTTCCAATGCAAACAGTTTGGAGCCAGATCAGACGCCGGGTAACCTAGCGTCTGATCAGGCTCCATACTGTTTGCACCTCAGATTAAAACCAAAAGTTAGAATTATCAAAATGTTGTCATTTTCTCCATTTATTTTGCTGCTTTTGCGATTCGTTTGCGTTTAAACGGGAAAGAATAACGTTTTCTTCACTGTAAACATAGGTTAATGCTCAATCCAGGACAAAAGTAATGCAGAAAGCCCCTGTAAGCTGTCTGCAATACTTTAACCATGCATGGAGCTGTCACTTTTAACATGTCCAACCATAGCCACGAGTATACTCATCAATTACAAACAGTGTCCAATGCAAATAGTGTAGACCCTGATCAGAGGGCTCCTTCAGGATTACCCTTGTCCTATTAAAAAAAATGCCATTTTGAAATATATTATCAAAATCAACCCTAAATAGTCACAAATGGACTAGACTTATTTTGAAATTGGAATTGTCCAAAAAGTTTCAGGGGTGAATGTGTTAACCCTTAGCCTGCCACTCACGACTATAGCTCCATATGCAAACAGCTTGGATCCTGATGAGACGCCGAGTAACTCGGCGTCTCATCCGGATCCAAGCTGTTTGACACTCGGACAACATTTTCAGCAATTTTGAGCAACTTTGAAGCACTTTGAAACTTGAAGCAGACGAGAAATATAGCAGACGACAATTTATTCGGCGGGCTAAGGATTAATACTCAAAGTATTTACTACTGACAGATGAAATGGTTAGTCAAGCCTGTGTTAACCCTTTTTTTCATAGCCTGTTTCTAGTTGTGAAGACAGGTGGCCACTTAAAGCAGGTTGAGAGTAAGGCAGAATGAGCCGTTACTTTCAGCCTGCTTTGAGCTACACTCTTCTAGAATGTAGAAAATATTTCTTATGGTACATGCTCATGAGTGTATGAATTGGAACTATTTTTAGCTCGCCTGTTCGTAGAACAGCAGAGCTAATGTCATACCCCCGGCGTGAGCGTGAGCGTGGCCAAGGTTAAAGTTTTTTGGACGGGTTGATTTAAAGTTTAATACTAGTGCTAGGGTGCTGAAATTTTGTATGGAGGTTCATTTGGGCTTAAACATTGATGTTATGAAGTTTGAATTTAAAAATAATTTTAATTTATGTAAATTTTCGACATGTTTTGGACTTAGGTTTTTCGACTACAAATCACCAGGTTCAAGTTTTTTGGACGGGTTGTTTTAAAGTTTAATACTAGTGCTAGGGTGCTGAAAGTTTGTATGGAGATTCATTAGGGGTCAAACATTGATGTTATGAAGTTGAAATTTAAAAATAATTTAAATTTTTGTCAATATTTAACATGTTTTGGACTTAGGTGTTTTGCTACTAAACACCATGTTGAAGTTTTTTGGACGGGTTGTTTTAAAGTTTAATACTTGTGCTTATGTGCTGTAATTTTGTATGGAGATTCATTAGGGGTCAAACATTGATGTTATGAAGTTGATTTTTTTTTTTTTTTATATTTGTGAATCTTTGACACGTTTTGAACTTAGTTGTTTTGACTACAAATCACCAGGTTAAAGGTTGCAAGGGTTGTTTTAAAGTTTAATATAACTAGACTAAGTCTTAACATTAATTTAATAATAGTCCTAAACGGAAAATTGATTTGCTTTCGATACAAGATGTTTTTAGCTCACCTGAGCCGAAGGCTCAAGGTGAGCTATTGTGACCGCTCATTGTCCGTAGTCCGTCTGTCCGTTCACTTTTACTTCAAACGACATCTCCTCTGAACCCGGGGATTGTAGGGCGGATTCAAACTGCTCATGATGTTCCTTGGATGCTTCTCTACAGAAGTTGTCTAAATGAAAGAGAAAAAGCAAAAACTCTGCTTGAAAAAGCAAAAAAGCAAAAAAATTTAAAAAATCTTCTTGCTAAAAACTACTAGGCCCTAAGCTTTGATATTTTTACAGTAGAATCTCCTGGTCGATCCCTCTATAGTTTGTTAAAATGAAATCCCTAGGGTCACACTTGACGCCACCCTGCGCAGTTTAAGTGCTGCTCTAGGCAGGTTTTACAGTATTTTTGATGAAGCAAAAGCAGAACTGTATTTTACCTGAGTTACTCTTAATATACTAAGGGCAAATAGCCAATATTTGCAAACATTTTGGATCCAAATCAGATGCAACATAATGCTGCATCTAATTTGGATCCAAACTATTGGTACTCATTTACCAACTGAACATGTTCTAAATTCTTTTTTTTGTCACTTTTCGCATACAGTAGGTTTTAAGCAGATATCATTTCAGTCTGGTAAGGGTAAGCCTTCAGAGCAGTTGCTAATTCTACCATACTACCCAGTATTTGACCTCAGCCACTGAACTGATGGTCTTAGCTGAACATGTTGTCTGCTAAAGTTTATAAATGGTTTAGTCTGCTTCATACTTAGAGAAACAGGGTCTGGAAGTGATCCACTGACAGTTATGTAATTATGTCTTTTGCCATATTTATACATATGTTTAATATTCAAAATATGTATAGCAGACAGCAATTCAGCATAATAAGAGTTAGACCCTAGCCAAATTTCCTACTGGCAGAGTTACATAACTGAACTCAGGTCAGCTGGTCAGCTGATGAGGTTGCATATGGTGGTGTCTGCTATATATTTATGCCCTGCAGTTGGGGGCATATTGTTTTTGTCTGTCTGCTTTTTTGTCTGTTTGTCCATTTGTTTGTCTGTCAGTCCACAACTTTAATCTTAGCCATAACTTTGTTAAAGTTAGAAACTTTATAACTTGGGTCATGTCGTACAAAGGTCAATGTCAATTTTGAGATATTTCCCAGTGTCATATTTTCTTGTCTTTGAGATAACTCCAGTTCTACTGATGTTAACCCATTACCCCATACATATGCCTTTTTACGCCTTTAATTTATTCCTCCTCTAAAGAAAATAATTCCACTTTATATAGTCATAAACATGTAAGATATAAGAAATAGTATCTATATCTTAGTAGATGATAACTTAAAGCAGGTTGAAAGTAAAGCAGAGTGCGCAATAAATAATCATATGGAAATACATGTAGCTTGATAAGAAGAAGTGTCATGGATAAGGGCCATAACTCTGCCAACAATATTTTTTTAAGTTATTCCAATTTGTCATGTTTTTTTTGTCTGGAAGATAATTCCATTTACAGCTATATTAAAATGTTGTCTTGCCTATTAAGCTAAGGCACAATGACCTCAGGTGAGCGAATTAAGGGCCATGGCCCTCTTGTTTAGACTTAAACTTTAAACAGGCGAGCATCAGGTGGCTTTGACACCCATTTCTGGTCTTCAATGAAGGAATAAATTAAATGTGCTAGAAGGCGCTACTAGTGGGGAATGGGTTTAGCTGGCACCCATGGATTAAACATGAAGATCTGCTATAGAGACTTCCATGCAAGGCAACATGCACCTGTGTAGAATTGAATGGACACTTCTATTTTCCCTGTTAAGCGGCGTTTTAACAATATGACAAACAATGCAGACAATGATCAGAACGCTGCTTATGGATCAGGGTCTATATTGGTTTAATAGTACAGGCATACTGCTCACAGGTACAGTCTGTAAATGACTAGTATACTTGTCGCTAGGGTTGAATGTTTTAACCCATGAAACAATTCCAGTTTATTTTAGTTACTTTCAAATGTTTAGGGTTGATTTTAACAATACATGTTTATTGTAAAACGACAAATATTGCAAATCTTAATTATAGGACTGACGTAGCAGCAGACTCGGCATTTTTTGTATATGACAAGAGTACACCCTTTGTTAGTGATGTTAATTCATTGCTAGGGTACAATAGCCTTTCCCCCATAGATGCACATTAAAGCACATTTATTCCTCCACTGGAGAAAAAAGTTTCAATTTATACTATGAACATGTTTCAAAGGAATGTTTTCTATATCCTAGAAGATGGTAGCTTAAAGTAGGCTGAAAGAAAAGCAGAATGTGCCTAAAGGCACATTCTACTTTACTTTCAACCTGCTTTAAGTGGTCACCTGTCTTCAAAACTAGAAACAGGCTATGGGGTAAAGGGTTAATGTTTCCAAAACAAATTTCTGCATTACTTTTATCCTACGTTAAGCAGACACCTGTCAGAATGGCTGCTTAACACAGGTTTGAGTGTGTTTGTAATATTGTACAAGTATGTACAGTAAAAACTCGATTCTACGAACTTGCGTTACTTCGAACATAACATATTTCAAAGTTAAAACGTGGCTTATATATGTTCGACTTATATGAGATTGATTTATCAAAATTAAATTTACGAAATACAGGAAAGATCGATTTAAGCGAGTTCGTAGTATCGAGTTTCGACTGTATAGTGTATATCTGACATTTGAACTAGCTGTATGATTGGTTATTTGTTAAATGAACAGCTTCAGTTTAAAATAAAATGAAAGACAAAAGGCATGAATTAAATGACTGCTTATAAAACTTTGTTTTTGCCTTTAATTTCAATTCCACTTTTTGGTCTTGAGGCTAGGACTTAGATGTTACATGTACAGTTAACCTCTCTACTACGACTACTGAACTGTGTTAATAATTAGGGGTTTAAAGGAGCTTTCTGTTTTAACAATACATTGTTAGAATCATAATCCCCCCCCCCCCCCCCTCTCAAAAATGGCTCTGCCCCGGGGCTTATCAGTTTAACATAGACTTATAATAAGAAAATCTTTAAAAATCTTCTGATGAAACTGTTAGGACCAGACATGTAGTGTTGCGCTATGTCCTCTACCAGGATTGTTCAAATCATGTCCCGTGTAAATAATGGCCCTGCCCCGGGGCTTATAATTTTACATAGACTTTGTATATGGAAAATAACCTTTAAAAATCTTCTCCGCTGAAATTGTCCAACCCAGACCTTATATATTTGACATGTAGCTTTGCCTTATAGTCTTCTACCACTATTGTTCAAATCATGACCCTGGGGTCACAAATAGCCCTGCCCAGGGACTTCTCAGTTTTACATAGACTTATATAGGGAAACCTTTAAAAATATTCTTCTGAAATTGTAAAGCCCAGACGGTTGATATTAGCATCTAGCTTAGCCTTATGGTATATTGAAATCATGACCCCTGTGTCAAAAAGGGGCTTATCAGTCTAACATAGACTTATACTGGAAAACCTTTAAAAAACAATTTCTCTGAAACCACTTGAGAATTCAATAATATTTATTTAATTAGGTGACCCTTTATTAGAACTACTTATATAATTTTGGTATTTTACCTTTTTGCTCCAATAGTAATAATGACATAATGACAGATTCTGAGTTACTTCTTCATGCAACAGTCCACAAACACGCAATGACAAACTGCATTTGCCTTGAATATAACACAATAGATCCTCAGGTGAGTGATTTAGGGCCGCAAGCGGCTCTTGTTCTATGTTTTGACCTGCTGATCTACTTTTTAACCTTATGTAACCCAAATTCACACAAATCATAGCTTTTGTCAAGAAAATCATTCTAAGCAAGTTTAAAGAAGATTGGGCAAAAAGTATGGCCTCTGGAGTGACAAAATGCTTTTTCTGCAATTTGACCTACCGACCTACTTTATGACACGACATGACCTATATTCCATTACCTAAACTTAATCAAGGACATGACACTGACAAACTCTCATAACGATATAGTAAAAAATATGACTTCTAAAATGTTTCTAGCTTTAAATTAGATATTTCCGAACAAGGTAAATGACCATGCCCTCTGGCGGCCATGTTTCTTTGACGGATCAAAATTCTTTGAACAACTTTTAAAGTCTATCCATTGAGAAACATTTTGGTAAAACCAAATTGAAATAGGACCAGTAGTTTTGGAGAAGACTTTTCTAGATATTGTGCATGGTTGCCATAGCAACCAAACAAATTACCCCACCCACAAAATTTTAACGTTTCATTCGCCCACCCTACTGAAGCTTCTGATGAAGTTTGGTTACACTGGGGCTATTGGTTTCAGAGAAGAAATCATCTGCAATTGTTGACAAAGGGACGCCGGACAGAGCTGTTTCACAATAGCTCACCTTGAGCACTTCGTAATAAAGTAATATACCAAGTTATAGTCTACTTTCAGTCCAAATGACCGCTCAGCCGACTGTACATTTACTCCCCTGATCATTGAGCCATCTTGCCTACAATATTGAGCACTGCTAACATATGGCGCAATCAAATGCAGCCGCAGTACCAGCTCAGACCCTTCACAGGTACCAATTTTAACCCTTGGGTGGAGTGGAGCAATTTGCGGTACATGCCTTGCTCAAGAACATTCCTGTACATCATCGGGGATTCAGAAAAAATCCCCAAGTCAGACCGCTGGTCCGGCGGGGAATCGAACTCACGACCCCTGGTACCCTAGTCCAATGTGTTACCACTGGACAACTACCGCCATGAGCTAAACTGGTGAGCTAAAAATGTAGGTCAAGGTCAAAGTCACAGTGACCTAAAAGGAGTATGGGACACTCCGCCATCCCAAGATGTACTCACACACCAAATTTGCTATTCCTAGCTGATATGGTAAAGGAAATATATCCCGAAAAAAATGAGTTAAATGCATACAAACATACACACATTTTACAATTGAGGTCAAAGGTCAAGGTCACAGTGATCTTAAAGTAGTATGTGACACTCAGACATCCTATGATGTACTCGCACACCAAATTTGGTATTCCTAGCTGATATGGTAAAGAGGATATGCACCAGACACGCTTTTTGTGTCACCTGCTGTAGGCATAGGTGACACTTAAGGATCACTTTTCCGGCATCTGTCCATCCGTCCGTCCTTCCATCCACGCTTACATTTTGGGTTAATGGGACTAGGTGACATAACACAGAACAAAAGAAAACAATAGAGCTGTTCATTCTGTTCGTCCATGTTGGGTTTATGTGGCTTTTTAGCTCACCTGAGCCGAAGGCTCAAGGTGAGCTGTTGTGATCGCCCGTCGTCCGTCGGTCCGAGCGCACGAAAGGTCCTTTGTTGGGTAGGGAGAACAATAGATTCCATTCATTCTGTGATTGCCCTATTGTTATTGTTGGGTATTTTAGTGTACTGTTGGGTACTTTTAAACAAAAAAAATACCCAACAAATGTCCAACTGTGAGAACGTCCGCACAACCGAAATGGGTTAGAGGGCCTTTTCTGGCCAGATAACGGTAAACATAACAAAAGAAGACAATAGAGTTCATTCCGTAACAATAGAATAAGGGGCCGTGGCCCGTTATTCAAACAAAAGAAAATAACAAAAGAAAAGGCCCTCTAACCCACTTCGGTGGCACTTCCGTCCGTCTGTCCGTCCGTTCAAATTTACTTCAAGCGACATATCCTCTGAAACCGCGAGTTTGAGGGAAAAACTAAATTGCTGACGGTGTTCCTTGGATGCTTCTCTACAGAAATTGTTAAAATAAAATTCATTGGTGGACTACTTATTGAAATTTATTAAAAAAAGTGAAAAACTTTAAACAAGTTTTTTGTAAAAAAACACTGTTCCCACACCTTAGATATTGCATGAATAGTATCTTCTACTAAATCACTTTCAAAATTGTAAAAAATCAAACCCTAGGGTCAAATTTGACTCAACCCTGGCCATATCAGTGCTTTTTGATGCAGGTCTGACAGTAAAAACTCTCTAATGATCCGTTTTTATACAGACCCATTGTATCTTCCAGACTAAGAAGCTACCCTTATACTAAATGCAACATTTTTGCAAACAGTTTGGATCCAGGTCAGATGCCACATAATGCTGCATCTAATCTGGATCTAAACTATTTGCCACTCATTTACATATTTTCTTATATATAGAAAATATAAGTTATTATTTTTTACATATTTCAAATACAAACATTTGGAGCAGACAACAGTTCAGCATGATAATAGTCATTTCTCTCTGAGACCGTCTCCTATTGCATAACTGACCCATAGCTAGCTCTGAACTCAGGTCACTGAGATACATAACAGAAATGATAGTGATGTCTGCTATTTTATGCTCAAGCACAACTTAGTTCGAGGCATATTACTTTTGGTCTGTCTGTTTGTTTGTTTGTGTTTTGTTTGTTTGTTTATCTTTCTGTCTATCAGTCCACAATTAATTCTTGGCCATAAACAGTATGGATCCATGTCAGATGCCACATAATGCTGCATCTAATCTGGATCCAAACTATTTGCCACTCATTTACATATAGTTTCTTATATTTAGAAAATGTAAATAATGATATTTATTAACCTATTAACCCATACATATTCCTTTTTATGTCTTTAATTTATTCTTCCACAGAAGAAAATAATTTCACTTTATACAGTCATTGTTGTCTTTAACAATTGCTTCAAATGACATCTCCTCATATACCGCTGAAAAGATTTCAACCAAACTTTACACGAATGTTCCTTGGGTCAAGTTCTTTCAAAATTGTTCAAAGAATTAAAAACAATGTAGAACTCTGGTTGCCATGGCAACCAAGTGAAAAAAATAAGGAAATCTTAAAAAATCTTCTTGTCTGAAACTACAAGGGCCAGATCTTAGACATTTGTCACATAGCATCATCTACAGGTCCTCTATCAAACTACAAACTATGCCCCTGGGGTCAAAATTGGCCCCGCCCGGGGGGTCACAGTTTAACATAGAGTTATATAGTGAAATTTTCAAACGTCTTCTCCTCTGAAACTAATATGGCCAGAGCTTTGATATCTGACATGGTGACACTTTTAGATGTCCTATACCAATAAGGTTCAAATGGTTCTGGTCGTTTGCATATCATCTACAGGTCCTCTATCAAGTTTGTACAAATTATGCCCCTGGGGTCAAAATTAGCCTCACTCCGGGGGTCACAGTTTTCAAACGTCTTCTTTTCTGAAGCTAATATAGCCAGAGCTTTGATATTCGGCATGGTGTTACTTCTAGATGTCCTTTATCTATTTTGTTCAAATGGTTCCAGTCTGTTGCATATGTAGGTCACAGGAGCTAAAAATAGAGGGGCTTATCAGTTTTACATAGACTTATATAGGAATAAACCTTTAAAACTCCTCTTCTCTGAAACCCTATTACCCAGACCTTTTATATTTAGCATCTAGCTTTGCCTTATGGTCCTCTACCAAGATTGTTCAAATCATGACCTCTGGGTCACAAATGGCCCCGCCCTGGGGCTTATCAGTTTTACATAGACTTATATAGGAATAAACCTTTAAAACTCTTCTTCTCTGAAACCCTATTACCCAGACCTTTTATGTTTTGCATCTAGCTTTGCCTTATGGTCCTCTACCAAGATTGTTCAAATCATAACCTCCGGGTCACAAATGGCCCAAGCCCCGGGGCTTATCAGTTTTACATAGACTTATATAGGAATAAACCTTTAAAACTCTTCTTCTCTGAAACCCTATTACCAAGACCTTTTATATTTGGCATCTAGCTTTGCCTTATGGTACTCTACCAAGATTGTTCAAATCATAACCCCAGGGTCAAAAATGGCCCCGCCCCGGGGCTTATAAGTTTTATAAAGACTTATGTAGTAAAACCTTTAAAAATCTTCTTCTCTGAAACCGTTAGGCCCATACTTTTTATATTTGGCATCTAGCTTAACCTTGACAGTTTGTAAAAATACTGATAAATAAGACATCTGGTATGGAACAGGGGTAAATGTCGAGCCGAGTTGGTAGAGACAAACTCTTAAGTTTAAAGATGTGCTAGTGGGGGGGGGGGGGGGGGGGGGGGGGATTCACTATTTGCATCGTATTTGTTCTACAGTTAATACCAGTTAGGATCAAACTTTTACTGCTTTACGTTCATATATTTGTTTTCATTATCTTTTGTAGATGTTCCCTTTTTTATTAAAAAAAATTCAAGCATAACAAATCATAGTTAACTTTCTCTTTACTCTGATCAGTTAAGTTTTGAAAAACTAAGAAGAAAAACAAGAGGACCAGAGTGGCCCTTGATCGCTCAACTGACCACAGTGACACTAAGCTGGGTCAAGGAATTACCATGGCAACCAGAGTTCTACATTGTTTCAAATTCTTTGAACAACTTTGAAAGAGCTTGACCCAAGGAACATTCCTGTGAAGTTTGAAGAAATTGTTGATGCACGACGGACGCCGGACTTTGACTGACCACTAAAGCTCACCTTGAGCAATTTGTGCTCAGATGAGCTACAAGTAAAGTATAATTAAGGTATATCGTGGGTTAGCTTAATTTTCACGAAAGGTGTTATGAAACTTTCCTTGAAGTATATTACTAGTCTAAGAAACAATCTGTGCTAATACATGTATAAGCAAAATATATCGATTGGTTTGTCAAAAACCTATCATTTTGATGACAAAATATTTCTCAAACAAATAAAATTAATGACTATAAGTCTCATGCAATAAGTTGTTCACAGTATTCATTACAAGAAATAAAAAATATTTTGAATAAAGGTGTTCTAAAAGATGTTATCAACTATTTAAACTTTACAAAATGCTATTTTTTTTCTCATAAAAACGTGAATTACAAACGAGAGCACTGCAAGCAGATGCCAATGCTCATCTATTTTGTTATCCTAATATATTAAGTAGGAACAGTGAGCTATCTCTTATTGCCTTTGTCTATCTTGACTATGTGTCTGTCTGTCTACTGTGGGGTTCTAAATGACCTTGGCATCACAAAACGTGTACTGAGCTCAAGAGCTACTTGAGTTCAGTACACATGCCAACTGTAAAATCTCTATCACACACATGCAGTTCCAAAGTTGAGGCTAATGTTATATTCAACCTATTTGACCACTGAATGACCTCTTAATGACCTTTGTCTGCCATGACCAAACATGTACTGATCTCAAGAGCTTCTTGCGTTGAGTAGACATGCCAAATATGAAGTCTGAATCACATGTTGTTTTAGAGTTATGGGAAATGTCAAATTTGACCTGTAAACGAGCTTTACCTTTACCAGTCATGACTCAAGTTGTACTGAGCTCAAAATCTACTTGGATTAAGTACACATGCCAAATGTCAAGTCTCTATCACATGCAGTTCCAAAGTTAGGGCCAATGTAAAATTCAACCTATTTGACCTCTGAATGACCTCTAAATGACCTTGACCTTTATCTTCCATGACCAAACTTATACTTTACTCAAGCGCTGCTTGAATTGAGTAAACAAGCCAAATATTAAGTCTGTATCGCATGTTTAAGAGTTATTGGAAATGTTAAATTAACCCTAATTTACCTGTAAATGATCTTGACCTTTGTCTGACTTGACCCAAGTTGTATTGAATTCAAGAACTTCTTGAGTTGAATACACATGCCAGATATCAAGTCTCTATCACATGCAGTTCAAAAGATATGGCAAATATTGAACCCACCTTATTTTACCTCTGAATGACCTCTAAATGACCCTGACCTTTGTTGGACACAACCCAAATTTTACTCAGCTGAACACCTGTTTGACGTGAGTACACATGAACTAACCATATTTGAGTTCTAAATGACCTTGATCTTGTCTGACATGACCAAAGTTATATAAGAGCTTCTTGAGTTGAATACACATGCCGAATATAAAGTCTCTATCACATGCAATTCCAAAGTTATGGCCAATGTTAAATTGAACCTATTTGACCTCTAAATGACCTTGACCTCTGTCTGCCATGTCCAAAGTTGTACAGAGCTCAAGAGTCTCTATCACATGCAGTTCTAAAGTTATGGCCAATATTAAACCCACCTTTTTACCTCTGAATGGCCTCTAAATGACCTTGACCTTTGTTAAACATGACCTAAATTTTACTAAGCTAAACATCTGTTTGAGGTGAGTACACATACTAAATATAATGTCTGAATCACATGTAGTTGCCAACGTTAAGATTTCGGACAATGACAACGGAAACGACGCCGGAGTGGTGACAATAGTTTGTAGTTTCTACGAAACAGATCAGCTAAAAAAGGACTCATTCAATGTTTATTTTTTCATTCTATTCAAAAGTTTGGTTGGAGAAATAGTTTGTCAGAAACAAGAAATGTGTCCACAGGTCACAGATGCCCCCCATTCAGTTGGAAACTGTCCTCCAACCCCACCAAAGAGAAACAAGACTGTGCGTTCAATAAACGCTTATGACCCCGGAGGCATCCTTGACAATATATTCTGAATCTTTTCTAAGTTCAAATTAGGTCAAGGTCAGGGTCAAACTGAGCTTGGGTATTAATGGTGAGTTGGTAATGGTCAAAGGCAATAACCGTATAAGTATTGAAGCATTGTAGTAACCAGTGTTGATGTTAGACGAAACGGTAAAATCTATATAACCGAAAAAGAGCCCTTTTAAAATATTCTAAGTTCAATTTAGGTCAAGGTCAAGGTCAAAATCAAAGTTTGGTGATATTGGTGGATAGTTGGTAATGGTCCAAGGCAACAACTGTATAAGTATCAAAGCATTGTAGTTAGTTGTGTTGAAGCTAGACGAAACAGTAAAATCTAGTTAACCAAGAACTAGCCTATTAAAATATTCTAAATCCAACTTAGGTCAAGGTCAATGTCAAAATTTTGGTGATATTGGTGGATAGGGAATGGTCCAAGGCAACAACTGTGTAAGTATCCAAGCATTTGGGTAAGCGGTGTTGATGCTAGCCGAAACGGTAAAATCTATTTAACCTTGATACAGATGTAAGCATGTACGCACAGACAGACGGACAGGACAATTACATCTGTCGATGCTGGGGGCATAAAAAAGAAATGTGTCCACAGGTCACAGATGCCACCAATTTTGAGGAAGAGGGCGGATATGCTTAAAAAAGGCAATTTTAACTGATTCAAGGGCCCTATATCAGAAATGCCTAATGTGTTTCATCTGGTTATCAAACTTGACCGAGATATTATGGGTGTTAAAATTGTGCAGAAGTTTGTTGAAAATCAATTGAAAACTGTTAAAATTATAGAGCAGACATGGTTAAAAAATGTAATACTTATATGGTTTCACCTGCATGTATCCTCATGTGTGTCACAAGATTACTATAAACAGTAAATGACTTTGAGCACAGGTCACATTTATCTTGTTTCACTTGTATGTATCCTCATGTGTGTGACTAAATTATTATTAGCAGTAAATGACTTTGAGCACATGTCAGATTTATATGGTTTCTCTCCTATATGTGATATATATTTCTCTCCAGTATGTGTCCTCATGTGTGTCACTAAACTACTATTAGTAGTAAACCACTTTGTTCAAAGGTCACATTTATATGGTCTTCCTCCAGTATGTATCCTCATGTGTCTCACTAAATGACTATTAGTAGTAAATGACTTTGAGCAAAGGTCACAATTATATGGTTTCTCTCCAGTATGTATCCTCATGTGTGTCACTAAATTACTATTAGTAGTAAACGACTTTGTGCAAAGGTCACATTTATATGGTCTCTCTCCAGTGTGTATCATCATGAGGCTCACTAAATGACCATTTGTAGTAAATAATTTTGTGCAAAGGTCACATTTATATGGTTTCTCTCCAGTAGGTATCCTCATGTGTGTTACTAAATGACTAATTAATATAAGTAAATGACTTTGAGCACAGGTCACATTTATATGGTCTCTCTCCAGTATGTATCCTCATGTGTCTCACTAAATCACCTTTTTTAGTACATGACTTTGAGCAAAAGTCGCATTTATATGATCTCTCTCCAGTATGTATCCTCATGTGTCTTACTAAATGATTTTTACCAGTAAATGACTTTGAGCACAGGTCACATTTATGGTCTCTCTCCAGTATGTATCATCATGTGTGTTAATAAAAAACGATTAGTAGTAAACGACTTTGTGCACAGGTCACAATTATATGGTCTCTCTCCAGTATGTACTATCATGTGTGTCACTAAAGCACTATTAGTAATAAATGACTTTGAGCACAGGTCACATTTATATGGTCTCTCACCAGTATGTATCCTCATGTGTCTCACTAAACCACTATTAGTAATAAATGACTTTAAGCACAGGTCACATTTATATGGTCTCTCTCCAGTATGTATCCTCATGTGTCTCACTAAATCACTTTTTTTAGTACATGACTTTGAGCAAAAGTCAGATTTATATGATCTCTCTCCAGTACGTAGCCTCATGTGTCTTACTAAATGACTTTTACAAGTAAATGACTTTGAGCACAGGTCACATTTATATGGTCTCTCTCCAGTATGTATCCTCATGTGTCTCACTAAACCACATTTTTTAGTAAATGACTTTGAGCAAAGGTCACAATTATATGGTTTCTCTCCAGTATGTATCCTCATGTGTGTCACTAAATTACTTTTAGTAGTAAACGACTGTGTGCAAAGGTCACATTTATATGGTTTCTCTCCAGTATGTATCTTTATGTGTTTCACTGAATTACTATTAGGAGTCAATGACTTTGTGTGCAATTCACATTTATAAGCTCTGTCTCCAGTGTGCACCATCATATGTGTCATCAAATCGTTTTTCTGAGTAAATGACTTTCCACAAAGGGCACACTGGTAAGATCTCCCTTCTGCGCGTATCATCATGTATTTCACTTATTTACTTTTCTGAGTAAACAACTTTCTATATAAGCAAAAGTTACATTTCTCTCTTTCGTTTGTAGCTCAATGTATTTATAAATTGTTTTCTATTATAAAGATCTCCACACACACATCACATATTCAAAGAAAGTCTCTTTTTTAAATGAGTACACTTGTGTCACTGTATAACTTTTATTATCTACAGACTTTGCTTGCACAAACTTTTCACTCGTACCCGGACTCTCCCATGTCTGTTGTTCAATGTACTATGTAGCATCATGTGATAGACATAACAGTTCTTTCTGCTACCTCTCTTCAGTACCAGGACTCTCCCAGGTCTGTTGTTCAATGTACTATGTAGCATCATGTGATAGACATAACAGTTCTTTCTGCTACCTCTCGTACCAGGACTCTCCCATGTCTGTTGTTCAATGTACTATGTAGCATCATGTGATAGACATAACAGTTCTTTCTGCTACCTCTCTTCAGTACCAGGACTCTCCCAGGTCTGTTGTTCAATGTACTATGTAGCATCATGTGATAGACATAACAGTTCTTTTTGCTACCTCTCTTCATGCATCATACTAAAATACCTGAAACAGAAAATGAAGATTAACCCTTTACTCCATAGATACACCTTTTTACACATTTCAATTATTTCTCCACAGAAGAAAACAGTACCGCTAAATATACAGCCATTAATATGTTATATAAGAAATACTTTCTATGTCCTAGTATATAGTAGCTTAACCCATTACCCCATAAATACGCCTTTTTACGCCTCTAATCTATTGCTCCACTGATGAAAATAGTGCTAATTTATACAGACTTGAATAAGTATGATAAGAAATATTTTCTATATCCTAGCAGATATTAGCTTAAAACAGGCTGAAAGTAAAGCAGAATGTGCCTTAAGTCACATTCTGCTTTACTTTCAACCTGTTTTAAGTGGTCACATGTCTTTAAAACTAGAAATAGGCTATGGGGTAATGGGTTAAACAGGCTGATAGCAAAACAGGATGCACCTTAAGACACATTCTGCTTTACTTTTTTCCTGCTGTAAGTAGTCATCTATCTTAATGAGAGCACCTAAAACGGGCCCTGGACGCTCGACTTTCACATACTTGAGATGGATACATATTCCAAACTTAAAGAATGTGTATGGGTGTTTGGTGCTTTCTTAAGCATAGAAGTTTGTAAGCAACAACAACTAATACATACTTGGACATACATGTTTTTAATTTTTCTGTGCATGGCAATGTCTTGCCCATAAACACACACACACACACATACCAATTATGAAAGCAATACCTCAAGGGAAAGATGACAGGAAGACGACAATAGCTCGACTGTTCGAAAAAGTCGATTTAAAAACTATTAACATGATATGGGGAAATGAGCATTCTGCATGACAGCCAGCTTTAAATGGTCACATGTCTTAAACTTCTTGAGAGCACTGATGATGCTTTCAAACTGAACTAGAACTGCGCTATCACCACAGGATGTATACCTATCATCAACAAATTGACAAATCCAAAAAAACAAACAAGAGCCGCCAGCTGCCCTAAATCGCTCACCTGAGGAACTATTGTGTTATACTCGATGCATAATGAAGCTTGTCATTGCATGTATGTGGACTGTTGTATGAAACTGAAACAACTCGGAAATAGGCTTTCCTGTATAAGTCTATGTAAAACTGATAAGCCCCGGGGCGGGTCCATTTTTTACCCTGGGGTCATGATTTGAACAATCTTGGTAGAGGACCATAAGGCAAAGCTAGATGCCAAATATAAAAGGTATGGGCCTTACGGTTTCAGAGAAGAAGATTTTTAAAGGTTTATTCCTATATAAGTCTATGTAAAACTGATAAGCCCCGGGGCAGGGCCATTTTTGACCTGGAGGTCATGATTTGAACAATCTTGGTAGAGGACCATAAGGCAAAGCTAGATGCCAAATATAAAAGGTATGGGTCTTAGGGTTTCAGAGAAGAAGAGTTTTAAAGGTTTATTTCTATATAAGTCTATGTAAAACTGATAAGCCCCGGGGCAGGGCCATTTTTGACCCTGGGGTCATGATTTGAACAATCTTAGTAGAGGACCATAAGGCAAAGCTAGATGCCAAATATAAAAGGTCTGGGTCTTACGGCTTCAGAGAAGAAGATTTTTAAAGGGTTTCCTATATAAGTCTATGTAAAACTTCTAAGCCCCGGGGCGGGGCCATTTTTGACCCTGGGGTCATGATTTTAACACTCTTAGTAGAGGTCCATAAGGCAAAGCTACATGCCAAATATAAAAGGTATAGGCCATAAAGTCTTAGAGAAGAAGAGTTTTAAAGGCTTTCCTATGAAAAATTGATAAGCCCCGGGGGGGCCCATTATTTACCCGGGGGTCATTATTTGAACAATCTTGCTAAAGGTTCACAACATGATGCTACATGTGAAATTTGGTTGTCCTAGGACTTATAGTTATTGACAAGAAGATGTTTAAAGTTTTGACTTTAGTTGTCAATATTACGTAAATACGGAAAATGACCACGCCCTCTGGCGGCCATATTCTTTGAACAATTTTGAAAGAATATTAATTGAGAAACATTTTAGTGAAAACCAAATTGAAATCGGACCAGTAGTTTTTGAGAAGATTTTTTTTAGATATCGTGCATGGTTGCCATGACAACAAGACCGATTGCCCCACCCACTTTTTTGAACAAGTTTTGAAGCTCACAACTACAGTATGTATCTGACCAAGTTTGGTTAAAATTGGGCCATTGGTTTCAGAGAAGAAGTTATTTGAAACAAATTGTGAACAGACGACACCGACACGGACACCGACGTACGACGGACGGCAACCGATCACAATAGCTCACCTTGAGCACTTTGTGCTCAGGTGAGCTAAAAACACCGAGAGACAACAAAGCTCGCCTTCGGCACATTTAGAAGTTTAAACTCCGAGGTCAATGTCACAGAGGTAAACTTTTTTTATGTGTCTGGAAAGGTATATATAGATATATATTCAAACCAAATATGAAAGCAATATCCCAAAGGACATAGGAATTTTGTAACCTTAACATGCATCTAAGTTTAAGGTCAAGGTCACTGGGTCAAACATTTCGCAAACAAGGCAAGGTCTTGTCCATATATATATGGATACTGAATATGAAAGGAATATCTCAATAGTCATTGGAGTTATAGGCCTTTTGAGAAACCTAAACATAGATGTCTAAACCTAACCATGGAGCCCAACTTTAAGGTCAAGGTCACTTGGGGAAAAATTGTGCGCATTAAGGTCTTGTCCATATACAAATGCATACCAGATATGAAAGCAATATCTCGAGGAACATGGGATTATAAGATTACAGATTTCGAAACTTAAAAGCAGGCTTTTAGTTCAAGATCAAGGTCACAGGGGTCAAATGAAAGTTCTGGTTCATATACACACATATACCAAATATGAAAACAATATCTCAAGGGACATAGAAGTTATTGGCATTTTGAGAAACCTAAACACAGATTTCGGAACCTTAATGCCGGTGTAACGAAGTATTTTGACCCCATCGAAAAATGACCCCCGGTCATAATTCGACGACGTAGAATGACCCCCGGTCATTTTTCGATATCGTATAATGACCCCCCGGTCATAATTCGACGTCGAAATTTGACCCTCCGGTCATAGTACTATGTCTCCTCTCATGCAGTATTTTGACCCCTCCTGAAATATATCGACCCCATCGAATAATGACCCCTACCCTCACCAGCAATTAAGCGACACAGTTTAACCAATTGGACCCTAGCGACGAGTATATTAGTTATCTACAAACAGTGTTCATGTTAATATTACACTTGTCCTTTGTAAACAAAGTAGACCCAGATCAAACTTTACCCACAGGTGCCCTCTGATATTTGTCAGGTTTGACATGTATTGTATAAAACAACTCTAGCTAGTCGAAAATTGACTTGACATAACTAGAAAAACTTGAATTGTTCACTTGAATTTTCAGGTGTGAATGAGTTAAAAGATATATAAAATTTAGATGATAAACATGTCAAATTCAGACTTATGATAAGCACGCCATGGGAACGTATACAGTATACTAAATGCTGTTCCCGAGGGATATCGTTAACCTGGTGTCTATATGTTGGATACTGATGGTAGGATTACCCAATCGCTTTGAAACAAGCTGGTTGTTGGTCTGTGGTATAATTCGTGAACAGCGTATTTACAAATAGTTAAGGGTGTAATTCAGCCATGGCTTGTGCAGGTCGGTGGGGCGGGGGCAGGCATGGGGTGAATTACTTGAGAAAGTTATAAATTACATTACAAGTTTACAATCTCATTGCTAAAGAGTGCATTATATTACAATTACTATTACGCAACATAAAATTTTGTAATGCAGTAAATTACAACTACATTGGCAAAGTTATGCATAACATCGCACATTACATTTTGATAACAGTCCAAAACATTATTAAAAAAGACTAATAAGTATAGCATATATAACTGATAGGTTATCGTTTACAAGTTCTTTGTCAACTACATAATCAAAGATGCAAAACTTAAGAATACATGTATATGCAAGTATACAGTTTGAAATGTCAAATCCTTTTTATAGTATCCACTGGGTAAGGAAGCATATTTTTGTAAGCAAATGAGTCCTTAACACTTTCCTCCACAGAAGCGGCCCAGACCACATGTACCTACATCTGCAAATGAGATTAAGATTCACTGGTAAAATTCAATAATAGTTTTGATTACAGGTGTCAGCTAACAACAATATGAGTGTAAAGCAGATAGCTGACATGAGCTTTCTGCATAAAATTCATATTGCTATGCGCAGTGTCCTACCCTATTAAGCACAGTTAAACATAGCTAATTTGCAAGATTGCCTATGGAACAAAGGGTCAATACAGATCAAAAGTATTGTGCAAAGCTCTTTGAAGTGCTTTCTACATATTAAACCTGTTAAATGAACTGGCATGTCTTTTTTGCCTGTACACTTCTTAATTGAATTACTGCTAAATAGAGGGGTTCAACTGTACCAAGACAAAAAGTATAAATGTCACTGTTGCATATAACATCATTAAAGTTTCAAGTGCATTGTCTGTTTGCTGCATTAAGTCAAACATGAATACTTAACCCTTTACTCCATAGCCTGTTTCTATTCTTGAAGATAATTATATGACCACTTATTGAACGTAGTTTAAAGAGGCTTGCAACCAAATTTAGCATTAAAAATTGTAATTTGTAAATATATGCCAAACGCTTATAAACGGGTAAGAATTAGTTTACGATAAGAAATTCTGTTTAAAAATGCATTTCAATAAAAAAAAATAGTATTGGACTCTGGTGGGTATTGAATCCGGGACCCGAAATGCGGGGACAGGAAGCAAAATAAGACAACCACTTAGACCACTCGACCAGCCGGACTATTTCTATCTCTGGGATAGATTTAACATGATTGTAGCGATGGAGAGTACATAATTCGGCCCGGGTTTATGTCCTACCTGTGATCAATTTCTGTTGCGTCTCTAGATGCTATAGAATAAATATAAGATAAAGCGATTGAAACATCTAAAAATTAAGCTTTGAAAACTTTTCCTGAGGGTGTTTTTAGACTGATCATATTTTTCAGATGCACGATAATGCTACACATTTGGTTTTATTTTAGTATTTTCTTTTATTTTTGCAAATACACCATCTGGTTGCGAATCGCTTTAAAGTCTATCAGTGGTACTCGATATAAATAAACGTGAACGAGTGAAAATATTTATCCCCCTTTTACAGTATATGTAAAATTTACATCGATTCATATGACATTCGTCTTCTTACAATGTGTCGCAACATAAACATTGCGGCATGTGACTATGAAAATTGATTAGATTATTGACAGTATATTGTACAACATAGAAGCATCCAATGATTTAAGTAATTAGCAATTTGACATGAATTAATCCTCAGGGAGCTGCTCGCGACATTGAAAAATGACAAGGGGCCTTTGTTTGACAAATACGGTAATTACCATACCAGGGCAGGGCTTGGCATTCTATGAAATAGAATAATATCAGGGGGGGGGGGGGGGGTGCTTCATTCTACGACATCGAATAATGACCGGGAGTCATTCTACGACATCGAATAAAGACCGGGGGTCATTCTACGACATCGAGTTATGACCGGGGAGTCATTCTACGACATCAAATAAAGACCGGGGGTCATTCTACGTCATCGAATAATGACCGGAGTTATTCAACGACACTGATTGATGACATGGGTAATGAGGCAACATTGCGCAGCGTCCGATCTGGATCAAATTTGTTTGTAGATGGTGTTAAATGTTCACATAGACATGATAAACTGTTAAATCATATCAGCAAGAGTTGGCAAAATACTTTCGAGCCCGCTTGTAGTGGCTTTATTTGAATGATGACAATTTGATAGGTACTTCAGGGCCCAAGGTTATAAAGATTTTTGAGTTGAGTCTGTGCGTTTGCGCTAATCTGACCAATCAAATGCCTGACAACGATCGCAGACTCAACTCAAACTCTTTATTATCTTGAGCTTTGGTCACTACAGAATCCAAGGTCAAACTGAGGCAACAGATATCACGATACTCACAATATTGGTCACTTGCTAAATACGACAAGGGTACATTTCGCAGTTGCTAAGTTATGCAGGGTAAAGAGTTTTACAAGTAAACATTACTATAATACTTAAGTCATTCGATGTGACACTACCTTATTAAAATGTAAAGCTGGGGAACACTAAAAATAAAAGTAATGGTAATAAATAGATGACCAAACTATACCTGCAAGTGCAGCTTAATAAAGGTTTTACAGTTGTTTTGATACCAACTTTACTCCAGATTTAACGACCGAGATCAAACTCGAGCCTGTGTCTGGAGACTAGAACTTTTGAAACGAACTCCGCAACCAAAGCACAGATTAGATCAAAGTTTGTTGGCCAAACTGAGATACTTTTCAACAGTACTGTTGTGTTTTCGAAAAATAAATGTAAACCTTTAGTCAAGTTTAAAAAAACGCATTAAGAAAATTCCAAAGTTTTTGTCAAGGACACCCCTCAAAATCTCCCAACTTTTGGCACTGACGTATTGACTTGCCAACTGACTGGTATCAATATAAACCAATAGAACGTACATGTATGAGCGCCGTGGTACCAAATAAACGCCATAAAAGTTGTTTATCGAAAAATAATGTCTAAGGTTAAGGTCACAGTGACCTGAAAATGTTACACCACACTCCGCCCAAAATGTTCTCAATAAACAAGTACGGTATCCCTATATCTGCTTTTGTAAAGAATATATCCCCACGAAAAGTTGTTTTTATCTACCTAGAATGGAGATCAAAGGTCAAGAAAAAGATCACAATGACCTAAACCGTTATAGGTCACTTTGCCGTGGCAAGCTGTACTCACGCACCAACTTTGGTATATCTTGCTGATGTAATAAAGAGAATATGCTCTAAACAAAAGGTACATGTGAAGACGGAATCACTTCCAGACACGCGCAATTTTGTCACTACATACGTCCAAAATTGAGCTTTGGGATATAAATACACATTTAGCACTTGCAAAACTAACTTTAAATCAAATATAAAGGTAAGTAGAAAGTGGGTCATTTTTCGACAGAAGGGTGTCAATTTTCGACGATGGGGGTCCTTTTTCGACGACAGGGTGTCATTCTACGATGTCGAATTTTGACCGGGGTGTCACTTTTCGATGGGGGTCAAAATACTTCGTTACACCGGCCCTTACTTCAAGGTCAATGTTACTGGGGTAAAATATTTTTGTGCATGGTAGTGTATGGTCCATATACACATGCATACCATATATGAAAGTAATATCTCAAGGGATATAGGAGTTACAGTATAAAAAAAATCGAAACCAGCACATATTTCGAAAGGTAAATGCGCACCCGAAGTTCAATGTCAAGGTTACTAGGCTAAAATAGTTTGTATGCATGAAAAAAGTAAAGCTGTTGCTATTGTTGTTGTTGGTATTGTTGTTGTTGGTATTGTTGTTGTTGGTTTGATGTTGGTCTGGTATTGGTCATGTTCTTGTGTTGTTGCAAGTTGGTTTTGAAGTTTCGGTTTAAAGAAAGACTCGAATCAAACAGGAAATATACCACGATAAGGGTTAATACTGAGAGAACTTTTGAATATACAGTCAACCATGTTTAGGGCGGATAAAATAAAGAGACAATTATAGGCGAATGGACTCCTTAAAAAATCGCTGCAAAAAATACCAAACGAGGGGCATGCATAACTTACTTTTGTCACAATTTCAACAATTACCTGCTTAGCACACTGCGTGTTTTTGTATAACCGCTACTACTCCTATAATCATTTTAAATTACTACTACATTAGCAACTGATACTGCTACTAGTTATACCTTTTGCTGTTATAATCATTATTAAATACTACTGCAGCAGCAACTGGTATTACTGATACTACTACTTCAGTGTGTTATTATTATTATCATTATTCATTACTATTACTACTACAGCGCTCTTTCTCTATAACGACACCCAATGGGAGACATAATTTGTGTTCGTTGTTTGGAGGGGGTCATTATAGGGAGGGAAATTGGCTTACTTTACAAACAGCTTGAATCCAGATCAGACGTCGCGTAACGCGGCGTCTGGTCTGGATTCAAGCAGTCTGTCACTCGTTATTATATTTGTTCTATTAAAATGTCAAAATATGTACCTTTGAGAAAAACAGCAGACAGAAAAAATTACGCAGATTGCAGCAATGAAAATGTTTGACATAACTGTCTTGTTTGGAGAACAGCGGCAAAGGTCGTTGTAAGGAGGGAGTTGTTGTTGGGAGGGTCGTTGTAGGGAGGGAGTACTGTACTTATATAATCGTTATACATTACTACAATATTAGCAACTAATAATACTGCTGATGCTACTACTACTTCTTTTGCTATTATTATTATCATTACTAAATAATACCACTACTGCTACTGCAACTACTGCTGCTTCAACTACTATTGCTTCTACTTCTACTTATGCAACTGCTTCAAATCTAACTTGCAACAACAAAAGAAGATGACCAACACCAGACCAACAACAACAATAGCAACAACATACAACACAAGAACATGACCAAGGCACAAACACCACCAACAATAGCAACAACGTACAACTACAACATCAATACCAAAAACAACATAAATAACAACATTACCAAAATAATACCAACAACAACAATAGCACCAACATACAACAACAGCAGCAGCAACAACAACAATAGTAACAACATACAACAACACAAGAACATGACCAATGCACAAACACCACCAACAACAATACCCACAGCATACAACAGCAGCAACAACAATACCAACAACAACATAAATAACATTACCAAAACAATACCAACAACAACAATAGCATCAACATACAACAACATTCCAACAATAACAACATACAACAACAATACTTCGCACGCCGCTTTCGTTTGAAGGGGGGGGGGGGGGGGAGTCATGTTTCGGAGCAGTTGTCTTCCTCCATGTGTCTTATGCAATGCCACCAGAAAATTAAAATTTCTGTATACTTCAGATTGCTCCATAATAACGAGGGTGTGTTATATGGAATTGGAAGGATGTCGCCATGCCTCTTATAAGCTAATGACCGTAGGGTATCGTATCGACAATTTGGAGACAATCATAGTTTCAATGCATTTATTATTCAATTAAGCCTCAATTTTGTTAGATAGAAAATCTGATCAAACATAAAGAATATACAACTATACATGTATACGAACAAACTGTACCCTTTCTTAAAACCGATGTTATATGCATCTGAAGCTGGGTGAAATTTGAGGTTCATATGATTTGTCCTTACATAGTTATCTGTCCTTGATGTACTCAGATATGCTATAAAAGGCTTACCCGGTATTTAACAGTGTTAACACACTTAGCAACTACAGTTTTGAATGGATTTTGATTATATTTGCCCATAGTATAATTATAGAAGTATAAGTTCATGAAAGGCTTTGGTTATTATTTAAATCAGATCATTGTGTTAAGATTTATCTGCCCTTGGAATACTCAGATATGCTAGAAAAAGCTTTATTTTAGTAGTGTTACTGCTGTCAGAGCTCTACGTGTCTACAAATTGGAATAGATTTTGATAAAACTACATGTATATATGTTTTGCCAGTGGGCGTATAATGTATCGTTTGCGGTGCTCTCGTCAGATATTTTTACCCAAGGGGCATAATTTGAACAATCTTTACAGAGGACCTGTAAATGATGATATGTGTGAATTACCTATGTGGAATGTCAAGTTACATACAAGCAGCAGAGAGCCCTTTCCAAAAGGGTTATGTGAAAGGAACCATGCTGTGGTTGACATGATGCTGATGAAACTAGAGGCAGAGAATTCCAATATGGAGAGACAGACACTCCTATTATGGGCCAATATGGCAAAATATTCTCTGCAAATGTCGAATGGTTTTAGCAGTCATGAACTTGTGTTTGGGCCGAACCCACATATTCCAGGCATATTAACTGATAGGCTGCCGTCGGTGTAACAACGGTGAACCAGTGAGAAATTTGCTATACATATCAATGCACTGCACAAATCTCGTAAAGCATTCATTGAAACAGAAGCTAGTGAGAGAAACAAGAATATCGTTCCCAACGATGGATGCTCCCCACAAAGAAAAAGCCCAAGGTATAGCATGTTTAGTAGGTGAACACAGTAACAAGTTTCATCAACTTACGATGTAACATTCAGGAGATATGCTTCGGACAAAAATGAATTTATTATGGAAAAGGGAGGCAATTCAATACTTGGAGATGACAGAGTTATAATTATTGTGTACTACACTTCTTTTTGTCATCCGCTAACACAGTATCAAGGTTCAAGTTACAGTGCGGCAGAACATTTGATTTTTTTAAAAATTTATGTAGGAAAGGAAGATAATTCAATATTGGGAGATGGCAGAGTTATGGTTCTTGAGTACAGCACTCTTTCTGTCATGTCGTATCACTGTATCAAGTTTCATCAACTTACAATGCAATGCTCAGGAGATATGCTCCAGACAAAATTTGATTTTTTTAAATAGAAAAGGGGAGATAGTTAAATATTGGGAGATGATAGAGTCATGGTTCTTGTGTTCTGCACCTCCTTATGTCATCACCTATCACTGTATCAAGTTCCATTAACTTACGGTGTAGCAGTCAAGAGATATACTCCGGACAAAATTGTTTTGTATTTTTAGAAAAAGGGAGATAATTCAATATTGGGAGATGACAGAGTTACCGTTCTTGTGTACTGCACTTCCTTTGGTCAACCTCTATCACTGTTACAAGTTTCATCAACTTACAGTGTAACAGTCAAGAGATATGCTCCGGACAAAATTGATTTTTTTTATGTGAAAAAGGGAGATAATTCAAAATTGGGAGATGAGAGAGTTGTGGTTCTTGTGTACTGCACCTCCTCCTGTCATTCTCTATCACTGTACCAAGTTTCATCAACCTACGGTGTACTGTTCAAGAGATATGCTCCGGACTAAAAAGCGTGACGGACGGACGGACGTTCTTACGGGACGATACTTATGTGGCTATTTTCTATGCATTTCTTTTGGATGGCTAGCCACACAAGCGACAATTTATTTTTGCTCTAACTTGGAAAAAATGATCTGGAGGCTAACTCTACCCCTTACCCTATGTCCCACAACTGGCCAGGTTAATGTCACAAGAAATGGCCAGGTTAATGTCACAAGAGACGGCCATGTTAATGTTTTTCAATTATTGGGCTAAGAATTTTAGCCACATAAGTACCCTCCCGTAAGCACAGACAGACGGACGGAGACACGGACGGACGGACAAAGCGGCGACTATATGCTCCCCCCTAAAGGGGAGCATAAAACGGGCATTGCTAGCTAAGGTAAGAGCAGCTGAGCAGAAATTCAATAATTGAGAACACGTATATTACAAGCGAGAGGGTAGGGAAAGGTGGTTAGGGCCTGGAAATGTTGTTTTTCAAGATTGGAAAATAGTGTTTGTACGTCATGGGGTGTTTTGTTAGAGTGTCACCGAATAGGCTAAAGATGGTAGGAGAAAGCTTTACTGAACATTAGGAAGAAATACAGGTTGATGATAGTTCGACAGAAACTGTGTCAAAAAGAATATCAGGTGATACCAAGTGACAATTTACAAACACATTCTAATCAATCTGAAAGTCCATCAAAAGCATCTGAGAGTGTACGTGACAGTAAACACTGGTGACAAAATTCAGTACAGAATGAATAATTAATGGAATACTGGTGAAATAATGGGACGGGCAGGAAAGGTAACAGGAACATATAATAATTGGTATACATTAAAAACGACAGTGGTGAAAAAAGAAGTGTTTACCTTGTAGACTTCGAGCCTGAGGACCCCCCTCCCCCCATGTGGGGACTTTTGACCACCATACTTTTCTGAAACCTCATGGTCTTCTGAGTACATTCTGATTTTCTGCCCTTTGTAGGTTGGGGCTTTACCCGATCAGAGCAAATTGAAATTACCTCCCCTTTGTGAAAATTAAATTCTGATAGATTATGTATTGATGACCTCTTTTAGTTGCAAAATAGCTGCTCTTCACAAATATCACCATTGTTTTTATCGATACACACTATTCATCACAAGAATCGATCTAAACGAGTGTTTTCCATACCTTTTTACTGAATGATCTCCCCTTGAAAATATCAAATACCATAAACATTAGCTTATTCATAGTTTTATTACATTTAAAGCTTATTTGAAAACCTAGTTTTTCTTTAAATTATGATAAAATATTCAACTGGGTATAGTGAGGGTGTTTTCTAGCATACATTAAATATATTTTCGCGGAAAATATCGTCTTAAATTATGAAATAACAAAAATACCGACAAAGACTTACATACTGTGAATAACAGTAAGAAATAAAATGAGGATAACAAGGCAGTCATGGATCATGGAAACTGATTTCCATAGCTAGAACATCATGATGATGGGGGTGTGCACAAGTTATTAGGGTCTAACGATTCTAATTTGGGTCTACCGATATACAGAGTTATCCCAATTTCTGTCATGAGTGAACTCCCCTGATAACTGTTGAGTAGCTTTCGGTTTAAGATCACGCAATATTGACTGTGTAACGACTTAGAAATGAATATTGAAGTCGGTTTAAAATACTGTTGCACAGTAAAATGTCCACCCCTGGCATTGTATTTACCTATCTTTAAACTAAAACTGAAAAAAAATACTGATTTAATTCACACTTGAGCAATGTGATGTTTTATACTTTAAACGTAAAACGTACTTTCAGATACAGTTGAATTTATTCTAGTTACCATTTCCAAAGGGATTGTGAGCGTAATATAAAGATTAAAAGAAAGGGAATAATAAAGTTGCATGTGGATTCTTCTTTTCTTTCTGCTTTACTTATGTCCTAAATAAAGCAGTCAATGTCTTAAGCGATCTATTTTAGTGACTGCTTAACGCTTTGCCTGCTGATTGCGACTAGATGGGAGCCGCGTAACACGGCGTCTGATCTGGATCCAGACTGTTTGACACTCATCTTTATGTTTATGTACTTAAAAATGTACAAACCAAAATTTCACAACTTTTGCAGACCACAATTTCGAAGCAAACGATATCGCCGCAAGATAAGAGCCAATATGGGTTATATTGTAATATTATATTTCTTTAATTCTAGTACATTACACAACTGTTCATTGTGTAAGGCGATTTAAAAATGATGTGCAGTTGGCTACTTTTACTTAATATTATTATATTAATGAATTAAATGAAAATAATGGATGTTCACTTAAGAATAAAATGATCAAGTAAATAGTGTGCTAAATGACAAACTATGTATCTGGATCAAATCCGTTTGTAACTGCAAGGAGGCATTCGCCTTGAGACCAAGCTGTCAGTGTACCGAGCAGTGGTTCTAACCACCTTGCTGTATGCCAGTGAAACATGGACAGTTTATGCGTGTTATGCCAGACAACTCAACCACTTCCACAGAAGCACTCTTCGCAAGCTTCTTGGTATTAGATGGCAAGACAAGGTTCCTGACACTGAAGTTCTCAAAAGAGCAAAACTCCCAACTGTACATATGCTCCTTCAACAGTCACAGATGCGCTGGACAGGTAACGTGTGTCGCATGTCAGATGAGCGACTCCCAAAGCAGCTCTTATACGGAGAGCTCTCCACTGGTAAAAGGAAAGTTGGCAGCCAGAAAATAACGGTTCAAAGACTGCAAGAAGGCTTCGCTTCGCAAGATGGACATTCACACAGACACTTGGGAAGACCTGGCTCAGAACCGCCCTGCATGGAGATCAGCTGTGAGGAAAGGCTTGGTTGAAGCAGAGACAAGTAGGTTAGAACATGCCAGGAAGAAACGTATGGACCGGAAGGCTTGAGAAGCCAGTACCTGAACAACACCATCCGACAACGTGTGTATCTACTGTGGACGTACCTTTGGTGACAGGATAGGCCTTATTAGCCACATACGCAATCATCCCAGAAACTCAACAACTTGAAGGTGCGGTCATGTTTGCATGGCGATGGACGAACAGCACAGGTCTGCCATATCACATTACAAAGGAACGTGACATTACGTAACCCAACACAGCAGTCCTACATAGCAAGACATAAGCGCCATTAACACTCCGAGCATAATTTGAGCCCCGTTCTCACTGTCCCAGATTTGGTGATCGGAGAGTCCCGGTTAAGCAAACCGGTAGTCGCCGGGAGTCACCAGGAGTTCAACCTTGGCGACGCCCAGGACGATCTGGGATCGACCGTGTTCATCTGGCTGCCACCGGCTAACAGCCCCGGATGCTTTAAAATGTTTAATACAACCGGGGGTCACCGGGAGTCACCAGAACCGGCTTATTCCTGGGAAACTGTTTGCCACTCAAATTAAAATGAAGTTTGAACAGTCTACAACATTATAGTGTTCTACTTTATTATATTACGTTTGCATTTCATCTCATTTACCCTGAGAGACAAAAGAGAACTGATGCTTATTCATGTTCGCCCCGGTTTAAGTCCTTTCCGGCGAACACCGGGTAACGTCGGCACGTCACCTTTGAACAACCGGGGTATGACGGGACGCCACCAGTGGTCACCGGGATACCACCAGCGATGACCGGGTTACACCGTGTTATACCGGGATTAACCGGGAACAGGCCGGCTCTACACCGTAATTACACCGGGCCAAACTGGGAACTAACCGGTATAGTCAGGGGAGATCCGGCTTCATAGCCGGTTGTCCACCGGGGGAGACACCGGGAATATGAGAACGCAATATATTTTTTTTTATGAAAAACGTCCCAGTTCACCCCGGTTCACCGGCTATCTTTTACCGGGACCTACACCGTGACAGTGAGAACGGTGCTTAACTTCTTTTACAAGCCGATTAATGATGAAATGCATATCTGGGTACTGTTATCCACATGATAGATCTACTGCCGTACTGAAAACACAAATCTACTTGCGTTACTTGAACATGAGTTTTTGACTACTGTACCCGCATTATGTTTTTGATACAGATCACAATAATAAATAAATAAATAAGTAAATAAATTAAGATAAAAAAGTTAAAGCACCTGGTTTGGTTGATGACTTTTGATTAACGCTTTCAACACTGAACACCAGTAATGATGACTATTGCAAACAATTTTATCCATATCATGCTGTACAGAAATTGGATTCATAGAATCTATCTCTTCGCATAAGGACATAAGGATGCTTCTACACTGTCTTAAGAATTCTGAATGCATGCAGACGATGGTGTGAAGCAAAGGTAACTTAATAAAGCAGGGTGGAAATCATGCTGAAAGGTCATAAAGCAAGGTTAAGATTTACTTTCATTGATTTTTCACTGATGCCTATGGGGAAGAAGGTTTGATATGTAAAGTAGACTGAGACAATAAAGAGAATGAGAGGAAGAGAGAGTGAGAGAGAGATATGAGAGGAAGAGAGAGTGAGAGAGAGATAAATAGAGAGAGAGAGAGAGAGAGAGAGAGAGGGGGGGGGGAGATAGAGAGGGAAAGAGGAGACATATGCAGAGAGAGAATTATGAGATCCTGCAAGATTAAATGGTGGAACTAGAAATCACGTTGATTGACGAAATATTTGACGATGTTAACGATCATAACCCAACTTAAAAAGTTCTGTTTGCTATTGAATCGATATGAGCATGTACATTTAGATCCCTTTTTGGGAAACTTGGTGATGATCATTTGAAGGATTATTGCTGTACACAATGCTCAAATTGACCAAGTAGGATAATGTGTATTCATCTTTTGAAAAAAAGAGAAAGCGGAAATGAAGAACAGGGCATGGGAAATGACTCGTCACCTCAGTGCAATACAATCGTAACTCAATACGAATTTATATATTGAGTTACGTTTGTATTGGACTGAGGCAACGAGTACTATCCGATAACTGAAATGAGTTGTTCAAGGCAAGGTTGTTTTACACAACTTAGGTTAAAATCCCATGGAAGCAAATCTTGTTTGCTAGTATGTAGTATCTAAATCATTACCAAAACACGCTTTTCAATCTAATGTGTTTCTTGTTTTGCCCGAAATGGAGGCAATTACCTTACTCACATGAAAACTTTTTAAAAGAAACGATCAACTTGAGTGCCTTTCACTTGGTAATGTTGTAAAATAACATGTAATTGGCAACAAAAGGCCTATGTTGATATGCAACTAACAATATACATGTACATATATATCATAAAACTGCTTTTTTACCCTAAATCAAGGGCATACAATTCAAACAAAAGAAGACTTTTAGTTGCAAACATTATCCTATTCAATCAATTATGTATAAATCCAGAATTTCTAGTTAAGATTTATTAATTGAAGTGTCCTTTTCTGCCCCCAAAAATGTTCGACATAGTAACAATATGACAGAAATTAAAAAAGGGAGGTAATTATATTTTTTAATTTCACTCAAAGACTGTGCTTTTATAAGCCAAGGGTTATATATTTGGTTTGTGAATATATAAGGCTTTCATGTTAAGAATATTTCATGATTAGAACGTGTTTCTATGATGTATATATTCAACATTTATAAAGGGAAAAACTGATTTGTTTTGTATTAAAATTGCATTTGTACTTTAAAGGGGAGATAACTTGACTAAATGATGAGTTATGTCCATTTTTTTTGCATTTTTACTTTCAGTTGGATAATGTCACATAAATGAATCACTTTGTGTTAGATATGTAAGTTTTAAAAACTTTTTTTTATATTAGTGCAACAACTACACATAAAATTACGTATTTCTCGATTTATGCAAGGGGAGGTAATCTTCAAAGTCAGATTTCTGACCAAAGCCCCAACGCTCAAAGTGCAGAAAATAGGATCTGAACCAACAGACCCTGCACTTTCAGAAAAACACAGTGACCAAAAGTCCCCCTATGGGGGGAGGGTTCACATTATTGGCCAGTAGCCTATTGGGATTTTAGAATTGAAACCACATTCAGAACTCATGAAGTGAAGAAATACTTTACAGTAAGACTGGTAATGATGCACATGAAGTTATGAAAGCAAAGCAGAATGAGCTAGAAATGTTAAAGAAATTAAGAACATACCCAGTAGGAAGAAGTTTCAAATAAAGGACAGGAGTCTTCGTCAACAAGATGGGTTATTTACAAACAAAGATGGTAAGGTAAAAACCAGACTCGTTAATAGAGGTTTGAGGTAGATATTTCAGCCCGACGTAATAGAATGGAATATTGCAGAAATAATGGGACAGGCACTGGCAGGAAAGACAAAAAGGAAAATATAAGAACTGGTATAATGTAAAAGATAACAGTGTTGAAGAAAAGAAGTGTTGACCTTGGGGTTCTAGAATGGAAACCACATTCATAACTGATGGAGCAAAGTGAAGCAATACTTTACAGTAAGACTGATAATGAAGCAAGTGAAGTTATGAAAGCAAAGCTGAATGAGCTTGAAAAGTTAAATAATTCAAAGCATATGAAAAAGTTCCAAATAATGTTAAAAGCCAGACTCGTGGTTAAAGATTTTGAGGAAGATATGTCAGCCTAACTTGATATTCCAACAGTTGGTAATACCCCCATTCCAGTGGACGGCGATTCCACTGCGCTCATGGCGATTCTCAAAAATCACCCAGATCGCCGTAGAAGCGCCGCCATGTGCATAATTTGGGACTTTGGGCGTTTCCAGTACGCTTTAAGTACGTCCTCGCCGCGCTCATCACGATCCCGCCACGCTGTTGCTGCGCTTCTAGGGCGCTCTAAGTTTCTCCAAGACCCTTCTACTATGCTTCCACTACGATAAAGGATTTTGACTACGCTTCCTCTACGTTTACTACGCTGCTACTGCGACCTTTCTTCGACCTAAGCGCAGGGGCTACGCTTCTGTTGCGCTTTTGGAACTTTTCTATATCAAATCTGCTGTTGCACTGCTCTTGCAGCAGTTGATCATCATCCTTCGAAGGAAATGGATCAAAATTAGCTTTTTGGGCAAACAGTATCTTGTGGAGTAGAACATAGGGATTGTACCACGTGAGGTCCATGCTGCGTGACAATAGTATGTGCAGACCTTGTTTTGTCTTTCGTTTCTGACGGGGTGGTATTTTGAATTATTGATGAGGACAGTTTTAAGTGCAAACATTCTGCGCTGGTGCCGTTCCTACTACGATTCAAGGCGATTTTCCCAAAATTTCGAAACGTAGAGGAATTGCCGCTCAGTGGAATGGGGGTATTAAGGAACAATCAGGGTATTCTTTAAGTTTAAACATATTTTAATACTCATATATACATGTAATACAGTTGTACATATTTACAAAACGTGTAACACCACAAAGTATAAATATAAGTAAATGGGTTGGGCCACAAGTTCTAGCAACATTAGTAAAGGCCCTCCCCAAAATGGGGCATTTGTTATATTGGTAGTGGTTTATGTTTTTAACAGGATTAACAACTGGAATAGTTCAAAGAATATAAGTGCTGTATTCGTAATAAAGGTTAAGTCGAAGAAGAGAAGTGTGATAATAATAAGAGACATAGAGGAAGGTAAAGATTCGAGAAAAGAAGGAAGTAAGAGGAATGGGAATCTACAATACTGATTATGTACAGTCGATCCTCGATATCTCTAAGCTGCCCAAGTTGGTTCCAAGTCAAGCAAGCTCACGCCATCGAGGCTCGACTGTACCTTATTGACTCACCCTACTGATTCAGTGTATACACATATAATTTTCGTGACTCTTTAATTTCCTATCATAATTTAAAAACGCTTGGTATCCCTCAGGAACGCTTGAACAGCGCTAAATAGACATGTGTTATCAGTATCTGACAAGAAGGTCGAACCAAAAAGTAGCATGTTACAATTTAAAGGATGAAAACAACGTGTGGCTCGGAAAAGTTTCAGCCTAGCATCTCGGTATTTGTTACAATGTAGGATACAGTGTTCAGCATCTTCCATCTCAAAGCCACGCTCGCATGTTTCATCAAGTCTTAAGTGATTATTAAACAAATCTGAATTTAAATTACTGCATTTATTACGAATTCTCGAGTGAATGAGAGAATAATATCTCTCCCCTTTAAAGTAGTATGATGGAATGTTTTGTGTTTTAAAAATTGTTGTGTTTAGAGCTCTTTTAAATTCTAAAAGTGAAGCTACATTCCTAACGGTATAAGGTAATTCATTCCATAATGAAATCGATGAAGGTACAACGGAATTGGCAAATAACTCAGTTCTTCGATGTATAACAGAAATGTCTTGTGAATTTCTTAAATTATAATTATTAGTTGAACCAACAAGTTCAGGGAATAGATTATTAAGATATGAAGGTGTAGAACCCGTCATTACTTTATATGTTATAACTAGTTTTTGATATTTGCGACGATCGGAAAGAGATAACCAGCCTATTTCTTTATAGAGGTTTGAGAGATGTATTGATCGTGTTAGTCCTGTAACTACTCTTGTTCCTTTTCATACAGAGTACAACTATCCCATACAACAGATGAATATTCAAGAAGTGGTCGAAGAAATGATACATACATTGGTTTAGTGCTTTTCTTTTAACAGAATATTTTAGTTTCCTTAGCATACCTAAGACATTATACTGTTATTTATATGTGAGTGCCATTTTCCATCATTGCTTAAAGTTACTCCTAAGTGTTTATGGTTCTCAACAAATGTAACCGGGACTCCATCAAAAATCAAATGTGGGTTGGTGTCCTCTCTATGAGGCGTAATATATAATGCTACTGTTTTGTTAGGATTGAATTCCACAAGCCATTGTTTCGCCCAAGATGAAATTATATGTAAATCGTGATTTAAAATTCCTTCCATGTCAAGTTTGTTTCTGGACGTGGAAGTTATGGATGTATCATCCGCAAAAAGACGGGTTATACTTAATAATTTATCAACAATGTCATTAACATATACTAGAAAAAATAAAGGGCCGAGCACAGATCACTGTGGAACTCCAGACGTGACGTGCCTTGTTGAAGAAGAGGCTGACCCAAGAAAAACGTTTTGACTTCTCCCATTTAAATAACTTTTTATCCAAGATAGTAAAGATCCATTGATTCCGTTTTGCTTTAATTTAAAAATCAAACCATTGTGCCATACCCTATCAAAAGCCTTCGATATGTCACAGAATACCATACATGTATATAATTTAGAGTCTATGGACTTTGTTATTTGGTGATAAATATCTATTAGTTGATAAACAGTACAATGGCCTCTAAGAAATCCCGATTGCTAAAGCATATATAAGGTTATTTGAGATAAAATGGTTATAAATATGTTTCCATAAGCTTACCTATACAGCTAAGCAGTGAAATGGGCCTATAGTTAGTAACTAGATTTGTGTCACCCTTTTTAAATAAAGGCATTACCATAGCCGATTTCCAAATCTTTGGAAATACGCAAGAATTTAAAGATTTGTTGAACAACATACAAAGTGGTTTAGAAAGTGTGTGACATGTATTTTTAAGAACTTTATGACTAATTAAATCTTCACGTACAGCCTTATTTACATTTAAGATGTTTATAACATCTGATATATCTTGTTCTGTTAAAATAATATTACATAAAGCTTGATCTGTAAGAGGAACAAATTGTGGTAATAACGTGTTACTGTCGTCAACTGTAGATATTGACGCAAAGAAATCGTTTAAACAATTTGCCTTCTCCTCATCGGTAAAGTATAAAATTTCATTATTAGTTTTTATCTTTAATTAGTTGCTTAAGTAGTTTCCAATAATATTTTGGATCAGAAAATGACGCATTGCAAACAACTTCTTCAATATTGTTGTAAAACTGTTCTTTCGCGTGTTATTTTAGGTTGTTTACTTTGTTACGTAATTGCTGGTATTTGAACCATTGAATTTCATTTTTTGACTTCATTGCTATAACGTTTTGCCTATCTCTCTTTCTTGTAAACTTTCGAATTTCTGAATCGTACCAAGGTTTGTCATTTGTTCTAATTGTTACCTCTTTATGTGGAATACATTGTCGCATTAAGAATAAAAGTTTATCAGTAAAAATTTCTGCAGCATTGTCAACACCTTCATCGTTAATAAAATACCAATTCTCATTTAAAATTAATTCATTCAGTTTCTCGTAATCAGCATGTTTATATATCCATACTTTCCTCTTCATACATTTACCATTATTGAAGGCTAATTTGGTAAAGATAAAAGTTGCTTTATGATCACTTATAGTACTTGGAACATTCATCACACCACTATGCAAACATTTATGTCTTCTGTAATTAGTATTGGATCAATAAGTGTCGAAGAAGTTTGTGTAACTCTAGTCGGGTCAGTAATGACGTTTTTCATATGAGCGCGGATCTGACAAAAGGGGGCTTATGGCTTTCGACGTCATCGTCGATAAATTACGCTTTAAAGTTACGTCATCACTTTGTGTTGTAAACACATGACTGCAAATTTGACCTTAACGTTTCAACTCAATTTTTCGCACCGATTGGACAAAGAAGATTGAAAAAACGATGTGATGTGAGTATACTTCATATTACGAGTACTACACTATTTTGTTTAGCATTGTCGATTCCCGCATAAAATTCAAGGAGCTATATATAGAGCGGCAAGCATGTACGTACTGGACTATTGACAGCCTTTTCAAGAGTAATGCTTAAACTCATCCTGAAAATCTGTGCTAAAGTCATGGAAACCTGGATCTAGAGTTTCTCCTCAATTAAATAAATACTAACCTGCCACGTTAAATGTTTACAAAGGCTAAAGAGAACTGAACACATTGTTCAATTGATTCTATTTCTCGGTACATTATTCTAAAAATAGATTGCGCGGAAAATCTGTAAAGACTTTTTTTTACTTATTATTGTTTAATGACATGCATCTAAAAACTTCGTGTTTCCGCATACATATATGAAATTATGTTCGTTTTATAAAAAATAATTTTTTTTTTAGTATTTTCACGAGTTTGCTTAGTTTGGGCATTTACACTAGTAAAATACTTATAGCGGTAGCAACAACGTCATATGTAATTGTCTCAGTGGTGTAGAGGTAGAGGCGACGGCCTGTTTTTTATAATTTTGCGTCCCGGCGTGAGATCAAGCCTCGCACGCACAGGTTTTCGGCGCGTAAGCTATGTCCCATAAATCTTTCAAAATGAGTCAAAATACATCCATATGTTCAACAAACATCCTTAACAAATGTTTCAAGAAGTTTCAAAAAAAAAAATTTTTTTCGTATCAAGTATGTATACAATGAAAAGGTGGATGTGTATTCAGGGCTATCAACTTCCCAACCTTGTCATTTTGTCATTTTTGGGCCGATTTTGACAAATGATGGCTTATTATTTACATTTAAAAGTTCTGTTCAAAGAAAGTTAGCTCACAGCCCAAGCAAGACACGAGCACAAGTGAAGAAATAAAAAGTTCGATAGGCACCTTATATCGGAATCCTTCTGTCACCTTAATTTTTGGACTTGTTCGTCAGTCATTCACTGATTCAGCGATTAACAAGTGCATTTGCGACCATGCATTACACCATGGTACGGGTAATTAATAGAAAATGAAATATATAATAAATACCTTTTGAATTATCGGTAAATGAGCATTTCTGTTACGAAATAAATTTCTAGAGAACTTTCGTTTAGTTTCGGTTGACAAACGGATATGATATCATTGGTCGTATTCGAATCATTCAATTTGTTGTCAACGAAAACTAGGCGGAGCAAATGCTCGAAGATTTACTGATGACAACGTTTTTGACCCGAATCGAATCGAAATTGTGGTCAACGATTTGATGGTTTGACAACATTCTGTCAACGGAAAACATCAAGTGGTGATTCGAATAGAACCTGTTGACAACACGTCCAACTAACGCTAGAGTTGTCCTGATTCGAATACGACCAATTGAGGCGCTTGACTTTTGCGTCATTTCCTGCTTTGAAGCTGGTTCTCGGGTTCGCTAGAATGATAATAGTTTGACTGGGCAACCAGTCGTTTGTTTGGGAAAATTTTGCGTGACAGATGGTTTCCGAATAAGGGGTCTCCCCACCCTTCGATTCCCCATGCGCGTGTTCGCCGATTGCTTTGAATTGTTTTACCAATTATCGTCAAAGAAAACTGTTTGCTGTAAACAATGAGCCATCATCTGTCCAGATCGTCCAAGATTTGACAAAATGACAGGGTTGAGAACTTGAGGGTTGCTTCTGCAAGGCGCTTTTTCATGGCAGCCTTTACTATTTTACTTATAAAAATTAGCAAATTTTTTTTATTTTTTTTAAATTTCACGAAACTTCAGGAAATGTTCTTTTATGATGATTATTGAATGTATGGATAGATTTTAGGGTATTTTATCCACGTTTGGTGGTGGTTGAGGGGGTTATAGCAGCTAGGGGTAGTGTCATAGCCAACGGGCCGAATGCCTATGCTCGCACGGCGCGAAGTATCTTTTTACTTTTCAAATCTCGTTTAAACACATTTTTGCTAACTATATCAAACCATGCAGACTAGAAAGATATTTTAAGTTTGTTAAAACATAAAAATCTAAAGGATGTGATCTCGGCGTATAATCTTCTTACCCAGTTACTGCTCAGATAGGCCTATATGTTAAAACCCTTGCTATATAAAGTAGATATAATCCCTATCATACCCTATGTCACCGATTTCGAAAATAGGGGACCAACAATTGACCCCGATACCCTTAACACGAATAATATTAACGTTTAACTATTATTAGGGGTGTCGGGTTCAAATTTTAGGCCCCTATTATCTCGACCGTTGTCCAATATGCAAACTGCTTGGATCCAGATGCAATGCCGAGTAACTCGACATCTCATCCAGATCGAGGCTGTTATAGACAATCGGGCAACATGTTCACAAAGTTTGAGTGACTTTGTAACTGCAAGCAGATTTAACTAGAGTCTACAGCATTTTATTTTAATGTAAGTGTTATTATTGGTTTTGAAAACAAAATTCTACAGATGATATTCTTATTCTTTGCTTTTCAGGATCCAGATACGGTAGAGGATTATTTCGGACTAACTCCACTTCAGACGCCATTTGGATCCCAGGACAGTTCCTTCTCGTGTGCGATTGATATATCGGATGAAGAAGATATCGATGAGCTGTCACATGCCTTTGACATAAATGAGCGTGTCCGTCAGTACCTCTTGGAAAATGGGTCTGACCCAGCATCGGACGACGATGACAATGCCATGGAAGAGACAGAGAGAGACAATGTGCCGCTGGAGGTTAGTGACGATGACGATCTTAATCGTGTGAAAAGACTTAAAGTAGATGGTTGTAAGTGCAACTTGCAATGCACGGAAAAATTAAGCGAGGCAGATATGATCGGCCATATTCGAAATGTGCGAGAGATGGAGAAAAATGACAAGGAAATGTATATAATGGGGACATTAGTAAGTTCTGACACTGTCATGACATCAAAAGGAAAGAAAAGAAAGAGATGCAAGAATAAGTATGTGTTTCAAGGTCATCGGGTGTGTAGAAATGTTTTCCTAGTGGTATATGCTATGGGAAAGAAAAGTTTAGAAAACGTGTTTAAACACTTGGAAAAAAATGGTGCAGTACCTCGCATACATGGGAACATTGGTAAGAGAGCAGTGCATGGACTGGTGTTTGAAGACATAAAGCCTGTTGTGCAGTTCATTATTAACTATGCAGATACACATGGTCTGCCACAGCCAGCTGCAACTCGTGCTAGTGACAATACCCCGCCTATATACCTGCATTGTCAAACCACTAAAAAGGCACTACACAGTGAGTACCTTGAAGCAGCCGGAGAAGACCATCGCACAGTAAAATACACCACCTGGGTAAAAATATGGCGAAGTTGTGTACCTCATATACGGATTGCATCGCCTAGGGACGACGTCTGTGCAACGTGCGAGAAGCTACGAAAAAAGATCTCAGATGCCAGAAGTGAAGAAGATAAACTGGCAACTACAGCAGCATACAGGGAACATATTATTGCTGCCCAGTTAGAGCGTGATTTGTACAACAAGTGTATAGAACGGGCACAGGATGGGAATGAAGATGGGACAAACTATTTTCATGTAACATTTGACTACTGTCAAAATGTTACAATTCCACATCATGGACGTCAGATGGGCCCCTTGTATTTCACCACCCCAAGGAAAATACATATATTTGGTGTGCGACTTGATGGAATACCAAGACAGCTGAATTTTCTCCTAGACGAGCAAGAGACCATTGGAAAGGATGGCTCACTGACGCATGGTCCCAATGCTGTCATTAGCATGCTTGACTGTGTGTTAGAGAATTATGCCAAGGATGAACCAACATGTGCCCTCCATGCTGATAACTGCCCAGGTAAATACAGAACATTCTATCTACTTACAAATTTAAAATTTTGAACCATGAAATGTCATAGGCGTATGAAACACAAATTGAGGTATAATCTGTAGTTATTTAACAGTGAAACTACTGACAGGATTTGACACTTAGTCAAGTGATATGGTCTGATGACTTGAATTTCTGGCTGGCTTGTCCTGTTTACAACTAGAAAAATTGAACTCAGATTTACCTATCTATAAACCTACAGTGAAACCTTTCTATCATTGTGTTAATTATTAAGCATAGCTGACTGATAACTGTTTAAAGCAAGGTGACAGTAAAACGCAGACAGCTCCTTTAGGAGCTTTCTGTTTTACTGTCACCTTGCTTTAAGCTGTAACCTGTTTTTTATTCACTGCATTAGCCATCATTTAAGTGGTCGTAATAGATAAGTATAAATGTAATTCTCATTAAATGTGAACCAAACCCCATGCTTTGTTTTTCAAAATAAAATATTATTATTTAAAACCATTAACTGTTTAAGCTTGGTGTTAGCCATGCTAAGCTGATCTTCATTAATGTCGCCAACTATAATTATCCCCTGCCGAAAGGCAGAGGGATACTGTTATAGGTCTGTCCTTCCGGCTGTCCGTCACCGATAAACAGATTTGGATGAAACTTGGTGTACTTATTTGTCATCATAGGAGCACCGTGGGAAATCAAAATTTTTTCAGAAAATTTTAGGAATTTACGAGTTATCTGCCCCCCCCCCCCCCCCCCCCCCTTTGTGTTAAAAATGCCATATTTAACAGTTTTTACACTCTAGCAACTACAGTATTCAACATATTTTGTTTATACTTGCACACAATGTCTATAAGTACAAGTTCTTGCAGGTGTGCAGTTATTGTAAACAAGGGCCACTATGGCCCTAAATCGCTCACCTGGTACACCATGGCAAAATTGACCTATAGTGACCTAGATTATGACTGGACATGACCAACAATCAACCTCTAGAGTGTAAACAAGATTTTCTTATGATTTGATCTAGTGACCTTGTTTTTGAACTGACACAAACCTCAAGAGTGTTATCAAGGTTGTTCTATGATTTGACCTAGTGACCTAATTTTTGACCGGACATGACCCATATTCCCACTTGGCCTAGATATCAATAAGACAAACATTCTGACAATGATTCATCTAGATCCAATGAGATTTATAGCCTCTAGAGTGTTAACAAGGTTTTCCTATGATTTGACCTAGTGACCTAGTATTTGAACGGACATAGTCCATATTCAAACTTGACCTAGATATCAATAAGACAAACATTATGACCAAGTTTCATCAAGATCCAATGAGATTTGTAGCCTCTAGAGTGTTAACAAGGTTTTTCTATGATTTGACCTAGTGACCTAGTTTTTAATTGGACATGACCCATATTCAAACTTGACCTATCTATCAATGAGACAAACATTCTGACCAAGTTTCATCAAGATTCAATGAGATTTGTAGCCTCTAGAGTGTTAACAAGGTTTTTCTATGATTTGACCTAGTGACCTAGTTTTTGACCCGTCATGACCCACATTCGAATTTGGCCTAGATTTCTATTAGACAAACATTGTGATCAAGTTTCATGAAGATTGGATGATATCTGTAGCTGCTAGAGTGTTAACGAACCAATTGTGGACAGACAGACAGACAGACGACGGACGACGTACGACGGACATCCAGCGATCCTAAAAGCTCACCTTGGCACTTCGTGCCAGGTGAGCTAAAAAAAAGGATACTTGTGACAAGAGTTATCTGCCCTTGATGTACTTAGAAATGCTAGAAAATGCTTTTGGTATTGTTTACATACTAGAGCCTAGAAATATGCATGGATTTTTGAAAAAACTTTCTTGAATTATGTATGGCTATTAGTTTTCAAATGAATTTGATTATTGTTGAAAACGGAGAAATTAGTCATGAGTTATCTGCCCTTGATAAGTAAAAAAAGCCATATTTAACTGTTTTTACTCTCTGGCAACTACAATTATGAATGGATTTAAATGATACTTGCACACGATGGCTATAAGTAAAAGTTCTTGAAGGTGTGCAATTATTGTCAAAAAAGGATACTTGTGGCAAGAGTTATCTGCCCTTGATGTACTTTGAAATGCTAGAAAATGCTTTATTTTAATATTGTTTACATCCTAGTATCTATAAATATGCATGGATTTTGATAAAAAAAAATTCTTAAACTATGTATGGCTATTAGTTTTCAAATAATTGTTAACATTTTTGAAAACGGAGAAACTAGTCAACAGTTATCTGCCCTTGATGAGTAAAAAAAAAACCATATTTAACAGTTTTTACCATCTAGAAACTACAGTCTTTAATGGATTTTGATTTAACTTACACATGATGTATATAAATATAAGGGTTGCAATTATTGTCAAAATATGATACTTTGTGGCAAGAGTTATCTGCCCTTTATATACTTAGTAATGCTCAACATGGCTTTATTGTTTACATGCTATTGTGTACAAATGTTATTGGATTTTGAAGAAAAAATTAAATCATATATGGCTATTATTTATAGAATGAGTTCAATTATTATCGAAAATGTGCAAATTAGTCAAGAATACTCTGCCCTTGATGAGTTGAAAATGTGTTTACACTCTAGAAAATTCTACAGTTCTGAATTTTTTTTAATAATACCTGCACACAATTATAAGTTCTTGAAAGTGTTTAATTACTGTTGAATTTGAATCAAGAGTTACCTGTCCCTGTCATACTTAGATTTATAATGCTACAAACGGCTTTATTTTTTGTATTGTTTAGGCTTTAAAATGTACAAAATTGAATGGATTTTATAAAACTTTGTAAAAAGCTTTTGAATGTTGATCTTTAAAGACAGGTGATCACCATTTGCCCCTTCCTCCCACAATAAAGTTTGCCACTTTCTTCTGGACAATCGCTGCGGCAGGGGATATCAGCTCTAAGGTGCTTGTTATATTCATATTACATTCAAGTACCTTTTCTAAGCAAACATTTAAATCGTTCCAAAATAACACTGGTGTATTTGGGGGTCGATATACTGTACAAATTAGAAATGAACCGCCCCGAAACTTTACCTCAACCCACATGTTTTCAATAGATGCTATCTCTAAATCTAACCTTCGCTGAGAAAACAGCTAATTTGAAATGTAGATTACTAAACCCCCCGAATGTGCATTTTTATCCTTTCTATACAAATGTTTTCCCTCTAAACGCATGTCTTCATCATTTATATCAGCAGCTAGGTGCGTTTCTGTAGAACATATGATATCAAAATCTATAAATTCATCTTTAATATATTCGAGTTTGTTTCTTATGCTCATAATGTTAATATGTACAGTCGAAAGCAGGTCCGAATCAGAAAAGTTGTGTGTGTCTAATAACGGTCCCGGGATACGTTCCACATCTCCAGACATTATAACTAATAATAAAACTGTCAGTGAAAATTCTATATTAAGTAACATGTTCATTGTTAATGACATACAATTTTTAACACAGGCTCTAAGCGCCCCTAGAACAGTAAAGCCTTCGACAAGGTACCCCACCAACGCCTCTCCATCAAGTTGAATCACTACGGCATCCGCAATGACCTTCTTAAGTGGATTGAGAGCTTCCTCAGTAACCGGAGCCAAGAAGTCCTTGTCGAAGGGTTCACATCACAATCTGCATCTGTCACGTCTGGTGTCCCACAGGGCTCTGTGCTGGGACCCCTACTGTTCCTCCTGTATATCAATGACATGCCAGGAAGAGTAGCCTCCACCACTCGCCTCTTCGCAGATGACAGCATGCTTTATCGGAAAATCCGCACGGTCCAAGATACAGACATCCTGCAAGAGGACCTAAAGAACTTGGAACAGTGGGAAAAAGACTGGCAGATGGAGTTCAATCCTTCGAAATGTGAGACCATCCACATAACCAGGAAGCGCAACCCAATAAAGCGAACCTACGAGCTGCATGGCCATCAGCTAGAAAATGCCACATGTGGGAAGTACCTCGGGGTCACTCTTCATGAGAAGCTGCTCTGGAACAGACACATTGACGACGTCTCCAAGAAGGCCAATAACTCCCTCGCATTTCTGAGGAGAAACGTTGCCAGATGCCCACAAGATGTAAAGGCTCAATGCTACAAGACACTGGTACGTCCAATACTGGAGTACGCTTCGACAGCATGGGACCCCTACACTGTGACCAACATTTCACAGTTAGAGGCAGTCCAACGGCGAGCAGCAAGATTCGTCAAGGGAGATTACAGGACGACAAGCAGTACAAGTCAGATGATTGTCACTCTAGGCTGGCCCACTCTACAACAGCGACGTGCTGACTCCAGACTTGTACTCTTGTATAGGATTGTCCACAATCTCATCGACATACCAGCCACCCTGTACCTTCATCCTGCTGCAGTTTCCCTACAGCGAGGGAGAAACGTATGCTACCTGGTCCCGTTCTGCCGCACAGACATATACAGACACTCCTTCTTCCCTGTAGCCGTACGTCTATGGAACCAGCTACCCGTACCCATCGCCACAGCCCAGACCTTGGACAGCTTCAAGGCAGGCCTGGCTTCTCTGCACTAGACGCCCAACGCACAGTTTTTATCGGTTTTTAATTTGCACTTTGTTCGTCGCCTCACAATACCTTGTACAGTCACAGTGCGTCGATGCTCCAGAGGGGCCCTGCACTTAATGGGAAGAAGAAGAAGAAGGAGATATCCAAACAGTATGTATAACTCCCAAAGGGTACCAAGTATAACGATAGGATACACTGATACTATGTGATTTGTGATAAAATGCACCGATGGCCGATCTCCACTGCATTAAATCATTACCCATTTGGATATATGAAGAACAACCAACTAACCTTGTCAGAGACCGTGGAGACCGTCCACCCATGCACCATCGTATTTTGTGCATGTATATAACCACTAAAGCATTCAGTACATGTAACAGTTTGTGTAGATTTTGAGGAAAGAAGTAACGAAAGGAGAGACAGACATATAGTAACATATGAACAATTAAGAAAAACTAAATACCATACTAAAATATGGAAGAAAAGATCTGTTCTGATTTACAAGTATTGTGATAAGGTAATACACAGAAATTCCGCCGGTTATTAAGGTATACGAGAAAAAAGTAGTGAAATTTAACAATGTTCAATCTTATTAAGTCGGATGGAGTTTGCACAATTTTTTCTTTAGTATATGCATTCGTTTCTAAAATATACTGACACGAAAAAGAAACTGTGCACTTTTATATTGCGTGTAACTTTTTCGTTACAAAGTTTAGAATGATAAATTTTAGCATAATTAGCGATAAAATAATTCTACACACATTGCACTAATTCACTAAATATTAAAGCGCTTGGATGTCATGCAAACGTACCAACGGCTATTATGCAATATTATGCACGTTCTACATGTACAACACGTTTACAAGTACAGATTTTCACTGACTGATATCTTTACTGAATGATTATGCAATAATAAAATCACAGTGCATTTGAATTTAACTCGTTAATAAGCTGCCACGGCTTCAAGAAATTCAACGAATTCAGACACTTTAGCACCTTTAGTCAGACGTCAGCGTCTCTGACGTCACTGGGTAGTTTGATTGCCACCGAAATACCATCATGACTCTTCGACATCCTAACGGTCAAAATGGAAGCGTAAGAGATCAGTCAGGATCCAGCAAGCCATCACGTCAGGGTAGATACATGACGTTGACGAATTTACGTCACAAGACGTTACGTCAGGTCAATTCGTTCGAGATTTATTGCATTGGTCAGTATAAAATAAGGACATTACACATACCGATTAAAATCAATTTAAAACTTTAGGAAACAATACCGATTTGCAACTTTTACTTTTAATCTCTTCTTCATTCAAGCGTTAACAGTGCATTTATAATGACACTAATTTGGTTAAGAAAATAAAGCATCGTGTACAAGAAATATTTACGAACATTTTGATACCACACTTGCCTATATTTCTTTTAAAAAAATGGAAATTTTAATTCCTAAAGAAGTGCACAGTTTCTTTTTCGTGTCAGTATATTATCCAGATTTTTATATAAAAGTGCATACATAAAATTTATGACTTCGACGACGACGACAGCGATGCCGACGGTGATCTTCACACGGACACATGTAGCTCTATATAGTGATGACAAACATCATCATCACGGTCTATTACACTAATCTAACAACATACTTTGTTTATAGACATTCAAATAATGCACTTGATTACATAACAACAATGAACATAGAGTTCAATTATAAAACACCCATATTGTTATCAGCATCGCTATCATCATCATCGTCATCATCATCGAAGCAGTAACAATGATGGCTAAATGAAACCCGGCGACGGCGACCATGATAGCCGCAGTCGTCAGCATTACAGTCACCCCACCGTCACCGCCTCGTGCGTAACATGAAAAACGATAGGTCAAACAACTTAAATCCTACATGCAATGTACATTTAAACTTCACAATCGTTATTGTCGTTCAAATCAACATGATGTTGATGATAACGCCGACAACGACCTTGGCGAAGAAGAGTAGCCTAGGTATACCATTCATTATTGTCAGTATCGTACAGTCAGCGCCATCATCACCAAAACATCTTACAAAATAAACCGATATTTTTTACGCAGAAGTAGAACAAGGGCCACTATGGCCCTAAATCGCTCACCTGGTAACCATGTACACCGTGTGACCTAGTTTTTGACCGGGCATGACCCTCATTCTAACTTGACCTCGATTTCAATGAGACAAACATTTTGTTCAAGTTTCATGAAGATTCAATGAATTTTGTAGTCTCTAGAGTGTTAACGAGGTTTTTCGATTATTTGACCTAGTGACCTAGTTTTTGACCAGACATGACCCACATTCGAACTTGACCTAGATTTCATTAAGGCAATTATATTGATGAAGTTTCATGAAGATCAAATGAAATTTGTAGCCTCTAGAGTGTTAACAAGGTTTTTCGATAATTTGATCTAGTGACCTAGTTTTTGACCGGACATGACCCACATTCGATCTTGACCTAGATTTCATTGAGGCAAATATTTTGATGAAGTTTCATGAAGATCCAATGAAATTTGTAGTCTCTAGAGTGTTAACAAGGTTTTTTGAAGATTTGACCTAGTGACCTAGTTTTTGACCGGGCATGACCCACATTCGAAATTGGCCTAGATTTTATTGGGGCAATCATATTGATGAAGTTTCATGAAGATCCAATGAAATTTGTAGCCTCTAGCGTGTTAACAAGGTTTTTCGATAATTTGACCTAGTGACCTAGTTTTTGACCGGACATGACCCACTTTCGAACTTGACCTGGATTTCATTGAGGCAAATATTGTGACCAAGTTTCATCAAGATCCAATGAGATTTGAACCTGCTAGAGTGTTAACGAACAATTGTGAACGGACGGACGGACGGACAGACAGACAGACGACGGACGACGGACATCCAGCGATCCTAAAGCTCACCTTGGCACTACGTGCCAGGTGAGCTAAAAACCTTTCATACACAGATTTTGTTTTGAAACAGCAAGACAGTGAAATTAGAGTTGACCATTCTGACTAAGTAAATAAAGATGAAGTGAAACACATTGAGACAGGCAGAGATATAAACTCAGACAGCATCCTTTCTGATAAAGAACAGACTTCCCTTCAAACACACACCACTTACACAAAAACAGAAAACAAGACTTGAATATGAATTACTTTGTAATTTGTAGTTAGCACTCGGACAGCCGATGACAGTAGTTATTACAACATATCAACATCATCACACATGCATAAAACACCTGTACTTCTGTATTGGGTTAAGAAAAAACATACACTTCTAATCTATAACACATTTTAACAAATTTTAAAGTTTACTGTTCGCGTCGACTGTCCAAAGCTGAATGACTTCAATAATCTAACAGCACGATAACCTCGTGCACTTACACATGACGCTACCTAGCGGAGTGGTATACATTCAAAGGGAAATTAATTTACTTCTAATTCGTTTACTCAAACGAAGAAAATTATATTTCCCTTCAAACACACACCATTTACACAAAAACAGAAAACAAGACTTGAATATGAATTACTTTGTAATTTGTAGTTAGCACTCGGACAGCCGATGAACTAAAAAGAACGGGAAAACCCGAACAAAAAGAAGTGCCTTTAAACTTTAAGATTACCAATACTTCATACATGTATTCAATCACAGTAAATAAAATATGCTCCATTACAATGAAATATAATGTTATATATCATTAAATGTTCATTATAGCCCAAGCGAACGAGATACTGAAAGTAACTCATTTAAATTGTCTTTAACATATCCATCTTTGGCGCCTTCACTGGCCCAGCGACCATGGCGTTTGAACATTCTGTCCTTAATCCCACTATTTGCAGCCGCGGATGCACCTCCAGAACGGAGAGAATGTAAACCATACTTAGAAATGTCACTGACGTGAGGAGAAAACGCTGCAATAAATTCGTCTCTCAGAGTAGTATAAGATATAGCTTTATCTGCAAGTCTCTTTTTATATCCATTCTTGGTTCTACTTAATGTGCAAAACAAGTGATCTGATTTGTTGAAATTGGCCCATCCAATATATTGTTCTACATTCGACACTGGACATAACTTAGTACCTGTCCTTGCTATCAAGATCCATGATCCGTCTCTATATTTGTCCGTTTTACTACTCTCTATGAAAATTGATAAATAAGTAGGATAGAAAATTAAATCTGATATTAAAATGCAAAGCAATTCTGAACTGCGCAGAAAGCCGGAAAAACCTAGAAGACTAGCACAAATAATTCTTTGATTTTTTAAATTTCTCATTTCAAAGAGGCGATCATACATTTTTGATAGCACATCTATGGTAAGTATGTCCTTTTTAACAGTTTGCTTAGCTAACACTATTTTTGCCGTCTCTAAAATATTCACAACTATACTATTCGACGTAGGGGAAAGTAATCCACATATGTCGTGAAACCACTTTATAGAATAAAAAGCATTAATCACTGGACTTGCACTACTCGACGTCTGAATTAATGACGTTAAATAAAGAGCAACCGGAAGTGCCCTGGCAGGCAAAACATCACTACTTCCCAAATCATTACTTAAAGCCCACTTTTTCCAACGATTGAAACCATACTCATACTTTTTGCTGGTATTGGAAGCACGTGAAGACAAAATTAGCTCTGGAAGTAGATCCACTCTGCCCGCCAGGACACCTGGTAACGTCTCAATCTCATCTTTGTGGCACTCTAAAAATAAACGTGTATAAAACCCCTAAATAAAGCGGACTGATACGCTTTAATACAGTGCTACCTCCCTTAAACGACATATCATTAAACCAAACTGGCGATCAATATAAGCACCCAACGAGTTAATGCATGATAAATGCAATGCAGAATGCTTTTACCTAAAAAGCCCTCTGCATTACTTCCACACTGCACTAAGATGCCACTCATTTAGAAAAACGAAAGTAAAGTATATTGAATGTCGTTTAAATGAGAAAATACTATATCGTACAGATATTAAACTCGCATGCTAAAACATTTTCTTAAAACAATAACAAAATTCTCAAACAGGCGATATCGCCAAACTGACGTCCGAAGTAGGATTGTCCATGCAAAACTGCAAATTCTCAAAGGCGATGCCGCCAAACTGACGTCCGAAGTCGGACTGTCCATGCAAAACTGCATATCTCAAAGGCGATGCCGCCAAACTGACGTCCGAAGTCGGACTGTCCATGCAAAACTGCATTTCTCACAGGCGATGCCGCCTTACTAATAAACATTATATACATACAAGCGCTGAATATCGAGGCGATGTCGCCATACTGTCGCCTTCTGCCTGAAATGAATTACAATCTACTGACAAATGAAAATCAAAATTCAATATTATCAGTCAGTCGAAAACAACTTTCAAAGCTAGCATTCTGAACTTTAAATCTGTATTTCCAAAAATACTTTTGCCATTTTTGCATTTAGTGTAATAACACTTTTCTGTTGGCAAATCAATGACCTCTTTAACTGAAGAGATAAAATTTCCCGCCGGACAAATTAAAGGCCAATAAGGGGCCGACTTCCAAAGCGGAATAACTAACACCCCTCTGGCTCTGTCATCAGCCATTTTCCTGACAACCATTTGAACCATATTCACTGGTGGAACATAAAGTCCAACAAATTCACTCCATGAAAGAGTAAAAGCATCCACATCCATGCAAGATGGATTCCAAAATCTAGAATAAAATTTTGGCAACTTAGCATTTTCTTCTGAAGCAAAACAGTCTATATCCAAAGAACCAAAACGATCTTGAATCTTGCTAAAAAGTTTAAGAGAAATACCCCAATCGTCAAAATCAACTATTCTGGAATAATAATCAGCCTTTTCATTGATATATCTAGGAATCCATTCAATATCCAAACTTATTGAGTTTGAAATACAAACTCCATAAATATCCATAGCAACTGCCTGTAAATCCTGTTTCATGGAGCCCTTACACGCTATAGTGGCAACACCCTGATTGTCTGTGAACCATTTTACTCTTTTGTTTGCAAGAAATCTAGACAATGAAATAAGCACCTTATACACTGCTGTAAGCTCTCTCCAAGTGGAAGACAATTTTGCCTCATCAGCAGACCACATACCGTGCGCTATTTGATTTGCAGCAGAAACCTCATACCCAGCGTAACCAGAACTACTTGCATCGGAATAAACTACTTTTGAACACTTATATGCTACATAAAGACTCTTACTATTCAAGCTGACCAAGTGTTTCTGCCAAAAAGTAACCTGACATAGACTTTCCCTAGAAACCGTTATGTACGACTCCCAGTTGCACGCTTTCAAAATGTCAATACTCAAACAACGTGTCATAATCTGTGACACGTGACCCAATACAATGGACATTGAGATAATCTGCCCTACTAAACTGGCTAGTTTTCTCACGGGTACACGCCTGTGACCTTTGAGCGCACTCAGAATGTCAACAATAGTGGAATTGACCTTGAATAGCCGGGACTCAGGAATAGAAATCAATCCATTCAATGAATTTAAATCTGTACCTAGAAAGATCAGATTCTGCACAGGGATCCAAACTGATTTTACACTATTTGGGACAAAACCTGACAAATTCAAATCTTGCTTGATGTGCTTTCCCATATCTAAAGCAGAATCGTAACCAGGCCCGCATCCGAAACCATCGTCTAGATACATTGAGATGAGCTTACCTTCTGCTCTCCATTTTGTTACCAAGGGTTTAGTTAGTTTTGTGAAGACATAACAAGCACAGGTTTTCGGCGCGTAAGCTATGACCCCCCCCCCCCCTTTAAATCTTTCAAAATGAGTCAAAATACATCCATATGTTCAACAAACATCCTTAACAAATGTTTCAAGAAGTTTCAAGAAGTTTAACAAAAATAAAAAAAAATTTCGTATCATGTATGTATACAATGAAAAGGTGGATGTGTTTTCAGAGCCATCAACTTCCCAACCTTGTCATTTTTGGGCCGATTTTGACAAATGATGGCTTATTATTTACATTTAACAGTTCTGTTCAAAGAAAGTTAGCTCACAGTCCAAGCAAGACACGAGCACAAGTGAAGAAATAAAAAGTTCGATAGGCACCTTATATCGGAATCCTTCGTGCACCTTTAATTTTGGACTTTTTCGTCATTCAGCGATTAACAAGTGCATTTGCGACCATGCATTACACCATGGTACGGGTAATTAATAGAAAATAAAATATAGAATAAATACCTTTTGAATTATCGGTAAATGAGCATTTCTGTTACGAAATAAATTTCTAGATAACTTTCGTTTTCAAGTTCGTATATGATATCATTGGTCGTATTCGAATCATCGAGTTTCTTGTCAACGAAAACTGGGCGGAGCAAATGCGCGAAGATTTACTGATGACAACAATTTTGACCCGACTCGAATCGAAATTGTGGTCAAAGATTTGATGGTTTGACAACATTTTGTCAACGGAAAACATCAAGTGATGATTCGAATAGAACTTGTTGACAACTATTCCAACTAACGCGATAGTTGTCCTGATTCGAATACGACAAATCCATTTTGCGTCATTTCCTGCTTTGAAGCTGGTTCTCGGTTTCGCTAGAATGATAATAGTTTGACTGGGCAACCAGTCGTTTGTTTGGGAAAATTTTGCGTGACAGATGGTTTCCGAGTAAGGGGTCTCCCCACCCTTCGAGTCCCCATGCGCGTGTTCGCCGATTGCTATGAATTTTTTACCAATTATCGTCAAAGAAAACTGTTTGCTGTAAACAATGAGCCATCATCTGTCCAGATCGTCCAAGATTTGACAAAATGACAGGGTTGGGAACTTGAGGGTTGCTTCTGCAAGGCGCTTTTTCATGGCAGCCTTTACTATTTTACTTATAAATTAGCAAAAACAATTTTTTTTTTAAATTTCACGAAACTTCAGGAAATGTTCTTTTATGATGATTATTGAATGTATGGATAGATTTTAGGGTATTTTATCCACGTTTGGTGGTGGTGGAGGGGGGGGGGGTTATAGCAGCTAGGGGTAGTGTCATGGCCAACGGGCCGAATGCCTATGATAACAAGCAGACGACAAACCGAAAGGTAACACTAAAAACTTATAGTATTTAACAATACCAGTACCATCTGTCCATGAAAAACCTAAAAACTCTGTGTGTGGCTGGAAAATCTCAACAAAATGATAGGCACTAGTTAAATCAAACTTGATCATGAAATAACCCTTTTTCAAATAGGATAGTGCTACCTTAATATCTTCAAACTTAACGGACTGCTTCCATAAATGTTTGTTTACTACACGAAGGTCAAGAATAAGCCTTTTCTTCCCTGAGCTTTGTACAGATACAGTCAAGGGATTCACAACAAAAGGAGGATTTTCACATTGTTCTATTAAAGCTCTATCAAGCAAATCTTTAATCGCTTCCGAAACAAAAGCTGCTTCATTACGTGCATATTTATTATTCCTTACAAAAGACTTTGGTGGTAAAGAATAGAAAGGAATTTTATAGCCAAACTCTATGACATCCAAAATAAAACTGTTTGCTTTTATGTTTCTCCAAAATTCAATATTTTGTCTTAATCTACCCCTTACTAGAATGTGTTTCTGCCCTTGTTCGTACTCGTAATAGTCCTGAGTAAAACGATTAGAGTCAAATATATACTCATCTTTTACGAGCGAATCATTTCTTGGAGCTGTCTGAATCTGCGACAAACGGCCTGTTGACATGGGGGCAGTCTTTCCGGAAATGTGAGAAAGATCCGCAGGCAAAGCATGCACCTGGAACGGGACGGTTTGCTGCGTAGTGAGGCCCTGCTGCGACTCCGCTGAAGCCTCGAAAGGATTTGACTGGAAAGGGCTGCTGAAAAGCAGGTCTTGTAGCTTGAACTGAGACTGGAGCTGTATTTGGTCCAGGATAGTTAGCAGCGGCAGAATAACTACTAACTGTAGCAGAAGCTGGTCTACCCCTCGAACTGGAGCGATTACGCTTAAGCGCGCGGTTCTCTGCTTTATAAATATTGGCCTCATCTTCACTGTCACTGGCAATGGGGTTTGCATTGTAGAGTTTGACGGTCTCCCAACCTCCAGCGGACGAATCAGCAATACGGATAAGCTTATTGCGTTTCCTAAATTTGTCGGATACGTCTTTCAGCGAATCAGAGCAATAGTCACTTTTGCCGTGCTCCAACGCCCACTGCGCTTGCTTCACAATTTCATCAGTATCAGAATTTGAAGTCAAACTGTACTTTGTTACCTGATTATTTCCAAACAATGTCTTTATCTGTCCGCAACTTCTTCACCTCGGTGCTTACGTTGAAATTATTACTCTGAACCTCTTCCCTCAATGCAGAAACTGCTTCTCTTTGGTGCCTAAGCTCCGAAAGCACTTGAAGTATTTGTCCTTCTAAAGCGCCACGTTGCTGTTCCTCGGCCATGTCACAAAATTACAACGGTGAGTTAAGTTTACTGTTCGCGTCGACTGTCCAAAGCTGAATGACTTCAATAATCTAACAGCACGATAACCTCGTGCACTTACACATGACGCTACCTACCGGAGTGGTATACATTAAAAGGGAAATTAATTTACTTCTAATTCGTTTACTCAAACGAAGAAAATTATATTTATTTACACCAATGTTGGGAAAATTGAACAGGGTTGTTCAGGGCTCAAGGCCAGATTTGGCATTTTAAAAGAGAGTGACCCGTTTGAAATGGTTGCACTGAGCACAACATTTGAACAAGCTAAAATCAGAGCTTTAAAGAGAGTTTCTAAAAGTTTGAGTAGACTGAAACAGTCAGATTCAGTTCTAATGTTTCGAGCTTTGTCTAGGTTGTCTGACCTGAGCTTTGTGATTTTCACTGACGCATCACTTGGAAACATGAATGACGAAACTGGTAGTACAGGGGCGTACATATTGTGGATTATGAACAAGAGTGGGAACTGTTGTCCTATAGCTTGGCAAACAAATAAAATCAGGAGAATAGTACGATCAACAATAGAAGCTGAGGCTACAGGAAGGAATTGAGGCTGGCATTTATTACCGTCACATTCTGGCAAGCACGCTGAAACTGCCAAAAAAGGTGTGGACATTCACGTCTTTATTGACAACAAAAGTGTGATTGAATCAGTTTTCGCTACAAATGTACTCGACGATAAACTTTTGTGAACAGATATTGCGGCTATTCAAGAAGAAATGAAACTAGGTAAATTAGACATATTCACTGGCTACCAGAAAATTCGCAGCTTGCAAATGTAATGACTATAAGTATTTAAAACAGTTAATCAGGAGCTCAGTTTCTGAGAGTCCTCAGAGAGGGTAAAATGTTACCAGAGATAGTGACATCTGGTATGGAACAGGGGTAAATATCGAGCCGAGTTGGTAGAGACAAACTCTTAAGTTTAAAGATGTGCTAGTTCTACAGTTAATACCAGTTAGGATCAAACTTTTACTGCTTTAAGTTCATATATTTGTTTTCATTATCTTTTGTAGATGTTCCCTTTTTTATAAAAAAAATTCAAGCATAACAACTCATAGTTAACTTTCTCTTTACTCTGATCAGTTAAGTTTTGAAAAACTAAGAAGAAAAACAAGAGGGCCAGAGTGGCCCTTGATCGCTCAACTGACCATAGTGACACTAAGCTGGGTCAAGGAATTACCATAGCAACCAGAGTTCTGCATTGTTTCAAATTCTTTGAACAACTTTGAAAGAGCTTGACCCAAGGAACATTCCTGTGAAGTTTGGTTGCAATCAGGCAAGTGGTTTTGAAGATGATGTTTGAAGAAATTGTTGATGCATGACGCACAATGACGGGCGCCGGACTTTGACTGACCACTGAAGCTCACCTTGAGCACTTTGTGCTCAGATGAGCTACAAGTAAAGTATAATTAAGGTATATCGTGGGTTAGCTTAATTTTCACGAAAGGTGTTATGAAACTTTGCTTGAAGTATATTACTAGTCTAAGAAACAATCTGTGCTAATACATGCATAAGAAAAATATCGATTGGTTTGTCAAAAACCTATCATTTTGATGACAAAATATTTCTCAAAAACAAATAAAAAATTAATGACTGTAAGTCTCATGCAATAAGTTGTTCACAGTATTCATTAAAAGAAATAAAAAATATTTTGAATAAAGGTGTTCTAAAAGATGTTATCAACTATTTAATCTTTACAAAATGCTATTTTTTTTCTCATAAAAACGTGAATTACAAACGAGAGCACTGCAAGCAGATGCCAATGCTCATCTGTTTTGTTATCCTAATAGATTAAGAAGGAACAGTGAGATATCTCTTATTGCCTTTGTCTATCTTGACTATGTGTCTGTCTGTCTACTGTGGGGTTCTAAATGACCTTGACATCACAAAACGTGTACTGAGCTCAAGAGCTACTTGTGTTAAGTACACATACCAACTGTAAAGTCTCTATCACACACATGCAGTTCCAAAGTTGGGGCTAATGTTATATTCAACCTATTTGACCACTGAATGACCTTGACCTTTGTCTGCTATGACCAAACATGTACTGATCTCAAGAGCTTCTTGCGTTGAGTAGACATGGCAAATATGAAGTTTGAATCACATGTTGTTTTAGAGTTATGGGAAATGTCAAATTTGACCTGTAAACGAGCTTTACCTTTACCAGTCATGACTCAAGTTGTACTGAGCTCAAAATCTACTTGGATTAAGTACACATGCCAAATGTCGAGTCTCTATCACATGCAGTTCCAAAGTTAGGGCCAATGTAAAATTCAACCTATTTGACCTCTGAATGACCTCTAAATGACCTTGACCTTTATCTTCCATGACCAAACTTATACTTTACTCAAGCGCTGCTTGAATTGAGTAAACAAGCCAAATATTAAGTCTGTATCGCATGTTTAAGAGTTATTGGAAATGTTAAATTAACCCTATTTTACCTGTAAATGATCTTGACCTTTGTCTGACTTGACCCAAGTTGTATTGAATTCAAGAACTTCTTGAGTTGAATACACATGCCAGATATCAAGTCTCTATCACATGCAGTTCAAAAGATATGGCAAATATTGAACCCACCTTATTTTACCTCTGAATGACCTCTAAATGACCCTGACCTTTGTTGGACACAACCCAAATTTTACTCAGCTGAACACCTGTTTGACGTGAGTACACATGAACTAACCATATTTGAGTTCTAAATGACCTTGATCTTGTCTGACATGACCAAAGTTATATAAGAGCTTCTTGAGTTGAATACACATGCCGAATATAAAGTCTCTATCACATGCAATTCCAAAGTTATGGCAAATGTTAAATTGAACCTATTTGACTTCTAAATGACCTTGACTTTTGTATGCCATGTCCAAAGTTGTACAGAGCTCAAGAGTCTCTATCACATGCAGTTCTAAAGTTATGGCCAATATTAAACCCACCTTTTTACCTCTGAATGGCCTCTAAATGACCTTGACCTTTGTTAAATTTGACCTAAATTTTACTCAGCTGAACATCTGTTTGAGGTGAGGTACACATACTAAATATAATGTCTGAATCACATGTAGTTGCCAACGTTAAGATTTCGGACAATGACAACGGAAACGCAGACGCCGGAGTGGTGACAATAGTTTGTAGTTTCTACGAAACAGATCAGCTAAAAAAGGACTCATTCAATGTTTATTTTTTCATTCTATTCAAAAGTTTGGTGTGAGAAATAGTTTGTCAGAAACAAGAAATGTGTCCACAGGTCACAGATGCCCCCCATTCAGTTGGAAACTGTCCTCCAACCCCACCAAAGAGAAACAAGACTGTGCGTTCAATAAACGCTTATGACCCCGGAGGCATCCTTGACAATATATTCTGAATCTTTTCTAAGTTCAAATTAGGTCAAGGTCAGGGTCAAACTGAGCTTGGGTATTAATGGTGAGTTGGTAATGGTCAAAGGCAATAACCGTATAAGTATTGAAGCATTGTAGTAACCAGTGTTGATGTTAGCTAGACGAAACGGTAAAATCTATATAACCGAGAAAGAGCCCATTTAAAATATTCTAAGTTCAATTTAGGTCAAGGTCAAGGTCAAAATCAAAGTTTGATGATATTGGTGGATAGTTGGTAATGGTCCAAGGCAACAACTGTATAAGTATCAAAGCATTGTAGTTAGTTGTGTTGAAGCTAGACGAAACGGTAAAATCTAGTTAACCAAGAACTAGCCTATTAAAATATTCTAAATCCAACTTAGGTCAAGGTCAATGTCAAAATCAAAGTTTGGTGATATTGCTGGATAGGGAATGGTCCAAGGCAACAACTGTGTAAGTATCCAAGCATTTGGGTAAGCGGTGTTGATGCTAGACGAAACGGTAAAATCTACTTTACCTTGATACGGATGGAAGCACGCACGCACAGACAGACGGACAGGACAATTACATCTGTTGATGCTGGGGGCATAAAAAATAAATGTGTCCACAGGTCACAGATGCCACCAATTTTGAGGAAGAGGACGGATATGCTTAAAAAAGGCAATTTTAACTGATTCAAGGGCCCTAACTCAGATATGCCTAATGTGTTTCATCTGGTTATCGAACTTGACCGAGATATTATGGGTGTTAAAATTGTGCAGAAGTTTGTTGAAAATCAATTGAAAACTATTAAAGTTATAGAGCAGACATGGTTAAAAAATGTAAGACTACTATGGTTTCACCGGCATGTATCCTCATGTGTGTAACAAGATTACTATAAACAGTAAATGACTTTGAGCACAGGTCACAGTTATCTTGTTTCACTTGTATGTATCCTCATGTCTGTGACTAAATTATTATTAGCAGTAAATGACTTTGAGCACATGTCAGATTTATATGGTTTCTCTCCTATATGTGATATATATTTCTCTCCAGTAGGTATCCTCATGTGTGTCACTAAACTACTATTAGTAGTAAACGACTTTGTTCTAAGGTCACATTTATATGGTCTTCCTCCATTATGTATACTCATGTGTCTCACTAAATGACTATTAGTAGTAAATGACTTTGTGCAAAAGCCACATTTATATGGTTTCTCTCCAGTATGTATCCTCAGGTGTGTCACTAAATTACTATTAGTAGTAAACGACTTTGTGCAAAGGTCACATTTATATGGTCTCTCTCCAGTGTGTATCACCATGTGTCTCACTATATCACCATTAGAAGTAAATGACTTTGAGCACAAGCCACATTTATATGGTTTCTCTCCAGTGTGTTCCCTCAAGTGTGTCAATAAATTACTATTAGTAGTAAACGACTTTGTGCAAAGGTCACATTTATATGGTCTCTCTCCAGTGTGTATCATCATGTGTGTCACTAAAACACCATTAGTAGTAAATGACTTTGTGCAAAGGTCACATTTATATGGTTTCTCTCCAGTGTGTATCATCATGTGTCTCACTAAAACACCATTAGTAGTAAACGACTTTGTGCAAAGGTCACATTTATATGGTCTCTCTCCAGTGTGTATCATCATGTGTGTCACTAAAACACCATTAGTAGTAAATGACTTTGTGCAAAGGTCACATTTATATGGTCTCTCTCCAGTGTGTATCATCATGTGTCTCACTAAAACACCATTAGTAGTAAATGACTTTGAGCACAGGTCACATTTATATGGTTTCTCTCCTATATGCGATTTATATTTCTCCCCAGTGTGTATCATCATGTGTCTCACTAAAACACCATTATCAGTAAATGACTTTAAGCACAGGTCACATTTATATGGTCTCTCTCCAGTATGTATCATCATGTGTGTTAATAACAAACGATTAGCAGTAAACGACTTTGTGCACAGGTCACATTTATATGGTCTCTCTCCACTATGTACTATCATGTGTGTCACTAAAGCACTATTAGTAATAAATGACTTTGAGCACAGGTCACATTTATATGGTCTCTCTCCAGTATGTATCCTCATGTGTCTCACTAAAACACTATTAGTAATAAATGACTTTGAGCACAGGTCACATTTATATGGTCTCTCTCCAGTATGTATCCTCATGTGTCTCACTAAACCATATTTTTTAGTAAATGACTTTGAGCAAAAGTCACATTTATATGGTCTCTCTCCAGTGTGTATCATCATGTGTCTCACTAAAACACCATTAGTAGTAAATGACTTTGAGCACAGGTCACATTTATATGGTTTCTCTCCTATATGCGATTTATATTTCTCTCCAGTGTGTATCATCATGTGTCTCACTAAAACACCATTATCAGTAAATGACTTTAAGCACAGGTCACATTTATATGGTCTCTCTCCAGTATGTATCATCATGTGTGTTAATAACAAACGATTAGCAGTAAACGACTTTGTGCACAGGTCACATTTATATGGTCTCTCTCCACTATGTACTATCATGTGTGTCACTAAAGCACTATTAGTAATAAATGACTTTGAGCACAGGTCACATTTATATGGTCTCTCTCCAGTATGTATCCTCATGTGTCTCACTAAACCATATTTTTTAGTAAATGACTTTGAGCAAAAGTCACATTTATATGGTCTCTCTCCAGTATGTATCCTCATGTGTGTCACTAAATTACTATTAGTAGTAAACGACTGTGTGCAAAGGTCACATTTATATGGTTTCTCTCCAGTATGTATCTTTATGTGTTTCACTGAATTACTATTAGGAGTCAATGACTTTGTGTGCAATTCACATTTATAAGCTCTGTCTCCAGTATGCACCATCATATGTGTCATCAAATCGTTTTTCTGAGTAAATGACTTTCCACAAAGGGCACACTGGTAATATCTCCCTTCTGCGCGTATCATCATGTATTTCACTTATTTACTTTTCTGAGTAAACAACTTTCTATATAAGCAAAAGTTACATTTCTCTCTTTCGTTTGTAGCTCAATGTATTTATAAATTGTTTTCTATTATAAAGATCTCCACACACACATCACATATTCAAAGAAAGTCTCTTTTTTAAATGAGTACACTTGTGTCACTGTATAACTTTTATTATCTACAGACTTTGCTTGCACAAACTTTTCACTCGTACCAGGACTCTCCCATGTCTGTTGTTCAATGTACTATGTAGCATCATGTGATAGACATAACAGTTCTTTCTGCTACCTCTCGTACCAGGACTCTCCCATGTCTGTTGTTCAATGTACTATGTAGCATCATGTGATAGACATAACAGTTCTTTCTGCTACCTCTCGTACCCGGACTCTCCCATGTCTGTTGTTCAATGTACTATGTAGCATCATGTGATAGGCATAACAGTTCTTTTTGCTACCTCTCTTCATGCATCATACTAAAATACCTGAAACAGAAAATGAAGATTAACCCTTTACTCCATAGATACACCTTTTTACACATTTCAATTATTCCTCCACGGAAGAAAATAGTTCCACTTTATACAGACGTGAATATGTAAACTAAGAAATACTTTCTATGTCCTAGTAGATAGTAGCTTAAACAGGCTGAAAGCAAAGCAGGATGCACCTAAGTACACTTTCTGCTTTACTTTTACCTGCTGTAAGTGGTCCTCTATCTTAACAAGAGGGCCTTGAAGGCCTTGATATCGCTCAACTGTTGTAATGACGCCTGATAGCTTTACCTTTGAGTTTACCCGTTTAAATCTAAATACATTCAACTTTGCAGTATCGCATGTAAACAATATTGGTAAACGACTTATTCTAGTATAGTAAGAGTACACCAAGGACAGATAAATAGAGTCTAAACAATACTGAAGTGAAGCCTTTCCTAGCATTTTAAAGTACAATGTATATCATGGGCAAATAGCTCTTGCCACAATTATTAGATTTCAACAATAATTGCACTCCTTTGAAAACTTATAGCAATCAATATTGTGTGTAAGTATAACCAAATCCATTGAAGTTGCAGTTTCAAGAGCGTCAACACTGATAGATATGACATTTTCAACACATCAAGGGGCAGAAAACTATTGACATATTGGTTCAATTTCAACCATTTTCTAACTCATTCAAGACCTTATATTCAAATACAATCTTGGCAAGTTTGAGGAATATTGAATAACAAGAATATCGTTCCCAACGATGGATGCTCCCCACAAAGAAAAAGCCCAAGGTATAGCATGTTTAGTAGGTGAACACAGTAACAAGTTTCATCATCTAACGATGTAACATTCAGGAGATATGCTTTGGACAAAAATGAATTTATTATGATAAAGGGAGGCAATTCAATATTTGGAGATGACAGAATTATAATTCTTGTGTACTACACTTCTTTTTGTCACCCGCTAACACAGTATCAAGGTTCAAGTTACAGTGCGGCAGAAAATTTGATTTTTTAAAAACATTATGTAGAAAAAGGGAGATAATTCAATATTGGGAGATGGCAGAGTTATGGTTCTTGAGTACAGCACTCTTTCTGTCATCTCGTATCACTGTATCAAGTTTCATCAACTTACAAAGCAATGCTCAGGAGATATGCTCCAGAAAAAATTTGATTTTTAAATAGAAAAGGGGAGATAATTAAATATTGGGAGATGACAAGAGTCATGGTTCTTGTGTACTGCACCTCCTTAGGTCATCACCTATCACTGTATCAAGTTCCATTAACTTACTGTGTAGCAGTCAAGAGATATACTCCGGACAAAATTGTTTTGTATTTTTAGAAAAAGGGAGATAATTCAATATTGGGAGTTGACATAGTTACCGTTCTTGTGTACTGCACTTCCTTGAGTCATCCTCTATCACTGTTACAAGTTTCATCAACTTTCAGTGTAACGGTCCAGAGATATGCTCCGGACAAAATTGATTTTTTTAAATGAGAAAAAGGGAGATAATTCAAAATTGGGAGATGACAGAGTTACAGTTCTTGGGTACTGCACCTCCTCCTGTCATTCTCTATCACTGTATCAAGTTTCATCAACCTACGGTGTACCGTTCAAGAGATATGCTCCGGACAAAAAAACGTGACGGACGGACAAACAGACAGACAGACGGACGGAAGGACAAAGCGGCGACTATATGCTCCCCCCCCTAAAGGGGAGCATAAAAATTGTTGCCTCTAGATTGTAAACACTGTATATATAGCATTTTCAGCAGTCCAAGGGTAGATACCTCTTGACCTATTAGTCCCATTTCAACCATAATCAAACTCATCCGAACTCTTATGGTCATATACAATCTGAGCCAGTTTGAGAAAGATTGGATAAACATTGTGGCCTATAAAGTGTAAACACCGTTAAATATAGCATTTTCAGCAATTTAAAGGTAGATAACTCTTGACCTGTTGGTCCGTTTGCAACCATAATCAAACTCATCCGAACTCTTATGGTAATATACAATCTGAGCAAGTTTGAGAAAGGTTGGGTAAAATTTGTGGCCTCTAGAGTGTTAACACTAAAATCGTTGAAGATTAACGACTAACGACGGACATTCAAGGATTACGAAAGCTCACCATAAGCTAGCTCAGATGAGCTTAAAACTATAAACAGGATATAATATGGGGAAAATGAGTTAAGGGTGTATCAATGTCATGAATTTGGGAAATTTTCAAAGTATATGAAAACACTCTATGATGGTTTTGTATTTAAGGGTGTATCAATGTAATGACTGGGAAATTTTCAAAGTATATGAAAACACTCTATGATAGTTTTGTATTGAAGAGCTATCTAAGATGAATGAAAAAATAGAAAAAGTGTACATTTTGGTGAACAACAGTTGGCTCTACGGCCATGTAAAATTTACCCCACCCACTTCCTCTTATTTTGTCCTTTTCAAACAGCCCGCTTCAATAAAATCCATTTTAAATGAAAACAAATGTGATAATTTGGTTTTGTGTTATTTATTTCCTATCTATGGTAGTATTTCTTCATACAAAAACTAATTTAAGAAAAAAAGGCACCAATTGTGAAATTTATAAAGCTCTAAATATCATCGATATGGTACTTTTTTGTAAATTTTGTAAGGGGAAATAACTCTTTTTACTTTAATAACTCAACATTTTCAACACTGACCTTTCAATTTCTTTTCATATTTTGAACTGCCTTAGCATGGGCTTTCATCTGGTAGAATATAAGAAAAAGTTTAATACTAGAACTATTTCATTTTCAAACTTTTTTACTTTTTTTCATAAATAAAAAAATCTAATAAAATCATGCCCTATATAAAGCATATTTTTGATATTCAAGGATCCATATTGTTCAAACCTGGTGCCTGCTTTGTCTAAATTTGGTTTATATAAGTGAAAATACCACCATAGACATGAAATAAATAAAGAAAACCCAAATTACCATTTTTGTTTTGTTTTGAAATAGATTTTACTGAAGCTTGTACTCTGAATAGGTGAACTTTGAAAAAAAATTCCAAATTTGACATACCTTTTTAAAATCGCTGTAGCTCAAAACAAGAGGGCATGAAGGCCCTGATATCGCTAACCTGTTGTACTGAAGCTTGATAGCTTTATCTTACTGTTTCATCAGTTTTAATTTAAATCCATTCAAATTTGTAGTATAGCATGTACACAATTTTTGAATACAACCTCATAGTTGTAGTATGGTAGAGTACATCAAGAGCAGATAACTAGATACAAAACAATACTGAAATGAAGCCTTTTCCAGCATTTCAAAGTATATCAAGGGCAGATATTGCTACAATGATTTCAACAATAATTGCACTCCTTTGAGAACTTATAGTTATATACTTTGTGTGCAAGTAAAATCAAAATCCATTCAAAACTGTAGTTGCAAAAGTGTAAACGCTGTTCAAGGGCAGACAACTCTTGACCTAAAGGTCCGATTTCAACCATAATTACACTTATTTGAACTCTTATGGTCATATACAATCTGAGCAAGTTTGAAAAAGACCGGATAAAAATTGTGGCCTCTAGAGTGTAAACACCCTTAAATATGACATTTTCAGCAATTCAAAGGTAGATAACTCTCAACCTATTGGTCCGATTTCAATCATAATCGAACTCAATCGAACTCTTATGGTCATATACAATCTGAGCAAGTTTGAGATAGATTGGATAAAAATTGTGACCTCTGGAGAGTAAACACCCTTAAATATGACAATTTCAGCATTTCAAAGGTAGATTACTCTTGACATATTAGTCTGATTTCAACCAAAATCTAACTCATCTGAACTCTTATGGTTATATACAACCTGAGCATGTTTAAGATAGATTGGATAAAAAGTGTGGCCCCTAGAGTGTAAACACCCTTAAATATGGCATTTTCAGCAATTCAAAGGTAGATAACTCTCAATCTATTGATCAGATATCAAGTTATCAACCATAATTGAACTCATCCGAACTCTTATGATCATATACAATCTGAGCATGTTTGAGATAGATTTGATAAAAAGTGTGGTCTCTAGAGTGTAAGCAACTCAAAGGTAGATTACTCTTGACCTATTAGTCGGATTTCATCCATAATCGAACTCATCCGAACTCTTATGGTAATATACAATCTGAGCAAGTTTGAGAAAGATTGGATAAATATTGTGGCCTCTAGAGTGTAAACACTTAAATTGTTGACGACGGACGCCGCAAGACGGACATTCAAGTATTGCAAAAGCTTACCCTAAGCTAGCTCAGGTGAGCTAAAAAAAAAAGGACACCACCATATACCGGTATATATTTTTTTCATTTTTTCATTCATCATAAATAGCTCTTCCAAAAAAACAATGATAGAAAAAAAGTTGAATACTTTTAAAAAATCGCTTATGGGCTTGATACACCCTTAAAGGGCATTCTGCATTACTTTTAACCAGCTTTAAACGGTCGCATGTCTTAAAGTTCTTGAGAGCACTGATGATGGTTTCAAACTGAACTGCGCTATCACCACAGGTGATTTATACACCCACCAGGACATTGATAAATCAAGCAAGAGGCCCATGGTGGCCTTAATATCGCTCACCTGGGAACCCCCAGACAAAGGTCACATGACCCCTGGGGTGGGACCATTTATTTTATTTTACCACAATGACATAATTTCAACAAGAGGGCCTGAAGGCCCTGATATCGCTCACCTCTTGTACTGAAGCCTGATAGCTTTACCTTTCTGTTTCTCTCCTTTTAATCTAAATCCATTCAAATTTGTAGTATAGCATGTAAACAGATTTGGAATACAACCTCATAATTCTAGTATAGTAGAGTACATCAAGGGCAGATTTATCTAGAACCTAAACTAAACTGAAATGAAGCCGTTTCTAGCATTTCAAAGTATATCAAGGGCAGATACCTCTTGCCACAACAATAAGATTTCAACAATAATTAATTGCACTCCTTTGAGAACTTATAGCTGTATACTTTGTGTGCAAGTATAATCAAAATTCAATGAAAACTGTAGTTGCAATAGTGTAAACCCTGTTAGATATGGCATTTTCAGCTATTTAAGGGCAGATAACTTTTGACCTATTAGTTTGATTTCAACCATAATCACACTTATTACAACTCTTATGGTAATATACAATGGTCAATCTGAGCAAGTTTGAAAAAGACTGGATAAAAATTGTGGCGTCTAGAGTAGAAACACTGTTAAATATGGCATTTTCAGCAATTCAAAGGTAGATAACTCTTGACCTATGCGTCTGATTACAACTATAATCAAACTCATTTGAACTCTTGAGGTCATATACAATATGAGCAAGTTTGAGAAAGATTGTGTAAAAACTGTGGCCTCTAGAGTGTAAACACCCTTAAATAAGGCATTTTCAGCAATTCAAAGGTAGATAACTCTCGACCTATGCGTCTGATTTCAATCATAATCAATCTCATCTGAACTCCTATAGTCATATTGAATCTGAGCACGTTTGACATAGATTGGATAAAATTGTGGCCTCTAGAGGGTAAACACTGTTAAATATGGCATTTTCAGCAGTTCAAAGGTAGATACCTCTTGACCTTTTAGTCTGATTTCAATCATAATCAAACTCATTCGAACTCTTATGGTAATATACAATCTGAGCAAGTTACAGAAAGTTTGGATAAAAATTGTGGCCTCTAGAGTGAAACACTGTTAAATATGGCATTTTCAGCAATTCAAAGGTTCATAACTCTTGATCTATTGGTCAGATTTCAACCATAATCGAACTCATTCGAACTCTTATAGTAATATACAATCTGAGCAAGTTACAGAAAGTTTGGATAGAAATTGTGACCTCTAGAGAATAAACACTAAAATTGTTGACGACGGACGACGAACGACGGACGCCGGACATTCAAGGATTGCAAAAGCTCACCCTGAGCTAGCTCAGGTGAGCTAAAATTCTTACTGATGAACCTGCAAATTAAGCTCATGACTTTGTACATGGATGGTTTCAGATAGGAAGACTTCATTGAATTTTTTTTTTAAAGCTAATGTGACCCAGATATGCAACAGACTGGAACCATTTCAGCAATATTGGTAAAGAACATCTAAAAGTGTCACTTTATAATGCTTAAATATTAAAGCTCTGGCCATAATAGTTCCAGAAAAGTTGAAGAGTTCACTATATAACTGTGACCCCCGGCGGGGGCCTTTTTGTACCAAGGGACAAAATTTGAACATCTTGACAGAGGATGTATAAATGATGCCATGTGCCAAATATCTAAACTCAGGGTACTGTGAGTTCCGACAAGAAGATTTTTTTCTAAGTTTTCATTGAAAAATATTTTTTTTTAGCTCCTGTGATCTAGATATGAAATGGACCCGAACCATATCAACAATACTGTTAAAGAACATCTAAAAGTGTCAATTTATAATGCTTAAATATCAAAGCTCTTGCCATATTAGTTTCAGAGAAAAAAATGTTCGAAGATTCACTATATAACTCTATGTAAAACTAGATACCCGGGGCGGGGTCATTTTTGACTACAGGGACATAAGTTGAACAATCTTGATAGAGGACCTGAAGATGATGCTTTGTGCCAAATATCTAAGCTCAGGGTACTGTGGTTTCAGACAAGTACCGGTAGATTTAGCTCCTGTGACCTAGATATGCAACGGACCGGAACCATTCGAACTTTGAAAGAGGGACATACAAGGATAATTCCTGCCAAGTTTGGTAAAAATCCATCCAGTATTGTAGGAGAAGTCGTTTGAGGAAATTGTTGACGACGGACGGACGACGGACACAGGACGATCAAAATAGCTCACCCTTGGCCAAAGGGGCGGAACGCGGTAACACGGTAAGCGAATTGTATGAAGATCCATTGAGATTTGTAGCCTCTAGAGTGTTAACAAGGTTTTTCTATGATTTGACCTAGCGACCTAGTTTTTGACTGGACATGACCAACATTAAAACTTTACCTAGATTTAATCAAGACAGACATTGTCATGAAGATCGGATGAAATTTGTAGTCGCTAGAGTGATAAGGAAAAATTGTGGACGGACTGACAAACAGCGGACATTTAGCGATCCAGGTGAGCTAAAAAGTTGGAGGTAGCGAAAATGTACAGGTAGCGAAACGTCCAGGGTAAAAATACCCTGAGTAAGCGAACTGACAGGGGCGAACGCAACAGGGAAGCGAAGGTCCAGTAACCATTCAAAATAATGGAGTGTAAGGTAAAAGCCAGACTCGTTAGATGTTTTAAGGAAGATGTGTCAGCCAAACGTGATATTTCAACAGTTGGTAATGGAACGATCAGGGTATTCTTGACTGTTGTAACAATGAAACAATGGAAAGTGAAAACAACAGACATAAACTCAGCCTTTTTGCAAATAAAATGACTAAACAGTAAATCAGGAGCTCAGCTTCTGAGAGTCCTCAGAGAGGGTAAAATGTTCAGGACATAGTAGCAGTTTGTACAAATACTGATAAATAAGACACCTGGTATGAAACAGGTCTAAATATCCAGCTGAGTTGGTAGAGACAAAGATGTGTTAGTTGGATGGTTCCCTACTTCATTGTACACATGTAGTTTTCTACAGTTAACCTTTTGAACCCTAGTCCCGCCTATAGGCGTCCTTTTCAAACAGTGTACATGTGAATACTACACTTGTCATGTGCAAACAGTGAAGACCCAGATCAGAGGGCTCTGATCAGGGTCTTCACTGTTTGTCATAATGCCAAAAATGGACAAAAACAACCCTTAAAAGCCAGAAATGGACTAGACTCAAATGGAAACTGGAATTGTCCATTTAAAGTTTCAGGGAGGAAAGAGTTAAGTCCAGTCAGGATGAAACTTTTACTGCATTAACCCATTATCGTATAGCCTGTTCTAGTTTTGAAGATAGGCGGCCACTTAAAGTAGGTTGAAAGTAAAGCAGAATGTGCCATAAGGCGCATTCTGCTTTACTTTCACCCTGTTTTAAGCTACCATCTGCTAGAACATAGAAATGTTTCATACCATACATGTTCATGGCATTATAAATTGGAACTATTATCGTCATTGAATGAATAAATTAAAGGCGTAAAATGGTGTATTTATAGGGTAGTGGGTTAATTCATATACTCGGTCAAAAAAAAGTACCTACTTTCGTCTTTTGTATTCTAAATTATCAGCATCTCATACATAAACTGTATAAATTTTGTTTTATAGCAAGTGGCGGACAACATGAAACCATATTGTATTGAAAATAAAAGGTCTGTAACTCTTTTTCCTGAAAACAGCATTTTTGCTTAGAATGTTTAATAGAAGAGAAACAGTGTTGCTTACATTCAGCAGCTAGAGCTTTTTCTTAAAGAAATAAAATCACATTAGACTTTTATTCATCACTGTATTCAGTAACGTATATAGATCTAATGTACGTTCCTGCTGTATTCGAGGCGTTATTAAGACTAAGAGAAAGTCTTATGATATCAAATTACCTCCCTTGAAAAAAGACTTAACTTTAACTGTTTCATTTTCGATAAAAATGTCGTTTTATCTGAATGTTTTTACTGGAATCGTTGGTGAACATATTAGCCTTTAAAATCTCAAACAAAAGCGGAGATGATAGGACACTTTTAAAGATATGAAACTTTAAAATTTGCTTTAGGTAAAGTAAATGTAAAAACAGGGTATTTTCTTTTTGGCTGAGTATATGTTTGTTTTCATAATATTTTATAGATGGTTTTTTTCTCAAGCCTAACTCATAGATATCTTTCTCTATTCTATGATGCGTTAAGTGTAAAAAAAAATGTATAATTAATGTTAGACATATGGTGTAAGGGAAGTAACTCCTCCCTGTTTAATTGCAGTGAGGTACTAAGGGAGATAATATCTCACTGGAGCTCTTCAGTGTAGACAGGGTTCCAACAAAAATTGCAGATCAAAATTCCCTGACTATTTCCTGACCAATTTCAATTTTCCCTGGCCTAAAAGAACGTGAAAAATGTTATGGGGGCGATTATGACAGAAAATGGTGGTGAGTTTAGCTCTGAAGAAGTGCTTAAAGTGGCATCAATACTGAATGTAAAGTTAAATACACAGCAGCAGAGAGCCCTTTCCAGAATGGGTTATGTGAGAGGAACTATGCTGTGGTGGACATGATGCTGATGAAACTAGAGGCAGAAATTTCAAATATAGAGAGATATGGGCCAATATGGCAAAAAAAATCTCTGCAAATGTGGAATGGTTTTAGCAGTCACCAACTTGTGTTTGGGCAGAACCCACATCTTCCAGGCATATTAACTGACACGCTGCCGGTGTAACGAAGTATTTTGACCCCCATCGAAAAATGACCCCCCGGTCAAAATTCGACGACGTAGAATGACCCCGGTCATTTTTCGATATCGTACAATGACCTCCCCCCCCCCGGTCATAATTCGACGTCGAAATTTGACCCCCCGGTCATAGTACTATGACTTCCCTCATGAAGTGTTTTGACCCCTCCTGAAATATATCGACCCCCATCGAAAAATGACCCCACCCCTCTTTAGCAATTAACAGACACAGTTTAACCCATTGGACCCTTGCGACGAGTATATTAGTCATTTACAAACAATCTACCTAGCAATAGTACATTTGTCCTTTGTAAACCGTGTAGACCCAGATCAGACTAATCCCAAAGGAGCTCTCTGATATGTTTGCAATATATGTCAGTTTTGAAAAATATTGTATAAAACAACTCTAGCTAGTCAAAAGTTGACTTGACATAACTAGAAAAAAATTGCATTGTCCACTTGAAGTTTCAGGTGTGAATAAGTTAAAAGATATATAAAATTTAGATGATAAACAAGTCAAAATTCAGACTTATGATAAGCGCGCCATGGAAACGTACAGTATACTAAATGCTGTTCCCGATGGGTTACGTTAACCTTGTGCCTATCTGTTGGATACTGATGGTAGGGAAACAATGTGGCTGCGGGTATGTGGTATAATTCGTGGACAGCTTATTTATAAATAAGTTAAGGTAGTAATTCAGTCATGGAGTATGCAGGCCGGTGGGGCGGGAACAGGCATGGTGTGAATTACTTGAGAAAGTTATACATTACATTACAAGTGTCACCAATTACATTGCTAAAGAGTGTATTATATTACAATAATTATTACGTTTACATTTGTAATGTATTAAATTACAAGTACGTTGGCAAAGTAATGCATTACATCACACATTACATTTTGATAACAGTCAAAAACATTACTGAAAAATAACTAATAATTATCATATATAACTGATAGGTTATCATTTACAAGTTCTTTGTCAACTAAATAATCAAAGATTCTAAACTTAAGAATACATGGATGCAAGTTTACAGTTTGAAAAGTCACAGCCTTTTTATAGTGCCCACTGGGTAAGGAAGTATACTTTTGTAAGCAAGTGAGCCCTTAACCCTTTCCTCCACAGTAGCGCCTCAGGCCGCCTGCACCTACATCTGCAAATAAGATTAAGATAATACAATCCAATAATAGTTTTAATTACAGGCGTCAGCTAACAACAAAATGAGTGTAAAGCAGAAAGCATACATGAGCTTTCTGCATAAAATTCATATTGCTGCATGCATTGTCCTGCCTTAATCACAGTTAAACGTAGCTAATTTGCAAGCTTGCCTATGGAGCAAAGGGTAAATACAGACCAAAAGTTTTGTACAAAGCTCTTTGAAGTGCTTTCTACATATTAAACCTGTTATATGAAATGGCATGTCTTTTTTGCCTGTATACTTCTTAATTGAATTACTGCTAATTACCAAGACAAAATGTATAAATGTTACTGTTGGACATAACATCATTAAAGTTTCAAATACATTGTCTGTTAGATGTATTATGTCAGACCTGATTATTTAACCCTTTACTCCTTAGCCTGTTTCTATTCTTGAAGATATGTGACAATTTATTGAGCGTAGTTTACAGTCTATCAGTGGTACTCCATACCAATAAACGTTACGTGAACGAGTGCAAATATGTATCCCCCTTTTAAAGAACATGTATTTGTAATATTTACATCGGTTCCAATGACATTCATCATCTAACAATGTGTCGCAACAGAAACATTGCGGCATGTGACTATGAAAATTGATTAGATTATTGACAGTATATTGTACAACATAGAAACATCCAATGATTTAGGTAATTAGCAATCTGATATGTATTTACCCTCAGGGAGCTGATCGCAACCATGGCGGGGTTATTCTACGACATTGAAAAATGACAATGGGTCTTATTTTGACATAAAATACGGTAATTGCCATATCGGGGCAGGGGTGGCATTCTATGAAATAGAATGATATCAGGGGGTCATTCTACGACATCGAAAAATGACCGGGGGTCATTCTACGACATCGAATAATGACTGGGGAGTCATTCTACGACATCGAATAATGACCGGGGGTCATTCTACGACATCGAATAATGACCGGAGAGTCAAACTATGATATCGAATAATGGCCGAGGTGTCAAAATACGAGCTAGAATAATGACCGGAGTCTTTCTACGACACTGAATGGTGTGATGTGCAATGAGGCAACATAACACAGCTTCCGATTTTGATCGCTTTTTGTTTGCTTGTTTGTTTGTTTGTTTGCTTGTTTGTTTAGTAAATGCAATTAACTTTACACTCAACATGGTAAACTATAAACGCACAACATAGCAAGTGTTGACAAAAGACACAAAAGCCCACTCAAAACAACCGACCTGCATTCTTCTTATTTCTTGACAAAAGGGATAAGTTCCGACAAATCAAAACATCCTCTATGAAAATATGTTATAGAGGCATTACCTAATAAATACGAATTTTACGCCTTTGATCTTTTTATTCCTCTACTGGAGATAAAAGATCAAATTTATACAGTCATGGATATATACCATAAGAAAATAGTTTCTATATCCTAGCAAAGTGTACATTAAAGCAGGCTGAAGTAAAGCAGAATGCGCAATCTGCTTTACTTTTAACCTGCTCTAAGTGGTCATCTGTCTTTAAAGCTAGAAAAAGGATGTGGGGTAGTTGGTTGAACCAAAGAAACCGTGGCAAGATAGGAAGATTTCTTGGAATGAATGTCAATACGCGCGTATTGTAAATTCTGATCATACGCTTTCTCGGAGACGTGGTGCATGTGTGATTGGGGTTTACTCAGCCTGCTACGTCGAAATTAAATCAATAATCGAACAAGAGTAATTGGTAGATCGTAAATGTATACTTGTAAAAGGGTAAACGGTTCTGGGTTCGATACCCATAAGGTTGTCCATTGATAGGCAGACACACTTACAATTCAATCAATATAATTTATTCACTCAAAACTTAGGTTTAAAACAACTTTAACATATGCAAAACTGACTTTAAACAAAATATCAAGGATTTTTGAAGGGGGTCATATTTCGACAGGGGGGGGGGGGTCATAATTCGACGATGGGGGTCATAATTCGACGATGGGAGGTCATTCTACGACGTCGAATTTTGACCGGGGGGTCACTTTTCGATGGGGGTCAAAATACTTCGTTACAGGGGTGTATCGAAGTATTTTGACCCCCATCGAAAAGTCACCCCCGGGTCATAATTCGACGACGTAGAATGACCCCCGGTCATTTATCGATATCGTACAATGACCCCCCGGTCATAATTCGACGTCGAAATTTGACCCCCCGGTTAAAGTACTATGCCTCCCCTCATGAAGTATTTTGACCCCTCCTGAAATATATTGACCCCCATCGAATAATGACCCCCTACCCTCTCCAGCAATAAAGCGACACAGTTTAACCAATTGGACCCTAGCGACGATTATATTAGTTATTTACAAGCAGTGTTCATGTTAATAGTACACTTGTCCTTTGTCGACAATGTAGACCCAGTTCAGACTTTACCCACAGGAGTCCTCTGATATGTGTCAGTTTTGAAATATATTGTATAAAACAACTCTAGCTAGTCGAAAATTGACTTGACATAACTAGAAAACTTGAATTGTTTACTTACATCTTCAGGTGTGAATGAGTTAAAAGATACATAAAATTTAGATGATAAACAAGTTAAAATTCAGACTTATGATAAGCACGCCATGGGCACATACAGCATACTAAATTCTGTTCCCGAGGGATACCGTTAACCTGGTGCTTATATGTTGGATTCTGTTCCCGAGGGATACCGTTAACCTGGTGCATATATGTTGGATGCTGATGGTAGGGATTACCCGATCTACTTGATACAAGCTGGTTGCGGGTCTGAGGTATAATTCGTGAACAGCTTATTTATAAATAAGTTAAGGGTGTACTTCAGCCATGGAGTATGCAGGTCGGTGGGGCGGGGGCAGGCATGGTGTGAATTACTTGAGAAAGTTATAAAGAGTGCATTATATTACAATAACCATTACGCAATGATTACATACAATTTTGTAATGCATTAAAGTACAACTACATTGGCAAGGTAATGCATTACATCGTACATTGTATTTTGATAACAGTCCAAAACATTACTAAAAAAGACTGATAGCATATTATATATAACCGATAGGTTATCATTTACAAGTTCTTTGTCAACTACATAATCAAAGATGCAAAAGTTAAGAATACATGTATGCAAGTATACAGTTTGAAAAGTCAAAGCCTTTTTGCCTGTACACTTCTTAATTGAATTACTGCTATAGAGGGGTTCAACTGTACCAAGACAAAATGTATAAATGTCACTGCTGCATATAACATCATTACAGTTTGCAAATGCATTGTCTGTTATATGCATTAAGTCAAACAAGAATACTTAACCCTTTACTCCATAGCCTGTTTCTATTCTTGAAGATATATGACCACTTATTGAACGTAGTTTAAAGTATATCAGTGGTACTCGAAATCAATAAACGTGAACAAGTGAAAATATTTATCCCCCTTTTACAGTATATGTAATATTTACATCGATTCGAATAACATTCGTCTTCTTACAATGTGTCGCAACAGAATCTTTGAAAATATTGATTAGATTATTGACAGTATATTGTACAACATAGAAGCATCCAATGATTTTTAGAAGTAACTAGCAATCTGACATGAAGTAATCCTCAGGGAGCTGCTCGCGACATTGAATAATGAGAAGGGGCCTTTGTTTGACATCAAATACGGTAATTACCATACCAGGACAGGGCGTGGCATTCTATGAAATACAATAATATCAGGGGGTGGTCATTCTACGACATCGAATACTGACCGGGGTCATTCTACGACATCGAATAATGACCGGGAGTCATTCTACGACATCGAATAAAGACCGGGGGTCATTCTACGACATCGAGTTATGACCGGGGAGTCATTCTACGACATCAAACAAAGACCGGGGGTCATTCTACGTCATCGAATAATGACCGGAGTTATTCAGACACTGATTGATGACAAGGGTAATGAGGCAACATGGCGCAGCGTCCGATCTGGATATAAGTTGTTTGTAGATGGTGTTAAATATACACATTTATAAACATGATAAACTGCTAAATCATATCAGCAAAAGTTGGCAAAACACAACAAAGCCCGCTTGTAGTGGCTTTATTTGAATGGTGACAAATTGATAAGTACTTCAGGGCCCAAGGTTATAAAGAGTTTTAGTTGAGTCTGGACGTTTGCGCTAATCTGACCAATCAAATGCCTGACAACGATCTAAAACACAACTCAAACTCTTTATTATCTTGAGCTTTGTTCACTACAGAATTCAAGGTCAAACTCATTCGAAGTGACACTACATTATTAAAATTTAAAGCCGGGGAACACTAAAAACACAAGTAGTGGTAATAAATAGATGACTAAACTATACCTGCAAGTACAGCTTAATAAAGGTTTTACAGTTGTTTTGATACCAACTTTACTTCAGATTTATCGACCGAGATCAAACTCGAGTCAGTGTCTTGAGTCTAGAACAGTTGAAACGAACCCCGCAACCAAAACACAGATTAGACCAAAGTTTGTTGGCCAAACTGAGATACTTTTCAACAGTACTGTTGTGTTTTCGAAATATAAATGTAAACCTTTAGTCATGTTTAAAAAGAAATGCATTAAGAAATTTCCAAAGCTTTTGTCACGGAGCCCCCTCAAAATCTCCCAACTTTGGGCACTGACGTATTGACTTGCCAACTGACAGGTATCCTTCTAAACCAATAGAACGTACATGTATGAGCACCGTGGTACCAAAAAAACGCCACATAAGTTGTTTATCGAAAAATAATGTCAAAGGTCAAGGTCACAGTGACCTGAAAAGTGAAAATTTTACAGGCTATGTTATAGGCCACTTTGCCATGGCAAGCTGTACTCACACACCAACTTTGGTAAATCTTGCTGATGTAATAAAGAAAATATGTTCTAAACAAAAGGTACATATGAAGACGGAATCACTTCCAGACACGCGAAATTTTGTCACAGAAGGGGGTCAATATTCGACGATGGGGGAGTCCTTTTTCGACGACAGTGGGTCATTCTACGACGTCGAATTTTGACCGGGGGTCACTTTTCGATGGGGGTCAAAATACTTCGTTTCACCGGAACCCAAATATTGATATTTCACTAGAATTAGGGACGATGTGAACCGCCGCCGATGTGAACCACCGCCGATGTGAACCGATTTAGCAGACGATGTGAACCACCCAATAAGACGATGTGAACCTATTTTTTTGTTTTAGTTTTATAAATGAAATATCAGATTTATTTGTAACAATTGGAAATTTTGTATACTTTTTAATGTTCATTGACCTATTTGAGGACCGAAAAGTTGTAAACTCTCATTGGATAGTGTGAAGCGGGGATGCGGTGGCCGTGAGAATTAAACATTTATGAAAGAACAAAACACGAGAAATCTTAGATGATTCTTTATTCATCTTTAACATAGGGCAGGTATTCTGATCTGGCACCAAACTATTTGAAAATTATCTAAAAGTTAGTGGCAAATAGTTTAAAACCTAATCATACGTCGGGTTACCCGGCGTCTGATCTGTCATCAAACTGTTTGCAATGAAATTAAGGGTTTAGCGAAAACGTTTTTATTGAATAGATCTTGATTAACTTTGCTTTTGCACGTGTCACTTTTCCCGCGCTTTTATAGCATAGATGGAGCATTTAAAGATGACACATAAGGATTGGTAAAAAAGGGAGGTTAACAAAACACGGATTATTCACGGACGACTCAATTCACGGAAATCTATATGAAAATATAAGAAAACACGGATTATTTGACAAAACACAGACGATTTCACGGAACATTTGACAAAACACGGACAAACCACGGACGATGTCACGGAACATTTGAAAAACCACGGACGATTTTATAAAACCACGGACAGATTCACGGAAACCTTTAAATGACGGACATTGACGGATTTGCCTTGTTTACGAAGTATCACTGACGTCGACAACGTCGATACGTCGTAACCAAGGTAAATTGTCATCATCATTATTAATGGCGTCTTACATGTAGTTTACAATGAAAGTACAATGGGTTAAATAATGGAGTTAGAATTAGATTCGGAAGAACCGATTTCGGTTAATCGTCATTCGCCTTTAATGCCACAGGAGCTGGACCATTTGTTTCTGTATCATAAATGTAACAAAGCCGTGCCGTTCCGGCCAAAAGGTGGAGAGATATATGTGTTTCGGCCAGAAACTGCAGCGGAAATTAAAGACTGGGTGGCGGATGGCCACAACTTCTCCTGTGAAGCCTGTCATGTCTCCGCATACACGGACGTTGATAGTTTCTCCGGAGTTACAACAAACCAGAGCGAGGGGTTTAATTGGCTGCTCAATGACCTCAATAACTGGAAAGAAGGGCCAATTGACACAGTTGTATTGTCATTCCGTTTCTTACAACAGTACTATCTGACGGAGATTAAAAGGGGAAGAGCAGGAGTTGGCAATTTCACGCTTCGGAATGACATGACAGCACTAAGAATTCCCATAGAAGACATAAATGTGTTGGAATCTCCCATCGACTGCAGAAAGTCCGATATCCGGGGCTGTCAAAATCTATGATAGTGGAAACACGTTCCGGGTGTCTTCAAGCATCGAACAATCGATTGCAAACATGCTGAAAACTCCAGAAGGAGGATATGCGCATGCGCGAGTCGGATCGAGTGTAGCGAATCTCTCCCGAAATTTTCTTTTTCTCTTCAATTTCAAGGACTCTTTGACAAATTTGACTGAATCGGAAACTACATGAAAACCTATTACGGTGATATTCTCCATTTCTGCTGACATTTCCTCATTAATTGGAACTGTTTACGAAGTGTCAAATTTCGACATGTACATCAGCTGAGAATCAGAACGAGGCTTGTAATGGCGGCGCCCACGATAAGACAAGTGACAAAGGAAACTGCTCTGTTTTTCTTCGTTGTTATATGCTTGTTCCACTGTTCAAACATAAAAAACTCACAAAGAACTAATTTGATTGAAGACAGGAAGGTAAGTGAGAAATGTCTCGCTTCTCCATGGCCAAATCCCAACACGTTGGACATCAAATGGCTCGAAAAACTCATCAGTGTAACTTCTGACTTTTATGTGCAGGGGAATGAGAACTGTCTCGCTCCCTCACAGTCACAGTTACCCTCAGTTAAATTGTTCAACTTAACCTCAACTAATACAGAGAACTGTCTCACCCCTAAATACACTGGATTCTCTTACCCTGTCAATCTGTCTAAGTTCTGTTCGTCTAACTTGTGTGTGTATTATTGGATGAAACATGTACGGAGTAAATGGCTTATAGGCGGGCCTATCTTTAAATATAGACATGCAGTATCAAACATTCTCCTGATTATTAGTGGCATCGAACAAAACCCCGGCCCTCGTCGACCAAAATATCCCTGTGGAATATGCTCTAAAGCATGCAAACTCGGAACCATAGCTTGTGATAATTGTGACCAGTGGCTACACAAAGAATGTTTTGGTATGTCGACCACCGAACTCAGTATGCCTAACATCAAGGTTACAAAGAATGGAGTGGTCAAGCTACTGAAAAACCTAAACTGCCATAAAGCATCAGGACCGGACGAATTACCAAATAAAATTCTGAAGGAAGCAGCAGAGGAACTTGCTCCTATTCTGACCGAGATGTACCAGCTATCAATCGACCAAGGTGAAGTACCCCAGGATTGGAGGGAGGCGAACATAGTGCCAATCTTCAAGAAGGGGGACAGGCATATTCCAGCAAACTATAGACCAGTTTCGCTTACGTCAGTAACCTGTAAGCTCTTAGAGCACATTGTCCATACTAGTGTTATGGCACACTTCGATGCCAACAAAGTAATTTGTGACAACCAACACGGATTTCTGAAGGGCAGGTCATGTGAGACTCAGCTTTTAGTCACTGTCGACTCCATCGCCAAACAGCTCTCCAAAAAGGAAGACCAGGTCGACGTGATACTTTTAGACTTTGCGAAAGCTTTTGATAAAGTCCCTCATTCTATGCTCCTGTACAAACTTGACTATTATGGTGTCAGAGGCCCCATTAATCATTGGATCAAGTCTTTCCTGCACAACAGGAAACAACAAGTAGTCCTTGACGGTGCCAAATCTACCCAAGATGATGTCATCTCTGGTGTTCCACAGGGAACTGTGTTAGGCCCCCTATTATTTTTGGCCTACATAAATGACATGCCGGAATGCTCATCATCAGACGTAAGACTATTTGCAGACGATAGTGTGCTCTATAGACACATTCGAACACCCGAGGACAACGTTGTGCTTCAGAGAGACCTCCAAGCCCTTGAGCAGTGGGAGAGTACATGGCAAATGAGCTTTAATGCTTCAAAATGCAATGTACTTCATATCACTAGAGACAAGACAGAACCTAGAGAGTACCCGTATATGCTGCATGGACAAGCTCTTGAGGCAGTTGACCAAAGCAAATACCTCGGGATTACGGTGACCAACAACCTTACATGGGACAAACACATACAGAATGTGGCAGCTAAAGGCAACTGTACCCTAGGCTTTGTTAAGCGAAACCTAAAAGAGTGCACACCAAAGGTGAAGGCAGCGAGCTACAAAACATTAGTCCGCCCAGTCCTCGAATATGCTAGTACTGTATGGGACCCCCAACTCAAGACTCAAGCTAAACAATTAGAAAACGTACAGAAAAGAGCAGCCAGGTTTGTAACCCATGACTACACCTCAAGGGAACCTGGTTCCATGACCACCATGCTCAAGACACTGGGTTGGGAACCTCTAGATCAGCGCAGAGAAATGGCCAGGCTCCAGATGCTCTACCGTGTCCAGCATGGTTTGGTGGATGTCAGGAGGGAGGATTATATGCGAGGAAGTGATGCCAGAACTAGAGGCGCCGGTCTATACCAGGAGCGGATCGTAAACAACCCGGTATACGCTAATTCCTTCTTCCCGAGAACCATCGTCTGCTGGAACCAGTTGCACGCAACTGTCACCGCTGCGGAATCCCTTGTAGTGTTCCACCAGCGGCTGACAGCAACATACTAGCCTACCATACTTTGTAAATAGTTTTAACCAAGATTTTAACTCGATCCGACTCACCATGTACATAAGTCACACAGAGCCTCTATACGTTCCGGAAGGATACCCGGCTCTTAACTGGAAGAAGAAGAGAAGATTTAATCACGTGCCGGCTCATGAACAATTATATGCAGCCGAACTCTAAAATCCGTGTTTTTGTCAGATTTACGGATGATTCACGGATGAGAATCACAGAATCACGGACAATATCACGGAACATTAGGAATATCTCAGCTAAAAATCCGTGTTTTGTCAGATTTACGGATGATTCACGGATGAGAATCACGGAATCACGGACAATATCACGGAAAATTAGGAATATCTCGGCTAGAAATCCGTGTTTTGTCAGATTTACGGACGATTCACGGATGAATACCTTTGACTTTTCCATAAGAAATATAGGTTCCGTGAATCCGTGAATAATCCGTGTTTTGTCAAGGGCGGTAAAAAAGGGCATACATATTGACCAACATATTTTCATAATTATGCATATTGTTTAAATTGAGTTTACAAATTTAAAATGGCAAAAGTGACAAGTTTATAACACTTTGTACTAAAATTTAACAGTGAAAAGCAATTAGTTTAAACCTAATCATACGTCGGGTTACCCTGCGTCTGATCTGTCATCAAACTGTTTGCAATGAAGTTAAGGGTTAAGCGAAAACATTTTTATTGAATAGATGTTGATTAACTTTGCCTTTGCACGCACATATTGATGGAGCATTTAAAGATGACACATAAGGATTGGTAAAAAAGGGCATAAAATCTCCGGTATAAAAATACTATTATGATTTGGGTGAATTTGTTCTGGGCCGTTTTGACCAGGGCGGTTGGGATCTAGGTCGTTTGGAATTAATACAAGGAAAAAATAAAAAGACTTTGGTCGTTTTATTTTGGAAAAGAATATAGGTTCACATCGTCCAATAGGGAGGTTCACATCGTCCTGAAAATCGGTTCACATCGTCCAAAAAACCGGTTCACATCGTCGTGGTTCACATCGGCGGTGGTTCACATCGTCCATATACCTTTCACTATAGTTTATTGAATGGCTTTATTACACCCCCAGAGTCGGTTTTATGTGATAAAGAGAAAATAAAGGGTGTTGCTTGCTAAGGTAAGAGCAGCTAAGCAGAAATTCAATAATGGAGAACAAGTATATTACAAGCGAGAGGGTAGGGAAATGTGGTTAGTGCCTGGAAAAGTTGTTTTTCAAAATGGGAAAGTAGTGTTTGTGCGTAATGGGGCGTTTTTAGTTAGATTGTCGCAGAACAGGCTAAATATGGTAGAAGAAAGCTTCACCGAACATAATTAACAATTTACAAACAAATTCTAATCAATCTGAAAGTCCATGGGGCATATTTCGCTCACCTGAGAATAGCTGACAAAATTGGAAACAATGATTCGGTCCATCGATTCACCCCACAAAACCCAATAGACACCAATAGTAACCAACAGATACCAATAAAACCAAATATGAGTTAAATCTACTACATATAGGCATCTATATCAATTAATAAGTATTATATTATGAGTTTATGGATATATTTAAGTTATATTTATCATTTGGAGTAAAAAAAATCGACCCAATATACATTAATACCGATCATAACCATACCGCTCCAAATCGACTATTCACCCAACAAAACTTTTGAGATGTGATCACGTCGCAAAACGAGTTGAATCTACTACATGTAGGCATTTATATCAGTTTATAAGTATTATATTATGAGTTTATGGATATATTTAAGATATATTTATCATTTGGATTAAAAAAATCGACCAAATATACATTAATACCGATCATAACCATACCGCTCCAAATCGACTATTCACCCAACAAAACTTTTGAGATGTGGTCACGTCGCAAAACGAGTTGAATCTACTACATGTAGGCATTTATATCAATTTATAAGTATTATTTTATGAGTTTATGGATATATTTAAGATATATTTATCATTTGGAGTAAAAATATCGACCAAATATACATTAATACCGATCATAACCATACCGCTCCAAATCGACTATTCACCCAACAAAACTTTTGAGATGTGGTCACGTCGCAAAACGAGTTGAATCTACTACATGTAGGCATTTATATCAATTTATAAGTATTATATTATGAGTTTATGGATATATTTAAGTTATATTTATCATTTGGAGTAAAAAAAAATCGACCAAATATACATTAATACCATGGAGAAAGGACAAATGGAGAAGTTACTTATACTCAAATCTGCATTTTCCCGAAAATGGTGTCGTCCGTTATACCTGTATGTGCGATAACGCTTAATCGATCGATAATTCAACTGCACCGGTACGCCGATAGCGGGCTATCGCGTTTTTTTTATCGTGTTGAATGGTTACCTACTGTTAGTTTAAGTTACATAAAATCCTTAATTTTCACCCGATTTTCATTATAATGGTCTTAAATGAAGGCTAAGATATTTATCTTTCACTTGTAAAAATAACAGATTTTATTTTTTAAAATTGATCAGTTTTATGGCGAGTTAAAGAGTGGTTACCAAATGAATTTTCTCTCGTTTTCAAAACCTCACTAAACTATCAATTTATAAGCTATCGCCTCAAATTTTGTACTACGCGTAAGATAATGGTCTAATAAAACATCTGTATTAAAATTTATAACGAAAAGATGACATTAAAAGCATTTATATTAACACCAAACTTCGTAGGTATGATTAAGCGAGCTTAAAGCACAGTCAATTAGCGGCACGTGTGCAACATCGTTATGTGATTACAAAAGCTGATAAATGTGGGAATCGTAGTCCGATATATCATGTAAGCGCGCCGCATCGCAATGCTTTTATTGGGTGATAATTGGAGCAGTAGATCTATATCGGTTATAAATGAATGTATAGTCGAGTTTTTTTAAATTATAAGGTACCTGCTAGTTTAATGTAGTAACTAACTTGGATTCTAATAAATTTATCGATATAATTGCCTATATGTGGTAGCTTCAACTCATTTTGCGACCATGGCCACATCACAAAAGTTTTGTTGGGTGAATTCCAGATTTTGAGCGTTAGGGTTATAACTGCCATAAATGCATAAAATGATCGATTTTTTAAAATTAAATGATACATAAACCTTTAATATGACCATACACCTTGATTATAATACTCATTTATCGATATAAATACCTACATGTAGTAGATTCAACTCGTTTTGCGACGTGACCACATCTCAAAAGTTTTGTTGGGTGAATAGTCGATTTGGAGCGGTATGGTTATGATCGGTATTAATGTATATTTGGTCGATTTTTTTTTACTCCAAATGATAAATATAACTTAAATATATCCATAAACTCATAATATAATACTTATAAATTGATATAAATGCCTACATGTAGTAGATTCAACTCGTTTTGCGACGTGACCACATCTCAAAAGTTTTGTTGGGTGAATAGTCGATTTGGAGCGGTATGGTTATGATCGGTATTAAAGTATATTTGGTCGATTTTTTTAATCCAAATGATAAATATAACTTAAATATATCCATAAACTCATAATATAATACTTATAAATTGATATAAATGCCTATATGTAGTAGATTTACCTCATATTTGGTTTTATTGGTATATGTTGGTTACTATTGGTGTCTATTGGGTTTTGTGGGGTGAATCGACGGACCCACAATGATTTATGTCCCGGGCAGAGTAATTTTTTAGGCCGAGTCTATTGACACGTACGTACGAAAAACAAAAAAGCTTCTATTGACACGTATGCACATAATTTTCACCTTATCGTAAGAATCAAAATCACCCCCAGAAAGTTTCCGCCCTATATTTGTTGAAAGTAACCAAAACGCATTAAAACGGTATGTTTTAGCATTTTATAAAATGCAATCATGATAAATGTACATTATAGGTAAGTATTTTTATGAATCTGTTTTTTTATTTTGATGAATTTGTAAATAAGAGGTATAAACAACCGTTTTAATTGAATATACCTGCTTTTGATGTTCTCACAGTTTGCTTATAACAAAGCAAAGAATTTCTCACATTTTTGAGTGGTTTGATATGAGTTATCCATTTAAATTCACATAAGTTGAATCAATTTGCATACGTTTAAATCGAAAAATAAAATATTATGATGACCATAAGAAACAAATAGCGATGTAAAGAAATGGATCTTGTACGTTTTTGTAGCAAGAACTCGCTAATGACACGTACGGCGATTTATAATACGTTTTAGTTCGTTATTTTGTTTGTATATTGTTTAGTTATTGGAATTGATATACACACATATATATATATATATATATATATATATATATGAATTAAAAAAATATATGGATTAATAACTGAACAGGTGAAAGGTTAATCCATACTGAAATCCGTACACAAATCATATCTGTTAATGTCTAAAAAAGCAGATGACATTTTTATGATTTGTTGTTTTTATTCTATTTTATTACCACACTATTAATCCATAAAGTCGATGAAATAGAGGATACCTATCGTATGGATGAACTATTAAGACATTTCAACGTGGTATAAATTGCCGTAAGTGTCATTAGCAAGTTTTCTATGATTCTATCTATTGACACGTACAAGAACGATAACTCGCAATAGGAATGTTAAGAATTGGAGTTGTCTTTCTTGTACGTTTTTTAGCAAGAACTCGCTAATGACACGTACGGCAATTTATGCCGTTTACGATCATAGTTTTGATGTTATTGTTTCGTTATTGGTATTGATTGAAATATCTGGATTATAATATTAAACAGGTAAACTATTAATTATAATCAAGGTTTCAGTACGCAGGTCATATCTTTTTATTTTCTAAAAAATAAAGCAGATGACATTTTTTACCAGATTTTTGTTGTCATTGTTCTATTACTTCTACTAAGCCATTAAGTCGATAAAACCAGCATATCGTTGGAAAACTATCATATTTGCCGAGTTTAAACACAGTAAAAATTGGTATAAATTGCCGTACGTGTCATTAGCAAGTTTTCTATGATTCTATCTATTGACACGTACAAGAACGATAACTCGCAATAGGAATGTTAAGAATTGGAGTTGTCTTTCTTGTACGTTTTTGTAGCAAGAACTCGCTAATGACACGTACGGCAATTTATACCGTTTACGGTCATAGTTTTGATGTTATTGTTTCGTTATTGGTATTGATTGAAATATGTGGATTAATATATTAAACAGGTAAAACATTAATTACAATTCAAATTTTCAGTACGCAGGTCATATCATTAAATGTTCTAAAAAATAAAGCAGATGACATTTTTTACCAGATTTTTTTGTCGTTATTCTATTACCTCTAATAAGCCATTATGTCGATAAAAACAACCTATCGTTGGGAAACTGTCATATTGACAGGGCTTAAACACAGTAAAAATTGGTATAAATTACCATACGTGTCATTAGCAAGTTTTCTATGATTCTATCTATTGACACGTACAAGAACGATAACTCGCAATAGGAATGTTAAGAATTGGAGTTGTCGTTCTTGTACGTTTATGAAGAGAAAATATGGCTAATATACACGTACGGCAATTTATACCGTTTTACGTTCAAAGTTGTGTTGCTATTGTTTCGTTATTGGTATTGATTGAAATATGTGGATTAAAATATTAAACAGGTAAAACGTTAATTTAAACTGACTGATTTCGTGAACATAACTGATTTTACTCCAACGTACAAAGCCATAGCTGCAAGATACACAGATAATGCAAGAGACAAATGGAAGAGACAAATGCAAGGATATACTTTTTCTCGAGAGAACCAGTTTATCCGATGAGCTGAGATTTGCATTGCGGTTATATAGGTTACTAGCATGAAGAATTCAGCTTTTCCGCTTGAGCATATTTTGTTGCCACGCGCTGTTTGACATTTGAATTGCAAACAGCTTGATTGAGTAACAAACAATAAGCCGAGTAAAAGCAATTATTGTCATTTGGACAGTTAGGTAATTCACACCTATCTGAAACTCAACGCGCGCTTGTTGTTTGATGTTTGCGGTACACGCCATCTAAATTACAGGTAAATTATGATGTGTATCCAAGCTGCAATCGCGGTGGATCCAAGCTGTAATGTTATCCCGAGTTCCCACCCCAAATCCTTTGCCAGTTTCAAAGTGAATTTCATAGTGAGACGTTGATTAAAGTGCAAACATTCTACAATGACTACATTTATGTTCATGGTCTGGATTTTACTCAAGTTTTCAACGATATATATGTTTGGAGTTATAGATAATACCAGAGACTGTATAAAGCCATACAGTCTCTGATAATACTGAATTTTAAGTGTACAATATGTAACCGTGGAAAAACAATATAACTTGTGGTGACAGAATTCTCTATTGTAATTTCAACGCAGTTTACTAGTTGTATTCAGCGTGAATGAGATCGTTAAACAGTGTGTTGTGTAATTGGATTTTATTTGTACAATTGCATATAACAGGTAAGTTTTTTTTTATTTTCTTATTTTATACTATTTATTAAATTAAGTTGTGATTATATGTATCTGAAACAAAATACTTTTGCCTGGACGTCTGTCTTTATCTATGCTATTTTTTCTATCACGGACGCATACGGTAAACGTGTAGCCTACCATACGTTTGCACGTAAATTGTATCAAATAAGTAACAAATTCTGAGTTTTTTTTTTAACAATATCATTAAAAAGTATTCTTATACAGTTCTGGTTCATTTTCATTAGAGATTTAATCATATAAAATCGCATACAATGATTGCAATTCTGAGGGCGGAAACTTTCTGACATGGTGGGTGATTCTCACGATAAGTGTAATTTTTACCCTAACACCGTACGTGTCAATAGACACTTCGAATTTTTTATCACAGGGGCATAATTTGAACAATCTTGACAGAGAACCTGTAGATGATGCTATTTGTCAAATATCTTATGGTTTCAGATAAGAAGATATTTTAAGTTTTTATTAAAAAAATCTATTTTAGCTCCTGTGACCTAGATATGCAAAAGACCGGAACAATTTGAACAATATTGGTAACGGTCTTCCGGAAAAGACACCATGCCAAATATCAAAGCTCTTGCCATATAAGTTCCAGAGAAGATGGTTGACAATTAACCTATATAACTTTATGTAAAACGGTGACCCCTGGGGTAGGGCCAATTTTGACCCAAGGGGCATTATTTAAACAAACTTGATAGAGGACCTGTAGGTGATGCTATGAGCCAAATATCTAAGCTCTGACCCTTGAAGTTTCAGACATTTTTTTTAAAGTTTTTATTGACAAAATCTATTTTTAGCTTCTGTGACCTAGACGGAGCCAATCTTGACCTCAGGGGGGCATCATTTGAGCAAACTGGATAGAGGATCTGTAGATGACGATATGTGCCAATTATCTAAGCCCTTAGCATTGTAGTTTCAGACAATGGGTTGTTTTAAGTTTCTTTGAAAAAATCTATATTTTGCTCCTGTGACCTAGATAATGCAACAGACCGGAACCATTTGAAGATTCGAGATAAAGGACATCTAGAAGCGTCACCAGGCTAATCTTCAAAGCTCTGGCCATATTAGTTTGACAAGCGAAGATTTTTGAAATTTTCACTATAATAACTCTATGTAAATCTGTAACCCCTGGGGCGGGGCCAATTTTGACCCCAGGCCCCAGGGACATAATTTGAACAAACTTGATAGAGGATCTGTAGATGATGCTATGAACCAAATATCTAAGCTCTTGACCTTGTAGTTTTTGACAAGTAGATTTTTTTTTTTAGATTTCCTTATTTTTTCACTTTGGTTGCCATGGCAACGAGTTCTGCATTGTTTTAGTTCTTTGAACAATTTTGAAAGAGCCTGACCCAAGGAGTATTCCTATGAAGTTTGGTTGAAATCTGTAAAGCGGTATAGGAGGAGATGTCATTTGAAGCATTGGTTGTTAATGATGACGAAGGACAAAAGGACACAGGGCCATTGTCACCAAGGGCCTACAGCTCTCTACTAGTTACGTCAGAGTGGGCTCAAACCTGAACTGCTATGCTAACTCAAATCTTGAGGAATAAGCATTAGCCAGCCTAACAGTCCTTTCTCAGTGATCGCACATGGGGTCACGGGTCAGTCCAAAATGCAACGTCTGGACTTAAAGAAGGAATGAAGAGAGGTTCCACTTTCAAATAAATCAAAAATTTAATATCACTTTAAAGTTCAAATTACACAGTTCGAATAACTAGTTATATCTTAAGTTCAATTAAAAGTTTACATTTTATTAATACAGTAACTTGAATCAGCTTTGTGGTCTACTTTTATCCACCTAAATATAAGTTCTGTTACATCAACTCCAAACCCAAAGTTCCCTTATCCCTAATATCCTGATATATTTCTCTCCTATCCTAGTTCTGCCAACTTCTACATAACATCATCATTTTATCCTACTTTCATGATTACATGAATTGACCAATGAAAATTTAGCTAAGAATTTTGGGTAAAATTTAAGATTGCAAGTTTTGATATGTTCTCAAAATTTATAGCTGACACCTATCAGTGCACCAAAAGCAATTAAGCTGATGTTATAGCTGACACCTGTCACCACATTAAAACAATTTAGCTGATTGAACTGACCAATATCTAAGAAGGTTCAATTATATGTTTGATAATGTTATGATAAAGCTGATTAATATATCTAAGGGTTTCCTATATTACCCCAAGCCTACTGGCTTTGGTTTATGAAAACTTATTTTTGAAAAATCTGCATGTCTGAGAAAATGTGAAATTATTGAGATCTTAAAAATGAATTAGTAATATCCCTAGACATTAAATTTGTTTGGAGTTAACTCCTTTTAAACTGAAAACTAAATCCATAAACTATTAAAACCAATCTTCAATTATCTTAATATTTTAAAATTGCAACAATTAAAATAATATTTCAAAAATGCAATTACACCATCCCAATAGCTCACCTTGAGCCTATGACCCAGGTTGGTTAAAAACAGGGATACTTTATCTTTTGGCTGAGTATATTTTTCATGACCTTTGGAAGATTTTTTTCCCGAGCATAACAAATCATAGGTAGCTTTCTACACTCAACAAAATTTCTAATTGGTCACATTGCCTTTTTTTATAATTCTCGAAATTCAACACGTATCACGTTGAGTTTTCACACAGGAATCTTGTATAAATTGTTGAAATCGATGTTCTGGTGCCCAAGAAACTTAAAGCTTCGCAGAATTCCATACATGCATGTTATGCATGATTTGCACATGCATTAAAAGTACGTTGTCAAACACGTGTTCTTTTCATACGACTGAAGTCTGTTGATATATGCTGGACAAAAAACATATACACTTCAGGTAGCTCGCGGGTTAGCTTAGTTACAATGAAAGGTGTTATGGAACTTTGCTTGAAGAATGATAATAGCCTTAGAAACAATGTGTGAAAATATAGGCAAAATGTATCGTTTGGTTTGTCTCTAATGTCTCTTTTTCTGTCAAAAACCTGGAATTTTGATGATTTAATTTTTCCCACAAATAAATAAAGGTAATGACTATAAATCTCGCGCAATAAGTAGTCTACAACATTCATTGCAAGAAAAGCTAAAATCATTTTGAATAAAGGTGTGCAGAAAAATGTTATCAGCTATGTAAAATTTGCAAAACGCTAAAAAATTGAATTACAAAAAACTGACTCATTCAATGTATTTTGTTTTCATTTTATTCAAAAATATATATGGTGAAATAGTTGGTCAGAAAAAATTAGAAAATATTACAGTCAGGCTTTGTTGTAATAACAGATTTTCTTATTAAAATGTGGGAAATTTGAAGTTAAGAAGCAGTTACCCACCTTAAAATTGAAATTCCGTCATTAAAATGCATTATTATTTATTCATGGACTGGCTTACAAGGATAATTGTATTGTTTAAACATTATAATGGGCAATATCGATCTTGAAAAGGTTAACGTATTGATAAGCTTCAATGTGTGGCTTTATAGTTTGATCAAATCTTATACATGTATACCGATTTTATTGACTTGTAAGTCATTAAACTAAAACGTGCATGTAAGTGGACATGTATAATTGGACCGTATATATAGCATTTCTATTTCTAATCAACCAAGACTATACATAGCATGTCCCTTGATCCCTGCGTTATTGATTGGCAAGTCAATAAAATCGGACGCTTCATTTAGAAAAAAAAATTGGACCGAATGGGATCCGAACCTATGGCCTTAGGAATGCTAGCCAAGAACTCTATTGACTGCGCTATGAGGGACTATACTGAATGGTATCAACATTTCCTTTATATAAATGTTCTAGTATAAGTACGTGCGGAAAAAGTCCATGTCGCAAAGACGCATATCCGCTCGCCCGCAAGACTGACTTCCGTATGCAATTGGCCTTAACGACACTTATAAGAGTGCAAGTATAAAAATGTCATTTATTTGTTTATTCCTGGTTTGTTTTCAACCAGATTTTAACAAATATTAAAAACAATACTGCAAATATAACTCGCTAGTCAATTTTTAAAAAGCGCAACATATTCACGGTCCAGTGCGCAAATAAATTAAAACCCATGACTACACCTCAAGGGAACCTGGTTCCATGACCACCATGCTCAAGACACTGGGTTGGGAACCTCTAGATCAGCGCAGAGAAATGGCCAGGCTCCAGATGCTCTACCGTGTCCAGCATGGTTTGGTGGATGTCAGGAGGGAGGATTATATGCGAGGAAGTGATGCCAGAACTAGAGGCGCCGGTCTATACCAGGAGCGGATCGTAAACAACCCGGTATACGCTAATTCCTTCTTCCCGAGAACCATCGTCTGCTGGAACCAGTTGCACGCAACTGTCACCGCTGCGGAATCCCTTGTAGTGTTCCACCAGCGGCTGACAGCAACATACTAGCCTACCATACTTTGTAAATAGTTTTAACCAAGATTTTAACTCGATCCGACTCACCATGTACATAAGTCACACAGAGCCTCTATACGTTCCGGAAGGATACCCGGCTCTTAACTGGAAGAAGAAGAGAAGATTTAATCACGTGCCGGCTCATGAACAATGATATGCAGCCGAACTCTAAAATCCGTGTTTTTGTCAGATTTACGGATGATTCACGGATGAGAATCACAGAATCACGGACAATATCACGGAACATTAGGAATATCTCAGCTAAAAATCCGTGTTTTGTCAGATTTACGGATGATTCACGGATGAGAATCACGGAATCACGGACAATATCACGGAAAATTAGGAATATCTCGGCTAGAAATCCGTGTTTTGTCAGATTTACGGACACGTACGTACGAAAAACAAAAAAGCTTCTATTGACACGTATGCACATAATTTTCACCTTATCGTAAGAATCAAAATCACCCCCAGAAAGTTTCCGCCCTATATTTGTTGAAAGTAACCAAAACGCATTAAAACGGTATGTTTTAGCATTTTATAAAATGCAATCATGATAAATGTACATTATAGGTAAGTATTTTTATGAATCTGTTTTTTTATTTTGATGAATTTGTAAATAAGAGGTATAAACAACCGTTTTAATTGAATATACCTGCTTTTGATGTTCTCACAGTTTGCTTATAACAAAGCAAAGAATTTCTCACATTTTTGAGTGGTTTGATATGAGTTATCCATTTAAATTCACATAAGTTGAATCAATTTGCATACGTTTAAATCGAAAAATAAAATATTATGATGACCATAAGAAACAAATAGCGATGTAAAGAAATGGATCTTGTACGTTTTTGTAGCAAGAACTCGCTAATGACACGTACGGCGATTTATAATACGTTTTAGTTCGTTATTTTGTTTGTATATTGTTTAGTTATTGGAATTGATATACACACATATATATATATATATATATGAATTAAAAAAATATATGGATTAATAACTGAACAGGTGAAAGGTTAATCCATACTGAAATCCGTACACAAATCATATCTGTTAATGTCTATCTATTGACACGTACAAGAACGATAACTCGCAATAGGAATGTTAAGAATTGGAGTTGTCTTTCTTGTACGTTTTTTAGCAAGAACTCGCTAATGACACGTACGGCAATTTATGCCGTTTACGATCATAGTTTTGATGTTATTGTTTCGTTATTGGTATTGATTGAAATATCTGGATTATAATATTAAACAGGTAAACTATTAATTATAATCAAGGTTTCAGTACGCAGGTCATATCTTTTTATTTTCTAAAAAATAAAGCAGATGACATTTTTTACCAGATTTTTGTTGTCATTGTTCTATTACTTCTACTAAGCCATTAAGTCGATAAAACCAGCATATCGTTGGAAAACTATCATATTTGCCGAGTTTAAACACAGTAAAAATTGGTATAAATTGCCGTACGTGTCATTAGCAAGTTTTCTATGATTCTATCTATTGACACGTACAAGAACGATAACTCGCAATAGGAATGTTAAGAATTGGAGTTGTCGTTCTTGTACGTTTATGAAGAGAAAATATGGCTAATATACACGTACGGCAATTTATACCGTTTTACGTTCAAAGTTGTGTTGCTATTGTTTCGTTATTGGTATTGATTGAAATATGTGGATTAAAATATTAAACAGGTAAAACGTTAATTTAAACTGACTGATTTCGTGAACATAACTGATTTTACTCCAACGTACAAAACCATAGCTGCAAGATACACAGATAATGCAAGAGACAAATGGAAGAGACAAATGCAAGGATATACTTTTTCTCGAGAGAACCAGTTTATCCGATGAGCTGAGATTTGCATTGCGGTTATATAGGTTACTAGCATGAAGAATTCAGCTTTTCCGCTTGAGCATATTTTGTTGCCACGCGCTGTTTGACATTTGAATTGCAAACAGCTTGATTGAGTAACAAACAATAAGCCGAGTAAAAGCAATTATTGTCATTTGGACAGTTAGGTAATTCACACCTATCTGAAACTCAACGCGCGCTTGTTGTTTGATGTTTGCGGTACACGCCATCTAAATTACAGGTAAATTATGATGTGTATCCAAGCTGCAATCGCGGTGGATCCAAGCTGTAATGTTATCCCGAGTTCCCACCCCAAATCCTTTGCCAGTTTCAAAGTGAATTTCATAGTGAGACGTTGATTAAAGTGCAAACATTCTACAATGACTACATTTATGTTCATGGTCTGGATTTTACTCAAGTTTTCAACGATATATATACGTTTGGAGTTATAGATAATACCAGAGACTGTATAAAGCCATACAGTCTCTGATAATACTGAATTTTAAGTGTACAATATGTAACCGTGGAAAAACAATATAACTTGTGGTGACAGAATTCTCTATTGTAATTTCAACGCAGTTTACTAGTTGTATTCAGCGTGAATGAGATCGTTAAACAGTGTGTTGTGTAATTGGATTTTATTTGTACAATTGCATATAACAGGTAAGTTTTTTTTTATTTTCTTATTTTATACTATTTATTAAATTAAGTTGTGATTATATGTATCTGAAACAAAATACTTTTGCCTGGACGTCTGTCTTTATCTATGCTATTTTTTCTATCACGGACGCATACGGTAAACGTGTAGCCTACCATACGTTTGCACGTAAATTGTATCAAATAAGTAACAAATTCTGAGGTTTTTTTTTTAACAATATCATTAAAAAGTATTCTTATACAGGTCTGGTTCATTTTCATTAGAGATTTAATCATATAAAATCGCATACAATGATTGCAATTCTGAGGGCGGAAACTTTCTGACATGGTGGGTGATTCTCACGATAAGTGTAATTTTTACCCTAACACCGTACGTGTCAATAGACACTTCGAATTTTTTATCACAGGGGCATAATTTGAACAATCTTGACAGAGAACCTGTAGATGATGCTATTTGTCAAATATCTTATGGTTTCAGATAAGAAGATATTTTAAGTTTTTATTAAAAAAATCTATTTTAGCTCCTGTGACCTAGATATGCAAAAGACCGGAACAATTTGAACAATATTGGTAACGGTCTTCCGGAAAAGACACCATGCCAAATATCAAAGCTCTTGCCATATAAGTTCCAGAGAAGATGGTTGACAATTAACCTATATAACTTTATGTAAAACGGTGACCCCTGGGGTAGGGCCAATTTTGACCCAAGGGGCATTATTTAAACAAACTTGATAGAGGACCTGTAGGTGATGCTATGAGCCAAATATCTAAGCTCTGACCCTTGAAGTTTCAGACATTTTTTTTAAAGTTTTTATTGACAAAATCTATTTTTAGCTTCTGTGACCTAGACGGAGCCAATCTTGACCTCAGGGGGGCATCATTTGAGCAAACTGGATAGAGGATCTGTAGATGACGATATGTGCCAATTATCTAAGCCCTTAGCATTGTAGTTTCAGACAATGGGTTGTTTTAAGTTTCTTTGAAAAAATCTATATTTTGCTCCTGTGACCTAGATAATGCAACAGACCGGAACCATTTGAAGATTCGAGATAAAGGACATCTAGAAGCGTCACCAGGCTAATCTTCAAAGCTCTGGCCATATTAGTTTGACAAGCGAAGATTTTTGAAATTTTCACTATAATTACTCTATGTAAATCTGTAACCCCTGGGGCGGGGCCAATTTTGACCCCAGGCCCCAGGGACATAATTTGAACAAACTTGATAGAGGATCTGTAGATGATGCTATGAACCAAATATCTAAGCTCTTGACCTTGTAGTTTTTGACAAGTAGATTTTTTTTTTTTAGATTTCCTTATTTTTTCACTTTGGTTGCCATGGCAACGAGTTCTGCATTGTTTTAGTTCTTTGAACAATTTTGAAAGAGCCTGACCCAAGGAGTATTCCTATGAAGTTTGGTTGAAATCTGTAAAGCGGTATAGGAGGAGATGTCATTTGAAGCATTGGTTGTTAATGATGACGAAGGACAAAAGGACACAGGGCCATTGTCACCAAGGGCCTACAGCTCTCTACTAGTTACGTCAGAGTGGGCTCAAACCTGAACTGCTATGCTAACTCAAATCTTGAGGAATAAGCATTAGCCAGCCTAACAGTCCTTTCTCAGTGATCGCACATGGGGTCACGGGTCAGTCCAAAATGCAACGTCTGGACTTAAAGAAGGAATGAAGAGAGGTTCCACTTTCAAATAAATCAAAAATTTAATATCACTTTAAAGTTCAAATTACACAGTTCGAATAACTAGTTATATCTTAAGTTCAATTAAAAGTTTACATTTTATTAATACAGTAACTTGAATCAGCTTTGTGGTCTACTTTTATCCACCTAAATATAAGTTCTGTTACATCAACTCCAAACCCAAAGTTCCCTTATCCCTAATATCCTGATATATTTCTCTCCTATCCTAGTTCTGCCAACTTCTACATAACATCATCATTTTATCCTACTTTCATGATTACATGAATTGACCAATGAAAATTTAGCTAAGAATTTTGGGTAAAATTTAAGATTGCAAGTTTTGATATGTTCTCAAAATTTATAGCTGACACCTATCAGTGCACCAAAAGCAATTAAGCTGATGTTATAGCTGACACCTGTCACCACATTAAAACAATTTAGCTGATTGAACTGACCAATATCTAAGAAGGTTCAATTATATGTTTGATAATGTTATGATAAAGCTGATTAATATATCTAAGGGTTTCCTATATTACCCCAAGCCTACTGGCTTTGGTTTATGAAAACTTATTTTTGAAAAATCTGCATGTCTGAGAAAATGTGAAATTATTGAGATCTTAAAAATGAATTAGTAATATCCCTAGACATTAAATTTGTTTGGAGTTAACTCCTTTTAAACTGAAAACTAAATCCATAAACTATTAAAACCAATCTTCAATTATCTTAATATTTTAAAATTGCAACAATTAAAATAATATTTCAAAAATGCAATTACACCATCCCAATAGCTCACCTTGAGCCTATGACCCAGGTTGGTTAAAAACAGGGATACTTTATCTTTTGGCTGAGTATATTTTTCATGACCTTTGGAAGATTTTTTTCCCGAGCATAACAAATCATAGGTAGCTTTCTACACTCAACAAAATTTCTAATTGGTCACATTGCCTTTTTTTATAATTCTCGAAATTCAACACGTATCACGTTGAGTTTTCACACAGGAATCTTGTATAAATTGTTGAAATCGATGTTCTGGTGCCCAAGAAACTTAAAGCTTCGCAGAATTCCATACATGCATGTTATGCATGATTTGCACATGCATTAAAAGTACGTTGTCAAACACGTGTTCTTTTCATACGACTGAAGTCTGTTGATATATGCTGGACAAAAAACATATACACTTCAGGTAGCTCGCGGGTTAGCTTAGTTACAATGAAAGGTGTTATGGAACTTTGCTTGAAGAATGATAATAGCCTTAGAAACAATGTGTGAAAATATAGGCAAAATGTATCGTTTGGTTTGTCTCTAATGTCTCTTTTTCTGTCAAAAACCTGGAATTTTGATGATTTAATTTTTCCCACAAATAAATAAAGGTAATGACTATAAATCTCGCGCAATAAGTAGTCTACAACATTCATTGCAAGAAAAGCTAAAATCATTTTGAATAAAGGTGTGCAGAAAAATGTTATCAGCTATGTAAAATTTGCAAAACGCTAAAAAATTGAATTACAAAAAACTGACTCATTCAATGTATTTTGTTTTCATTTTATTCAAAAATATATATGGTGAAATAGTTGGTCAGAAAAAATTAGAAAATATTACAGTCAGGCTTTGTTGTAATAACAGATTTTCTTATTAAAATGTGGGAAATTTGAAGTTAAGAAGCAGTTACCCACCTTAAAATTGAAATTCCGTCATTAAAATGCATTATTATTTATTCATGGACTGGCTTACAAGGATAATTGTATTGTTTAAACATTATAATGGGCAATATCGATCTTGAAAAGGTTAACGTATTGATAAGCTTCAATGTGTGGCTTTATAGTTTGATCAAATCTTATACATGTATACCGATTTTATTGACTTGTAAGTCATTAAACTAAAACGTGCATGTAAGTGGACATGTATAATTGGACCGTATATATAGCATTTCTATTTCTAATCAACCAAGACTATACATAGCATGTCCCTTGATCCCTGCGTTATTGATTGGCAAGTCAATAAAATCGGACGCTTCATTTAGAAAAAAAAATTGGACCGAATGGGATCCGAACCTATGGCCTTAGGAATGCTAGCCAAGAACTCTATTGACTGCGCTATGAGGGACTATACTGAATGGTATCAACATTTCCTTTATATAAATGTTCTAGTATAAGTACGTGCGGAAAAAGTCCATGTCGCAAAGACGCATATCCGCTCGCCCGCAAGACTGACTTCCGTATGCAATTGGCCTTAACGACACTTATAAGAGTGCAAGTATAAAAATGTCATTTATTTGTTTATTCCTGGTTTGTTTTCAACCAGATTTTAACAAATATTAAAAACAATACTGCAAATATAACTCGCTAGTCAATTTTTAAAAAGCGCAACATATTCACGGTCCAGTGCGCAAATAAATTAAAAAATAACAAGAGGCCCATGCGGGCCTAAATATCGCTCACCTGGAAAAACCAACACAAGGGTCACATGACCCCTGGGGTGGGATCACTTTTCACCCCAGAGACATAATTTAAAAAATCTTGCTGATGAACTTGAAAATTAAGTGTGCTGTCAAATATTTTGTACATGGATGGTTTCAGACAGGAAGACTTTTCATTGAAAACAAGACTGCGCGTTCAATAAACACTTATGCCCCCGGTGGCATCCTTGACAATATATTCTGAATCTTTTCTAAGTCCAAATTAGGTCAAGGTCAAGGTCAAAATGAGCTTGGGTATTACTGGTGGGTTAGTAATGGTCCATGGCAATAACTGTATAAGTATAAGAGCATTGTAGTAAGTAGTGTTGATGTTAGACGAAACGGTAAAATCTAGTTAACCAAGAAATAGCCCATTCAAAATATTCTAAGTCCAAATTAGGTCAAGGTCAAGGTCAAGGTCAAAATCAAGGTTGGGTGATATTGGTGGTTAGGGAATGGTCCAAGGCAACAACTGTATAAGTATCCAAGCATTGGAGTAAGCGGTGTTGATGCTAGACGAAACGGTAAAATCTAGTTAACCAAGAAATAGCCCATTCAAAATATTCTAAGTCCAAATTAGGTCAAGGTCAAGGTCAAAATCAAGGTTGGGTATTATTTGTGGCTAGGGAATGGTCCAAGGCAACAACTGTATAAGTATCCAAGCATTTGAATAAGCGGTGTTGATGCTAGACGAAACAGTAAAATCTACTTAACCTGGTTACGGACGGACGGACAGGACGATTACTATATGCTCCCGCATCTGTCGATGCCGGGGGCATAAAAAACTATTTTTAGCTAATATGACCCAGATATGCAACAGACGCGAACCATTTCAGCAACATTGGTAAAGAACATCTAAAAGTGTCACTATGCTAAATATCAAAGCTCTTGCCATAGTAGCTTCAGAAAATAATATTTCACTACATAACTCTATATATGTTAAACTGCGACCCCTAGCGCCTTGGCAGTTTTGACCCCGAGGGCATAATTTGAACAATCTTGATAGAGGACCTAAAGATGATGCTTTGTGCCAAAAATGTATTTTTTAAGATTTCATTGAAAACATCTATTTTAACTCCTGTGACCTGGTTATGCAACTGACCGGAACCATATTTACATTATTGGTTAAGGGCTTCTAGAAGTGTCATCATGCTAAATATCAAAGCTCTGACAATATTAGTTTCAGAGATTAAGATGTTTGAAGAGTTCACTACATAACCCTATGTAAAATTACGACCCCAAGGGCGGGGTCATTTTTTACCCCAGGGACATACTTTGAACAAATTGATAGAGGACCTGTAGATGATGCTTTGTGCCAAATATCTAAGCTCAAGGTACTGTGGTTTCAGACAAGAAGATTTTTTAAGATTTCACTGAAAAAAAATCTATTTTTAGCTCCTGTGACTTAGATATGCAACGGACCACAACCATATTTACAATATTGGTTATGGGCTTCTAGAAGAGTCATCATATTAAATATCAAACCTCTAGCCATATTAGTTTCTGAGAAAAAGATGTTTGAAGATTTCACTATATAACTCTATGTAAATTTACGACCCCGGGACGGGGTCATTTTTGACCCCAGGGACAAAATTTGAACAATCTTGATAGAGGACCTGAAGACGATGCTTTGTGCCAAATATCTAAGCTCAGGGTACTGTGGTTTCTGACAAGAAGATTTTTGTAAGGTTTTCATTGAAACATCTATTTTTAGCTCCTGTGACCTAGATATGCAACGGACCGGAAATGTTTGAACAACTTTGAAAGAGGACCATATAAGGATCATTCAGGCCAAGTTTGGTAAAAATCTATCCAGCAGTTTCGGAGATGTCGTTTAAAGAAATTGTTGACGACGAACGGACGGACGAACGACGACGGACAGAGGACGATCAAAATAGCTCACCTTGGCACTACATGCCAGGTGAGCTAAAAATGCACGCTGAATTTGACATAGTGTGCAAAATGATTTTGCACGTGGCTGTAAGTAATGAAATAACTCACGGTTGTATGAAAAACAGAAAAAAATAAAGTTTTCAATCGCGCAAGGAGACGTAGCCATGGGTTGAATTAAAGCCATTGTCTGTGAATGCGAAGTTTAAATCTTAGTTTTTGATTGACAAATCAATATGTTGTACGAAAACGATAAACTCACCAGTGAATAATAACAAGTATTTGTTCTACAGATTGACGTTAATTTATTTGCAAAATGGTTTCTCCTTTTTAATAAAAAATGAGTTATACTTGCTCTTATACCGTGCCATCTTTCACGATATATAGCTCATTAGTAGGCAATAATTTTTACACACGATATTTTTGAAACATTTTCTAATTAAGTCTTAAATATTTATGCAACATCGCGCTTAGGAGAAAATCCACAGGGTTCTGAAATTGTTCAAAATGTTGATACTTTATCGATTTATACTATCGACCTTAGCATACGCCAGCAGCGGAAAAATCAATAATCAAACGTATTACATGTATCAAATAATGCCTACAGTACAGGTAAAGGGCGCAAACACGTGTTAGATGAATTTTAACGCTGCGTTAAAAATCGGCAAAATGTAAGTTTTTAATATTAAGAATCCACCCAGGGTCAGTTGTCTATGTTAAGACTCGACCTAGGTTATTCCAACCTTAATTTTCGATCCCGTTGGGTTCATTTTTAACTTTAATAATCGTCTCTGGGTGTAAAGCAGCTTGTTCTATCGGTTATTAGGGTTTTTGGAATTTTGTGCGATTCATCAGAACATTTTGAACCTCTGTCATTTGTGAGCCATTCATTGATATCAAATGAAATATGAATCAGTGTGTGACATGGTTTCTTAAGTACAAATTCTGAAAATTTTACTAACTTCGGTTGATGCGATAATAAGATGTTTAAAATATAATACTTGCACGCTTATAAGTGTCGTTTAGTGTAACGTGCCCAGGATGACATTACACGAGCGTGCTATTGCCGTCGTAATGTTTGAAGCTGGAACGTATTTGAGAGAGGTAAACATTTCATTACAATAATTTATAAAACACACCAATTATCCATTAACTAGATAGTGCAGGAAAATGGTCCATGTCATATTGCAAGGGGTACATGAAATTATTCCGGGCAAGTAACATTGGCTTGATTACAATTCCGTTGAAGAGCTCAGATGTAAACCCAACAGAACATGTGTGGGCCTTACTAAATTGCAGGGTACGTGCACTACCCCAACAACAGAACGTTCGCGAATTGGAGCGTGACGTCATTCAGGAGTGGAACAACATACTACACTAGTACAGCGTTACCTCCAGAGACATGTTGCTTCAATGAGACAACATGTTCGTGTTATTATGTTGTTGTTAGGGAACATATACGCTACTGGCATATCACGGATTGAAGAAAATGTTTGTGTTGAATTTTCAAAAGTTTTCAAAAGATTCATCATAAAATGATAGATACTCACTGCTCGTAATATCGTGAAATCTCGTAGATTCTACATGCAGTTATTAAACATATAATAATGAAATACAATTGGAATCAGGAAAGGTTTATTAAAGATAATAAAAGAAAAAGAAAAGAAAAAGAGTATCTATAATACAAGAGGGCCAGAATGGCCCTTAATCGCTAACCTGTACATGGTGATGGGTCAGTGATTTCAGAAAAGAAGATTTGTGAAACTTTTACCCATGGGCGGGGTCAATTTTGACCCCAGGGACATAATATGAATGCTCTTGATACAGGACCTGTAGACGTTGCTATGTGCCAAAAATCTAAGCTCAGTGTACTATGATTTCAGACAAGAAGATTTTTAGTTTTCATTGAAAAAATCTATGTTTAGCTCTGGTGACCCAGATATGCAACAGACCGGAACCAATTCATCAACATATGTGAAAGATCTCTAGACATTACATCATGCAAAATATCTAAGCTCTAGCCATATTGATTTCAAAGAAAAATGTGTTTGAAAATTTCACTATATAACTCCATGTAAAATGGTGACACCTGGGCTTGGGCCAAATTTGACCCCAGTGGCAAAATTTGAACAAATTTGATAGAGGACCTGTAGACGATGCTATGTGCAAAATATCTAAGCTAAGTGTATTTTGGTTTCAGACAAGATTTTTAAAGTTTTTTGAAAAAATCTATTTTTAGCTCCAGTGACCCAGATATTCAACACACCGGAACCAATTCGACAACATATGTGAAGGACCTCTAGACGTTACACCATGCCAAATATCAAAGCTCTGGACAAAATGGTTTCAGAGAAAAATGTGTTTGAACATTTCACTATAACTCTACGTAAAACAGCGACCCCCGGGGCGGGGCCAATTTTGGGCACAGGAACAAAATTTGAACAACTTTAATAGAGAACCTGTAGACAATGCTATGTGCAAAATATCTAAGCTAAGTGTATTTTGGTTTCAGACAAGAAGATTATTTAAAGTTTTCTTTGAAAAAATCTATTTTTAGCTCCAGTGACCCAGATATTCAACAGACCGGAACCAATTCGTCAACATATGTGAAGGACCTTTAGACATTACACATTGCCAAATATAAAAGCTCTGGCCATAATGGTTTCAGAGAAAAATGTTTGAACATTTCACTATATAACTCTATGTAAAATGGTGACCCCGGGGCGGGGCCAATTTTGACCCCAGGGTCAAAATTTGAACAATCTTGATAGAGGACCTATAGATGATGCCATGTGCCCAATATCTAAGCTCTGGCCCTTCTGGTTTTTGACAAGAAGATTTTTTAAAATTTCCTTACTTTTTCACTTTGGTTGCCATAGCAACCAGACTTCTGCATTGTTTCAAATACTTTGAACAACTTTGAAAGAGCTTGACCCAAGGAACATTCCTGTGAAGTTTGGTTGCAATCAGGCATGTGGTTTTGAACAAGAAGATGTTTGAACATTTCACTATATATCTCTATGTAAAACGGTGACCCCTGGGGCGGGGCCAATTTTGACCCCAGGGTCAAACTTTGAACAATCTTGATAGAGGACCTATAGATGATACTATGTGCCAAATATCTAAGCTCTAGCCTTTGTGGTTTTTGACAAGAAGATTTTTTAAGATTTTCTTATTTTTTCACTCTGGTTGCCATGGCAACCAGAGTTCTGCATTGTTTCAAATTCTTTGAACAACTTTGGAAGAGCTTGACCCAAGGAACATTCCTGTGAAGTTTGGTTGCAATCAGGCATGTGGTTTTGAAGAAGAAGATGTTTGAACATTTCACTATATAACTCTATGTAAAACGGTGACCCCCGGGGCGGGGCCAATTTTGACCCCAGGGTCAAACTTTGAACAATCTTGATAGAGGACCTATAGATGATACTATGTGCCAAATATCTAAGCTCTAGCCTTTGTGGTTTTTGACAAGAAGATTTTTTAAGATTTCCTTATTTTTTCACTTTGGTTGCCATGGCAACCAGAGTTCTGCAAAGAGCTTGACCCAAGGAACATTCCTGTGAAGTTTGGTTGCAATCAGGCAAGCGGTTTTGAAGAAGAAGATGTTTGAAGAAATTGTTGACGCACGCCGGACGCCGGACAAAGACCGACCACAAAAGCTCACCTTGAGCACTTTGTGCTCAGGTGAGCTAAAAAGTTACGACATATGGTGTAAGGGAAGTAACTCCTCACTGTTAAATTGCACTGAGGTACTAAAAGGAGATATTATCTCACTGGAGCTCTTCAATGTGGATTTAGTGTAGGATAAGTTTTGTTTTACACTGAATCACTACTACTAGTAAATGACTTTGAGCACAGGTCAGTTATATGATCTCTCCTGTCTGTTTCCTCATGAGTGTCACTAAATTATAAGTAAATGACTTTGTGCACAGGTCACATTGATAAGATCTCTCTCCAGTATGTATCCATGTGTGTAACTAATTGACTTTTACAAGTAAATTACTTTGTGCAAAGGTCACATTTATATGATTTCTCCCCTGTATGTAACATAGAGTGTCTCATTAAATCACTTTTAGTAGTAAATTACTTTGAGCACTGGTCACATTTACATGAATGGTTTCTCTCCAGTGGTTATCCTCATGTGTGTCACTAAATTACTATAAGAGGTAAAAGACTTTGTGCACATGTCACATTTATATGGTCTCTCTCCTGTATGTATTATCAGCCAGGGGTGTTACTCAATGAATAGTATCAGTAAATGAATTTGCGAACAGATCACATTTATATTGTCTCTCTCCAGTATGTTACATCATGCGTGTCAATAAATTACTATTAACAGTAAATGACTGTGCAAAGGTCACATTTATATGGTTTCACCGAGTGCCGGACGTTTCGGTAAATGACCAGTTAGGTAAATTGATTTTATATTGTAAAAGGTTGGACCTTTCGGTACAAAAATAAATTATAGTAATTAAAGGTCCATGTACCTGTATATCACACCTCTCGCTTGATCAACAACTAATTGATATGTAATCACTTTTACCTTTTAATGCCTTGCAAATGGGTTGGATCTAAACTATACGGTCCAGTTCTTGAAACGGTAAAAAACTCTGGCGAATAGAGGCAATAAAGTCTATAATAATAGATCTAATTTGGTTGGGGAATGTAGAGTGATTGAATCTGCTTTAGGTTAAGGGGGTATATAATTATTGCGTTTCATCAAATAAAGAAAAAAAATCTATTAATACGAACACGTGAAAATGAAACAAATAAACCTAATATATGTTAACTGACAATGTTAGAATGTACGTATTTTATTTAAGCGAGTGTACATTTTTGCGTTTCTTCAAATAAAGAAATATATTTTTCATCTAATATGTATCATTATATTATTGTAATTGATATTATCATAATTAATGACATTGAAAAATGTCAATAATTACGGATTTTTAGCTCACCTGAGCTAGCTCAGGGTGAGCTTTTGAAATCCTTGAATGTCCAGCGTCCGTCGTCCGTCGTCAACAATTTTAGTGTTTACACGCTGGAGGCCACAATATTTATCCAAACTTTCTCAAACTTGCTCAGATGGTATATTGCCATAAGAGTTCGGATGAGTTCGATTATGGTTGAAATCGGACAAATAGGTCATGAGTTATCTACCTTTGAACTGCTGAAAATGCCATATTTAACAGTGTTTACACTCTAGAGGCCACAGTATTTATCCAATCTTTCAAAAACTTGCCCAGATTGTATATGACCATAAGAGCTCGGATGAGTTCAATTTTGGTTGAAATCGAACAAATAGATCAAGAGTTATCTACCTTTGAATTGCTGAAAATGCCATATTTAACGGTGTTTACACTCTAGAGGCCACAGTATTTATCCAATCTTTCTAAAACTTGCCCAGATTGTATATGACTATAAGAGTTCGGATGAGTTCGATTTTGGTTAAAATCAGACAAAAAGATCAAGAGATAAGATCAAGAGATATCTACCTTTAAATTGCTGAAAATGCCATATTTAACAGTGTTTACACTATAGGGGCCACAATTTTTATCCAATCTATCTCAAACCTGCTCAGATTGTAAATGACTACAAGAGTTCAGATGAGTTTGATTATGGTTGAAATCAAACGTATAGGTCGAGAGTTATCTACCTTTGAATTGCTGAAAATGCCATATTTAACGATGTTTACACTCTAGAGGTCACAAATTTTATCCAATCTTTCTCAAACTTACTCAGATTGTATATTACCATAAGACTTCGGATGAGTTCAATTATGGTTGTAATCGGATCAATAGGTCAAAAGTTATCTACCTTTGAATTGCTCAAAATGACATATTTAACAGTGTTTACGCTCTAGAGGCCACAATATTTATCCAAGCTCTCTCAAACTTGCCCAGATTGTATATGACCATAAGATTTCGAAAAAGGGTGATTATGGTTGGAATCGGACAAATAGATCAAGAGATATCTACCTTTGAATTGCTGAAAAGGCCATATTTTACAGCGTTTACACTCTTGCAACTACAGTTTTCAATGGATTTTGATTATACTTGTACACAAAGGATGTAGCTATACATTCTCGAAGGAGTGCAATTATTGTTGGTATGTAATCATTGTGGCAATAGTTACCTGCCCTTGATATACTTTGAAATGCTAGAAAAAGGCTTTATTTCAGTATTGTTTAGGCTCTAGTTACATGTATCTGCCTGATGTACTCTACTATACTACAATAGGTCGGCAAACTTGAATGGATTTAGAATAAAACGGGTGAAATTCAAAGGTAAAGCTATCAGGCTTCATTACAAATGGTGAGCGATATCAGGGCCTTCAGGCCCTCTTGTTACAATTTTGCTCTTTATTATAACTCTATTCGGACTGGATCCTGTCACCCCGTCACACATTTAAACAAAAATTCACTTAATTAAGCATGTTCTGTAAATGCGGTACCAATAAATATAAAGTTATTAATTAATGGAAGAGATGAAATCAATTATTTAAGAAATACAGTTATTTTTACCCCCTTCACATGTCCATCTATTTCGTTGATAGATCAGGATCCATGCATACTAAAACAACGCTGCAAAAGGGGCACAACACCGTGATATAGTCTCATTGTTACCGGGAGAGGTGCGATATACTTAATCCTTTAATTACTATAATTTACCTTTTTTATCGAAACGTCCAGACCTTTCACTATATTAAATCAATATACCGAACTGGTCATTTACCGAAACGTCTGTAAATCGTTTCACCTGTATGTAGTACTATGTACCCTCATGTGTGTCACGAAATGACCATTAGTAGTAAATGACTTTGAGCAAAGGTCACATCTATATGGTTTGTCTCCAGTATGTATCCTCATGTGTGTCACTAAATCACTATTATGAGTAAATGACTTTGAGCACAGGTCACATTTATATGGTTTCTCTCCAGTGTATATCATCATGTGTGTTTCTAAATCCAATTTGTGACTAAATGTCTTTCAAATCTGGTCACAATAGTATGTATCCTCGTGTGTGTCACTTATTGACGATTTGCAGTAAATGACTTTGAGCAAAGGTCACATTTATATGGTTTCCCTCCAATATGTATCCATATGTGCTTCACTAAATTACTATTTTGAGTAAATGTCTTTGTGCAAAGGTCACATTTATGTGGTTTCTCTCTAGTATGTATCCTCTTGTGTGTCACTAAATCACTATTAGTAGTAAATGACTTTGTGCAAAGATCACATTTATTATGGTTTCTCTCCAGTATGTATCCTCAGGTGTGTCACTAAACTACTACTAGTAGTAAATGACTTTGCGCAAAGATCACATTTATATGGTTTCTCTCCAGTATGTATCCTCATGTGTGTCACTAAATGGCTTTTATTAGTAAATGACTTTGAGCACAGGTCACATTTATATGGTTTCTCTCCAGTATGTATCCTCATGTGTGTCACTAAATAGCTTTTATTAGTAAATGACTTAAAGCACAGGTCACATTTATATGGTTTCTCTCCAGTATGTATCCTCATGTGTGTCACTAAATGGCTATTATGAGTAAATGCCTTAGAGCACAGGCCACATTTATATGGTTTCTCTCCAGTATGTATGCTCATGTGTGTAAATAAATTACTATTATCAGTAAATGACTTTGAGCACAGGTCACATTTATATGGTTTCTCTCCAGTATGTATCCTCATGTGTCTCCTTAAATCACTATTAACAGTAAATGACTTTGTGCACAGGTCACATTTATATGGTTTCTCTCCAGTATGTATCCTCGTGTGTCTCACTAAATGACAGTTAAAAGTAAATGACTTTGTGCACAGGTCACATTTATATGGTTTCTCTCCAGTATGCATCCTCATGTGTCTCATTAAATACCTTTCCTGATTAAATAACTTTGCACACTGGTCGCATTTGTATGGTCTCTCTCCAGTATGTTTACTCATGTGTCTCACTAAATCACTATTATGAGTAAATGACTTTGAGCACTGGTCAAATTCATATGGTCTCTCTCCAGTATGTAAAATCATGTGTCATTAAATCACTATAAGTAGTAAATGACTTTGAGCACAGGTCACATTTATATGGTCTCTCTCCAGTATGTATCCTCATGTCACATGATGTGTCTCACTAAACCACTTTTAGTAATAAATGACTTTGAGCAAAGGTCACATTTATATGGTCTCTCTCCAGTATGTATCCTTATGTGTCACGGAATTACTATTAGGAGTCAATGACTTTGTGTGAAAATCACATTTATAAGGCCTGTCTCCAGTATGCACCATCATATGTGTCATTTAATCGATTTTCTGATTAAATGTCTTTCTACAAAGGCACACTGGTAAGATCTCCCGTCTGCGCGTATCATCATGTATTTCACTTATTTACTTTTCTGAGTAAATGACTTTCAATATAAGCAAACGTTACAACTTCTCTCTTTCGTTTGTAGCTTTCTACACCAGATTCAATGTATTTATAAATTGTTTTTGATTCTAAAGATCTCCACACACATCACATTTTCTAAGAAAGTCTCTTTTTTAAATGAGTACACTTGTGTCACTGTATAACTTTTATTATCTACAGACTTTGCTAGCACACACTTTTCACTCGTACCAGGACTCTCCCAGGTATGTTGTTCAATGTACTATGTAGCATCATGTGATAGACATAACAGTTCTTTCTGCTACCTCTCTTCAGGCATCATACTAAAATACCTGAAACAGAAAATGAAGATTAACCCTTTACTCCATAGATACACCTTTTTACGCATCTCTATTATTCCTCCACGGAAGAAAATAGTTCCACTTTATACAGTCGTGAATATGTAAACTAAGAAATACTTTCTATGTCCTAGTAGATAGTAGCTTAAACAGGCTGAAAGCAAAGCAGGATGCACCTAAGTACACTTTCTGCTTTACTTTTACCTGCTGTAAGTGGTCCTCTATCTTAACAAGAGGGCCTTGAAGGCCTTGATATCGCTCAACTGTTGTAATGACGCCTGATAGCTTTACCTTTGAGTTTACCCGTTTAAATCTAAATACATTCAACTTTGCAGTATCGCATGTAAACAATATTGGTAAACGACTTATTCTAGTATAGTAAGAGTACACCAAGGACAGATAAATAGAGTCTAAACAATACTGAAGTGAAGCCTTTCCTAGCATTTTAAAGTACAATGTATATAATGGGCAAATAGCTCTTGCCACAATTATTAGATTTCAACAATAATTGCACTCCTTTGAGAACTTATAGCAATCAATATTGTGTGTAAGTATAACCAAATCCATTGAAGTTGCAGTTTCAAGAGCGTCAACACTGATAGATATGACATTTTCAACACATCAAGGGGCAGAAAACTATTGACATATTGGTTCAATTTCAACCATTTTCTAACTCATTCAAGACCTTATATTCAAATACAATCTTGGCAAGTTTGAGGAATATTGAATAACAAGAATATCGTTCCCAACGATGGATGCTCCCCACAAAGAAAAAGCCCAAGGTATAGCATGTTTAGTAGGTGAACACAGTAACAAGTTTCATCAACTAACGATGTAACATTCAGGAGATATGCTTTGGACAAAAATGAATTTATTATGATAAAGGGAGGCAATTCAATATTTGGAGATGACAGAATTATAATTCTTGTGTACTACACTTCTTTTTGTCACCCGCTAACACAGTATCAAGGTTCAAGTTACAGTGCGGCAGAAAATTTGATTTTTTAAAAAAATTATGTAGAAAAGGGAGATAATTCAATATTGGGAGATGGCAGAGTTATGGTTCTTGAGTACAGCACTCTTTCTGTCATCTCGTATCACTGTATCAAGTTTCATCAACTTACAAAGCAATGCTCAGGAGATATGCTCCAGAAAAAATTTGATTTTTAAATAGAAAAGGGGAGATAATTAAATATTGGGAGATGACAAGAGTCATGGTTCTTGTGTACTGCACCTCCTTAGGTCATCACCTATCACTGTATCAAGTTCCATTAACTTACTGTGTAGCAGTCAAGAGATATACTCCGGACAAAATTGTTTTGTATTTTTAGAAAAAGGGAGATAATTCAATATTGGGAGTTGACATAGTTACCGTTCTTGTGTACTGCACTTCCTTGAGTCATCCTCTATCACTGTTACAAGTTTCATCAACTTTCAGTGTAACGGTCCAGAGATATGCTCCGGACAAAATTGATTTTTTTAAATGAGAAAAAGGGAGATAATTCAAAATTGGGAGATGACAGAGTTACAGTTCTTGGGTACTGCACCTCCTCCTGTCATTCTCTATCACTGTATCAAGTTTCATCAACCTACGGTGTACCGTTCAAGAGATATGCTCCGGACAAAAAAGCGTGACGGACGGACGGACAAACAGACAGACAGACGGACGGAAACACGGACGGACGGACAAAGCGGCGACTATATGCTCCCCCACTAAAGGGGAGCATAAAAATTGTTGCCTCTAGAATGTAAACACTGTATATATAGCATTTTCAGCAGTCCAAGGGTAGATACCTCTTGACCTATTAGTCCCATTTCAACCATAATCAAACTCATCCGAACTCTTATGGTCATATACAATCTGAGCCAGTTTGAGAAAGATTGGATAAACATTGTGGCCTATAAAGTGTAAACACCGTTAAATATAGCATTTTCAGCAATTTAAAGGTAGATAACTCTTGACCTGTTGGTCCGTTTGCAACCATAATCAAACTCATCCGAACTCTTATGGTAATATACAATCTGAGCAAGTTTGAGAAAGGTTGGGTAAAATTTGTGGCCTCTAGAGTGTTAACACTAAAATCGTTGAAGATTAACGACTAACGACGGACATTCAAGGATTACGAAAGCTCACCATAAGCTAGCTCAGATGAGCTTAAAACTATAAACAGGATATAATATGGGGAAAATGAGTTAAGGGTGTATCAATGTCATGAATTTGGGAAATTTTCAAAGTATATGAAAACACTCTATGATGGTTTTGTATTTAAGGATGTATCAATGTAATGACTGGGAAATTTTCAAAGTATATGAAAACACTCTATGATAGTTTTGTATTGAAGAGCTATCTAAGATGAATGAAAAAATAGAAAAAGTGTACATTTTGGTGAACAACAGTTGGCTCTACGGCCATGTAAAATTTACCCCACCCACTTCCTCTTATTTTGTCCTTTTCAAACAGCCCGCTTCAATAAAATCCATTTTAAATGAAAACAAATGTGATAATTTGGTTTTGTGTTATTTATTTCCTATCTATGGTAGTATTTCTTCATACAAAAACTAATTTAAGAAAAAAAAGGCACCAATTGTGAAATTTATAAAGCTCTAAATATCATCGATATGGTACTTTTTTGTAAATTTTGTAAGGGGAAATAACTCTTTTTACTTTAATAACTCAACATTTTCAACACTGACCTTTCAATTTCTTTTCATATTTTGAACTGCCTTAGCATGGGCTTTCATCTGGTAGAATATAAGAAAAAGTTTAATACTAGAACTATTTCATTTTCAAACTTTTTTACTTTTTTTCATAAATAAAAAAATCTAATAAAATCATGCCCTATATAAAGCATATTTTTTATATTCAAGGATCCATATTGTTCAAACCTGGTGCCTGCTTTGTTTAAATTTGGTTTATATAAGTGAAAATACCACCATAGACATGAAATAAATAAAGAAAACCCAAATTACCATTTTTGTTTTGTTTTGAAATAGATTTTACTGAAGCTTGTACTCTGAATAGGTGAACTTTGAAAAAAAAATCCAAATTTGACATACCTTTTTAAAATCGCTGTAGCTCAAAACAAGAGGGCATGAAGGCCCTGATATCGCTCACCTGTTGTACTGAAGCTTGATAGCTTTATCTTACTGTTTCATCAGTTTTAATTTAAATCCATTCAAATTTGTAGTATAGCATGTACACAATTTTTGAATACAACCTCATAGTTGTAGTATGGTAGAGTACATCAAGAGCAGATAACTAGATACAAAACAATACTGAACTGAAGCCTTTTCTAGCATTTCAAAGTATATCAAGGGCAGATATTGCTACAATGATTTCAACAATAATTGCACTCCTTTGAGAACTTATAGTTATATACTTTGTGTGTAAGTAAAATCAAAATCCATTCAAAACTGTAGTTGCAAAAGTGTAAACGCTGTTCAAGGGCAGACAACTCTTGACCTAAAGGTCCGATTTCAACCATAATTACACTTATTTGAACTCTTATGGTCATATACAATCTGAGCAAGTTTGAAAAAGACCGGATAAAAATTGTGGACTCTAGAGTGTAAACACCCTTAAATATGACATTTTCAGCAATTCAAAGGTAGATAACTCTCAACCTATTGGTCCGATTTCAATCATAATCGAACTCAATCGAACTCTTATGGTCATATACAATCTGAGCAAGTTTGAGATAGATTGGATAAAAATTGTGACCTCTGGAGAGTAAACACCCTTAAATATGACAATTTCAGCATTTCAAAGGTAGATTACTCTTGACATATTAGTCTGATTTCAACCAAAATCTAACTCATCTGAACTCTTATGGTTATATACAACCTGAGCATGTTTAAGATAGATTGGATAAAAAGTGTGGCCCCTAGAGTGTAAACACCCTTAAATATGGCATTTTCAGCAATTCAAAGGTAGATAACTCTCAATCTATTGATCAGATATCAAGTTATCAACCATAATTGAACTTATCCGAACTCATATGATCATATACAATCTGAGCATGTTTGAGATAGATTTGATAAAAAGTGTGGTCTCTAGAGTGTAAGCAACTCTAAGGTAGATTACTCTTGACCTATTAGTCGGATTTCATCCATAATCGAACTCATCCGAACTCTTATGGTAATATACAATCTGAGCAAGTTTGAGAAAGATTGGATAAATATTGTGGCCTCTAGAGTGTAAACACTTAAATTGTTGACGACGGACGACGGACGCCGCAAGACGGACATTCAAGTATTGCAAAAGCTTACCCTAAGCTAGCTCAGGTGAGCTAAAAAAAAAGGACACCACCATATATATATTTTTTTCATTTTTTCATTCATCATAAATAGCTCTTCCAAAAAAACAATGATAGAAAAAAAGTTGAATACTTTTAAAAAATCGCTTATGGGCTTGATACACCCTTAAAGGGCATTCTGCATTACTTTTAACCAGCTTTAAACAGTCAAGTCTTAAAGTTCTTGAGAGCACTGATGATGGTTTCAAACTGAACTGCGCTATCACCACATGTGATTTATACACCCACCAGGACATTGATAAATCAAGCAAGAGGCCCATGGTGGCCTTAATATCGCTCACCTGGGAACCCCCAGACAAAGGTCACATGACCCCTGGGTGGGACCATTTATTTTATTTTACCACAATGACATAATTTCAACAAGAGGGCCTGAAGGCCCTGATATCGCTCACCTCTTGTACTGAAGCCTGATAGCTTTACCTTTCTGTTTTTAATCTAAATCCATTCAAATTTGTAGTATAGCATGTAAACAGTTTTGGAATACAACCTCATAATTCTAGTATAGTAGAGTACATCAAGGGCAGATTTATCTAGAACCTAAACTAAACTGAAATGAAGCCGTTTCTAGCATTTCAAAGTATATCAAGGGCAGATACCTCTTGCCACAACAATAAGATTTCAACAATAATTAATTGCACTCCTTTGAGAACTTATAGCTGTATACTTTGTGTGCAAGTATAATCAAAATTCAATGAAAACTGTAGTTGCAATAGTGTAAACCCTGTTAGATATGGCATTTACAGCTATTTAAGGGCAGATAACTTTTGACCTATTAGTTTGATTTCAACCATAATCACACTTATTACAACTCTTATGGTAATATACAATGGTCAATCTGAGCAAGTTTGAAAAAGACTGGATAAAAATTGTGGCGTCTAGAGTAGAAACACTGTTAAATATGGCATTTTCAGCAATTCAAAGGTAGATAACTCTTGACCTATGCGTCTGATTACAACTATAATCAAACTCATTTGAACTCTTGAGGTCATATACAATATGAGCAAGTTTGAGAAAGATTGTGTAAAAACTGTGGCCTCTAGAGTGTAAACACCCTTAAATAAGGCATTTTCAGCAATTCAAAGGTAGATAACTCTCGACCTTTGCGTCTGATTTCAATCATAATCAATCTCATCTGAACTCCTATAGTCATATTGAATCTGAGCACGTTTGACATAGATTGGATAAAATTGTGGCCTCTAGAGGGTAAACACTGTTAAATATGGCATTTTCAGCAGTTCAAAGGTAGATACCTATTGACCTTTTAGTCTGATTTCAATCATAATCAAACTCATTCGAACTCTTATGGTAATATACAATCTGAGCAAGTTACAGAAAGTTTGGATAATAATTGTGGCCTCTAGAGTGAAACACTGTTAAATATGGCATTTTCAGCAATTCAAAGGTTCATAACTCTTGATCTATTGGTCAGATTTCAACCATAATCGAACTCATTCGAACTCTTATAGTAATATACAATCTGAGGAAGTTACAGAAAGTTTGGATAAAAATTGTGACCTCTAGAGAATAAACACTAAAATTGTTGACGACGGACGACGAACGACGGACGCCGGACATTCAAGGATTGCAAAAGCTCACCCTGAGCTAGCTCAGGTGAGCTAAAATTCTTACTGATGAACCTGCAAATTTAGCTCATGACTTTGTACATGGATGGTTTCAGATAGGAAGACTTCATTGAATTATTTTTTAAAGCTAATGTGACCCAGATATGCAACAGACTGGAACCATTTCAGCAATATTGGTAAAGAACATCTAAAAGTGTCACTTTATAATGCTTAAATATTAAAGCTCTGGCCATAATAGTTCCAGAAAAGTTGAAGAGTTCACTATATAACTCTATGTAAAACTGTGACCCCCGGCGGGGGCCTTTTTGTACCAAGGGACAAAATTTGAACATCTTGACAGAGGATGTATAGATGATGCCATGTGCCAAATATCTAAACTCAGGGTACTGTGAGTTCCGACAAGAAGATTTTTTTCTAAGTTTTCATTGAAAAATATTTTTTTTTAGCTCCTGTGATCTAGATATGAAATGGACCCGAACCATATCAACAATACTGTTAAAGAACATCTAAAAGTGTCAATTTATAATGCTTAAATATCAAAGCTCTTGCCATATTAGTTTCAGAGAAAAAAATGTTCGAAGATTCACTATATAACTCTATGTAAAACTAGATACCCGGGGCGGGGTCATTTTTGACTACAGGGACATAAGTTGAACAATCTTGATAGAGGACCTGAAGATGATGCTTTGTGCCAAATATCTAAGCTCAGGGTACTGTGGTTTCAGACAAGTACCGGTAGATTTAGCTCCTGTTGTGACCTAGATATGCAACGGACCGGAACCATTCGAACTTTGAAAGAGGGACATACAAGGATAATTCCTGCCAAGTTTGGTAAAAATCCATCCAGTATTGTAGGAGAAGTCGTTTGAGGAAATTGTTGACGACGGACGGACGACGGACACAGGACGATCAAAATAGCTCACCCTTGGCCAAAGGGGCGGAACGCGGTAACACGGTAAGCGAATTGTATGAAGATCCATTGAGATTTGTAGCCTCTAGAGTGTTAACAAGGTTTTTCTATGATTTGACCTAGTGACCTAGTTTTTGACTGGACATGACCAACATTAAAACTTTACCTAGATTTAATCAAGACAGACATTGTCATGAAGTTTCATGAAGATCGGATGAAATTTGTAGTCGCTAGAGTGATAAGGAAATATTGTGGACGGACTGACAAACAGCGGACATTTAGCGATCCAGGTGAGCTAAAAAGTTGGAGGTAGCGAAAATGTACAGGTAGCGAAACGTCCAGGGTAAAAATACCCTGAGTAAGCGAACTGACAGGGGCGAACGCAACAGGGAAGCGAAGGTCCAGTAACCATTCAAAATAATGGAGTGTAAGGTAAAAGCCAGACTCGTTAGATGTTTTAAGGAAGATGTGTCAGCCAAACGTGATATTCCAACAGTTGGTAATGGAACGATCAGGGTATTCTTGACTGTTGTAACAATGAAACAATGGAAAGTGAAAACAACAGACATAAACTCAGCCTTTTTGCAAATAAAATGACTAAACAGTAAATCAGGAGCTCAGCTTCTGAGAGTCCTCAGAGAGGGTAAAATGTTACAGGACATAGTAGCAGTTTGTACAAATACTGATAAATAAGACACCTGGTATGAAACAGGTCTAAATATCCAGCTGAGTTGGTAGAGACAAAGATGTGTTAGTTGGATGGTTCCCTACTTCATTGTACACATGTAGTTTTCTACAGTTAACCTTTTGAACCCTAGTCCCGCCTATAGGCGTCCTTTTCAAACAGTGTACATGTGAATACTACACTTGTCATGTGCAAACAGTGAAGACCCAGATCAGAGGGCTCCAAAAGGAGCCCTCTGATCAGGGTCTTCACTGTTTGTCATAATGCCAAAAATGGACAAAAACAACCCTTAAAAGCCAGAAATGGACTAGACTCAAATGGAAACTGGAATTGTCCATTTAAAGTTTCAGGGAGGAAAGAGTTAAGTCCAGTCAGGATGAAACTTTTACTGCATTAACCCATTATCGTATAGCCTGTTCTAGTTTTGAAGATAGGCGGCCACTTAAAGTAGGTTGAAAGTAAAGCAGAATGTGCCATAAGGCGCATTCTGCTTTACTTTCACCCTGTTTTAAGAAATAAAATCACATTAGACTTTTATTCATCACTGTATTCAGTAACGTATATAGATCTAATGTACGTTCCTGGGGCCCGTTTCATAAAACATCTTACGACAAATGTTGTCGTAAGTCAGATTATAAAACTTTCAATAAGTATTTATTTCTCCATCTAATCCTGTCTTGTGACATCTTTTTGGAATCGTCTTGAAAAGACGATTCCAAAAAGGTGTCACAAGACAGGATTCGATAGAGAAATCAGAGATTAAATGTATTTTAAAGTTTTGACTTACGACAACGTTTGTCGTAAGAAGTTTTATGAAACGGGCACCTGTTGTATTCGAGGCGTTATTAAGACTAAGAGAAAGTCTTATGATATCAAATTACCTCCCTTGAAAAAAGACTTAACTTTAACTGTTTCATTTTCGATAAAAATGTCGTTTTATCTGAATGTTTTTACTGGAATCGTTGGTGAACATATTAGCTTTTAAAATCTCAAACAAAAGGGGAGATGATAGGACACTTTTAAAGATATGAAACTTTAAAATTTGCTTTAGGTAAAGTAAATGTAAAAACAGGGTATTTTCTTTTTGGATGAGTATATGTTTGTTTTCATAATATTTTATAGATGTTTTTTTTCTCAAGCCTAACTCATAGATATCTTTCTCTATTCTATGATGCGTTAAGTGTAAAAAAAATGTATAATTAATGTTAGACATATGGTGTAAGGGAAGTAACACCTCCCTGTTTAATTGCAGTGAGGTACTAAGGGAGATAATGTCTCACTGGAGCTCTTCAGTGTAGACAAGGTTCCAACAAAAATTGCAGATCAAAATTCCCTGACTATTTCCTGACCAATTTCAATTTTCCCTGGCCTAAAAGAACGTGCAAAATGTTATGGGAGCGATTATGACAGACAATGGTGGTGAGTTTAGCTCTGAAGAAGTGCTTAAAGTGGCATCAATACTGAATGTAAAGTTACATACACAGCAGCAGAGAGCCCTTTCCAGAATGGGTTATGTGAGAGGAACCATGCTGTGGTGGACATGATGCTGATGAAACTAGAGGCAGAAATTTCAAATATAGAGATATATGGGCCAATATGGCAAAAATATTCTCTGCAAATGTGGAATGGTTTTAGCAGTCACCAACTTGTGTTTGGGCAGAACCAACATCTTCCAGGCATATTAACTGACACGCTGCCGGTGTAACGAAGTATTTTGACCCCCATCGAAAAATGACCCCCGGTCAAAATTCGACGACGTAGAATGACCCCCGGTCATTTTTCGATATCGTACAATGACCCCCCGGTCATAATTCGACGTCGAAATTTGACCCCCCGGTCATAGTACTATGACTTCCCTCATGAAGTGTTTTGACCCCTCCTGAAATATATCGACCCCCATCGAAAAATGACCCCCACCCCTCTTTAGCAATTAACAGACACAGTTTAACCCATTGGACCCTTGCGACGAATATATTAGTCATTTACAAACAGTCTACCTAGCAATAGTACATTTGTCCTTTGTAAACCGTGTAGACCCAGATCAGACTAATCCCAAAGGAGCTCTCTGATATGTTTGCAATATATGTCAGTTTTGAAAAATATTGTATAAAACAACTCTAGCTAGTCAAAAGTTGACTTGACATAACTAGAAAAAAATTGCATTGTCCACTTGAAGTTTCAGGTGTGAATAAGTTAATTGTCCACTTGAAGTTTCAGGTGTGAATAAGTTAAAAGATATATAAAATTTAGATGATAAACAAGTCAAAATTCAGACTTATGATAAGCGCGCCATGGAAACGTACAGTATACTAAATGCTGTTCCCGATGGGTTACGTTAACCTTGTGCCTATCTGTTGGATACTGATGGTAGGGAAACAATGTGGCTGCGGGTATGTGGTATAATTCGTGGACAGCTTATTTATAAATAAGTTAAGGTAGTAATTCAGTCATGGAGTATGCAGGCCGGTGGGGCGGGAACAGGCATGGTGTGAATTACTTGAGAAAGTTATACATTACATTACAAGTGTCACCAATTACATTGCTAAAGAGTGTATTATATTACAATAATTATTACGTTTACATTTGTAATGTATTAAATTACAAGTACGTTGGCAAAGTAATGCATTATATCACACATTACATTTTGATAACAGTCAAAAACATTACTGAAAAATAACTAATAATTATCATATATAACTGATAGGTTATCATTTACAAGTTCTTTGTCAACTAAATAATCAAAGATTCTAAACTTAAGAATACATGGATGCAAGTTTACAGTTTGAAAAGTCACAGCCTTTTTATAGTGCCCACTGGGTAAGGAAGTATACTTTTGTAAGCAAGTGAGCCCTTAACCCTTTCCTCCACAGTAGCGCCTCAGGCCGCCTGCACCTACATCTGCAAATAAGATTAAGATAATACAATCCAAAAATAGTTTTAATTACAGGCGTCAGCTAACAACAAGCACCTTAGAGCTGATATCCCCTGCCGCAGCGATTGTCCAGAAGAAAGTGGCAAACTTTATTGTGGGAGGAAGGGGCAAATGGTGATCACCTGTCTTTAAAGATCAACATTCAAAAGCTTTTTACAAAGTTTTATAAAATCCATTCAATTTTGTACATTTTAAAGCCTAAACAATACAAAAAATAAAGCCGTTTGTAGCATTATAAATCTAAGTATGACAGGGGCAGGTAACTCTTGATTCAAATTCAACAGTAATTAAACACTTTCAAGAACTTATAATTGTGTGCAAGTATTATTAAAAAAAATTCAGAACTGTAGAATTTACTAGAGTGTAAACACATTTTCAACTCATCAAGGGCAGAGTATTCTTGACTAATTTGCACATTTTCGATAATAATTGAACTCATTCTATAAATAATAGCCATATATGATTTAATTTTTTTTTCAAAATCCATTCACATTTGTACACAATAGCATGTAAACAATAAAGCCATGTTGAGCATTACTAAGTACATAAAGGGCAGATAACTCTTGTCACAAAGTATCCTATTTTGACAATAATTGTAACCCTAATATTTATATACATCATGTGTAAGTTAAATCAAAATCCATTAAAGACTGTAGTTTCTAGATGGTAAAAACTGTTAAATATGGGTTTTTTGACTCATCAAGGGCAGATAATTGTTGACTAGTTTGTCCGTTTTCAAAAATGATAACAATTATTTGAAAACTAATAGCCATACATAGTTTAAGAATTTTTTTTATCAAAATCCATGCATATTTATAGATACTAGGATGTAAACAATATTAAAATAAAGTATTTTCTATCATTTCAAAGTACATCAAGGGCAGATAACTCTTGCCACAAGTATCCTTTTTTGACAATAATTGCACAAGTTCAAGAACTTTTACTTATTGACATCGTGTGCAAGTATCATTTAAATCCATTTATAATTGTAGTTGCCAGAGAGTAAAAACAGTTAAATATGGCTTTTTTTACTTATCAAGGGCAGATAAGTCATGACTAATTTCTCCGTTTTCAACAACAATCAAATTCATTTGAAAACTAATAGCCATACATAATTCAAGAAAGTTTTTTCAAAATCCATGCATATTTATAGGCTCTAGTATGTAAACAATACCAAAACAAAGCATTTTCTAGCATTTCTAAGTACATCAAGGGCAGATAACTCTTGTCACAAGTATCCTTTTTTTACAATAATTGCACACCTGCAAGAACTTGTACTTATAGACATTGTGTGCAAGTATAAACAAAATATGTTGAATACTGTAGTTGCTAGAGTGTAAAAACTGTTAAATATGGCATTTTTAACACAAAAAGGGCAGATAACTCATAAATTCCTAAAATTTTCTGAAAAAAGTTTGATTTCCCACGGTGCTCCTATGATGACAAATAAGTATACCAAGTTTCATCCAAATCTGTTTATCGGTTTCGGAGATACAGTTGCGGACGGAAAACGTGACGGACGCACGGACGGACATTTTTAACACAAAAAGGGCAGATAACTCATAAATTCCTAAAATTTTCTGAAACATTTTTGATTTCCCACGGTGCTCCTATGATGACAAATAAGTATACCAAGTTTCATCCAAATCTGTTTATCGGTTTCGGAGATACAGTTGCGGACAGAAAACGTGACGCACGCACGCACACACATCCGGACGGACAGACCTAAAACAGTATCCCTCTGCCTTTCGGCAGGGGATAACAAAATGAGTGTAAAGCAGAAAGCATACATGAGCTTTCTGCATAAAATTCATATTGCTGTATGCATTGTCCTGCCTTAATCACAGTTAAACGTAGCTAATTTGCAAGCTTGCCTATGGAGCAAAGGGTAAATACAGACCAAAAGTTTTGTACAAAGCTCTTTGAAGTGCTTTCTACATATTAAACCTGTTATATGAAATGGCATGTCTTTTTTGCCTGTATACTTCTTAATTGAATTAATGCTAATTACCAAGACAAAATGTATAAATGTTACTGTTGGACATAACATCATTAAAGTTTCAAATACATTGTCTGTTAGATGTATTATGTCAGACCTGATTATTTAACCCTTTACTCCTTAGCCTGTTTCTATTCTTGAAGATATGTGACAATTTATTGAGCGTAGTTTACAGTCTATCAGTGGTACTCCATACCAATAATCGTTACGTGAACGAGTGCAAATATGTATCCCCCTTTTAAAGAACATGTATTTGTAATATTTACATCGGTTCCAATGACATTCATCATCTAACAATGTGTCGCAACAGAAACATTGCGGCATGTGACTATGAAAATTGATTAGATTATTGACAGTATATTGTACAACATAGAAGCATCCAATGATTTAGGTAATTAGCAATCTGATATGTATTTACCCTCAGGGAGCTGATCGCAACCATGGTGGGGTTATTCTACGACATTGAAAAATGACAATGGGTCTTATTTTGACATAAAATACGGTAATTGCCATATCGGGGCAGGGGTGGCATTCTATAAAATAGAATGATATCAGGGGGTCATTCTACGACATCGAATAATGGCCGGGGGTCATTCTACGACATCGAATAATGACCGGGGAGTCATTCTACGACATCGAATAATGACCGGGGGTCATTCTACGACATCGAATAATGACCGGAGAGTCAAACTATGATATCGAATAATGGCCGAGGTGTCAAAATACGAGCTAGAATAATGACCGGAGTCTTTCTACGACACTGAATGGTGTGATGTGCAATGAGGCAACATAACACAGCTTCCGATTTTGATCGCTTTTTGTTTGCTTGTTTGTTTGTTTGTTTGCTTGTTTGTTTAGTAAATGCAATTAACTTTACACTCAACATGGTAAACTATAAACGCACAACATAGCAAGTGTTGACAAAAGACACAAAAGCCCACTCAAAACAACCGACCTGCATTCTTCTTATTTCTTGACAAAAGGGATAAGTTCCGACAAATCAAAACATCCTCTATAAAAATATGTTATAGAGGCATTACCTAATAAATACGAATTTTACGCCTTTGATCTTTTTATTCCTCTACTGGAGATAAAAGATCAAATTTATACAGTCATGGATATATACCATAAGAAAATAGTTTCTATATCCTAGCAAAGTGTACATTAAAGCAGGCTGAAGTAAAGCAGAATGCGCAATCTGCTTTACTTTTAACCTGCTCTAAGTGGTCATCTGTCTTTAAAGCTAGAAAAAGGCTGTGGGGTAGTTGGTTGAACCAAAGAAACCGTGGCAAGATAGGAAGATTTCTTGGAATGAATGTCAATACGCGCGTATTGTAAATTCTGATCATACGCTTTCTCGGAGACGTGGTGCATGTGTGATTGGGGTTTACTCAGCCTGCTACGTCGAAATTAAATCAATAATCGAACAAGAGTAATTGGTAGATCGTAAATGTATACTTGTAAAAGGGTAAACGGTTCTGGGTTCGATACCCATAAGGTTGTCCATTGATAGGCAGACACACTTACAATTCAATCAATATAATTTATTCACTCAAAACTTAGGTTTAAAACAACTTTAACATATGCAAAACTGACTTTAAACAAAATATCAAGGATTTTTGAAGGGGGTCATATTTCGACAGGGGGGGTCATAATTCGACGATGGGGGTCATAATTCGACGATGGGAGGTCATTCTACGACGTCCAATTTTCACCGGGGGTCACTTTTCGATGGGGGTCAAAATACTTCGTTACAGGGGTGTAACGAAGTATTTTGACCCCCATCGAAAAGTGACCCCCGGGTCATAATTCGACGACGTAGAATGACCCCGGTCATTTTTCGATATCGTACAATGACCCCCCGGTCATAATTCGACGTCGAAATTTGACCCCCGGTTAAAGTACTATGCCTCCCCCTCATGAAGTATTTTGACCCCTCCTGAAATATATCGACCCCCATCGAATAATGACCCCCTACCCTCTTCAGCAATAAAGCGATACAGTTTAACCAATTGGACCCTAGCGACGATTATATTAGTTATTTACAAGCAGTGTTCATGTTAATAGTACACTTGTCCTTTGTCGACAATGTAGACCCAGGTCAGACTTTACCCACAGGAGTCCTCTGATATGTGTCAGTTTTGAAATATATTGTATAAATCAACTCTAGCTAGTCGAAAATTGACTTGACATAACTAGAAAACTTGAATTGTTTACTTACATCTTCAGGTGTGAATGAGTTAAAAGATACATAAAATTTACATGATAAACAAGTTAAAATTCAGACTTATGATAAGCACGCCATGGGCACATACAGCATACTAAATTCTGTTCCCGAGGGATACCGTTAACCTGGTGCTTATATGTTGGATTCTGTTCCCGAGGGATACCGTTAACCTGGTGCGTATATGTTGGATGCTGATGGTAGGGATTACCCGATCTACTTGATACAAGCTGGTTGCGGGTCTGAGGTATAATTCGTGAACAGCTTATTTATAAATAAGTTAAGGGTGTACTTCAGCCATGGAGTATGCAGGTCGGTGGGGCGGGGGCAGGCATGGTGTGAATTACTTGAGAAAGTTATAAAGAGTGCATTATATTACAATTACCATTACGCAATGATTACATACAATTTTGTAATGCATTAAATTACAACTACATTGGCAAGGTAATGCATTACATCGTACATTGTATTTTGATAACAGTCCAAAACATTACTAAAAAAGACTGATAGCATATTATATATAACCGATAGGTTATCATTTACAAGTTCTTTGTCAACTACATAATCAAAGATGCAAAAGTTAAGAATACATGTATGCAAGTATACAGTTTGAAAAGTTTTCAAACTGTATACTTGCATACATGTATCAAAAGTCAAAGCCTTTTTGCCTGTACACTTCTTAATTGAATTACTGCTATAGAGGGGTTCAACTGTACCAAGACAAAATGTATAAATGTCACTGCTGCATATAACATCATTACAGTTTGCAAATGCATTGTCTGTTATATGCATTAAGTCAAACAAGAATACTTAACCCTTTACTCCATAGCCTGTTTCTATTCTTGAAGATATATGACCACTTATTGAACGTAGTTTAAAGTATATCAGTGGTACTCGAAATCAATAAACGTGAACAAGTGAAAATATTTATCCCCCTTTTACAGTATATGTAATATTTACATCGATTCGAATAACATTCGTCTTCTTACAATGTGTCGCAACAGAATCTTTGAAAATATTGATTAGATTATTGATAGTATATTGTACAACATAGAAGCATCCAATGATTTTTAGAAGTAACTAGCAATCTGACATGAAGTAATCCTCAGGGAGCTGCTCGCGACATTGAATAATGAGAAGGGGCCTTTGTTTGACATCAAATACGGTAATTACCATACCAGGACAGGGCGTGGCATTCTATGAAATATAATAATATCAGGGGGTGGTCATTCTACGACATCGAATAATGACCGGGGTCATTCTACGACATCGAATAATGACCGGGAGTCATTCTACGACATCGAATAATGACCGGGGTCATTCTACGACATCGAATAAAGACCGGGGGTCATTCTACGACATCGAGTTATGACCGTGGAGTCATTCTACGACATCAAACAAAGACCGGGGGTCATTCTACGTCATCGAATAATGACCGGAGTTATTCAGACACTGATTGATGACAAGGGTAATGAGGCAACATGGCGCAGCGTCCGATCTGGATATAAGTTGTTTGTAGATGGTGTTAAATATACACATTTATAAACATGATAAACTGTTAAATCATATCAGCAAAAGTTGGCAAAACACAACAAAACCCGCTTGTAGTGGCTTTATTTGAATGGTGACAAATTGATAAGTACTTCAGGGCCCAAGGTTATAAAGAGTTTTAGTTGAGTCTGGACGTTTGCGCTAATCTGACCAATCAAATGCCTAACAACGATCTCAAACTCAACTCAAACTCTTTATTATCTTGAGCTTTGGTCACTACATAATTCAAGGTCAAACTCATTCGAAGTGACACTACATTATTAAAATTTAAAGCCGGGGAACACTAAAAACACAAGTAGTGGTAATAAATAGATGACTAAACTATACCTGCAAGTACAGCTTAATAAAGGTTTTACAGTTGTTTTGATACCAACTTTACTTCAGATTTATCGACCGAGATCAAACTCGAGTCAGTGTCTTGAGTCTAGAACAGTTGAAACGAACCCCGCAACCAAAACACAGATTAGACCAAAGTTTGTTGGCCAAACTGAGATACTTTTCAACAGTACTGTTGTGTTTTCGAAAAATAAATGTAAACCTTTAGTCATGTTTAAAAAGAAATGCATTAAGAAATTTCCAAAGCTTTTGTCACGGAGCCCCCTCAAAATCTCCCAACTTTGGGCACTGACGTATTGACTTGCCAACTGACAGGTTTCCTTCTAAACCAATAGAACGTACATGTATGAGCGCCGTGGTACCAAATAAACGCCACATAAGTTGTTTATCGAAAAATAATGTCAAAGGTCAAGGTCACAGTGACCTGAAAAGTGAAAATTTTACAGGCTATGTTATAGGCCACTTTGCCATGGCAAGCTGTACTCACAAACCAACTTGGGTAAATCTTGCTGATGTAATAAAGAAAATATGTTCTAAACAAAAGGTACATGTGAAGACGGAATCACTTCCAGACACGCGAAATTTTGTCACTACATCCGCCCAAAATTGAGCTTTGGGGTATAAATACACATGTAGCACTTGCAAAACTAACTTTAAACCAAATATACATGTAAAGGTAAGTATAAAGGGGGTCATTTTTCGACAGAAGGGGGTCAATATTCGACGATGGGGGAGTCCTTTTTCGACGACAGGGGGTCATTCTACGACGTCGAATTTTGACCGGGGGGTCATTTTTCGATTGGGGTCAAAATACTTCGTTTCACCGGAACCCAAATATTGATATTTCACTATAGTTTATTGAATGGCTTTATTACACCCCCAGAGTCGGTTTTATGTGATAAAGAGAAAATAAAGGGTGTTGCTTGCTAAGGTAAGAGCAGCTAAGCAGAAATTCAATAATGGAGAACAAGTATATTACAAGCGAGAGGGTAGGGAAATGTGGTTAGTGCCTGGAAAAGTTGTTTTTCAAAATGGGAAAGTAGTGTTTGTGCGTAATGGGGCGTTTTTAGTTAGATTGTCACAGAATAGGCTAAATATGGTAGAAGAAAGCTTCACCGAACATAATTAACAATTTACAAACAAATTCTAATCAATCTGAAAGTCCATGGGGCATATTTGGCTCACCTGAGAATAGCTGACAAAATTGGAAACAATTATTTATGTCCCGGGCAGAGTAATTTTTTATCACAGGGGCATAATTTGAACAATCTTGACAGAGAACCTGTAGATGATGCTATTTGTCAAATATCTTATGGTTTCAGATAAGAAGATATTTTAAGTTTTTATTAAAAAAAATCTATTTTAGCTCCTGTGACCTAGATATGCAAAAAACCGGTTTGAACAATTTGAACAATATTGGTAACGGTCTTCCGGAAAAGACACCATGCCAAATATCAAAGCTCTTGCCATATAAGTTCCAGAGAAGATGGTTGACAATTAACCTATATAACTTTATGTAAGACTGTGACCCCTGGGGTGGGGCCAATTTTGACCCAAGGGGCATTATTTAAACAAACTTGATAGAGGACCTGTAGGTGATGCTATGAGCCACATATCTAAGCTCTGCCCCTTGAAGTTTCAGACATTTTTTTAAAGTTTTTATTGACAAAATCTATTTTTAGCTTCTGTGACCTAGACGGAGCCAATCTTGACCTCAGGGGGGCATCATTTGAGCAAACTGGATAGAGGATCTGTAGATGACGATATGTGCCAATTATCTAAGCCCTTAGCATTGTAGTTTCAGACAATGGGTTGTTTTAAGTTTCTTTGAAAAAATCTATATTTTGCTCCTGTGACCTAGACAATGCAACAGACCGGAACCATTTGAAGATTCGAGATAAAGGACATCTAGAAGCGTCACCAGGCTAATCTTCAAAGCTCTGGCCATATTAGTTTGACAAGCGAAGATTTTTGAAATTTTCACTATAATAACTCTATGTAAATCTGTAACCCCTGGGGCGGGGCCAATTTTGACCCCAGGCCCCAGGGACATAATTTGAACAAACTTGATAGAGGATCTGTAGATGATGCTATGAACCAAATATCTAAGCTCTTGACCTTGTAGTTTTTGACAAGTAGATTTATTTTTTTAGATTTCCTTATTTTTTCACTTTGGTTGCCATGGCAACGAGTTCTGCATTGTTTTAGTTTTTTGAACAATTTTGAAAGAGCCTGACCCAAGGAGTATTCCTATGAAGTTTGGTTGAAATCTGTAAAGCGGTATAGGAGGAGATGTCATTTGAAACATTGGTTGTTAATGATGACGAAGGACAAAAGGACACAGGGCCATTGTCACCAAGGGCCTACAGCTCTCTACTAGTTACGTCAGAGTGGGCTCAAACCTGAACTGCTATGCTAACTCAAATCTTGAGGAATAAGCATTAGCCAGCCTAACAGTCCTTTCTCAGTGATCGCACATGGGGTCACGGGTCAGTCCAAAATGCAACATCTGGACTTAAAGAAGGAATGAAGAGAGGTTCCACTTTCAAATAAATCAAAAATTTAATATCACTTTAAAGTTCAAATTACACAGTTCGAATAACTAGTTATATCTTGAGTTCAATTAAAAGTTTACATTTTATTAATACAGTAACTTGAATCAGCTTTGTGGTCTACTTTTATCCACCTAAATATAAGTTCTGTTACATCAACTCCAAACCCAAAGTTCCCTTATCCCTAATATCCTGATATATTTCTCTCCTATCCTAGTTCTGCCAACTTCTACATAACATCATCATTTTATCCTACTTTCATGATTACATGAATTGACCAATGAAAATTTAGCTAAGAATTTTGGGTAAAATTTAAGATTGCAAGTTTTGATATGTTCTCAAAATTTATAGCTGACACCTATCAGTGCACCAAAAGCAATTAAGCTGATGTTATAGCTGACACCTGTCACCACATTAAAACAATTTAGCTGATTGAACTGACCAATATCTAAGAAGGTTCAATTATATGTTTGATAATGCTATGATAAAGCTGATTAATATATCTAAGGGTTTCCTATATTACCCCAAGGCTTCTGGCTTTGGTTTATGAAAACTTATTTTTGAAAAATCTGCATGTCTGAGAAAATGTGAAATTATTAAGATCTTACAAATGAATTAGTAATATCCCTAGACATTAAATTTGTTTGGAGTTAACTCCTTTTAAACTGAAAACTAAATCCATAAACTATTAAAACCAATCTTCAATTATCTTAATATTTTAAAATTGCAACAATTAAAATAATATTTCAAAAATGCAATTACACCATCCCAATAGCTCACCTTGAGCCTATGACCCAGGTTGGTTAAAAACAGGGATACTTTATCTTTTGGCTGAGTATATTTTTCATGACCTTTGGAAGATTTTTTTCCCGAGCATAACAAATCATAGGTAGCTTTCTACACTCAACAAAATTTCTAATTGGTCACATTGCCTTTTTTTATAATTCTCGAAATTCAACACGTATCACGTTGAGTTTTCACACAGGAATCTTGTATAAATTGTTGAAATCGATGTTCTGGTGCCCAAGAAACTTAAAGCTTCTTTTCATACGACTGAAGTCTGTTGATATATGCTGGACAAAAAACATATACACTTCAGGTAGCTCGCGGGTTAGCTTAGTTACAATGAAAGGTGTTATGGAACTTTGCTTGAAGAATGATAATAGCCTTAGAAACAATGTGTGAAAATATAGGCAAAATTTATCGTTTGGTTTGTCTCTAATGTCTCTTTTTCTGTCAAAAACCTGGAATTTTGAGATTTAATTTTTCCCAAAAATAAATAAAGGTAATGACTATAAATCTCGCGCAATAAGTAGTCTACAACATTCATTGCAAGAAAAGCTAAAACCATTTTGAATAAAGGTGTGCAGAAAAATGTTATCAGCTATGTAAAATTTGCAAAACGCTAAAAAATTGAATTACAAAAAACTGACTCATTCAATGTATTTTGTTTTCATTTTATTCAAAAATATATATGGTGAAATAGTTGGTCAGAAAAAATTAGAAAATATTACAGTCAGGCTTTGTTGTAATAAACAGATTTTCTTATTAAAATGTGGGAAATTTGAAGTTAAGAAGCAGTTACCCACCTTAAAATTGAAATTCCGTCATTAAAATGCATTATTATTTATTCATGGACTGGCTTACAAGGATAATTGTATTGTTTAAACATTATAATGGGCAATATCGATCTTGAAAAGGTTAACGTATTGATAAGCTTCAATGTGTGGCTTTATAGTTTGATCAAATCTTATACATGTATACCGATTTTATTGACTTGTAAGTCATTAAACTAAAACGTGCACGTAAGTGGACATGTATAATTGGACCGTTTATATAGCATTTCTATTTCTAATCAACCAAGACTATACATAGCATGTCCCTTGATCCCTGCGTTATTGATTGGCAAGTCAATAAAATCGGACGCTTCATTTAGAAAAAAAAATTGGACCGAATGGGATCCGAACCTATGGCCTTAGGAATGCTAGCCAAGAACTCTATTGACTGCGCTATGAGGGACTATACTGAATGGTATCAACATTTCCTTTATATAAATGTTCTAGTATAAGTACGTGCGGAAAAAGTCCATGTCGCAAAGACGCATATCCGCTCGCCCGCAAGACTGACTTCCGTATGCAATTGGCCATAACGACACTTATAAGAGTGCAAGTATAAAAATGTCATTTATTTGTTTATTCCTGGTTTGTTTTCAACCAGATTTTAACAAATATTAAAAACAATACTGCAAATATAACTCGCTAGTCAATTTTTAAAAAGCGCAACATATTCACGGTCCAGTGCGCAAATAAATTAAAAAATAACAAGAGGCCCATGCGGGCCTAAATATCGCTCACCTGGAAAAACCAACACAAGGGTCACATGACCCCTGGGGTGGGATCACTTTTCACCCCAGAGACATAATTTAAAAAATCTTGCTGATGAACTTGAAAATTAAGTGTGCTTTCAAATATTTTGTACATGGATGGTTTCAGACATGAAGACTTTTCATTGAAAACAAGACTGCGCGTTCAATAAACACTTATGCCCCCGGTGGCATCCTTGACAATATATTCTGAATCTTTTCTAAGTCCAAATTAGGTCAAGGTCAAGGTCAAACTGAGCTTGGGTATTACTGGTGGGTTAGTAATGGTCCATGGCAATAACTGTATAAGTATAAGAGCATTGTAGTAATAGTCTAAGCTGTAGACCACTTTTATTTGCGGTGAAAGGACCATACAACCTTTTGGTACTATCTTATAGCATATTTCCTCAGGAGTTCGGAACCAATCGTCTGACGCGTATTTAGGTAGTGATAAGGGGAGATAATTGAGGTTAAAGTTGTCTGCCCTTGGATTTTTAAGCAAACAATGGCATCCTTATTGGGCTTTTATTTCATGTGTTACAGATTTAAAAAGGGTATTTTGTTAGCAATTATCAATGTAGTATATCTGAATACAAATTTTGAAAATGTTTTAGGAAAGTTTCAGACTCATTTAAATCCAAAATGGCCGCCAAAATGGCTAATTTTAGTAACATTTCATCTTTTCGAGCAATAACAATACTTATATTGACTACAATTGATACTCATATGGAACAATTTTAGTTGATTCGTATTGTACATCAACTTAGATATTATACTATCTTTTTATTTGATGTGTTTCCTGTCATCCAGTGCTGAGATAATCAAAAATGGCAGCCGTATATACCTACCTTATTAATTTCTACTTACATAAATTTTCTTGATTGGGGCTTTCATTTTCTTTGTAAGATTTTCAAATGGTATTTCATAAGCAATTATTAAAGAAGTTTCCCCAAATACATATTTTGAAAATGTTTTAGGATAGTTTCAGAGCTATTTTAATCCAAAATGGCTACCGAATGGCTATTTTTAGTAACAATTAAGCTTTTCGATCAATTCAACTACTTTTATTGACTGTATTGGATATTTTATAAACAATTTTAGTTGTTTCGTATTTAATATTAACTGAAAAAGTCCAGTAAGCTTTTATTTAGATTTGTTCCTGTCATCCAGTGCTGATAAAATCCAAAATGGCTGCCGTTTATATCTTTTTGCTATATATTTCTACTAATATAAATTTTCTTGATTTAAAAGGTTATGCAAATATTCTATGTTTGTGTCTTTCCATGTCCTTGTGCCAAACATTGTTCAATCTGATAAATGCTGAAGTTGGTAATGCTTTTACAGGATAATAGTGGCTTTTATTGACCACCATATAATTAAAATGGTTATTAGATCAATATTGATTTTGTCTCATACAGATAACTATAAGGATAGATGTGCTAATAAAGGGGATATTTCTTTCCAATGTTGAACCTATTTATTATTACTTAGTATCAAAATAAATGGATAAAATGTGTAGCGCTGTCTATATTTTGTTCCCAGTTGTGTAATGTACATGTACATAAAACACATATTTGTCACTAGTTTTCGCAGGTTAGTGAAAATTGTAATTTTCAGTTGATTGTCATGTATATACATGGAGAATATTCGTCTTACATGGCCGAATCATGGTTTATCAAGCAAGGCATTTAATAAGTGGTTCAAAGCCTGGGTCATTTTGGTGGGTTTTTTTTAGATCTACGGAAACAAATATGAGACTTAAGTTAACCACTTAATGGTACAAAAAGCACCATGAAGCTAAATACCCTTTTCACTTATTTAACGGATTCACTGAGGAGAAACTCTGATCTTAACGAAGCTATTTTTCCTTTTTTAACAAGTGCAATGTAGATAGATTGGAAGCTGGGCACTTATAAGTCGAGGAAGTGGGCCTTGTTCATTAACAAAACCCAGTTCTTACGTGAAGTCAAATCTTTGATGTTAAGACCTGGCACAAATGTGATTTTATCAGAGGAGAGAGACGTCGTGTCTCCAAATAAAATTATGTGTCCATTATTCTTCCAGTGTCATTTAATGATTCAATAGGTAACCCTGTGAGTTTATACAGCAATGGCAATGCTGTTTTGGGCCCGATGCATTTGGTTTTTGACTTCAGAGACAGTATAGCAATGTTATATTCCGCAACTGGTATGTATGTATTATAACTTATCGAAATCAAGGGGTTGATCCAAAAAAAAGTATCCGGGAAAATGCGAAACAATAGAAAAATATAAAGACAATATGATTATGATGATGCTTTGAGAAGTGACGATAAGCGTCATTAAAGCAAGGGAGGTCATGCACCATCACAGTTGTAAAACGAACTTTAAATAAACTCTAAAAAAGAATCATAGTATTATAGAGAAAGTAACTAAATCAGATCAAGATTCTTGGCAATCTGACCATTGAATGTTCTCAAGGATCACGTTTCTGAAACACTTATAGACTCCGAAGGCGTTGCGATTTTAACTTTCTTTCATATCACTATGCTACATTGATGTTCTCAATGAAGGTAGTAATCCTCACAGGCTTGAAGTCTGGGTGACAGGACTAGCAGGATTTTCCTGCAATTGAAGTTCGTTCAATGCTCTAACAATAGTTGATCTTTTCTTTCCAAACAGACCAAATAAATGGCAATGAAATCAAAAGGATAAATTTTGACTACAATTCAACTGTACTGGCAATATCTTCTTTGCAATGCTGAATCAAAGACCTAGAAAAAGGCCTACGGTATTAACTACCTGAACTCTTAACTGTCGAAACTCTAGTGAAGGGTCAAACTTAGCTGCAAGGTGACTTGAAGTGATTCTTAAATGAATGTGCTATACACAGGTTCAAGATCTAGACTGATAGTCATTGCAGGCTAGTTACAGCAAATTCAAAATTATATTCTATGAGTGTATAAAGTGTGGGTTTCATATCATATCAACTAAGTGCATGTATATTTTTGCATCCAACCGTTAATAAAGTTGAATCTTAGCAACTCTGACTAGACGATTTGTCAATACATATATCTTGCTTTCTTTTACTTTAAAACATTTATAAGAGTATCTGGTTGTGGGTTTTAATCTTCACCACATATTCTCGCGTAACCATAGTACATGTATATATCTTATGTTGACTTAATATTACATGTACATGTGACATGTATACTCTTACATATACATGGACCATTTCTTCACTATCAGGTGCAGTGACAAGTGAAAGAACAGTCTGTTTGGTCAATACTTTTCCAGTGACATAATTTTTGCTGCAAGTCATGGAAATATAAAAACAGGAAAGCACCTCACTAAGTGTCTTGGAATCAAAAGTCTAACCTTTCTAGAAAAGTTATTAATATTCTCAACCATATTTGTCATAGAAGAAACTACATGGGAGTAGTAGAACTGGTATAATTCCCAACTCCAGACCAGTTGTCAAACCAGTTGTAACAAGCTATTACAAGTTGACATTTTACACTCACTTACGGTAATTCTGTCGCTTATTCAGTTTTCAGTTCTTCTACTGGCATGTGGTTTATGCGATGACTCATGCGGTTCAGAATATCAATAACCTTTTTAGAACTTGTCAGGCTTTTGATACCAAGAATCATAGTTAGGTACTCTCCCTTTTTCCACATGACTTCCGAAATACTATCGCATGAAACAGTCTTGGCCAAATAGACTGTTCTTTCACTTCTCACTGCGCTTAAAACTAAAACAGAGTTATTACATGTACATGCACCGGTATATGTAAGAGCATTTTTCTTGGATATGCTCCTTGGAAACATTCTACCCATGGCCAACTTGCAAAGATTCTTGCTCTAATTTAGTAAATTTCTCTAGAATACTATTATTCCTATGTAGAGTTTATTTAAACTTCCTTTTACAACTGTGATGGCAAATAACCTCCTTTGCGATCATATGAGTATCACTTATTCATGCTGAAAGTCACTCATCTTCACTTCTCAGAGCAACATCATAATGAATATATTGTCCTGGTTGCTTCCATGTTTCGCAGGATACTCCTTCTTGGGTCGGCCCCAGGGTTGATTGTGATAGGTTATCACAGAGCATGCAGCTTGGGAATAAATACAGATGTACGTAGATGGGATCATAGCTCAACTGTCTATGATACACCAAGAACGCAATGTTTACGCTTTTGTATCCTTTGTGTCTGTTTGTTTCCTGAACCCCGAACAGGAGTCACTATAGTAGCTAACATTGAATCATTAAATGACACTGGAAGAATAACTGACACATATTTGGAGACAATACATCTCTCTTGTCTGATAAAGTCATAGTTTTTCTATTAGTGCCTAGGTATTTTCATCAAAAGGTTTTACTTTATTTAAGTACTGGGATTTGTCAATGTGCAACACACACTTCCTCGACTTATTGGTGTCTATCTTCCAGTCCAACTACATTTCACTTGAGAAAGATCATAATCAGTATCGTTCAAATCACAATGAAATTAGTCAAACAAGTATTTAGCTTCGATGCTATAGCCAGATTAACTTATATTCACCGTTTACATACATACTAATTTTTCAACTGAAAATAGCAATTTCAACAAACCCGCGAAAACTAGTGACAAATATGTTTTATGTGTATTATACACCCCGGTACAAAAATAAGCGTTTATATAGTGCTACACATTATATACATTTGTTTTGAACTAAAACAAATTAATATGTCCTAACTTTGTAAAGAAATATCCCCTTTATTGGCTAATATATCCTGATAGTTATCTGTATCAGAAAATCAAACTTTATCAAATACATACTTTGATTGTATGGTGGTCAAGGTAGGCCATACATTATTCCTGTAAAATCATTACCAACTTCTGGCTTTATCAGCATGAACTATGTTTGCCACAATGACATGGAAAGACACGCAAAAAAAAAAAAAAGATTTGCAAAACCTGGCAAATCAAGAAAATTTATATTAGTAGAAAATAATAAAAAATGGTACCAACGGCAGCCATATTGGTTAATATCAGCGCTGGACCACAGGAACCAATCAAATTGAAAGCTTATCGGATTTCTTAGTTAATGTTTAATAAGAAAAAACTAAATCGGTTTATATAATATCAATTACAATCAATAAAAGTAGTTGAGTTGCTCCAAAAGATAAATTGTTACTACAAATAGCAATTTGGCAGCCATGTTGGATTTCAATGAGTCTGAAACTATCCTAAAACATTTTCAAAATATGTATTTGGGGAAACTTCTTCAATAATTGATTACAAAATACCATTTTGAATCTCTAAAAAATGAAATGAAGGCCCCAATCAAGAAAATTTATGTAAGTAAAAATTAATAAGGTAGGTATATACGGCGGCCATTTTTGATTATCTCAGCACTGGATGACAGGAAACTCATCAAATAAAAAGCTAGTACAATATCTAAGTTGATGTACAATACGAATCAACTAAAATTGTTCCATATGAGTATCAATTGTAGTCAATATAAGTAATGTTATTGCTCGAAAAGCTGAAATGTTACCAAAATTAGCCATTTTGGCGGCCATTTTGGATTTAAATGAGTCTGAAACTTTTCTGAAACATTTTCAAAATTTGTATTCAGATATACTACATTGATAATTGCTAACAAAATACCTTTTTTAAATCTGTAACACATGAAATAAAAGCCCAATAAGCATGCCATTGTTTGCATAAAAATCCAAGGGCAGACAACTTTAACCTCAATTATCTCCCCTTATCACTACCTAAATACGCGTCAGACGATTGTTTCCAAACTCCTGAGGAAATATGCTATAAGATAGTACCAAAAGGTTGTATGGTCCTTTCACCGCAAATAAAAGTGGTCTACAGCTTAGACTATAAGTAGTGTTGATGTTAGACGAAACGGTAAAATCTAGTTAACCAAGAAATAGCCCATTCAAAATATTCTAAGTCCAAATTAGGTCAAGGTCAAAATCAAGGTTGGGTGATATTGGTGGTTAGGGAATGGTCCAAGGCAACAACTGTATAAGTATCCAAGCATTGGAGTAAGCGGTGTTGATGCTAGACGAAACGGTAAAATCTAGTTAACCAAGAAATAGCCCATTCAAAATATTCTAAGTCCAAATTAGGTCAAGGTCAAGGTCAAAATCAAGGTTGGGTATTATTGGTGGCTAGGGAATGGTCCAAGGCAACAACTGTATAAGTATCCAAGCATTTGAATAAGCGGTGTTGATGCTAGACGAAACGATAAAATCTACTTAACCTGGTTACGGACGGACGGACAGGACGATTACTATATGTTCCCGTATCTGTCGATGCCGGGGGCATAAAAAAGCTATTTTTAGCTAATATGACCCAGATATGCAACAGACGCGAACCATTTCAGCAATATTGGTAAAGAACATCTAAAAGTGTCACTATGCTAAATATCAAAGCTCTTGCCATAGTAGCTTCAGAAAATAATATTTCACTACATAACTCTATATATGTTAAACTGCGACCCCTAGCGCCTTGGCAGTTTTGACCCCGAGGGCATAATTTGAACAATCTTGATAGAGGACCTAAAGATGATGCTTTGTGCCAAAAATGTATTTTTTAAGATTTCATTGAAAACATCTATTTTAACTCCTGTGACCTGGTTATGCAACTGACCGGAACCATATTTACATTATTGGTTAAGGGCTTCTAGAAGTGTCATCATGCTAAATATCAAAGCTCTGACAATATTAGTTTCAGAGATTAAGATGTTTGAAGAGTTCACTACATAACCCTATGTAAAATTACGACCCCAAGGGCGGGGTCATTTTTTACCCCAGGGACATACTTTGAACAAATTGATAGAGGACCTGTAGATGATGCTTTGTGCCAAATATCTAAGCTCAAGGTACTGTGGTTTCAGACAAGAAGATTTTTTAAGATTTCACTGAAAAAATCTATGTTTAGCTCCTGTGACCTAGATATGCAACGGACCACAACCATATTTACAATATTGGTTATGAGCTTCTAGAAGAGTCATCATGTTAAATATCAAACCTCTAGCCATATTAGTTTCTGAGAAAAAGATGTTTGAAGATTTCACTATATAACTCTATGTAAATTGACCCCAGGGACAAAATTTGAACAATCTTGATAGAGGACCTGAACGCGATGCTTTGTGCCAAATATCTAAGCTCAGGGTACTGTGGTTTCTGACAAGAAGATTTTTGTAAGGTTTTCATTGAAACATCTATTTTTAGCTCCTGTGACCTAGATATGCAACGGACCGGAAATGTTTGAACAACTTTGAAAGAGGACCATATAAGGATCATTCAGGCCAAGTTTGGTAAAATTCTATCCAGCAGTTTCGGAGATGTCGTTTAAAGAAATTGTTGACGACGAACGGACGGACGAACGACGATGGACAGAGGACGATCAAAATAGCTCACCTTGGCACTACATGCCAGGTGAGCTAAAAATGCACGTTGAATTTGACATAGTGTGCAAAATGATTTTGCACGTGGCTGTAAGTAATGAAATAACTCACGGTTGTATGAAAAACAGAAAAAAATAAAGTTTTCAATCGCGCAAGGAGACGTAGCCATGGGTTGAATTAAAGCCATTGTCTGTCAATGCGAAGTTTAAATCTTAGTTTTTGATTCACAAATCAATATGTTGTACGAAAACGATAAACTCACCAGTGAATAATAACAAGTATTTGTTCTACAGATTGACGTTAATTTATTTGCAAAATGGTTTCTCCTTTTTAATAAAAAATGAGTTATACTTGCTCTTATACCGTGCCATCTTTCACGATATATAGCTCATTAGTAGGCAATAATTTTTACACACGATATTTTTGAAACATTTTCTAATTAAGTCTTAAATATTTATGCAACATCGCGCTTAGGAGAAAATCCACAGGGTTCTGAAATTGTTCAAAATGTTGATACTTTATCGATTTATACTATCGACCTTAGCATACGCCAGCAGCGGAAAAATCAATAATCAAACGTATTACATGTATCAAATAATGCCTACAGTACAGGTAAAGGGCGCAAACACGTGTTAGATGAATTTTAACGCTGCGTTAAAAATCGGCAAAATGTAAGTTTTTAATATTAAGAATCCACCCAGGGTCAGTTGTCTATGTTAAGACTCGACCTAGGTTATTCTAACCTTAATTTTCGATCCCGTTGGGTTCATTTTTAACTTTAATAATCGTCTCTGGGTGTAAAGCAGCTTGTTCTATCGGTTATTAGGGTTTTTGGAATTTTGTGCGATTCATCAGAACATTTTGAACCTCTGTCATGTGTGAGCCATTCATTGATATCAAATGAAATATTAATCAGTGTGTGACATGGTTTCTTAAGTACAAATTCTGAAAATTTTACTAACTTCGGTTGATGCGATAATAAGATGTTTAAAATATAATACTTGCACGCTTATAAGTGTCGTTTAGTGTAACGTGCCCAGGATGACATTACACGAGCGTGCTATTGCCGTCGTAATGTTTGAAGCTGGAACGTATTTGAGAGAGGTAAACATTTCATTACAATAATTTATAAAACACACCAATTATCCATTAACTAGATAGTGCAGGAAAATGTTCCATGTCATATTGCAAGGGGTACATGAAATTATTCCGGGCAAGTAACATTGGCTTGATTACAATTCCGTTGAAGAGCTCAGATGTAAACCCAACAGAACATGTGTGGGCCTTACTAAATTGCAGGGTACGTGCACTACCCCAACAACAGAACGTTCGCGAATTGGAGCGTGACGTCATTCAGGAGTGGAACAACATACTACACTAGTACAGCGTTACATCCAGAGACATGTTGCTTCAATGAGACAACATGTTCGTGTTATTATGTTGTTGTTAGGGAACATATACGCTACTGGCATATCACGGATTGAAGAAAATGTTTGTGTTGAATTTTCAAAAGTTTTCAAAAGATTCATCATAAAATGATAGATACTCACTGCTCGTAATATCGTGAAATCTCGTAGATTCTACATGCAGTTATTAAACATATAATAATGAAATACAATTGGAATCAGGAAAGGTTTATTAAAGATAATAAAAGAAAAAGAAAAGAAAATGAGTATCTATAATAAAAGTTACGACATATGGTGTAAGGGAAGTAACTCCTCACTGTTAAATTGCACTGAGGTACTAAAAGGAGATATTATCTCACTGGAGCTCTTCAATGTGGAGTTAGTGTAGGATAAGTTTTGTTTTACACTGAATCACTACTACTAGTAAATGACTTTGAGCACAGGTCAGTTATATGATCTCTCCTGTCTGTTTCCTCATGAGTGTCACTAAATTATAAGTAAATGACTTTGTGCACAGGTCACATTGATAAGATCTCTCTCCAGTATGTATCCATGTGTGTAACTAATTGACTTTTACAAGTAAATTACTTTGTGCAAAGGTCACATTTATATGATTTCTCCCCTGTATGTAACATAGAGTGTCTCATTAAATCACTTTTAGTAGTAAATTACTTTGAGCACTGGTCACATTTACATGAATGGTTTCTCTCCAGTGGTTATCCTCATGTGCGTCACTAAATTACTATAAGAGGTAAAAGACTTTGTGCAAATGTCACATTTATATGGTCTCTCTCCTGTATGTATTCTCAGCCAGGGGTGTTACTCAATGAATAGTATCAGTAAATGAATTTGCGAACAGATCACATTTATATTGTCTCTCTCCAGTATGTTACATCATGCGTGTCAATAAATTACTAATAACAGTAAATGACTGTGCAAAGGTCACATTTATATGGTTTCACCGGGTGCCGGACGTTTCGGTAAATGACCAGTTAGGTAAATTGATTTTATATTGTAAAAGGTTGGACCTTTCGGTACAAAAATAAATTATAGTAATTAAAGGTCCATGTACCTGTATATCACACCTCTCGCTTGATCAACAACTAATTGATATGTAATCACTTGTACCTTTTAATGCCTTGCAAATGGGTTGGATCTAAACTATACGGTCCAGTTCTTGAAACGGTAAAAAACTCTGGCGAATAGGGGCAATAAAGTCTATAATAATAGATCTAATTTGGTTGGGGAATATAGAGTGATTGAATCTGCTTTAGGTTAAGGGGGTATATAATTATTGCGTTTCATCAAATAAAGAAAAAAATCTATTAATACGAACACGTGAAAATGAAACAAATAAACCTAATATATGTTAACTGACAATGTTAGAATGTACGTATTTTATTTAAGCGAGTGTACATTTTTTAGTTTCTTCAAATAAAGAATTATTTTTTTCATCTAATATGTATCATTATATTATTGTAATTGATATTATCATAATTAATGACATTGAAAAATGTCAATAATTATGGATTTTTAGCTCACCTGAGCTAGCTCAGGGTGAGCTTTTGCAATCCTTGAATGTCCAGCGTCCGTCGTCAACAATTTTAGTGTTTACACTCTGGAGGCCACAATATTTATCCAATCTTTCTCAAACTTGCTCAGATGGTATATTGCCATAAGAGTTCGGATGAGTTCGATTATGGTTGAAATCGGACAAATAGGTCATGAGTTATCTACCTTTGAACTGCTGAAAATGCCATATTTAACAGTGTTTACACTCTAGAGGCCACAGTATTTATCCAATCTTTCTAAAACTTGCCCAGATTGTATATGACCATAAGAGTTCGGATGAGTTCGATTTTGGTTAAAATCAGACAAAAAGATCAAGAGATAAGATCAAGAGATATCTACCTTTAAATTGCTGAAAATGCCATATTTAACAGTGTTTACACTATAGGGGCCACAATTTTTATCCAATCTATCTCAAACCTGCTCAGATTGTAAATGACTATAAGAGTTCAGATGAGTTTGATTATGGTTGAAATCAGACGTATAGGTCGAGAGTTATCTACCTTTGAATTGCTGAAAATGCCATATTTAACGATGTTTACACTCTAGAGGTCACAAATTTTATCCAATCTTTCTCAAACTTACTCAGATTGTATATTACCATAAGACTTCCGATGAGTTCAATTATGGTTGTAATCGGATCAATAGGTCAAAAGTTATCTACCTTTGAATTGCTCAAAATGATATATTTAACAGTGTTTACGCTCTAGAGGCCACAATATTTATCCAAGCTCTCTCAAACTTGCCAAGATTGTATATGACCATAAGATTTCGAAAAAGGGTGATTATGGTTGGAATCGGACAAATAGATCAAGAGATATCTACCTTTGAATTGCTGAAAATGCCATATTTTACAGCGTTTACACTCTTGCAACTACAGTTTTCAAATTTTGATTATACTTGTACACAAAGGATGTAGCTATACGTTCTGGAAGGAGTGCAATTATTGTTGGTATGTAATCATTGTGGCAATAGTTACCTGCCCTTGATATACTTTGAAATGCTAGAAAAAGGCTTTATTTCAGTATTGTTTAGGCTCTAGTTACATGTATCTGCCTGATGTACTCTACTATACTACAATAGGTCGGCAAACTTGAATGGATTTAGAATAAAACGGGTGAAATTCAAAGGTAAAGCTATCAGGCTTCATTACCAATGGTGAGCGATATCAGGGCCTTCAGGCCCTCTTGTTACAATTTTGCTCTTTATTAGAACTCTATTCGGACTGGATCCTGTCACCCCGTCACACATTTAAACAAAAATTCACTTAATTAAGCATGTTCTGTAAATGCGGTACCAATAAATATAAAGTTATTAATTAATGGAAGAGATGAAATCAATTATTTAAGAAATACAGTTATTTTTACCCCCTTCACATGTCCATCTATTTCGTTGATAGATCAGGATCCATGCATACTAAAACAACGCTGCAAAAGGGGCACAACACCGTGACATAGTCTCATTGTTACCGGGAGAGGTGCGATATACTTAATCCTTTAATTACTATAATTTACCTTTTTTACCGAAACGTCCAGACCTTTCACTATATTAAATCAATATACCGAACTGGTCATTTACCGAAACGTCTGTAAATCGTTTCACCTGTATGTAGTACTATGTACCCTCATGTGTGTCACGAAATGACCATTAGTAGTAAATGACTTTGAGCAAAGGTCACATCTATATGGTTTGTCTCCAGTATGTATCCTCATGTGTGTCACTCAATCACTATTATGAGTAAATGACTTTGAGCACAGGTCACATTTATATGGTTTCTCTCCAGTGTATATCATCATGTGTGTTTCTAAATCCAATTTGTGACTAAATGTCTTTCAAATCTGGTCACAATAGTATGTATCCTCGTGTGTGTCACTTATTGACGATTTGCAGTAAATGACTTTGAACAAAGGTCACATTTATATGGTTTCTCTCCAATATGTATCCATATGTGCTTCACTAAATTACTATTTTGAGTAAATGTCGTTGTGCAAAGGTCACATTTATGTGGTTTCTCTCTAGTATGTATCCTCTTGTGTGTCACTAAATCACTTTTAGTAGTAAATGACTTTGTGCAAAGATCACATTTTTTATTATGGTTTCTCTCCAGTATGTATCCTCAGGTGTGTCACTAAACTACTACTAGTAGTAAATGACTTTGCGCAAAGATCACATTTATATGGTTTCTCTCCAGTATGTATCCTCATGTGTGTCACTAAATGGCTTTTATTAGTAAATGACTTTGAGCACAGGTCACATTTATATGGTTTCTCTCCAGTATGTATCCTCATGTGTGTCACTAAATAGTATTTATTAGTAAATGACTTTAAGCACAGGTCACATTTATATGGTTTCTCTCCAGTATGTATCCTCATGTGTGTCACTAAATGGCTATTATGAGTAAATGCCTTAGAGCACAGGCCACATTTATATGGTTTCTCTCCAGTATGTATGCTCATGTGTGTAAATAAATTACTATTATCAGTAAATGACTTTGAGCACAGGTCACATTTATATGGTTTCTCTCCACTATGTATCCTCATGTGTCTCCTTAAATCACTATTAACAGTAAATGACTTTGTGCACAGGTCACATTTATATGGTCTCTCTCCAGTGTGTATCCTCATGTGTCTCACTAAATGACTATTAGTAGTAAATGACTTTGTGCACAGGTCACATTTATATGGTTTCTCTCCAGTATGTATCCTCATGTGTCTCACTAAATGACAGTTAAAAGTAAATGACTTTGTGCACAGGTCACACTTATATGGTTTCTCTCCAGTATGCATCCTCATGTGTCTCATTAAATACCTTTCCTGATTAAATAACTTTGCACACTGGTCGCATTTGTATGGTCTCTCTCCAGTATGTTTACTCATGTGTCTCACTAAATCACTATTATGAGTAAATGACTTTGAGCACTGGTCAAATTCATATGGTCTCTCTCCAGTATGTAAAAGCATGTGTCATTAAATCACTATAAGTAGTAAATGACTTTGAGCACAGGTCACATTTATATGGTCTCTCTCCAGTATGTATCCTCATGTCACATGATGTGTCTCACTAAACCACTTTTAGTAATAAATGACTTTGAGCAAAGGTCACATTTATATGGTCTCTCTCCAGTATGTATCCTTATGTGTCACGGAATTACTATTAGGAGTCAATGACTTTGTGTGAAAATCACATTTATAAGGCCTGTCTCCAGTATGCACCATCATATGTGTCATTTAATCGATTTTCTGATTAAATGTCTTTCTACACAGGCACACTGGTAAGATCTCCCGTCTGCGCGTATCATCACGTATTTCACTTATTTACTTTTCTGAGTAAATGACTTTCAATATAAGCAAACGTTACAACTTCTCTCTTTCGTTTGTAGCTTTCTACACCAGATTCAATGTATTTATAAATTGTTTTTGATTCTAAAGATTTCCACACACATCACATTTTCTAAGAAAGTCTCTTTTTTAAATGAGTACACTTGTGTCACTGTATAACTTTTATTATCTACAGACTTTGCTAGCACACACTTTTCACTCGTACCCGGACTCTCCCATGTCTGTTGTTCAATGTACTATGTAGCATCATGTGATAGACATAACAGTTCTTTCTGCTACCTCTCTTCATGCATCATACTAAAATACCTGAAACAGAAAATGAAGATTAACCCTTTACTCCATAGATACACCTTTTTACGCATCTCTATTATTCCTCCACGGAAGAAAATAGTTCCACTTTATACAGTCGTGAATATGTAAACTAAGAAATACTTTCTATGTCCTAGTAGATAGTAGCTTAAACATACAAAAACAAAGCAGGATGCACCTAAGTACACTTTCTGCTTTACTTTTACCTGCTGTAAGTGGTCCTCTATCTTAACAAGAGGGCATTGAAGGCCTTGATATCGCTCAACTGTTGTAATGACGCCTGATAGCTTTACCTTTGAGTTTACCCGTTTAAATCTAAATACATTCAACTTTGCAGTATCGCATGTAAACAATATTGGTAAACGACTTATTCTAGTATAGTAAGAGTACACCAAGGACAGATAAATAGAGTCTAAACAATACTGAAGTGAAGCCTTTCCTAGCATTTTAAAGTACAATGTATATCATGGGCAAATAGCTCTTGCCACAATTATTAGATTTCAACAATAATTGCACTCCTTTGAGAACTTATAGCAATCAATATTGTGTGTAAGTATAACCAAATCCATTGAAGTTGCAGTTTCAAGAGCGTCAACACTGATAGATATGACATTTTCAACACATCAAGGGGCAGAAAACTATTGACATATTGGTTCAATTTCAACCATTTTCAAACTCATTCAAGACCTTATATTCAAATACAATCTTGGCAAGTTTGAGGAATATTGAATAACAAGAATATCGTTCCCAACGATGGATGCTCCCCACAAAGAAATAGCCCAAGGTATAGCATGTTTAGTAGGTGAACACAGTAACAAGTTTCATCAACTAACGATGTAACATTCAGGAGATATGCTTTGGACAAAAATGAATTTATTATGAAAAAGGGAGGCAATTCAATATTTGGAGATGACAGAATTATAATTCTTGTGTACTACACTTCTTTTTGTCACCCGCTAACACAGTATCAAGGTTCAAGTTACAGTGCGGCAGAAAATTTGATTTTTTAAAAAAATTATGTAGAAAAAGGGAGATAATTCAATATTGGGAGATGGCAGAGTTATGGTTCTTGAGTACAGCACTCTTTCTGTCATCTCGTATCACTGTATCAAGTTTCATCAACTTACAAAGCAATGCTCAGGAGATATGCTCCAGAAAAAATTTGATTTTTAAATAGAAAAGGGGAGATAATTAAATATTGGGAGATAACAAGAGTCATGGTTCTTGTGTACTGCACCTCCTTAGGTCATCACCTATCACTGTATCAAGTTCCATTAACTTACTGTGTAGCAGTCAAGAGATATACTCCGGACAAAATTGTTTTGTATTTTTAGAAAAAGGGAGATAATTCAATATTGGGAGTTGACATAGTTACCGTTCTTGTGTACTGCACTTCCTTGAGTCATTCTCTATCACTGTTACAAGTTTCATCAACTTTCAGTGTAACGGTCCAGAGATATGCTCCGGACAAAATTGATTTTTTTAAATGAGAAAAAGGGAGATAATTCAAAATTGGGAGATGACAGAGTTACAGTTCTTGGGTACTGCACCTCCTCCTGTCATTCTCTATCACTGTATCAAGTTTCATCAACCTACGGTGTACCGTTCAAGAGATATGCTCCGGACAAAAAAGCGTGACGGACGGACGGACGGACGGACAAACAGACAGACAGACGGACGGAAACACGGACGGACGGACAAAGCGGCGACTATATGCTCCCCCCCCTAAAGGGGAGCATAAAAATTGTTGCCTCTAGAATGTAAACACTGTATATATAGCATTTTCAGCAGTCCAAGGGTAGATACCTCTTGACCTATTAGTCCCATTTCAACCATAATCAAACTCATCCGAACTCTTATGGTCATATACAATCTGAGCCAGTTTGAGAAAGATTGGATAAACATTGTGGCCTATAAAGTGTAAACACCGTTAAATATAGCATTTTCAGCAATTTAAAGGTAGATAACTCTTGACCTGTTGGTCCGTTTGCAACCATAATCAAACTCATCCGAACTCTTATGGTAATATACAATCTGAGCAAGTTTGAGAATGGTTGGGTAAAATGTGTGGCCTCTAGAGTGTTAACACTAAAATCGTTGAAGATTAACGACTAACGACGGACATTCAAGGATTACGAAAGCTCACCATAAGCTAGCCCAGATGAGCTTAAAACTATAAACAGGATATAATATGGGGAAAATGAGTTAAGGGTGTATCAATGTCATGAATTTGGGAAATTTTCAAAGTATATGAAAACACTCTATGATGGTTTTGTATTTAAGGGTGTATCAATGTAATGACTGGGAAATTTTCAAAGTATATGAAAACACTCTATGATAGTTTTGTATTGAAGAGCTATCTAAGATGAATGAAAAAATAGAAAAAGTGTACATTTTGGTGAACAACAGTTGGCTCTACGGCCATGTAAAATTTACCCCACCCACTTCCTCTTATTTTGTCCTTTTCAAACAGCCCGCTTCAATAAAATCCATTTTAAATGAAAACAAATGTGATAATTTGGTTTTGTGTTATTTATTTCCTATCTATGGTAGTATTTCTTCATACAAAAACTAATTTAAGAAAAAAAAGGCACCAATTGTGAAATTTATAAAGCTCTAAATATCATCGATATGGTACTTTTTTGTAAATTTTGTAAGGGGAAATAACTCTTTTTACTTTAATAACTCAACATTTTCAACACTGACCTTTCAATTTCTTTTCATATTTTGAACTGCCTTAGCATGGGCTTTCATCTGGTAGAATATAAGAAAAAGTTTAATACTAGAACTATTTCATTTTCAAACTTTTTTACTTTTTTTCATAAATAAAAAAATCTAATAAAATCATGCCCTATATAAAGCATATTTTTGATATTCAAGGATCCATATTGTTCAAACCTGGTGCCTGCTTTGTCTAAATTTGGTTTATATAAGTGAAAATACCACCATAGACATGAAATAAATAAAGAAAACCCAAATTACCATTTTTGTTTTGTTTTGAAATAGATTTTACTGAAGCTTGTACTCTGAATAGGTGAACTTTGAAAAAAAAATCCAAATTTGACATACCTTTTTAAAATCGCTGTAGCTCAAAACAAGAGGGCATGAAGGCCCTGATATCGCTCACCTGTTGTACTGAAGCTTGATAGCTTTATCTTACTGTTTCATCAGTTTTAATTTAAATCCATTCAAATTTGTAGTATAGCATGTACACAATTTTTGAATACAACCTCATAGTTGTAGTATGGTAGAGTACATCAAGAGCAGATAACTAGATACAAAACAATACTGAAATGAAGCCTTTTCTAGCATTTCAAAGTATATCAAGGGCAGATATTGCTACAATGATTTCAACAATAATTGCACTCCTTTGAGAACTTATAGTTATATACTTTGTGTGCAAGTAAAATCAAAATCCATTCAAAACTGTAGTTGCAAAAGTGTAAACGCTGTTCAAGGGCAGACGCTGTTCAAGGGCAGACAACTCTTGACCTAAAGGTCCGATTTCAACCATAATTACACTTATTTGAACTCTTATGGTCATATACAATCTGAGCAAGTTTGAAAAAGACCGGATAAAAATTGTGGCCTCTAGAGTGTAAACACCCTTAAATATGACATTTTCAGCAATTCAAAGGTAGATAACTCTCAACCTATTGGTCCGATTTCAATCATAATCGAACTCAATCGAACTCTTATGGTCATATACAATCTGAGCAAGTTTGAGATAGATTGGATAAAAATTGTGACCTCTGGAGAGTAAACACCCTTAAATATGACAATTTCAGCATTTCAAAGGTAGATTACTCTTGACATATTAGTCTGATTTCAACCAAAATCTAACTCATCTGAACTCTTATGGTTATATACAACCTGAGCATGTTTAAGATAGATTGGATAAAAAGTGTGGCCCCTAGAGTGTAAACACCCTTAAATATGGCATTTTCAGCAATTCAAAGGTAGATAACTCTCAATCTATTGATCAGATATCAAGTTATCAACCATAATTGAACTCATCCGAACTCTTATGATCATATACAATCTGAGCATGTTTGAGATAGATTTGATAAAAAGTGTGGTCTCTAGAGTGTAAGCAACTCAAAGGTAGATTACTCTTGACCTATTAGTCGGATTTCATCCATAATCGAACTCATCCGAACTCTTATGGTAATATACAATCTGAGCAAGTTTGAGAAAGATTGGATAAATATTGTGGCCTCTAGAGTGTAAACACTTAAATTGTTGACGACGGACGACGGACGCCGCAAGACGGACATTCAAGTATTGCAAAAGCTTACCCTAAGCTAGCTCAGGTGAGCTAAAAAAAAAAAGGACACCACCATATATATATTTTTTTCATTTTTTCATTCATCATAAATAGCTCTTCCAAAAAAACAATGATAGAAAAAAAGTTGAATACTTTTAAAAAATCGCTTATGGGCTTGATACACCCTTAAAGGGCATTCTGCATTACTTTTAACCAGCTTTAAACGGTCGCATGTCTTAAAGTTCTTGAGAGCACTGATGATGGTTTCAAACTGAACTGCGCTATCACCACATGTGATTTATACACCCACCAGGACATTGATAAATCAAGCAAGAGGCCCATGGTGGCCTTAATATCGCTCACCTGGGAACCCCCAGACAAAGGTCACATGACCCCTGGGGTGGGACCATTTATTTTATTTTACCACAATGACATAATTTCAACAAGAGGGCCTGAAGGCCATGATATCGCTCACCTCTTGTACTGAAGCCTGATAGCTTTACCTTTCTGTTTCTCTCCTTTTAATCTAAATCCATTCAAATTTGTAGTATAGCATGTAAACAGTTTTGGAATACAACCTCATAATTCTAGTATAGTAGAGTACATCAAGGGCAGATTTATCTAGAACCTAAACTAAACTGAAATGAAGCCGTTTCTAGCATTTCAAAGTATATCAAGGGCAGATACCTCTTGCCACAACAATAAGATTTCAACAATAATTAATTGCACTCCTTTGAGAACTTATAGCTGTATACTTTGTGTGCAAGTATAATCAAAATTCAATGAAAACTGTAGTTGCAATAGTGTAAACCCTGTTAGATATGGCATTTTCAGCTATTTAAGGGCAGATAACTTTTGACCTATTAGTTTGATTTCAACCATAATCACACTTATTGCAACTCTTATGGTAATATACAATGGTCAATCTGAGCAAGTTTGAAAAAGACTGGATAAAAATTGTGGCGTCTAGAGTAGAAACACTGTTAAATATGGCATTTTCAGCAATTCAAAGGTAGATAACTCTTGACCTATGCGTCTGATTACAACTATAATCAAACTCATTTGAACTCTTGAGGTCATATACAATATGAGCAAGTTTGAGAAAGATTGTGTAAAAACTGTGGCCTCTAGAGTGTAAACACCCTTAAATAAGGCATTTTCAGCAATTCAAAGGTAGATAACTCTCGACCTATGCGTCTGATTTCAATCATAATCAATCTCATCTGAACTCCTATAGTCATATTGAATCTGAGCACGTTTTACATAGATTGGATAAAATTGTGGCCTCTAGAGGGTAAACACTGTTAAATATGGCATTTTCAGCAGTTCAAAGGTAGATACCTATTGACCTTTTAGTCTGATTTCAATCATAATCAAACTCATTCGAACTCTTATGGTAATATACAATCTGAGCAAGTTACAGAAAGTTTGGATAAAAATTGTGGCCTCTAGAGTGAAACACTGTTAAATATGGCATTTTCAGCAATTCAAAGGTTCATAACTCTTGATCTATTGGTCAGATTTCAACCATAATCGAACTCATTCGAACTCTTATAGTAATATACAATCTGAGCAAGTTACAGAAAGTTTGGATAAAAATTGTGACCTCTAGAGAATAAACACTAAAATTGTTGACGACGGACGACGAACGACGGACGCCGGACATTCAAGGATTGCAAAAGCTCACCCTGAGCTAGCTCAGGTGAGCTAAAATTCTTACTGATGAACCTGCAAATTAAGCTCATGACTTTGTACATGGATGGTTTCAGATAGGAAGACTTCATTGAATTTTTTTTTAAAGCTAATGTGACCCAGATATGCAACAGACTGGAACCATTTCAGCAATATTGGTAAAGAACATCTAAAAGTGTCACTTTATAATGCTTAAATATTAAAGCTCTGGCCATAATAGTTCCAGAAAAGTTGAAGAGTTCACTATATAACTCTATGTAAAACTGTGACCCCCGGCGGGGGCTTTTTTGTACCAAGGGACAAAATTTGAACATCTTGACAGAGGATGTATAGATGATGCCATGTGCCAAATATCTAAACTCAGGGTACTGTGAGTTCCGACAAGAAGATTTTTTTCTAAGTTTTCATTGAAAAATATTTTTTTTTAGCTCCTGTGATCTAGATATGAAATGGACCCGAACCATATCAACAATACTGTTAAAGAACATCTAAAAGTGTCAATTTATAATGCTTAAATATCAAAGCTCTTGCCATATTAGTTTCAGAGAAAAAAATGTTCGAAGATTCACTATATAACTCTATGTAAAACTAGATACCCGGGGCGGGGTCATTTTTGACTACAGGGACATAAGTTGAACAATCTTGATAGAGGACCTGAAGATGATGCTTTGTGCCAAATATCTAAGCTCAGGGTACTGTGGTTTCAGACAAGTACCGGTAGATTTAGCTCCTGTGACCTAGATATGCAACGGACCGGAACCATTCGAACTTTGAAAGAGGGACATACAAGGATAATTCCTGCCAAGTTTGGTAAAAATCCATCCAGTATTGTAGGAGAAGTCGTTTGAGGAAATTGTTGACGACGGACGGACGACGGACACAGGACGATCAAAATAGCTCACCCTTGGCCAAAGGGGCGGAACGCGGTAACACGGTAAGCGAATTGTATGAAGATCCATTGAGATTTGTAGCCTCTAGAGTGTTAACAAGGTTTTTCTATGATTTGACCTAGTGACCTAGTTTTTGACTGGACATGACCAACATTAAAACTTTACCTAGATTTAATCAAGACAGACATTGTCATGAAGTTTCATGAAGATCGGATGAAATTTGTAGTCGCTAGAGTGATAAGGAAAAATTGTGGACGGACTGACAAACAGCGGACATTTAGCGATCCAGGTGAGCTAAAAAGTTGTGGAGGTAGCGAAAATGTACAGGTAGCGAAACGTCCAGGGTAAAAATACCCTGAGTAAGCGAACTGACAGGGGCGAACGCAACAGGGAAGCGAAGGTCCAGTAACCATTCAAAATAATGGAGTGTAAGGTAAAAGCCAGACTCGTTAGATGTTTTAAGGAAGATGTGTCAGCCAAACGTGATATTCCAACAGTTGGTAGTGGAACGATCAGGGTATTCTTGACTGTTGTTACAATGAAACAATGGAAAGTGAAAACAACAGACATAAACTCAGCCTTTTTGCAAATAAAATGACTAAACAGTAAATCAGGAGCTCAGCTTCTGAGAGTCCTCAGAGAGGGTAATATGTTACAGGACATAGTAGCAGTTTGTACAAATACTGATAAATAAGACACCTGGTATGAAACAGGTCTAAATATCCAGCTGAGTTGGTAGAGACAAAGATGTGTTAGTTGGATGGTTCCCTACTTCATTGTACACATGTAGTTTTCTACAGTTAACCTTTTGAACCCTAGTCCCGCCTATAGGCGTCCTTTTCAAACAGTGTACATGTGAATACTACACTTGTCATGTGCAAACAGTGAAGACCCAGATCAGAGGGCTCGAAAGGAGCCCTCTGATCAGGGTCTTCACTGTTTGTCATAATGCCAAAAATGGACAAAAACAACCCTTAAAAGCCAGAAATGGACTAGACTCAAATGGAAACTGGAATTGTCCATTTAAAGTTTCAGGGAGGATGAGTTAAGTCCAGTCAGGATGAAACTTTTACTGCATTAACCCATTATCGTATAGCCTGTTCTAGTTTTGAAGATAGGCGGCCACTTAAAGTAGGTTGAAAGTAAAGCAGAATGTGCCATAAGGCGCATTCTGCTTTACTTTCACCCTGTTTTAAGCTACCATCTGCTAGAACATAGAAATGTTTCATACCATACATGTTCATGGCATTATAAATTGGAACTATTATCGTCATTGAATGAATAAATTAAAGGCGTAAAATGGTGTATTTATAGGGTAGTGGGTTAATTCATATACTCGGTCAAAAAAAAGTACCTACTTTCGTCTTTTGTATTCTAAATTATCAGCATCTCATACATAAACTGTATAAATTTTGTTTTATAGCAAGTGGCGGACAACATGAAACCATATTGTATTGAAAATAAAAGGTCTGTAACTCTTTTTCCTGAAAACAGCATTTTTGCTTAGAATGTTTAATAGAAGAGAAACAGTGTTGCTTACATTCAGCAGCTAGAGCTTTTTCTTAAAGAAATAAAATCACATTAGACTTTTATTCATCACTGTATTCAGTAACGTATATAGATCTAATGTACGTTCCTGCTGTATTCGAGGCGTTATTAAGACTAAGAGAAAGTCTTATGATATCAAATTACCTCCCTTGAAAAAAGACTTAACTTTAACTGTTTCATTTTCGATAAAAATGTCGTTTTATCTGAATGTTTTTACTGGAATCGTAGGTGAACATATTAGCCTTTAAAATCTCAAACAAAAGGGGAGATGATAGGACACTTTTAAAGATATGAAACTTTAAAATTTGCTTTAGGTAAAGTAAATGTAAAAACAGGGTATTTTCTTTTTGGCTGAGTATATGTTTGTTTTCATAATATTTTATAGATGGTTTTTTTCTCAAGCCTAACTCATAGATATCTTTCTCTATTCTATGATGCGTTAAGTGTAAAAAAAAATGTATAATTAATGTTAGACATATGGTGTAAGGGAAGTAACTCCTCCCTGTTTAATTGCAGTGAGGTACTAAGGGAGATAATATCTCACTGGAGCTCTTCAGTGTAGACAGGGTTCCAACAAAAATTGCAGATCAAAATTCCCTGACTATTTCCTGACCAATTTCAATTTTCCCTGGCCTAAAAGAATGTGAAAAATGTTATGGGAGCGATTATGACAGAAAATGGTGGTGAGTTTAGCTCTGAAGAAGTGCTTAAAGTGGCATCAATACTGAATGTAAAGTTAAATACACAGCAGCAGAGAGCCCTTTCCAGAATGGGTTATGTGAGAGGAACTATGCTGTGGTGGACATGATGCTGATGAAACTAGAGGCAGAAATTTCAAATATAGAGAGATATGGGCCAATATGGCAAAAAAAATCTCTGCAAATGTGGAATGGTTTTAGCAGTCACCAACTTGTGTTTGGGCAGAACCCACATCTTCCAGGCATATTAACTGACACGCTGCCGGTGTAACGAAGTATTTTGACCCCCATCGAAAAATGACCCCCCCCGGTCAAAATTCGACGACGTAGAATGACCCCGGTCATTTTTCGATATCGTACAATGACCCCCCGGTCATAATTCGACGTCGAAATTTGACCCCCCGGTCATAGTACTATGACTTCCCTCATGAAGTGTTTTGACCCCTCCTGAAATATATCGACCCCCATCGAAAAATGACCCCCACCCCTCTTTAGCAATTAACAGACACAGTTTAACCCATTGGACCCTTGCGACGAGTATATTAGTCATTTACAAACAATCTACCTAGCAATAGTACATTTGTCCTTTGTAAACCGTGTAGACCCAGATCAGACTAATCCCAAAGGAGCTCTCTGATATGTTTGCAATATATGTCAGTTTTGAAAAATATTGTATAAAACAACTCTAGCTAGTCAAAAGTTGACTTGACATAACTAGAAAAAAATTGCATTGTCCACTTGAAGTTTCAGGTGTGAATAAGTTAAAAGATATATAAAATTTAGATGATAAACAAGTCAAAATTCAGACTTATGATAAGCGCGCCATGGAAACGTACAGTATACTAAATGCTGTTCCCGATGGGTTACGTTAACCTTGTGCCTATCTGTTGGATACTGATGGTAGGGAAACAATGTGGCTGCGGGTATGTGGTATAATTCGTGGACAGCTTATTTATAAATAAGTTAAGGTAGTAATTCAGTCATAGAGTATGCAGGCCTGTGGGGCGGGAACAGGCATGGTGTGAATTACTTGAGAAAGTTATACATTACATTACAAGTGTCACCAATTACATTGCTAAAGAGTGTATTATATTACAATAATTATTACGTTTACATTTGTAATGTATTAAATTACAAGTACGTTGGCAAAGTAATGCATTACATCACACATTACATTTTGATAACAGTCAAAAACATTACTGAAAAATAACTAATAATTATCATATATAACTGATAGGTTATCATTTACAAGTTCTTTGTCAACTAAATAATCAAAGATTCTAAACTTAAGAATACATGGATGCAAGTTTACAGTAAGATAATACAATCCAATAATAGTTTTAATAACAGGCGTCAGCTAACAACAAAATGAGTGTAAAGCAGAAAGCATACATGAGCTTTCTGCATAAAATTCATATTGCTGCATGCATTGTCCTGCCTTAATCACAGTTAAACGTAGCTAATTTGCAAGCTTGCCTATGGAGCAAAGGGTAAATACAGACCAAAAGTTTTGTACAAAGCTCTTTGAAGTGCTTTCTACATATTAAACCTGTTATATGAAATGGCATGTCTTTTTTGCCTGTATACTTCTTAATTGAATTACTGCTAATTACCAAGACAAAATGTATAAATGTTACTGTTGGACATAACATCATTAAAGTTTCAAATACATTGTCTGTTAGATGTATTATGTCAGACCTGATTATTTAACCCTTTACTCCTTAGCCTGTTTCTATTCTTGAAGATATGTGACAATTTATTGAGCGTAGTTTACAGTCTATCAGTGGTACTCCATACCAATAAACGTTACGTGAACGAGTGCAAATATGTATCCCCCTTTTAAAGAACATGTATTTGTAATATTTACATCGGTTCCAATGACATTCATCATCTAACAATGTGTCGCAACAGAAACATTGCGGCATGTGACTATGAAAATTGATTAGATTATTGACAGTATATTGTACAACATAGAAACATCCAATGATTTAGGTAATTAGCAATCTGATATGTATTTACCCTCAGGGAGCTGATCGCAACCATGGCGGGGTTATTCTACGACATTGAAAAATGACAATGGGTCTTATTTTGACATAAAATACGGTAATTGCCATATCGGGGCAGGGGTGGCATTCTATGAAATAGAATGATATCAGGGGGTCATTCTACGACATCGAATAATGACCGGGGGTCATTCTACGACATCGAATAATGACCGGGGAGTCATTCTACGACATCGAATAATGACCGGGGGTCATTCTACGACATCGAATAATGACCGGAGAGTCAAACTATGATATCGAATAATGGCCGAGGTGTCAAAATACGAGCTAGAATAATGACCGGAGTCTTTCTACGACACTGAATGGTGTGATGTGCAATGAGGCAACATAACACAGCTTCCGATTTTGATCGCTTTTCGTTTGCTTGTTTGTTTGTTTGTTTGCTTGTTTGTTTAGTAAATGCAATTAACTTTACACTCAACATGGTAAACTATAAACGCACAACATAGCAAGTGTTGACAAAAGACACAAAAGCCCACTCAAAACAACCGACCTGCATTCTTCTTATTTCTTGACAAAAGGGATAAGTTCCGACAAATCAAAACATCCTGTATGAAAATATGTTATAGAGGCATTACCTAATAAATACGAATTTTACGCCTTTGATCTTTTTATTCCTCTACTGGAGATAAAAGATCAAATTTATACAGTCATGGATATATACCATAAGAAAATAGTTTCTATATCCTAGCAAAGTGTACATTAAAGCAGGCTGAAGTAAAGCAGAATGCGCAATCTGCTTTACTTTTAACCTGCTCTAAGTGGTCATCTGTCTTTAAAGCTAGAAAAAGGATGTGGGGTAGTTGGTTGAACCAAAGAAACCGTGGCAAGATAGGAAGATTTCTTGGAATGAATGTCAATACGCGCGTATTGTAAATTCTGATCATACGCTTTCTCGGAGACGTGGTGCATGTGTGATTGGGGTTTACTCAGCCTGCTACGTCGAAATTAAATCAATAATCGAACAAGAGTAATTGGTAGATCGTAAATGTATACTTGTAAAAGGGTAAACGGTTCTGGGTTCGATACCCATAAGGTTGTCCATTGATAGGCAGACACACTTACAATTCAATCAATATAATTTATTCACTCAAAACTTAGGTTTAAAACAACTTTAACATATGCAAAACTGACTTTAAACAAAATATCAAGGATTTTTGAAGGGGGTCATATTTCGACAGGGGGGGTCATAATTCGACGATGGGGGTCATAATTCGACGATGGGAGGTCATTCTACGACGTCGAATTTCGACCGGGGGTCACTTTTCGATGGGGGTCAAAATACTTCGTTACAGGGGTGTAACGAAGTATTTTGACCCCCATCGAAAAGTGACCCCCGGGTCATAATTCGACGACGTAGAATGACCCCCGGTCATTTATCGATATCGTACAATGACCCCCCGGTCATAATTCGACGTCGAAATTTGACCCCCCGGTTAAAGTACTATGCCTCCCCTCATGAAGTATTTTGACCCCTCCTGAAATATATCGACCCCCATCGAATAATGACCCCCTACCCTCTCCAGCAATAAAGCGACACAGTTTAACCAATTGGACCCTAGCGACGATTATATTAGTTATTTACAAGCAGTGTTCATGTTAATAGTACACTTGTCCTTTGTCGACAATGTAGACCCAGTTCGGACTTTACCCACAGGAGTCCTCTGATATGTGTCAGTTTTGAAATATATTGTATAAAACAACTCTAGCTAGTCGAAAATTGACTTGACATAACTAGAAAACTTGAATTGTTTACTTACATCTTCAGGTGTGAATGAGTTAAAAGATACATAAAATTTAGATGATAAACAAGTTAAAATTCAGACTTATGATAAGCACGCCATGGGCACATACAGCATACTAAATTCTGTTCCCGAGGGATACCGTTAACCTGGTGCTTATATGTTGGATTCTGTTCCCGAGGGATACCGTTAACCTGGTGCTTATATGTTGGATGCTGATGGTAGGGATTACCCGATCTACTTGATACAAGCTGGTTGCGGGTCTGAGGTATAATTCGTGAACAGCTTATTTATAAATAAGTTAAGGGTGTACTTCAGCCATGGAGTATGCAGGTCGGTGGGGCGGGGGCAGGCATGGTGTGAAATACTTGAGAAAGTTATAAAGAGTGCATTATATTACAATTACCATTACGCAATGATTACATACACTTTTGTAATGCATTAAAGTACAACTACATTGGCAAGGTAATGCATTACATCGTACATTGTATTTTGATAACAGTCCAAAACATTACTAAAAAAGACTGATAGCATATTATATATAACCGATAGGTTATCATTTACAAGTTCTTTGTCAACTACATAATCAAAGATGCAAAAGTTAAGAATACATGTATGCAAGTATACAGTTTGAAAAGTCAAAGCCTTTTTGCCTGTACACTTCTTAATTGAATTACTGCTATAGAGGGGTTCAACTGTACCAAGACAAAATGTATAAATGTCACTGCTGCATATAACATCATTACAGTTTGCAAATGCATTGTCTGTTATATGCATTAAGTCAAACAAGAATACTTAACCCTTTACTCCATAGCCTGTTTCTATTCTTGAAGATATATGACCACTTATTGAACGTAGTTTAAAGTATATCAGTGGTACTCGAAATCAATAAACGTGAACAAGTGAAAATATTTATCCCCCTTTTACAGTATATGTAATATTAACATCGATTCGAATAACATTCGTCTTCTTACAATGTGTCGCAACAGAATCTTTGAAAATATTGATTAGATTATTGACAGTATATTGTACAACATAGAAGCATCCAATGATTTTTAGAAGTAACTAGCAATCTGACATGAAGTAATCCTCAGGGAGCTGCTCGCGACATTGAATAATGAGAAGGGACCTTTGTTTGACATCAAATACGGTAATTACCATACCAGGACAGGGCGTGGCATTCTATGAAATACAATAATATCAGGGGGTGGTCATTCTACGACATCGAATAATGACCGGGGTCATTCTACGACATCGAATAATGACCGGGAGTCATTCTACGACATCGAATAATGACCGGGGGTCATTCTACGACATCGAATAAAGACCGGGGGTCATTCTACGACATCGAGTTATGACCGGGGAGTCATTCTACGACATCAAACAAAGACCGGGGGTCATTCTACGTCATCGAATAATGACCAGAGTTATTCAGACACTGATTGATGACAAGGGTAATGAGGCAACATGGCGCAGCGTCCGATCTGGATATAAGTTGTTTGTAGATGGTGTTAAATATACACATTTATAAACATGATAAACTGTTAAATCATATCAGCAAAAGTTGGCAAAACACAACAAAGCCCGCTTGTAGTGGCTTTATTTGAATGGTGACAAATTGATAAGTACTTCAGGGCCCAAGGTTATAAAGAGTTTTAGTTGAGTCTGGACGTTTGCGCTAATCTGACCAATCAAATGCCTAACAACGATCTCAAACTCAACTCAAACTCTTTATTATCTTGAGCTTTGGTCACTACAGAATTCAAGGTCAAACTCATTCGAAGTGACACTACATTATTAAAATTTAAAGCCGGGGAACACTAAAAACACAAGTAGTGGTAATAAATAGATGACTAAACTATACCTGCAAGTACAGCTTAATAAAGGTTTTACAGTTGTTTTGATACCAACTTTACTTCAGATTTATCGACCGAGATCAAACTCGAGTCAGTGTCTTGAGTCTAGAACAGTTGAAACGAACCCCGCAACCAAAACACAGATTAGACCAAAGTTTGTTGGCCAAACTGAGATACTTTTCAACAGTACTGTTGTGTTTTCGAAAAATAAATGTAAACCTTTAGTCATGTTTAAAAAGAAATGCATTAAGAAATTTCCAAAGCTTTTGTCACGGAGCACCCTCAAAATCTCCCAACTTTGGGCACTGACGTATTGACTTGCCAACTGACAGGTATCCTTCTAAACCAATAGAACGTACATGTATGAGCGCCGTGGTACCAAATAAACGCCACATAAGTTGTTTATCGAAAAATAATGTCAAAGGTCAAGGTCACAGTGACCTGAAAAGTGAAAATTTTACAGGCTATGTTATAGGCCACTTTGCCATGGCAAGCTGTACTCACACACCAACTTTGGTAAATCTTGCTGATGTAATAAAGAAAATATGTTCTAAACAAAAGGTACATGTGAAGACGGAATCACTTCCAGACACGCGAAATTTTGTCACTACATCCGCCCAAAATTGAGCTTTGGGGTATAAATACACATGTAGCACTTGCAAAACTAACTTTAAACCAAATATAAAGGTAAGTATAAAGGGGGTCATTTTTCGACAGAAGGGGGTCAGTATTGGACGATGGGGGAGTCCTTTTTCGACGACAGGGGGTCATTCTACGACGTCGAATTTTGACCGGGGGGTCACTTTTCGATGGGGTCAAAATACTTCGTTTCACCGGAACCCAAATATTGATATTTCACTATAGTTTATTGAATGGCTTTATTACACCCCAGAGTCGGTTTTATGTGATAAAGAGAAAATAAAGGGTGTTGCTTGCTTAGGTAAGAGCAGCTAAGCAGAAATTCAATAATGGAGAACAAGTATATTACAAGCGAGAGGGTAGGGAAATGTGGTTAGTGCCTGGAAAAGTTGTTTTTCAAAATGGGAAAGTAGTGTTTGTGCGTAATGGGGCGTTTTCAGTTAGATTGTCGCAGAACAGGCTAAATATGGTAGAAGAAAGCTTCACCGAACATAATTAACAATTTACAAACAAATTCTAATCAATCTGAAAGTCCATGGGGCATATTTCGCTCACCTGAGAATAGCTGACAAAATTGGAAACAATGATTTATGTCCCGGGCAGAGTAATTTTTTATCACAGGGGCATAATTTGAACAATCTTGACAGAGAACCTGTAGATGATGCTATTTGTCAAATATCTTATGGTTTCAGATAAGAAGATATTTTAAGTTTTTATTAAAAAAATCTATTTTAGCTCCTGTGACCTAGATATGCAAAAGACCGGAACAATTTGAACAATATTGGTAACGGTCTTCCGGAAAAGACACCATGCCAAATATCAAAGCTCTTACCATATAAGTTCCAGAGAAGATGGTTGACAATTAACCTATATAACTTTATGTAAAACTGTGACCCCTGGGGTGGGGCCAATTTTGACCCAAGGGGCATTATTTAAACAAACTTGATAGAAGACCTGTAGGTGATGCTATGAGCCAAATATCTAAGCTCTGACCCTTGAAGTTTCAGACATTTTTTTTAAAGTTTTTATTGACAAAATCTATTTTTAGCTTCTGTGACCTAGACGGAGCCAATCTTGACCTCAGGGGGGCATCATTTGAGCAAACTGGATAGAGGATCTGTAGATGACGATATGTGCCAATTATCTAAGCCCTTAGCATTGTAGTTTCAGACAATGGGTTGTTTTAAGTTTCTTTGAAAAAATCTATATTTTGCTCCTGTGACCTAGATAATGCAACAGACCGGAACCATTTGAAGATTCGAGATAAAGGACATCTAGAAGCGTCACCAGGCTAATCTTCAAAGCTCTGGCCATATTAGTTTGACAAGCGAAGATTTTTGAAATTTTCACTATAATAACTCTATGTAAATCTGTAACCCCTGGGGCGGGGCCAATTTTGACCCCAGGCCCCAGGGACATAATTTGAACAAACTTGATAGAGGATCTGTAGATGATGCTATGAACCAAATATCTAAGCTCTTGACCTTGTAGTTTTTGACAAGAAGATTTATTTTTTTAGATTTCGTTATTTTTTCACTTTGGTTGCCATGGCAACGAGTTCTGCATTGTTTTAGTTCTTTGAACAATTTTGAAAGAGCCTGACCCAAGGAGTATTCCTATGAAGTTTGGTTGAAATCTGTAAAGCGGTATAGGAGGAGATGTCATTTGAAGCATTGGTTGTTAATGATGACGAAGGACAAAAGGACACAGGGCCATTGTCACCAAGGGCCTACAGCTCTCTACTAGTTACGTCAGAGTGGGCTCAAACCTGAACTGCTATGCTAACTCAAATCTTGAGGAATAAGCATTAGCCAGCCTAACAGTCCTTTCTCAGTGATCGCACATGGGGTCACGGGTCAGTCCAAAATGCAACGTCTGGACTTAAAGAAGGAATGAAGAGAGGTTCCACTTTCAAATAAATCAAAAATTTAATATCACTTTAAAGTTCAAATTACACAGTTCGAATAACTAGTTATATCTTGAGTTCAATTAAAAGTTTACATTTTATTAATACAGTAACTTGAATCAGCTTTGTGGTCTACTTTTATCCACCTAAATATAAGTTCTGTTACATCAACTCCAAACCCAAAGTTCCCTTATCCCTAATATCCTGATATATTTCTCTCCTATCCTAGTTCTGCCAACTTCTACATAACATCATCATTTTATCCTACTTTCATGATTACATGAATTGACCAATGAAAATTTAGCTAAGAATTTTGGGTAAAATTTAAGATTGCAAGTTTTGATATGTTCTCAAAATTTATAGCTGACACCTATCAGTTAACCAAAAGCAATTAAGCTGATGTTATAGCTGACACCTGTCACCACATTAAAACAATTTAGCTGATTGAACTGACCAATATCTAAGAAGGTTCAATTATATGTTTGATAATGTTATGATAAAGCTGATTAATATATCTAAGGGTTTCCTATATTACCCCAAGCCTACTGGCTTTGGTTTATGAAAACTTATTTTTGAAAAATCTGCATGTCTGAGAAAATGTGAAATTATTAAGATCTTAAAAATGAATTAGTAATATCCCTAGACATTAAATTTGTTTGGAGTTAACTCCTTTTAAACTGAAAACTAAATCCATAAACTATTAAAACCAATCTTCAATTATCTTAATATTTTAAAATTGCAACAATTAAAATAATATTTCAAAAATGCAATTACACCATCCCAATAGCTCACCTTGAGCCTATGACCCAGGTTGGTTAAAAACAGGGATACTTTATCTTTTGGCTGAGTATATTTTTCATGACCTTTGGAAGATTTTTTTCCCGAGCATAACAAATCATAGGTAGCTTTCTACACTCAACAAAATTTCTAATTGGTCACATTGCCTTTTTTTATAATTCTCGAAATTCAACACGTATCACGTTGAGTTTTCACACAGGAACCTTGTATAAATTGTTGAAATCGATGTTCTGGTGCCCAAGAAACTTAAAGCTTCGCAGAATTCCATGCATGCATGTTATGCATGATTTGCACATGCATTAAACGTACGTTGTCAAACACGTGTTCTTTTCATACGACTGAAGTCTGTTGATATATGCTGGACAAAAAACATATACACTTCAGGTAGCTCGCGGGTTAGCTTAGTTACAATGAAAGGTGTTATGGAACTTTGCTTGAAGAATGATAATAGCCTTAGAAACAATGTGTGAAAATATAGGCAAAATTTATCGTTTGGTTTGTCTCTAATGTCTCTTTTTCTGTCAAAAACCTGGAATTTTGATGATTTAATTTTTCCCAAAAATAAATAAAGGTAATGACTATAAATCTCGCGCAATAAGTAGTCTACAACATTCATTGCAAGAAAAGCTAAAATCATTTTGAATAAAGGTGTGCAGAAAAATGTTATCAGCTATGTAAAATTTGCAAAACGCTAAAAAATTGAATTACAAAAAACTGACTCATTCAATGTATTTTGTTTTCATTTTATTCAAAAATATATATGGTGAAATAGTTGGTCAGAAAAAATTAGAAAATATTACAGTCAGGCTTTGTTGTAATAACAGATTTTCTTATTAAAATGTGGGAAATTTGAAGTTAAGAAGCAGTTACCCACCTTAAAATTGAAATTCCGTCATTAAAATGCATTATTTATTCATGGACTGGCTTACAAGGATAATTGTATTGTTTAAACATTATAATGGGCAATATCGATCTTGAAAAGGTTAACGTATTGATAAGCTTCAATGTGTGGCTTTATAGTTTGATCAAATCTTATACATGTATACCGATTTTATTGACTTGTAAGTCATTAAACTAAAACGTGCACGTAAGTGGACATGTATAATTGGACCGTATATATAGCATTTCTATTTCTAATCAACCAAGACTATACATAGCATGTCCCTTGATCCCTGCGTTATTGATTGGCAAGTCAATAAAATCGGACACTTCATTTAGAAGAAAAAAATTGGACCGAATGGGATCCGAACCTATGGCCTTAGGAATGCTAGCCAAGAACTCTATTGACTGCGCTATGAGGGACTATACTGAATGGTATCAACATTTCCTTTATATAAATGTTCTAGTATAAGTACGTGCGGAAAAGTCCATGTCGCAAAGACGCATATCCGCTCGCCCGCAAGACTGACTTCCGTATACAATTGGCCTTAACGACACTTATAAGAGTGCAAGTATAAAAATGTCATTTATTTGTTTATTCCTGGTTTGTTTTCAACCAGATTTTAACAAATATTAAAAACAATACTGCAAATATAACTCGCTAGTCAATTTTTAAAAAGCGCAACATATTCACGGTGCAGTGCGCAAATAAATTAAAAAATAACAAGAGGCCCATGCGGGCCTAAATATCGCTCACCTGGAAAAACCAACACAAGGGTCACATGACCCCTGGGGTGGGATCACTTTTCACCCCAGAGACATAATTTAAAAAATCTTGCTGATGAACTTGAAAATTAAGTGTGCTGTCAAATATTTTGTACATGGATGGTTTCAGACAGGAAGACTTTTCATTGAAAACAAGACTGCGCGTTCAATAAACACTTATGCCCCCGGTGGCATCCTTGACAATATATTCTGAATCTTTTCTAAGTCCAAATTAGGTCAAGGTCAAGGTCAAACTGAGCTTGGGTATTACTGGTGGGTTAGTAATGGTCCATGGCAATAACTGTATAAGTATAAGAGCATTGTAGTAAGTAGTGTCGATGTTAGACGAAACGGTAAAATCTAGTTAACCAAGAAATAGCCCATTCAAAATATTCTAAGTCCAAATTAGGTCAAGGTCAAGGTCAAAATCAAGGTTGGGTGATATTGGTGGTTAGGGAATGGTCCAAGGCAACAACTGTATAATTATCCAAGCATTGGAGTAAGCGGTGTTGATGCTAGACGAAACGGTAAATTCTAGTTAACCAAGAAATAGCCCATTCAAAATATTCTAAGTCCAAATTAGGTCAAGGTCCAGGTCAAAATCAAGGTTGGGTATTATTGGTGGCTAGGGAATGGTCCAAGGCAACAACTGTATAAGTATCCAAGCATTTGAATAAGCGGTGTTGATGCTAGACGAAACGGTAAAATCTACTTAACCTGGTTACGGACGGACGGACGGACGGACAGGACGATTACTATATGCTCCCGCATCTGTCGATGTCGGGGGCATAAAAAAACTATTTTTAGCTAATATGACCCAGATATGCAACAGACGCGAACCATTTCAGCAATATTGGTAAAGAACATCTAAAAGTGTCACTATGCTAAATATCAAAGCTCTTGCCATAGTAGCTTCAGAAAATAATATTTCACTACATAACTCTATATATGTTAAACTGCGACCCCTAGCGCAGTTTTGACCCCGAGGGCATAATTTGAACAATCTTGATAGAGGACCTAAAGATGATGCTTTGTGCCAAAAATGTATTTTTTAAGATTTCATTGAAAACATCTATTTTAACTCCTGTGACCTGGTTATGCAACTGACCGGAACCATATTCACATTATTGGTTAAGGGCTTCTAGAAGTGTCATCATGCTAAATATCAAAGCTCTGACAATATTAGTTTCAGAGATTAAGATGTTTGAAGAGTTCACTACATAACCCTATGTAAAATTACGACCCCAAGGGCGGGGTCATTTTTTACCCCAGGGAATACTTTGAACAAATTGATAGAGGACCTGTAGATGATGCTTTGTGCCAAATATCTTAGCTCAAGGTACTGTGGTTTCAGACAAGAAGATTTTTTAAGATTTCACTGAAAAAAATCTATTTTTAGCTCCTGTGACCTAGATATGCAACGGACCACAACCATATTTACAATATTGGTTATGGGCTTCTAGAAGAGTCATCATGTTAAATATCAAACCTCTAGCCATATTAGTTTCTGAGAAAAAGATGTTTGAAGATTTCACTATATAACTCTATGTAAATTTACGACCCCGGGGCGGGGTCATTTTTGACCCCAGGGACAAAATTTGAACAATCTTGATAGAGGACCTGAAGACGATGCTTTGTGCCAAATATCTAAGCTCAGGGTACTGTGGTTTCTGACAAGAAGATTTTTGTAAGGTTTTCATTGAAACATCTATTTTTAGCTCCTGTGACCTAGATATGCAACGGACCGGAAATGTTTGAACAAATTTGAAAGAGGACCATATAAGGATCATTCAGGCCAAGTTTGGTAAAAATCTATCCAGCAGTTTGGGAGATGTCGTTTAAAGAAATTGTTGACGACGAACGGACGGACGAACGACGACGGACAGAGGACGATCAAAATAGCTCACCTTGGCACTACATGCCAGGTGAGCTAAAAATGCACGTTGAATTTGACATAGTGTGCAAAATGATTTTGCACGTGGCTGTAAGTAATGAAATAACTCACGGTTGTATGAAAAACAGAAAAAAATAAAGTTTTCAATCGCGCAAGGAGACGTAGCCATGGGTTGAATTAAAGCCATTGTCTGTCAATGCGAAGTTTAAATCTTAGTTTTTGATTGACAAATCAATATGTTGTACGAAAACGATAAACTCACCAGTGAATAATAACAAGTATTTGTTCTACAGATTGACGTTAATTTATTTGCAAAATGGTTTCTCCTTTTTAATAAAAAATGAGTTATACTTGCTCTTAGTCCGTGCCATCTTTCACGATATATAGCTCATTAGTAGGCAATAATTTTTACACACGATATTTTTGAAACATTTTCTAATTAAGTCTTAAATATTTATGCAACATCGCGCTTAGGAGAAAATCCACAGGGTTCTGAAATTGTTCAAAATGTTGATACTTTATCGATTTATACTATCGACCTTAGCATACGCGCCAGCAGCGGAAAAATCAATAATCAAACGTATTACATGTATCAAATAATGCCTACAGTACAGGTAAAGGGCGCAAACACGTGTTAGATGAATTTTAACGCTGCGTTAAAAATCGGCAAAATGTAAGTTTTTAATATTAAGAATCCACCCAGGGTCAGTTGTCTATGTTAAGACTCGACCTAGGTTATTCTAACCTTAATTTTCGATCCCGTTGGGTTCATTTTTAACTTTAATAATCGTCTCTGGGTGTAAAGCAGCTTGTTCTATCGGTTATTAGGGTTTTTGGAATTTTGTGCGATTCATCAGAACATTTTGAACCTCTGTCATTTGTGAGCCATTCATTGATATCAAATGAAATATGAATCAGTGTGTGACATGGTTTCTTAAGTACAAATTCTGAAAATTTTACTAACTTCGGTTGATGCGATAATAATATGTTTAAAATATAATACTTGCACGCTTATAAGTGTCGTTTAGTGTAACGTGCCCAGGATGACATTACACGAGCGTGCTATTGCCGTCGTAATGTTTGAAGCTGGAACGTATTTGAGAGAGGTAAACATTTCATTACAATAATTTATAAAACACACCAATTATCCATTAACTAGATAGTGCAGGAAAATGTTCCATGTCATATTGCAAGGGGTACATGAAATTATTCCGGGCAAGTAACATTGGCTTGATTACAATTCCGTTGAAGAGCTCAGATGTAAACCCAACAGAACATGTGTGGGCCTTACTAAATTGCAGGGTACGTGCACTACCCCAACAACAGAACGTTCGCGAATTGGAGCGTGACGTCATTCAGGCGTGGAACAACATACTACACTAGTACAGCGTTACCTCCAGAGACATGTTGCTTCAATGAGACAACATGTTCGTGTTATTATGTTGTTGTTAGGGAACATATACGCTACTGGCATATCACGGATTGAAAAAATGTTTGTGTTGAATTTTCAAAAGTTTTCAAAAGATTCATCATAAAATGATAGATACTCACTGCTCGTAATATCGTGAAATCTCGTAGATTCTACATGCAGTTATTAAACATATAATAATGAAATACAATTGGAATCAGGAAAGGTTTATTAAAGATAATAAAAGAAAAAGAAAAGAAAAAGAGTATCTATAATAAAAGTTACGACATATGGTGTAAGGGAAGTAACTCCTCACTGTTAAATTGCACTGAGGTACTAAAAGGAGATATTATCTCACTGGAGCTCTTCAATGTGGAGTTTTTGTTTTACACTAAATCGGTACTACTAGTAAATGACTTTGAGCACAGGTCAGTTATATGATCTCCCCTGTCTGTTTCCTCATGAGTGTCACTAAATTATAAGTAAATGACTTTGTTCACAGGTCACATTGATAAGATCGATCTCTCTCCAGTATGTATCCATGTGTGTAACTAATTGACTTTTACAAGTAAATTACTTTGTGCAAAGGTCACATGTATATGATTTCTCCCCTGTATGTAACATAGAGTGTCTCATTAAATCACTTTTAGTAGTAAATTACTTTGAGCACTGGTCACATTTACATGAATAGTTTCTCTCCAGTGGTTATCCTCATGTGTGTCACTAAATTACTATAAGAGGTAAAAGACTTTGTGCACATGTCACATTTATATGGTCTCTCTCCTGTATGTATTCTCAGCCAGGGGTGTTACTCAATGAATAGTATTGTAGTGGTCAAATATAAAGGGAAGTAATTAATTTAGAAGTTCATTATATAAAGGGAGGTAATTTTAGGGAATTAATAAACTTAATATATTTATGCGTTATATTTCATTGATATAGTTTTCAACTAATGTAATATTGGTTTTATTATAAATTAATATGCATTAGTTGTCTATTTCAATGGTAATTTTACACTTTAACAAATGTGATAAACCTCTTAACCTAAACGATGTTATACTTATTTTATACTTAATGTACATATTTACTATGTCAAATTGGTCAGGGTTTGAAATACAAAATAATGTAAGAAATAGCACCATGTATGCTTCACTAACTCTGATCCACACTATTTTAGGACAAAGACACTATGTTGTCTGATCCTAATACTTCACCTTAGGGATTAATTATAGTACTTACTTCTAAACTTATGGCATAATTAATAAACATTCAAACTAGTTAATTTCTGATTGTCTTTATTCAACTTCCTTACTGAAACTCACCCATAGAGAGAATCTGGTATTTTCGGGCACACTTTAAGTGCTGACCCGTTACAAATTTGGGGGCTCGTCCGACTCTTTGGGCAGAAGTTTGTTTCAGTTTGGGATTTTGAATTTTCTTTTTTCAACACTAATTAAATAGATCTCATTTGTTACAAAAATGGCAACTGGTGGAAAACTCAATTCGTCTTTTGATGATTTAAATGTCACAAGTAGGCGTAAGGATAAACCTAAAACGCCTGAACAACAGACATTTCTTTCTTCTTCTGTACAAACGCCACTTTTAAAAGCAAACGAAGATATGCAGAAATTTATCAGGAAAGAACTTAATACTCCAGTTAAAGAAACAGGGGCCACTATGGCCCTAAATCGCTCACCTGGTACACCATGGCAAAATTGAGCTATAGTGACCTAGATTATGACTGGACATCACCAACAATCAACCTCTAGAGTGTAAACAAGATTTTCCTATGATTTGACCTAGTGACCTAGTTTTTGAACTGACACAAACCTCAAGAGTGTTATCAAGGTTGTTCTATGATTTGACCTAGTGACCTAATTTTTGACCGGGCATGACCCATATTCCAACTTGTCCTAGATATCAATAAGACAAACATTCTGACAATGATTCATCAAGATCCAATGAGATTTATAGCCTCTAGAGTGTTAACAAGGTTTTCCTATGATTTGACCTAGTGACCTAGTATTTGACCGGACATGACCCATATTCGAACTTGACCTAGATATCAATAAGACAAACATTCTGACCAAGTTTCATCAAGATCCAATGAGATTTGTAGCCTCTAGAGTGTTAACAAGGTTTTTCTATGATTTGACCTAGTGACCTGGTTTTTAATTGGACATACCCATATTCAAACTTGACCTAGATATCAATGAGACAAATATTCTGACCAAGTTTCATCAAGATCCAATGAGACGTGTAGCCTCAAGAGTGTTAAGAAGGTTTTTCTATGATTTGACCTAGTGACCTAGTTTCTGACCTGACATGACCCATATTCAAACTTGACCTAGATATCAATGAGACAAACATTCTGACAAAGTTTCATCAAGATTCAATGAAATTTGTAGCCTCTAGAGTGTTAACATGGTTTTTCTATGATTTGACCTAGTGACCTAGTTTTTAACCCGACATGACCCACATTCGAACTTGACCTAGATTTCTACTAGACAAACATTGTGATCAAGTTTCATGAAGATTGGATGATATTTGTAGCTGCTAGAGTGTTAACGAACCAATTGTGGACAGACAGACAGACAGACGACGGACGACGGACATCCAGCGATCCTAAAAGCTCACATTGGCACTTCGTGCCAGGTGAGCTAAAAAGCAGAAAAAGCTCAGATGCTCTAGACAAAAGCTCACATCTAAGCAACCCTGAAGATGAAACAATGGCGGCTTTACATTCTTTGCAAAAACAAGTTGAAAGTTTAATGCAGTCTAAAGAATTAGATGAAAAGTACAGATATCACACACCCTCTGCGTATCATGATACCAAATCATTTTTGCCAAAGCTAGATATGACACAAGAATATGATCGCACACCGGTACAACAGAGTACGTACTCATCAGAATTTAGCAAAACCCACACAAGGTCACAAAGTGCTCATAAAATAGATAGGAAAGAGAAAGAGCCAGACAAGTTTGACGGGAAGTCTGTAGAGTTAAAAGATTACTTAATGCATTTTGAACAAGTTGCATTGTGGAATAGGTGGTCAGAAAAGGAAAAGGCTCAACAGTTAGCAATTTCACTAAGAGTTCAAGCACAAAAACTTTTAGGAGATTTGACACAAACTCAGTTGTCAGATTATTATGCACTTAAAGAAATTTTGACAAAACGTTATGACCCACAAGAAAGGGGCGTAGCCTATAAGAGTGCGAATTCAGATCAAGGAAAAGAAATGCAAAAGAAAGACCAGCTGATTACGCATATACACTTAGGTGCATTGCTTGCTTAGCTTTTACAGACGTACCATACGAGTACAGAGAAATGACTGTTTTAGAACAGTATCTTTTGGGTGTAGGAAACAATGACTTAAGAGAACATAGAATTTTCAGACATCCAAAAACTGTTGACGAAGCAATTTCTTTCACGGTTGAGTATGAGGCAGTGAAAGGCACTCATAGCAGTCCGTCAAAGCCTTCTGATTCAGAGGACAAAGGTCATAGTAATGCTGTCAAGGTTAAACAAGCAAAGTCTAATGAACAGGACAACACAAACATGCAAACAAACACAGACATTCAAAGTATGTTAGATAAATTACTTAAATGCATGGAACAATTGACTTCAAGCAACACTAGTCAGCAAAGACGTAGATCTAGTAGAAACATTGAAGACGTAGAATGCTTAAGGTGTCATCTTAAAGGTCATTACGCGAACACGTGTATAAACAAGAGAAATCAAAATCAGTCTTCATCGCAGGAAAACTAGATTCGGTTGAATTTGCGGCCGAAAGTTCAGCCAAAGCTACTCAAGATTTAAGGCCAACTGAAAAATCTTATGCTGTAAGAGCCACACCATTTGCAAATGTAAATATTCAGGGCAAGTCCTTTGGCATGTTAATAGATTCTGGATCTGTTTCTAGTTTGATATCAGAAGGATGTTACAAGTATTTGTTAACACAAATTCCAGATCTGACTTTGAAAACATTACACTTGAAACTTACTGCAGCAAATGGCACTGCTCTTGATGTTAAGGGCTCTGTAACATTGACATTTAGTTTAGATGGTCTACTTTTTGAACATGAGTTCTATGTGGCAAATCTTGACCTAGATGGAATACTAGGTAGCGACTTCATTACACAGTACGATATTGGACTTTTTAATGGTTCAGGATACATGACTATAGGCAACAAAAAGATTAACCTCGTAAATCAGAAGAGCTCAAGTTGCAATAGGGTCAAACTTGCTGACAAAGTTAAAATTCCACCTGCATGTGAAACTTTAGTTAAATGCTACACACCAGATAAACAAAATTTAGAGGGTACAGGCATTATTGAACCTTGCAAACATATATGGAAAACAGGAATAGCAATTGCGCACTCAATAGTTGATACTTCAAGTTTAGTCATTTCTTTAGTTAATTTGACAAGCAAACCTGTAGAGTTGAAAAAGAATACACTTGTTGCAACAATCCAGGAAGGCACTGTAGTTGAAACGGATGAATGCAATGAAAAACCTTCAACAAGGTTTGATAGCAATTCAGAATTTCCAACTCATTTACAGTCTTTGCTTGATAAAGGTTCAGAAAGTTTGGAACCAGAACAAATAGAAAAACTTAGGAACTTGTTGGTGAAAAACGCGGACAGTTTTGTTGGTCCTGATAACAAATTAGGTAGAAATGATTGGGTTAAACATAAAATTGACACAGGCACTGCAAAACCCATTAAGCTTCCAGCTAGAAGAGTACCATTAGGACAAAAACATGTAATTGAGACAGAAGTGTCTAAAATGTTAGAAAATGATATCATTGAGCCTAGCAATAGCCCTTGGTCTTCTCCAGTTTTACTATGTACTAAAAAAGATGGATCAATTCGTTTTTGCATTGATTTTCGCAAAGTGAATCATGTCACAATAAAAGATGCATATCCTTTACCAAGAATTGACGATTCCCTTGAAGCTTTATCTGGAAATCATTGGTTTCATTCTCTTGACTTGGCTTCGGGTTACTGGCAATGTGAAATGGAAGACACAGACAAATCTAAAACAGCATTTTCAACACACATGGGTCTATTTCAATTTAAAGTACTCCCATTTGGTCTTTGCAATGCCCCAGGAACATTTGAAAGACTTATGGAACTCGTTTTGAAAGGTCTTTGTTTTGAACGTTGTCTTTGTTACCTTGACGACGTAATAATCTTTGGAAAAACCTTTGATGAAGCTTTGGAAAGTTTAGAGCTTGTGCTTAAACGTTTCAAGTCAGCCAATCTGAAACTAAAACCTTCAAAATGTTTTCTTTTCAAGACTCAGTGTCATTTTTTGGGTCATGTAGTTCAAAAGGAGGGCATATCCTGTGATCCTGAAAAAATTATTTCTGTTCAGAATTGGCCTGTTCCTATGAATGTTTCGGAGGTCAAATCCTTTTTGGGTCTTAGTGGCTACTACAGGAAATTCATCAAGGATTTTTCTTCCAAAGCATATCCTCTTACCCGCTTGACACAAAAGGATATTAAATTCTCCTGGTCTAGTGAATGTCAAAAAGCATTTGAAACTATGAAAGAAAGTCTAGTATCAGCTCCAATTCTTGCTTATCCAGAACAGAATGGATTATTCATTCTTGATACAGATGCAAGTTTATTTGGGTTAGGTGCTGTACTAAGCCAAATTCAGGATGGTGAAGAAAAGGTTATCTGCTATGCAAGTAAAACAATGAACAAATCTCAGCAAAATTATTGTTCAACACATAGAGAACTTTTGGCTGTTGTTACATTTGTTAAACAGTTCAGACATTACTTGATAGGAAGAAAAACTTTTTGGTAAGAACAGACAATTCAGCATTAAAATGGCTCAGAAACTTCAAAGATCCTGAGGGTATGATAGCCCGCTGGCTGTCGGTGTTAGGACAATATGACTTTAACGTTGAGCATAGGAAAGGCATTCTTCACACTAATGCTGATTCGCTTAGCAGAAAACCTCGTCGGAAATGCAAAAATCCTGAGTGTGGTGACTGTACAGAATTCCATTCCTCAGATTCTAGTAAGAAATGTATCACAGCATCTGAAACACTTAATGTAGAGTCGGGAACCTTAAAAGCAAATCTCGACACAAAAGATGTTAACACATCTGGTGTAAATTTGCACGGGTGTGTTTCTGCAGTGTCTGAATCTGATATGGAATGGCAAGAAAACCATACAATAGAAGATTTTAGCTGGTTAAGCTCTTGGAGTTATGAAGATATCAAAAGGTTTCAACATAAGGACAAAGCAATTAGTAGGCTTTTAGAGTTGAAACAGAACTTCTCATTTAAACCAAGTAGACAAGAAATAAATTCAGATACACAAGAGGTTAAAACACTTTGGGGACTTTGGGAAGCTCTAGTTGTCACTGACAACACTCTTTTCTACAATTGGTTTGATGAAATTGAGCAAATTTCAAAACCTATTTTGGTGGCACCATCTCAAATTAGGACCCAAATATTTAAAGAATTGCACTCAAACAAAATAGCAGGTCATTTTGGAAGAACTAGGACAATTAAAGCTATTCGTAGACGGTTTTACTGGCCAGGTATGACATCACAAATTCGCCTTTGGGTCAAACAGTGTGATAAATGTGCACAACGTAAACCAGGTCCAGGGTTTGCTCGTTCCCCATTACAGGAGTATCAATCTTTCGCTCCATTAGATAGAATAGCTATAGATATACTTGAATGTCCAATCTCCAAGAACGGCAATCAGTATATGATAGTTCTTTGTGATTACTTCACTAAATGGTCCGAGGCATACCCAGTTCCTAATCATACAGCAATAACTGTTGCAGACAAGTTAGTCTCTGAATTTATATCAAAAGTTGGTATTCCTTAACAAATCCACACGGATCAGGGGAGAGAATTCGAATCAAATTTGTTCACATCACTTTGTGAAAATTTAGAAATTGAAAAGACTAGAACTTGTCCCTACCGTCCTCAGTCAGATGGTTTAGTAGAAGGATTTAATAGGACCTTGTTACAAATGTTGTCAGTATATGTCAATGAAAATCAGTCAAACTGGGATGAACAGGTTCCGTTTGTACTTATGGCATATAGGTCTACTGTACATGAAAGCACTGGTTGTAGTCCAAACAGGTTAATGCTTGGTCGAGATGTCACTTTCCCTGTAGATGTAATAGCTGGTACCCCATCAGGCGAAAATAAGGTCAATTGTACAGCACAATACATTCAGTGGTTCGACCATGTTCTGCTAAAATCATTTAATTTTGCAAGTTCAAATATTGGGTTAGCTGCTACAAGACAGAACAAGAGGGCCATGGCCCACAAGTCGCTCACCTGAGAACATTGTACCTAAGCTGACTGGGCAAGACAATAATGTGATATATATAGCTATAAAAAGAGTTTTAAAGGTTTTCCTATATAAGTCTATATAAAACGGATAAGCCCCGGGGCAGGGCCAATTTTGACATGGTGTCATAATTTGAACAATCTTGGTAGAGGACTATAAGGTTAAGCTACATTTCAATTACAAATGATCTGGGCCTTACAGTTTCAGAGAAAAAGATTTTCAAAGGTTTTCCGAAGAAAAACTGATAAGCCCAAGGGCGAGGCCAGTTTTGGCCAAGGGGTCATAATTTGATCAATCTTGGTAGAGGACCATAAGGCAAAGCTACATATCAAAGCTGAAAGATCTGGGCCTTACAGTTCCAGAGAAGAAGATTTTTAAAGATTTTCCTATATAACTCTATGTAAAACTGATGAGCCCCGGGCGGGGCCAATTTTGACCCTAGGGTAATAATTTGAACAATCTAGGTAGAGGACCATAAGGCAAAGCTACATGTCAAATATTAATGATGTAGGCCATACAGTTTCAGAGAAAAAGATTTTCAAAGGTTTTCCGAAGAAAAACTGATAAGCCCAAGGGCGGGCCATTTTTGGCCCAGGGTCATAATTTGAACAATCTTAGTAGAGGACCATAAGGCAAAGCTATATGTCAAAGCTGGAAGATCTAGGCTATACAGTTTCAGAGAAGAAGTTTTTTAAAGATTTTCCTATATAACTCTGTGTAAAACTGATAAGCCCCGGGGCGGGCCAATTTTGACCCGGAGGTCATAATTTGAACAATGTAGGTAGAGGACCATAAGGCTAAGCTACATGTCAAATATTAATGATCTAGGCCATACAGTTTCTGAGAAGAAGATTTTTAAAGATTTTCCTATATAACTCCATGTAAAACTGATAAGCCCCGGGGCGGGGCCAATTTTGACCCGGTGGTCATAATTTGAACAATCTAGGTAGAGGACCATAAGGCAAAGCTACATGTCAAATATTAATGATCTAGGCCATACAGTTTCAGAGAAGAAGATTTTTAAAGATTTTCCTATATAACTCTATGTAAAACTGATAAGCCCCGGGGCGGGGCCAATTTTGACCCGGTGGTCATAATTTGAACAATCTAGGTAGAGGACCATAAGGCAAAGCTACATGTCAAATATTAATGATCTAGGCCATACAGTTTCAGAGAAGAAGATTTTTAAAGATTCTCCTATATAACTCTATGTAAAACTGATCAGCCCCGGGGCGGGGCCAATTTTGACCCGGTGGTCATAATTTGAACAATCTAGGTAGAGGACCATAAGGCAAAGCTACATGTCAAATATTAATGATCTAGGCCATACAGTTTCAGAGAAGAACATTTTTAAAGATTTTCCTATATAACTCTATGTAAAACTGATAAGCCCCGGGGCGGGGCCAATTTTGACCCGGGGGTCATAATTTGAACAAGCTAGGTAGAGGACCATAAGGCAAAGCTACATGTCACATATTAATGATCTAGGTCATACAGTTTCAGAGGAGAAGATTTTCAAAGATTTTCCTAAGAAAAACTGATAAGCCCAAGGGCGGGGCCAATTTTGGCCCCAGTGTCAAAATTTGAACAATCTTGGTAGAAGATCATTAGGTTATGATACATACCAAATATGAAAGGTCTGGGCCTTTTGATTTCTGAGAAGAAGATTTTTAAAGATTTTCTTATGCATTAAAAGTTGTCTATACGGTCATGTTAGAAAATCAAGTCCCAAAGCAAGGGGAATATCTCTAGCCAAAAACTTTGAACAAGATTTCGTTCCCCCTTGTCACTGATGCTTCTGATAAAGTTTTGTTGAAATCGGGTCAGTGGTTTCTGAGGAGATGTTGTTTGAAAATGTGGACGGACGACGGACGAAGAGCGGTCACAATAGCTCATCCTGAGCCGAAGGCTCAGGTGAGCTAAAAAGCAGTATGACAGAGGGCTTAAACCAAGAAAGTTTCAAACTTCAGACTTTGTTTGGAGATGGTATCCTCCAGCGTCCAAACGCAAACTTGGTTTAGGATGGACAGGTCCATACAAAGTATTACAGAAATTGACAGACGTCACTTATAAGATACAAAAAACACCTGTCACCTCGCCCATTGTAGTTCATGTTGACCATTTAAAAATGTACGAAGGGATCAGTACCCCTTTACATTGGCAAGAAGCAAATGGAAACGGATCAGAGGACAATCAGTCTGGTGATTGTTCCAGTAGTGATACTGTAAAAACAAAATATGGCAGAGAAATCAGAAAGCCTGATAGATTTGCTCCATAAATTTGTTTTTGGTGTCAAAGTTTTCAGTAATATTTGTATATATGTAAATACTTTTCAATTGTCTGTTTATACGGTATAAACTGATATACGAAATTTCATTTGGTTAAATGAAGTCTTTGTTCGTCAATTTTACGAACTTTATCGTATCCATTTACTACTGTAGCTAGTGTAACATGATAAATAACACTACATAACTGTATTTGTATATATTTATATATATATGATGACATTTTGAAGCATGTGATTTTGCTGTAATGTGTATCATAAATATATTGATAATTTGACATGCTGTTATGGTACTTTGAGTCACTTTTGTATTGAAAAGTGTAAACAGCATATATTGTGCTATTTTGAAACATTTCAGTTTTGCTGTGTGGCACACTATATACATTTGTAAACTTTATTTAATCAATCTAATTATTGATTCAACTTGATCTGGTACAGGACTTTTGAAAATTAAGTACATGTTTGTGTTTGTACCCACGGTTACATGCTGTTTGTTTCGTCTGTTTTCGGCAATTTGTCCATCATAATATTATCAATTTTGAATGCTTTACCTTCGATGGGTGATGAGAGTAATCGTATTACATGAATATATGATTCCGTAGTTATCCTAGGTATTGTAGAATAATATTGGTGGCAAAGTATTGTATGGTAATGGGATGAATTGCAGTCATTGAGAGATACTTTCAATATTACGGAAAGTGCCGTAGGTGACTTGTGTTTAAAATCCCAAATTCATCATACAATACGGAGCCTTTGACGTATCTTGTTTTGCGTACTGCAGCGCTGTTTATATAGTTTTTGCATGTAGTGGTGTATAAAAATATGCGAGTTTGATTACTTTTGTAATGCAAGTCGTCCTGTCATCATATCCATGTTGTTTCAATGATTTTGTTGATCATTATTTTTGACATATTGACTATTTCCCGTTTTACAACTTCAGATGTCTGACTGTATACAACTGGACGTTACACAGCGTGAGCTGCGATCGTTAGACGAAGACCTACGTCCTATTTTCACCCGAGGGTCACGCTGCACTGTTGTAGAATGTGGAGATAAGACATACAACTATATCAATACATTTATGGATCACTGGAAGAGTGTACACAAAGCAAAGGTTCCAGTGTTTAAATGTGATTTATGATTGTTTAAAAACACCAGGAAGAACCAGATAATGAGACATTACAAATCCCAACATGCTATGGAAGGAAACATTGACTTTAAGATTACAGAGGAAGTAAATAAGAATTACAAAAACCCTGGAAGCGCCCATCCTTATAGATTTGTAGCAACAAAGGAGAAACAAAAGACACAAGCTTATGGAACTCGTTTTGAAAGGTCTTTGTTTTGGACGTTGTCTTTGTTACCTTGACGACGTAATAATCTTTGGAAAAACCTTTGATGAAGCTTTGGAAAGTTTAGAGCTTGTGCTTAAACGTTTCAAGTCAGCCAATCTGAAACTAAAACCTTCAAAATGTTTTCTTTTCAAGACTCAGTGTCATTTTTTGGGTCATGTAGTTCAAAAGGAGGGCATATCCTGTGATCCTGAAAAAATTATTTCTGTTCAGAATTGGCCTGTTCCTATGAATGTTTCGGAGGTCAAATCCTTTTTGGGTCTTAGTGGCTACTACAGGAAATTCATCAAGGATTTTTCTTCCAAAGCATATCCTCTTACCCGCTTGACACAAAAGGATATTAAATTCTCCTGGTCTAGTGAATGTCAAAAAGCATTTGAAACTATGAAAGAAAGTCTAGTATCAGCTCCAATTCTTGCTTATCCAGAACAGAATGGATTATTCATTCTTGATACAGATGCAAGTTTATTTGGGTTAGGTGCTGTACTAAGCCAAATTCAGGATGGTGAAGAAAAGGTTATCTGCTATGCAAGTAAAACAATGAACAAATCTCAGCAAAATTATTGTTCAACACATAGAGAACTTTTGGCTGTTGTTACATTTGTTAAACAGTTCAGACATTACTTGATAGGAAGAAACTTTTTGGTAAGAACAGACAATTCAGCATTAAAATGGCTCAGAAACTTCAAAGATCCTGAGGGTATGATAGCCCGCTGGCTGTCGGTGTTAGGACAATATGACTTTAACGTTGAGCATAGGAAAGGCATTCTTCACACTAATGCTGATTCGCTTAGCAGAAAACCTCGTCGGAAATGCAAAAATCCTGAGTGTGGTGACTGTACAGAATTCCATTCCTCAGATTCTAGTAAGAAATGTATCACAGCATCTGAAACACTTAATGTAGAGTCGGGAACCTTAAAAGCAAATCTCGACACAAAAGATGTTAACACATCTGGTGTAAATTTGCACGGGTGTGTTTCTGCAGTGTCTGAATCTGATATGGAATGGCAAGAAAACCATACAATAGAAGATTTTAGCTGGTTAAGCTCTTGGAGTTATGAAGATATCAAAAGGTTTCAACATAAGGACAAAGCAATTAGTAGGCTTTTAGAGTTGAAACAGAACTTCTCATTTAAACCAAGTAGACAAGAAATAAATTCAGATACACAAGAGGTTAAAACACTTTGGGGACTTTGGGAAGCTCTAGTTGTCACTGACAACACTCTTTTCTACAATTGGTTTGATGAAATTGAGCAAATTTCAAAACCTATTTTGGTGGCACCATCTCAAATTAGGACCCAAATATTTAAAGAATTGCACTCAAACAAAATAGCAGGTCATTTTGGAAGAACTAGGACAATTAAAGCTATTCGTAGACGGTTTTACTGGCCAGGTATGACATCACAAATTCGCCTTTGGGTCAAACAGTGTGATAAATGTGCACAACGTAAACCAGGTCCAGGGTTTGCTCGTTCCCCATTACAGGAGTATCAATCTTTCGCTCCATTAGATAGAATAGCTATAGATATACTTGAATGTCCAATCTCCAAGAACGGCAATCAGTACATGATAGTTCTTTGTGATTACTTCACTAAATGGTCCGAGGCATACCCAGTTCCTAATCATACAGCAATAACTGTTGCAGACAAGTTAGTCTCTGAATTTATATCAAAAGTTGGTATTCCTAAACAAATCCACACGGATCAGGGGAGAGAATTCGAATCAAATTTGTTCAAATCACTTTGTGAAAAATTAGAAATTGAAAAGACTAGAACTTGTCCCTACCGTCCTCAGTCAGATGGTTTAGTAGAAGGATTTAATAGGACCTTGTTACAAATGTTGTCAGTATATGTCAATGAAAATCAGTCAAACTGGGATGAACAGGTTCCGTTTGTACTTATGGCATATAGGTCTACTGTACATGAAAGCACTGGTTGTAGTCCAAACAGGTTAATGCTTGGTCGAGATGTCACTTTCCCTGTAGATGTGATAGCTGGTACCCCATCAGGCGAAAATAAGGTCAATTGTACAGCACAATACATTCAGTGGTTCAAACATGTTCTGCTAAAATCATTTAATTTTGCAAGTTCAAATATTGGGTTAGCTGCTACAAGACAGAACAAGAGGGCCATGGCCCACAAGTCGCTCACCTGAGAACATTGAACCTAAGCTGACTGGGCAAGACAATAATGTGATATATATAGCTATAAAAAGAGTTTTAAAGGTTTTCCTATATAAGTCTATATAAAACGGATAAGCCCCGGGGCAGGGCCAATTTTGACATGGTGTCATAATTTGAACAATCTTGGTAGAGGACTATAAGGTTAAGCTACATTTCAATTACAAATGATCTGGGCCTTACAGTTTCAGAAGAAGATTTTCAAAGGTTTTCCTATGAAAAACTGATAAGCCCAAGGGCGAGGCCAGTTTTGGCCAAGGGGTCATAATTTGATCAATCTTGGTAGAGGACCATAAGGCAAAGCTACATATCAAAGCTGAAAGATCTGGGCCTTACAGTTTCAGAGAAGAAGATTTTTAAAGATTTTCCTATATAACTCTATGTAAAACTGATGAGCCCCGGGCGGGGCCAATTTTGACCCTAGGGTAATAATTTGAACAATCTAGGTAGAGGACCATAAGGCAAAGCTACATGTCAAATATTAATGATGTAGGCCATACAGTTTCAGAGAAAAAGATTTTCAAAGGTTTTCCGAAGAAAAACTGATAAGCCCAAGGGCGGGCCATTTTTGGCCCAGGGTCATAATTTGAACAATCTTAGTAGAGGACCATAAGGCAAAGCTATATGTCAAAGCTGGAAGATCTAGGCTATACAGTTTCAGAGAAGAAGATTTTTAAAGATTTTCCTATATAACTCTATGTAAAACTGATAAGCCCCGGGGCGGGCCAATTTTGACCCGGAGGTCATAATTTGAACAATGTAGGTAGAGGACCATAAGGCTAAGCTACATGTCAAATATTAATGATCTAGGCCATACAGTTTCTGAGAAGAAGATTTTTAAAGATTTTCCTATATAACTCCATGTAAAACTGATAAGCCCCGGGGCGGGGCCAATTTTGACCCGGTGGTCATAATTTGAACAATCTAGGTAGAGGACCATAAGGCAAAGCTACATGTCAAATATTAATGATGTAGGCCATACAGTTTCAGAGAAAAAGATTTTCAAAGGTTTTCCGAAGAAAAACTGATAAGCCCAAGGGCGGGCCATTTTTGGCCCAGGGTCATAATTTGAACAATCTTAGTAGAGGACCATAAGGCAAAGCTATATGTCAAAGCTGGAAGATCTAGGCTATACAGTTTCAGAGAAGAAGATTTTTAAAGATTTTCCTATATAACTCTATGTAAAACTGATAAGCCCCGGGGCGGGCCAATTTTGACCCGGAGGTCATAATTTGAACAATGTAGGTAGAGGACCATAAGGCTAAGCTACATGTCAAATATTAATGATCTAGGCCATACAGTTTCTGAGAAGAAGATTTTTAAAGATTTTCCTATATAACTCCATGTAAAACTGATAAGCCCCGGGGCGGGGCCAATTTTGACCCGGTGGTCATAATTTGAACAATCTAGGTAGAGGACCATAAGGCAAAGCTACATGTCAAATATTAATGATCTAGGCCATACAGTTTCAGAGAAGAAGATTTTTAAAGATTTTCCTATATAACTCTATGTAAAACTGATAAGCCCCGGGGCGGGGCCAATTTTGACCCGGTGGTCATAATTTGAACAATCTAGGTAGAGGACCATAAGGCAAAGCTACATGTCAAATATTAATGATCTAGGCCATACAGTTTCAGAGAAGAAGATTTTTAAAGATTCTCCTATATAACTCTATGTAAAACTGATCAGCCCCGGGGCGGGGCCAATTTTGACCCGGTGGTCATAATTTGAACAATCTAGGTAGAGGACCATAAGGCAAAGCTACATGTCAAATATTAATGATCTAGGCCATACAGTTTCAGAGAAGAACATTTTTAAAGATTTTCCTATATAACTCTATGTAAAACTGATAAGCCCCGGGGCGGGGCCAATTTTGACCCGGGGGTCATAATTTGAACAAGCTAGGTAGAGGACCATAAGGCAAAGCTACATGTCACATATTAATGATCTAGGTCATACAGTTTCAGAGGAGAAGATTTTCAAAGATTTTCCTAAGAAAAACTGATAAGCCCAAGGGCGGGGCCAATTTTGGCCCCAGTGTCAAAATTTGAACAATCTTGGTAGAAGATCATTAGGTTATGATACATACCAAATATGAAAGGTCTGGGCCTTTTGATTTCTGAGAAGAAGATTTTTAAAGATTTTCTTATGCATTAAAAGTTGTCTATACGGTCATGTTAGAAAATCAAGTCCCAAAGCAAGGGGAATATCTCTAGCCAAAAACTTTGAACAAGATTTCGTTCCCCCTTGTCACTGATGCTTCTGATAAAGTTTTGTTGAAATCGGGTCAGTGGTTTCTGAGGAGATGTTGTTTGAAAATGTGGACGGACGACGGACGAAGAGCGGTCACAATAGCTCATCCTGAGCCGAAGGCTCAGGTGAGCTAAAAAGCAGTATGACAGAGGGCTTAAACCAAGAAAGTTTCAAACTTCAGACTTTGTTTGGAGATGGTATCCTCCAGCGTCCAAACGCAAACTTGGTTTAGGATGGACAGGTCCATACAAAGTATTACAGAAATTGACAGACGTCACTTATAAGATACAAAAAACACCTGTCACCTCGCCCATTGTAGTTCATGTTGACCATTTAAAAATGTACGAAGGGATCAGTACCCCTTTACATTGGCAAGAAGCAAATGGAAACGGATCAGAGGACAATCAGTCTGGTGATTGTTCCAGTAGTGATACTGTAAAAACAAAATATGGCAGAGAAATCAGAAAGCCTGATAGATTTGCTCCATAAATTTGTTTTTGGTGTCAAAGTTTTCAGTAATATTTGTATATATGTAAATACTTTTCAATTGTCTGTTTATACGGTATAAACTGATATACGAAATTTCATTTGGTTAAATGAAGTCTTTGTTCGTCAATTTTACGAACTTTATCGTATCCATTTACTACTGTAGCTAGTGTAACATGATAAATAACACTACATAACTGTATTTGTATATATTTATATATATATGATGACATTTTGAAGCATGTGATTTTGCTGTAATGTGTATCATAAATATATTGATAATTTGACATGCTGTTATGGTACTTTGAGTCACTTTTGTATTGAAAAGTGTAAACAGCATATATTGTGCTATTTTGAAACATTTCAGTTTTGCTGTGTGGCACACTATATACATTTGTAAACTTTATTTAATCAATCTAATTATTGATTCAACTTGATCTGGTACAGGACTTTTGAAAATTAAGTACATGTTTGTGTTTGTACCCACGGTTACATGCTGTTTGTTTCGTCTGTTTTCGGCAATTTGTCCATCATAATATTATCAATTTTGAATGCTTTACCTTCGATGGGTGATGAGAGTAATCGTATTACATGAATATATGATTCCGTAGTTATCCTAGGTATTGTAGAATAATATTGGTGGCAAAGTATTGTATGGTAATGGGATGAATTGCAGTCATTGAGAGATACTTTCAATATTACGGAAAGTGCCGTAGGTGACTTGTGTTTAAAATCCCAAATTCATCATACAATACGGAGCCTTTGACGTATCTTGTTTTGCGTACTGCAGCGCTGTTTATATAGTTTTTGCATGTAGTGGTGTATAAAAATATGCGAGTTTGATTACTTTTGTAATGCAAGTCGTCCTGTCATCATATCCATGTTGTTTCAATGATTTTGTTGATCATTATTTTTGACATATTGACTATTTCCCGTTTTACAACTTCAGATGTCTGACTGTATACAACTGGACGTTACACAGCGTGAGCTGCGATCGTTAGACGAAGACCTACGTCCTATTTTCACCCGAGGGTCACGCTGCACTGTTGTAGAATGTGGAGATAAGACATACAACTCTATCAATACATTTATGGATCACTGGAAGAGTGTACACAAAGCAAAGGTTCCAGTGTTTAAATGTGATTTATGTTTGTTTAAAAACACCAGGAAGAACCAGATAATGAGACATTACAAATCCCAACATGCTATGGAAGGAAACATTGACTTTAAGATTACAGAGGAAGTAAATAAGAATTACAAAAACCCTGGAAGCGCCCATCCTTATAGATTTGTAGCAACAAAGGAGAAACAAAAGACACAAGCTGCGAGTAAACGCATACGTGATGTCCATATCACAAACGGCGACACAGAGAATTTAGTGACACAGGATTGTGATTGCCGTGATGAAATAGTAGTTGTTAGGGGAGGAGTGAAGTCAAAAAGTGTAGACAGACGGTGGCTTTCACCATATTAAATGTTTTGTTTATGTATCTGTATTTTAATATTTGAATGTTTTCTTTTGGCTTAACTTTTTAATTTGTTAAACAAATTACATTTGTTTAGGTGGGGGGAATGTAGTGGTCAAATATAAAGGGAAGTAATCAATTTAGAAGTTCATTATATAAAGGGAGGTAATTTTAGGGAATTAATAAACTTAATATATATATGCGTTATATTTCATTGATATAGTTTTCAACTAATGTAATATTGGTTTTATTATAAATTAATATGCATTAGTTGTCTATTTCAATGGTAATTTTACACTTTAACAAATGTGATAAACCTCTTAACCTAAACGATGTTATACTTATTTTATACTTAATGTACATATTTACTATGTCAAATTGGTCAGGGTTTGAATTACAAAATAATGTAAGAAATAGCACCATGTATGCTTCACTAACTCTGATCCACACTATTTTAGGACAAAGACACTATGTTGTCTGATCCTAATACTTCACCTTAGGGATTAATTATAGTACTTACTTCTAAACTTATGCCATAATTAATAAACATTCAAACTAGTTAATTTCTTATTGTCTTTATTCAACTTCCTTACTGAAACTCACCCATAGAGAGAATCTGGTATTTTCGGGCACACTTTAAGTGCTGACCCGTTACAGTATCTGTAAATGAATTTGCGAACAGAACACATTTATATTGTCTCTCTCCAGTATGTTACATCATGCGTGTCAATAAATTACTATTAACAGTAAATGACTGTGCAAAGGTCACATTTATATGGTTTCACCGGGTGCCGGACGTTTCGGTAAATGACCAGTTAGGTAAATTGATTTTATATTGTAAAAGGTTGGACCTTTCGGTACAAAAATAAATTATAGTAATTAAAGGTCCATGTACCTGTATATCACACCTCTCGCTTGATCAACAACTAATTGATATGTAATCACTTGTACCTTTTAATGCCTTGCAAATGGGTTGGATCTAAACTATACGGTCCAGTTCTTGAAACGGTAAAAAACTCTGGCGAATAGGGGCAATAAAGTCTATAATAATAGATCTAATTTGGTTGGGGAATGTAGAGTGATTGAATCTGCTTTAGGTTAAGGGGGTATATAATTATTGCGTTTCATCAAATATAGAAAATTATATTATTGTAATTGATATTATCATAATTAATGACATTGAAAAATGTCAATAATTATGGATTTTTAGCTCACCTGAGCTAGCTCAGTGTGAGCTTTTGCAATCCTTGAATGTCCAGCGTCCGTCGTCAACAATTTTAGTGTTTACACTCTGGAGGCCACAATATTTATCCAATCTTTCTCAAACTTGCTCAGATGGTATATTGCCATAAGAGTTCGGGTGAGTTCGATTATGGTTGAAATCGGACAAATAGGTCATGAGTGATCTACCTTTGAACTGCTGAAAACGCCATATTTAACAGTGTTTACACTCTAGAGGCCACAGTATTTATCCAATCTTTCAAAAACTTGCCCAGATTGTATATGACCATAAGAGCTCGGAGGAGTTCGATTTTGGTTGAAATCGAACAAATAGATCAAGAGTTATCTACCTTTGAATTGCTGAAAATGCCATATTTAACGGTGTTTACACTCTAGAGGCCACAGTATTTATCCAATCTTTCTAAAACTTGCCCAGATTGTATATGACCATAAGAGTTCGGATGAGTTCGATTTTGGTTAAAATCAGACAAAAAGATCAAGAGATAAGATCAAGAGATATCTACCTTTAAATTGCTGAAAATGCCATATTTAACAGTGTTTACACTATAGGGGCCACAATTTTTATCCAATCTATCTCAAACCTGCTCAGATTGTAAATGACTATAAGAGTTCAGATGAGTTTGATTATGGTTGAAATCAGACGTTTAGGTCGAGAGTTATCTACCTTTGAATTGCTGAAAATGCCATATTTAACGATGTTTACACTCTAGAGGTCACAAATTTTATCCAATCTTTCTCAAACTTAATCAGATTGTATATTACCATAAGACTTCGGATGAGTTCAATTATGGTTGTAATCGGATCAATAGGTCAAAAGTTATCTACCTTTGAATTGCTCAAAATGATATATTTAACAGTGTTTACGCTCTAGAGGCCACAATATTTATCCAAGCTCTCTCAAACTTGCCCAGATTGTATATGACCATAAGATTTCGAAAAAGGGTGATTATGGTTGGAATCGGACAAATAGATCAAGAGATATCTACCTTTGAATTGCTGAAAATGCCATATTTTACAGCGTTTACACTCTTGCAACTACAGTTTTCAATGGATTTTGATTATACTTGTACACAAAGGATGTAGCTATACGTTCTGGAAGGAGTGCAATTATTGTTGGTATGTAATCATTGTGGCAATAGTTACCTGCCCTTGATATACTTTGAAATGCTAGAAAAAGGCTTTATTTCAGTATTGTTTAGGCTCTAGTTACATGTATCTGCCTGATGTACTCTACTATACTACAATAGGTCGGCAAACTTGAATGGATTTAAAATAAAACGGGTGAAATTCAAAGGTAAAGCTAACAGGCTTCATTACAAATGGTGAGCGATATCAGGGCCTTCAGGCCCTCTTGTTACAATTTTGCTCTTTATTAGAACTCTATTCGGACTGGATCCTGTCACCCCGTCACACATTTAAACAAAAATTCACTTAATTAAGCATGTTCTGTAAATGCGGTACCAATAAATATAAAGTTATTAATTAATGGAAGAGATGAAATCAATTATTTAAGAAATACAGTTATTTTTACCCCCTTCACATGTCCATCTATTTCGTTGATAGATCAGGATCCATGCATACTAAAACAACGCTGCAAAAGGGGCACAACACCGTGACATAGTCTCATTGTTACCGGGAGAGGTGCGATATACTTAATCCTTTATATACTATAATTTACCTTTTTTACCGAAACGTCCAGACCTTTCACTATATTAAATCAATATACCGAACTGGTCATTTACCGAAACGTCTGTAAATCGTTTCACCTGCATGTAGTACTATGTACCCTCATGTGTGTCACGAAATGACCATTAGTAGTAAATGACTTTGAGCAAAGGTCACATCTATATGGTTTGTCTCCAGTATGTATCCTCATGTGTGTCACTAAATCACTATTATGAGTAAATGACTTTGAGCACAGGTCACATTTATATGGTTTCTCTCCAGTGTATATCATCATGTGTGTTTCTAAATCCAATTTGTGACTAAATGTCTTTCAAATCTGGTCACAATAGTATGTATCCTCGTGTGTGTCACTTATTGACGATTTGCAGTAAATGACTTTGAGCAAAGGTCACATTTATATGGTTTCTCTCCAATATGTATCCATATGTGCTTCACTAAATTACTATTTTGAGTAAATGTCTTTGTGCAAAGGTCACATTTATGTGGTTTCTCTCTAGTATGTATCCTCTTGTGTGTCACTAAATCACTATTAGTAGTAAATGACTTTGTGCAAAGATCACATTTATTATGGTTTCTCTCCAGTATGTATCCTCAGGTGTGTCACTAAACTACTACTAGCAGTAAATGACTTTGCGCAAAGATCACATTTATATGGTTTCTCTCCAGTATGTATCCTCATGTGTGTCACTAAATGGCTTTTATTAGTAAATGACTTTGAGCACAGGTCACATTTATATGGTTTCTCTCCAGTATGTATACTCATGTGTGTCACTAAACTACTACTAGCAGTAAATGACTTTGCGCAAAGATCACATTTATATGGTTTCTCTCCAGTATGTATCCTCATGTGTGTCACTAAATGGCTTTTATTAGTAAATGACTTTGAGCACAGGTCACATTTATATGGTTTCTCTCCAGTATGTATCCTCATGTGTGTCACTAAATAGTATTTATTAGTAAATGACTTTAAGCACAGGTCACATTTATATGGTTTCTCTCCAGTATGTATCCTCAGGTGTGTCACTAAATGGCTATTATGAGTAAATGCCTTAGAGCACAGGCCACATTTATATGGTTTCTCTCCAGTATGTATGCTCATGTGTGTAAATAAATTACTATTATCAGTAAATGACTTTGAGCACAGGTCACATTTATATGGTTTCTCTCCAGTATGTATCCTCATGTGTCTCCTTAAATCACTATTAACAGTAAATGACTTTGTGCACAGGTCACATTTATATGGTTTCTCTCCAGTATGTATCCTCGTGTGTCTCACTAAATGACAGTTAAAAGTAAATGACTTTGTGCACAGGTCACATTTATATGGTTTCTCTCCAGTATGCATCCTCATGTGTCTCATTAAATACCTTTCCTGATTAAATAACTTTGCACACTGGTCGCATTTGTATGGTCTCTCTCCAGTATGTTTACTCATGTGTCTCACTAAATCACTATTATGAGTAAATGACTTTGAGCACTGGTCAAATTCATATGGTCTCTCTCCAGTATGTAAAATCATGTGTCATTAAATCACTATAAGTAGTAAATGACTTTGAGCACAGGTCACATTTATATGGTCTCTCTCCAGTATGTATCCTCATGTCACATGATGTGTCTCACTAAACCACTTTTAGTAATAAATGACTTTGAGCAAAGGTCACATTTATATGGTCTCTCTCCAGTATGTATCCTTATGTGTCACGGAATTACTATTAGGAGTCAATGACTTTGTGTGAAAATCACATTTATAAGGCCTGTCTCCAGTATGCACCATCATATGTGTCATTTAATCGATTTTCTGATTAAATGTCTTTCTACAAAGGCACACTGGTAAGATCTCCCGTCTGCGCGTATCATCACGTATTTCACGTATTTACTTTTCTGAGTAAATGACTTTCAATATAAGCAAACGTTACAACTTCTCTCTTTCGTTTGTAGCTTTCTACACCAGATTCAATGTATTTATAAATTGTTTTTGATTCTAAAGATTTCCACACACATCACATTTTCTAAGAAAGTCTCTTTTTGAAATGAGTACACTTGTGTCACTGTATAACTTTTATTATCTACAGACTTTGCTAGCACACACTTTTCACTCGTACCCGGACTCTCCCATGTCTGTTGTTCAATGTACTATGTAGCATCATGTGATAGACATAACAGTTCTTTCTGCTACCTCTCTTCATGCATCATACTAAAATACCTGAAACAGAAAATGAAGATTAACCCTTTACTCCATAGATACACCTTTTTACGCATCTCTATTATTCCTCCACGGAAGAAAATAGTTCCACTTTATACAGTCGTGAATATGTAAACTAAGAAATACTTTCTATGTCCTAGTAGAGAGTAGCTTAAACATACAAAAACAAAGCAGGATGCACCTTAAGACACATTCTGCTTTGCTTTTTACCTGCTGTAAGTGATCATCTATCTTAACAAGAGGCCCATGCAGGCCTAAATATCGCCCACCTTGGAAAACCCAGACAAGGGGCACATGACCCATGGGATGGGATTATTTTCACCCAATGACATAATTTCAAACATCTTGCTGATGAACACGCAAAATTTAAAGGAGTGTCCTGTCAAATATCTTAGCTCATGACTTTGTACATGGTTTCAGACAGTAAGACTTTTCATTGAAAAAATCTATTTTTAGTTAATGTGACCCAGATATGCAACTGCCGGGAATCATTTAAACAATATTGGTAAAGGATCACTAGAAGCGTCACCATGCCAAATATTAAAACTCTGAGCACATTAATTTCAGAGAAACAGAGATTTCACTATATATCTCTATGTAAAACTGTGACTCCCAGGGTGGGGCCATTTTTTACCCCATGGACATAATTTGAAAAATCTCCATGGAGGACCTGTAGATGATGCTTTGTGCCAAATATCTAAGCTCTGACCATTTTGGTTTTTTACAAGAAGACTTTTGAAGTTTTCAATGGATATTTCTATTTTTAGCTCCTGTGACATAGCTATGCAACGGACCGAATCCGTTTCGATAAAATTAGTAAAGGGCCTCTAGAAGTGTCACCATGCCAAATATCAAAGCTCTGGCCATATTAGTTTCAGAGAAGAAGATGATTGAAGATTTCACTAAATAACTCTATGTAAAATGGTTACCCCCGGGGCGGGGCCAGTATTGACCCCAGGGAAAAAATTTGGACATTATTGATAGAGGACCTACAGATGATGCCATGTGCCAAATATCTAAGCTCTGGCCCTTGTGGTTTTTGACAAGAAGATTTTTTAAGTTTTCATTGAAACAATATATTTTTAGCTCTTGTGACGTAGATATGCAACGGACCGGAAATGTTTGAACAACTTTGAAAGAGGACCATATAAGAATCATTCAGGCGTAGTTTGGTATAAATCCTTAAAGGGCATTCTGCATTACTTTTAACCAGCTTTAAACGGTCGCATGTCTTAAAGTTCTTGAGAGCACTGATGATGGTTTCAAACTGAACTGCGCTATCACCACATGTGATTTATACACCCACCAGGACATTGATAAATCAAGCAAGATGCCCATGAAGGCCTAAATATTGCTCACCAGAAAAAACCCAGACAAGGGTCACATGACCCCTGGGGTGGGATCATTTGTTACCCCAATGTCATAATTTCAAAAATATTGCTGATGAACCTGCAAATTAAGTGTTCTGTCAAATATCTAAGCTCATGACTTTGTAGTCTGGTACCCATCGTCCTTGCAAAGTACGTCAGGCAATTCGTAATAATGGCCGCCCCCATGAAATAGAGGAAAGTGGGTGGAGTTATATGAGCTGTAATAGGGGGTTTTCTTATTTGAGGTGGTTCACAATATCTCATTGTAACCTACGGGTTCAATGTTATTCAAAACTAAATTACCAATTCAAACATCTGTGGTATGCGACTGAATTTAGCAGAAATTCGTGCAACGAATCATTTTAAAGAACTCCTATTTTCGGCTATTATATAGATAAGTTGGATTCTATATTATATATTGTATCGTTGGTGTAGTGGTTAGCATCCCTGCTTCTCGTCCAGGCGACCCGTGTTTGAATCCCAGCCGGCTCAATATTTTTTTACTCTTTATTAGGAAATGTATTTTCAATATAAAACGTTATTTAGTTTCACCATCGAATAACACCTCTAAGAACATTAAAATGTAAAATTCAGTGAGTTTAAAAATGTTGATGAAATCTCAGAATTTCCTCAATTTTCCCCTACGGAACCTGAACAAATTTAAAAGTGTAGATCTACATGTATATGTACCCGAATAAATAACGACGCGATTTATTCGTGATATGTATCAGAATCTGTAAAATGAACCTATAGCATTGATATCTCCATGTTTGGATGGAATTGAACAAAATATTTGGGAAGTTATACGGTGAGACAGTGATAGGGTCAATGCATTAATTGGTAGCCAATCTATGAAGGCGTACCTTTTGTGCTAATTAAACTTTGAGTAGTAGATCAAATATTAGTTTAGTTATTGTTTATTGGTTTTCCGAAAAATAAATCATTAAATAGATGATATTTATTATTTAATGCGTTTAAAAAGTTGTGACCAATAAAGAAAAATACATTCCGGTTAAGAGAATCGAACCTGGGCCGTCTGAACGAGAAGCAGGGATCCTAACCAATACACCAACGGCTCAGTACGGATGTTACATCGAACTGATATATATAATAGCTGAAAATAAGACTAGTGTTCCAACAAATAAGACAACTTAAGGACATACGCGCCCAATTCGTGCTAACAAAGTACGATAATCCAAGAATCGTTACTCAACGAAATCGTGCGTGTCGGTTACCTCCCATGGATACTTTCGGTTTCAAACAATCTCTATTAATCGAGAAATATTAACGTGAAATTTAGTGTGAACCAGAGAACAAATACATACACACATACCTTAGTATTCGCTTGCGACCCAGCGCTCAACCAATCAGAGCACGACGCCCATATTTCAGTCAAAATTTAGACGCGTGCTGCTATGTTAAATTGTGGTAACGACGTCATTTGAATTAGAAGCAGGCAGACTGGCACCCAGTTCTCTTTCCTGATGGATATCACCGAGAAATACAGATGGTAGGCTACGCAAATTTTAAACATTCAAGATTCAACAGTCAAGATTTGAGACAGGCTTAACAGGCAAGAGTGGAGGACTGAGGTACTTATTGAACGTTACGCTACGCCGTAGAAATGTAGCGTGTGTTGGTGCAAATAGTTCCTAATACAACTTTGGACTTTTTATGATAATTCACTAAACATCTAAACATTTCAAGAAAAAAATTTTTTTATTCAGATTTTGTCATTTTGACCCCTACCAACTTCTTCATTACATCACTCGAAAAAAAAAGGTCATCACAGCAGTATGAGGTTAACTGATATGGATTAAAAATGATAAACCTCATTTTCGGTATAGGTTTTAGACCATCAACATTATAACTTTCCAGCAAATGTTCCTGTAATCGTGTGGGACGTTTCTACTTTTGCTCAGTATATGTAAAAAATACTACAAAATGACCCCAAATATTTAAATCTTCGACAACATTTCTCGACAGGTTGCTTTCCAGATATTAAGCTCCAACCCCTACCCTACATACTCATATTAGTATACTCCCTCTTACTAGTTGGGGTTCGGAGACATGCTCCCCTGGGGAAAATTTTATTCTTAGATAGCTTCAGAAGCGTTTACGGTCGTGCTGTGCATTTAAAAAAGGTATAATACTAATAAAAATCCATGTAAATGTTTAACTTAAAATAACAAATTATTAATGATATAGGATCATATTTTTTGACGTTGTCTTCCGGCTATTAGCTTAGTCTATCTCAAGTGTACACGCTTTTACTAAGGTGCCCGAGGCATACTTCCCGGGACATCTTTTATTTCTATTGTATTTGGTGCGTTCTAGAGGCGTTGTTTTTTTAAATATAATATATGTTTTTTTTACCATTTTCTTATTATTCACACCTAAAGCATTTAGATATATTTATGAAGTTTAATTAATTTCTTAAGGATATATTTTGATTTAGTAAGTGTATTCATTGAATTTGAGCCAAAAAACTAGAAAAATGCGCATACTTTAAGCAACAGACTCTAATGTATACACTTTGCATCATACTTTTAATAAGCATCACCTTTAACTGTTTTAATGTTTGTTTGTGCCAATTATTACTTTACATTATTTCAGAAAGCCAAAAATAATGCATGCCAACTCTTTGCCGAGAATGGCTATATTATACATTTCAAATGCCCATAGACAAATAAGAACATTTTAGCCTGTTTTTCTTTTTACCATAGTACTAAGGTACGTTCGAATAACCTATGTAGAAATACAACTAAATAGGTTGTTTCCAAGCTCAGGATTGGACATTCTGATTTGTTTTTCATAACTCTGAGCTGTTATTCACGTGACCCGCCAAACAGCCCTACTAGCCAGTAGTGCTGACGAAGGAGATGAGAGATCTCCGAAAATTACACCAGGTAAATAACAGCTCAGAGTTATGAAAAACAAATCAGAATATGTAGAAATGTTCATAGAGATCCTACGAAGATTTCATTTTGCGCGTATGGCCTTAATTCAATAATCATACAACCTGGCGAGGTTATATTTATCCGAAATGTAAATGGACCTGTATAATATCCGATAATAGGGCTAGTTTTAAAATAAATTCGTTGCTCGAATTAGTACTGAATAAATACGAAAGACTCAAGCAGGAAACGTAACACAAACAATACACCCACCTCTCAAGCAGAGCACACACACACAGTCATACCACAACAAACACACACACACACACACACACACGCAATACCATTCCTTCATCTACACACTAAATAGAAAACAACACGCAAGACAAACATAAAGCAAAGTGAATATAGGAGCCCGCCTTGGTACGGTCAGTAGCAATCAATAATTAACTATAAATTAATTAATTATTAACAACCACTGGGGGGGTTAAACCTGGGTTTAGGGGCGCACAACCTCACACTTATCTCCTATATTCACCTATAAAGACAAACAGTGTACATAAAATATAAACCCTGTTCCACAACCTCACAATCAAAAAGACCGCCAGCACAGTAAGTAAATACATGTAAAACATTTAGCAAAAATTCTATGACAAGATCATTAGTAACATGGGAAAGAATTAAACATTCAAGCCCATGTTAAAAATAACCCACTATGGCAATGGTCAAATTGTACTCAAGCGACTAGTCTGTAGTTACGAGTAACTGTAAGACATGGAAGGGTCCAGGGTACGACAGACAGGGAGAGAAAAAACAAAGCACGAAAATCCGACATAACTCTGAGTTCAACTGGTTCGCGCATGCTTTTTAATTGATAATGTAATTTTGTATAAAACTGTTCCCATTCGCTACAATGGCTTATCGTGAACCACCTAATATAAGAAAACGCCCTATTTAGTTCATATAACTCCACCCACCATTTATCATCATGGTTCCCGGTTTCCTCTATTTCATGGATGCCGCCATTTTTCTCCGTTGCCTGTCCCTAACTGTCTGAAGATAAAGGGACATAACCCAGTCTAATGACTTTGTACATGGATGGTTTCAGACAGGAAGACTTTTCAATACAAAAAAAATATTTTAAGCCATTGTGACCCAGATATATATGCAACAGACCAGACACATTTCAGCAATATTGATAAAGAACATCTAAAAGTTTCACTATGCAAAATATCAAAGCTTTGGCAATAATAGTTTCAGAGAAGAAGAAGTTTGAAGATATCACTATATAGCTCTATGTAAAACTGTGACCTCGGGGGAGGGGCATTTTTTTACCAAAGGGACATAATTTGAACAATCTTCCAGATAGAGGAGGTGTAGATGATGCTCTATTGTGCCAAATATCTAAGCCCAGTGTACTGTGACTTCAGACAAGAAGATTTTTGAAGTTTTCATTGAAAACAATCTACTTTTAGCTCCTGTGACCTAGATATGCGACTGACCAGAACCGTTTCAACAAAATTGGTAAAGGACATATAGATGTGTCTTCTTGCCTAATATCAAAATCTCAGGCCATATTAGTTTCAGGGAAGAAGAAGTTTGAAAGATTTCACTACATAACTCTTTGTAAAATTACCCCCCCCCCTATTTTTAGCTACTGTGATCGAGATAATTATGCAATGGACCTAGACCATATCACCATTATTGGTTGAGGGCCTCTAGAGTAGAAAAGTCACCATGCCAAATATCAAAGCTCTGGCAATATTAGTTTCAGAGAAAAAGATGTTCGAAGATTCACTATATAACTCTATTTAAAAGTAGAACCCTGGGGCGGAGTCATTTTTTACCCCAGGGAAATAATATGAACAATCTTGATATAGGACCTTTTGATGATACTTTGTGCCAAATATCTAAGCTCAGGGTACTGTAGTTTCAGACAAGAAGATTTTTTAAAGTTTTCATTGAAACAATCTATATTTACATGTAGCTTCTGTGACCTAGATATGCAACAGACTTGAACTAGTTGAACAACTTTCAAAGAGGACCATTCCTGCCATGTTTGGTAACAAGGGCCACTATGGCCCTAAATCGCTCACCTGGTAACCATGTAAACATGTACACCGTGTGACCTAGTTTTTGACCGGGCATGACCCTCATTCTAACTTGACCTCGATTTCAATGAGACAAACATTTTTTTCAAGTTTCACGAAGATTCAATGAATTTTGTAGTCTATAGAGTGTTAACGAGGTTTTTGGATGATTTGACCTAGTGACCTAGTTTTTGACAAGACATAAGCCACATTTGAACTTGACCTATATTTCATTGAGGCAAACCTTTTCATCAAGTTTTATGAAGATCAAATGAAATTTGTAGTCTCTAGAATGTTATTAAGGTTTTTCGATGATTCGACCTAGTGACCTAGTTTTTGACCGGACATGACCCTAATTTTAACTTGACCTATATTTCATTGAGGCCACATTTTGATGAAGTTTCATGAAGATCCAATGAAATTTGTAGTCTCTAGAGTGTTAACAAGGTTTTTCAAAGATTTGACCTAGTGACCTAGTTTTTGACTGGACATGAGTCACATTCGAACTTGGCCTAGATTTCATTAGGCCAATCATATTGATGTAGTTTCATGAAGATCCAATGAAATTTGTAGCCTCTAGAGTGTTAACAAGGTTTTTCGATAATTTGACCTTGTGACCTAGTTTTTGACTGGACATAAGTCACATTCGAACTTAGCCTAGATTTCATTAGGCCAATCATATTGATGAAGTTTCATGAAGATCCAATGAAATTTGTAGCCTCTAGAGTGTTAACAAGGTTTTTCGATAATTTGACCTTGTGACCTAGTTTTTGACCAGACATGACCCACATTCGAACTTGACCTAGATTTCATCTAAACTAACATTGTCACCAACTTTCATGAAGGAACAATGAAATTTGTGGCTGCTAGAGTGTTAACAAGGTTTTTCTATGATTTGACCTAGTGACCTAGTTTTTGACCGAACATGACCCACATTCGAACTTGACCTAGATTTCATCTAGACAAACATTTTGACTAAGTTTCATGAAAACCTATTGAAATGTGTAGCCTCTAGAGTGTTAACAAGGTTTTTCGATAATTTGACCTAGTGACCTAGTTTTTGACCGGACATGACCCACATTCGAACTTTGCCTAGATTTCATTGAGGTAAACATTGTGACCAAGTTTCATTAAGATCCAATGAGATTTGAACCTGCTAGAGTGTTAACGAACAATTGTGGACGGACGGACGGACGGACGACGGACATCCAGCGATCCTAAAAGCTCACCTTGGCACTACGTGCCAGGTGAGCTAAAAATCCATCCAGAAGTGTAGGAGGGGAAGTCGTTTGAAGAAATTAAAAATATCTCACCTTGGCACAGGTGACCGTGAGCTTAAAAGTACAATATGAATAGTTTATCCACATCATGAGTATAAAACACGTATTTATCAAGTAGCTGCTTTAAGCAACTATATATCTTTTTTTTTCTTCTTACTAAAGAAGTAATTTCAAACATCATATACAGACAAAACATTATTATATATGATAGTATGTCCAGACTCCTGTTTTGTAAGAATTGTTTGTTTGGCAGTCTGCAAGGCTAAGACATATCATAATCAAGTTTGGTTAGAATCCCATTGTGCTCTTTATGAATATGAATTAAGATTGGATGTTTCATGATCTTTTGAAGTTTTTGAGCTACAAAAATATCTAAATGAATCTTCTCAGCCACATTAACCTGCTGGCCATTGACAGGACTGGACACAGTAAACTGTGACCAACTCACTGATAGGGTTTTAGAATACCAAGGGCCCCTAACATCTACAGTCGAACTTCGATATTTCGAACTCGGTTAAATCCAATATACCCGTATTTCAAAGTTAAAACATGGCTTAGCCATGTTTTAACTTTGAACATGGGTATGTTCGACTTAACCGAGCATGAAATAATGCAGTTCATGTGTCAAACTGTCGGATAGTTGGAGTTAAGCGAGTTCGAGTTAACCCTTTACCTGATAGTCTCTTTCTAGTATTGAAGATAGGTGACTTCTTAAAGCAGGTTGAAAGTAAAGCAAAATGCGCCTTAAGGCGCATTCTGCTTTACTTTCAGCCTGCTTTAAGCTTTCATTTGCTAGAATATAACAAGAGCGTGTCCCAGTTACAAGAATGCCCCCGATGATACAGGGAGGGGAATCCAGACTATCAAGCGTAAAAGTTAAAGAGCTGAAACTGTAGTGGAGCGCCATTTTGAGGACTTCAAGGGCCATTACTCCAAAGGGCCTAGCATAAATTGGTGCCGCTGGTTATCCAAATTGGTCTCCATTTTATGTCAACAAACATTTTCAGAAAGTTTGGTGATGATCAGATGAAAAGCAATGTGTTTGTGAAACACAAATGCCCCCAGCCAGCATCATGTTCTGTAATGTAATGCTTATTTGCAAAAGTAGGTCAAAAGTCATGGTCGTAGGGTAAATGAAACATTGGCATGGTTGGAGAAGTCTTAACACAAGAAACATATAAAGTATGGAAGCTCTAGGCCTACTGGTTCAAATGTTATAGGCCAAGGTCACAAGGGCAAAAACGTAGGTATGGTTGGAAAGGTCTTGACACAAGAAATATATAAACAAAATATGAAAGCCGTAGGCCTACTGGTGCAAATGTTATAGCCATTTAAAGATTTCAACAAAAGTAGGTCAAATGTCAAGGTCAAAAAGTTTTGTATGGTTAGAAAGGGAAAACACATGTCAAGTTAAAAAGGCCAAGGTGCAAAAATGCAAAAGTTATATCCAAGGTTAAAGTTTTTGGTTAAAGTTTGATTAAATAGGTCAAAGATCGAGGTCAAGGTCACATGGTGAAAGATGTTGGTATGGTTGGAAAGGTCTTGACACAAGAAATATACATACAAAATATTAAAGCCCTGGGCCAACTGGTGCAAATGTTATAGCCATTTAAAGATTTTTACAAAAGTAGGTCAAATGTCAAGGTCACAAGGTCAAAAAGTTTTGTATGGTTGGAAAGGTCTTGCCATGAAGAATACACATGCCAAGTATAAAAGGCCCAGGTTCAAAAATGCAAAAGTTATAGCCAATGTTAAGGTTTTTGGTTAAAGTTTGATTAAATAGGTCAAAGGTGAAGGTCAAGGTCACATGGTCAAATATATTGGTATGGTAGGAAAGGTCTTGACACAAAACATATACATACAAAATATTAAAGCCCTATGCTAACTGGTGCAAATGTTATAGCAATTTAAAGATTTTTACAAAAGTAGGTCACATGTCAAGGTCACAATGTCAAAAAGTTTTGTATGGTTGGAAAGGTCTCGCCACAGGGAAGACACCTGCCAAGTATAAAAGGCCCAGGTGCAAAAATGCAAAAGTTATAGCCAAGGATAAGGTTTTTGGTTAAAGCTTGATTAAATAGGTCAAAGGTCGAGGTCAAGGTCACATGGTCATAGACTTTGGTATAGTTGGAAAGGTCTTAACACAAGAAATATGCATACAAAATATGAAAGCCCTGGGCCAACTGGTGCAAATTATATAGCCATTTAAAGATTTTTACAAAAGTAGGTCAAATGTCAAGGTCAAGGTCACAAGGTCAAAAAGTTTTGTATGGTTGGAAAGGTCTTGCCATGAGAAATACACATGCCAAGTATAAAAGGCCCAGGTTTAAAAATGCAAAAGTTATAGCCAAGGTTAAGGTTTTTGGTTAAAGTTTGATTAAATAGGTCAAAGGTCAAGGTCAAGGTCACATGGTCAAAGATTTTGGTATGGTTGGAAAGGTCTTGACAAAAGAAATATGCATACAAAATATGAAAGCCCTTGGCCTACTGGTGCAAATGTTATTGCCATTTAAAGATTTTTACAAAAGTAGGTCAAATGTCAAAGTCAAGGTCACAAGGTCAAAAAGTGTTATATGGTTGGAAAGGTCTTGCCATGAGGAATACACATGCCAAGTATAAAAGGCCCAGGTTTAAAATTGCAAAAGTTATAGCCAAGGTTAAGGTTTTTGGTTAAAGTTTGATTAAATAGGTCAAAGGTCAAGGTCACATGGTCAAAGATGTTGGTATGGTTGGAAAGGTCTTGACAAAAGAAATATACATACAAAATATGAAAGCCCTGGGCCTACTGGTGCAAATGTTATAGCCATTTAAAGAATTTTACAAAAGTAGGTCAAATGTCAAGGTCAAGGTCACAAGGTCAAAAAGTTTTATATTGTTGGAAAGGTCTTGCCATGAGGAATACACATGCCAAGTATAAAAGGCCCAGGTTTAAAAATGCAAAAGTTATAGCCAAGGTTAAGGTTTTTGGTTAAAGTTTGATTAAATAGGTCAAAGGTCAAGGTCAAGGTCACATGGTCAAAGATGTTGGTATGGTTGGAAAGGTCTTGACAAAAGAAATATACATACAAAATATGAAAGCCCTGGGCCTACTGGTGAAAATGTTATAGCCATTTAAAGATTTTTACAAAAGTAGGTCAAATGTCAAGGTCAAGGTCACAAGGTCAAAAAGGTTTGAATTGATGGAAAGGTCTTGATACAGGGAAGACACATGCCAAGTATAAAAGGTCCAGGTACAAAAATGCAAGAGTTATAGCTAGTGTTGTAGCGATGATCGATTATAATCGATCATCGATCGAAAAAAGCCATAATCGACGATAATCGATTATGATTTGCCATAATCGATTATGTTCGATTATTTATGATAAAGTTATGAAGAAGCATTGCGCATATAAAAGACAGACTGTAGCTTAATGCAGGTTGGATGTAATGCAGAATGCTTCTATGGGAGTGTTCTGCATTACTTCCAACCCACATTTAACAAAAAGCTGCCTTTCATGTGTTCACTACCTGGTACATGTATGTATCCTAAAAGTATGGTTAAGTAAGCTTTGACTGTAATGTTAATCTGAAAAAGTTGTGTTCTTTAATATTTGTTCTTGAAATAATTTACATAAATTGTTTTACTTACTTGCACCAAATATATAAATAAAACAGTTGATTCCAAACCAAGAGCTTTTCAAACAATGTTTACCCAGATGAACTGCCGCAGCAATAGTAATTACAGGTAGTAAAAGAAGTGGTATACAATAAGTACAAAGCAAGCTCAATTAATTTGCAAATAAAAATAGGACTTTAATTTAACTGTTTTATCAAATTGCTGCTTTGTTCTTGATTTGGCTTTATATGGGTGCATTGTTTGCAAAATTATGTAGATATATAACATACAAATGCAAACATGAGTATTACATATATTCAGCTTTCAGAGTACATATATAATAGTTTATGTTAAAACGATTATGGCTACCAATAATCGCTTATAATCGATTATGGTTTTCGGACCGATTATACAACACTAGTTATAGCCAAGGTTAAGGTTTTTGGCACAGACAGACGGACGGACGTTCTCACAGTTGGACATTTGTTGGGTATTTTTTTTGTTTAAAAATACCCAACAGTACACTAAAATACCCAACAATAACAATAGGGCAATCACGGAATGAATGGAATCTATTGTTCTCCCTACCCAACAAAGGACCTTTTGTGCGCTCGGACGGACGGACGATCGGACGGACGGACAAACCAACAGACATGACAAAAACTATATGCCCCCAAATCGTAGATTCTGGGGGCATAAAAAGTATTCCCTGTAATATATATTCTTGACTGATAAAATTGGAACTATTTTCTTCAGCGGAGGAATAAATTATATTCGCTAAAAGGCGCTTCTATTTGGGAAAGGGTTAAGTTCGACTGTAATTCTGAAATGTCTTGAGGTATCAGGATATCAGCCTGTGAAATACATGTAGAGGATCTTACATGAGTGCTAATTAATCATGCTTTCAGTGGATTACTAGGAAATAGCAGTGGATTGTCGCTTGATAATTTCACTGTTTCGAGCAAAAGGATTATCGCCAAGTGTGCTTCTTTTATGAATTTCCCCGTAGGGCTCCCCAAGAATCGTAGTCAATCATGTCCTATCGTTTCATTCCGGCAGCCTGATATGTCGTGAGCCACTAAGCGAAAGAACACGAATCCAGGATCGGAAATAACGATGTAACATTCCAAGGATGTCAAACAAAACAAGGGCCACTATGGCCCTAAATCGCTCACCTGGTAACCATGTAACCATGTACACCGTGTGACCTAGTTTTTGACTGGGCATGACCCTCATTCCAACTTGACCTCGATTTCAATGAGACAAACATTTTGTTCAAGTTTCATGTAGATTCAATGAATTTTGTAGTCTCTATAGAGTGTTAACAAGGTTTTTCGATGATTTGACCTAGTGACCTAGTTGTTGACCGGACATGACCCACATTCAAACTTGGCCTAGATTTCATTGAGGCAATCATATTGATGAAGTTCATGAAGATCAAATGAAATTTGTAGCCTCTAGAGTGTTAACAAGGTTTTTCGATAATTTGACCTTGTGACCTAGTTTTTGACCAGACATGACCCACATTCGAACATGACCTAGATTTCATTGAGGCAAACATTTTGATGAAGTTTCATGAAGATCCAATGAAATTTGTAGTCTCTAGAGTGTTAACAAGGTTTTTCGAAGATTTGACCTAGTGACCTAGATTTTGACCGGACATGAGTCACATTCGAACTTGGCCTAGATTTCATTAGGCCAATCATATTGATGAAGTTTCATGAAGATCTAAAGAAATTTGTAGCCTCTAGAGTGTTAACAAGGTTTTTCAATAATTTGACCTTGTGACCTAGTTTTTGACCAGACATGACCCACATTCGAACTTGACCTAGATTTCATTGAGGCAAACATTTTGATGAAGTTTCATGAAGATCCAATTAAATCTGTAGTCTCTAGAGTGTTAACAAGGTTTTTCGAAGAATTGACCTAGTGACCTAGATTTTGACCGGACATGAGTCACATTCGAACTTGGCCTAGATTTCATTAGGCCAATCATATTGATGAAGTTTCATGAAGATCCAATGAAATTTGTAGCCTCTAGTGTGTTAACAAGGTTTTTCGATAATTTGACCTAGTGACCTAGTTTTTGACCGGACATGACCCACATTCGAACTTAACCTAGATTTCATTGAGGCAAACATTTTGATGAAGTTTCATGAAGATCCAATGAAATTTGTAGTCTCTAGAGTGTTAACAAGGTTTTTCTAAGATTTGACCTAGTGACCTAGTTTTTGACAGGACATGATCCACATTTAAATTGGCCTAGATTTCATTTGGGCAATCATATTGATGAAGTTTCATGAAGATCCAATGAAATTTGTAGCCTCTACAGTGTTAACAAGGTTTTTCGATAATTTGACCTAGTGACCTAGTTTTTGACCGGAAATGACCCACATTCAAACTTATCCTAGATTTCATTGAGGCAAACATTTTGATGAAGTTTCATGAAGATCCAATGAAATTTGTAGCCTCTAGAGTGTTAACAAGGTTTTTCGATAATTTGACCTAGTGACCTAGTTTTTGACCGGACATGACCCACATTCGAACTTGACCTAGATTTCATTGAGGCAAACATTGTGACCAAGTTTCATCAAGATCCAATGAGATCTGAACCTGGTAGAGTGTTAACGAACAATTGTGGACGGACGGACGGACAGACGACGGACGACGGACATCCAGCGATCCTAAAAGCTCACCTTGGCACTACGTGCCAGGTGAGCTAAAAATCAGTGATGTCATTGTACGGCAAATGTCACGAAAGTGTTTGATATAAACTTGGAGCTCAACATGGGGTAAATCTGCTAAATCATGTAATTTTGCTTTCAACTGTTGAACACAATTTCGTTCTAAAGGCTCCGCTAAATGCACATGTACAACAGTGTGCAAATCAAACTCATGTAAATGCCACATAATGTGACATTGCAGCAGTATTGTGTAATTCAAAGGTGTCGTAACAGTCTGTCATGTCTGAAGATGGTTGTCTAAAATGCCACAATGAAAATGTTATAATGGATGTCAACAAATGTTTTGAAAGGAATGTCTTATTTGCAAGCTACCATCAATTTGGTAACCATTGAGGACCTTTGCAAAAAAATTGAATGCAGATTAAGTCCATATAAAACCTGGGGCTTCACCTGATATCCAAACTGTTTGAAACAAGTTTCATCAAGATCAAATGAGATAAAGCTTCTAGAGTGTACAATGTATTTCATCATTTGATCTAGTGACCTAGTTTTTCACCAGACATGACCCTCATTCTTGACCTAAATATCAATACTCAAACAATGTTACCACTTTCATGAAGATCAAATGTGTGGCTGCTAGAGTGTTAATGAGGTTTTTCTAGGATTTGACCTAGTGACCTAGTTTTTGACCGGACATGACCCACATTCAAACTTGATCTAGATTTTATCAAGACAAACATTTTGATCAAGTCTCATGAAGATCTAATGAAATTTGTAGCTTCTAGAGAGTTAAGAAGGTTTTTCTATGATTTGACCTAGTGACCTAGTTTTTGACCAGACATGACCCACATTCGAACTTGACCTACATCTTATCAAGACAAACATTTTAATTAAGTTTCATGAAAACCTATTGAAATGTGTAGCCTCTAGAGTGTTAACAATGTTTTTCTATGATTTGACCTAGTGACCTAGTTTTTGACTGGACATGACCCACATTCGAACTTGACCTAGATTTCATCTAAACTAACATTGTCACCAACTTTCATGAAGGAACAATGAAATTTGTGGCTGCTAGAGTGTTAACAAGGTTTTTCTATGATTTGACCTAGTGACCTAGTTTTTGACCGAACATGACCCACATTCGAACTTGACCTAGATTTCATCTAGACAAACATTTTGACTAAGTTTCATGAAAACCTATTGAAATGTGTAGCCTCTAGAGTGTTAACAAGGTTTTTCGATAATTTGACCTAGTGACCTAGTTTTTGACCGGACATGACCCACATTCGAACTTTGCCTAGATTTCATTGAGGTAAACATTGTGACCAAGTTTCATTAAGATCCAATGAGATTTGAACCTGCTAGAGTGTTAACGAACAATTGTGGACGGACGGACGGACGGACGACGGACATCCAGCGATCCTAAAAGCTCACCTTGGCACTACGTGCCAGGTGAGCTAAAAATCCATCCAGAAGTGTAGGAGGGGAAGTCGTTTGAAGAAATTAAAAATATCTCACCTTGGCACAGGTGACCGTGAGCTTAAAAGTACAATATGAATAGTTTATCCACATCATGAGTATAAAACACGTATTTATCAAGTAGCTGCTTTAAGCAACTATATATCTTTTTTTTTCTTCTTACTAAAGAAGTAATTTCAAACATCATATACAGACAAAACATTATTATATATGATAGTATGTCCAGACTCCTGTTTTGTAAGAATTGTTTGTTTGGCAGTCTGCAAGGCTAAGACATATCATAATCAAGTTTGGTTAGAATCCCATTGTGCTCTTTATGAATATGAATTAAGATTGGATGTTTCATGATCTTTTGAAGTTTTTGAGCTACAAAAATATCTAAATGAATCTTCTCAGCCACATTAACCTGCTGGCCATTGACAGGACTGGACACAGTAAACTGTGACCAACTCACTGATAGGGTTTTAGAATACCAAGGGCCCCTAACATCTACAGTCGAACTTCGATATTTCGAACTCGGTTAAATCCAATATACCCGTATTTCAAAGTTAAAACATGGCTTAGCCATGTTTTAACTTTGAACATGGGTATGTTCGACTTAACCGAGCATGAAATAATGCAGTTCATGTGTCAAACTGTCGGATAGTTGGAGTTAAGCGAGTTCGAGTTAACCCTTTACCTGATAGTCTCTTTCTAGTATTGAAGATAGGTGACTTCTTAAAGCAGGTTGAAAGTAAAGCAAAATGCGCCTTAAGGCGCATTCTGCTTTACTTTCAGCCTGCTTTAAGCTTTCATTTGCTAGAATATAACAAGAGCGTGTCCCAGTTACAAGAATGCCCCCGATGATACAGGGAGGGGAATCCAGACTATCAAGCGTAAAAGTTAAAGAGCTGAAACTGTAGTGGAGCGCCATTTTGAGGACTTCAAGGGCCATTACTCCAAAGGGCCTAGCATAAATTGGTGCCGCTGGTTATCCAAATTGGTCTCCATTTTATGTCAACAAACATTTTCAGAAAGTTTGGTGATGATCAGATGAAAAGCAATGTGTTTGTGAAACACAAATGCCCCCAGCCAGCATCATGTTCTGTAATGTAATGCTTATTTGCAAAAGTAGGTCAAAAGTCATGGTCGTAGGGTAAATGAAACATTGGCATGGTTGGAGAAGTCTTAACACAAGAAACATATAAAGTATGGAAGCTCTAGGCCTACTGGTTCAAATGTTATAGGCCAAGGTCACAAGGGCAAAAACGTAGGTATGGTTGGAAAGGTCTTGACACAAGAAATATATAAACAAAATATGAAAGCCGTAGGCCTACTGGTGCAAATGTTATAGCCATTTAAAGATTTCAACAAAAGTAGGTCAAATGTCAAGGTCACAAGGTCAAAAAGTTTTGTATGGTTAGAAAGGGAAAACACATGTCAAGTTAAAAAGGCCAAGGTGCAAAAATGCAAAAGTTATATCCAAGGTTAAAGTTTTTGGTTAAAGTTTGATTAAATAGGTCAAAGATCGAGGTCAAGGTCACATGGTGAAAGATGTTGGTATGGTTGGAAAGGTCTTGACACAAGAAATATACATACAAAATATTAAAGCCCTGGGCCAACTGGTGCAAATGTTATAGCCATTTAAAGATTTTTACAAAAGTAGGTCAAATGTCAAGGTCACAAGGTCAAAAAGTTTTGTATGGTTGGAAAGGTCTTGCCATGAAGAATACACATGCCAAGTATAAAAGGCCCAGGTTCAAAAATGCAAAAGTTATAGCCAATGTTAAGGTTTTTGGTTAAAGTTTGATTAAATAGGTCAAAGGTGAAGGTCAAGGTCACATGGTCAAATATATTGGTATGGTAGGAAAGGTCTTGACACAAAACATATACATACAAAATATTAAAGCCCTATGCTAACTGGTGCAAATGTTATAGCAATTTAAAGATTTTTACAAAAGTAGGTCACATGTCAAGGTCACAATGTCAAAAAGTTTTGTATGGTTGGAAAGGTCTCGCCACAGGGAAGACACCTGCCAAGTATAAAAGGCCCAGGTGCAAAAATGCAAAAGTTATAGCCAAGGATAAGGTTTTTGGTTAAAGCTTGATTAAATAGGTCAAAGGTCGAGGTCAAGGTCACATGGTCATAGACTTTGGTATAGTTGGAAAGGTCTTAACACAAGAAATATGCATACAAAATATGAAAGCCCTGGGCCAACTGGTGCAAATTATATAGCCATTTAAAGATTTTTACAAAAGTAGGTCAAATGTCAAGGTCAAGGTCACAAGGTCAAAAAGTTTTGTATGGTTGGAAAGGTCTTGCCATGAGAAATACACATGCCAAGTATAAAAGGCCCAGGTTTAAAAATGCAAAAGTTATAGCCAAGGTTAAGGTTTTTGGTTAAAGTTTGATTAAATAGGTCAAAGGTCAAGGTCAAGGTCACATGGTCAAAGATTTTGGTATGGTTGGAAAGGTCTTGACAAAAGAAATATGCATACAAAATATGAAAGCCCTGGGCCTACTGGTGCAAATGTTATTGCCATTTAAAGATTTTTACAAAAGTAGGTCAAATGTCAAAGTCAAGGTCACAAGGTCAAAAAGTGTTATATGGTTGGAAAGGTCTTGCCATGAGGAATACACATGCCAAGTATAAAAGGCCCAGGTTTAAAATTGCAAAAGTTATAGCCAAGGTTAAGGTTTTTGGTTAAAGTTTGATTAAATAGGTCAAAGGTCAAGGTCACATGGTCAAAGATGTTGGTATGGTTGGAAAGGTCTTGACAAAAGAAATATACATACAAAATATGAAAGCCCTGGGCCTACTGGTGCAAATGTTATAGCCATTTAAAGAATTTTACAAAAGTAGGTCAAATGTCAAGGTCAAGGTCACAAGGTCAAAAAGTTTTATATTGTTGGAAAGGTCTTGCCATGAGGAATACACATGCCAAGTATAAAAGGCCCAGGTTTAAAAATGCAAAAGTTATAGCCAAGGTTAAGGTTTTTGGTTAAAGTTTGATTAAATAGGTCAAAGGTCAAGGTCAAGGTCACATGGTCAAAGATGTTGGTATGGTTGGAAAGGTCTTGACAAAAGAAATATACATACAAAATATGAAAGCCCTGGGCCTACTGGTGAAAATGTTATAGCCATTTAAAGATTTTTACAAAAGTAGGTCAAATGTCAAGGTCAAGGTCACAAGGTCAAAAAGGTTTGAATTGATGGAAAGGTCTTGATACAGGGAAGACACATGCCAAGTATAAAAGGTCCAGGTACAAAAATGCAAGAGTTATAGCTAGTGTTGTAGCGATGATCGATTATAATCGATCATCGATCGAAAAAAGCCATAATCGACGATAATCGATTATGATTTGCCATAATCGATTATGTTCGATTATTTATGATAAAGTTATGAAGAAGCATTGCGCATATAAAAGACAGACTGTAGCTTAATGCAGGTTGGATGTAATGCAGAATGCTTCTATGGGAGTGTTCTGCATTACTTCCAACCCACATTTAACAAAAAGCTGCCTTTCATGTGTTCACTACCTGGTACATGTATGTATCCTAAAAGTATGGTTAAGTAAGCTTTGACTGTAATGTTAATCTGAAAAAGTTGTGTTCTTTAATATTTGTTCTTGAAATAATTTACATAAATTGTTTTACTTACTTGCACCAAATATATAAATAAAACAGTTGATTCCAAACCAAGAGCTTTTCAAACAATGTTTACCCAGATGAACTGCCGCAGCAATAGTAATTACAGGTAGTAAAAGAAGTGGTATACAATAAGTACAAAGCAAGCTCAATTAATTTGCAAATAAAAATAGGACTTTAATTTAACTGTTTTATCAAATTGCTGCTTTGTTCTTGATTTGGCTTTATATGGGTGCATTGTTTGCAAAATTATGTAGATATATAACATACAAATGCAAACATGAGTATCACATATATTCAGCTTTCAGAGTACATATATAATAGTTTATGTTAAAACGATTATGGCTACCAATAATCGCTTATAATCGATTATGGTTTTCGGACCGATTATACAACACTAGTTATAGCCAAGGTTAAGGTTTTTGGCACAGACAGACGGACGGACGTTCTCACAGTTGGACATTTGTTGGGTATTTTTTTTGTTTAAAAATACCCAACAGTACACTAAAATACCCAACAATAACAATAGGGCAATCACGGAATGAATGGAATCTATTGTTCTCCCTACCCAACAAAGGACCTTTTGTGCGCTCGGACGGACGGACGATCGGACGGACGGACAAACCAACAGACATGACAAAAACTATATGCCCCCAAATCGTAGATTCTGGGGGCATAAAAAGTATTCCCTGTAATATATATTCTTGACTGATAAAATTGGAACTATTTTCTTCAGCGGAGGAATAAATTATATTCGCTAAAAGGCGCTTCTATTTGGGAAAGGGTTAAGTTCGACTGTAATTCTGAAATGTCTTGAGGTATCAGGATATCAGCCTGTGAAATACATGTAGAGGATCTTACATGAGTGCTAATTAATCATGCTTTCAGTGGATTACTAGGAAATAGCAGTGGATTGTCGCTTGATAATTTCACTGTTTCGAGCAAAAGGATTATCGCCAAGTGTGCTTCTTTTATGAATTTCCCCGTAGGGCTCCCCAAGAATCGTAGTCAATCATGTCCTATCGTTTCATTCCGGCAGCCTGATATGTCGTGAGCCACTAAGCGAAAGAACACGAATCCAGGATCGGAAATAATGATGTAACATTCCAAGGATGTCAAACAAAACAAGGGCCACTATGGCCCTAAATCGCTCACCTGGTAACCATGTAACCATGTACACCGTGTGACCTAGTTTTTGACCGGGCATGACCCTCATTCCAACTTGACCTCGATTTCAATGAGACAAACATTTTGTTCAAGTTTCATGTAGATTCAATGAATTTTGTAGTCTCTATAGAGTGTTAACAAGGTTTTTCGATGATTTGACCTAGTGACCTAGTTGTTGACCGGACATGACCCACATTCAAACTTGGCCTAGATTTCATTGAGGCAATCATATTGATGAAGTTCATGAAGATCAAATGAAATTTGTAGCCTCTAGAGTGTTAACAAGGTTTTTCGATAATTTGACCTTGTGACCTAGTTTTTGACCAGACATGACCCACATTCGAACATGACCTAGATTTCATTGAGGCAAACATTTTGATGAAGTTTCATGAAGATCCAATGAAATTTGTAGTCTCTAGAGTGTTAACAAGGTTTTTCGAAGATTTGACCTAGTGACCTAGATTTTGACCGGACATGAGTCACATTCGAACTTGGCCTAGATTTCATTAGGCCAATCATATTGATGAAGTTTCATGAAGATCTAAAGAAATTTGTAGCCTCTAGAGTGTTAACAAGGTTTTTCAATAATTTGACCTTGTGACCTAGTTTTTGACCAGACATGACCCACATTCGAACTTGACCTAGATTTCATTGAGGCAAACATTTTGATGAAGTTTCATGAAGATCCAATTAAATCTGTAGTCTCTAGAGTGTTAACAAGGTTTTTCGAAGAATTGACCTAGTGACCTAGATTTTGACCGGACATGAGTCACATTCGAACTTGGCCTAGATTTCATTAGGCCAATCATATTGATGAAGTTTCATGAAGATCCAATGAAATTTGTAGCCTCTAGTGTGTTAACAAGGTTTTTCGATAATTTGACCTAGTGACCTAGTTTTTGACCGGACATGACCCACATTCGAACTTAACCTAGATTTCATTGAGGCAAACATTTTGATGAAGTTTCATGAAGATCCAATGAAATTTGTAGTCTCTAGAGTGTTAACAAGGTTTTTCTAAGATTTGACCTAGTGACCTAGTTTTTGACAGGACATGATCCACATTTAAATTGGCCTAGATTTCATTTGGGCAATCATATTGATGAAGTTTCATGAAGATCCAATGAAATTTGTAGCCTCTACAGTGTTAACAAGGTTTTTCGATAATTTGACCTAGTGACCTAGTTTTTGACCGGAAATGACCCACATTCAAACTTATCCTAGATTTCATTGAGGCAAACATTTTGATGAAGTTTCATGAAGATCCAATGAAATTTGTAGCCTCTAGAGTGTTAACAAGGTTTTTCGATAATTTGACCTAGTGACCTAGTTTTTGACCGGACATGACCCACATTCGAACTTGACCTAGATTTCATTGAGGCAAACATTGTGACCAAGTTTCATCAAGATCCAATGAGATCTGAACCTGGTAGAGTGTTAACGAACAATTGTGGACGGACGGACGGACAGACGACGGACGACGGACATCCAGCGATCCTAAAAGCTCACCTTGGCACTACGTGCCAGGTGAGCTAAAAATCAGTGATGTCATTGTACGGCAAATGTCACGAAAGTGTTTGATATAAACTTGGAGCTCAACATGGGGTAAATCTGCTAAATCATGTAATTTTGCTTTCAACTGTTGAACACAATTTCGTTCTAAAGGCTCCGCTAAATGCACATGTACAACAGTGTGCAAATCAAACTCATGTAAATGCCACATAATGTGACATTGCAGCAGTATTGTGTAATTCAAAGGTGTCGTAACAGTCTGTCATGTCTGAAGATGGTTGTCTAAAATGCCACAATGAAAATGTTATAATGGATGTCAACAAATGTTTTGAAAGGAATGTCTTATTTGCAAGCTACCATCAATTTGGTAACCATTGAGGACCTTTGCAAAAAAATTGAATGCAGATTAAGTCCATATAAAACCTGGGGCTTCACCTGATATCCAAACTGTTTGAAACAAGTTTCATCAAGATCAAATGAGATAAAGCTTCTAGAGTGTACAATGTATTTCATCATTTGATCTAGTGACCTAGTTTTTCACCAGACATGACCCTCATTCTTGACCTAAATATCAATACTCAAACAATGTTACCACTTTCATGAAGATCAAATGTGTGGCTGCTAGAGTGTTAATGAGGTTTTTCTAGGATTTGACCTAGTGACCTAGTTTTTGACCGGACATGACCCACATTCAAACTTGATCTAGATTTTATCAAGACAAACATTTTGATCAAGTCTCATGAAGATCTAATGAAATTTGTAGCTTCTAGAGAGTTAAGAAGGTTTTTCTATGATTTGACCTAGTGACCTAGTTTTTGACCAGACATGACCCACATTCGAACTTGACCTACATCTTATCAAGACAAACATTTTAATTAAGTTTCATGAAAACCTATTGAAATGTGTAGCCTCTAGAGTGTTAACAATGTTTTTCTATGATTTGACCTAGTGACCTAGTTTTTGACTGGACATGACCCACATTCGAACTTGACCTAGATTTCATCTAAACTAACATTGTCACCAACTTTCATGAAGGAACAATGAAATTTGTGGCTGCTAGAGTGTTAACAAGGTTTTTCTATGATTTGACCTAGTGACCTAGTTTTTGACCGAACATGACCCACATTCAAACTTGGCCTAGATTTCATTGAGGCAAACATTTTGACTAAGTTTCATGAAAACCTATTGAAATGTGTAGCCTCTAGAGTGTTAACAAGGTTTTTCTATGATTTGACTTAGTGACCTAGTTTTTGACCGGACATGACCCACATTCGAACTTGACCTAGATTTCATCAAGACAAACATTGTCATCAACTTTCATGAAGATACAATGAAATTTGTGGCTGCTAGAGTGTTAACAAGGTTTTTCTATGATTTAACCTAGTGACCTAGTTTTTGACCGGACATGACCCACATTCGAACTTGACCTAGATTTTATCAAGACAAACATTTTGACTAAGTTTCATGAAAACCTATTGAAATGTGTAGCCTCTAGAGTGCTAACAATGTTTTTCTATGATTTGACCTAGTGACCTAGTTTTTGACCGGACATGACCCACATTAAAACTTGACCTAGATTTCATCAAGACAAACATTGTCATCAACTTTCATGAAGATACAATGAAATTTGTGGCCACTAGAGTGTTAACAAGGTTTTTCTATGATTTGACCTAGTGACCTAGTTTTTGACCGGACATGACCCACATTCAAACTTGACCTAGATTTCATCAAGACAAACATTTTGACTAAGTTTCATGAAAACCTATTGAAATGTGTAGCCTCTAGAGTGTTAACAAGGTTTTTCTATGATTTGACCTAGTGACCTAGTTTTTGACCGGACATGACCCACATTCGAACTTGACCTAGATTTCATCAAGACAAATATTGTCATCAACTTTCATGAAGATACAATGAAATTTGTGGCCACTAGAGTGTTAACAAGGTTTTTCCATGATTTGACCTAGTGACCTAGTTTTTGACCCCACATGACCCACATTCGAACTTGACCTAGATTTCATCAAGACAAACATTGTCATCAACTTTCATGAAGATCCAATGAAATTTGTGGCCGCTAGAGTGTTAACGAGCAATTGTGAACGGACGACAGACGACGGACGACAGACGACGGACGACGGACATCCAGCGATCCTAATAGCTCACCTTGGCACTTCGTGCCAGGTGAGCTAAAAATCTTAACGTGGATGTCTAAGTATAAAAGGGGAGATAATTCACCCAAAATACCATCTAGAATTATCCGCCTCTAGTCTGGGGCAAGTAAGATGTTTGAGGTGAAACGATTAATTTATTGAATAGAAATATTAGTAGTAGACAAGTGATATATGCCTTAAGTGAAGGGCATTTTCTAGGTTGATCAAAAATCTTAACCTGGATGTCTGAGTCCAAAAGGGGATATAATTCACCCAAAATACCATCTAGAATAATATTATCCTCCTTGATGATTGAGGGCATGTGTATGGTAAAATTAAAATGCAACATAAGTGGTATATGCTTTAACTCTTTGAACCCTAGTCCCGCATATAGGCGTGCTTTTCAAACAGTGTACATGTGAACAGTACACTTGTCCTATGCAAACAGTGAAGACCCAGATCAGAGGGCTCCGAAAGGAGCCCTCTGATCAGGGTCTTCACTGTTTGTCATAATGCCAAACATTGACAAAAACAATCCTTAAAAGTCAGAAATGGACTAGACTAAAATGGAAACTGGAATTGTCCATTTAAAGTTTTAGGGAGGAAAGAGTTAAAGAGGATGGCATTCTCATGGTTGATCAAAATCCTTAACATGCAACGCCGGCGCAAGGGTGACTGTAATAGCTCTTCATATTCTTCGAATAGTCGAGCTAAAAACAGACTAGGCCTTAATTGGCAACTGGAATAGTCCATTATAGTTCCAGGGACAAATGTGCTATTGCAGGTTACTGTGTAAAGTATGATATCAGCAATACAGAAAGCTCCATCAGACCTTTTCTGCTTTACTTTGAACTTGCTTTAACCCATTACCCCATAGCCTGTGTCTATTTTTGAAGATAGGTGGTCACTTAAAGCAGGTTGAAAGTAAAACAGAATGTGCCTTCAGGCACATTCTGCTTTACTTTCAGCCTACTTGAAGCTACAATCTGTTAGAATATAGAAAATATTTCTTATATACTGTTCACAAAAAGTAGGGGATATTATGCGTAATATTGTTATTGCGAGAAATTTAGAAAATCGTTACCTATTGATGTATATTGAATCTATTTAAAGTATTTACTCACACACTTTAATCTAAAATTTAACTTGTTCATAACGGCTTTAGGCACTTTAAACAGCGTCCAAAGTCCTTACGTTAACGTCATCATTTTCACACGGCCTCGATAACGTGTTGGACCATCTCTACTAATGCAACAAGGTATGAAACGATGCACAATACTTTCAATAAGACGACTGTTGGTGTTCTGAGGGATTCTGTCCGACTGTTCCTGCCGCACCGAGCTTACGTAACGTTCTATGTGGAGGATCACGTCGTCGAACACACTTTCCAAGAATGTCCTGCACATCCGACGTCTCATTATTCCAATTGCAAATTTTATTGTGAATCTGCGTTTGACATCTACACAACACAATATTCTGAAAGCTTTGCTTAACTAAAGTCACAATTACCACTTGCTAACTTCCTCTTGCTAACCTAACCCTCATGACTTAAAGTTGTACTTGCAGCACAAATTTGCACGATATTTCTAAATTTTAGGGACCATGCTATCTATACATGACGGATCGTTGTAACATATACATAACAAGAGGGCCAGAATGGCCCTTGATCGCTCACCTGTCCATGGTGACACTAGGATGGGTCACTTGATTTCAGAAAAGAAGATTTGTAAAAGGTGACCCCAAGGGCGGGGCAAAACAAGAACAACTTTGATAGAGGACCTGTAGATGATGTTATGTGCAAAATATCTAAACTCAGTGTACTATGGTTTCAGACAAGAAGATTTTTGAAGTTTTCATTGAAAAAATCTATTTTTAGCTCCGGTGACCCAGATATGCAACAGACCAGAACTAATTCATCAATATATGTGAAGGACCTCTAGAAGTTACACCATGCCAAGTATCAAAGCTCTGGCCATATTGGTTTCTGAGTAAAAGATGTTTGAACATTTCACTATGTAACTCTATGTAAAACGGTGACCCCGGGGTGGGGCCAATTTTGACCCCAGGGGTAAAACTTGAACAATTTTGATAGAGGACCTGTAGACGATGCTATGTGCAAAATATCTAAACTCAGTGTACTATGGTTTCAGACAAGAAGATTTTTGAAGTTTTCTTTGGAAAAAATCTATTTTTAGCTCCTGTGACCCAGATATGCAACAGACTGAAACCAATTCAACAATATATGTGAAGGACTTTTAGAAATTATACCATGCCAAATATCAAAGCTCTGGTCATATTGGTTTCAGAGAAAAAGATGTTTGAACATTTCACTATATAACTCTATGTAAAACTGTGACCCCCGGGGCGGGGCCAATTTTGACCCCAGGGACAAAATTTGAACAACTTTGATAGAGGACTTGTATACGAAGCTATGTTCAAAATATCTAAGCTTAGTGTATTATGGTTTCAGACAAGAAGATTTTTTAAGTTCTCATTGAAAAAATCTATTTTTAGCTCCGGTGACCCAGATATGCAACAGACCGGAACCAATTCAACAGTATATGTCAAATACCTCTAGAAGTTATACCATGCCAAATATCAAAGCTCTGGTCATATTGGTTTCAGAGAAAAAGATGTTTGAACTTTTCATTATATAACTCTATGTAAAACAGTGACCCCCGGGGCGGGGTCAATTTTGACCCCAGGGGCAAAATTTGATCAACTTTGATAGAAGACCTGTAGATGATGCTATGTGCCAAATATCTAAGCTCTGGCCCTTTTGGTTTTTGACAAGAAGATTTTTTAAGATTTCCTCATTTTTGCACTTTGGTTACCATGGCAACCAGAGTTCTGCATTGTTTCAAATTCTTTGAACAACTTTGAAAGAGCTTGACCCAAGGAACATTCCTGTGAAGTTTGGTTGCAATCCAGCCAGTGGTTTTGGAGAAGAAGATGTTTGAAGAAATTGTTGACGCACAACGCACAACGCACGACGCACAACGACGGACGCCGGACAAAGACTGACCACAAAAGCTCACCTTGAGCACTTTGTGCTCAGGTGAGCTAAAAATGGTCAATAAAAATGTATGTTTTCCATACCATATCAAAATACCATAATATCCCCTACTTTTTGTGAACAGTATATATTCATGAATGCATAAATTGGAAGTATATTCTTGGGTAAATGAATAAATCAAAGGCGTAAAAAGGTGTATTTATGGGGTAATGGGTTCAGCTACCACTTGTATTCAATATTCATGTGTGGTAGTTATACAAGGGAAAGGGTTAAATGGGTCAACTTCAAGCTATTGAAACCTTAAAGAAAGACAACTTCTGTGGTGTTTGGGAAACTGTTCATACAGGTTATCTCCCTTGTGCATTATAATTTCCTTCACAAAATGTGAATGACCTATGAACTGGTTTGATGACCCCTGTCAAAGTTACTGAATTGACCAGGTCTGATCTAATTCTTCCACTGAATTTTCATATATAAAACTACCCACTATGAGTAGCTATCATTCTGAAATCTGAACCAATGCACTGGCAAATGAAATGAGGCAAAGTTTCACCCACGAAGGAGCACAGACTTGTGTCAGACAGATTCTATAAGAAAATAGTGCAGACCCTGATCAGACAGCTCCTGAATGAGCTGTCTGATCAGGAGCTTCACTATTTTCAAAAAGCATCAATATTTGCAACAGGAGAAAGGTTAAAGTTAAACTAAGGCAACACAAGTTTGCTTCCTGATCAAATGCTCAGTTATTTGTCATAAAATCTAGGTAGGTAAATTCTTTTAGAGCAGGGCATATTTATTATTGCATCTTAATTTGTTTGCATGATTGTAGTATCCAAGTATCTATAACATGTGACAAATGAATAAAGCAATCGGAAAGTAAACCAAACCACGCCTTATCCCATTATCCCATAAATACGCCTTTTTACGCCTTTAATTTATTCTGGCACTGTAGAAAATAGTTCCTATTTATACAGTCAAGAATATGTACCATAAATTTTATTTTTTTTATCCTAAAAGATATTAGTTTAAAGCAGGCTGAAAGTAAAGCAGAAAGTGCCTTAGGGCACATTCTGCTTTACTTTCAACCTGCTTTAACTCTTTCCTCCCTGAAACTTTAAATGGACAATTCCAGTTTCCATTTTAGTCTAGTCCATTTCTGACTTTTAAGGGTTGTTTTTGTCAATGTTTGGCACTGTGACAAACAGTGAAGACCCTGATCAGAGGGCTCCTTTCGGAGCCCTCTGATCTGGGTCTTCACTGTTTGCACAGGACAAGTGTACTATTCACAAGTACACTGTTTGCAAAGGACGCCTATAAGCGGGACTAGGGTTCAAAGGGTTAAGTGGTCACCTGAGTGATCTTCATTACTAGAAACAAGCTATGGGGAAATGGGTTAAAGTGACTGGCAACCAAATGGAGTATTTGCAAAAATAAAAGACAAAATACTCAAATAAAAGCAAAGTTGTAGCATTATCGTGCATCTAGCATTTAAAAAATATGGTCTGTCTAAAAACAACTTCAAGAAAAGTCATAAAATCTTAGTTATTGAGATAATTTCATCGCTTTTTCAATTGTGTCTACTATAATCTACTTAGACTCCATTGAAATCACCGGAACAAATACTGTATACTCTATGGCTAAAGCCTATACAGTATACACTGTCAGAGGTATGTTAAATCAATTACCATCAATTGCATAGCCTGGTTAGCTGAGTCGGTGAGGTGTGTGTCTCAATTTTCATTTTCCATCCCTGCATGCTGGGTCCTGGGTTTGAATCCCACCAGATCTACAGAAGAAAAAAAATCATCGAAATGTATATTTTTACACAAAATTTCTTATCCTAAATTAATAAATACCTGTTTATATTATAAGTAATTGAAATAAATTTACAAATTAATATTTTTATACTAATTCTGGTTGGCAGTCTGTTTAAGGTTCAATATTCTACATGTAGCACAGTCAAAAACTTTCTTCTGTGCACCTATGGTGGACAGTACATGTATATGGTTCCTGATTAATTTTGGTTTTAATACTGATAGGAAAAAGAAAGGAAGAGAGAGATGAAACAGATACAGGACATGCATGCAGTGAGTCAGACAGGCAGAGAGAACCGATTTATAACCAGTGATTAAGATACAGGCCTACCATAAGTTGCTCATAAAAATCCTAAGATTTTCTAATTTTCAAGCGCGATTTTAGGAATCGTACCTTTAAGCCTTTCGCTGGTATGATGTTTAACACTAACATAATTATGCAAACAGTTTGGATCCAGATCAGACGCAGCGTGATGTGGAGTGTGATCTGGATCTAAGCTGTTTGAGACCTATATTAATCAAAGGCGTAAAAAGGTGTGTTTATGGGGTAATGGGTTCAGCTACCACTTGTATTCAATATTCATGTGTGGTAGTTATACAAGGGAAAGGGTTAAATGGGTCAACTTCAAGCTATTGAAACCTTAAAGAAAGACAACTTCTGTGGTGTTTGGGAAACTGTTCATACAGGTTATCTCCCTTGTGCATTATAATTTCCTTCACAAAATGTGAATGACTTATGAACTGGTTTGACCCCTGTCAAAGTTACTGAATTGACCAGGTCTGATCTAATTCTTCCACTGAATTTTCATATATAAAACTGCCCACTATGAGTAGCTATCATTCTGAAATCTGAACCAATGCACTGGCAAATGAAATGAGGCAAATTTTCACCCACGAAGGAGCACAGACTTGTGTCAGACAGATGCTATAAGAAAATAGTGCAGACCCTGATCAGACAGCTCCTGAATGAGCTGTCTGATCAGGAGCTTCACTATTTTCAAAAAGCATCAATATTTGCAACAGGAGAAAGGTTAAAGTTAAACTAAGGCAACACAAGTTTGCTTCCTGATCAAATGCTCAGTTATTTGTCATAAAATCTAGGTAGGTAAATTCTTTTAGAGCAGGGCATATTTATTATTGCATCTTAATTTGTTTGCATGATTGTAGTATCCAAGTATCTATAACATGTGACAAATGAATAAAGCAATCGGAAAGTAAACCAAACCACGCCTTATCCCATTATCCCATAAATACGCCTTTTTACGCCTTTAATTTATTCTGGCACTGTAGAAAATAGTTCCTATTTATACAGTCAAGAATATGTACCATAAATTTTATTTTTTTTATCCTAAAAGATATTAGTTTAAAGCAGGCTGAAAGTAAAGCAGAAAGTGCCTTAGGGCACATTCTGCTTTACTTTCAACCTGCTTTAAGTGGTCACCTGAGTGATCTTCATTACTAGTAACAAGCTATGGGGGAATGGGTTAAAGTGACTGGCAACCAAATGGAGTATTTGCAAAAATAAAGGACAAAATACTCAAATGAAAGCAAAGTTGTAGCATTATCGTGCATCTAGCATTTAAAAAATATGATCTGTCTAAAAACAACTTCAAGAAAAGTCATAAAATCTTAGTTATTGAGATAATTTCATCGCTTTTTCAATTGTGTCTACTATACTCTACTTAGATTCCATTGAAATCACCGGAACAAATACTGTATACTCTATGGCTAAAGCCTATACAGTATACACTGTCAGAGGTATGTTAAATCAATTACCATCAATTGCATAGCCTGGTTAGCTGAGTCGGTGAGGTGTGTGTCTCAATTTTCATTTTCCATCCCTGCATGCTGGGTCCTGGGTCCTGGGTTTGAATCCCACCAGATCTACAGAAGAAAAAAAATCATCGAAATGTATATTTTTACACAAAATTTCTTATCCTAAATTAATAAATACCTGTTTATATTATAAGCAATTGAAATAAATTTACAGATTAATTTAATATTTTTATACTTATTCTGGTTGGCAGTCTGTTTAAGGTTCAATATTCTACATGTAGCACAGTCAAAAACTTTCTTCTGTGCACCTATGGTGGACAGTACATGTATATGGTTCCTGATTAATTTTGGTTTTAATACTGATAGGAAAAAGAAAGGAAGAGAGAGATGAAACAGATACAGGACATGCATGCAGTGAGTCAGACAGGCAGAGAGAACCGATTTATAACCAGTGATTGAGATACAGGACTACCAAAAGTTGCTCATAAAAATCCTAAGATTTTCTAATTTTCAAGCGCGATTTTAGGAATCGTACCTTTAAGCCTTTCGCTGGTATGATGTTTAACACTAACATAATTATGCAAACAGTTTGGATCCAGATCAGACGCAGCGTGATGTGGAGTGTGATCTGGATCTAAGCTGTTTGAGACCTATATTAATGTTTCCTAAGTCAAAAACGCATAAAATTCCAAATTTTAAAAGTAAGAGAAGAAATCTGAAGATTTGGGAAAAAATCCGTACATCCGGAGATTACAAGAAAAATCCAAAGATTTCGGAAACATGTGGAGAATGGCAGCCCTGGAGATAATAGACAGAAAAACAGGACTAGATCTAATACAGTAGACTAATGGTATGTGTAGCTTTATCAAAAAGTAGAGAGATACAGATAGAGAGAGAGAGAGAGAGAGAGAGACAGAGACAGACAGAGAGAGAGAGACAGACAGACAGACAGAGGCAGATAGACCTATTAAACAGGAATCCATGAGAGATAGAAAGAGGGACTTTAGAGAAAGAGGGGGAAATCATGTCAAACAGGGGAGACAGAGATAAATTAAGAGGGTTAAGAGTTATTTTAAACAGAGACAGACAGAGAGGCAGGCAGACAGACAGAGATACATGAAGAGAAGGAGAGACAGAGAGTTGGATGGAGTGTGATGCAGAGAGACAGACAGAAAGACAGACGGAAAGATATACAGAGAGAGAGAGAGAGAGAGAGATACAGACAGAGATAGAGCAGGGGAGACAGAGAAAGGAAGAGAGAGACACTTATAGTGTGAGAGACAAAGAGAACAAGAGAGATAGATACACAGAGACAGAAAGGCAGAGAGAGAGGGAGACAGACAAAAAGATACTGAGCGATGGAAATAGACAAAAGACAAACGTACATTGAGACAGAGACGGAGACAGAAATGCAGAGGGAACGAGAGAGAGAGACAGACAGATATAGAGGGGAGATATTGAGAGAGACACAGGGCGAGAAACACAGAGAGAGAGAAAGAGATATCCAGACAAACAGGCAGAGGAAAGACAACGGGGGAGAGACTGAATTAGGGAGAGAGAGAGAGAGGGAGAAAGAGATAGGGCTATCTAGAGTGGATAGAGAGAAAAAAGGGATAGAGAAATAGAAATACTCAATATAGCGATACTCAGAGAGAGAAAAAGAGATTGGGGAAAGCTTTTGCGAGTCTATTCGTATATGAGCTTGTTGGCATTTTAATGTATCGAGTGTTGAAAAGATTATTTATATACATCGGGAAAGTTATTCGTCCCTTCTGCTGCCTCTCTATTCTGCTCTTATAGGCAAAAAACAAATACCAAATATAAAATGTCAAATTTAAACGTATTCATAACAGTTTGACAATATGCAGATTTGTTCTTGTTCAAATACTGGGGAGAAATTACCACAGAAGTCTACATGGAATTATAATTAAATTTAGGCACTATGTTCTGACGCGTTCCTTTGATCACGCTAGCATGACCGTTTAACACACCAAGGGCACGCTAAAACGAAGGTGATTCGGCCAAGTGAGCTCTTTTAATATTCGAGATATCAGGGGCCATCTGTGGGCGACAATAACAAAAAAGCATCAATTGCGAAAATATGCGCAATAACTTTTATGAAAGAAGCCAAATATCGTCCTAATTTACCATTTACTTCAATAAACCAAGTCTATTATACAATCCAAACATAATCAATTGATTGCGGAGGAATATCTTTTGAAGCGTGAATAAATGAGTCATCGGCAATTTTCGGACTGTTTCGTGGACTTCCGAGTCGGATTGAAATGAAGAGCCAATAAAATCAAAGCATTTTATCTTCATGGACCAATCATATGAAAGCTAACATACCACGAGGCCTTTCCAACATGGCGGGTGAGTCCACCTCACATTATTTATTTTTGTCGTTCTATTTTTGAAAAGTGTGCCGTTACTAAGTTTTAAATTATTTTTTCAGATATTGACTTATATCGGGATGACGACGAAGAAAATCCGGACGACGGTAAGTTTTTTCGAGTATTTAACATTTGATCCCTATGCTACCCTCGAAGATGCTGCGACGAAGGGAAATTGTGTCAAGTTCCTATGAACCTCAGAAATATCACCTCTTGTGTCCTCTACATTGTCTTTAAACCCTTAAAAAGTACAGCTGATGATGCATTTGTACTTATTTATGTAGATGCCATACATATTTTAGTTAATTTAAATTGCTTTCGTTAGTAACCACGTGCATTTGTAGTGCAATTTCAAACATGACGCCAAGGTTTCGCGTGATGTCGATAACCATGATGGATACTGGTCACGTGACATCGGGGTTTTCTTACGACCTTTTGAACTTGCGGGGTTCCCGCCTTAATATTTAGGGTCTTGTTAATTACAGAAGCTGATACACTTTATACTTATTCATTCTTAATTATACTCTTCTAATTGCCCACGTTAATTAATCAATACATGTGCCATTATTTGAGTCACACGTGAGTAATTGATAACAAAGCAATAGCGTAGAATATGGTGAAAGTAGGTCATGTTGTTGTTTCACTCGATGAGTGCTCTAGTTGTTGATTTTTGTCCTCAATTTAAAGGATTTACACGAGAGTGTAGTGGCTATGCATGTTTATATTTGATTCAAGGTAAATGGTTCGTTTATTTTATGGGAATCCAAAATTAAAGTGGACAACACTATTCGTAAAATTGCTGATATTATGAACAATGGCTTTGTCTTTTTTTGTCTCATTATTTATGTCAAGAGCTGGCAGAGTTCATCCTCGTTTTTTTGTTGTTGATATTCTGAACAGTTCAATTGGGAAAAAGGAGTGAATTCACTGATCTTGATTTGTCAATTATAAATAATTTATTCATATAAAGGCCTTTTACCTCAAAATAAATTCAAAAATTTGTGGATGTTACAATGAGTCATTTCTTCTTCTTGATACTTATCTCCATCAAGAATGATGACTATAAGAAGGCACTGTATCATAATATATTATTCTTGATTCCGGCATGACGTCACAAACACAGTGCCCACTTAGGGGCGGTGAAAGCACACCCTCGCCGCGGTGAGTTGTATAGCACAACGTTGTTCATTGCTTGATTTATCGGATAAGTCTGTGTTTATAAAATAAAAAAAGTGGCATTAACTACTTTGATAGCCTTATTGGTTCATCTAAATCGCGATATAGTTTTTAAAAAAATACAATTAGATCCAGTAAATCTAAAAAGAATGTACATACCAGCTAGCGAAAACAATCCTACGAAATTGCCGGAATCAGATGTGGAGAGATCTGTGTTCATACCTTGTGGATATCCCAGATTTTTTTCATTATATCCATTTATTTGATAATTAATTTAAAAATAAAATACGTTCACTGAAATTAAGTTATTCAATTGCATAGCCTATTATTCTAGTTAACACGAAGGGCATAGAATTATCGTATTCAACGACCAAAATTCACCCGATGTTTTACGAGAAAAATGAATTCTAAATGAATCCACAAATTATTCACCAATTTAAAGTGAAATTACACCAGCCAAAGATATATCTGGCAGGTTGTTATTTAAAATACAGGCATCTGCAAATCATGTGTTAGTTGGATTAGTGTCAAACACACGTGATGGGAGTGTCAGCATCAACTCTGGCTAGATAATAAATTATTAACATAGACCACGGCTATCTTCGAAAAGTTTACATTTTATCTTCTTAAAAAAATCTTATATATTATCATTGATTATACGATTTAACAAATTAAATTCGGACAAAATAAGAACTATGATGATAGACATTTCTTCCACTGAATAATTCTTGTATAAAATCCAACCCACTTTAAACTTAGATGTACGTTTACATAAATACGTAGATCGCCTGCCAATGTAGACACTGCATTTATCGGATTTAAAATAAAACAGAATTATATTTGTATTGTCCTCTACATTTGACTAATAAATACAAAACATATCCTATACAGCACACTTATAACTTTCTTTAACTTACGTGGAAGACTGATCAATCAGTAAATATGAACAACAAATAGCTATCATTCTCATGTGATATGATTTGACTTTTCTTTGTTATTCATTTATTGCGAGATCAGAAAAATATGGATCGTATAAAGTATAAATTTAAAAGCTTTTTGTGACTTAATTGACGTGTCCTTTTTCTGGAGCATAATTATTTTTCCAACGTGATCACTCTTAAACACTGTGTACTCTGAATAAACAACAACACAACTTCAAATTTAACAGTTTAAAAACAGACAATTTTTAACGTGATCCTGATCTGGGTGGGAACTAGAGGTGTGCGGTTTAACCGGTACACCGGTAAACCACGGTACGAAACGGCCGTGGTACGAACCATGGTTTTTTCCGAGAAGACCGGTTTTTTACTTGCAATTTTATAGAAGGTTTTTATTGAATAAAAAACGGACAAAAAATAAAAATAGTATGATTTAAGATGAAACTAAAGCCATAACTTGATAAATACATTAAAATTTTGGAAGTGTTTATCCTTGTAAGACTCGGAGGATACTTTCGTCCCGATTCAGATCTTATTCTGACGTTAATCCCGGGTGGTTAATCAATGGACCCATTCTCAATGTGATATTTTCAACAAAAAAACCTATTCTCGTAAAGTTTAATTCCTAATTAGGCTGCAATTATTTCATACAGGCTATTTTTTATCATTATAAACCGACTGTCAACTGAAATGATCATTTTAAATCATATCTGAAGTGGTTGTTTTTGACCGAGCTTCGATTAAACAAAAGAGGAGATTATTTACTTTTACAACGATAACATCCGATTCACACCGAATGACGTTGCCTATGAGAAACGCTTGCTGATTGGTTATGTTGCACTACCTACAGTAAACAGCCGGATATTTGACCAATCGTATTTGTCGTACAGTTGATACATTCATTGTTCGGAAAATAACAAACAATTGAATGACAGCCAAAGCAGACTTTTGATAGATTGATGTCGGGTTTCGCCATAAAACAAGGTTAAATAAAATTGACAACCATTCTTTTGTTTATTTTGCATGCGTTCTTATTACGTTGTCATTTGTGTTCGTGCATGTGATGAAGAAAGAAACCTCCATGCCGATATTAAATGAAAGTGAAGTCAGACAGAATGACAAATCCATTCATTCACGGGGATGGTTGTTCAACGTAAATCGTTTGGTTTGATGATTTTTTAAAGTTGTATTTCAGAAACAGTTTGATAGTTACAACTGTTGGCTGTTACTTGTTGATATTTTTACTGCTTGAACGTGAACATTCAGTACCCAGCTCTAGGAGCTACAGCCATATCGCACCCTGTCTATTTGATAGTATATAGGTTTAAATGGTGGTTAACCGTGGTACATACCGTGGTATTTATCTAAAAACCGTGGTACACCGTGGTTTTTTATTTTCCGCGGTACCCACCTCTAGTGGGAACTATGATTTGGCAGTTTGTAAAGTGTTGACATTCTTTTTTTTTAAACTAACATCAAGCGAATATAGCCGCGAAGTGTGAAAACCTAACCTCTCTATATAGATATATAATACTTGGTCGACGAGGTCTAAATTAAGGTTGACCAAACAATCGTAAATCTGAATTTTGACGCTGGTTTTCATCAAGATTTTTTTAAAAGTATCATTAATATAAGTATACATTTAATTTGGTGGTTCTCTCCAGCAGAATGTGTGATAAAAGGTTATAAAAAACGTAAAACACTACTCGAGTAACCCCCCTATAGGCCAAATCAAACGGCGGACTTGAGCGTGCTTTCACCGCTTCGCAAGGGAAGTAACTCTAAATTACCGAAATTTAAAATTGATGAATATATACATAATCATGGGTGAAAGATTTCTGGAATATGCCTGATTTCTAATCATTACAAGGGTCATTATACCAAATCGTCTTAAATTAAGTGGGGTTTATTTCGATTCGGCAAAGTGCTGGAATTCCCGATTTCCGCTTATTCTCAAGCATATCGCTTTGCAAAGTACTCAACAAATCGGACCTTAAACTTCTGCCGGCAATAGCCAAACAAATCCAAATAAGTCTGAATTGAAAGCTTTTTCCCAGCGCATACTTTCGGTTTCCGCTTTATTACAATATTCAAACATGATTAACCTGGAACCGTACTCGAGTAACTGTCAGCGTTTTTTTTTCACCCAATTGGGAACGGGTCCGGTTCCCCTCAGATTCGGAATTTTTCTTCCTCAGATTCGGAATTTTTCTTGTCGCGTAAACTTCAAATTGGGAAAAAAACAAGTCGTGAAATGATGACAAAAAAGAAATGGAGACAGTGTTTTCTCTAGAGCCAAAATTTAGGGGGTCAAGTTTGACCCCCTGTTTAAAAAACTGGGGGTCATTTAGTAAAATCAGGGGTCATATATATTTCTGACTTAAATTATCTTAATTAATGCATATAAGGTGTAACAACTGATTATGCGTGGTTGGTTTGAAGTGTTGGCAGAACAGGTTCTAAGTTATTATGATCTATGAGAAAGTAGTGTAGCCTTTACAGCTGTTTGGTAATGGTCTGCTCTGTTAGCAAGGTGCAGAAGACCTTCAAAGGTGTATAGGAGAGGGTTAATCAACTTGAAAATGTAAGTTTTTTGAATGCAGGTAATAATCAAATAAATACGAAAGTCTCAAGCAGGAAACGCAAAAAATTCAACAGAAATTCAATGTTCGGCCTGTCTCTCACTTTAAACTTACAGAAAGTTTCAATGAGAGTGAAACTCCAAGTCAGAAACAGCTAGTAATACTTGTGTTTTTCGTGACTGATACAAATAGTAAAGCTCACATATACTGAGAGAATATCTGTCTTTGTCTGGATTTTCCCTCGTTTTTGCCACTTTCATACCGTAGCTGAAAGTTTTTTCTCAAGGCAAGCCATTCGGTTCTTAATTTTCGCCATGTAACCGGGTTCGCTGCCGATGCTGTTTTGGATGCAGTTTCTTCACTCGTTTCTGCTTCAAGGCATTGATTTACTACGATCAGCATCGTAATCAGAGGTCTCTTTTTTTTATTAAAATGCAGTTTGCCTCCGTTGTTTCGGAGCTGTCGTAAAGTTTTATTCAACTTGACATATTGCGGGAAGACGTTCTAATATTGTCCGGGCACTGGAACGTATGTCGGATTATATTCTGCATCAGTTTCCACACAATTTGATAATTGAAGATTATTATTTGAGTTGCACGTCTTTATTTATAAGAAACAGTCGTATTGGACCTAAGGTAATAAAATATTCAATGTTTACTGATAACTATTCATTTATTTGAAATCGTCGAAGCCGTACCGAGATACGTAATTGAACGGGAAATTGCACCGTAATTTTAGTCAGGTTCCCGAATGTGATGAAGACAGGGAACCAGTCTACCGGAATTGTGGCCAACAAAGTGCTCACGCATGCGCAGTTTGACAGCAACAAGTAAACAGAATCACTGCCTCTTGTCATCGACGTTCGGTTTATAAGATGGCAATTTCTTCGGGGTTAAAGATGCCATTTAGGCCTGAAATATTGTTGCGTCAAGAAAAACGCAGGTTACAAATTTTGTTGCGCCAAACGCGAATTTTCTGCGCCAAAAACGCGCTCTCGAGAAAACACTGTGGAGAAGTTAATTTTATAATTTATGTAGGCCTATATTGATCTCACTTATAAAGTAGCAATTATGCAGTTCATATCAACAGGCAATGCTAACACTAGTACCAGAATTATTTTTTTTTTCACTGAAAATACTATTTTTACCATATTGCAATTTGCCAGGTCCCTTCTTTGAATTGGGAACGGGTCCTGTTCCAATTGGGAACGGGTCCTTTTCGGGGTACCGTCCAAAGAAGGAAAAAAAAAACGCTGCCTGTCAGAGATAAACTTCCTGTCTGCACTGGTAAACCACATGCCGACTGAAAACAACTGACTTCTGTTGTGCAAAAGCACAAAATATTTCGCTATTTAACAGCGAGTTTTAAAAGCTGTGGTAAATAATATATAAGATGATTTGATCAAGGATGTGTGCACGCAGTCTTCAACCATTGTTTTTGCTATACGCAATGATCTTGTGACCAAGTTATGCCAGATAGATTGACATTGGAAACAAATCATGACTGGGAAAATAATCCATGGTTTGTCATAATAAAAGACAGTCACCTTAACACGAAATGGTATGTAGGGGCCTAGATCGATGAAAAAAAGTGTAAACTGACATTAGTGTCTGAGCAGAAGAGGATGAATCGAGTATTCAGATATCTACTTTTAATCGAGCTTAATAATGAATTAGATACCGAATGGCATGAAAGTCAACTGATAAAATTGTTTAGAGTTATCATTCTTTCCGCCATCTCAATGAGATAACAAATATAGATAATATAATATCTGAAATCAATTCATAAATTTAGCCTATTTGAAATAAGTAAGCGTAGATAAGAGAAGTATGATATAATGTTGAGATTTCACTGTTTTACCTGATGCGTTTGCTAGCCCTTCTACAGTATTGATGGAAAAACTACCATTTCACATTTACGATAATTTTTTTTATAAAAATTCATATCACTAGCTATTCAGACACTATAGTAATTCATGGTATACGGCAAAATGCACAAAACTGAGGCATCTTAGTATCAACCTGAAGGTTTTCTGGATATGTACCAAATATTTACACTGTGTACCCTAAATTGTCATGGGTAAGGGGTACATGTATATCACTTTTTTAGTCAAATTGAGAAATGTTAGTGTCGTTTTAGTGAAATTTGTAATTTTGCATGGGTCATATTAAAAAGTTAACCAGAGCTGTAGATAAGTTTTTTTTAGAAAAGGGTATTTACCCCACTAGTTTTTAAGTTAATTGCTTTTTTCGTTTTTTTATTGAGTAACAATTTTTTTTTACCCCATTGATATTTGGTTAATTGCATAAAAAGCAACTTATAGTGATTTTCTGAATTCTTTCATTTATAGATTGTTTAAGTGTTTAGACAGTTAAAAAGAAAAGTTTTGGTAGCTTTCTGCTTCAACCTTCTTTAGCAATCCCCAGCTTAAACTATGAAGATTAAACTACTGCTTGTCACCTAGACACAGAATTGGATCTTCAAAATGTTTTTTTTTTTTATTCGACATGAATCGCGTTTCTTTTCAGTACAGCGTAGCTCCGTTACTTCGCGGTCTGCTATTTCGCGAAAGCCAATATATCGCGGTCCCGGCTTGGACCCCATTTTTTTCTATGTGTATACTAAAGTCAATAAAAGCTGAGTTTCAATGAATTCTGTTTCTATACTGAGCAAAAATAGAAACGTCCCACCCTATTACAGGGACATTTTCTTGAAAGTTATAAGGTTGATGGTAGTAAAACCTATACAGAAATTGAAGTTCATTCATTTTTGAATCCATATCAGTTAACCTCATATTGCTGAGAAAAAAACTTTTCGAGTGATGTAGTGAAGAAGTTGGTAGGGGTCAAAATAAAAAATCTGAATAAATGTTGTTTTTTTTTAAAAATGTTTAGTTGATTACTGAATTCTAATTAAAAGTCCCAAATTTTATTCAGTAAGATTAATATCGTGTACGGCCACCGTTTGCACCAATATACGCTTCATTTCTACAGCGTAACGTAACGTTTAATGAGAACGTCAGACATTCACTCTTGCTGTGAGGTCTGTGTCAAATATTGAATGCTGAATCTTAAATGTAATCAATTTGCGTAGTCTACCATCTGAATTGTTAAGTATGAATCAAGATAAAAAGAACTTGGTACCAGCCAGTTTGCTTCAATTTCAAATGACGTCGTGACGACAGATAATTTAGCCCACGGTGACGTGTCGTCCAGATTTGACCGGATTATGGGCGTCATGCTCTGATTGGTTTAGCGTTGGATTGCAAGCGATTACAAAGGTTTGTGATGACTCACCGTGTTCACCAGCCGTTCCGGTGGCTGGAAAATGACGTAGACGTTAGTGCGTTAACGTGCCGTAGTGATCAGTTCTGACGGAGGAAAAACGGGATGACCAAGGCAAAAACGATTGTGAACAGTCCCAGTCTGATGGTACCAGGTCGCAAACCTCCGTTTGGTTTCTCTATAGCAGCCGAACCAGCGGGCGACGTCAATGGCCGTCATTGCCTGATTTCTTTCAACTTCAGACGAGCGTGGCATGATGCAATAATTGAATTCAATTTTTTTATTACCATGTGTCGTGTGTATTTTACGACGGTGACATAATTACTTTATTGAAACGCGTGTACCGTGCACGTGCAAAACGTGCAAATCATCATTCCGTTACGTTAGCGGTTTTTATCTGTGTTATTTTGTGAAAACTTTACACATGTGTAACTCCAACTAACCAGTATCCCATAAGTACATTAACTTGATGTATAACTTAAATAACGTCAGAGATATGTCCGTTCAAAATGTGGGACGTTTCTATTTTTGTTGAGTATATAATAATTATATCTTCCTTTAACAGGTCGCTATAATTGCGTAATCAGTGTCAATTATCACCATCTGTGGACTTGTCATCGCGCAGCATGTCATCTCGCTGCATTGATTGACAGGTGTGACAGTGCCCCAGATAAGAAATTGTTAATTAGGGTACTTCACTCCTCTCTTTCAAATTAATAGAGTGAAATGAAAAATAATAGAGTACCTGCTGGTTTTCGTAACTCGCGTCGCTGAAATAAGCCGTTTCAAAGTGAAAAATGTGGTTATTTTTAAGTATTAATTAACATCCAGTAATCTAAAAGGTATGCTGGTTTATATATAGAAAAGACATAACTATACTGAAATATTGTATTGACACTTCTGCCTTCATGTAGTGCTGGTCTTGTAAAAATCAACTGAAGACATAAACCAATGATTTATATTAACTATTTGGTATACACTGTCGCTGCATAAACACTGTGATTTGTAACTGGTGTTTAACCATTGTAACTGTAGCTAGTCTAACAGTTTAATACAAGCAATTATCTAACAATTATTTTTTCAATTGCCAGCATTCATCGGTCCTTGCTGAACTGCATTCAGGTTCCCTTCTACACATTGTTAAACTTTAATTTAGTGCAGTTTACACATTATCGTTGATTTCCACGTATATCTAACCAGGGGGAAACGTCTAAAATGTATCATCTTGCACAGGAACGCTGTATGGAATGTTTAACTCTGAATCTAGTCTGATCGTGATTCTGATTTATTCACCGCCGATTGAACTACAATCAATTAATAACACTAGCTTTACTATACTGGGTGGGGAAGTCTTTGATTCAGATTGAAAATAAAATAAAAATCACGGGTTTAAAAACCAGAATGAACGTTTTGCTTACCATGATTTCGACCGCGGTGCGACGTTTTAACAGAAACCGCGAAAACAAGTGACAAATAGTCTAATTGATCAAGTTATCGAGACGCTTATGGAGATAAAGCTCAGCAAGCGTCTAGCAATGGATTGGTAAAATTATCAAAAACAAACAATCGGAATACTTCAGCTATTTCCGCATTGCCCCTCGCAAAAAGGTGTTGGAAATCAGCCGATAGGTAACGATTTTCGAAGAAAATGAAACTAAAAGCCGTTAGCGAAATCGGCTTAGATTGTAAATGTGCGCATCTACGGTAATATGTTTAGCGTATTGTATAAAAGGCTTGCGTAACTGATACGCACTGAATTGATTTTCAAAGCGTATCTGGCCATTTTTAATGCGTAAAATACGCCGATACGCAGCTTATCTGGGGCACTGGTGTGATGCACTAACAACAAACAATGAGTGAACTCGCGCATGTGCAGTTTCGCTCATTATTTAGCAATAATTAGCAAACTAACCTGATTGACTTTGACTTTTAAAGAGGCTCGCAACCGGATTTAGCATTAAAAATAGTAATTTGTAAATATATGTCAAATGCTTATATAAATGGGTAAGATTTAGTTTAGGATAATAAATTCTGTTAAAAATGCATTTCAAAAAAAAAAAAAAGACGAAGCTCTGGTGGGATTCGAACCCGTGACCCCCCATGCGGAGACAAACATGAAAAATGAGGAACACCTTTACCCCCTCGGCTACCAGCGCTCTCTCTATATATGGTAGAGAATAAACGTACTTCACTGGTAGCGATTGATAGTACTTAATTCGGCTCGGGTTTATGTCCGAGCCCATGTAGAGAAGCAACAACAACAACTATACCGTCAGCTGACGCTATAGAAAAACGATGGAAAATGTCTAAAAAAAACTAAGATTCGGTGATGATTCTTGAGACTTTGTTTGGACTGATCATATTTTTTTAATGTCAGAAGCCAAATAATGCCACAAATTTGCTTTTATTTGAGTATTTTATTTTATTTTGACAAGTACACCATCCGGTTGCGAGTCCCTTTAACTATCAAAGTCGACTAATCCATATTAAAAGCAATGGAGAGATAACCACAGACGTTAAAATCAGTCATTCACATTTTGATACATCAACAGACGCTTACAATTATAATTGCGATTCGTACCAGATAATAACGTATGCGAACAATGTCGGCCAAACAATTAATGAATTTAAACTTGTAAACTGTAAATTAACTTCATTGTTCTTTCACTTTCATTTACCTTTATTTGTTTCTTGACAATACAACCTAGAAAATCCCATTTTATCTGCGTTATTATCGCGATATAGGCATTACGTGTGATTTTCACGAGTAACTGAATCTTACTGACACACGCACATTTCAAGCAAAATGGTGGCCGTTGTCAAAAACAAAAGTACGCATTTGCTTTAATACACATGAAAATGCTGATGCTAAATATGACAGTGCATATAAAGACTTGTTTTCACAAGAAATAACAAGGTAAATAACCAAGAAATTGTGTTTATTGCATGACATTGATATAATAGAGAATGACAATGGAAAATACAATAGAATTTGGTTCAGCTAAGAATTGGGCTATATCGCGATCCGACCACATCGCGGATTTCATTCCGTGGACCCCAACTTCCACGATATAATGGAGCTACACTGTATTACTGAGAGTGCAAACCCGGTCTAAAATTTGCTTTACTGTTCACATCCGTTTCGCTACGAAAGAGAATGTCTTTCAAAAGATAGTCAACAAGAGAACGACAACTGTTCTCACTATTTTTCACCACGGAACTTGAGAGATGTAGCCAAGTAATGTGTTTGTTTTCGTCGACCTCGCGGCATCTTGAAAACCGAAAGCGAAAACAGAATTTTTTATGTAAAACTGGTTCACAATTATCACAAGATGAGCGAAATGGCCTGCTAATGTTCTTATATGCAGCACCGAACGCTTCGAAGAATATGATTTTATACCAGTCTAATACAAATAACGCGCACTGACCGATGACGTTATTCATAGGCTGTCTGTTTACGAGAAAGAAAGTAACGGCGTTCGAACGTTTGCTTTTCATTACGCACTGAACTTTAAAGGATTTGCTTTGACTGATTTTTATTTGCTTTTTATTACGCTGACAGATTATAAAAAATGCTTTCTGGTCAATTTTTTTTTCTCGCAAATACGCAGCTTATCAACAGCTCTGTTAACTATATAAGATTCAAACTGAATTTGTTGTGGTGGGTCTTCTTGGAAGACAGTTAGATGCTTCTTAAAGATATCATCAAAGTTTTTGTTTTGATCCGATTTGAATGCACCAAGTCTTTTAAGATAGAACATACCATTTGTGAGACTTGATTGAAGTCAGATAATAGAGAAGTCGGACATTATAACAGGAAAACGTGAGACTCAAATGTACCTCCGAAGATTCAGATTTGTCCCAGTCCAGCTTGCAGTTGCTTTATAGATGGTAACTTGTAGGTAAGAAATTTTTATGCATGGGAAATAACAATAAATAGTAGTTTTACCACGTCAGCTCTTGTAAAATGTACAGAGAAATACATGCATGAAATGTAAACAAATCTCCGATGCAATTTCCTGTTGGTCTTAACTCTTCGAATTGGGAATTTTTCATTTTATTACCGATGATTGGGGAAAAAGGGTCAGTTTCAGGCCTTTTTCTGACCATTTTGGGAATAAAGCAATTTTTGAATTGAGATTTTTTTGCACAAAAAATCAAATGATTTGGGAAGAATTTTTGGAATTGATTTCACTTATTTATGCTAAATTATCATAAAAAGACCCGTAATCTAGTGTTGTTTAAATATACTCAGCAAAAATAGAAACTTTACATAGGATTCTGATGGGTATAATTCTGTCTACAAACAAAATTTTGCAGAAAGCTTATTGTTATTCAAACCTTTGGATCAATGTCTGCAAGTTCTCGACAATGGTGAAACAAAAAAGCCCATAGGGGTCGATTCAGAATTTACAGAGATGTGAACGTGTTCACATGGTGTGTTTTAGTTATTTTTCGATTCATTTTAAGTGTCCACTTCAGTAGCGTGCATGCCCATCGTGACGCTTAATGCAAGCAATACTCTGTCTCTAGTGTACTGTCGAATAACATCATTTGGGATGCCCTGCCATTCTTGTTATCGAGCATTTCTGAAGTCGTTGATCGTGTCAATCTGGTAATTGTTCCATATTCGTCTAATATTATAGTTAACCCCATACATGCAGTATTGCCGAAATGTCTGGACCATTCACTTTATAAATCCAATTTACCAAAACATCTTTCAATTACACACAAGATTACTTAAAGATGAAACACCTGTTTTCAATAGCATCGATAGATAATCATTTGTATTGCTTATTAGATGGAAGGGGTAATGGTGCTCATGGGATTTAAAAAGGTTAATTCAGGGTAACTTCATAGGTTGACAACTTGACTGACTGATTAAGTGACTTAATAGTGTCAGTCAAGTTGTCAACCTATGAAGTCCTATAAATTTTTCAGATGAATGTGTCATTTGTTTCAGGGTACGGTCTGGATGATGGTCTTGATATGGATGAGCCATTTGGAAATGATGATAACCTAGCACCATTGGTCAAGCTGGAAAAGTACATGGAAAGTGATAATGTGTACACCAGGTAACATACTTCAGTGCAACTTTTCCTACCCCCAACACACATACATACACACACACCCCAAAAACAAAAGAAAAAAGATTTAATTGTGAAAAATGTATCCAGAAAAATTACATTAGTTACTAAATCTCTTTGAAACATTCATACAACAGTCCCAAGTCTAATTTTGCCTCTTTATGCAGTTTATAATATGTATTAATGATACCAAAGACTGCAAGTTCACCTGAATGAATAATTCTGTGGTCATAAGTCCAGAGTCGCTGATATTATAGCTAGACTTTGAAAGTGTTTTTCTATCATTTTTGTTGTAGACAAATGGTTGCTAAAGGTCTGCTGGATACATTGCGAGCTGTCGGTGATTCAGAGGAGCAGACAACTGCGGTTCTGACAGCAATGGTCAGACTGGCAGATGATTCAGGTAATACAGGGCTCCAGATAAGAGGAAGTTAACTGAACAAATTCAATATTTTCTCACTCATTTCAGCACCAATCCTATGGTGTTACTACTCATAAGAATCGTCTCTTCGAGACGATTCTAATGAGTAGTAACATCATAGGGTTTTAATGCAGAAATAAAGATTTAGTTCTTGAAAAACTACCCTTATCTGGAGCCCTGGTAATATGAATAAGAATTCAAAATGGGCATATTCTTCACGTATTATTTTAGTGCCATCTGTCTGGTTTCCAGACAAAAAGTAATGGGTCGAATATCATCATTGTTGGCTCACCAGAGCACTAAGTGCTGGAAGTGAGCTATTGTGATACCGCTCTGTCCGTCTGTCAACAATTGCAAACGACTTCTCTGAAACCAATAGCCCAAGTGTAATCAAACTTCATCAGAAGCATTAGTAAGGTGGGGAAATGAAAAGTTATTAAAAGTTTGTGGGTGAGGTAATTTGTCTGGTTGCGTGCACAATATCTAGAAAAAGCTTCTTCTCCGAAACTGCTGGTCCGATTTCAATTTGGTTTTCACCAAAATGGTTCTCAATGCATCGACTTCAAAAGTTGTTGTCAAAAAGTAGGTCATTGGCCAATGGTCAAATCATAGAAAAGGCTTATGAACCCTCTAGTTCATAATGGAGTACACACATCAACATTATCCTGACACATTTGCTTCTTGTGACAAGGTGCTAGTGGGGGTATTTATCACATTAAGTGATAAGTCTAGTTACACCTGGGAACTTTGTAGGCTGGTGAGCCCCTTAGAGCCCATTAGGCTCTTGTTAATGCACTGGTTGCTTATGAGGAGTGGATGCTTGGGGTTGCATTTCAGGTCATGTGAGCTACAGTTTTCAAAGAGCATTATTATTGTTTATAGCTGAAGGGTTAATAAGCTTATGTTTCAACTGTGTTACTTGTACTCATCATCGATAAACATGTGTTAGACTAACAGGGCACGACAAATTTCATGAAAAGCTGGTTGCCCACAGGGCAACCAAAATTATTTTCTGGTTGCCCTGAATTTATCACACAAAAGATGTCCCAAATTAACCCGTTTAATTCAAACCCTTCATAGATGTACCAGATTAACCTTTTTAATTAAAACCCTTAATTCACAGCTTTTAGAATACTCAAAAGGAAATATGCAACACCTCTCCCTGGATCTCATCAGGCAGGTGAAATTATTAGCATTGGATAATACATAGACATAGATAATACAGATCATCATCTCCTGATACTGATAGGCTGTCACATTTTTTTTGGTTTATATTATTCATATGTTTTTTCATTCTTAAATTTGAAATTTAGTTAGATCTACTATTTCTTAACATCTCTATATATCTCTCACACCTTTTCTTTCAACAGCTGTAGCAGTAGCATTGTAATTTTAAAAATCTATCTCAGTCTCGCCCTTCAAATTTATTAATTGACAGTATCAGGGGATTTCATAGGAGAACTAAGATGTAAGTTTTCTGCGTTCTTACATCCCGCACGGGGGCAGGGGCTCATGGTTTATTCATATCCACATTTTCTAGAAGTGACTTTCAGTTTGACTGAAGTAACTACATTTAAAAAACAAAATAAAAGTTCACGTTTTTCTGCCCATATTATTACACTCTCGAGTGATCGGATCCATTTTTTTATCATTATTATTTGCTTTCCGAAAATTCACCAAACAAGTTTTTTACTTTACAAACTTCGAGGAAGACAACCCAAGTCCAACATTTCATTTACGAACAAAACTATGTTAAAGTCCATAATTACTGCACCTACCTTTGAAAGTTATTATTAAGACTTGAAAATCGCTGGTAAAACATATTTATTGCCAGCACAATGTTTAATCTTATTTAACAGTGTTTCATTGTACTTTCATTTTTATAGGAAATCCTATATTCATCTTTCATATCATTCGGAGCTCCCCAGGTGTTATCGCTGAATTTAATGACTGGTTCACAAAAAGTTAACTAAGTGTACCAGTCTGTGTTTATAAAATTCTTCTGCGATAAATTTAGAAGTATGCCGAATGTATCCACGAGATTGTTTACACAAAATGACAAGCTCAGCATGGTGTTTGATCAAGCGTGAACTGCTAATTGGGGTGTGTTATCGCTAATCCACAAGAATCCTTTGTAACTGTTCTACCCAACAGACAAAGATAAGTGTCCACAGGGGTCTTAATTAATCGGCAAATTTGTTGCACACTTTCAATATTTATGGCTTTAGTCTGATACTTCAGTCTATGTAGATGCAGTACCGCTAGACAGTAGTAGACACAAGGTCTTACTGTTACGAAATGCAACTAGTAGATGACTCGCACGGCATTATTCTGACATATTGAAATTTTCCAAAAGTGAAATAATCCGGGCATCTTAAAATGGAATTAAAGGGTTGCCCGCCGGGCAGCAGTTTGAAAAATATGGTTGCCCAAGCTAAACATTTGGTTGCCCGCCGGGCTCCGGGCACAGGATTTGTCGTGCCCTGAGTGTTAGTAGTGTTTATGTAGAAGAGTAAGTAGAGGCACTCTAAGGTATTTCTGTAAAGTAACCAATTAAAATGATAGTTTTGGTGAAACTGACTGCTGTTGTGTTTGTAGATCCAATTGTGAGATCTGAGTTGATGGAACAAGTGGCTCATATAGCTGTGTATTGTCATGAGAACCTTGACATTTTCCATAATGCCATCCCAGTCTATATTCTTCCAATGGTTGTACGATATCTAGATGACTCAAATAATCAGGTATGTTGAAAGACCTTCAACTCTTTAGCCAATCAATCCATGTTAGCAGATGATAGCTTAAAGCAGGTCAAAAGTAAAACATCATGCTTTACTTTTAACCTGCTAAAGTGGTAATGTGTCTTCTGAATTAGAAACATACTATGGAGTAAAGAGTTGAAACGGCCATCAGTTAATGACAAACACTGTGAATTTCATACGCGCTTGCATTGCAGCAAACAGGCTTACAGATAAGGCGTAATAACTAATTGTTTTGCTCAATAAGTAAATTTTTGAATACCTAATTAGAATATGAATTAGGGGTAAAACATTCTGAAATTTGTTACTTGTCCTGCGTAAAATACAACGAAGGCCATCCAGAAAATGCACCTGCCCTGCACATTAGACAAAGAAGGGAAAAAGCATGGAGGACGAGCAGACAAGTGGAATTTTTTAGCCCTATGAATAATACCCAATTACGAAAATAGTCAATTCTTTAAAATGTCAAGGAGTAAATACCCAAACTCCAGGATGCATCACTGCAAAGAGATTTTAGTTTGGTCCTGGTTTATATACAATACATTAGTTTAACTATTAATTCTTTGTTGCGATTAGACATCGAACTCCGTGGAATTCTTGTTTGAATCTTTGTAGTACCATTTTCAAACTTTCAGGTGCGGAAGACGAGTCAAGCAGGACTTCTAGTTCTCCTAGAACAGGAACTTGTAGATAGAGGTAATATTTAATGAAAACTCTTCAATTCCACTGCAGCACCCTTATTTTGTGACTTTTCATTAAGAGTCGGAGCAATTGTTTAACCCATTGTCTCATAAGCTGTTTCTAATTATGAAAATGGGTGACAATAATGAAATTACAGCAGGTTAAAAGTAAAGCAGAATGCGTCTTCAGGTGCATTTTATTATTTTGCTTTCAGTCGCTTAAGGTACCATCTGCTTGGATATAAAAAAATGTTTCTTCCAGTACATGTCCATGAATAAAGGAATAAAGTAAAGGTGTCAAAACGGGTATCTAAGGAGTAAAGAGTAATACCATTGTTGTGTTTATGCAGACATGGGGATTTCAATATTTGCAATACTCTTTATCCCTGCGATCCTAGACTTATGTAATGTTTTGTAATTGAAACACTGTAGATTGGATCTAGACTGAATTTCTTTAACCCTTTACCTCATAGCCTGTTTCTAGTTTTGAAAATAGGTGACTACTTAAGAAGGTTGAAAGTAAAGCAGAATGCGCCTTAAGGCGCATTCTGCTTTACTTTCAGCCTGCTTTAAACCACCACCTGCTAGAATATAGAAAACATTCCTTCTGATACATATTCATTACTGTATAAATTGGTACTATTTTCATCAGCGGAGGATTAAACTAAATGCGCTAAAGGCACTTCTATGAGGTAAAGGGTTAAAAGAAATAGCAAGACATACTGCAGAGTGAACTATAACAACTTGAATTTTTTAAGCAGGTTTTCTGTTATTATTGGTTGGGGTATGTTGTAAGACAGGCGGGGTCCAACAGGTTTTTTTGGTCAAAAACAAGTTTTGTTTAACATATTTTGACCTATCTTGGTATGTAGCTAGCTGACATGAAGACGTAGCTTGGGATTGTATTGGGGGTCAAGGTCACTGTTACTTAACAGTGCTCCAGCCTGGGGTGTCCAATTAGCCCATACATGGCAGAAACGGACACTAACAAACAAAAACCAAGCAAACATTATCTAGTTTGTGAAGGATCAGAATTTTGATGAAACTGAATTATTTGCATATGTACAGAATGTTTTTCTTTTGCTACTAGAACACATCGAAGAACAAGTTGTGAATGTGATACTAGAACTGGCCAGCGCTGACAATTTAGATGAGTACAGGACAGAAGCCGTGGCTGTAAGTATCTTGGACAAGTTTGCATTCTTAATACAGTGGTCCCTCCCAACAACAACTCCCTCCTTACAACGACACTTGCTGCTGTTCCCTAAACAGGACAATAATGTCCAACCTATTCAATTCTGCAATGTCGTCTGCTGTTTTTCTCAAAGTTACATAACTGACATTTTGACAGAAAAAAACTAAATTACAAGTGACAAACAGCTTGAATCCCAGATCAGGCGGCGTCTGATCTGGATTTATGCTGTTTGCAAATATACACCAATTTTCTTCTCTATAACGACTCCCTCCGAACAACGCACATATTTTTTGTCTCCCATTGGATGTCGTTGTAGAGAGGGAACGCTGTAGTCTCTACTTGGTGCTGGTGAGTGAACAGGGTTTTATGAGCAGCACTTAGCAGTAGTTTATGCAGATGAAGTGGTCTAGTATGGTGTGAAAGACATGGGTAGTGAGATGTGCTGTCTAAATCACCTTACTGCTCTGTCTTTTGCATTATGCCAGTAACTCAACTTCCTGGGATGTGCTGTAGGTGCCCAAATGGCAGATGAACTGCTGAATATTGAATGCCGAACAAACCAATGTAGAAGCTAGTGCTACTTGCAACCGTCGTGGTTCTTCGTATCATTTTCTGTATACTTAGAAAGAAAGGAGAACATTCACATGTACAAGTAGACTTGCAGAAAACCAGGAATGTATCGGGAGCAGAGGAGGATTGTGCTGCTGTGATGGAGACTGTTCAGAAAGTTGTCACTGACCAAGTGGCTGTGCTTTGCCAACATCGTCATATCACAGCCTGCTTGGATCAGTAATGACTGTTTTGATAACAAGCTTATAATCTGTGAAGTGATAGAACAAGGAAATGGATGAAAAGGAAAGGCGAACAAGAAGAAAACATAAAGGAAGGAGAGGTTGGGATAGATTTATAAATACATTGTAAGAGGTTGTTTGGAGTTTTTTTACTTGGAATCAAGGGTTTCAGGAATCTGAATATCTACAATGGCGAAAGATATACAAGATGTGATATGGGACGCATCAAAGTGTCTGTGACATGTATTACACAGTCATATCACAGCCAGCTTTGATGAGCTCCCGTATTACAACAAAGAATATGGATAACAGATTCCAAAGATGATTGGATCAGGATTTTCTTACCATAGAGCCAAGTGAGCTAAAACCTTTCAAACCTTGAACCAATCCTCTCAAAGAGGTTGTGGAATGTTGAACTGTTTCATATCACAGCCAGCTTTGATGAGCCTTGAGTCATGGTACTACAGTGAAAGATTATGCCACAGTGATGGAGGATTTACACCTACATGTATTTATAAGCATTGAGTCACTGTATGACTAGCACCTTTGATGACCTTCGAGTAATAGTTTTTCAGCTACCTGTAAGTAAAGATGAGTCATGTCTTTACAGCAAGTTGTGATGAGTCTACATGTTCTGGCTTCACTGGTTTACAAGATCTTGAAGCCGACATACACTGAATTCAAGAAAGCTTTTCTTTCTGATCAGTAAGGCTGTTTGATTCATATTGAGTTAGTAAATATCCCACAATAATGATCAGAATAAAACAAGAGAATAACTCGCCTGTCAACATATAAATATATCAATTTGTGATTAATTGGTTTGCTTTGTTCACCTTCACCAAAGCTAAAATATATTTTTACAAAATCCTAACTCTAATCTAGCACATTTGTACATTCACTCTCTAAAAAAAGGACTCAATATTGGTGTTAAAGACCGTTGGCTGCTTTGTTAAAAAAAATAAAGCTTAACACCTACCTGTTGTAAAAAAAAAAAGATACCTTACCATTTTTTTGGCAGAATGAATATTGATATGTCTTACTGAAGAGTTAAAACAATTGATTATGATTAATAATCAGAACACTACCCATAGGCGTATTTAAAAAGTCAGTAATGAAAGTCAGAAGAAAGTGTTCTGCCAGACAGACTTTGGTAAAGCAGAGTAAATTGCCAGAGTCCGGTGATAAACATGGAACAAAATGGAGGCACCATCCCTCATAGCAATCTAGAAGCATCTAAGTGGCTTTGATGTGTGGGTTATTATTCGTATCACAGCCAGCTTTGATGAGCTCTAGATGTTGCAACAGCAATATGGATGAGATAGAAAACCAATATGGATAAGAGGGTAGAAAACTATAATTTAGGCTGGTACTTGAAATTAAATGACTCTCACCACAAAAATTTAAATGGATAAGGCAGCATGGTGACTATTGAAAATATGATTTATGTCCTTATCTTTGCTTCCTGCGATATAATTGTTTTGGGAGAAACATACAGTACATGAACTTGCCACAAGGATCATGGAAAGCAATTAAAACACCAGTTGGAACTGCAATCAAGAGCATACATAGCAACTGCAATGAGGAACATGCATAGGAACAGCAATGGGATGTAGGAACAGGATGTAAGAAACAGCAATAGGATTAAATGATTGAAAATTAAATGTAAATGGAGCTACAATGAGGAGCATATATAGTGAATATGCATTTTAAAAAATGTGCAATAAGGAGATTAGGCTGGGAAATGGATGTTGTTTGAAATAATAACGAGCATACATGGGAGTATGAATATTACAAGAATTGCATCAAGGATGAATGTACATGTATTTTATGGAGCTGCAATTTGGACAATAGATGGTAAATCTAATGATAATGAAACCTGCAGCGAGGAGCATAGATTGGGGATCTGATCAGGCTGGGACAAGAGGAACTTATATGAGAGTGACAGATCAACAAGAATAACTAGGCAATATTGTTGCTAAAAGAAACCTTGAAAGTGAATGACGTTTGTGTCAAAGTGGTTGTGATTTGTTGTGAAATATTCATATCACAGCCAGCTTTGATGACAATGACGTTCATGAAGCCACATAATGAAATGTAAGAAAAGGAAAATAAACTATTGAAATTATTTTGACATAAAATACATTCTACCAGCAGCTTAAATAAGGTTTCCAACCTTTTGGTCCTGGGTCAAAGGCAAGATAAAATAGCCTGTTATACCCCTGCTGCTAGTATATGTCAGTATACAGTCAAATCCCTCTATTATGATCACTGCATTGTGTTTAAGGCAGGTGGCTGCTCAAAGCAAGTTTAAGGTAAACAAGCTTTATGTTTCACCTTGCTTTAAACTGTGAACATTACCTGTCTTTCTCACAATTTAAGTAGCTTTCTTTTTAGTTATAATATTCCTAATAGAGGGTTTTTATTGTATATATGCTCCAAAAAATAATTAAAGGGTCAGGCCTTTATTTCAACAGCGCGTTTTTTCAAACCGCTGTATGAACATTAGTCTCATCGTACAGTAAAATGGTTTTCAGATCCATGTTTCTCAACATCAGCCATATCAATTTCGAAAGAAATATATATTTTAAAAAAAAATCAAATTTGCAAAAAAACACTATTTTTACCCCAAAAATACCAAATGTTGTTACCGACATGTCAAATGATGTCCATATGATGCATCATGAAAATTTCAAGTATGCTGTGTGTTGTTACGAGGCGCAGTGAACTAAACCGATCTCACCCTGATTTTGAATGGTAAAATCCGCAATGTTCGAGAATTCAATAGTGTGCTTCAAAAACTTGCTAGAATTCGGTTGTTTTCACGCCAATGAACAAACGCATATGTCGTACTGATCGAAAAGACTTTCGACAACAATAATAAAATTTCCAAGTTACAAAAAAATCAACCCAGTACTTTTTGGGGTAAAAAATATATTTTTTGAAATTTTAGATTCATCAAAATGTAGCGTAATTTCAGAGACTATTCCCATTAGAACATTTTCTAGAAAGGCGTTTCGATCAGCAAAACAGATTTTACTTCATCATTGACTGTTAGTTTGCACCATACAGCGGTTTTAAAAAACGCTCAGTTGAAATAAAGAAGGCATGCCCCGTTAATTATTTTGTTAAGTATATATAAAAAGAGACTGCAATCTTGTTGGGCAACTTTCTTTGTGATTAACATATTCTCCTTATTGTCCTAAAGATGCTCTGACAGTTTCTTCCATGTAAAGAGTATAGCAATTATTTGTCTTTATTTAGTTGATGAGTAAAATGGCGCCACTATTAGGGAAAGAGATGACAGAGAGAGTTTTTCTTGATCGTTTCTGTGAGATGTGTACTGATCCTTTGTTCCATGTACGAAAGGTAGGAATTAGATAAGATTACAGTTTATCTTGTGTTAAGCAGCCACTCAAAAGAAAATAAATTTGGAATTTTGTAGATATGTGCCAGCTTTATGCATGACAATTTTCTGCATTTCTTTTATTGTGCCCCCGGCAGATGCATATAGTGAGTGTCCTTTCCGTCCGTAACAAGGTCAACTAGATTTTAGTTTCATCTAGCGTCAACACTACTTACTCAAAAACTTTGATACTTATACAGTTGTTGCCTTCGACCATTCTCAATCCACCAATATCACCAAACCTTGATTTTAACCTTAACCTTATTTGGAATATTGTAAATGGGTTACTTCTGGGTTAATTTGATTTTACTGTTCCGTCTAGCGGCAACACAACAGACTACAATTCTTTAATACTCAGACAGTTGTTGCCTTGGACAACTGCAAGTCCATCCAAATTACCCTGACTCTGATTTTGACTTTGACCTAATTTGGACTTGGAATATTTAATATTGGCTATTTCTTGGTTAACTAGATTTAACAGTTTCTTCTCGCATTAACGCTATTGACTACATTGCTTTGATATTTATACAGTTGTAACCTTGGACTATTACCAATTCAACATTATTACCCAAACTCAATTTGACCTTGACCATGACCTAATTTGGACTTAGAAAAGATTCAGAATATATGGTCAAGGATGTCACCAGATCATAAGTGTTTATTGAACGCAGTCTTGTCTTATTAAGCTTAGTATAAATAGAAATAATCATGCTAAGCTTCTTTAATGTGCTACTATGGAACACATAAGAGCTTGATAAAGAAGTTTGAATTGTCTGCTGCTTATTGTGGCGAAATGTTTTTTAGCCAATTGCTACATTAATTATATTGAGTTAGCTTTGTGTCACATAATATGTTTAAAACCATTCGGTCCATAATATATACCTTACTTGGATACTTGGTTTATATTGGCTAATGGGATCCATATGGTAAGGCCACTGGGAAATAAAATGTGTTCTCCGAGTTAGTCAAGGTTTTAAAAACTTCCAATTAATTTCAGGTTTGTGCAGCAAATTTTGGAGATTTCTGCTCAGTTGTTTGCCAAGAAAGTGTAGAACAAAAGCTTGTAAGTTACCTACTATCATGTTACTACTTTCTGTAACTTAGGCATTGCATAGATCTGTCATCTGTATACATGTGTGTCCACAGGGTTCCAGATAAGAGGGAGTAAACTGAACAAATCCAACATTTTCTCTCATACTGAACCAAATCCTATGATGTTACTACTCATTAGAATCGTCTCTTCGAGACAATTATAATGAGTAGTGACACCATAGGGTTTAAAGCAGAAATAAAGATTTTAGTTTTTGAAATAACCCCCTTATCTGGAGCCCTGTAACTTGGGCATTGCATAGATCTGTCACCTGTATACATGTGTGTCCAGCCAGTGCTATAAGAAGGCAGGCTTGACTGGTACATTTCCAGCAACATCTATATCAGCATTTTGTAGAGAAATTATTAAAAATTAAATTAAAGCATATTCAATCTAAAAAAATGCTATGCTTACTGGTGATCTGACAGCTGTATGCAGTCTTGTGTAAAGCAGTCTTTCTCTGATGTGTAACAGCTTGATGCAGAACTGAATTCTACGTGAATTATTTTTTCCCCATTAACCTGTCATCTGTATTCAAGACTGCAAATCCATTGTCTACTAACAAAAATAGACTCAATTTCCAGTTGAGTTAATTCCATTGTTGACATGGGTAGATTATACCCTCGCAACGAGTCGTCGAGGGTATATAGGGATCTGCCATTATGTGTGTATGTATGTACTTTCGTTGCACAATAAAATCATCTCAACAGGCTGCTTTTTGTGCCTGATTCTCATGAAACTTCACACACATGTTCACAAACGTTACCTCTTATACCAGTTTGCGTCTCCACTTCCTGCACCTTTAGACACATGTTCACAAACATCACCCCTTGCAGTGTTTTTTTTCACCACTTTGGGAATGAGTTGGTACCCCTCCAATTGGGAAAAATATGCCTTAAAACGACGTAAAATACTTAATTTTGGGGGAAAATTGAGTCGTAAAAAGCTCATTTTGGGAAAAAATTGTGCCGTGAAATGATCATTTTGGGAAAAAAGCCCTTGTTTTCAATTGGGAATGGGTCCCTAAAAAAAAGGCTGCCTTGTAAAAGCTCGAGTCTCCACTCCCTGCTGTCCAAAATTAGGTCATCACTACTATAAATAGAATTATCTGTTTTGAAAAACCAACAAGTGAAATTTCTTTGAAAGACAATGTCATTTAGGTTTTGAAACAAGTCTCGAAAGATTTTTCTGATTTTTGATTTATGAAAAAATTACAATCGTCTACATGTTTCATTGCTTCATACTTTGTATGCAACAAGACACGCTTAGGTGTTTGTATCATGTATGATGTGAACTGAAATTGTGTGGATTTGTAACTGTTTACCTGGGCATAAAAATACTTGACTCACACAGTGTTTGCATTTCTTTTTGTCTGTAGCTTCATAAGTTTTACTTCTTATGTGAGGATGGTGTGTGGGGTGTAAGAAAAGCATGTGCCGAATGCTTCATGGCAGTGTCCTGTGCCTGTTCTCCTGAGGTGCGGAAGTCTGATCTGTCTAGTCTCTTTGTCAACTTGCTCTGTGATCAGTCTAGATGGGTAGGTATTTACAAGCAGTAAAACCTAATGACAGGTTGCATCTTAACCATTAAGGAGCATTCTTTTTTACTGCCAACTTTTGTCTACAATAAAAGGAAAATCTAAAATATTTTAATAAATTGCCACTTTCAAAGTTTGTCCGTCCATCGGTACGACATCTTTGTAATACTTTTGCATTTAACTTAATTTCCCTTCGCGGTGGTTCTACCCAGTTGCCGATTTGTGCCATACACAGATCATAAAGGGTTTCTTGGGTCTCCTCCATCTAAAATTAGCTGGATGTCGCATTATAACTGAAATATTGTTAAAGCGACATGAAATCGTAACAATTCCAATTAATTTCTCTGGTAAGACTGTTTTTAGAGGGCAGTTATAAATGTTAAATGTTTTCTAGGGTTTTTTTTCTTGACAAATTTTGACATTTATGTACTATAAAAAGGACAGCAGTTTGTTAAATAATTATCATGAATTCAGGCTTTACAGTTTTTAATCTTTTAAGAAAATATGAGTAATTGATGTTAAATTTAATTTTCGTTTTTCTTTGAAGGTAAGAATGGCTGCTTTTCAGCAGTTAGGTCCATTTATTTCAACGTTTGCCGACTCAGATTTGACAGGGTTGTATGTCGATATAGATGGCCAACTAGTTTTCAGACTGAATGAAAACGGAGAACTAAGGTAGTTAGAATTGTTATCTCACCTGAGCTTGAAGGCTCAAAAATATTTCAAGTGATATCTATGAAATTAGTGGATGAAAGTTGGTGAAATTGAGCATGGATAATTCCATGGATAGCTCCGCACATAAATTGTTCAAATTAAGTGATACCATTTTCAGAACTCGGGAGGTAACTAAAGTAAAAAAAAATCCCCAAAACCACATAGCCCACGGGTTATATATTTGGTCTATAGTATTCTTAGCAGAGCTCCAGTTATAGGGAGTATTTCAAAACTAAAATTGTTATTTCGGCTTTAAACCCTATAGTGTCACTACTCATTAGAATCGTCTCGAAGAGACGCTTCTAATGAGTAGTAACACCATTTGATTTTGTGTTAAAATAAATGAGAAAATGTTGGATTTGTGCAGTTAACTCCCTCTTATCTGGAGCCCTGTTCTTAGTAGACCCCAATCAGGTTTGTTAGTCATAGCACTGAGATAAAAATTGGCCCTGTCACGGGTGTCACTAGTTAAACGTAGACTTGTTCTGGAAAAATTTAGAATATTGTGTCAAAAACCACAAGGTCCAGAGCATAGATAATTGGATGCCAGAGCTTAGATAATTGGATGTAGAGCATTTATAGTAGCATTATCTAGTAGACTTCAACCAAGTTGTTAAAATCATAGCATTGATTATAAAATTGGCCCCACCATAGGGGTCACTAGTTATACATGGACTTGTATAGGAAAAACTTCAAAATCTTCTTGTCATAAACCACAAGAGCCAGAGTTTAGATGTTTGGTGTAGTATAGTTTAGTACAGTCAGACTGCAATGATCATCTGCAATAGACTGGTGGAAGTTCAAGCAATATTAAGATGAAGCAGAAATCTTAAACTGCATTTGTTTCATCCTGCTTTAACCCTTTACGTCATAGCCAGTTTCTAGTTTTGAAGACAGATGACCACTTAAAGCAGGTTGAAAGTAAAGCAGAATGTGCCTTAAGGCACATTCTGCTTTACTTTCAGCCTGCTTTAAGCTAAAATCTGCTAGGCTATATAAAAACATTTGTAATTGTAATTGTTCATGAGGGTATAAACTGGAACTGTTTTCTTCAGCGGAGGAATAAATTAAATACGCTAAAAGTCGCTTCTATTGGGGAAAGGGTTAAGCAGCCAATTGTTTGCACTAAAGGCCAGTATTCCTTTCATTTGTTGCAATACTCACAACTTAGATATTGCCTTTGCTATTTGCAAATGGAGAAAAGATTTTGCCTTTGCCGTTTGCAAAAGAGTTGTAAGTCTTGATATACCTTGAAGGTCAACATGATATCATTTTATGTTTGTAGTATACGAGAAAATACTCAGATTGAGTGTGAAATCTCTGAAATCCAAGACAGTGATAGCAAGCCCCTCCCAGATGTGATAACCTCCTCCACCTCCCAGAACCTAGCCGACACAGATAGTGCCTACACCAGTCCTTCCAACTGTGATACAAACCAAGAAACCCAGGTTGATATGGACCTGTCTGACGATTCTCTTTCTGTACCAGTAGAGTCTGTAGACTCAGAAAATGGTATGTCAGAACAATCCAAGGACACGGACACCGAAAAAACAACAGAAGATGCAAGTCAGACAGAAATGTACTTGCATTCAAATCCAGATCAGTCACCTGAAGAGAAGCGGGCTGAGTTTTATTCAAGTATCCCATTTGAATCCTGTGATAATGAATCGGACACTTCTGCTCAAAGTGAACAGAAAGAAACAGACAGTTGTTTAGAAGAAACGACGGGTGCTGGCTCACCCGAGGTCAAAACCAACGATGGTGTTAATTCTGGTCATCCATGTGATAATTCTAGTTCAGGGCAACAAACAATTCAAAATGACAGCATTAGAATATATTCTGAAATGAACACAAGTAATTCAAACTCAAGTGAACTGAATCCAGGGCATGTGCATATACAAGCAGGTACTGTGAATGATAGCGAAAATGATTTTAATTCTTTTCAATACTGGCGAACACCTTTACCTCAAATAGAAATAGATTTAAATGTACTTAATGGTAAGCCTACTGTGACGAATGAAGGCGGTCATAAAGTCTATGCAAGTGAGATTAACATTCAGGTATCTGATGATGGTCAACATCTGGCTACAGGCCTCTCAGACAGCCTGACTGATCTGTCTGTCTGTGATAATGATTCAACAACTGTGATGAGTGGGTCCGAGGCGATAGTCACAGGGGCAGGAACTGTAATACAATCTACCAGAACAAGTGCCATCACTGATGACCTAATGATGAATCATGGAAACACTTTCGACCTTGATGAAACAACTTTACCCGTGATAGATGGTGTCATTCAAGGTAACAAGAGAAGTCAATATTTTTAATATGCATTTTCTGTGTCGTAAATGTAGTTGTATTGCATTCTGAAAACTACTTTTGCTTTCTAAAAAAATTAGTTTTAGATGGTTATTTTATGAGCATTGGTTACTAGTGTGACTTGTTAAATGTAAATTTATGTAAAGGCAGTATATATTATACAAGGCTCCAGATAAGGGGGGTATTTCAAAAACTAAAATATTTATTTCTGCTTTAAACCCTATGATGTTATTACTCATTAGAATCGCCTCGAACCATAGGGTTACTCCCCCTTATCTGGAGCCCTGATTATATTGTATATCTTGACTCCAGATAATGGAAATGTTTCAAATTCTTAGTACTATTGTGATTTTGATTTTATAACTTGTTAAAATTGTCCTTTTGAGATTATTCTCAGTAGATGCAGCAACCAAGGGTCTGATGGAGAAACTAAGCAGAAATTATTACAAATATGTAGATCCCTTCTTTGGAGCCATGTATATAGATATATAAACCATTACCACATAGTTTGCAGTGCTTCTAGTATTGAAGACAGGTTGACCACTTAAAGCAGGTTGAAAGTAAAGCAGAATGCACCTGCTTTAAGCTGCAATCTGCTAGGATATAGAAATTTGGTATATATTCATGACTATTTTATTCTCTGGAAGAATAAATTTTAGGGTAATGGGTTGATTGCTTTAGTTAAATATCAGGCGCTGTAATAATATTTTTATCAAGTTAGAATTTCAAATTCAGTATGATGAAAATTGCAGTCAGTTTGATATGGTCAGAGAAGTTCAGGTACTAGCAGGACGCAAACTGACACTCGTATAAGAATAAATATATTAATACTTTATTATACATTTATGCTGATTGCTGATGTTGTACATAATGATTAATTGTGGTATAGTATGTCTTTCATACAGGGCTCCAGATAAGGGGAGTATTTAAAAACTTAAATCTTTATTTCTTCATTAAACCCTATGGGGTTACTACTCATTAGAATCGTCTCTTCGAGACGATTCTAATGAGTAGTAACATCATACTAATAGGATTTGGTTCTGAAATAAGTGAGAAAAAATGGGATTTATTCAGTTTACTGCCTCTTATGTGGAGCCCTATCATATATATATTTTGTTGTGCATGTTTGGCAGTTTTAGATAGAATGTCATGCTTTTATTTTTAGGATCCAGAAATGTTATATACACTGTAAATGAATCAAGTAAAAGACATAAATGAACAAGATTTTCTAGATTTAAATTTTAGGCTAATTATAGGCTTTATAGCAGGCCCTGGCTAGCCTGGGGGTATGGTGTGAGATTGAACAGCCTTTAACTTTAAGATTAGTGAATTTTTCTTAAACAGTTGGTTATAAATTTGTACTACCTGTTTCTTAACATTTGATATACAACCATAATACATATACATATAAAGTAATAAGTTCCTTTTACAGAGTAAGTCAATTTTGTTGTCAAGTGTTCTGAATTTCTGAACTGGACACAACTTTTGAACAATTGACAGACTTTATACTTGACATCTACATGTATATGCCCAGGTGCAGGTGTCATGTCTAAGAATGGTGATGGGCACATGGATAATTTTACAAGTTTTCATTAATAAATTATAAACAATATAGAGGTCTGAATGTCCAGAATAAAGATATAAAATCTTAAGATGAATGTTTGGAAATTGGTTTGAACATTATGTATAATGCTATTGCATGTGTATCAGGGATCTAGGTAAATGTGAGTTTACTTGAGTTTTCAACAGTAGTTGTCTATTCTGAGGTTATTCTAATGCCTAGTCATAACAAAGAGGTTGTTGACCATTAGGAAATTCATTTTAGATGTACTCAATATTTAACTGGAGACCTGTATATCTATAATTCTATATACTTGTAGTTGTCTTAAATTTTCAGCCATTTGCTTTCCCTTAACCTTCTGCACACTGTAATTGTCAGCTGCAAATTTTGTAGTTGGCAGCAATTCCAAACTTTAACCCATTACCCCATAGACTGTTTCTAGTAGTGAAGATAGGTGGCCACTTAAAGCAGGTTAAAAGTAAAGCAGAATGTGCCTTAACCTGCTTTAAGCTACCATCTTCTAGAAAATAGAAATTATTTCTTATAATATATATTCATAACTGTATAAATTAGAACTATATTATTCAGTGGAGAAATAAATTAAAGGTGCTAAAAGGCGTATTTATGGGGTAATGGGTTAAAGGTCGGCCTTATCTGTCAGATATTAAATGAGTGTTGAACAGATTTTGTCCAGATGAGATCCAAACTGTTTACAACAGTTACCACAAATTCACCCACAGCAGTTCTGGCAGGATTTGGGCAAGCAATATTTGCATCAGATTTTGGCATGTTACAATGAAAAAAGTTTTTGTCAGCTTTTGGGAAAGGGTCTGAAAAACTTGTGGCAAAAACTGCTACAGTGTGCAGAGAGCTCAGTATTTTAATTTGTTGAGGGAATGAATTAGTTACTAGAAGTGGGGGTGTCTGTTTTCTGTGATGCTGCCTTGTATGAAAGAATGGGAGTATCTATTTTCTTTGACTGTTTCTTGTATGAGAGTAGTGTCCTAACAATCAGTGTGTTGTACTTTAACAACTTGGTGTTATCCTTCTGATTAGCACTGGTCATAGAACAGCTAGCTGGTCACAAAGCAAACCAGATTGCCTATCTCTTAACCTGCTCTATAGTCTACCTCAAATGTTCTCAGCGTTTCAAATGTCTATAACAATTTCCTCTGCACAAGCACTTCAGTCTTTGCCCTAACCCACTTGCCTTAACCTGGGGTAAGTGATCTTTGCATAAGATTTTGAAATATTACAGTGAAAATAAAACCCACATGATATTTTGTCAGGTTTGGGCAAGTGGTTTGAAAATGAAGGCAAAGACTGGTGCTGTATGATGCTTTTAACCTCTTCTTTGCATATTATAAGCACCATAGTATGTCACTAATCTGTCATGCTAAATGCCCTTAACAAATATTTCTGATAGGTTTTCAATACATGTGGCAGCTTAAAGCAAAATGAAAGTAGTCAATAAGGTCATTAAACAGCTTTCTGCTTTATTTTCATCTTGCTTTAGGCAGTCACTTAATTAAACATAGAATTACTCAATATACTACATCAATTAGAAATTGGTTGTTTGATGGCTATAGGGCAAAGGGTTTATTGAAGAAATCTTAATAGTAAATACAAGTATTAGACATGAGAGTCAAAAGTATTTACAAATATTTTCAGACAATGCTTTACTGGATAAGGGTTCAGTGTTGTAAAACTTGTTTGGTTTATAAGGCTGAGTTCAAGACAAGTATAATATTTAAAAAATACTTTATTGTAAAAATTCTAAGATTTAGACACACTGTATAGCTGATGTCATTAACTTATCCTAAAACTTGAATTATTTGCCCTTTATCACATGGTTATTTGTCAAAAAAAACCAAAATGGATGGCCAACTGTGTAGATCCTGATCAGAATGCTCCTGAGGGAGCAGTCTTGTCAATGTTTACACTGTTTGCTCAGGTATGTGTGTTCCAATACTTTGGGTCATTACAGTAAACTTCGTTTGTCTCCATAAAAACCTATTTTGTGGCAACTCATTAGACTTGTCTCTTTGTAAAATAGATTTTATAGCAAAGATGTTGATATATGTTTTATTTTACAATACATGGAATCTATTTTAAGTAGTCAACAATCTTTTAACCTTTTACTCCACGGATTTTAACGCATGTAATTTATTCATCCACTGAAGGTAAATAATTCCACTTTATACAGTCATGAATATGTATCATAAGGACTATTTCTACATTGTAGCAGGTGGTATCTTAAATCAGGTTTCAACCTTTTTAACCCTTTGAACCCTAGTCCCGCATATAGGCGTGCTTTTCAAACAGTGAACATGTGAAAAGTACACTTGTCTGGAACAAACAGTGAAGACCCAGATCAGAGGGCTCCGAAAAGAGCCCTCTGATCAGGGTCTTTACTGTTTGTCATAATGCCAAAAATGGACAAAAACAACCATTAAAAGCCAGAAATGGACTAGACTAAAATCGAAACTGGACTTGTTCATTTAAAGTTTCAGGGAGGAAAGAGTTAAGTGGTGACCTGTCTTCAGAACTAGAAACTGTCTATGGAGTAAAGGGTTAAACTAGAAATAGGCCGATGGGTACAGGGTTAATCACTGTATATGTATTTCTTTGTGTATGTTTACCTTTGCACAGCTGGTTACCTGTTTTCTCTCTCCATAGTGTTACTAGCCAACCTATCACCATGGTCATAGTTTATTTCCACCGTTTTGTTCATTCTTTTCCACTAACTCCATACTCAGTATCTCTGTATATACACAACAGTCAAATTTGTCATGTGTGAACAGTCAAAAGAAGATTTTTTAAACGTATGGAAGCTAACTACTGGACAGAAATAAAGTAGAAAACTCCTACATGAATTTCCTGCTTTTGTAAAGTATTAAGCAGTCGCATGTCTTCACAGGGGTGCATACTCTTAAGACTGGCCATCTAACTTGTTTTAATTATATGTAGTTTAACCTTTTCATAGCATTATTATATAACTATCCTCAAGTTTCCCTATAGGCTATTACAAGTGATCTTTCATACTTACTGATCCACTTCTTTGCTAAATACCTATGGGTAGCAACAATTTAAAGATCCATGCAGACTATTTAAGACAGGTGGAATCTAAATGCAGAATTAAAACAGTCATGCTTTCAGACCACTGAAATTTACTTTAATTTGAGACAATTGTAACGAGTGATAACAAGTTTGAAGAAATATCTGGTCCCGAGGTTATAAAGCTTTTGACTTGAGTCTAAACTCGTTCCCAATCAAATGCTTGGGAACACACTCAGACTCGGCTCAAAAGCTTTATAACCTCGGAGCTTGGACTCTGCAGTCCTGACATTATTCACAGCTTTCTAGAAAGACTAGAGAGTAGAAAACAGTGGTGTCCAGTTTTGGTTGAGGTGTGTAACTGTTTCAGGTAGCACCATACACTAACCATGTGTGTGTGACTGTGTGTCTCATATCAAACTAACCTTGTGTTCCTGGTTTGTCCATTGCAGATATTAACCTCGGCCATATTGACAGTAATCTACTACTGTCCCTATTGCCTCTTGCAGATCTCAGCGGTACCGGAATGCCGTATATGGACAGCGACTTCTCATCACCACAGAGTCTAAGAGACTCGCTCTTACTAGACGACGCTACTTTAGCTAAACAACAGGTGAACAGCACATGAAAGCAGCAATGCTTTTGAGTCCTCCACTGCCATGCTTGTTGTGTGTACACTGTATACTTGGTTTTGTTGCGAGTTAGAAGACTGTTGAGCTCAACGCATCATTGGACCACACCAGTGTTTGAGTTTCATTTTATAAGCTTATCTATTAATTAGTTTAACTTCATTCCTCTATCTTCATCTGTCATAATTTAATAATATGTTTTCAACTTTCTTCTGATAATCCACTGAATTAACCCTTCCACATAGATAGGCACTTGTACGCCTTGAATTTATTACTCTTGGAGAAAATACAAAATGTAGTTCCAATTTTATAATGTCATAAATATGTGTTTTAAGAAGTATTTTCTATACTCCAGATGATAGCTTTAAGCAGGTTGAAGTAAAGCAGAAAGCTCTTTACCATGCATTCAGCTTTACTTTCAACCTGCTTCAAGTGGTCACTGTTCAATACTAGAAACAAGTCGAGGAATAAAGGGTTAATACAATTTTTCCATCATTATGCTGTATACATCAAATATCAATATTTTTTTCATTCTTTAAATCTTAAAAAAAAATGAAGTAGAAGGTACTGGCCTCGTATTAATTGCCTCACTGGAATATAACAGACATCCAATCATTAGCTACATCAATAATCAGCGTTTTTTTTTCCTTCTTTGAACGGTACCGGGGAACGGACCCGTTCCCAATTGGAGACGGACTCTTCCCAATTTGACGACCGAACCCTTCCCAATCAAAAGAAATCGATTATCGGACCTGTTCCCAATCAAAATAAACATATTTGCCAATTATCAATTACATTTTTCCTTTAAATCATACGAGGGTTGTTCGGAAAGTTCTTAGAATTTTGTTATATCTCTGGTTAGCTTTATTTGATCAATTTGAAATTTGGTAAACTATTTTGTAAGAGAGAAATGAAATAGATAATGTTTACCGAATATACAGGTTACCGTAGCAACGCAGTAACGGGGACCCGGAGCAGCTCGAAAGTTGTAATTTTTTAGCTCACCTGAGCCGATGGCTCAAGGTGAGCTGTTGTTATCGCCCGTCGTCCGTCCGTCCGTCTGTCCGTCCGTTCAAATTTACTTCAAGCGACAACTCCTCTGAAACCGCGAGTCTGAGGAAAAAACTAATTTGCTCACGGTGTTCCTTGGATGCTTCTCTACAGAAATTGTTAAAATGAAACTTTAAAGTGGACTACTTATTGAAATTTATTAAAAAAAGTGAAAAACTTTAAACAAGTTTTTTGTAAAAAAACACTGTTCCCACACCTTAGATATTGCATGAATAGTATCTTCTACTAAATCACTTTCAAAATTGTAAAAAATCAAAACCCTAGGATCAAATTTGACTCAACCCTGGCCATATCAGTGCTTTTTGATGCAGGTCTGACAGTAAAAACTCTCTAATGATCCGTTTTATACAGACGCATTGTATCTTCCAGGCTAAGAAGCTACCCTTATACTAAATGCAACATTTTTGCAAACAGTTTGGATCCAGGTCAGATGCCACATAATGCTGCATCTAATCTGGATCTAAACTATTTGCCACTCATTTACATATTTTCTTATATTTAGAAAATATAAGTTATTATTTTTTACATATTTCACATACAAACATTTGGAGCAGACAACAGTTCAGCATAATAATAGTCATTTCTCTCTGAGACCGTCTCCAATTGCATAACTGACCCATAGCTAGCTCTGAACTCAGGTCACTGAGATACATAACAGAAATGAAAGTGATGTCTGCTAGTTTATGCTCAAGCACAACTTAGTTCGAGGCATATTACTTTTGGTCTGTCTGTTTGTTTGTTTGTGTTTTGTTTGTTTGTTTATCTTTCTGTCTATCAGTCCACAATTAATTCTTGGCCATAAACAGTATGGATCCAGGTCAGATGCCACATAATGCTGCTTCTAATCTGGATCCAAACTATTTGCCACTCATTTACATATAGTTTCTTATATTTAGAAAATGTAAATAATGATATTTATTAACCTATTAACCCATACATATTCTTTTTTAGCTCACCTGAGCCAAAGGCTCAAGGTGAGCTATTGTGACCGCTCACCGTCCGTAGTACGTCTGTCCGTCTGTCCGTTCACTTTTACTTCAAACGACATCTCCTCTGAAACCCGCCGATTGTAGGGAGAGTTCAAACTGCTCATGATGTTCCTTGGATGCTTCTCTACAGAAGTTGTTCAAAAAAAATGAAAAAAAGCACAAACTCTGCTTGAAAAAGCAAAAAAGCAAAAATCTTTAAAAAATCTTCTTGCCCAAAACTACTAGGCCCTAAGCTTTGATATTTGTACAGTAGAATCTCCTGGTGGATCTCTCTATAGTTTGTTAAAATGAAATCCCTAGGGTCACATTTGACACCACCCTGCACAGTTTAAGTGCTGCTCTAGGCAGGTTTTACAGTATTTTTGATTTAGGCAGAACTGTATTTACCTGAGTTACCCTTAATATACTATGGGCAAATAACCAATATTTGCAAACAGTTTGGATCCAGATCAGATGCAACATAATGCTGCATCTAATCTGGATCCAAACTATTTGCCACTCATTTACCAACTTAACATTTTCTAAAAAATAAAAATGTACATTTTTTACACACAGAAGGTATTTAGCAGACATCATTTCAGTCTGGTAAGGGTAAGCTCCCAGACTGCTGCTGCTACAGTTCTCTTACATAATATTTGACCTCAGTGATCAGGCCAACAGAACTGAACATGTTGTCTGCTAAAGTTTAGAAATGGTTCAGTCGTTTGTTCAGACATTTGTTAACCCATTACCCCATAAATGTGCATTTTTAGGCCTTTGATTTATTCCTCCACTTAAGAAAATAATTCCCCTTTAACCCTTTCCCCCATAGCATATCTCTAGTATTGAATGTAGGTGTCAACTTAAAACAGGTTGAAAGTAAAGCAGAATGCGCTTTAAGCGCATTCTGCTTTACTTTCAGCCTGCTTTAAGCTATCATCTACTAGAATATAGAAAATATTTTGTATTATACATATTTATGAATGTATAAATTGGAACTATTTTCTTTAGAGCAAGAATAAACTGAATGTGCTAAAAGGCGCTTCTATGGGGGAAAGGGTTAAACAGTCATGAAAATGTAAGATGTGAAATAAGTTTCTATATCCTAGTAGATGGTAGCTTAAAGCAGTTTGAAAGTAAAGCAAAGTGTGCATTAAGACCCATTCTGCTTTACTTTCAACCTGCTTTAGGTGGCCACCTATTTTCAAAACTAGAAGCAGGCTATGGGGTAATGGGTAAAATGAAATTGCCTATTTGGAAAGAGCCTAATGAGAGGAAGTGCCATTTGCAAAGGCCATAACTCTGACATCATTGCTTTTTTTAGTTATTTCCCTTTGTCATATTTTCTTGTCAAGAAGACAACTCCAGGTCTACTGATGCTATTGTAATGAAATTTTATGTATGGAAAGAAACTGATGAGAGAAAATGCCTAGTGCATAAGGGCAGCAATATTTTGTTTTCCCCTTTGTCATATTTTATTGTCAGGAAAATAACTCCAGTTCTGCTGACGCTAGTGAAATAATTATCATTTACCGGAAATGGAAATAGCTTGATAAGAGGATGTGTCATGGATAAGGGTCATAAGCTTGGCAACAAAATTCACTTTTGTCATGTTTTCTTGTCCGGAAGATAACTCCATTTATAGCTATATTAAAATGTTGTCTTGCCCAGTCAACTTAGGTACAAACTTCAATGTCCTCAGGTGAGCGAATTTAGGGCCATGGCCCTCTTGTTATGTCTTTAATTTATTCTTCCACAGAAGAAAATATTTCACTTTATACAGTCATTGTTGTCTTTAACAATTGCTTCAAATGACATCTCCTCATATACCGCTGAAAAGATTTCAACCAAACTTTACACGAATGTTCCTTGGGTCAAGTTCTTTCAAAATTGTTCAAAGAATTAAAAACAATGTAGAACTCTGGTTGCCATGGCAACCAAGTGGCCATGGCAACCAAGTGAAAAAATAAGGAAATCTTAAAAAAAATTCTTGTCTGAAACTACAAGGGCCAGATCTTAGACATTTGTCACATAGCATCATCTACAGGTCCTCTATCAAACTACAAACTATGCCCCTGGGGTCAAAATTGGCCCCGCCCAGGGGGTCACAGTTTAACATAGAGTTATATAGTGAAATTTTCAAATGTCTTCTCCTCTGAAACTAATATGGCCAGAGCTTTGATATCTGGCTTGGTGACACTTTTAGATGTCCTATACCAATAAGGTTCAAATGGTTCTGGTCGATTGCATATCATCTACAGGTCCTCTATCAAGTTTGTACAAATTATGCCCCTGGGGTCAAAATTAGCCCCACTCCGGGGGTCACAGTTTTCATACGTCTTCTTTTCTGAAGCTAATATAGCCAGAGCTTTGATATTCGGCATGGTGTTACTTCTAGATGTCCTTTATCTATTTTGTTCAAATGGTTCCAGTCTGTTGCATATGTAGGTCACAGGAGCTAAAAATAGATTTTTTCAATGGAAACTTAAAAAAAATCTTCTTGTCTAGAACCCTAGTACCCTGATCTTAGATATTTGGAACATAGCATCATCTACAGGTCCTCTATCAAGATTGTTCAAATTATGCCCCTCGGGTAAAAAATGACCCTGTCCTGGACTTAAATCATTATCTCCATTTTGATGTACAGCTATTCTCAGGTGAGCGACATATGCCCCATGGGGCTCTTGTTTAAACTTTATTCTAATAAAGCAAACGTGATTTCTCTCAATTCTGTTGACGCTAGATAAGCACGAAAATGTCTGATTGTAACGTGACGTCATGACGTTAGTTACTCATAGTTTCAAAACATTGTAAGCGTTTGAACAGAATTTACAGTATTTAGTCTACAGATAGCGGAAATGCGAACTAAAAAGAAATGACGTAGACCAGTGACGTTGACTTGCGAACTGTTGTAAATAAAATTATGTTACTGTAGGTAAATCGCCGACAAAAACTCTTAAAATGATTAAATCACCGGGAAAATATGACAAGAAGTTGTTTCTCTGCCAAAACGATGCCGAAGGTGACGATTTTTAGGACAGAAGCACACTACGTATGAGATACGAGAGAAGCGACTACACATGGATCTTGAGCATGTAATGCTACATCAGGATAATGAACCGGATCGTAGAGCAGCTTCAACGCAGTTAGAAATCAGCTTGCTATGGTTTGATATGTAAGAACACCCGCCAAACGGACCCGAATTGGCTCCCATGGGTTTTAGAAATGCTGACAGAGTTAAAGGCGAGCTTACATGGAATAACATTTGTTTCAGCAGTTGAATTTACCAAACAGACCCAGACATTTGTATCTACATTCAGTGAGGACTTGTATACAGAAACATGCGTAAAATGAGTTAGAAAGCCATAACGAGTAGGTGGATATTGCGGGTGATTATGTTGGGAAAGTGAGACGTTCGCTTGACGTATATAACGTTCGACGTTGACGTGCTCCGGGTATGCGTTATGTATGTATTTGTAAGATGCATAGAAAAAATGTGTTTAAGCGTATATTGCCGATTTTCACAGAATATGTAGCACAGATCTGGAAATTAATGTTGATCTAATTTTTTGCATCCAACTACGACTATACGTATTTTTATAGCAAAATTCTACGAACTTTCCGAACAATCCTCGTAGCAAACCATCCATATTCCAACATATCTTTTGCTACAATGAATGTAAACAAAGTTACGCAACTCCATTGACATTTTTTGGAGTATGTATAAAACAATACCAGTGATTACGGCCGAATTTCGGAAACGGTCCGGGCCAAGATTTATACATGCCCCTTCATCGAGACTGGTTAATGTTGCGTGATCGCAAAATCCGCTGAAATTGATAAGAGTTTACAAACCCAGTCTGACTCTGTTTACCATCATTTATAAAATAGAAAACCTACAATTAAAACAGTCATGAGCCATAATTCAAAGTATTACAGAATTGTTTTGAACAAGACGATAATGAAAAACTTGAATCTAGATCACTGCCTTTAACACTCGCGAGCGTGATTGGCAGTATCCAGAGATAGATAAGATAAGATTTTGGATTTTACTGTGAGTAACACACACAGTGTAGATTTAGTTTCTTCACCATGTTTACCATCATAAACAGTTCTAACGGTTTAGTAACTTAAATTCCCAATTTCTGCGTTGTCATCATTTCAAAACTCGTTTTTCCCAATTTGACTTGAATAATTCCCAATCTGAGGGGTACCGGACCCGTTCCCAATTGGGTGAGAGAAAAAAACGCTGATAATGAATTTTGAAAAATTCTCTTTGAGCTCCTGACCTTGCGGTATATTTTTACTGTTCACACAAATAAAATGTTTAAGATGGTTACTCTGGTCACTTGATTCTACTATTTCAGACTTTGGTTATTGACTTATAGTTGGGTACTCATTTTGTTCCTTTTTCTTTAGAATTCCATGTTGAATAATATTGTATTTCACAGTGGGGACAGTTAAAGTGGCCTGTGCCTTTCGGTTCTTATTTTATCTTATTGCTTTTCTGTTTCTTACTCCTGTGATATAGCATAAGCCATGGCTATGTTTTAACCCATTATCCCATAAATACACCTTTTTACGCCTTTAACTAGTTCATCCACTGAAGAATATAGTTTCAATTTATACTGTCACAAATAAAAATCATAGGAAATATTTTCTATATTCTAGCAGATAATAGCTTAAAGCAGGCTGAAAGTAAAGCAGACTGCGCCCTAAGGCGCATTCTGCTTTACTTTCAACCTACTTTAAGTGGTCACATATCTTCAAAACTAGAAACGGGCTATGGGGTAACAGGTTAATCAGCCAACTGTTCACTGTCTGAAGTGATACATTGATGCTAAGGTTATACAGTGTAGGTTGTAACTATTCATGATTTTATGTACGCATTTATGTTGTAAATACTTCAATCTTGTTCCTGTTACTTGGGCTGCAGAAGGGTAGAAGTCAACTTAAAAAATTTATCATTTAATAATTTCACCACAACATCCTGTGTTGTGGCTATCTATTAGAACTGTCTCTTAACTCATTACCCCCATAAATACACCTTTTTACGCCTTTAATTTATTCCTTCACTGAAGAAAATAGTTCAAATTTATAAAGTCATGATTATATATCAGTAGAAATCTTTTCTGTATTCTAGTTGATGGTAGCTTAAAGAAGGCTGAAAGTAAAGCAGAATGTACCTTAAGGCACATTCTGCTTTACTTTCAACCTGTTTTCAGTGAACGCCTATCTTCAAAACTAGAAACATACTATGGGGTAATGGGTCAATAGGAGGTAATTCTTCCGAGAAGTCACAAGAAAGGGTTAGGTGATGACATAAGTATTCAAGTATTGCCCTTTGGAGCTGTAGAATAAAGTTGTGAAAAATATTCAGTACATTGTGTGTTATGGTTTATGCTTTAATTGTACTTGTAATTTGAATACATTAATACATATTTTATTGTTCTAAACCTAGGATATTGTGCCTCAGAACTTGCTAGAGAACTATCTGGGTATGATTGACCCATCTCGGGCTCAGACTGTAGATACAGAGATCACCAAGTACTGTGCCTACAACATACCAGCAGTGGCCTACACACTTGGCAGGGGAAACTGGCACTGCTTAAAGAACCTTTATGAGACCCTGGCAGCAGATATGCAGGTAAAATACAGTAGAACCTCTCTATTATGACCACTAAATTGTGTCTTATATTAGTCGTTACAGACAGGTGACTGCTTAAAGCAATGTGAAAGTGAAACAGAAAGCTCCTATAGGAGCTTTCTATTTCACTTTCACATTGCTTTAAGCTATCACCTGTCCTTTATACGGACATTTAGCCTTCTTTTTAGTGGTAGTAATAGAGGGGTTCTACTGTACTGGACAATTGAAGGCCAACTCTGGCATCTCGTGATCTGCAAACTGAAGCTCGTACCCCTTGCCTCCATAGCCAAAACGTTCGGCCCAAAAGTGCTAATTATCTTTATCTAACTGAGTAAGGCAGGTAACTGCTTAAATCGAGAGTTAAGTAAAGCAGAAAGCAATCGTGCTTTACTTTCACAATGCTTTACTCTGCCACCTGTATTCAACAGCATCAATGAATATATATTTATGTATGGTGCTTATCAAGATCTTGTTCTATGATTGTCCGGCATAAAGACAACACATTTCAGTAGCACTGCCATTTCATGGTAGTTCGATTGACTTGTTGAACAGGGATGATCGAGTGGTTATAGTCACTGTCGCTGACAATCACTTAGTTCCTCACCACTGTGTGTTGAAATTTGGTCGGGAAACTTTGGATTTTTCATGTGATGTAGTCTTCTAGCTGACTAGTAAAGGGTTGGTGGTTCTACTCAGTTGCTGATCTGTGACTGAAACAGCTTTTAAAGAGCATCTGAGGTCTTCCTCCATCTTAATAAGCTGGACAGTGAAATAAGACTGAATGCTGTTAAAGTGACGTAAACTCATAAATCAAATTTGAATATCACAAGTCAGTCATACTATCAATGTCGTCTTCTGTGTAGTTGTAATAGCAGGGCTGTATTAACTTTCAGTGGAAGGTACGTAGGACGTTGGCTTTCTCCATCCATGAGCTAGCTGTGATACTAGGGGAGGACATCACTCACAGAGACCTCGTGCCAGTCTTTGATGGTTTCCTCAAAGACTTGGACGAGGTGCGCATTGGAATTTTAAGACATCTGGCAGATTTCTTAAGGGTAAGTCAACTTAAATGCAAGAGTAAAAACATACTGATGAGATTGCTAACAGGGCTATAGATAAGAGGTAGTGAATTAAACTTTTTCAAACTTTCACCCTGTATGTCTTTACAAAATCCTATGGTGAGATTACTAATTATAATCGTATGAAAAGACTATTCTAATGAGTAGTCACACCATAGGGTTTGGTAGTCATAAGTATTTAAGTTAACAAAATACAATCTTTATCTGGATCCCAGCTGAGTGAGTAATAGTTCTTTTAAGTATCTGTTGTACTCTGGCTAGTAAGAAGAGAACTAGAAAATAATAATTCTTCTTATGTGAGAATTATGACATTAAACAAACCAATCTAGAAATAATTTTGATATGTATAAATAAGCTTTAATATCAAATAATCCTTAAATTTTTCACTGATGTGATACATTTTGTACTGGTTTTCTATTTATCTTCAGTTATTACATCCGGAAGTTAGAAGACAGTACCTGATCAAAGTGCAGGACTTCATGAATGTTGACAACAACAGAAACTGGAGATTCAGACAGGAGCTAGCAGAGTAAGCAGACCAGTTGAATTTGGACATTTAGCACAATATGTACATGTATTTGTTGTCTAAAAACTTTTATCTGCACATTCCTTCTGAAAAAGTCAACAGTAACAGTATTGATCCAGATAATGGTGCCCAATTACTCAGCATCTTATCAGCACTCCAGATAAGGGGGGTATTTCAAAAAGTAAAACCTTTATGTCTGCATTAAACCCTATGGTGTTACTACTTAATAGAATTGTCTCGATGAAACGATTCTAATGAATAGTAATGCCATAGGATTTGGTTCTAATATGAGTGAGGAGCTGTTGATTTGTTCAGTTTACTCCCTCTGATCTGGGGCCCTGTCTTATCAGGTTTTACACTGTTTACAACAATTGTCACAAATTTTCCATTAGTACACAGAAAGTTAACATACCAATCCTTTGTTTCCGAATATGACATTGGTTAAATACTTTTAAGGAACACAAGGGTGTTTAAATCATAAGTGTTTTAGGTACTGTTAACATGCTCATCATAAGATGGTTTATGGTTTTCATACAGAATTTGTTTTCATGGTGTAAATTTGTTACCACACAATAGAATACACTTGTATAGCCTTTCGTCAGTGTTAAAGACTAGTGCCTGCCTTGAACAGAATGAAAATAGAACAGATGTCTGCATCACTATCATCCTGCTTTAAGCAGCCACCTGTCAAGATATAGAAAACAATTTGTGTCATTTTATCAGGACAAAAACATGTGTGTATATGAAGAATTTTTAGCATATGGTCAAGACTTAAAAAGGCATTACTTTGAGGGAAATGGTGGACTATTGACCCGTGTACTAGTATCACATGTTTGCCGCTTTTACAAACTGTACATGTGAAAAGTATTCTTGTCCTATTCAAACGGTGTAGACCCTGATCAGACGTCTCTTCTAAATAGTAAAAAATAGACTAGTTTGAGTGCAAATTGAGATTATCCATTTGAAGTTTCAGGAGTCGACAAATTGAGCAATCATTCAAATGACAGTGCATATTCATTGTTTAACCCTTTACTCCATAGCTTGTTTCTAGTTTTGAAAACAAGTAACAACTTAAAGCAGGTTGAAAGTAAAGCTGAAGGTGTATTCTGCTTTACATTCAGCCTGCTTTAAGCTTGTATCTGCTTAGATATAGATTTACTATTTCTAATGATACATATTCATTACTGGATAAATTGGAACTATTTTCTTTAGTGGAGTAACTAAATTCGTAAACTGAGTATCTATGGAGTAAAGTCCTCAAACAGATCGCAGGTCCCTCTAATCATGACCTATCATGAAATGTTTTTTCTTGTATTTCCAGGCAGTTGGTGCTTATATCAGAGCTGTTCTCAGCCCAGGAAATCAGTGATTTCTTGGTACCCTTGGCTCTTGTGTTAGCAGAGGATAAAGTTGCAGAAGTTAGAATAGATGCCTATCATCTAGTAAGAAACTGTCATTCTTAAATGCTGAATGTCCTCTAAACCCTATTTTGTGACCACTCATTTGAATTTTGGCAAGTTTTGATTTTTATAGCAGACAAATAAGAGGTCTATCAGTATGAGTAGTTGCTTAATTTAAGAATGATCTCTTAACCCTTTCAACCCTAAATATCTCTTGAGGGTATTTATTATCCTTTTGGACTCTTCTAGTACATGCATTGTAAACCAGTCTACTGTTGCATTTTTGAAATGAAAACAAAAAGCAATGAAAATATCAAACAGTGCAGACCCTGATCAGAGGGCTCCTATAGGAGCCCTCTGATCAGGGTCTACATGGTTTGCGTATGTAATCAGTAATCTCTACAGAGGGCTGTGGGGTTGAAAGGGTTAATCAAACTGTACAACATAAATAACTGACCAGAAAGATATAACTTTCAACTCTCCAGCTGGACAAGAGCAGGAAGGTTGGTTAGATTCGTGGTTTATGTCCCTTTTACTCCAGAGTCATAGTGGGATGGGCCTGTTAATTGTTCTGATTTACAGGGGCTTGTATGAGCTTGAGTCAAATATAGTCTTGAAAGAATATAATCTGAAATTGAAAGTTTCAAAGCGCTTCCAGTCAAATTATTTCGATCCATATTAATTTGAAACTGTGTATCAAAGAAATAAATGTGTTTACACATGCAGAACTGTAAATTTACACTATTTTTTTACCAGGTCAGTGTGATGCTTAAAAGAATGACAGAGTCCCAAGATGAGAAGTTAGTCCAGAATCTAATCAATCAGCTTCTAAATAGATTTGCCTTACACGGAAGGTGGGGACGGAGACAAATGTAAGTACTGCAGCCTGTTGTGACCAGTTAACAGAAAATGCAGTGAGAATCCATAATATAGATGGCATTTTAATGTGCATAGCAAAAGTAATACAAAGGGCTGAGAGAGGTTTGTGCATTGAATCTTTATGCTCCCACAGTAGTGGAAGGGCATTAACCCTTAGCCCGCCAAATAAACTGTCGTCTGCTATATTTCTCGTCTGCTTCAAGTTTCAAAGTGCTTCAAAGTTGCTCAAAATTGCTGAAAATGTTGTCAGAGTGTCAAACAGCTTGGATCCGGATGAGACGCCGAGTTACTCGGCGTCTCATCCGGATCCAAGCTGTTTGCATATGGAGCTATAGTTGTGACTGGCAGGCTAAGGGTTAAGTGTTTGCTATTTCTTCTGTACAATATCTTGGTTTTTGTAGCAAAGCATGTTTTCTTCATTGGAGGAATAAAATAAATGCGTAAAAATGTGTATCGATGGTGTAAAGGGTTAACAAGCCTTTATGAGTGGATTCAGTTAAACAGTCACCTGTCTAAAGTATCTTATGGACTTTTCTTTTGCTCACTAGCAAAATATTGGATATTATGATGGTTAATAAAAAATATAGTATTGAAAAGTTTGAATAAAATGCTCACCAAATGCAGGAACAAGTGAAAAAAAAGCTATATGTTTATGCCCGATACATTGTCAGTGATAATACTGTAATAATGAAATTCATTTTAGATATACTCAGCTATGCCAAGCAGTTATACGAGAAGAGGCATTAGAACCAGTACAGTTTGCCCGTGACTTGCTGCCTAGTTTGATTAATCTTGCCAATGATCCAGTCCCCAATGTCAGGATCACCCTAGCCAAAACAGTCACCTGTTACATGTTAAATGAAGGTAGGTTGTAATTGTAATTATTCTAAAGTTGATTTATAACTTTTCAAAAGTTAATTGTAACATTGAAAGTTTAATAGAACCCTTCTTTTATTCGGCCCTTTGAATTTAAAACGAGAAATTTTAAATATTAACATTTTGCATTGTTTTCATTTGTAACTATTGTAGGAATAACTACAAGTGGAATTATTATAATTGTAAGAGATTTTGTCTACAAATTAAGGTGTGATTATCCTGCAGTTTGAAGACTATGAAATTGCTTTATCTGGCAATTGCAAACTTCTTGTAGAATTTGACATTAATTCAAAGACTTCAATGTTTTCTTTGCTTATTAATGTAAAAATGGACAGTTTGTTTCATTCATGCATTCACCCGTGAAACTTGAAATGGACAACTGTTTAGGTTGGTTTTAAAGGCATTATTGAAAAATGACAAGCAGTGCATCAGAGGGCTCCTCTAGGAGACATCATAGGTTTTGCTGACGATTTATAGAGTTTAGTGTAATTAATACTCACCTTATCTTGAGCTCTGAGTTTACTAAAAAGGAAGACTCCTTTCATTTTGTACTATTGTAATGCCTGTATAGATGGTTAACTGGCTCTGCAGCATCCATGGTAATATACCAGAGCTAAGGGAAGTATTTAAAAAACTAAATTTCTTTGCATTGAATATTATGGTGTGACTGCTTGTAAATATTATATTGAGGTGACTATTTAGTATTAGGTGACCATATAGGATTTGATGCAGACACGTAAGAGAAAATATTGATTGTGTTTTTAGCTCACCTGGCACGAAGTGCCAAGGTGAGCTTTTAGGATCGCTGGATGTCCGTCGTCTGTCCGTTCACACTCTAGCAACTAAAATTTCATCCGATCTTCATGAAACTTGATGACAATGTTTGTCTTGATGAAATATAGGTCAAGTTCGAATGTGGGTCATGTCGGGTCAAAAACTAGGTCACTAGGTCAAATTATAGAAAAACCTTGTGAACACTCTAGAGGCTACAAATCTCATTGGATCTTAATGAAACTTGATCAAAATGTTTGCCTAATTGATATCCAGGTCAAGTTCAAATATGGGTCATGTCCGGTCAAAAACTAGGTCACTAGGTCAAATCATAGAAAAACCTTGTGAACACTCTAGAGGCTACAAATCTCATTGGATATTTATGCAACTTGGTCAGAATGTTTGCCTAATTGATATCTAGGTCAAGTTCAAATATGAGTCGTGTCGGGTCAAAAACTAGGTCACTAGGTCAAATCATAGGAAATCCTTGTTAACAATCTAGAAGCTACAAATCTCATCCGATCTTCATGACACTTGGTCAAAATGTTTTCCTCATTGATATCTAGGTCAAGTGTGAATGTGGGTCATGTCCGGTCAAAGACTAGGTCACTAGGTCAAATTATAGAAAGACCTTGTGATTACTAGAGGCTACAAATATCATTGGATTTTAATGCAACTTGGTCTGACTGTTTGACTAATTGATATCTAGGTCAAGTTCAAATATGGGTCATGTCTGGTCAAAAACTTGGTCACTACCTCAAATCAAAGAAAAACAGTGTTAACCCTCTAGAGGCTACAAATCTCATTAGATCTGAATGAAATATTGTCAGAATGTTTGCCTACATCGAATCTATGTCAAAATCAAACACAGATTTTGTCTGGTCAAAATCTAGGTCACTAGGTCAAATCATAGAAAATTCTTGTTTACACTCTAGAGGTTTATTGTGAGTCATGTCCAGTTGTAATCTATATCACTATAGGTCAAGTTTTACATGGTGAACCAGGTGAGCGATTTAGGGCCATGGTGGCCCTTGTTTGTTTACACACTCTTATTTTAAGCCATATTTTAAATTGATCGGAATAAAAAAACAAGTATGTTTTGCAGAGTATTCCAATTTTGATGGTCATCCTAATAAAGAAGAGTTTGATGAACTGGTGAGAACGTTGCAGGACGATGGTGACCGCGATGTACAGTATTTCATCTCTGCAGACTCGTATATAGAGACGACAACAGTTCACAACACATCAGATACACTGTCAGACTCTGTGGTGAGTGTTATGAACAATAGATGATCATGATAAACAGAAACAACTTAGTATAAGAAATGCTTTCTATAACCTAGTATATGGTAGCATAAACCAGGCTGAAAGTAAAGCAGAATGTGCCTTAAGGTACCATCTGCTAGAATATAGAAAATATTTCTGATGATTAATATTCATGACTGTATTAATTGGACTTATTTTCTTCAGTGTAGGAATAATTTAGAGGCATACAAATGTGTATTTATGGGGTAATTGGTTAAACCCTTTAGTGCCAAACTTAACAACAATACAAACAGTTTGAACCCAGATCAGATATCTGTAGCCCTGATCAGAACTATTTTCAAGTACCTTGTATGGGTTTTCTGATCATAGAATAAGATATTTGTGCAACATTTGGATGTATGCAAAATTACAAAATGTTTACCCCTGCAGAAATATTAAACATCTATATGGTAAACCTCTAGCTCTTGTATCTGTTTACTGTCATTAGAAGAGGAAACTTCATAATTCATTAATAAACATTTGAGCAAACCTCTATTAAGAACACGAAAAGAAGGCTAACTAAATGTCTGAAAGATGGATGACTGCTTAAAGCAAGGTGATAGTAAAACAGCTCTTTCAGGAGCTTTCAGTTTTACTGCCTCCTTGATATGATTTAATGACCATGATAAAGAGAATTTACTGTACTATATAAACTATTAGTAGTTCGGGTTGTAGGAAATATTCTTGGAGTATTCAGCAACCATTTGTAGAAATTGTTGAAAGATTATAAATTAATAAAGTCCTCATTTACATTTTATTATTTCTTTCAGTGTGCCTAAAGAATTGAGATCCCTCATCAGAACCAGAATCAGCACAGTGAATAGCAAAAGTGATATACATATACTATTTTATGATACCTCAAGTATTTTGTATTTTTGAGCATTTTGTTCAGGAAACAAGATTTTGTACAAGAAAACGGTTGGTGGTCCAGGACTTATTCAGAATTGGTATTCTCTGAAATGACCAGCATTTTAGATGGTGATGTTTCAAAGAAGAACTTCATCATGTAGGTTTATGGTCTGTGACTGCAGTGTTTTAGTGCTCAATATCTCTTAAACAGTTATTTAAAATCTTAAAAAGAATTGAATGAAAGCCTGTTAACCCATTACCCCATAGCCTGTTTCTAGAAATGAAAATAGGTGACTCTGATACTTTGTATGAAATGATGCTAAAACATTTCTTCCCTTTTAATCTTAAAAAGTTTTTAGAAAGTATGCAAAAAGAGAGTTAAGCATTTTAATGTGGACATTTTATAACTGTTTACTGGAACAAATCCCTTTTGCACACTAAAAAAGAATTGTTGGGATATGGTTTTATTAAAATGGTTCATACCTTACTGTGTGAGAATCGCATTATATACACTCGAACTTGGTTAAATCGAACATACCTGTATTTCAAAGTTAAAACGTGGCTTAGCCACATTTTAACTTTGAAATATGGGTATGTTCAACTTAACCCAACATGAAATAAGGGTATGTTCAACTTAAGCCAGCATGAAATAATGCAGTTCATGTGTCGAAATATCGAAGTTTGCCTGTACATAATTTGCAAACAATGTACACCTACGTCAGAGGAATCCTGGAGGAGCCTGCTGATTAGTGTCTTCACTGTTTGTTATACTTGGAGTTATTCTGGAAATGTAAACAATGGGAAACCCTTATCATGCTGAGAGCGACTCCGCTAACATTTGCAAACAGTAACGTGACGTCTGATGTGGAACCAAACTGTTTGTCAGTTATCAACCTTGCTTCAGATCAAAAACCATTGAAGCTTATTTTTATCTTTTTTGGCAGAGGATATATTTGAAGCAAACAATAATTCAGCATAACAAGGGTTAAATGGAATAGTACATTTGGAAATTAGCACTGTAAGAGTTAATGAGCACAGCTTAGTTGTACAATGATTACAAATATAACAGGCCTCACGCTTATAAAGCGTTTGAGTTAGTCTAAGATCATTCTTAAGCTTTTGATTGGTTAGATTTGAGCATTCTGCTCAAATCTGACCAATCAAAAGCTTAAGAATGATCTCGGACTCTTTTGCTTAATAAGCATACAGTCCCAGGTTCTTAGAGAAAATATATTGCAGATTGGACAGTAATTTAGCTCAATTTTTATAGGGACCATAGAGATTGGGGTTTGATATTATATTTATATGTACTGTTTATATCCCAGTGAGGAATTTCTGCAGATTGTGATAGTTTACACAGACGCAAAGGGCTATTTGTGTTGTGTAATAAGCTGTACATATATGTCAATTGTTTGATTAAATCTTTGAGCACTAGGGACCCATTTCAGAAACAATCTTGTGACAAATATTAGTGTTAAGCTACAGTAAAAACCTGCTTTGAGGACCACTCTTTATGATGGCAGCTTAAAACAGGATGCAAGTAAAGCTGAAAGATACTTTTTGCTTTACTTTCATGTTGTTATTTTATTTAAGTAATCGCCTGTCAAAACAAATAATTTTGTTGTGGCTATCCCATTGATGACGGAACAAGATGTGTTAATGGAATGGGCTCCAGATCAGTAGTGTCTGGTTAAGTTCTAATATCAACTGAAATGCCATTTACTGTTCACATTTCAAATAGTGCTCCAAGAGTTGATATAGTGAAACCTATGTTAAGCAGCCATTCATTGAAGAACTGTGGTCATTTCTTGACATAGGTTACTTCTTAACCCATTACCCCATAAATACATATTTTTACGCCTTTAATTTGTTCCTTTACTGAAGAAAAAAGTTTATACAGTCTTGAATACCTTAAATTGGAACTATATTCTTCTGTGGAGGAATAAATTAAAGGAGTAGAAAGGTGTCTTTGTGGGGTAATGGGTTATGGTGCTATCTGCCCATGGACCTGTCTTTAAAAGGCAGCTTTATACAGGTTTGGCTGTACAAAACTATATTTTCTGTCAGCTTGAAAGAAGGAAGATCTTAGCTAACGAGATCCTAGTCAGGTGGTGTGAAATATTTTATATGGGCAGTTTATTCCCTTCAGTTGAATGATTGCTATAGAGTAAATATGTCCAGTACATATACTGTATAGGAACTATGTAGAAACCATGCTTTCAAAAAGTATAACTTGATCGTGTTATTTGAAGTGATTGTTAACCAGAGAATTTCTTGATTATTAACCAGAATTGTCTTCAATATAAACCAGATTGATATGAATTTCTGTAATGCCAGTACCTGAAGTGATCTGTCCTCCACTGTTACTGAAATGCTCAACAATGTTTTTGTGCTGATGTTTTGCTTAAGTTTGTTGTAACCATAAGCATGCCAATCGCAACTTGACTAGTATTTTCAAATAGTTGGATCCCAATCAGATGTTGAATTAACTATGTCTGATACAAATCCAAACTGTTTGACACTCATTTTCATGTTCTTCATGTTAGAAATTGATTCAAGTAGAGAAGATCAGGGTGAACTCCTTCCTCCATAGCCAAAAGTTCTAATCACTGAAACGCAACAGTGTCTAAGCAGGATACTGCTAAAAAGCAAGATGGAAGTAAAGCAGAACACTTCTTAACCCATTACCCCATAGCCTGTTTATAGTTTTGAAAATAGATGACTACTTAAAGCAGGTTAAAAGTAAAGCAGAATGCGCCATATGGCGCATTCTGCTTTACTTTCAGCCTGCTTTAAGCTTTTACCAGCTAGAAGAAGGAAAGTATTAAATATGACACATATTCATTACGGTTTATATTGGAACTATTTTCTTCAGCGGATGAATAAAATGCATGTGCTAAAAGTCGCTTCTATAAGGGAAAGGGTTAAGGAGCTGTCTGCTTCGCATTCATCTTTAGGTTCCAATTTGTATTCAACAACCTCAATAAATAGACATTTGATGTGGTGCTTATGAGGAAGATGGGGTAATGGCTTGCTATAGTGCAGGGGCCCTTTTCATAAAACTTTGCACGACAAATGATGTTGTAAGTCAGATTATAAAAGTCTCAATTATTATTTATTTATCCATCTAATCCTGTCTTGTGTCATCTCTTTGGAATCGTCTTGAAAAGACGATTCCAAAGAGATGTCTCAAGACAGGATTAAATAGAGAAATTATAAATTAAGTGTTGACTTACTTTGTTGTACAAAGTTTTATGAAACGGGTCCCTGATGCAGAGGGAAGGATCGACTTGTTCAGCAATGTTACTTGGCATTTAAACTGTGATACACATTTAAAGGAATGCACAGGGATAGGAAATCTTTGTCACTGGAATTGTGTTGTTTTACAGTGAATACAGAATTGTCTATTTTTAAAGAAAATAATGTGTTGAATGTGAATTTGATCAAGACTTCAACATTATGAGGTACATATCAGATTTTTTGATTGGGTCATTTGTTGATATCAGTGACTGATTAAACCAAAGATTTTGATTCATAGCCATAATGACCTTTTTTCCTGGGAAATCAGGAGTTGTTTACAGTTTCATCAGTCATGGTTGATTATTTTGCTGATTAAGAAATTCAACACGATTGTTAAAAATTATTGAAATAAAGACAAAGAATTCTATACAAGATGTGTAGGTGTCTCTTTAGAATTTTAAATAATCAGGATGTGTACAAGTTGCATCTTGTGCATTCTTTCAGCAAAGATTTGTCTCAGTTACTGGGGAAGACAAGCTATGAGATTATTAATATTTGGCAGAGAACTTAACCCTTGCAGTGCTGAAAACGATATTCAGAAAACGGAGAGACAGAGCACCAGATAAGGGTAGTTTTTCAAAAAACTAAAATCTTTATTTCTGAATTAAACCCTATAGTGTCACTATTCATTAGAATCGTCTCGAAGAGACGATTCTACTGAGTAGTAACACCATAGGATTTGGTGCTGAAATGGGTGAGAAAATGTTTGATTTGTTGAAATAACTCCCTCTTATCTGAAGCCCTGAGAGAGTGAGTGAGTTGGACTTTGCGACACAAAATAAGTCATATAGAGCTGAAAAGAAATTGGAAGAATCCATTTGAAACTTCAGCATTGTAAGAGTTAAATATCTGCCTTGGTTGTGAGACATTTTATAAGATTTATGTAAATGGTGCAGATCAAGATCAAATGCAGTAAAACCTCTGTATTACGACCACTAATAAGAAGGCTGATTGATTGTATAAAAAAGTTGGGAGCTTAAAGCAAGATGAAAGTAAAACAGAAAGCTCAAAGGAGCTTTCTGTTTTACTTTCATCTTGGTTTAAGCAGCTACTTGCCTTAAACCTAAAATATTTAAGTGATGGTCGTAGAGAGGTTGACTGAACTGTGCAGTGTGATATGGAACAAGTTCCTTCCTCATACTGCTCTTTAGTATAATATAATCCTTAACTCTTTCACTGCCAGGATATTCTCTCCTTAACCCATTACTCCATAGCCTGTTTAGACTCGATAACCCATTACTCCATAGCAAAGCTTGTTTATAGTTTTGAAGACGGGATGGAGTATCTTCATCAGAAACCGAAATAATTGATGTCTGATCATTGCAAATACCAGTGTATTCAACTTAAGGCAGGGAATAGGTCAACAATATGTTGCCTCGACCATAATGTGTATGGTTTTAACTTAATCCCCCTTCCTCCATAGCCAAAAGTGCATGTCATCTCAACACAATTCGTTCTTACTGTTCAAGGAAGAGTGTATCCATCATTTGAAAACAGTGTAGTCATAGCTGACTCTTGAAGGAGCTCTCTAATCAGGGTCGGCACTATTTTGTCATATCTTTAAATTAGTTATAAAAATAAACAAACCCCTCAAGTCAATGTAAACTACTCTCTTCGTAGTAAATGGACAAGTCCATTTTAAAATCCAGCCTAGTATGGCAAGGTCACAAGGTGGATACTCAAAACACGATAAAAATGAAGTAGAAAGCTTCTATAAGAAGAATATTCATTTCTGGTGCTTATGTCAAGCAGTATGTAGAGTTGTACTGATTACCTCAAGAGGAGGGGATTATATAACTATTACATAGAATGGCGATGGCAGACTGGCACTACTTAAGAGTAGCCTATATTCATGGTCAGCTGTAAAGCAAATGGATTATAGTATGCTGTATATAATTGTATGCGACTGTGTGCATAGCAAACTAACAGCCAGTCATTATTGTATATTCATATAGCAATAAGTGCAGATTCTGTAGGATGTACATGTTATTAATATGCACAGAATTGAGCTGAGCTTGATCAGTAGCTAGAGTTCTTTGTTTCATAATCTCATGTGATTGGCGGTTTTGCAATCACAAAATTCTTTGTTGATTTGTAGATAGATTTATTTTATTTTATGATTATTAATGACATAGAAGTAAGTAATATATTTTAATCCTTATATTTTACCATTAAAAGATTATGTATATTTTATTTAGTGAAAGGAGCTGTTAAATAGGTTTTTGTGTATGCCAAAATGCATCTTTGTTACAACAAAGAGTTCAAGGTTTTAACTCGATTTTTTTATTTAAGCTACAAAAGTATAGACCGTACAGTTAATATCTTCAATATGCCTTTCAAATGTATAATTTTATTCAAAAGAACTTGAAAAAAGTATTAGTAGTCAACTAGATGTAGTTATATTTAAGTGTCTGAGTTTGTATTCTGTTAATGTTTGTTTGCCTTTTCAAAAGTAATACAGTATTAAGGTTACAAGGTTTTACCCAAACAAAAAATTGCTAGCAATTAAAAAAATAACCCTTTGAATGCTAACAAAGTGTTGTCCACTTCAAACATATAATCTAATAAAATGTAAATTCCTTAAGTATTTTTTAGATCGATACGATCCAAATCTAACAGTTTGGAATCTGATATGACTCGAGTTACTGGTGTCAGAACCGAATCCAAACTGTTGGCAAATACAGTTCACTTACACTTACAGCACTTACGGTTAATATGTGTACACACAATGACACTGTTCTGTGCTATAAATGAGCTTGATAACCATTGAACATTTGACTGATAGAATATATACTTATTGTTCAAATGAAGATTTTAATTATTTTTCAATATCGTAATTAATAAAATAAGTCATCGTAATAGAGGGATTTTAGTGTACTGACTTCTTTTCAACTTCTGGGGCATATATTTAAAAATCCAGCATTTTTGTTCAAAAGGAAAGTTTACAATATTGTATTTGCCAGAATATAACGAGATTTATATAGGTATTTATCACTGAAGCATAATCCTTGTTGTTTTTTGTGCCATAGAAAACATATTTAACTTTGCAGCTAATGACTAAACAGAGAGTTTACCAATGTTTTAACCATTTTGCCTTGAGAGGTTCTATTGTATTTGGACGGTTTCTTTTGTCGATTTATTGTAATGTTAAATATACATTTAATAATTCAGTCAGATTTCTGAAAACTGAATATGTCCAGACCCAGTATGCAATTTGATTTAGTGAAAAATAGTTTACAATTGTAACTCTTCCAACACCATGGACATGTTTACAATATAACTCATTATATTTGCAAACAGTGTAGACCCAGGTCAGAAGGCTCCTATAGGAGCTCTTTGATCAGGGTCTACATTGTTTGCTAATTTTAGCAGTATTTATTAAACTACCACAAATTCCAAGTAGTCTGGTTCATGTGTTCATAACTAAAAGATCCAAGGGAACATAATAACCCACAATAGTTACTAAGTGTTGAAAGATTTAAGACACATGTCAGCTTTATGCAAGACAAGATTTGTCCTGCATTGGGTAGTTATCTGTCCTGTGCGCTCTGTATACTACTTCAATGAAGGGTTGGTAATCAATTAGTAAAATGTTTGGTACTGAGAAATCACTTTGTTTTCAGAGATTTCTAGTTTAAGAGAGTAGGGTTAAAAATTCATAGCAAAAGTGCATACCATGATGAGACATGGTTGCTTAAAATAATGGTTCCATTACACCTTCACGCTTATATGCAAGCTTGATTCCATTTGCAATAGCCAAATTGTTTAAATACCTCATGCTTAACTTTGCGCCAAGATCAAAATAATTTGTATGCCCTCACACGCTTATGTCGTGGACATTGTATTTTCCCTGTCTGTCTGTACACAACTTTAACCATGAACATAACTTTAAAACCATGTTTTATAGAGACCTCACATTTGGCATGTGTACTCAAGTCAAGAAGCTCTTGAGCTCTGTACAATGTTGGTGATTTGTGACAAAGGTCATGGTCATAGTGTTTCACAAACACATCTTGTTCTTTAATAAATGTAGCATAAATGGCAAATTGCACAATTTGGTGCTCATTTGAGTTAATATGGCTGTATAATAAACGTTATATTTATACAACATTGATGTTTGTATAGAGATTTCCAGGGTAATTTTGTAGGGTATTCAATTCCCACTTGCACCTACCAAGAGTCATAGCAGTTTCACAAACAGTTATATGTAGATCCTCGAAATGCTGGTGACTGGGTAATATTTGAAATGAAAAACCCTTAGGCCTTGTTAACTGTATCAGTGTTTTTCTCAAGGAACCTTTTGCACCTTATTGCAGATCATTCTAGACCTACTTATAGCAATGAAATGAAAGATTCTATTTTTGATTAATGAGCATAGAAACCTATGTTAAGTTGCCTTTGTAAAGAAGTTTCGGTGTGCCCTGAAAACAGGTGGCAGTAAAAGACTTGTGGTACCTCTTGTCTAAGTCTTAACACCTGTTGTTATGGTCCACCATGCTCCCTAATCATTAACCCTTCTCCTGACCGAACCACAAATATATTCTTTACTTTGTATACATAACCCTATGCTGTATATCATATACCTGGGTGAAATAAAGTTATGTTCTGTTCTGTTCTGCTATTGGCATATATTGAAAACAATAGAGACCAATATGAAACAGCTCCAAGAGCTGTCTGATCAGGGTCAGCACTGTTAACTCATTGGATCTGTCTCATTAGTGTGCACTGTTTCCTGAGGAACTCTTTTCTTAGGGGATGTAATAATTAAGATACAATAACACCTCTCTATTATGACCACTAAAACGAAGGCTACTTGATTGTGTAAAAGACAGGTGACAGCTTAACCCTTTCCCCTATAGAAGCGACTTTTAGCGTATTTAATTTATTCCTCTACTGAAGAAAATAGTTCCAGTTGATACCCTCATGAAAATAACCATAACAAATATTTTATATAGCCTAACATGATAGCTTATAGCAGGCTGAAAGTAAAACAGAATATGCCTTAAGGCACATTCTGCTTTACGTTCAACCTGCTTTGAAGTGATCACCTGTCTTTCATATTATTAATAGATTATTGGATAAAGGGTTAAAGCAAGGTGACAGTTTAACAGAAAGCTCCTGAATGAGCTTTCTGTTTAAACTGTCACCTTGGTTTAAGCAATCACCCGTCATAAACACCAAATACTTAACATAATTTAGTTGTCGTAATAGAGAGGCTTTACTGTATATGTTCATAGCGGGCACAGTTTCATATATGAAAATTAGCTGGAGAATGGTTTACTGAGCTTAACCCTTTGAGCCCTAGTCCCGCATATAGGCGGCCTTTTCAAACAGTGTACATGTGAATAGTACACTTGTCCTGTGCAAACAGTGAAGACCCAGATCAGAGGGCTCCAAAAGGAGCCCTCTGATCAGGGTCTTCACTGTTTGTCATAATGCCAAAAATGGACAAAAACAACCCTTAAAAGTCAGAAATGGACTAGACTAAAATTGAAACTGGAATTGTCCATTGAAAGTTTCAGGGAGGAAAGAGTTAACAAAAGTTTAAAGGATATTAACACATTCAACCCTAGCAATGAGTAAACTTGTCATTAACAAATGGTGCACCAGTGTAAATAGTATTCTTGTCTTATGCAAACAGAGTAGAACCTGATCAGAAGCCTCTTGCAGTAGCCCTCTGACCAGGCTCCACATTGTTTGTCATTTTGCAATATATTGATCAAATCAATTCTAAATAGTATAAAATGGGACTAGAATTCATTGGAAGTGTCCAGGAAGTTTCAGGGATGAATGCGTTAAGAAGGTATTGCTCACAGTTAATGTTCCGAGTTTCAGTGGGTGGTTCAGTGGATAATGTTGTGTAAAGAAATTTGTTTAATGCACTTTGTAATAGTCACTGAAAATGTCTTTCATACACTTGTGTTTATTGCGGTGCTGAAGTTTGTTTTAAAATGTTTGAAAGAGTGTGCAAGTTTTACGCTTGGCGTTATTATCCTGTCTGAATTTATCTCTTAACTTATAGTATGACTTTACAGGGAGTTTTAGTTTTGTTTCTTTGTTAGTCCATCAGTTGTTAACCAGTACCAACACTGAGCCAGTATTTGTAGTTTTATGAAAATACAAAGCAACTTCAATAACTGGAACTGGCTTTAGTCAAACTGTCAATACAGTAAGACCTCTCTATTATGACCACTAAATAGGAGGCGAATTGATTGTATAAAAACAAATGACTATAATCAACACAGTTTAGTGGTCTAATAGAGAGGTTTTACTGTAGTTATAAATGGACTCATATTGTCCATTTGGAGTTTCAGGGGTGATTCAGTTATTGCTTTTGATTGTTATAATGCAGGACTTTTCTGTAGTATCATACCCAGCTAGTGACAAAGCCTCTTTTCCATACTGCTAGTATATAATAGTTAAAAATACTTTACTGTCAATACAACTTTGGGGTTAAGGGCTAAGAAATACTTAAAAAACTGTCAAGTTGGTTTGTTGCCAAAAACGAAGAAGGCAACCAAAAAATGAAAAGTGGATGACTGAATTAATATTATGCAACAGTTGTGAGAATCTATTGTTTGGTAGTAAACTTTGAAACTGTATCCATGACAATGCAGAAAATGGTGAAAAATGAAGTTAATTTTAGTCTAAAAAGAATACCAACATTGTTAATTTAAATTGTATTGTTGGAAATTATTCATACAAATCTGACAACGGCTTTGCTTTATGTGAATAACTGTTTTCAATTGATGATTATCAGACTAAGAAAAAATCTTATGGTTGTACTGGTCAACTTTAGTTATTTAAGCAGCCACTGAAATGCATTTGTAATCTAAAATAGATGGTAGCATAATGCAGAACAAAAGCACAAAGCTCATATAGGAACTTTCTGCTTTACTTTCGTTATGCATTAAGCACTAAACTGTCTTTAGAGACATCCATGCCCTTTATAAAATGGCTGCTCAACACAAGTTTGACGAATATAAGACCATAAAATTATGAAATCACAAAGTTTCAGTATAATGGCCAATAATTTTAACCTTGATGCTATGCAGACTGATTTTACCCTTGTTTTGATTTATAGTCAAATCTGTCTGGAGTGACCACTCAAAGGATGATTCATTCAGGTGGTTCTTAACCCATTACCCCCATAAATACGTCTTTCATTTATTCCTCCACTGAAGAAAATAGTTAAAATTTATACAATCATGAATATGTATAATAAGAAATAGTTTCTATATTCTAGTTGGTGATAGCTTAAAGCAGGCTGAAAGTAAAGCAGAATGTGCCTTAAGGCACATTCTGCTTTATTTTCAGTCTGCTTTAAGTGGTAACCTATATTTAATACTAGAAACAGGCTATGGGGTAATGGGTTAATGATGCATTCAGGTGGTTACTAGATGCAGAAATATGCAATTAGCCATCATCTGCCTGTAGAACTCTACAAGCTTCCTTGAGTGATGGCTAAACACAGATCAGGCTACATGTGTTTTACTGAGTGAATGGGGACACAAAAGTAATATCGGAAGTATGATATTGGGATAATAAAAAATGATTAATGTACTGCTTGTGTTTACTTTGTCTTTATTATCCAGCATGAAATGAAATCTTGGGTATTTGTTTCTCAGTGCCATAAAATCCAACTCATCCATTCATCCAAAAAGGAGGAACATGTCTGAAAAATTAAATATTTTATTTCTACGTCAAACAATCTTGTGACTATTCATTAGAATCATCTCAAAGAGATTACTACAATGAGTAGTCATATCAAAGGGGTTTGGTGCAGACATACAGGAGGATGTGCACTGATTGGGCAGGTCAGCTAGTACCAGTACCTGTATTTCCAGACTGAAAGCCTGAAACAGTTTCAATATTAGCCAATTGAACCCTAGCAATGTGTATACTTGACATTAACAAGTCATATACCTGTCAAGAGTACACTTGTCCTATGCAAACAGTATAGACCCTGATCAGACTGGGGTCTACATTGTCAATTTGTAAATCATTGTTAAAATCTGCCCTAAATAGTAAAAAATGGACTAGACTTGTACCCCTTCAAACGAAGTTTGGGGGGTATACTGGAGTCACTATGTCCATCCGGCATGTCCGCAGCATAACTTCTAAAGTATAAGAGTTATTGACTTCAAACTTCATATACAGATAGATCTCGTTGACCAGGTGTGCAGTGTGCAAGAACCATAATTCTTATCATCAGTATAATTTGGAGTTACTGCCCTTTGTTATTTTTAGCTCACCTGGCACGTAGTGCCAAGGTGAGCTATTTTGATAGTTCTGTGTCCGCTGTCGATTTGTTCGTCGTCAACAATTTCTTTAAACGACATCTCCGAAACTACTGGATGGATTTTTAGCTCACCTGGCACGGAGTGCCAAGGTGAGCTTTTAGGATCGCTGGATGTCCGTCGTCTGTCTGTCCGTTCACAATTGGTTCGTTAACACTCTAGCGGCTACAAATTTCATCCGATCTTCATGAAACTTTATGACAATGTTTGTCTTAATGAAATCTAGGTCAAGTTCAAATGTGGGTCATGTTGGGTCAAAAACTAGGTCACTAGGTCAAATCATAGAAAAATTTTGTTAACACTCTAAGGGCTACAAATCTTATTGGATCTTAATGAAACTAAGTCAAAATGTTTGTCTCAATGATATCTAGGTCAAGTTCGAATATGCTCGGTCAAAAACTAGGTCACTAGGTCAAATCATAGAAAAACCTTAACACTCTAGAGGCTACAAATCTCATTGGAATTTAATGCATCGTAGTCAGAATGTTTGCCTAATTGATATCTAGGTCAAGTTCAAATATGGGTAATGTCGGGTCAAAAACTAGGTCACTAGGTCAAATCATAGGAAAACCTTGTTTACACTCTATAGGCTACAAATCTCGCCTTATCTTCATGAAACTTGGTCAGAATGTTTGCCTAATTGATATGTAGGTCAAGTCCGAATATGGGTCATGTCTGATCAAAAACTAGGTCACTAGGTCAAATCATAGGAAAACCTTGTTTACACTCTATAGGCTACAAATCTCGCCTGATCTTCATGAAACTTGGTCAGAATGTTTGCCTAATTAACACTCTAGAGGCTTCAAAATCATTGGATTTTAATGAAACTTGGTTCGAATGTTTGCCTAATTGATATCTAGGTCAAGTTCGAATATGGGTCATGTCGGATCAAAATTTAGGTCACTAGGTCAAATCATTGTTAACCCTCTAGAGGCTACAAATCTCATTAGATCTGAATGAAATATTGCCAGAATGTTTGCCTACATCAAATCTAGGTCAAAATCAAATGTGGATTGTGTCTGGTCAGAAACTAGGTAAAATCATAGAAAAATCTTGTTAACACTCTAAAGGTTGATTGTGGGTCTGTCCAGTCGTAATCTAGGTCACTATAGGTCATGTTTTACACGGTGTACCAGGTGAGCGATTTAGGGCCATGGTGGCCCTTGTTACCAAACTTGGCTTGAATGATCCTTGTATGGTACTCTTTCAAAGTTGTTCAAATAGTTTGAGTCAGTTGCATAATCTACGTCAGAGGAGCTAAAAATAGATTTTTTCAATGAAAACTTGAAAAATCTTATTGTCTGAAACCACAGTACCCTGAGCTTAGATATTTGGCACAAAAGCATTGTCTTCAGGACCTCTATCAAGATTGTCCAAATTATGTCCCTGGGGTAAAAAATGACCCCGCCCCGGGGGTCGTAATATTACAAAGAGTTATATAGTGAAATCTTCAAACATCTTTAGCTCTTAAACTAATATGGCCAGAGCTTTGATATTTGGCATGGTGACACTTCTAGAAGCCCTTAACCAATATTGTAAATATGGTTCTCTGGTCCATTGCATATCTAGGTCACAGGAGCTAAAAAAAGATTTTTTCAATGAAAACTTAAAAAATCTTTTTGTCTGAACCCACAGTACCTTGAGCTTAGATATTTGGTAAAAAGCATTGTCTTCAGGTCCTCTATCAAGATTGTTCAAATTATGTCCCTGGGGTAAAAAATGACCCCGCCCCGGGGTCGTAATTTTACATAGAGTTATATAGTGAAATCTTCAAACATCTTTATCTCTGAAGCTTATATGGCCAGAGCTTTCATATTTGGCATAAAACATCATCTACAGGTCCTCTATCAAGATTGTTCAAATTATGCCCTATGGGTCTAAACTGCCAAGGCCCTAGGGGTCGCAGTTTTACAAAGAGTTATATAGTGAAATATTCTTCTCTGAAACTATTATGGCAAGAGCTTTGATATTTAGCATTATGAAGTGACACTTTTAGATGTTCTTTACCAATATTGCTGAAATGGTTCGGGTCTGTTGCATATCTGGATCACATTAGCTAAAAATAGATTTTTTTCAATGAAAAATCTTCCTATCTGAAACCACCCATGTACAAAATATTTGACAGAACACTTAGTTTTCAAGTTCATCAGCAAGATATTTGAAATTATGTCTCTGGGATAAAAAATGATCCCACCCCAGGGGTCATGAGACTCATGTGTTGGTTTTTCCAGGTGAGCGATATTTAGGCCCACATGGGCCTCTTGGTATTAAATTTATTCTTGTCTGGAGCTTAACTTCCAAAGTATAAGAGCTATTAACTTCAAACTTCACATATAGATAGATCTCATTGACTAGGAGTGCAGTGCGCAAGAACCATAACTTTGTCATCAGTATTTTGGGAGTTATTGCCCTTTGTTATATTTTTACCCAATTTAGGCTTGTCCCAAGTATAAGAGCTATTGAATTCAAACTTCATATACAGATAGATCTCATTGACTAGGAGTGCAGTGGGCAAGAACCATAACGCTATCATCAGTATTTATGGAGTTATTGCCCTTTGTTATATTTTTACCCAATTTAGGCTTGTCCGGAGCATAACTTCCAAAGTACAAGAGCTATTGACTTCAAACTTCATATACAAATAGATCTCATTGACAAGGAGTGCAGTGGGCAAGAACCATAACTCTATCATCAGTATTTTTCGATTTATTGCCCTTTGTTGTTATATTTTTAGCTCACCTGAGCCAAAGGCTCAAGGTGAGCTTTTGTGTCCGTCGTCCGTCATCGTTAACAATTGCTTCAATTGACATCTCCTGTTACATGTATACCGCTAGACAGAGTTCTGTGGTTCCCTTGGATACAAAGTGTAATGCACCGATACATCGGTAAAAAAACTGGGTCAACATTTCTTAAACTGTAAACAAGGATTGAGTACATGAAAGGCTAGAGTCGCGGCAATAAAATTGCCGACAGAAATTGTGTCAGTGTAACCGAGGCAGAATTATCCTCAGAGGTCTTTGAATCGCATTTTCCTAACTCTTGAATCGATCGCATACATTCAAAGAGAGCAGTAAAACAATACAAGAGGGCCTGAAGGCCCTGATATCGCTCACCCTTTGTAATGAAGCCTGATAGCTTTACCTGTGAATTTCACCCTTTTTATTAGCTCACCTGAGCCGAAGGCTCAAGGTGAGCTGTTGTAATCGCCCGCCGTCCGTCTGTTCAAATTTTACTTCAAGCGACATCTCTTCTGAAACCGCGAGTTTGAGGGAAAAACTAAATTGCTGATGGTGTTCCTTGGATGCTTCTCTACAGAAATCGTTAAAATAAAATTCAAATGTTGACTACTTATTGAAATTTATTAAAAAAAGTGAAAAACTTTAAACAAGTTTTTTGTAAAAAACCACTGTTCCCACACCTTAGATATTGCAGGAATAGTATCTTCTACTAAATCACTTTCAAAATTGTAAAAAATCAAAACCCTAGGGTCAAATTTGACTCAACCCTGGCCGTATCAGTGCTTTTTGATGCAGGTCTGACAGTAAAAACTCTCTAATGATCCGTTTTTATACAGACCCATTGTATCTTCCAGGCTAAGAAGCTACCCTTATACTAAATGCAACATTTTTTGCAAACAGTTTGGATCCAGGTCAGATGCCACATAATGCAGCATCTAATCTGGATCTAAACTATTTGCCACTCATTTACATATTTTCTTATATTTAGAAAATATAAGTTATTATTTTTTACATATTTCACATACAAACATTTGGAGCAGACAACAGTTCAGCATGATAATAGTCATTTCTCCCTGAGACCGTCTCCTATTGCATAACTGATTCATAGCTAGCTCTGAACTCAGGTCACTGAGATACATAACAGAAATGAATGATGTCTGCTATTTTATGCTCAAGCACAACTTAGTTTGAGGCATATTACTTTTGGTCTGTCTGTTTGTTTGTTTGTTTATCTTTCTGTCTATCAGTCCACAATTAATTCTTGGCCATAAACAGTATGGATCCAGGTCAGATGCCACATAATGCTGCATCTAATCTGGATCCAAACTATTTGCTACTCATTTACATATAGTTTCTTATATTTAGAAAATGTAAATAATGATATTTATTAACCTATTAACCCATACATATTCCTTTTTATGTCTTTAATTTATTCTTCCACAGTTTAACATAGCGTTATATAGTGAAATTTTCAAACGTCTTCTCCTCTGAAACTAATATGGCCAGAGCTTTGATATCTGGCATGGTGACACTTTTAGATGTCCTATACCAATAAGGTTCAAATGGTTCTCGTCGATTGCATATCATCTACAGGTCCTCTATCAAGTTTGTACAAATTATGCCCCTGGGGTCAAAATTAGCCCCACCCAGGGGGTCACAGTTTTCGAACGTCTTCTTTTCTGAAGCTAATATAGCCAGAGCTTTGATATTCAGCATGGTGTTACTTCTAGATGTCCTTTATCTATTTTGTTCAAATGGTTCCAGTCTGTTGCATATGTAGGTCACAGGAGCTAAAAATTGATTTTTTCAATGGAAACTTAAAAAAATCTTCTTGTCTAGAACCCTAGTACCCTGATCTTAGATATTTGGAACATAGCATCATCTACATGTCCTCTATTAAGATTGTTCAAATTATGCCCCTCTGGTAAAAAATGGCCCCGTCCTGGACATAAATCATTATCTCCATTTTGATGTACAGCTATTCTCAGGTGAGCTACATATGCCCCATGGGGCTCTTGTTCTAAATCCATTCAAGTTTGTCGATCTACTCTAGTATAGTAGAGTACATCAAAGGCAGATAATTAGAGCCTAAACAATACTGAAATGAAGCCTTTTTCTAGCATTTCAGTCTATCAAGGGCAGGTAACTATTGCCAAAATGATTAGATTTCAACAATAAGTGTACTCCTTCGAGAACTTATAGCCATATACTTTGTGTACAAGTATAATGAAAATCCATTGAAAACTGTAGTTGTTAGAGTGTAAACACTGTAAATATGGCATTTTCAGCAATTCAACGGTAGATAACTCTTGATCTATTTGTCCAATTTCAACCATAATTTCCCTTTTTCAAACTCTTATGATCATATACAATCTGGGCAAGTTTGAGAGAGCTTGGATAAATATTATGGCCTGTCGAGCGTAAACACTGTTAAATATGTCATTTTCAGCAATTCAAAGGTAGATAACTCTTGACCTATTGATCCAATTACAACCATAATTAAGCTCATCCATAGTCTTATAATAATATACAATCTGGGCAAGTTATAGAAACATTGGGTAAAATTTGTGGCCTCTAGAGTGTAAACCCCCTTAAATATGGCATTTTCAGCAATTCAAAGATAGATAACTCATGACCTAATTTATCTGATTTCAGCCATAATCGAACTCATCCAAACTCTTATAGTCATATACAATCTGAGCAAGTTTGAGATAGATTGGATAAAAGTTGTGAACTCTAGAATGTAAACACCGTTAAATATGGCATATTCAGCAGTTCAAAGGTAGATAACTCTTGATCTATTTGTCCGATTTCAACCAAAATCGAATTCATCCGAACTCTTATGGTGATATACAATCTGAGCAAGTTATAGAAATATTAGGTACATATTGTGGCCTCTAGAGTGTAAACACTGATAAATATGGCATTTTCAGCAATTCAAAGGTTGATAACTCATGACCTAATTGTCCGATTTCAGCCATAATCGAACTCATCCAAACTCTTATGGCAATATACCATCTGAGTAAGTTTGAGAAAGATTGCATATATATTGTGGCCTCTAGAGTGTAAACACTAAAATTGTTGACGACGGACGCCGGACATTCAAGGATTGCAAAAGCTCACCCTGAGCTAGCTCAGGTGAGCTAAAAAGAGAACACTTACAATTAAAAATTGAATACATGTATTTCCCTTTTCAATTCCATTTAAAATTTCACATTTATCATCCAGAGTAGTGTCTTTATTTCCCAAACAAAATTCGATCAGCTGGCTGCTCTACACATGACGACATCAAGTAAATCTGATGTAGGTTAAAGTGACGTCAGCTAGATAGTGTTTTGGGATGCCCAACAGGGGATTAGTGTTGCATTATCAAAATTGACGACATGGGTAGAAAAAAACAATATAAAGCGTTGAAACCCTAAAATCTTTGACAGTATAATAAATTCGTTTCTTCCCAAGGTACTTGAGGATTTATTCCCGGCTGAAGAAAATCATGTAACCCTCGCCTAACGGCCTCAGGCAAAAGGATTTTCCTCAGCCAGGAATAAATCCTCAAGTACCCTGGAAGAAACTGTATAACTAATATTGTCCAGTCATAAATAAGTACCATAAGAAAAAAATTCTATATCCTATATATATGGGATATTGGGTTAAGAAGGGGGGGGGGGGGGGGGGGGGGGGATAAAAACTTTCTATGGTGTTAGGTAAACGTTGACACATGTTATTCTTTAGAGTAGTCACTACAAGAATTGGTATGAAACAACAAAAACACAGAAAATAAAATTAAAGTTTATTGACATAAAACATGTTAACAAATTAATGCTCTTTGATTTTGTTTGATCCCATTATGTACAATTGCTGCAACCACCGAATAGATGGGTACATGTACACACATAACCTCTCTACCGTGTTAATTATTAGGTGTTTATGACAGGTGACAGCTTAAAGTAAGGTGACAGTAAAACAGAAAGCTCCTTTAGACTGTTTAACTTTCAACCTGCTTTCAGTAGTCTCATGTCTTCAGAACTAGAAGCAGATTATGGGGTAGAGAATTATCATTTGAAACTCTTAATGGACATTTCTCATTAAGTCTAGTCCATTTTAGTACTATTAAGGGTTGATTTAAACAATGCAGATAACAAACATTTCAAAACTGATCAGATGGCTCCCACAAGAGTCTTCTGATCTGAGTCTTCAAGGTTGTCATAGGACATATGTACTCGACACAGGTGTAAAATTTGTAAAGGACCAGTATACTAGTTGCTTTGGTTGAATGAATTAACACATTCAACCCTAGCTACTAGTATACTCATCATTAACAAGCATTGTACCAGTGAAGAAGGAGGGTCATTTGAGACTCAACAGGTAATTACAGTTTAGTTATGTGGCAGCTGAAGTGAATTCAAACTGTTTGAGAATCATCTTTAGGTTGCTTCCATTTCAGTCAAAATGCATAAATGTGAATTTCAGCCGAATTTGAAGTCAATTTCAAAGCAGACTATATGAATGCATGATAAGTGTTAATCTACCAGTACATCTGTATAAAAGATTACCCTTGCCTGTTCCTCTGAAGTGGTACAAATTTGTACATACATGTACATGTATGTTCAACTATTATATCCCTGAAATAGCATTTTATGTTACATTATTTTTACAAACAATTTAACAATAGCAAAAAAACAACTAGCATGCTTAACAATCAAAATTATTATATACAGTAAAACCTAGTTATGACCACTAAATTGAGATAATTATTCTGTATTAAAAGCAGGTGACTACTTAAAGCAAGGTGAAAGTAAAACAGAAAGACTTTTAGGAGCTTTCTGTTTTACTTTTACCTTGCTTTAAGCTGCCACCTGTCTTTCAGACGATCAATCAGCTTTCATTTAGTGGTGTAATAGGGGAGTTTTATTGTACTTATGTGAACACCATAAAATTGGTACCAATCAGTTATTGGTCCCAGTTTCCAGGAATATATATTTTGGACTTAAAACTACCGTATACACCAGTATAACCCTTTACTTCATAGATACACATTTTTACGCCTTTAATTTATTTCTCTACTGAACAAAATAGTACCATTTTACATGTATAAAGTATTCTAACATGACACATGTTTTTGTCACTATAATAATAGAGGGGCTCATGGTATATCGGAGATGTTTTATAACACTCTTCCCTACCCCGCTCCTCCCGCGGTTAAATGATGTGATGTGACTTCAAGCATTCATACGTTATGTTTTTGAAATTTCTTACGTTATTCCTATAGCCCATAAAGACCATGTACTTTTAACCCGTCATGTTACTGTCATTTCCCCATTGTTCTGTCTTGTTTCATGTAATGTTTGTTTTATGCCAGATGGTGGGTAGGTAAAATGTATTGTGTGTGCGAAATACTCTGCCGTACGTAAATTTGCTGTTGGGTGTTAGATTCTTGTAAAAGCCGAAGGAAAAATTATTCAGTCGGAAAACTGCAACACCCTTCGGCCTTCATAGTCAATTCCTGCGCATCACAACCGTTGAAAAATAGCATTTGAAAACGGTAGAACATAGATTATTTCTTAAATGAATATGTATTAATTTTGTATAACAAATATTTTCTAAATCCTAGCAGATGGTAGTTTAAAGCACGTTGAAAGTAAAGCAGAATGCACCTTAAGGCAAATTCTCATTTACTTTCAACCCGCTTTAAATGGTCACCAGTCTTCGAAACTAGAAATAGACTGGTCGTATGTGGTACAGTTAAAACCTGTGTTCAGGTCCTTGAACTAATTTATTCAAATTGAAGATGCACGGATGTTTCTAAAGACATGCTACGTGTACTTCTTATTGCAGGACAAAAGAAGTGCAGAAAGCTCCTATAACCTTGTATTATTTTGCTGCATTAACCTTTCATCTTCTTTCATGTGGTCATTTAACCCTTTCCCCATAGAAGCGACTTTTAGCGTATTTAGTTCTTTACTCCGCTGAAGAAAATAGTTCCAGTTTAAACCCTCATGAACAATTACCATTACAAATATTTTATATAGCCTAGCAGATTTTAGCTTAAAGCAGGCTGAAAGTAAAGTAGACTGTGCCTTAAGGCACATTCTGCTTTACTTTCAACCTGCTTTACGTGGTCACCTGTCTTCAAAACTATAAACAGGCTATGAGGTAAAGGGTTAATACAGGTTTTTACAGTATTTTAATTGACTACTGACTAGAAAACTTATGGCAAGAAACTGAAAACTTCTCTAAAAATATACCCAAGTGGACCAACAATTTGAATCCATTTGAGAAGGATGAAAGTCAAGAACAGGAGCTTTCTGTTTTACAGTCACCTGCCCTTTAACATCTTTGAATTATTCGTCTCACTGAAGAAATAAAAGTATGTTAACAGTCACATAATAATATTTGTCTATACTGTTAGTTTATGACATTTCATGGAATGCAAGGCATTAACTCAGTACTTCAGAGCTTGTATCTAAATGTAGTTTTGAAGACGTGTGATAAAGAAGGTAAAAAGTTAAGCAGAATGTGCCTTAAGGCTGCTTTCCTTACAGCTTTAAGTTACTATCTGCTAGAATATTACAAAATTCTTCTTATAATACAATTGTATGAGTGAATGAATTTTAACTTTTCAGTGGAGTAAAAAATGAAAGGTGTCTTTATGGAGTAAAGGGTTAAAATGAAAATGTAAGGCACTATTATATTTATGAACTTGTACAGCCTTACCTGTCATTATGTCAGCACCAATTTCTGTAATGTGATTGCACATTACAATCACCTCCAAGAAACAATTCTATTGAGTAATCAAAACAAAAATTTAATTTTGATATCTCGAACACGCTTAACTCGAATTTGTCTGTATTTCTATAGTTGAATTTCATTAAATTGGCCTTGTTTAAGTCAATCATATCTGAACATATCTGTAAGCTACGTCTTACTTTTGAAAAACGGATATTTTCGACTTTTAAATTTTGACATGTCGAAATTTGACAGTAGGTATGGTAGCAATAAAGAAGCGATACAGTTAAACAGCTCCGTTACGACCACTAATTTGCATCAATTATTCAGTGTTTTAGACAAGTGACTGCTTAAAGCAATGTGGCAGTAAAACAGAAAGCTCCTTAAGGAGCTTTCTGTTTTACTGTCACCTTGCTTTAAGCTGTCACCTATCAAATTTTAAACAGTTGATAAAGTGGTCGTAATAGAAAAGTTTTACTGTATTTGATGTTTTCAGTTTACTATCTTCATGTATATGTGTTTTAGCCCTTCATGATTTTGCTGCCTAGGAAATGCAAACAGTGTAAACACTGCAGTCAAATAACCGTACTCCAAGTAATCTCTGGTCAGCTGCCATAACTGTTCCCTATAATGTTTCCATTGTGTTATAGCATCACTTTGCTTTGGTCCTTTTTGGTATTGAAGTGAGGCCAGCCCTCGTTACGTCTGATGTTCAATATTCCAGCTGGTCTGAAAATAGCAAACACTTCAATTATCTATAAAGTCACTGAAGACAGAATGGTAGTACAGCGTAGCCTCCGAAAACCAGATACTTGAAAACCTGGTCCCTAATATTTATTCTACATGTTTACTAGTCCCTTACCTCTTTCAACACCATGGACCTGTTTAAAATATACTCAATACATTTGAAAACAGTGTAGACACGATCAGAGGGCTCCTATAGGAGCCCTCTGATCAGGGTCTACACTGTTTACTTATTTAAAGCAGTATGTTATATAAAATGCCCAGAATTCCAAATAGACTGGTTCACGTTTTGGTAACTAAAAAGACCCACAAGGGAACCTAATAACCCACAAGAGTTACTTAGTGTTGAAAGAGTTAACAAAGAACTATACAGTGCTCATAGGGCAGGTGGCTGCAAAACCCATTACCCCATAAATAGGTCTTTAATTTATGTCTTCATTCCTCTTTACAAGTAATGAGTTTGCACAATCAGGATTTTTTTCCTAGCAGACGGTAGCTTAAAGAAGGTTAAAAGTAAAGCAGAAAGGCTTTACTTTTAACCCTTTACCCCATAGCATGTTTCTAGTTTTGAAAATAGGTGACCACTTAAAGCAGGTTGAAAGTATAGCAGAATGCGCCCTGAGGCACATTCTGCTTTACTTTCAACCTGCTTTAAGTTACCACCTGCTAGAATTAAGAAAATATTCCTTGATACAATTATGACTGTATAGATTGGAATTATTTTCTTCCGCGGAGGATTAAATGGGATGCGCTGAAAGGCACTTCTATAAGGTAAAGGATTAAGTGGGCATCTCTTCAAACTAGAAACATGCTATGGGATAATGGGTTAATTACTGTTGTCCTGAATTAAGCTGCCACCTGTCTCAAAGTGCCTGCAAATCCATCTTCTGTTGAATGACTTCAAAACCTCTCTAATTCAAACTGTTATCTTAGTGTGGAAGGGTTCTGTTATCAGAGGTTTCACTGTTCTGTAGTCATCCCTGTGTTCAGAGCCCATTACCCCATTAATACGCCTTTATTTCTCCACTGAGGAAAATAGTTCCAATTTGCACAGTTATGAAAATGTATGATAAGAACTATTGTCAATATTTTAACAGACGGTAACTTAAAGCAGGCTAAAATAAAGCAGAATGCTTTACTTTCAACCTGCTTTAAGTGGTCACCTATTTTCCAAACTAAAATCAGGCTTTGGGGTAATGGGTTAACAGAAAGTACATGGTAAATATATGAGATTTGTGGAAGGTTTTAGTGTGGAATGTCAGTAAAGTGATGCACAAAGAAAGATCCCTGTCCTGAATTCAGCAGTAAGCTTCAGAAATTCTGCATGACTTTAGTCCTCATTTGCTCCTGAAACTTCCAATAGACATTTCCTGTTTCCAATTACATACATGTCCAATTCATTTTGAAATATGTACGGTTACTTGAACCCATTATCTCATAGCCTGCTTTATAGTTTTGAAAAGTCACAGGTGACCACTTATAAAGCAGGTTAAAGGTAAAGCAAATGCGCCTCAAGGCACTGCTTTTATTTCAGCCTGCTTTAAATTAAGCTACCATCTGTTAGAATAAAGAAAGTATTTCTTATGATAGATATATTCATGACAGTATGGACCTATTTTCTTCAGTGGAGGAATAAATTAGAGGTGTAAAAGGGCATAATTATGGAGTACATGTAATGGGTGCAACAATACAGACACTTTATTGAGGGCGGCTTTAGGAGCCCTCTGATTTTGGTTGATACTGTTTGCATAGAACAAGAGTAAGTCACCACAGGTATAGTGTTTGTAAATTGTCTCTTCAGCTTAACTCTTTCCTCCCTGAAACTTTAAATGGACAATTCCAGTTTCCATTTTAGTCCAGTCAATTTCTGACTTTTAAGGGTTGTTTTTGTCAATGTTTTGCATTATGACAAACAGTGATGACCCTGATCAGAGGGCTCCTTTCGGAGCCCTCTGATCTGGGTCTTCACTGTTTGCACAGGACAAGTGTACTATTCACATGTACACTGTTTGAAAAGGACGCCTATATGCGGGACTAGGGTTCAAAGGGTTAATGAGTTAAGCAGTAACAAGTCTTAACCCATTACCTGAGAGCCTGTATCTAGTTTTAAAGACAAGTGACCATTCAAAACTAGCTGAAAGTAAAGCAGAATGTACCTTAAAGCAGCTTTAAGCTACCATCTGCTAGGATATATGAAGTATTTCTTATGGCGCATATTCATGACATAATACAAATTGGAACCATTATCTTCAGTGTAGGAATATATAAGAGGAGGAAAAAGGCTTTTATGGAGTAATGGGTTAAGAGATTGCCATGATTCTTTATACAGAGTGGTCATTGTACACAGGTTTTACAACACTTCATTCATACACATGATACACATTTGTTCTTATGACTCCTAAAAGCAAGCTGAAAGAAAAGCAGAAAATGCCTACAGGAGCTTTCTGCTTCACGTTCATCTTGCTTTTACCATTTCCTCCATTGATATTAGTGCAAATCACCTATATTCAACTGTGTTTAAAGCAGATGACAACTGAAAACAAAATGCTTTACTTTCATTTGCTTTAAAGCTGTCACCTGTTTTTAACACCATCAGTAAATACCGATATCAATGTGCGGTGCTTATGTAGAAGGGGCCAATGGCTCTTATGTGGAAAAATTGAGTTTAACCCGTTACTCCATAACTACATATGTTAACTCCTTTGATTTATTCCTCCACTGAAGAAAATTGTTCCACTTTATACAGTCATGAATATGAACCACAAGAAATAATTCAATATCCTAGCAGATGGTAGCTTGATGCAGGCTGAAAGTAATGCAGAATACACTTTAAAGGAGCGTTTAGCTTTAACACTTTACCCCATAGCCTGTTTCTAGTTTTGAAAATAGGCAACTACCTAAAGCAGGTTGAAAGTAAAGCAGAATGTGCCTTAGAGCACATTCTGCTTTACTTTCAGCCTGCTTTAAGCTATTATCTGCTAGAATAAAGAAAATATTTCTAATGATATATATTTATGACTGTTTAAATTAGAACTATTTTCTTCAGCGGAGGAATAAACTGAATGCGCTAAAAGGCACTCCTATTAGGGAAAGGGTTAAGCAACCATCAGTTTCCACTTTAGTAAACAAGCCTTTGGGGAAAGGTTTATTTCATTACTCCATAGCCTGCTTCTAGTGACAGATGACCGTGTAAAGTAAGTTGAAAGTGAAGCAGAATAACTTCTAGCCAGTTTTAACCTTCTCTTGGATAGGATATAGAAAATATTTCTTATCATACATATTTATGATTGTATAAAGTGTAACTATTTTCTTCAGTGGATGAATCATTTTAGGGCATAAAAGGGCATATTTATGGGGTAATGGGTTAAATGAAGAACAAATGTCACAGTAGTGTGACAAATGCCCCTAACAGCCTTCTTGTCCTACAGAATTGTACCTATGTCCTTGACCTTAACAGAGGGATAAGGGAGTTGAACATGACAGCAACAAAAATTGAGTTATATAGAGACATTGACTCATGGCCTTAAGGGAATGTTGCCTTCATTTGTACCAAAGCATTTTGAAATCTGTTCACAGATATAGAAATAACAGCCCAAACATGAAATTTGTGACAATGTAATTGTACCCTGTGACCTTGACCGTTGACCAATGGTTAAGGGAGTTGAACGCAATACATAGTCTCTGTAATGTTTCATATGGAGGAAATTTCTGCAAGTTAACAAAGCAACAAGCTAATGTTAGAAATTTGGCAAATGGCAGTTGTGATCAGAAAACGTTTTATTCCAGCATTCTAAAAGTTTACAACAATTTACTATGATCGCTTTTGTGGCTAAATGCATCTCAATGTATTGGAATTAAAGAACAACAAACCACAGAAATGGCATTATGATTTTAATCTCTCCATTTTACACAAAAGAGTGTAAGAAGATTTTCAGCACAGGAGCCAAACACAACTTGACAAGCTTACAACATTGGCATGATCAAAAGAATGACACATATCTAGAGGCCCAGATAAGGCAGGTATATTTCAAACTCTACCAATAACCCCATAGCCTGTTTCTAGCTTAAAAGAGAGGTGACCACTTAAAGCAGATTGAAACTAAAGCAAAATGTGCCTGATGGCAAACTCTGCTTTTAATCTCAGCCTGCTTTAAGCTAACATCTGTAAGTATAAAGAAATTACCTAGTATTTTGTATTGACATATTCATGACTTTATGAAGTGAAACTATTTTCTTCAGTGGATGAATAAATTAAACGCATAAAAAAGTAAAGGGGGTAATGGGTTAAATACTTATGTCTCCACAAAACCCTATGATGTGTCTACTCTTTAGAATCATCACTGTGTCACAATTGAAATGAGTAGATACAGCATATGGTTAGAGGTAGTGTATATGAGAAAATATTGGAAATAATTGCTTTTATCTGGAGCCCTTTTTAGTAACAAGATCGATTTAATCTATTTTACGGTACCCATATACATCATAGAAAGGTTAAACAGAATAAATCACCAGAAATTCCAATTTCTAACTTGACAATCACTGGCTCAGACAGTTAACAGATTCTCAAACCTAAGAGATTCAATCCTAACTAGCAGCAAACAAACATACCTACAAAACCAAAGCCGAACTAGAACAAGTTATTAACACACTGAACCCTAGTGACAAGTATAAACATCATTTACAAACAGTGCACCTCTAAAGAGTACATTTGTCCTATGCAAACCCTGATCAAAGGGCTACTAAAGGAGCCCTCTGATCAGGGTCTGCACTACTTTTGTTGTTTGCAACATATGACAGAAAACAACCTTGAATAGTCAAAAAACTGGGCTACTCATTTTATTTCAACTCAGGTGGAAGGCTAAGAAACACAACTTGGACACAGCAAAAAGCATATTTTCAGTAACTTATGCCATAGCTTGAAACCAAGAAAGAAAGTGCAAGCGAAACAAAACATTATATCATGACCAGACTATCAACTTCAGAATGGGGTGCTCAAGCTTTAGTGATATGGAGCGAGTGGCTAGAATCAGTAACTTTCAAGAAACATGATGCCGTAAATTCATTTTTAGAAATAATTTGCCTATGAATGCTAAATACGGTATATGTGTAGATGATATTTACTACAAAACTGATGATATTTACTACAAAATTGTTATCTATTTTAAAAGGTTTCCAGATATTTGCTCCAAATGATAAGCAGCATATAAATATGTTCTGATCAGTTAATGAAATGGCCCCTCAGATCTAGACAAACTCTTTGCAACTGAAACTGCTGCCATCAATACAGAGTGAATCATGCATTTACAGGTGTGGTCAAAATAGCTTTATCAATATTAACCCATCACTCCATGAATATGCACTTTTATGCCTTTAATTGATTCCTCCACTGAAAAAATAGTTCCATTTTGTACAGTAAGGAATGTGCAATATAAGAAATACATGTACATTATAGTTCCTATATCCTACCTGAGGGTAGCTTAAAGCAGGCTGAAAATAAAGCAGAATGTGCCTTAAGGGTTAACTGGGCTAGATGAGCTCTAGCTATGTTTGATAGAAACATCATTTTCTCTCTCGGCCAACACAGAAGTAAAAGTTACAACAAAAATTAGTGGTGCTGCTAATACTCACAGGAAAGCACCTTTGTGGCATTGAGAGAAAATATTATGTCTCCACCAAACCCTATCTTGTGAGTACCCATTACATTTGAAACAAGCATAGAGTGAGGCAAATTGTGAGAAAATAATCCTCGACATGTGGAAAACATAAAAAAATTTGAGATAGCTACTGACTTAACAATGAAACCTGTATTATGCATAATATAGAAAATAGAGTATTGTGCACAAAACATTTTTTGTCTTCATGACAAGTTATTTCCACTTTCCTCCCAATAATATATTAAGTACCATATGCCAGCCCTGCCCACTTCTCCACCCTGGGTAAAATGGTGATGAATACAGGTTGCAGCTTAAAGCAAGATGAAGTAAAGAAGAAAACTCCTTAAGGAGTTTTCTGCTTTACATTAATCTTGCTGTTAAGCAACCACCTGTCTTAGATAGAGTTGGATATGGGTAATTTGCATTGTGGAGGAAAGGGTAAACAAACATGGGTATAGGTGATTTTCACTTTGGGCTGTGGAGGAAATGGTTTGGAGAAATTAAGGTGACCATAGAGTGCAGTTAAGTACAAAGTGCAATAAGTATGACCTCATTCATATAGAGTAGGCCTTATAACTACAACCAATCTACCATAAAGTAGGAATGCTTTTGGTGTTAACTCATTCACCCCTGTAACTTTTAATGCACAGCTCCAGTTTCAAATTAAGTCTACTTCATTTTTAAAAAGTTATGAATGATGTTATGCTATCAATTAGATCAAGTTGCTTTAAGTTACTGACCCAACAAATATTTTTTATCCTATAGAGAGGTATATCTGTAGAGGTGATTTGCACCTTAGGCAATGGAGGAGAGAGGGAATAGCATTTGTAGACATTCACTTGAGTTGTAATAGAAAAATTTAACTGCCTTAACCCTTTGAACCCTAGTCATGCATATAGACGTCATTTGCAAACAGTGTAACTGGGAAGAGTATACATGTCCTATGCAAACAGTGTAAACCCTGATCAGAGGGCTCCTTCTTGAGCCCTCTGATCAGGTCTAAACTGTTTGTCATTTTGAAATATATTGCTAAATTCAACCCTAAATAGTCAAAAAAAAGATTAGGCTTATATTGAAATTGGAATTGTCCATTAAAAGTTTCAGGGGTGAATGAGTTAAGACAAGAAAAAACTGAAAAATAAATAAGGACTGGTTAACTAACAGATGAAAGTAACAAATCCACAAAGAAATATTGATTCAGATCTGATGAGCAAAACAATGTAAAACAACCTTATAATATACCCTACAAATATGATAGTGGTATGTTGTAACACACTCCATGGACGAATAAAGAAGTTTAACTTATAACAAAATGCAAAACTAAATTATTGTATCAGCTCTTACTAATACAAGACAGTTCTAAATGTATTTACTGTGCTGAATTAAAAGTTCAACCCTTTATCCTATAGACTGTTTCTAGTTTGTTAAGACAGATCATCACTTAAAGCAGGTTGAAGGTAAAGCAGAATGTTAACCGATATACCTTGTCAGGCGGATAAAGGCAAATTAAACAGCATAGATCCGGATCAGAGGGCTCCTATTTAAAAGGAACTATCTGATCAGGATCTGGGCTGTTTACTGCCGTCATACATACATTGTACTTGATATGTCAATAACCATTGAGAAATTTCCCTCGCACTGAGTAATGGACATGCTGAAATAAATCTCGGGGGGAGTAAAACGTGTGAATCTAGGGCTAAGCCATAATGCCCATAACCAGCATCCCCTCTTTATCGGCATTCTAACATGGAACCATGGGGTGCCAGATAACAGAGGTTATACTGTAAACGCAGTTCCCCAAGACTGATCAGAAAACACTTGACCTGTATCATTCTATAGGAGATTTTAAGACTCCCTTTACAGGCAGTTTAGATCAAGATAAATTTTACATTCCAGATACAGTTTCCAAACAAAGAGGCAGAAAGCTAAATGAGAGTTAACCCATTACCCAATAAATACGCCTTTTTACGCCTTTAATTTATTCCTCCACTGAAGAAAATAGTTCCTATTTATACAGTCAAGAAAATGTTCTATAAGAAACAGTTTCTATATTTTAGCAGGTGGGGGCTTAAAGCAGGCTGGAATTAGAGCAGAATGCGCCTTTAGGCGCATTCTGCTTTACTTTCAACCTGCTTTTAGTGGTCACCTGTCTTCAAAACTAGAAACAGGCTATAGGGTAATGAGTTAAGGAACATGACACATTCTGCAGAGGACAGCAGTTTTACCCCACATCTTGTTTCTGGTATTGAAGATCGGTGAACACTTAAAACAGACTAAAAGTAAAGCAGAATAGGCCTTCAGGTGCATTCTACTTTACTTTCATTTAGATTTAAGGTACCATTTGCTAGAATATATAAAGATTTCTTATGATACATTTTCATGACTGTATAAATTTTAACTATTTTCTTCCAAGAAGGAATAAATTTAAAGCGTAAAAATGTGTAACTATGGAGTAATGGGTTACGACAACTACTTGTTAGCCCCAATCATGGTTACTAATGAGCATGGCCTAATTGGTATTTGTTAACATTTGTAGACCAGACCAGACTTAACCCATTACCCCATAAATACGCCTTTTATATTTTTAATTTATCCCTCCACTGAAGAAATAAGTTTTAATTTATACAGTAAAGAATATGTACCACAAAAAACATTTTCTGTATCCTAGCAGATAGAAGCTTAAAGCAGGCTGAAAGTAAAACAGAATACACATTAGGGCACATTCTGCTTTACTTTCAACCTGCTTTAAGTGATCACCAATCTTCAATACAATAAACAGACTATGGGGTAATGGGTTTAAACCATTCAGTATCAAGATCCAAACTGTTTGTAACCAATCTTGAGTGTTTATACATTTTAAGCTAAGAATACTGGAATAGTGTGCACAGATAAAAAATATATATGTACAGCCAAAACTATGTACACTAGCAATTCAATTAGGATTGTGTTCCTTCATAATATCTGCCCAGCTGCTTAAAACAGCTGCTTGCTCTAAGCAGATTGAAAGTAAAGAAGAACACTTCCATGTTCCTGAATTTTTCAAATAACTTTTAGCCAGTGTTAACCCATTACACCATAAATACGCCTTTTTAAGCCTTTTATTTTTTCCTCATTGAAGAAAATAGTTCCAATTAAAACAGCCATGAATATGTATCATGAGAAATATGTTCTAATCCTAGCAGATGGTAGCTTAAAGCAGGCTACTGGTAAAGCAGAATGCGCCATAAGGCACATTCTGCTTTACTTTCAACCTGCTTTAAGTGGTCACCTGTCTTCAAAACTAGAAACAGTCTATCGGGTAATGGGTTAAGCAATTACTTGTCAGGATGTAGAAAAAAGTGTCCTTTGCTTCTTTATATGACCAGAGTATGAGGAAAATGTTAAATTGTAAAATGACATTTCTCTGAAGCAAAGGTTAAAGAATAAATGTAAAACAAAAGTATACAGAAAGCTGCTTTTGGAGCTTTCAGCATTTATTTGGTTCTGCATTAACCAGTCAGGCTTTCTTAGGCTACCATTTTATCTTTCTTTTGAAAGTTAGCTTAACAGTTTTGTCTGCACATTGAAAACAGAGTCTAAGACAAAGACAGCTCTATGCTAAATGTAGTACCATTCTGTATCCTGTATTGGTGCAATAGAGCACCTGTCTAGGCGTCTACTGCCATAACCAACTGTAAATATACAGAGAAATCAGGGCTCCAGAAGAGAGGAAGTAAACTGTACAAATCCAATATTTTCTCACTCATGTCAGCACCAAATCCTATGGTGTTACTACTCATTAGAAGTGTCTCTTCAAGAAGACTCTAATGAGTAATGACACCATAGGATTTAATATAGGCATAAAGATGTTAGTTTTTGAAATACACCCCTTATCTGGAGCACTGCAGATCATGCCTGCAATCATGACTTGAGATGCTTTATTACACTAACCCGTTCCCCCATAAATATGCCTTATTACGCCTTTAATTTATTCCTTCACTGAAGAAATTAGTTCCAATTTAAACAGTCAAAAATAGAAATCGTAAGAAATATTTTCTATATTCTAGCAGATAATAGCTTAAAGCAGGCTGAAAGTAAAGCAGAATGTGCCTTAAGGCACATTCTGCTTTATTTTCAACCTGCTTTAAATGGCCACCAATCTTTAAATCTAGAACCAGGCTATGCGGTAATGGGTCAATAAGTCTGATCTGAATCAAAACTGTTTGCAACTCATCTTAAGGATTCTTCAATTAAGAAGAGCCCACATTTTAACAAAGTGTGCAGAAGAGGATTTCACACCACACTGTTAAACAGCAAGTAAAGGGCTAAAGTAGTATCAGGGACTCTATTTCATAAACTATCTTACAAAAAAAAAATATATATTTTTAAACATATCCAGAGAATTGGCCTATACATATTTGTATAATAAAGTTTTAACTAGATTTCACTAAACAGCCTACAAATTTATTTTATTTTACATCAGTCTTGCCTCTAAACTATTAAAACATGACACAGGCGGGTGGGGGATTATTTGAAGACATACATGTATTATGGCAAACTTGGAAAATACTTAATGCCTTCAAGGCTATCAATATAAAATACCAGTAACATTGATAATTTTTGTTATTACACAATTACTCCTGAAAAAAGAAGATTATGTACATCATGAAACACAGAGAGAAATAGAGACGTTAAGTTACTTTGAAGTATTGACTGCCTGGTCATAAACTTTTGATTTGAATACAACTATTTTCTAATACTTTTCTTATATTCTTTCAAATATGCATATTATGATCATACATACAGAATGACCCCTCTATTACGACCACTTCAAAGAAGGCATTTGATTGTATGAAAGACAGGTGGTGGCTTTAAGCCAGATGAAAGTAAAATGGGAAGCTCCTGAAGGATATTTCTGTTTTACTTTCACCTTGCTTTAAGCAGTAACCTGCTGTAAACACAAAATAATCTACAAATTTTAGTTGTCAATCTAGAGGGGTTTCACTGTATTGAGGAAAATGTCTGATAATGGTTCCATTCAAAATGTTCTATTAGTGCAACAAATACATTATAGACTATTTAACCATTTATGTTAAATGGCAGGATGGCAAACTATAGTAGAACTGTAACTCTATCAGTGCTGTAATCCAAAATTTACACCATTAGCAAACAGTGTAGACCCTCCTGAAGGAACCCTCTGAAATGGGGCTGCACTCTTTGTTAAACTTCAAAAAAACAAAAACATTTTAGTCTATTTAAGCTGGTCATTATTTAGAAAATGGAAAAGTCCAGAGCACCAGATAAGGGTAGTTTTTCAAATACTAAAATCTTTATTTCTGAATTAAACCCTATGGTGTCACTACTCATTAGAATCGTCTCTTTGAGACAATTCTAATGAGTAGTAACACCATAGGATTTGGTTCTAAAAAAAGTGAGAAAATGTTGGATTTGTTGAAATAACTACCTCTTATCTGGAGCCCTGAAAGTCTTTTTGAATATTCAGCATTGTAAGGGTTAACGCTCTACTGTTAAACCAAGCTCTCAGAACCTATCAAAAGAAGACTAATTTATGGTGTTAAAGACATAGCAGCTTTAATTTACTGCACTTTCAAACATTTTAATTACATAATATTTGATTACTAAATATACAGTCTCATCTCTCTAGTACGACCACTAAATTGTGTAAATTATCATATGTTAACGACAGATGACTGCTTAAAGCAAGGTGACAAAACTGTCACCTTGCTTTAAGCTGTCACCTGTCTTTTATACAATCAATTAGCCTTTGTTTTAGTGGTTGTAATAGAGAGGTTTTACTGTATGTTCATACTGGATATTAATGTGTCAGAATGAAAATAACCATGACTGAATTGTGTCAGTAAATACAACAGAAAATCTTTCTATTTGACCTATTTTGCCAAGTTGTTTGTTATAACTGGACAATAATTCTTAATTACAGGGCAAATGATTTTTTTTCTAGCAGATGGCAGCTTAAAGCAGACTGAAAGTAAAGCAGAATGCACCTTAAGGTACACTGTGCTTTATGTTCAACCTCCTGTAAGTGGTCACTTGTTTTGAAAAGTAGAAACAGGCTATGGGGTAATCGGTTAAAGAGATATAAAGGAGAATTGCTTATAGCAATGCTTTCATCCTGCAGTAAGCTGCCACACTTTTTTAGTTGCTGCTTTCCACGTTTTATTGGAGTATTCTAGAACAAATATTAAAGTATTGTCACAATGCAACCCATAACCAGTTCATTAGTTTGTAGTATATCTAGCACAGGCAGGTTAACTACTGCTACAACCACATATCAATGCCTTCCTCATTTTAAACAGGGTTGACACATATTTAGCATGTAGTATTTAACCAATTACCCCATAAGTACACCTTTTTACACTCCCACTGAAGAAAATAGTTCCAATTTCATGAATATGAAACATAAGAAATATGTTCTATATCCTAGCAGATGGAAGCTTAAAGCAGGCTGAAAGTAAAGTAGAATGCGCCCTAGGCACATTCTGCTTTACTTTCAAACTGCTTTAAGTAGTCATCTATTTTCAAAACTAGAAACAGACTATGGGGTAATGTATTAAATCACAGTATTTGCCAAACTGAACACACATATATACTGGCCTCCAGATAAGATTGAGTAAAACAATGATTTCCAAAATTTTCTCCTGTTTGCCTCAAATAAACTCTTTGTTGTGACTACTCATTAGAATTCTTGCAAACCAGCAGTTATAATGAGTAGTCATATTATAGGGTAACATGGCGGTATAATTAGTTAACAAATTTGACCTTAGCTACAAGTACACTAGTCATTTATAAATAGTGTACTGATCATCTACTTGTCCTATGCAAACAGTGTAGACCCTGATCAGAGGGCTCTTTAAGGGTCTGCACTGTTTGTCATTTTATGAATATGTTGTTAAAACATCCCTAAAGAGTTGGAAATGGACTGGGCTTAATAGGAATTTTCCATTTAAGGTTACAGGGGTGAATGTGTCAAGTGTTTGAAATACTCTTCTAATCTGGAGGTCTGATATATCTGGTACCATCTTTTCATTTTACAATAAATATCCCCTACTATACCTCAGAGTTCAAACTCAATCAATAACCAAGTATTTTGTAAATAAATAAATATCCTGAAAAATCTGTCTTTTAAAGAGTCTTTAATGTTAACACAACAAAATGAACACATAACTGAACCTTAATTCCAAATTGAGTGATGGGAATTAGTGTATGATATTATGCCTAAATAATTGATATTTTTACCCTTGAGGTCAGAATATGAACATAACAGCTGATAAAAGGAAGGAGGGAGTGTGTTTGACACAGTTTATGTATATTCTGTAAAGTCCCTCTATTATCACCACTCAAACTTTACTCTCATCTTGCTATAACCCATTACCCAAAACATCTGCCTTTTTACGATTTTAATCAATACACTAAAATAAGTAGTCCCCAGTTAGGCAGTCCTGGTAATGAAATATAAAACCAATTTCCAGAAACTTTCCAGATAGGAGCTAAAAGTAAAGCAGAATGCTCGTAAAGGAGCATTCAAGGTTACTTTCAACCTACTTTAAGTGGTAAACCGTTTTCAAAACTAGAAACAGGCTATGGCGTAATGGGACATGCAGTCACCTGCAGCAAATACAGTTGACAAATTGGAAATTTACAAATTTAGCTATGCAGAAAAGGATTAGGCAGCCACCTGCTTAAAAATACTGAAAATATGCGTTGTTCTGAGTGACGATAACAGCCAGACTTTACTGTACATGTACATATAGTGTTGGGTATAGGTTAATGCCAGGCTGTATGTTGACCCTGCTTACTAACAGGTGAAACCTGAAAGTACCTTGCGGGGCCAGCCCCTTTGTTGGTTTCCTTTTCAGAGCCGCGGGACAGGCTGCGATTGTCTGCATCCTGTCGAGTGCCGTCTCCCTTCATTGTAGCTATACATTTCCAGTTACCTAGGTAGTTAGCTGAAAACACACAAACCATCATTAACATGCAGGATAGTACAGGTATAGTAAAACATGTAATAACTTCATTGACTTTCTTAAACCAAATACAGTAAAGTCCCACTTAAAAGAACTGAGCATTTCCCTTCATATTTCAATGGTCTTAGGGTCCGATATTAAGACTGGTCCGTTAGTGAGTAACCATTAATCCCGGAACAAAAGGTCCAAATAGTTTTGTTTTAAGGTCCGATATTAAGGGCAAGGGTTCAAACCTCGCCGGTTGCTACATAAGCCATTTTGACTCTTTTACAAACACTGACTACTTTAAGAAAGAGTTCAAAGCTAATTGATCGATGCTTTAACTAGGGAAATATTTCAATGGAATACAATTAAAGAAGGTGTATGTATGATGAAGGCAGTAATTGTTTAATCTCTAAATTACTTAAATTTTGCATGTAACTATTGTTTATCTAGCATTAATATGGTGAGAAACAAAAAATTTTAGCGCATGGATCCAACTCGACAAAGGTTCGAAAAGAGGAACATTTTATAAGACTTTCAATTGGTCTACTCCAGTAGAATTGAATGTTTGATATATTGTTTTTATTGCTATCTCAAATGATTTTTGTAAACAAAAAATCATTGGTCTAACTTAGAAGAATTATACCTATAGTAATGATATTCTTCATAAAGACGTCTTGTTGCTGTGCTATTTTATTAAAATCAGACATTTGTGTGCAAAGATAAAGAGGCAACAAAATTATATTAACAGCAGTGCCTATCTATTTATCAATCAATCTATCTATTCATCCATCTATCTATGCCCACACCACCTCTTCCATTATTAAAGAGTCTTAGTAATATCAAGACCACTTTCTGTCAGTACCACAGGTGGTCTTAATAGAGGAACTTTACCTTTTTATGCCTTTCATTGAGAACAATTAAATGAATTTGGTAAAAATCTAAAGTCAAAATACCAGGGTTATCGAGATTAGCCATAGTCGAAATAGGACAGGTAAGATTACATAGGAATAAGAACCAATATTTCAGGGACTTGCGACAATCATCGAGATAGGCATTGTAGTCGAGATTCTGACGTTCGAGATACTGGTGGTCTACTGTATATTGTAGCAGATGGTAGCTTAAAGAAGGCTGAAAGTAAAGCAGAATGCACCTTAAGGTACATTCTGCTTTACTTTCAACCTGCTTTAAGTGGTCACCTATCTTCAATACTAGAGAGAGGCTATGAGGTAAAGGCTAACTAATTGTATGTGTGTAAGGGTACCTTTCCATAGTCTGACACAGCTGTCATCACCTGACGAGGCCAACACTGTCCCTATTACATTCCAACAGATTCTCCACACCTGACAAGTAAATACAAGACTGCATTATAAACGCTTTTATTACACCTCGCTTTGAGTTACAATGTTAAATTCCCATAGACCTACAGTTAACATTTTGCATGTCTTTTACATCTATCCAAAATATACTGTCACTCTTTATGATATTCTTTTTGTGACGTCACTCTAAAGGACATTACTTTTTTCCTCCGTCCAAAAACGTACTGTCAGCATTGACATGACTTTCGCTATTGGATACATTGGAACGTTTTAAAGAGTGGTAACTTCTAATCAACTTTTGGCATTTTCTGTACAAGTTGCTTCCTTTTGTCCATTCCTTAACGATTTGCCACCATTTCGGAAGAGGATATTTGCCACCTAGACAATGTAAAGACGCTGTTTCTTCAATTTACTTATCATAACGTTCTTCTTTGTTTCTTGTAATATAATTATAAACAATGTGACATCGTAAGACGGCGACGTCATTTCCGGCGTTATGTACATGTCCGCGCTGAATTGGTATTCACAACACATTTTATAAAAGACGAATAAAGCGATTCCAAAGCCAGGGTTGATAAGCTCGGTGTAATAAAATAAATATTAGATGTCAGTTTGCGTGACATTCAAATTGTCAACCCTCGAAAACAAGAATGTCACCCTCGGCTACGCCTCGGGATGACATGCTGTTTCTCGGGTTGACAATTTGAATGTCACGCAAACTGCCATCTAATATTTATATAATGTCCCCGGTGGCATCCTTGCCAATATATGCAGAATAATTCTAACCCCAAATTAGGTCAAGGTCAACTTTAAATCAAGGCTGGGTGAAATGGAAATATTGGGAATAATCCCAGGCAATTACTGTATGAGTATCAAAGCATTGTAGCAAGTGGTGTTGGTGCTAGACGAAACGGTAAAATCTAGATAATTAAGTAATAGCCCATTGAAAATATATTAAGTCCTAAAGGTCAAGTTCAAGGTCAAATCGAGCCTGGGTGATATGAAAGTATTGGGAATGGTCCAAGGCAACAACTATTTAAGTATCAAAGCATTCTAGTAAGTGGTGTTGATGTTAGACGAAACGGTCAAATCTGGTTAACCTCCTATGCACAGACAGGACAATCACTATAAGTCTCTGCATCTATTGATGCCGGAAGGCATAACAATATCTTAGATACAATCACATGATAATTACACTTCAAACTATTTTTAAACCGTTTACCCAAACATTATGCATTTTTATGCCTTTAAATTCATTCCTACACAAAAATTTTGATTTAATTTGTAATTATTTTATGTCCCTTTAATACTAAAAGGTCTTTAAATCTCAAGTCTTTTCTAGCCCATAGCTTGACAAACCTCTTATCTATTTTAAAATATTTTAACCCATTACCCCATAAATATGCCTTTATATTATTCATCCACTGAAGAAAATAGTTCCAATTCATACATACATAAATATGTATTATAAGAAAAAGAATTATATATTCTAGCAGATGGTAGCTTAAAGCTGGCTGAAAGTAAAGCAGAATGCGCCCAAATTCGCATTCTGCTTTACTTTCAACCTGCTTTAAGTAGTAACTTGTTTTCAAAACTAGAAACAGGCTATGGGGTAATGGGTTAAACCAACTTACCTGAGAGTCATGATCACTGAAGTCCCCAACCTGTCGAAGCTCAAACTTAGTCAGCCCCGTCTGTCCAGCAAGAGTAGCATCTCGTCTTGAAACAAAAACAGAATACATGAAATATAATAACTCAAACTCGCATAAGTCAAACTTACCCGTTTTTTCAAAGTTAAAACATGGCTAAGTCCAAGCAAGATTAAATTATCGAAATTCAACTAGAGGATAACAGTTACTGTATTTTATTGTGATAAGATTGAAATTTAATTCATTGAGTGAGCAACAGACGTTAAATATGAAATAAATTTAATCTTTCACTGAAAAAAATACAGTTATTCTATTTATTTCATGCTTTTAAACGACTTTTTGAGCTAAAGTTCTGTCAGTTAAAAGCAAAAGTATAATTTGTACGCCTTGTGGCGCCCCAAGTTTCGTTACAGTTTGCTGTACCATGACGTCACTGATTCATTGATTTGACGTCTTCGGTATTTTTCAATACTTCCGATCTAGGATTCGCTTTGTTCCGTTATGTAATTCTGGACAAAGTAGGCTGCTGGAATTACAGGATAATACATGAGTAACTACGGTTCTTTGGGAGCCCTACAGGAAAACTCAGCATAGAAGCATGCATGGCGATAACCCCACTGTTTTAAACAGTGAGATTAACAAGTGATTATTCCCTAGTAAACTATCGGAAAGCATTAAATAATGTGTGTAATTTAGACTTGAGAGTTTGGAGAATCGAGTTTAGACCATATCAGACAATGTAGTAGAGCCCCCCCCCCCCCCCCCCCCCCCCCCCGAGTCAAAAGACTGAGCACTTCCAACATTTTTTACCTGTAGGTCTTCACTAAACTGTTCTTCTTTATGTGTTCTGCTTTATGTTCAACCTGCTTTAAGTGGTCACCTGTCTTCTGTTCAGAATGCAGATACAGAAAATGGGGTAAAGGGCTGAAAGGGTTATTTATTTATACACACTCACCTCAATGGTTCGATTGAAATAATCTTCAATGTCTTTGTGGCTACACCAAGCAGGTGATAAGATCTGCCAAGATTGGGTGCAAATGCTATATCATATACAGGATCAGTTACCATAGCAATAGACTCCACTTTACTCCATTTTCTGGAAGAAATAGACATACAAAAGAAAGTTCTCAATTAGTGCTAAGTGTATCAAGCATGTGTTTAGTAATGACCATTCAAAGACAAGGTTTGAACATTATTATAGGTTGACCAACAGTTCAACTGCTTAACACTCTGAAACCTAGGTCCAAGGTTATAAAGCTTTTCACTTGAGTCTAAAGTTGTTCTCAAGCATTTGATTGGTCAGATTTGAGCATAGGCTCAAATCTGACCAATCAAATGCTTGAGAACACACACAGACTCAGCTCAAACGCTTTATAACCTTGGACCCTAGCGACGAGCATACTTGTCAGTTACAAACTGCTTTAAGTGGTCATCTGTCTTACAAACTAGAAATAGGTTATGGGGTAAAGGGTTAAATCTTAAAATGTTGTAGATGTCACCTGACCTTATTCATTGTCTGTTGCAGATTTTTTTTAATTTACTTAATATATAATTATAATTATGATTCATGTGTCAATCATTTTGGTTCCTGATTACTTAGATGCCAAATCACATGTGTGACTGTTCAAAGCTTAGTTCTTAATTTGGACCTTTGATTAATCTGGCTTTCAGATAAAACTTACCTACATACATGTAAGTACATTTGATTCAATTGTCCTTAAGACATATTTCACAGATCTACAGATAAGATGGGATTTCAAATATTTCAAACTGGTCAGTGATCAGAAAATGGTTCAGGTTTGTAAGTGTTTTGTTTCTCTGACTTTCTGCATCTATATGATACAGTCCAACTTCGATATCTCGAACTCACTTACCTTGAACTAACCGATATTTCGATACACAAATAACATAACTTCAAGCTCAGTTAAGTCGAGTATACCTGGTTTCAAAGTTGAAACGTGGCTTTAGCACGTTTTAACTTTGAAATATAATTATGTTCAACAAAACCGATTTCAAGATATCGAAGTTCGACTGTATGTTGCTGTACATAGTTACCTTGTTGCCTCGTTGTATTCATAAATTTGTACTTTGGCTCCAGCCGATTGATTTGGGTCATCACTGCCTACAGCTAGCATAGGAGGATGTCGCCTAAAACAAAATACATAGTACAGTATTGAAATTTCATTGACACTTTTCACTGCCTTACCCCAAGTACACTGCTTATTTACAAACAGTAACTTTGAATTCTGCTGTGAGTTACAGCAATGGTCCTAAGTATTGAGACAGGCAGGCTTGGGTAAATAGTTTAAACCCTGATCAGACGGCTCCATTAGGAGCAGTCTGTTCAGGTCTACACTGTTTGCCATTCAGTTGCATTTTATTCAAATCAAATTTTCAGAATTTATTCACTAGTAGCGTCCCAAGCAACTGCTTTTGTCTGCAAAATGTATTAACTAAACATGCCCATTCGAATAACATGTGACAAATTTGCATATTTAGCATAAGAATCAGACAATTCTCCAATAATTAATGAATTAATAGCAGACAAAACGACTTCTTGAACGAAAATTTTTAATCGTAACAGTGAGTAAGATCAAATATGGGAACGGTTTAGATATGAAGACAGCAGAGTAATATGTCAGATGCAATGCTCATCTTACTAAATCAAAAAATGAGCGTTAGTTTGAATTTAGCTTGGAAGGAATAAGGACATTCTAATTTATGTTTATATGATCTAGCATTTTTTAAAATGATCGAAGGAGTATCTGTGGAAGGTGCGAAAAAGCTCTGAGAATGAGAAGTGTAAAAACTGTGTGCATTGTGTACGAAGTGTCATAATTATGTTCGGAGGCATCCATTTTGAGTTAACTTTATTGGACTGGTGTGAAAACAGCATTCCGTATAAATGGACTTGACGTACAAAATGACCACATACAAGGATAAGGAATATAGTTCCACAAGTTTTGTACTGTCATTACGAAAAACTTGCGATGTCCTGGCAGATAGTTGCTTAAAGCAACTTTTAACCCTAACTTTTAACTTTAAATGGTCAACTTTCTCCAAAACTAGAAACAGGCTATGGAGTAAAGGGTTAAAGGACTAACATTAAATTTTGGTTTTGTTTGTCTAGTTTACCTCGAGGGGTTCCATGATAGACAGCTACACCTGAGCTTACAGGAGATCTCATGTTGCAGAGACCACTGACTGAGGTTCATGACATCTGGTGCCTCATAGATACGCACAATACCATCAAGTGAGCATGTTGCCTGGTAAATAATACAAACACACATTAACCCTTTCGACGCCAAATTGATCTGGAGAATTTTACCCCTTCACCAGTTTTTGTCGTCTACTTCAATATTGTCTTTTGTAAAAAAATTCAAAGTGTGATTTAAGGTAGAATGACTTAAGAAATATCGATACGCGTGTCAAACAGTTTGGATCCTGATCAGATGCCGCGTTATGCGGCGTCTGATCAAGATTCAAACTGTTTGCAAAGTCGCATTCATGCAACTTCAGCGCCGAAAGGGTTAAACAGCAAACAGTGCAAAATACAACAAAATGCAAACAACTGAAACACCATATTTACTACATGCTTCCGGATGGTTTACTTAATAATCTCACAGTTTCAATCGTCGAAATTATCAGTGAAACTATCATTTTGATAAGCCCATTTTTGCTTCTACTACGAGTTTTCCAATACGTCTCCCCAAGAATTGTAGGCAATTATGAGTTATTGTGTAATTCAGACAGACCAATTTGTTGGGAACCACTAAACATAAGAAAAAGAATCCTAGAATAGATAGGCAGTAACAACGAAATATGAGGACGTTAAATCAATGAATCAGTGACATTATGGTATCGCAAAATGTCAAGCAAAGATATCCAATGAAAACTTGGGGCTCCAATCTAAATCAATTTGACTCACCAGTAGTAGACCTAGATGTTTTGGTGCAAATTTAACATCTGTAACAGCTGTACGACTGTCCACCAGCCCGGTCCTCTTGATCCAGGAGCGATGCTGGCCATTCTGTTGTGTTTCTCCCATCATCTCCTCCCACACAGCTGCTGTACGGTCAAACGAACATGTGGCTATAACCTGGCCAAACTCAGAGTGGGCCCATGTCACTCGCCAAACAGAACCACTGTGTGTCTGTCAAACATACAAAATATACCTGACAACTCATCTAAAACATTTCTTCATTACAAAACAAACATACAGTCAAACCTGTAATGAGCAGGGCTCCAGATAGGAGGGAGTAAACCGAACAAATCCAACATTTTTTTATTTATTTTAGCACCAAATCCTATAGTGTTACTACTCATTAGAATCGTCTCGAAGAGACGATTCTAATGAGTAGTGACACCATAGAGTTTAAAGCAGAAATAAAGATTTTAGTTTTTTGAAATACTCCCCTTATCTGGAGCCCTGAATGAGTAGTAACAACATAAAGTTGATGAAGACATAAGGGGAAGAAAATGTTGGTAAATTAATGTTCAGTATATTCCCTATTTATCTGGAGCCCTGGAACCCTTGAAAAGAAACGTACTTTGGACATAATATCAGAAGATGTTTACCTTCCAACTAGCCGTACATGTCCATTCACCATCTTCACCCTGGTCCCAAATCTGTCAATAATAAAAGAATAGTGTCATTCAACAATTGAACAGATGACATACATATTTACCTAATGCTACATATATGCATCCTTTACAAAGAACTTGAACCTTCGAAGTGTACCCTTGTCTTATGTAAAAAGTGTAGACCTAGATCAGGACTCTGCACTGTTTGTCATTTTGAAACAAGGGCCACTATGGCCCTATAACACTCACCGGTACACCATTTAAACCTTTAACTATAGTGACCTAGATATTTGACCCTGCATAAGGCCAAGATGAGGCAAACATTTTGAGCAAGTTTCATGATCAAATAAGATTTGTAGCTTATAGAGTGTTAACAAGGTTTTTCTATGTTTTGACCTAGTGACCTAGTTTTGGACTGGACATGATCCACATTCAAACTTGAGCTAAATATTATATTGGCAAACATACTGATTACATTTCATTCAGATTAAAAGAGATTTGTAGCCTCTAGAGGGTTAACAGTTACACTATTTTAACTTAGTGACTTGTTGGCTCTACATAAATCACATTCGAACCTGACCTAAATATCAACAAGAGCCCCATAGGGCATATTTCGCTCACCTGAGAATAGCTGAAACAAGAGCCGCATGCGGCCCTAAATTGCTCACCTGAGGACTATTGTGTTATATATTACTCAATGCAAAATGATGTTTGTCATTGCATGTATGTGGACTGTTGGATGAAGAAGTAATTCGGAATCTGTTTGTCATTATTACTATATGAGCAAAATGGGAAAATATGGCAATGATATAAATAGTGCTAATAAAGGGTCACTTAAACAATATTCATTCAAAATATTATTGAATTCTGACAATGGTTTCAGAGAAGCAATTGTTTTTAAAACAAGAGCCCCATGGGGCATATTTCGCTCACCTGAGAATAACTGACAAAATGGAGATAATTATTTATGTCCTGGAAGGGGTCATTTTTTACCCGAGGGGCATAATTTGAACAATCTTGTAAGAGGACCTGTAGATGATGCTATGTGCCAAATATCTAAGATCAGGGTAGTAGGGTTTTAGACAAGAAGATTTTTGTAAGTTTCCATTGGGAAAAAAAATCTATTTTTAGCTCCTGTGACCTACATATGCAACAGACTATAACCAGTTGAACAAAATAGGTAAAGCATATTTAGAAGTGTCACCATGCTGAAGAAGAAGATTTTTTAAGTTTTCATTGAAAAAAGTCTATTTTTAGCACCTGTGACCTAGTTATGCAACCAACCAACTGGCGGTAGTGGCCCAATGGTTAACACGTTGGACTACGGTACCAGGGGTCGTGAGTTCGATCCCCCGCCGGAACAGCGGTCTGACTAGGGGATTTTTCTGAATCCCCGATGATGTACAGGAATGTTCTTGAGCAAGACATGTACCGCGAATTGCTCCTCTCCACCCAGGGGTTAAAATGGGTACCTGTGAAGGGTCTGAGTCGGTACTGCGGCTGCATTTGACTGCGCCATATGTTAGCAGTGCTCATAGGCAAGATGGCTCGATGATCAGGGGAGTATATGTACAGTCGGCTGAGCGGTCATTCGGACTGAAAGTAGACTTTAACTTGGTATATTACTTTTTTTTTTATTATTTGAACAGTTTTGGTATAGGACATCTAGAAGTGTCACCTTGCCAAATATCAAGGCCCTGGCCACATAAGTTTTAGAGAAGAAGACATTTGAAAATTTCACTATATAACTCTATGTAAAACTGTGACCCCCGGGGCGTGGCCAATTTTGACCCCAGGGACATAATTTGAACAAACTTGATAGAGGACCTGTTGGCAATGCTATGTGCCAAATATCTAAGCTCTTGCCCTTGTAGTTTCAGAGGAGAAGATTTTTTAACCCTTAGCCCGCCAAATAAATTGTCGTCTGCTATATCTCTCGTCTGCTTCAAATTTCAAAGTGCTTCTAAGTTGCTCAAAATTGCTGAAAATGTTGTCCGAGTGTCAAACAGCTTGGATCCGGATGAGACGCCGAGTTACTCGGCGTCTCATCCGGATCCAAGCTGTTTGCATATGGAGCTATAGTCATGAGTGGCAGGCTAAGGGTTAAGTTTTCATTGAAAAAAATCTATTTTTAGCTCCTGTGACCTAGTTATGCAACCGACCAGAACCATTTGAACAGTTTTGGTATAGGGCATCTAGAAGTGTCACCTTGCCAAATATCAAGGCCCTGGCCACATTAGTTTCAGAGAAGAAGACGTTTGAAAATTTCACTATATAACTCTATGTAAAACTGTGACCCCCGGGGCGGGGCCAATTTTAACCCCAGGGGCATAATTTGAACAAACTTGATAGAGGACCTGTAGATGATGCTATGTGCCAAATATCTAAGCTCTGGCCATTGCAGTATTTGACAAGAAGATTTTTTAAGATTTCCTTATTTTTTCACTTTGGTTGCCATGGCAACCAGAGTTCTGCATTGTTTTTAATTCTTTGAACAAATTTGAAAGAGCTTGACCCAAGGAACATTTCTGTAAAGTTTGGTTGAATTCTGTCAAGCGGTATAGGAGGAGATGTCATTTGAAGCAATTGTTAACGACGACGGACGACGCACGACGACGGACGCCGGACACAGGGCCATCCCAATAGCTCACCTTGAGCCTTTGGCTCAGGTGAGCTAAAAATTCCATCATAAGTCTATGTCATAAGTCTATGTAAAACTGATAAGCCCCGGGGTAGGGCCATTTTTTACCATGGGGACATGATTTGAACAATTTTGGTAAAGGACCATAAGGCAAAGCTAGATGCCAAATATAAAAGGTCTGGGCCTTACGGTTTCAGAGAAGAAGATTTTTAAAGGTTTTCTTATATAAGTCTATGTAAAACTGATGATGTAAGTACGGAAATTGACCACGCCCTCTGGCGGCCATGTTTTTTGACGGATCAAAATTCTTTGAACAATTTTGAAAGTATATTAATTGAGAAACATTTTGGTGAAAACTTAATTGAAATCGGACCAGTCGTTCTTGAGAAGAAGATTTTTTAAGATATTGTGCATGGTTGCCATGGCAACCATGGTTGCCATGGCAACAAGACCGATTGCCCCACCCACTTTTTTTTAACAATTTTTAAAGCTCACAACTACAGTATGTATTTGACCAAGTTTGGTTAAAATTGGGCCATTGGTTTCAGAGAAGAAGTTGTTTGAAACAAATTGTGAACGGACGACACAGACACCAACACCGACACCGACGTACGACGGACGGCGACCGATCACAATAGCTCACCTTGAGCACTTTGTGCTCAGGTGAGCTAAAAATGGAGATAATGATTTATGTCCAGGACTGACCTAGATATGCAACAGACTGGAACCATTTGAACAAAATATGTAAAGGATATTTAAAAGTGTCACCATACCGAATATAAAAGCTCTGGCCATATTAGTGTCAGAGAAGAAGACGTTTGAAACTTTCTCTATATAACTCTATGTAAAACTGTGACCCCGGGGCGTGGCCAAGTTTGACCCCAGGGGCATAATTTGACAAACTTGATAGATGACCTGTAGGCAATGCTATGTGCCAAATATCTAAGCTCTGGCCCTTGTAGTTTCAGACAAGAAGATTTTTTAAGTTTTCATTGAAAAATCTATTTTTAGCTCCTGTGACCTAGTTATGCAACCAACCAGAACCATTTGAACAATTTTGGAATAGGACATCTAGAAGTGTCACCATGCCAAATATCAAAGCTCTGGCCATATAAGTTTCAGAGAAGAAGACGTTTGAAAATTTCACTATATAACTCCATGTAAAACGGTGACCCCGGCGCGTGGCCAAGTTTGACACCAGGGGCATAATTTGAACAAACTTGATAGATGACCTGTAGGCAATGCTATTTGCCAAATATCTAAGCTCTGGCCCTTGTAGTTTCAGACAAGAAGATTTTTTAAGTTTTCAATGAAAAATCTATTTTTAGCTCCTGTGACCTAGTTATGCAACCAACCAGAACCATTTGAACAATTTGGAATAGGACATCTAGAAGTGTCATCATGCCAAATATCAAAGCTCTGGCCATATTAGTTTCAGAGAAGAAGACATTTGAAAATTTCACTATATAACTCTATGTAAAACTGTGACCCCCCCCCCGGGCGGGGCCAATTTTAACCCCAGGGGCATAATTTGAACAAACTTGATAGAGGACCTGTAAATGATGCTATGTGCCAAATATCTAAGCTCTGGCCCTTGCAGATTTTGACAAGAAGATTTTTTAAGATTTCCTTATTTTTTCACTTTGGTTGCCATGGCAACCAGAGTTCTGCATTGTTTTTAATTCTTTGAACCAATTTGAAAGAGCTTGACCCAAGGAACATTTCTGTAAAGTTTGGTTGAATTCTGCCAAGCAGTATAGGAGGAGATGTCATTTGAAGCAATTGTTAACGACGCCGGACGACGTACGACGACAGACGCCGGACACAGGGCCATCCTAATAGCTCACCTTGAGCCTTTGGCTCAGGTGAGCTAAAATGGCAAATATTTTTAACAAATTTCATTAAGAACAAATGAGATTTGTAGCCTCTAGAGTGTTAACAAGGGTTTTCTAGGATTTTACCTACAATGTAGTGACCTAGTTTTTGACACAACATGACCCATATTCAAAGTTGACCTAGATATAAATGAGGCAAACATAAGTTGCATTATATACAATGAGATTTGTAGCTAACTCTTGATCTATTGGTCCGATTTCAACCATTATCAAAACTCATACCAACTCTTATAGTAATAAAGTTAAAACAATCTGAGCAAGTTTGAGAAAGATTGGATAAATATTGTGGCCTCTAGAGCATAAACACTAAAACTGTTGACGACTAGCGGCATACGATTGCAAAAGCTCAAACTGAGCTAGCTCAGGTGAGCTAAAAACATGGTCAATGACCAATTGGAACACTTCAGCTTATTCTGCTTACAAGTAAGTGTATTTTGCAATTTTTTTTAATTGGTTGTTTTTGTGTCGTTTTTATTTTGAGAATTTAATTACACATGTACACCCAACACATGATCAAATCAACTTATATTATATATATATATATATATATATAATAAATAATGTCGGCGTGATGCCGGAAACTACCGGGAAAAGCTGTATATATATTAATTAAAAAAATAAATGATGTATTATTTGAAGAAATAAAAGTGTGTTTTTAAAGCCTATAATACATCATTTATTTTTTTAATTAATATATATATATATATATATATAAATGCACTTGTTTATATGAGGTTGCTACTCTCGAACTTCCTGAGGCTGTCTTGTCAATTCGACCCCTCCAATTAGTCAATTGATAAATAGGTCAAAACGGCAAGTCATGTTAAAAAAACAGTGTAGTCCCAATGCTATAGTCAATTACATGCAACCGAAACATTTTAGTAATAATTGTGAATGGTTTCGTTTAAGAAAAACTGTTTTGCAATTTATCAGTAAAAAGTTACATCGGATAGTATATACAATTCTGAAAAAATATTTGTATTTAGAAATTTGGAGGTAGAGCTTTTTTATTGGTGGAAATAATTTGATAAACCTTCCTGTAAACATGACTTAAGGACGCAAATCTAGCAAATTCATGTACTAAAAGTCTACTAGATCGTGAGCAGAAACACTTTGTAATAGGGGTCGAAATGACAAGAAAGGTGTGAATTGACAAGAAAGGTGCGAATTGACAAGAATCAAGGATAATCATCATCTAACATCGATGTTCTGGAAATGTTATTGTTGTGTTGTATCGCCAGCCTTTACACAACGATCTACCGATGATATCCAGCCACCTCTACTGGCTCCTAGATAAATATCTGGAATTTGAACAAAGGGAAATAACTCTTACAATACTTTTAAAGTCAGCTTTAGGGCATTTGTCCAACAGTTTTGATCCTGATCAGACGCCGTGTTATGCAGTGTTTGATCAGGACCCAAAGTTTGAAACTTTGCAAAGTTGCCTTTTAACCCTGTTGGTAGTGAAAGAGTTAAAACTATTTAAACTATAGTATACATAGCAATGCCAAAGGATTTTTTCTAAAATAACAATTTCTGGCATATTTTGTGTTTATTGGGTACATCTTGACCTAAACATGTATAAAGAAACAAAAAAAAAAGATGTAGTACAACACTTGAAAAAAAAAAAAAAAGCGAAAAATAAAAATTGTGCCTCAGAAATCGCTTTTTTTCATAACTCTGTATTATATATAAATGTCGCAAAAAAAATTTCCTGTCAGTTTTTCAGTATTAAAAACTTCAAGTGGACTCGTGGTAAACTTATTTCTAGTTATTTAAATCATTCGGAATGCTATTTCTTGTGGTTAATCCCGATCTCGCTTTAAATAAAGGGTGTTTAAGGTAAAAAAAAAAAAAAAAATGTGCATATTGTTGGTTTGGAAGCCATTGAGTCATGCATATTAATGAGATCCCAGACGGCCACGTCCCCTTTCAGCGTTTGGCATTGCTACTATATAACAGCCTATTATTCCGTGATATCTGGTAATACGTGTAACCGTCCACGATATATATCTTGTTCCTGTGCAGCAAACATTTCTGTGAAGAGGACACATCACAGGCACAGTGTTGGTGCAAATGTAATGGAGTTCAAAACCAGGCTTATCCAGGCCACAGACTTATACTGTACACTCACGGAATTGCAACCTGGCGCTATATTGCAAATCTTGTGCGGGCAAACGAGACTTCGCGAGACTTGATAAGATGATGTCTATCGGTAATAATGTCTGTTTCAAAGCATTGTTCACGGGTTTATATTCCTGTAAATTGATAGGAATGTCCATCAAGTGGGTTAAATCCACTAAAATGTCAATAAATACACTCGAGTCGGTAAATTTTCACCCTAGAAATGGCGGACAACGAGGCAAAAAGTGAAGATGTTGTCAAGAGACACATAATCTCGCAAAATTCAACCGCCGCAAGACCTCAGATGCTCGCCTTTTCAACTTGGCTGAGTTGCGATTCCGTCTTATATACTTCCGTGTCCAGGCTCTGTAAGGAGTTAGGCTTAATGTTATTTACTGTTGTCCGAAATACTCTTCCTTCCGAAATTCGCTTACCTTCACTGTTTGGTCGCTAGAACAAGTGGCCATTCTTCTTCCATGGTAGTCATACGACACGTCATGTATCAAGTCTTTGTGGTCTGTATGAATTGTATTTGATACCAACATGATTGGACGGTATTGTCACTGTTCAAAAAGAATAGAATGAATTTACAAAGGAACTTTCACTTCACTATCCCACCATGTTCATTTTGCACGATAATGTATATTAAGATGATTCTGATAGGCTGATGATTCGTGAAAATAACCAATCAGTGATTCTGTCACAATTCTCTAACACCTTGTAACTCGGATCGTCGGAAGCTTAGTCGGCAATTTCCGTCCAAAAGGATAAAGCTGCTACCGAACTTATACGGGAAATAGCGAGAAAAGGTAACCAATTTATTAAACGGAAGTGGCCTGACCAAAATGTGAACGTTTGCAGTAACAGACATGCCATTTGAAGCTTATTTTTGCCCATTTTCCAGTGAATGACTGATTAAGCGTGATAATCATGATGCTACGTTAAAACTTGGTAACATAATATCGCTGCAGATAAATAAACGTAGGTTGCATGATGATGAGAATTTGGAAATTTCTTTTGTTGTCAACTTTCATTTCATTGTAATTCAATCACTTGTAACCTAAACACATTGTCTTTCGCCAGGAATATCTACACCTCATACCTGATTTGAGTTCATAGTCATTTTCATGACCCAAAGCATTTAGAGGGTATGGCTTTACAAGTTACATTAAGTCCAATAATGTCACCAGTTATTGGGTAAAATACCATTTTTGTGGCTGACGTCATTTTCACAAGAACCAATTGTGGGATAGAATTTACTTTGCCGGTCCCCACGATCTTCTTTACCAACAGGTTGCCATGCAAGAGTAAACACGCCATCTCACCAGTAACTCACCAGCTGCCAGACCGTTGATTATCCCTTGGATAGTAGAGGTCCTTCTTAGCAACATTTCTTGAATATTTATCATATGCGCATCGTTTGGTTTGTGGTGTTCTAAATTTTAGTGGGTGGTTTCTCCAGCACACATTTAAATTAGTCTTGAATTGGTTGACGTCCCTACTATTAACAACTGATGGCCATAGGTCATTCCATGGGTCTACAATCCTATGAGAAAAGGCGTTGAGTCTGAGGTCTAGGCGGCTGTGACACTTTTGCAGTTTGTAGTTGTGGCCTCGAGTTATAGAGTTGTTGGTTTCCTTGAAGAAATTTCCTTTGTCCAGATTGTCAATCCTGTTCATGATTTTAAAAACTTGAATAATGTCGGCTCTTTCCCGTCTATATATTAGAGTTGGCAGTCCTAGGAATATAAGTCTTTCCTCGTAGGACTTATCTCTGATCTCTTTGATCAACCTAGTTGCTCTTCTTTGTGTGTTTTCCAATATAAATATATCCTTTTGTTGGAACGGTGACCACACAGCTGTAGCATACTCCATATAAGGGCGGATTAACGATTTATACAAAGTCAAGAACATTTCTTTATCAAGGTAGTTAAATGTGCGTTTGACTATTCCTATCATTCGGTTTGCTTTGTTTACACAGTTGACAATATGTTTAGTAAATTTAAGGTCAGCTTGAAATGTCACTCCAAGGTCCTTCTCTTCTTCCACCTGTTGTATCTCATTTCTATCGCCGCTATTTATGTCCAGCATGGTGTACTTGTTACAATCATTATTATTTCCTATGTGAAGGCTTTTGCACTTTTTGGCGTTAAAACCGAGTTTTATCATTTGGTCTTTCATTACGAAGCGACCATGGGGGTTCGGGAACTAGCCCCTGATTTTTCTTGTTGAAAAGGGTACGCAGTCCAATTTTGAGGTCAAAATCCCATTATTTTCCAATATAGCCTATTTCTCACGGGCATTCTTTATAAACAGTAAACTGTCATTATTTCCCGGACTTTTTAGGGACCGGCAAAGTAAAGGCGTTCCCAATTGTGGACACAATTGAGGAGTTCAGGTTTCTGTTCTGGCAGTTTATAAATTTGATTATTACCACTGTTTGAGAAATCACACGTACAAACTACAAACGCTCTCTGCCATACTGCCGTCAGCAGTGCCCGCTGTCTGGTAGTGAACCTGTCCAGCAACCTCTCATGGAATGACCAAGTTAATCGCATTCCATCCAGTGCTAATCGGACACTTCGTTTCCTGAGGAGAAATATCAGAACACCCTCTCCCAAAATTAGAGAGTGTGCTTACAAAGCTCTAGTCCGCCCCGAGTTAGAGTACACAAGCTCCATCTGGGACCCCCATACCCAAGTAAATACAGCAAAGGTAGAATTGGTGCAAGGACGTGCTGCCAGATGGGTCCAAAATGATTATTCTCGCTACTCTAGTGTGACTGAAATGCTTGGTAAGCTGGGCTGGAGAACGTTGGAGCAGAGACGATCTAATGCACGTCTGTGTCTGTTTTATAGAATTGTTCATGGTTTGGTTGCTATTTCAATGCCAGCCTTGATACAGTTTAACACTATGGCTTCTCGACACTGTCACCCTTTAACTTTCAGACAAATACACACAGGAACCAACTACTACAACTTAGTACAAGTATTTGTTTCTCCCTTTAGCTGTTGTCCAGTGGAACGCACTCCCAGAGGATGTGGAGCTGTTGGTTGACTTGAACCATTTCAAGGCTGCTGTCAGCAACATCATGCGCTATAAGTCTTGCAGTAATGTTTTTAACCTGTTTTTATCCTTATTCGCTTTAAAGTTTAAACTTAACAATTTTTCTCCCTTTTAACTATGTTATTCTACTTTTTCTTTTCACTTATTTCTTCTAACACACAGAAGCGCAACTGTTCAAAATTACCCTTGAGGGTATGCAGCAGTAGAGATACAGGACTCCTACAGGACACATTATTATAAGTTAGTTGGCTTACAATGATTTACAGGCATTTTGGTAAGCTGTCATTTCGCTATTGTGACTGATTCCAAAGACAACTTGCACTTCCAGCAGAGAAGATCAGGGTGAGCCCTGGTGCCATTTGGTTGTCGTATATCTCTGTGGGAAAATGTAGTTGATCAATGTGTTCGTAAATGGATTAAAAAACTCAACAAAGTTACAGACTAACCGTCTTTATATGCGTCTTAGTAAAGTGGTTTTCAAGAGTTAGTGGTAAGACCATAGGCGAAGAACCACCAATAACCCAATCGTACCAGCTTAGACATTTTTGGGATAACCGTAAGAATCATAAAGATTGGGACACTTTTGTAACTGCTGTAATTATTATAAACTTTGAACAAATTGCTTTTATGATTCATAATAGTTACGGGACTGGGAATCGAACCCGGGCCTCTAGTAGGCGAGCATTCAACCACTGAGCCAAATTTGCAGAGGTTAGGCTCAAGGGACTAACACTGCCTAATTTTACACATTCTTCCCCATCTTAAGTAATTTTGAGGTCCTTTTTATCTCTCCGAGATCATATCCATACTGACTTACGGTAGCTACCACACATCATTTCTGACAGTGGTCCATGCATAAGGCAAGGAGAGTCATAACCAGATGGGTTGCAAAAATCCAATTGCCAGCAACACCATTATAGTAACTGGACTGGGAATCGAACTCAGGACCACCCACTTGGTAGGCGAGAGTTCTAACCATTGAGCTTTCTGTTTCACTTTCACATTGCTTTAAGCAGTCACATGTCTTAAACGACTAATATTTGACACACTTTAGAATAGTGGTCGTATTAGAGAGGTTTTACTGTACTTGCAATAGCACTATTGATTTGATTCTTAATTTCTTGATTTCGATTTGGTTAATTCAGTCTGTTTCAGTTAATTAAAATGTCATTCAGGTCTAAAATCAAGCTTTTTTTAATGCACACTTTCATGGTTGTGCAGTCACGATAAGCCAATTAAAATGTGTAGTACATTCAGATGTCGACTGTCAGTTTCATTGTTCAGACATTTCTGAAATATGTTTCTTGTTACTTGTAAGGCCTTATTATCATATAATGGATGTTTGGACTCAATTTAGACTACAATTGTAGTTAAACAGTATTCATGAGTATCTAATATACCTGTTAGATACACATGATGCACATGTATTACCAGTCAAGTTATGTTATAGAAGTGCATTTCAACGACTCATTCTTCTGATTTCTAAAATAATCAATATGCCTTAACCCTTTGAAACCTAGTCCCGCCTATTGGCGTCCTTTGCAAACAGTGTATATGTGAATAGTACACTTGTCCTATGCAAACAGAGAAGACCCAGATCTGATAAGGGTCTTCACTGTTTGTCACAATACCAAACATTGATAAAAACAACCCTTAAAATCAGAAATTGACTAAGACTTAAATGGAAACGGGGAATGTCCACTAAAGTTTCAGGGAGGAAAGAGTTAACCCATTACCCCATAGCCTGTTTCTAGTTCTGAAAATAGATGACCACAAAAAGCAGGTTGAAAGTAAAGCAGAATTTGTCTTAAGGCGCATTCTGCTTTACTTTCAGCCTGCTTTAAGCTACCATCTGATAGGATATAGAAAATATTTCTTTTGATGCATATTCATGACTGTATAATTTGAACGATTTTCTTTGGTGAAGGAATAAATTAAAGGCGTAAAAAGGTGTATTTATGGGGTAATGGGTTAAGGTGCTTACTGCTTTACCTTCAACCTGCTTTAGCGGTCATTTGTCTCTAAAACTAAAAGCATGTTATTTGTTTTAAAATGCTGATGTAGTAATTGGATCCAACCCTTTGAATTTTGCAGACACTTCACTAAGATGCCAGTCACACGGTTTCATCCATACCATGGTCAAAATATCAATCTTCAGCACGATGACCAAGTTGCCCTGAGAACAACAAGTTTTGCCCATGCACTGACTTTCAGTGAAAAGCCGCTGAAACCTGGCGAAATATTTTTGATAGAAATTGAGAAGAATGAGAGAGGCTGGAGTGGGCATTTAAGGATAGGGTTGACTCAATTCAATCCAAATGACAAGTTTGAGCTGCCCCAGTATGCCCTGCCAGACTTGGCAAACATGGGCAAGTCATGGATTTCTGCAATAACCAAATCACATAATAGAGTCTATACACAAAACAATGAACAGGGAGTGGCAGAGCCCTATAAATCTGTGCTAGGGGACTCGGAAATTATTCATACACCTCAAGGATCGTTCAACAGAAGCCTCTTATTACCATTAAACCGACTGAATTGTGTTTATTCTCATTTTAATCAAAAGGATCATATATTGCCGACAGACATTGGGAGTCGTATAGGAATAATGTATAAAGTTGTGGACAGTCTAGCAGAGATGCACTTTATAATAAATGGTGAGGACCAAGGACCTTGTGTGAAAACGATTCCACATCAGTCTGGACCGTTGCATGCTGTTGTAGATGTTTATGGTACGACTAAACAGGTCAGAATAATACAGCTGTATGGAGGTAAGCTAACACATAAAAATAACCCTTAATTTAACTGGTTTAACCTTAGTGACAAGTCTTCTTGTACTGTACAAAAAATGTACCAGTGAACAGTATGCTTGTCCTATAGATGCAAACAGTGTAGACCAAGAATAGAGGACTCCTTAACTCTTTCCTCCCTGAAACTTTAAATGGAAAATTCCAGTTTCCATTTTAGTCTAGTCCATTTCTGACTTTTAAGGGTCGTTTTTGTCAATGTTTGGCATTATGACAAACAGTGAAGACCCTGATCAGAGGGCTCCTTTCGGATCTGGGTCATCACTGTTTGCACAGGACACGTGTACTATTCACATGTACACTGTTTGAAAAAGACACTATAAGCGGGACTAGGGTTCAAAGGGTTAAGAAGCCCTCTGATCAGGGTCTGCATTGTTTCTTATTTTGTAATAAATTGTCAAAAACAATCCTAAATAGTCATAATTGGAGTTGGTTTAATTGAATAAGGTTAGTGTTCAGTTGAAGTTTCATTGGTAAAAGAACTACTTATTAAGAAGAAGGCCTGTTTTCAATAACTGCAAGACAGGATAGGGGAAAAGCACTCACTGGTAGAGCCCCAGATAAGGAGAGTATTTCCAAAACGAAAATCTGCATATCTGCACAAATCCTCCAAGACTATACCAATGAATAGTCACATTATAGGGTTTAATACAGCCATAAAGGATAGAATGTTTGAAAACCCATGTTTACCAGTACTTAAGTTATCTGAAGCCCTACACTTGTTCAACTGTTAGAAGAAGATAAATGCATCCATGAAGTAAATGGTTAATTTGCCCTTTCTTCTGGCTGTTGTTACAAAATGAAATGGCCTATGTTAATGTATACATACCGGTATGTTAGGCAGGTGACTGCTTTGTGCAGGCACTGGAAAATTTTCTTCAGTGGAGGAATAAATGAAAGACCCTGTGAAAAAGGCATATTTTTAGGGTAATGGGTTAACCTAGGAATACCTGAACTGAACATGCAGCAGTAACATTACAGGTTTTTAGCTCACCTGAGCTAGCTCAGGGTGAGCTTTTGTAATACTTGAATGTCCGTCGTCCGGCGTCAACAATTTTAGTGTTTACACTCTAGAGGTCACAATATTTATTCAATCTTTCTCAAACTTGCTCAGATTGTATATTACCATAAGAGTTCGGATGAGTTCGATTATGATTGAAATCAGACAAATAGGTCAAGAGTTATCTACCTTTGAATTGCTGAAAATGCCATATTTTACAGTGTTTACACTCTTGCAACTACAGTTTTCAATGGATTTTGATTATACTTGCACACAAAGTATATAGCTATAAGTTCTCGAAGGAGTGCAATTATTGTTGAAATCTAATCATTGTGGCAATAGTTATCTGCCCTTGATATACTTTGAAATGCCAGAAAAGGCTTCATTTCAGTATTGTTTAGGCTCTAGTTCTTGTTTGATTTCAATTAGTTATTAATTTAGTATTGAATTAACCCCTTCACTGTTATGACATAATCGACTTTAAACATTGTCATCTACTTTTATTTCTCAAATTTAATTTAAGGTTAATTGACTGAAGTAATATAATGCGTATCAAACAGCTTGGATCCTGATGAGAGGCCACATAATGTTGTGTCTGATCAGGATACAAACTTTTTACATATAATCATTGTACTCAGGGTAATGCAGTGAAGATGTTAAAGGTAAGCAAGTTTTTTCATTTTGCATTCCAAGGAGATATAGTACTACATGTATCTATTACCAGGGCTCCAGATAAATGGGAGTAAATTGAGCAATTCAACCGATTTTAGCACCAAATCCTTTGGTCTGACAATGCATTAGAATCGTCTCTTCGAGACAATTCTAATGAATAGTGACACCATAGGGTTTAAAGCAGAAATATAGAATTTGGTTTTTAGCTCACCTGAGCTAGCTCAGGGTGAGCTTTTGCAATCCTTGAATGTCCGGCGTTCGTCGTCCGGCGTTCGTCGTCCGGCGTCAACAATTTTGGTGTTTACACTCTAGAGGCCACAATTTTAATGTTATGCCACTATTGCCAAAATACAATCAATCAATCAATCAATCAATCTTTCACAATCTTGCTCAGATTGTATGTAACCGCAAGAGTTCGGATAAGTTAAATTATGGTTGGAATTGGATGGATAGGTCAAGAGTTATCTACCTTTAAATTGCTGAAACTGCCATATTTAAGGTTGTTTACACTCTAGAGGCCACAATTTTAATCCAATCTTTCTCAAACTTCATCAGATGCTTTATGACTAAAAGAGTTCAGATGAGTTTGAAACTTTGATTATGGTTGCAATCAGACCTGTAGGTCAAGAGTTATTTACCTTTGAATTGCTGACAATGCCATATTTAAGGGTGTTTACACTCTAGAGGCCACAATTTTAATCCAATCTTTCTCAAACTTCATCAGATGGTATATGACTATAAGAATTCGGATGAGTTAGGTTATGGTTGGAATCTGATGTATAGGTCAAGAGTACTCTACCTTTGAATTGCTGAAAATGCCATATTTAACAGTGTTTGCACTCTAGAGGCCACAATTTTCAATGGATTTTAATTATAATTGCACACAATGTATATAGCTATAAGTTCTTGAGGGAGTGCAATTATTGTTGAAATCTGATCCTTATGGCAAGAGTTATCTGCCCTTGATTTACTTTGAAATGCTAGAAAAGGCTTCATTTCAGTATTATTTAGGCTCTAGTTATCTACCTTTAATGTACTCTACTATACATACTGGAATGGGTCATATTGCAATGTTGTGTACATGCTATACTACAAATTTGAATGGACTTAGAATAAAACAGGTGATATTCAAGGGTAAAGCTATCAGGCTTCATTATAAAAGGTGAGCGGTATCAGGGCCTTCAGGCCCTCTTCTTGAAATACTCCCCTATCTGGAGCCCTGACTGTGTTTATACTAATAACTTTTTCTTTTTTTCAGTGTCAACACTTCAGAATGCATGTAGAGATATGATCCTACAACATATTAGAAAGACACAAGTTCATAGACTTCCTTTACCGACAAAAATTAAACAATATTTACGGTATGAGACTGTGTGATAATATATGTGACTGTGACAAAAAACCCAAACATTTCCTGTGATTGTTGAACGTCACCAGTTGTTTATCTTCTATACAAGTATTACAACCATGCAGACACAAAGATTTCAGCACTTTGAAACTATTTCATGGATGTTCATACTACAGCAGGGCTGCCATTTCTCCAGATTTTTTCCCAGTACATGGTAGCTTAAAGCAGGCTGAAAGTAAAGCAGAATGCGCCCTAAGGCACATTCTGCTTTACTTACAGCCTGCTTTAAGTAGTTGCATGTCAACAAAACAAGAAAAAGGCTATGGGGTAAAGATACGATTCATAAAATCGCACTTGATAAATGCAAATTTGGAAATCTTAGGATTTTTCATATCAACTTATGGCAGCCCTGACTACAGCGGAGTGAGAAGGAGGCGGGACTGCAGGAGCTGTCAGGAATTTGATTCCACACTTGGAGCAGGGTACCAGGCATCATGTGGGATGATTGTTTGTGATGATAGAGGATAGATGATACAGTGAAACCCATGTTCATCATTAAGTGCTTAAAATAAATGACTCCAAGTCCTTAATCATTTACTCCATAGCCTGTTTCTAGTTTGGAAGATAGGTTATCACTTAACTCTTTGAACCCTAGTTCCGCTTATATGCGTCATTTGCAAACAGTGTACCTGTGAGGAATTCACTTGTCCTATGCAAACAGTGCAGACCCTGATCAGAGGGCTCCTTCTGACCAGGGTCTACACTGTTTGTCAATTTGACATATATTGTAAAAATCAACCCTAAAAAGTCAAAAATGGACTAGACTAAATTGAAAACTTGAATTGGCCATTTGAGGTTTCAGGGAGGAAAGGGTTAAAGTAGGTTGAAAGTTAAACAGAGTGTAACTTAAGGAGCTTTCTGATTTGATACCCTGATTTAAGTTACCATCTGCTAGGGTATAGAAACTGTTTGATGTTGCACATTTAATACTGTATGAAATGGAACTATTTTCTTCAGTGTAGAAATTTATTAAATGCATAAAAAGGTATATCTAAACTATCTATGGAGTAAATGGTTAAGTTGTATGTTCTAGTTTTGTGAAGTTTGAACATTGTTTGAAAGTTTCTGTATTCTAGAGCACCATTTTCCCAAATCATTTATTCCAATGAATTAGCTGCACAGAGTTTCAGATAAGAGGAAATGAACTGAGACTATCAGACATTTTTATTTACCTTCCAAGTATGTGCTCTGTTATTACTGCTCATTAGAATCGTCTGTTTGAGACAATTCTAAGAACAGTAGCAACATAGGGTTTGGCACAGACATACAGATTTAAGAATTGGAAATTATCTTCCTTTGTGTACATGTACTTGAATAATTGTAGCAATGCTACAATTATTCAAGTACACAAAGAAAGAGAATTTCCAATTCTTAAATCTGTCCAGTCCTGAGCATATTTTATGCATAACTTCAATGATAAAACCTCATTTCAGATACATTTCACTCGATGCAAGAGACATGTAACCATTCCAAGTTTTCCAAATTAGAATAAAATACTCCACAAATAACATTGACTTTTGAAATGAAAATGAGGGTCCCAGAAAATATGAGTGCATGTATTTCAAAACTTAAAACAGTTATTTCAGCACCAAACCCTATGTTGTGACTACTCTTTGAAATCACCTCCAAGAGATGATTCTATTGAATGGTTGCACCATAGGGTTTAGTGCATACATGAAGGAGACATTTTGGGAAAACTTCAGTTTACTGTCTTATCTGGAACCCAGGGTCTATGCTTATAAAGCATTGAGTTGAGTCTTAAATCATTCTCAAGCTTTTGATTAGTCAGATTTGAGCCTAGGCTCAAATCTTACCAATCAAATGCTTGAGAACCAACTCAGACTCAACTCAAATGCTTTATAAGCCCTCGGCTTGGAAAATATTGTTTTCAAGAATCAAGAGTAATTAACCGGTTACAATTGGTGTAGTGATTCTGAAGACATTTTACAAACAGTTTAGATCTGGATCCACAATTTGGAGCATGTGTTTATATGCAAATACACAAATACAGTAAAACTCCTCTATTACGACCACTAAAACGAAGGCTTACATGTATTAATTGTATAAAAGAGAGGTGACAGCCTAAAGGAGCTATCTGTTTTACTGTCACCTTGCTTAAAAAGTAGTCGCCCGTTTTGAACACCTAAAAATTAATACAATTTAGTGGCCGTAATAGAGAGGATTTACTGAGTTTCACTATGTGCTGAATGAATGAGAGATTTGTTTTGATTCATAAAAGATGATGAACAATGACAGACAGTAAAACCTGGTTTTATTAATTTGGCCACTCAAAAAGGATATAAGCAATACTATATAAAGGTGGCAGCTTTATGCTTGTCAAAAGTATAACAGAAATCTCCAAGAGGAGTGTTCTGCAGTACTTTTACTCTGCATTAACTCTTTGAACCCTAGTCCTGCATATAGGCATGCTTTTCAAACAGTGTACATGTGAATAGTACACATGTCCTATGCAAATAGTGAAGACCCAGATCAGAGGGCTCCGAAAGGAGCCCTCTGATCAGGGTCTTCACTGTTTGTCGCAATGTCAAACATTGACAAAAACAACCCTTTAAAGTCAGAAATGGACTAGACTAAGGTGGAAACTGGAATTGTCTATTTAAAATGTCAGGGAGGAAAGAGTTAACTCTTTCACTAATTAATGACTGTCTAACAGAGTCCTCAGCCATATCATTATCTGCTTTAACTTTTAAGAGTTTTGAATTCTGTACGTTTATGACTTTAGAAACATTGATTTGAGTGTCAAACAGTTTGGATCCTGACCAGACGCTGTGTTACATGTTGTCTGACCAGGATCCAAACTGTTTGCAAATGCCAGTGTTAGCAGCCTTGGCAGTTAAAGGATTGATCAGTAATCTTTGTTTATATCTTTATTGAGTGGTTGGCACTGGGTGCTGTGTGAAAGTTTCACTGAATTTAGCAGGGCTCCAGATAAGAGAGAGTAAATGGAACAAATCCAACATTTTCTCGCTCATTTCAGCACCAAATCCTATGGTATTACTACTTATTAGAAATGTCTTGAAGAGACGATTCTAATGAGTAGTGACACCATAGGGTTTAATGTAGAAATAAAGATTTAGATTTTGAAACACTCCCCTTATCTGGAGTCCTGTCTAGATTGAAAATGGTTGTGCATCAATCAACCTTGGGTTAGTGATTTACAAAGTACAGCTATATTTAACCATTCTACTTCTAAGATTGTCTGGAGTGTGCAAACAATTTGGTATCTCTAATCTAGTTTTCAATTCAGTTAATTTCTGGAGCATTCTGCTTTACTTTCAGCATGCAGTAAGCAACCAGCTGTTTCAATACTGAGAACAATCTATAGGTGAAAGGTTAAAGTACAGAAGTTTTGGGCAGATAGGATGGGGTGCATTTATTAGAGGGGGAGCTGACAGAGCTCCAATTAAGGGGAGTATTTCAAAAACTATAGTCTTTATTTATGCATTAAACCTAAAGGTGTTAACACTCGTTAGAACAATCTCTTTAAGACGATTCTAATGAGTAGTAACACCATAGGATTTGGTGCTGGTATAATTGAGAAAATGTTGAAAATTGGTTCAATTTACTCCCTCTTATCTGGGGCCCTGGGGAGCATTGAAATAGGGGTGTGTGGTAGACGATCTGAAGCACTAACTAGAAACAAAAATTGTAAAATCTGTGAACAGCGGCCACTCGATAATGAAACACACTGATCTAAATATGGTGATCCCTTTACACAGAATACTACATAACCCATTAATCTCTACAGTCTAGTGACCCATATCATTTACATACAGCTTACTTGTGAAGTGTACACCTGTCCTGTGCAAACAGTTTAGAGACAGATAAGAGGGCTCCTACAGGAACCCTCTGATCAGGATCTACACTGTTAGTCATTTTGCAAAATATAAAAAAAAAGAAGAACACTACTAGTAAAAAAATGAGTAGATCTCTTTGAAAACTAATTGTTTATTTGCAGTTACAGGGGTGAATGATTGAATGTCCTACATTAAGCAGCTTAATAAGCTACTTCCTTTGTACAAGACAGTTTGTTTGCCTTGTTTTGAAATGGTCACTGTATGCAGGCATTACCGTATTAAATTGACATAAACAATACCTAGTTCTTAGTCTTGAATGATGTACGTATCACCAAATTTTTTCTTGTAGCTTTAGATCCAGAAAAGACACAAAGTCAATTTATATTTTCAAAGTACATGTACATGTATTTGCAAAGTTATATTGTGCTTAACCCTTTACCCCATAGAAGCGACTTTTAGCGAATATGATTTATTCATCCGCTGAAGAAAATAGTTCAAATTTAATCAGTCATGAATATATATTATAGGGAAAATTTTCTATATATTCTAGCACAGGATAGCTTAAAGCAGGCTGAAAGTAAAGCAGAATGCGCCTTAAGCGCATTCTGCTTTACTTTCAACCTGCTTTAAGTAGTAACCTATTTTCAATTCTAGAAATAGGCTATCAGGTAAAGGGTTAACCCTTTCCCTCCACAGCAGTATCTTGCCTTAACCCTTTGAACCCTAGTCTCGCATATGTGAGTAGTACACTTGTCCTATGCAAACCGTGAAGACCCAGATCAGAGGGCTCCGAAAGGAGCCCTCTGATCAGGGTCTTCACTGTTTGTCAGTAATGCCAAAATTGACAAAAACAACTCTTAAAAGTCAGAAATGGACTAGACAAACCTCAAAACTGGAATTGTCCATTTAAAGTTTCAGGGAGGAAAGAGTTAAGCGCAATAAGTAAGAGTTGATTTGGACTGATGGCTATGGAAAAAAGGGTTGAGAGAACTTCAGTAATACCGGTAGATCAAGTAGGAAAATTAAGTTGAGACATTTAGCAACTGAACCTTCCTTCATAGTTTTTCCCTATCCCGAGATGTGTTTTCATGCTTCTAATCTGCCCTGATAATGAGCCAAAGGAAACATACTCATACATCCTGACAGGCAGCTGCTTAAAATACGCTGCAAGTAAAAGCAGTAAGCTCCTAAAGGCATGCAGCTGTTTTAACCCATTACCCCACAACTTCAAGCAGGACGAAGTAAAAGAGAATGCGCCTTCAGGTGCATTCTACTTTTCTTTCAGCCTGCTTTAAGCTACTGTTTGCTAGGATGTAGAAAATATTTCTTACTGTAAATATTCATGACTATTTTCCTCAGTGGATGAATGAATAGGAGGCTTAAAAAGGCATATTTATGGGGTAATAATTTAATATTGTTTGTTTTCATTACATTTGGTTAGCTGTGATTGGCTGTAATTTTTGTTTCATAACTCCATGAAAAAAATAAAATTCAGGCCACGCCTTGTCAGGACTACTTTCCCTTAGTCCAACTGCTCTACAAAAGCGCTGCATGAAGCAGGATGCCAAAATGACGTCAAAGACGTCAGGGTTACTACATAACAACGTCGCGTTTTGGCGGAAAATATATATGGCGGAGGGACTACAATCTACGTTTTAAAAGCGTTAAAAAAGAACAGTCGCGTCAGATTCTCTATTTAACTTCTTTCTTAAATTCAGAAGTGATATTAAATTATAAGGAATAATTGGGAATATTTATTGTATTCATGGAGGTATGAAAAAAAACCTGGTCACACTTTTGTGTGAAACCGCAAAGCGGTTTCATACAGTGTGACCAGGTTTTTTTTTCATACCTCCATGAATACAATAAATATTCGAATTATTCCTTAACTCTTTCCTCCCTGAAACTTTAAATGGACGATTCCAGTTTCCATTTAAGTGTAATCCATTTCTGACTTTTAAGGGTTGTTTTTGTCAATTTTTGGCCTTATGACAAACAGTGAAGACCCTGATCAGAGGGCTCCTTTTGGAGCCCTCTGATCTGGGTCTTCACTGTTTGCACAGGACAAGCGAACTATTCACATGTACACTGTTTGAAAAGAACGCCTATATGCGGGACTAGGGTTCAAAGGGTTAAATGGGTTAAGCTCATAAGAAAAAGAAAGGGTTAACAATATGAATAGGTTTTGGTACAGGTAACCTTAGCACACAATATTCTAGGTGAACGGGGGCCTCCGTGGCCTAGTGGTAGAGTCACTGTGACTTACATCACTAAGCTCCTCACCGCTGTGAGTTCGAATCCCAGTAGGGTCGTTTGGATTTTTCATGTGGGGAAGCCTTCCAGCTGGCTTGCGGAAGGTCGGTGGTTCTACCCAGTTGCCGATTTGTGTCTGAAACAGTGCATAAAGGGCTTCTGGGGTCTTCCTCCACCTGTAATTAGCTGGACGTCGCGATATGACTGAAATACTGTTGAAAGCGACGTAAAATCAAAACAAATCAAATCAAATCTAGGTGAACAATTGTGACAACCTAAGTGTGAAGGTGTGTCTGCTGTCTGTTGCCACAAACAATTAGGCTGATAACTCTTTCAAACCCTGAAATTTCAAATGGACAATTCCAGTTTCCAATTAAGTCATTGATTTACATGTATTTAGGGTTGATTTTAACAATATATTGCAAAATGACAGTGTAAACCATGATCAGAAGGTTTCTAAAGGAGAAATGGTTGGGTAAATTGTTTGTACTTTGGGTTCCACTGTTGTTACAAATGTTTACATTGTGAGAATGATAACTGTTCATTTCTTTATGCTCCAGCACGACTTAGTCGGAGGCATATTGTTTTTGCTCTGTCTATTTGTCCGTCTGTCCACAACTTAACTTTGGAACTGCATGTGATAGAGACTTCATATTTAGCATGTGTACTAAACTTAAGAAGCTCTGAAGGTCAGTACAACTTGAGTCATGTCTAACAAAGGTCATTAGAGGTAAAAAAACCTTGACCAGAACTTTGGAACTACTTGTGATAGAGACTTCATATTAGGCACGTTTACAAACTCAAGAGGCTCTTGAGCTCAGTACAAGTTTGATCATGTCAGACCAAGTTCAAGGTCATTTAGAAGTCAAGGTCACATCAGGGGGCATAGTATTTCTGAAACACATCTTGTTTTCTGTTGACAGTTTTGGTATAGATGAGACTATTGTGATATAAGACAAATGGCATTAGGTGTTGTCTCATTCCAACCATTGCTTCAACTGAGTTAATGATGTTTCAGATAAACAGGAGTCTTGATAAATATTATTTACCCCCCAAAAATGTTTAATTTTATCAAACCCTATCTTGTTACTACTCATGAGTAGTAACAAGTTTGTGTTTAGTACAGGTAAAGAGAATGAAACCCATTACCCCATAAATACGCCTTTTTACGCCTTTAATTTATTCTTTCACTGAAGAAAATACTCTCAATTTATGCAATCATGAATATATATTTTTAAGAAATATTTTCCATATTCTAGCAGATGGTAGCTTAAAGCAGGCTGAAAGTAAAGCAGAATGTGCCTTATGACAAGTGACCACTTAAAGCAGGTTAAAAGTAAAGCAGAATGTGCCATAAGGTGTATTCTGCTTTACTTTCAGCCTGCTTTAAGCTACCATCTACTAGGATTTAGAAAAAAAATATGGTTCATATTCATGACTTACATAAAGTTGAAGTATCTTCATCAGCGGAGGAATAAATTAAAGGCATATTTATGACGAAATGGGTTAAAGAGACAAAGATGCTTTGAAAACAAGCATCAGTATTGTCTGTGCAAACATGTCTATTTCTCCACATGTAAAATGTATCATAATAACACCAAAACAAGACACCAAAAGTAAGAAATAATTAAGTCTTTCTATGATTAACTTTACAATGTTGGTTTTAAGATGTTTCAGAAAAATACAATGATAACAAACCCTTCAGAAGGGTTGTTTAGAAGTTACAATGAGTGCCAAGTATATAATGTACTGGTTTCTAGCATAGAATAGACACAAATAAGTGGCACTAGGGGCCAGTGAGTTAAAAGAAACATGTGATATACTGCAAAAGGTTAACACATTCAACCCTAGCGACGATTATAACCGCCATTAACAAATCTTATACCTGTCAATAATACACTTGTCCTATGCAAACAGTGTAGACCCTGATCAGAGGGCTCCTTAAGGAGCCCTCTGATCAGGGACTAGACTGTTATATTGTAAAATATTGTTAAAATCTACCCTAATTATGTAAAAATAGACTAGATTTAATTGCGAATTGGAATTGTCCATTGAAAGTTTCAGGGGTGAATGAGTTAACTGTGACTCCAAACGGACAGATACCTTGCAATGGAAAAATGTGAAGATCTCTATGACAGATACTGTGATATTTAGGACAAAAAGTATTGCAGAAAGTGCATAGAGAAGATTTCTGCATTACTTTGCTCTGCAATAAACTTCAACCACTTGTAAAGAGTGCCAATAAATGTCAAGGTTCAAAAGTCACATACTAAAATGTCTGTCTGTCTGTGTTGTTAAAGTTATCAGCTTTGTATATCAGGACTTTCAAAACCAGAAATATTAGATTAAATGGTACTGCCTTCTGTGGTTTATGTTCAGGATTTTCTAGGTTGTGATTACTTTCCTATTAGTGTAGAAAATGATTATAGGCATAAAAGCATTTTATGACGTAATGGGTTAAGCAGGAAATGAATAAACAGATCTAAACAGTCAGTCTGTAGAAGCAGCTTTAAAGACAGATGTCTGCTTTAATGTTGGATTGAAATAATTGTAATGCAGAAAACTGCTATTGGATAACTTTTATCCTTCATTACGGAGCTGTCTGTATTTCATACTTCAATTTTCTTTTGAGTTTGATACTTATCAACTATTTGAAAGTACACATACTGTGCAAGCTAGTGACAGTACCGTATGCCCAATCCTAGACGTACAGTAAAACCTATTACAACCACAAAATTGTGTAATAAGGTGTTCACAACAGGTGACTGCTTAAAGCAAGGTGAGGATAAAACTGAAAGCTCCTTTAGGAGTTTTCTGTTTTACTGTCACCTTACTTTACCCTTTCCCCCATAGAAAAGCTTTTAGCGCATTTAGTTTATTTCTTCACTGAAGAAAATAGTTCCAATTTATACAATCATGAGCATTTACCCATACAAAATATTTCCTATATCCTAGCAGATGGTAGCTAAAGCAGGCCAAAAGTAAAGCAGAATGTGACTTATGGCACATTCTGCTTTACTTTTAACTCGCTTTAAGTGGTCACCTGTCTTCAAAACTAGTGACAGGCAATGGGGTAAAGGGTTAAGGTTGTAACCTGTGTTTTATATGGCCAATTAGCCTTCATTTTAGTTGTCGTAATAGAGAGGTTTTACTGAAATGTTTCTGTAATCTCCAGGAACATGCATATCCACATCTCTGTTATATTGCTATCTGTAAATGTGTAAGTAGAGTATAGTTAGTTGTTGATGAATTTGCTGTGGATTTTCTGTTGAAAGTTTATAAACTAATGTAAAAATAAATCATGTTAATGACATAACTTATAAATGACGTGTTCAGTTGCAACATTTTACAAACATTACCATGAATACCTGGTAAAATTTTCCACTCAAAACAATAATTTTTTTCAGTGTTAAAAAAAGGTTGCTGCTTTTAGAAGGATAGAAGTAAAGCAGAAAGCTCTATTAACCCATTACACCATAGCCTGTTTCTAGTTTTGAAGACAGGTGATCACTTAAAGCAGGGTGAAAATAAAGCAGAATGCACCATAAGGAGCATTCTGCTTTACTTTCAGCCTACTTTAGCTACCATCTGTTAACTATTCTATTTTTAAACTATTTCTTATGATGCATATTCATAACTGCATAAGGTGGAACACTTTTCTTCAGTGGAGGATTAAATAGAAGGCATAAAAAGGTGTATTTATGGGGTAATAAGTTATCTCGTTGAACGTATTTTTGAGTATACTCATCCATTTATAACTGTACCTATGAAGTGTACATTTGTCCTATGCAAACAGTGTGACTGTGTAGACCTAGGTTAGAGGGCTCATTTAGGAGCTGCAGTCTGCGCTGTTTTTCATTATACAATAATTTTATTTGAAGAAAAAAAAACTAGTTATAATTATATGAACTAGGCTTGATCGGAAATTGGAATATCATTTAAATCTCAGGGGTGAATGAGTTGAGAGTTTTCTGTTTTACTTTCATCCTGCTTTAAGTTTTAAGCAGTCATTTGAGGACTGAAAACCTGCCTTTGTTTGAGTGGCTAATATCAGGTTTCTTACTCTCTTTGACTAGAACACATACTGCATGGAAAAGGGAAAGGAAAAGTGCTTGAAATTATAATGTCAGTCCTTTAGTACATGTCTCTGATAAGGGTCTGCTGTAATTCAGTGTACAGTGGAGAAAACGTTATTCTTTCCCGTTTAAACGCAAACGAGACGCGAACACATCTCAATCAAACGTAAATAAAGACAATTTTCCGAAAATTCTGACTACCGGTATTCATAATCATCTGAGTGACAAACAGTTTGGAGCCTGATCAGACTCCGGGTTACCCGGCGTCTGATCTGGCTCAAATCTGTTTGCAATTGAAATAATAGTTTTTAGCCTAAATGCGTTTATTGGGAAAGAATAACGTTTTCTCCACTGTAATCGAAAAGAGCCCTTTCCCTCCTGGCATGACTCAACCAAGCCGTCGATACTCTCTGCAACATTCTGTATTTTGTTCAAAGGTGGGAGAAATAAATGTAAAACAAGGTTACTTGTTGTTTCTTTCTTAACCTATACTTCCCTTTATTCTAGCTTAACCCATTACCCCATAGCCTGTTTCTAGCTTGGAAGACAGGCTACCGCTTTAGTATATTAAAAGTAAAGCAGAATTTGCATTAAGGCACATTCTGCTTTACTTTCAATCTGCTGTAAGCTACCTTCTGCCAGGAGAACAAAGTTCTTATAGTACATATTCATGACTAAATAAAGTGGAACTTTTTTCATCAGGTACACTAATGGGACATGGGTTAAGACAGACTGAAGTTTAATTGCAAGACAGAATTTTTGTCCAGGCCCCGAGGTTATAAAACTTTAAACGAACTCTGTGCTAAAAACTCAGAATTTTGCTCAGCTCATAACACTTCGGTAAACATTTTATTTTATAACTAGTATTTTCATACATAATTATATTGTAATAATGTATCCAAATGAGGTTACAAAAATCAAATAAAAAAGTGTTTTGTAAAAACTAGAGCCTGTTATAGAAACTGAGTTTTGAGCACAGAGTTCGTTTTAAGTTTTATAACCTCGGGCCAGAGCTTCCTCTGTCATACTTCAACAGAACTTTTTAGCTCACCTGAGCTAGCTCAGGGTGAGCTTTTGCAATGGCGTCCGTCGTTCGTCGTCAACAATTTTAGTGTTTATTCTCTAGAGGCCACAATATTTATCCAATCTTTCTCAAACTCAGATTGTATATTACCATAAGAGTTCGGATGAGTTCGATTATGGTTGAAATCTGACCAATAGATCAAGAGTTATTAACCTTTGAATTGCTGAAAATGCCATATTTAACAGTGTTTACGCTCTAGAGGCCACAATTTTTATCCAATCTTTCTAAAACTTGCTCAGATTGTATACATAATGTATTACAATAAGAGTTCAAATGAGTTTGATTATGACTGAAATCCGACTAAAAGGTCAAGAGTTATCTACCTTTGAATTGCTGAAAATGCCATATTTAACAGTGTTTACCCTCTAGAGGCAACAATTTTTATCCAATCTATATCAAACGTGCTCAGATTCAATATGACTATAGGAGTTTAGATAAGATTGATTATGGTTGAAATCAGACGCATAGGTCAAGAGTTATCTACCTTTGAATTGCTGAAAATGCCTTATTTAAGGGTGTTTACACTCTAGAGGCCACAATTTTTGCACAATCGTTCTCAAACTTGCTCATAATGTATATGACCTCATGAGTTCAAATGGGTTCGATTATAGTTGTAATCAGACACATAGGTCAAGAGTTATCTACCTTTGAATTGCTGAAAATGCCATATTTAACAGTGTTTATACTCTAGACGCCACAATTTTTATCCAGTCTTTTTCAAACTTGCTCAGATTGTATATTACCATAAGAGTTGCAATAAGTGTGATTTTGGTTGAAATCAAACTAATAGGTCAAAAGTTATCTGCCCTTAAATAGCTGAAAATGCCATATCTAACAAGGTTTACACTCTTTCAACTACAGTTTTCATTGGATTTTGATTATACCTGCACACAAAGTATACAGCTATAAGTTCTCAAAGGAGTGCAATTAATTATTGTTGAAATCTAATCGTTGTGGCAACAGTTATCTGCCCTTGATATACTTTGAAATGCTAGAAAAGGCTTCATTTCAGTTTAGTTTAGGTTCTAGTTATCTGCCCTTGATGTATTCTACTATACTAGAATTATGAGGTTGTATTCCAAAACTGTTTACATGCTATACTACAAATTTGAATGGATTTAGATTAAGACAAGTGAAACAGAAAGGTAAAGCTATCAGGCTTCAGTATAAGAGGTGAGCGATATCAGGGCCTTCAGGCCCTCTTGTTTAAATTGTGCAGTATTGGTGATCACTATCTGAAGATGTGCACATGTGATTGCAGTTCTGATTTGTCCTTCAATTATCTCCCATTTTGTAATTTTAAAATGGAATTTTGTCCAAAGCTTTATTCTATCATGCCTCAAAAGAACGACTGTTGTTGACAACACCTGAAATTGTGCACCTAGCTGCCATTGTGGTTATGATTTGTCACTTTACTCTTTTCGTAATTTTAACAAATCATAGCTTCAATCTTTGATTATTTTGGGGTAATTTTTATTTCCAAAGCAAAACACAATTGCATATTAAAAACGTTACCTCTTTTTAAGACGATTTCAAAGACAGGATTAGACTTACATACAATGTTAAGTAAGACGGGCCCCTGGAGTTTGTCCTCAAAATCTTACAAAGTACACATTGACTGGTATGACAAACAGTGCAGACCCTGATAAGAGTACCACTCTTGGAAACCTCTGATCTGGGTCTTCACTGCTTGCATAGGGCAAGTGTACTGTTCACAAGTACACTGTTTGTAAAGGATGAGTATATCACTAGAGTTCAATGATGTGTCTTACAGTCATTGGTTATACAAGCTGGCTGTTTAGTGGGGTGGTAATCATAGAATGAACTAAGGCATTACTGAATCAAATATTTATTTGTCAGTAAATGAATAGAGATTAATATACATGTACTACACTGGGGGAAAAAGTTTCTTTCGTTTTGCCACCGTTGTGTCGAAATACGGCTCATTTTATAGCATTATCCGATGTACGCTTCCAACCACCTAGAGTACTGTTCCTCAGTATGGAGTCCCTACACTAAAGAGCAGATAAGGAAGATAGAGATGGTGCAGAGGAGGGTATGTCACCAACAGACATCACAACACAAGCAGCGTCACCTCTATGCTGGAGCACTTGGACTGGGAAACATTGGAGACCCGCAGGACCAAAGCACAACTCTGTATGCTCTTCAAAATCACCAATGACTTCGTTGACATCCCAGCGGAACTCTACCTTACACCAGCTTCAAGCAGAACAAGAGCAGCAAACAGTAAGAAGTTCCTGCGCAGCCATCTACATCCACAGCCTACTACAGAAATTCCTTCTTCCCTAAAACAATCACAATATGGAACAGTCTGCCCTCAGCAGCTGTTGATTCTCCTGACTTGGTATCTTTCAAGCAGGAGCTATCCCCTCTGAACTTCTAAGTAGGTCTCCCTCCAGCTTCAAGTAGCTCCTAATGAGTCCTGGAGCTGTGCCGGCCGCGGCCACCGTAACCGGAGAGGTTCAGGTTAAAAAGGCGAAAAAGAAGCTGGAATCTCTTTACTATTTTTCTTTCTGTTAACTGTCCCACTTTTCTACCTATCTATCATTTCACTTTCCCTTATTCTTCTGACAAACCACCCGTCGCATAATAGTCAAGTGTGACTGTGATGACGTACTGTGTAGATGTAGAACCAGTGTACTAGCTGCCATGTAAACAACGTAGTAGACTGCTGCTCGAGTATTTTGAAAAGTTTAAAATTAGATGAATAGCAACCTGAAGTTTGATTTGAGGTCAGAAATTGTTTTCAAAATGACTTTTAGCAATAATTGTGTGATTTAAACTAGTAAATGTGACTCAATCTGAGAGTTTAAGGAATGAGGCAAAACTTATTTTCCTCCCTGTTTTTGGCCTATTACCATGAGACCCTGAGGACGGCACCATCAAAAGTTAATTTGTCGTCACAGGGGTTCATTGATGAGACTAATTGGTACCAACAGAGGAAGACAGTCAATTTATTGTGGAATTGTCAGCATGTTGACGTGTTGTTGTAGATACGAGGATTAAAATGGGCGACGTCAAACTATTTTTTCTTGACAAAAACTTTACTGATATGGGCTTTTAAATAGCTTTTATAAAAATAGAGTTTGGTATCGCCAATTGACCCTGAACTTGGTCTCTGGCCCTGATCATAGGAAAAATTGGTCTTGGCCACATCTCTAATACTATACCACCTAGCAACATTAAATTGCATCTTCGAATACATCTTTGGATTGTTGAGTGAGACAAACGATTTTCAAAAGTCTGTGACCTATACCTTTGACCGTGATCATTTGGAAAAAACATTGCCTGGGTCATATCCCTCATAGTGTGTCACATTGTAACCAAAAATTTATTGTTGTTTTTAGCTCACCTGAGCCAAAGGCTCAAGGTGAGCTATTGGGATGGCCCTGTGTCCGGCGTCGTCCGTCGAGCGTCGTCCGTCGTCGTTAACAATTGCTTCAAATGACATCTCCTCCTATACCGCTTGACAGAATTCAACCAAACTTTACAGAAATGTTCCTTGGGTCAAGCTCTTTCAAATTTGTTCAAAGAATTAAAAACAATGCAGAACTCTGGTTGCCATGTCAACCAAAGTGAAAAAATAAGGAAATCTTAAAAAAATCTTCTTTTCAAAAACTGGAAGGGCCAGAGCTTACATATTTGGCACAAAGCATCATCTACTGGTCCTCTATCAAGTTTGTTCAAATTATGCCCCTGGGGTCAAAATTGGCCCCGCCCCGGGGGTCACAGATTTACAAAGAGTTTTATAGTGAAATATTCAAACGTCTTCATCTCTGAAACTAATGTGACCAGAGCATTGATATTTGGCATGGTGACACTTCTAGATGTCCTATACCAAAATTGTTCAAATGGTTCTGGCCGGTTGCATAACTAGGTCACACGAGCTAAAAATAGATTTTTTTCATTGAAAACTTAAAAAATCTTCTTGTCTGAAACTACAAGGGCCAGAGCTTAGATATTTGGCACATAGAATCGCCTACAGGTCCTCTATCTAGTTTGTTCAAATTATGCCCCTGGGGTCGAAATTGGCCCCGCCCCGGGGGTCACAGTTTTACATAGAGTTATATAGTGAAATTTTCAAATGTCTTCTTCTCTGAAACTAATATGGCCAGAGCTTTGATATTTGGCATGGTGACACTTCTCGATGTCCTATACCAAAATTGTTCAAATGGTTCTGGTCGGTTGCATAACTAGGTCACAGGAGCTAAAAATAATCTTTTTTCAATTATAACTTAAAAAAATCTTCTTTTCTGAAACTACAAGGGCCAGAGCTTAGATATTTGGCACATATCATCGCCTACAGGTCCTCTATCAAGTTTGTTCAAATTATGCACCTGGGGTCAAAATTGGCCCGCCCCTGGGGTCACAGTTTTACATAGAGTTATATATAGAAACTTTCAAACGTCTTCTTCTCTGACACTAATATGGCCAGAGCTTTTATATTCGGTATGGTGACACTTTTAAATATACTTTACATAATTTGTTCAAATTGTTCCGGTCTGTTGCATATCTAGGTCAGTCCTTGACCTAAATTATTATCTCCATTTTTTCAGCTATTTTCTCAGGTGAGCGAAATATGCCCCATGGGGCTCTTGTTTGATGAATTTGTAACTTGAACTTGATCTCTGACTTTGGTCAGTAGAAAACATTTTCTTAGCCATAGCTCTTATACTATACCACACTAAATGTAGCATTCAGGTTTCAGAAGTCTCTGACCTTGACCCCTGACTACGATCAGTGAAAAATATTGTCTTGGCCATATCTCTTACATTATATCACCATAGAACACTAAATTCATCTTTGGATAAATTTTAGGATTGTTGAGTGTAGCCTGATATTTTCAGACGTCTGTCACCTTGATTTTGAACTCTGATCCGATCGTTCGAAACCTTGTCAATGCCATATCTCAGGTACGTTATCACCAAAGAATATTAAATTCTATCTTTGGGTACATCTTAGGATGGTTAAGTGTGGCATACCGTTTTCAAGAGTCTGTGACATTGATCTTGATTATTCGAAAACCTACACCGTGCCAAATTCTTATATACTATATGTTACCTAGAAACTATACATTTCGTCGTATTACTTTATTTATGGTTGTTGAATCTCATAAGCTTTATCAATATATATATAAACATGTATACGCTTTCATGTTGTCATGGGACCTCCATGGCCTAGTGGTATAGTCACTGTGACTTACATCACTAAGTTCCTCACCGCTGTGAGTTCGAATCCCAGTAGGGTCGTTCGGATTTTTCATGTGGGGAAGCCTTCCAGCTGGCTTGCGGAAGGTCGGTGGTTCTTCCCAGTTGCCGATTTGTGCCTGAAACAGTGCATACATGACTTCTGGGGTCTTCCTCCACATGTAATTAGCTGGACGTCGCGAGATGACTGAAATACTATTGAAAGCGACGTAAAATAAAAACAAATCAAATAATTTCATGTTAAAATTGTCATTGTTTGTGTTTATGTTTTGTGACATTTGTATGTCATGTTGTCATATGGAATACTCATAATACATTGATCTTTAGTTTGTTTCTCCTATGCCTCTATGTCGCAATACCTTGAAAATACATTTAAGTAGAACGAAAACTTAGGTATTTCCTCGTTCCATGATTTAAACCATTCGAGCCAAGTTGATCATCTTATGCTTATATATTGGATTAGTACATTTTTATATAAGGGTGCCTGGACTAACTTTTCATTTTGTTTTATATTGAAATTATACACTGCAATACCTATATCTATCAGAAAACTGTATAGATGCAGATAAGACGCCGCATAATGCGGCTTCTCATAAGGGTCTACACTGTGTGTTTATGTCCCTTTTAAAAGACGCTATGCACAAATGGGTCAATTGAAACAACACCGTATTCCCCATTTCGTATCATAGTGTTCTAAGATGTATATTGATTGAGTCAGTGGGCCAGTCGAGTGAGTAAAATAGTTAACAAGCCATGAGTTCAGTAAGGAAATCGATGGCCGTTGACAATTGAACACACTACAGATTGTTCATATCCTATAGTGCGTTTGTGAGTTAAACAGTGAACAATGTTGATGAAGTTCTGTCAACGTTCAAACTATTACAGACGTCTTGTTTTAGTGTGTGTTGCAACGTTGTTAATACTGAACGGATGGGTGTATGTTTACCTTGGAAGGTAAGTTTAATTTATTACTGAAACTTGTTTAACTTTTTCACCTTGAATCATTGGTATTTTAAAAAAGGCGTTTTCCTTATCAGTCGAGCATCCATTTGGCGTTATATCTGGATCCATAAAATTTGAAGTTTTATCGATTGCTCTTTGGTCAGAATGCCACGACTAAATTTATAAAAAGAAATTTCAATGCCACCTAAATATCAATGTTGAAGAAACTGAATACCAGCGTATTCGAACAGATTGGGAACTACTCAAATAAAAATAAATCTCTCTAAGTACTACGACCACTGTGTATTTCACTGTATATGAAATTTCGTGACAATATCGTGCAAATAGCACTATTTCAGCGATTAGATCGTCCATCGCCGTTTCTACTGCAACTTCAGACGGAGTATATCTGTTTTTAAACTTCGCTCCAAATAATTCGTACAAAGCACACATAATTTAAAATATATCGTCCAATGATACTAGACTGGTAGTTTAAGGATGGGCATGAGGGGCCCTTTTGGCAACTCTATGGGCCTATTCCGCATGGGCTCGAATACCGACCGAGCTTATTGATATATATGAATATAATTGCAATGCATTCTTTACTACTAGTATAAGTCATTAACTAATCTTCACGTGTTATATAAGCATCTGACATCCATTTCGTAATGTTAATGCCAAATCTGGTTTTACCAAGAGATTTGTGTATAGAACAGCTGAAACGCAAATCAAATCCAATTAAACGAAAACAAGAGATGTCTGTAAACCATGTACATGCCTCTCAGAATAAAGCACGTGTAGTGTGTTCCTCATTACGTAAATATTGAATGACATTTGCCCTTGAACTACTGGCTTTAACAGGAATAGGGGTCATACTGGTCATGCCAAAACTGCCAACCAAACACGAGGTTTAATTAAGAAATAATAAATTCATCCCAGTGTTTTATCGTGCAATCGAACACTGGTAGGAGTTGAGATGCGTAGTAATTTAATCACGAGGCCTTTAGGCCGAGTGGTTTAATTACAAGCATCTCAACGACTACATGTGTTCGCTTGCAAGATAAAACACTGGTATGAATTTATTATTTCGATTCTAACACATAATTTAACCTTAATTTGCACCGAAGCAACGGCGCTACATTTCTTGGCGTACGCATTTTCGAAGACGTCACGTTAGAACGTTACAGCGCGTGAGTGTTTTATTGAGAATTCAAACACAGATACGTCCCTTCTTTGTTTATATAGTGCGACGTGTGTTAGAAATATGGTTTTGTTATCAGAAACCTTAAATGTTATACAACTGTATGACATTAATCCTTGACCATCTTTCTTCAAATATGGGTCATTTTGTCATCATGACAAATCTTCCTTACACATATGAGAACTGCAGGCTGGTTAAAGGACGAACTGTTTCTTGGAAAGCATATGTTGTAAACACAGAGATATTACATTAATGAATGATCCTGGCCTACAAAAGGACTAAAGGTAAGAAAACTAACTTCCCCATCAAATTGGTTATATATTTCACTATCATATTTTACTTTATAAATGCATGAACATTGCCTAATAAGCTAAGGAACGTTTTCTCTGGGAAATCATGCAAACGTTCGCTCTAGTCAGACAGATCCTACCAGAAAAAAGTAAAACAAAAACCAGGTCAGACAGCTCTTCAGCGGATGTCTGATATAAGTCTACACTGTTTTCAGTTAAAGTATATAAGCTAATAGTACTAGTAGGATGGTTACTAGTGATTATATAGTCAGTTACCAATCAAGTACACAAAAAGCCTTATTTATCATCACAATGACTCATTTGGAACCATATGCTGTCGTATAACTTAAAAACAAAACAATCAGAACATCGTTAATGTACTTACTGATAAACATTGAATATATTAATACTTAATAGTACAGAGCGTTTATGTAGGTGGCAAGTCAATGACAACATATGTTACATTCAGTTGCCGTTTGTGTTCTTATACGTGAACAAGAGGATTAACCTATTACCCCAAATATACGCTTTTTACACCTTTAAGTATACCTCCACTGAAGAAAAAAATCCAATTTATACAATCAACACCATGTACCATAATACGAATATTAGATGGCAGTTTGCTTGGCATTCAAAATTATATCAACCTGAGAAACAGAATGTCACCTGAGGCGAAGTTTTCGAGGCTTGACAATTTGAATGTCACGCAAACTGCCATCTAATATCTATTTTATTATACCGAGCTTATAAACCCTGGTTTTGGAACGTCTCATTCATGTTTTAAATTAAAAAAGGGAGCAAAGCACTCTTAACAATACAGAAAGAAAATCAAGAATCATTAGAGTAGTGTGCCCCTATGTGACATTCCAAATAATGTCATTTAGCAAAACAATGTCGCATAGCTCAGACAGCAAATTCTAGTGCTATAAAGAGACAGAGATCAAGATGCATTAGATTTACCTCCCCCTATGTGACATTTCAAAGAATGTCGACATGTAAAATAATGTCGCATAGCTAAGCCAGCAATGTCATAGAGTTACAGTAGGCAATTCCAAATAAAATATCATACCATGGATCGAACTCACGACCCCTGGTATCGTAGTCCAACGTGTTACCACCGGTTTATAATTATGTCAGACTCAACTCAAACGCTTTATTGCCTCCGACCAGGCGTAATAGTGTTTTGTAATTGGTGGGACAGCTATAGGCAGAATGTAGGTGATATAGACAGCCGGTTCATAATGTTTTGACAGTGTTCCCTCTCTACAACGGCCCTCCGAACAACGGCTCCTCCTAACAACACTCATTTCCGCTGTTCCCTAAACAATACATTTATATGTCTAAAACTTTTACTTCTGCAACTTCGTCTACTTAAAACAGTCGTCTGCTGTTTTTCCAAATCACACATTAGACATTTTGACAGAAAGAAACACAATGATGAGTGACAAACAGCTTGGATCTATATCAGACGCCGAGTTACGGGTTACGCGGCGTCTGATCTGGATTCAAGCTGTTTGCACATGTTAGCCACTTCCCCCCTATAAAGACTCCCTCTCTACAACGCACACACTGTTTGTCTCCCATTGGGTGTCGTTGTAGAGAGGGAGCACTGTATCTTACATTAACCTGACGATCAAGAATACTTTCTTCGTACTGGTATATGTGTGGTTTGTTTTGTTCATACCAATACTAACAATGTACAGACGAACTTCGATATCTCGAACTCGCTTAACTCGAACGATCCAATAGTTCGACACATGAACTGAATTATTTGAAGCTTGGTTAGGTCGAACATACCCATATTTCAAAGTTAAAACGTGGCTCAGTCACGTTTTAACTTTGAAAAACGGGTATGCTCGTTTTAACCGAGTTCGAGATATCGAAGTTCGACTGTATATTGTTTTGTAAGACAATGAGGGATACTGTCGACATCTGTACGAGGGTGCTTCAAAAGGTAATGTAACTTATTCAATAACTTCATTATGATACGTACAATATGTCATAATATATCATTTTTAAGAACAATTATTTGCCTACACGGTGGTATAATGCACGATAAGGTCACATAACTCGTTAAGTCACACCATGAGCCTAAATGACTCTGAAATCACCCCTCGTGATCATCATGTCATTAGTAATCGGCACCATATGATCTATTCAGTGTCGCAGTGCCGTAAAACTCATGTAACCAGGTTACTGATTAGGGGTTTCCCTTATTATACCCCTTAGCTTTATATTATTGTACTCGTACTGAGGTATGTTTGTGTGGGTGATGCTCACGAGTGCACGGGTATATTGGTTAGCTAGTCGTGAGTGAGATGATGTGAGTTTGTGTTCATGGGTGAGTGAGGCGTGAAGTCACCTGACCGAAACCCATAAACTTAACCCTCATTCCCTCCAAATTCATTCTGGCTAAACTATTGACGACGAAAGGACGTTTCTATTAGATCTACTTTATACTTAAATTTAATAATTCATATCTTTATACAACAACCAGCTGGTAAGTAACATAACTAATTCTGTTAAATTCATCCACGGTACATTGTATTTCGCCGCAATGTCTTTCATTTGGTTGAAATATCTATAGCATGCTAAAAAATTTATTTTGATCTATACATGTAATATTGTATTCTCTTGTTTCAGACCTTCATTCGTTATTATAAACTGATTAAAGACGAATTCAAACCTTAAGATTGCATTCTACAAAGGCTACACTCAACTCATCCATCTATCGTTACATTGCTAAATAAAATTCCTGGACACTTCGTTATCATTCATACGACAATACACATGGTTACTATTCCGGATAAGGACAAGAACAAACAGTATTACCCGGCTCAGTATCAACTGGTAATGAAGACGACTTTATGTTTTTCTATAAGTCAGTATTTCGAATACCATGCTTTATACATCTTTTTATTCATGTTTTGTTTGTTTTTCCTTACCTCATATATTATTTCTTATGACGTTATGACGTTTCCTATTTCAGGCTTAGCAGTGAAGATAACCAAGACCATAGCAACATACTTCTCGAATTATCCAAAGAAATAAGAAATTTGCTCAACGCCTCAGACAAATCCGGCATCTTTAGTTCTCAACTTATAGACAGGTACAAGTCAACATACAGTTAACCCATATCCCAATCGCCTGTTTTTAATTTTGAAAACAGGTGATCTCTTAAAGCAGGTTGAAAGTAAAGCAGAATGTGCCTTAAGGCACATTCTGCTTTACTTTCAGCCTGCTTTAAGTTACTTTCTCCTAGGATATAGACACTATCTCTTATGATAAAGATTCATTACCATATAAAGTGGAACTATTTTCTTCAGTGGAGGACTAAATTAGAGACGTAAAAAGGCGTATTTATTGGGTAATGAGTTAAACATCTCTTTTACGACAACTTAATTAGTAGGTGTTTACGACAGGTGACTGATTAAAGCAAGTTGACAGTAAAAAAACGAATGTTCCTTGCTTGTCACCTGTCTTCACTCAATTAGTCTTTGTTTTTGTTGTCATTATTATATAGAGAGGCTTTAGTGTGTATTATTTTGTCGCTGAACTTTGATAAATCCTTGACCCATGTAGCATAAGTTAAACAGTTTCAGTTGCCAATTAAGTCTGGTCCCTATTTATTTTTTTAACTCATTACCCGATAGCCTGTTTCTAGTATTGAAGATATGTGTCTACTTAAAGCAGGTTGAAAGTAAAGCAGAATGCGCCCTAAGGCGCATTCTGCTTTACTTTCAGCCTGCTTTAAGCTTTTAACTGCTAGAATAAGGAAAGTATTTAATATGACACATATTCATTACGGTATAATTTGGAACTATTTTCTTCAGCGGATGAATAAAATGAATGTGCTAAAAGTCGCTTCTATAAGGTAAAGGGTTAAACTATTTATGGTTGATTTTACAAAAATCGATATACAGCAAGAACAAAAACAATAAAATGTACAAACTGACGGATTATTAACCCATTACCCATTAGCCTGTTTCTAGTTTTGAAGACATGTGACCGCTTAAAGCAGACTGAAACTAAAGCAGAATGCGCCTTGAGGCGTATTCTGCTTTACTTCTAACCTGCTTTAAGCCATTATCTGCTAGAATTTATAAAATATCTATTATGATACATATTCATGATTGTTAAAATCGGATATTTTTTTTAAGCGGAAGAATAAATGAAATGCGTAAAAAGGCGTATTTATGGGGGAATGGGGAATTGACGAAATACTTTAATCTGAACGACAAACAGATCGGAGCTTGATCTAACGCCGAGTAAACCGGTATCGCCATGGCTTCAAACTTTTTACAATTAAAATACAGTAAAACCTCGCTATTACGACCACTAAAACGAAGGCTAATTGAGTGTATAATAGACAGGTGACAGCTTAAAGCAAGGTTACAGTGAAACAGAAAGCTCCTATAGGAGCTTTCTGTTTCACTGTCACCTTGCTTTAAGCGGTCACCTATCGTAAACACCCTAATAATTAACATAATTTAGTGGTCGTAATAGAGAGGTTTTACTGTAGTTGTATAATGAATGTATTCACGCTTTTGAAATAATAACTACGTATATTGTCGACATAACTGATAAAGGCGGCATCTCAAGATTGATTTTAAATCGACTTTGCCTTGTGTTAAAACAGATTGAAAACTCTTGAAAACATACTGGACCTACCGTTGGATCATGCTACAGATTTTACATCATCAACAAATGTAACATTGGCAGGAAAAGACAGAATGTTTGTTGAGGAGGAACAACTTAAAGGTAAGATTCTTAAAACGGTACGGTTGATGGAATTTTGTAATATATATCTTAATGACTGTTCAAAGTAGACCCGGGTTACTTTTGGTCATAAGCGTACAGTTCCCAGTCCGAATGGCCATTCAGCCGACTGCACATTCACTCCCTTGGTCACTGGGCAATTTTGCCTACATGTATTTAGCACTTTTAATATATTATACCGGCTGAGATCATTCACTTTTACCCATTTCACCCCTATGTGGAGAGAAGCAATTCGATGTGTATATCTTGTGCAAGAGCAGTCCTCGGCATCAATAAGGATCGGAAATATCCCCTAGCCAGGCCGTTGATTCTGCGGGGGATCGAACTCACGACCCCTGGTAGTACCGTACCGTAGTCGAGCGCATTACTACTCGATCACATCCGCCATCTGCTCCAGCTATAACGTATTTGCGGCATATGTCGCTTATCATTAGCACTATGAGCACTACACCGTTGCTGGACAAAATGACAACCAAAATGCAGCGTTTGAGTTGAGTCTGAGATAGTTCTCAAGCAATAGCTCAACTCTAACCAATCAAATGCTTAAGAATGATTTCAGATTCATATCAAACGCCGTATAACCTTGGGTCGGGACACAAACTGTTTGAAAATGCAGCTGTTTAAACATTTAGCGGTACAATGGTGCCATTATATAAATATGAGATGTTAGTTTTATGTGACATTCAGATTTTCAACCAGAGAAATAGAATGTCACCCGACGGTTGACAATTTGAATGGCAAGCAAACTGCCATCTAAAATTTATTTTATCATACCGTGTTTATCAACACTGGCTGTGGAATATTTCGTTCGTATTTTATAAAATATGTTGTGAATACCAATTTAGCGCCGCACGTAACGCGGGAAACAACGCCTAGACGTCTACGACGTCACATTATTTATATAATTACAAAACAGAAAGAAGAACGTTACATGTAAGACAAGTAGATTGAAGACACAATGCCTTTTTCATTGTCTAGTTGCCAATTATCCTTCTCCCAAATTGTGGCAAATCGTTTGGATGCCAGATTTGATGATGTCTGATGACAGGAACCTGGGTCAGAAAGAGCGTGGTCGAGTTGTCTAGACGCTTGAGTTTTTGGTAAAGACGTGGACAAAGGGAAGCAACTCGTACAGAAAATGCTAAAAGCTGATAGGGAGTTACCTGTCGGTATAGATTTTCTACGGCATTCACATATAGAAAAGAATATCACATAGTGACAGAATTAAAAAAAATTGATAGCTGTAAAATACATGCAAAATGTTTCATTTTGGTCTACGGGAAATTAACTATGTAACTCAAAGCGAGGTGTAATAAGTATTTTACTCCTACAGATGACGACTATTCCGTGGCGAGCGAGCTGTATCGGAAAGTCCGTGTTTTATGCTGGGTTCTGACACAACCTAAAAATCTTGAGTCTCGAGCTCGACACATCAAGAACACCTGGGGAAGACGATGCCATAAACTTCTTTTCTTTAGCTCCGTGACAAATAAAACATTCCCAACAATAGGTAAATAAGTATATAATATAAACTGGGAGAGAGCCATTGGGCCTCGTAAACTGCAGATTCTGTCGTATAGAAAACAGTTTTGGTTCTAATCAGGTACAATGTCAACCCTATCATGATGTTTACACCTGCTTTAAACAATATTCGTCAGCTGTTATTTGTCAATTTTCTATTGTAATTGAATTGACTTATGTTATATATAAATTAATGTTAACGACCCTGGGCTGGTTTCATAAAACTTCATACAACAAAAACAGTCGTAAGTCAAACACTTTAAAATACATTTACTTTCTGATTTCTCTATATAATCCTGTCTTGTGACAACTGTTTCTTTTCAAGACGATTCCAAAGAGATGTCACAAGACAGGATAAGACGGAAAAATAAATAATAATTGAAACTCTTATAATCTGACTTACAGCAACATTTTGTCGTACGAGGTTTTATGAAACGGGCCCCAGGACCCGGATCAAAACAATTACCCGGCGTTGACCCGCATCCAAAGTGTTTTCAAGTAATCATTGTACATTTACTCGGGATAGGGTGGTGAAGAGTTGCGTTTATAATTGGGTGATTTCAGGTTACTCGTTTAACTATTGTTGTAGGGTACCAGTCAATTTTCAGTGGAGAAAACGGTTCTCCTTTCCACTTGAATTCAAACAAAATGCAAATGCAAGATAATGCAAAGTGGAAAAACTCTATTTTATGAGTGGTAAATAGAAGTCAGATTAGACTCCGGTTTACCAGGTATCCATAGCTGATGCTATATATAACATATGATCCCGACAAACTTTAGTAGGAATTGAGGTCCAATGGCAAGGTCACAGTGACGAGCCCTCTTGTGTTGGTGCATACTTGGTGGTCTAATATATTGTATTAAAATCGTTAATCGGATAGCTTCGGGGTTTCACCTTAGTTCAGCTGGCTTTGTAAATGTGTGTGTTGGTAGAACTGGTACTAATCCATCTAAATCATGGAGAAATTACTGTGTCTTCTCCGTGATCTATATTTTTTACCTTATACATAAACTTGTATGAGACGGAGACTCAGTATCCTGGTATCAAGGGTCTCTAGCTCAAGGGTCCAATGTTATAAAGCTTTTTATGTGAGTCTGAGTTTATATAGAGGGATTAATACCAGGTTTACGAACAAACACATTTACAAAGCCGACTCCAGAAATGATAAACAAGGCTTTTGTTTGACATTGAATGGTAATTAGTGCTAATGTTTCATAATCAGTGTGTTTTATTGAATTACTGCTGATTTTACAGACATTCTACATAGCAGCAGTTTATGGTGAGTTAGGTAAGGTCCCATTACAAATACAACGAAAAGAAAGGATACTTAAATATTGGTTCAAAATTGTTCATTCTTCCGGCTCCTTGATTAATACTATGTTTTATGATCAGGTCAACAATAATATAGCTAACTCGTGGGCACTTGAAGTAAAGTGTATGCTTAATGACTTAGGGTTTGGCTATTTGTGGAACAATGAAAATATAACGAAATTACAATTAGCAAAGGTTATAGAAAGGTTATATGACCAGTATTATCAACAATGGTATTCTTTTCTTGATTCATCCTCAAAACTTAAAACTTATTAAAATATTAAGAGTAATCCAGGGTTAGAAAAATATTTAAATTGTGTTAAAATTGAGAAACACTGTGTTGCACTTACTAGACTAAGATTATCCTCCCATAGATTGGCATTTTAAGAAGGGCGTTTCAGAAATATTGAAATACAAAATCGTAAGTGTGTTATGTGTGAAATGAATGTTATAGAAGATGAGTATCATTTTACCTTAGTTTGTCCGTGCTATCGTGATATAAGAAATAATTGTCTTCCTAAATACTATTGCCGTTGGCCAACTAATCAAAAATTTATATCATTACTTTCAAACTCTCAAACTGGAATATTGACAAGACTAGCAAAATATGTATATTTATCCAATGAAAGACGTGACAGTTTACTTAAGATTTAGATCGTAAAACTTACCATTTCCGAATAAATACAATCCAAGAACTTAGTGTCATTGAACACAGAATGCACAGTTATTATATTCCGAATCTACTTAACACTTTTACCGAAGTAAAACTTTATTTTGTATTAGAATAAGTTTTAAATGTGTATGGTTACATGTATGTACTATTAATCGCGCTGGCTTGTATATAACCAAAGCGTTATTTTGCTTGGCCTGCTGTACTTTCAGTAGATACCTCAAAGTATATCGGACAGGTATATGAAGTTTTTAAGCGTGCGAAGTTGATTTAACCTTTAGTCTGCTTGAAAACAACATATTTTCTGCATGGAATACTGGATATTGAATTTCAAGCTTTGTTGTTCTTTTTATGCTTGTGATATATAAATTGTACTTTGTATATCAAGTAGTTTGGATCTTCACGGGACGCCGAATTTCGTCGTCCCATCAGGATCCAAACTGTTTGCATATGTGTTGCGGATTCACCCGCTACAGACTGCAACAGTATTGTTGAATTTATGCTTTACTGTATATTTTGCACTTTAATAGTCAGCGTATTGGACAGAGTATGCAATCTTTATGCTTGTGATTAATTGTACTTCGTATAGTAAGCCGTTTGGATCTTCATACCTGCATTTCTCGGCGTCCAATCAGGATCCAAACTGTTTGCATATGTAATTCACCCGATACAGACTGCATATTAAGAGATAAGCAATTTGCAAATTTAAGCATAGTTGATTTAATGCTTTACTATATATTTTGTACTTTAGTAGTATTATTTTTGATGCTCCGTGACTCATGAATGAATTGGTATATATATGATGTATGTGCGTGTCATGCTCTTCTCGAGCTTGGTTGTGACCGCCTGAGTGTAGAGGCGATGGACTATGTTGTCTGTGCCAATAAAGAATATTTGACTTGACTTGACTTGACTTACATAAATATATAATGAGGTAAGGGTGAAAACGCCATAATTAGTCTATTGCATAATATTTTTGAAAATAAGTATAAACTCAGACGGTTTTGCTGAGTTACTTTTTAGCCTTTAAATACAGATACTCATGAAATTTAACAAGTTTGATTTTATGGGACTTTAACTTTATTTTGCCTTTCATTTTATCAGGCTTAAACACGCCTTTTGAGGCCAGGAGCCAGCTGAACCGGAAGACGATGGGTGGTTTTCAGTATGTATACAAACACTACTTGGAGGGTTACGATTGGTTCTTGAAAACTGATGACGATGCTTACGTCATCATGGAGAATCTGCGATACTTTCTGTCCGAACAGGTTTGACATCATCAGGTTATTTTCCCGACTATTAGAAAGTTAAACAAGATAGCAAAGTTAGACTACTAAAGAAACTAAAGTCAGATGGCGAAGTGACAATATTTAAAAATAAGTATATTTATAAGTTTATAGACAATATTTTAAAAATAAGTTTAGGATTATACAAAAAAAATGTCACATGATGCGAAACATGTAGCCAGATCGGGATACGACCAGAATACTCTAAAGACTGATCTACCTGACCACTAACATAAATCTCTCCCCATTTGACCATTAACTCAACACGCCTTCCCTCGCACACCATCTATACCAGGGTCCAAGGTTTTAAAGCTTTTCACTAGAGTCTAAAGTCGTTCTCAAACGTTTGATTGGTCAGATTTGAGTCTAGGCTCAAATCTGACCAATCAAAAGTTTGAGAACACACTCAGACTCAGCTCAAACGCCCATATAACCTTGTACCAAGACTGCGTAGCGACTTATTACTTCAAGAACAACGAGTTTCAGAGTATCACTTCTTTTAAATTGCATATGTAACAAATTAATCCGGGTTATTTACTATGGGCGCCAAGGTGTTTCATAATTTATTATATCTTTTTGACCAGTCGATTTTGTTTGGGGAATATAATTTTTAAAAAAGTTGATACTTTGTATGTTAAATTTTGAAAATATATCCTTGTTGTTAAAAAGCAGACACATTTTATGGCATTGTTTGTCGAAATAGGTCGATTTCGTTGTCTTATATCTGTAAAGAACGTTTTTGAAGATCTGGACTAAAATCAATTTTTATCAAGATCCATACGTTTATCACATGTATGCAGATCAAATTAATAGTACTCATGGACCCTGTTGATCGAAGCGAATGAATTCTCTTTTATTTTATACATATCGATAATTTATAAAGATTTCTCAGTTAGATACATTTGATATCGTCACAGTTGATATCATCACCACATGTAGTGATGATATCACTTTTTGTGATGTCACGTTATAATTAGTTTTGTGACGTGGCGGGTAAATAATGTGCGTTTTTTCTGTAAAAAAAATAATTAAAATATATATAATAAATAGTATTTGTTAAACCGAGATGCTTTAAATAGAGGACATTCAATTCCTCTGAATAGATATGAAAAATATATCACTCGAATGGGTTGTTGTCTGATTAAAACAACTCGTCCTGCGGACTCGTTTTTTAACCAGATAACAACCCATTCTCGTGATATATTTTTCATATCAATCCAAGGAAATTGAATGTCCTCTATTTAAAGCATCTCGGTTTAACAAATACTATTTATAATTGTAATCCTGACCGAAGCATATTTTTAACTCTTAGCAGAAGTCAGTAGTCTACGAAATCAATTTATGCAGACGTGGACTGAAACTATAAATGGCACAATTATTATAAACAATTCAAAGAATGTTTGGGATATGAAACGTATCTTGATGAAAATACATTATATTATGATTGTTTGAGAAAAGTTATGAGAATTCGTCTTTATTCTCATAATTTAGAGATTGAATTAGGAAGATTTACTGGTACAGTCAGAAATAAACGAATTAAACAACTATGTCATTTAACCCTTTCACTGCCAACATTTCTGTGAGATTTTCATTGTCGCCTGCTTCAATTTTGTTGTCAGCAATGTCGTTTCAAAGTTAAAGAATAAGGCAGTATGACTGAAAAGTTTAAAAAGGGGGGTCAAACAGTTTTGATCCTGATCAAACGCCGCGTCACGCGGCATCTGATCAGGATCCAAATTGTTTGCAAACGCGCTTTTAAGTGTAATTGTGAACAAAATGGTTAAATGTAGTTAAAACGGAGTATCAGTTTGTCATGTGTTGTCGGAAATACAAAAATGTCAGATAAACATAATTAGGAAGTATTTCATGGCCGAGTGTTAATTATTATATACTTCTTAAACGAGCTCCTCAAGCGAAAAGAACCATTGCATATATTAGAAATCAAAGTACTGTAGTACTGCAGGCTCGGACTTTCAGTTTAATGTAGAATAAAGTAATGCAGAAAAGCTAGTTATGGAGTTTCTGCATTACCATTGCCATGCATTAAGCAGAAACCTGCAGCGCTTAAAGACCCTAAAGAATTTTGTAATGTGCATGTCTTATAATGCATCGTCTGCTATGACTACTAGGTGAATGTTTATTACAAGGGACCAAATACGGTGTTTAAATCACCACAGATACTGACTCGGGATCCTGAGTTTAACTCAGTGCTTCTACTACACGGTTTATCTGATAGTGACGTATCCAACAACTGAAGCTCCATTAGATAGCATATGTAAACCCCGTATGACAGGATTTGTTTGTAGGGGGAGCTAGACTCGCACCAAATTTTTCTTAAGGATTCGATATAGGCTCTCTGAGCCAAAAAATTATTAAGAGGTGCCTTTAACATTAGAAAAATGCCCAAGAAAGTAAATTGTTTCTACTCACCTATATGTATTATCTACTTACACTTATATACTATGCGGAGAATACGTGGAATTATATGATTGTATTGAATTGTATCGACTAAGCCATGCCAATGTATCTTGTAAATGGCCAAAGGCATAATTTGCCGATTTGTCAATAAATATGAACTGTGAACTTTAACATGGTGAGAAAAATATGCAGCCAGACTGGTTTGACCTGTTTGTTAACGTCCGTGTCTGCCATCTATGGGCTAATTGGACGTCTCAGAGAGAGGGGAGCAGATACAGAGAACCCGGGCGCGATGCCCTACTCTTATTATCGAAAGAGATCTCTGGTTCTTTAAGATGCCAAGTGTAAAGCACTCATACATCGGATCTCATCCGAAGGACTTGGTCCGGCGGGGGATCGAACTCACAAGCCATGACGTCGTAAGCGGGTGCTTTACCCCTCGACTACGTCAGCCGGTCCAGAAGCCAGACCGGGGATTGAACCTGGAACCTCTGGCATGTATACACGTCGAGTGCTCTACCGACAGAGCCACCGGATCGCTTATACAGTTCGAGATATCACAATGTGAGTGTAATTGATTTAGAACAAACACGCTTAAGGTAGCTGTGTACGATCGATACTGCAAGGGGATTTTTCTAATTAATTGTCGTGATTGATGATTCCCCCCCCCCCCCCCCAATTTTATAGCTGACGGATGAAAATGGTACACATCCCATCAGAATATGCCAATTTACAAAATATATTTAATTTTTTACGATTTTATAAGAAGATTTAAAAAAAAATATTCAAACAACGATATCAAAGCCATCTTTATTTGTAACATGATTAAAATTGCCCAAAATACTCTTTATGAACATATCTAGGGATCAGTGTCTCAGATTTTTAAAATACCGCTTCAAACCTTTGTTATGTAACATCAAAGTTTTTCTACGGTTTAAAGTCGACCACTATTACGTAACGCTTTATAACGGACCACTGGAGCTACTTATACAATTTCTGAGACACTATTCCCTCGGGGAGATAATACCCTTTCATCTGCTTCAAACCGCACGAAAATCGAACCCCAACAGCGAAAGTTACGGGTGTTCAAAAATACCGCTTGCTTCAAATTATGTTGTGCCGGAAACTCCAATTAACTGACTGATGTGTCAATTAGGCTCCCGTGACCGCCCAGTATTCAACTAACACCTTCTTTTTCAACAAATAACATGACCCAGCTTATGATCAACCATTTCGTTAAACTCCGCCCCAAATTAACAAAGCCAATCATATAAAAATAACGATTTTAATACGGTAAAAGTCGTAAATCACCTCTGACAGCTTCGGAATAAACCACCTATCTAGTCACGTAATCTACGCAATTGAGGCACCCAGCGGGGATTCTGACGCGTGATTTACCGGTAAAATGACCGAGAAAGCAAGAGAGAATTTGGTAACTTGTAGAAAATACCTTTATCTATCAGGATTTGTAAAAAAGTATAAAACGACTATTTTACCGTTTATTTCGTAAAACGCTACCTTAATAGGAAATAATAACATCTACTCCACAATTCCTGTATGGTATCGATTTCAGGACACGAATGGAGTGTACTACTTTGGACATCATTTTAAAACACACGTCCCTGGGGGTTATTTTTCTGGCGGCCCGGGTATCGTACTAGGCCGGGAAGCGCTGAAAAGATACGCCGCAGCAAGCCGCATCGCTATATGTTCCAAGGTAAACTCGTTTACAATTAACCCATTACCACATAGCCTGTTTCTAGTATTGAAGATAGGTAACCACTTAAAGCAGGTTGAAAGTAAAGCAGAATGTGCCTTAAGGCACATTCTGCTTTACATTCAGCCTGCTTTAAGCTTTCATCTGATAGTATATAGAAAATATTTCTAACGATTTTAATTTGTAACAGTATAAAATGGAACAGTTTTCTTCAGTAGAGGAACTAGTTAAAGGCGTAAAAATGCGTATTTTGGGGGTAATGGGTTAAAGATATTTTATTCAAGTAACTCTGTGTCTGATCAGGTTTTTGACCATGAAAGGGTTAATGTTAATTGGCCTATTGCAGGGGAATGGTGCTGCCGATGTTGAGCTGGGGAGATGCTTACGCCAAGTGGGCATAAAGCCCGGGAAATCAACAGACAGACTGGGTCGCAGTCGATTCCATTGTTTAAACCCAGGCGATCATGTAATGAAGAAGTATCCTGACTGGTTCTACGCGTATGATGTTAACGGTGCAAAGGGGGTAAAGTTTCTAACATTTAAAATTTTCTTAGTCAATGAACCAAATGAATAAACTTTTTAAATAAAAAAATGTTTACTGAACAATGATTTGTCAAGGTCTACTAGACAATACAGTAAAAACTTGAGTCTACGAACTGGCGTTACTTCGAACATACCTGGCATATTTCAAAGTTAAAACGTGGCTAAGCCACGTTTTAACTTTGAAATACGGGTATGTTCGACTTAAACGAGATCGATTAATCAAAATAAACTTACGAAATACGGGAAAGATCGAGTTCGTAGTATCGAGTTTCGACTGTACTTCCAATGTCAGACAGTCATGTTACTGTGGTTCAGCTTATTCCGTCGATTTAAATAATGTTAAAGTTAGCTTTAGGATTTTTTTTTTTTTTAGAAATGTCGATACGATTGTCAAACAGTTTGGATCCTGATCAGACGCCGCGTTATGCGGCGTCTGATCAGGATTCTAAACTGTTTGCAAAGTCGCATTTTAGCGCCATTGGCAGTGACAAAGTAAAGCAGTACTGATGGAGTCTATGGTCCGATGTTATATAACTGTCTCCATGTTAGCATAAACCAATATTTAAGTATTGTGCACTGGTGCATGGAACAAATCAGAAACTCATTCCAAAAGACATCTTTTTACAATAACAAAAACACACATATGAAGTTTGTTGGTCTGCTTTCAATGTTACATAGTGTTCTAGTTTAAGCATCGAGTTTATTTTTTTTTCGGGCTTAAAATTACCTTTAATTATTTTAACCCTGGGAACAAAACTACAAAATATGATGTTTTCGATTTCTGTCACGCGTTTAGCAAATTAATATTATGCACATTTTGAAGTTCCATATCCTGGAAGATTTGTGTGAGAAGAAATGTAGTTGCTGCATGATTAAACTATTTGAGCTTTTATAACCTTGACCCGTAGAGCACATTTGTGCTAGTGAACCCTTTAACTTTAAATAACGTCATTATCAAATATGTTTGCCACTTGTTTTGAAATTACGTCAAGTATACTGCATTATTAAATCTAACTTTGATACGATAATACAGACAACAATATATAAGCATCGTCACTGGTGTCTTCTACTTTATGGTTGGGGACTCGTAGTGCGTTCTCAAGCATTTGATTGGTCATATTTGAGCCTAGGCTCAAATATGACCAATCAAATGCTTGAGAACGATTTCAGACTCAGCTCAAACGCTTTACAAGCATGGACCTTGAACAAATCGTGCATGTACATGTACAGCTTTCGGCCAATCTCGTCAACTGTCGGCACCGTTCCGAACCATCATTTTGCAGCGTTCGGAATAGGTCTACAGTTTACAACATACACATTTTCACTATACTCGGAAGTCAGTGCAAGCGTATGCGCTTTGCCTCACTGTCATTCATTTAAGAAATGAATTGCGTACTTCCGGCATTCATGAGCTGATATGGCACTTCCATGCTTTTACTAGCAAAGTGCGTGAAGCCCGAAGGGCTTCTCGCTTAACTTTGCTAGTAAAAGCATGGAAGTGCCATCAGCTCATGAATAACGGAAGTACGCAATTTATTTCTTATATTTATATTCCATCGTGAGCTGAGAAATGAACCAGAAATGTACATAACCGTTCTAATAGACACTTTGCCCGTTGCTATCGTAGTAACGATCTCTATATATGGACTGAAACTAGTCCCAATCACATATTATATTTACTGGATAAATTCAGACTTTTAACCGGTAAACTTTCTCGTTATGTTTAAAATCCCTTTTGAGATATCTAAAAGCACACGAATTTACGAAATACTTGTATGATAAGCATCTTAAATTTAGGTCGCGTTTTTTAAAACCGATTTACTCACACGCCATACTTGATTACTCCGCGTTAACCGCGCCTACCATACGGACTTCTCTGTATCGATTTGAAAGTGATCAGTATAGCTCCGCCCCTAAACCAGTCGGCTAGAACTGGATTTTAAGTGAGTATTTATTGAAATATGCAAGTCTCTTTTTAGAATAGTGTTATATAAGGACAATGCGGGGCGAATGTAAATATATAAATTTGGTCACGGGATATCGATTAAATAAATTAAAAGCTATTCCCATACTAGACTGCATATATCTTGTTTCGTTCCTCTTTGAATTGTTCTGACTTATAGTAAATCTGCTATCGTGATTAGTGTGTACCGTTTCGTGTTTGAAATGATTTTACTCGATTTGACAGACGGACGCAGTGTATATTACATAGTGTGTATTTTCGGTTTCAAACATTTACTTTTTTACCATGAAAACTGCTATGTTTACCATAGAAACAGTATATAAAAGGCAATGAAATAACATAAAATTTAAAAGAAATTTGTCTGTTTCATGGTAAAAATTCGAATTCATATGTATCAAAAGATTGAAATACTCTATTCTTGTTGTCTAGAAAGGGGAGTAATTTGGCCATCTTTGATACAGATTAGTAGCAGTTGTCTTTCGTGCCTTGTTATACGGCTGACTGAAGTTTACCAAGAAGTTTGTTCGTGCGTAGAGTACCGATATTGACCGCTACTGGCCCGATCTCATTAGGAGTCCTCAACCTTAAGCATTTCACTGTCAATTTTGTCGTCAGCTTTAACTCCTTCATCGTCATGATATCGTCTGCTTAATGTGGTCTGCAAATGTGATTCGAGGCTATAGTTTAGACAACATTACTAAAATACATCGAAAACAATTGCCGAAGCCGCATCTGATCTGGATCCAGCCTGTATACTTTAGACGGTCACATATGGTGCCGAATGTTTTTGGTTTTCTTTTTCAATTTTGTTCAACTTTTGTTGTTTAGGTTCGCAGTTTGTGCCCCTCGTCCAGCGTGCAGAGTACAGTAGAGAAAACGTTTTCTTTCCAAATAACCCGGGTTACGCTTAAACTATCATTTTCATTGCAAACAGTTTGGAGCCAGATCAGACGCCGGGTTACCCGGCGTCTGATCCGGCTCATACCTGTTTGCCACTCATTTTAAAACTTGAACTCTCAAAAAGTTGTCATTTTCTATATTTCACTGCAATGCGTGTGCGTTTGAACGGAAGAATTACGTTTTCTCCACTGTATTTCAGACCGGTGGCCAACTCGCAATCGATGGCCATCGATTTCTTTACTGAACTAATCACAGGTAAAGTTCTGCAGTATTATTTTGTCTTTATTTTGTCAACAGGGTAGAGAAAGCATGAGTGATTATGCCATTGGCTTCCACTACGTCAACGATGTGAAGATCAACGAGCTAGAGTACTATGTGTACCATCTACGGCCATATGGAGTAAAGTTTGCCGACCAAAACCTCAACCACGTACAAATACCAAACGTCTGAAGCATTGTTTATTACGAGCTAGAGTACTATGTGTACCATCTACGGCCATATGGAGTAAAGTTTGCCGACCAAAACCTCAACCACGTACAAATACCAAACGTCTGAAGCATTGTTTATTACGAGCTAGAGTACTATGTGTACCATCTACGGCCATATGGAGAGAAGTTTGCCGACCAAAACCTCAACCACGTACAAATACCAAACGTCTGAAGCATTGTTTATTACGAGCTAGAGTACTATGTGTACCATCTACGGCCATATGGAGAGAAGTTTGCCGACCAAAACCTCAACCACGTACAAATACCAAACGTCTGAAGCATTGTTTATTACGAGCTAGAGTAGTATGTGTATCATCTACGACCATATGGAGAGAAGTTTGCCGACCAAAACCTCAACCACGTACAAATACCAAACGTCTGAAGCATTGTTTATTACGAGCTAGAGTAGTACATGTATTTTATTCTTTCCCAATAAACGCATTAAATTTTATATACTAAAACTATCAGTTCCATTGCAAACAGGTTAGAGCCAGATCAGGCTCCAACCTGTTTGCTACTCAGATAAAAAAAATAGTTAAAATTTCTAAAAGTAAATTTCCACAGTTTAGTGCATTGCGTTTGCGTTTAACGGGTAAGATAAATGTATTCTCTACTTATATTGCGCACAATAAATTTATACAGCTATCAATGTCTCTTTTCTTGGCCGTAGAGAATACTCATCTCTTTAAAAGTTTTTAGAATGTTCCAATCTAAAAATAGCTCTGCCAGGTCAGAAGAGAATACTAATACAAACACAAACCATCTGAAGCTACATGTGTTGTGTTGTTTATTAAGGTTCATGTTAAGTGTTTTCGGTACAATTTTGATAAGTGATATTTTGGTCATATATGGAGCAATGTTGCTTAACACATCCAACCCTAGCGACGAGTAAAGTCGTCATTTACAGGGTATCTGTGAGGATTACACTTGTCCTATGCAAACAGTGTAGACCCTGAACAGAGGGCTCCTTAAGGAGCCCTCTGATCAGGGTCTACACTGTTTGTCATTTTGAAATATATTGTTAAAATCATCCATAAATAGTCAAACAATGACTAGATGTATTTTGAAATTGAAATTGTCCATTAAAAGTTGAAATTGAAAAGGAAAACTGTGTATTTTTTATTTTTAGCAAAATGTTTACATTTAAACCAAAATTTGAAAAAAGGTTTCTATATTGAAATTCAACAAATCCTTCTTCTATATTGAAGAATATGCTTAACATGAAGTAGGGGGAAGAACACCCAGACGAAGTTCACTCAAATACGGTATCAACGGAAGAAGTCATAGAATATTTGACAATTTTCAAGGACAACACTATTGTGCCATGTTGGACTACCTTTTTTCCCATGTTTATGGTGAGCAATACGAGTCTCTGTCAAACATTATATACATCTGTAGACTGTATATGGTCTTTTTATTCTTTTCATCAGTTTTATGAACTGAATTAAACCTTGAGAATCGCTACTTGGCTCTGAGGTAATGCGTTGCTCCCTTTTAAACCCGTCCTATTTTTAGAATTCTTCTATAACTGTGCCTTAATGCATTCTTGACTGATTTGCTAATCGTCTAAAGTACAAGTTTGCAATGAACTGTAAAACAAATACTGGTATTGTACAACGTATATCTAGCGGACATACCTGATGAATAATAATAAGGCATGGCTTCCTGGTTCAAATTTTTGTTGAATTTGGATTTACATTTAAAACTACTGCACTGAGTACAGTGATTAGTAAGTAAAAAATAGTTTCTTAGTTCCATTGTTGATCCACTTTAGATTTTAGGTCATTTACATCCAGTGCCATTACTACTCGCTCAGGCAGTGAATTCCAGTTGTTTATAATTCTCTGTGAAAAATATAATCTCATTGATGTTCTGCAACGAGGTATTTCTACTTTTACACTATGAGCACGATTTGAAGAAGAAATTTAGAAGGAATACTCTTTCTGTAGGTATATACCCCATCCCTTCAATTACGTTTCAAACACTGAATAATGTTCGTGAGTCCGGCAACTGTTAATCGCATATCCAAATAAGTGTCGGCACTCCAACGGAGTGCCGAAACTGTCATGTAAGTTAAACTTATTTAGATAAGCAATTAGAAAATAATTTTAGATTTGAATATATGCTATCCTGATGACTTTCTTTCGTGAATTAAAACCAACTCATTTTTCCTAAGAATATAAACTTAGACTGGTACTGTAACCTTGTATAAGAAAAGTCAAAATTTCAACTTTTCTTAAACAAATTTCCTTTCTCTCACTATTTCTATTTCTGTCTCTCTCACCGAAAACAATTTCATCTCAATTGTGTATATATACATGTTGTGTAAAAAAACAACCCAGCCAATCTTTCAGTTTGTTTTAGGCAAATTAAAAGCACATTTTTGTTTTTCAGTTATTGTTAAATAATGTACATGTAATTCAACATTGGAGGAAAATATAATGTACGTTTATCAGTGTTTACAAACATTACAGGGCAACACATTGTAGATACAAGGAGGAATCAAATATACCAGGGCTCCAGATAAGAGGAAGTAAACCAAACTATTCCAGCATTTTCTCATTATTTTAGCACCAAATCCTATGGTGTTACTACTCATTAGAATCGTCTCTTCGAGGCGATTCTAATGAGTAGTGACACCATAGGATTTAAAGCACAAATAAAGATTTTATTTTTTTGAATACCCCCTTATCTGGAGCCCTGAATATATGTAACCAGCCCTTACTTGTAAGTAAAAATGGCTGAATATGTTTGTGGTTGTTTGTTCGAATCACACCGTAGGCAAACAATTTTTGCTTGATTTTTTTTAAGTGTCATTTTTTAAATAAGATTTTTTGTTTTCGTATGTCTATGTTGGGTTTTCATTTAAATTATTGGAGTGTAGTTTAAAGTTTAAACAATATTTTATTCAGAAGAAAAAGATTGGACAACAGGAAAAGCCTATGTGAGTCTTCTCCAAATACAATCAAGATATGAACAGTGTTATACATATACATAATGAGTCGAAATTATAAATTATTAAAAGTACATGTACGTGTATAAAGATACTTGTAATCAAGTTATAATTTGTATCTAACTACAGTTGCGGTATGATATTGTAAACTCGCCCAACTCGGATATTTAAAGCCGAAGCGAGGCTAGGCTACGTTCTTTGAAATAATGACAGGTTAGACCCAAGTGAAATAGGAGTTCACTGGGGGGTTAAACCCCCAGTGGTTATTGATAATTAATTTATAATAAATTATTAATAGAATTGTTAGTTAGTATATGAGTATAACTCAGTATCATTTGGAAGTTCATAGTATATGCTACAGTAACTCTTGTATTAAGCAGTCCATCTATGCTTAATCTATTTGTAGTTTTAGTACAGGCGACCACTCTATGCTGGCTAGAAAACAGTATAGCAGAGCATACAGTAGACCTTCGACTAACACACGCCCCGCACCAAGCAACCATGTTCATTTGGTAGTCGCCATTCCACTAAATACAAGAGCTACTGTAGTTTCTATTTATTCGATATACATTTTATGTAGAAGTGATCAGAAGAAAATTAACAGTGAGGGGAATGGTAAAAAATGAAAAGAAAGGGAAAAATAGGTGAGAAGCAGCTAAAATTGTCACTCAAATCTCTTGTTCGCATTGATGTAATCCACAACGGTGCTATTTAACCTTTCATTGTCTATTTTGCTATGACCTCTAATCCATTTATGTATTTTATGCACAACATAAAAGGATTTATGTGCCATTCTGTGCTTGACTTCATAATTTTGAGTTGTATTTTGGTTCATATTTATGTCTTGGGTATATTTATATCGCTTTCAACTTGACAGCACAATACTCTACTGCGCTTAACTGTAAAGACAGCTAGTCCTTACTTGTTAATATTTCATGTGTCGAGCACTGGTTGGGACTGCGGAGGCAGCTTTTCCATGCTTGGCTGTATTGCTTTGACGTTTGTTATTGCTCATAACAATTTCGTTGTGAATTTATATTGCTTTCAACTTGAAAGCTTATTGTTACATGTGCAGACAGTAGTCCTGTCGAAATTTCATCTTTCAAATATTAAGGGCGGTTTGGACTGTGGAGGCAGCTTTTCTGCTTTTATACATTAATGCCTATGTAACAATTTCGTTGTAAGTTTATATCCCTTTCAACTTGATAGCTTACTTTGACATGTGCAGACAGTGTCCTGTCGCAATCTCATCTTTCCAATATTAAGGGCGGTTTGGACTGCGGAGGCAGCCTTACCTCTCTTAGTACATCATTACCTATGTATGTATATATTATTAACCATTCACATTGTATTTGGCAAATATGACTAGTTATTTCACAAAAGCACTAAGGTTGCACATTTTATTTGGTAAATATGATTATTTCACCGGAGCACTAAGGTTGTTCTCTTAGCCTGTATACGTTGAGTCAGTTTGGACTGTGGAGGCAGCCTTTCTGAACCTAGCAAGACATGCTTCTGTTTGAATACATATGAAGCATTTACCTGTTCTTGCTTTATTACTAACTAATGATAGCAACTTTGTTCTTCCGGTATTTCTAAGCTCTGTTAACTTGTATTCTAGTCGGCCATGCCATTATGCTAGTCATTTCTTGCCACCAAATACTACTGGTTGTATAAATCAATTTATGTTGTACATAATTTGCCATATATTACGCTGTGACATATGTGCTAGAAACATATTACAATGTTAAATACGGGCCATGGCTTCTCTTTCCAGTTCAAACACTGGCTAGGGTTGCCATTTATTCAGTATTCTGAGCTATGTGCTTATCCAAATTTCTCTTCTTTTTGGTGGGGTAACCTACATACTAGGTTTTCTTCATATTACACTAAATTGGTTGCTGCCCTCTAAATAATCCTGTCAATAAATAGATATGTACACAGCTTCTTTTTGGCAAATTGTTTTTTCTTCATACTACTTTGGATCCACTACTGTACCTCTCTCATCTGGGCTATGGCGGTCGTTTCTCTTGTGGCGATTGTCGGGTCGTCCAGATATGGAAAATTTAATAGTTACTTTGTTTTACATTGATTATAAGTTTATGGCATTTAAAATAAAATGCCCATTATCAATCATACATACGTATTTGTCTTCCATTTTCCATACAAGTGATTTCGGTTCAGTGTGGATCTTAAGCCCAAGTGGGCAATGCCACATAAATGTATTTTATGCACAACATAAAAGGATTTATGTGTAATTGTTCACTATTTAGGTTATCACCGGTTAATGTCATTTCTGTCATTTCGGTGATTACCAGTCAAGTATATTATTATGTATTGAATAGATAGGAAACCAGTCAGTGTAGGATGCGGCGGGAAGAGTTAACCAATGGTAAAGCTAGATCGTCTCCTTAGTCCAATCAGAGAGCATTATAATCATTCTTTGTTCGATCTCTAAACAAGCAAGACGCTATCAATATTTCTTTACAACCACCACCTCCCTTCCACCTCCGCTCTCTGGTTTTTCAAAAATTCTATTTCATCCACCACCTCGCTTCATCCTACGCTCTCTGGTTTTTCTTTATGTTCTTGATCAATTATGTTTATGTTATTAATATGTTACATCCATTTGCTGGGCGATTGTCGGGTCGCCCAGATATGGAAAATTTAATAGTTACTTTGTTTTACATTGATTATAAGTTTATGGCATTTAAAATAAAATGCCCATTATCAATCATACATACGTATTTGTCTTCCATTTTCCATACAAGTGATTTCGGTTCAGTGTGGATCTTAGGCCCAAGTGGGCAATGCCACATAAATGTTAGCTATTACGTTTAGCATTACTTGTCTGTTCAAAAGGTAGGTTGGACAATCAAAAAAGAAATGTAATTGGAGTGTGCGTATACACTTTCGGCGACGGTCACTCTGTAGCTGTGTACTGAACCTGAACAATTATATAATACAAAACGATACAAACGTTAAGATCTAAATCGGACTGTACAGTTGTATCATACAGCGGTCATACACAACATTCGTGTTTATTTAGGATAATTCTCAATTACTGAGAAATTTGTCTTTAATTGTCTCGAAATTTTATCGAATAAACACTGTATCAGCTATTTCAACGTGATTGTTTACAATGGAGAAAACGTTATTCTTTCCCAGTAAACGCGTTTAAGCTTAATCTATTATTTCCAATGCAAACAGTTTGTAGCCAGATCAGACGCCGGGTAACCCGGCGTCTGATCAGGCTCCAAACTGTTTGCCGTCAAGGTTAAAATCAACATTCAGAATTGTCAAGAATTTGTCATTTTCTTAATTTGTTTGCAATGCGTTTGCGTTTAAACGGGAAATAATAACGTTTTCTCTGCTCACTGTATTGATGTCTGTCTCAAGTATATCGTCTGCGAAAAAAAACATATGCCTTTTTTAATTTAAGGCCTTTCGCTACCGGAAGTCGGTCTTGTGGGCGAGCGGATATGCGTCTTCACGACTTGATCATTTTCCATACGTGCTTATACTAAAAAAATTATATAAAGGAAATGTTGATACGATTAGTATAATCCTTCATAGCGCAGTCAGTATAGTGGTTGACTAGCAATGCAAAGGTCATAGGTTCGAGACTCATCCGATCCAAAGTATTTTTTTAAGTTTCCGATTTATTGACTTGTCAATCTATAACGCAGTGATCAAGGGACATGTTATTTTCTAGTCTTCGTTGATTAGAATTAGTGATGTTATATACAGTCCAATTATAATGTCTACTTACATGTACGTTTTAGTTAAGTGACTTACAAGTCAATTAAATCGGTATACATGTATACGATTTGATCTAACTATATAAAGCCACACATTGGAGCTTATCTATACGTCAACCTTTTCAAGATCGATATTGCCCATTATTATTATGTTTAAAAAATATAATTAACCTTGTAGTATGCAAGTCCATGAATAAATAATAACGGATTTTAATGACAGAATTTTAATTTTAAGGTAGGTGATGTATCTCAACTTCAAATATCCCACATTTTAATAAGAAAATCTGTTATTACAACAAATCCTGACTGTAATATTTTCTAATTTTTTCAGACTAACTTTTTCATCAACCATATATTTGAATAAAACGAAAACAAATATACATTGAATGAGTCAGTTTTTTGTAAATCATTTTTTTAGCATTTTGCAAAATTTAAATAGCTGATAACATCTTTCTGAACACCTTTATTCAAAATGTTTTTAGCTTTTCTTGTAATGAATGTTGTAGACTACTTATTGGGCGAGATTTATAGTCATTAGCTTTATTTATTTTTGAGAAAAATAAAATCATCAAAATTCCAGGTTTTTGTCAGAAAAAGATACCTTAAAGACAAACCAATCGATAAATTTTGCCTATATTTTCACATATTGTTTCTTAGGCTATTATCATTCTTCATGAAAAGTTTCATAACATTTGTATGGAAACTAAGCGCACCTGCGAAGTACCTTAAACCGAAGAAAAATTTACTACATGTACTAGTATGAGCGACAAATAGTTTGGACCCAGATCAGACGCCGCTTGAATACTGTCAAATGAAGAAACACACTACTTTCTAAAGTTCAGTTTTAGTAAAATCGGTCCACCACTATTCGAACCTTTTTATTTGCCCTCGGCGTCATGCCCCTCGGAATAATTTGATTTGCAGCAAATTGAACCAAAAGCTTGCTGTTTCAGGACATGTTAAAGTATGTATTAGTAAAAGTGCCAAGTGCCTTGATTTGGAAATATAATACACGCTCCAGATCAGCTGTTCGGTAACAAAGAAAGTAGTTTAAATTTAACGAAGCGCATGTACCATGCGCAGATCCGGGGGTTGCGTAGGTGCTAGAAAATCCCAGTTCATTTTTTGTTTAAACAGAACATATTGTCGCTTTTGATACATACATGTAGACTGTGATCATTATACAGAGAAAAGCGCTAGATTCCAATTTTTGATACTATTTTACACAGTTTTAAAAGGTCATTATTTTCCCTTTATTTCCCCATTGAGTTTTCATAACAGCCTCACCAATGGATAAAATTTGGATCTGCATCTACACACCTGCGTTGTAAGGTAGGTGTATTGACTTGAAATCACATGAAATTCCAACAAGCAATGTGGTAAAAATACAGTTCCTAATAATTGCGAATTACTCCTCTTTTGATAACGACTTTTTATTGTTTAAACAGAGTTCTGGAGAAAATTCTTTATTTCTGGTTCACTGAAAGAATTTTTTATCAGTTTACATCCAGTGGATAAAAAACAATTTTCAATCAGCAAATAACCCCCCTCCCGATAACTGTTGCTGTTTAAACAAACTAGGTCTCTCGTTCGGTGCAATCGACATTGCACCCACATTTTGTGAGTTCTTTGCCGCTATCAGCTACTGCAGGCAGATTTGTCCACACGATTTGCCATTTGCTGTCACAATTTCTCCAGCCCCATTCTGCAGGACTTAAACTTTCAATTTCCAACTCAGTAGCTTGTCCCCATATACACCCCGCTTGATATGCGGCACGTTTAGAATGCTTTGTTAAAGCCGCTCGTGTTGGTGGGATTGCATCGTATGATCTCTGTTTTCTAGCAAACATGTCAAGTCGTACGTTATCCACATCTGTCGCAGAGCTTGACATGTCGTACATCAAGATCACAAACCTTTCCAGGCATTTCAGGTCTTCCTCACTAACTGATAGTGGGTATCTGCTCAGTTTGGAAAAAACAAACGATGCCCCTGGGAAAAACATCCCATGTCAGCCAAGCTGTTTTTCCCTTTCCCGCGAAAAGCTGGGAGAACATCACAGCCAGTGAATGCATGGAAAAATGGAAGACCAGCGCTCTTCTGCTGCCAAGTCATGCACTGGTATCCATATGAGATTTTCACCCTGACCAAATGCTAGCCACATATGTTCTAGTCCAATTTGATGGAGAGATTCAAACACGTTTATTGCAATGACAAGAACGTCAGTGTCTGTGGCTTTAATCATTAAACTATTATGGCCAGAAGTAACAGCATGTCGTGCATGAAGGAACAACCTCGTATCCGCTTCCTCATGGTTGCATGGCATAAGATCGACCAAAGGCATTTCTGTATTACAAACGACATTTTTTCCCTAGGTTACAATGACAATGTTCTCTGTACAACAGTCGATAATTTTGTCTCCCAAAAAACTGAAAAGGTCCGTCTTATTGTCATTATCTCTGAGGAAATTTCTCCAGTTTCGTGGCAATTTTCCTTTCCCTACGACACGACGTCTTGAACCTTGTCCACGTTTCGATCTTGTCTCGGATTTCAGACTTAAGTCCCAGTAAACATCAAACACAATATCTGTTCTTCCGTGTGCTGAGCTTATACTTTGAACTTTTGGTATAACCTCTAACATAGCATACTCGCCAAATGTTTTCGAAGTTTTCGGTGAAAGTGCGTTGATTAAGGCTGACCCATCTATAAGAACTGCAGATACATTTGGTGCGTGATCAGGAGTTTCAACAGTTGATTGCAAAATGGCTGCAAGCTGTGATTTCTGTTCCACCATCACTGAGTGCGGCGGGAAATGACTGACTTTCGTGGCGAAAGAAATCAAGCAGATCACATTCCCGAGATTGACAAGATATGAATAGCTTCGAGAACAGACGGAAGTCATCTTTGAGTACTTTGTTCTTCAAATCTGTCGAAACAGATTCAGGCTGTCTAGTTTGTTTTTCCTAATTGGTTCATAGAATTGGCGTGTGTCTTCCGTACCTAATTGCTTCATGAATTCATCAAATTTAGAACGTCCATTTTCGTAATGACTAGCAAGAAGTTTGGTAGATGATGCAGTTGCAATAACCTTTGTGTCTAATGTGAGAAGGTCTGCTGTCTCTTCCTGAAATGGATTGCCCATCTTATCGATAGTCGAGGTCAACCGTGTCACTTTCTCGAGTAGTGACGTCTGCACACTCTGTGTTTGTTCATGGTGACTTGCACTACCATATACATCCTTAGTAACAGAGTCTTCCTCATACTCAGCACATAATCGGCTGACTTCGGGACCTGCCACCATCCAGCGTCTTAGTGCTGAAGGGTCCTCTGTGATGCCAATTGCACCCCGGGGCCGTCACCTTTAATTATTGCATTTGCCTGTTCATGTGCTTGGTCGATTGCTAGGGCTGAATATTGTCTCTTCGACTTAAAGACGACAAACCTTCCTGCTTGAAATTCTCTGAAAAGGGCAAGATGTGAATGTTGTAAGACTAACATATCTCTGAGATGAATCGGTAGCCATCGTGCGTAATTTGTGTTATTGTTGACAAAGAAGAAAGGTAGCAATGCACTCAACACTTTGCAATACAGCTCAAAATTTGCTTCTCTAAATGCCTTCACCAATGACAGGATCGTAAGTTCCATGGTGAGGACCAAGTACCAGTACCGGAATTGTGAACTTTCCTCTTTACGCATATCACACCATTGCACAAACGTTAGAATGGTTTCGTTCCTATCTAATGAGTCTTCATGGTAACGGCTAAATGCGTCCTGTAAGAGATTATACAGAGCGCAAGCAGTAATCTGGTGAGCCTGACGTGTTCGGGTTACACTCGATGCAGAGAGGAATGACTCGGCTTTTCCTGGGGAGGTAATGTCTGCCTCAACTAGAGCTGATGTCCATCCACTTGATAGTAGCAAGCTTCCAAGCGATTTTAAAGATGCCATTTCTATGTGTTTACCTCCAAACATGATGAGAAGTTTGTCCTCCCCGTACTGCATGGGCCGCTCCCACTGGATCTGGTTGGCTAATGCATAGATTGGTTGATCTGCTGCAATAACTGGAATTTGTCCAGAGTGGAAGGTATCCGACAGTGTCAAGAACCTTGTTCATAACATGCCTTATGGTTGCCACCGACTGAGCAGATTCTTTAAGTAGTGGCAACAAGGAGGCCAAACTAATTTCAAAAGGCTTCCCCCTCCCCTTTGATATGTGATGGGCAGTCCATGTTATTTGCACATCGACATCGACAGTTTCAGTCAGTTTAAATAACTCTACCCAGTCAAATTCTGGTCCAAGAGAAAACGTGTTGTCAATATGAAACTGATTGTTAGTTTTGGATGGCAGTGGGTTTTTCGTTTTTAAAACAGCTGTGTGTATGTTTATGTAGGAATCAGGCAATTCTGGGACTTTCTTAACTCCGGGGTTCCTAATCGAAAGTCGATCTCTCTTTTCACCTGCATTTTCCGATGTTGGATGTTGAAACAAGGATATGCTTGTTCCGTGAAATGAAGTAGTTGCTGATGTTGACGAGGGGTTGTGATCAATATTATCCATGGCAGCTGTAGTAAAAATTCCTTTTCTGAGCGAGGAAGGTCAGACGACTCCATCATCTATGAATCTCTCTACCGCTGCGTCGCCAAGCTCAGCTGATATTTCTAGTACTCGCTTGTAGGGTATACTTAGACCATGATCGTGTAGCATGTCCACAAGTGCCTTTTTGCGTGTTTTGGAATATACAGACATTCCCATGAAAATTGGAAAAGGGGTTTCGCGATCTTTTTGGTGTCTGTAGTATGCAATACCCTCTCTAAAGACTGCATAACAGTTGTATGGTAGAAGTTGTGCCAGGGCAAGGTCTGCTTTAGCTGCTCCGAATTTCAATTGTGACTTTATATCAACACCATGTTCAATCATACAAACAAACTCTATCAGTGATGACGGAACTGCGTCTTCAACACAGCCATCGTGCAACTTGCCATCAAATTTGAACTTTTGTCTAAGCATTTCCCTTCTCAGGACCTTTGCTTTTTTCCAAGTATGATAGCATCTGTGTAGTTTGACGCATTTGACAAAGCTGGCCCAATATCTTTCTTGAAAGCCAACACTACTTGTTTACCATTTTTGTGTGCTTCAAGCTCAGGAATTTCAGCTATCAATTTCTCTTTTAGCCTTGTTTTGTTTATTTCAGTATCTGAGAACTGTTTAAGTCGTTTATGGTAGAGCTCAGTCAATTCTGATAAGGCAAACACAGCAGGAATTTCAGTGCTAGTCTTGGTTTCGACTATGTATGCTAAGAGCTCTGAAAATACAAAAGCATGTATTTGTCTTTCTCTTGGCGCGTCGCTTTCTTCCATCTCTTTAGCTCGTAAATGATCTCTTTCTCTGTTGTAAAGCGCTGTCAAACAAGCTTTATGATACTCTAATGCCTGTGCTATAACATCGCCGCCACTAAGCAATGCCAACAGTTTCCCATCGTTTAGATTCATTGCGCATTCATTTAATCGCTTGTCTAAATCCAATGGCATTGCCTTTCTTAATTTAATTCTCCTAGTGGCCGTTTTATCGCACAAAAAACATTTTTGTGAGGTCAAACTTGTTCTCCTAACTTTTGAACTAACTACATACTCTGTTTCTTTAGAAGTGTTTGTTCGTTTCGTTGCTCTCTTGAGTTTTGTATTGTTGAATAAGAGACGACAACTTTGGTGATATTTTGCATTTCTCTCCCTCAGTGTTGTCTCTATACCACTGCCTTCATCTAAGCGGTTCGGGTCGAATATCAAAGGCAATCTATTCATTTCTTTAAACAGGGGAATGTTGGTTGCCAACATAGTGTATCCATTGTATTTGGCGCGACAAGCTACAGGAGATTTCAAACATTCACCCTTTTTCAGTTGTTGACATATGCAACATTTTGTCCAATCAGTTTGTTGTTGACTTGTACTTGGTTCGTATTTTCCATGATTTTAGTTTTGCATGCGGTTAATTCGAGGGGCTATCCTTTTACCAATTAACCGTTTGAAGACAATTCATGCACATTTTTGTATGGGATACAACAAGGTTCGGGAATCAAAACTCCCTACACCAAGCCCGATCGTTCGTTCATTCAGTACCATTCAAGTCCCGTGCGATCTGTACACCTTCCAGGTAACTAAAGCCCCGTTACCCTTGGCTCGGCTATCCCGCGCTGGCACAACCTGTTTATTCAGGTGCGGCTATCTAGCATGTGTACTGTATTACACGATTAACATGGGACTAACTAGATAGCATTTGGGACACTTAACAGATTAAAAATATCGGTACCATTACGTATTTATAAATGTTCAATGTTAAGCTGATACTGAACCCCATGCTGAGTTTCACAACAGTGATGCCACCAGTGTGTCCTGGTTGTGCTTTGACATTCACTCCTAAACCCTTTTAACTTCATAAGTATGCATACTTTTTGTTAAGATAGTAAATTTAGACTTTTAGATAAAAGTCAATGTTTCAAAAAGAAATCAGTCAGATGAAGTTTGTTAGTATCTTTGTGGTATATAAAGTATTTTGAAAGCGGAAATTGTATCGGAAATAGATTGTCGGATGTGTTGGGTTTTACGGCACTTCTGCAACACGAAAAAAGGGTTATAGATGAGTTGGGTTTTACGGCACCGCGACGCAACATAGGTCATATAGCACCGATGAATGATGAGGGTTGATGAGATAAAATGATGATGTTTTCAGGAAGATGTTTTGGTTAATCTCATTTGTTGCGAAGCAGCGCATGGGATCAAAACCACCGACCTTCCGTCCTTTTAGTTCTTGACAGAGGGGATAATCTCGGTCTAATAACAGAAACAATTCCCTTTGACAATTGAGCCCCAGAACCACGGCAAGGTAGGAATGTCTCTGGGGATAAAGTAGGTCATATAGCGCCGATGAATGGCGCGATGAGGTGATGATGGTGAGGGATGACTTAGGGAATATTAATTTGGCTAACATCAGTCGCTGCTAAGCAACGCATGGGGTGATAACCCCCGACCCACCTCCATTTTAGCTTTTAGCAAAGATTATAATCTCTGCCAGATAAACAAAAACATCCCCAAGGACAAGTAAGTCCCAAAACTGCCAAGGTGCGATATGATTTGGGGTATATTATGGATGAGTTGGGTTTGACGGCAATGCGACACAAAGTAGGAGGAATGATGAGGGATGATGCGATAAGATGATACTGATTTAGGAAGATGATTTCGGCTAATCTCATTCGTTGTGAAGCAGCGCATGGTATAATAATAATAATAATAATAATAACGTCTTTATTTACTGAGGCTACACATTTAGGCAAGCCCAATCTTCCATGTGGGTCTCAACATACATGGTTACATTATAGTACATAACATCATAAAATGAACATTATAAATATATGCAGTAAAACTTGTCTTAGACATGAGCCACACGTTGAAGAACATGAAGGCAAGTGATTGCCCAGCGCAGGACAAGAGAAAAGCAAATAGCTCTTTATGAGTTACTTGCCTCACTTCTGCCCCATGCCTAAGCCCTCAACATGTCGTATTTTGGGTGGTGGTCTAATACAAGTTCGACTCCTACACCTTAGAGGACAAATTATAATAATACAAATTATAAATACAGAAAATACCTTTTCAACCCTTTCCACCATAGTTTGTTTTCAGTAATGTTTCTTAAAACAGGCTGAAAATTAAGCTGAATGCTTCGTGTGGAGCATTCTGCTTTACTTTCAATCACATTTAAGTTCCCATCTGGAAATGCCTTCCACTCCAGATGCTCAGGGCACACCATGCAGTCATAAGAATAATTAAAGCATTAAAGGTGTATTTATTGGGTAAAGGGTTAAAAACATGTAAGAGAAAACATTTTACATTTGAATTTATACATGTACATGTAGTTGAATTTGATATTCAATAATTTATAACATGATAGTGAACTGTTTAATTGTTATGATCAGAGAACCTCCACAGCAAATATGCTTTTTTAAATACCGCTAATGAATCAGACTGTCGTATTGACAAAGGTATTGAATTCAAGATTTTAGGGCCAGAATATGATAATGACTTTCTAGAGAACTCTAGATTAGGCTTTGGGACATGTAATTCATTATTGGTTGCGGATCTGAGCTGACGTATACCATCGTGGTTGATAACTTTGAATTTAGATTGCATATAGACAGGGAATTTATTAATGTTGACAGACTTGTATAGGAGGATGGATTTCTTGAATCGACTCTGTCACTAAATTTCACCAAGCGAAGTTCTTTGAATAATGACTCAGATGGTGTGTCATAGTCTTTATCAAGGATTATTCGTGCTGCTCTCTTTTGAAATTTGAGCATTAGATTTTGTAGTTCTGCTGAGCAGTTTCCCCAGATTGTACAGCAATAATCCAAATGTGGTAAAAAATAAGCATTAAAGAAGAGTTTACGACTGTATCAATATTAAGGTACCGTTTAATTCTTAAAAGCAAATATAGATTTGTATTACATTTTTTCAGTGTTTGTTGGACCTGGTCTTTCCATTTTAAATTACTGTCTACCTGAACACCAAGTAGTTTCTCTGACTCTGTATACTCTATTGCGTCCTCATTTAAAAATAATTGAAAATCAGAATTCGATTTTATTTTGTTTAGGATTTGTGATGATGAAGTAATGTACATTGCTTTTGTTTTCTGTGTATTAGGCATCATCGCATTTTGATTGCACCACTCTTGTATGGCATTAAGCTCTGTCTGCATTATTAAATTTACCTCTTGTACTGAATGTCCTATGACAGTAACAGTAGTGTCGTCAGCAAACATGTCGGTCAAAGATTGCTTTAGGTGTATAGGGAGGTCATTTATATATATAAGAAACAATATAGGTCCTAGAACATATCCCTGTGGTACTCCAGAAGATATATGAAGTGGGTCAGACAGGTTGCCACAAACTGATACCTTCTGGGACCTATCAGTTAGATATGATTTAAACCAATTTAAGGTAGATGCTGAAATGTTATTGCAATGTAATTTTTCAATTAGATGGAGTGATTTACAAGGTCAAATGCTTTGGTTAAGTCGACGAAAATGGTTCAAACAGTCTTGTTTTCATTAATGGCATTAATCCAATTGTCAACAAGCACTGTCAGGGCAGTTTCACATGAGTGATGTTTTCTGAAACCAGATTGAAATGTATGTAGTAAATTGTTTTCTTCAAGAAACTGTTTAAGACCGTCGGAAACATGCTTTTCAATTAATTTAGACAGTATGGGTAAGACTGAGATTGGTCTGTTAATATTTACATCTGATTTTGAACCTTTTTTGAAAATTGGTGTTACTCTAGCTACTTTGAAGCAATCAGGGAATTGGCTTTCTTTTAAACTTAGATTAAAGGTTTGTGCCAGTGGTTTTGCAATTACATGGCTACCTAACCATAAGAACCTAGCACCAATGCCATCAAGACCAGTCGAAGTGCTGCTATCAAGAGATGAAAGCATCTCCTCCACATGATTTTCAGTTATGGGAGGAATAGTGAATTCTTTAGTAGAACTACAGCTTTTAACCTGATCATGTATTTTTGATGTGTCAATTTCATTTAAACCATTAATATTTGGCACTTTCTTAAAGATGTTTGTAGAGAAGTTGTTAAATATTTCTGCTGTTGTTTTTGGATCTAGAATAGGATTTCCATCATTATCATTTATGAAATGTGTCTGTGTAGTAACAGCTTTACCACAGAGAGTTTTCAAGTTTGTCCATAATTTCTTTGCATTCTTTTTATTTTGATTAATAGCTTTGTCATAGAAATCTTTCTTAAATTTTGAGGTCAAAATCTTCACTTGATTTCTCCAGTGCTTGAATTGTATAGTGTCGCCAGACTTCTTTGCATAATCCCTTTTTCTTATCGCATGTTGTATTTCTTTATTAAACCAGTCCGGCTGGTTTAATTGTTTTACTCTTCTTTGTTTGTTAGGTGCATGATTGTTTAAAACAGAAAAGAATAGTTTTGTGAAAAAATCTAGTGCATCATCTGGATCACTGTATATTTCTATAACTGACCATGGTTGTTCTGCTAAATCTTGAATAAATGTTTCTTCATTAAAATGTTTTAAACTTCTATAGTTTATCACAGTATGAACTGGGCCATGTTTATTCTTACTGCCTGATTTTCTAACAAAACTCACAGCAAAGTGATCACTGAGTGACAACTCATGAACTTGTACATTAACAATATTTGATAGATAGTTGGTGTAGACATGATCTATAGTAGTAGCAGTAGTGGAGGTTACTCTGGTAGGCTTTTCAACAAGCTGTTTTAAATTAAAGGTATTTGTTATATTATTCCAGGCACAGTTGTTAGTTTTAGAGTTAACAAAGTTATAATTAAAATCTCCTAACAAAATAATCTCCTTATTCTCCAGATATTATGTGTCAACATCATTATTCCAGCTAACTGGAGATTGCGGGGGTCTATATGTATCCAACAATGAATGGCTTTTGATTTTGACACTTCACTTCAATCCAGATAGCTTCTATTGAATCATTTTCCAAGTCAGTTCTTTGAACACAGGGATAAGAAGATTTCACGTACAGAACCAAACCACCACCATTACCTTTCCTATCTCTGCGATACAACTGGTAATTTTTAAGCATGAATTCAGTATCTGAAAACGTGTCACTCAGAAACGTTTCACAGAGACCAAGAACATCAATGTGCGGGTCACTATCAATTAAGAATTTGATCTCATCAAACTTTGGAAACATGTAATGAATATTTAAGTGAATAAAATTTAGTCCATTTTGTTCAAAATTAAACTGTTTCAGGTTTTTCTGACAATGATTTGGTTCTGTTTCAGTAATATTGTCCAGATTTGTTGAAAGATTGATGTTAGGGTTTTTTGTTAATAATATGGCCTTGGGTGTGGCATCCATGGTGGAAAGATCATCCAGGGAGGTGTTTGTAGATTGGGTCTCGAGTGGATTTGATGAGGTCTCTGCTGGAATCGGAGATTCTGCCTCACATGAATTTGATGAGGTCTCTGCTGGAATGGGAGATTCTGCCTCGCATGGATTTGATGGGGTCTCTGCCGGAATGGGAGATTCTGCCTCGCATGAATTTGATGAGGTCTCTGCCGGAGGGGGCGGTGGGGTCTGGCTGAAGGAAAATTTCCAGCATTGTTAAATGGTCTTTTGTAATACCCAGTTTTCAGGCAGACATTAATTGCACTAATAATGTTCCCAGCAAGATAAGCTGCTCCTTTAGCAGACAGATTTGTGTCATTCTCATATAGACTTGCGTTAACACCATTGGTTTGGACAAAACGAGGAGTGTTGTCCATGAAAAACAGATGTGGATCCTGCTCGCATGCTCTTTGAAGTGCCAAGTTGACCTTTGACACAGAATTTAATGATGTGTGATCATGTTGTTTCGGCAAGACAGAAGATACGATTATCTTTGCTGTCTTATTCTCAGTTCTGATGTTTGAGATGAGTTCATTGAAGTGTTTGATTATGTCATCTGGTTCCTCTTTATTTAAGACGTTTTTAATACCAGCATGTATGATAATTGCATCTGATGATTTAAGGAAACTTTCAGTTTTAGAGAGAGATGGTATGGTTGATGTAATGTCTTGGACTCTAGCTTCAGGGTTTGATTTGATTTTCACAGTGTATTTGTCTCCTGAAAGGCGTTTGGTGCTAAGTACTTTGGTTACTGAGTCTCCAAGTATAAGGACTGTTTTACCATTTGTACTGGTGCCATTTGAATTTTCGTGTTCATTTTGCTTGGCAGAAGGCTGTGCTGATCGTGTTGTTTGTAGTTGCTGCGATGACACTGTTTGGTCACACAATGGTGCCTGATGAGTTGTCACTGATGTTTTCTGTGTCGTTAATTTTTCTACTTCTTGTAGGAGGGTATTCTTTATGTCTGTCTTAAGCAAACAAACATCAGCTTCTGGTGCGGTTCTTGAGACTGAGTGCTTTAGTTGTTCTATGCCTGTTTTGATACAATCCATTTCTTCTGTCAGGTGTAAGATATTTGCAAGAATATTCTCATTAATTTCAACGTTTGTTGTTTTCTGTTTAAGAGTTGACTGGATTTTTTTATTCTCGGCATGTAGATGTTTGTTTGCTTCCTTAAATGGACTCGCAACCGGATGGTGTTCTTGTCAAAATAAAATAAAATACTCAAATAAAAGCAAATTTGTGGCATTATTTGGCTTTTGACATTAAAAAAATATGATCAGTCTAAAAAACGTCTCAAGAATCGTCACCGAATCTTAGTTTTTTAGATATTTTCCATCGTTTTTCCATAGCGTTAGCTAACGGTATAGTTGTTGTTGTTGCTTCTCTACACGGGGTCAGACATAAACACGAGCCGAATTACGAAGTTGTATGCACTTCCGATCGCTACACATTGAAATACGTTAAATCGATGCGAAATAAACGGATAGTTCCGTGGTCCATTGGTCTAAGCGGTTTCCCCTATTTTGCCTTCTGTCCGCCAATGCCGGGCCCCGGGTTCGAATCCCACCAGAGACCAATATTTTTTTTTATTGAAATACATTTTTTTAAATAGAATTTCTTATCCTAAACTAATTCTTTACCATTTATATAAGCGTTTGACACATATTTACAAATTACTATTTTTAATGCACCATCTGGTTGCGAGTCGCTTTAAGCTTCTGATTCTCCTCTTCCAAAATTAAATTTGAGGCATTTAGGTCAGCAATATTTCTGCTAGCATCTTCCAGCTTTCTCTGAAATGAAAAGGTAGTCTTGGTTTTCATTTGGTTTGGTCCTGTGGCCTTTGAATACTCGTATTCTGATAGTTTTGTCTTTGTTTGTTTTTTAACATTGTTTCTGGTTTGTTTGTCAATGTGTGACTGCATACGACCTTTGTCCTCTGTAAGTATCCTAACTTCCTCCTGTAGAATCTCTAATTGAGCACTGAGATTGAGGGATTCTTCTTTATTCTGATACAACTCACGTGAACATGACAGTGTTTTAGGAATAGTGGACTCTTCTGATTGTTTAATGTTGTAAGTACAAGTTGTGTCTTCTTGTTCAGTAAATAAAGTTTTAAACGAAGTTGATAAACTTTCAATATCTCCTTCACACTGACTTTGAAATTTGCTTTCTTGACTTCCTAGATTTGGTGTTGAATTATCAGATGATTCACTGAGGTTGTCATCATATGAATTCATGTAAAGGGTTTTACGATTTGTGTCTTCTTTTCTGGTTGATGATTGATCAACAGTTTGCTTGTAAATTGAGTTGAAAGGCATACATGATTTAGCACTTATGGAGTTGATGTTGGTCTTGTGTAACTTTTGTTTCGGTTTAACACCGGTTTCCTGTATGGCATTCATCTGTTTTGTAAATTCATTATTGTCCACTTCTGAACCCTCTTTTCCAAGTTTTAGATATTCCTTGTTTACGGGCGGGCCAAAGATTGCTGAAGTGACTGTATTTAGGAGACTGGTTGATTTGGCCTTAGTTTTCAATGGTTTTGGTTTTTCCTTACACACTGGAGTTGGTGTGCAAGTGTAGAAGTCTGGCTGCTGCAGTCTTTCAGATACTGTCCTGAAGACTGTATTTCTCCACAACTTGCTTTCTCTTCCCTGTACTACCATCTTTCACGTTTTGTACAGTGTGATTACCAGCTTTTCATCCCCAATCTTTGTTGTTGTTGTTTGTCCTGTCTGGGGCTGATTAGGTGTGAAGTCATTGATGTTGGCTAGACGACTAACTAGTAAATCAAAAGCTGGTTTGTTTAGGAATGATATGGTTAAACATTCCCCTAGACAGGTTTCCACTACATTATAAAGCACTCCATTCTTTTCATCAAGGTAATCTGTTGGAATGTCACTAGCTGAGAAGCCTGAGAACTGGCTTAAGTCAGAGGAGCTACTGCAATCCATTGTTGGCTTGATTGGTGAGTATATCCCAGTTGCTTCTTTAACACTGTATAAACAATCTCCAACAAACACTGGTCCACTAGTAATCCATTGTTTTGATAGTCCACATATTTCTGATGTAAATTTCCACAAATGAATTTAATTTTGGTGGTTTTCTTCACTTTTTTAAAAATATTAATTATTAAATTTTAGTTTAGCATTATGTCCAGAAAGCTCTATTCCTAAGCCACATTCCAGTATAAAAAAATTTGAATCTGAGAGTTTTTAAGCTGAACTTATAAATAGATTTCTAAGAGCTAAAAAATCCATGTCTGGTCACTTCAACAGTCAGTTTTCAAAGCCAATGACCTGCCTAGGGGATAATCTCGGCAAATTAAACAGAAACAATTCCCTATGACAATGAACCCCAAGAACTGCGGTAAACTAGGAAGATCTCTTGGGTTGGGGTATCGGAAATAATTGATAAAACAAATGCAGACTTTTAAAGCTTTAAACAGCATTAGAATAGAAAATTTCAGACACGCATAGAGGAAAACTAGTTTAATAATCCTTCCAAAATTATATAAGCATCATATTACAACTAAAAATAGTCAAAATAGCGGCCATTTTGAATTTTGGCGGCCATTTTGAATAATTAGTAATATTTACGCAATCTATAATTGATTATTTATATTTTACATCACGTAATTGTCAGTTTTGCCTAACTTTTTGGACTGGCATGGGACTAACAATTAAGACATATTTATACAAAATGGAAATGGCAGCCATTTTGAAAATGGCCGCCATCTTGAATCTGCCAGGGAAATTGAAGTGGCTAGCGGTTTTTTTTTGGATGAGATATGTCTAAACACTAATTGTAGAAAGTCCCTTGAAGTATTTTGGCAAAATGTCGACCTTATGCCCCGGGCTAGTACGCTGCCACCTGCCATTAATCCAACAAATTAACTGTAGTACACAGTTTATCACTCGTGTCGATATTTCGTCAGCCATATTAAGATACCTTAAATCTAACTTTGAAACTTCAAAGCATTAATTATTATAATCTTTATGTGCATTTTGCTGTACTTTCAGCCTGCTCTAGCTACCATCTGCTAGGATATAACATTTCTAACGGTCTATCTTCATGACAGCATATATATAAAAAAAATTAATGGAATCTTCTTCTTCCATTCTTCTTCTTCCATATACTGGCCGCCTTCGACTTGCCGAATACTCTGCCAGTTTTGTACGCATGATAACCCCCCTTCCCATTGAAATTTTTGAAGGGTTTGTGTCAGATTTGCTTGGTCACTTGAGATTTGAATATCTCAAGGGACTGGGCTTCTGCAATAATAGGTGGAAGTTTGTTCCATTCTTTAGTAGTCTGGTTAAAGAATTACCATTTCCTGGAATCTGTTCTAGCTATGTGCACTGCATAGCTGTGGGGTTGTGCATATCTAGTGTTTCTTGTAGGTTTATCTAAATATTTTGCTGGGTTTATTTCTACAAGGTTATTTACAATTTTATAATACAAGGACAGTCTGGCTTCTTTTCGCCTAATTTTTAAGTCTTTCCACTGAAGTTTGTTTAGCATCTCCCCCACACTAGATCTATTTCTATGTTTTCCCATGACATATCTTGCACCGCGTCTTTGTATCTTATCTAATTTATCTATATGTTTTTTCTTATAAGGGTCCCAAACAGTGCTGGCGTATTCTAATTGCGGTCGCACTAAAGTAAGAATCATTTTCTCCACTGGAGGGAATACGGACCCGGGGTATATTAAAGGCGTGAAACGGCGTATTGATCTATTCAATGATTTATATTAGCTGTGTATACATGGTATCTGATCGTTTGGATACAGGGTATAAACAAGTGTTAGTTCCTCCACTGGAGAAAATATATTTCCACTAAAAATTATGCAGTCATGAAGATGGACCGTAGGGAATGTTTTGCATCTCCTAGCAGATGGCAGCTTAAAACAGGCTGAATGTAAAGCAGAATGTTTATTACAATATTGTAATAATCCTTTCAAATCCTGAATTCTGCTAAAGATGCGTCTGTCTTAGATGTCTCGTCCACAACGCCAGGGAGTGATCGAAAGTACCTATTAATAGAAACATGTTGCTAAATTTAGTACAGGAAAATCCACTGTCTCGGTTGATTTCATTGGCTTGAAACAACAACGGAATCCACCTTGTATCTGGTTCTCCGCGCTGAACATTATCACGATGCAAGCTGGAAAACAAATGAAAAAATCATAGTCGGAATATATCGGCTGTTTTCCTCATCTCTTTTCAAGTGGGAAGTTGAGAAACAAACAAACTCTCAATTGTTTGAAAGACTAAGAGAATTAAGATCAATTGCTTGTGATTTTTAGTATGACTATTATGAAAATGAAAGACTGTTTTACTGGTTACAATTGATGAGTGGTAAGTTAGTGATGATTGTTGTCGCTATTGCTGGGGATTATTGCTGGGGTGTTTTGGTGGTGACTCATACAATGTCAAGTTGCAGTCGGGACCCAGACAACCGTAAACTGTACTTTAATTAACGTTTCTGCCTCCTTTAAAAACTTGTAATAGCACAGTAGTATTTGTCTCTATCCTTCTTATTAGTTAAACAATCAATTGTTTGCAGTAAAATTCCACTACTCAGTGCTCACATAGTCCAAATAATAATTAGGATGCACGTATCATGTTCTGTCATACATGTTTCTCCTCCTCCTTCTTCCTCCTTATTCTTCTTTCTTATTGTTCTTCTTCCAGGGCTGCCATAAGTTGACATAAAAAATCCTACGATTTCCAAATTTGCATTTTTCAAGTGCGATTTTACGAATCGTACCTTTTCCTCATCGCCTGTTTCTAGTTTTGTTGACACGTGGCTGCTTAGGCGCATTCTGCTTTACTTTCAGCCTGCTTTAAGCTAACATGTACTAGAAAAAAATCCGAAGATTTAGGAAAAATCCGGAGAAATGGCATCCCTGTTCTTCTGTGAAAAGGGATCTTCTAAAGAGGGATCTACTAAAACCAGTGATGATTACAAAGTCCATGAAGCATAGGATCTCTGAAGGACTTAAATGTTTATATTGAAAAGTGTATTATCCCGGTACAACCTTTATTCGAACACCTAAGCATCTTCGAGTCAATTACAAATTTCGTTGTGAATAAAAGTTATTTTTTACATAATTATAGATACTGGATATACTGGTCGTTTCAACTTGTAATACGATGGGTAAGTTATTGCAACTCAAATCCGTTCTCTAACAATGTAAACAAAGCATAGTGGCCCGCTTACCTCATTCTCAATGGGATGCCAACCTAAATTCGAACAGCAGGTTTGACACTACAAAATGTTTACTATATGTAGTCCAAGGTAAGTGTTTGTTCATGAAATCATCATAAATGTCAGACAAAACATAAAACAAGAGTCTGTAACCTCATAAAAAGTAAAAGTCAACTTGATTTACATGTAATTTACAGTAGTTTAGACATTAAGTATCAATTGTTAATGGCTACAGACAGGGCATTCGAAGGGGTCTCCTTCATGGCGGGCTATTCGCTGCGAAATGCATCTAAAACAATTAGAAGAAATTTCTTAAAGTTGTTGGAACATACTTTTCTAAAAAAACTAGTGTACTTGAACCTGTAAGATAAACAAATATTTTGTTTATTCCATGTTACTTCTTATATGAAACACAATTATGAATAAAAAAGGTGAAAAAGGTGATAAGGACCCCTAGTTTGATATTTGATCAAATTTAGTGGTCTGAACCCTCAACATAATTTATCCTGACCATTAGGTATGAGGTGAATGTAAAAGTTTTGCAGCCGATACACCATTGGTCATTTTTGTTGACAGAAAATGTAGTTTGCGGCATAATTATGTATTGGGAAATTTGGGGTTAGATGTAAATTATTTATACTCAGATAAGTTCAACAAATGCCCTTTTACCTGTTTACTGATCTTTTTTGCCAATTTTGTGTTTTTGACGTTTCTAACAGTGTTACTGTAAAAAAGTCACGCCCGCTTATGCAAATTTGTTTGTAACCATAGATGTCACGCGAAATGATTCAGGTGTTCGATTTTTGGTTGTGTTCGAATAACAGTTGTAAAGGGATATATCCGGGCTCCAGATAAGGGGAGTATTTAAAAAACTTAAATCTTTATTTCTGCATTAAACCCTATTGTGTTACTGTTCATTAGAATCGTCTCATTGAGTAGTAACACAATAGGATTTGGATTTGGTGCTGAAATGATTGAGAAAATGTTTTGATTTGTGTAGTTTACTCCCCCTTATTTGGAACCGTGCCATTTTTATGTGTCACATGTTTTTTTCCAGTGAACATGGCAACTGGGCAGCCTGAAGACCTTGTTGCCTACTATAGAGTAGCTGTGGGAGAAACTGTTGCTCACAATACAGACCCGACCCACATCATCTTCCAACTACTCTGTGTGGACAGGCCTCTCACTGAGAAATTCTTATGCCTCAATATCTCAGACCTTTTGGCCAAAAATGGACAGGTATGAAATGAGAAACAAATGTTGATAACTCTTCTCTTTGAATATCCAAAAATCCTTTAGAGAAATTAACCCATTACTCCATAGCCTGTTTCTAGATTTGAAAACAAGTAACTACTTAAAGCAGGCTGAAAGTAAAGCAGAATGCGCCTTAGGGCACATTCTGCTTTTCTTTCAGTCTGCTTTAAGCAAATTTCTGCTAGAATATGAAAAATATTTCTTATGGTACATATTCATACTTGTGTAAATTGGAACTACAACCACTAAATTGTGTTAATTATAAGATATTTACGATACAACAGGTGACTAATTAACGTAGGAGCTTTTTAGCTCACCTGGCACGAAGTGCCAAGGTGAGCTTTTAGGATCGCTGAATATCCGTCGTACGTCGTCCGTCCGTCCGTCCACAATTGGTTCGTTAACACTCTAGCAGCTACAAATATCATCCAATCTTCATGAAACTTGATCACAATGTTTGTCTAGTAGAAATCTAGGCCAAGTTCGAATGTAGGTCATGTTGGGTCAAAAACTAGGTCACTAGGTCAAATCATTGAAAAACCTTGTTAACACACGAGAGGCTACAATTCTCATTGGATCTTGATGAAACTTGATCAGAATGTTAATCTCAATGATATCTAGGTCGAGTTCGAATGTGGGTCATGTCCGGTCAAAAACTAGGTCACTAGGTCAAATCATAGAAAAACCTTGTTAACACTCTAGAGGCTACAAATCTCATTGGATCTTGATGAAACTTGGTCAGAATGTTTGTGTCATTGATATCTAGGTCAATTTCGAATATGGGTCATGTCCGGTCAAAAACTAGGTCACTAGGTCAAATCATAGAAAAACCTTGTTAACACTCTAGAGGCTACAAATCTCATTGGATCTTGATGAAACTTGGTCAGAATGTTTGTGTCATTGATATCTAGGTCAATTTCGAATATGGGTCATGTCTGGTCAAAAACTAGGTCACTAGGTCAAATCATAGAAAAACATTGTTAACACTCTAGAGGCTACAAATCTCATTGGATCTTGATGAAACTTGGTCAGAATGTTTGTGTCATTGATATCTAGGTCAAGTTCGAATATGGGTCATGTCCGGTTAAAAACTAGGTCACTAGGTCAAATCATAGAAAAACATTGTTAACACTCTGGAGGCTACAAATCTCATTGGATCTTGATGAAACATGGTCAGAATGTTTGCTTAATTGATACCAAGGTCAAGTTCGAAATGGGTTATGTCCGGTCAAAAACTAGGTCACTAGGTCAAATCATAGAAAAACATTGTTAACACTCTAGAGGCTACAAATCTCATTGGATCTTGATGACACCTAGTCAGCATGTTTGTCTTATTGATATCTAGGTCAAGTTTGAATATGGGTCATGTCCGGTCAAAAAGTAGGTCACTAGGTCAAATCATAGAAAAACCTTGTTAACACTCTTGAGGCTATAAATTTCATCTGATCTTTATGCACTTTGGTCAGAATGTTTGCTTAATTGATACCAAGGTCAAGTTCGAATATGGGTCATTTAGAGTAAAAAACTAGGTCACAAGGTCAAATCATAGGGGAAACTTGTTAACACTCTAGATGCTTCAACTCTCATTGGATTTTAATGAATTTTGCTCAACATGATTGCCTCATTGATATCTAGCTCAGTTAATTTTGAATGATGTCTGGTTGAAAACTAGGTCACTAGGTCAAATCAAAGAAAAACAGTGTTAACCTTTTGGAAGCTACAAATCTCACTAGATCTGCATGAAATATTGTCAGAATTTTTGCCTACATCAGATCTAGGTCAAAATCAAATATGGATTGTGTCATAGGAAAATCTTGTTTACACTCTAGAGGTTGGTTGTGGGTCATGGCCAGTCATAATCTAGCTCACTATAGGTCAAGTTTGCCATGGTGTACCAGGTGAGCGATTTAGGGCCATTGTGGCCCTTGTTGTTTTACTGACATCTTGCTTTAAGCTGTCACCTGTCTTTAAACAATCAAATAACTTGCATTTTAGTGGTCGTAATAGAGAGGCTTTACTGTATTAAACTCTACCCACAATGAACATGTAGCATTTCAACTATTAATAATCTATTTTTAGCTCACCTGAGCCAAAGGCTCAAGGTGAGCTATTGGGATGGCCCTGTGTCCGGCGTTGTTAACAATTGCTTCAAATGACATCTCCTCCTATACCTCTTGACAGAATTCAACCAAACTTTACAGAAATGTTCCTCGGGTAAAGCTCTTTCAAATTTGTTCAAAGAATTAAAAACAATGTAGAACTCTGGAAAAAATAAGGAAATTTTACAAAATCTTCTTGTCAAAAACTGCAAGAACCAGAGCTTAGATATTCGGCACATAGCATCATCTACAGGTCCTCTATCAAGTTTGTTAAAATTATGTCCCTGGGGTCAAAATTTGCCCGCCCCGGGGGGTCACAGTTTTACTTGGAGTTATATAGTGAAAATTTCAAACATCTTCTTCTCTGAAACTAATATGGCCAGAGCTTTGATATTTGACATGGTGACACTTCTAGATGTCCTTTACCAAAATTGTTCAAATGGTTCTGGTCGGTTGCATAACTAGGTCACAGGAGCTAAATATAGGGTTTTTTTCAATGAAAACTTAAAAAAATCTTCTAGTCTGAAACTACAAAGGCCAGAGCTTAGATATTTGGCACATAGCATCGCCTACATGTCCTCTATCAAGTTTGTTCAAATTATGCCTCTGGGGTCAAAATTGGCCCTGCCCCGGGGTCACAGTTTACATAGAGTTATATAGAGAAAAATTCAAGCGTCTTCTTCTCTGAAACTAATATGGCCAGAGCTTTGATATTTGGCATGGTGATACTTCTAGATGTCCGATACGAAAATTGTTCAAATGGTTCTGGTCGGTTGCATAACTAGGTCACATGAGCTAAAAATAGATTTTTTTCAATGAAAACTTAAAAAATCTTCTAGTCTGAAACTACAAGGGCCAGAGCTTAGATATTTGGCACATAGCATTGCCTACAGGTACTCTATCAAGTTTGTTCAAATTATGCCCCTTTGGTCAAAATAGGCCCCGCCCCGGGGGTCACAGTTTTACATAGAGTTATATAGAGAAATTTTCAAACGTCTTCTTCTCTGACACTAATATGGCCAGAGCTTTTATATTCAGTATGGTGACACTTTTAAATACACTTCACATATTTTTTGTTCAAATGGTTTCGGTCTGTTGTATATCTAGGTCAGTCCTGGACATAAATCATTATCTCCATTTTTTCAGCTATTCTCAGGTGAGCGAAATATGCCCCATGGGGCTCTTGTTAATTATATTGTATGCTACAGCCAAAAGAAGGGTTAAACCATTACCCCATAGCTTGTTTCTAGTTTTGAAAATATGTTACTATACTTAAAGCAGGTTGAAAGTAAAGCAGAATGTGCCTTAAGGCACATTCTGCTTTACTTTCAGCCTGCTTTAAGCTACCACCTGCCAGAATAAGGAAAATATTCCTTAGGATACATTTTCATGACTGTATAAATTGGAACTATTTTCTTCAGTGGAAGAATAAAAAAAAGGCATAAAAAAGTATTTATGAGGGAATAGGTTAAAATGTGCCAATACTGTGAACAGACAGTTGATTATTGGGCAGGGAAAAGAATATAAATTGGTTTCTGATTCAGGCAAGTGATATCTGCATAAGTGATATTTGCATCCGAGTTTGGCATATTACACTGAAAAAAGAGAAGTTTTTGTAGGTTTTGGGCAAGTGGTCTGAAAACCTTAATGCAAAGACTATTTTTTTTTTGGATACAGGTTGTTCCTGATACGTCAAACTCATATCAAAAATAATAAAACAAGTGGCAAAAACTACAAAATGCATTTTTCGGGCCATTTAATTAAAGCTTCAACATGTGAAATCAATTCTAAAAATTCTTCCAAAATCATTTGATTTTTTGCGCTATAAAATTCCCGAATCAGACATTGTAGTTTTCCCAAAATGGCCAGAAAAAGGCCGACAAAAACTGCCCTTTTCTCTGTAAAATGTCAAATTTTGATGCTAATATCACTTGCCCTAAACAGAAACCACTTATCCCCAGCATCGAGCAAATTAAGGCCAAGACTGAATTCTTCTTCTACATGAACCCATTTCCCCATAGCCTGTTTCTAGTATTGAATATAGGTTACCAATGACCACTTAAAACAGGTTGAAAGTGAAGCAGAATGCGCCTTAAGGCCCATTCTGCTTTACATTCAGGCTGCTTTAAAGACTTTTCCTCAGTCCATTGAGGGACCACCAGCCCATTGTTCTGGAGGTGTCAGTGTAACTGTCAAATCATGTGCAAATCATGTGCAGCACAATCTCAGTTTACCTGGTGAGGTCCAGATTATACTCATGCTCTAGTGATTTTCAATGGTTATTTCTAGCCCAACTATCAAATATAAAGATAGAGTCTCACAGGAGAAGCTTCAATGGTTCTTTGCTAACGGTATGTCCACAAGACCCATGCTCTTTGAAAGGAAATTGTCTGGCACGGTGTTATGACCAAAAGGTCTTCAGGAGATGTCTTTAAGCTCTAAAACCATTTAGTTTTCAGTCTCTTTAAAGTTACTTTTATAAGTAGGTGGAATGCGCCTTATTCTGCTTTACTTTTAGCCTGCTTTTAACTTACCATCTACTAGGATATAGGAAATTTTTCTGATGTTGCATATTCATAATAAAACGAAGCTATTTTCTTCAGTGGAGGAATTAATTATATGCATAAAAAGGTGTATAATTTATGGTGTTTTTACAGTTAAGTTGTTAGAACTTACTTCATAAAAAATGTAAAACAGATAATTTTTAAATTTTAGGAGCTTTGTTTATTTCTTTTGTCCTGCCAAAAGTAGCTACCTGATACTGTAAGAGTCTATTGAATAAAATTGCAGGTTTTACTTCTGTAGAAATCCTTATGAAATGGTATAGCCAATAATATCTCAGGGCTTCAGATAAGGGGAGTACATGTATTTATATATAAAATAAAAAATTCTGCATCAAATCCTATGGTGTCACTACTCATCAGAAGTGTTTCTAATGAGTAGTACTTAACACAATATGATTTGGTGCTGAAATGAGTGAGACAATGTTTGACTTGTTCCGTTAGTTATTCTTATCTGGAGTCCTGATATTTTACATTGTTTTATTCTTTCAGTCATCTGACAACCTTAAAAGGCTTATAATGGGTTTAAACATCCTCGAGAAGTATGGTCGACACCTGTTGAAGCCACCAGAGAGTCGTTCTAACATGTGGCGGCATATCAAGTTTACAAACACTATCTTCAAAGACAGAGTTGATAGCATACAGGTACATGTATATCTAGTTAAACTTTTAACCCTTTACCCCATAACCTGTTTCTAGTTTTGAAGACAGGTGAAAGTAAAGCAGAATGCGCCCTTAGGCGCCTTTCAGCCTGTTATAAGCTACCATCTGGTAGAATATGGAAATTTGTCTTATGATACATATTCATGACTGTATAAATTAGATCTATTTTCTTGAGTGGAGGGATAAATTACATAAATAAAAATGTGTATTTATGGAGTAAGGGCTTCACTCTTTGAACCCTAGTCACGCATATATGCGTCATTTGCAAACAATGTACCTGTGAGGAGTAGACTTATCCTATGCAAACAGTGTAAACCATGATCAGAGGGCTCCTTAAGGATCCCTCTGATCAGGGTTTACTCTGTTTGTCATATTGACATACATGTATATTGTAAAAAATCAACCCCAAAATTAAAAAATGGACTAGACTAAATAGAAAACTAGAACTGTACATTTGAGGTTTCAGGGAGGAAAGGGTTAACCGGTTCCATTTTGAACTTTCAAATGAACTCCACCGTTTTCTGATAATGACCAGTTTACTAAGGGTTTGTAGACTCAGATATTTATAGAGAATAACAAACAGTGCAGACCTTGGTCAGTGGGTTTCTCAAGAAGCCGTCTGATCTGTCTCTACTAAGTTTGCAAAGTCACATAATACTCAATCCCAGCATTGTGATGGTCAACCCATTATGAACTCCTAGTGACTCGTTCACATGTTATTTACAGTGTACCTGTGAAGAGTACACTTGTCAAATGCAAACAGTGTAGAGATTGATCAGTGGGATCTTATATTATAAGAGCACTTAGATCAGGGTCTGAACAGTTTGTCCTTTTGCGAAAAGCCTAACTTTGACTAGGCCTTACAGGAAACTGAGATTAACTGGATCATCCATTTGAAGTTTCAAGGATGAGTGTTTAAGTTAACCCATTACTCCATACCCTGATTCTAGTTTTGAAAATGGGTGATAACTTAAAGCAGGTTGAAAGTAAAGCAGATTGTACCTTAAGGCACATTCTGCTTTACTTTCAGCCTGCATTAAGCCACCATCTGTTAGGACATAAAACTATATTTTATAGTACATAATCATGATTGAATAAAATGGAACTTTTTTGCTTTAGTGGAGGAATAAATCAAAGGCATAAAAAGGCATATTTATGGGGCGATGAGTAAAACAACAACAGTTTGATGACTAATTGCTGTATCAATTGATAGCTCAGAGAACAGGGGCCCATTTCATAAAACTTCGTACGACAAAAACGATCATAAGTCTTAACTTTAAAATACATGTAATTTCTGATTTCTCCATCTAATCCTGTCTTGTGACATCTCTTCCAAAGAGATGTCACAAGATAGGATTATATGAAGAAATAAATAATGATTGATACTTTTAAAATCTGACTTATGACAACATTTGTCGTACGAAGTTTTATGAAACGGGTCCCTGGCTGATGTGTTATAGTGTTTCAATGTATAGAATGATTCAAATAGTATTGTAAATGTAATACAACTGTATACCAGTTGATAGTTTTATCAAAAGATATACATCATTGTTACATTGCAAAACGTTTATTTTGAATGATAGAACACAACATAAAACTTTCTAATCTGTAATCATTACGGTATCATTGAAAAACAATAGCCAACCCTCCCTTATTTTATATACACATAATAGTAAAATCTCTCCATTCTGACCACTGAATTATTTTAATTAACAGATGTTTAAGGTAGGTGACTGCTTAAAACAAGGTGTGTGTAAAGCAGAAAGCTTCTTAACCATTTACCCTATAGCCTGTTTCTAGTACTGAAGATAGATGGCCACTTAAAGCAGGTTAAAAGTAAAGCAGAATGTGCCTTAAGGCACATTCTGCTTTTCTTTCAACTTGCTTTAAGCTACCATCTTCTTGAAAATAGAAATTATTTCTTATGATATATATTCATATCTGTATAAAGTAAAACTATTTTCTTCAGTGGAGAAATAAATCAAAGGCATTAAAAGGCATATTTATGGGGCAATGGGTTAAGGAGCTGTCTGTCTTATGTTCACCTTCCTTTAAGCTGTCCCCTGTATTTTATGAAATCAATTAGCCCAGGTTTAGTGGTCGTAATAGAGAGTTTTCATTGTACTAACTCTATTGTTATATTTTCCAGGGAGGAAGGGAGATAATGGCTATGATGGGTTACTCAGTAATTAAGTATGATGGAGTTGCTTTCCCTGATGATGCTGACCCAGACCATACTCAAGTGTTAAAGCTTGTTGTTGACATTCTACTGGCTAAGAAAGAAATAGAGGTTTACCTATCAGGCAATCACCCACATCCCCAGTACATAGAGGCCTATCTACACCCAGCTCTCATGTAAGTATTCCTAGAGGCTAACCCTTCTTTATCCTTCTTAACCTATTACCCCATAAATAGGCCTTTTTATGCCTTTTAAGCTCACCTGGCACAAAGTGCCAAGGTGAGCTTTTAGGATCGCTGGATGTCCGTCGGCCGTCTGTCCACAATTGGTTGTGAACACTCTAGCAGCTACAAATTTCATTTGATCTTCATGAAACTTCATGACAATGTTTGTCTTGATGATATCTATGTCAAGTTCCAATATGAGTCATGTCTGGTCAAAAACTATGTCACTAGGTCAAATCATTGAACAATCTTTTACCACTCTAGAGGCTACAAATCTCATCCGATCTTCATGACACGTTGTCAAAATGTTTTCCTCATTTATATCTAGGTCAAGTGTGAATGTGGGTCATGTACAGTCAAAAACTAGGTCACTAGGTCAAATTATAGAAAAACCTTCTGAATACTCTAGAGGCTACAAATCTCATTAGATCTGAATGAAATATTGTCAGAATTTTTGCCTTCATCAAATCTAGGTCAAAATCAAATGTGTATTGTAGCTGGTTAAAAACTAGGCCACTAGGTCAAATCATAGAAAAATCTTGTTAACACTCTAGAAGTTGATTGTGGGTCATGTTCAGTAGTAATCTAGGTCAAGTTTTACATTGTGTACCAGGTGAGCGATTTAGGGCCATGATGGCCCTTGTAATTTATTCCTCCACTGAAGAAAAAAGTTCCCTTTTTTACAGTCATGAATATGTTCCGTAAGAAATATTTTGATTTCGGGCCATGGTAGCCCTTGTAATTTATTCCTCCACTGAAGAAAATAGTTCCCTGTTTTACAGTCATGAATATGTACCGTAAGAAATATTTCCAATAACCTATCAGATAATAGCTTAAAGCAGGCTGTAAGTAAAGCAGAATACGCCTTATGGCACATTCTGCCTTACTTTCAATCTGCTTTTAAGTGGTCACCTGTCTTTCAAAATAGAAACAGGCCATGGAGTAAAGAGTTAAACATACCTTTTTAGGTTGCCTATTCAAAGAATAGTGAGCACTTATGTAGTCATCTTAGCGTTGGTTCATTTTGGCATGAACTACTAGTATTTGAAGATGAAGAACTGGATCTACAAGTCTAAAAATGTTGTTTTCTTAAGTTTTGAAAACTGTTACCGGTTGAGAATCCTGCACTGATTGTTGCAAATTGTTCCACAGAGAACAACCATTGTATGGGTTATGTTAAACCAAACAAATCACGTTAGAACTTACAATTAAAAGTTGTTTTGAGTGTTAATTACAGTAGAACCTCTCTATTACGACCACTAAATTGTGCCAAATATTAGTCGTTTAAAACAGGTGACTGCTTAAAGCAATGTTAGAGTGAAACACAAAGCTCCTACAGGAGCTTTCTGTTTCACTTTCACATTGCTGTAAGCTGTCACCTGTCTTTTATACAGACAATTAGCCTTCATTTTAGTGGTCGTAATAGAGAGGTTCTACTGTATTAAGAGAGATGTGACCAATTAAACCAAATGATTAGTGGGAACTTTGAATTTTCAGAGCCCTTGTGGATGGAGTAGGGGCAGGAAAGAGCAATTTCCCTAATGCTTTGGTGCCGCCCTCTTATCAACTGTCATCAAATTCACCCCCATCATTACAAGATGCTATTCCACCTGAGAGACAGGACGACCCCAAACCCACAGGATCAAGCACAAACTCCTCGGAAAGACAGTCCAAGTATTTGACAGCTGTAAGTATCCATTTAACCCAGCACACCATAAATCACCCTTTAGCGCATTCAGTTTATTTCTCTGCTGAAGAAATTAGTTCCCATTTGTACAGTCATGAATATTTATCATAAGGAATCATTTCTTTATTCTAGCAGGTGGTAGCTTAAAGCAGACTGAAATTAAAGCAGAATGTGCCTTAAGGCACATTCTGCTTTACTTTCAACCTGTTTTAAGTGGTCACCTATTTTCAAAACTAGAAACAGGATATAGGGTAAAGAGTTAAGTCTTTTGCCCGATAGATTGTTTTCAATATTTAGGACAGGTTGATGCTTAAAGCAGGCTGAATGTAAAGCAGGACACTCCTTTAGGGGCTTTCTGCATTTCTGTCAGCCTGCTTTAAGCACCCACCTGGTGGGATGTTGTAAAACTTTATTATACCTGTTTATTAAGATCTATTAGAAGCATGAAAAAGCATTTATATTTGGAATAAGTAAAGATGTTTGTTGAGAGGAATGGGTTAAACTGTATAAGCATAATGAACTCTTTCCTCCCTGAAACTTTAAATTGACAATTCCAGTTTCGATTTTTGTCTAGTCCATTTCCGGCTTTTAAGAGTTGTTTTTGTCAATTTTGGCATTACTGACAAACAGTGAAGACCCTGATCAGAGGGCTCCTTTTGGAGCACCCTGATCTGGGCCTTCACTGTTTGCACAGGACAAGTGTACTATTCACATATACACTGTTTGAAAAGACGCCTATATGCGGGACTAGGGTTCAAAGTGTTAAGGAGATCACACATCGTTCCCTGAAACCAAATAAACAACTTTCCAAATCAATCTAGTCCATTTATGACTACAGGTATTTAGGTTTGTTTTTACAATATGCTCAGAGCACCAGATAAGGGTAGTTTTTCAAAACTTAAAATCTTTATTTCTGAATTAAACCCTATGGTGTCACTACTCATTAGAATCGTCTCTTTGAGACGATTCTAACAAGTAGTAAGACCATAGGATTTGGTGCTGAAATGAGTGAGAAAATGTTGGATTTGTTGAAATAACTACCTCTTATCTGGAGCCCTGATGCTGCAAAATGATAAATGATCCAACAGTGCAGATCCAGGTTAGATCCTATACGAACCATCTAATCTATGTAAGCATATTTTGCGAAGGACAAGTGTACACTTCACAGGTACACTATTTGTAAAAGGTGGGTATATATATCACTAGGGCTCAGTGGGTTAACCCTCCCAACCCTACAACCCTCGGTAGACATTACTGATTACATATGCAAACAGTGTAGACCCTGATCAGAGGGCTCCTTTAGGAGCCCACTAATCAGGGTCTGATCTGTTTTATTTTTTCATTGGTTTTTGTTGTACCAAAATGCAACAGTAAACTGGTTCAAAATACCTGTACTAGAAGAGTCCAAAAGGATAATAAATACTCACAAGAGAAATTTAGGGTTGTAAGGGTTAAGTTGCTGTAATATTGAATTACCTTGTAGAGTGAAGGGAAAACTGAGGACCAGGAACCAGAATGTCAGTCGTCCAGTGTCAGTAAGTGTTCAACCTTTCCTAATGAACTCTTCAATAAAACATGGGTGTGTCCCTTGAAAATTAATTTGGCAGACTTTCCCTCAAACTGCCATATATAATTGACAATGAATCATTACACAAGTGACGTCTGAAGAATATTAAAGTTCTTGGACATCGCTAACAATTCAGAACCAGATAAAAGAGACAAGAATATCAGCTGTACCATGAGATAAATTAACCCATTGTATGCTGGGTAATATTTGGTGGCCATTTTAAAATGTCGTCTGCAGCGGGTATAACTCAAATATTTGCAAAAGATTTTAGCAGTTTCTGATAGAATATTGACTTAGCTGCAAACAGTTTTGATTGTGGGGCCTGATCTGAGATCAAAACTGTTTGCCTAGAGGTACACCTAAAAGTGTATCCCGCATAAAATACCGTATAAGTGGTTTTTTTCGCGAGAAGGAAATTTTCGCTATTTTCGCGTGTGCATCAAACTCGCGTAAATCTAATCCGCCAAATATTCCTACCTTTCTCTAGGCCTATTTCATTTTCTGCAGCAAAGTCCGCTCGAGGCAGTTTGTCGTAAAAAAAACCAACCAAAAACACAATTTCTTCGTTCCCGTGTTCTTATTCCGGACCAGGCCTATACCCACTTTCAATTTAATGCATTTTTTTATGAAAGAGATCTAAAGACGGATGTCAAACAATTTGGATCCAGATTTGTCGTGTTTTTGGTGCCTTATCTTTACTCAAACTGTTTGCCAATGCCATCAGTTGTAATAGGCAGACAAAGGGTTAATCGCTTTAACAGTTTGACCTATGTTACTCACTCGTAAATGACACCTCGTCTGCTTGCAATTAAAAGGCAACGTTCTCCATTGTCAACACGTATATACAGGTAAATCCACAGGTACTTGACACATACTTTATTATCTATGAACCCCCTCCCCCCTTAAAAAAAAAAAAAAAAATTTTTCAGCGCAATTCGACACCTAGTCTTTACTATCGACTTAAACTGATGCTAAAATAGACTCGATCGCCGATATTCTCTTGTGGTACCCTCGGGAAATGATTAATTTATCAATATCTACTTTTTATTTCATCAAATTCCGTCAAATAACGCCACAGTACGTGAATTATAACGAAAATAAGCTTCAAAAAGTTTTATGTCGTTCTCTTGGTACAGAATTTATTGCCCAAAATAAGGGGTAATCTAGTCGGTTTGCACATTTAATGGCCTTTACGGCTGGAACTTTCACCTAATTTCATTAGAGCAAATGCGTTTGTGTCGGAACATGACCCTCTTCACTATCAGCTATATGAAATATACATGTAATTTGGCATGAAATTGACAAGTGAAAGACTCATTTCATTTTCAATGCCATTTTGAATACCGGAATGAATCGAATGAATGGAGCGATCTCATTGGTCAAAATTAAACAGGTAAAGTTTCTTTTAATTTTGCATTCTATGTAAATTATATAAAACTGATAATATTTCATTTAAAGATGATTTATAATATTTGGTGAAAGTTCCAGTGGCATAGGCCGTTTATTGTGGACAAATAACAGATCACCCCTACATGTACATTCGTTGCTATGTACCAAGAAAACGACAAAAAACTTTTTGATGCTTATTTTCGTTATAATTCACGTACTGTGGCGTTATTTGACGGAATTTGATGAAATAAAAAGTAGATATTGATAAATTAATCATTTCCCGAGGGTACCACAAGAGAATATCGGCGATCGAGTCTATTTTAGCATCAGTTTAAGTCGATAGTAAAGACTAGGTGTCGAATTGCGCTGTTTACCTTGTATCTATAATAGAAGTATAGTAAAAAAAAAAAAAAAATTTTTTTTTTTAAGGGGGGAGGGGGTTCATAGATAATAAAGTATGTGTCAAGTACCTGTGGGTAAATCGAGTGTGAAAAGTTTTGGATACTTGAGAGACATTGATTTACCCGGCGTGGTGACTTTCTGCCGCGTCAGTTCATTACGGAGGGAAGACGGAAATTGCATCCGATCATATTGTAAACAAGTGCGCCATATACCGGCACTTTATGAAGGGAAGATAGATATCCGTCGCCGTGAATGTTTAAATAGTTACTTCCCTTAGTTTTGAATGCGCCACTTACGTATGCGGATTTATTGACAAGATACAACCCAAACGGTAAAATAAAATATGCTTAAATATTATAACCGCGAAAAATAGATTTTCAATAAACGTTTGCGCGAAAAATTAATACGCTAAAAATTCATTTAGGATTGAATCGCTAAATTTGCGTCTCGCGTAAAAAACCACTTATACGGTAGGTTAATGCATTGTGAACAGTGCGGACGTAAACCCAACTGCTGTGTACCTTCACTGTTTGACACAAACAAGCACTTAAATTATTATAGAATATAATGTGTCTCGCCCTTAAAAAAAAGAGATTGTGAAGACAGTTCCCGTTTCAGACTAAACATTTGAAGGTGCAGGTGATTGTTGGCCCTTCTGTGCAAGAGCCTTTAGCATCTAATATTATTATATAAATGATGTGTGTTTATTAATGGCTTGAAATAGGAGTATTGGAACATGATTTAAGAAGAGTCACTTCCTCGGCCATAATTTCGTTCACGTTTCACCCTTTACGAAATAGCCTCTTTCTAGATTTGAAATTAGGTGACTACTTAAAGCAGGTTGAAAGTAAAGCAGAATGTGCCTTAAGCCTGCTTTAAGCTAACATCCGATAGAATAAAAAAAATCCTTATGATACATATTCATGACTATATAAATCGGAAATATTTTCTTTAGCGGAGGATTTAACTGAATGCGCTAAAAGGCGCTTCTATGAGGTAAAGAGTTAAACAGGAAATAAAAACGTGTGTACGTTTGTTATTTAGTATTTTCAGCGTGCAATATTTGTGGTAAGAACCACCCTGACTTTGTCTGTATGATCTGTGATTGTTATTTGGTATTTTCAGTGTGTGATATTTGTGGTAAGAACCACCCTGACTTTGTCTGTGAAATATGTGATTGTTATTTGTTATTTTCAGCGTGTGATATTTGTGGTAAGAACCATCCTGACTTTGTCTGTGAGATATGTGATAGTAAACAGCTGTGTAGAGACTGTGACCGCACTTGGCACAAGCACCCTAAACGACAGAACCACAAGAGAGTGCCACTAGGCTCAATACCAGTGGACCAGGTCACCCCACCCACCAGTCCAGCACAGTCAGCAGTAGTAGGGGTGGACACAGGGGCAAAGGACCTACAGCTACGAGATGGTAAGATGCATTACCCCATAAATACGCCTTTTAACACCTTTAACCCATTAATCCATACTGACTCATATTGACTCATTGCACAATAGCTTCATACTGACTCATTTTGAAACACTTTAATCCACTAGCATGTATTGAGATAAGCATTGATAATTGTTAATAATTTTTAGCTCACCTGAGCCATAGGCTCAAGGTGAGCTATTGGGATGGCCCTGTGTCCGTCGTCCGTCGTCGTGCGTCGTCCGTCGTCGTTAACAATTGCTTCAAATGACATCTCCTCATATACCGCTTGACAGATTTCAACCAAACTTTACAGAAATGTTCCTTGGGTCAAGCTCTTTCAAATTTGTTCAAAGAATAAAAAACAATGCAGAACTCTGGTTGCCATGGCAACCAAAGTGAAAAAATAAGGAAATCTTTAAAAATCTTCTTGTCAACAACTGCAAGAGCCAGAGCTTAGATATTTGGCACACAGCATCATCTATAGGTCCTCTATCAAGTTTGTTCAAATTATGTCCCTAGGGTCAAAATTGGCCCCGCCCCGGGGGTCACAGTTTTACATATAGTTATATAGTGAACTTTTCAAACGTCTTCTTCTCTGAAACTAATATGGCTAGAGCATTGATACTCGGCATGGTGACACTTCTAGATGTTCTTTACATATTTTGTTCAAATGGTTCCGGTCGGTTGCATAAGTAGGTCACAGGAGCTAAAAATGGATTTTTTCAATGAAAACTTTAATAATCTTCTTGTCTGAAACTACAAGGGCCAGAGCTTAGATATTTGGCACATAGCATCATCTACTGGTCCTCTATCAAGTTTGTTCAAATTATGTCCCTGGGGTCAAAATTGGCCCTGCCCCGGGGGTCACAGTTTTACATAGAGTTATATAGTGAAATTTTCAAACGTCTTCTTCTCTGAAACTAATATAGCCAGAGCTTTGATATTCATCATGGTGACACTTCTAGATGTCCTTTACATATTTTGTTCAAATGGTTCCGGTCGGTTGCATAAGTAGGTCACAGGAGCTAAAAATAGGTTTTTTTCAATGAAAACTTAAAAAATCTTCTTGTCTGAAACTACAAGGGCCAGAGCTTAGATATTTGGCACATAGCATCATCTACAGGTCCTCTATCAAGTTTCTTCAAATTATGTCCCTAGGATCAAAATTGGCCCCGCCCCAGGGGTCACAGTTTTACATAGAGTTATATAGTGAAATTTTCAAACGTTTTCTTCTCTGAAACTTAATACAGCCAGAGCTTTGATATTCATCATGGTGACGCTTCTAGATGTCCTTTACGTATTTTGTTCAAATGGTTCCAGTCTGTTGCATAAGTAGGTCACAGGAGCTAAAAAAAAAAAAATTCAATGGAAACTTAAAAAAATCTTTTTGTCTAAAACCCTAGTACCCTGATCTTAGATATTTGGCACATAGCATCATCTACAGGTCCTCTTTCAAGATTGTTCAAATTATGCCAATCGAGTAAAAAAGGACTCTGTCCTGGACATAAATCTTTTTCTCCATTTTGTCAGTTATTCTCAGGTGAGCGAAATATGCCCCATGGGGCTCTTGTTTAGTTAGTGGGTTAATTTATTCCTCTAATGAAGAAAATAGTTCCAATTTATACTGTCACAAATAAAAATGATAAGAATTAGTTTCTATATTCTAGCAGATAATAGCTTAAAGCAGGCTGAAAGTAAAGCAGAATGCGCCTTAAGGCGCATTCTTCTTTACTTTCAACCTGCTTTAATTGGTCACATATCTGCAAAACTAGAAACAAGTTATGGGGTAATGTGTTACTCAATATTACACAGCTCCAGATATTAACTCTTTCGCTGCCAAATTAAGCATGAGATTTTTGTCGTCTGCTTCACTATTGTCGTCTGCAAGATCATTTCAAAGTTACATTTCAGGATTATGACTTAAGAAATATTGATATGAGTGTCAAAACAGTTTGGATCCTGATCAGATGCTGCGTAACGTGGTGTCTGATCAGGATCCAAACTGATTGCAAAGTCGCCTTCTGGTTAAGTTGACAGTGAAAGAGTTAAAGGGGAGCATTTCAAAAACTAAAATCTGCATTTCTGCATTAAACCCTATGGTGTTACTACTCATTAGAACCTTCACTCTCTGAGTGAGAAAATGCTGGATTTGTTCAGTTAGCTACCTCTTATCTGGATCCCTGATATTTCTTTTCTTTTTCCATGATCAACGCTAGGGTGCATAGTGATTAGAAAAAAATGTGAATTTTAACTCTTTACCCCCATAATCTGCTTCTAGTTTTAGTGACAGGTGACCACTTAAAGTATACCTTAGGACAACTCAACTCATAAAGCTCAACTCATACCTTAGGACAACTCAACTCATATAATGAAATAATAAAATAAGAGAGAACTACAGTAGAGAATATCACACACACACAGCATATTTAACAATCCCCCATCTGACATAGAACAAAGTCACATAACACGGAACTAGACAAAACAATGGGAAAGTGACAGCTATCATGTTTCGTTAACCCGTTACCTCATAGTCTGTTTCTAGTTTTTGGAGAGAGGTGGCCACTTAAAGCAGATTGGAAGTAAAGCAGAATGTGCCTTAAAGCAGAATGCACATTCTGCTTTACTTTCAACCTGATTTAAGCTACCCTCTGCTAAGATAAACAAAATATTTCTGCATATTTATGATAGTATAAAATGGAACACTTTTTTTTGGTGGAGGAATAAATAAAAGGTGTAAAAAGGCATATTTATTGGGTAATTGGTTAAATAAAGGTATATGGTTTTTGAGAGCTATGAGTATTATGTTATTTTCTTAAAGAAGCCTTCTAAATCAATGTAAGCTGGTCAGTTTCTAAAAATAGAACATTCTAAAGTAATTGTCATAAATAGGGTGGAGAGACTGTATGCCTGTATTTTTGAACGTGTGACTTTTACTGGTCTTTTCCTCTACAGGTGGTCATGTGAGAGAGCCAATGTCTCTGTATCCATCACAGCCCAACAACTCCTTGTACTCTAACATGGGATACAGCCTGCCTGCCAGTAAACATATACAACAGTAAGTACACTTAGTTACAGATAATCAGAGCTCCAGGTATTATACTTGTCTCTCTATCATCACAGCCCAACAACTCCTTGTACTCTAACATGGGCTACAGCCTGCCTGCCAGTAAACATATACAACAGTAAGTACACTTAGTTACAGATAATCAGAGCTCCAGGTATTATACTTGTCTCTGTATCCATCACAGCTCAACATCTTCTTGTTCTCTAACATGGGATACAGCCTGCCTGCCAGTAAACATATACAACAGTAAGTACACTTAGTTACAGATAATCAGAGCTCTAGGTATTATACTTGTCTCTCTATCATCACAGCCCAACAACTCCTTGTACTCTAACATGGCCTACAGCCTGCCGGCCAGTAAACATATACAACAGTAAGTACACTTAGTTACAGATAATCAGAGCTCTAGGTATTATACTTGTCTCTCTATCATCACAGCTCAACAACTCCTTGTACTCTAACATGGCCTACAGCCTGCCTGCCAGTAAACATATACAACAGTAAGTACACTTAGTTACAGATAATCAGAGCTCCAGGTATTATACTTGTCTCTCTATCATCACAGCCCAACAACTCCTTGTACTCTAACATGGGCTACAGCCTGCCTGCCAGTAAACATATACAACAGTAAGTACACTTAGTTACAGATAATCAGAGCTCCAGGTATTATACTTGTCTCTCTATCATCACAGCCCAACAACTCCTTGTTATCTAACATGGCCTACAGCCTGCCTGCCAGTAAACATATACAACAGTAAGTACACTTAGTTACAGATAATCAGAGCTCCAGGTATTATACTTGTCTCTGTATCCATCACAGCTCAACATCTTCTTGTTCTCTAACATGGGATACAGCCTGCCTGCCAGTAAACATATACAACAGTAAGTACACTTAGTTACAGATAATCAGAGCTCTAGGTATTATACTTGTCTCTCTATCATCACAGCCCAACAACTCCTTGTACTCTAACATGGCCTACAGCCTGCCGGCCAGTAAACATATACAACAGTAAGTACACTTAGTTACAGATAATCAGAGCTCTAGGTATTATACTTGTCTCTCTATCATCACAGCTCAACAACTCCTTGTACTCTAACATGGCCTACAGCCTGCCTGCCAGTAAACATATACAACAGTAAGTACACTTAGTTACAGATAATCAGAGCTCCAGGTATTATACTTGTCTCTCTATCATCACAGCCCAACAACTCCTTGTACTCTAACATGGGCTACAGCCTGCCTGCCAGTAAACATATACAACAGTAAGTACACTTAGTTACAGATAATCAGAGCTCCAGGTATTATACGTGTCTCTCTATCATCACAGACCAACAACTCCTTGTACTCTAACATGGGCTACAGCCTGCCTGCCAGTAAACATATACAACAGTAAGTACACTTAGTTACAGATAATAAGAGCTCCAGGTATTATAAGTGTCTCTCTATCATCACAGCTCAACATCTTCTTGTTCTCTAACATGGCCTACAGCCTGCCTGCCAGTAAACATATACAACAGTAAGTACACTTAGTTACAGATAATCAGAGCTCCAGGTATTATACTTGTCTCTGTATCCATCACAGCTCAACATCGTCTTGTTCCCTAACATGGGCTACAGCCTGCCTGCCAGTAAACATATACAACAGTAAGTACACTTAGTTACAGATAATCAGAGCTCCAGGTATTATACTTGTCTCTCTATCATCACAGCCCAACAACTCCTTGTACTCTAACATGGGCTACAGCCTGCCTGCCAGTAAACATATACAACAGTAAGTACACTTAGTTACAGATAATCAGAGCTCCAGGTATTATACGTGTCTCTCTATCATCACAGCCCAACAACTCCTTGTACTCTAACATGGGCTACAGCCTGCCTGCCAGTAAACATATACAACAGTAAGTACACTTAGTTACAGATAATAAGAGCTCCAGGTATTATAAGTGTCTCTCTATCATCACAGCTCAACATCTTCTTGTTCTCTAACATGGCCTACAGCCTGCCTGCCAGTAAACATATACAACAGTAAGTACACTTAGTTACAGATAATCAGAGCTCCAGGTATTATACTTGTCTCTGTATCCATCACAGCTCAACATCTTCTTGTTCCCTAACATGGGCTACAGCCTCCCTGCCGGTAAACATATACAACAGTAAGTACACTAGTAACAGATTATCAGAGCTCCAGGTATTATACTTGTCTCTCTATCATCACAGCCCAACAACTCCTTGTACTCTAACATGGGCTACAGCCTGCCTGCCAGTAAACATATACAACAGTAAGTACACTTAGTTACAGATAATAAGAGCTCCAGGTATTATAAGTGTCTCTCTATCATCACAGCTCAACATCTTCTTGTTCTCTAACATGGCCTACAGCCTGCCTGCCAGTAAACATATACAACAGTAAGTACACTTAGTTACAGATAATCAGAGCTCCAGGTATTATACTTGTCTCTGTATCCATCACAGCTCAACATCTTCTTGTTCCCTAACATGGGCTACAGCCTCCCTGCCGGTAAACATATACAACAGTAAGTACACTAGTAACAGATTATCAGAGCTCCAGGTATTATACTTGTCTCTCTATCATCACAGCCCAACAACTCCTTGTACTCTAACATGGGCTACAGCCTGCCTGCCAGTAAACATATACAACAGTAAGTATAATTGGTTATAGATATTCAGAGCTCCAGGTATTATACTTGTCTCTCTATCATCACAGCCCAACAACTCCTTGTTTTCCAACATGGGCTACAGCCTCCCTGCCAGTAAACATATACAACAGTAAGTATAATTGGTTATAGATAATCAGAGTTCTAGGTATCAGGGGCCTGTTTCATAAAACTTTGTACGACAAATGTTGTCGTAAGTCAGATTATAAAAGTCTCAATTATTATTTATTTCTCAATCTAATGCTGTCTTGTAACATCTCTTTGAAATCGTCTTGAAAAGGACGATTCTAAAAGAGATGTCACAAGACAGGATTAGATAGGGAAATCAGAAATTAAATGTACATGTATTTTAAAGTTTTGACTTACGACCATTTTTGTCGTATAACATTTTTTGAAACGGGCCCTTGAAGTTTCAGATATGTGGCCTTACCATTCAGAAACTTTATCTTTTTTAACCCATTACCCTATAAATACGCCTTTTTTGCCTTTCACTTATTCCTCCACTTAAGAAAATAGTTTCACTTTATACAGTAATGAATATGTACCATAAGAAATATATTCTATATCCTAGCAAATGGTAGCTTGAAGCAGGGTGAAAGTAAAGCAGAATGCGCCTTCAGGCGCATTCTGCTTTACTTTCAACCTGCTTTAAGTGGACACCTATCTTCAATACTAGAATCGGCTCTAAATGACCTTTTTGTGCTGATGGCCGTAAAACACCATTCATTCATTCATTCATTCATTCAATACTAGAAAAAGGCTTTGGAGTAAAGGGTTAAAGTTGTTGCCTAAACTATTGTTTGTTACTCAGATCCTTTTTCTGTTCATCTGAAAAAGAAAGGAGCAATTTTTCAAAGTAAGAGCAGATAATTCTTTCAGCAACTGATTAATATTTCAGTATTCCAACGGTATCTGGTAAGGCTCTTTATCAGCGAAGTGAAACTTAAAACATTTAATAAATATATAAGGTCTGAAATAGAGGATAATCGATTCCTTTGGATTGATATATGAAAAATATATCACGAATATGGGTTGTTAGCTGGTTAAAAAACGAGTCTGTATGATGAGTTTTTTAACCAGATAACAACCCATTCGGGTGATATATTTTTAACATCCATCAGAAGGAATTAATTATTCTATTTATTATATATATTTTAATGGAGTTTTTACAGAGAAAACACACAAAATTAATTGGTTACGCGTAACGTCACAATAGATATTGTGACATGACATCACAAAAATGATATCGTCACTGCAAAAGTGATATCATCACTAGTAATGATATCAACTGTGGCACATATGAAATTTATCTAACTGAGAAATGTCTATAAATCATTGATAGGTATATAAATACAGGTCTTACTATGATGAAAACTATTGTTAACCCATTACTCCATAAAAATTGCAATTTTACACCTTCAATTTATTCCTCCACTTAAGAAATTAGTTCCACTTTACAATAATACTGTCATGAATATGCACCGTTAGAACTATTTGCTATATTCTAGGAGATGGTAGCTTAAAGCAGGCTGAAAGTAAGGCAGAATGCACCCTAAGGTGCATTCTGCTTTGCTTTCAGCCTGCTTTAAGTGGTCACCTGTCTTCAAAACTAGAAACAGGCCATGGGTTAATCAATCATGATAGCTGTCACTATCCCATTGTTCTATCTGGTTTCGTGTTATGTACATTTCAGAACACCAGCGCAAAAACCAGACTTGCCACATCTTACCCATTTTTAGCTCACCTGGCACATAATGCCAAGGTGAGCTTTTAGGATCGCTGGATGTCTGTCGTCCGTCGTCTGTCCGTCCGTACACAATTGTTCGTTAACACTCTACCAGGTTCAAATCTCATTGGATCTTGATGAAACTTGGTCACAATGTTTGCCTCAATGAAATCTAGGTCAAGTTCGAATGTGGGTCTTGTCCGGTCAAAAACTAGGTCACTAGGTCAAATCTTCGAAAAACCTTGTTAACACTCTAGAGACTACAAATTTCATTGGATCTTCATGAAACTTCATCAATATGATTGCCCCAATAAAATCTAGGCCAAGTTCGAATGTGGGTCATGTCCGGTCAAAAACTAGGTCACTACATGTAGGTCAAATCTTCGAAAAACCTTGTTAACACTCTAGAGACTACAAATTTCATTGGATCTTCATGAAACTTCATCAAAATGTTTGCCTCAATGAAATCAAGGTCAAGTTTGAATGTGGGTCATGTCCGGTCAAAAACTAGGTCAAATTATCGAAAATCCTTGTTAACACTCTAGAGGCTACAAATTTCATTTGATCTTCATGAAACTTCATCAATATGATTGTCTCAATGAAATCTAGGCCAAGTTCGAATGTGGGTCATGTCCGGTCAAAAACTAGGTCACTAGGTCAAATCTTCGAAAAACCTTAACACTCTAGAAGCTACAAATTTCATTTGATCTTCATGAAACTTCATCAATATGATTGCCTCAATGAAATCTAGGCCAAGTTCGAATGTGGGTCATGTCCGGTCAAAAACTAGGTCAAATCATCGAAAAACCTCGTTAACACTCTATAGAGACTACAAAATTCATTGAATCTTCATGAAACTTGAACAAAATGTTTGTCTCATTGAAATCGAGGTCAAGTTAGAATGAGGGTCATGTCCGGTCAAAAACTAGGTCACAAGGTGTACATGGTTACATGGTTACCAGGTGAGCGATTTAGGGCCATAGTGGCCCTTGTATATATAGAGCTTTATTAAATGCAGAAATAAAGATTTTATTTCTCAACCCATTACCCCATAGCCTGTTTCTAGTATTGAAAAAAGTTGACCACTTAAAGCAGGTTGAAAGTAAAGCAGAATGCACTTTAAGGTGCATTCTGCTTTACTTTCAGCCTGCTTTAAGCTACTATCTGATATGATATAGAATTTGTTTTCTTATGGTACCTATTCATGACTATATAAACAGGAACTACAATCATATATTTTCTTCAGTGGAGGGAGATTTTAAAAGCGTAAAAAGATGTATTTATGGATTAATGGGTTAATAAGTAATGTACCTTTCAGAACCCCGGTGCAAAAACCAGGCCTACCACATCTACAGAGAGATATGACTGGTAAAGACATGTCAATGCCTAAGCTAGGTCAGTCGTCCAGTCCTACTGTAACCCAGACGTGGATGGGTCCTCCGTCTAATACCCTGTCTTCCAGTCCTAGAACACCTGCCTCTCCATTTGCTGCAGCCGGAGGATTCACAGGACTTACTGGAGCCAGTCTATCTGCAATAGGCAATCCTCCACAGTTACCTGGTTCCTATCTCAGAGGGGCTGACAGTATGCAGGGTGCCGGCCAGATAAATGTTGTTAACCCATTGCATTTTCAACAGCCTGGTGTACATTACCCTATGTCATCTGGGATACGCCAGCCAGCACAGAGCTATACTATGGGCTACTCTATGGCCCCAGCAATGCAGCCTCCACTGCAGCCATACCCGTCAAGCTTCATTCCAAACACGATGCATCTTTTCTCCTCGCAGGATAACGTCAGGTTTGGGTACTACCCTACACTGCCCCCACAGACCCTCGATAGATACTCCGGTGGACAATCATTCCCCGCTCAAGGCCCGAACAAGAGCATGGAGCATCATGCCTTCAGTCCGAGAACACCGGACATTCCTAAAACCCCGTCAAGTACCAGCTCATCATCAATGTCCCATCTTCTACCAAATATAATGGCCGTGCCAGATCCTGAAAAAAGAATGTCCAGAATCCGTGTGGATCTGATGAGCTTACATGATGACATAAAGGACTGGGATGGGCGAATCAACTCAATAATTCTACAAAACCCAAACTTCTTTCAAGATGAGGATTACAAGACGCTCAATAGGAAGAAACGAAGACATCTACAGGAGATACAAGAGTTGGAGACGTATGCGAAAGAGTTACAGAAAAGTTTAGATGAAAGAAGTGAAAATGATACTCGAGAACGAGAGAAAAAGAAGTCGGTTGAGGATGAACAGTTAGAGATGTTGAGGAACAGACTGAGTGAAATCAAAACTAGTGAACAATTGCCACCAAACTTTCCTCAACAGCAAATTACCAACTTTCCCTACCTGCCTGCTTCTACTGCCCCTGATGCAGGTATGTATCATTAAATAATTTAACCCATTACCCCATTACCCCATAGCCTGTTTCTAGTTTTAAAGATATGTGACCATTTAAAGCAGGTTGAAAGGAAAGCAGAATGTGCCTTAAGGCACATTCTGCTTTACTTTCAGCCTGCTTTAAGCAACCATCTGCTAGAATATAGAAAATATTTCTAATGATACATGTTCATGACTGTATAAAATTGAATTATATTCTTTAGTGGAGGAATAATTTAAAAGTGTAAAAAGGCGTATTTATGGGGTAATGGATTAAAAATTTCTAACATTACAGCAATTTTCCTATCTTTATTCTAGCAGATGGTAGCTTAAAGCAGGTTGAAAGTAAAGTAGAATGCATTCTGCTTTACTTTCAACCTGCTTTAAGTAATTGCGCTTGAAAAATAGAAAATTTGAAAACCTTAGGATTTTTCATGATCAACTTATGGCAGCCCTGTAGTGAAAACAGCGCCACATAGTATTTACAGTACAATTATGTAAATGTAAAACTATGAAATGGTTAACCCTTAAGCTGCTGCAAAATCATCTGCTTTGAAATTGTAGTCTACAGAATGTATTAAATTTAGATTTATACATTTTTTATTTGATCAAAAATAAAGATAGGGCTCAAGATTATAGAGGGAGTAATCTCATACAGGTCTCACTCTATTCAGCACTAAATCCTTGCTGTTACTATTTATTAGAATCGCCTCAATGAGTCGTGACACCATAGGGTTTAATGCAGAAATAAAGGTTTTAGTTGTTGAAATTCTCCCCTTACCTGGACCTCTGATAACTAAATAGTTTGAGAAAATTCTAACTTTCAACAGTAGCAGATAATAATTGATACAAATGAAAATATTAACTTAGCTTTCAAAGAATTCAGAAACACTTGGTACGAATAGAAAATTTTAAGGAGGCCTCTGTGGCCTAGTGGTACAGTCACGGTGAATTACATCATTTAGTCCTCCACCGCTGTAGGTTCGAATTCCAAGTCTAGTCGCTTCCGATTTTTCATGTGGGGAAGCCTTCCAACTGGCTTGCAGAAGGTCGGTGGTTCTACCCAGTTGCCAATTAGTGCCTTAAACAGTGCATAGAGGGCTTCTGGGTTCTTTCTCCACCTGTAATTAGGTGGATGTGGCTATATGACTGAAATACTGTTAAAAGCAACGTAAATCAAAACAAATTCAAAACTCAAGAAAATTTTAACTGTAGAACAGTAGCAGATAATAATTGATGCAAAAATATGATAAAATTTTCATTCAAAGAGTTGAGAAACAACTGGTACGAATAAAAGAGAAATTACCTCTGGTAATTTTATCATCTGTATTTCAGAGCAAATGTTTTAACACCCTCTACTGCAAAGATACGCATTTTAACTCATCTTAATTTATTCCTGCACTCAAGAAAATAGTTCCACTTTATACAGTAATGATCATAAGAAATATTTTCTATAGTTATTCTAACAGAAGGTAGCTTAAAGCAAGTTAAAAGTAAGCTCATTCTGCTTTACTTTCAACCTGCTTTAAGTGGTCACCCATTTTCAATACTAGAAATAGGCTATAGGGTAATAGGTTAAGTGATCACTTATCGTTGGGTTAACCCATTACCCCATAGCCTGTTTCTTATCTTGAAGACAATTGACCACTCAAAGCAGGTCGAAAGTAAAGCAGAATGCGCATTGAGGTGCATTCTGCTTTACTTTCAGCTTGCTTTGAGCAACCAAATGCTAGAATATAGAAAATATTTCTTAAGATACATATTCATAACTGTTCTTATTGTAACTAATTTCTACAGTGGAGGAATAAATTAAAGGCGTAAAAAGGCGTATTTATGGGGTAATGGGTTAATACAAGTTTGTCTGCGTGTGCTTTTGGAACACTTGAGGTGCCAGCTGCCATTACAATCAGAGCTCCAGATAAGGAGAGTATTTCAATAATAAAATCTCTATTTCTGTATTAAACCATTATGGTGTCACTACTTGTTAGAATTGTTTCTTCCAGACGATTTTAATGAGTAGTAACACCATATGATTTGGTGCTGAAATTAGTGTAATGAGTAAGAAAACCTTGAATTTTATTTGATTTACTCTCTTTTATCTGGAGCCCTGCATACAGTTATACAAGTCTACTCTTTTTGTTGACACTACAGGTATGTATAACCTGTACAATGTGCCAGTAACCACGGTGGCTCAGGCCCCACCCACTAGCCAGACTCCTCAGAGACACCCACACATGGAACCTCGCCCCAGTCCACAAGGTAGCCATGATGAGGTCATGGATGAGGTGAGAAGAATGCTGGTACTCGATCAAAACCCACATGAATTCAAATCTAACCTGAACACACCAGCGCAGCCAGCCATGAACATTCCAGTCACAACATCAAACACAAGAAATCCGCTAGAGGTGTCGTACCCACCATACATGGCTAACCTACCTTCACAAACTGTGGAGAATGTTGTTAGACCCAAGTACAGTAATGCTACAATTCCTCCAAACAACTTGGCTGGGACCCCAGACAGGCCAACAGACATCAATGCTATGAAACATATAATGTCAGAACCAAACTTAAACACACACAAGGAGCCAGTAGTGCCAGAAATGCGTAAGAACCATTCTGCTGTTGATGTCACAGTATGGGAGTGTGAGCATTGCACATTCCAGAACGAATCAAACAATAACATCTGTACCATGTGCTGCAAGACGTCAGAAAACCGCAAGGTGATTGGTCCAAATGTGTTACTGACCAATGATGATATGACTTTTGGAGAAGAGTGTGAGTTCTGCACATATCGCAACAAGCCTGGTACAAAGATCTGTGCTATATGTTCCTGTACTCAGACGAAGTATGCTGATGTAGATCCTGTGATTGCAGCAACTCAGATTTCTAGCTCTGGTGAAGGGGACAAAAGGGACATGAAGCCCCTAGCAGGGATCTCCAGACCCACAGACAAGGAAGTAGTTCCTGGACAAGGGCCAGCTGGACCCCCTGTTGGAAAGCTGATAGACCAGGAACAGGATAAGGTAAATAAAGTAACCCTTTTCTCTTAACCCATTGCTCCATAGATATGCATTTTTACACCTTTGATTTATTCCCCCCACTGAAGAAAATAGTACCAATTTATGCAGACATGAATATGTATCATAAGAAATCATTTCTATATTTTAGCAAATGGTAGCTTAAAGCAGGCTGAAAGTAAAGCATAATGTGCCTTAAGGCGCATTTTGCTTTACTTTCAACTTGCTTTAAGTGGTCACCTGTCTTGAAATCTAGAAACAGACTATTGAGTAAAGGGTTGGGGGAGAAACTATTAGCTGCTTGACTGCCATAGACGACTAAAGCCAAATGCACACAGTTTGAATCATGGTCAGATGTCACATAATGCAATGTCTGATCAGGATCCAAAGTGTTTAGCACTTACAATATTTCTCCAAAACTTCAAAAATATGAATTTTGCATAAACTACAAGTTTTAGCAGACTATATTTTGTCTACACAAGGGGTTTAAACAGAAGACAATCAAACCCTTAACTCTTTCCTCCCTGAAACTTTAAATGGACAATTCCAGTTTCCATTTTAGTCTAGTCCATTTCTGACTTTTAAGGGTTGTTTTTGTCAATGTTTGGCATTATGACAAACAGTGAAGACCCTGATCAGAGGGCTCCTTTTGGAGCCCTCTGATCTGGGTCTTCACTGTTTGCACAGGACAAGTGTACTATTCACATGTACACTGTTTGAAAAGCACGCCTATATGCGGGACTAGGGTTCAAAGAGTTAAAAGGACATTTCAGTTTCAAATTGAGGCTAGTCAAATTTTGACTACTTAGGGCTTGGTTGGGTTGTTTTTAGGCAATATACATGTAATGCAAAATGACAAATAATGCAAACTGTATTTTTTTTATAGAATAAAGAATGGTAAGATTCAGAGATTTTAAAACGGTTCCTTTGAGAATTTGTTATAACCGAGTTCATTGTAAGTGAGGTTTACTGTAACAGTATTGCTACTAAGATTCTTATTTGTTTTCAATTTTATATTATAGGGTTTAATTATTTGTGAAAATATTTTCAGGTTTACCTGGAGAAGAAAGCTGCTCAGGAGAAGTATGAGAGGGAGTTGGAGGGGCAGGTGAAACCAGTAGAGTTGGAGGGGCAGGTGAAACCAGTAGGGGCTAGCGGGGAAGGGGCTAGTGGGGCTGGTGTTCTGTCCCCACCAGTCAGACCAGGCCCCCAGCTTATCCCTCGTCCACCTACTACAGGTCAACTGGCACCAAACAGTAAGTGAAGTATACCTCCATGTCTAGTAGAACATTTCTTAACCCATTACCCCATAAATATGACTTTTTGCGTCTTTCATTTATTCCTCCTCTAAGAAAATAGTTCCTATTTATACAATCACTAATATGTATAATAAGAAATATTTTCTATATTCTAGTTGGTGGTAGCATAAAGCAGGCTGAAAGTAAAGCAGAATGTGCCTTAAGGCACATTCTGCTTTATTTTCAACCTGCTTTAAGTGGTTACCTATATTTAATACTTGAAACACTATAGGTGCAAATCACCTTTATCAAACAGAGAACATTATTTACAGTAAATAGAAATCAGTGATAGGAGGCAGGTGACTACTTAAAGTAAAAAGAAAGTAAAGCAAAATACTCCTGAATATGTTTTCTTCTTTACTTTCATCTTACTTTCAGCTGCCATCAATATTTATCACCATCAAGTGAATCCACTCTTTGTTGCCTCTTTTAACCCATAACTGTATAAATACTCATTTATACATATTTAATTTATTCCTTCATTGAAGAAAATAGTTTCAGTTTATACAGTTTATACTTTGAAAGGTACACATGTCCTGATCAGAGGAAAAGAACACCTGTAGCTATATACTTCTCCAAATAATGCATGTTTAATTTTACTTCTTACTCTGAACAAGATTTGTTCATGCAATAGATCATCTGGGCTCCAGATATGGGGGGTATTTCAAAAACTAAAATCTTTATTTCTCAACTAAACCCTATGGTGTCATTACTCATTAGAATCGTCTCTTCGAGACGATTCTATTGAGTAGTAACACTATAGGATTTGATGGTAAAATGAGTGAGAAAGTTGTGGATTTGTTCAATTTACCCCCTCTTATCTGGAGCCCTGGATCATGAATATCTGTATTAATTTGCTAGATGCAAACATAAAGTGTATATTTGTCATAACTTTGCTTTGGTCTCTGATAGGAAATGTAATGCTTTCTCCTGTGCAAAGTTTACGCCTGTCTTACTTTGCTTGCTGCAGACTGCATAGTGTACATCTGTTTAATCAGGGCTCCAGATAAAAGGGAGTAAACTGCACAAATCCAACATTTTCTCACTTATTTCAACACCAAATCCTATGATGTTACTACTCATTAGAATCGTCTCTTCGAGACCATAGGGTTTAAAGCAGAAATAAAGATTTTAGTTTTTGAAATACCCCCTTGATCTGGAGCCCTGTCAATTATTCCCCTGTGACAAGGGGAGGGGTGGCGGGACATACTGTTTCTCCACTATCTGTTCATTCATTTGTTCCTATTCTGTTTGTTTGTCTGTCCTTCCAATATATGGCACATTCTTTGTCCTACAGTTTTGAAGCTACAAACTTATGATTTGATTTGATTTGTTTTGATATTACATCGTTTTTAACAGTATTTCATTCATACCGCGACGTCCAGCTAATTACAGGTGGAGGAAGACCCCAGAGGCCCTTTATGCACTGTTTCAGACACAAATCCGCAACTGGGTAGAACCACCGACCTTCCGCAAGCCAGCTGGAAGGCTTCCCCACATGAAAAATTCGAACGACCCTACTGGGACTCTAACTCACAGCGGTGAGGAGCTTAGTGATGTAAGTCACAGTGACTATACCACTAGGCCACGGAGGCCCCTACAACCTTATGATTTTACAGGATATTTTCACATATTCCATAGATGTGCATATCCTCAGGATTTTTGATAAGCTTCAATTGGTCAGACATGGAACTGGTCCAAAGGTTATGAAGCTTTTGATTTGAGTCTGATATCATTCTCAAGCATTTGATTAATCAGATTTAAGCTTTTGCTGCCAGAGCTTTACTTTCAGCCTGATTTAACCCTTTCCCCCATAGAAGCGCCTTTTAGCGAATATAATTTATTCCTCCACTGAAGAAAATAGTTCCAATTTTATCAGTCATGAATATATATTATAGGGGATATTTTCTATATCCTAGCACATGATGGCTTTAAGCAGGCTGAAAGTAAAGTAGAATGCGCCTTAAGGCGCATTCTGCTTTACTTTCAACCTGCTTTAAGAAGTCGCCTATCTTCAATACTAGAAAGAGACTATCAGGTAAAGGGTTAAGCTTCTATCTGGAAAAATACGTCCAATGTTATCAATGATTCATTTTTCAGAAATTCCTAGCAACAGACATCTTTTCTCAGTGTATGAATAATCAGAGTTGTTAAAAGGCATATTAATGGAGTAGTTGGTTAACCCTTTTCTCCATAACCTGTTTCTAGTTTTGAAGACAGGTGACCACTTGAAGCAGGTTGAAAGTAAAGCAGAATACACCTTAAGGTGCATTCTACTTTACTGGTCTCTGCTAGAATATTTCATACATACTCATAATTAAAGCCAAAATTGGCATCTTCAACGTTCTACACCGAGAATGTCGAAAATATTTGTTATGATACTTATTCATGACTGTATGAATGGAAATATTTTCTCCTGCGGAGGAGTAAATTAAATGCGTTAAAAAACGCTTCTATGGGGGAAGGGGTTAAACAACCTGTCATGATGTAGGGAAGGATTTTAAGACTCTTCAACAGGACAAGATAGAAGGAAGAAATGACATGTCTATAAGGAATACGTGAAGGCATGAAACGGTATTTACATGTACATTGTATTAGAAATATGTAAAGGCAAGAAAATGTTACTTTTATAAGGAAAAGGTTCGTAAAACATGGTTTACGGCAGACTAGAACGCTTACAGCAGTAAACTTCATGCATGTCACAAAGATCTTGTAGTTGGGTACTACTGTTTTTACAGGTCATTTCCTGTTGGCCCCTGAAGATTACGACTCATATGGGGTCTACCTTACTGGTATGAAGAGTTGGATTAACTCATTACCCCATAGCCTGTTTCTAGTTTTGAAAACAAGCTACTACTTAGAGCAGGCTGAAAGTAAAGCAGAATGCGCCTTAGGGCGCATTCTGCTTTTCTTTCAGCCTGCTTTAAGCTAAAATCTGCCAGAATATAGAAAATATTTCTTATGGTACATATTCATAAATTTGTAAATTGGAACTGTTTTCCTCAGTGGATGAATAAACTAGAGACGTAAAGAGGCGTATTTATGGGGAATGGGTTAATAATACAGTTAAACCTGTGTATAGCAACCATTTGATGACAGAAAATCAGAATCTTTACAGACAGATTACTGCCTGGCCCTTTACCCCCATAGCCCTGTTGCCAGTTTTGAAGACAGGTGATTACTTAAAGCAGGTTGAAAGTAAAGCAGAATGTGATTTTAAGACAAATTCTGCTTTAATTCCAGCCTGCTTTAAACTATCATGTTCTAGAATATAGAAATTATTTCTTATTGTGTATATTCAAGAAAAAGTGTAACTATTGTCTCTGGTAGAGGAAATGATTAAAGGTTTAAAAAGGCATATTTGTCAAGTAATGGGTTAACCCTTTACCTGATAGCCTATTTCTAGTATTGAATATAGGTGACTACTTAAAACAGGTTGAAAGTAAAGCAAAATGCGCCTTAAGGCGCATTCTGCTTTACTTTCAGCCTGCTTTAAGCTATAAAGTGCTTGAATATAGAAAATATTCCTTATAATATATATTCATGACTGATTAAAATGGAACTATTTTCTTCAGCGGAGGAATAAATCATATTCGCTAAAAGGCGCTTCTATGGGGTAAAGGGTTAAATGGTAATAACACACAGGTTTAAGTGTATAGCCCTTGCCTTCTGCTTATTGAAACCTGCCTGCTAGAAGAAAATTGTTTCTCCTGTTTTGTTTACAGATTTACCAGACAAAACATTGTATACGAGATATTGTCTATATATAAAAAATATTCTTTAAACCTTATCCTGACATAATATCCTGCTTGACAATATAATGTGCACAGGCTTTGTTATACTATTATTTACGTTCTTTTAATTACATAAATGATGTTTTATAGCCCATAGACATTGTCTTTAACTGTCAGAAGAAATGCTAGTACAAGTGTCAAATGTTGGATCATAGATAAAAAAGAAGAAAAAGAAAGCCAATTCATAACATATTTACTGCTTTAAAACGTCATTTAAAATTTGAAATTCAGTTTAATGTACCAGTTTAGCTCACCTGAGTAAAGCTCAGGATGAGCGATTAGAATCAAACCCTCAACAACCCAACTCATACTCTGATCTGATTCAGAAGACTAAAAGTCTCGGAAATACATGTATGTTTGTTAAATTTGGACCAAAGCTTTATTTTCCTATTCCGCCTGAGTCCCATATATAGTCAAACTATCACTAGAAGACTGACTGGTGGTATTTTAGTGCAGGACCAAAGTAATGCAGAAAGGTCCTGTCTGATCTGTCAGTGAAAGGCAGCATAACACAAATGTGCCTATAGCTTCATGCAAGTTGGAGAGAAACACTTTTCCCTGTCAACACAGTACTGGAATCATTTCACCACCAAATGATATTTCTATAAATGTCATTATTATATACAGTAAAACATCCATATTATAACCATGCAAAGAATGTTAATTGATTATATCAAAGACAGATGGCAGCTTAAGGCAAGGTAAAAGTAAAACAGAAAACTATTTACTTTCACCTGGCTCTAAGCAGCCACCTGCCTTAACCCTTTACCCCATAGCCTTATTCTAGTTTTGAATATAGGTGACTACTTAAAGCAGGTTGAAAGTAAAGCAGAATGCGCCATATGGCGCATTCTGTTTTACTTTCAGCCTTCTTTAAGCTATTACCTGCTAGAATAAGGAAATTATTAAATATGACAGATATTCATTACGGTATTATATTGGAACTATTTTCTTGAGCGGATGAATAAAATGCAAGTGCTAAAAGTCGCTTCTATAAGGGAAAGGGTTAACTCGTTGCATGCTGGATAATTTTATCGTCTGCATCTTCTACATTTCTTAAAATAGAAATTAGAGAATTTTCTTTTCCAAACTGTTTCAGAGTTATAAACCATTTGGATTCTGATGAGAAGATGCAACACTATGTGGCCTCTCATTAGGAACCAAACTGTTTGCACATATAATCACAATATCACCACTACCATGCAAAAATTATTTACGTAATTGAGTGATCACAAAAGAACTTTCTGTTCATGGGGATTTTAACTGCTTGCTTGAAAAGATTTCTTTGAAAGCAGTGTCATGTGGATTGCCTTAAAGTTTTAAATTAATGCATCCATTTTTACTTTAATTTTGAGGAATGAGATTTTGAGAGTGTGGTAGTTTCCTAGAACTGATTTTACAGCTGATTGTAAAAATTGTAAAACTTAGGCCACCCCATATAAACTGCTTTTATTATCCTAAAAATTTAACTAATTGATTTTATCACACAGTAATTTGTCCAAAAGATGCAGAGTGAATGGCAAACATTGTAGACTCTGATCACATTACTCCTTCAGGAGCTTAGTCTAATCAGGGTTTACACTGTTTGCTCAGCCCTGTCTGTCCCAATACTTAGGGTAATTACGGTACTCCTGATTCAAATTTGTTAGTTGCTTTACGTTTTACTTTTAACACTTTCCCTTATAGAAGCGACTTTTAGCGCATTCATTTTATTCATCCGCCAAAGAAAATAGTTCCATTTTATACTGTCATGAATATGTACCGTAATAATTTTTTACGATATCCTAGCAGATAGTAACTTAAAGCAGGCTGAAAGTAAAGCAGAATGCGCCCTAGGGCGCATTCTGCTTTACTTTTAGCCTGCTTTAATAGGTCACATATCTTTAATACTAGAAACAGGCTATGGGTTAAAGGGTTAAATATAATCTGTTCAAAGATGTGAGTTTGATATTAACTGAAAATAAGAGAATGAGAAACCAAGGATCACTATAGGATGGCACTCTGGGGAGTTAATTTAACGATTTATCAAAAAGTACAATTACCCTCTCCCCAGCCTGTTTTCAGTATTAAACCCTTTACTCCATATGAGCACCTTTTAGCACATTTAATTTATTTCTTCACTGAAGAAAATAGTTCCAATTTATACAGTCATGAATATGTATCATAAGATATTATTTCTATATTCTAGCAGATGGTAGCTTAAAGCAGGCTTAATGTTAAGGCACATTCTGCTTTAATCTCAGCCTGCTTTAAATGGTCGCCTGTCTTCAAAATTAGAAATAGGCTATACTGTAAATGGTTGAGCTACCAAAGAAAAGATTGAAACAAATAAAGCAACTTATTTAACCCTTTACTCCATAGAATCACATTTTAGCACATTTAATTTATTCCTCCACTAAAGAAAATAGTTCCAATTTATACAGTCATGAATATGTATAATAAGAAATATTTTCTATATTCTATTAGATGGTAGCTTAAAGCAGGCTGAAAGTAAAGCAGAATGTACTTTAAGGGGAATTCTGCTTTACTCTCAACGTGCTTTAAGTTGTCTTCAAAACTAGAAACAAGATATAGGATAATGGGTTAGAGCAGAAAGTTTCTGTAGGAGTTTTCTGCTTTAGTTTCTGCCTGTTTAACCCTTTACCCAATAACCCGTATATAACATTAAATACAGGTGAACACTTAAAGCAGGTTGAAAGTAAAGCAGAATGTGCCTTAAGGCACATTCTGCTTTACTTTCAGCCTGCTTTAAACAACCATCTGCTAGGCCACATAAAAATATTTGTTATGGTAATTGTTCATGAGGGTATAAACTGGAACTATTTTCTTCAGCGGAGGAATAAATTAGATGCGCTAAAAGTCGCTTCTATGGGGTAAAGGGTTAAGCATCCACCTTTCAGGATTTAGGAATAGTTTCCTGTGGCTATTAATCAGGACAGTAATCTTACATAAGAAATATGGAAAGGCATCAAAAGGCATTCCTATGGGGGTGGGGATTTAAAAGGAATTATAGGTTTTTAGCTCACTAGTATAAAACACAAAACATGCTTATGTTTTATCCCCGGCTAAGTCATCATCATGAATGGTGTAAACAGTTTAAAGAAAATGCTTATAATTTTTCTTTGTCTCTTGAGATATTGCTTTCATTTTGGTATGCATGTGTACATGTTTAGACCTTTCCATACAAGCAAAAATTTTTGACCCGAGTGACCTTAACCTTGAACTGAGAGTTTTTGTTTCGAAAATTGTGTTTAGGTTTTGCAAAATGCTTATAACTCCTATGTCCCTGGAGGTATTGCTTCCATACTTGGTATATACATTTGGATATGAACAGACCTTACCATGCACCCAAAAAGTTGGACCCATGTGACTTTGACCGTGAACTTAGGGCCAAGGTTTATGTGTCAAAATCTGCATCTACAGGTTTCCTGTAGTAACCTTGAGGTATTGCTTTTATATTTTATATGTATGTGTATATAGACAAGACCTATAGGTACACGTAAAAAGTTGAACTCCTGTGACTTTGACCTCAGACTGGTTTTAACTTTTGAAATGTGCTGCCGATGAGCTTTGTAGTACATGTATATCTGACAACTTTTGTTTATGCTTATATCCAGCTTATTAAAATTTTAACTGTTAAAATAGCTTAGCAACATCTAGCTTTGTGTTTGTTTAGCCATTTTGAAAGTTAGTTTGATCTTAGCAAAATATTAGCAAAAAAGACCTGTCCGTGTATTTTCAGGAATGGCAGCTAACAAACAAGTTTTACTGTATAAATATACAAATACGGCAACTGTAAATGTTTCTAATTCTTGATTTTTCAGAAGATATTGCGAGAATCCGTAAGTCGTCAGAACATGACCAGTCTAGTGGAAGCTCCAGTAACTATGGTTCTGCACAGAGCAGTCTAGAGCAAACACCAGGAAACCAGTCTAGTCCTGAAACCAAACTAAATGAGCCACAAGGTGCAATAAAGAAAGCAAGACCACAGTTAGACTTTGCAGAAGCAATAGAACAGATTAGCATGAAGAGAGAGCAGGAACAAATGTCTATAGATGGCCATGACTTTGTACAGCTTATAAAGGTATACAGATTTAACCCATTACTCTATAAATATGCCTTTTTACGCCCGAAATAATTCCTCTACTAAAGAAAAAAGTTCCAATTTATACTGTCACAAATAACAATCATAAGAAATATTTTCTATATTCTAGCAGATAATAGTTTAACGCAGGCTGAAAGTAAAGCAGAATGCGCCTTAAGGCGCATTCTGCTTTACTTTCAACCTTCTTTAAATGGTCAAATACTTTCAAAGCTAGAAACAGGCTATGGGGAAAAGGGTTAACAGTTGATTTTACTATTCCTTTGTATATTTTGCATTTAAAAAAATACATATGAGCCATGCCATGACCATTTAGTCTTATTGCATTGCAATATTGTACAGACCAAGCAATATTGTCATTCCAGGCTCTTCATCTGGGTTTGGTCTACATTGCCCACTACCATGTATAATGCAACTTCATACAATACTTTAGATGCATGTTAGTGTCAAACAGTGTAGATTTAAGACCAGACACCGTGTCTTTGACATGGCGGCTGAAAGGACCGGCAACTGTTCTTGATCTACCCTGTTTGCAGTGCAATAAGTCAGTTTTTCTCATGGTGTGGCTCATATATAAAACATCAGTATATACAGTAAAATCCTTCTATTACGACCACTAAATCAAAGGCTAATTGATTTTGTAAAAGATAGGTGACAGCTTAAAGCAAGGTGACAGTAAAACAGAAAGCTCCTTTAGGAGCTTTCTGTTTTACTGTCACCTTGCTTTAAGCAGTCACCTGACATAAACACCTAGTAATGAATATAATTTTGTGGTCGTAATAGAGAGGTTCTACTGTATATATGTTATGATGATGAGCTTGTATGCTTAAGTCAAATAAAACATCTGTTCTGTTCTGTTCTGTATTCTCCTAATCCAGGTCACATGCTCCTCATATGTATCTTATGCAAGCAAAGGCTAAAGGCTTCTTATAGTGACAATGTGGAAAAAGGGTTACTGCAGTATCACTGCTCGAACTGTATCCTTTTTTCATGTTTTAAAAACAAGTTGTTGCTAAAAACAGGCTGAAAGTAAAGCAGAAAGCTTTCATCTGTTAGGAAACAAGGCATTACTAGATCCTTGTAGTGGTATTCAAATGCTTCTCTATAGGGAATAAGTAATTGTATTAAAAGGTGCTTCTGTTTTAGGGGAGAGGAATTGTTATGCTAGATGGAAGTATTATGTATTCAGGGCTGCCATTTCTCCGGATTTTTCCTAAATCTTTGGATTATTATCTAGTACATGGTAGCTTAAAGCAGGCTGGAAGTAAAGCAGAATAAGCCTTAAGCAGCCACGTGTCAAAAAACTAGAAACAGGCTATGGGGTAAAGGTACGATCCGTAAAATAGCACTTGAAAAATGCAAATTTGGAAATCTTAGGATTTTTCATGTCAACTTATGGGAGCCCTGAGTATCACTTGTTCATGCACTCTTTCAGGAAGCCGAGAACGCTGGCTTTGAGATCGCAGAGATTGGCATTGCCCAAAAACATGGCTTAGAGGCCAAGATGAAGCCGATTGATTGGTTAAAAAAGAAGTGGCCAGAGTTCATAGAGCAGGTGGTCAACTTGGCAACAGAGATGGGCAAAGCAGCTGACCAGAATGACATTGGAGACGTATCTTCAGAGGAGGCAAAGACGGCTCTCATAAAGTGTGAGGCAAACAAAGAGAGGGCTGCACAATTGTGTGCCAGACAACGAGCTAAAAAAGTAAGACTGATCCACAATTGGTTGAGTTTAATGCTTAACCTTTTACCCATGGTCTGTTTATAGTTTTAAAGACAGGTGATCACTTAACAGCAGATTGAAAGTAAAGCAGAATGTGCCTTAAGGCACATTCTGTTTTACTTTCAGCCTGCTTAAAGCAACCATCTGCTAAAATATTGTAAAGATTTTTATGCCCCCGGCATCGATAGATGCGGAGGCATAATTTTATAGTAATCGTCCTGTCCGTCCGTGCGTGTGTGCGTCCGTCCGAGCGCACGAAAGGTCCTTTGTTGGGTAGGGAGAACAATAGATTTCATTCATTCCGTGATTGCCCTATTGTTATTGTTGGGTATTTTAGTGTACTGTTGGGTACTTTTAAACAAAAAATATACCCAACAAATGTCCAACTGTGAGAATGTCCGTCCGTCCGTAACAAGGTTAAGTAGATTTTACCGTTTCGTCTAGCATCAGCACCACTTACCCAAATGCTTGGATACTTATACAGTTGTTGCCTTTGACCATTCCCTATCTACCAATACCACAAACTTTGATTTTGACCTTGACCTAATTTGGACTTAGAATATTTTAAGTAGGCTATTTCTTGGTTAACTAGATTTTACCGTTTCGTCTAGCATCAACACAACTGACTACAATGCTTTGATACTTATACAGTTGTTGCCTTTGACCATTCCCTATCCACCAATATCACCAAACTGTGATTTTGACCTTGACCTTGACCTAATTTGAACTTAGAATATTTTAAAAATGGGATTTTCTCGGTTAACTAGATTCTACCGTTTCGTCTAGCATCAACACTGTTTACTACAATGCTTCGATACTTATACAGTTATTGCCTTGGACCATTACCAACTCACCAATTATACCCAAGCTCAGTTTGACCTTGACCTAATTTGGACTTAGAAAAGATTCAGAATATATTGTCAAGGATGCCACCGGGAGCTTAAGCGTTTATTGAACGCGCAGTCTTGTTTTTGGTTCATGTTCATGACTGTATAAATTTGAACTATTTTCTTCAGTGGAGGAACAAATTAACTGTGCTTAAAGGTGCTTCTATGGGGCAAATGGTTAACTGTTAACTGTAATAAGTGAATATTTCCATTTTACAAACAGTTTGGTTCCAGATCAGATCATGTAGAACGATGTGTCATTTGATCAGGATTCAATCTGTTTGCTATTTGGATTGTATTCCTGAAAATGTATATAAAGAGTTATTGGTTATAAATTGGCTATAGGCCAAACAGCGATGGTCAACGAGACGCCATTTTGGTGGGTGAATGATATTCTTCTTCTTTTTTGTGCACATCATAATGCAGTAGATTGATGAGGTTACATGCTGTGTGTAGGTAATCCCGTCTACGTTGACCGTGCATCATAGACTACAGATGTTGCTAAGAACCTTTCCATAGTTACTTGGATTAACCGATGATTTTAGTCAGTTAAATAGGAATTACCATCGTTTGATTGTCATTTTATGGTGCATATTTATTTCACAAAATGTATGTAGTAGGAATTCATTCTTAAATGAAAGTACATCATATTCTTTCGTCGGAGAGAAAATGTATGATACACCCACAAAAATGGCATCTTTCTGACCGTCAACCAATGGGATCTTAGCACTAGGTACCCGATCTAGTCTATTTTAAGATAGCTATGGTCTAATCAAAGAATAGCAGCGGCAATGTAGTCACTGCTGGTGTTGACTAATGTCTTCATATTGGCATTTATAACCATTGGCATAAAACCCATTACTCCATCAATACGTTTTAAGCCTCTTCTTTATTCCTCCACTGAAGAAAATATTTACAATTCATACAGTCATGAATATGCACTATAAGAAATATATTTTATATGCTAGCAGAGAGTAGCTTACAACAGGTAACGAGCCTTTCAACCTGCTTTAAGTGGTCACCTGTCTTCAAAACAGGAAAAAGGCTATATATAGGGTAGAGCATTAATTCAGGGAAACTTGATGAAGGAACTTTCCCTAAGCTATACATTCAGAGGTTAAATTCCTATACTTCAGTATGCTGAGATTAGTAATCGTGGCCAGTTCGCGAGGGAAGACATATTGACAGCACTCTATCAGAACCATGGTAATGTGGAAGAAGCTCAAGACCAGCTGAACCATGCTGTAGTACAGGCGTACGTAGACCGTGTCTGGAATGAAGACGAGGACAGGAGACGGGGTAGGGATAGAGTGTTGTTAGGAGAATCTTCAGCAGGGCTCCAGATAGAGACAGTATTTCAAAAACTACAATCTTTATCTTTGCATTAATTGCTATTGTGTCACTACTCATTAGAATCATCTCTTCAAGACGATTCTAATGAGTAGTGACACCATAGGATTTGGCACTGAAATGAGTGAAAAATGTTGGATTTGCTCAGTTTACTCCCTTTTATATGGAGCCCTGCCTTCATGCTGTGTCTCTCTTTATTTCTGCTTGTCTTTCCCCCTGTTATGGAGTATCTATAGTTGTCATTGATCCCTAATGCTGTGTAAAAACATCATTTGCAAATAATGTATGGTACCTGTGAAATATACACTTGTCTTTTACAAACAGTGCAGACCCAGATTAGAGGGCTCCTTCAAGAGCCCTCAGTTTGGGCCTGCACTGTTTGGCAGTTTGAAGTATATTGTAAAAAAGCATCCTTGAACAGTCAAAAATGGAATAAACTAATTGGAAAGTGGAATTGTCCATTTGAAGTTTCAGGGGTCAACGAGTTGAGATACTCCCTTGTAATACAGTGATTGTGACTTCAATTCAGGCCCTAAGGTTATAAAGCTTTTGAGTTGAGTCTGAGATCGTTCTCAAGCATTTTGATTGGTCATAATTGAGCTTTTGCTTTCTCTCTAGTTTTAATTCAAATTATGTAAAGCAATCATTTTTTAAGAGGTGTCTATACTCACGAAAGACATATCCCTGCTAAGTGCAGATAGCTATACTTAACCATTTACTTCATCGATACCCATATTTACACATTGGATTTATTGGCGCCCTGAAGAAAATGGCTCCAATTTAGAGTCATGGATATGTATCATATGAAGTATTTCTCTACTCTACAAAATGGTAGCTTAAAGCAGGTTGAAAGTCAAGCAGAATGCACCTTAAAGTGCATTCTGCTTGACTTTCAACCTGCTTTAAGTGATCACCTGTCTTCAAAACTAGAAATAGGCTATGAAATAAAGGGTTAATGAATTTTCTGAATAACCTTTGTTCTGCATTAAGCTGGTGCCAAATAGACTTATAACTCTATATTGGAATGGGTTATATAACTAGAAGACAATTACAGTTTTTAGCTCGCCTGTACGAAGTACATGACGAGCTATTGCAATACCCCCGGTGTAGTCGTCGTGAACGGCGTAAACAATTTTAAGAAAATGTCTATAACTTCTATGTCCCTTGAGGTATTGCTTTCATAGTTGGTATGTGTGTGTATATGGACAAGACCTTTCCATGCACAGAAAAATTTGGACCCTTGTGACCTTGACCTTGAACTTAGGGTCCGCGTTTAGGTTTCGAAATCTGTGTTTAAGTTTTAAAAAATGCCTATAACTTCTATGTCCCTTGAGGTATTGCTTTCATAGTTGGTATGTGTGTGTATATGGACAAGACCTTTCCATGCGCAGAAAAATTTGGACCCCTGTGACCTTGACCTTGAACTTAGGGCCCGCATTTAGGTTTCGAAATCTGGGTTTAGGTTTCGAAAAATGCCTATAACTTCTATGTCTCTTGAGGTATTGCATTCGTAGTTGGTATGTGTGTGTGTATGGACAAGACCTTTCCATGCACAGAAAAATTTGGACCCTTGTGACCTTGACCTTGAACTTAGGGTCCGCGTTTAGGTTTCAAAATCTGTGTTTAGGTTTCGAAAAATGCCTATAACTTCTATGTCTCTTGAGGTATTGCATTCATAGTTGGTATGTGTGTGTATATGTACAAGACCTTTCCATGCACAGAAAAATTTGGACCCCTGTGACCTTGACCTTGAACTTAGGGCCCGTGTTTAGGTTTCGAAATCTGGGTTTAGGTTTTGAAAAATGCCTATAATTTCTATGTCTCTTGAGGTATTGCTTTCATAGTTGGTATGTGTGTGTATATGGACAAGACCTTTCCATGCACAGAAAAATTTGGACCCCTGTGACCTTGACCTTGATCTAAGGGCCCATGTTTAGGTTTCGAAATCTGGGTTTAGGTTTCGAAAAATGCCTATAACTTCTATGTCCCTTGAGGTATTGCTTTCATAGTTGGTATGTGTGTGTATATGGACAAGACCTTTCCATGCACAGAAAAATTTGGACCCCTGTGACCTTGACCTTGAACTTAGGGCTCACGTTTAGGTTTCGAAATCTGTGTTTAGGTATTGAAAAATGTCTATAACTTCTATGTCCCTTGAGGTATTGCTTTCATAGTTGGTATGTGTGCGTATATTGACAAGACCTTTCCATGCACAGAAAAATTTGGACCCCTGTGACCTTGACCTTGAACTTAGATCCAGAGTTTAAGGATTAGAAATCTGTGTTTAGGTTTCCTATGTCCTATTTCCTATGTCCCTTGAGGTGTAACTTCATATTTAATTTTCATGTGTATATTGACAAGACCTTTCTATGCCGGCAAAAAGCTTGACCTCGGTGACCTTGAGTGTGCTTTTAAGTTTCTAAATGTGCCAATGGCGAGCTTTGTTGTCTCTCTGACAACTCTTGTTGTTGTTTTCCAGGAGGAGATGCAGCTTTAGCAGCGGCTGGTCGAGCCCCAGACCCCAATAACAGCATGTCAAACAGTATTATAGGTCATGAGGAGTTCCAGAGGGTTATCAAAGACACACACATTAACAGAGAGGTAAACATACACTAAAACTTATTTATTACCACCATAAAATTGTGTTTATTATGAAATGTTTAGGACAGGTGACTACTTGAAGCAAATTGACAGTAAGGAGCTGTGTTACTGTCATCTTGTTTTAAGCTGTCACCTGTCTTTTATACAATCAATTGACCCTCGTGTTAGTGGTCATAATAGTGATGCTTTATTGTAACTGATAAATTAACCCTCCCCCACTAGATATTATGGCAGTGCAGGGCTCTAGATAAGAGGGGGTAAACTGCACAAATCCAACATTTTCTCACTTATTTCTTCATCAAATCCTATGGTGTTACTACTCATTAGAATCGTCTCTCTGAGACGATTCTAATGAGTAGTGACACCATAGGGTTTAAAACTGAAATAAAGATTTTAGTTTTTGAAATACCCCCCTTATCTAGAGCCCTGGCAGTGTATGGTATAGTGGTAATGTGCTAGATGAGATTTTTGAATAGAATACAGTAAAGCCTGTGCACAGCATGGGTTTTTGTAGGAAAAAGAAACATGCCAATATATGTTGATCAGTGTCTGCAATCTGTGTCTTTTAGCAATACAGCGCTCCCTCTCTACAACAACACCCAATGGGAGACAATAAAAATGTGTGTTGTTCGGAGGGAGTCGTTATAGAGAGGGAACCTGGTTACATTTGCAAACAGCTTGAATCCAGATCAGATGCCGCGTAACGCGGCGTCTGATCTGAATTCAAGCTGTTTGTCACGCGTCAATAAGTATTTTCCCTGTCAAAATGTGCATTATGTAACTTTGAGAAAATTAGCAGACAACAATTTTAAGCAGACTATATTGCAACAGTAAAGGCGTTAGACATAAGTGTCCTGTTTAGGGAACCGCGGCAAGGGTCGTTGTAAGGAGGGAGTCGTGGTTGGGAGGGCCGTTGTAGAGAGGGAACACTGCATGTTGTAGAAAACAACTCTAAATAGTCAAAAATGTACCAGAATTCATTGAAATTGGAGATTTCTCTCCTTACAGCGGCGTGTGAGGATGGTGTTTGTTGAGGGAAAGTTGACTAGCTGGGGACGAGCTGACACTGTGATAACTATTCTGGACACCGAGCTCATAAATGCCGAGGAGCCCCTAGAATGCACCCTTGAAGATATAATCGAGGCCGTGAGAAACTGTGGGGACAGGAAGAGCTCCCTATACTACCTGAAACAGGAGTGCGGAATCTGCTTCAGCCTCTACCCAATGTCTAAGGTGAGATCTTTACCCATAACCCTGTACTTCATAGATATGCATTTAATGGTTCCAATTTATACAGTCATAAATACATATCATAAGAAATATTTTCTATGTTCTGGCAGATGGAAGCTTAACCCATTACCCTATAGCCTGTTTCTAGTATTCAATATAGGCGTCCACTTAAAGCAGGTTGAAAGTAAAGCAGAATGTGCCTTAAGGCACATTCTGCTTTACTTTCAGCCTGCTTTAAGCTATCATCTGCTAGAATATAGAACCTATTTCTTATGATACATATTCATATCTGTATATATTGGAACTATTTTCACAAGTGGAGGAATAAATTAGAGGCGTCAAAAGGCGTATTTATTGGGTAATGGGTTAAAACAGGCTGAAAGTATAGCAGATACACCTTTTACACATTTGATAATTCCTCAACTAATGAAAATAGTTCCATTTCATTTATTAATGAATGTGCAACATCAGCGATATATCCTATATTCTAGCAGATGGTAGCTCAAAGCAGGCTAAAAGTAAAGCAGAATGCATCTTAAGGCCCACTCTTATTTACTTTCAATCTGCTTTAAATGATCACCTGTCTTCAAAACTAGAAACAACATTGTATTGCTATGTAGTAGTTAGGTTTGAAATTACAAGTAAAAAAATTCTGAAGGGATTGTTCGTTCTTCTTACTCTTCCTTTGTTTACATATGTAGTAAATGGTAAACTAATACTTCAGATCAACAACTTGTCTTATTTATGCCTAATTTCTCTAATAAAGTAGTAACCTGCATTCAATACTATAAGAAACATGCAATGGAGTAATAGGTAAACCCACTTACCCATAGCCCTTTTCCAAATATGAAGACAGATCATCACTTAAAGCAGGTTGAAAGTAAAGCAGAATGTGCCTTAAGGCGCATTGTTTTACTTTCAGCCTGCTTTAAGCTACCATCTACTAGGATATAGAAAATATTTCTTATGGTGCATAATCATGATTATAAAACGAAAGTTTTTTCTTCATTAGAGGAACAAAATTCAAGGTGTAAAAAAGACGTGTTTATGGGCAAATGGGTTAACACAAGTTTGACTCTACTGATTGCAGGGCTGCCATAAGTTGACATAAAAAATCCTAAGATTTCCAAACTTGCTTTTTTCAAGTGCGATTTAACGAATCCTACCTTTATCCATTAGCCTTTTTCTTGTTTTGTTGACATGTGGCTACTTAAAGCAGACTGTAAGTAAAGCAGAATGCGCCTAAGGGCGCATTCTGCTTTACCTACAGTCTGCTTTAAGCTACTATGCACTGGTAAAAAATCCGGAAATTTAGGAAAAATCCGGAGAAATGGCAGCCCTGTGATTGACTTAACTAATCCTGTTTCAGATCAACAACTTGTCTGTGTGTAACTGTAAGATTTGCCATGACTGTGTAAAGATGAACTTTGAGGTGGTCATACGGGAGCGATATGTTCGTAACTGGAACTGTCCGATATGTGATCAACCAGACTTCGAGGATGAAACACAAGCATCACAGTACTTTGAGTTCTTAACTCTCATCGTAAGCTAACCTTGAATTTATCTCTTGAATCTTAAAATAGCTGTTTATGTAACATGATTTTCAATATGCCATGCATGCAAAATTGACTATTTAATTATGTAAAAAGATCTTATGTGCACAAATATTTATTTGTTTATGTATAGAATGCCACAACTGTCTTATATTGTGAGATTTCTTTACGTCATGTGGGAAAGTTAGTTTGTTACATAGACGAAACAATTTGTTATGTGCATCTGTAGTTTATGCTGTGTAAAAGACAATTAGTCATGTGCAAATAAACATTTGTTAAGTACATAAAACAATTTGTTATGTAGTCAAAACCATTTGTTATGTATATATTTTAATTTGTTATGTGCAGTTGCCAATTTGTTATGTACAGTTTGTAATTTGTCCTGGGCAATTGTCAAGTTTTGACTACATAACCAATTGTTTTGTGTACTTAACGAATTGATATTTGCACATGACGAATTGGTTTGACTATTGAATGCACAGTCTTGTTTGAAATTCTCCCCTTATCTGGAGCCCTGATATTGGAGCACTGTTTGTATTTTAGCTCTCAGCTCGTGTATCTCAAGAAGTGTTGGACCTGTATGAGACTAAACTACGAGACTGGCATCTCCAGAAAGACAAGAACTTCCGCTGGTGTGTCCATGTAAGTACAGCCAGTATAACCCCCCTCCCATCATACATGAAATATCACCACATATAATATACAGTGCTCCCTCTCTACAAGGACACCTAATGGGAGACAATGAGTGTATGTGGTGTTTGGAGGGAGTTGTTATAGGGAGGGAAAATCAAGAATTTGTTAACATTTGCAAACAGCTTGAATCCAGATCAGACGCTGTGTAACACAGCGTCTGATCTGGATTCAAGCTGTTTGTCACTCGTCATTATTACTCTATAAATATATCCACATATATGTAACTTCGAGAAAAAACAGCAGAAGATATTGCAGCAGTAAAAGTGTTAGAATGAATGAATGAATGGTGTTTTACGGCCCATCGACACAAAAAGGTCATTTAGAGCCGAAAAAAGTGTTCGAAATAATTGTCCTGTTTAGGGAACTGTGTGAAGGGTTGTTGTAAAGAGGGAGTTGTTGGGAGGGCCGTTGTAAGGAGGGAGCGCTGTACTTATTTCTCAGAAAGAGATAGTAACCCATTACTCTATAGATACGCATTTGTATGTCTTTAATTTGAACTCCAGTGAAGAAAATGGGTCCAATTTATACAGATATAAATGTGTATCATAAGAAGGATTTTCTATATTCTAGAAGATGGTGGCTTAAAACAGGCTTAAAGTAAAGCAGAATGAGCCTTAATGCGCATTCTGCTTTACTTTCAACCTGTTTTAAGTGGTTCCCTGTCTTCAATAATAGAAAAAGGCAATGGGGTAAAGGATTAACCAATATGTCTTGAGTATTATCAATGGAAGTGTTCATTTATTGAAGAGAAATGTATTAGCTGTATTCCAGTGTAAGACATAAGTCTCAGAAATTAAGAAAATATACATTGATTATGCAATAATTGAAATTTATCCTTGTCTATTGTTAATCTGAAACAGAGCTCCTGATAAGGGGAGTATTTCAGAAACTAAAATCTTTATTTCTGCATTAAACCCTATGGTGTCACTACTCATTAGAATTGCCTCTTCAAGACAATTTTAAGTAGTAACACCATAAGATTTGGTGCTGAAATGAGTGAGAAGATGTCAGATTTGTTCAGTTTACTCCTACTTATCTGGAGCCCTGGGGCCCGTTTTACTAAACTACTTACGCAAAAATTTTGCGTAAGTCAAAATTTTAAATTTTAATTTATATATTTTATTATCACTTGCTACAAACAGCAAATAGCCAGATAAGAGGATGCGCTTTTAGCGCGTCCTCTGATCTGGCTATTTGCTGTTTGCAAACGTTTATGATCGAAAAATAAGAGTTAAACGATTTTGACTTACGCAAAAATTTTGCGTAAGTAGTTTAGTAAAACGGGTCCCAGTTGTTTATATTTTGTTTCTTTCCAGTGTGCCAGTGGTTTTATCTGGGACCGGCCGGATGTTCTAGGGATGACTTGTCCACATTGCAGACAGAAGACTTGCTTTAAGTGCAAGAAGAAGGTCAAATATTTATCTACTTCTGATAAACATTACATTACTTTAACCAATTATTCCATAAATACACCCTTTCATGCCTTTATCTACCCTTACAGTAAGAAAACTAGTCCTTATCTAGGAACTTCCGGAAATAAATCATGGATGACATTTGTCCAAATGGAAGCTTAAAGCAGACTGAATGTAAAGCAGAATAGTCCATTCTGCTCCTTCAGGAGCATTCTGCTTTACGTTCAACCTGCTTTAAGGAATAACCTTTATTCAAAGCTATAAGCAGGCTATAGGGATTAGGGTTAAAGCAGTATTCCAGTGTTACGTTCAACCTGCTTTAAGGAATAACCATTATTCAAAGCTATAAACAGGCTATAGGTATTAGGGTTAAAGCATTATTCCAGTGTTGCTTTAACCCTGTCCCTCATTGAACCACATTCTCACACCTTGAAATACTCAGATCATTGTTTCTACCAAATTTTACTATTATTAGCCATGAGGTGGTGAGTAGCATTCATATGTACCCTAGAGAAGATCATTTCCCAGTAAACATGTCTATTATTTCCTCTACAAACAGTTTGGAACCAGATTAGACGCTGGGTAACCCGGCATCTGATCAGACTCTAAACTGTTTGCTGCTCAGATCAAAAGAAATGGTCAGAATTGGCAACAATTAAGTAATTTTTGTTGTTTCATCATAATGCCTTTGCATTTAAACAGGAGAGAATACGGGTTAGACACTAGTCTGTTTATGTCATAACCCAGGGTCTGATCACGCTTTCAAGCTATTTGCCACACAAATTAAAATAACTCACCAAACTTTTCAAAACATTGACATTTTCTCCATTTTAAAACTTTGAGTTAGCATTTCATTTGCATTTAAACGGAAATAAAGTCTTCTCTACTGTAACGCTAATACTATTGGAGAGAGACAGAGAGTGTGAAACTTGGTGACTTTGTTTCAGTGGGAAGATCAACATGAAGGTCTGACATGTGAGCAGTTCACACAGTGGTGTATCAATAATGATCCTGAGATGCAGGCCAAGGGAGTCAAGGTCTACCTAGAGCAGAATGGCATTGGTGAGTCACATAGTACAGTACTTCCCAATCCACTCATATCACCCAACCTCAGTTTGACCTTAACCCATTACCCCATAAATAGGCCTTTTAATGCCATACTTTTATCCTGCACAGAAGAAAAGAATTCTACTTTATAAAGTAATGAATATGCACTATAAGAAATGTGTTCTATATCCTAACAGTCTTATAGCTTAAAGCAGGCAGAAAGTAAAGCAGAATGTGCCTTAAGGCACATTCTGCTTTACTTTCAACCTGCTTTAAGTGCTCACCTGTCTTAAAAACTAGAAAGGGCTCTGTGGTAATGGGTTAACCTAGTTTTGACAGAGCCGAGCATGCCGATGGAGGCATCAGATTTTAGCTCATCTGAGCTAGCTCAGGGTGAGCTTTTGCAATCCTTGAATATCCTGCGTCCGTCGTCCGTCGTGCGGCGTCAACAATTTAAGTGTTTACACTCTAGAGGCCACAATATTTATTCAATCTTTCTCAAACTTGCTCAGATGGTATATTGCCATAAGAGTTTGAATGAGTTTGATTATGGCTGAAATCGGACAATTAGGTCATGAGTTATCAACCTTTGAATTGCTGAAAATGCCATATTTATCAGTGTTTACACTCTAGAGGCCCAATATTTACCCCATCTATCTAAAACTTGCCCAGATTGTATATTACCATAAGAGTTCGGATGAGATCGATTTTGGTTGAAATCGGACAAATAGATCAAGAGTTATCTACCTTTGAACTGCTGAAAATGCCATATTTAACAGTGTTTACACTCTAGAGGCCACAATTTTTTATCCAATCTATCTCAAACGTGCTCAGATTGTATATGACTATAAGAGTTCAGATGAGTTTGTTTATGGTTGAAATCAGACTAATAGGTCAACAGTTATCTACCTTTGAATTGCTGAAAATGCCATATTTAAGGGTTTTTACACTCTAGAGGCCACAAATTTTATCTAATCTTTCTCAAACTTACTCATATTGTATATTACCATAAGACTTCAAATGAGTTCAATTATGGTTGTAATCGGACTAACAGGTCAAGAGTTATCTACCTTTGAATTGCTGAAAATGACATATTTAACAGTGTTTACACTCGAGAGGCCACAATATTTATCCAAGCTCTCTCAAACTTGCCCAGATTGTATATGACTATAAAAGTTCGAAAAAGGGTAATTATGGTTGAAATCGGACAAATAGATCAAGAGTTATCTACCTTTGAATTGCTGAAAATGCCATATTTTACAGTGTTTACACTCTTGCAACTACAGTTTTCAATGGATTTTCATTATACTTGTACACAAAGTATATAGCTATACGTTCTCGAAGGAGTGGAATTATTGCTGAAATCTAATCATTGTGGCAATAGTTACCTGCCCTTGATATACTTTGAAATGCTAGAAAAAGGCTTCATTTCAGTATTGTTTAGGCTCTAGTTATCTGCCTTTGATGTACTCTACTGTACTAGAGTAGGTCGACAAAACTTGAATGGATTTAGAATAAAAAGGGTGAAATTCAAAGGTAAAGCTATCAGGCTTCATTACAAATGGTGAGCGATATCAGGGCCTTCAGGCCCTCTTGTTATTGAACAGAGCATCTTGTTAGGAGTCTTGAGGCTTTTTTTTAGCTTAATTGGGTCTATAAGCATTAACAGATTTTAAAACATCCTAAACTTGTCTTGTTTTGAGGAACCCTCTTTTCTTTTTCTAGTACATGGAAGTGTTCCGACTCTATCCAATCTCAAAAACGTCTGCTTTACACTCCTTGCCCAAAACTCTCAGTTTCGACCACTTAAACAAAGGCTAATTGATTGTATAAAATACAGGTGACTGCTTAAGCAAGATGAACGTAAAAACAAAATGAGCATAAAACAGAAAGCTCCAAAAGGAGCTTCCTGTTTCACATTCACCCTGCTTTAATCAGTCACCTGAATTCAACACATTTTAATTAACCTTGTTTTGTGGTCGTAATAGAGAGGTTATACAAATAAGGGTAGTATTTCAAGAAAACAAAAATCTTTATTTCTACATTTAACCATATGGTGACATAATCATTGGAATTGTCTCTTCAAGAGGATTCTAATAAGTAGTGTGTTAAGATTCGGTGCTGAAATGAGTGAGAAAATGTTGAGTTCAATTTACTCCCTCTTATCTGGGGCCCTGGTGTCTCTTTTCCTCATTGGACGGCACATTTGAATTACAAAGCCTTATATTTTCCTGTGTGTATTTCAGACTGTCCAAGCTGTAAGATGAGATATGAACTGGCCAAGGGTGGCTGTATGCACTTCAAGTGTCCTCAGTGTGGCCATGAGTTCTGTAGTGGCTGTTACCAGGCCTTCCTCAAGGATGGGGTAAGACTTTACCATTCACCTCTTACCTGGTTTACAGTGTTTAACTCACGCCCCTTATAATAGTCAATTTAAACATATTTTATTGCCATGTATATTTGTACAACCATATAGCACAAGTTATTATCAAATTTAACAGAATAAAAAGTTAACCTTTTACCCCATAAATACGCCTTTTTACGCCTTTAATTAATTCCTATACTGAAGATAATAGTTCCAATTTATACTATTACACATAAAAATAATCAGAAATATCTTCAATATTCTAGCAGATTATAGCTTAAAGCAGGCTAAAAGTAAAGCAGAATGTGCCTTAAGGCGCATTCTGCTTTACTTTCAACCTGCTTTAAGTGGTTACATATCTACAAAACTAGAAACAGGCTATAGGGTAATGGGTTAAGAGCAAAAGGGTTGGGCCACACGTTCTACCAACATTAGTTACGGCCCTCTCCTTCCTTATAATAGTGATTGACCTTGTACGCCCATGTGTACGAGGTTAACTTAATTTTACCACTTCATCTAGCATTTACACAGTTTACTTGAATCCCAGTCTACCCATATCGCCCAACTCTGATTTCACCTTGACCTTGACCTAATTTGGATTTATAATATTTGAAATAGGCTCTTTATAGGATATCTCCCATCAACGTCATGTAACAGAATTCTTGGACACTTATGATATGTAGTTATTAGCTTGGACTTTTCCAAATACAGGCATATCATCCATTTTTAGCTCGACTTTTTCAAAAAGTCGAGCTATTGTCGTCACCCTGTCGTCTGCGTCTGCGTCGGTTAAGTTTTTTGCTTAAGGTTTTTGTAAGAGTCCATTTCTCAATAACTATCAAAGGTATCCATTTGAAACTTGGAATAGTTGTTCAGTATTAAAAGGGTAACTCATTACAACAAGACAGGTAACCCTGGGATTTGTCATTTCAGAGTTATTGCCCTTGTTTTATTTACTTAAAAAATATAAATTAACATATCTCAATAACTATCAAAGGTATCCATTTGAAACTTTGAATAGTTGTTCAGTATCAAAAGGGCAACTCATTACAACAAGGCAGGTAACCCTGGGATTTGTCATTTCAGAGTTATTGCCCCTATTTTATTTACTTAAAAATTATAAACTAACATATCTCAATAACTATCAAAGGTATCCATTTGAAACTTGGAATACTTGTTAAGTATCAAAAGGGCAACTCATTACAACAAGGCAGGTAATCCAGGGATTTGTCATTTCAGAGTTATTGCCCTTGTTTTATTTACTTAAATATTATAAATTAACATATCTCAATAACTATCAGGGGTATCCATTTGAAACTTTGAATAGTTATTAAGTATCAAAAGAGCAACTCATTACAACAAGACAGGTAACCCTAGGATTTATCATTTCAGAGTTATTGCCCCTGTTTTATTTACTTAAAAATTATAAATTAACATATCTCAATAACTATCAAAGGTATCCATTTGAAACTTTGAATACTTGTTTAGTATCAAAGGGCAACTCATTACAACAAGGCAGGTAATCCAGGGATTTGTCATTTCAGAGTTATTGCCCATGTTTTATTTACTTAAAAATTGTAAATTAACATATCTAAATAACTATGAAAGATATTAACTTGAAACTTTAAATACCTGTTAAGTATCAAAAGGACAACTCATTACAACAAGGTAGGTTACTCTGTGATTTGTGATTCCAGAGTAATTGCCCTTGATTTATTTACTTAAAACTTGTAAATTGAAATATCTTAATAACTGTCAAAGGTTTTAACTTTTAAATACTTGTGTTATAACAAAAGGGCAACTCATTCAAACAAAAAGAGGTGACCGGGATTTGCCATTCCAGAGTTATTGCCCTTGTTTTTATTTACATAAAACTTATAAATTGAAATTTCTCAATAATTACAATAGGTATTAACTTGAAACTTTTAATGCTTGTTCAGTTTCAAAAGGGCATCACCTTTCAACACAGCAGATAACCATGAGATTTGTCATTGCAGAGTTATTGCCCTTGTTTGACTAAGAATTTGTATATGAAATTATTCAGTAACCGTAGAAAGTTATTAATTTCAAACTTCCAATATATTTGAATACTTGATTAGTTTCAAAAGGGCAACGCATTACAACAAGGCAGGTAAAGCAGGCAAAGATATTGTCCTTCTTTTGACTTATAGTTTACTTTAAGTGGAATGTAGACTGTCCAAGTATGTTTAAGTTGTTGTTGCTTACAAACTTCTATGATCAATAGGGCATTAAACACCCATACACATTCTTTAAGTTTGAAAAATATAGCCGTCTCAAGTATTTGAAAGTCGAGCGTCCAGCACCCGTTTGCGGTGCTCTCGTTGATTTGATATTGACCTTATTTGGACTTAAGATACAAAATCTGTTGCCAAGGATACCACCAGGACCATATGCAATTTTTGAATGTGGTGTCTTGTTCATTCAGTGGTAGGTTTATACAAGTTGATACAGAGTAAAGTTTTAACCCATTACCCCATAAATACGCCTTTTTACACCTTTAATTTATTCATCTAATGGGTAAAATAGTTCCACTTTATACAGTCGTTAAAATGTACCAATAAGAAATATTTTCTATATTCTAGCAGAGTTTTGCTTAAAGCAGGCTGAAAGTCAAGCAGAATGTGCCTTAACCCATTACCCCATAGCCTGTTTCTAGTTTTCAAGGCAGGTGACCACTTAAAGCAGGTTGAAAGTAAAGCAGAATGTGCCTTAAGGCACATTCTGCTTTACTATCAGCCTGCTTTAAGCTACCATCTGCTAGGATATAGAATATATTTCTTAAGGTGCAAATTCATGAATGTATAAAGTGGAACTTTTGTGTTCAGTGATGGCATAAATTAAAGGTGTATAAATGCGTATTTATGGGTTTAAATAATGGATTAAGGCAGATTCTGCTTTACTTTCAACCTGTTTTAAGTAGTAACTTGTTTTCAAAACTAGAAACAGACTATGGGGTAATGGGTTTAGGAGACAATTTGATAACATTGAAAGGAATGACCATGTACAATGTGTGTGTTTGTTTGTTCTGTTCAGGTTTGTAAGATGTTCAAGAGCTGTGCTAATAGAGGTCTACACTGTCATCACCCTCGAGACTGTTTCTACTGGCTACGAGACTACAGCCCACCTGATCTGCAAAGATTGTTGAAAGTAAGATTTAGTATGCAATTAAACATGTCTTATGTGACCATTCAATTTATAAGCAGTCTTGAATACAGTTTGTTGCTATATGTTGGATAGAAATGATACAGAAAGCAAGGGCTATATGTTGGATAGAAAGGGCAAGGGCTTTCTGTATTATTTTCATTCTGCATTTAGCAGTCACCTGGCATTGATAATTTCCATGCTTCCACAATGATAGGTCACTTAACCATTTGAACCCTAGTCCCGCATATAGGCGTCCTTTTTAAACAGTGTACATGTGATTAGTACACTTGTCCTGTGCAAACAGTGAAGACCCAGATCAGAGGGCTCCAAAAGGAGCCCTCTGATCAGGGTCTTCACTGTTTGTCATAATGCCAAACCTTGACAAAAACAACCCTTAAAAGTCAGAAATGGACTAGACTAAAATGGAAACTGGAATTGTCCATTTAAAGTTTCAGGGAGGAAAGAGTTAACACATTCAACCCAAGCGACAAGTATACTCGTCCTTTACAAACAGTGTACCTGTAAAGAGTAAACTTGTCCTTTGTGTTTATTTTTTAGTAAAAAAGAAAAGACTAAAGCCTCTTATCTCATGTATAGTAAAATCTCTCTATTACAACCACTACAACAAAGGTAGTTAAATGTATAGTCAAAATGCTATCATTCGAACTCACGTTAGTTCTAACATACCCCTTTTTCAAAGTTAAAATGTGGCTTAGCCATGTTTTAACTTTGAAAGTACGGGTATATTCGACTTAAGCGAGATCGACTAATTGAAATTCAAGTGATGAAATACTGGTAGGATCAACAGAAAGCTCCTACAGGAGTTTTCTGTTTTACTTTCTCTTTGCCTTAAGCAGTCTCCTGTCATAAACATCAAATAATAAACACAATTTAGTGGTTGTAGTAGAGAGGTTTTACTGTTCTCCTTTGTTTGACAGATTCACAAAGTGGTTGTTAACACAGATGCCCCGCCCACCCAGGCTGACAAGACTCATTGTCCAGTGATGGAACAGAAGGAATACGGTGTACAGAAGAAAGATGAGGCTTGTAATGCCGAGACCGCCAGGGGTACGGCTGGATTGTGCGAGTAAGTACCCACTCAATCTAAACTTATGGGAGATTTGTGCTTCAGGTCACTAAACCCTTTCAAAATTGGTCCAAGGTTAAAACGCTTTTGAGTTGAGTCTGCAGGTCGTTCTCAAGCATTTGATTGGTCAGATTGCAGCTTTTGCTGGTTAAATCTCAAACCTGAACAATCAAATGCTTGAGAACGATCTCAGACTAAACTCAAAAGCTATATTACCCTGGGACCACAGTGTATCTGTGAAGAGTACACTTGTCCTACATACATGGTAGACCAAGATCAGAGGGCTTCTTCAGGAGCTGTCTAATCAGGATCTGCATATTTTGTCATTTTGCAATATATTTATTGCTGTTACAGTGTTCCCTCTCTACAGCGGCCCTCCCAACAACGATTCCCTCCTTACAACGACGTTTGTCGCAGTTCCCTAACAGGACAATTATGTCTTACACTTTTACTGCTGAAATATCGTCTGCTTAAAGTTGTCGTCTGCTGTTTTTCTCAAAATTACATATTCGACATTTTGACAGAAAAATACTTAATGATGAGTGACAAACAGCTTGAATCCAGATCAGACGCCGCGTAACACGGTGTCTGATCTGGATTCAAGCTGTTTGTAAATGTAAACCAATTTTCCCTCTCTATAACGACGCCCTCCGTACAACGCACACAATCAGTGTCTACCATTGGTTGTCGTTGTAGAGAGGGAGCGCTGTACTACACAGTAAAAGATGGATAAGGGGGCCTCCCTGGCTGAGTGGCTATAGTCATTGTGACTGAGTTATATACTCACTGCTTTATGTGGGGAAAGCCTTCCAGAGGGTTTGCAGAAGGTCAATTGTTTTACCCAGTTGCCAATTTGTGCCTGAAACAGTATAGAAAGGGCTTCTGGGGTCTTCCTAGACCTGTAAATAACTAGACGTTTGGTTATGGTTGAAATACTATTAAAATGTCATAAATAGAGAATATTTGGTGACTAGCTTTGAATGAGAAATGTTATCTGGCAAGGCGGATGAATATATCAGGTTCGCCTGCGGCTCACCTGATATTTTCAGAAGCCGAGCCAGATAACATTTCTCATTCAAAGCTAGTCACCAAATATTCTATTTATCCTTGTCACAATAGTAAAATAAATAGAGAATGTTTTTTTTAAAGCAAGAATCATTTTTGGTGTAGATAAGATTCTCACTAAAGAACTATGTTACTCTAGGAAAGCGTGCTATTATATAGATGATGTCAGTGACGTCACATCCTAGTTAGGTTGAAAAGAAATAAAATAACCTTTAAAAATGTATTGTTTTTCACTCAGGAAATCTAAAAGGTGGGCAATTATAGAAGTATGTCAGCAAGCGACTGGTGGCGCGCACTCTATAACGCTTTGATTGCATCGAATAGATCGAATAAACGTCGTTACATGTCGGATTCTGTTGAAAGAATTTAAGAATACCTTTCCTAACAGCGGGAAAAATAAGCGTCTCGGTGGAAAAAAAAGTTCCGGCTACAGGTCATGTGACCAACTGACATAATAACATCGGTCATGTGACCAACTAGCATAATAAAGCAAAGTTTATCTGTCACCCCTTTATCCGTCAGGAAAATAGGCGCGTGACAGGATAAAATCATAACAAATACAAAATCAAAAATGGAGTAGGATTAGATGGAAACATTTGAATGTGGGGTCAATGATTGTTGTTTTGTTGTTTTGTCATCCAGGAATCATTACAAGGAGTATTTGGTCGACTTGATCAACAAGAACCACATTGATCCACTGCCAATTATGTCAAAGACTGAAATGTTGACACTGATTGGGCGCTTTGATAGGGAGCCTCCAGCTCAGACCCCAGGAGAACAAGACAACAACTACAAGAAGAGACTAACACAGGTATGTACATTACACAATTAATCCATGAACCCATTACCCCATAAATACGCCTTTCTACGCCTTTAATTTAATATTCCACTGGAGAAAATAGTTCAAATTTAAACAGTCATTAATATGTATCATATAAATTACTTTCTATATCCCAGCAAATGGTGGTTTAAAGCAGGCTGAAAGTAAAGCAGAATGCGCCTTAAGGCGCATTCTGCTTTACTTTCAACCTGCTTTAAGTGGTCACCTATTTTCAAAATTAGAAACAGGCTATGGAGTTATGGGTAAACACTTCATCCTCTTCCCCATTGTTCTTACCAACAAATAACATCTCTAAGAATATTAAAATGTATGATTCAATGATTTGATAATTTGAGTGAAATCTCAAAAATTTTACATTTTGATAATTTCCTCAATTATCACCTACAGAACCCGAACAAGTGTAAAATTTATCAGAATCTGTAAAATGAAACCCTAGAAATAATTTCTCCAAGTGTCTATGGAAGTGAACAAAAATGCTGGAAGTTATATGGTGAGAAAGTGATATAGTCAATGCATTGGTACCTATGAAGGTATATACCCCTTGGTGCTTAGCAAACTCTGAGTAGTATATAGAGGATATTTAATGAGTGTTTTTTCAGTAATGAATTTATTGAACGAGTTGGATAAAAATGATATTTTGCGAGCCTTGGCGAGCATAATATCATTTTTATCCAACGAGTTCAATAAATTTATTACTGAAAAAACACGAATTTAATATCCTTTTTATCACATAAACACCAAATGACACGAAAATCCGAACGGTCTTACTTTCACTTTTGCCCTCGGCTCTTATGTAAACGATTCGTCATAGGTGTTATTCGGTTTTATTCATCCGTAGATAAAAACACCAATCATACTAACGTAAAGAAAATCAACATCATTATGTTATAAAAAGACTTCTCTGATACCATATTCAAATTTTATATTAATATTTAAAATAAAGTTGTTCTAATTGACTAAAAATAATCATTTTACATTAAGAATCTAGTTTCGTTTTCAAAATAACGTCAAGACGTAACATGACGTCATTATCATTGTAACGTCTAAATTTGAAAAACAGTCTGAGTCACTGTTAATACTAAAGTCTACGTAGTATTTAGCTTAGCCTGATTTGCAGCCTGAGTTTGCGAGACTGCTAGGGATAATGTTCCTAGGACACTTCGAAATGTTTCCATACCTAGTGGTGATCTATGTTTGTCTAGATTCTCTTAACTCATTTACAGTCGGCGTAGTAGTACATTATTTTGGTGATTCAAAAATTAGTATAAAATATATGCCCAGTGGGCCATATGATTTTTACGGCCCTCTATATTTTGCACGTTTATGTGATAAATATTCATAGTGGACAGAGCTTTATACTCAGTGTGAGAATGGTTAATATTGTTTTCTTTTCTTTTCAGTTTATAAAGGAGAATTTCAAGATACCAAAGAAGTAACGAAAAACTTGCCAGTATTATTACAGAGAAGGAGCTGCCTCTTGTATTAATGAATACCTGAGTGTATAACTAATCAACCTTGCATTTAAATGATGTCAAATCTATGTTGAGGGACCAATAGAAAATTATGCATGAATAGTTACATAGAGTTGGGTAGAGACCTCTTTCGACAGGTGATTGCATAATGCAGGATAGAAATAATGCAGAAAGCTCCATAGGAGCTTTCTGTATTATTTTTATCCTGCATTTAGAAACAAACTGTATTAATTACTGCAAATGGATCTTCTATACCTACTTGGAGACTAACCATATACAACTGAAAATAACTTGACAATAAACTGTGATACAATTTGATATACTTGTATCATGTAGCCATACTTATACAAATAGCTATCCTGGTGTACCAAAGTTTTGAATATCTGATGTTAATAGCCCATAATCATGTCATCATCCGGCCTCAATGTTGTAATGCTTTTGACTTGATGTCTGAGATCATTTTCAAACATTTGATTGGTCAGATTTGAGATTTTTGCTCTGATCTAACCAATCAAATGCTTGAGAACGATCTCAGACTCCAATCAATTGCTTTATAGCCTTGGATACAGGCTTCAATAACTTTAGCCTGCTATCATGAAATTTATTATTACTGTTGTAAACAGTTTGTATCAGATTGAGATGCCAAGTAACTCATCATCTCATCTAGCTTGCAGCTGTTTGACACAATGATGATATTTCCTGACAGAAAAGGCAGATTAACCCATTAACTACATGGCTTGTAGATGATCATGTGTACATGTGTTATTGAATATTGACTGTGAATGAAATGAGTGTTAGCTTTAACTCTTATTTCCACTCTAGTACATACACGCCACAACTTATTATTTATTGATGGTATTGAATGCAGATGATAGCTTAACGCATTATCCCATAGAAAGCTCCTAAAGGCTAAGTGTGGATGAGTGCAGTTATAGGTTGATTGATGAAATATAGGTTAAACAGTTTTGAGTGAAACTTAATGTTACTCAACAAGTGATTTATATATGATGGCTGTGTAAATTATGTTTTTAATTGTTACGCCATTGCATGTTGATTTTATAACTGAAATAAAAAGAACTGTAAGCTCTCTTTGCATCTTTCATTTTCATCCCCTTTAACCTCATGTAATTTCAATGTGGACTATCTTCATATATAGTAAATTCTCTTTATTACAATCACTAAAGTGTGTGAATTATGAAAGGTGGCTGCTTAAAGCAAGGTGACAATAAAACAGAAAGCTCCTTTAGAAGCTTTCTGTTTTGCTATCACCTTGCTTTAAGCTGAATACAATAAATTATCCTTCTTATAATTGTTCGTAATAGAGATGTTTTACTGTATGAGAAATAAGTAAATACAGTTATTAAGTGACCCCTAAATATTAGGCATAGTTATAGCCTATATTACAACTGGCAATTAATCTGGACAAAAGTAATACAGACAGTTCCTGTAGGAACCTTCCGTACCTGTATTAGATCTACTCTTGGACTGCATTAAGCCTTCCCTGGGGCGTCCGTGATCAGGATCAGCTTATGTAGGAAACAGTATTTGAGAAAACGCCTTTAGGTTAACAGAACAGAATGTCATTTCTTTTATTTTCTCAGTTTATATTTATAGGAAATATGGCCCGGACAAATGATGCACAGACGGACACACGGACTGACATGCCCGCTCGTCAATATTGCGATATGTGGTATTTTAACCCACACAAAGCCTCTGCTTTCTCTGGGTGATACAGTACTCGTACTATCAATGCAGTCGTCAAATGTTACTTTTATATGACCCTGTCGTGGAATCTTACCCTCACAACCATTCCGCTTTTTAGCTCACCTGAGCTAGCTCAGGGTGAGCTTTTGCAATCCTTGAATGTCCGGCGTCCGTCGTCCGGCGTCAACAATTTTAGTGTTTACACTCTAGAGGTCACAATATTTATCCAATCTTTTTCAAACTTGCTCAGATGGTATATTGCCATAAGAGTTTGGATGAGTTCGATTACGGTTGAAATCGGACAAATAGGTCATGAGTTATCTACCTTTGAACTGCTGAAAATGCCATATTTAACAGTGTTTACACTCTAGAGGCCACAGTATTTATCCAATCTTTCTACAACTTGCCCAGATTGTATATGACCATAAGAGTTCGGATGAGTTCGATTTTGGTTGAAATCGGGCAAATAGATCAAGAGTTATCTACCTTTGAATTGCTGAAAATGCCATATTTAACATTGTTTACACTCTAGAGGCCACAGTATTTATCCAATCTTTCTACAACTTGCCCAGATTGTATATGACCATAAGAGTTCGGATGAGTTTGATTTTGGTTGAAATCGGACAAATAGATCAAGAGTTATTTACCTTTAAATTGCTGAAAATGCCATATTTAACCGTGTTTACACTCTAGAGGCCACAATTTTTATCCAATCTATCTCAAACCTGCTCAGATTGTAAATGACTATAAGAGTTCAGATGAGTTTGATTATGGTTGAAATCCGACTTATGGGTCTAGAGTTATCTACCTTTGAATTGCTGAAAATGCCATATTTAACGATGTTTACACTCTAGAGGTCACAAATTTTATCCAATCTTTCTCAAACTTACTCAGATTGTATATTACCATAAGACTTCGGATGAGTTCAATTATGGTTGTAATCGGATCAATAGGTCAAAAGTTTTCTACCTTTGAATTGCTGAAAATGATATATTTGACAGTGTTTACGCTCTACAGTTCGAAAAAGGGTGATTATGGTTGGCATCGGACAAATAGATCAAGAGATATCTACCTTTGAATTGCAGAAAATCCCATATTTTACAGCGTTTACACTCTTGCAACTACAGTTTTCAATGGATTTTGATTATACTTGTACACAAAGGATGTAGCTATACGTTCTGGAAAGAGTGCAATTATTGTTGAAATGTAATCAGTGTGGCAATAGTACCTGCCCTTGATATACTTTGAAATGCTAGAAAAAGGCTTCATTTCAGTATTGTTTAGGCTTTAGTAATCTGCCTTTGATGTACTCTACTATACTAGAGTAGGTCGACAAACTTGAATAGATTTAGAATAAAAAGGGTGAAATTCAAAGGTAAAGCTATCAGGCTTCATTACAAATGGTGAGCGATATCAGGGCCTTCAGGCCCTCTTGTTATCCCTTTCCCACATACATGTAGAAGCGCATTTAATTTATTCCGCCAATTGAGAAAATGGTTTCAATTAATAATAAAATTATGGTCATGAGCATGTATCAAAATATAAATATTTTCTATATCCTAGTAGATGTTTATTTAAAGCAGGCTGAAGGTAAAACAGAATATGCCTTAATGCGCATTGTGATTTACTTTCAATTTTGTTTTAATTGGTCGACTGTCTTCAAAACTCGAAACCCGCTATGAGGGAAAGGGTTAATGCTTGAAATGGTTACTGGACGTTTCGCTACCCTGTTGCGTTCGCGCCTGTCAGTTCGCTACCCAGGGTGTTTTTACCCTGGACGTTTCGCTACCCCCAATTTTTCGCTACCGAACTAAAATATAATTTTTTGTTAATGACTTATCGTAGTTTATTTATCCTTAGTACTTTTAATTCAGCGTAATATACGAGCATTTAAAATTATTAAGATAAAAAGTTTATTGATCTGAAAGTTGCTGTTGAAAATGAAATTAGCAGTTGTGAATTTTGAAAGGCGCTTCTGAAATTTTAATTTTATGCCATGACGTTTCTTTGTGTGGTACAGATCAGCTTCCGCAAAAATCCAATCAGTAAATCATTTTCCGCATTGAGAAGAATAAATAAATAAAATTCTCTTTTATGGAGATTCCATTGGTTTGGAACCAAATTAATAAATATAAATCTCTTATTTTGATGCGTGGCGTTTGCACAAATATTTCGTCAAAATTATAATTATATCTGTCATGGTTAGCTTGGACCCAGATTAGTATATGAAAATCTGTTCTATTTATGTCCGTTAGTTGGGATCCAGAATAATTAATAACCCCCTTGTTCCGTAAATCAGAGAATTATACACTGTTTTATAATCATTTTTCAAACCGGCTTTATTGGCATATTTTGATCGGTCAGTTCTTAAGTAACATTTTAAAGCAGTTCTTAACAAACAATCGTTTTGATAAAATATTTTCAAAACCATTGGATTGTAGGATTAGCTAGTTCTGCGTTCTTTTTATATGTTGAACATGTAATGTTAAATGTATAGTGTTAAATGGTGATAATAGTCTCTTATAAGTCTTTAAAGAATGGCATGGTTAACATGTTATGATATGAAATGTGATACAATGTATATATGTATATGAAATGTAACCATGATGAGACTCAAATAAAGATTAAATCTGTATAATTCCGTGCGTAAATAAAGACCTCTTATATTGAGCTAGCATTGGTTTGGATCAGGAACGTATATTTTTAAATCTATATACGTTCCTGTTTGGATCCAGATTAGTAAATACAAATTTCTGATGGGGATGCGTGGCGTCTGCGCAAATATTTCGTAAAAATTGTAACTATTTCTGTCGTTATGTTGGATCCAGATTATTACCTTCAATCACTTATTTGGTGGTTTCATTGGTTTGGATCCAGATTAAGGAATAAAAATGTCTGATGAGAACGCGTGGAGATTTCAAATATTTCGTCAAAATAGCAATTATTTCTGTCCGTTAGTTTTGGTCCAGATTAATAAAAAATCTCTTTTAAATATGATGATTCCATTGGTTTGGATCCAGATTAATAAATATAAATATCTTATGTGGACGTGTGGCGTCTGTGCAAATATTTTGTCAAAATTTGTTTTTATTGTTGTCCGTTAGTATGAATCCAGATTAGTCATTAAAACCTCTTCCATTTAATTACGTTAGATCGGATCCAGATCAGTAAATAAAAATCTATTATGTGGGAGCACGGCGCCTTCGTATTAGTAAATGAGAGGTGTGAAAAATAAACTTGGGTAGCGAAAAAGTCTAGGTAGCGAAAAGACCAGCCGTGAAAGCCACAAGGTAGCGAACATGCTAGGGTAGCGAAACTCCGGGTAGCGAAACGTCCTGAAATCCTTGAAATTAACCTCCTCACTACTTTACACTGAGTACAATGGTTATTTGCAAACAGTATGGACCCTGATCAAACTGTTTGAACATCAGTACGCTATCACTTTTATAGTCAATTTACCTAAAATCTTAATTTGAGAAACAAAAACAGACGAAAATTGTTTAACCAATTTGTGCCCACTATCCTTTATATGGGACAAAGGCAAACAGTGTAAACGCATAATGCGGCGTCTGATCAGAGGCTACACTGTTTGCTAATAGGAATTTCAATTCTCAAACAAAATGAACATTTTGACATTTGTTAAATCCGATATGACGCCGTGTCAGTGAATGGTTAACACATTCAACCCTGGCGGCGAATATACTCGTCATTTACAAAGATTTTACCTGTGAGGATTACACTTGTCTAATGCAAACAGTGTAGAGACCCTGATTTGAAATATATTGTTAAAATAAACCCTAAATAGTCAAAAATGTACAAGACCTAATTGGACATTGGAATTGTCCACTAAAAGTCCTAGGGGAGAATGAGTTAAACAAAGTTGTCTAATGAGACTGGAATATAGTTTTCAAATTTTGACACGCACGTGCTTTAGCCATTGTCGTCTGCGATACTATACACGTGACAGGGAAAGAAATGTTGAATTAGTATTCGATCTAATTAACAAACATTGATCATGATATCGCCTGCATATCGGAATCATAACGATGATCGGCAGAGCGTTGGGCTTAAGCACATATTGTTCTTCATAAAGTATACATGTACAACAACAACAACTATCTGCCAAATGTGTTCCCCCATGAAAGCGTTAATTCACTTGTAGGGTGAGACGTTAAAACGCTGTACAAGAAGAAAATATCTGCCAAATAATAGGCATACCGGTATAAAAGAACAGGATATTGTGTCATGACAGCTATAAAATATTTGCCAATAAAACATCAGAACAGAACAGAACAGATTTGTACAAAGTACATCATCTTATTCACATAGTAATATTCATACAATAAATATCATCACGTGACACATGAGAAAGTAACTGTTGTTCCGTTGAGGATGAATACATCAGTTAATTTCGTTAAAGGAATGTCTTATTCGAATAGCCTCTCGTATATATAAGCTTAAATTGTACAAAACATATTTATTGGATGATTTCAATAATTCAATACATTTAAACATTGATGGTCTTCTAAAGTAATAATTCTTCAGATATTTTACTCTTAAATCAGCAAAACGAGAGCAGACGCATATAAAATGGTACTCGTCTTCTATATCTCCAGAATTACAGCATAAACAAATTCTCTCATTACGAGCTAATCGATTACGTGCAAATCTGCCTGTTTGAATTCTGAGAGAATGTGATGACAATCTTATTCTAGAAAATATACATCTTAGCGATAAGGTAAAATATCTAAATAATTCTCATATTCAGTATTGTTTTTCAAATATTTATAAGTGTCTAGAACAGGACTGTTCTCAACTAAACCATGCCACTGCTGGACAAAACTATCAATAATCCTTTGTTTAAAAACATATGGAAATGTCTTTATATTGACATGGTTGGTATTATAAAAGACAAACCCAAATCCATAACTGTTCAGAAGATTCTTAACACTTGCAACCCAATTATTGTGCCCTTTTTCACAATCATCTAGTCCTTGCTGATATAATGCTTTAATTAAAAGGTTATCATTATTATTCACTAGTTTTAACCAATACTTTATAATACGGACATACCGTAAAATATATAAAGGGTACCGACCCAGTTCACCATATACAGCATTAGAACTTGTGTTTAACCTTACCCCCAATAATCTTTTGCAAAATTTCAAATGTATTCTCTCTATTTCTTTTGACTTACCAAACCCCCATATCTCTGAGCTATAACGTAATATAGATCCAACGAAAGAGTCAAACAACTGACATAAAATGTTTGGCTTTAACTTCACTTTCTTACAATTATACAAAATACATTTAAAGCTTTGTCGCGGAAGGTATACCGTAGTGTAATATTTGTAAGTACAACATGTCAAGAAGTTGGCCCTAAAATGTATCCGTACTAAACGACAGTTAAGGCTGGCCCGCTGTCATTTTGGTGATGATACAAATACCTCGTGATGTGACCAGTGTTACAGCGGAGGAAAAACGTTCAGCTGATTCGGATACTATAGAAGGTATTTCTAATCTCTATCATCCAGGGTACGAAATGTTATAACTAGACAGAATATTTACTGTCGATGTTAGACAGGTGGCAGGTTTGTACAGGGATTTTCTGCTATGACCCTTTTATCGCCAAAGGTGACTACAATTTATTTTTCAAACAATTTTGGATCCAGATTACGCGGCGTCTCATCAGGATACAAATTGTGTTGCACCCGTACACGAATGAAGAACGTCGTTCTTCATTCGTGACCCGTATCAGTATTTTTCAAACTTCAAAATTTTGAATTTGGCATAAAAATTTGCAGGCGACAAATCTTAGCAGACCACATTTTTTCTGAAATAATGTTGAAAAATATAGTGGTAAAATTTGGTTGATGAAAGAGTTAATCTATCAACTGCCAGTGAATGCCATAAATAATGATCGTTATATATAGTAGATCGATGTATCAGTTGCTGAAAATATATATACAGTGCAGAAAATTTGAACGTTATGCTCGATCTAATACAACCTTACAGCAATTAAAATATCATCATAATCTGTTTTCGTGGTACAGTAAAATCTCTCTATTACAACCACTAAAACAAAAGCTAATTGTTTGTATAAAAGACAGGTGCCAGCTTTAAGCAAGGGTACACTTAATTCAGAATACTTAAATTTAGATTTAAAAGACAAACGACAATTGTTTAACCCTGTCATTCTCAATGACGCTTTAAATCGTTTTTGCAAACAGTTTGGGTCCAAACTGTTTGACACTCTTATCGATATTTATTAAATCATACAAGTTACAATCTTAAATTTAATTTTTAAACGTGTCTTGCAGACAACAAAATTGAAGCAGACGACAGTAAAACGGTGAAGGGGTAAAAATATCCCTAATAATTTTATCATGAAAGGGTTAAGCAGACGATGACAGTGAAGCCTTCAAGGTATCGTCATGGTAATGATGGTAGTGAAAGGATTAATCAGAATCAGCTGTTTTCGAACAGTTTACTATGCAAATATTCCAACTGTTTGCATTATGCTCATTCTTAAGAAGTTTAAAGGGAATAAGCTGAGTAACACGTGTTTATTTCCCGCACGACACAAAATAAATAACCTTTATAAGTGTTGACAGTCTGTCTGTCACACTAACTATGCGAATCGGTCTTACTTGGGTCAAATACAGTGAAACTTCCCAATACTGGACTCTAGAACCGGAAGTTCTGAACTCCGGACAAATTTTACGATCCCTTTTACTTCTACAACCACTGAACAAATCGTGGCATACAGAGCACATGTTCCAGTATGGTGATGAAAGCAGGACAGCACTAATGCAGAGAGTCCCTAAGGAGATTTTTACATTACTGCTATCCTGCATTAACTCATTTGCACCCAGTAGACTCTTCCATGCTTATATATTGGATTGGTCCATTTTATCCTAAGGGTGCCTGGTGTACATCTCATTTTTCGTTAAATGTTGAAATTATTATCAGCAAACAGTGTAGACTCTGATCAGACGTCGCATTATGTAGCGTCTGATCAGAGTCTACACTGTTTGCCTATAGATGTCCCATATAATTATTTGATAGTGTGCAAAAATGGGTTGCGTTGTGATCTGTTTTTAACCTATTCCATGCTAAAGACGAGTATACGCGTTTTTAATAAACAGTTTACCTGTGAAGAGTACACCTGTCCGATGTAGTATAACCCCTGATCTGAAGGCCCCCTACTGGGGACATATTACATGTATTAGGTTCTGCACTGTTTATCATTTTGCAGCACGTGGACTTTGTAAAAACATCACTGAATAGTTAAAGGATAGACGAGACTTAATTGCAGACTGGCATTGTCCATTTGAAGTTTCAGTGACGAATGAGTTTAACGGCAAATGTAATATAACTTCTTTTGAGTTACCTGCCCATTATCCCATGAATACACCTTATCACTCCTTTAATCTATTCCTCCACTGATAAAAATAAAGTTCCACTTTATACAGTCATGAATATGTACCATACGAATTTTTTTTATATATCCCAGCAGAAAGTAGCTTAAAGAAAGCTGAAAATAAAGCAGAATGCGCATTAATCTGCTTTATAAAGGTCACATATATTTAATACTAGAAACATGCTATGGAGCAATGGCAGGGCTGCCATTTCTCCGGATTTTTCCTAAATCTTCGGATTTTTTTCTAGTACATGGTAGTTTAAAGCAGGCTGAAAGTAAAGCCGAATGCGCCCTAAGGCGCATTCTGCTTCACTTACAGTCTGCTTTAAGTAGTCGCATGTCAACAAAACAAGAAAAAGGCTATGGGGTAAAGGTACGATTCGTAAAATCGCACTTGAAAAATGCAAATTTGGAAATCTTAGGATTTTTCATGTCAACTTATGGCATCCCTGTAATCACACTGTATAGACGTAACGGGGATGCTGTCGTCATTACGTTGAAGCTAGCGTCATGCTGGTAAACAAAGATGAGGCCGCCCATGCATTTGGACGAGGTAAGCACATAAATTGGTTATTTGAGAGACTGTTTCTTTGAAATATCAAAAAAAGGAACAGTGTTACGGAATGACCCGGTTCTATCTCCATGCTCCGGTGTTGTCGTCTCGTTGGATAAACGCTTGTTAACGAAGTTTAGCCAGAAAAAGTTTTGACAGACACGGGAAATCTTGAAACACTTGGTGTCTAGACCTCTAAAAAAGATGTTGTTTTCTCATTTCTGGATTGCTATGCATACCAAAAGATCCCCTAACGGACTGTTTTGATAATTTGATACAAAAAGGCCTGCTGTAGTGCGTAGTAAAACATATTTGGTCAATTTAATAGGGAACGCACTCCGCTGCCGAACATGTGGCAACGTTGATACTGCTGAGTGAAAAAATGGCAATCTAATTTAAGTGGCTTTTGTCTGTTTAAAGACCATTTTTTAATGCTGTGCACCTATTTATATTTTTAAGAGTATAGTTCACCAAACAACGAGTAATAACTCGTGTGTAACATTGTTCGGACTTGACCCTTATGCATTCTAAGATCGAAATTAAGATGTACAGAGAGAGGATGGCGGAATAAAGCGCGTTAACTCGCCCTATCCCTACGCTCAATCGATGAATTATATATTATTCAATAGTTAAAATAAGCAAATAATATGCCCTTAGGTTGGCTTTCCATTATATTGTTCTAGAAAATATCAGACACGAATAATTACCCCGCGCTTGGTACCGCCAAATTAATTTCTGATTGTTGAGTATCTATCACTCCATATCGTTTATTTTCTGAAATTAACTTTCCAACAGACTTCGATTCCGACATGAAACAAAGAAATTTACCGTGAAATAGTCGATATCTGGGACGCCAATTCCTAAAGTAAGGAACTGAGTCAAGTATATCAGTAATCCCGCGCTCGGCAGGTATTGAAGCACTTCGAAATCACTTGCTAATTCAATGAATTCTTTTGCGCCATATGGAATCTACGTTTCAGGCACAAAATGTTGTTCAACTTCTTCGAACTCTAGATTAAGTTATTTTCTGCTTTTATGTCTTGACTGTGGTGAAAGAGCTTGTTTCGAGGTCTTTCTTGATGGGGTTTATTTAACGGTTCCATGTGGTTTGAATGGACTTGCCCCATATTTGATAGTGCTTGGAGTTCTTGGGCGACTAGCACACATATGTTTTCGAGGTGTCGCGAATGCCACTGGACGTTTCTTTGGCCTGTTCAGCCAAAGGCTGACTTTCTGGTAACGCTTCCCCGTCTGCGTTGTATTACTATACCTGAATTTTGAACAAATATATATCTAATTCATATCTTTAACACAGTCAACCCTAACGATGAGTATACTCGTCATTTACAAATAGTGTACCTATGAGGACTACGCATGTCCAATGCAAACGGTGTAGACCCTGATCAGAGGGCTTCTTAATCAGCCTTCTGATCAAGGTCGACACTGTTTGTCATTTTGAAATATTATGCTACATTCAACCCTAAATATTGAAAATAGACTAGACTTATATTGAATTTGGAATTGTCAATTAAAAGTGTCAGGGGTGAATGAGTTAATAGCGACAACAAATTCATTTTGCTATACCAATATGTTTAAATTTCGATTCAAAGACATATGGTTTAGAATATGTTTGTATTCACAAATTGACAAGAGTGAGTTGAGACAAATGATAACCAATAATTGCAACGAAGACACTCTTTATTTTACATTACACAAAAAGGGACATACAGGAACAGATAAATCTAGATTATTTTTTGGTATCTCCTATATGACAGCGCCAGTTTAAAAGACAGAAGGCGTATATGTGCGTCGTAGTCCAAACTAACAAAGATAAGTCTTTTACATGTCTCAAACAGACAAAAAACCACTTAAACTAGATTGCCATTTTTTCATCCAGCAGTATCAACGTTGCCTCGTGTTCGGCAGCGGAGTGCGTTCCCTATTAAAATTGACCAAATATGTTTTACTACGCACTAAAGCAGGCCTTTAAGTGTCAAATTATCAAAACAGTCCGTTAGGGGATCTTTTGGTATGCATAGCAATCCAGAAATGAGAAAACAACATCTTTTTAGAGGTCTAGACACCAAGTGTTTCAAGATTTCCTGTATCTGTCAAAACTTTTTCTGGCTAAACTTCGTTAACAAGCGTTTATCCAACGAGACGACAACACCGGAGCATGGAGATAGAACCGGGTCATTCCGTGACACTGTTCCTTTTTTGATATTTCAAAGAAACACTCTCTCAAATAACCAGTTTATGTGCTTACCTCGTCCAAATGCATGGGCGGCGCCATCTTTGTTTACCAGCATCAACATTGACTTGACTCGAGCTTCAACGTAATGACGGCAGCATCCCCGTTACGTCTATACATTGTGGTAATGGGTTAAACCGTACACGTCTCTGTAACAAACGTTTCGCTAGGACCAGAAAAGTACGATTTTCGAAGGTTTGTCTGCTTTTTGAGTTGTCTTTATTCATCGTCACTTTAACATCGGGATCACGACCCTAACCCTTAGGAAATAGCTCAAATCTGACCAATCAAATGCTTGATAACGATTTCAGACTCAACTCAAAATAACTGTATAAACGTGTTCTTAAACAGTTCTTAATGGTGAATTCCGTGACTCAATTATTCTTCATTCTTTAGTTTTTCATCTGCAATATCTGTATCTTCAACAATTCTCAAAAAATATTTCTTTTTTTAAGATACCCTCATGCAGAACGTCAAGCTATTTGAATTCAGACATGATGCCAATTTAGTTTCAAAAGTTGTCACAACATGATTCGCCAGTAGAGTACAAAATATTTAGTTCATAGGACCATTTTCTCAACCCCTTGCAACAATTTATTCTTTCGTTTTCCGCTGCCACACACCACGGGTAATTTCGGACGGTGCGCGTCTGTGCCTGTTTGTAGAGTTAAGAACAGTAAAAGATAAGGGTAAAGACGAAATAAAGTTAAGAATGTTAGAAACTTAACAAGAAAAAGAGTAAAAACCATTTCGCAGATATAATATCATCTTCTGAAAATGTATCACCTGCAATCATTAGCCAAATTCAAAGCGTGGTCTTGTGTCAAATGAGATCGGTTCTTTGCGGAAAGCAACACAATAAATCAGCGAATACAGTGCTCCCTCTCTATAACGGCACTCCCAACAACGACTCCCACCTTACAACAACGCTGGCCGCTGCTCCATAAACATGACAATTTTATCCATCATTTTCACGGCTGCAATATCGTCAGTAGTTTTTCTCAATATCACATACAGGACATTTTGACGCACGAAAAAATATATACTGGTGAGTGACAAACAGCTTGAATCCAGATCAGATTCCGCGTTACGCAGTGTCTGCTCTTGATTCAATCTGTTTGCAAATGTAAGTCAATTTCCCTCCCTATAACAACTCCCTCCGAACAACACAAATCTTTGTCCCCCATTGGATGTTGTTGTAGCGAGGGAGCACTGTGTTGAAGCTAAAAAATATTGTACAGAATCAAAATAATATTACTTTCAATTACAGTCGAAACTCGATACTTCGAATTGGCTTAAATCGATCGTACCAGTAATTTTATAAGATGAATTTCGATAAGTCAACATCGCTTAAGTCGAACATATCCGTATTTTAAAGTTAAAACGTGGCTAAGCCACGTTTTAACTTTGAAATATGGATATGTTCGAAATAACGCGAGATCGACGTATCGAGTTTCGAAGGTAGTACTGTCTTTTAGGGGGGAAACTCCTCAAACAAAGGTTAAAATTATAGCATGCCTACTAGCACTTTGTCTTTCTTGGTAGAGTAGAGAAGACGTTATTCTTTCCCAATAAACCATATATATAACAACATGATAATATCCATTGAAAATAGTTTGAAGCCTGATCAGACACCGGGTGACCCGGCGTCTCATCAAGCTCAAAACTGTTTGCCACTCAGATTAAAATGAATAATCAGAATTGTCAAAACGTTGTCAATGTCATTTTCTATGTTTTATTGCAATGCGTTTGCGTTTCGTTTGCGTTTCAACGGGAAAGAATAAGGTCTTCTTGATTGTACCATTACGGTACCAAAATACAACACCTATTTATCAAATGTCTCAATTTCTTGATATCTACGAGGTTCTACTTCAGTAGAGCCCCTCTATTACGACCACACAATTGTGTAAATTATAATGTGTTTACGACAGGTGACTGCTTAAAACAAGGTGACTGTTAAACAGAAAGCTCCTTTAGGAGCTTTCTGTTTTACTGTTACCTTGATTTAAGCTGTCACCTTAATTTTATATAATCTATTAGCCCTCGTTTTAGTGGTCGTAATAGAGAGGTTGTACTGTACATGTAAAAAAGTTTGCATTTAATAATTCTGATATTTCATCTGTTATTTTAATAAACTGAAAACTGGTGCTCTATTGTCTGATATTTAGTGTAGCACGATCTCTTTTCCAAGACTCAGAATTTCGGAAATGAAAATCTTGAGAAAGAAAATGACGCTTGGCAAAAATGTAAACTTTCACCAACATTTAAAAAACAACAACAAAAAAAACACAGAAAAAACCGAAAAGATAAAAAGTAAAATATTCGTATGTCTTTATATTTTTTATTGAAAAATGAAAATAAATGAAGTTATACATGTATTTTAATACAGAGTTTGTTTAAAAATAATTGCTTGATATAGTTTGTATAAATCACGTCTTTACCTCCTTCACTGCCCTACCTCGAGTACAGTGGTTATTTCCAAACGCGGCATCTGATCCAGATTAATACTGTCTGGCTCTCATTTCAATATTTCAAAATAACTAAAATATAAATTTGAGAAATAAAAGCAGACGACAATTGTTTAAGATAATGATTGGTGGCGTTAGTGAATTCGTTCATGAAAAAATTCCGGAACAAACTTGAGTTAGATTTGGGAAATGGGGGTATGGTAGTTTCAATTTTTTATCAGTGAAATTCTGTCACGGAATGTAGATGATTTTTACGTTTCAGAAATATGCCTTTTATGGGGTGTTCAACCTTAACCCCTTCATTGCCGTGACGTCATCAATTTTAAACAGTTGCCGTCTGCTTTTATTTTTCAAAGTTTATTTTTAGGTATTTTGACTTAAGAAATATTGAAATGAGTTTCAAACAGTTTGGAATCTAAACTGTTTGCAAATAACCATTGTGCTCGGGGTAAGGCAGTGAAGGGGTTAAAGCGCTGAACATTTCTAATTGTGAGAACTGTTAACGGTCTGTGTGACAGTTGCAATTGTTTAGTGGCGTAAAGGGCATGAGTGCGTGACCTGGGGTGTCAATTACAAAGTTTCTACAAAACCGCTACATACGACAGTTACAGTGAGATATGTCGTTAAACATGTAATCGACACATTGTTCTGTATACTGTCACACTTCTTCATTTTCAACTACAGTAAAGCCGCTCTATTACGACCACTAGTCGAGTTTTCTGTTTTTAATTTCACGTTGCATTACGCAGTCAGTGCACCTACCTGAAGCACCTGATAAATAAGACAATAAATTACAGCAAATATAATGTAAATTTATATAAGAAATGAACTGAATTTTTTCGCCCGTTTAAGCGAGATAAACGAAAGAAAATGATCGACAAATTCCATGAATCATTTAGAACTGTCGTTTATTTCGCTTTGACGCCGAAAACATTCAGTTTATTTCTAAATTAAGCTGTCGTTACAATGCCAAGTTATTTACTGAATAAAGATTCCTATAATGACTGCTTAATGCAGAATAAGGTTAAACAACTTACCCCTAAAGTAGCTTTCTATTTTACTTTTATTCTGCATTTAACTACCACGTGTATTTCCTAAACGCTGCTCATATAGTTTTATTTGTTGCTAAATACACTAATACCTCACTATTACGATCACTACAAAGAATGCTAATTGGTTGTAAAAAAAGACAGATGCAGTCATGCACCTTAATTAAACACATATCAATTACAGTGGAGAAAATGTTATTCTGTCCCAATAAACGCGTTTACGCTAAATCTATTATTTCCAGTGCAAACAGTTTGAAGCCAGATCAGACGCCGGGTAACCCGGCGTCTGATCAGGCTCCAAACAGTTAGCCACTCAGATAAAAATGAAAAGTCAAAATTCTCAAAAGATTGTCCTTTTCTATATTTTAGTGTTTTGCGTTTCGTTTGCGTTTAAACGGGAAAGAATAACAGATTCTTCACTGTAACACACCTTTTAGGTTAAACCGTGTGTTGTAAACATACTGACCCATACAAGTCACGTGACCTCATTCACACCATCGGCGTCATTTTGATGGACATTAACTTCATTCACTGCCAACTCAAGTACACTCCGACACATCGAGAAATACGGAGTCTGAGAGAAGGATACAAAGTGTTTGTCACTTTAAGTCATAATCACTATAAAACGATAATTCTTTATTATAGTCTCATCATGGTTACAGCATACTATATACACAAACAAATATTACAAACAGTATTTTAAACCATGCCATTCTTTCAAGAATTATAAGAGACTTATCACAATACAAATATCACAATTACTTATTTTTACCGATAATGTGCAATACTTTTCACGATTGAACCGAAAAACGACATTTTGAATTGACTTTTGTACATATCAAACAGTGAAGATAAAGATGCATCGCGTTTGTCTGAAGGCGGCTGCCTTTTCTTAGGATTTTTCCGAAATATTCGGATTTGTATCCTAGCGGATGGTACTAGCTTAAAGCAGGCTGAAACTAAAGCAGAATGCGCCAAAAGGCGCATCTTCTTTACTTTCAACCTAATTTAAGTAATCTCGCTTGAACGATAAAAAAGGAAATCTTAAGATTTTTCATATGATATGATATGATGCTATGCTATGATAATTATATGCTTTATTCAGCAAAGACATACATGTCTATCAGCATTATATAATATAATACATATAAAGACGAGTAATGACGGGCAGTTCAAACTAATTTAACGGTAGACATAGAAGGGTTTTGTTGTACAATAAAATGACGGACAGTTTCAACTCATAATTTTAGCTTATATGGCTGTGTCTGCGTTGTTTGCATCGAAACTTGTAGTGAACAGAATGTTTGTGATGAGCAACAAAGTGTAACCTGGTCAGACCAAGTCTTTTTCAAAAGCAGCTGTTGACCGGAAATATATGAAGGTGAAAACGTTTATAATTCGGTTCAATTATCATAACTTATTGCCATTAATCATTTAATATGGTTTACCAAGTTAACATTGCGGTAGTGCATTGTTTAAAAAATACAATAAGTTACTCTATTACGAACAGGAAACAGAAAGGCTTATTTATTGTAGGTATGTGGGATAAAATACGAAAGTAAAATCATTAATGTTTCAGTGCCAAGTCATGAGGTTGTTTAAACTCTTGAGCTCGTCGATTACAGTCTTCGTGTCTACACTGTTCACTACTCTAGCAATAGAAGGTAAGTCTGGGCTAGTGTGTTATATAACATATTTTATTTTGACTTATACAGTCGAAACTCGATACTCCAAATTGGCTTAAATCGATCGTACCAGTATTTGATAACATGAATTTCGATAAGTTGATCTCGTTTAAGTCGAACAAACCCGTATTTCAAAGTTAAAACGTGGCTAAGCCACGTTTTAACTTTGAAATATGGGTATGTTCGAACTAACGCGAGTTCGAAGTATCGAATTTCGACTGTACTTATATTTAGGCGAAAACATACAACTATCATTTTCTGCATTTTATTGTACAGTAAAACCCATCAATGTCTGCCGTTAAATTAGTTTAAACTGTATCTATTTCATAATTTACACATACAACAATATACACATATTATAACATAAGTTATATGCATGCATAAGAAAACAAGTTACACAAAGCTTATATAAATTCTACTCCATGTTGACTAATTATACATGTGAATTATTTTGTATTTAAGGCAGATGGCTGTTTTAAAGAAAGGTGAAAATAAAACAGAAAGATTATTTAAGAGCTTTCTGTTTTACTTTCACCTTTCTTTAAGTTGCCACGTATCAGTAATACAATCATAAAGCCATAATATGATTGATAAACTGCTCTTGTTTTTAAATGAACCAAATAATGCTTGGAATGGATTGCCTTCATTGTGCTTGTAGGATTAGTGAATTACTAATTTCCTAAGTGTTTTAACCCTTTCTTGATCAAATTTATCGTGAGAGTTTTACCCCTTCATCGCTTGGTTCCCATTTAAATAAGAATATATAGTTCTCCCTCATTACAACGGCCCTCCATACAACGACTACCTCCTTACAACAACACTTGCCACTGTTCCCAAGACAATTATATCTAACGATTTCAATGCTGCAATATCGTCTGCTTAAAACTGTTGTGACAACTTGTCTGCTTTTTTCTTACATATCGGACATTTTGACACTGTTAAACATTATGACGAGTGACAAACAGTTTGAATCTAGATCAGACGCCGCGTTACGCCCTCCCTATAACAACTCCCTCCAAACAACACAAACAATATTTGTCTCCCATTGTGTTTCGTTATAGAGAGCGAGCACTGTAGTTTTAACTACTTTTACCTAGTTATATAATTATGTTACCAATACTACCAAGATCTCTAAAGAATATATCTATGCAACGCATTGCAATAATGTAGATATCATAAAGTACACCGGGAGACAAAGTATTTCAGTGCAGGGCTGCCATTTCTCCGGATTTTTCCTAAATCTCCGAATTTTCCCCAGTTTAAAGTAGCTTAAAGCAGACTGAAAGTAAAGCAGAATGCACCTTAAGGCGCATTCTGCTTTACTTACAGCCTGCTTTAAGTAGTCGCATGTCAACAAAACTTGAAACAGGCGATGGCGTAAAGGTAAGATTCGTAATTTTTTTTAGAAAAAAGCAAATTTGAATATCTTAGGATTGTTCATGTCAACTTATGGCAGCCCTGTCAGTGCTAGAATGCTAAATGATGGCGTAACATGAATCTCCCCGAGCTCGTCTCATGTTAACAGATTCAGACACGTGTTAACTGACCTATCCCCGTGTCGTTTATTCATAAACACTTCCTCTACAATTCTTACTTCTTCTATTTTTCTATTTTTTTTACTGTTTTTATACGTTGCCTTATCGTCAACAGTGTCTACACACAGTGGGGAACACATTTCTTGCACGTTTTATCAATATTCCTTCATTGAAGGAAATAGTTCCATTTTATGCAGTCATGAATATGTATCGTAAGAACTATTTGCTACATCCAAGCAGATGGTAAGCTTAAAGCAGGCTGAAAGTAAATCATTCTGCTTTACTTTCAACCTGCTTTAAGTGGTCGCCTGACTTCAAAACAAGAAATAGGGTAATAGGTTAATGAAACTAGAAACAAAATTAATAAAATCAAAATTATTATTAAAAACAACAGTATTGCATAGTGTTTGTTTAAGAAATGTAGACGACTTATTTTTATCAGGGCAAACAGCATGGATGCTGATTAGAGACAAAGTAATAACGTTACTAACATAAGTGAATAAAACATTTTTAACCCTTAGCCTGCCACTGACGACTATAGCTCCACATGCAAACAGCTTGGATCCGGATGAGACGCCGAGTAACTCGGCATCTCATCCGGATCCAAGCTGTTTGACACTCGGACAACATTTTCAGCAACTTTGAAGCACTTTGAAACTTGAAGCAGACGAGAAATATAGCAGACGACAATTTATTTGGCGGGCTAAGGGTTAATATTTGTGAACAGTAGGGGGACGCGTTATTCTTTACCGTTTTAAGCGCTTTTGAACGCACAACTCCTGTGTGAAAAGAGCGCTTTATAAATCTGGTGTAATAATGAAAATAATAATAAACGAAATTAAATGCAAAGGCAATGTAATCAAATGTAGAAAATGACGTTTTTTTCTTCAAGAAACAAACTATTTGCACTTTATTTTGTATCAGTGGCACCAATATTTAAGTCGTTAACACTTGAAACTTCAAATAAATAATTCCAGTATCCAATTAAGTCCTTTAAAAGCTAAAAGCTGTCTGTTACACTGTCACCTTACTTAATACCTTACTAGTATACTTCTATTATAGATACAAGGTAAACAGCGCAATTCAACACCTAGTCTTTACTATCGACTTAAGCTGATGCTAAAATAGACTCGATCGCCGATATTCTCTTGTGGTACCCTCGGGAAATGATTAATTTATCAATATCTACTTTTTATTTCATCAAATTCCGTCAAATATCGCCACAGTATGTGAATTATAAAGAAAATAAGCATCAAAAAGTTTTATGTCGTTTTCATGGTACATAGCAACGAATGTACATGTAGGGGTGATCTGTTATTTGTCAACAATAAACGGCCTATGCCACTGGAACTTTCACCAAATATTATAAATCATCTTTAAATGAAATATTATCAGTTTTATATAATTTACATAGAATGCAAAATTAAAAGAAACTTTACCTGTTTAATTTTGACCAATGAGATCGCTCCGTTCATTCAATTCATTCCGGTATTCAAAATGGCATTCACAATGAAATGAGTCTTTCACTTGTCAATTTCATGCCAAATTACATGTATATTTCATATAGCTGATAGTGAAGAGGGTCATGTTCCGACACAAACGCGTTTGCTCTAATGAAATTAGGTGAAAGTTCCAGCCGTAAAGGCCGTTAAATGTGCAAACCGACTAGATTACCCCTTATTTTGGGCAATAAATTCTGTACCAAGAGAACGACATAAAACTTTTTGATGCAAATTTTCGTTATAATTCACGTACTGTGGCGTTATTTGACGGAATTTGATGAAATAAAAAGTAGATATTGATAAATTAATCATTTCCCGAGGGTACCACAAGAGAATATCGGCGATCGAGTCTATTTTAGCATCAGCTTAAGTCGATAGTAAAGACTAGGTGTTGAATTGCGCTGTTTACCTTGTATCTATAATAGAAGTATAGTAAAAAAAAAAAAAAATTTTTTTTTTTTTTTTTTTTTTTAAAAAGGGGGGGGGGAGGTTAATAGATAATAAAGTATGTGTCAAGTACCTGTGCTTAAAGCTACATACAATCAAGTAACTTTCTATTTTGTGATTGTAATAGAGAGGTTTTATTTTATTGTATGTGTTTTTGCAAATATTATAGTTTAATATAAGAAATCTTACACTTTACAATAAAACAGATGCTACATTTTGGAGAAAACAAGCACTTGATGACGTCATTAAGTCAATTAAACTGGTTCCCAACACTAATGTTGCACGGAATGTGATACTGTTTGTTGGGGACGGCCTGGGAACCAGTACCATTACAGCAGCAAGGATTCTCCGGGGACAACTTCAGAACAAAACCGGGGAAGAATCTAAACTACACCTGGAAACGTTGCCTTATGTTGGACTGTCGAAAGTAAGTTCTGCATTTATCCATGTGCGCCAAGTAGATTTATACTTGATAATTCCAATTTTTATGTGAGGGGTTCCTGGTCTAAATTTTCATTCTCGTTTTGTTTTATATTGAATTCCTATCAGCAAACAGTGTAGACTCTGATCGGACGGGGCATTATGCTGTCGGATCGTGGGTACAAATGGGTTTATAACATGATGTCTAAATTCAGAATACATTTCTCAATGTTCAATTGCCATATCTTTATAGTTTATATAACCACATTATACCAAAGGTTTTCTGAGTAAAACAACTAGTAAAAACTGGACTTTATTGAAGAAGCGTTGATCTTAATAATGCGATCGTTTTTAAAAATGCTAAAAGATGAACATTCATAGAGGAGCTTTCTGAAGTATTTTTATGCTGCAGATAGCTATACCTAGTAAACTGTTATAGGTCATTCTTTTGAATAATCACTTACAAGATATTGGAGAGATTACCAAGGTTTTACCGTTTCTTCTAGCACTTCTAGTATGTAATGTTTTATGCAATAAAACCATCGTATATCGTATCGTATCGTTTCTTCTAGCATTAAAACTGCTTCCTAGAATGCCTGAATGCTTATACTACAAGTCCGAATTCACTCATATCACCCAGCCTCGAGTTGACCACAGGGGACCGTCACAATAGAAGTCTGAACCCCAAAAGAAAAAAAACGCATAAACACTACATATGTAGTGTTTATGCTTTTTTTCTTTTGGGTTCCGACTTCTATTGTGACGGTCCCCTGTGGATTTGACCATACGAGCGTTGAGACTGCTTTAATCGTTTCACTGTCAATGACGCATGGTTCGGAACAGGTCGTCAATTGACGAGAATGGACGATTGCTATACGTAGAGTACCAATTTAGGTCCAATCTCATTAGGGGTGCTCAACCTTAAAGTGTGTGTTGTCGTATTTAGGTGTACAGTACGGACATGCAGGTTCCCGACTCCGGTTCAACAGCCACAGCCATGTTGACTGGTGTGAAGACTAAGAGCAGGGTGATTGGTCTTGACAGTACGGCAGATGACGTCAGCTGTGGGAACCAGACAGAAAATAGACTGAAGACAATGTTACACTGGTCACAACAAGCCGGTATGGAGAAAACGTTATTCTGTCCCAATACACGCGTTTGCGCTATAATTATTATTTCTATTGCAAACAGTTTGGAGCCAGATCAGACGCCGGGTAACCCGGCGTCTGATCAGGCTCCAAACTGTTTGTCACTCCAATTAAAACAAATAATCAGAAATGTCATTTTTTTTTAATTTTGTACAATTTAGCGATTTGAGTTTGCGTTTCGTTTGCGTTTAAACGGGAAAGAATAACATTTTCTCCACTGTGGAACATACAGTAAACATTCTGTTCTGATAGAACGTACTTTATGCTACATTCCAAGATCATTGCAAACGCATTCCTTTAATATTTAGATACATGTATGAACCTTTTATATTTAATATCTCAAATGCTATTTAATTTTCTTTTTATTGAGTGATATTATAATTATAGTAGATAGCAGTTTGCATGACATTCAAATTGTCAACCCGAGAAACAGAATGTCACCCCGAGGCAAAGCCGAGGGTGACATTCTTGTTTGCAAGGGTTGACAATTTGAATGTCACGCAAACTGCCATCTAATATTTATTTTATTACATCGAGCTTATCAACCCTGGCTGTAGAATCGTCTCGTTCGTATTTTACAAAATATGTTGTGAAGCCGCCATGCACGTAACGCGCGAAACGACGCCAAGAAAGACGTCACACTGTTTATAGCAACTCAACTCAAGAGTAGAGAAAATAATATCATATAGAGTGACGTCACAAAAATAATATCATATAGCTGACAGTATTTTTAAGAATAGAGAAAAAAATATCATATAGAGTGACGTCACAAAAATAGTCAAAGTCGAGAATATTTTGTCTTGGACTTGTTTTAAATTGTTATCCATAGGTAACATTGGTGTATTAGATCGTTTATGTAGAATGGCTGTAATGTCTTTAATGAGTGACCTGATTATCATCAAGAATAGCTTTGTTTTTTTAACATGCTTAAAATCAAGACTCCTCTCGAGTCGTGTAGAATGGTCATACATAAAGGATCTTACATGAGTGTTCATAACGTATTGTACATGCATTTATAAAACGAGTCTTTTTTAAATGGATAAAACAGGGCTTGCCGAGTTTTTATCGTTTTCTAAAAGACGAGTTTTATAAATCCAATAAATTATGAACACAAAGGTTAGATTCTATTTATTACATAATCTTGCAATGTTGTTTTTACCATCTCGATACTTTATGTTTCTTAAAATTCAATGGATAGCGCGTGAATGGACCGCCCAAGTGAGTAAACATGCAAAAAATGTAGTTCCAATGTGATTTCCAATTCATTTAGAGTAAATCTAGGGAGCAAACATTTCCTGTTCCTTTCCATCTATAGCCACTCGATCACCGACAGAAATGTCGTTTGACGTCATATTTGTATACAAATTTTGACAGCGCGTAGTAATACACATTTTAGTAAAACAACCTCATTTGCATAGTTAAACTACTACTTATATACGAGAAATAAACAATGAATGTTGTTCACCGCTCGCACGTATGTTAAGTTATAAATACAGCCCTGCGTTCATTACCGCGAACTCAACAGAGCCTCTCGCCACGTTCCGAGCGTTTCAGGGCTCCCACAGGTTCACTTGCCTTTAACATTGCATGCTTTTGTCGTTCTCCATAGTCACCCCACCTTTGTGTGCCTTGAGGCGAGCGGACCGTGGCGAGAGGTTCTGTTGAGTTCGCGATAATGAATGCAGGACTGGTATTTCAGAATACGAAAGAATCCATTTGGAAAATCAGCCGTGTAAGGGTTAAGACAAGATTATTTCGTCGTTTGACACTCTCTACCTGTGCTATATTGTAGGAAAGTCTACTGGACTCGTGACGACTACACGTGTAACACATGCCACGCCCGCCGCTGCCTTTATATCTATTTCTACCTGTGCTATATTGTAGGAAAGTCTACTGGCCTCGTGACGACTACACGTGTAACACATGCCACGCCCACCGCTGCCTTTATATCTATTTCTACCTGTGTTATATTGTAGGAAAGTCTACTGGCCTCGTGACGACTACAAGTGTAACACATGCCACGCCAGCCGCTACCTTTATATCTATTTCTACCTGTGCTATCTTGTAGGAAAGTCTACTGGCCTCGTGACGACTACACGTGTAACACATGTCACACCCGCCGCTACCTTTATATCTATTTCTACATGTGCTATATTGTAGGAAAGTCTACTGGCCTCGTGACGACTACACGTGTAACACATGCCACACCCGCCGCTACCTTTATATCTATTTCTACCTGTGCTATATTGTAGGAAAGTCTACTGGCCTCGTGACGACTACACGTGTAACACATGCCACGCCCGCCGCCGCTACCTTTATATACCTGTGCTATATTGTAGGAAAGTCTACTGGCCTCGTGACGACTACACGTGTAACACATGCCACGCCCGCCGCTACCTTTATATCTATTTCTACCTGTGTTATATTGTAGGAAAGTCTACTGGCCTCGTGACGACTACACGTGTAACACATGCCACACTCGCCGCTACCTTTATATCTATTTCTACCTGTGTTATATTGTAGGAAAGTCTACTGCACTCGTGACGACTACATGTGTAACACATGCCACACCCGCCGCTACCTTTATATCTACATGTATTTCTACCTGTGCTATATTGTAGGAAAGTCTACTGGCCTCGTGACGACTACACGTGTAACACATGCCACGCCCACCGCTGCCTTTATATCTATTTCTACCTGTGTTATATTGTAGGAAAGTCTACTGGCCTCGTGACGACTACACGTGTAACACATGCCACGCCAGCAGCTACCTTTATATCTATTTCTACCTGTGCTATCTTGTAGGAAAGTCTACTGGCCTCGTGACGACTACACGTGTAACACATGTCACACCCGCCGCTACCTTTATATCTATTTCTACATGTGCTATATTGTAGGAAAGTCTACTGGCCTCGTGACGACTACACGTGTAACACATGCCACACCCGCCGCTACCTTTATATCTATTTCTACCTGTGCTATATTGTAGGAAAGTCTACTGGCCTCGTGACGACTACACGTGTAACACATGCCACGCCCGCCGCCGCTACCTTTATATCTATTTCTACCTGTGCTATATTGTAGGAAAGTCTACTGGCCTCGTGACGACTACACGTGTAACACATGCCACGCCCGCCGCCGCTACCTTTATATTTCTGTGCTATATTGTTAGAAAGTCTACTGGCCTCGTGACGACTACACGTGTAACACATGCCACGCCCGCCGCTACCTTTATATCTATTTCTACCTGTGTTATATTGTAGGAAAGTCTACTGGCCTCGTGACGACTACACGTGTAACACATGCCACACCCGCCGCTACCTTTATAACAGTGCTCCAGATAATCTTTGCATGCAATGAGTACGTACTCGCACTATTTTCACTTCAATGCTGAAAATTGAAATTGAATGCTGAAAATCTACGCAGAATACAAACAATGGAAAACTTCAACTAAATTTAACTTATACTGAATTGAGCAATGTAGACATGTAGTCATGTACACACTTCTATGTTAATGTCATTATCTGAACAAGACATTGTGTAATGTGTACATTCCTGTTCATATTTGAACACATCGCTTGTGCTCTTTAAGTTTAATACCCATGCCTGTCAACAGTATTTCTTTGCAGTCTGAGTCTTTGAGCCAACAAGGTGTCTACATTTCCCTCAATGCATATGGGACATTTCAATACTGTTTCTCGATCTTGTCCCTTAAAACTAATATTTATCTAGGGATAATTCATTTCCAATATTATTTTCAATTTTTTTTATTTACCTGAGCACCGTTGTGTTTTCTTTTGATAATTTTTGCGGATTTTATACACTGAGGTTGTCCTCGCGAATGAAGCTATCAATTAACACTCAATGATAGATTTGAATACCCGCTCATCGCATCCTCGCGGTTTTTTAAATTGAATAGTATAGGCGTTTTATCATTATTTTTTACGTCGACCAGCACCAGACGCCGCCATCATAACATGTTTTTCTGCCGACGCTTGCAATGACAATTTCGTCCCATAATGTTTCGACCCGTACCTTGTAGTAACTACGCGGGCGTGTTTATACCGGTCTCCGAGTATTTGAGTTTTACAGCACACCAAATTCACAATCCTTTCTGAAAGGCTACGGAATCGAGATAACCCGGCCGATCCAATGTTGTCGCTTTTTAAAGTTCGCGACGGAGGCGAGACACTGCGGGTGCGAAACTAATTTAAACAGCGAACGGTGTTAGGGTAAACATTTCAATTAAAATACGGACTGGTTTGAAGTTATTTTTCTAAGTAAAGAACGTAGTTCTAACCCATCAAATGCGCAAAACTGACGCCCAGTCTACCGTTTGTTACTCGCAACTAAATATTTGAAATGCGTACGCAATTTTCTTTGTGCGTTTTTGTACGCATGGATTGTCATTTCAAATGCGTTTCTCTCCAAAAACAATGCGGGAAAACGCACGTACGCACCTTATCTGGAGCACTGCTTTATATCTATTTCTACCTGTGTTATTTTGTAGGAAAGTCTACTGCACTCGTGACGACTACATGTGTAACACATGCCACACCCGCCGCTACCTTTATATCTACATGTATTTCTACCTGTGCTATATTGTAGGAAAGTCTACTGGCCTCGTGACGACTACACGTGTAACACATGTCACGCCCACCGCTGCCTTTATATCTATTTCTACCTGTGCTATATTGTAGGAAAGTCTACTGGCCTCGTGACGACTACACGTGTAACACATGTCACGCCCACCGCTGCCTTTATATCTATTTCTACCTGTGATATATTGTAGGAAGGTCTACTGGCCTCGTGACGACTACACGTGTAACACATGCCACACCCGCCGATACCTTTATATCTATTTCTACCTGTGCTATATTGTAGGAAAGTCTACTGGCCTCGTGACGAATACACGTGTAACACATGCCACACCCGCCGCTACCTTTATATCTATTTCTACCTGTGCTATATTGTAGGAAAGTCTACTGGCCTCGTGACGACTACACGTGTAACACATGCCACGCCCACCGCTGCCTTTACATCTATTTCTACCTGTGCTATATTGTAGGAAAGTCTACTGGCCTCGTGACGACTACACGTGTAACACATGCCACGTCCACCGCTGCCTTTATATCTATTTCTACCTGTGTTATATTGTAGGAAAGTCTACTGGCCTCGTGACGACTACACGTGTAACACATGCCACACCCGCCGCTACCTTTATATCTATTTCTACCTGTGCTATATTGTAGGAAAGTCTACTGGCCTCGTGGCGACTACACGTGCAACACATGCCACGCCCACCGCTGCCTTTATATCTATTTCTACATGTGCTATATTGTAGGAAAGTCTACTGGCCTCGTGACGACTACACGTGTAACACATGCCACACCCGCCGCTACCTTTATATCTATTTCTACCTGTGTTATATTGTAGGAAAGTCTACTGGCCTCGTGACGACTACACGTGTAACACATGCCACGCCCGCCGCCGCTACCTTTATATACCTGTGCTATATTGTAGGAAAGTCTACTGGCCTCGTGACGACTACACGTGTAACACATGCCACGCCCGCCGCTACCTTTATATCTATTTCTACCTGTGTTATATTGTAGGAAAGTCTACTGGCCTCGTGACGACTACACGTGTAACACATGCCACACCCGCCGCTACCTTTATATCTATTTCTACCTGTGTTATATTGTAGGAAAGTCTACTGCACTCGTGACGACTACATGTGTAACACATGCCACACTCGCCGCTACCTTTATATCTACATGTATTTCTACCTGTGCTATATTGTAGGAAAGTCTACTGGCCTCGTGACGACTACACGTGTAACACATGTCACGCCCACCGCTGCCTTTATATCTATTTCTACCTGTGTTATATTGTAGGAAAGTCTACTTGCCTCGTGACGACTACACGTGTAACACATGCCACACCCGCCGCTACCTTTATATCTATTTCTACCTGTGTTATATTGTAGGAAAGTCTACTGCACTCGTGACGACTACATGTGTAACACATGCCACACCCGCCGCTACCTTTATATCTACATGTATTTCTACCTGTGCTATATTGTAGGAAAGTCTACTGGCCTCGTGACGACTACACGTGTAACACATGTCACGCTCACCGCTGCCTTTATATCTATTTCTACCTGTGATATATTGTAGGAAGGTCTACTGGCCTCGTGACGACTACACGTGTAACACATGCCACACCCGCCGATACCTTTATATCTATTTCTACCTGTGCTATATTGTAGGAAAGTCTACTGGCCTCGTGACGACTACACGTGTAACACATGCCACACCCGCCGCTACCTTTATATCTATTTCTACCTGTGCTATATTGTAGGAAAGTCTACTGGCCTCGTGACGACTACACCTGTAACACATGCCACGCCCACCGCTGCCTTTACATCTATTTCTACCTGTGCTATCTTGTAGGAAAGTATACTGGCCTCGTGACGACTACACGTGTAACACATGCCACGTCCACCGCTGCCTTTATATCTATTTCTACCTGTGTTATATTGTAGGAAAGTCTACTGGCCTCGTGACGACTACACGTGTAACACATGCCACACCTGCCGCTACCTTTATATCTATTTCTACCTGTGCTATATTGTAGGAAAGTCTACTGGCCTCGTGGCGACTACACGTGCAACACATGACACGCCCACCGCTGCCTTTATATCTATTTCTACCTGGGTAATATTGTAGGAAAGTCTACTGGCCTCGTGACGACTACACGTGTAACACATGCCACGCCCGCCGCTGCCTTTATATCTATATCTACCTGTGCTATATTGTAGGAAAGTCTACTGGCCTCGTGACGACTACACGTGTTACACATGCCACGCCCGCCGCTGCCTACGCCCATGCAGGCAGTCGATACTGGGAGAGTGATAGGAGGACACCAGTAGGGTGCAGGGATATTGCCCAGCAACTCGTGTGGGACAACTCAGACATCCGGGTTAGTACACTGTAACAAACTCAGCCTTAACCCAATGGATTTTCCATGCTTGTATATTAGATTAGTCCATTTTTATTATCTAAGGGAGCCTGGTCTAACTTTTCATTTTCGTTTTGTTTTATATTGAAATTCCTATTAATCAGCAAACAGTGTGAACTCTGTTCAGACGCCGCATTATGCGGCGTCTGATCAGAGTCTTTACTGTTTGCCTATTCCCTATATATAGGATCGTGGGCACGTATGGGTTATATAACGACACATATACGCCTCCTTTACAAACTGTGTACGTGTAAAGAGTAGATCTATACTGGTCCTATGCATACAGTACATGTATACACCCAGTTCTAGGGACTCATATAGGAGACCTCTGATCAGGGATTGCCATGTTTGTTATATAGAGGATCTTAAATGAGTGTTCATATTTATTTGATGTATTAAATGAGTATTTTTGAAACGATAAAAAACGAGCTTTAGCGAGTTTTTTTTATCGTTTCAAAAAGACGAATTTAATAAATCAAATAAATATGAACACGAATATAAGATCCTATCTATATCATATCCAACACACACTCATATTTACAGCCAATTTCCCAGGAGTAAGGTAGGTTGTAGTAAGGTGTTCCTTATATAGAAACAATCAATGAAAGGCGAAATGAGGTTTTCTAAGTGCCTGGGAAAAAGAAGTTCCAAATTTCTCAATGTTTTATTGACTTATTGTCACTATATAAGTCATTACTCGATTTAGATTTAGATTTAGAATATTTCTGATAATTAAGTAAACCGTGAAAGGTGATTATAAAATCACGTCGAAAAACATTTTAAGTTACAGCTAAGAACGTCACATCATAACGTCACAAATATTTCCCATAAAAGGAAACACAGTCGTGACGTCACTCTACTAGCATTATTAGGACATGTGTGTCAAGTCCGCGCCGTAAATTTATTTCAACATTTTAACGAAGACACAAACAGTTTTTGAATTTCTACTTATCACTGTCACTATCGATATGGTTTAAAACCCGTCTTCGTTTTGGAACATTCGGCCCTTCTGTGCTATTGTGAATATGGAAATTTCCACCGTGAATCGGAGAGCCAAAAATGTTGAAACCGCCAGAGACATGTATCTAGGGTTGATGACCTAGATTCTGTACTAACGGTGGCATAGGATTGTGCATGAATAGGAAAATATTCGCTACGAACTGTGTTGGAATATAAAATTTTCGAAATCTATTTGAGCTGTGATGGATTTAGATAATTCATTCAGCTTTGAATCTTGAAAGGACTGCTGGGACCAGAGTAGCCGGTAGGTAATCTTTCTGTTCTGCATAAATGGTTTAAAATCTTGTAGATTATGATACTAACAGGACAGCGATCAGGGCTTGTATGATATGAACAAACTTTAGGCGGAACAGTTCGAACGTTGCGTCCCTTGGGGCTCGCCTGACTTACTGGTTTTGGTTTGACTCTCGGTAAACTGCAGATACTCATGGTCAATTGTACCGTAGGATCCGTACCGTATAAAATGCACCGAAAATTCTGAATAGTGAATACCGTTGATTTTATTGTTTCTAGTCCCCTTCCGTCTATTGGCACTCAATCATTGCCAGCTAGGTCAGAGTCCGCCATTATTTTTTTTTGGACAGCGCGTATGAATATTATTCGGTCCTAGAGTGTAATAAACATCCGTGTGTTACCAAAATTAAATAATGCTGTTAATCACGCGCAATATGATATATAGTGTTTAAAAACTTCACCAGTACAATGATGGACAAGACTTAATAGAAACTTTGAGTTGTCTATTTAAAGTTGCCATGTGCGACTTTGAAAATACATGTACCTGTAGTTTGGATTCAGATCAGACAGATGTCGATTTACTTCATTTATGGTCAAATTGGTTTCATAATTATAATGGTGAGTCAGCAGAATAATATACTGCAGTGTATTTGGAATATTTCTTTCAGGTAATTTTTTTTTATATAAAATTAGTCAATAGCTCTTATATATTGTTATACGTCGCGATGTGACTGAAGTACTGTCAGAGTGACATAACACTAAAAACATCGTTAAACGGGAAACGTCAATTCATTAAAAATCAGCCCATTGTAAAACAGTTTATTTAAAATCGTCTCCTTACATTTTTACCCCTTCACCATCCTATTGTCGTCTGCTTTAATATTATTGTCTGCAAATTCGTTTCATAGTTAAATTTAAGGCATTATGACTGAAGAAATAATTTCAAAATGAGTGTCAAACAGTTCAGATCCTGATTACGCGGCATCTTATCAGGATCCAAACTGTTTGCAAACGCGCCTTTTGGTTTCATTGCTAGTGAAAGGGTCAATGTCCAATATTTTTTCAGCGGAGCTGACTGGTTTCTATTTAGCCACACTTTCTATTTGGCCACACATTTCAACCGATTATATTTGATCAGAAATTTAGAATTAAGAGCACCTGTTGAAACTGAATAGTCTGATTGGATAGTAGCCAGGGCTCCAGATAAGGGAATTATTTCAAAACTTAAAATCTTTATTTGTGCATTAAACCGTGTCGTGTCACTATACATTTGAATTGTCTCTTCGAGAAAATCAAAATGAGTGGTAACACCATAGGGTTTGGTGCTGAAATGAGTGAAAAATGTGATTTGTTTAGTTTACTCCCTCTTATCTGGAGCCCTAAAACTGTAGCCTGGCTGGTTTATGCACTGATGTGAGTGACACAGGCAGTATGTAAAACTGAGCTGATGACATCATGCTTCTATTTTAAGATATGATAGCAGATGTCTATTTATAAATAGACAGTGGTAGCTGTTTTGTTTAATAATGGTTTACTACCAATTTATATTAATTGTTAACTATTTGTACAAATTTACCATACATTGATAGCAATATAATAAATGGCTTCAAGTGAGTTAAACACAATTGTGTTGTTTCATCATTTATTTACAAGAGTGATGTGTTATAGAACCTGTACAGCAGAGCAGACTGCTGTTCTGTATGCTAATGGGCATGCACAGTTTATTTAGTTATAGTTTGTTTCAAGAAACTCCCCATGAATGGAGTTTGATATATAGAACAATAGTTTAATCTGAGGATCTCCTACCAGTAGCTAGGATATGGGTTATATTATTGTTTTTCATTTCTGTACATTTATAGTTTTTTAGTCAGAGTTATGCTATATCCTTGAATGTGTATTTTTTGCTTTTCAATCTAAGATATTACAATTCTTTGAAAAAAACCCAATTTCATACAATTTTGCACACCCATCTACAGCATGAATTCCACCACCCATTCCGCTGAATATCTTTTTTAAAGATATTTCTTGTTTGTTATTTGGTGTATAAGTTTGCAATGTGTTATGCAAATTCCAAGAATATTGAGTATATATTATATACCGTATTTAGGTTATACTAGGCGGAGGCCGTTCATATTTCCTACCAACATCAGTTCGAGACCCAGAGACCGGACACGTCAACGAGGACCGGCAAAGACAAGATAAACACAACCTAGTCACGGTAAAACCATTGTTATCACATAACTTGCCGTCTGGGAGTCGTGTAAAGTCAATATATAAATATCGTATTTCACTAGTGAAATATCGTTTTTTTTAAGCTCAGGCCCAACCTGTTCGACGACAAACGCTGTATGTAGCGGGATACCAAATGGCGTCATTTGCGATGCCGTTACCGTCAACAACGTCGCGTTTTGGCGGAAAATCTATGCAGTGGAGGGACTACAAACTACGATTTCTATTAGTTTAAAAGGTCTTTAAAACGGTTAAAATGGATGTGATCAATAGAATCTCACATTCGTGGTCATTATATATTTATCAATTTTAATAAACTCGTTGACTAAAATGAATATGACGCTCGCACGGCTCGCATCATATTATTTTAGTCAAGTTGTTCATTAAAAATGATAAATAATGACCACTCATGTAAGATCCTCTATGAATACAATCTTCTCAGCGCTTTTATTCGACTATTACGTCATCGCAGAGTAGATTTCATTTGGATGTGTTCTTTTTAGACGGAAATACGTTTTTTATATACAGTAAAACAGCTACAGCGCTCCCTCTCTTCAACGACACCTAACGGGAGACAAAAAAAATCAGTGCGTTGTTCGGAGGGAGTCGTTACAGGGAGGGAAATTGGTTATATTTGCAAACAGCTTGAATCCAGATCAGACGCCGCGTAACGCGGCGTCTGATCAGGATTCAAGCTGTTTGTCACTCGTCATTAAGTTTTTTCTGTCAATATATACATTATGTAAATTTGAGAAAAACAGCAGACGACAGTTTTAAGCAGACGATATTGCAAAAGTGAAAGTGTTAGGCATATAATTGTCTTATTTGGGGAACAGCGGCAAGGTTCGTTGTAAGGAGGGAGTCGTTGTTGGGAGGACCGTTGTAGAGGGCCTACTTGTATATTCTGCACCTTTAAAAAAGACTAAACGGATTTGACCAAAATTTCGTGCAATTAGAATCTACTTAGAATAACCTTTTTCGTGAAGTTTCCGCAGTTTTCATGTGCTTCTTACAGCCATGAGGCACGGACGAACATATACTGATACAATCTCGTTGGTATTTATAATTTTATATTTGTTCAGATTAAACCTTATTGGCCCGTGTGGATTGATATTCGCCAATAGTTCAAATCCTAGGCAGACGCATAATGTCGTCTGAAACGGTTGATAAGAGAGTACGGTGTCCGATAAAAAAAAGTATGGTGTCTGATTAGAGAGCATTGCGTCTGATAAGAGAATATGACATCTGATTAGAAAGCATTGCGTCTGATAAGAGAATATGACATCTGATTAGAGAGTACTGCGTCTGATAAGGGAGTATGGCGTCTGAATAACGAGCATGCCGTCTGATAAGAGAGAATGGCAGCTGATAAGAGAATATGGCGTCTGATAACATAGTATGGCGTGTGATAAGAGAGTATGACATCTGATTAGAGAGCATAGCGTCTGATAAGAAAGTAAGGCGTCCGATAAGAGAACATTGTGTCTGATAGAAGAGCATGTCGTATGAAAGAGAGTAAGACAGCTGATAAGAGAATACGCGGTATGATAAGAAAGTATGGCGTCTGATAAGAGGGAATGGCGTCTTATAAGCGAGTATGACGTTTGATTAGAGAGCCAGGCGTCTGATAAGAAAGTATGGAGTTTTATAAGCGAGTATGGCATCTGATTAGAGAGAATGGCGTCCGATAAGAGAGTATGTCGTCTGATTAGAGAGCATGTCGTCCGATAAGAGAGTATGTCGTCTGATTAGAGAGCATGTCGTCCGATAAGAGAGTATGGCGTCCGATAAGAGAGTATGGCAGCTGATAAGAGAATACGGCGTCTGATAAGAGAGTATGGCTTCTGATTATAATGTGGCGTCTAATAAGACAGTAAACTATCTACTAAGAAAGTATGGCATCCAGTTAGAGAGTATGGCGTCTGATTAGAGAGTATGGCGTCTGATTAGAGAGTATTGCGTCTGATAAGAGAGTATGACTTCTAGTTAGAGAGTATTGCGTCTGATAAGAGAGTATGACATCTAGTAAAAGAGTATGTCGTCCGATAAGAGAATATGGCATCTGATAAGAGACTATGTCATCTCATGTGAGAGCATGGTGTTTCATAAGGATTGAAACTTTTTGACATTCATGCCGATGGTTATTCAGACAAAATATCTAAAAACGCAATTCTAGAAAGGGAACCATGACAATTTCAAGCAAATTATATCTTGACTGTGAAGTTACTTTATTTGTGCTACTTGATCAAATTACTCGACTACAGTTTAGAAGTCGTTATTATTTCCCAATAAACGTTTTGACGGTTAAATTGGCATTTCCATTGCAAACAGATTGGAGCCACATCAGACGCCGGGTAATCCGGCCTCTGATCAGGCTCCAAAGTGTTTGCCTCTCAATTTAGAATGGGTCGTCGAAGTCATCGAGTCATTTTCCAAAAAAAAGTTGTAATTTTACCCAATTTAATGCATTGCATTTGCGTTTTGTTCGAAGGAGAAGTAATATGTAATGTCTTCTCCAATGTCTTTATGGACTAAATATGTTATTTCTTGCAGGATTGGGTGTCTGATAAACGAGAGAGGAACAGGACTTCCGAGTTTGTCTGGAATAAGGGACAGTTTGATAGAATAGATCCATTGCAAACGGACTATCTTTTTGGTATGTGCGACAATTTACAAACAGAGAAAACAATTATACGAGTATGGACATATAATGTTAGAGAAGGGGTAAAAGGGAGATATGTGAAACCAAGAGCAAGAAACAAATCACTTAGAAAGTTCCGTAATGTAAGTTAAATAACACCCGACAATACATCGGATTTGATTATTGTTATCAATAAAAGTGTACCCTTATCAGTTGAATCCAATCATGTGACGAGCCAAAAAATAAAAAATAAAGACTTGAACATTGCAGACTCAGGTCTAGTTGTGCGTACAGTAAAGACACGTTAGCTATTCGTTACCAATAAACGTGTTTTAACTAAAACTTGTATTTCTATTGCAACCCGGTGTCTGATCAGGCTCAAATCTGTTTGCCACTCAGACAAAAATAAATAGTTAACCATTTCCAAACATTCTGATTTTCTATATTTCATTGCAACTTTGTATTGCGTTTGCGGTTTTTTTAACGGGAAATAATAACGTCTTCCCCACTGTATATATCAAATAAGATTTTAGAGCAGATTCTACAGTGTTTTCACTCATCAGTCTTTATCATTTTTTGTACAGCCGCTGAAAAAGTGTAGACCATGCTCAGTCGCTGTGTTGTCATCGCGGTGGTTGATCTGGGTCTTTAACCCTTTACCTGATAGCCTGAAACTCTAGTTTTGAAGCCAGGTGACCACTTAAAGCAGGTTGAAAGTAAAGCAGAATGTGCCTTAAGGCACATTCTGCTTTACTTTCAGCCTGCTTTAAGCTAAAATCTGCTAGGCTATATAAAATAAGGGTAATAGTAATTGTTCATGAGGGTATAAATTGGAACTATTTTCTTCGGAGAAGGAAATAAATTAAATACGCTCAAAGTCGCTTCTATTGGGGAAAGGGTTAAAGACCGAAAACACCGTCCAATTAATACAAGATATAAAGTAAAGTAAAGTACCAGTTAAAGTCTATTTCAGTCCGAATGACCGCTCAGCCGACTGTACATTTACCCCGGGGATTTTGCTGGTCGAAACTCGATACTTCGAACTTCCTTAAATCGATTGGAGTAGTATTTCATGCCTTGAATTTCGACAAGTCGATTCCTCGAACATACCCGTATTGTAATGATTAAACGTGGCTAAGACATGTTTTAACTTTGAAATATGAATATGTTCAAACTAACGCGGGATCGAAGTATCGAGTTTCGACTGTATATGTTGTATGGTTATTTTGCTGGTATATGTTGTATGGTTATTTTGCTGGTATATGTTGCATGGTTATTTTGCTGGTATATGTTGCATGGTTATTTTGCTGGTTTATGTTGCAGGGTTATTTTGCTGATATATGTTGCAGGGTTATTTTGTTGGTATATGTTGCAGGGTTATTTTGTTGGTATATGTTGCAGGGTTATTTTGTTGATATATGTTGCAGGGTTATTTTGTTGGTATATGTTGCAGGGTTATTTTGTTGGTATATGTTGCAGGGTTATTTTGTTGATATATGTTGCAGGGTTATTTTGCTGGTATATGTTGCAGGGTTATGTTGTTGGTATATATTACAGGGTTATTTTCGGAGGGACATATGGCCTATGAGTTGGACAGGATAAAGTACGCCCTAGGAGAACCTAGTATTGCTGACATGACCAGGAAAGCTATACAGATACTACAGAAAAATGACCGAGGCTTCTTCCTGATGGTAGAAGGTGTGTAGATGTGGCATTTTTATTTTGACTCACTGCATGCACGGGTCCAGTGACTTTTCTCAGAGGAGATCCAATTTCAGATTTAACATACAGTGGAGAAGACGTTATGCTTTCCACATAAACGCGCTTATGCTAAAAACTGCAAACAGTTTGGAGCCAGATTTGACACCGGATAACTCGGCGTCTGATTCTGAAGCCTCCAAACTCAGATTAAAAAGAAACAGTTACGATACATGTAAATATTACATCTGTCTAGGCAAACAGTAAAGATCCTAAAGAAGCCCTCCGATCAGGGTCTGCGCTCTTCGTCACTTTGCAATATATTGCAGAAAGCAATCCTAAAAGTCATTAATGGACAATACTTAATTGGAAGCTATTTAGCATTATCAATTAAAAGTTTCAATGGTGAACGATTTTAATCGTAATATGTTTCTTTGTATTGTTTACTATACATGCATGTACAATCGAAACTCAAAACTTCAAACTCGCTTAACCCTTTGAGCCCTAGTCCCGCATATAGGCGTCCTTTTCAAACAGTGTACATGTGAATAGTATACTTGTCCTGTGCAAACAGTGAAGACCCAGATCAGAGGGCTCCGAAAGGAGCCCTATGATCAGGGTCTTCACTGTTTGTCATAATTCAAAACATTGACAAAAACAACCCTTAAAAGTCAGAAATGGACTAGACTAAAATGGAAACTGGAATTGTCCATTTAAAGTTTTAGGGAGGAAAGAGTTAAATCGATATTACCAGTATTTCCTAAGTTGACTTTCGATAATTGGATCTCGCTTACGTCGAACATACCCACATGCGCCACGTTTTAACTTTGAAATGTGGGTATGTTCGTACTAACGCGAGTTCGAATTATCGAGTTTTGACTGTATTCGCTTGCAGGCGGCCGTATTGACCATGGTCACCACGAGAACAGCGCTAAGAAGGCTTTGGTTGATACCCTGGCGTTCGATGATGCCGTTAATGTGGCACTACGTATGACAGATGCCCAGGATACTCTTATAGTGGTCACGGGAGATCACTCTCACGTCATGACTTTATCCGGATATCCGGAAAGAGGAAATGGAATTTTAGGTAAATAGTTTTTGTCTTCATATAGGTTAGACTGCATTAGGACAAGTCTTCGTGAATTAGACGGGGCGGAGCCCGTCTATTTCACGAAGACTTGTCCTTTGCAGTCTAACCGATTTAGACCGCCCATAAATCCAAATAAGGAATATTGTTTACAAATCTCCGCCACTATGTGACGTGAAATTGGTGGTTGCTATTCGATACACGCGCCTGACTCAGCTGTTTTAAGCTGCAAGCAACGATAATCTGCCAATCAAATTTTCCTCACAAGATTTTCATTTTGGCGGGAATAATCCAGTCTTCACGAAAAAGGAAAGACTGAATAACCCACTCTGATTGGCCAACGGCACACACTTTCACCAAAAGGCGGTCTAAGTCGAAAATACAACTGAATAATTTATAACTTTATACATGTATATTTGTCAAGCCAATTTGGAACTTTTCAGACGCGGAAGTACTAAAATTGGCGTTTGACTCGAAACTGTTTGACACTCAGATTAAAATATACATGTATTATCAAGAGTTTTAATGTCAATGGCAAGACGTTTAACATATTGGTTATGTTTCGGTGACACTGGAAAGAACAACGTGGTTAGGTGTTGACGAGTCTAATATATCATTAACATTTATTTATTTATATTTCAGATATAGTTCGTGCTTCAGGACATCCTATTACAGACTTAAACGACCTGCCTTACTCTACCCTGGCGTATACTAATGGTCCAAGTGCTTCATATACAAGACTAAACCTCACAGACATCAACACGTGTAAGGCACCATATTAATTATATTCATATTTATCCGTGCCATGAGAAAATCATACAAATTACATTGCAAACAGTGTACAAAGTTGAATCAGACAAGCCGCCGGGTCTGAGACGTTTAAAATGACGCACATACTCGTTGTTAGGGTTGACTGTGTTAATACAAATAGTTGAATTAATTTCTAAGAGCAAGCACAATACCTAAAGTCACTATTGTCAACTACATCGCAGATCTACAGATTGCAGTGCTGTATTTTTATCCTAGCAGATGGTGGTTTTAAGCAGGCTGAAAGTAAAACTGAATGCTTTTAAAAAATCGCGCTTGAAAAATAGAAAATTTATAAATATTAGGAATGTTCAAGATCAACTTATGGCAGCCCTGAGATCTTATGGCAGCCCTGAGATTGCAGTCTTCTTGTTGTTGCTGCTAAGGTTTAACGTCCCGATTGAGTACATAATGTACTAATTTTTCCATTTCTTTTACAGATTCGGACAGTTTTAAACAAACCTCATCGACCCCACTGAGTCACGAGACCCACAGCGGTGAAGACGTCGCTATCTACGCTAGAGGTCCCATGGCCCACTTGTTAACTGGGGTCAAAGAACAGAACGTCATCGCCTACGTCATGGCGCACGCGGCGTGCGTGGGGGACATCGGTTTGTCGTGCAAATATGGGCGGGAAGAAAGTGCTAAAGAACACACATACAATATAGGCAGCAGAGGAAATTATAATTGCTCATTAATACTGTGGTTACTGGTTGGTTTATTATTAATACGGACTTGACTTTAAACCTTGTCGTTTTGTAATAAAAAATAAAAAGTCACGTGATCTCTCCACAGTTCCGATAGTAGACACAGTTGCAATTCTTTTGCAAGACCAACCAGTAGGGAGAGTAATACAGTGCCCCCTCCCTACTACGGCCCTCCAAACAACGACCCCTCCTTACAAAGACCCTTGTCGCTTTTCCCAAACAAGAGGTCCACATTTCGCTCACCTGAGACATTGTACCATAGGAACTGACTGGGCAAGACAACATTTTGATATAGCTATGATCCAGGTGTCATTATTTGATCTTGGTAGAGGACAACAATTCGAAGCTACATCTCAGATTTAATGATCTAGGCCTTACGATTTAAGAGAAGAGTTTTAAAGGTTTTTCCCCACACAAAAATGACAAGTCCAGGGCGGGGCCAATTTTTGTCCGGGGGGGGGGGGGGGGGGAGGGGGGTAATAATTTGAACACACTTGGTAGAGAACCACAAAGCAAAGCTATATATGACAAATATTAAAGATCTGGGAGTTTTAGAAAAGAAGATTTTTAAAGGTTTTCCTATATAAGTCTATGTTTTTTCGCAGAGGGTCCAACCAATATTTAGTATAGTCATGTACAGTGGAAAGTTGGGTTGAAATCTGGTCAGTGGTTTCAGAGGAGATCTTGTTTGTTTGAAAATGTGAACGGACGACGGACGGAATGGTATCACAATAGCTCATCCTGAGCGTTCGGCTCAGGTGAGCTAAAAACGACAAATATATCTAACGCTTATATTGCTGCAATATCGTGTGTTTAAAATTTTCATCAGCTGTTGTTTTTTTCAAACGCGGCGTCTGATCTGGATTCAAACTTTGCAAATGTAAGCCAAGCCTTTAGTTTCCCTCCCTATAACAACTCCCTTTGAACGGCACACGTATTTATTCGTCTCCCATTGGTTGTTGTTGTAGAGAGGGAGCACTGTACAGCGAGCTCCAACAAGTTGTCTGGCACTCTGCACTATTTCATCCCATTCGCGGCTCCAGCGTTTTTTCGCAGAGGGTCCAACCGATATTTAGTATAGTCATGTACAGTGGAAAGGGCATTATTCTTTACAAATGGACACGATTTAGATGCTACTATACAGATAAACCTAGGTTTATTATGCTACCTCTATTTAGACACTAGATAAAAGTGGTTTTAACCCATTACTCCATAGCCTATTTCTAGTATTAAAGATGGGTGACCACTTAAACCAGTCTGAAATTAAAGCAAAATGCACCCTAAGGCGTATTCTGCTTTACTTTCAGTCTGCTTTAGCAACAACATGCTAGGTTATAGAAAATATTGCTTAGTGTGTTTTTTCGTAAAACTATACAAATTGCAATCTTTTCTTCAGTGTATGAATAATTGAAAGGCGTAAAAATGGGGTAATGGGTTAGCCCTTCTCCTATTGAGTTTTTCAGAGTTAAATAAATTCCATCCTCTATAAACATATTGGCACTATTTAGTAAGCTTAAAAAATAATTGATAGGTGATAATTGACAGCAAACCCCTCGATAACAACCATCAAATTGTGTTGATAGGTGGTAAAGGCGGGTTGCTGCTTAATGTAATGTTAAAGTAAAACAGAAAACTCAGGTGTTTAAATCAGACATGTTGCTGCTTTAACACATTAACCCCTGAAACTTTCAATGGACAATTCCAATTTCAAAACAAGAGCGTGTCCCAGTTACACGAATGCCCCCGATGATACAGGGAGGGGAATCCAGACTATCAAACGTAAAAGTTAGAGAGCTGAAACTGTAGTGGAGCGCCATTTTGAGGACTTCAAGGGCCATTACTCCAAAGAGCCTAGCATAAATTGGTGCCGCTGGTTATCCAAATTGGTCTTCATTTTATGTCAACAAACATTTTCAGAAAGTTTGGTGATGATCAGATGAAAAGCAATGTGTTTGTGAAACACAAATGCCCCCAGCCAGCATCATGTTCTGTAATGTAATGCTTATTTGCAAAAGTAGGTCAAAAGTCATGGTCGTAGGGTAAATGAAACATTGGCATGGTTGGAGAAGTCTTAACACAAGAAACATATAAAGTATGGAAGCTCTAGGCCTACTGGTTCAAATGTTATAGGCGTATAAAGATTTATACAAATAAAGGTCAAGGTCACAAGGGCAAAAACGTAGGCATGGTTGGAAAGGTCTTGACACAAGAAATATATAAACAAAATATGAAAGCCGTAGGCCTACTGGTGCAAATGTTATAGCCATTTAAAGATTTCAACAAAAGTAGGTCAAATGTCAAGGTCACAAGGTCAAAAAGTTTTGTATGGTTAGAAAGGGAAAACACATGTCAAGTATAAAAGGCCAAGGTGCAAAAATGCAAAAGTTATATCCAAGGTTAAGGTTTTTGGTAAAAGTTTGATTAAATAGGTCAAAGATCGAGGTCAAGGTCACATGGTCAAAGATGTTGGTATGGTTGGAAAGGTCTTGACACAAGAAATATACATACAAAATATTAAAGCCCTGGGCCAACTGGTGCAAATGTTATAGCCATTTAAAGATTTTTACAAAAGTAGGTCAAATCTCAAGGTCACAAGGTCAAAAAAAATTGTATGGTTGGAAAGGTCTTGCCATGAAGAATACACATGCCAAGTATAAAAGGCCCAGGTTCAAAAATGCAAAAGTTATAGCCAATGTTAAGGTTTTTCGTTAAAGTTTGATTAAATAGGTCAAAGGTGAAGGTAAAGGTCACATGGTCAAAGATATTGGTATGGTAGGAAAGGTCTTGACACAAAACATATACATACAAAATATTAAAACCCTATGCTAACTGGTGCAAATGTTATAGCAATTTAAAGATTTTTACAAAAGTAGGTCAAATGTCAAGGTCAAGGTCAAAAAGTTTTGTATGGTTGGAAAGGTCTTGCCATGAGGATTACACATGCCAAGTATAAAATGCCCAGGTGCAAAAATGCAAAGGTTATAGCCAAGGTTAAGGTTTTTGGTTAAAGTTTGATTAAATAGGTCAAAGGTCAAGGTCGCATGGTCAAAGATGTTGGTATGGTTGGAAAGGTCTTGACACAAGAAATATACATACAAAATATTAAAGCCCTGGGCCTACTGTGCAAATGTAATAGCCATTTCAAGATTTTTACAAAAGTAGGTCAAATTTCAAGGTCAAGGTCACAAGGTCAACAAGTTTTATATGGTTGGAAAGGTCTTGCCATGAGGAATATACATGCCAAGTATAAAAGGCCCAGGTTTAAAAATGCAAAGGTTATAGCCAAGGTTAAGGTTTTTGGTTAAAGTTTGATTAAATAGGTCAAAGGTCAAGGATGTTGGTATGGTTGGAAAGGTCTTGACAAAAGAAATATACATACAAAATATGAAAGCCCTGGGCCTACTGGTGCAAATGTTATAGCCATTTAAAGATTTTTACAAAAGTAGGTCAAATGTCAAGGTCAAGGTCACAAGGTCAAAAAGGTTTGTATGGATGGAAAGGTCTTGATACAGGGAAGACACATGCCAAGTATAAAAGGTCCAGGTACAAAAATGCAAGAGTTATAGCCAAGGTTAAGGTTTTTGGCACAGACAGACGGACGGACGGACAGACCAACAGACATGACAAGAGTTGTCAGAGAGACAACAAAGCTCGCCATTGGCACATTTAGAAACTTAAAAGCACACTCAAGGTCACCGAGGTCAAGCTTTTTGCCTGCATAGAAAGGTCTTGTCAATATACACATGAAAATTAAATATGAAGTTACACCTCAAGGGACATAGGAAATATAAGCGTTTTTCGAAACCTAAACACAGATTTCTAATCCTTAAACTCTGGATCTAAGTTCATGGTCAAGGTCACAGGGGTCTAAATTTTTCTGTGCATGGAAAGGTCTTGTCCATATACACACACATACCAACTATGAAAGCAATACCTCAAGGGACATAGAAGTTATAGACATTTTTCAATACCTAAACACAGATTTCGAAACCTAAACGCGAGCCCTAAGTTCAAGGTCAAGGTGGCAAAAAGTGGCAAAAACTAAAACAAGAGGGCCATGGCCCTTAATTCGCTCACCTGAGGTCATTGTGCCTTAGCTTACTAGGCAAGACAACATTTTAATACAGCTGTAAATGGAATTATCTTCCAGACCAAAAAAAACATGACAAATTGGAATAACTTAAAAATAATATTGTTGGCAGGGTTATGGCCCTTATCCATGACACTTCCTCTTATCATTAAGCTACATGTATTTCCATATGATTATTTATTGCACATTCTGCTTTACTTTCAACCTGCTTTAAGTTATCATCTACTAAGTTATAGAAACTATTTCTTATTTCTTACATTTTATGACTGTATGACTATGGAATTATTTTCTTTAGAGAAGGAATAAATTAAAGGCGTAAAAAGGCATAATTATGTACGGGGTAATGGGTTAACATCAGTAGAACTGGAGTTATCTCCAGGACAAGAAAATATGACAATGGGAAATAACTCAAAAATGACATTGACCTTTGTAGGACATGACCCAAGTTATAAAGTTTCTAACTTATGTAGTTCCAAAGTTATGGCTAAGATTAAAGTTGTGGACTGACAGACAAACAAATGAACAAACAGACAAAAAAGCAGACAGACAAAAACAATATGCCCCCAACTAAGTTGTGCAGGTTCATTATCCATAAAAATGTAGCAGACAACACCATATGTTGCTCTTACAGTGTACCTCAGTTGACCGGAGTTCAGTTATGTAATACAGTTCTGTCAGTTTTGCAGCAGGGGTCTTAACTCTTATAATGCTGAATTGCTGTCTGCTATACAAACATTGAATGTGAATTATGTAAAAAAAATCATACTTTACATTTTCTAAATTAAAGAAACTATGTAAATAAGTGGCAAATAGTTTGTATCCAGATTAGATGCAGCATAATGTGGCATCTGATCTGTATCAAAACTGTTTGCAAATATCAGTGATTTACACTATATAACTCTATGTAAAACTGTGATCCCCGGGGCGGGCCAATTTTGACCCCAGGGGCATGATTTTAACAAACTTGATAGAGGACCTGTAGGCGATGCTATTTGCCAAATAGCTAAGCTCTGGCTCTTGTAGTTTCAGACAAGAAGATTTTTTAAGTTTCCATTGAAAAATCTATTTTTAGCTCCTGTGACCTAGATATGCAACCGACCAGTACCATTTGAACAAAATTGGTATAAGACATTTAGAAGTGTCACCATGCCAATTTTCAAAGCTCTGGCCATATTAGTTTCAGAGGAGAAGACGTTTGAAAATTTCACTATATAACTCTATGTAAAACTATGACCCCCAGGGGCGGGGCCAATTTTGACCCCAGGGGCATAATTTGAACAAACTTGATAGAGGACCTGTAGGTGATGCTATGTGCCAAGTATCTAAGCTCTGGCCATTGTAGTTTCAGACAAGAAGATTTTTTAAGATTTCCTTATTTTAGCACTTTGGTTGCCATGGCAACCAGAGTTCTACATTGTTTTAAATTCTTTGAACAAATTTGAAAGAGCTTGACCCAAGGAACATTCCTGTAAAGTTTGGTTGAAATCTGTTCAGCGGTATAGGAGGAGATGTCATTTGAAGCAATTGTTAACGACGACGGACACAGGGCCATCCCAATAGCTCACCTTGAGCCTTTGGCTCAGGTGAGCTAAAAAAAGTGACAAAAACTAAAGACACTAGGTGGCAAAAACTAAAGACACTGGGCAGGTAGCCAAAACTTAATTTAAATAAACCCTTTAGCAGGTTACTCTTCTTAACAGGTTAACACCTTAAGGCACATGCACTGAAGTGGGTGGGCAGTGGTTTTGTATTGTGTATAACCAACAAGGAAAAATCTGGGTGGCAAAAACTAAAAAATCTGAGTGGCAAAAACTAAAGACACTGGGTGGCAAAAACTTAAGAAACTGGGTGGCAAAAACTGAATTTTAATAAACCCTTTTAGCAGGTCACTCTTGGTCACTCTTCTTAACAGGTTTACACCTTAAGGCACACGCACTGAAGTGTGTGGGCAGTGGTTGTGTATTGTGGACCTGTCAATGCACTAGTGTCAAGTGTCAGAGGAATGCACAATACACAGTCACTGGAAATGAGTAAAACAGGCTGTAAGTAAAGCAGAATGTACACTGCTGTAAGTGTTAATTTCCTGCAAGTTCTGCTTCTATCGAAAGGGTGTTTTCTAACTTAAGTAAATTGAAGTAATATTCAGACAAAACTGAGTCCTGTCTTGGAATAGAACAAGAGTTGTCAGAGAGACAACAAAGCTCGCCATCGGCACATTTTGAAACTTAAAAGCACACTCAAGGTCACCGAGGTCAAGCTTTTTGCCTGCATGGAAAGGTCTTGTCAATATACACATGAAAATTAAATATGAAGTTACACCTCAAGGGACATAGGAAAAGTAAGCGTTTTTTGAAACCTAAACACATATTTCGAATCCTTAAACCCTGGATATAAGTTCAAGGTCAAGGTCACAGGGGTCCAAATTTTTCTGTGCATGGAAAGGTCTGGTCCATTACACACACATTTTTCGACTTAAAATAGTTACAAAGTTTACCACCAGTGATTATGTTGTGCTATTACACTTCTTTCAACTTTTTTACATCTTAAGAAACGCAGATGAGAAAAAATTAAAATCTAAAATCCTTATTCTCCATTGAATCCTGTATTGTTTGTGACTACAGTACTTCTCACAGGTTGTCTCACACAAACAATTCTAATAAGTAGTAAGAAACAGTTGTTTGCAACATCATGGAGAAAACAATTAAAATGTTGTTTTTTTCCTCATTCTCATTTGTAGCCAAGTTTTTATTACTGTTTCACTTTAATAAATGTCAGGCATAATTTTGATGACTGATTTTAAAATAAATCTAGTTGAAAACATCCCAAAACTTTTTTTTTTAAATTTACACCCTGATATATTCATTGTTTTAGGTTTTTGCCATTTTTGCCGGTTATTTCCAGTTTTTGTCACTGGCAAAAACCCAACCCTGATCAATTTTTCGGTGCATGGAAAGGTCTTGTCCATATACACACACATACCAACTATGAAAGTAATACCTCAAGAGACATAGAAGTAATAGGCATTTTTCAAAACCTAAACACAGATTTTGAAACCTAAAAGCGGACCCCAAGATCAAGGTCAAGGTCACAGGGGTCCAAATTTTTCTGTGCATGGAAAGGTCTTGTCCATACACACACACATACCAACTATGAATGTAATACCTCAAGAGACATTGAAGTTATAGGCATTTTTCGAAACCTAAACCCAGATTTCGAAACCTAAACGCGGGGCCTAAGTTCAAGGTCACAGGGGTCCAAATTTTTCTGTGCATGGAAAGGTCTTGTCCATATACACACACATACCAACTATGAAAGCAATACCTCAAGAGACATAGAAGTTATAGGCATTTTTCAAAACCTAAACACAGATTTCGAAACCTTAACGCGGGCCCTAAGTTCAAGGTCAAGGTCACAAGGGTCCAAATTTTTCTGTGCATGGAAAGGTCTTATCCATATACACACACATACCAACTATGAATGCAATACCTCAAGAGACATAGAAGTTATAGGCATTTTTCGAAACCTAAACACCAATTTCGAAACCTAAACGCGGGCCCTAAGTTCAAGGTCACAAGGGTCCAAATTTTTCTGTGCATGGAAAGGTCTTGTCCATACACACACACATACCAACTATGAATGCAATACCTCAAGAGACATAGAAGTTATAGGCATTTTTGGAAACCTAAACCCAGATTTCGAAACCTAAACGCGGGCCCTAAGTTTAAGGTCACAGGGGTCCAAATGTTTCTGTGCATGGAAAGGTCTTGTCCATATACACACACATACCAACTATGAAAGCAATACCTCAAGGGACATAGAAGTTATAGACATTTTCTTAAAATTGTTTACGCCGTTCACGATGACGCCGACGACAACGACGCCGACTACACCAGGGGTATTGCAATAGCACGTCATGTACTACGTACAGGCGAGCTAAAAAGCAGGAAAACTTGTGTTTTGTTACAGAATATTATAAGAGACTCAGTGGAGCTAGAGAACTGAGTGATCAGTTAAAATATTTACAAAGTTTACCACCAGTGATTATGTTGTGCTATTACACTTCTTTCAACTTTTTTACATCTTAAGAAACGCAGATGAGAAAAAATTAAAATCTAAAATCCTTATTCTCCATTGAATCCTGTATTGTTTGCGACTACAGTACTTCTCACAGGTTGTCTCACACAAACAATTCTAATAAGTAGTAAGAAACAGTTGTTTGCAACATCATGGAGAAAACAATTAAAATGTTGTTTTTTTCCTCATTCTCATTTGTAGCCAAGTTTTTATTACTGTTTCACTTTAATAAATGTCAGGCATAATTTTGATGACTGATTTTAAAATAAATCTAGTTGAAAACATCCCAAAACTTTTTTTTTTTAAATTTACACCCTGATATATTCATTGTTTTTGCCATTTTTGCCGGTTATTTCCAGTTTTTGCCACTGGCAAGGAAAAAACTAGTTTTTGCCGGCAAAAACCCAACCCTGGTCGAAATTTTTCGGTGCATGGAAAGGTCTTGTCCATATACACACACATACCAACTATGAAAGTAATACCTCAAGAGACATAGAAGTTATAGGCATTTTTCAAAACCTAAACACAGATTTCAAAACCTAAACGCGGACCCCAAGATCAAGGTCAAGGTCACAGGGGTCCAAATTTTTCTGTGCATGGAAAGGTCTTGTCCATACACACACACATACCAACTATGAATGTAATACCTCAAGAGACATTGAAGTTATAGGCATTTTCGAAACCTAAACCCAGATTTCGAAACCTAAACGCGGGGCCTAAGTTCAAGGTCACAGGGGTCCAAATTTTTCTGTGCATGGAAAGGTCTTGTCCATATACACACACATACCAACTATGAAAGCAATACCTCAAGGGACATAGAAGTTATAGGCATTTTTCGAAACCTAAACACAGATTTCGAAACCTAAACGTGGGCCCTAAGTTTAAGGTCAAGGTCACAGGGGTCCAAATTTTTCTGTGCATGGAAAGGTCTTGTCCATATATACACACATACCAACTATGAAAGCAATACCTCAAGAGACATAGAAGTTATAGGCATTTTTCTGAACCTAAACACAGATTTCGAAACCTTAACGCGGCCCTAAGTTCAAGGTCAAGAGGGTCCAAATTTTTCTGTGCATGGAAAGGTCTTGTCCATATACACACACATACCAACTATGAATGCAATACCTCAAGAGACATAGAAGTTATAGGCATTTTTCGAAACCTAAACACAGATTTCGAAACCTAAACGCGGGCCCTAAGTTCAAGGTCACAAGGGTCCAAATTTTTCTGTGCATGGAAAGGTCTTGTCCATATACACACACATACCAACTATGAATGCAATACCTCAAGAGACATAGAAGTTATAGGCATTTTTCGAAACCTAAACACAGATTTCGAAACTAAACGCGGGCCCTAAGTTCAAGGCCACAGGGGTCTAAATTTTTTTATGCATGGAAAGGTCTTGTCCATACACACACACATACCAACTATGAATGTAATACCTCAAGAGACATTGAAGTTATAGGCATTTTTCGAAACCTAAACCCAGATTTCGAAACCTAAACGCGGGGCCTAAGTTCAAGGTCACAGGGGTCCACATTTTTCTGTGCATGGAAAGGTCTTGTCCATATACACACACATACCAACTATGAAAGCAATACCTCAAGGGACATAGAAGTTATAGGCATTTTTCGAAAACCTAAACACAGATTTTGAAACCTAAACGCAGGCCCCAAGTTCAAGGCCAAGGTCACAGGGGTCCAAATTTTTCTGTGCATGGAAAGGTCTTGTCCATATACACACACATACCAACTATGAAAGCAATACCTCAAGGGACATAGAAGTTATAGGCATTTTTCGAAACCTAAACACAGATTTCGAAACCTAAACGCGGGCCCTAAGTTCAAGGTCACAAGGGTCCAAATTTTTCTGTGCATGGAAAGGTCTTATCCATATACACACACATACCAACTATGAATGCAATACCTCAAGAGACATAGAAGTTATAGGCATTTTTCGAAACCTAAACACAGATTTCGAAACCTAAACGCGGACCCCAAGTTCAAGGTCACAGGGGTCCAAATTTTTCTGTGCATGGAAAGGTCTTGTCCATATACACACACATACCAACTATGAAAGCAATACCTCAAGGGACATAGAAGTTATAGGCATTTTTCGAAACCTAAACACAGATTTCGAAACCTAAACGTGGGCCCTAAGTTTAAGGTCAAGGTCACAGGGGTCCAAATTTTTCTGTGCATGGAAAGGTCTTGTCCATATACACACACATACCAACTATGAAAGCAATACCTCAAGAGACATAGAAGTTATAGGCATTTTTCAAAACCTAAACACAGATTTCGAAACCTTAACGCGGGCCCTAAGTTCAAGGTCAAGGTCACAAGGGTCCAAATTTTTCTGTGCATGGAAAGGTCTTGTCCATATACACACACATACCAACTATGAATGCAATACCTCAAGAGACATAGAAGTTATAGGCATTTTTCGAAACCTAAACACAGATTTCGAAACCTAAACGCGGGGCCTAAGTTCAAGGTCACAAGGGTCCAAATTTTTCTGTGCATGGAAAGGTCTTGTCCATATACACACACATACCAACTATGAATGCAATACCTCAAGAGACATAGAAGTTATAGGCATTTTTGAAAACCTAAACACAGATTTCGAAACTAAACGCAGGCCCTAAGTTCAAGGTCACAGGGGTCTAAATTTTTCTGTGCATGGAAAGGTCTTGTCCATACACACACACATACCAACTATGAATGTAATACCTCAAGAGACATTGAAGTTATAGGCATTTTTCGAAACCTAAACCCAGATTTCGAAACCTAAACGCGGGGCCTAAGTTCAAGGTCACAGGGGTCCACATTTTTCTGTGCATGGAAAGGTCTTGTCCATATACACACACATACCAACTATGAAAGCAATACCTCAAGGGACATAGAAGTTATAGGCATTTTTCGAAAACCTAAACACAGATTTTGAAACCTAAACGCAGGCCCTAAGTTCAAGGCCAAGGTCACAGGGGTCCAAATTTTTCAGTGCATGGAAAGGTCTTGTCCATATACACACACATACCAACTATTAAAGCAACACCTCCAGGGACATGGAAGTTATAGGCATTTTTCGAAACCTAAACACAGATTCCAAACCTAAACGCGGACCCTAAGTTCAAGGTCAAGGTCACAGGGGTCCAAATTTTTCTGTGCATGGAAAGGTCTTGTCCATATACACACACATACCAACTATGAAAGCAATACCTCAAGAGACATAGAAGTTATAGGCATTTTTCAAAACCTAAACACAGATTTCGAAACCTTAACGCGGGCCCTAAGTTCAAGGTCAAGGTCACAAGGGTCCAAATTTTTCTGTGCATGGAAAGGTCTTGTCCATATACACACACATACCAACTATGAATGCAATACCTCAAGAGACATAGAAGTTATAGGCATTTTTCGAAACCTAAACACAGATTTCGAAACCTAAACGCGGGGCCTAAGTTCAAGGTCACAAGGGTCCAAATTTTTCTGTGCATGGAAAGGTCTTGTCCATATACACACACATACCAACTATGAATGCAATACCTCAAGAGACATAGAAGTTATAGGCATTTTTCAAAACCTAAACACAGATTTAGAAACTAAACGCAGGCCCTAAGTTCAAGGTCACAGGGGTCTAAATTTTTCTGTGCATGGAAAGGTCTTGTCCATACACACACACATACCAACTATGAATGTAATACCTCAAGAGACATTGAAGTTATAGGCATTTTTCGAAACCTAAACCCAGATTTCGAAACCTAAACGCGGGGCCTAAGTTCAAGGTCACAGGGGTCCACATTTTTCTGTGCATGGAAAGGTCTTGTCCATATACACACACATACCAACTATGAAAGCAATACCTCAAGGGACATAGAAGTTATAGGCATTTTTCGAAAACCTAAACACAGATTTTGAAACCTAAACGCAGGCCCTAAGTTCAAGGCCAAGGTCACAGGGGTCCAAATTTTTCAGTGCATGGAAAGGTCTTGTCCATATACACACACATACCAACTATTAAAGCAACACCTCCAGGGACATGGAAGTTATAGGCATTTTTCGAAACCTAAACACAGATTCCAAACCTAAACGCGGACCCTAAGTTCAAGGTCAAGGTCACAGGGGTCCAAATTTTTCTGTGCATGGAAAGGTCTTGTCCATATACACACACATACCAACTATGAATGCAATACCTCAAGGGACATAGAAGTTATAGGCATTTTTCGAAACCTAAACACAGATTTCGAAACCTAAACGCGGGCCCTAAGTTCAAGGTCACAAGGGTCCAAATTTTTCTGTGCATGGAAAGGTCTTATCCATATACACACACATACCAACTATGAATGCAATACCTCAAGAGACATAGAAGTTATAGGCATTTTTCGAAACCTAAACACAGATTTCGAAACCTAAACGCGGACCCCAAGTTCAAGGTCACAGGGGTCCAAATTTTTCTGTGCATGGAAAGGTCTTGTCCATACACACACACATACCAACTATGAATGTAATACCTCAAGAGACATTGAAGTTATAGGCATTTTCGAAACCTAAACCCAGATTTCGAAACCTAAACGCGGGGCCTAAGTTCAAGGTAAAAGGGGTCCAAATTTTTCTGTGCATGGAAAGGTCTTGTCCATATACACACACATACCAACTATGAAAGCAATACCTCAAGGGACATAGAAGTTATAGGCATTTTTCGAAACCTAAACACAGATTTCGAAACCTAAACGTGGGCCCTAAGTTTAAGGTCAAGGTCACAGGGGTCCAAATTTTTCTGTGCATGGAAAGGTCTTGTCCATATACACACACATACCAACTATGAAAGCAATACCTCAAGAGACATAGAAGTTATAGGCATTTTTCAAAACCTAAACACAGATTTCGAAACCTTAACGCGGGCCCTAAGTTCAAGGTCAAGGTCACAAGGGTCCAAATTTTTCTGTGCATGGAAAGGTCTTGTCCATATACACACACATACCAACTATGAATGCAATACCTCAAGAGACATAGAAGTTATAGGCATTTTTCGAAACCTAAACACAGATTTCGAAACCTAAACGCGGGGCCTAAGTTCAAGGTCACAAGGGTCCAAATTTTTCTGTGCATGGAAAGGTCTTGTCCATATACACACACATACCAACTATGAATGCAATACCTCAAGAGACATAGAAGTTATAGGCATTTTTCAAAACCTAAACACAGATTTCGAAACTAAACGCGGGCCCTAAGTTCAAGGTCACAGGGGTCTAAATTTTTCTGTGCATGGAAAGGTCTTGTCCATAAACACACACATACCAACTATGAAAGCAATACCTCAAGAGACATTGAAGTTATAGGCATTTTTCGAAACCTAAACCCAGATTTCGAAACCTAAACGCGGGGCCTAAGTTCAAGGTCACAGGGGTCCACATTTTTCTGTGCATGGAAAGGTCTTGTCCATATACACACACATACCAACTATGAATGCAATACCTCAAGAGACATAGAAGTTATAGGCATTTTTCAAAACCTAAACACAGATTTCGAAACCTAAACGCGGGCCCTAAGTTCAAGGTCACAAGGGTCCAAATTTTTCTGTGCATGGAAAGGTCTTGTCCATATACACACACATACCAACTATGAATGCAATACCTCAGAGACATAGAAGTTATAGGCATTTTTGGAAACCTAACCCAGATTTCGAAACCTAAACGCGGGCCCTAAGTTCAAGGTCAAGGGGGTCAAAAATGTTCTGTGCATGGAAAGGTCTTGTCCATATACACACACATACCAACTATGAAAGCAATACCTCAAGGGACATAGAAGTTATAGGCATTTTTCGAAACCTAAACCCAGATTTTGAAACCTAAACGCGGACCCGAAGTTCAAGGTCAAGGTCACAAGGGTCCAAATTTTTCTGTGCATGGAAAGGTCTTATCCATATACACACACATACCAACTATGAAAGCAATACCTCAAGGGACATAGAAGTTAAAGACATTTTCTTAAAATTGTTTACGCCGTTCATGACGCCGCCGACGACTACACCGGGGGTATTGCAATAGCTCGTCATGTACTTCGTACAGGCAAGCTAAAAACTATATGCCCCCGAATCGTAGATTCTGGGGGCATAAGTCTAGTCCATTTTTGACTATTAAGGGTTTATTTTAACACTTTATTCAAAATTACAAACAGTGTAGACCCTTATCAGAGGGCTTCTTAAGGAGCCCTCTGATCAGGGTCTACACTGTTTGCATAGGACAAGTGTAATCTTTACATGTACACTGTTTGTACATGTCAGACCAGTATACTAATTGCTAGGGTTGAATGTGTTAAGCAAATAGTATAACTAAATTCTGTTTTACTTTCACTGTGCTTTAGGCAGTCGCCTGTCTTTCATACAATTATTTAGCCCTCTTGTTAGTGGTGGTAATAAAAGAGGGTTTTTACTGTCGGCTACTACTAGCTGTAGAAAAGTAAAGAGGCTGTCACATGAAGACTAGACCAAGACTAATTTTGTACAAATTTATTTGTCACATGATCACCAATAAGGTACACAATAACAAAGGACATATTTCATGTTGGGTTTCTACACTTCAATAAATGAGTCTTGGCAGAGTTACCTCCCTCAACTTTCATTCAAACAAAGTCAAAGTTATTATACGTAACTAGTTTTTATAATTTCTTGACATCATTGATGAGAAGAATGAATCGAATCCCTAGATACAGTAAAACCTCGCTATTGCGACCACTAAAACGAAGGAAAATTGATTACATAACATGGAGGTGACAGCTCAAAGCAATGTGTCAGTGAAACAGAAAGCTCCTAAAGGAGCTTTCTGTTTCACTGTCACCTTGCTTTAAGCGGTCACCTATCGTAAACACCCTAATAATCAACATAAATTAGTGGTCGTAATAGAGAGATTTACTGTATACATGTAGAGACTGTTACATAACACAAACAGTAGTGCTAAGACTACGTAACGACAGGTGAACGAGTGTTTTTGCCTATGGCGACCATATTGTAGTGACAACATGAATGATTCCACGTAAACCAGGCTAGGTAATTAACTCTCCTAAATCAGTAAAGAAGTTAATTCCATGTAGATCTATTATATCAAGAAATGAATTTTTTTCTGCAAAAATTTGCATTTCGTTCTGATGTTCTAAATGTGATGTAGTCATACTACAAAATTGGGACTCACAATTATTTGTTTGGTCTGAATTGCAGAAACCAACATGTGTGCATCTCTCTCTCTCCCTCCCAAATTGAACCAATGAATACTCACACATACATTCCCTCTCTCCACTCATATTAACATTTATACAACTACAGCACTCCCTCCTTGAACGACAAACCAAATAAGACAATGTGGATCTAAAAAGACCAATGGATGCTTCATGCCAGAGTAAGGCAGAAGGCTCTTTAAAAAGCTTTCTGTATTTTGTCCAGCATTAAGCCGTCATCTGTTTAACCCATTTTAAGCATTTAATTAATGGTGACGAATGAAGTAATGAATGTGCAACATAAGAAATATTATCTATATCCTAGCAGGTGGTAGCTTAATGCAGCTGCAAGTGCTTAAAGGTACATTCTGCTTTACTTTCAACCTGCTGTTCACCTGTCTTCAAAACTAGAAATATGCTATGGGGTAACGGGTTAAAATTATTATGATTGTGCTTATTTAGAGTGCCACTAGACAGAAAGAATACTGTACACCCTGGGTCCAAGGTTATAAAGCTTTTGAGTTGAGTCTGAAGTAGTTCTCAAGTATTTGATTGGTCAGATTTGAGCCTAGGCTCAAATCTGACCAATCAAATGCCTGAGAATTACTTTAGACTCAACTTAAAAGCTTTAAAAAGTATAACCTTGGACCCAGTTCATATTTAAGAGAACACAATTTTCGTGTTTGTAAAAACAAAATATGAGAATGTTTCATGATCAAATGTACTGAATAATGCGTTAATGATGATGTTAAATCTATGGTCCATCCTTGTGTAACTGTCAAACCAATCTATTATGATCACTAAACAGAATACTTAATGATCCTCAGAGCACCAGATAAGCTTAGTTTTTCAAAACCTAAAATCTTTATTTCTGAATTAAACCCTATGGTGTCACTACTCCTTAGAATCGTCTCTTCGAGACAATTCTAATGAGTAGTAACACCATAGGATTTGATGCTAAAAAGAGTGAGAAAATGTTGGATTTGTTGAAAAAACTACCTCTTATTTTTTAGCCCTGATCCTGTTAAAGATTGGAGGCAACTTAAGGCAGGATGAAAGTAAAGTCAGAAGTTCCTTCACATATCTGCTTTACCTTCATATTGCTTTAAGTAGCTCCCTGTATTAGAAACACTAAAATGCCTACATTCACATCTTTTTAAATAGTGAGACTATATTAAACAAATGTTAGTAGACCAATATAAATGAAGATGAAAATTTAATGTAGATTTCAGATTTTCAGAAAACTGTGCCTATACATTCTACTTGATTTTCTACTTTGAGAAATCTACAAACACAGATATCAGTCTTAGTTCCATCTAAGGATCTTGCCTAGCTGTTTATGCACTCAAGGATTTCCTATTCAGCTGAGGATATTAACAACAGCATCATCTTAACACTGGACCACTTTGTTCTGTCTGATAGGAATACAATGAATTGTTCCTCTTGGCTTGTATCTATCTCCTTCCCCGTCCACGACCACGCCCTCCTCTGCCTCGTCCACCACGCCCACCTCTCATACCACCACGCCCTCCACGACCTGTAACACAAATCACCAAATAAATACACATCAAATAAATACACATCAAAGCTCAAATGAACAATTCTAGTTTTCTATTTAGTCTAGTCCATTTTTAACATTTTAAGGTCAATTTCCACATGTCGAAATGACTGTAGACTCTGATCAGCAGCACTCAGATCAGGGTCTACACTGTTTGCATAGAACAAATGTACACCTCACAGGTACACTGTTTGCAAAAGACTTATATATGGGTGACTTGGGTTTAAAGAGTTAACCCTTTATTCTACAGACACAGGCTTTTATATCTTCAATTGATTCCTCCACTAAAGAAAATAGTTTATACTTTATACAGTCATGAATATGTCATAACTTCCATTAAATTTATCCTGATGAAGGCGTAAGCCGAAATGTCGATATAAAGATGAAATAAGTTGAAATTACGTGTTGTTTGTTGACTATTTTTACATATAACTTCCATTAGGCATATTTTCTACACCCTAGCAGATGGTGGTTTGAAGCAGGCTGAATGTAAAGCAGAATGTGCCTTAAAGCGCATTCCCCTTTCCTTTCAACCGGACTTTAAGTGTTCACCTGTCTTCACAACTAGAAGCAGGCTCAAGGGACAGGGTAATGGGAGACAAAGTTCGGACACGTCATTGTCGGGATGGAGGAAAACTGTGGCTTTTATCACTCACACTACCCAACTGGAACCGAAGCGCAGTGTGCACTCTTCATTTAATAGTGTTGGCAGTTTCATAAAATTTCTACAAGTAACTGCAAAGAAATAGTCGAGGGGCCCGTTCATAAAACTTTTTACAGCAACAGTGATTCAGATTGGTCCCGGCCATCGGCAAATTGTCGAAAAAAGAAAATGAAAATGGCCGAGAAAAAATCCTTTGGGCCGTTAGTTTTAATGATTGGCAGACAAAACGGCCGGTAGAATTTCCGCTGAATACGACAACAGAGACGCAGATAAGCTTCGTTTTGTTTTTTTAACTAATTAATTTCAGGAAAACCGAATTGATTTCAAATTCTTATCGTTCATCAAAAAGGGAATACGAATTGTGCTCCGAGATGCGTCGTTGTAAGGATTGATTTCCGTGTGGTAAATATTTACCTGCGCACCTTTAGAAAAAGGGAGGTTACTGTGCACTCACAAATATATCTATATCTACATTGGTATATGAACGATAAAATCAAAGTTCTTCGAAAATAGTGTTTGGTCGAAAAACTGTCAACAAAAATGTCAAAATCTAAGCGTGGAAGAGTCAGATAAATGATAGACAGTTGAAAATCATCGGTTGTCAGCTTTCGTATTTAAAAGGAAACAAACAAGGAAACAATCGCCTAATAAAAAGGTTGGCAGTTTGTTGAACGATTTAATTTCAAACGCAGCTGCATCGGTGGAGAAAAAACCTCAGAAGCGGCGAACTTTTTAGATTCTAGAAAATCGTAATTTCACATATCAGTACCAATTAGCAAGTTTCTGTTTTAACAAGATGAGTTAGATTTAAATCAGATTTGAGCCGTTTGATTATGGCCTAGACTTTTTTTTTCTTTGGGACAGAATGGCCGAAAAAAAATTCATCATTTAGGACACGTGTCCTATAGTTAGTAGGCCCAATCTGAATCACTGCAGCAAATGTTGTCGTTAGTAGGCCCAATCTGAATCACTGCAGCAAATGTTGTCGTAAGTCAGATTATAAAAGTCTCAATTATTATTTATTTCTCCTTCTAATCCTGTCTTGTGACATCTCCTTGGAATCTTCTTGAAAAGACGATTCATAAGAGATGTCACAAGAAAGGATCAGATGGAGAAATCTGACATCAAACGTATTTTAAAGTTTTGACTTACGACTTATTAAATAGGCCCCAGAAACTTAATATTGTAGTTTGATGGCGCTAGTTGACAAGCAGTACCTGGGGCTGTAGACTAGAACCCTTTACTTAATGAACACTTGTTTCTATGCCTTTAATAAATTCCCCCATTGAAGAAAATAATTCCAATTTACAGTCATTATTATATATCATAAGAAGTATTTTCTATGTTCTAGCAGATGGTAGCTTAAAGAAGATTGAAAGTAAAGCAGGAAGCCTTAAGGCACAGTCTGCTTTAAGCTACCATTTCCTAGGATAAAGAATATATTTATTATGATGCATATTCTTGACTGTGTAAATGAAACTATTTCCTTCAGGGAACCCGGAAGGAATAAATGGGGTATTTATGGGGTAATGAGTTAAAAACTCCTTCCACATGACCTCCTGAATCAACTCTAGTGCCAGGTTTTACCATCTTTCAGTGTACATAATAATAAAGAATACATTTGTTTTATATGCAAATAGTGTAGACACAAATCAGAGGTCTGAGATCTGATCAGGGCCTGCACTAATCTACTGCAGAAAACACCTCTAAATAGACATTGACTGACTAGACTTAATTGGAAACTGGAATTTAACTTGAGTTAAACAGGGCCTCAGATAAGAGGGAGTAAACAGAACAAATCCAACAGGCTCTCACTCATTTCAGCACCAAATCCAATCATGTTACTACAGCGCTCCCTCTCTACAACGGCCCTCCCAACAACGACTCCCTCCTTACAACGACCTTTGCCGCTGTTCCCCAAACAAGACAATTATATGCCTAACACTTTCACTTTTGCAATATCGTCTGCTTAAAACTGTCGTCTGCTGTTTTACTCAAAGTAACATAATATAAATGTTGACAGAAAAAACTTAATGACCAGTGACAAACAGCTTGAATCCAGATCAGACGCTGCGTAACGCGGCGTCTGATCTGGATTCAAGCTGTTTGCAAATGTAACCCTATTTCCCTCCCTGTAACGACTCCCTCCGAACAACGCACATATTTTTCGTCTCCCGATGGGTGTCGTTGAAGAGAGGGAGCGCTGTAGTTACTACTCAATAGAATCTTCTCGAAGAGACTATTCTAATGAGTAAGTGACACCATAGGGTTTAATGCAGAAATAAAGATTTAAGTTTTAGAAATACTGCCCTTATTTGGAGCCCTGGTTATAAAAAGGACTACTGACCTCCTCTTTCTTCTCGTCTGCCCTTGTTTCTGCCCTTTGGAGCGTCATCTATCAACAATGTGTCCAGAGGTAAGCTGTCAGGTAGTATGTAGTAGCGGATATTGTTGCCACGGATACTCAGGGTGTCTAGCTGTACAGCATCTTTGTTTTTCACAGTCATTTTCACTGCTTTTAAATGTGTGTTCATGCTGACATCAACACCTGTAACATAAATCAGTCAGCATTACTTATTAACAGAACAGTTTTGCTAACATAAACAAGAGGACCATGTGGCCCTTAACCCTTTACCCCATAGCCTGTTTCTAGTTTTGAGAATATGTGACTACTTTCAGCCTGTTTTAAGCTACCATCTGCTAGAATATAAAAAAATATTTCTTATGCTACATATTCATGACTGTATAAATAAGACCTATTTTCTACAGCGGAGGGATAAACTGAATGTGCTAAAAGGCGCTTCTATGGGGTAAAGGGTTAAGCGCTCACCTGAGAAATGAGAAATGTACACAGAGCTCTAGTCTAGATAATGGGAGTATTTAAAAAACTAAAATTTTTATTTCTGCTTTACACCCTATGTTGTCACTACTCCTTAAGAATCCTCTTGAAGAGATGGTTCCTATAAGAAGAAGCCACACCATAGGATTTGGTGCTAAAAGAGTGAGAAAATGCTGGATTTGTGCAGTTTACTACCCCTTAAATTGAGCCCTGGTACACATGGCTATCTCAATAAATGTCTCCAGAAGCTTTTCCTGCCACTTGATCAACTGTTTTCAAATTTACAAGCATGCTTTATAATTCAATAATGGGTACAATTGAACATTGAAAGGACAAACATTGTTTTTTACCATCTAATAACATCTATAAGCACATTTACAGTTTAGAATTCAATGGATTTGAAAATGTTGGTGAAATCTCAGAAATTTCACATTTTGATAATTTCCTCAGGTTTCACCTACAGAACTAGACAAGTGTATACCGGTAAGTAACATATCAGAATCCGTATAGTGAACCCATGGAAAAAATACCTACAAATTTGGAAGGAATCGAACAAAAATGTTGGAATTTAAGCAGCAAGAACTTTATAGGTTCAATGCATTGGTATCTATGGTGATTATACCCTTGATGCTTAGCAAATTTTGAGTAGTATATCATTAGCAGGGTAACAGATAAGGTTTTGATGCAATTGGGTTACTCCTTGATATTTTACAGAATTGGGTTTTTGAAATTTTTATTGGGTATTTGGAGTCTTCGCAATCGGGTATTATTCATATTCTGATAAGGTTTCCAAAAATGTCTTTGCTTTTTGCTACATTTCTTTGCTTTTTGTTACTCCTTGTTCTGAAAAAACAATTGCTTTTTCCACAATTTTAATTGGGTAAATACCCCAATACTCCCCTTATCTGTAACCCTGCATTAGTATATTTACATACCTGTAATAGTTCCATGTACCTGTGTGCCATTCTTCAGCTCTACTGTAACAGTCTCATGACTCAGTTTCATAAGAAATCTGTTGAAAAAACAAAGAAAACATATCAAAATTGAAATTCAAGCATGCGCTACATGTATGTGGCCAGACAATAAGAATGGTTGAAACTATTAAAATAGGTCATATACTGCGCCAATGAATGATGGGCTGATGATATGATGATTATGGCTATTGGCGATTAATCTCATTCATTGCGAAGCAGCGCAATGGGCATGCGATCAAAACCACCAACCTGCCCGGAAAATTTGAAATCGAACTTTTCATTCCCTGTAATTCTGAGGGTGTTTGAAGACTTGCTATTGAGATACATTTTAAGTATAGTATATATACTATACGTAATACGGTATAGTGCCAAGGTGAGCTATAATTGATATTGTTGAACTGATTCTGCCAATTTCTGGTCTGGGTCACATAAACTAACACTAGCAAGTCAGGGCCTCTTGTTGATATTTCAATAAAAAAAAAAAAAAAGGTTAGTTGACACAAAGCTTTATTGCCTTAAAATGTATCTCAATAGCAAGTCTTCAAACACCCTCAGAATGACCCAGAATTACAGGGAATGAAAAGTTCGATTTCAAAATTTTCCGGAACCCAGCGTAAAAATGAATATACTCAGCGCTAGGATTAAATGTGACTTTGACAAGTGAAATTCTTCAACAATTATTATTGTACATTTGACTCTGAAACAAATACCAAATTTTTGTATTTAACACTTTATTGCCTTAAAATATATCTCAATAACAAGTATTCAAACACATTCAGAATGACCCAGAAATGATGCCCCCGGACCCCCCTAGGCCTCTTGGATCGCATCTTTGGCCTCTTGACCAAAAACATAATGAAAACCCTGTATGCATAGTAGGGCATGGACGAGTACCCCGGTACCCGCGGATAGGGTAGATTTAGGCGGGTACTCGGGTCCATTTTTAGTACCCGGGTACCCAAGCTAATTTAACAATGTAATTAACTAAGAGATACTTTCCTCAAATGATTGTGTATACAGTTATTTTGAACAGTTTTTATCTATTAACACAGTCCCTGTCTATAGCGTATTCCTTTGTCGTAATCGACCACCTATCTTTATAATGTATGATTCTATGCATCGAAATTGAAATTTTATTTTAATCCTAATTGTAAAAGAAAATATATGTATCACTTTCGCATGCCTTTTGACAACGTGGGAGTGTAAAACCAGGTAACCTGCGTCTTAAATTGAGTTTCTTCTGATTAAAATTTTCAATACCGTAAGCGGGACAGTCTTTCGAGGAATTGTCGCCCATTTTGGAAAATATGTCCCATAACCCTTAACGAATCCTATAGTAATACGTCCATATATGGAAGATGTAGTAAAATCGCCTCGCGCGTCCAATGGCGCGAAAATCTCTGATACACAAATTTCAGTTTTATAACTTCAACCATCTTTGCAATAAAATTGATGTTTTAGTTTACGCACGGAGTTATACAAAACGGAATAGCAACTTAGCGAAGTTGAATAGGCGAGCATATGAGCTCTCGCGGCGGTTGAATTTTGCGAGATTATGTGTCACTTGACAACAATTTCACTTTTTTACCTCGTTGTCCGCAATTTCTGGGGTGAAAATTTACCGACTCGAGTGTTTTTATTGCCATTTTATAGGATTTAAACGACTTGGTGGACATTCCTATCAATTATCGGGAATATAAACCCGTGAACAATGATTCGAATCAGACATTTATCATATTGACTACCGATAGACATTCTCTTATCAAGTCTCGCGAGTCTCGTATGCGCCGCACGAGATTTGCTATATAGCGCGAGGTTTCAATTCCGTCAGTGTATAATTCTGTGGTTTACGCAGGCAAAAATAATCCTCGAATTCAACATTGTTTCCACATTAATTATGAATGAAAGCCTTGTATGCTAATCGGACGTCAAATAAAGCATGCGCAGGTTTTGTCAACAGAACAGAAAGTGGATCGACACCAAATAATTTTCTTACGGTCTTCGGATGGTTTTGTACTTAACTCAAGAAGGTTACAATACCGGTATTAGTTAAAGATAAACTATCAACTGTTCGAATATAAAATCTATAAAAAACTGCTTCAGAATGTTGCGGCCCCATTGAAAAGATGCTATTTATAGCGTGTCGTACTCGTAGCTCTCCTGACGACCAATTGTAGCTCTGTTAGACCTTGGTCTTCTTCTTCGTGTACAAGTGCAGGGCCCACTCTGGAGCATCGACGCACTGGTGAGGTATTTACAAGGTGACTGTGAGACATAAACGCAGTGCAGGGATAAAAACGTGAAGTGCATATACTGACGAGCGGCTAGTCCCGCCTTGAAGCTGTGCAAGGTCTGGGATGAGGCTTGTCTTCTGGCAGCTGGTTCCAGAGACGGATGGAAGAAGGGAAGAAGGAGTGTCTATATGCATATCCTTTTCCTTTTTTATTTGTGCATATCAGAACATTTTATTACCTGTCAACGTGGGCATGGGTGACAGACTAAGCGTGCCACTGCCTAAGTGTACCATTTCTAGACTTAGCGTGCCACCTATGAAATTATATAGGGGAGATCTGTTGGGTGGTCAACAATTATGTGCTAATTACATTTAATAGATAATTGTTAGCTAGCGTGGTTTTAACAGGTACACAAACTGCGACCAAGTTAGGATCCTAATGACATTTAACACATATAGGTGTGAAATAAAACAAATTCTAAAATACTTTTTATTTTCAATTCCTGTGCTGTTCTATATGGATTAGATTTATAGTGTTGGATATATCATATTCTTTCAAGGAGAAAATGAATAACTGTGATAAAATGGAACATCTAATTTCCAAGTTTGTAACTTTGTACACATAACTTCATGTTTTTAACATCTAAGGGTTCAATTACCTTGATCTTCGGGCCATAATATTGGATGTTAGTCCATCTAGGCCCCTCTAGTGAAGTTCTTCGTTAATGTTCCATATACTGATGGTTTCTTCGTTAATTGTGCAAAGAATTAGTTACATGTTGGGTTAAATTTCTTTATGTTCCAATTTGAGTTTAGTTTAGATTTAAAACTGTTGACTGATCTGGCTGAAACTGTTTCCTGTGGTAGGTTATTCCAGAAGTTGATAGATCTTTGTGAAAATGAGTGGAGACGGAGGTTATTTCTACACTTCTTCTTAGTAAATTTGAGATGGTGTCCACGTAGCTCACCAACTGCTAGTGAGAACATATTTTCCCATTTCAATTCATCAAAATTATGTGTTGCTTTGAAAATTTGAAGCATGTCATAACGATCCCGTCTATATTCAAGGGTAGGAATACCTAGTTGAGTCAGTCTTTCTGGATAATTTAAGCCAGCCAGGTCAGGCACTAATCTTGTTGCTCTTCTCTGAACACCCTCAATTCTCTTGATATCTTTTTTCAAATGTGGTGACCAAACACAAGAGCCATACTCCAAAACTGGACGAACAATTGACTTGTATAGTTGTAAAAACATGGTTTTATCCATATATTCAAAGGTACGGTGTATGATGCCTAAGTTCCTTTGAGCTTTCTTAACAATATTTGTTATATGCGTATCAAAGTTTAGATCAGAATCAAAGGTAACACCCAGGTCTTTTTCATGATTGACGTTTTCAATAGCTGTGTATGATTGATCCGAGTTTTTCATAGAATATCTGTAGTTGTCATTATTATAGCCGATGTGCATTATTTTACATTTGGAAGCATTGAAAGATAATTTCCATTTATGGCTCCATTCACACAGATTATCCAAGTCCTTTTGTAGATTTTCGGAATCAGTTTCATTTTGAATAGATGAGTAAATTTTGCTGTCGTCTGCAAAGATTTTTACAATTCCTTCTGTTACATCTGGCAGATCATTGATGAAGCACAAAAATAGAATCGGACCAAGGACGCTGCCTTGTGGCACACCGCTTATAACATTTGACCATGATGAGGTTTCTGCTCCAATACGAACTTGCTGTCTTCTACCAGTGAGAAAATTTTGTATCCAGTGTAGAACAGGACCACGAATACCTAGTTTATGAAGTTTCAAAATCAGACGTTCATGGGGAACACTGTCAAAAGCTTTGCTAAAGTCAAGGTATATGACATCAATTGGGTCTCCTCTATCAAGTAGCTCAGTCCATTCATCAAGTATTTCCAATAGCTGTGTGGTGCACGATCTTCCTGGACGGAAACCATATTGAGAGTCAGACAGCAAATTGTTGTTTAATAAATATTTCATAAGCTTTTTGCGTATTACAGATTCACAGAGTTTACATATTATTGAAGTGAGGCTAATGGGTCTATAGTTTGATGGCTCAAGTTTATTGCCCTTCTTGAAAATTGGCGAAACAATTGCATTTTTCCATTCAAGGGGAAGAATTCCTGATTGAAGAGATGTTTTGAAGATCATGTATAACGGGTAGTACAATTCGTTTTGAGCTTCAAGCAATACTTTTGGGTGAATCCCATCAGGTCCTGGAGACTTATCCGACTTTAAACATTTCAATGCTTCAAGAACATCAACGGGTGAAAAATCAATTGCATCCAAAACATTTTCTTTATCATCATTGTTCAAATGTTCGCCAAGATCTTCTGTTCTTACAAAAACACTACTAAAGAAATTGTTTAGTACCTCTGCCTTGTCTTTATTTTCTGAAGCCGTGGAACCATCTGGTTTTCTTAAGTCACCAATTGTGTCTCTAGTTTTACATTTAGAGTGAACATATTTCCAAAAAGATTTGCCATTTTCTTTTAATTCATCAACAATCTTTTTTTCGTATGACCGTTTTGCTCGTTTTTTAGTTGAGGTACATTCGTTTCTACATGTGGCATATGCAAGATAATCTCTTGGAGAACGGGAGTGTTTATATTTCTTCCAGGCTTTTCTTTTTTTGTTAACTGCTAGTTTTATTTCTTTGTTTAGCCAGAGAGGACTATCATGGTGGTTCACAGAGCACATTTTTTTGGGTACATGTTCCTCTACTTTATTGACTAATTGATTTTTAAAAGTGGACCACATCTCTTCTACATTTTTATTTTCTAGCAAGGTCTGCCAATCTGTATCTCCGAGATCCTTCCGTAGTTGTTCATAATTACCTTTGAAATATTGAAATCTCTCCGAAGCACGATTGTTATTCACTTATTGTCAATATAACTCGTAAAGTCAAAATGTATCATTGAGTGATCACTGTTACCCAAGGGTAGACCTATACATATTGAATTTGGATCAACCATATTTTCCTCATTGGTGAAAAGCAAATCAAGGCAACTAGGAACTTGACCGTCTCTGTACCTTGTAGGTTCACATATTTGTTGGTAAAGAAAGTTATCCAAAACACAGTCTAGGAACTTTGTAGCTGTATTATTTGGTGAGTCAGGACTTTGTAAAGTATTCCAGCTGATGTCTTTGAAGTTAAAGTCACCCATTAGCATGTAATGGCTATATTTTTTACTCACTGATAAACTAATGAGCTCATTTAGTTTTATATTATTTGTATTACCAGGGTTCACCCTGGCTTAAAATTTTCTTGCGCCAGCACTTGCGCCAAATGAAAAAAGTTTGCGCCAAAATAATATTTTTGGAGCCAAATTTTTCGCCATTTTTTTATGTATGTTATACATACATGTGATATTTTCTTGGACCCAAATAGGGAGATTTGGTCATTTTAATAGGGAGATTGGGGTGCCAAATAGGGAGCTTTTTTCGCCACACCTTTTTCGCGATTTTTTTTAAATCAGTGAATCTAGATAAGTCTATAGACCACTAAGACAGAGACAAAATTACTTTTTATAATACTGACATGGGCCTATTATTCTAGCATATAGGCTGAAAGTTAAGCAGAATACTCTTCAGGAGCATTCTGCTTCAGTAAAAGTTTAAGCCTGCTTTAAGCTAGATCTAACATCTGCTAGGATATAAGAACTATTTCTTATGGTTCTTATATATATTATTCATTCATGACTAGTAAAGGTAAACTGGAACTATATCTATTTTCTTGAAAGAATAAATGAAGTAGTTTAAATGGTCTAGATTTCTATCTATGGAGTAGATCTAGAAAGAGTAAGCAACTTAACATTAAATTATGCAAACAGTATGGATCAAGATGAGACGCGCATCATCTTATATAGATACAAACTGTTCGACACTGATATTTTCTGGAGAAAAAAAATGCACAAAAATTAACTCAGAGAATTGTTGCAGATGACAAAGGTTGCAGACGACAAATTCTGCAGACGATATTTACTAGCGTCATAAAGTGGGTGTGGTTTTAACAACGAAATAACGCGTCTTTAGTTTTCTACCGCGAAAACTGATTGCAACTCAATTTTACGAGCGTAATTGGTTGTAAAACCTAACTTAATAATTATACATTTGCACAAATCGTATGTAACAAACAGAAGAATTTAGGTCCAATGTTTAATTTTAATTTATTGTTAGAAAACGGCGATGGGGAATACTTTTTAGACTTACAAAATATAGCAAATGTTACGGCGCCCCGTCATTTTGTAACGGTATCATTTTCGAAGTATTTTTCTGTTACGTGAATATACAAAGTTTTTTGTGGCGGAAATCAATTCATGAATGATAAATTCTGATCAGCTTTCATATAAAATGTGTGTTTGTCCAGAACTTACGGATAATTATCTGATTTTAATCCGACCCGTATCGGCGACAATGATCTTTATCCTTCGCATCACCGCTTCTAAAAATTGTCGTTGAAAAGGTCTCCGATTCGGGGCGAACCTGTCAATCACTTTTTTTGATAACCAATTAGATCTACAACACATTAAAAGCAATCTCGGCGCGTGTGGTCAAACATTGTTTGGCAGCAGTGCCATTACACATGCCGTTATCGACGATTGCGTAACGTGTTTACACGCATCAGTAGCGTTTGGTGATAGGCTATAGCTAAGCGTGTGTATGGATTAGCCGAACTCTGAAGCCGATTTTAAGATTTTTAGAGTCGGCGAGAAAATAAACTGTACTATTATACGGCGACAATTCCGAAATTTCTCGGCGCCAGACACTTTCGCCGATTCGAAATTTCTGTCGCCAGAATTATTTTTTTTGCGCAAATGGCGCCGTTGGCGATGCCCAGCGGGAACCCTGATTACTAGAGTTTGGGCTCCTATACACCATTCCCACCAAGATTAGATCATTCTTATTTGTTTTCATTTCACACCATACATTCTCTTCGAAGCCAACATGGTCAAACGCATCCACTCTTGTAGCATTGAGTTTCTTTTTCACTAGCAACATTACACCTCTATCTCCATCTCTAGAAGGGAAAAATTTATCATATTCTGGGAATATTATGTCTTTAATGTTATATTTGTCATATGAAACTTTAGGGTATATTTCACAGATGCCCACGATATCGGGTTTCTCAACACCTAAGTAGCCTTCCAATTCAGGTAACTTATTACTTAGAGAGTCAACGTTAGAGAAACATACTTTTAACTTGTTAGTTTCTCTTACATTTGAATTTTCATCAATGGTCTCACTATTGTCTGTGCTTACTTTGTCACTTCCACCGTCATTTTCAGGTAACTCATTTCTACGAGTATTAGCACTAGAAGAAGACTCTTTTGATTTTATAGTGTCATTTGTTTCACTTGAAGTGTCTTGGTGACTTGTGACCACTGACCTAGTAACTTGATTTACTTTTAACGCATTAACAATAACAGGAACTCTATTAGAACAGTTAACTTGAAACGCATTAGAACGATTAACTGGAAACGCATTTACATATACTTCAGGCTCAACATTTATTTCCTGTAGTCCCCCGACCCGGTACTGCTATTTGCACCAGGTGGGCTATTATCAGGCTGTGTTACCTCCACGATTTTCTCTCTTCTAATAGCCCATTTTTGGTCAGGAAAATCCTGTCTTGTTTTCAACAGAACTTTGCGCAGCTCTAAATTCTGTTCTCTTTGTTTCTGTGTGAGATCTCTGGCAATGCCGACCTTCGAGAATCTGGCAATGTTTTTCAACTTGTAAGCATTACGCAGAATTTCACCTCTTCTATCCCTGTTCTCAATTGTCACTTTTATAGGGCGCACTTTTTGGCTAGTTTGGTTGAAACGACCAAGTCTTGTAAGCTCCGAGAGCCGCGTAATCTCAACATGTAAGCTGCCAAGGACCTCTTCCACTTCTTCTATTTCCTTTTCTTTAGAGTTACCACCATATTCTTCTGCTATGTTAAAGATAATGAGGTTTTGTACTCTTTTCTCCTCCTCGTCTTTTTCTTGTAGAATCTCTGTTATTCTTTTACCAATCAACTTTGGCATTTCATTTTTCATTTCGGACATGTCTGTTGCAAGATCTTGCACTTTAAGAGATTGAGCGTCCATTTTACCGTTGACTTGTTTCATACCAGTGTTCAGCTCTTTAACCTCTTCCTCAAGCTGGTCTTGTCTTTTTGTTACAAGTGTCAACATCTTGTATATTTTTTGTGAAGCACCTTTGCAGCTTTTACAAAACCATTGGATGCTTTCATCTGATTTTGTCAAGAATTTGTAATCTTCAACTGGTATTCGTTGGCAATTTATGTGAAACCATTTGTCACATACAGAACACACCAGAGCTTTATCATCAGTTGCCACATCCTTCTTACAATCATCACAGCTATTGCGATTGGCTTTTCTTGGGCCCATTTTGTTGACAGACATTCACTTAGACCATATACTCATGAAAAGAAGTAAAAATATAAAAAGAATTGTCACAGTAAGGGAAAAAGTCAATTGATGTGAAGACTTTAAAACTACATTATTATTTAGTATGTGTTACATCTGCAATAGTACATAATTTTAGCAAGCCAAACTTCTGCTAACAAGCACCTAGGGTGTATACCGTCTTTATACAACTTCCAGTTTATATAATATTCTCTTTTTCCTTTTTTCTTTCTATCCCTTGTGATGTCTATGTTAAGTTTCGGCCCTACACACTGGTTTTGTTTGTTGATAGCCCTAACTTCCGCGTTTAAATAATCTATCTGCTCCTTAAGTATTTTATCTTCACTTTCAAAGGTTTCTGGATTTGTATGGCCTCTATGCGAATTCCAGTGCTTGATGGAGTAATATGGTGTTTCAACGATAACCACTTTGCAATTTCTGTTGTATAGGAAGTTTGTTATTTCTTTATATTTAGCTAGGATATAATCTGCACTACTATCGTCTCTACTAATTAATGAAAGAAAGCCACAATCCTTTTTTGCTGTGAGGTCGCATGTACCTAACCACAAGAAAACTACTACTCTTCCAGACCTATTTATCTGTCTATCAATATTGTGTTTAATAAAGTCTAATCTGTCTTGTATTTTTGCTCCACTTTTACACCACCAGATGATATTATCTCTGTAACTTTGAAAATTTCTTTGATATTCAGTTTTTAAATATAATCCTTTACTATCAGAAATAATGACTGGTTTGAAAGAAATGGTTTGTCCTTCAATTTTCGATTTTGTTTCTAGTAGAGTTTTATGCAGTCTATTCTCTGTCATTTAACATAACTTATCTTACCTCCTTTTTCTGGAATAAAGTGTAACTGATTTTTGAGACGCGGAGCAACCTCCACAGAATCTACTTGCCACAGTGTATTGTTTCTTTGTATTGTTTCTTTCACAAATTTAAGTTATTGATGACGCGGAACAATTTCCGCAGAAAATCTAGTTGTTTCGGCAGAACCCCGTCACTCGAGTATTTTCACAATGCTGTTATTCCTCTAATAATGGATCACGCGGAAAAATTTCCACAGAAATCCAAATCCAGATCATTTTCTTAATTTATTGACACATTAAACACTTATTTCATCCTTTTCCTGGCTGTAGTTTCTTAACTTTTTGCGCTTCGCTACACTTAAAATTCAAAATGGCCGCCTCCGCCCTTATGAAGCACGCCGCTAGAAAATAAACTTTTGTACACGATTTCTTTGTGCCACTTCAATCCTTCTAAAAATTGTTGTCGTTGGTATCAAAAATGTTTAAAGCTTCTTATCGTTTCACACAATATTAGTTTTTTGACTTAGACTTGCTGATGCTTATTGATTTGTTTAATATTTCATTCCTTGTAATTTTTGTTCAGTTAACTCAACCGGAACCGGAAGCTCCCTATCAATAGTTCCCCGTTTCCCTTCTTTAATACATTATTATGAAAAATAGAATGTGATAATATAATATATGGTACAGTATTAAATATTCCTCTATATAATTCATATGTGGCACACTTAGTCCTGAAATGGCACACTTATACCTGGTACGCTTAGTCCGTGGCACGCTTAGTCTATAACTCCGTGGGCATAACCTTTCACTGAGCTAACTACTTTTCTAGAGTTAGAAATATGTTAGGTCGAGTACCCGGGTAATGCATGGCCGGGTACCCGGGTCCAAATTTACTATCCGTCCAGGCCCTAATGTATAGATTAGATACAGATACTAGAGCACTAAACTGCTTAACTTGATTATCTCCCGTGATTGCAACAAAAACAATTTCATTACGTCTTCATTTTACACAAATCGTGCTAAAAGTTGTTAGAGAGCCTACCATGTCAAACAGCACCGGCAACTGATAGAGCCATGCCTAGCTTGTACATTTCTCCAATGGGAATAACAAGGAAAACTACTTGCAATCGTTGCTCAAACGTTAAAGCACTTTTTTTCTACCGGCAAATATACCCGTGTAAACAACATGAAATGCACGGAAACTAACCAACATATTTATCTGAAATAACAACTGTATTGTCAATTGGACATTTCTTTTCCATTATGAGTAAAAATTAGTTACATTTACCTCACTAATTTCATGATTGAATCGGATTTTTAAACAATATAATCAATTCTATTGTGGCGGCATCAATCTTTATCAATGGACGCTTGTTTTGTTTTCATACCTCCATAATTGAAGAACATTGAAGAAAAACACCGGCAATGAAATAAATCAGCAAAAAGGTGCTTATATAAGATGAAGTGCTTTATGTCATTAAATACCAGTATCGCTTTGTTGGACAAGACATACTCCCGGAACTTTTTTCTTTATATAAAAAGATAAATTACTTTTATTGCAATTATAAATGGGAAAATATTCGAAAGAAATAATTACCTGTGAATACAAGCAAAACGTATATTTTTTGTTTTTTATAATTGTTAACAAAAATACATGCAAAGTTCTGCATGAGTGCATGGCAATTAAGTAGCAACTAACATTTTAGTTTCTAAAAGTTGCTTTTTTATTTAGAGAATTTTATTGCGTATGTGTTTGTTCTGAAGTCAGATTTAAAAAAAAAAAGTTCCCCAAACTGTGACCAAAGTGGAGTCAACAGTATTGGCCAGTGATATTTGAACCACCTTTGAGCATGTAAAACTTTTAAAACGTTTTAAAAGTCAGTCTGATCAGACTCCAAACATTTGGACATTCTAATTGAAGAGTGTCGGATCAACACATACTCATAATACCTTGACAATATCTAAGTCTTTAACGACGTTTTGTATAATGTAATTCAAATGACTGTCCCCTGATCACCCAAAGAAACATTCTGAACACAGTCCCTTAACCTGCAAGAAAGTTTTGAATTTTATCCTGAATAGTAAATACTTAATCTATTGCTGAATTTCATGTTTACATATCAAATATGTTTTGAAATACAGTAGTTTTACCTTTCCCTATTTACCAGTTTCATTCCTGCTCACATATCAGATGGTATATCGTAAAAGCTATGTCCCCTTACCAGGGATTTCCCCAGGCCGTTTTCGCCTGTCGCGGGCGACATGTCTTCCTTCCAGGCGGTCTCTTCGCGACATGCTTTGATCTTGCCGACATGCCTAAATCTGTAAAGCGACTAGCCTTAATCACGGCTCTGTGTTGTGTACTCGAGTAAATTGTTTCATATGTCAAACGCCGTCACGCGTGTCGGGCGTGAGCATAGCATCATCAACCAATCACAAGCCGAATTTCCCTATCTAAACGGTGATTGACAGGGTCTTGGATTATTTCTATTTGACCGAGATCAACTTTTTGACGTTTCTAAAACCGTTAGCAATGGCGAGTACTGGAACATGATTTTCGGAAAACAAGCTACGAATTACGCTGAAAAAAAATACTAGCCGAAACCGGAATCTCAGACATTATTTTTCCCGAATCTAAACATTAAGAAGATGATTTACCACGGACCCGATTTACCATTTTACGGACTGAAAATTCGCCGCGTTTATTGAGACGAGAGTAACAGCGGCGAAATCGCTTGTCGCCTCGGAAAAATACACTCGATACGGGGCCTAATTCTCCGAAAATATTGAACAAACGAACATTAATTACCTTTAAGAATTGATTTCCTCGACAACTCCGTATTAATAATCACGTAACAGACACAAACAGTATTCCAAACTTCCGAAATGAAATCCAATTGCGCGGCATGCTTCGAACTTTTGACACATGTCTTTACTGGTTTCATTGGTTATCAAAAAGGTAATTCCCAGCGTCATTTTGAAAACATCCAATTAGATTAGACGTTATATACTTCCATTTAGAAAGACTGTTTTGATACTAGTGAAATTAACATAAATTACGATGGTTAAAATTAGCACTTATTCGTATGAAATGGCTAGCGACGCGGAAGACGTTTTTCGTGGGAGTTTCGGTAAATAAGTTGTTTTTTTAAGAACAAAGGCAAAACATTACACGCGGGAAACGAGGAATCTGCATTCTGGCATTTTTGGTGTATATAGAAATTGAATACTTGGTGATGAAATATTGAAAAAGAAAATCGTGACAACAAATATTTTAGTAGACCTGGATTTATCTCGTGACACGGTCATACAGTCTTATTAATTGTTCACAAAGTTAAGATTTGTTTTCTGTTTTTATGATGGATGGTTGTTTAAAGCAGGCTTAAAGTAAAATGAATCCTCCATTAGACATCAGCCTGTCGGATGCAGTGAAATTTTATACTTAACCCACAGGTTCTTGACACATAAAAAAAATATTTTTTTTTTTACTAGACCTCTTTTTTTTAATCCCGTATCTAGATCTAGATCTGTCTTCGATAGAATAAAAAAATATTTACTTTAACTTCAAGGCATAAAAACTTATCTCTAATGACTATGAGGAATAAGAGTTAAAACATTATACATTCAAATCACATTATACATGCACTGTACTTAATTCTAAGTAAGGGTAGGTGTTTGACTGTGTGTGGCAAGTTAATGTTAAACTTTTTCAAATAAATTCTTTGATTAAGTTTATGAGAGTCAGAGACTTATGAATGTTTTTCCATAAGACAACCAGTTCTACCCTGATCAGGGGCTTCCTGTTCTGGATCTACTGTTTGCAGCACATGCCCAATCTACTTGTTTCTGCATTCCTGTTTCAGAATTTATTTATTTGAAGAAGAAACAAGAAATATCTTTAAAAAAGATATTCGGCGGAATGAGTGGTTGAACTAAGGCTATATAGATGGGTGTGCAAAATTGAATTAAATTGAGGTTTTCAAAGAATATATATCTAAGGATTGAAAAGCAAAAAATACAAGTATTCAATTGAAACAGTAACTTTTATTTAAAATGCAAAACTATCATGTACAGAAATGCAAAACAAAACAATAATTTAACTCATATCCTAGCTACTGGTAGGAGATCCTCACATTAATCTATTGTTCCATTCATAGAGTTTCTTGAAACAAACTATAGCATACACAATCTACTGTACTTCACTCTTGTAAATAATGATGAAACAGCACAATTGTGTTTAACTCACTTGAGGCTATTCATATATAAAATATTGCTTTTAATGTATGGCAAATGTGTACAAATAGTTAACAATTAAAACAAATTGGTTGTAAACAATTACCAAACACCTTAGCTTCCTCTGTATTTCAGATCATATCTTAAAATAGAAGCATAAGGAAACTAAGAATCTGTGGCCTAATTATCAGACCAGTGTAGTAAACAGCCAGCCTGTATCTCTAAATTTTACACCCACAGTCCACATCATGTAAAACTGTAATGGGACATAAACCAGCCTACAGGGCTCCAGATAAGAGTGAGTAAACTAAACAAATCACATTTTTTCACCTCTTTTAGCACCAAACCCTATGGTATTACCACTCATTTTGATTGTCTTGAAGAGACAATCATATGTATAGTGACACCACAGGGTTTAATGCACAAATAAAGATTTTAAGTTTTGAAACAATTCCCTTATCTGGAGTCCTGGCTACTATCCAATCAGACTATTCAGTTTCAACAGGTGCTCTTAATTCTAAATTTCTGATAAAATATTATTGGTTGAAATGTGTGGCCAAATATAAAGTGTGTCTAAATAGAAAACAGTCAGCTCCGCCGAAAAAAGTGAGCATTTCTAGTATGTGTGTGTATTATCTGATTGAGTGTGACAGTAGTGTAGTGTGTATGGCAGAGAAAAACGAAAAAGTGTGTACATTTCACATGCTTTAAACTTTCAAATACTGATTAAAGAGACTTTTCCATTTTGGTCAAAAGACTACATGTTGTTTGCGGTTTCTGTCAAAAGTAATTTGTCCAATTTTTCCATTTTTATAATCTTGTAAATGGCACTGACACTGATCAGAGGACTCACCCAGGAGATCAGACTGGGTCTACACTTTTTCCATAGGTCCAGGCATTCATAGTTTCAGGATATTTTTTTTGTATAGTTTATGTATAAAATAAGTGAATTAATGTGTTTCAGCTGTTTATCATTTTTGTGCTTTTACAACCAGTAAGGCTTTACAATGTAATACTTTGTTGCAAAATAATGGAATACTAGTTAATGCAAGCTGCAGTCAGCGACTAAACTGGGAGATCAGCAGGTATAATTGTAAACTTTAGTTATGATCGAAGTGTAACTTAAATATTGGTGCTGAACTTGAAAACAAAAATCCTGCACAAACTGGTTCTTGCAAACAGATTAACAGAATAATACTTATTTCAGCCATTTCCATATAAACATACTATACTATACACTACATATATGTATTGCTAAAAATGCACTATTTCATTGTTTAAAGGGCAAAAAAAATCGCCGCAGCGCGGGAGGGGGAGCCCTTCCGCACCCTCCCCCTATGCCCCAAATTCAACATGCCTTCAGAAAATCCTGGGGAAATCCCTGCTTACTCAAACTTCATATGGTTTTTAGCTTCTGCAGGTAAGGGCTCGCGTGCTCTCTCTCACTCATTTTTATGCCCCCAGAAATCTACGATTCGGGGGCATATAGTTATTGTCCTGTCTGTTTGTTTGTTGGTTTGTCCGCACTCATGGGAAGGGTGTTGTGAGTTGCATCATATGTATGAAACAGACTTGTGGGGAAAATCGACTTAAAGGTTGCATCCCACAATGATCACCTGTTCAAAAAAATCATCTGATGTATAGGGTGCAATTTATCTATATGGACCAAAACAACCATAAATTGTGAGCTGCTTGTACAGAAGGTACTCCTGAACTGCGAGCACCTCACATACAACATATGTACATGTGGACGGTGTCCGTCCATAGTTATTTGTGGGGTGAAAAACACAAGTACCCTCTCATGTGTACGTCCGTCCGTCTGTCTGTGCCATAAACCTTAACTTTGGCTATAACTCTTGCATTTTTGCACCTGGGCCTTTTATACTTGGCACGTGTCTTCCTTGTGTCAAAGACCTTTCCAACCATACAACTCTTTTTGACCTTGTGACCTTGACCTTTTACCTACTTTTGTATAAAAAATATCTTTAAATGCTATAACATTTGTACTAGTAGACCTAGGGCTTTCATATTTTGTATGTATATTTCTTGTGCCAAGACCTTTCCAACCATACCGTGTTTGACCATGTGTCCAGGACCATGACCTTTGACCTATTTAATCAAACTTTAACCAAACACCTTAACCTTGGCTATAACTCTTGCATGTTTGCACCTGGGCCTTTTATACTTGAAATGTGTCTTCCCTGTGTCAAGACCTTCCTAACCATGCAAACCTTTTTTACCTTGACCTACTTTTGTAAAAATCTTTAAATGGCAATAACATTTCCTCTAGTAGGCCTATGGGCTTTCATATTTTGTATGTATATTTCATGTGTGAAGACCTTTCCAACCATACCAACGTTTTTGACCATGTGACCTTGATGTTTGACCTATTTAATCAAGTTTCAACCAAAACCTTAACTTTGGCTACAACTCTTGCATTTTTGCACCTGGACCTTTTATACTTGGCAAGTGTCTTCCCTGTGTCAAGACCTTTCCAACCATACAAACCTTTTTGACCTTGACCTTCGACCTACTTTTGTTAGAATCTTTAAATGGCTATAACATTTACACCAGTAGGCCTACGACATTCATATGTTGTATGTATATTACTTGTGTCAAGACTTTTGCCATTGTGACATTGACCTTTGACCTACTTTTGTATAAATCCTTATATGCCTATAACATTTGAACCAGTAGGCATAGAGCTTCAATACTTTGTATGTACATTGTATCTTTCTTGTTTTTAAGACTTCTCCAACCATGCAAATGTTTCATTTACCATGTGACATTGACTTTTGACCTACTTTTGCAAATAAGCATTACATTACAGAACATGATGCTGGCTGGGGGCATTTGTGTTTCTGAAAATGTTTGTTGACATAAAATGGAGACCATTTTTCGATAACCAGCAGCCCCAATTCATGTTAGGCCCTTTGGAGTTATGGCCCTTGAATTCCTCAAAATGGCGCTTTTATGGCCCTCAACGACAGTTTCCGCTCTCTAACTCGTACATTTTACATTTGATAGTCTGGATTCCCCTCCCTGTACCATCAGGGGCATTCGTGTAACTGAGACACGCTCTTGTTTTTCTTTACTTTCCACCATTCTCCTCCATATAAGTATATATAGTGATGTACAATTTAAATTTATGACAAGCCATTGTTCATGTTTGTATACAATGTAGGGGATGGATCAAAACTAATGTTGTTAGAACTTGTGACCCAAACCCATTTTCATGTACATATGGAAAATAAAATATGTTTAAACTGTGAGTGGTAATCTGTCTTCTGATCATCACTAAAAGTCTTGGGTTAAGGGTTTAGGAGTATTCTGCTTTACTTTCAACATGCTTTAAGGTCTTCGCTGGGTAACGCTTGACTGCGCACACGGGCCCGACACGATTGCTATTTTTAGAGAAAAAAAGCGATATACTTCTGACGGTTTTTTTTCTCAAAAAGCAATCGTGTCGGGGGCCTGTGAGAAATCGAGCCCTGAGTGGAAAAGTTTGCAAATCGACGAGTGGCCGGTGCGCAAATAACAGAAAAACATGTTTTAGTGGATCATAACTATTGTGCGGGTGGTAAAATTGTTTTGTCTGCCAACAACGAGCTAGATTTGCCAGGATCTGCGAGACAAGCGCCCATAAATGATGAGGGATGCATGATGAGATGACATGATAATGATTACAGGAAGATGATTTCGGCTTATCTCATTTGTTCCAAAGCAGCCTGTTTGGATAAAAACCACCAAACTGCCTTCCTTTTTTAGCTCTTACAGTGGAGAAAACGCTTTTATGCTAAAAGTACTATTTCCAGTGCAAACAGTTTGGAGCCTGATCAGACGCAGGGTAAACACGGCGTCTGATCAGGCTCCTAACTGTTTGCCACTCAGATAACAATGAAAAGTCAGAAATGTCAAAAAATTGTCCTTATCTGCACTTTAGTGTTTTACGTTAGCGTGTAAACAGGAAAGAATAACGTTTTCTCCACTGTAGCAGAGGGGATCATCTCGGTCTAATAAACTGAAAACATTCCCTATGACAAATAAGCCCTAGAACCACAACAAAGGTAGAGGAACAGACTGCCTATTAAATACAGGTCTGACTGTAAATAAAACCTGTGGTACATGCTAAACATGTTTTCCTAAATCAACCCTTTACTCCATTGATACTCATGTTAACACATTTAATTTATTCCTTCACTCTTGAAAGTAAATAGTTTAATTTTATACAGTCATGAATATGCATAATAAAAATCCTTTATCTTAAAGCAGACTGTACATAGTTTAAGCAGACTGGAAGTAAAGCAGAATGAATCCTGCTTTAATTTCAGCCTGTTTTATGCAACCATGTCTCTTCAATACTTAAAATAAGCTATGGAGTAAAGGGTTAAATATCTCTTGCAATTATTGGGTTGCAACATACCAGCCGTTTATTATGAAACTTGGTAATCATTGTCAACTTTTACAGTCAATCTTGTATTAAGCGATCACTCTAGTGAGTACCCATATTTTGTCTGGTATTGAGCAGTCTGTTTAATGCAGGATAAAAGTAATTCAGAATGCTTCAGTAGGAGTTTTCTTCACTATTTCTACCCTGAGTTAATTAGTCTAGTGTCATAATGAAGAGGTATGCAGACTGATTCGCAAGGTGGTTGCTTTATACAAGATTGACTGTATTTTTCACATTTCTTGCTGGAGAATATTGTTTATCTTGCAGAAAATAATTTGTAAAACAGACAATAGCTATTAAATTGACATTTTTGTGAATTCCACAACTATTTGCAAATGACAGTGCATGTTTTATAAAAAAACTTCAATTTTTCTTGATTTTACTTTCCCACAAATGTTGACCCTTCTCAAACACAATTTCATTTTTCTTAAGTTACATGAGGTCAACCCTCCTAATTTTTTTTTATTTTGTTCTATAGACATGGTAGATAATTTTAAATGTAGTCAGTATGAATGCCCCTGCCTAATTTTTGTAAAAATCTCAGTTTTGCTAAAACGTAAAAAATGATTTTTGAGAAAAAATTGACTCATAAATTATTTTTCCCGAAATATAAGAGATTTTTTTTAATGAATTATGCAAAATATTTAATTGTTCTGCTTGTATTTGTATACAACAATGTCTTAGGTGTAAATGAATGAATAAATTTTGATCTTTTTATTAATATTTGTAATTTTTTATCCTCGGAAAGAAAAAAGAGGGGTAGTCATTTCAGGACGTTTTTTGAAAAGTAGGGTAACAAGACAAAAATATCCATAATTTCAGTTCTATGAGGTGAAAATTCTTTTAACTCTGGAAAATGATGTAGAATTGGATACTGAATGAGATGGTGTATAGTTTTTGCGGATTCGTTTCGATAAGCATTACCCATCAAAAACCTTAAGTCACATAAACCAGGTACCTAACCTGCTTTTAAAACTAGATATAGGTTATTGGGTAAAGGAGTATTCTGTAAGCTCTTCTGTTCTCCAAACATACCAACTACAGGGCTACCATAAGTTGCTCATAAAAATCTGAAGATTTTCAATTGTTCAATTGTGATTTTAGGAATCCTACCTTTAGCTCTTTCTCTGCCAGGCTCTATAACACTAACATAATTATGCAAACAGTTTGGATCCAGATCAGCAGCCGCGTAATGCGGCGTCTGATCTGGATCTAAACTGTTTGACACCAACATCAATGTTTCTTAAGTAAAATATGTGCAAAATCCAAAATTTTAAAATTAAGAGCAGAAATCCGAACCTTAGGAAAAAATTCGTAAGTCCGGAGAATTAAGAAAAATCCGAAGATTTCGGGAAATCTACAACTAAAGCAAGAGGATGGCAATTGAAAGAACAACAAAACCACTTCTTCAAAATTTATGATAAAGCTTTTACTTTTCAAAAAGACATCATAATACATAAAAGGTCATGAGATACTTTATAACTCAATATGACACAAATAGTATGACACAAACACAATAAAACATGTGGACAGTTTAAGATAGCACCTTCAACATACTTGTCAGAACAAATTCATAACATAAACATCCATAGTTCACAGCCCTAGATCAAACATAGTAAAACCTACATGCTAAATCTTAACTCTTTGCATGCTGGGTCTTTTTTTCGTCTGCAAACATTTGTCATCTGCTATTGTTCTAAAGTTAGAATTTTCAAAAATTTCTTTTAAATTCAGTGTCAGAATGGCAAACAGTTTGGATCCTGATGAGACGCTGCGTTACGCGAGATAATCACTATGGCAGGTATATCCGCCGCTAGTGTGCAAAGAGTTAAATGAAATTAACATCCTAATGCAGGTCATTTACGTTTGTCCTTCATTAAGTAGTCATATGACATGTTTTTATAGACTTCAATGTTTCTTTAACTCTTTCAACACCATGAATCTGTTTAAAATATAATCATAACATTTGCAAACAGTATAGAGTCAGAGCCCTCTGATGATCTGATCTGGGTCTACACTGTTTGCTAATTTAATGCAGTATTTATTAAACTACCCAGAATCCAAGTACAATGTAGACTGGTTCATGCTTTGGTAACTTATATGATCCACAAGGGAACCAAATAACCCACAAGAGTAACTTTGTGTTGAGAGAGTTAAAGATCTTGTAGCCTCAATGAACGATTGAGCAGACTACATACTGGTTTGACTCACAATCACAGATCATACAAACAATAATAGGGGATCATACAGAGCTCTAGATAAGAGGGAGTAAACTGAACAAATCTAACATTTTCTCACACATTTTAGCACCAAATCCTATGGTGTTACTACTAATTAGAATCGTCTCTTTGAGACGATTCTAATGAGTAGTGACACCATAGGGTTTAAAGCAGAAATAAAGATTTTAGTTTTTGAAAAAAACTCCCCTTATCTGGAGCCCTGATCATAGGAGAATGACATATAAATAGCAACACACATAATAAATTCTGGATATGGAATGATCAATGTAAATAAAAGAACATTGGAAGTGTAGAAAATAATCTAAGCAAATAGGAGAGTCCAACATAGCATGCAGCACTTTCTAACCACAATCAGACTTTTGCTAAATGGTCATGTTTTGGAGCAGAGAATAGATGTATTAACCCATTACCCCATACATACACCTTTAATTTATTCCTCTACTGAAAAAAATAATTCCAATTTATACTGTTATAAATAAGAATTTTAAGAAATGTTTTCTATATTCTAGCAGATAATAGCTTAAAGCAGGCTGAAAGTAAAGCAGAATGCACATTAAGGCGCATTCTGCTTTACTTTCAACCTGCTTTAAGTGATCACCTGTCTTCAAAACTAGAAATGGGTAATGGGTTAACATAGGTGAATGGTGAACCAGTGACCAGTATGTTATAATTTAAAGCATCCTTTACAAACAGTGTACCTGTGAATAATACACTCATATGTAAAAGTCTACACAGTTTGTTATTTAGCAATAAATTGCTAAAAACGACAATAAGAATTTTAAACTGTTTTACCTAAACCCTATAAGCTGTTTGGATTAAAACCTGTAAGCTGTATGGATCAAATTCTGTCAACTGTTTACATCAAATTCTGTGAACTGTTTACATCTAAATCTGACATTAAGGTTACATTTGCGTAACCCTTTACTCCATAACCTTATTCTAGTTTTGAAAATGGATGACTATCTACTTAAAGCAGGTTGAAAGTAAAGCAGAAAGCACCTCAAGGCACATTTTGATTTAACTATCAGCCTGCTTTAAGCTACCATCTTCAAGAATATAGAAACGCACTGTTTGAAAAGGATGTATATCTATATCTGGTTCCAGCACTTTAATGTAAATTAAAAGTAAATTGAGAAAATTACTTTGGTACAAACTCAAGGTAATATGAGAGAACATGTACCTTTTAAACAGTAAAATATTCATCATGAGTTATGATGAGTAGCACTTTCTTAACTATCACAGCAATAATACACCTGGATTTTATACAATGTATAGGAAATAGCACAAATATAACCTATGTTTTTGGTTGAACCCTTTGCTCCATAGCCTGTTTCTTAAGTTTTAAGGAAAGGTGACCACTTAAAGCAGGTTGAAAGTAAAGCAGAATGTGCCTTAATCTGCTTTACTTACAGCCTGCTTTAAGCTATCATCTGCTAGGATATAGAACATATTTCTAATGTACTATTCCACTTATGACCAGTGTATGTTGAATTTAAGGGCTGTCCAGGTCTCTAGATAAGGGGAGTTTTTCAAAAAATAAAATCTTCATTTCTTCTTTGAACTCTATGGTGTCGCTACTCATTAGAATCATCTCAAAGAGACGATTCTAATGAGTAGTAACACCATATGATTTGGTGCTAAAATAAGTGAGAAAATGTTGGATTTGTTCAGTTTACTCTCTCTTATCTGGAGCCCTTGACTGTTTTCCAAAAAGTAATATCGAGAAAAATGGTAAAACAAACAGTGAAGACCCTGTTCAGATGGATCCTGAAGGAGCTCTCTAATCAGGGCCTACACTGTTACAACATATTTTACTCCAGCATCAAAAAGAGCTCATGGAAAGGGTAAAAATTATGAAGATATTAAAATTCTAGACTGACAGGAATATTATAAGCAATAAGAAATCTTTAGGCAAAACACATGTTGTTCGGTGGAATAAGATGATACACCTCCAAACAGGAACGACAGCAAGACTAAGGTATTGAGAAAATAACATAACTACAGTAAAAACTATCTATTACGACCACTTTGATAAAGCATTATAGTTTGTTTAAAAGACAGGTGGCAGCTTTAAAAGACAGGTGTATAAAAGACAGGTGTCAGCTTTAAGCAAGATGAAAGTAATACAGAAAGCTCCTAAAGGAGCTTTCTGATATACTTTTACCTTTGTCTTAAAAACATAATTAATACATACTGGTGGTTAAAAAGGGGTTTTACTGAGTAAACCCTGTCTATAACAGGTCCATGTTCTTACATTCCAGGCAGTCGGCTGCTTAAAGCAAGGTTAAGGTAAAACAGAAAGCTCATATAGTAGCTTTCTGTTTTACTTTCACCTTGCTTTTAAGCTGCCACCTGTCTTTCCTTCAAACATTAAGCCTTTCTTTTTAGAGGTCAGAATAGAGGGTTTTTTTTCCCAACAGAATACATAATATTGGATCTTAACCCATTCCCAATAAATACGCCTTTTTACGCCTTTTATTTATTCATTCCCTGAAGAAAAAAAATCCAACTTAAACAGTCATGAATATGTATAGTAAGAAATATTTTCTATATTATAGCAGATATATCTTCAAGCAGACTTTCAAACTGCTTTAAGTGATCACTTGTTTTCAAAACTTTGAAATATGCTATGGGGTAATGGGTTAATCCAAATCTGATACTGCAGTCAAAATAAAATCAACACTTTAGCCTGACTTTTGTTCCTTCATTGTGGTGTGACAACAATAGCTACACCTCTCTCATGTGCAAGGTAAAACTATAACAGGAATTACAGTGTTCCCTCTCTACAACAACACCAAATTGGAAACACAAATTGTGTGCATTGTTCGGAGGGAGTCGTTATAGGGAGGGAAATTAGCTTACATTTGCAAACAGCTTGAATCCAGATCAGACGTCGCATAACGCGGCGTCTGATCTGGATTCAAGCTGTTTGACATCGTCATTAAGATTGTTTCTGTCAAAATTGCCATTATGTAACAGCAAACGACAATTTTAAACAGAAGAAATTGCAGCCATGAATAGGTTAGACATAATTGTCATGTTTGGGTGAAGAGGGACAAGCGTTGTTGTAAGGAGGGAGTCATTGTTAGGAGGGCAGTTGTAGGGAGGGAGCACTGTAGAAATTATATCTAACAAATAATTATGCAGCTATTGTATGACATGTATCACAGTACAACCCAGGGCATTGTTTAATCATCTCCAATGTGGTGATTGCATTTTATGCATCTGTACTTACTCTTTCAACACCATGGACCTGTTTAACCCATTACCCCAAAGCCTGTTTCTAGGTTTTTAAAAAAAGTTACTACTTAAAGCAGGTTGAAAGTAAAGCAGAATGCGCCTTAGGACGCATTCTGCTTTTCTTTCAGCCTGCTTTAAGCAAAAATCTGCTAGACTATAGAAAATATTTTTGAAGGTACATAATAAATTATTCATAATTGTGTAAATTTGAACTATTTTCCTCAATGGATGAATAAACTAGAGGCATAAAAAGGTGTATTTATGGGGTAATGGGTTATAATATACTCATTAGATTTGCAAACAGTGTAGACCCTGATCAGAGGGCTCCTATAGGAACCCTCTGCTCAGGATCTACACTGTTTGCTGACTTATAGCAGTATTTATTATACTAGTTACCCAGAATTCCAAGTAGACTGGTTCATGTTTTGGTAACTAAAATTATCCACAATGGAACCTAATAACCCACAAGAGATACCTAGTGTTGAAAGAATTACCTATACAAGTTTGACTGAATTTGATGACTGCCAAAAACCAAAACAATGGAGTATAAAGCCTACTGGTACATATTATTTTCAAATCTTATTTTCTATATGTATAATAATATACCCAATGTTACTGTATTTCTTGACTATTAAGTACTGTGTATGACCTAAATCGCCTTTTAGTTGTTTGATCTTATTAATCCCATAAGTAAATTTTACAACTTTATTGTTTGACCTAAATAACCCCGTAACTAGGTTACATTTTAATTGTTTGACTTAATTAAGCCCGTAACTAGGTTACATTTTAATTGTTTGACTTAATTAACCCCGTAACTAGGTTACATTTTAATTGTTTGACGTAATTAACCCTGCAACTAGGTTACATTTTAATTGTTTGACCTAAATAACCCCGTAACTAGGTTACATTTTAATTGTTAGACTTAATTAACCCCATAAGTAGGTTGCACTGTGATTCATTGTCATACTGACGTTATATTTTGATAAAGTTCTTTCGAGTTTTCACTCGTACTGTAATAGTCACTGGAAGGTTCTCCATAATAGTTTGTGTTGCTAAGCAACGGAATGTACTTATTGTATGAGCTAGCATGTGGAATTTCTTGAGAATATCTCTTCATTTTATCTTTTCTTATCCGCGGTGGAGACACAGACTTTATTCCATCACCATAGCTATAATCTAGCGGAGAGCCTACACTGTTTCTTCTCTGCTTGCCGCCAGGAAGAAGACTTTTCACCACAGCTTTAGTAGGTGAGAAGGTGAGACCAGGTGTCCCGCTAAACCGTTTAACATTGACATTGTTTAGTTTCTCTTGTGAGGTACTGCTATAGAATGAGCGTCTGTTTATCACATTGTTGAACTTTGCTGAGCTAGACTGATTGATGGTATTTTGGCAGGAGGACGGTGGGATTTCAAAGTCTTCAGAGTCGTCTATTACAACGCTGGTGGTCGGGGCATTGAGACACGGCTGTAATAGGTCGGTACTCTTCATGAGATCATCAATGATGTCATCCATATCAGGTCGGTCACAAAGCTCTATCTCCATACAGGAGTATATAAACTTGCACCTGAAAATGGTATATAACAATTGTTATTACAACACTGGTGGACTAAAGACCCCAAACCACTCCAAACCACTCCAAACCTCTCCAAATCACTCAAAAAAACAACCCAAACTACTTAAATTTCTTAATATCTAATCACATAGAGCTTATAAAAGATGAATTAAGGCTAAAATAATGGGGGGGAAAATGCTAAATAAGAATTAAATATACGATGTTTTCATTGCAAGGGGAGCAACTCCTACAAAACTTAAGATAATATACAGTTACTACTAAATATTAACCAATTACCCAGTAGCCTGTTTCTGGTTTTAAAGACAGGTATCAACTTAAAATCTGCTTTACTTTCAGCCTGCTTTAAGCTACCATCTTCTAGGAATTAGAAAATATTTCTACTGGTACATGTTCATGACTGTACAAATTGGAAATATTTTCTTCAGTAAATGAATAGATTAAAGGTGTAAAAAGGCATATTTATGGGGTAAAGGGTTAAACAGTATTTCATTAAAACTCATACTTACAACTCATCGGGGCAGTTGCGTGGCAGATTAAGGCGTCCACCATTTTTCACATACTCTAACACCTGACTGTTAGACAGCCCCTGGTAGGGAAAACTTCCAAAGGTAACAATTTCATAAATAAGAATTCCATAACTCCACACATCGGACTTGGATGTAAATAAGCCATCTGACAAACTCTCTGGGGACATCCAGCGAACAGGCAGCATCCCTGGTGAAATAGAAGAAATCCAGTACACTTTAACATTCTGTTACTCAAACTCTCTAAACCCTTTATCCAATAAATACACCTTTTTACGTCGTTTATTTGTTCCTCCACTAAAGAAACTAGTTCTTTTTTATATAGTCAAGAATATACATGTATACCAAAATAATTTTTTTCTAAATCATATCAGACAGTAGCTTAAAGCAGGTTGAAAATAAAGCAGATTACGCCTTAAGGCGCATTCTGCTTTACTGTCAACCTGCTATAAGTTGTCAACTATCTTCAATACTAGAAACAGGCTATGGGGTAATGGGTTAACCTTTTACCCCATAGCCTGATTTTAGTTTTGAAAAAGGTGACTGCTTACAGCAGGTTGAAAGTAAAGCAGAATGCGCCCTAAGGCGCATTCTGCTCTACTTTCAGCCTGCTTTAAGCTATCACCTGCTAGAATAAAAAAAAAATTCCTTCTGATACATTTTCATGACTGTATAGATTGGAATTATTTTCTTCCCCGGAGGATTAAACGGAATGCGCTAAAAGGCGCTTCTATAAGGTAATGGGTTAATCTGTACCTCATTTGAAAGTATTAATTCTTTCCTACATTAAGCTGCCACTACAAATATGTTATGAATAAATATATCGTCTTTGAGTAGTCTGTGACTTAACAAATTACAAAATGTACTCAATAAATATGCCTTTTTATGTCTTTTTACTCCTTCACTGAAGAAATTAGTTTACTATATTCCACATTATACAGTACATTTTCTATATCCTAGAAGGTGGTGAGCTTAAAGCAGGCAGAAAATAAAAGCAGAATGTACCTTTAGGCACATTCTGCTTTACTTTCAACCTGCTTTAAGTTATCACTTTGTCATTGAGTTAATACAGATTTGTCCTATATGTGTTTCGTTGACAATACTTGAGGTTCCAGCTGTTATACAAAATCAGGGCTCCTGGTATGGGGAGTATTTCAAAGAACAATTTTTTCATTTCTGTATTAAACACTATGGTATTACTACATAATAGAATTGTCTCTTCAAGACGATTCTAATGAGTAGTAACACCATAGAATTTGGTGCTGAAATAAGTAAGAAAATGTTGTATTTGTTCAGTTTACTCCCTCTTATCTGGAGCCAAGCATACAATCATACAGTGGAGAATCTGTTATTCTTTCTTTCCCAATAAACGCGTTTTCGCTAAAACTATTATTTGCAGTGCAAACAGTTTGGAGCCAGATCAAACGCCGGGTAACCCGGCGTCTGATCTGGCTCCAAGCTGTTTGCCACCAAGATAAACAAGAATTATCAGAATTGTCCAAAAGTTGTTCTTTTCTACGTTTTAGTGCTTTGCGTTTGCGTACGTTTGCGTTTAAACGGGAAAGAATAACAGTTTCTCCACTGTACATGCGTACCCTTTTTGTTGAACCTGTAGTAGTCTGTATCACACACCGGTCTTGTCATACCGAAGTCTCCAATCTTCACTGTCCCATTAGAATGTACCATACAGTTCCTGCACGCCAAGTCCCTGAAAATAGCATGACAAATAGAAAGACCCTACTACAGTGAAGAATCAAACTACAGTAGAACTCCTGAACCAATAAATTGTGTTAATTATTAGTAGGTTACTACATGTGACTGCTTAAAGCAAGATGACAGTAAAACAGAAAGCTCCTCCAGGAGCTTTCTGTTTTACTGTCACCTTGCTTTAAGCTGTCACCTGTCTTTTATACACTTTTTATATCGATTTTTTTTATTCTTGTAGAAATATGCTATATGACTATATGTAGTTTGATAGAAAAAGCTTTACAATTGTCCATGAATTATCTGTTTTAGCTGTGTTTTGACTTATATCTAATGCCAATTTTAAGGAGTTTTTTATTCCGGTTATTGACGGTATAATTTCTTTGCATTTACACAGAAAAATATATCTTTTTATTTCTAAGAAAAAAATATCAAGTTTGTAGTCTTTTCTGTCGGAGCCTAGGATTACACTGAAACTATCTATCTTTTATACAATTAATTGGCCATTGATTTAGTGGTCGTAATAGAGAGGTTTAACTGTAATACCTTCTATTCAATGCCTTACACTGTGTTCAATGATTATTCCTACACGCCAAGTCCCTGAAAACAATATGATATGCAGCAGGGGTATGAGGGAGTAAAACTAGATATTTTCAAATTTTCCCTTACCGGTATGTTTTAACCAAACCCTATGGTGTTACTACTCTGATGTAGTAAGATCCTGCTATAGTGAAGAATCAAACTCTTCACTGTCTTACACCAAGTACAATGCTAACAGTTTGAGGCCTGATCAGACACCACATAACCCAGCATCGGATCACTGACCAGGGCCTAAATTATTTGACACTCATTACAATATTACATTTATAGCCAAATTACCTAAAATATAAAATTTGAGAAATAAAAGAAAGTCAGCTGAACCCATTACCCCATGGCCTGTTTCTAGTTTTGAAGACAGGTGATCATTTAAAGCAGGTTGAAAGTAAAGCAGAATGCGCCTTAAGGCGCATTCTGCTTTACTTTCAGCCTGCTTTAAGCAAACATCTGCTTGGATATATAAACTATTTCATATGGCACATATTTATGATTGTATAAATTAGAACTATTTTCTCGAGTGGAAGAATAAATTAATGGCGTAAAAAAGCGTATTTATGGGGTAATGGGTTAATAGAGCCTTCTAATTACAGTCTGTACTGTCTGTCATACTCTTAACCAAGTTGACCATATAACCCGTTTCTCATATTAACAAGAGGGCCTGAAGGCCCTGATATCGCTCACCATTTGTAATGAAGCCTGATAGCTTTACCTTTGAATTTCATCCGTTTTATTCTAAATCCATTCAAGTTTGTCGACCTACTGTAGTATAGTAGAGTTCATCAAAGGAAGATAACTAGAGCCTAAACAATACTGAAATTAAGCCTTTTTCTAGCATTTCAAAGTATATCAAGGGCAGGTAACTATTGCCACAATGATTACATTTCAACAATAATTGCACTCCTTCGAGAACGTATAGCTACATCCTTTGTGTACAAGTATAATCAAAATCCATTGAAAACTGTAGTTGCAAGAGTGTAAACGCTGTAAAATATGGCATTTTCAGCAATTCAAAGGTAGATATCTCTTGATCTATTTGTCTGATTCCAAGTATAATCACCCTTTTTCCAACTCTTATGGTCATATACAATATGGGCAAGTTTGAGAGAGCTTGGATAAATATTATGGCCTCTAGAGCGTAAACACTGTTAAATATATCATTTTCAGCAATTCAAAGGTAGATAACTCTTGACCTATTGATCCGATTACAACCAAAATTGAAATCATCGGAAGTCTTATGATAATATACAATCTGAGTAAGTTTGAGAAAAATTGGATAAAATTTGTGGCCTCTAGAGTGTAAACATCGTTAAATATGGCATTTTCAGCAATTCAAAGGTATATAACTCTCGACCTATAAGTCTGCTTTCAACCATAATCAAACTCATCTGAACTCTTATAGTAATATACAATCTGAGCAAGTTTAAGAAAGATTTGATAAAAATTGTGAACTCTAGAGTGTAAACACCGTTAAAAATGGCATTTTCAGCAATTCAAAGGTAGATTACTCTTGATCTATTTGTCCGATTTCAACCAAAATCGAACTCATCTGAACTCTTATGGTCATATACAATCTGGGCAGGTTTTGGAAAGATTGGATAAATACTGTGGCCTCTAGAGTGTAAACACCGTTAAATATGGCATTTTCAGCAATTCAAAGGTAGATAACTCTTTATCTATTTGTCCGATTTCAACCAAAATCGAACTCTTCCTACCTCTTATGGTCATATACAATCTGGGCAGGTTTTAGAAAGATTGGATAAATACTGTGGCCTCTAGAGTGTAAACACTGTTAAATATGGCATTTTCAGCAATTCAAAGGTAGATAACTCATGACCTATTTGTCCGATTTCAACCATAATCGAACTCATCCGAACTCTTATGGCAATATACCATCTGAGCAAGTTTGAGAAAGATTGGATAAAAATTGTGGTCTCTAGAGTGTAAACACTAAAATTGTTGACGCCGCACACCGCACGACGCACGACGGACGACGGACAATCAAGGATTGCAATAGCTCACCCTGAGCTAGCTCAGGTGAGCTAAAAACTAGTTACCGTACCACTTAAAGAAGGTTAAACGCAAACTTACTAGCCTGCCATAAGCTCCCATCAGAAAAGGTACTGAAAATGCCTTTATACCATATAAGGTTTTTCTTTTTACAATAACTGTATTTTTGCTATATTTGCAAGGACAATGAATCAGCTATAATATCTGTACAAGTTTGAGCTCATACAGGTATCGCAGACCATAACCCATTACCCCATAACCTTCAAGTTTTGAAAACAAGTGACCACTTAAAGCAGGTTAAAAGTAAAGCAGAATGTGCCTTAAGGCACATTCTGCTTTACTTTCAGCCTGCTTTAAGTTACCATCTGCCAGGATAAAGATTTTTTTCTAATAGTACACAATCATAACTTAATAATTAGGAACTATTTTCTTCCATGGAGGAATAAATTAGAGGCGTAAAAAGGCGTATTTATGTGGAAATGGGTTAATAAAGGGTTGCTTACTAATTCACTTACCTATGTACAAGCTTGAGCTCATGCAGGTATCGCAGACCATAGGCAACGTCAAGAGACATCTGGGTCAGCTTCAGGGGACAAACATCCTCAGATTCCTTCGCCAGCGAACCTACCAGGTTTCTTCTTGATAACAGGTAAGTTTTCAAATCACCTGAAACAGACATATATGCAACAGCATTAGATCATGCTAAAACATGCATTATCTAAGCAAACATGTTTACAAGCTTCTGTAAAATTTTGTTTTTTCATTAGAAAGAAACAAAAACACCATTGCCGGGAAACATACAATTTCCTGCAGCTCTAAAAAACAGGCCATGTTTAGGCACAGAGAATTTATAGTTCTTTCCATGATACTTTCTTAAATTCACTATCTTTAAGACAATTTGGCAGATAATCTTCATAATCGATTGTAAACAGTCAGAGGACACTCCAACGCTACTTTCAGTTTTAGCGCTTGTTTTGTATATTAAAGTAAAAGAACTTGTTTAATGCAATATTTATCATAACATTATGTGAGTATGTGTTTTCATCTATGCTGTCATAGTCATGAACGTTTTTTAAAACAGACATTGGTTTTTGTACTGAAATTCTTCCAAAGAGTAAGCTGGGCAAGGGAGGCAACTGTGTCTGACCTAAAATTGTAATTATTTATTATTATTATTATACCCGATTTATATAGCGCTCTTTTCACACAGGAGTTGTGCGTTCAAAAGCGCTTCACATGAAATTATATAAATGTACCTACAAAGCGAGAAAGACAAATAACTACATTCACAATAAAAATGATACAATATTGAGATGCATGGAAACATGGAATTTCTTCCAATATTATTACCAAGATTATAAAATTGTTATAGTAAGTTTGTAAGATCATTTTTAAAATGAGTCAAATAATTAAAAGATCAATGGCATGATTAAAAACAGAGTGGTGTTTTGTTTGTTTGTTTGTTTGTTTCAGTGTAGAGCCGGAGAGTAGTTCACAAGTCGTAAAACGAATGTTTAAAACAATACTCTCCGTGTTGTTTGGTTGAATTTGTTTGTTTGTTTGTTTGTTTCAGTGTAGAGCCGGAGAGTAGTTCACAAGTCGTAAAACGAATGTTTAAAACAATACTCTCCATGTTGTTTGGTTGAATTTGTTTGTTTGTTTGTTTGTTTCAGTGTAGAGCCGGAGAGTAGTTCACAAGTCGTAAAACGAATGTTTAAAACAATACTCTCCGTGTTGTTTGGTTGAATTTGTTTGTTTGTTTCAGTGTAGAGCCGGAGAGCAGTTCACAAGTCGTAAAACGAATGTTTAAAACAATACTCTCCGTGTTGTTTGGTTGAATTTGTTTGTTTGTTTCAGTGTAGAGCCGGAGAGCAGTTCACAAGTCGTAAAACGAATGTTTAAAACAATACTCTCCGTGTTGTTTGGTTGAGTATTGTACAATCCATGGCCGTGGTACACCCTTAGTTCATAAACATAAAGCTGTCCAAGAATTACACCATAGACCCCTAGCCAAATGGTTTCAAAGCGATTGGGCAATCCCTACCAGACAGGCACAAGGTCAATGGTACAACTCCAGAACTGCCATTATACCCACAGCATCCACAGCAAGAACACAGCCCAGAGGTAGCAGTCATTGATTACCTACTTTCTTCTAATAACAGATATTAAAGAAGTGAGTTTTCAAACGTTTTTTGAAGGCTGCAATTGAGCTAGCATCTCTGATGTCTGATGGTAGAGTGTTCCAGAGCTTTGGGGCTGCATGCATGAAACTTCTCTCTCCAAACTTCACCAAACGACTTCTCGGCACAACCAGCGATACTGATTTACTCGCAGACCGCAACTCTCTTCGAGGTCTATACACGTCCAGCATACTAACAATGTACCTTGGAGAATCATTGCACATGGCTTTGTATGTGAGTGTCAGAATTTTGAATTCAACTCTGTGTTGAACTGGAAGCCAGTGAAGCTCCTTCAAGACTGGAGTGATGTGATTGTACCGAGGAGTCCTTTATGCGCCGGGCGTGACTGGCTGCATTTTTCTTAGCTCTGACTTTGTTCATTGTTCAAAGTGGAATTCCTTTATAGATACTTCTTAAACTTTACAGTGTTGTAAATTAATATATTTTTAAAAGAACGGTGTGATTAAAAAGTGTTTTTATAGTGAGAGTAAAAAGATATTGTGGATTTAATAAATCATATTTGTGGAATATCTAGTACTACTGGACTTATTGGATATTTAATTCAACATGTGTTTGGCCCAAGGCAGAACTGACTGTGAACAAGTGTTACCAAAAGGGATTATCACATACAGCAGGTTGTATCTTTCTGAGCTCAGGCAATTATCACCTGATTGTAAACCAGATCCCCTTTTATTATCTAGATTGAGAGAGTTAGGTCTTTGTGACTTCGGGCAGTTTGGTTTAGCAAAGTATAGCGGTACAAAAGGGGGTAAACCCAAACTGAAACGCATTTGGGATACAAATGATGGCATTCATCATGAAATTGTAAGAGAATTACAACAGTCAATAGAAGTTGTTTCCAGTATTTTTCAAACAAATAGCAAACTTGAAATCTTGGTTGAACCTCCTAAATCCAAAACACAAAATCTCATTCGTGTAAAGTATGAACAGCCCATGTCCACCAAACCTCAAAAGCAAATTAACGTCTGCAGTTTAAACCCAAGATCAGTAAAAAATAAAGCTTTGGCTATACATGACTATATAATCTCAAATGATATTGATGTAATGGTCGTCACTGAAACTTGGCTTGGTAGTGCTGCAGATAAACCGTGCTTAGGTGAACTGGTTCCTGACAGCTATGCATAAGATCAAACATGTCCCTCGCTGTAGTGGAGGCCGTGGTGGTGGGGTGGGCTCATATATAAGGCATCAATTGATATCAAAATCCTTTCCTCTACCAAAGATAATGATTTTTCAACTTTTGAGCACATTGACTGTACTTTAAGCATCAAAGATTTCACAGTGCGTCTAGCAGTCATCTACAGACCCCCTCCATCCACTGCAAACGGTCTAAAAATCTCAGACTTTCTTGACAAGGAATGGCCACTTTTCTTATCAAAATTTTCAACCATTGATAAACAAATCATCATTGTAGGGGATTTAAACCTTCATCTTGATATCTCAAGATATCTTAATAACAGATAAAGCCAAACTTGAGTTATCTCCCTTAAAATCACCCAAACTTGAAAAACTTATATTCTTTTGATGTACTGATTTACAAGTCAAAGTATGTTCTGTTCTATGTTGTATTCTGTATTTTTTTTCCTTGCAGTCTTTCACTGAATAAATTTGATTGAATCAACCAATTAATGTAACAAAATAAAGAATAGATCACAAGAGCTACAAACTTACAATTTAATTGTTTTCATGCAAACATAGTTTGGACAAGTTAGGACAAGTGTATTTTTGATCCGCCTTTTGACGTATTAAATCTATTCTTCATACGAAACTGTTTCTGCATCCTGACAAGTGGATACTACTTAAAGCAGGCTGAAAGTAAAGCAGGAAGGATTTGGATTTCAGGGGCGTAGCTAGACCAAATAAGAAGTGTACGCACTCCTATACTAGGGGGGTCCGGGGTCATGGTCCCCGGGAAAATTTTATTCCTAGATGGTCTCAGGTGCGTTCTGAGGGCGTTTCCCGCATTCAAAACAGGTGATAAAATAACATAAATCTGTGCAAAAATTTGAATAAAAAACCCCCAAAAACGACATTGACGACAAAATCATCAGGAACGTAGATTCTATATAGATCTAATGTACGTTCCTGAAATCATGGATGTTAATTTTAAACCGACAATCAGTAACATTTAGATCTGCAACAGAACCATTTGCATTTACGATCCGTTTTGATAACATGATAAAGCAGGCCTGTAGGAAGCAAACTATGATTTGAGGGGGCACACGTCGACGTCAGGGGCAAAGCTATTTCAATTGGCGAACGCACTCCTACTGGGAATGCGGAAGGCTCCTCCGGAAAAAATTATTTCTAGATGGGCTTTTGTGAGTTCTATGGGCATTTCGAGCAATCAAAACGGGTTAAACAGAAAAATACCAACATCAATTTTTAATCTATATGTAAAATTCGACTCCCAATGACATGATTTTACCCCCCTCTGATTGGTTTAAACACTCTTACTCTAGAGGGGTCCGGGGGCATGCTCCCCCGGGAAATTTTTAATCCTAGATGATCTCTGGTGCGTTCTGACGGCGTTTCCCGCATTCAAAGACTATGTAAAAATTTGACTCAGAATAACAAATTATTGATTCTAGGATAATGTTTTTTTCTGACAGCTTGTCTTCCAGCCTTTGATCTCTACCCCCTACCCCCTACGATTTTTATTGCATTTTTGGACTTTTAATTTTTTCTATTTTTGAGGACAATGTGTACGCAGTTGCGTATTTTGCGTACAGGTAGCTACGCGCCTGGATTTGGTATGATTTTACATCACTTTAACAGTGTGTTAGTAATATCGCGACATCCAGCTAATTACAGGTGGAGGAAGACCCCAGAAGCCATTTATGCAGTTTCAGGCACAAGCAATTGGGTAGAACCATCGACCTTCCACACGCCAGCTGGAAGGCTTACGTACATGAAAAATCAGAAGTTCCCAGACAGGGTTTCCAACCCACGACGGTGAGGAGCTTAGTGATTGTCAGTCCTGTAGGAGCTTTCTGCTTTTCTTTCAGCCTGCTTTCAGCAACTTCCTGTCTTCAACACTGAAAACAGGCTATTGGGGGGGGGGAATGGTTGAGTAACCTAACAAAAAAGACTACAATGGAATTTGATGTCTTTAGATGACAAAAAAAGACGAAGCACGGGGACTTACCATGTAACAGGAACTCCATGATGAAATTCACTGGCTCCTCCCTCGTACACACCCCCAGCAAGCTGACAATATTGTGGTGGTTGAACCTCTTCATAAGCTCAGCCTCGCTGAGGAAATCAACCTGAAATGTACATACTATGTGTACATCAAAATAATATATAATAGTATGATGATGAACCTTGCATGCTAATTACATTTATTTTGAGTTAATGAACTTTATCCAATATCAAATGCTTGCTACCTGTTTAAAAATTGTTGGCAATAACTCTAGACCTTTTACCGCATAGCCTATTTCTAGTTTTGAAAATAGGTGACAACATAAAGAAGGTTGAAAGTAAAGCAGAATGCGCCTGAGGGCTAGCCTAAGCTAACATCTGCTAATGTATAGAAAATATTTGTTATCATGCATATTTTTAACTGTATAAATTTCAACTATTTTCTTCAGGGGAGGAATAAATGAAAGGCATAAAAAGGTGTATTTATGGGGTTATGGGTCAATGTGTTAGACTGGTCACCTTCTCTTGGACTGTAGAGCCGACTTTCAGAGTTTTTACTGCCACGGCTACCCAGCCATCTTCGTCTAGCTGAGCCTCCCCGCCATACACCGTCCCGAATGCTCCCTCTCCCAGCTTCCTGTTCAACACGAGTTTGTCACGGGATATTTCCCAGGCATCGAGAGAGAAGCAGGGGTTGAAGTCATTGGTTAATAGACCTAGCTCCTTCATTCTCTGTTGTGTGGCTCTCACTTTCTTGTCATACCTGTAAATAGTGTGAAAACACAGGTAAAAACCTCACCTTTAACTCATGCACTCCTATAACTTCTAATAAACAATTCAAGTTTTAAGTTAAGTGTAGTCCATATTTGACTAAATACCATTTAGAGTAGTTTTTACAATGTAGGATAATAATAATAATAATAATAATCTTTATTTCCTCCAGATTAGAAGAGCATAGATCTACATGTACAGAATACAAACAGTGCAAATGTGTATATACATACATGTATAAAGTGACAAAAACATGGACGACAAAAGAAAATCAACAACAAACAAACAGACAGACAGACAGACAAAAACAAACAAGAAGAGCAACATATGAAGTCATTATGAGGTGAAGTATAGTTGCCTGCATTTGACCCCAATGAAGAGACAAATGCACACAATTATACTTCCACCTATTCACTCACATGCATCATTCATGTCGAAATAATATATACAGTTGCTCCCCTCACGATCCAAATGCATGCGTCGTGCAAGCCCCCCTCTCCCCCACCATTGCAGCGAGTAAATAATGAAAATACATTATTAGACGGCACCGAAATGATGAAGAAGACAGAAACATACACATGTAATCGGCACTTAGAAGGGGAGCAAAATTATAACTTTAAGATTCCTCTCATCTTGTCACTCGCTATCGAAACGAAATACAGCAGGCAACTGAAGAGTATAACATAACAAACTGAACACCTATGGTAAGGTTAACAGGCAGACCGGTGGCTACCGCAAGTACAACATACAGTGGAACCTCACTTTCATGACAATCCAACTAAGCGTTAGTGTGAGTGTTTAAAATATGTGAAAGCTTGATGCTGGACAAAAGCAACGAAGAATGCTCCTTAACTCTTTGAACCCTAGTCCCGTATATAGGCATGCTTTTCAAACAGTGTACATGCGAATAGTACACATGTTCTATACAAACAGTGAAGACCCAGATCAGAGGGCTCCAAAAGGAGCCCTCTGATCAGGGTCTTCACTGTTTGTCACAATGCCAAACATTGACAAAAACAACCCTTTAAATTCAGAAATGGACTAGACTTAGATGGAAACTGGAATTGTCCATTTAAAGTTTCAGGGAGGAAAGAGTTAAGGAGCTCTCTGTGTGGCCTTTGTCACGCATCAAGTAGTTTGTCGCTAAGCAATCAAGTGTTTCAACCCATTACCCCATAGATACAAATGTTTATGCCTTTAACTCCACTGAAGAAAATATTTCCAATTTATACAGTTAGAAATATTGAGCATAAGAACTATTTTTCATATTCTAGCAGATGATATCTTAAAGCAGGCTGGAAGTAAAGCATGATGTGCCTTAAAGCACATTTTGCTTTCCTTTCAACCTGCTTTAAGTGGTCACCGCTCTTAAAAACTAGAAACAGGCTATTGGGTAATGGGTTAAACACAACCTGGTATAGATGATTAACAATTTTGATTATGAAGAACAGGGTTAACAGTGTTGGAGACAGATGGTTAACAGTGTTGGAGACAGATGGTTGCTTAAAAAAGATTGAAATTATTGCAGAATGCTCCTTAAGGAGCATTTTGCTTTACTTTCAGTCTGCTTTAAGCTACAATCGACTAGGATATAGGAAATATTTCTTAGAGTGCATATTCATAGCTCTTTGAAAAGTAACTATTTTCTCAAGTGGAGGAATAAATCAAAGGCACAAAAAGGCATATTTCTGGAATAACCCTTTACCCCATAACCTGTTTCTAGTATTGAAGATTAGGTGACCACTTAAAGCGGGTTAAAAGTAAAGCAGAATGTGCCTTGAGGCGCATTCTGCTTTACTTTCAACCTGCTTTAAGTTTCAATCTGCTAGGATATAGAAATAATCTCTTTTGATAAATATTCATAACTGTATAAGGGGGAACTGTTTTCTTCAGTGGATAAGTAAATTAGATGCGCTATAAGGCCATCTATGGGGGAAGGGTAAAGCAATAGTAACACTTCTTTCAGACTTTGCACCTACCTGAGTTTAAAGAAGATAACAATACTGCTGAGAACGACGACCAGTCCAATCAACGCCAGGACATTGGCAATGACAATAGCCATCTCACACGACACATTAAACATGGCTCGGAAACCCTCCAGCAAACACTCATCATGCTCTGTGGAAATAGAAATACAAACATTAGAACAGCTAAGTACATGTACAAATAAAGTTGTCATGGGATCATTCTTTGAAGAAGCAAGTTGATTGCTTAAGCAATTATTCATTAACATAATATGCCTTTTTCCACCCTCAATTTATCCTCCACTGACGAAATTAATTTCACTTTATACAGTCATTAACATGCATCATAAGAAATTTATCTACATTTTTTGCCGATGATAGCTTAAAGCAGGTTGAAAGTAAAGCAGAATTTGCCTAAAGGTGCATTCTGCTTTATTTTCAACCTGCTGTAAGGGTAATGGGTTGATGCAGAGCAAAACAAAGGCAGATCGAGGCTGCTGTAGGGGCTTTCTGCTTTATTTTCAACCTGCTTTAAGGGTAAAGGGTTGATGCAGAGCGAAACTAAAGCAGATCAAAGCTGCTGTAGGGGCTTTCTGATTTATTACTGTCCTGCATTAATACATTTCCTTAAAGCCTGTTTCTAGTTTTGAAGACAGGTGACCACTTGAAGCAGGTTGAAAGTAAAGCAGAATGTACTTTAAGGCTTATTCTGCTTTGCTTTCAGCCTGCTTTAAGCTAGCATCTAAAATGTGAACTCCTACAACAATCTCAGGTATGCCTTGTGCATCCACACAAAGAGAAGAAAACAGAACTATTACAGGCACCGTGAACTCATTGAAGCCCAAATGTAACTGCATGGCGCTTTACCTGGATTTCCGTCTGAGGGTTTGACTCCCCCCTGCGTCAGCCACCTAAGCTTGGAAGTGTAGATTTCAAGTGCTCCTTTCTGGCCCTTGGTTTCCGGCACATATCGACCAACAAGCTGCGTCTCCCTTAGATTATACTGCAGGATTGAGATGGTTCCCGGTCTGTCACCACCATTGAAATGTATAAGGCCAGAGACTCCTTGAAAGTTGGTCTTGTTGATCTCATCAACAAATAACCTACAACACATCACACAATGTATGTTTAACACATTACCACATAAATATCCATTTATAAGCCTTTAAATTATTCCTCCAATGAAGAAAATAGTTCCAATTTATACAGTAATAAACATATACCAAAAGAAATATTTGTTATATCCCAGCAGATGGTAGCTTAACCCGTTACCCCATAGCCTGTTTCTAGTTTTGAAAACTGTATGACCACTCAAAGCAGGTTGAAAGTAAAGCAGTATGTGCCTTAAGGCACATTCTGCTTTCCTTACAACCTGCTTTAAGCTACCATCACCTAGAATTTAAAAACTCTTTCAGATAATATGGATTCATGACTGTTTAATTTAAACTATTTTCTTCTGTGGAGCAATAAATTAAAGGCGTATAAAGGTGTATTTATGGGGTAATTGGTTAAAGCAGACTGTAAGTAAATATGTGGAAAATAGGCAGATAGGAAGATGAAAGTAAATCAGAGAGCTTATAATACAGTAGTTTTCTGCTTGTACAGTGCTTCTTCCCTACAATGGCCTTCTCAACAATGACTCCCTCCTTACAACCACCCTTGTCACATGACACATGGCCTTCTCAACAATGACTCCCTCCTTACAACCACCCTTGTCACATGACACATGGCCTTCTCAACAATGACTCCCTCCTTACAACCACCCTTGTCACATGACACATGGCCTTCTCAACAATGACTCCCTCCTTACAACCACCCTTCTCACAGTTCTCTAAACAGGACATTTTAGTGCAATACTAATACTGCTGCAATATTGTCTGCTTAAAATTGTATCTGCTGTTGTTCTCAAAGTTACATATAAGTGAAGTTTTTGATAGAATTAATATAATGACGAGTGACAAACAGCTAGATCAGACGCCGCGTTGCAAAGGTATAGTCACTGTAAGACATATCTGCGGCTAGCATGCTATAAGTTATTGTACACAAATGCATCATTTGAGGAGTGTGATGAAGCCTTACTGTGTATTTTCTGTGGAGTGGATATTTTCCAGGGCCCCAGGATGTCTTCTCAATACTCGGTCCAGGGCCTTGGCATACACCCACACAGCATCATAGACATAGGAAGCAAACGGTGTCCCTTCTAAATCCTGTAAGACAAACACACTAATCATCATTGTCATCAGATGTTTGATTAACATACAGGGGTGGTTCCCTAAGCATTGTTCACAATAATGGGCTTCCTTCCAGAAACTGGTTAACCCATTACCCCATTAACTCTTTCCTCCCTGAAACTTTAAATGGACAATTCCAGTTTCCATTTTAGTCTAGTCCATTTCTGACTTTTAAGGGTTGTTTTTGTCAATGTTTGGCATTATGACAAACAGTGAAGACCCTGATCAGAGGGCTCCTTTCGGAGCCCTCTGATCTGGGTCTTCACTGTTTGCACAGGACAAGTATACTATTCACATGTACACTGTTTGAAAAGGACGCCTATATGCGTGACTAGGGTTCAAATAGTTAACATACAGGGGTGGGTCCCTAAGCATTGTCCACAATAATGGGCTTCCTTCCAGAAACTGGTTAACCCATTACCCCATTAATACACTTTTTTACGCCTCTCATTTATTCCTCCTCTGATGAAAATAGTTTGACTTTATACAGTCATGATTATGTTCTATAAGAAATAGTTTCTATATTTTAGCAGATGATAGCTTAAAGCAGGCTGAAAGTAAAGCAGAATGCGCCATTAGGCACTTTCTGCTTTACTTTTAACCTGCTTCAAGTGGTCACCTTTATTCAATACTAGAAACAGGTTATGGGGTAATGGATACAATAACAAGAGGGGCAGTCTTGTATAATGGTTTAACAATCTGAACTATACATACCGCTTTTCCAACTCTCCGCGCATACATCTTCTTGTACTGTTCAATTGTTATCCCGCCCACCACCGGAGTATCATCTGGATCTGAAAACGTCTTCTGCAGGATAAAATGCCCGTTGACTGCGTATTCCATGTTTTCTGTTTTACATGGTACACTTTCCTGCATGCGATTATCTCCTGGACTTGGTGGACTGTTGTAGAAGTCGACGTCCCACCAATCTTCTGAGTACCACGACGGCAGGAACCAGACATAACCCTCATGAGCTGTCATCCTCTGTAAGACAAAGCTATGCTAAAGTACCACTATTATCAATAAAATGAAATTGAAGGCAAGATACTGCTTAGAGCCGGATGCTAGTAAAGAAGAAAGCTTGTTTATAAGTGCTCTGCTTTGCTTTTATCTTGCTTTAGGTTGCTACCTATTTACAACTCTAAATTTCTTTTTTAAATGAAGGCATATGAAAAAGTTTGATTTACTGTTTGACTGTGTATTGACTGATTTTTCAAAACAACATACAGTATAACCCAGGGCTCCAGATAAGGGGAGTATTTCAAAACCTAAAACCTTTATTTCTGCTCTAAACCCTATGGTGTCACTACTTATTAGAATCGTCTCAAAGAGACGATTCTAATTAGTAGTAACACCATAGGATTTTATGCTAAAATAAGTGAGAAAATGTTGGATTTGTGCAGTTTACTCCCTCTTATCTGGAGCCCTGAGTATAACCTCTCTATAATGACTAGTTGTGTTTATAACAGGTTATTGCTTAACGCAAGGTGACAGTAAAACTGAAAGCTCCTTTACCTTTAAGCTGCCACCTGTCTTTCATACAATCAATTAGCCTTCTTTTTAGTAGTCGTAATAGAGAGTTTTACTGTATGCTACAAAAGCCAGCTAATTGGTTTCAGAAAAAGAACTTCAAAAACAACTTAAAGAAAAACTGGCAAAGCTCTCCTACCTGTCTCCAAGCTTCACACATCACTGCTCGTGCCGCGAACACGAAGAAATCAGCGATGATTACACGGACATTCTGAGCTCTGAGATCAGCGAAGATCTGTGACACATCCAGATGGTTCATGTGTTTACGGACGACTTGTCGTTTGACGACCACAGAGATCCCTGATTGCTGCAGGTGCTCCTGTAGGAGAAGGTGATACTCAGGGAACTCTTGCCCCCCTTCAGATATGGCCCCTATCTGCTTCCAGTCCATAGCCTTGAAGAAACTCTCATACACAAACCTACAAACATGGTGAAACCAGGGTTTACTATTATAGTGAAACCTCTCTAACCACTAAATTGTGTTAATTATTGGGTGTTTAAGGCAGGTGACAGTAAAACAGAAAGCTACTTTAGTTACATGGTGTATGCTCTGGAGTGGATCCAAACTGTTAGCAAATGTTAGCCAAGTTGCACTAAGCATGATATATGTGTTTAAAGCAGGTTGATTGTAAAGCAGAATGCATCTTCCCTTTAGTCTGTTTTAACTCTTTCCTCCCTGAAACTTTAAATAAACAATTCCAGTTTCCATTTTAGTCTAGTCCATTTCTGACTTTTAAGGGCTGTTTTTGTCAATGTTTGGCATTGTGACAAACAGTGAAGAGCCCTCGGAGCCCTCTGATCAGGGTCTTCACTGTTTGCACAGGACAAGTGTACTATTCACAAGTACACTGTTTGAAAAGCATGCCTATATGCGGGACTAGGGTTCAAAGAGTTAAGCAACTGCTAGAATATAAAAAATATTTCTTATGATACATATTTATGACTGTATTAATCAAAACTATTTTCTTCAGTAATAGAATAAATCAAAGGCGAAAAAATGTGTATCTATGGAGTAATGGGTTAAAGTAGTAAGTGGCACTCTAAAGACAAGTGACTGCTGAATGCAGGATAAAAGAAAAGGAGAAAACTGTTAAGTTTTTTGCTTTATTTATAATCATCCTGCTTTCAGCTGCCATGTACCTTTAAAACAGAAAAGAAATCCCTTTCTTAGTCGTCATATATGAGTTTTACTGTAGTAGAATGTCATACTCAGCCGAAAAAGAAAGTACCCACTTTTAACATTTACTTTACAAATTAAGTAATCTTTAAAGCTCCTTATCTTATAAGGTACCTCAACTCCAGATTTGTTTGTGATTTTAAAGGCTCATACCTTCACCTATGTATTCCAGTAAAAACATTCAGATTAAACGACACATGTAACGATTATGAAACACTCAAAGTTCATTATTATTTGAAATCAAAGGGAGGTAATTTGATATTATTAGACTTTCTTGTCTTAATAAGACTGTGTATATTGTGATAAATGGAAGTCTTATGTGATTTTATTTGCTTTAAGCAAAGGTTCTAGCCAATAAATGATAAATCTGCTGTTTTCAGGAAAAATAGATATAGCCCTTTTATTTTCAATACAATGTGCCAGTTATTTAGCCACAATGATTTCATGTCTTCTGCCACTTTCTGTAAATCAAAACTGAAATACTGTTTATGTATGAGAGGTTGATAATTTAGAATATAAAAGTGGGTACTTTTTTTTGGGGGTTGAGTATAGTATTGTAAGAACTTACTTATGGTGGTCGACCTGAGGTATGGTCCTATAGAAGAAGGGATACTTCATTCTATCAGACAGGGAGGAAGCTTCAGCTCCATAACTTATAACCAGCATGTTAAAATGACGAGACAGGGCAGCGATTGGCTCAGCTTCATCGGAACATCCAGGACCTGAAATAACAATCATGAAAACACTACTGACGCATGCATACACACTCTTTACAAACAGGGCACCTGTGAAGATTACACTTGGCTTATGTAAATATTGAAGTCTGCAACGTTTATCATTTTGTAATATTGTAAAACAAGTCAAAACTGGAATTGTAAATTTTCAGGATCAATGACTTTAAAAACAGGATAATTTTAACCTTTATCGTGCTAAGTGTGACTTGGCTAACATTTGCAAACAGTTTAGATTCAGATCAGATGCCGCATAATATATGACATCTGATCAGAATCTAAATTGTTTGTCACTTATATTCACCTTCTCTTCAGATCAAAACAATCAAAACAAATTCTAACCTTTTTTCACAAACAATATATTTGAAACTTAAATACAGAGTCTGAGGTCAAGGTAACAGGGGTCAACATTTCAACATGGTGGAAAGATTTTGTCCCAAGGTATGTGCAGGTCCTAAACAGAAGGCTCATTTAGGAGTGCTCTGATCAGGTTCTACACTGTTTGTAAAATGTACATACCAGTAATTATAATTGTTTCCCGCCTTGACAGGTTGAACTTACCCAGTATGCCAGCTATGGTTACAGTGTTGTTGGTGATGAACTTAATGAAAGCCTTCATGGAGATGTCTGGCAGACACTTGCTATTCCTGAGTATGCCCGCTATGGTGACGGTGTTGTTAGTAATGAGCTTAATGAAAGCCTTCATGGAGATGTCTGGCAGACACTCGCTATTCCTAACTATCAGTGACAGGTTGAACTTACCCAGTATGCCCGCTATGGTGACGGTGTTGTTGGTAATGAACTTAATGAAAGCCTTCATGGACATGTCTGGCAGACACTCGCTATTCCTAACTATCAGTGACAGGTTTAACTTACCCAGTATGCCAGCTATGGTGACGGTGTTGTTAGTGATGAACTTAATGAAAGCCTTCATGGAGATGTCTGGCAGACACTCGCTATTCCTAACTATCATCTCAAGGTGATGTTCCGGTAGTATGGTAGGGTCATCATTGATACAGTCCAAAGCCAGCTCACCACCTATAGGCACAATAATACCATTATGTGAACAAGATTTCAACAAAAAATTTGATGTTTCACTGCAACAAAAAACCAAACGTAATAACAAGATATTGATTAATGAAATGTAACCAAAATACAGCATGCACAAGTTTTGGACTACCGTACTAGGGGTCGTGAGTTAGATCCCCCACCGGACCAGCAGTCTGACAAGAGAATTTTTTCCGAATCCGTGATGATGTACAGGAATGTTCTTGAGCAAGACATGTACCGGGAATTGCTCCTCTCCACCCAGGGGTTAAAATGGGTACCTGTGAAGGGTCTGAGCAGTACTGCGTCTGCCTTAATTACGCGCCATATGTAAGCAGTGCTCAATATTGCAGTCAAGATGGCTCAATGATCAGGGGAGTGAATGTACAGTCGGCTGAGCAGTCATTCGGGCTGAAAGTAGACTATAGCTTGGTACTTTACTTTTTTTACCTACCTTGGACCAGTCCGGGCTCCATCCAGTAATGTCCTGTCAGTGGAAATAGGCCACCCAGGTAGATCTTTGTTTTATTCGATAAATTTGAAGGCAGCCATTTTTTCCATTCTTTTTCATGATTCAGTAACCAATCACAGGCAATCTCCTCAGCAGTTGAAAACTCTCGAAACTTTTTTAACAGATTTACGTACTCGTCTTGATGAAACGTCATCTTTGAGATCACATGGTACGCTTCAGGAATATTAGTTTTCACTTTGGACCAGACTATTTTCGTAAACTGGTTTAGTCCGAAGTCACAATTCCTAGGGGGATCAGTGAGGTCATTCTGACAGAGTGGAAACTTGATTCTGGTGAACTGTTTCTCAGCTGTGAGGATATTTGGTTCCCAGCTGAAGAAGAGCACTGGCTGTTGCTTGGCAATCCTCTGCTGTACAAAGTCACTGTGATGGGGACCGATCCAGGCTATGCTGACAGGGAGGCTGAGGTTGTGGACCTGAGTCTTTAGGACACCCATATCCATGTCTGAAGAACAAGAAAATACATTTATAGAACATAGAACATAGAACATATTTTATTCAGACTTGTACATAAGTACATCATCTTAAAAAATAAGTAACAAAACCACATATTATGTCATATTCAATTAAATTCAAGTAATTACTATTGGTAATAAATGTTTTAGTTACAGTGGAGAATACGTTATTCCTTCCCGTATAAACGCATACGGAACGCAAACGCAAACGCGGTGCACTAAAATGTAGAAAATTGCAACTTTTCTATATTTCCACATATTCATTTTAATATGAGTGGCAAACAGTTTAGAGCCTGATCAGATGTGGGGTTACCCGGCGTCTGATCTGGCTCCAAACTGTTTGCAATGGAAATAATAGATATAGCGTAAATGCGTTTATTGGGAAAGAATAACGTTTTTTCACTGTATTAACTATTTCCTCCCTGGCACTTTAATTGGGCCTTTTCCAGTTGCCAAATTAGTTTAGTCCATTTTTGACTTTTTCAATGTGCATGTTGCAATGACAAACAGTGATGACCCAGATCAGAGGGCTCCTTCCGGAGCCCTCTGATCTGGGTCTTCACTGCTTGCATAAAATATGTGTACTCTTCACAGGTGCATGTACTCTGTTTGTAAAGAATGGGTTAGAATTACTATGTGGCACCGTTGCATCAGTGCAAATTGAGGTTAAATTGAAGTGTTAGAGTCAACGAGAGCACCGCAAACGGATGCTAGACGCTCGACTTTCATATACACGTACTTGAGACGGCTACATTTTTCAAACTTAAAGAATGTGTATGGGTGTTTAATGCCCTATTGATCATAGAAGTTTGTAAGCAACAACAACTTAAACATACTTGGACAGTCTACATTCCATTTAAAAGTAAACTATAAGTCAAAAGAAGGACAATATCTTTGCCTGCTTTACCTGCATTGTTGTAATGAGTTGCCCTTTTGAAACTAAACAAGTATTCAAATATATTGAAAGTTTGAAATTAGTAACTTTCTACAGTTACTGAATAATTTCATATACAAATTCTTAGTCAAACAAGGGCAATAACTCTGCATTGACAAATCCCATGGTTATCTGCTTTGTTGAAAGGTGATGCCCTTTTAAAACTGAACAAGTATTCAAAGTTAATACCTATGGTAATTATTGAGAAATTTCAATTTACAAGTTTTATGTAAATAAAAACAAGGGCAATAACTCTGGAATGGCACATCCCCTATCACCTTTCTTGTTTGAATGAGTTGCCCTTTTGATATAACACAAGTATTTAAAGTTTCAAGTTAATACCTTTGACAGTTATTAAGATATGATTAATTAAAATTTGTAAGTAAATAAAACAAGGGCAATAACTCTGAAATGACAAATCCCAGGGTTACTTGCCTTGTTGTAATGAGTTGCCCTTTTGATACTGAACAAACTATTCCAAGTTTCAAATGGATACCTTTGATAGTTATTGAGATATGTTAATTTATAATTTTTAAGTAAATAAAACAAAGGCAATAACTCTGAAATGACAAATCCCAGGGTTACCTGCCTTGTTGTAATGAGTTGCCCTTTTGATTGTGAACAACTATTCCAAGTTTCAAATGGATACCTTTGATAGTTACTGAGATATGTTAATTTATAAATTTTAAGTAAATAAAACAAGGGCAATAACTCTGAAATGACAAATCCCAGGGTTACCTGCCTTGTTGTAATGAGTTGCCCTTTTGATACTGAACAACTATTCAAAGTTTCAAATGGATACCATTGATAGTTATTGAGAAATCAACTCTTACAAAAAACCTTAAGCAAAAAACTTAACCGACGCAGACGCTGACGCAGACGCAGACGCTGACGCAGACGCAGAAAAGTCGAGCTAAAAATAATAAATTAATACCTGAGTGTTTTATTGTGCAATAAAACACAGGTAGTCGAGATGCGTGTAATTAAATCAATTGCCTTCAACTTTCAAATCCAATAGTTAATCCACCTTTTTTCAATGTTAAAATTTAATTTGATTTTAATGTGACAATGTTTTAAAGAGTATTATAAAGAAACTGTTGAACTAACCTGGGTAACTGGCCAGTAGTGTGGCGCATGTGTACATGTTAGTTGGGCTACACTTCGAGCCATAGTAGATACCGTCCACACACTCAGGCAGGTTACAGTAGAACTTATTCTTCTCATCGCCAGTATGTGTGTAGTTCTTTATCAGCTCCATCTGAGTGGCCAGGGTGAAATTACGTATAACTTCGGGAAGATTGAGGGCTCGCCAATGGTCAGCAATAATGTTATCCTCCCAGAGTTTGTCCACGGTCTTTGACGGCATGAACCATCCCAACCTGTTCAACAAAATCCAAAGATGACCAATGAATCTCAGACAATAAACTTACTTCTTTAAGCGCAACAACTGTCATCTATAAATTTTCTAAATTTAGAATTTTCAGCAAATTCATTTAAAAATAGTGTTTGAGTGTCAAACAGTGTGGATCCAGATGTAACAATGTTAACTTGGCATCTCAACTGGATCTGTGTAACACGGCATCTCTGAACTGTTTGCAATGGTTACTTAATCACAATTGCACAGCTTAATCATGTTTATTGGAGTTAAATCAAAATGTTTGACACTAAAGAACTAGACTACATAAAAAAGCAACACATACAACTTTCGCAATTGTCCATCTGAATTTCAGGGGTCTATGAGTTAACCCATTACCCCTTAAATATGCTTTTTTACATCTTTAATTTAGTACAGTTCAGTATTTAGAAAAGCCTGGAGATCCTGTGTAAGAACCGCCATGTGTGCAGCTAGCCAGTTATCTGGAAGGGAGCCCACTGTTGTGGACAATGCTTCCCCCCCCCCCCACCCCTGCGCTTTAATAAAAATAATCCGGTGATGATGATGATCTAGAAATTGAATTAGTCCAGTCCATTGTAAAAGTCAGCCGTGTAAAGTGTAAGGGTTAAAGATCAAACAAAACCCACCTTCCGAAAGGTCCCAGGGGTCCTAGGTCAATCACATTGCCCTTGTTAGTCCAGGGTACCCTGCTGAAGCCAGCCATCATCCAGACCTCAGTGTTCACCATGGTCTCTGGCGGAGTGGTAGGCACAGAGTCCCCACATCTGTAATATACAATAATACCTGAGTATCCATGAGATACATGACCTCCCCCAAGAAAATTTTTAAATTCAGGAATGAAAATAGTGAATTTTGAGACCTTGAATTATAAAATTCCCTGACTATTCCCTGACTTTTACTGATTAACACCAATTTTCCCTGACTAATATCAAAATTCCGTGACTTTTCCCTGACGTTGAAAAATAATCACTTTTCCTGACTTTTCCCTGACCCGCAGGAACCCTGTTAAGGCACATTCTGCGTTACTTTCAGCCAGCTTTAAGCTACCATCTTCTAGGATAGTTTTCTTTAGAGGAGGAAAAAATTAGGCATAAACAAGACTGCACGTTCAATAAACGCTTATGCCCCCGGTGGCATCCTTGACAAATAATATATTCTGAATCTTTTCCAAATTAGGTTAAGGTCAAGGTCAAGGTGAGCTTGGGTATTATTGGTGAGTAGGTAATGGTCCAATGCAATAACTGTATAAGTATCAGAACATTGTAGTAAACAGTGTTGATGCTAGACAAAACGGTAAAATCTAGTTAACCAAGAAAGAGCCCATTTAAAATATTCTAAGCTCAAATTAGGTCAAGGTCAAGGTCAAAATCAAAGTTTGGTGATATTGATGGGTAGGGAATAGTCAAAGGCAACAACTGTATAAGTATCAAAGCATTGAAGTCAGTTGTCTTGATGCTAGACAAAACGGTAAATATCTAGTTAACCAAGAAATAGCCTATTCAAAATATTCAAGTCCAAATTAGGTCAAGGTCAAGGTCAAAATCACAGTTTGGTGGTATTGGTGGATAGGGAATGGTCAAAGGCAACAACTGTATAAGTATCCAAGCATTTGGGTTTACAAGCGGTGTTGATGCTAGACGAAACGGTAAAATCTACTTAACCTTGTTATGGACACACACACATACGCACACACGGATGGACGGACAGGACAATTACTATATGCCTCCGCATCTGTCGATGCCTGGGGCATAAAAAGCAACCATCCATCTTAAACAGTGAAAACAAATTATGGTGTGGAATGAGGTTAATATCTGTATGGTAAACATTTATACAGGGAGATTTCAAGGTTTCTAGTTTTAAGATTATAATACAGAGGAGGGGTATAAAATAGTAGAAACAGAACCTGACGCCTTAATAGCAAAGTATTTTAATTGTTAGTAAAAAAAACTTTTACAAGTACCTTTTAATTACTCAGACACAACTTGTATAATGAATTCAGCCATTGTATTCTAAAGCACTGATGAAATCACATAATCTGATATTGTTTGATTAATGTTAAAATTTGCATCTTTATTGTGTGTTTGTATTAATAATTTAACAAGAAACTGTATGACCCCTCTTAACCCTTTCCTCCCTGAAACCCCAATTGGACAATTCTAGTTTCAATTTAGTCTAGTCTATTTTTGACATTTTAGGGTTGATTTTTACAAAATATTTTAAAATGACAAACAGTGTAGACCCTGATCAGAGGGCTCCATAAGGAGCCCTCTGATCAGGGGCTACACTGTTTGCATAGGACAAGTGTACTCATTACAGGTACACTGTTTGCAAATGACGCATATATGCGTGACTAGGGTTTAAAGAGTTAAAATGAGGCGGTCTCTTACCCCTTTACCTATAGCTTGTTTCTAAGCTTGAAGACAGGTGATCATTTAAAAGCAGGTCTGCTTTAAGCTACTATCTATTAGGATATAGTATATTATATTTCTTATGGTACTACACATTCATAGCTGTATATTTTAAATGGAACTGATTTCTTCAGTGGAGGAATACATTAGAGGTGTAAAATGGTGTATTTATGGGGGAATTAGGGTTAATCATTTCAGTAGAGTTCAGTGCAAATTACTTCTATCTAAATGTGATAGTACAAAGTTTAATAGTACTTCTGCCTTAAGACAGGTCCCTGCTTAACTCATTACTCCATAAGTACACCTTCACGTCATTCCTTCACTCAAGAAAATAATTCCAATTTATACAGTCATAAATAATGTACCCTAAAAACTATGTTCTATATCCTAGCAGATGATAGCTAAAATCAGGCTGAAAAAAAGCAGAATGCACCTTTAACTCTGCTTTACTTTCAACCTGTTTTAAGTGGTCACCTATCTTTCGTACTAGAAACAGACTATAGGGTAATGGGTAAAAGCAAGATAAGGATAAAGTGAAAAGCTCCAACAGAAGGTTTCTTCTTTACTTTAACTCTTTCCTCCCTAAAACTTCAAATGGACAAACCCAGTTTCCATTTTAGTCTAGTCCATTTCTGACTTTTAAGGGTTGTTTTTGTCAATATTTTGTATTATTACAAACAGTGAAGACCCAGATCAGAGGGCTCCGTAAGGAGCCCTCTGATCTGGGTATTCACTGTTTGCATGGGACAATGCACTTTTCACATGTATACTGTTTGAAAAAGACGCCTAAATGCGGGACTAGGGTTCAAAGGGTTAATCTTGCTATAATGTGCCAGTGTGTTTGTAATGCTATCAGTGGATCATCATTTTAGTGTCATATAGCACTTATCTGAAGGAATGGGGTACAGGCATCCTATATTATGCATAGGGGGAGGATACCATTAATTATATTAACATTTTAATCTTTATGGCATTTAGTTTCCAATTATTTAAGCCTGTAAAGAGTTGCCACCAGATAGTAAAACATGGCTATATAATTATAGAAAGACGGTGGGCTGTTTAATGCATGGCAATATAAATGTATTAAGCTACCACCTGCCCTTAGCAAGCACTAAACTAGCATATCTTCTTATCAGTGGTTATTAACTATTCCATATCAGTTGTTTTTTTTAAAACCTTAATTCTCTCAATAAATACACCTTTTTACAGTTTAAAAGCTGCCAAGATAGCGAGTAGAGGATGATTTCCACAATTTTAGCATACACCTTTTTCAAGAGATACTTGTTTAAAATAGTTTAGTGTAAGCACTGCCAAATAAAGAACTTTTCTTCAAAAATGTCATTCCCATATTGATAGAGTAACAATAAGCTTCTGTTACACTTCTTAGATCAATTATTCAAACCACCAATAAATTATATACAGATTTACTATAAACTGCTGAAGGTTTTACAGGTCTTTGTTCAGGATTATTCAATAATATTAATCTTTATCCTGCTAAATCTGCAGGCCTACCATAAGTTGCTCATAAAAATTCCTAAGATTTACATATTTTCAATTTTCCAAGTGTGATTTTAGGAATCATATCTTTAACCCTTTACCCCATAGCCTGTTTTGAGTTTTGAAGACAGCTGATCACTTAAAACAGGTTGAAAGTAAAGCAGAATGTGCCTTAAGGCACATTCTGCTTTACTTTCAGCCTGCTTTTAACTACCATCTGCTAGGATATAGAAAATACTTCTTATATATGGTACATGTTCCTGACTGTAAAAATTGGAACTATTTTCTTCAGTGGAGGAATAAACTGAATGCACTAAAAGGTGCTTCTATGAGGGAAAGGGTTAAAGCGAGCTATACGTTGGGCTTTTGTGTTCAAAACAAATTTTATCACACCATTACAGCCATAATCTTTATAAAAACCTTACACAAAATAACAGAATAAACTTTAATTAAAAATAAAAATCTGAAGATTTCAGAAAAAAATTGTATGTCCAGAGACACAATTGGATGCAGGGTCTTTTTTCTTCGATTAAATGACAGAGTAAATTGTTATAATATGTTATGAAATATTTTGCAATAATGTCAACATTTTCTATGTTTACGATGGGACAGGTGTCAAGTGTGTAAAGGTTGCACAAAGAAGAGTAAACTCGGTATTATTTATTGATATTGATTATCAACACCATTGGCTTAGTGTAACCAGCTTAATCCCTTTCTTCATGGTTGCTTTAATCCATTACTCCATAAATACACCTTTTTAATTTATTCCTCCACTGAAGTAAATAGTTCCTCTTTACACAGTCATGAATATATATCATAAGAAATATTTTCTAGTATATTCTAGCATGTGGTAGCTTAGAGCAGGCTGAAAGTCAAGTAGAATGCACCTTAACCCTTTACCCCATAGCATGTTTTGAAGACAGGTGACCACTTAAAGCAGGTTGAAAGTAAAGCAGAATGTGCCAAGTAAACCTGCTTAAACGAAGGGTATATGAAGCTAAAAGCAAGGTGACAGTAAAATAGAAAGCTCCTAAAGGAGCTTTCTGTTTTTCTGTCACCTTGCTTTAAGCAGTCACCTGACTTAAACAACTTATAATTAACACAATTGGTGGTTTTAACTTATTATCCCCTGAAGTTTTCAATGAACAATTCCAGTTTGCAATAAAGCCTGGTCCATTCTCATCTATTTAGAGTTGTTTTTTATAATATGTTACAAAATGACAAACAGTGAAGACCCTGATCAGAGCTGCAGGAGCACTCTGATCAGGGACTTCACTGTTTGCATAGGACATGTGTAGTAACTCTTCACAGGTACCCTTTTGGTGAAGGACGCATAATGGGGCCCTACCGCATTACAGAGTTATCCCAATTTTCATCACGAGTTAACTCCCCTGATAAGGAAAAGGTTGTTTCCGGTTTAGTTAACGCATCATTGAGACGGTGTCGATAACGGTCATAAACGATTCTGAAAAGAATAGATCGAATGCGGTTTATTAGTTTGATACCTATATCTATATGCAGTCAAGCTCCCGTTTATCCCTATGTATTTTAATGTATTAATTTTGTTTAAAGGGACTCGCAACCGGATGGTGTACTTGTCAAAATAAAATAAAATACTCAAATAAAAGCAAATTTGTGGCATTATTTGGCTTCTGACATTAAAAAAATATGATCAGTCCAAAAAAAGTCTCAAGAATCGTCACCGAATCTTAGATTTTTAGATATTTTCCATCGTTTTTCTATACCGACTAGTAGACGGTATAGTTGTTGTTGTTGCTTCTCTACACGGGCTCAGACATAAACACGAGCCGAATTACGAAGTTGTATGCACTTTCGATAGCTACACATTGAAATACGTTAAATCGATCCGAGATAAACGGATAGTTCCGTGGTCCATTGGTCTAAGCGGTTTCCCCTATTTTGCCTTCTGTCCGCCAATGCCGGGCCCCGGGTTCGAATCCCACCAGAGACCAATATTTTTTTTTATTGAAATACAATTTTTTAAACAGAATTTCTTATCCTAAACTAATTCTTTACCATTTATATAGGCGTTTGACACATATTTACAAATTACTATTTTTAATGCACCATCTGGTTGCGAGTCGCTTTAATGTCAAATGCGACGGTTATTTATTTCATCGTTTTTAGCAAACCGAAAGTAGCACTGATCATACTTTTTCTACATAACAAAGAAGCTGACTTTTAACATACTTAACAGACACGGGTTTTCTCCTCGGTAAAAGAACGTTAACATGGATTAAAAGTAGATCCTGATCAGATGGTTACTATATAGGAACAGTCTCTATAATCAATGACTGTCCTCTCTGGTTCTTAAATGACATTATAGGTCTATAAATGCTGCCTATTACAGGTGAAAAAGGGGATATTTATTAAGACATTACCGGTATTAAACATAAACTTTGTATTATTCAGTTATTAATAATGACATGAATATTCATTAGGCAAAGGGTTAAATTGATCTTTTAAAATATGTTGAATGGTAAACAGTTTCTTCAAAAATGTATATTTTGTTTGTTCATTATATACCAGCAGATTTTAGTTGACAGAAATTTCATAGAAATAGTTCAGCCTGTCATGCTCATAGCGCACATGGATTTCACCTCTCAAGGCTTCTGCTCAGGGGCCATAAAGCGCAAAGCATCATCACAACTAACAACAGGAAGTAACCAATTAGCTAGAAATCGAATTGTATACTGACCCCCCCACTGGGGTGCAGCTGCTGTCCCATAAGTGTCATCTCTGCTATGACAAGCCATAAAACGGAAGCTTAAGTCTTGGGTACACGGGCTGGAATCAAAACACACCAAACTATTTTTTTTTATATATATAGGATCCACATTGTTATTCATGTGGGGAATAAAATTTAATCTCCTATACCATGCACTCCTTCATGTGCAAAAGCTTAACCCATTACCCCCATCATTATGCCTTTTACTCCTTTAATGAATTCCACCTTCATAAGCAACTAAATCCTCTTCATGCACTAAGCAGTCATAATAATGAAACATAGGTGATATTTTATGTCGTAGTGGGTGGTGCCTAAAAGCAGGATTAAAGTAAAGCAGGGTGCACCTTAAAGCGACTCGCAACCAGATGGTGCATTAAAAATAGTAATTTGTAAATATGTGTCAAACGCTTATATAAATGGTAAAGAATTAGTTTAGGATAAGAAATTCTGTTTAAAAAAATGTATTTCAATAAAAAAAATATTGGTCTCTGGTGGGATTCGAACCCGGGGCCCGGCATTGGCAGACAGAAGGCAAAATAGGGGAAACCGCTTAGACCAATGGACCACGGAACTATCCATTTATCTCGGATCGATTTAACGTATTTCAATGCGGTGCGATCGAAAGTGCATACAACTTCGTAATTCGGCTCGTGTTTATGTCTGAGCCCGTGTAGAGAAGCAACAACAACAACTATACCGTCTACTAGTCGGTATAGAACAACGATGGAAAATATCTAAAAATCTAAGATTCGGTGACGATTCTTGAGACTTTTTTTGGACTGATCATATTTTTTTAATGTCAGAAGCCAAATAATGCCACAAATTTGCTTTTATTTGAGTATTTTATTTTATTTTGACAAGTACACCATCCGGTTGCGAGTCCCTTTAAGGCGCATTATGTTTTACTTTCAACCTGCTTTAAGAGGTGACCTATATTCAATACTTAACACGGGCTGTGGGGTAATTGGTTTAGGTAATGGGTAAACCCATTACCCGATCGCCTGTTCCTACCTGGAAAGACAGGTGTCCATTAAAGGTAGATTGAAAAGTACATGCTACTTTACTTTCAGCTTGCTTTAAGCTACCATCTGCTAGGATATTCAATGTTTTTAATGTTGCACATTCATGCTAATAAAAACTTTGAATTAGAACTCTTTCCTTCAATGGAGGCATAAACCAAAGGCGTATTTAAAGGGTTAATAGGAAATACATACCGTTTTAACAACATACATACTTTAGAACCCCTCTCCTATCATTAAATGTGTACTCTATTGAAAACTCAATCTTGAAAGTGAAGCATGTATTCCATCGTTTTAGTAGATTAAAACTTTATTTCTGTTGATCTTTTACCAGTTCACTAATTATAATAGGCTTAAAACACTATCATTTATAAAACAGTTTGGAACCAGATAAGATGCAGCATATATACTAACAGGCTGATCAGGGGTAGAACTGTTTCACACTCATATATGTTTTAAGTCAAAATTGATCTCATGTTCTAAACTTTTATCAAGAAAGTAGGCAGTATTTTTTTTTTTAAATATTAACCCTTATCATGCTATTAGCATAATTGATCATTCCTACGGTATTTTTCCTTATTTAATCAGCTAAAGTAATAAATTAAATGATAGGTATTCATAGCGGGTAGGGTTTATGGTTGATTAACAGCAACCAGAATGTGCTATGACACATCCATGTAACGGGGTTTAACCCTTTACCCAAGAGATGGTATTAGTTTTGAAGATAGGTGACCCCTTAAGGCAGGTTAAGGTACATTCTGCTTTAAGCTATCATCTGCTGGGAGGTATAACATTTATTGAGGTGCAGATTGATGACTTATTTTAATAAACATATGAATAAATGATATGCATAGAACGGTATATCTATGGAAGTTTGTGTAAGTTTTATTGTTGGTAAAGTAAATGCATGTCTTAATTCTATTTTTGGAACAATATGAGAGATTGCGCTTTCAATAATGTATAGCCAGGTTCTACTGTATATAATATAAGCTCTACACTAACAAGCAGACGATCTCCTCAAATTCGTGTTTGAGGATAAAGGATTTTCGATACTATGTGTGCTTCACTATTGAACCGGAAACAACCGCTCATTCAGGGGGCGCTACTCTTATCACACTTTCCATGCGGGGTAACTCTGTATATCGGTAGGGCCCCATTATATGCATCGATACTTTGGGCTCAATGAGTTTTAATAGAGAGGTTTTACTGTACTTTACTCAACAGTAGAAAGGTAAACATGAGGTTTTTACAATAACTACTACAGCGTTCCCTCCATACAACGACTCTCCCAACAAAGACTCCCTCTTTACAACGACCCTTGCCGCAGTTCCCGTGACAGGACAAGTATATCTAACGCTTTTATCGTCTGCTTCAAATTGCTGTCTGCTGTTTTATCTCAAAGTTACATATAAGTTGACATTGTCATAGAATAAATATAATGACGAGTGACAAACAACTTGATTCCAGATCAGATGCCGCGTTACACGGCATCTGATCAAGATTCAAGCTGTTTGCAAATGTAAGCCAAGTCTTAATTGTCCCTCTCTATAAAGACTACCTCCGAACAACGCACACAATCTTTGTCTCCCATTGGGTGTTGTTGTAGAGAGGGAGCACTGTATACATAAATTAACTCACAATCTTAGCGTGTCATCACACGACTTCAAAGACCTATATTCTCTTGTAAAAATTCATCTCAATAAAAAAAGGTAAATATACTTTGTACATAATTGACTGCCTGAAATTTGTAGATTGATTGAAAATGAGGCCTTGGTTCAGTAATCATAAACTGCCTGGCGATATATCACAAACTGACATCTACTTATGAAAATACAAGAGGGGCGAGTTTTTATGAAGAAAGTTTTGTCAGGTCTTAAACTACTTGACACCTGAGACTTTGTCTTCTGCCAAAAATAACATCATTCAAGTTTCTCTAATATCAGAAAATGACAGGAGATGTATAATATTTTTAACCCCTAAAAAAGAACTTTTTAACTCCTTTAACTAATGCCTGTACTGAAGAAAATAATAAGCTCCACTTTATACAGTCATAAATAATAATGTACCTATATTTTCTATATCCATTCAGAATTAGATGGGAGCTTAAAACAGGCTGTATGACACATTCTGCTTTACTTTCATTATCTCGTGAACGTACTTACCCAGTGACGGGGCAGCCAGATATTCTGTTCATTATCTCGTGAACTAACTTACCCAGTGACGGGGCAGCCCGATATTCTGTTCATTATGTCGGCAGCGTTCATGGAGTCCTTGGTGAGTATCTTCACCTTCTCGTATCCCACCACCTCCTCCAGCAAGATCTTGAGGATATGATTGGTGATGTGGTGAGAGCCCCGCATCGAGTTCTCCAAGATGATTGGAATACTGTTGCCATGGTAAAACAGGTGACGCTTGTACTGGACAACTGAAAAAATAAAGACATACAAAACAGTTACATCTACACGTAACCCTTTCCTCCATAGCCAAATGTGAAAATGGCCTATATGTAACGATGTTAACTCATTACTGCATAGCCTGTTTCTGGAAGTTTTGATGACAGGTTCTACTTAAAGCAGTTTGAAAGTAAAGCATTCTGCTTTACTTTCAAACTGCTTTAAGCCACTGGTCATCTGCTAGGATATTGAAGAATTTCTTCAGTGGAAGAATAAAATAAAGGCGTAAAAAACCATATTTATTGAATAATGGATTAAAGGCAGGAAGCTGCTTAAATTAATATGAATGTAAAGCAGACAAAATTTGTTTTGTACACAAAAATAGCTATGTAATGTTCATTTTTTTTAGCCCATTACCCCATAAATATGCCTATTTACACCTTTAATTTATTCCCCCACAGAAGAATATAGTTCCAATTAATGTACAGTCATGAATATGTACCATAAGAAATAATTTCTAAATCTTAGCAAAATGTAGCTTAAAGCAGGTTGAAAGTAAAGCAGAATGCGCCTTAAGGCACATTCTGCTGTACTTTCAACCTGCTTTAATAACCCTTTGAACCCTAGTCCCGCATATAGGCGTCTTTTTAAACAGTGAACATGTGAATAGTACACTTGTCCTGTGCAAACAGAGAAGGCCCAGATCAGAGGGCTCCGAAAGGAGCCCTCTGATCAGGGTCTTCACTGTTTGTCAGTAATGCCAAAATTGACAAAAACAACTCGTAAAAGTCAGAAATGGACTAGACAAAAATCAAAACTGGAATTGTCCATTTAAAGTTTCAGGGAGGAAAGAGTTAAGTGGTCATCTATCTTCAAAACTAGAAACAGACTATTGGGTAATGGGTTAAAACAGACTCTCTGGGCTAGATATAGGCTAAGATATTTTTACTCTTTCACAGCCATAATATCATCTGCTTCAATTTGTCATCTGTATTTTTGTTTCCAAACAAAGTGTTTTGTATTTTGACTGAAGAAATATTGATATGAGTGACATTACAGTTCAGATCCTGATCATGTGTCTTATATGACTCTGCATCTGATCTGAATCAAAACTGTTTGCAAATATCTCTAAAGTTCTGATTGGACTAGGACAAAATGTTAAAATTTTCTCTTGTAATGAGCTTCCCTAAATACCGTGACCTAACGTAATAACTTCAATTGTGTGAAAAAATGTTAATTTGTGAGAAAACCATACAATACTTTAGACTCTTTGCATGCTGGGATTTTATTTATTTGTATGAAACAATTGTTTTCTGCTATTGTTCTAAAATTAGAATTTTCGAAAAAAAATTCAAAATAGGGTCAGAGTGTCAAACAGTTTGGATCCTGATGAGAGGCAGTGTTATGCAAGGTCTCATCTGGATGCAAATTGTTTGCACTGATGATCAGGGTTTAGCATGCTTTTTCAACACCTTGGACCTGTTTAAAATATACTCATTACAAAAATGCAAACAGTGTAGACCCAGATCAGAGGGCTCCTACAGGAGCCCTCTGATCAGGGTCTACACTGTTTGCTAATTTAGACAAGTATTTATGAAACTACCCAAAATTCCACTTAGACCGGTTCATGTTTTGGTAACTAAAAAGATCCACAAGGGAGCCTAATAACCCACAAGAGTTACTTCGTGTTGAAAGAGTTAAAACAGCGGGCACTCAATATAGAAATACGACTGTCTTTCAAGATGGTTTAATTCTTAATGCAGAACAATAGTTGTGCAGAAAGCTCCTACAGGAAGTTTCTGAGCTGCTTTTGTTCTGCATCATGCTCCCATCTTTTTAACCCATTGTATGCTGGGTAATATTTGGCGGCCATTTTAAAATGTCGTCTGCAGCGGATATAACTCAAATATTTGCAAAAGATTTTAGCAGTTTCTGATAGAATATTGACTAAGATGCAAACAGTTTTGATCTCAGATCAGGCCCCATGTAGCAGTCAATTCTTTCCCCCCTCAAAAGTTTCCCCGGGGAAAGAATTGGCTAGCCAAAACCTTCCCCGGGGAAAGAATTGGCTAGCCAATTTCTTCCCCCGGGGAAAGAATTGGCTAGCCAATTCTTTCCCCCCCCTAGTCAAAAACTTCCCCGGGGAAAGAATTGGCTAGCCAATTCTTTCCCCCCCTATAATTTCGCGAGTGGGATACTTTTAGCTAGCTAATTCTTTCCCCCCCTTAGTTGAAACTTTCCCCCCCTATAATTTCGCACTGTAGGATTTCTTTCTCACTCTCTGGCAGAATTGTATGGTTTGACTATCTTGGAGGGGGGAAAGTTTTGGCTAGCCAATTCTTTCCCCCCTTTCTGACAGTGTGCGAAATTGTATGCTTTGACTATCTCGGAGGGGGGAAAGTTTTGGCTAGCCAATTCTTTCCCCCCTTATCTGTCAGTCTGCGGAATTGCATCATTTGACTATCTTGGAGGGGGGAAAGTTTTGGCTAGCCAATTCTTTCCCCCCTCTCTTTCAGTCTGTGGAATTGTATACTTTGACTATCTTGGAGGGGGGGGGGAAGTTTTGGCTAGCCAATTCTTTCCCCCCTATCTGACAGTCTGTGGAATTGTATACTTTGACTATGTTGGAGGGGGGAAAGTTTTTGCTAGCCAATTCTTTCCCCCCTCTCTTTCAGTATGTGGAATTGTATACTTTGACTATCTTGGAGGGGGGGGGGGGGAAAGTTTTGGCTAGCCAATTCTTTCCCCCCTATCTGACAGTCTGTGCAATGGTGTGTTTTGACTATCTAAGAGGGGGGAAAGTTTTGGCTAGCCAATTCTTTCCCCCCTATCTGACAGTCTGTGGAATTGTATGCTTTGATTATCTTGAAGGGGGGAAAGTTTTGGCTAGCCAATTCTTTCCCCCCTATCTGACAGTCTGCAGAATTGCAACATTTGACTATCTTGGAGGGGGGAAAGTTTTGGCTAGCCAATTCTTTCCCCCCTCTCTGTCAGTGTGTGGAATTGTATGCATTTACTATCTAAGCGGGGGGAAAGTTTTGGCTAGCCAATTCTTTCCCCCCTCTCTTTCAGTCTGTGGAATTGTATACTTTGACTATCTTGGAGGGGGAAAAGTTTTGGCTAGCCAATTCTTTCCCCCCTATCTGACAGTCTGTGGAATTGTATGCTTTGACTATCTTGAAGGGGGGGAAGTTTTGGCTAGCCAATTCTTTCCCCCCCCCCCCCCCCCCCCCCCCCCCCCCCCTATCTGTCAGTCTGCGGAATTGCATCATTTGACTATCTTGGAGGGGGGAATGTGTTGGCTAGCCAATTCTTTCCCCCCCCTCTCTTTCAGTCTGTGGAATTGTATACTTTGACTATCTTGGAGGGGGGGAAGTTTTGGCTAGCCAATTCTTTCCCCCCTATCTGACAGTCTGTGGAATTGTATACTTTGACTATCTTGGAGGGGGGGAAGTTTTGGCTAGCCAATTCTTTCCCCCCTCTCTTTCAGTATTTGGAATTGTATACTTTGACTATCTTGGAGGGGGGGGGAAGTTTTGGCTAGCCAATTCTTTCCCCCCTATCTGACAGTCTGTGCAATGGAGTGTTTTGACTATCTAAGAGGGGGGAAAGTTTTGGCTAGCCAATTCTTTCCCCCCTATCTGACAGTCTGTGGAATTGTATGCTTTGACTATCTTGAAGGGGGGAAAGTTTTGGCTAGCCAATTCTTTCCCCCCTATCTGACAGTGTGCGAAATTGTATGCTTTGACTATCTCGGAGGGGGGAAAGTTTTGGCTAGCCAATTCTTTCCCCCCTATCTGTCAGTCTGCAGAATTGCAACATTTGACTATCTTGGAGGGGGGAAAGTTTTGGCTAGCCAATTCTTTCCCCCCTCTCTGTCAGTGTGTGGAATTGTATGCTTTTACTATCTAAGCGGGGGGAAAGTTTTGGCTAGCCAATTCTTTCCCCCCTCTCTTTCAGTCTGTGGAATTGTATACTTTGACTATCTTGGAGGGGGAAAAGTTTTGGCTAGCCAATTCTTTCCCCCCTATCTGACAGTCTGTGGAATTGTATGCTTTGACTATCTTGAAGGGGGGAAAGTTTTGGCTAGCCAATTCTTTCTCCCCTATCTGTCAGTCTGCGGAATTGCATCATTTGACTATCTTAGAGGGGGGAAAGTTTTGGCTAGCCAATTCTTTCCCCCCTATCTGACAGTGTGCGAAATTGTATGCTTTGACTATCTCGGAGGGGGGGAAAGTTTTGGCTAGCCAATTCTTTCCCCCCTTATCTGCCAGTCTGCAGAATTGCAACATTTGACTATCTTGGAGGGGGGAAAGTTTTGGCTAGCCAATTCTTTCCCCCCTATCTGACAGTCTGTGGAATTGTATACTTTGACTATGTTGGAGGGGGGAAAGTTTTGTCTAGCCAATTCTTTCCCCCCTATCTGTCAGTCTGCGGAATTGCATCATTTGACTATCTTGATGGGGGGAAAGTTTTGGCTAGCCAATTCTTTCCCCCCTCTCTGACAGTGTGCGGAATTGTATGCTTTGGCTATCTTGGAGGGGGGAAAGTTTTGGCTAGCCAATTCTTTCCCCCCTATCTGTCAGTCTGCGGTATTGCATCATTTGACTATCTTGGAGGGGGGAAAGTTTTGGCTAGCCAATTCTTTCCCCCCTCTCTTTCAGTATGTGGAATTGTATACTTTGACTATCTTGGAGGGGGGGAAAGTTTTGGCTAGCCAATTCTTTCCCCCCTATCTGACAGTCTGTGCAATGGTGTGTTTTGACTATCTAAGAGGGGGGAACGTTTTGGCTAGCCAATTCTTTCCCCCCTATCTGACAGTCTGTGGAATTGTATGCTTTGACTATCTTGAAGGGGGGAAAGTTTTGGCTATCCAATTCTTTCCCCCCTATCTGACAGTGTGCGAAAGTGTATGCTTTGACTATCTCGGAGGGGGGAAAGTTTTGGCTAGCCAATTCTTTCCCCCCCTATCTGTCAGTCTGCAGAATTGCAACATTTGACTATCTTGGAGGGGGGAAAGTTTTGGCTAGCCAATTCTTTCCCCCCTCTCTGTCAGTGTGGGGCTAGCCAAAACTTCCCCCCCCTCCGAGATAGTCAAAGCATACAATCTGCACACTGTCAGATAGGGGGGGGAAAGAATTGGCTAGCCAAAACTTTCCCCCTCCAAGATTATGAAAGGATGCAATTCCGCAGACTGACAGATAGGGGGGGAAAGAATTGGCTAGCCAAAACTTTCCCCCCTCCGAGATAGTCAAAGCATACAATCTGCACACTGTCAGAAAGGGGGGAAAGAATTGGCTAGCCAAAACTTTCCCCCCTCCAAGATAGTCAAAGCATACAATCTGCACACTGTCAGATACGGGGGAAAGAATTGGCTAGCCAAAACTTTCCCCCCTCCGAGATAGTCCAAGTATACAATTCTACAGACTGTAAGATATGGGGGGAAAGAATTGGCTAGCCAAAACTTTCCCCCCTCCAAGACAATGAAAGGATGCAATTCCGCAGACTGACAGATAGGGGGGAAAGAATTGGCTAGCCAAAACTTTTCCCCCTCCAAGATAGTCAAAGCATACAATCTGCACACTGTCAGATAGGGGGGAAAGAATTGGCTAGCCAAAACTTTCCCCCCTCCGAGATAGTCCAAGTATACAATTCTACAGACTGTAAGATATGGGGGGAAAGAATTGGCTAGCCAAAACTTTCCCCCCTCCAAGATAATGAAAGGATGCAATTCCGCAGACTGACAGATAGGGGGGAAAGAATTGGCCATCCAAAACTTTCCCCCCTCCGAGATATTCAAAGCATACAATCTGCACACTGTCAGATAGGGGGGAAAGAATTGGCTAGCCAAAACTTTCCCCCCTCCGAGATAGTCCAAGTATACAATTCTACAGACTGTAAGATATGGGGGGAAAGAATTGGCTAGCCAAAACTTTCCCCCTCCAAGATAATGAAAGGATGCAATTCCGCAGACTGACAGATAAGGGCGAAAGAATTGGCTAGCCAAAACTTTCCCCCCTCCGAGATAGTCAAAGCATACAATCTGCACACTGTCAGATAGGGGGGAAAGAATTGGCTAGCCAAAACTTTCCCCCCTCCGAGATAGTCAAAGCATACAATCTGCACACTTTCAGATAGGGGAGAAAGAATTGGCTAGCCAAATCTGTCCCCCCTCCAAGATAGTCAAAGTATACAATTCCACACACGGACAGAGAGGGGGGAAAGAATTGGCTAGCCAAAACTTTCCCCCCGCTTAGATAGTAAAAGCATACAATTCCGCAGACTGACAGATAGGGGGAGGGGGGAAAGAATTGGCTAGCCAAAACTTTCCCCCCTCCGAGATATTCAAAGCATACAATCTGCACACTGTCAGATAGGGGGGAAAGAATTGGCTAGCCAAAACTTTCCCCCCTCCGAGATAGTCCAAGTATACAATTCTACAGACTGTAAGATATGGGGGGAAAGAATTGGCTAGCCAAAACTTTCCCCCCTCCAAGATAATGAAAGGATGCAATTCGGCAGACTGACAGATAGGGGGGAAAGAGTTGGCTAGCCAAAACTTTCCCCCCTCCGAGATAGTCAAAGCATACAATCTGCACACGGTCAGATAGGGGGGAAAGAATTGGCTAGCCAAAACTTTCCCCCCTCCGAGATAGTCCAAGTATACAATTCTACAGACTGCAAGATATGGGGGGAAAGAATTGGCTAGCCAAAACTTTCCCCCCTCCAAGATAATGAAAGGATGCAATTCCGCAGACTGACAGATAAGGGGGAAAGAATTGGCTAGCCAAAACTTTTCCCCCCTCCGAGATAGTCAAAGCATACAATCTGCACACTGTCAGATAGGGGGAAAGAATTGGCTAGCCAAAACTTCCCCCCCTCCAAGATAGTCTAAGTATACAGTTCAACAGACTGAAAGAGAGGGGAGGGGGGAAAGAATTGGCTAGCCAAAACTTTCCCCCCTCCATGTCAAGTCAAAAGGGTACAAGTCCTCAGACTGACTGAGAGGGGGGAAAAAATTGGCTAGCCAAAACTTTCCACCCTCCAAGATAGTCAAAGTATACAATTCCACAGACTGACAGACAGGGGGGAAAGAATTGGCTAGCCAAAACTTTCCCCTCGAGATAGTCCAAGTATACAATTCTACAGACTGTAAGATATGGGGGAAAGAATTGGCTAGCCAAAACTTTCCCCCCTCCAAGATAATGAAAGGATGCAATTCCGCAGACTGACAGATAGGGGGGAAAGAATTGGCTAGCCAAATCTTTCCCCCCTCCAAGATAGTCAAAGTATACAATTCCACAGACTGACAGACAGGGGGGAAAGAATTGGCTAGCCAAAACTTTCCCCCTTCCATATATAGTCAAAGGATACCAAACCACATACTGAAAGAGAGGAGGGAAAGAATTGGCTAGCCAAAACTTTCCCCCCTCCTAGATGGTCAAAGTATACAATTCCACAGACTGAAAGAGAGGTGGGGGGAAAGAATTGGCTAGCCAAAACTTTCCCCCTCAAAGAGAGCCAAAGTATACATTTCAACAGACTGACAGATAGGGGGGAAAGAATTGGCTAGCCAGAACTTTCCCCCCTCCATATAACGTCAAAAGGATACAATTCCGCAGATTGACTGAGAGGGGGGGAAAGAATTGGCTAGCCAAAACTTTCCCCCCCACTGAATTGCGAAAATATAGCGGGGGGGGAAAGAATTGGCTAGCCAATTCTTTCCCCGGGGAAAGTTACAACTAGGGGGGAAAGAATTGGCTAGCTAAAAGTATTCTCAATTATGAGTTTTTAGGGGGGAAAGAATTGGCTAGCCAATTCTTTCCCCGGGGAAACTTTTGACTAGGGGGGGAAAGAATTGGCTAGCCAATTCTTTCCCCGGGGAAGGTTTTGGCTAGCCAATTCTTTCCCCGGGGAAACTTTTAGCAGGGGGGAAAGAATTGGCTGTTACACCGGGGGTCATGATTTGAAAAATCTTAGTAGAGGTCCATAAGGCAAAGCTACATGCCAAATATAACAAGAGACCCAGAGGGTCACATATCGCTCACCTGAGGAAATTGCAGGGCAAAACAACATTTTAATAAAGTTATGATCAATGTGTCATAATTTGAACAATCTTGGTAGAGGACCATAAGGCAAAGCTACATGTAAAATATTAATGATCTGGGCCTTATGGTTTCAGAGAAGAAGGTTTTTAAAGGTTTTTCTATGAAAAACTGATAAGCCCAATCGAGGGCTGGGCCATTTTTGGTCCGGGGGTCATAATTTGAAAAATCTTGGTAGAGGACCATGAGGCAAAGCTACATGTCAAATATTAATGATCTTGGCCTTACAGTTTCAGAGAAGAAGATTTTTTAAGGTTTACCTATATAATTCAATGTAAAACTGATAAGCCCAGGGGCGGGGCCATTTTTGGCCCGGGAGTCATAATTTGAACAATCTTAGTAGAATACCATGAGGCAAAGCTACATGTAAAATATTAATGATCTAGGCCTAATGGTTTCAGAGAAGAAGATTTTTAAAGGTTTTTCTATGAAAAACTGATAAGCCCGAGGGTGGGGCCAGTTTTGGTCCGGGGTTCATAATTTGAACAATCTTGGAAGAGGACCATGAGGCAAAGCTACATGTCTAATATAAATGATCTGGGCCTAAAAGTTTCAGAGAAGAAGATTTTTTAAGGTTTTCCAAAATAAGTCTATGTAAAACTGATAAGCCCCGGGGCGGGGCCAATTTTGACCCGGGGATCATAATTTGAACAATCTTGGTAGAGGACCATAAGACAAAGCTACATGTCAAATATTAATGATCTAGGCCATACAGTTTCAGAGAAGAAGATTTTTATAGGTTTTCCTAAGAAAAACTGATAAGCCCTAGGGCGGGGCCATTTTTTGCCAAAGGGTCAAAATTTGAACAATCTTGCTAGAAGATCATTAGGTAATGATACATACCAAATATCATAGGTCTGGGCCTTTGGATTTCTGAGAAGAAGATTTTTTAAGATTTTCTTATGCATTAAAAGTTGTCTATACGGTCATGTTAGAAAATCTGGTCCCACAGCAAGGGGAATAACTCTAGCCAAAAACTTTGAACAGTAATTCGTTCCCCCTTCCCACTGATGCTTCTGACAAAGTTTGGTTGAAATCGGGTCAGTGGTTTCTGAGGAGATGTTGTTTGAAAATGTGATTATACGATGTACGATGGACGCCAGACACCGGACGACGGACGGAATGGTATCACAATAGCTCATCCTGAGCCTTCGGCTCAGGTGAGCTAAAAAGTCTAGGCCATACAGTTTTAGAGAAGAAGAGTTTTAAAGGTTTTCCTACTAAAACTGAGAAGCCCCGGGGCGGGGCCATTTTTGACCGGGGGGTCATTATTTGAACAATCTTGCTAAAGGGTCACAACATGATGCTACATGTGAAATTTGGTTGTCCTAGGACTTATAGCTATTGACAAGAAGATGTTTAAGTTTTGACTTTAGTTGTCAATATTACGTAAATACGGAAAATGACCACGCCCTCTGGCGGCCATGTTTTTTGACAGATCAAAATTCTTTGATCAATTTTGAAAGTATATAAATTGAGAAACATTTTGGTGAAAACCAAATTGGAATCTGACCAGTCATTTTTGAGAAGAAGATTTTTTTAGATATTGTGCATGGTTGCCATGGCAACAAGACCGATTGCCCCACCCACTTTTTTTAACAATTTTGAAGCTCACAACTACAGTATGTATCTGACCAAGTTTGGTTAAATTTGGGCCATTGGTTTCAGAGAAGAAGTTATTTGAAACAAATTGTGTACAGACGACACTGACACCGACACGGACACGGACACGGACACCGACGTACGGCAACCGATCACAATAGCTCACCTTGAGCACTTTGTGCTCAGGTGAGCTATATCTAGACAGTGTAATTTCACAAGCTTAAATAATACTCACAAACTAACCAAAAAATAGGTTTATTTAAACATAATATTTTTTTGTGCAAGCGGTTTTACCAATGCCATGCCAAGTCGAATAATGGTGCTTTCGTGGTTTATACCTGCTTATGTAGGGGGTTAAGGTAAAACTTAAGATCCAGTTTACCCATTACCGCATAGTCTGTTTCTATTTTTGAAGACAGATGATCACTTAAAGCATTCTGCTTTACTTTCAACCTGCTGTAAGCCATTATCTTCTAGAAATTAGATAATATTTCTTATGATACATATTTATGATTGAAAAAGTTGGATCTATTTTTAAGTTGTTACCTTTCTTCAAAACTAGAAACAGGCTATGGGATAATGGGTTAAGCACTCATTTCTGAAAAAAGATGAACGTTCATCTCACCTGGTCTATTCACCAGACATCTGCACCATACTGCGGGCAGACAGATCAGCAAGAAGAGACATTTTATCCCAGCATTCCTTGTTTCCATGGTTACACTTCCTGCATCATGGCCGCTGTAACTTCCTGTCCTTATTCCACAATGTCACATACATATACATGAACTTGAATATTTCCAGGAACTCAATTCATGTCCATTTGTGAAAGGTTTAGAATGATTTCAAGACATTATCGATTATTCCACCTGGCTTTTGATGCCATTTGCAAATTTCTTCTCCACCACAAACAGTTATATGGTTGGCTTAGGTTCTCTGTTAGACTGGTTGTCTAGTAGTACAGTATTGCAGAATCTGAAAATAGACACAAGAACCAGTCTAAATTATCATTGTTTTCTATATCACAATATGTACAGTAAAATTTGTGCTAAGCAATTGATGATTACCGTAGTACAGTAAAACCTCGCTATTACGACCACTAAATTATGTTAATTATTAGGGTGTTTACGATAGGTGACCGCTTAAAGCAAGGTGACAGTGAAACAGAAAGCTCCTATAGGAGCTTTCTGTTTCACTGTAACCTTGCTTTAAGCTGTCACCTGTCTATTATACACTCAATTAGCCTTCGTTTTAGTGGTCGTAATAGCGAGGTTTTACTGTAGTTTCATAGCTAACGGAGGACTTCAATTCACCAATATTCCATTTTCTGTTTCAAACAGGTGATAATATGCAGGATACACTTTTAGGTGTATCTCTAGGCAAACAGTTTTGATCTCAGAGGGGCCTGATCTGAGATCAAAACTGTTTGCAGCAAAGTCAATATTCTATCAGAAACTGCTATAATCTTTTGCAAATATTTGAGTGATACCCATGATTGCAGTTGCAGATGACATTTTAAAATGGCCGCAAAATATTACCCTGCATACAGTGGATTATTATTATCGCAGATTAAGCTCCTTTCAGCCTCCTTTATGCAGGAAATGAATGAAACTATTATCATACAGATGGCAGCTACTAATGCTGCAGTAAAGTTTCTTTAGATGACCATGGTTTTTTTCAGTGGCCATTGTACACAAGATTAATTTTACTGTTTAACCATTTCTTATCTGGTTTGTTTTTTGTTAACGTCCATTTCTGCCATCTATGGGCTAATTTGACACCCTAGAGAGAGGTGGAGCGGATACAGAGAACCCGGGCGTGATGCCCTACTCTTATTATCGACAAAGTTCTCTGGTTCTAAGCTATTATGGGATGCCGAGTGTAAAGCACCGATACATTTGGCCTCGGTTTATAAAGTCTCATTCGAAGAGCTTGGTCCGGCGGGGGATCAAACTCACGTCCCCTGACGTCGTAATTGAGCGATTTATTCCTGACTACGTCCGCCAGTATTTCTTATCTACAAACAGTTTAAAAAATCCCTGATCAGAGGGCTCCTTTAATTTTAGGAGCCCCCAGATCAGGGTTTACACTGTTTGTTATAATAACATATTATTCTGAAATACATGTATTTTCATAAAACAACTCTAAAATTCAACATAACTAGTCATAGTGAAATAGTTTGTTTGAAACATTCAGCATAAAAAGTGATAAACATAACATACATCATGTATATATACAGTAAAACCTCTCTATTACAATCACTAAAATAAGGCTTATTGATTGTATGAAAGATATATACTAGTAGGTGATGGCTTAAAGCAAGGTGACAGTAAAACAGAAAGCTCCTACAGGAGCTTTCTGTTTTACTGTCACCTTGCTTTAAGCCGTCACCTGTCGTAAACTCCTAATAATTATCACAATTTAGTTGTCATAATAGAGAGGTTTTACTGTATATTCATGTAACAACAGGACTGGTATGCTCTCACATTAAGTAATTGATGATGGGTAGATCAGGGCTCCAGATAAGGGGAGTATTTCAAAAACTAAAATCTTTATTTCTGCATTAAACCCTATGGTGTCACTACTCATTAGAATCGTCTCTTCAAGACGATTCTAATGAGTAGTTACAACATAGAATTTGTTGCTGAAATTAGTGAGAAAATGTTGGATTTGTTCAGTTAACTCGCTTTTATCTGGAGCCCAGGGTAGATGATTGATTGGTGGTAGTTTTTGGTGTTTTTGATGAAGGTTAAATCTCAACAAATACTTTATTCAAAACATTTTACCATCAATTTTGAATATTCTAATTATAGAATAGTAGCCGACGACAATTGTTTCAGATGAGAGAAAAATACCAAGCATGAAAAGAGTTAAGTTAAACACTGAACTCTTGGCACATTAACAGTTAAACCTTTGTTACTCTAAATAATAGCAAAAGTTTATATCCAGATGAGTAACAACTAACGTGGGTACTCATCAGGATCCAATCTGTTTATCACTCTGACCCTACTTTGAAAAGAATTGTTAACAAATGCTAATTTTAGAATTATACTAAGCAGCATACGACCATTTTTGAAAAAGATTGCAGAAGAAAACTTTACTTAAATGAAGATTGACAGTATGTACTTTACATATATACAGCTAAAATGGTTCAATGAGTAGTTTTTTTCATTCGCAAAAATTGTTGTCGGCTATTTTCTAAATATAGAATTTTCTATTTTTTTTTTTTTTTAAAACAGAGTGTCAAACATTTTGGATCCTGATGAGACGCCGCCACGCCACATGGCGTCTCATCATGATCCAAACTGTTTGCACAGATCACAACTCCACCGCTAGCATGAAAAGATATTCCCTATAAAATTATTCTCCCAATATACCCTAAAACCAATTGAGGACTTGAGATTTTCAGCAGAGCTAACTAAAGGTTATACCCTGACAGGCATTGTGGGGTCGGTATAAAATATGTCTGGCATTCTATTGTGTAGATTTCGGGCTGATTTAACACTGAAGATCGATGAGGTAAAGTCACCAAGTTCACCTAACAAAGTATGGGTTTGCAATGATAGGCTAGGTGGGCAGTGTAACAGATTTACTGAATACAATTTAACTGGCAAGTCAGGAGAGTATTTCAAAAACTAAAATTCTTTATTTCTGCTTTAAACCCTATGGTATCACTACTCATTAGAATCGTCTCTTTGAGACGATTCTAATGAGTAGTAACACCATAGGATTTGGTGCTAAAATGAGTGAGAAAATGCTGAAACTATGGGTTTGAAATGATAGGGTAGGTGGGCAGTTACTGTTACAGATTTACTGAATACATTTTAACTCTTGAAAGTCAATCTTGTACATCTGAAACTTCAAAAGGTCAATCCTAGTTTCCACATATTATTAAGTCTAGTCCTTTTTTACTATATACTTATTTTTATTATTTATACCACATATTTATAAAGCACTATTTTCACACAGGAGTAGTGCGTTCAAAAATGCTTATACATAAATATATCTTTTACAATACAGAAAAACCTCTCCATTATAACCACTAAAATTGAGACTAATTGATTTATGAAAGACAGATAGCAGCAAAAAGCAGCGTAAAGTCAGGTGCAAAAGAAACAGTAAGCGCCTAAAGGAGTTTTCTGTTTCACTTTTACCTTCCTTTAAAGTTTAAGCAGCCATCTGCCTTAAACACAAAACAATTAACATTATCTAGTGGTCATCATAGAGAGGATTGACTTTCTGTTGCAATATGATAAACTTTGCAAAGGCTAATGAGAGGGCTCCTACTCCTGTAGGTGCCCTCTGATCTTGGTCTACATTGTTTGCATAGGAAACAGTATACTGTTTATAAATGGTACATCATACTACTCACTAGATGTTAATGGGTTAACCCAGGTGTGTACTACATGATACGTCTTTTAAAGGGACTCGCAACCGGATGGTGTACTTGTCAAAATAAAATAAAATACTCAAATAAAAGCAAATTTGTGGCATTATTTGGCTTCTGACATTAAAAAAATATGATCAGTCCAAAAAAAGTCTCAAGAATCGTCACCGAATCTTAGTTTTTTAAGATATTTTCCATTGTTTTTCTATAGCGTTAGCTAACGGTATAGTTGTTGTTGTTGCTTCTCTACACGGGCTCAGACATAAACACGAGCCGAATTACGAAGTTGTATGCACTTTCGATCGCTACACATTGAAATACGTTAAATCGATCCGAGATAAACGGATAGTTCCGTGGTCCATTGGTCTAAGCGGTTTCCCCTATTTTGCCTTCTGTCCGCCAATGCCGGGCCCCGGGTTCGAATCCCACCAGAGACCAATATTTTTTTTTATTGAAATACATTTTTTTAAACAGAATTTCTTATCCTAAACTAATTCTTTACCATTTATATAAGCGTTTGACACATATTTACAAATTACTATTTTTAATGCACCATCTGGTTACGAGTCGATTTAACAGATTTAATTCAATCCTTCATTGAATAAAATACGGTTTCATTTTATACATTAAAGAATATATATAGGCAACATAATTTTTTTCCCCAATATCCTAGCAGACATCTAAAGCAAGCAAAAAGTAAAACAGAATGCACCTTAAGGCCCATTCTGCTTTATTTTCGACCTGCTTTATGTGGTCACCTGTCCTTAAAACTTTAAAAGAGGCTATGCATGCGTAGCCAAAGGTTAAGAAACCATTCTCAATTAATAGAAGACCCATGTGCAATATTCGTTGATCTCTCCATAAAATAGAAGCCATGGCAAGACTTAGGTGAGCCAAAGGACTCTTCAATTGTTGGTCACTCAATATAAGATTGACTGTCCAAAAAATCTTCTACTTCCATCTCTGCACCAAATCCATTGTTATGAGTACTCATTTAAATCTAAGAATCATCTCATAGAAATAGTTATAATGAGTATTAAAAATCATGACATATATAGGGTTTAACCCTTTACCCCATAAGCCTGTTTTTGTTTTGAAGATGCCAGGTGTGGTCATAAAGCAGGATGGAAGTAAAGCAGAATGCACCTTAAGTATCTGCTAGAATACAGAGATATACTTCTTATGATACATGTTCATGAATGTATATTAAGAGAGTTCTTTTCTTTTTTTTCTTTTTTTTTAAAACTGCTAAAAGTTGGATATACCAGATAGTTTCACCTCTCTTAATACTTGCATCATTCCTGCTAAATGAACCTATTCTCCAATGTTCATGAATGTATAAATTGGAACTATTTTCTTCAGTTGAGGAATAATTCAAAAGCGTATAAATTTACGAGGTAAACAGTTAACAGAGGCATACAATGTAGAAGAGAGTTATAGTGTACTCTCTGTTATCTGGAGCTCTGACATACATGCCATGTGTGTTGACAAAACACTGCCATTTCACTCAAATCAATTCAATCTCACAAATACGGTAAAACCTCTCCATTATGACCACTAAATTGTATTAATTAGCAGATATTTATGACAGGAGACTTCTTAAAGCAAGGTGAGTGTAAAACAGAAAGCTGCTTTAGTAGTTTTCTGTTTTACATTCACTTTGCTTTAAGCTGTCACCTGTATTGTATAAAATCAGTTGTTTTATCAAAGTAGTCATAATAGAGAGATTTCACTGTAGTGAAAAATATTTATGAAAGTTGACAAGTATATCCTGAACCGATAACAGATTGGAGCATGTTAACATTTAAACAAGTTCCAGTCGGTTATCTCTTATTTCTACCAGTTATCTAAATTTATTTAACCCATTACCCCATAAATATGTCTTTTTACGCCTTTATTTTACCACTGAAGAAAACAGCTCTACTTAAAAAAGTTATGAATATATTCCATAAAAATAAGTTTATAGCAGATGGTAGCTTAAAGCAGGCTGGAAGTTAAGCAGAATGCGCCTTAAAGCATATTAATAATAATAATAATAATATACCAAGTTAAAGTCTACTTTCAGTCCGAATGACCGCTCAGCCGACTGTACATATACTCCCCTGATCATTGAGCCATCTTGCCTATGAGCACTGCTAACATATGGCGCAGTCAAATGCAGCCGCAGTACCGACTCAGACCCTTCACAGGTGCCCATTTTAACCCCTGGGTGGAGAGGAGCAATTCGGGGTACATGTCTTGCTCAAGAACATTCCTGTACATCATCGGGGATTTAGAAAAAATCCCCTAGTCAGACCGCTGGTCCGGCGGGGGATCGAACTCACGACCCCTGGTACCGTAGTCCAATGGTGTAACCATTGGGCCACTACCGCCGGTATTCTGTTTTACTTTTGACGTGCTTTAAGTAGTGACCTGTATTTAAGACTAGAAGCAGGCTATGGGTTTATCGATTAATAATATCATTCATGTGACAAGCATTGTTAAGTTAAGTTAAACCCTTTTCTCAATAACAGTAATTTAATCATACGGTACATATTTAACTGGATTTATAGTCAGAGTATTAACACAGAAGGTTACTTAAAGCAGTATGAAGGTAAAGCAGAAAACTCCTATATATGTGATTTCTGCTTTACCTTTAGGTTGCTTTATGCTGGCACCTGTATTGAAGGCACATTCTGCTTTACTTTCAGCCTGCTTTAAGTTATCATCTGCTACTAGTGCTAGGATATAGAAACCGTTACTTTTGGTACATGTTTATAAATTGGAACTAATTTCTTCAGTGGAGAAACAAATTTAATGCGTTAAAAGGGGCATCTATGGGAATAAAGGATTAACCCACTATAAACATAAATCATCTGAACAAATACATTGGCTAAAAAGATAAGAAAAATGTTCAGCAGAGCTGATAAGTAAAAATCAATAGTGCAGACTCTGATCAGACTACTTCTTCAGGAGCTGTCTGATCTGGGTCAACAGTATGTGTTTTAAAAAAATATCAATATAATTATGCTAATTGTTTTAACCCTTAGCCCGCCAAATAAATTGTCGTCTGCTATATTTCTCGTCTGCTTCAAGTTTCAAAGTGCTTCAAAGTTGCTCAAAATTGCTGAAAATGTTGTCCGAGTGTCAAACAGCTTGGATCCGGATGAGACGCCGAGTTACTCGGCGTCTCATCCGGATCCAAGCTGTTTGCATATGGAGCTATAGTCGTGAGTGGCAGGCTAAGGGTTAAGCAGGTGATAAGGATTATCAAATAAGAAAAACAATAAAAATAATGACAGAGAGAAAAAGTTCTATATTAAGATTTCAAATACAGAATTCACTTACTTCATCCATTTCAAAATGGAGCTTTATGAGTTGTATTTAACTTAAATTTGCACATGTGCCTAGCATGAGAAGCCTGTTAAATGCGGATTAGCCAACATTTTGTACAAAAGCCCGGAAACCCCCCTACTATATAAGCTGATGTTGTATAAAACAACCACTAAATTAAGTATTGTGGAGATTTATAAATACAGGTGACTGCTTAATGCAGGATTAAAATAATGCAGAAAGCTCCTACAGGAGCTTTCTGCATTATTTTGATCCTGCATTAAGCAATCACCTGTATTTAAAACGATGAGTATAGTCATTGTATTGATTGGTGGTTCAGTAGAAGATAGACTGTATACAGATACAGACATGGTTTGTAAGGAAGGGATTAGCCCGGGATGAATAAGAAATGTCACTCACATCACACAAGTACAACCACATTACAAATTAGTCTGAATCACCAACAATATCTCTCCCACAGTCTCCAATATGGCCAAAACACACCCTCATAGCTGACCTCATGTGTTTAACCCATTACCCCATAAATATGCCCTTTTATGTCTTTAATTTATTCCTTCACTGAAGACAATACTTCAAATTTAAACAGTCATGAAATATTTTTTATTTTCTAACAGATGGTAGCCTAAAGCAATTTCATTATAGATAATACAATGTGCTTTAATTAAGTGGTCACCTATTTTCAAAATTTGAAAGTGGCTATGGGGTAAAGGGTTAAGACAGGTATAATTTAATATGGGTAACACTTTCCCAGTGATAGACTGACCTTATTTCCCAGGCAGGCAATTGCTTGAAACAGGCTGAAAGTAAAGCAGCAACTCCCATTGGAATTTTTAGCAGCAATCGCCTGTCATGATGCTGGAAAACTTTGCTACGTTTTCTTAATCCATTTTATGCGGGATAAACTTTTAGGTGTACCTCTAAGCAAACAATTTTGATCACAGATCAAAACTGTTTGCAGTAAAGTCAATATTCTATCAGAAACTGCTAAAATCTTTTGTAAATATTTGAGTTGTACCCGCTGCAAAGGACATTTTAAAATGGCTGCCAAATATTACCCAGCATGCAATGGGTTTATCAGGACATGGTAGAAGCATAAGAAATAGGTAATGGTACAACACTAAGTCTTGTGACGAAGCATTTCCTTATAAGGCGCATTCTGCTTTAGTTTCAATCTGCTTTAAAGAGGCTCGCAACCGGATTTAGCATTAAAAATGGTAATTTGTAAATATATGTCAAATGATTATATAAATGGGTAAGATTTAGTTTAGGATAATAAATTCTGTTAAAAAATGCATTTCCAAAAAAAACCCAGAAGAAGCTCTGGTGGTATTCGAACCCGTGACCCTCCATTGTGGAGACAAACAAGAAAAATGAGGACACGCCTTTACCGCCTCGACCACGGACGCTCTCTATATATATGGTAGCGAATTAACGTACTTCACTGGTAGCGATTAATACTGCATTACATGTATTTGGCTCTGGTTTATGTCAGAGCCCGTGTAGAGAAGCAACAACAACAACAAAACCGTCAGCTGACGCTATTGAAAAACGATGGAATATATCTAAAAAACTAAGATTCGGTGACGATTCTTGAGACTTTTTTTGGATTGATCATATTTTTTTAATGTCAGAAGCCAAATAATGTCACAAATTTGCTTTTATTTGAGTATTTTATTTTATTTTGACAAGTACACCATCCGGTTGCGAGTCCCTTTAAGTGGCAGTCTTTTTTCAAAACTAGAAATAAGCTAGCTATGAGCTAACTGTTTAAAACCAAAAGTCCATGAAAACAGCACATTTCTCAGGCCCAAAATATTTGTTCTTACCATACAATCATACATCCAGTAAAGATAATCATTCAAGAGCTAAAAACTCACTCACAGCTTAATGCAGGACATTTAGGTCATGCACAACAGCTCCTTTTAAGAGATTTTACTTTACAAATATCTACTTAACCCATTACCCCATAAATACCCTTTTTACGCCTATAATTATAATAATATTCCTCCATTTAAGAAAATAGTTTCAATTTACATAGCCATGAATATATATCATAATAAAAATTTTCTATTTCCTAGCAGATACTAGCTTAAAGCAGACTGAAAGTAAAGCTTTACTTTCAACCTGCTTTAAGTGGTCACCTATCTTCAATACTAGAAACAGGGTATGGTGTAATGGGTTAAGTTAAGCAGTAAAAGGCTTCATTAAATGCTGAAATCTAAACCTGATTTAGTGGTGACAATAGACTGAGGTTTTACTACACTTGTCTTATCAGGAGCTGTGATATATGACCCAACCCAAACAACTGTTCAAACTGATCCATCTTGGGTATGTATACAGTCACACTTATAATGGCCAAAATTTGAAAATACAGTAAAACCTATTACAACCCCCAATTTGTGTGAATTATTAGGTGTTTAAGACAGGTGACAGCTTAAAGCAAGGTGAAAGTAAAACAGAAAGCTCCTTCAGGAGCTTTCCCTTTAATTATAGCTTACACCTAACTTTTATAATTTATTCAAATAGCTTACTTTTTAGTGGTCATTATAGAAAGGTTTTACTGTAAAAATTTGCTTTAACCATCTTCATGACACATGTATGTTAGTCTAGTGCAGAGCATCAGAAAAGCAGAAAAGAATAAATACCAAAAAGAAATATTTTCTACATCCTAGCAGATGATGGTAAAAGTAGGTTGAAAGTAAAGCAGAATGTGCCTTAGTATGGCACATTCTGCTTTACTTTCAACATACTTTAAAGTGGTCACATGTCTCCAAAACTAGAAACAGTCTATGGGGTAAAGGGTTAAAATGTTAACTTACATTTTTCACAAACAAAATGATCAGTTAACTTCTGTAAGGTCTCAAATTGAACTTCAATTGACAAATCTTTGTAAAACATTTTCCCGATATTTATCACCAACCTATAATGTTATAGCTATTTTCTCATGCATGAAGATTGAGCGATTCTTTCCCACAAAAAATGACTCCCCAAGTATCTCACTAAAACAATGTACTGTAGCTAGAGTCTCAGTCACAATTGAAAACACACAAAAAACCATTCATTAAAGGTACCGAGTCAAAAAACAAGCTACAGCTTATAAAGCAGCATGAAAGTAAAGCAAAAAGCTCCCTTAGGAGCTTTCTGCTTTACTTTATGCTGCTTTAAGCAGACACCTGCCTTTGGTGCCAAAATCAAGACCCGGACGAAAAATTGAAAGTCTACTGTAGCTTTAAAAGTTTAACTGAAAACTACTATCATAGTCCATAGACAAAAACAATATACCTCTGTCTTGGTTTACACAAATCCTCGGACCAGCATTTCTGAATAGCCAAGCGTCTAAGAGTATTTTCTACACCAAGCTCAAACCGAATTCCTTTGAAACTAAACCACGTCTAATATGGTGGGTTTAATCCTCATGTTATATACTGCTAACATGAAGTGATAAATAAAAGCCTGAATAAAAATCTGACCTTTTTATCGCAAAAATAAATCAAATGTGTTCGAGTGTCGGTTAGCTAGGATCGAAAGGACAAATCCTTTCACTCTTACAGTACTGAAATACTTTCAGTCACAATTAAGACCCGTGTTTAGCAAAATTTGGATCTAGATCAAACCTGTATTATTTATTATCTGATCAGTATCCAATATGTGTTTGACTCTTATTGATTTTGTTCTTCATATAACTTTTTTACACCCGATGGACCTGTTAAAATATATTTAAAAACAGTAAAGACCCAAATCAGAGGGCTCCAATTGGAGCCCTCTGCTCTGGATCTACACTGTTTGCTCATTTAGACCAGTATTTATAAAACTACCCAGAATTCCAAGTAGACTAGTTCATGTTTTAGTTATTGAAAAGATCCACAAGGGAACCTAGCTTATAACCCACAAGAGTTACTTAAGTGTTGATATAGTTTAAGAACACATAAAACATTGACAACTATTTTGAACTGTATGATATAATAGCTGATTACGAGTAATTTTGTCGTCTGTAACAAATGTCGTCAGCTACTGTTCTAAAATTAAATTTAGTGAAATTTCTTTTCAAAGTCTGAGTGACAAACAGTTTGAATCCTGATGAGACGCCGCATTACGGGCGAGCAAATTTTGTCGTCTGTAACAAATGTCGTCTGCTACTGTTCTAAAATTAAATTTAGTGAAATTTCTTTTCAAAGTCCGAGTGACAAACAGTTTGAATCCTGATGAGACAAGTGGCAAGTTGGTGGTAAAGTTGATATAGTTTAAAGAACACATAAAACCAAATATGTATTTACATTGAAAAATATTTTGAACTGTATGATATAATAGCTGATTACAAGTCTACCTGTAAGAATATAGCTAAGATCCAGACCTCATTTACCTGTTATCACCTATGAATATCTACTGCAATAAAGTATGCTATGAAATAAGAGAGGAAAGGTCAGTTTCACAGTAATAAAATACATCTAATAAACTTGTGTTTACAGGCAATTCTAAAATAATTCCCTGCTCACACCTCACAAAAGGTACATTCTGTATCTTAATACAGGACACAAGTAAAAGCTCCTTTAGGAGCTTTCTGTATTACTTTTGTTCTATATTAAGCAGTAACCTGTATTTCAGACCTCTCCATGCTTCTCAAACGAATCACGGCTTACCTTAGAATTTTATGACAATTTTTTTTAAAAAGTTGATAATCAGCAGACTAAAGGTAGTATGTATATTTGTATATATCAAGCGGATATATTACTGTTAAGGTAGTCCAACGGTTTACAATCAGTCCTTTGTGTACATACACTTGAAAGTAAATACAACCATATTTCCGATTTAAAGAGAAAATATTGATCTAGCTTATGATATTTGTTATCCCGACAAACTGATCCGTCTGATCTGTCTATATTTGGACATTTTCACTGAGAAGACCATGGAGTATTGTGTAAAGTGGCCATTTGAAAAAGACTGAACTAACAGTGTTGTTTTTACTTCAGATTAATGCAGGGACATTTAACCCATTACCCCATAAATTCACCTTTAACCCTTTTCCCCATAGAAGCGACTTTCAGTGTATCTAATTTATTCCTCCGCTGAAGAAAATAGTTCCAGTTTATACCCTCATGAACAATTACTATTATAACTATTTTATATACTAGCCTAACATATTTTAGCTTAAAGCAGGCTGAAAGTAAAGCAGAATGTGCCTTAAGGCACATTCTGCTTTACTTCCAACCTGCTTTAAGTGGTCACCTGTCTTCAAAACTAGAAACAGGCTATGAGGTAAAGGGTTAATGTTTTTAATTGAGTCCTCCACTGAAGAAAATAGTTCAAATTCATACAGTCAGAAATATGTAACAAAAGTAATACATGTATAATATTATGTAATATATTCTAGCAGATGATAGCTTAAAGCAGGCTGAAAGTAAAGCAGAATGCACCTTAAGGTGCATTCTGCTTTACTATCAACCTGCTTTAGGTAGTCACATGTCTTCAAAACTAGAAACAGTCCAACAGGTAAAACAGAAATTTCCAAAAGTAGATAATGCTAATGAGTTATAATCAAACCTGTATCAACCCATTACCCTATAAGTACACCTTTTTTACACCTTTAATGTTTTCCTCCACTGAAGAAAATAGTTCAACTTGAATGCATTTGTGAATATGAACCTAAGAAATAACTCCTATATCCTAGCAGATGGTAGCTTGAAGTGGTTAGCTATCTTCAATGCAAGAAACAGGCTATGGAGTAAAGGGTTAAGCAACTATTCAGAACAATGTCTTTTAGCAGCCGCTGATACAGTTTGTTGCCAAATGCAGGATAAAAATAATGCGAAAAGCACCCACATTTTATGCCTCTCGATCATTTATTTCTCAAGGAAAGAAAATAGTTCCAATTTATTAAGTTATGATTGTGTATTATTAAAAAAAAATTCTTTATCCTAGCAGATGATAGCTTAATTAAAGCAGAATGAAAGTAAAGCACAATGTGTCTTAAGGCTTCTGCTTTACTTTCAACCTTCTTTAAGTGGTCACCTGTTTTCAAAACTAGAAATAGGAAATATTTAGAGTTATAGGATTAGCACAGATTTTTAGTGGTGCAAAAAAAATGATTAAGCACAGACAATGTGAGGTCATGCATAATAATGCATGATAATGCATGACAATAAGACTTCTAAGGTTCATGAGTTATACCTAACCCTTAACATGCTGAGTAGCGGATATGTGCCACAGTGATTACCTTTGCAAACAGTTTGGATCCTGATGAGATGCCGCTTAAGCAGCATCTCATCAGGATCCAAACTGTTTGACACTCTGGCACTGTTTTGAAAAGAAATTTAGAAAATTGTATTTTTAGAACAGCTGCAGACGACAAAATTACAGAAGAAAAAGTTACCCAGCATGCAAAGAGCTAAGTTGTAAATCACCATAGTCCTGTAAGACATCAAAGCTAAAACATGAACCAGTCACCTTTACCATGGCAAGATACATATTTGTCACAACTATTGCAAACAGTTTGGATCCAGATGAGACGCTGCGTAATGCGGCGTCTCATCTGGATTCAAACTGTTTGACATTCTGATATTCTTTGTCAAAGGATATGGCAGTTAAATTTACTCTGATTATTAATACAGAATGATAAATTTGACAGGAATTGAAACCTGTGAAGGATGTTGGAAGGTGTAACAAATTATAGGGTTGCATACAAAATACTATGTATTAGCTCTTTGCATGCTGGGTAATTTTTTCATCTGCAAAAATTGTCGTCTGCTGATGTTCTAAAAATTAGAATTTTCTAATTTTCTTTTCAAAACACAGACAGAGTGTCAAACAGTTTGGATCCAGATGAGACGCCGCGTTACGCATCGTCTATTCTGGATCCAAACTGTTTGCAAAGGTAATAGCTGTGGCAGATATCTCCCCTGCTAGCATGCAAAGAGTTAACGACAACTTCAAAACAATGCACCAATTCAACTTGCTTGTCTTTTTCTCATGTACTATGTAAACCATTTAATCCCTGATATACATAATATACACATTTTAACTCATTTAATTTATTGCTCTGAAGACAATTTATCCAATTTACACAGTCATGAATACATATAGCACTAGAAATGTTTGTTATATCCTAGCAGATGGTAGCTTAAAGCAGACTTAAAGTAAAGCAGAATGCCTTATATAGGCACATTCTACTTTACTTTCACTCTGCTTTAAGTAAGTCACTTGTCTTCAAAACTAGAAACAGGCTATGGGGTAAAGGGTTAAGCCTAAATGATTTCACAGAAACACCTCCACATAAACACCTCCATTATATTAAGTGCCAAAATTGAATATCTTATAATGAGTGTTGAAATGAAGTGTCAGCTCAAAGCAAGATAAAAATAGTGCTAAATAAAGGAGATCTCTGCTTTATTTGTATCTTACAAGGATGAGATAAACAGACTTACAAACAAACATATACCATCCAAAATTCTCAGAGGCAAAAAGACCCTACCCTGGATTACGCAGGAGATTAAAAGTAAAATGAACAAACGAGACAAGCTGTACCAGGCCCAAAAAGCATCCGGCAAGGAAACTGACAGATGGCTCTCGCACAAAATGCAACAAGAAACTCTTTTCCTACCTAAAAAATTGTAGACAAGAGTCCCAGGGTAGTTCACCTATTAAGAAAGAAAACCACCTATACACTGACAATGCACAGAAAGCATCCATCCTTAACAATCAATTTCAGTCAGTATTTACACCAAAATCACCTCTCTCTCTTAAACAGTTATGCTCTCAGAAAGTACAAGACCTCCAAGATTTAGGCCAACACAGTCCAGAAAATGTCCCAGCAGAAGTGAGGAACAAATACCATAACATGAAAGACATAGACATCTCAGTAAATGGCATTTTAAAGTTATTGCAGGATCTGAAACCAGACAAAGCACCAGGACCAGACCGCATCAAACCTCTGCTCTTACAAGAGCTCCGCAACGAGATTGCTCCAATCATTCAAGTGATCTTTTCAAAGTCTCTTCAAGAGGGCTCCTTACCGTCTGACTGGCTAAAGGCTAATGTCTCGCCTGTCTTCAAAAAAGGGGACAAAACATGCCCTGCCAATTACAGACCAATTTCGCTTACATGTATTCTTTGCAAACTCCTTGAACACATAGTCACCTCAAACATGGTAAAACACCTTGACCAGAACAAGATCCTCTATGACCTACAGCATGGGTTCCATGCAAAAAGGTCCTATGAGACCCAGCTGACACTACTCATAGAGGAGCTTCACCGCAACATGAAAGAGGGCAAACAAACAGATCTCATCTTGCTAGATTTAAGTAAAGCCTTTGACAAGGTGAACCATGAAAAGCTCATCCACAAGCTTCATGGATTATGGCATCAGAGGTAAAACACTGTCATGGATCAGGGCCTTCCTTATAATAATGGTCGATCCCAGACCGTAGTCCTCAAGGGGGATTCATTGTTCCGAGCAAGTGCCTGTGACTTCAGGCGTTCCTCAGGGCTCAGTGCTTGGACCAATCCTCTTCCTGGTCTATATAAATGACCTCCCTGACAAAGCCAAATCCCAGGTAAGACTCTTCCCAGACGACACTGCAGCTTACCTGGCATTCAAAAAGCTTGCAGAGTCTAAACAATTACAGGATGACCTTGACACCCTCCAAAAATGGGAAGCAGACTGAGATATGGAGTTTAACCCCAGCAAATGCCAAGTAATCCAGGTAACAAGATCAAGAACACCCCTCCCTACTTCACATACCATGCATGGCCAAACACTCTAGGTGGTTTCTTCTGCCAAGTACCTGGGTGCAGACATCACAAATGATCTCTCCTGGAAGACCCATATCACCAGAATAACCTCTAATGCCAACAAAACCATTGGCTACTTGAGAAGAAACCTTAAAGCCAAAAGCCCTGTACTCCGAGAGAAAGCGTACAAAGCCATGGTCCGTCCCCAACTTGAGTACGCTGCCCCTATCTGGGACCCCTACCCTTGAGGACATACACAGAGTAGAGATGGTCCAGAGACGGGCAGCTTGCTGGGTTTTAAGTGACTTCTCGCCCTACTCTAGTGTCACAGACATGATCACGAAGCTCGAATGGCGTACTTTACAACAAAGGCGTGCAGACTCACGACTGGTCCTCTTCTTTAAGATAGTGTATGGCTTTGTCGCAGTACCGCTTCCATCTTACATCATTCCGCTAACACGCATCTCTCGGACTTTATATCCACTGGCTTACAGACAAATTCAAACTCAAACTGACTATTACAAATATTCATTCTTTCCTCTAGCAGTGGTTCAGTGGAATAACCTACCATCAACATATTGCTACCCTGACTGATCTTGACAGCTTCAAATAAGCTATCAGTCAGGTGTACCATGCTAGACCATAAACTGTAAAACACTACTTTTATCCTTCACTGTTCTTTTTATTTCTGTATAATACACTAACAATGAACATTTTACTGTCAACTTCACTCTTTTACCCTTATCTTTAAATGCATGTTGCGGGAAACCCGGCACGTAATACTCATTTGAGGGTGTATGCCGTATGAAGAGATAGATAGATAGATAGATTACTATAAGCAGTACCTTGCTTTAACCCATTACATCATATAACCTGTTTCCTGTTTTGAAAACCGGTGACCACCTGTAAAAAGTTTTAGAATTTTAGTATTCATGAATGTTAAATGGTGACTTCTAGAATTAATGTTCTAGAGCTTCTAAAAAATTGATTCATTTCTTATATATATCTACATGTATTTACATTATACAGTTGAAACTCCATACTTCAAACTCGCGTTTCTTTGAACATACATGGCTTAGCCGCAATCTGAAAATTTAAAGACATTAAATTCATACAAAATGGAATATCAATTTTTCGTCGGTGTCAGGATAAAGTGACCGGCCGGGTACAGTCCCATTGGTGCACCTAAAAGTGCCCCTTCTCATAATCATCAGAATTGATGGCGTAGAAGTAATAAATAGAAAAAAAAATAAAAAACAAATGTATACTTCTGTATAAAGAAATCTTTTCAAACTTTAATCTGTCTTGACCCGTTACCCCATTGGCTAGCTGTTTCTAAACCACTGAACGTGGTTAGAAGTAAAGCAGAATGTGCCTTTATGCACATTCTGCTTTACTTCAAACCTGCTTTAAACTACCATCTGCTAGGATATAGATAATATTTATTATAGTGTAACAAAGTGGAATGATTTTCTATAAGTAATGGGATAATTTAAAGACATAAAAATGCCTATATATGGAGTAATTAGTTAAATGGTAACATTAGCTTAGTTCAATCACACCTATCCTTCTTACCTCTGACAGTATCCTTAAAGTGCACGTAACAAAAGCCTTTGTAAAGAAGATAAGAAGTACACAATTTTTATTCCTTTTAAACTCAACATTTACTCACTTTTCCGTCGCAATTAATCGACCGCACACAGTTTATTTTTTCACACAAAATTTCATATAAAAATTACATCCACAGCATTCATGAACCATCACTAAAAACATCCAAACTCATAATAACTATATATGAAACCAGTCTGATCTCTATAGTAAGGTGTCTCTTTGATGATAATAAAACAACTGTCAAAACTCTATTAAACAACCACTCATAAACAGATACATCAAGTCTTGACAACAGCTTAATGCAGGACAAAAGTCATGCGGAGCTGCTTTCTGCATTACTTTTATCCTGTATTTAGCAGTCACCTGTATTTTTTACAACTTTAATTATTCCTCATTAAATGACTGCTAACCACAGAGTTGATTGTAACTTTACCTCTAGCTTAAAGATCAAACACTGGCCTATAACTGACTGTCCTCTATACAGGTATGAGCAAATACCGAAATACCCTTTAACCTGTCACATATCAAACACGACTGTGAACCAGTCTGTTGTCAAACGAAATTTCTCAACCGATTCCCCATAACCCGGGCAATTATCAGGATCATGGCTATCTAACATGTGAATTGTAATTTCTACAAATGCAGAATTCAAGTAGATCTACAAGGTGTGCAAAAGTAAATTGGCAGCTTTTTAACCGAAATGGCAGCTTTTTAACAAATCAACGGTCACAATAAAACAGGGTTAACCCTAACCCTTGCTATAGCTTAACCTTTTCAACACTGCAGATAACAAGTATTGAATTTCACAAACAGTTTGGATCTAGATCAGGCTCCACTTTATGTGAGGGCCTGATCAGGATCTAAGCAGTTTGTTACTTGGAATCTGTTTCTGTTTAAAATAAATTAAAACCAAACCATATTTAAGAGTTTTCAGCAGACGACAGTTTTACTCCGTTTGACAGGGTTAACTCTTTGCATGCTGGGTAATTTTTACCGTCTGCAAAAACGATGGTCTGCAAATGTTTTAAAAATAGAATTTTCTAAATTTCTTTTCCAAACAAGGTCAGGAGTGTCAAACAGTTTGGATCCTGATGAGATGCCGCCTATGTGGCGTCTCATCAGGATCCAAACTGTTTGCAAAGGTGATCAATGTGGCACAATATATCCGCCACTAGGATGGTAAGGGTGTAAAATGACAGGATAGCTTATAAAACTGCTGTCCAACCAACTGTCCACTTACCAAGCCACATTATCACCATGGAAACGGTTTGTCATTGTACAATGTATATTTCATGGACAGAATATGATGCACATTTTGCAATATACTGCACATGTGGGTACATTGAAGCAGACAAAATTTTTCCCCACTGGCAGATCAATGGACTGTTGCAGGATAAAGGAGCTATAATTCGGACTGATCTTGCACGCTTGATCAACAATCAATATAGTGCAGTTACCTGTGTACTACAGTGGACACTCGATAAAACAAGAACCATGGGAATCTCGAAACACAAGTAACTGCTAGATTTGAAGACAGGTGATCACTTAAAGCAGGTTGAAAGTAAAGCAGAATGTGCCTTAAGGCGCATTCTGCTTTACTTTCAGCCTGCTTTAAACTACAATCTGCTAGGATAAAAGCCAATATTTCTTATGATGAAATGTTCATGACTCTAAAAATTGGAACTGTTTTCTTCAGTTGAAGAATAAAATTTAATGGAATGCGTTAAAATGCGTTTCAATGGAGGAAAGGGTTAATGCAGGAAAACAAGTAATGCAGAAAGTTCCTAATGTTTTCTGCATTACAATATCTACTACCGTATGTCTCCTGCTCACCATTCTCTGTGTTATCGTTTTTAACCCTATTTAACCCGTTACCCCATAGTCTATTCCTAATATTGAAAATAGTATACCACTTAAAGCAGGTTGAAAGTAAAGCAGAACGTGCCTTAAGGCACATTCTGCTTCACTTTCAGCCTGCTTTAAGCTACCATCTACTAGAAAATAGCAAATATTTCTTCTGAGAAATATTCATAATTGTATAATTTGGAACTATTTTCTTCCGTGGAGGAATAAATGAGAGGTGTAAAAAGGCGTTTTTATCGGGTAATGGGTTAAAATCAACTTGTAGTGATAAGAATATAACATGCGGTATTTACTCTTTTTCGCATGATTTATTGTTTTACCCTTTTCCTGATGTCTTCATAGTTATATAAAACTCCACCAACTATGAAAATCTATCATAATATTCATATAGATCTACATGTATATTAAACTCTTATTTCTTTCCATTGCAAGTCTTCATGTTGTTAGCTTTGGTAAAATAAATTTGAATGGTGGTACATGTTTAATTTTCCGGCAAGCTGTCAAAACAAAATGTACGTTGCCCTGTCTATACGCACCAAGTACCTATCTATCTATTTTTACAATCTAAAATTGTGACTTTTTTTAGTGCATGACCAGGTACAAAATATACTGAGCGAAAAAAATTTAGTCATACATTAAGGATGCAAACCACGTCTGCATGGTACAATTTATCCCTCATATTGCATAAAAACATAAGTAACCGAACGTCCACAGAACAGAGCAAGATATCGACTGTGCTTTAAACATCTGTGTATAGGGAGGTAACTCCCCTTGAATTGTAACGGCTGTACCAGTAATAAACAAGATTTCAGTCAGGTTTCTATCATGAAATTTAGCAGTAATCATAATGTTGGAAAAGTAGTCAGGAACGAAAATCCAGCATTTTGGTGTACAATCGTTCGTTGAATAGGGCGATTTTTAAATTACCTCCCTTTGCATTGAAAAATAGAGTAAATTGTGAACAAATAATACTCGAAAACAAATTATTGCAACCGATGTCTTTCAATGCAGTCCCCTTCTGTGTACCATACTTTATTCTCTGCTGTTCCACATTTCTTTGATATTGCATTCCAGACCTACACAAAACTGGGAATTGATGTTGTCTATAGAAAAATCCCATGTTAAATTGGCTAAATTTTTTCCGCTCAGTATAACAGCATAACTCTCTGCATGCGGGTAAATTTTTCTTCTGTAGAAATTGTCGTCTGCAACTGTTCTACAAGTAGACTTTACAAAATTTCTTTTCAAAACAGGATCAGAGTGTCAAACGGTTTTGATCCTGATGAGACACAGTGTTGTGTTATGTGGTGTCAGATGTCTCATCAGGATCCAAACTGTTTGCAAATGTTAATATGGTTCTGCCGCTGGCGTGCTAAGAGTTCACAAAAGTGTACAGTCTAACCCCCAAACTTTGATAGTATTTCCTTGATCTGCATCATGTATTGTCCGATTTTTCTGATCTGGCCTTTTTATTTTTAGAACAGAAAAGTTTATAATGGTGAATAGGTAAAAAAAGTAACATCATATATATATTCGTACTTGAGATAAGCACAACACGAAACCACTTCCCTAACTTTACTGATACATTATTCTTTAGAAATGAAGGTGTTTACGCTAAAAGTATTATTTCAGTTGCATATAGGTTGGAGCCATATCAGATGCCAGGTAACCTGGCGTCTGATCTGGCTCCAACCTGTTTGCCACTTAGATTAAATAGAAAGTTAAACATTTATAAAAGTTGTAATCTGCTACAGTTTAGTGCATTGCGTTTTCATTTAAACTGTAAAGAATAACATCTCATGTATATTACACACAATAAATCTATCTTTATCCCTAGCTGGTTGTCGCTTAAGGTTACAGAAATTATCGAGCCCAATGATAATCCTATTTTCAGTTTTAGAATGTTCCAATCTAAAAATAAATTGGCCAGGTCAGAAGAAAACATTAATAACTATGTTTGAAATAGTCTAGTATGTTTGGCTTATTTAGTACGATGGTTATTGAGATGATATCGTACTTTACACTCAGATATAAGTACAGGTACTCTCTCCCTTCGATGGCCCTCCGAACAATGGTTCCCTCCTTACAACAACACTTGTCGCTGTTCCCCAAAAAAGACAATTATTCCAACCTTTTCACAGCTGCAATATGGTCTGCGTACAATTGCTGTCTTCTGTAATAACTCAAAGTCACATACTATTGGACTTTTTGACATAAAACAACAAAATGACTAGTGACAAACGCCTTTAATCCAGATCAGATGGCGCGTTACATAGCACCTGATCTGGATTCAAGCTGTTTGCAAATGTAAGCCAATTTCCCACACTATAACAACTCCCTCAGAACAACACAAACAATATTTGTCTCCAAATGGGTGTTCAGGGCTCCAGATAAGGGGAGTTTTTCAAAACCTAAAATCTCTATTTCTGCAATAAACCCGCTGGTGTCACTACTCATTAGAATCCTCTCTTCGAGACGATTCTAATGAGTAGTCACACCATAGGAATTGGTGCTGAAATAAGTTAGAAAATGTTGGATTTGTTCAGTTTACTCCCTCTTATCTGGAGCCCTGGGTGTTGTAGATAGGGATTACTGTATCTCAATAAAATGTATACCAATAGTTGATTTATTGGTTGTTTTAGCTTACGTTCCGTAACCCACTCAACCCTTTTCAACACTAGTAGTAACTCTTGTTGGTTATTAGGTACCCTTGTGGACCATTTTAGTTACCGAAACATGAACCAGTCTACTTGGAATGCTAGTAGTTTAATTAATACTTGTCTAAACTAGAACGGCTATCACTAAAGGTGATAAATACCCCCACTATGCAGCACTCTGTCACACTCTGCAGACGTTTTCAATGAGGTTTGACAATGGCAGGGTGCTGCCACCATCATAAAAACTTGGAAAATTTATGGCAAGTATCAAGTAAATCAGGTTGAAAGTGAAAGAGTTCGCCGTACAAGATTTTGCCTGCCAATTTCAAGATCAATTTCAAGGCCAAAGGTCAAGGTCACAGAGATTTGAAATGTGTGTCTTGCACATCTACTACTCCTGAGTAACATTTATGCAAAGTATCAAGTGAATCAGGTTGAAAGTGAAGGAGGAGTTGAAAGTACAAGATTTTGCCTGCCAATTTCAAGACCAATTTAAATGACAAAGGTCAAGGTCACAGAGACCTGAAATTTGTGTCTTGCACATCTACTACACCTGAGTAACATCTATGCCAAGTATCAAATGAATTGGGTTGAAACTGAAGGAGGAGTTGAAAGTACAAGATTTTGCCTGCCAATTTCAAGACCAAATTTAAGGCCAAAGGTCAAGGTCACAGAGACCTGAAATTTGTGTCTTGCACATCTACTACACCTGAGTAACATCTATGCAAAGTATCAAATGAATCGGGTTGAAACTGAAGGAGGAGTTGAAAGTACAAGATTTTGCCTGCCAATTTCAAGACCAAATTTAAGGCCAAAGGTCAAGGTCACAGAAACCTGAAATTTGTGTCTTGCACATCAAGTACACCTAAGTAACATTTATGCCAAGTATCAAATGAATTGGGTTGAAACTGAAAGAGGAGTTGAAAGTACAAGATTTTGCCTACCAATTTCAAGACCAATTTCAAGGCCAAAGGTCAAGGTCAAGGTCACAGAGACCTGAAAACTGTGTCTTGCATATCTACTACACCTGAGTAACATCTATGCCAAGTATCAAATGAATCGAGTTGAAACTGAAGGAGGAGTTGAAAGTACAAGATTTTGCCTACCAATTTCAATACTAATTTCAAGGCCAAAGGTCAAGGTCAAGGTCACAGAGACCTGAAATTTGTGTCTTGCACATCTACTACACCTGAGTAACATATATGCCAAATATCAAATAAATAGGGTTGAAACTGAAGGAGGAGTTGAAAGTACAAGATTTTGCCTGCCAATTTCAAGACCAAATTTAAGGCCAAAGGTCAAGGTCACAGAAACCTGAAATTTATGTCTTGCACATCTAGTACACCTAAGTAACATTTATGCCAAATATCAAATTAATCGGGTTGAAACTGAAGGAGGAGTTGAAAGTACAAGATTTTGCAGACAGACCGACGGCCAACCGACGGCCAACCAACCAACCGACCGACCGACCGACAGGCTGATTCCAGTATACCCCCCTCAAACTCTGTTTGTGGGGGTATAATTAGCAAACAGGGTAGACCCATATCAGAGGGCTCCTTGACGGGTATACACATTATTATTGCCGTACACACGGTGTACCTGTGAAGAGTACACTTGTTCTGTGCAAACATCTAGTGCAAACCCAGCTCAGTTGGCTTCTTCAGGAGCCCTCTGATCAGTCTGCACTGTTTGTCATTTTGAATCAACAATCCTAAATAGTCAAAATGGGACTTAACACCTACTAATAAATAGAATTAGGACTTTTTCATTTGAAGTTTCACTGGGGCAAATGATTTTATGTATAAGGTAAAATATAAAAATGAATTATACCTACTTGCTATCAATCCCTCCCACATTGTGAGATAGGAAAGTTCATGTATTCAAACAAAACCAAATCTCAAAAAGTGACTCACAATCTAAACAAATATACAGTCAAGATCTGTTTATAACGCTATCTCGAACGAGCACAAATTGACATGTGTACAATACCGATGATCGCTTAAAGAGGATAAAAGTAAAGCAGAAAGCTCCTTCAGGAGCTTTCTGCTTTACTTTCATCCTGCTTTAAGTAGCTAAATCCTGTCTCAGATATCAATAATATCATGCCATCTTTACACAGACTTTATTGTAGGGTAAAAGCATGCATATAATTTGTGACATGTTTCTCATAAATTTCACCAGATATAAATGAAACTTGGGGCAGTAAAGCCATTTGAGAACAACAGAAGTTTGTGACGGCCATGTACATGTATACAGCCAAACTTCCATATCTCAAACTCGCTTAACCCATTACCCCATAAATACACCTTTTTACGACTTTAACCCTTTCCCTCATAGAAGCGCCTTTTAGCGCATTCAGTTTATTTCTCCGCTGTTGAAAATAGTTCCAATCTATACAGCCATGCATATGTATCAAAGAAATATTTTCTTTATCCTAACAGGTGTAAGCTTAAAGCAGGCTGAAAGTAAAGCAGAATGCGCCTTAGGGCGCATTCTGCTTTACTTTCAACCTGCTTTATGTAGTTCCCTATTTCCAAAATTAAAAAATAGGCTAATTGGGTAAAGGGTTAAATTATTCTTATAGTTCCAATTTATACAGTTATGAATATGTACTATAAGAAATAGTTTCTATATCTTATCAAATTGTTGCTTAAAGCAGGCTGAACTTACAGCAGAATGCGCCATAAGGCGCATTCTGCTTTATGCTCAACCTGCTTTAAGTGGTCATCTGTCTTCAAAATTAGAAACTGGCTATGGAGTCAAACCTATCTGTATTTCAAAGTTCAAACGTCATGCTAAGCCACATTTGAACTTTGAAATACGGATAAGTTCGACTTAAGCGAGTTCAATTCTGAGGTGAGTTGTGGAAATACAAATAATTTTGACATAGTGAGTTGGAGATACGGAGGTTTGACTGTAAAAATAATTGTTGTAACAAGGTTTGATGACGTCTGTACATGTGTTTGATGGAGCTTTATTTTATCAAAACTGATCAAAGTACAGGCTAAAAGTAAATCAGAAAGCTCCTAAAAGTGCATATTGATTTACTTTCAGCCTTCTGTAAGTGGTTACATGTCTTCCAAACTAGAAACAGGCTATGTGGTAAAGTGATATTCAATGGAAGAAGGGCTAATACTAAAAACAGGCTATGTGGTAAAGTGATATTCAATGGAAGAAGGGCTAATACTAGAAACAGGCTATGTGGTAAAGTGATATTCAATGGAAGAAGGGCTAATACTAGAAACAGGCTATGTGGTAATGTGATATTCAATGGAAGAAGGGCTAATACTAGAAACAGGCTATGTGGTAAAGTGATATTCAATGGAAGAAGGGCTAATACTAGAAACAGGCTATGTGGTAAAGTGATATTCAATGGAAGAAGGGCTAATACTAGAAACAGGCTATGTGGTAATGTGATATTCAATGGAAGAAGGGCTAATACTAGAAACAGGCTATGTGGTAAAGTGATATTCAATGGAAGAAGGGCTAATACTAGAAACAGGCTATGTGGTAAAGTGATATTCAATGGAAGAAGGGCTAATACTAGAAACAGGCTATGTGGTAAAGTGATATTCAATGGAAGAAGGGCTAATACTAGAAACAGGCTATGTGGTAAAGTGATATTCAATGGAAGAAGGGCTAATACTAGAAACAGGCTATGTGGTAAAGTGATATTCAATGGAAGAAGGGCTAATACTAGAAACAGGCTATGTGGTAAAGTGATATTTAATGGAAGAAGGGCTAATACTAGAAACAGGCTATGTGGTAAAGTGATATTCAATGGAAGAAGGGCTAATACTAGAAACAGGCTATGTGGTAAAGTGATATTCAATGGAAGAAGGGCTAATACTAGAAACAGGCTATGTGGTAAAGTGATATTCAATGGAAGAAGGGCTAATACTAGAAACAGGCTATGTGGTAAAGTGATATTCAATGGAAGAAGGGCTAATGCAGGGCAAACATGATGCAGAAAGCTTTCATGAAGCAGTCACTAAATGTCTCTAAAGATTCATGCTGTGTTTCTTCAACCAGTGGTGGTTTTGAACTGTATAGCTTTTGAAATATGAATTAAATGATTACATTAATTCCTTAAATATTCTTAGCTTGACTTGGCAGGCAATTGCAAATAGGACATTGAAATAATCCACTCAGCCTCTGATCAGGATCAACAGTGTTTGACATTCCTGGGGTTTTTTTTTTCTGAAAATGATGAAAATTAAATATATTACTAACCTTGAATTGCAATAGAGAGTTTTGAAGCTGATTATCCCTTTGAACCCTAGTCCCGCATATAGGCGTCTTTTCAAACAGTGTACATGTGAGAAGTACACTTGTCCTGTGCAAACAGTGAAGGCCCAGATCAGAGGGCTCCGAAAGGAGCCCTCTGATCAGGGTCTTCACTGTTTGTCATAATGCCAAACATTGACAAAAACAACCCTTAAAAGTCATAAATGGACTATACTTAGATGGAAACTGGAATTATTCATTGAAAGTTTTAGGGAGGAAAGAGTTATACTAGGATTGCAGGAAAACCGTTACTGTGCCAAGACTTTTACACATCGTGATGACAATAGACGGAGCCCTCTGCATACCGGGTCTACACTGTTTTCCACTTCAGATATTGTGGGAAAACATCCCTAAAATGACAATAAACAGGTATTTTTTTTAAGTATGGAAAAATACATTTGAATTTGCAGGATTGTAAAGGTTAAACACCCACGCACAGTTAGTCACTCGGCAATAACTCACAAATCTGTGAAGGTGACACTGTGAATTATCTCTTTAACCCATTACCACAAAAATACTTATTTTAACGCCTCTAATTATTCATCCACTGAAGAAAATAGTTCCACTTTATACAATTATGAATATAGACAATAAGATATATAGAGGATAACTGTTTTTTTCAGTGTAAGATCGAAATTTAATCCATTGAGTGAACATCAGACGTTATATTTTCACGAGTGGCGAAGCCACGAGTGAAAATATAACAGTCTGATGTTCACGAAATGGATTAAATTCGATCTTACACTGAAAAAACACAGTTATTCTATTTATTTATGCTTTAAAGCCACTTTTTAAACGAAATTGTTTCAAAATTGAAAGCGAACGTACATTATTTATCCCGTGTTGAGCCCCACGTTTTATGTCGAACACATGTGGCGTGACAGTTGGCGGTATAATGACGTCATCCGAATTACTTTGTTGCTCCCGAGTTTGGATTCGTGCTCTTCCGGTGAGTAGTTCGCGACAAATCGGACTGCCGGATTTTAACGATAAGACACGATTGACTACGATTCTTGGGGAGCCCTACGGGGAAAATTCACAATAAAAGCGATTGGTGATAATCCACTGCAGTGGATTACCAAGTGATCATCCACTGCTTTTTCGTGGTAATCCACCGAAAAAGCATAAATAAACATGTATATCCGATATCCTAGCAGATGGTTGCTAAAAGCAGGTTGAAAGTAAAGCAGAATGCTCCTTAAGGCGCATTCAGTGCTTTACTTTCAACCTGCTTTAAGTGGTCATCTGTTTTTAAAACTAGAAACAGTTTATGGGGTAATGGGTTAAAAGCTCAGAAATTTGTATTGCCATAATTATTCTTATCTGCATCTGTAAGAAAATTTCTCTAAAATTTCTTTTTAAAAAATGGACTGTAATTAACTCTTTCCCACGGCATATCTCTAGTATTGAATATAGGTGTCCACTTAAAGCAGGTTGAAAGTAAAGCAGAATGCGCTAAAAGGCTCTTCTATGGGGTAATGGGTTAATCCTTTCCCACATAGCATATCTCTAGTATTGAATATAGGTGTCCGCTTAAAGCAGGTTGAAAGTAAAGCAGAATGCGCTTTAAGCGCATTTTGCTTTACTTTCAGCCTGCTTTAAGCTATCATCTGCTAGAATATAGAAAATATTTTGTATTATACATATTTATGACTGTATAAATTGGAACTATTTTCTTCAGGGCAAGAATAAACTGAATGCGCTAAAAGGAGCTTCTATGGGGGAAAGGGTTAATTAATGCTGAATTTTAAGGCATTAGTCTGGGGTGAGTTCATTCACTCGTCTGCCTCCATCCATTGGTCCATCGGTTGAGACTTTATAAACCCAGTTCTCATGTATTTGTGCTTAAATAGACTAAGGCATCCAAGAGAACTCTGTCAATAATACGAGTAGGGCATTGCGCCCGAGTTTTCTGTATTCTCTCCCCTCTCTCTGGGGCGTTCAATTAGCCCATGTATGGCAGAAACGGATGTTAACAAACAAATCAAACCACATACACAGTATTGTCTGATTTTTCTGACCTGACCGATTTAGTTTTAGATTGGAACATTCCATAACTGAAAATAGGATGACCATTGTGCTCGATAATTTCCGTAACCTTATAAGTGACAGCCAGCTAGGCATATTGTGCATTATAAATGTACAGTAAAGAAGACACTATACTTTCCTGTTTAACTCTTTGAACCCTAGTCCCGCTTATAGGCGTCCTTTTCAAACAGTGTACATGTGAATAGCACACTTGTCCTGTGCAAACAGTGAAGACCCAGATCAGAGGGCTACGAAAGGAGCCCTCTGATCAGGGTCTTCACTGTTTGTCATAATGGCAAACATTGACAAAAACAACCCCTAAAAGTCAGAAACGGACTAGACTAAAATAGAACTGAAATTGTCCATTTAAAGTTTCAGGGAGGAAAGAGTTAAACGCAAACGCAATGCATTACAACGTAGAATTTAAGGGCAACTTTTTGAAAGTTCTAACTATATATTTAATCTGAGTAGCAAACAGATTGGAGCCTGATCAGACGCCGGGTTACCCGGCGTCTGATCTGACTCCAACCTGTTTGCAATGGAAAGAATAGTTTTAGTGTAAACATGTTTATTGAGAAAGAATAACATATCAGTAAATTAAGTGCAGCGGTCTCGTGCTGCACGAGGCTCATGCTTATCTCAAGAACGAAAATGTACAAGTATAATTTATGTCTGATGCCACCTTGTTTGCAAAGTATCCTCATACCAAGTTTCAAGAATATAACTGTGCTCCCATAATAAATTCCTTTTTCGCATTCTTGCCCTTTTCATACAGTAAAACCTCTCTTTTACAACCACTAAATTATCAAATTTATTTCGTGTTAAAGACATGCAGGTGGATGCTTCAATTAGCAAGACGAATGCAAAATAGAAAGCTTTAGAAGCTTTCTGTTTTACTTTCTCTTTGCTTTAAGCTGCCACCTGTCTTTCATATAATAAATTTAGCATTTTTTAAATTAAGTTTGTCTTAATATGAAGGTTTTACTGAACTTATCAAAATTCAGACCATGTTTCAAATTAGACATTCACCCTTAAAAGCAGAATTAAATTACAACCAAAATGTTGTCAGCTGAATTATATAAGATATCTTGCTCTTTCTTCTCTTTATAAACTGAAATACAAATCCAACTTAAGCAAACAGTTTTGGTCCAGATGAGATTCAAAGCTACCCAGCATCTCATCTGTATCTAGTCTGTTGGTAAAGATGTGATATACTGGTTCCCAGGATGGAGAAGAGAAATTAATGCACACATTTCAATTGGGTTTCCAGCTCTATCTTCATTCATCATTACAAATATATAGGGCCTAACAGGTGTCTGAAAGATCAGAGTTTGACAACACTCAAGGCAGAGTCAGGGCTGCCATTTCTCCGGATTTTTTCGAAATCTTCAGATTTTTATTCCAACGAATGGAAACCTAAAGCAGGCTGAAAGTAAAGCAGAATGCGCCTTAAGGCGCATTCTGCTTGACTTTCAACAAGTTTAAGCATTATGTGTCTTAAAAACTAGAAACAGACTATGGGTAAAAGGTATAATTCGGAAGATCGCGCTTGAAAAATTGAAAATTTTGAAAAAGTTTTTTTATTAACTGCAGAGAGTTCAAATATTTTCTCCTTAACCCATTACCCCAAAGCCTGTTTGTAGTTTTGAATACAAGTGACCACTTAAAGCAGGTTAAAAGTAAAGCAGAATGCGCCTTAACCCATTACCCCATAGATGCGTCTTTAAGCGCAATTGTATTTATTCCTCTGCTGAAGAAAATAGTTCCAATTTATACGGTCATGAATATGAATGTTAAGGAATATTTTCTTTATTCTAGCTTAAAGCGACTCACAACCAGATGGTGCATTAAAAATAGTAATTTGTAAATATGTGTCAAACGCTTATATAAATGGTAAAGAATTAGTTTAGGATAAGAAATTCTGTTTAAAAAAATGAATTTCAATAAAAAAAAATATTGGTCTCTGGTGGGATTCGAACCCATGGCCCGGCATTGGCGGACAGAAGGCAAAATAGGGGAAACCGCTTAGACCAATGGACCACGGATCTATCCGTTTATCTCGGATCGATTTAACGTATTTCAATGTGTTGCGGTCGAAAGTGCATACAACGTCGTAATTCGGCTCGTGTTTATGTCTGAGCCCGTGTAGAGAAGCAACAGCAACAACTATACCGTCTACTAGTCGGTATAGAAAAACGATGGAAAATATCTAAAAATCTAAGATTCGGTGACGATTCTTGAGACTTTTTTTGGACTGATCATATTTTTTTAATGTCAGAAGCCAAATAATGCCACAAATTTGCTTTTATTTGAGTATTTTATTTTATTTTGACAAGTACACCATCCGGTTGCGAGTCGCTTTAAAGCAGGTTGAAAGTAAAGCAGAATGCACCTTAAGACGCATTCTGCTTTGCTTTCAATCTGCTTTAAGTGGTTGCCCGTCTTCAAAACTAAAAACTGGCTATTGGGTAATGGGTTAAGGTGCATTCTGCTTTACTTTCAGCCTCCTGCTTTAAGCTATTATCTGCTAGGATATGGAAAATATTTTTTATGATACATATACTCATGACTGTATAAAAGGCAACTATTTTCTTCAGTGGAGGAATAATTTATAGGTGTAAAAGGTCATAGTTATGGGGGAATGGGTTAATTTATGTCCCTACCAAACCCTGTGGTGTGACTACCTACTGGAATTGTTTCTTTGTAGTTTGAAGACAGATGACCACTTAAAGCGGGTTGAAAGTAAAGCAGAATGCGACGAGGGCATTCGACAGCACGGCAATGTCAACAGAGGAAACAGTGGGCTCGCCGGCATCAGCGCCTTACACGTGTCGAGTGGGCAAATGTCCTTTTTACAGATAGAAGCCGGTTTAATCTTTTCAACACTGACAGTCGGGTTCGAGTCTACAGACGGTGCGGGGAACGGCTGAGGGACGCCTGCATCATTCAACGTGACCGGTGTGGCGGTGGTTCTGTAATGGTTTGGGCTGGTGTGTCGCTACATACCAAGACAGATTTGATCATCGTTTGTGGTCAGGTATCAGAAAGACATTCTAATTCCAGTTGCAATTCCCCATATTCGAGCTGGTGGATGGGGAATGATCCTTATGCATGACGGCTCACCGGCACAAACAGCACGTGCTACTAGGAACCTACTGCAACAGCAAAATATTCAGTAGCTTCCATGGCCGTCAAAGTCTCCAGATTTTAACGTTAAGAGCATCTCAGGAATGAGCTGAACATACAAGAATGGAGGAACATTCCACAGAGATTTATACAGAACTATGTAATTTCTATGAGAAAGAAGTGTTTAAAAGCAATTTGTGCCCAGGGAGGACATATCGGATACTAACTGTTAAGGTGTTTTTTCTGTGATAACTGATAATTGCTGTGATAGAATAATCCTTTCATTCCATTATTATCTTTTATTGTGACTTTTGTGATTTTTCTTTTTACAGTCATGTTTTTTATCTGTTAGATGTTGTACTTTTTTGTTTATTGACATCAATAAAATTTACAGGCAACATGTATGAGATGTTGATCTATCTATATTGTCAATTTCAACGATAACGATTCCCTAATAAACCGTAAACACCACAAAATGTAAGTGTTGCGTTAGAAGTGTCTTTCAGTGTATTCTCATTACATTAATTTTGCAAACAGTGTATGTATCATTTTTGCAAAGTTATATTGTGCCCTATATATTTAGAAATTAATTTGCACTTTATGGAGTGTAAATGATATTAATATGCCTTGATGATATTTTAAGCTGTATAAGTTGGATATAAATTCTAATGAACTGTATATATATAGCCAACAGTTTTTACAAATGAATTATTTTACTCTTTGCACGCTAGTGGTGAAATAGTGATTACCTTTGCAAACAGTTTGGATCCAGATGTAACGCCGCATAATGCAACAACCTGTTTGACATAGTAATATGCATGATATAGTATGGATGTTTCTTGTCTCAATGTTGCAGACGAAAAAATTAACGAGCATGCAAAGAGTTATTTAGCTGCTATTTGTACTCAACACCAGTAATGAATATTCGTTTATTGTGCTTACATGTTGAGGGAGAGATATATCCTATGATGCTTATACAGAGGAAAGGGTTATATAACCCTTTCAACCCTAAATATCTCTTGTGGGTATTTATTATCCTTTTCGACTCTTCTAGTATTGTCGATAAGGTTTGACCTGACGGTTCATGCATATTCCGTCTTTTTCCGTAAGTTATTCGTTAGCTTCCGAAAAAACAACTACAGTGTATTGAGAATAGACAATTCAACGGTGACTCGAACTGGAATTGTGTTATCGGTTATAGATAAATACAGTCGGTGATGGCTCAGTGGTAAGGTCGCCGCGCTACCAAGGTAAGGGTATTGGGTTCGATCCCCGGGAGAGTTTTGTATTATTTATTGAATATGTACATGTATTTTTTTTAACAAGAGGGCCAGAATGGCCCTTGATCGCTCACCTGTCCATGGTGACACTAGGATGGGTCACTTGATTTCAGAAAAGAAGATTTGTTAAAGGTGATCCCAAGGGCGGGGCAAAATTTGAACAACTTTGATAGAGGACCTGTAGATGATGTTATGTGCAAAATATCTAAACTCAGTGTACTATGGTTTCAGACAAGAAGATTTTTGAAGTTTTCATTGAAAAAATCTATTTTTATATATGTGAAGAACCTCTATAAGTTACACCATGCCAAGTATCAAAGCTCTGGCCATATTGGTTTCTGAGTAAAAGATGTTTGAAAATTTCACTATGTAACTCTATGTAAAACGGTGCCCGCCAGGGTGGGGCCAATTTTGACCCCAGGGGTAAATTTTGAACAATTTTGATAGAGGACCTGTAGACGATGCTATGTGCAAAATATCTAAACTCAGTGTACTATGGTTTCAGACAAGAAGATTTTTGAAGTTTTCTTTGAAAAAAATCTATTTTTAGCTCCCGTGACCCAGATATGCAACAGACCGAAACCAATTCAACAATATATGTGAAGGACTTCTAGAAGTTATACCATGCCAAATATCAAAGCTCTGGTGATATTGGTTTCAGAGAAAAAGATGTTTGAACATTTCACTATATAACTCTATGTAAAACTGTGACCCCCGGGGCGGGGCCAATTTTGACCCCAGGGACAAAATTTGAACAACTTTGATAGAGGACCTGTAGACGATGCTATGTTCAAAATATCTAAGCTAAGTGTACTATGGTTTCAGACAAGAAGATTTTTTAAGTTCTCATTGAAAAAATCTATTTTTAGCTCTTGTGACCTAGATATACAACAGACCGGAACCAATTCAACAATGTATGTCAAATACCTCTAGAAGTTATACCATGCCAAATATCAAAGCTCTGGTCATATTGGTTTCAGAGAAAAAGATGTTTGAACTTTTCACTATATAACTCTATGTAAAACGGTGACCCCCGGGGCGGGGTCAATTTTGACCCCAGGGGAAAAATTTGAACAACTTTGATAGAGGACCTGTAGATGATGCTATGTGCCAAATATCTAAGCTCTGGCCCTTTTGGTTTTTGACAAGAAGATTTTTTAAGATTTCCTCATTTTTTCACTTTGGTTGCCATGGCAACCAGAGTTCTGCATTGTTTCAAATTCTTTGAACAACTTTGAAAGAGCTTGACCCAAGGAACATTCCTGTGAAGTTTGGTTGCAATCCAGCCAGTGGTTTTGGAGAAGAAGATGTTTGAAGAAATTGTTGACGCACGACGATGGACACCGGACAAAGACCGACCACAAAAGCTCACCTTGAGCACTTTGTGCTCAGGTGAGCTAAAAATGCGGATAGACGCATGCAAACCATGACATTCATGCAATTGAATGTACATGTATATGAAATAGAGTACAGTGCTACTTGCCTAGGAAAAACTTGGCTAGAAAACTGGTCCAAAGAACACCACGTTATGCAAAACACTCCCAGAAAGCACTATGCGTTACTTTTGTACAGAAAATACTTTTACGGCTAATATACTAAAAAAATATTTACAGCCGAAGTTTACAAAACAGTACCGAGAATCGAACCCACGACCCTTCCACAACGAGTCATTAACGCTATCCATTCAGCTATTGCAACACGGTGACTTTTGGTTATCAGCTAAGGTATATATCTTGAGATCTATAAATAAAGTATCCGGAAACTCCCGATTGTACCACCGATTGTACCAACGAAAGCTGACGGAAAGTGATGACCGTCAGGTCAAACCTTATTGATAATACAGGCAATTTGAACCAGTCTACTGTTGTATTTTTTTTATACGACAACAAAAACCAATGAAAATATCAAACAGTGCAGACCCTGATCAGAGGGCTCCTATAGGAGCCCTCTGATCAGGGTCTACACTGTTTGCATATGTAATCAGTAATCTCTACAGAGGGCTGTAGGGTTGAAAGGGTTAAAATGCAGTTAACAAACATTTAATCATAATTTATTATCCATATTTACATATACATGTACAGTGACACTGGTGTAAATATTAAGCAGAAAATCTATGAAGAAACATAATGACTGTGATCTTGACTAACTCTTCGCTTGCGGGTATTGTTTTTTAGCCTGAAACAACAGTAACTGTTGTCTGCTACTGTTCTTAAAATAGAATTTTCAACATTTGGGACAGCCATGCCTGAGGAAACAATGTAGACCCTGATCAGACTGCTCCTGAAGGAGATCTACACTGTTTGTTATTAATTTTGTACCTTTTGAAGAAATTACTGTATGATAAAAGCCATGATCAGTACTTAGTCTTCATTTGATTGAATGTAACATGATTGTGTTCTTAGAAAGAAACATACCCTATTAGACAGACCCAGTTCACCAGGTTTGCAGTTAAGCACTTTTAACTCTATCAATACCATGGACCTGTATAAGATATACTCATTACATTTGCAAACAGTGTAGACCCAGATGTGAAGTACTAGCTGTAAAATGTCACATAGACAGCCAATTGAATAGACAATTGTGAACAATTGCAACTGTAGATTGAAGGACAGGGAAGATGCTTTCTTGGGAGATATAGGTAACCAAGGTGACTTATGGAGGGACAATGTTACCACATGTTTACCTGTACTGTAAAAACCTCTCTATTACAACCACCTCTCTATTACAACCACCTCTATATTACGCCGACCTCTATACTACGACCACTAAAACAAAGGCTAATAGTGATTGTATAAAAGACAGGTGACAACTTAAAGCAAGGTGACAGTAAAACAGAAAGCTCCTTCAGGAGCTTTCTGTTTTACTGTCACCTTGCTTTGAGCAATCACCTGTAGTAAACACCTAATAACTAACACAGTTTGTGGTGGTAATAGAGAGGTTTGCCTGTACTGATCAATCATAGAGGACTAGCTATATGTCATAGGTTGTGTGGGTTTATTGCCCTTTATCACAATGAAGACAGGTGTATGTACAGAATAGGAAGAAAACATTCCAATAAAAAATCTTCCTACTCTGCTGAAAAAATTATCTCTTTATTTTTTTTCTCACACTAAGCAGGTTTTTGGTCTTAAGTTAATAATTTTAACGCAATACATGTCAGTCTTTGTCTAAATATTTTCTGATCACTTTCCCAATACTTGCCCTATTATTTACTGACAAAAACTGCCTATTTCACCGAGAACAGAAACCATTTGCCCCAGGCTTCGGGCAAGTGGGTTATGGCGAAGACTAGCATGTTATCTGCAGTCATTCTTGGGTCTAAAAAAAATCTGAATTTATGTTTGTAACAAAATGTTGTGACTTCTCTTTATAGCTCCTCCACTGCCATGATGTCATCAGCGTAACACAGTGTCTGATCAAGATCCAATTTGTACTGTCATTTAACCCTTAGCCTGCCAGTCACGACTATAGCTCCATATGCAAACAGCTTGGATCCGGATGAGACGCCGAGTAACTCGGCGTCTCATCCAGATCCAAGCTGTTTGACACTCGGACAACATTTTCAGCAATTTTGAGCAACTTTGAAGCACTTTGAAACTTGAAGCAGACGATAAATATAGCAGACGACAATTTATTTGGCGGGCTAAGGGTCAAAGTTCATCTCAAATTAATATACTTGTGCAATTCAGGATAAAAGTGATGCAGATCGAGAGCTCATGCAGAGGCCCCCTGTGCTAGTTTTCACCTGCATGTACAATACCATAAGAAAGATTAATTGACTATGTGAGTTACATATACTTATATCTAAAACAAAAACTGTCCAATTCAGAATAGAAATTATGCAGTAAGTAAAAAGTAAAAAAAGTACCAAGTTATAGTCTACTTTCAGTCCGAATGACCGCTCAGCCGACTGTACATTCGCTCTCCTGATCATTGAGCCATTTTGTCTACAATATTGAGCACTGCTAGCATATGGTGCGTAGGCAGCCGCAGTACCGACTCAAACCCTTCCCAGCTACCCATATTTACCCCTGGGTGGAAAGGAGCAATTCGCGGTACATGTCTTGCTCAAGAACAATCCTGTACATCATCTGGGATTCCGAAAAAATCCCCTAGTCAGACCACTGGTCTGGCGGAGATTGAACTCACGACCCCTGGTACCGTAGTCCAACGTGTTACCACAGGACTACTACTGTGACTACTAAAGCTCCTTCTGGATATAGAAAATATTTGTTATGATACCTATTAATGACTGTTTTAAATGGAACTGTTTTCTTCAGTGTAGGAATAAATTAAAAGTGTAAAAATTATAGCAGATCAAAATCCTGTTCATTTGCACATCTATGGTATATATAATTATGTGCAAACACTGCCAAGTTAACCCATTACCCCATGACCTGTTTCTAGTTTTGAAGATAGGTTGAAAGTAAAGCAGAATGCACCTTAAGGTGCATTCTGCTTTACTTTCAGCCTGCTTTCAGTAACCAACTACTAGAATATAGAAAAGATTTCGTATGGTAAATATTCATGACTTTATAAATTTGAACTATTTTCTTCAGTAGAGGAATTAATTAAAGGCATAAAAAGTCGTATTTATGGGGTAATGGGTTATAAGGTTGCAGCTTGGAAACTGTAGGAGGAGTTAGCCGGACAAAGTATGTAAAAGTATGTGGGACGGACGGACAAATGGGCAAATTAATTAATGGATGGAAGGGCAGACAGGGGTATTACAGTATGCCCCCAACTGATCATCCCAGGGGCATAAAAATTCTATTTTTAGGACAGTAGAAGACGACAATTGTTGCAGAAGACAATATTAGTTAGCGTTGAAAGAGTTAACCCATTACCCCATAAATACGCCTATTTACACCTTTAATTTATTCTTCCTCTGAAGAAAATAGTTGCAATTTGTACAGTCATAAATATGTGATAAAACTTATTTTCTATATTTAATAGCAGATGTTAGCTTAAAGCAGGGTGAAAGTAAGTAAAGCAGAATGTGCCTTAAGGCACATTCTGCTTTACTTTCACCCTGCTTTAAGAGATAACCCATTTTCAAAACTAGAAACAGGCTATGGGGTAATGGTTAATTATGCATTATGAGTGGGTGAGATACAGGTGAAATAAGATATGATAAGCCTAGAAGTCAAGGCCTGGTACTGTCATCCATGGCCACATTGATACTGCTAACTCTTTGCATGCTGGGTATTTTTTTCGTCTGCAACAATTGTTGTCTGCTACTGTTTAACAACAGATTTTTTTTTATAAATTTCTTTTCAGGACAGGGTCAGGGTGTCAAACAGTTTGGATCCTGATGAGATGCCGCGTTACGCGGCATCTCATCAGGTTCCAAACTGTTTGCAAAGGTTGTCATGGTTTCATCGCTAGCCTGCTGAGAGTTAACAGTCAGGGGGTGCAGGTAAGATAAGATATCCCGCCCTACAATGGGGAAAGGCAACATCGAATGTATCAATTACCTACAAATAACAGGTTGTTATAAAAGGCTGATAATTCGATCTTTAAATGAAATGTATACAGCCTTTGCAAACAGTGTAGAACCAGATCAGAGGGCTCTTGAAGGAGCCCTCTGATCTGGGTCCACACTGTTTGTCAATATTTTCAATATTTTTCAGACACATTCCAGGAGAATCAATTTAAACTGGTTGTTAATCAACAAGTCCATTGGACAAATCAGCATCGTAAAGATTAATTCTTGTTTTGACAGCGAGATGGCAGTTTCTGGTTGACATAACACTTTAAAATTGCTTTATGAGTCAAGTGATTCGGAAGCTCCGTTCAAGGTTCTAAGGTTGATTGAGTCCTGATAAAGCTGTAATGTTTGACCATCTTGTGGTTTTGAAACTCTATACTCCTGTTAACGGGTTCAATGCAGAATTTCAATTTTATGTAACCTAACCCTTCCCCTCATAGATTTATATTTTAAGCTTTTTATGCCATCACTATTGCCTCTCAGAAAGAACTTTTCATTGCCTCAATTCACCTTGGCTTGAAAGAAATACCTTTTCATTAGTGCTGACTATTGCGACCAATATGGCTATCACGATAGTTATCGATAGTTAAAAACAATGATACTAGATAGTTGGATTCGCTATTGCAATATTGTCATGATAGTTTATCACATACATGTATATTATACTATAATGAATATTAACTATATAAAGAATGTTTTCTATATCCTAGCAGATGGAAGCTTAAAGCAGTCTGAAAGTAGAGGAGAATGCGCCTTAACCCTTTACCTTATAGCCTGTTTCTAGTTTTGAAGACAGGTGACCACTTAAAGCAGATTGAAAGTAAAGCAGAATGTGCCTTAAGGCACATTCTGCTTTTCTTTCAGCCTGCTTTAAGCTAAAATCTGCTAGGCTATATAAAATATTTGTAATGGTAATTGTTCATGAGGTTATAAACTGGAACTATTTTCTTCAGCGGATGAATAAATTAAATACGCTAAAAGTCGCTTCTATGGGGGAAAGGGTTAAGGGGCATTCTGCTTTAATTCAACTGCTCTAAGCAACCATCTGTCTTCAATATCGAAAACAAGCTGTAGGAAAAAGGATACTATAAGAGACTTACCAGTGAACACACACTCAGGGAACAAAATCAAACACATCATCTCAAAAATTATATATGTCCAACTGGTTGAAAGAGTTAATAGTAAAACAAGTTTTACTACATTTCTTTCATGAAATTCAACCCATTACCCCATAAATTTATTCCTCCACTGAAGAAAATAGTTCCACTTTATACAGTTATAATTATATGTAATAAGAAATAATTTCTATATCCTAGCAGATGGTAGCTTAAAGCAAGTTGAAAGTAAAGCAGAATGCGCCTAAGGCGCATTCTATTTTTCTTTTAACGTTACCTGCTTTAAAGACGATTTCTACAGTAAGTTTCCTTCCAAGAATTTTTTTTATTTTTTCACATTTTGTTGTTTAAAGTATGCTGAATTCAAATAAAACAAGAAAACAGGGGGTTACTAACTCAAACTATCGTCGATACTAGTAAGTATCGATATCTGATTTTCAATCATGACGTCTCCTATCACGATTATAAAGTCGATACTATCGGCTATTCTACTTTTCATGCTTCTATCCTATCCTAAAACAAGCCATAGGAAACTTTCTCCTAATTCAAGAAAGACAATGACTAAAATTAACCCATTACCCCATAGCCAGTTTCTAGTTTTAAAGGTATTTGACCAATTAAAGCAGGTTGAAAGTAAAGCAGAATGAGCCTTAAGGCGCATTCTGCTTTACTTGCAGCCTGCTTTAAGCTTTTATCTGCTAGAATATAGAAAATGTTTCTTATGATTTTTATTCGTGACAGTATAAATTGGAAATATTTTCTTCAGTAAAGGAATTAATTAAATGCGTAAAAAGGCATATTTATGGGGTAATGGGTTAACCCTTTCAAGACTGAGACTTTGTCATCTACTGAAAATATTGTCTGCTGAAATTGTGAAATGAGCCTCGTCTACCAATTACAGTAGAACCTCTCTATTACCACCATCATTAAACTTGGTTAATTAGTGGGTGTGTCCCATTAAGCCATACTGACTCATATTGACTCATTGCGCAATAGCCTCATACTGACTCATTTTGACACACTTTAATCAACTACCCTGTATTGAAATAAGCATTGATAATTGTTTATCGCTTATGAGTTAAAAGGAGCTTTCTGTTTTACCGTCACCTTGCTTTAAGCTGTCACCTGTATGTTATATATTCAATTAGCCTTCCCTTTAGTGGTCGTAATAAAGAGGTTCTACTGTACTTCTATCTAAATGGTACAACAGTTTGGAGCATGATCAGACCTGGGCTTACAATAAAATGAAACTAATGGTTTTATCACGAACATATTTGCTTGTAAATAATAACATCCGCTGCAATTGCCAGTTTCAGTTTATTCAAAAATGTGTATATAAAAGCCCTCTGATATGGGTCTACTCTGTTGGCAAAGAGTGTTCTGGTATCTCATGCCAGCAGTTCAACCCTTTCCCCCATAGAAGCGCCTTTTAGCACATTTAATTTATTCCTCCACTGAAAAATAGATCCAAATTATACCTTCATAAATATATACCATAAGAAATATTTTTTATATCCTAGTAGATGTTAGCTTAAAGCAGGCTGAAAGTAATGCAGAATGTGCCTAAAGGCACATTCTGCTTTACTTTCAACCTGCTTTAAGTGGTCACCAGCCTCCAATACTAGAAACAGGCTATATGGGGGAAAGGGTTAAGCAGGGTGATGACCCTGTCACATTTCAGATTTATATTTTGACAAGTTTTGTGCAATGCATGATGCAGAACCTACCGAGTTCAACATTTTCACAAAGAACAAAAACCATCCACCAAACAGTACAAACAACACGCAAAAACAGTTTAACAAAGTCAGACACACACAAAAAATAAAACCACTAAAATATAACCCATTTTCTCATTTTTAGCTGGTTTTTTTTAAGGTGGAATTCCAATGAAATAACTCATCAAGGCTGAGTACAGTGTTACCTGTCTAAAACAGATGAATAGAAATAATTTACAGGTGGCATCTTAAAGGGACTCGCAACCGGATGGTCTACTTGTCAAAATAAAATAATATACTCAAATAAAAGCAAATTTGTGGCATTATTTGGCTTCTGACATTAAAACAATATGATCAGTCCAAAAAAAGTCTCAAGAATTGTCACCGAATCTTTTTAGATATATTCCATCGTTTTTCTATAGCGTCAGCTGATGGTATAGTTGTTGTTGTTGCTTCTCTACACGGGCTCAGACATAAACCCGAGCCGAATAATGTTCTATCAAACGCTACCAGTGAAGTACGTTAATTCGCTACCATATAAATAGAGAGCGGTCATAGCCGAGGCAGTAAAGGCGTTTCCTCATTTTTCATGTTTGTCTCCGCATGGAGGGTCACGGGTTCGAATCCCACCAGAGCTTCTTCTTCTTTTTTTTTTTTGAAATGCATTTTTTAACAGAATTTATTATCCTAAACTAAATCTTACCCATTTATATAAGCATTTGACATATATTTACAAATTACTATTTTTAATGCTTAATCCGGTTGCGAGCCTCTTTAAGACTAAAGTAAAGCAGTAACATTTTTAAAATGTCTTCAGAGATATCCATGCTTGTTTAACCCATTACCCCATAGCCTGTTTCTATTTTTGGAGACAGGTGACCACTTTAAGCAGGTAACGAAAGTAAAGCAAAATGTGGTTTAAAGTGCATTCTGCTTTACTTTCAGCCTGCTTTAAGTTACCATCAGTTCTGCTAGAATATAGAAACTATTTCTTATGGTACATATCCATAAAGTTCAAAATGATCTAATAATGTAACCCTTAATTTCCTCAACAAGCATTCTGCATTGCAGAATTTAAACCCAACTTACCCAATGTCAATAAAACTTGGTGCAATTTGATTTCAGAATAACATTTTCAAAGTGTCTGATATTTGTGTTTTTGTTCAATTACATTTACATTAGACCTGCAATTTACAGGCAAATGTTTGACCAAAAATGGATTTTTAAAGAGACTCATGACAACCAGATTTGGTTGGAAAAAAAGAGGTTTTTACCTGACTTAACCCATTACCCCATAGCCCGTTTTTTATTTTGAAGATATGTGACTGCTTAAAGCAGGTTGAAAGTAAAGCAGAATGCGCCCTAAGGCGCATTCTGCTTTATTTTCAGCCTGCTTTAAGTTATCATCTGCTATAATATAGAAAATATTTCTAATGAAACATATACATGACTATATAAATTTGACCTATTTTCTTCAGTGGAGGAATCAGTTAAAGGCGAAAAAGGGCGTATTTTGGGGGTAATGTGTTAATAAATGTCATGATTGTAAAGGAGCTTTCTATGTGACTGTTCTCAAACATTACTCTTTTCCTGCTGATATTCACACACAAAACTCTACCCACTATGAACATCTAACTATCTGAACTATTTCACTTGCCAATAAAATAAGGGAAAAAATCCTCCAGGAGAGTGTACAAACTCGCGCAGAGCTACAAATTAGCTGTTTTATTGGGTAGATCTATTTTCGCAATTAGATTAATGAAAAATAAAATAAAAACAAAAAGGTAATTAAAAGCAAAGACATTTCTGAATGCCTAATTAGATTATGAACAATGAAAATAAAAAAAATGATTTTTTGACAATTTCCAAATAAAAATTTGTAAAATCCAATTCTGTAAAACATCAAGGAGTGAATACCTAATAACGTAAAAAAGTGTACCTGTAGCTCTGTTTTTTGGCAAATACGTACATTATCTATTTGTCAGTCTCTTTAACCCATTACCCAATAAATACGCCTTTTTATGCCTTTTATTTATTCCTCCACCAAAGAAAATAGTTCATATTTATACAGTCAAGAACATGCACAATCAGAAATATTTTCTTTATTCTAGCAGATATTAGCTTATAGCAGGTTGAAAGTAAAATTAAGCAGAGTGTGCCTTAAGGCACATTCTGCTTTACTTTCAACATGCTTTAAGTGGTCACGTATCTTCAATACTAGAAACAGGCTATGGGGTAATGGGTTAAGTGACATCTAGATCTAGTTCTAGAAGTTTTGTTACATTCAATAGTGTATTCATATAAATGCTTACCACCTACATACATATTATTTTCCATACAAATATTCAAGAATCAAAAGGTGAGGTAACTGAAGAACTGAAACCTAGTGTGTCAAAATATGATACTGACAAAATATATCCATTTCAATGTACCATCTGAACAAGAGTTGTCAGAGAGACAACAAAGCTCGCCCGCGGCACATTTTGAAACTTAAAATCAGACTCTGAGGTCAAAGCCATTGGGGTCAAACTTTTTGCATGCACGGAAAAATACCGTGTCCATATACACATGCATATCAAATATGAAGCAATACCTCAAAGGACATAGGCGTTATAAGCATTTGTTGAAACCTCAATGCAGATTTCAAAACCTTAACTCAGACCCTAACTTCAAGGTCAAGGTCACTGGAGTCAAACTTTGTGCATGCATAGAAAGGTATCAATTGTCCATATACACATGCATATCAAATATGAAAGCAATACCTTAAGGGATATAGGAGTTGTAAGCATATTTCAAAATGCAGATTTCGAAACCTAAATGCAGACCCTAAAGTCAAGGTCACAAGGGTCAAACATTTTGCATGCATGAAAAGGTATTGTCAATATACACATGTATACTAAATACAGAAACAATACCTCAAGGGCCATGATAGGCGTCAATGTCTTTTTGCTTGCGTGTAAAGGTGTTGTCCATATACTAATGTACATGAAATAATGAAAGCAATACCTCAAGGGACCTTGGAGTTATAAGCATTTTTTGAAACTTAAACGCATGCAGGCCATTAGGCTACTGGAGTAAAACGTTTTGCAAGCATGGAAAGGATTTGTCCCTCAAGGGGCATAGGAGTTATATGCATGTTTTTCCAAAATTAAACACACATTTCAAACTAATAAACACAGTGGCTGAGGTCAAGGTCAAAGGGGTCCAAAATGTATGTCACATTGTTGAAAAGGTCTTGCCCCAAGGCATATGTGATGCAAGTATGAAAGATGTAGGCAAAAGGGCATAGAAGTTATGAACTCTTTCTTCAGAAAATGCTAACATGAAGGGAAATTGGCAAAGAAACGGCAATGGGAACGCTGCATGCATATGACACCAAGTTTTCATACTTTAGATAAGCATGATCCTTGTGCAGCACGAGATCGCTGCACTTTCTTTACTATTACATTATTCTTTCCCAATAAAAGTGTTTACGCTTAAACTATTGTTTTCATTGCAAACAGGTATGAGCCAGCTCTCGGCGTCTGATCAGGCTCCAATCTGTTTGCCAATCAGATTAAATAGATAAAATTTTCTAAAAGATGTAATTTTCTACAGTTTCGTGAATTGCAAATGTGTTTAAACAGGAAATAATAATGTCTTCTCAACTGTACATTAACTAGTACTCACAATAAATACAGCTATCTGTGTCACTAGCTGGCTGTACGGAAATCATTGAGACCAATGATCATCCAATTTTGAGTTTTAGAATGTTCCTATCTAAATATAAATCAGCCAGGTAAAAAGAAAACACTAATAACTTTATGCAAGACAAGAGCAATTAATGCAGAAAGCTTCTAAATAACAAGTTATTTGAAAATCGTCTTGAAAAGACAATTCTAGTGAGTGACACAATAGGCTTTCACCCTTTACCCCATAGCCTGTTTCAAGTTTTGAGAGAAGTGGCCATTTAAAGCACCTGTTGAAAGTAAAGCAGAATGTGTTCAGGCACATTCTGCTTAACTTTCAGCTTGCTTTAAGCTACCGTCTGCTACGATATAGAAACTATTTCTAATTCTACATATTGGTGATTGTATAATGTAAAACTATATTCTTCAGGGGAGTAATAAAATAAAGGCGTAAAAAGGTGTATTTTTTGGGGTATTATCGGTTAATGCAGAAATAGAGATTTCAGTTTTTTTAAATACTCCCCTTATCTGGAGCTCAGCCATTTAACATTATTTGTTATGTCTAGAGGTCCAGTGATAACGTTGCTTTGACTTGATTCTTTATATATTATACTAAGACCTCCATGGGTCCAAGGTTATAAAGCTTTTGAGTTGAGTCTAAAGTCATTCTCAAGCATTTGGCTCAAATCTGACCAATCAAATGCTTGAGAACAAACTCAGACTCAACTCAAAAGCTTTATAACCTTTGAGACTGGGCATGATGACAAATAACTCTGCATCTGATCAGGATCCACACTCTTGAAATAAACAAAGGTATGCAGTAATTGTATTGTGATATAGATTTAGAAGCAAACCACATTTACTCAGTATTTAAAGAGTAATAAAATGGGTTTGTCACTGATAACTATCGCTAGCATTTGCCCTTCTGTGTGAAAAAATGCAAATTAACCAAAAACTGAATTTACACCAGGAGAAAGAATGCCTTTGAAGATAACTTTATCTATCATTTCAGAGATTTTTTATAGTACACACTCACTGTCACACCTGCGAATAGCAGCCACTCAATTAACCCTTTACCCCATATAGCCTGATTCTAGTTTTGAAAATAAGTGACCACTTAAAGCAGGTTGAAAGTAAAGCAGAATGTGACTTAAGGCACATTCTACTTTATTTTCAACCTGCTTTAAGCTACCACATCTGCTAAAATATAGAAAATAGTTTTTATCATACATACTTATAACTGTATAAATTGGATCTATTTTTCTCAGTAAAGAAATAGATTAAAGGCATAAAAAGGTGTATTTATGGTGTAATGGGTTAAAAATGTAATTGCCTATAAGTCTTCAAAATGTAAAGACAGCTGCTAAAAATAACCGGGGCTCATTCTGCTTTACTTTCAGCCTTATTTCAGCTACCGTCTGCAAGGATATCGGAAATAATTCTTATGGTGAATAATTCATAACTATCAATTTAAAGCTATTTTCTTTGGGGAGAAATAAATAAGAGGCCTAAAAAGACAACTCTATTGGGTTATTAGGTTTAAGAAATGAGACAGCCTTTTACATGATTAAAGTAAATCAGAAAGGTCTAAATTTATCATGAGCATTTTTAATTTCTTTCAACTTGCTCCAAACTACCACCAGTAATAACCAGTAACTCCATAAAAATGCCTTTTTATGCCTTTTAATTTATTCCTCAACTGAAGGAAATAGTTTCATTTGATACAGTTGTGAATGTAATATTACATCATAAGAAAGAGTTTCTATGTAGCTTAAAGCAGGCTGAAAACAAAGCAGAATGCACTTAACCCTTTACCCCATAGCCTGTTTCTTGTTTTGAAGATAGTTGTCCATTTAAAGCAGGTTGAAAGTAAAGCAGAATGTGCCTTAAGGCACATTCTGCTTTACTTTCAGCCTGCTTTAAGCTATTATCTGCTAGAATATAGAAAATATTTCTTATAATTCTCATTTGTGACAGTGTAAATTGTAACTATTTTCTTCAGAAGAGGAGAGCAGACCCAGATCAGATTGATCCTACATGGGGACCCATCAATCAGGGCTTGCATGGTTTTTCATGATTCTTTATATTATGGGAATAATTATCCATCAATTATCACAGTTAACCCATTACCCCATAAAAACCTTTTTTTTACACCTTTAATTTAGTCCTCCTTTGAAGTAAATACATGTAGTTCCTTTTCATAAGTTATGAATACGAATCACAGGAGATATTTTCACTATCCTAGCTGATGGTAGCTTAAAGCAGGCTGAAAGTAAAGAAGAATGTGCCTTAAGGTGCATTCTGCTTTACTCCAAAACCAGAAACAGGCTATGGGGTAATGGGTTAACCTTTTATCAGAAATGGAATAGTTCATTTAAAATCTAAGCATTGTAGGAGTTAACTTTCACTTTACAGTCAGGTAAATGTGATTGTACATTACAGAATTAAACCCATTACCCCATAAATATGCCTTTTTACCCATTTAATTTATTCATTTACTGAGAAAATAGTTCCACTTTATACAGTCATAAATATATACTACTCGTATAAGAAGTATTTTCTATATTCTAGCAGCTTTGTAGCTTAAAGCAGGCTGAAAGTAAAGCAGAATGCGCCTAGTAAGGCGCATTCTGCTTTACTTTCAACCTGCTTTAAGTGGTCACCTCGATCGTTTATTCTAGGAATAGGCTATGGGATAATGGGTTCAACATAAGCATGTAATCTACTCAGTACTGATATGTATATATTATATATAGTATAACACACATAGTTTAACATGTATGTAAACCCATCCAATCATACAATATGGGTATAATAGTTTCCCTCTTCACACTGTAGGCCTGTATATTTTCTCTGTAAATGCTATATATGAAAGAATTATTATGGTTGTTTCACATTATGTATGTGGTTTACAATATATTCAAATTTGTCATATACATGTGTTTAAATTTCACAATACTGCTATATACATGTACGGCTATATATGTGCTATGTGCAACTTTATGCCGAATAAAGTTTATATGTATAGAAGCTTGATCAATGCAAATGGTTTCCAGACAATAAATAAGTGGACTGATCAGGATCTACAATGTTTGTCACTCAGATCATGCTTCTGTTCCAAGATCAGGGAATTTCAACAGTTTGGCAAACCAAACTTAATGCAGATGACAGTTACTCAGTGTTTAAAGAGTTAACCCATTACCCCCAGTCTCTTTCTAGAAGACAAGGGGACACTTAAAGCAGGTTATGGCGCATTCTGCTTTACTTTCAGCCTACTTTATGCTACCATCTGCTAGGATACAGAAATTATTGATCAAGGTGCATATTTATGACTGTATCAATTGGAATTGGAGGATTAAGCTAGAGGCATAAAAAGGTGTAAGAATGAAATTATTGCAGAAAGCTCCTAGTCTGCATAAGCCATTAAAGAGGCTCGCAACCGGATTTAGCATTAAAAATAGTAATTTGTAAATATATGTCAAATGCTTATATAAATGGGTAAGATTTAGTTTAGGATAATAAATTCTGTTAAAAAATGCATTTAAAAAAAAAGAAGAAGAAGCTCTGGTGGGATTCGAACCTGTGACCCTCCATGCAGAGATAAACATGAAAAAAGAGGAAACGCCTTTACCCACGCGGCTACTGGCGTTCTCTATCCATATGGTAGCGAATTAACATACTTCACTGGTAGCGATTGATAGTATTTTATTCGGCTCGGGTTTATGTCTGAGCCCGTGTAGAGAAGCAACAACAACAACGATACCGTCTACTAACGCTATAGAAAAACGATGGAAAATATCTAAAAAAACTAAGATTCGGTGACAATTCTTGAGACTTTTTTTGGACTGATCATATTTTTTTAATGTCAGAAGCCAAATAATGCCACAAATTTGCTTTTATTTGAGTATTTTATTTTATTTTGACAAGTACACCATCTGGTTGCGAGTCCCTTTAAGCTATCATCTCTAAGAGATGGTCATCTTACACTAAAATTGTTATAGGTAGGCCTATATGCATGCTACCAGCAACTTTGAGAAAACTGTTGCAAACAGGTAAGATTTAGGTGAGACACTGAGAATGAAAATATGTGTCTCATCTAAATTCAAACTATTTAAAGCATTTGTGACACTTTAGGGGGTTGAAATGCAGATGAATATCTTTGAGAATTGATGCAGATGACAAACTTTGCAGCCGACAATGGCATATAGTATACACAATATTTGCCCTTAAATTGTGCTCAGCGCGACTTGACAAACATGTGCAAAAAGTTTGGATCCAGATCAGACGCCGCGTAACACAGCATCTGATCTGGATCCAATCTGTTTGTCACTCATATTAAAAATGTATATTTCAAAAGCATAAAAACTAATTTTTAGTTCTTTAGCAGACGATACATTTGAAGCAGACGACAATTCAATATGACAGTCAACTCAAGAACCTCAACTCTTTGAAAGCTCAGTACCATTGTCGTCTGCACCAATTTGTCGTCTGTTACTGTTCTAAAATTATTATTTATAAAATATATTTACGAAATGGAGTCTGAGTGTCAAACAGATTGGATCCTGATGAGACGCCGAGTAAGTCGGCGTCTCATCATGATCCAAACTGTTTGCAAAGGTAATCACGGTTCTGCTGTCAGCAAGTAAACAGTTAAACAAGTGAAAGATGTAGAAATTAATGTTAACATACCTGTATTACAGGTGTGCAGTTAACCCATTCGTAGTCACTATATATTGACTGTTCTAGAGGTGTCTGTTGGTAAAGAAACCCTCATTAGTTCGCCATCTTCCGGACAATGACATGCCCCGGTGTGTCTCTCTCGTGTAACAGATACAGTGTTGTGAGAGTGAAAGCGAAAGTCCCCGGCCTGACTAGATGGGTACATCCAGCATAGTGACTTAGCATACAGTCGACCATGTGTTAACTCTTATCATGTCGTAATTTATCGTCTGCTTTGAAATTATCGTCTGCCAAAAAATATTCGTTTAAGATTTATACCCCTTTTTTCTAATTAAAGAAACGTCAATACGAGAGTCAAACAGTTTGGATCCAGATCAGACGCCGCGTAACGCGGCGTCTGATCAGGATTCAAACTGTAAAAAACATGTCAAGTCGAGATCGATTGTTAAGGGTTAAGGGTCTTACGGGTCAAAAAGAAAATCCTTTATACTTTATGACAGTGATGGCTTAACCCTTTGAACCCTAGTCCCGCATATTGGCGTCTTTTGCAAACAGTGTACATTTAAATAGTACACTTGTCCTATGCAAACAGTGAACGGACCCAGATCAGAGGGCTCCTATGAGCCCTCTGATCAGGGTCTTCACTGTTTGTAATAATGCCAAACATAGACAAAAACAACCCTTTAAAGTCAGAAATTTAAGCGAATGCTTTAGCCGACTCAACCAGAGGACTATTTTTATCTCACGGAGTAACAAGAAATATCTTTAAAAAAGATATTCGGCGGAATGAGTGGTTGAACTAAGGCTATATAGATGGGTGTGCAAAATTGAATTAAATTGAGGTTTTCAAAGAATATATATCTTGGATTGAAAAGCAAAAAATACAAGTATTCAATTGAAACAGTAACTTTTATTTAAAATGCAAAACTATCATGTACAGAAATGCAAAACAAAACAATAATTTAACTCATATCCTAGCTACTGGTAGGAGATCCTCACATTAATCTATTGTTCCATTCATAGAGTTTCTTGAAACAAACTATAGCATACACAAATGTACAGATACAACAATCTACTGTACTTCACTCTTGTAAATAATGATGAAACAACACAATTGTGTTTAACTCACTTGAGGCTATTCATATATAAAATATTGCTTTTAATGTATGGCAAATGTGTACAAATAGTTAACAATTAAAACAAATTGGTTGTAAACAATTACGAAACACCTAGCTTCCTCTGTATATCTATAAATAGATTTCAGATCATATCTTAAAATAGAAGCATAATTTTGTCAACAGTGGAAACTTCTGTGTAGTAAACAGCCAGCTTGTATCTCTAAATTTTACACCCACGGTCTACATCATGTAAAACTGTAATGGGACATAAACCAGCCTACAGGGCTCCAGATAAGAGTGAGTAAACTAAACAAATCACATTTTTTCACCTCTTTTAGCACCAAACCCTATGGTATTACCACTCATTTTGATTGTCTTGAAGAGACAATTCATATGTATAGTGACACCACAGGGTTTAATGCACAAATAAAGATTTTAAGTTTTGAAACAATTCCCTTATCTGGAGCCCTGGCTACTATCCAATCAGACTATTCAGTTTCAACAGGTGCTCTTAATTCTAAATTTCTGATCAAATATTATTGGTTGAAATGTGTGGCCAAATATAAAGTGTGTCTAAATAGAAAACAGTCAGCTCCGCCGAAAAAAGACCGATCGTATTGTTTTAATGCCATATGCACATTCTACCATGCTGTAGCTTTTATTTGAGTATTTTCTCCTTTTTTCGCAAATGCCCCATTTGGTTTTCTGTCTCTTTATAAGAAAAAAATCTAATTTAACTTCTGGCGTACAAAGCGTTGTATATTAATCATATATGTTGTTTATATTAGACAAATGGGCTCGATTGAAACAGCATTTCAAAACAACAAGAACAACTAAAACAACGAATTAAACATCAATGTTATTCTAGGCATTCACTGTCCATGCTTTGCCCGTTGAAAATTTCTTCTAAGATTTTATAAAACATTCTAAATGGAAGAAACACAGATGGGTGTAAAATGCGACTGATCTGAATCTAAATTGTTTAGGGAAATTAAGTGCATTATCTGTCAATTAAATAATTAATACAGCGGTAATACAGTTAAACCCACTTTAGAAATAGAAGAGGCATTGTCATTCGTTACAGAAATAAAAATTTACATCAAAATTCCAGTCCGTGTTTTTCTTTCCCCTTCAAAAATTTCAAAGGGAAGGGGGCTTATCATGCGCATAAAACTCTTTAACTGGCAGAGTATTCGGCAAGTCGAAGGCGGCCAGTATACGGAAGAAGAAGTAGAAATGGAATTGTTTAAGTATTAAACTGTATTGTAACGCACACACACCTGTCTTAAAACTACATGTAGGGGCATGTGGTTTCTACACATTATGTGACATTAAGTTTGATTCACTGAAGAATTTATAGCGCTATTTCCTTTCCATTGCGCAATAGAATTACTTTTTCATATACTTATATAGATATATCTTTTTTCAAGTATGAATAGTCGAAAGTAAATCAAACCTGCCTGTCTTAAAACTATCTTCATTATGTAATCAGACAATTAATTTTGATTTAAACTTTAGATACGAAATTATATAATACTGCTTTCCTAAAAAGAAATATTCTTATCTGCCTGTCTTAAAAACCAATATCTGTATGTACTGAGACTTAAAACTTAAATCAGAACTTATAATACTGCTTTCCTAACATATATATTTCCATTGCGTCGTTTTCCTTCACAGTGCGCTATGAAAATATTCTTTATAATCAGGGCCGGATCCAGAAATGTTTCAGTGGGGGGGGCACAGGTGGAGAGGGTATGGGAGGGGTATAACCCCTCCCATAGGTGGGGGTCTGGGGGGCCTCCCCCGGATTTTTTTTTAAACTTGCATTAAAAATGGTGCATTCTGAGGACATTCTAAGAAGAAAGTTAACATCGATAGAATGATGTAAACACCCCCAATGAAACACCCAAAAGACAAAGAGATGATAAGTTTTCCAGCGTTTCATGCATTCAAAACACAGGCCTTCAACTGATCTCAATGCAAAAAGTAGGACAAAAGTAGGAGTTTTTGAAGTGGAAAAGTAGGATAAAGGAGGAAGATTTTCAATAAAATAGTAGGAACTGTTTGATACAAAAACCACATGGAGTCATCGTGCTCATATAAATTTAAGTAATCCGCAATCTTGAGTTAAAGACATTCTCACCCAACGCCATTTTATTCTTTGGTTATAATCTATCAACAGACCGAAGATATGATCCAATAGGTTTGGGGGGTCCGGTGGTACTCCCCCTGGAAATTTTTTGAAATCAAGCGCTTCATTTCCTGCATTCTGGGCCATACTGAGGGTGCTTGAAGACTTATTAGGAAAAAAGTAGAAAAAGTAGGAGGTTTGGGTAGAAAAATACGAAAAAGTAAGAAGGTGATCAAAAGTTGGAAAACAGTAGGAAAAAGTAGGAAGGGTTGAAGGCACACCGTCGTGCCCCCATCCTTGTTACTACGGGCCTGAGTAGTGGCCTGTGTCGGGTTCAAACACAGACCAGGCATGCTGAGGATTTGAGGGGGCACAGGGGCAATTTTGGATTTACTGGCCTGTAGGTTGTGCAATTTGGGGGCACAGGCACAGGCATTTTTATTTTTTTGGTTGGGGGAGGGGGCACAGGGGGCATAATGCTGTGCCCCTATCCTTGTTACTAAGGGCCTGTGTTGGTTTGGGGAAGGGGGGGGGGACACACAGCTGTGCCCCCATCATTGTTACTACGGGCCTGTGTCGGGTTCAAACACAGACCAGGCATACTGAGGATTTGAGGGGGCACAGGGGCAATTTTGGATTTACTGGCCTTTGGGTTATGCAATTTGGGGGCTCAGGCATTTTTATTTTTTTTATGGTTGGGGGAAGGGGGCACAGGGGGCATACTGCTGTGCCCCCATCATTGTTACTACGGGCCTGTGTCGGGTTCAAACACAGACCAGGCATACTGAGGATTTGAGAGGGCACAGGGGCAATTTTGGATTTACTGGCCTGTAGGATATGCAATTTGGGGGCACAGGCACAGGCATTTTTATTTTTTGGTCGGGGAGGGGGCACAGGGGGCACACTGTCGTGCCCCCATCCTTGTTATTACGGGCCTGTGTCGGGTTCAAACACAGATCAGGCATACTGAGGATTTGATGGCCCGAGATAAGAGACACAAGCCATTGCAGCAGCTCCAGATAAGTTCAAGCAGACCAGCTGAGGGACATGTGCACCCCGTGACCCCAGTGGATCTGTGCCTGTAATGTCATATGCCAATGAAATTTTTTTGCAAAAATAAAATAAAAAAAATTCAGGCCAGCTGGGGGGGGGGGCACGTGCCCCCTGTGCCCCCCCCCCCCCCCCCCCCCCCCCCCCCCCGGTAAATCCGTGCCTGATAATTATACTGTATAGAGATATATCTATTCGTATGTAAATCAATTCTTACTGTCTTAAAACTATATTCTATATATACTGAAACATTAAACTTTGATTTGAAATCAATGCTTAAAAATCTGATTTCCGAAAAGAAATATTTCCATTTCGCCGTTTACCTTTACAGTGCGCAATGGAAATAATTTTTGTATTTATAGAGACATATTTTCTCTCAAGTATGAAAAATCGATTTTAAATCACCTATTCTAGATATACTGAAACAATTTTTTTATTATCTAAAACTTAATTAATGCTCTATAACTGATTTCCTAAAAATAAATTTCCATTTCGCCGGTATAATTTCCATTCCGTCCATTTCTATTCCGTCCACCAGTTTTTATGCTGGTACCCCAAATTTCGCTCCTATTGCACTGAAATGGGAGAACAGTCACTACATTATTTGCAACTTCCTGTGCAACCGAAAAGCAGCTAAGTAAGCGGAAAATTCAAAACCAACGTCATGGGGCCTAAAAGAGCAGGTAGAATGTTTAATTCTGACAGAATATGAAATGTAATGAAATTTTCTGATATTTTAGGAATACTTTTCTCTGTGACAGTGGCGGATTCGCTTGTAATTTGCAGATCGTCGTGCTCGTTTTCCGCGGTAAGGCACCCGCGGACCCCTCCCCCTCCCGCCGTTTCTACAAAACCACAAATCATCGTGGAAAAATCCCTGCATGTTTTTATTCCATCCGAAATTGACAGGTTTGAGGATATTAATGCTTTAAAGCTGTGTTTCCGAAGGGGGGAGGGGGGGGGGGGGGGGGGGGGGGGGGAAAGGGATGAATGTCCCTTGCCAATAGTGTGTTCCACAGTGATTACCTTCCAAGTTTGCAAACAGTTTAAATCCACATGAGACACCGCGTAACATGGCTTCTCATCAGGATCCAAACTGTTTGACACTGACCTAGTCCTTCTTATTTTACAGTTTTCAGTTTCTGGCATGTGCTTTCTACTAATTTCTAGGCAAACTGGGTGCATCGTTTCGCACGTAAATCCGAGGCAGAACGTTTAAAGAGATATTTTGAGCAAATTAAGTATGTTTGACGTAATCACTTCAGTCCTGTAAAATGACAGTTTTTCAAAAAGAAAATGACAGAAAATAGCTAATCTAACTCACATATTGCATTTATTTATCTGATTTGAATCATTCCTACTTTCCAGCGCTGACCAATGCCTGTTTTCCGGGAATTCCCTGGATTTGCATACTAGGTCATCGGAAGTGGTTCACGAAATAATTATTTAAACGAAATCAACAATAACAATTACGCTGCTAGTAGTCAGAAAATATTTCGTCTAAATGCAGTGATAATTTTACGTCTGCGTCCTGCGTACAATACGCATAAAAATCGCCGAGGACGCATAGTCTGAAAAGACGTGCGTCCTCAAGGACGCATCGTCGTACTTACGTGAAAAATACAGAACGATTAATACTTTAATGTGTAGATACTTTGTAACGGCGTATCAGGCCTACGTAGGTGCTAAAGACGCTGAATATATTATGATAATTAGGCCAAAATAAATTAAAACACGAATACAAAAAGTCAGCACCGCGAATAATGAACTCTTTTTTATAGTGGCTAGTCAAGATAGTACGGTCAATGTTTTAGACCTATCCTATTTGTGTCCAAAATGGCGGGTATCGGACTTGACAAGAATCGCCCCAAAGTTTGAAAGGTTTGACACATAGTATTTAATTATTGTAGCAATTAAGTGCGCGAGAAATTTTCGCGCACCATCTGTATCTAAACTTTCTATATCTAATACGTCGTAGAATATCACGACGGGGGAGAAAGAGTCATCATTAGTTGTTATTGGCGATAATATCATATGGCGGGTACCGCGTAGGGCTGACTTGAAAGATTGCACTAGTAATTTTTGTGCGAGATTTTCGAAATCTATGCGAGAATCGGACATCATAGCTGCAACACTGTTTTAAGAAAGAAACATTGTAGGTGTGTTCGTAATAATAGTAAAGTAAGAAATTCATTTGTGAAAGTTTGTTAGAACAGTAATTTGCAACACAGCACTCTTGCTAGACATGCAGATCTGTAGAGCATACAGGCTTCCGTTTTTGGACAGAATCACAAAGAACAGAATCCTATTCCTAATAAAGTCAAGTTGACCAAAGCTATTGACTTAAGTGCACATTGAACTGGAAAGATCAGAAACATGCAGGTTTTATGAAATAAAATGAACAAACTACGCTTACTATGGCATTTATAGATTTTAATATCCATTGATTCCTTTTCAGTGTCAAACGTTAAATGCAAAAAAAAAAACACAGACGGATGTAGCAGTTGGTTCACATGCTTGTAGTTGGTGAAAAAAATTGGGACCCATAGTTTTTCTATGGGACCCATAGATTTCAAAGTTATGGGTCCCAAAGGACCCATTCTTTTTTTTTCTAAAATTATTACTGTAAATGCATTCGTATAATCACCACAAAAATGAAAATGTTAAACAACTTGCATACAAATCCTTGGCCCGGCCCCAGTTGGAGTATGCCTCCACAGTTTGGACCCCACACACAAGTCAATACTCATAAAGTTAAAATGGTCCAGAGACGAGCGATACGGTGGGCGAAACGTGACTACTCCAAATCATCTTCAGTAACGGCCATGCAGAAAGATCTTGGCTGGCGTTCTCTTGAGCATCTTAGACTAGACTTCCGCCTGATTATGTTCTTTAAGATCTACCATTATATCTACCATTATAACTTAGTTTCCACTAGTCTCCCATCCTACATTAAGAAACCACTCAGACCAACTAGACACACACACCCTCTTTCTCTTAGACAAATACAGGTTACATCAGACTACCACAAGTTCTCATTCTTTCCGCACTGTATCGCCCTCTGGAATCAGCTCCCCTGCAACATCGTAACTCTGTCTGACCTTGATCAGTTCATGAAGGCAGTGATGGAGATACAGTTAGTCACATACTGGTGTTTTTACTCTTAAAGTCCCAACATTACTGTCAAATTGCCAAAATCGCGCAATTTTAAAACCTGAAAATGTAGGCACATTCGTAATCTAAATCTATAAAAAGAAGTAATCCCTGATGATTATGTAGGCAACATTGCCTACAAACCAAACAAGTCAACTTTAAAATCTGTTTTGTTGACATTTGATCAAAGACAAATCATAACGGAAATGTTTCGGCCGATGACGTCACACAGTGTATAATTATGAATTATCGCCGCCCTTCGTATCAATCACATGACCTTTAAGCAGTCCTAGGAACCAGCCTGTTAGTCTTATTTGTAAACAAACCCGCTTAAAATGTAAAGATGTAAAAAAAAAAAAAACACGATAAGAATTTGATACATTTCGGTAGGATTCTTTAAGAAGTGGGGGCATATGTCAGGCTTCTTACACGCGATTTCACTTAGTTTTAATACATAGAAAATGCACACATATAAGAAATTGCGCCTTTAAACACAAATTTCGGTAGGATTGTGCCTTTAATCTATTGCACTCTCACTTAATTGCTTACATTAAATTTTATCTATGACTTGAACTGTTTGTGTCTCTCACTTTCCTGATAACACTCATTTATACCAGGGTTTACCTATACACACTTTTTCTACTAACAATTCCGACGTGCACCTTTTCCTGCGTATAACACTCGTGAGAGGGGTTGGCAGTAACCAGAGATAGATAGATAAAAAATTTCCTCACTGCATCACTTGACATAAACATTGCAAACATTCTGAAGAAAACAAAGTTCGACTGGGACTATTTACTGTTACCCTTATTGACATATACATCAGGGCTCCAGATAAGAGGGAGTAAACAGAACAAATCCAACATTTTCTCACTTATTTCACTACCAAATCCTATGGTGTTACCACTCATTAGAATCGTCTCAAAGAGACGATTCTAATGAGTGGTGACACCATAGGGTTTAATACAGAAATAAAGATAATCTTTTTTGAAATACTCCCCTTATCTGGAGCCCTGATACATGGGTTTTAGATACAGTACTGAACCTTATTAAATTAAAAAATTTTGCGATTTGCTTGCAATTCGATGGCAATTCGCTTGCAATTCGATGGCAATTCGGTTGTGAATATTTTCCAACGCAATTAAATCTTTAAGTTTGCCTGAATAGTGTATCTCACCAACATTTACAATACATGCCTTCGTTAATGTTTTTCGATTCCATTTTTGTCACAACCGCTTCCGAAAAAATGCGTGAAACGACTCAAGGACACGATTTGCTTTTTGAAGCGCCCGATTCGATGTAAATTCGATGGCAATTCGCTTTCGATTACCAATTTAATTTAATTAGGTTCAGTACTGTAGTATACAATGTTAAACTGTTTAATGTATGAAATAAAACCCATTTTCTCTAAGAACTGAGATAAATGACAGAAATCAATTCAGGTATAAAATGTGTGAGGGATCTAGCCAATAACAGACGTTGAAGCTTACATGATAAGGATATGACATGATAAAGAGCAAGCAAAATGTCTAAATAACTTGGACTTAACCCTGTTTGGGAAAGAAATGAGAAAATTAGAAAATTCAAATTTTAGAACAATAGCAGATGACAATCATTGCAGACGAAAATAATTACCCAGCATGCAAAGGGTTAGAAGAGATGTGAAAAATAAAATAATTACCCAGCATGCAAAGGGTTAGAAGAGATGTGAAAAATAAAATAATTACCCAGCATGCAAAGGGTTAGAAGAGATGTGAAAAGTAAAATAATTACCCAGCATGCAAAGGGTTAGAAGAGATGTGAAAAATAAAATAATTACCCAGCATGCAAAGGGTTAGAAGAGATGTGAAAAATAAAATAATTACCCAGCATGCAAAGGGTTAGAAGAGATGTGAAAAATAAAATAATTACCCAGCATGCAAAGGGTTAGAAGAGATGTGAAAAATAAAAACAGCTTTGCGAAATGTTTGGGTAGCTATACATCAGGTACAAAAGTGTCGGGGTAGCACTAGTGGAATTTAAGTATGAGAAGCAAAGTGTGTGGTCGCAAAATGTTCAGTTACCATTATAATGCTTTAATCCTTTATCAGTTCGATAGGCGAGAATTATACACGGATGACTACTGAAAAAAAGATTAACCCATTACCCCATAGCCTGTTTCTAGTTTTAAAAACAAGTTACTACTCAAAGCAGGTTGAAAGTAAAGCAGAATGCGCCCTAAGGCGCATTCTGCTTTACTTTCAGCCTGCTTTAAGCAAACATCTGCTAGAATATAGAAAATATTTCTTAAGGTACATATGGAATTTCATAATTGTGTAAATTGGAACTACCGTATATTCCTCAATGGATAAACAAACTAGAGGCGTAAAAAGGTGTATTTATGGGGTAATGGGTTAAAAGAAATCTTATTCATTTTCTAAATTAACAATATTCCTGATACAGCTAGAGCGTCTGGGACTGGTGGTCCAGCCAAAAAGGCTAAAGTTGAGAAGACGCAGCCAGAATGTAGATGGGAGTTTGAGGGTGACAAGCGCACATGGACACAATACAGCTCAGCTATCAACACACTTCTATGTGATGCCTTTGAAACTGATAAGAAACAGGTACCACTTGTCTCTTCTCTAATTGTCCAATCTATTTATGAGATTCAGAATGTAACCATGTCTAATAAACTTTCTGTCACATTTCAAGTTTCATGTGAAGGTAAAATTTATTACTGAACACATTACCAGGTGAATACGTCTTTTTTACTTCTTTAAAATACTAAATCATAGTCATGAATATGCATGGTAAGACATGTTCTATATCTTAGCAGATTGCAACTTAATGATAGTATTACTGCATATAAATATAAGAAATAAGAAATATTTTCCATATTCTAGCAGATGGATCATGGGAGCTGAAAATAGGCTGAAAGTAAAGTAGAATGCACTTAAAGGCTTAGGCACATTCTACTTTACTTTCAACCTGCTTTAAGTGGTCATCTTTCTTCAAAACTAGAAACAGGCTATGGGGTATAAGGTTAAAACAGGCTGAAAGTATTTAGTATTTTCTCACATAACTTTCCATATCTCCGGGTTAAAACAACGGGTTAAGAATTCCTTAGCAGTAACACATGTAAGAACACTTTAGAACATATATGACGTCATACCAACAGTCATAGAGCATATATGACATTCTGACAAACAGATATTGTATCGTCAGTGTACCTGTTTCAGTGAGGTACCTATTTCGGTGCCCTTAACTGCGACAACTCTATCTTCTTTCTGAAGATCTCAAATACGTTATCACTTTTTGCTATCGGCAAAGTAAACTTTTCCTGTCATCTTTGTCCAAAAAAATCCAAAATTTGATGCAAACGGATAATTAGTTGACTATAAAAAATAAAGCATAGCAATTTGAACCAATTTCCTTATGTCCGTTTTCACTCCGAAAACACATGTTACAAAATAACACTTTTTACAATTGATTTTCATAATTTTGTAGTGGTATGCATTTTTAGCTCACCTGAGCCAAAGGCTCAAGGTGAGCTATTGGGATGGCCCTGTGTCCGGCGTCCGTCGTTAGTCGTCCGTCGTCCGGCGTCGTTAACAATTGCTTCAAATGACATCTCCTCCTATACGGCTTGACAGAATTCAACCAAACTTTACAGAAATGTTCCTTGGGTCAAGCTCTTTCAAATTTGTTCAAAGAATTAAAAACAATGCAGAACTCTGGTTGCCATGGCAACCAAAGTGAAAAAATAAGGAAATCTTAAAAAATCTTTTTGTCAAAAACTGGAAGGGCCAGAGCTTACATATTTGGCACATAGCATTATCTACTGGTCCTCTATCAAGTTTGCTCAAATTATGCCCCTGGGGTCAAAATTGGCCCTGCCCCGGGGGTCACAGATTTACATAGAGTTATATAGTGAAATTTTCAAACGTCTTCTTCTCTGAAACTAATGTGGCCAGAGCATTGATATTTGGCATAGTGACACTTCTAGATGTCCTATACGAAAGTTGTTCAAATGGTTCTGGTCAGTTGCATAACTAGGTCACAGGAGCTAAAAATAGATTTTTTTTCATTGAAAACTTAAAAATTCTTCTTGTCTGAAACTACAAGGGCCTGAGCTTAGATATTTGGCACATAGCATCGCCTACAGGTCCTCTATTTAGTTTGTTCAAATTATGCCCCTGGGGTCGAAATTGGCCCCGCCCCGGGGGTCACAGTTTTACATAGAGTTATATAGTGAAATTTTCAAACATCTTCTTCTCTGAAACTAATATGGCCAGAGCTTTGATATTTGGTATGGTGACACTTCTAGATGTCATAAACAAAAATTGTTCAAATGGTTCTGGTCGGTTGCATAACTAGGTCACAGGAGCTAAAAATAGATTTTTTTCAATGAAAACTTAAAAAATTCTTCTTGTCTGAATCTACAAGGGCCAGAGCTTAGATATTTGGCACATATCATCGCCTACAGGTCCTCTATCAAGTTTGTTCAAATTATGCACCTGGGGTCAAAATTGGCCCAACCCCTTGGGTCACAGTTTTACATAGAGTTATATAGAGAAAATTTGAAACGTCTTCTTCTCTGACACTAATATGGCCAGAGCTTTTATATTCGGTATGGTGACACTTTTAAATATACTTTACATAATTTGTTCAAATTGTTCGGGTCTGTTGCATATCTAGGTCAGTCCTGGACATAAATTATTATCGCCATTTTTTCAGCTATTTTCTCAGGTGAGCGAAATATGCCCCATGGGGCTCTTGTTTGTTATCTTCTACACCAAAATCACATGGAATAAGTGGTCCCGTCTATTTTGTTTCATGTACAGTACACTTACAAAAGTATGCTCTCCTTATATACGGAAACTGTTTTTCGGTAAATTATTTTTTGAATGGCTTGATATTGTGATTTGATTACATTATTTAAGCGACTCTTTTGAAGAAATTAAAATGACGAAAATAGCCTACAGGGTATACTTGTCAAATGCCAAACTGAATTGGAACAGAGACCAACATAATTCATAAAGGAATGACTGAAAATGTACTGTTGTTGTTTTTCTTATTCCAATGGGAGAGAGGCAGTATAGACAAGGAACCAATTATATATTCAAAAGGGAGAAAATCCTAATCTTTAATATTTATATAGGTGGGAAACATTACAGGAATGATTCTTACAATATTTTTATTGATCACATACTTTTGATACAGTCTGTACTTCGATAAAACCAACCCGAACCCTCACTGAAATAGGAACAACAAAATGTTCTCAGAACAAAATGACTACGTCATTGAAACGGTGGCGATTGCGCTAAATATAGAATATTTTGGAAATATTTTTACAGGGAATTAACCTAGACAATTGATTACAAAGGTAGGAATAATTGTTCCATAGACTTTTATGATTTGTTATCACCATGATCAGTTTGAACGTTAAGTGCACTGAAACTGGTACCTCCATGATACAATGTTTACATGTTATTAATATGTCGAAAAACACATTGTTTTGGTTATGTGAGAAAAACAATTTGATGCTCATTTTCTGTAAGATCAACTGTCCTAAACTCGCCAAGAAAATGTTTTAAAATTTGCCCAAAGGCTTGCTTGATAACATTTTATTAGGCTCCTTAAGGATCATTTGATCTCACAAGATAATTCGCAGCAGTTCGAATCCTGGTCTTGTCACTTTGATTTTTCATGTGGCTTGTAGCTCCTTCAGGATTTGTCTGATCTGGGTCTTCACTGTTTTCAAAAAGCATCACTATTCACAAGAGATGGTAACTGGCCTTATTGATGGATCAACAGTTTTGAACGTATTGCTGTCTTTCAGCTGGACTTTGAACTTGACAATGGCTTGAAAATGTCGGTGAATTTTGAGAAGATGTCACAGAAGAATAAGAAGACAGGATGGGAGAGACCAGTAAGGCTGACAGTGAAAGATGACACTGATGACAGTATGTACCAAGACTTACAGATAACTTGAAATAAGAGGGAGTAAACTCAACAAATCCAACATTGTCTCACCAAATCCTATGATGTTACTACTCTTTAGAATCGTCTCCAAGAGACAATTCTAATGAGTAGTGCAGGGCTGCCATTTCTCCGGATTTTTCCTAAGTATTCGGATTTTTATCCTAGCAGATCGTAGCTTAAAACAGGCTGAAAGTAAAGCAGAATGCGCCTAAAGGCACATTCTGCTTTACTTTCAACCTGTTTTAAGCAGTCATGTCTTTTCAAAACAAGAAACAGGCTATGGGGTAAAGGTACGAATAGTAAAATTGCGTCTGAAAAATTGAAAATTTGAAAACTTATGGCAGCCCTGGTAGTGACACCATAGGGTGTAAAGTAGAGATAAAGATTTAAGTTTGTTGAAATAACTTTCTTATCTGGATCTCTGAAATTATAACTATCAATGACTCAATATCTATGTCAGCAGGGTCCAAGGTTATAACATTTTTGAGTTGAGTCTGAAATTGTTCTCAAGCATTTGATTGGTCAGATTTGAGCTTTTGCTGAGCATAGAAAAATTACAATCGATAGTAAATTCACTGGATTATTACCCTTATCTGGAGCTGTGAAAATTGGCTGCCAGATAAGAGTGGCTGAACCAAACACACTTATAGACATTAAAACCAATGCAATAGAGTCCAACTTTTGTATTTAGTGGCCACTTGATAGTGGATTAACCCATTACCCCATAAATACGCCTTTTTAAGCCTTTAATTTATTCCGTCACTGTAGAAAAAAGTTCTAATTTATACAGTTATGAATATCTATCCAAAGAAATCTTTGCCATATTCTAGCAGATGATAGCTTAAAGCAGACTGAAAGTAAAGCAGAATGTGCCTTAATAAGTTGACCACTTAAAGCAGGCTGAAAGTAAAGCAGAATGTGCCTTAATAAGTTGACCACTTAAAGCAGGTTGAAAGTAAAGCAGAATGTGCCTGCTTTAAGCTACCATCTGCTAGGATATAGAAAGTATATCATATAATGCATATTGAATTTCATGACTATAAAGTAGAGCTATTTTCTGTTATAGAGGAATAAATTAAAGCCATACAAAGGCGTATTTATTGAGTAGTGTTACTCATAAAGTCAGTTTTGAAATTATTAGATGTTAACGTAGAGCCATAACAGTTTTAACAATTTTGCCCTGCATTAAGCTGCCACTTGTCATAAATATTACAAATATTTTGTTGTTTTAGTGGTTGCTTAACACAGAGTTGACTGTTAATGTTTCAGTATTTTCTGTCTAGAGCTGGGAATGAAGACATTTTCTTTCTATATACCTGAGGCCCATTTCATAAAACTTCTTGCGACAAAAACGGTCGTAAATCAAAACTTTAAAATATATTTAATTTCTTATTTCTCTTTTTAATCCTGTCTTGTGACATCTCTTTGGAATCGCCTTTTCAAGACGATTCCAAAGAGATATCACAAGACAGGATTAGATGGAGAAATAAATAATAATTGAGACTTTTATGGTGTCGGCCTGGTCTAATTTCGCCCTATATAATCTATAGTAAAATGCCTAACTTTCAGAGACAACAGCTCCCTCCAAAACAATTTCTAGGCTATAAAAGACATACCCTTCAATTCTATAGACATTTCCCTGTTGATTGAGGCCAGTAAACCTATAACATCGCCTTCTACATTTTTTGCTATCAATGATTTTGCTAAGGTCACTGTCAAAATAAAGGTAAACAACTTTCACTTTTATCCCATTCACTGTGTTTCCATATGCATCCGCCTGGAGAAAAAGTCCTGAAATGAGATGCCTAAAACAATGCCATTTGGGTGGAAATGACCACAAATAGCCAGTTTTCATCCAAAAAACCATTCAAACTCACCCACAGGCAAAACTAAACAGTGCAAATCTTTGAAATTGTAAACAGGCCCCAGGGCTCTAGATAAGAGGGAGTGAATTCAAGTATTCCAACATTTTCTCCTTTATGTCTGTACTAAATACTATTGTGTGACTATTTATTAGAATCATCTCTTTGTGACAAGTCTAATGAGTGGTCAAAACATAGGGTTTGGTGCAGACATGAAACAATTTAATTTTGGAAATACTAGCCCTGTGTTACAGTGTTCTATTTGTGGAGCTGTAATTGAAGACATTTTTATAGGCCCACCTCTAAAGGTTATCGTATATTGGCCTGTTCTTTAGTCCGTTTGTTCTTCCGTCAACATTTGGCTTGTCCGGAGTTTTTCCGGAAAACTGTTTGAAGGATATTAATGAAACTTCAGATAAATGTTATATACACCAAGATCTGAAGCTGAGTCAATTTTTAGGTTCATTCAATTTGATGTTACAGAGTTATCTGCCCTTTATGTACTCAGATATGCTATAAAAGACTGCCAGTGGGCATATAATGTACCGTTTGCGGTGCTCTTGTTTCTTTCTGTTCACGTTTCAGTGTTATGATCAATTTCAATAATTTTAAATTTCACACACAAAGTATATTTAACCAAAGTAAAGCTTTCAATATACTTTGTGTGTGAAATTTCAAAGTTTTGAAATTGATCATAATGAACTTACACAGTTGAATTTTCACAAGAATGTTTCAATGTTCTATGTGTGGAGCTGTAATTGAAGACATTGTTTTCGTTCTGTACATGTTTCAGTGTTCTATGTGTAGAGCTGTAATTGAAGACATTGTTTTCGTTCTGTACATGTTTCAGTGTTCTATGTGTGAAGCTGTAATTGAAGACATTGTTTTTGTTCTGTACATGTTTCAGTGTTCTATGTGTAGAGCTGTAATTGAAGACATTGTTTTCGTTCTGTACATGTTTCAATGTTCTATTTGTGGAGCTGTAATTGAAGACATTGTTTTCGTTCTGTACATGTTTCAGTGTTTTATGTGTGAAGCTGTAATTGAAGACATTGTTTTCGTTCTGTACATGTTTCAGTGTTCTATTTGTGGAGCTGTAATTGAAGCTATTGTTTTCGTTCTGTACATGTTTCAGTGTTCTATTTGTGGAGCTGTAATTGAAGACATTGTTTTCGTTCTGTACATGTTTCAGTGTTTTATGTGTGGAGCTGTAATTTAAGACATTATTTTCGTTCTGTACATGTTTCAATGTTCTATTTGTGGAGCTGTAATTGAAGACATTGTTTTTGTTCTGTACATGTTTCAGTGTTCTATGTGTGGAGCTGTAATTGAAGACATTGTTTTTGTTCTGTACATGTTTCAATGTTCTATGTGTGGAGCTGTAATTGAAGACATTGTTTTTGTTCTGTACATGTTTCAGTGTTTTATGTGTGAAGCTGTAATTGAAGACATTGTTTTTGTTCTGTACATGTTTCAGTGTTCTATGTGTAGAGCTGTAATTGAAGACATTGTTTTCGTTCTGTACATGTTTCAATGTTCTATTTGTGGAGCTGTAATTGAAGACATTGTTTTCGTTCTGTACATGTTTCAGTGTTCTATTTGTGGAGCTGTAATTGAAGCTATTGTTTTCGTTCTGTACATGTTTCAGTGTTCTATTTGTGAAGCTGTAATTGAAGACATTGTTTTTGTTCTGTACATGTTTCAGTGTTCTATGTGTGAAGCTGTAATTGAAGACATTGTTTTCGTTCTGTACATGTTTCAGTGTTTTATGTGTGGAGCTGTAATTGAAGACATTGTTTTCGTTCTGTACATGTTTCAGTGTTCTATTTGTGGAGCTGTAATTGAAGACATTGTTTTCGTTCTGTACATGTTTCAGTGTTCTATGTGTGGACCTGGGAAGACGAGAAAGGTAATTTCAATCCCTATGGTGCTAAGGCAACACTTGACTTGGAGGCAGCCCACAATAACGAAGAGGAGAGCTGTGATATAGTGGCCTGCCACCGGTCCTACATAGTAGACCTTAAGCACATGCAACAGAAGAACACAGCCACCAGGGTCTTGAGGCTGGTCTTCCGTGAAGAATCAAGTTAGTTTAACCCTTTACTCAATAGATACACATTTTCATGCCGCTAAATTATTCCTCTACTTATAAAAATACTTTTTTATGCCCTACCAGATGTTAGCTTAAAACAGGCTGAAAGTAAAGCAGAATTTGCGTTAAGGCATATTCTGCTTTACTTTCAAGCTGTTTTAAGAGGAATATTTATATTAAATGCGTAAAACCGACTATCTCTGGAGTAATGGTTTAAACTATATTGTTAAACTTTCAGAGGCAGTTAAGGCTGATCCAGAAGCAGCAACTCCTGTAGCCTCTAGCTCCTCAGATACACCAGCTAAAGCTGCCAAAAAATCAGCAGGCAAGTCTCGAGGTAAAGTGAAAGCAGAGCCAGATGATGATGATGATGATGACAGCAGTGCTACTAAGAGTGGCCGATCCAAGACCAAGTCTGGGCCTAAGGAGAGACCGGCAGGTAGATAAAACAGTGTACAATATGTTCATTGAATACAGTATAACCTGGCTTGCCTGACACCTGGTTAAGAAACCTGCTTTATCTGACAATGATTTTCGGACCCATATGTCGAATGGCATACAGTCGAACTAAGCAATTTCAAACACATATAAGTTGAGCTAACTTGTATTTCTTTTGATGCATTTCTATATCTCAAGCTTGCTTAAGTGGAACATACCCGTATTTCAAAGTTAAAACGTGGCTTTGCCATGTTTTAACTTTGAAATAGGGGTATGTTCCACCTAAGCGAGTTTGAAATATCAAAGTTCAGCTGTATATCTTAAACCTGTTTTAACCTACACACTGCTTTATCTGAAATCAGCAGTTGGTCCCGAAGGTTGTCGGATAAGTCAGGTTATACTGTACAGACAAACCTCGGAACTCTGAATACTCGGGAAACCATGAATTTCGTTCAGTCCAGAGAGGTTTCCAGTTTAGTCATGCTTAGCAGCAATTCAAAAGATGATGAAGTAGCATGTGATAAAGACAATGTGTAGCTTCATGTAGCACAATAGTAATGCAGACAGCTCCTTTAACACTTCTAACTGTCACAACGGGTTTACTCGTCATTAATAAGCAATGTACCTGTGAAGAGTACACTGTCTTGTCCTATGCCAACAGTGTACACCCCGATCCATTACCATCCGTAAGAGGAGAATCAATTATTTGACCTGCCAAAAACTGTTTACAATTCTGCACGGATGAATTTTTCCGTAAACATCTCGTAAATAATCCGTAATAATCCACAATTAATAAAATATCGTTCAACATATGCAAACAGATTACATCCAGATTAGACCCAATGTGCGCGACATCTCATCAAAATCTATCTGATTGAGACTAATTTAATTTACTGAGAAATTTTAGAAAAATCATAATTATATAATAACAGTAGCACACATCAATTGTTGCAGGCGGTAATAGTATGTATCCTTCTCAGGGTTCCAGATAAGGGGGAGTAAACTGAACAAAACTAGCATTTTCTCATTTATTTCAACACCAAATCCTATGGTGTTACTACTCATTAGAATCGTCTCTTTGAGACGATTCTAATGAGTAGTGACACTATAGGGTTTAAAGCAGAAATAAAGATTTTAATTTTTGAAATACTCCCCTTATCTGGAACCCTGCTTCTACGATTTAGCCCCTTCACTGTCCTCACATAATGAGCTTTGATCAATTGTCTGTTTTTATTTCTCAAAATTAAATTTTAGGTATTTTGGTTTAAGAAATATAAAATTGAGTGTCAAACAGTTTTGATCCTGACCAAAAGCTGTGTTACGCAATGCCTGATCAGGATCTAAACTGTTTGCAAATACTCATTGTACTTGTGCTAAGGCAGTGAAGGTGTAAGTACAGTCTCACTTGTATTGAATATTGAGTGACCTTTATCTGAAAAAGTGTGCAGGTAGTGAAAAAATCAGGTGTGACTGTTAAATAACGTGGGAAACTCGTGCAACAATCATGGAGTTTTGACATTAATATATTTTAATAACTCGCAAGAAACCGTAAATAGCTTGTGACAACTCATAACAAATCTTAATTCACTCTTTAAAGTGGCCTAAATGGTAAGAATCTGTATACTTTAAAAGATGTGTGGCATTCGTAAGGAAATCATAGAAAATTGTGTATGTGACAGTGAAAGACCCATAATTAAGGTACATTCTGCTTCACTTTCAAACTCCTTTAAGTGGTCACATGTCATCAAAACTAAAATTAGGCTATGGAGTAAAGGGTTAAGGAAGGTGAAAGACAAGCTTTGAGTTTTACATTCCTGAGTATTTCCTCTTGTTCTATAAAGGGGCTTGTTTAACCCTTTCCCCCATAGAAGCGCCTTTTAGCGAATATGATTTATTCCTCTGCTGAAGAAAATAGTTCCAATTTATTCAGTCATGAATTTATATTATAGATAATATTTTCTATATTCTAGCACATGATAGTTTAAAGCAGGCTGAAATAAAAGCAGAATGGGCCTTAAGGCGCATTCTACTTTACTTTCAACCTGCTTTAAGTAGATACCTATATTCAATACTAGAAATATGCTATCAGGTAAAGGGTTAACCCTTTCCCACATAGCATATCTCTAGTATTGAATGTAGGTGTCCACTTAAAACAGGTTGAAAGTAAAGCAGAATGCGCTTTAAGCGCATTCTGCTTTACTTTCAGCCTGCTTTGAGCTATCATCTGCTAGAATATAGAAAATATTTTGTATTATACATATTTATGAATGTATAAATTGGAACTATTTTCTTCAGGGCAAGAATAAACTGAATGCGCTAAAAGGCGCTTCTATGGGGGAAAGGGTTAACACATATTTCAAGGCGATTGTTAGACCATGTTGGTTGATGAGATTGTTTGTGTATTTCAGTGAAGACGTTTGTTATGTCTGGTAAAGCTCCTGTAGACCCAGAGTGTGCCACGATGGTGAATAAGGCCCATGTGTACTATGAAGGCAAAGATATCTATGACTGCATGCTCAACCAGGTATACTAGTAGTCTACTCATATATGCCCTTTACCATGTAGAATGTGTCATTTTAATTATGTTTTTATGTCCAAGCTAATTCTCAGATGCAGCATATTAACTTATTCACATTTGAAATTTTAATGGACAATTCCAATTTCAAAATATTTCTAGTCCATTATTGACTATTTAGGTTTGATTTTAACAATATATTTCAAAATGACAAATGGTGTAAGGAGCCCGCTGATCAGTGTCTTCACTGTTTGCATGGGACAGATGTAATCCTCACAGGTACACTGTTTGTAAATGACGAGTATACCTGTCGCTAGTGTTTAATGTGTTAAACATAATGAAAGAAACATAAGAAAAGGTGTGCACATTGTGTTTTGAATTGCAATTTAGATTCACTCGTTGTGGTGAAACATGTAATTCTGCAGAATTCTTATTTCTTTTTTCCAGACTAATGTGTCAAACAACAACAACAAGTATTTCCTCTTACAACTGCTGGAGGAGAATAGCAAGAAGTCTTACTACACGTGGTTCCGCTGGGGGCGGGTCGGCTATAGTGGACAAAACAACCTTGTACCGTGTGGCACCAATCTAGAGCAGGCCAAAAAATTGTTTATGAAAAAGTTAGTATAGCTTTACCATACTACAGTCAAACCTGTAATAAGTGACCAATAAAAAGATGATTTATATTTGTAGTATTTGTTAGAGGTGGCAGCTTAACCTGTACGCCTTTATTTTAGTCCTTCAATGAAGAAAATAGTACCATATTATACAGTTATGAATATTTAGTGTAAGAAAAAATTTCTCTATCCTAGTAGACGGAAGCTTAAAGAAGGCTGAAAGTAAAAACAATATTGCATTCTCATACTATTTTCAGATTTTCAGAAAAGACCAAGAATGACTGGGCTGGTCGTAATCATTTTGTCAAGGTACAAGGAAAGTATGACCTGCTTAAGATGGACTACAGCGGCAAGGTGAGAAAACAATCATTTCTACTCATACACTGTTGGCAAAATTAACATTTGAATTATGCTGTTTTCCATGACTAGTGAAATTTATTGTTGATAACCAGTTTTAGCTGTGTCAGCTGTCCTATGGACAACTAACCTCTGTTACAAACTATAGAAAAGGTAATCTACATTCTGTGAAGTGGCGGCTTTAACACCTGTGTTACAACCACCTTAAAGGCACATTCTGCTTTACTTTCAGCCTGCTTTAAGCTACCATCTGTTAGAATACAGAAAATATTTCTTATGATACATATTCATGACTGCATAAATTGGCAATATTTTTCTTCAGAGGAGGAAAAATTAAAGACATATTAATGGGGCAATGGGTTAAAGTTTCTGGGGCCCGTTTCATAAAACTTCTTACGACAAATGTTGTCGTAAGTCAAAACTTTAAAATACATTTAATCTGTGATTTCTCTATCTAATCCTGTTTTGTCACATCTTTTTGGAATCGTCTTTTCAAGACGATTCCAAAAAGATGTCACAAGACAGGATTAGATGGAGAAATAAATAATAATTGAGACTTTTATAATCCGACTTACGACAACATTTGTCGTAAGAAGTTTTATGAAACGGGCCCCAGGGGTGTATGAGATAAAAGTTTGTTGATTTTTTGTAGGAAAAAGATGAAGTAGATGCTCCTGAGAAAGAAAAGAAAGATGAAAAAGTTCCTGATTCTAAACTGGACAAAAGGTTACAGGTAAATAATTTGCTTGCCTATGGTTTTGTGCAGAACAAAGAAATGGTGTTGTTAGCGAAATTTAAAACAGAAATGTTTGTAGTTAGATATGGAGTATTTAATTAACAGGTTGTATGTATGGTATCTGCTATTGTTTACAAAAAAAGAGTTGTTTTCGGGTCTCTCGATAAGGTGAGTATTTTAAAAACTAAAATCTTTATTTCTGCATTAATATCTTTGGTCCTATTACTCATTAGAATCGTATCTTTGAGACACCATAGGATTTGGTGTTTAAATAAGTGAGATAATGTGGGCTTTGTTAATTTTTACCTGGACCCCTGTGTTTTGTCTTGCTATGATGAAGAAGGTAAAGCTAGACCAAAGTGTTGCTTTTCTGTTGCTATGGGCAACGCAACAGCCGTAGCATCATACTCCGAAGTTAGTTATGTCAGGACTATTTCTCTGCAACAACTAGTCTAAATTTTATGCAATTTTCTCCAATGTATGATTTCATCTCTAGGTACATATTGTTTTTGGTTTCAGTTTCCTAATCAGTGCTTTAACTGACCTGTTTAAAATACACCTTTACATTTGCAAATCGTGTAGCCCCAGATCAGAGGGCTCCTATAGGAACACTCTGATCAGGGTCTTCACTGTTTGCTAATTTAGAACAGTACTTATTAAGCTACCCAGAATTCCAAGTAGACTGGTTCATGTTTTGGTAACTAAGATCCACAAGGGTACCTAATAACCCACAAACGTTACTTAGTGTTGAAAGAGTTAGTTTCACTTTCACTTCATTGTTGAGATATCTTATTCCCAGGGTAATCGTGTAGAATTAAAGCACTTATTTAAGGTTTGAAGGATTAGCTGTTTGATGAACAGATATAACTGCAAAGAAACTAGGAGTCATTGGTTTTCCATTTGCTTTCAAACCTCTCAAAACCATACACTAAAAATAACAGTTTCGGTCTACAGCAAAGAAATCTAGCAGATGTTGGGTTACAACATAACTGATGTTACAAGCATAAATAACTCCTTTGTTTATTATTTGTAAACAACTAGTGGTATAGACCGGTTTTATTGACTTGGCAGGGCGGAGTTTCGATACAGACCATTGGATTTTAACTTTGGTGGCGGCAACACGCTCTTTTATTATCGGAATTTACCGTTGTCGTCTGCCGTTTTTTCTCAACATTAGTGAACATTTTGACAGAAGGAATATAATGAAGATTGCCAAACAGTTTGAATACAGATCAGACGCCGCGTTATGTGGCGTCTGATCTGGATTTAAGCTGTTTGCAAATGTAAATCAAGTCTTAATTTTCTCTCTATATAACAATTCCCTTCGAACAACACACACAATATTTGTATCCCATTGGGTGTTTTTGTAGAGAGGGAGCACTGTACATACCCTTCACATTGATATGGATGCACGCATAAATTGTGTTTCTCCTTTTTGAAAGAATCGGACAATAACAATATAACACGGAACTACACCAAGCACCCCTAAAATCAAAAATAAATTAATTTATCTTTGCCAAAGGTTAGCTCTGCCCTGCCAGTTGAATAAAATCGGCCTATATAAAAATGCAAATGAGGTATGCGATATAATCTAAGGCACTTCTGTAGATGAAAGGGTTATTACCTGGTTTGATAGCCTTTATTACAATACTCACTTTCTACAACAGCCCTCAGAACAACGATTCACTCCTTACAACAACGCTTGCCGATGTTCCCCAAATATAAAAAGTATGTCCAACCATTTTGTCTGCTTAAAATTGTGGTCTAATAGGAGAAGAACCTAATAACTAATTGCTTTCGTTCTAATCCTAATGATCTATGTATGACTTAAACATATGTTTGTATTACGAAATAAAATATGTTTAAACTAAAATTGTGGTCTGCTGTTTTTCTCAAAGTCACATATTGCACATTTCGACAGAAGAAATATAAAAACGTAGTGTTGTGTGACAAACAGCTTGAATCCAGATCAGACGCCGCATTATGCGGCGTCTGATCTTGATTTAAGCTGTTTGCAAAGTAAGCCAATTTCCCTCTCTATAACAACTCCTTCTGAACACCACACACAATCTTCCTATCCCATTGGGTGTTGTTGTAGGGAGGGAACAGTGTAGAACTTTGCCTGTTTTCAGGACCTAGTGAAGATGATTTGTGACGTGAAGTCCATGGAGGACGCTGTGGTGGAGATGCAGTATGATGCTAAAAAAGCCCCACTGGGTAAGTTCTACAGTAAATCCTGCATAACCCAATAGCGTTTAACCCTTTCAACACCATAGACCTGTTTAAAATAATCTCAATACATTTGCAAACAGCGTAGACCCAAATCAGATGGCTCCTATAGGAGCCCTCTGATATGGGTTTACACTGTTTGCTAATTTAGACCAGTATTTATTATCCAAGTAAACTGGTTCAAGTTTGGTAACTAGAAAGATCCACAAGGGAACCTAAAAACCCACAATAGTTACTTAGTGTTGAAAGAGTCAAGTACGGATTTGGTAAAGGCGCTCTATGCACTTCGGTGAAGGAAAGACCTAAGAACAACTATGTTAAGATTCAATAGCTTGAGCTCGTCAATGTTAAAATACCTGTTTACTTTGAAATACAGGTATATTTGACTATAGCGAGTTTGAGGCTACCGCAGTTGCCGTTTCTCAACACATCTTAAACAAGTAATTGTGAACTACAGGAAGTTGGCTGGGAACTAATAGTGTTTGGAGATAGCCGTAGTTGGAATAAAAAAAGACATTTGTACAGTATAATCCCACTATAACTACCAATACATTAGGTTTAGTTGTCTGTGTTTAAGGCAGGTGACTTGTTAAAGCAAGATGAATGTAAAGCAGAAAGCTCTTGCTTTAAGTTGTATATGCCTTTAATCCTGTCAGATTGTGATAATTTCAGTGGTTACATTGAGTAAATTACAGGTGTAAAAAGGCATATCTATAGAGTAATGGGTTCAAGCATACATACTTCCCTGTTGACGCCGTAGAGCATTATGCAACTTTCAGTCCTATTAGTTAAAGTTTGATTTTACAGTAAAACCTCTCTATTACGACCTCTAAAACAACGGCTAATTGCTTGTATAAAAGACAGGTGACAGCTTCAAGCGGGGTGAAAATAAAACCTAAAGGAGCTTTGCTTTTCTTTTATATTGCATTAAGCAGTCAGCTGCCTTAAACTCCTTATATTGAACACAATTAAGTGGTAATAGGGAGGTTTGACTATATTTGGATACATGTGTTTTAGGGAAACTAACGACAGACCAGGTGAAGGCCGGCTATTCTGCTCTAAAGAAGATAGATGAGTGTATCAACAAGAAAGACTTTGGTACTGCCCTCAACCAAGCCTGTGATGAGTTCTACACCAGGATACCTCATGACTTTGGGTAGGTTGAACAGGTCTTATCTTCAATAAGTATAGTCAAAATGGTATTTATTGATTTAACCCTAGAAACGAGTATACTTATCCTTTGCAAACAATGTACCTGTGATGAGCTCTACACAAGGATACCACATGACTTTGGGTAGGTTGAACAGGGTTTATCTGCAATGGTCAAAATATTTCATCCACCCTAAAATTGTTCTGTATTTGTAGTTCTTGAGATAGGTATCGGCTTAAAAAGCTCACTTATTGAAGTAGCATGGATATTCATAAAGACATTGGTAACATTAGTGCTGGATAAAAATAATGCTGAAAACTCCTTGAACCTGTTTAAAACATGTTCATCACATTTGCAAACAGTGTATATAGAGATGAGAGGGCTCTGATTTGGGTCTTTACTGTTTGCAAATGTAATGAGTATATTCTAAACAGGTCTATAGTGTTGAAAGAGTTAAAACATAAAATAATAATGTTGTTCTCCACTGTTTGTGTTTGCAGCATGAGACCTCCAGCCAAGATAACAACAAAACAGGAGGTCAAAAAGAAACTGGAGCTGCTAGAGGTAAAATATATACAGTCAACCTTTGATATCTCAAACTCTCTTAACCCTTTACCCCATAAACACGCCTTTTTAAGCCTTTTATTTATTCCTCCACTGAGGAAAATAGTTCCAGTTTATACAGTCATGAATATTTACCATAGCTTACAGCAGACTGAAAGTGAAACAGAATGCGCTTTAAATATCTCAAACTCTCTATACTCTAACATATCCTTATTTCAAAGTTAAAATGTGGCTAAGCCACATTTTAACTTTGAAATAAGGATATGTTCAACTAGAGCAAGCTTAAAATAATAAAATTCAGCATTAGAAATATTAAACAAATTTGAGTTTAGTCAGTTAGGGATATGGAAGTTTGACTGTAGTTCTTATCATAACGTCAACTGAAGTATGGTACTTCTTTGTTGTCAAAGTTTTGAAAGTCAGGCTGATTATGCCCCTGCCTTCTACTGATGTTTGAACATAAAGTGATTGACATGTCTGTCCGTTGAATGTTACTCAGATTTTACTGATTGCACCAACACCGCTTACTAGAAGGCTTCAAACTACCACCTGTTTTAAACACAATTCTTTTCAGTGGTTGTAATAGCGCAGTTTAGTTGTGTCTTAAACTTTTCCTTTCCATAGGAAGCAGCTATCTACTTCACATAAGCACCATAAATGTATGTCCATTGATAGTGTTGAATACATGTTTCAATTTAAAACAAGCTAAAAGAAACATAATTATATGAATGTACAGTAGTTAATAGGGGTGTAACAATTCGCCGAAACCCGCATCGCAGTTTATCGCAATACGGAGAAATCGAATCGCAATATATTGCAATACACCGTGTAAGTATGGAACAAGCATCTGCCATCGTGTTTACTATATTAATCTTGTTCAACTAGGCCCTTGATTCGCTGCTTGTTTCTTAATAAGAGCGTCTCGTTGAGCGAGATTAAACGGAAACGAAATAGTACTGTTACACCGGCTAGGGATATGGATAAAACACCGGACTGCGTCTACTACGCGTTGTTTCGAAAAACAATTCCGCGAAACAAAAGTAAGTTTGTCCATTATTTTACTGTTTTTAAATAAGGCAAAGAAAATCGGTTTTTCTGAATCTGAACCGCGGGGCAATATTATTCAGCTCACACCGCAATATATCGGTACACCGCCGAATCGTTACACCCCTAGTAGTTAATTTGTATTTATTTTTTGCAGGCTCTAGGTGACATCCAGATAGCCCTCAAGATGTTGAAGGAAGGGGACAAATCAGAGAACCCTGTAGACCGTCATTACCACGCCATGAAGTGTGCACTAGACCCCATGGACCATACAGCAGAGGAATTCAAGGCTAGTAGTTAACCCTCTACTCTATAGATACAAGTTTTTAGCTCACCTGGCACGAAGTGCCAAGGTGAGCTTTTAGGATCGCTGGATGTCCGTCGTCCGTCGTACGTCGTCCGTCCGTCCGTCCACAATTGGTTCGTTAACACTCTAGCAGCTACAAATATAATCCAATCTTCATGAAACTTGATCACAATGTTGGTCTAGTAGAAATCTAGGCCAAGTTTGAATGTGGGTCATGTTGGGTCAAAAACTAGGTCACTAGGTCAAATCATTGAAAAACCTTGTTAACACTCTAGAGGCTACAAATCTCATTGGATCTTGATGAAACTTGGTCAGAATGTTTGTCTCATTGATATCTAGGTCAAGTTCGAATATGCCTTATGTCCGGTCAAAAACTAGGTCACTAGGTCAAATCCTAGAAAATCCTTGTTAACACTCTAGAGGCTACAAATCTCATTGGATCTTGATGAAACTTGGTCAGAATGTTTGTCTCATTAATATCTAGATCAAGTTCGAATATGGGTTATCTCGGGTCAAAAACTAGGTCACTAGGTCAAATCATAGAAAAAGCTTGTTAACACTCTAGAGGCTACAAGTCTCATTGGATCTTGATGACACTTGGTCAGCATGTTTGTCTCATTGATATCTAGGTCAAGTTCGAATATGGGTCATGTCGGGTCAGAAACTAGGTCACTAGGTCAAATCATAGAAAATCCTTGTTAACACTCTAGAGGCTACAAATCTCATTGGATCTTGATGAAACTTGGTCAAAATGTTTGTCTCATTGATATCTAGATCAAGTTCGAATATGGGTTATGTCCGGTCAAAAACTAGGTCACTAGGTCAAATCATAGAAAAAGCTTGTTAACACTCTAGAGGCTACAAATCTCATTGGATCTTGATGACACTTGGTCAGCATGTTTGTCTCATTGATATCTAGGTCAAGTTTGAATATGGGTCATGTCCGGTCAAAAACTAGGTCACTAGGTCAAATCATAGAAAAACCTTGTTAACAATCTTGAGGCTTTAAATTTCATCTGATCTTTATGCAACTTGGTCAGAATGTTTGCCTAATTGATACCTAGGTCAAGTTCGAATATGGGTCATTTAGAGTAAAAAACTAGGTCACTAGGTCAAATCATAGGGAAAACTTGTTTACACTCTAGATGCTACAACTCTCATTGGATTTTAATGAATTTTGCTCAACATGTTTGCCTCATTGATATCTAGCTCAGTTAATTTTGAATGATGTCTGGTTGAAAACTAGGTCACTATGTCAACTCAAAGAAAAACAGTGTTAACCTTTTCGAAGTTACAAATCTCACTAGATCTGCATGAAATATTGTCAGAATTTTTGCCTACATCAAATCTAGGTCAAAATCAAATATGGATTGTGTCCTTTCAAAAACTAGGTCAAATCATAGGAAAATCTTGTTTACACTCTAGAGGTTGATTGTGGGTCATGGCCAGTCATAATCTAGGTCACTATAGGTCAAGTTTGCCATGGTGTACCAGGTGAGCGATTTAGGGCCATAGTGGCCCTTGTTATGAATTTAATGCACTCCTCTACTGAAGAAAATAGTTCAAATTTATACAGTCATGAATATTTATCATAAATATTTTTATATTTTAGCAAATGGTAGCTTAAAGCAGGTTGAAAGTAAAGCAGAATGTGCCTTAAGGCACATTCTGCTTTACTTTCAACCTGCTTTATGTGGTCACCTATGATATCTTCAATACTAGAAACAGGCTATGGAGTTTTAAAGTGTTAAACATTCTGATCATAGGTTTTTCTGAAGGAGTTTGCTGTTTATTTCCAGCCAGCTTTATGCAGTCACCTGTAGGGATAAAGGATATGTTTTATTTACCTTTTTCATAAGAAAATTGTAGAATCATAAAAGGGCTTCACTATGAGGAATGGGCAAAGTTGTGAGAAGGTGGTGCTTATCACAGCTAGGATCACAAGTAACTATGTCAAAATCATGATAATCTTTTGTCATAGTTAACTCATTACTCCATAAATGTGCATTTTTATGTCTCTAATTTATTCCTTTACTGAAGAAAACAATTCCAATTTATACAGTCATGAATATGCAGTATAAAAATACATTCCGTTTCCTAACAGATGGTAGCTTATAGCAGGCTGAAAGTAAAGCAGAATGCGCCGTAAGGCGCATTCTGCTTTACTTCAACCTGCTTGAAGTGGTCTCATGTCTCTAAAACTAGACACATATTATGGAGTAGTGGGTAAAATAGTAACATGTGTTTGTATTGTTTGCAGATGGTAAACACATACTTACAGAACACACATGCCACAACCCACAACCAGTACAAGATGAAATTACTGGAGGTGTATGACGTGGACAAGGACGGGGAGAGCAAACACTTTAATGACTGTGGAAACAGGTGAGCAAAATTTACAGTGACTGTTATAACATGTGAGCATAGACCTGAATGACTGTGAAAATGGGTGTGAGCATAGACCTTAATGAATGAAAATGGGGGTGAGCATAACCTTAATGAATAGGTGTGAGCATAAACCTTAATGACTGTGGAAACAGGTAAGCAAAATCTGCAATGACTGTTACAACATTTGAGCATAAACCTAAATGGGTGTGAGAATAAACCTTAATGACTGTGAAAATGGGTGTGAGCAAGTAGTAGCACCATAGGATTTGGTGCTGAAATGTGTTCTGTTTACTCACTCTTATCTGGAGCCCATGAGTTTATCTTGAATTGTTACATCTTGCTGACTTTCAGATATCTGTTATGGCATGGTTCTCGGCTGACTAACTGGATGGGTATCTTGAGCCAGGGACTGAGGATTGCCCCACCTGAGGCCCCGGTCACAGGATATATGGTGAGCAAACATTGTGCCAGTCACTCAACCATTTCCTAGCCTTTTGTCATAGTTATTAGGTCCTTATAGAAATGCCTTTGATGCAAATACCTTGTACTGTAAAAGAGTCTTAGGAAATACAGTAAAACCTTCCTATTTTGACCACTAAAACAAAGGCTAATACTAAAACGAAGGCTAATTGACTGTGTAAAAGATAGGTAACAGCTTAAGCAGCCATCTGCATTACACACCTAGGGCCCGTTTTACTAAACTACTTGCACAATTTTTTTGCGTAAATCAAAATTTTAAATTTTAATTTATATTTTTCATTATCACTTGCTACAAACAGCAAATAGCCAGATCAGAGGATGCGCTTTTAGCGCGTCCTCTGATCTGGCTATTTGCTGTTTGCAAACGTTTATGATCGAAAAATAAGAGTTAAAAGGTTTTGACTTACGCAAAATTTTGCGTAAGTTGTTTAGTACAACGGGCCCCTGATGATTAACACAATAAAGAGAGTTGGTCATAATAGAGAAGATTTAATGTATGCATTCTGACAAGTGATTGCTGAAAGTAAAACAAAATGTTCCATCACAAGTAGAGAATGGTGACAGGACCCTTTTAAAAGGGAACAAAGGTGCAATGACTTGCACAAGTGTTCTTGTGTGTAATACAGATGGTTGTTTAAAGCATGCTGACAGTAAATCAGAAAATATCAGCCAGGAAGATTTATAATGTTCTTTGTAGAAGGATGATTAGTAATTTAGTAACAAGTATACCAGAGATGGGAATACTGAAAAAAGATGATCTTTCTTTCGTTTCAGTTTGGCAAAGGTGTTTACTTTGCCGACATGTCCAGTAAAAGTGCCAATTACTGCTTTGCTACCCGGACGAAAAACATTGGTTTCCTGCTTCTCTGTGATGTAAGTATCAAGTAGCATCACCTTAACCCTTAGCCTGCCACTCACGACTATAGCTCCATATGCAAACAGCTTGGATCCGGATGAGACGCTGAGTAACTCGGCGTCTCATCCGGATCCAAGCTGTTTGACACTCGGACAACATTTTCAGCAATTTTGAGCAACTTTGAAGCACTTTGAAACTTGAAGCAGACGAGAAATATAGCAGACGACAATTTATTTGGCGGGCTAAGGGTTAAAACATTCAACCCTAGTGACCAGTATACTCTGAATAACTTGTCAAATGCAAACAGTGTAGATAATGATCAGATGGCTCCTGAAGGAGCCCTCTGATTCTGACCAGGGTCTATACTGTTTGTCATTTTGAAATTCATTGCAAACAACAATCCTATACAGACAAAACTGGACTGGACTGAACTGGACATTGGTATTGTCCATTTAACCCATTACCCAATAGCTTGAATCTAGTTTTTGAAATAGGTGACCACTTAAAGCAGGTTGAAAGTAAAGCAGAATGCGCCTCAAGGCGCATTCTACTTTACTTTCAGCCTGCTTTAAGCTATCATCTGTTAGAATATTCCCGATAATATATACTCATGACTGATTGAATGGGAACGATTTTCTTCAGGGGAGGAATAAATGATATTCGCTAAAAGGGGCTTCTATGGGAGAAAGGGATAAAGCTTCAGGGGGGAATGAGTTAACCCTTTCAATGTGAATATTATCAGAAAACCAGATAAGGCAAGTTTTTAAAAAAAAAATCTAGTCCTTCTGCCAAACCTTATGTCTTGAATAGACGGTTCTAATGAATAGTCACAGCATAGGTTTTGATTGAGAATTAAAGGAGAAAATATGGGAATAATTATTTTCCAGACTCTTATCTGCAGCCCTGTGTATTCATTGCAAATTGAGTAGACTGATCGGGAAGGTTCCTATAGGAGCCCTCTGCTCAGAGTTTACAGTCTTGGGGAGAAGAAAAATACTTTGACTTACTGAAAAATCATCATTCATTGGTCAGTGGTTAATCTTAAGTTTAACTCTTTGAACCCTAGTCCCGCATATAGGCGTGCTTTTCAAACAGTGAACATGTGAATAGTACACTTGTCCTGTGCAAACAGTGAAGACCCAGATCAGAGGGCTCCGAAAGGAGCCCTCTGATCAGGGTCTTCACTGTTTGTCATAATGCCAAACATTAACAAAAACAACCCTTAACAATCAGAAATGGACTGGACTAAAATGGAAACTGGAATTGTCCATTTATAGTTTCAGGGAGGAAAGAGTTAAGGAGTGAATGAGTTAACTCTGTAAGATGATGTTGTACTTGCAGGTTGCCCTTGGAAAAACTAACGATCTCCTGGCAGCTGACTACAGAGCAGACAAGCTACCTGCGGGAAAACACAGCGTGAAGGGAGCTGGTAAAATAGCCCCCAACCCAACTCATACTACCAAAACGTAAGTGTTGATTTTCTCTATAGCTCAGAAAAATATACAAACTTAGTCAGGGCTGGAAAATTCCACTAGTCCACTTGGCTTGACAACTTGCCAGATAACAGGTAGTAATCTGAACAAATCCATTTTCTCCTTCATGTAAGCACCAAATCCTATGTAACTATGGTGTAACTACTCATTGATTCTGATGAGCAGTGACACCTCAGGGTTTAATACAGACATTTATCACATAAAGATGCAAAATATAGAGGTCCGTAAAAATCATATGGCCCTATGGGCATATATTTTATACTAATTTTCGAATCACCAAAATACTGTACTACCACGCCTACTTTAAATCAGTTAAGAGAATCTAGACAAACTAAGATCACCACTAGGGATTTAAAACATTTCCAAGTGTCCTAAAATCATTATCTCGAGCAGTCCCACAAACTTAGGCTGCAAATCAGGCTACTTGGAGCTCTAGTATTGACAGTGACTCAGACTATTTTTTAAATTTAGACGTTACAATGATAATGATGTCGTGTTACTATAACGACGTCATTTTGAAAACGAAACTAGATTCTAAATGTCAAATGATCAATTTTAGTCAATTCGACCGGTTTAAATTAAACATTAATTTAAGTTTTGAATATGGTAGCACAGAAGTCTTTTCACGACACATTGATGTTGATTTTCTTTATTTTAGTTTGATAGGTGTTTTTATCTACGGATAAATAAAACCGAATAACACCTATGACGAATCGTTTTCCTAAGAGCCGAGGGCAAAAGGGAAAGTAAGACCGTTCGGATTTTCGTGTCATTTGGTGTTTATGTGATAAATAGGATATCAAATTCGTGTGTTGTCAGTCGTGAATTTATATTAAGTTTTCGAATACTTAATGTATTCATCATGCTTCTCTCTTTCCCAAGTTAACTCTTTGAACCCTAGTCCCGCATATAGGCGTGCTTTTCAAACAGTGTACATGTGAATAGTACACTTGTCCTATGCAAACAGTGAAGACCCTGATCAGAGGGCTCCGAAAGGAGCCCTCTGATCAGGTTCTTCACTGTTTGTCACAAGTATAGTGTAATGCCAAACATTGACAAAAACAACTCTTAAAAGTCAGAAATGGACTAGACTAAAATGGAAACTGGAATTTTCCATTTAAAGTTTCAGGGAGGAAAGAGTTAACCCTTTACTCCATAGCCTAGTTCTAGTGTTGAAGATAGCCTAGGTGACTAGTTAAAGCAGGTTGAAAGTACAGCAGAATGGGCCTTAAGGCATACTCTGCTTTACTTTCAACCTGTTTTAAGTCATCATCTGTTAGGAAATGCATGTAGAAAATGTTCTTATGGTACATGACTACATGTTCTTGACTGTGTACTACCGTACTTGCCTCTCCATCCATGTTCTTGACTTGTATAGATTGGAACTATTTTCTTATTTTAACATCCTGACAAGTGGCTGCTTGAAGCTGGCTGTAAAAGAAGTTTTGCTTTATGTTCAGCCTTCTTTAAACAGTGACCTGTCACAATGTAGAACCTTTCCTTTGCCTTTATCTGAAGGGATTCTATTTGACTTTCAGGAGCTAATCAATTTCCGTATTGAATAACAATCTAGTATGTGTATATGTTTCTGTATGATTTACAGACCTGACGGTGCCATTGTGCCCTATGGTAAACCAGCCGACACCGGAGTCAACAACCCAACCGGGTACACTCTCAACTACAACGAGTTTATTGTATATGACACAAAACAAGTTAAAATGAAATACCTCCTCAAAGTCAACTTCAACTTCAAGTGAAAGGGAGGTCACTCTGGTGTGATATTCAGCCTGGTGAGAGTAGCATCCCTTTGATATGACAATAGGAAACTGTCACTTGTTGATGGTTGTAGATTTGAGTTTGTTGAAATGAAGTTTACATTAATGTATACTGTAGCTTGTTGAGATGGCAAAAAGATAGAGAGGATCGTTTTTGGGAAAGGTTAATAAACAGTAAAATCTCTTTATTGTGGTCACTAAAAAGATAGCTTTTTGACTGCATAAAAGACAGGTGACAGCTGAAAGCAAGATGAATGTAAAACAGAAAACTCCTTAAGGAGTTTCAGGGCTCCAGATAAGAGGTAGTTTTGTCAACAAATCCAACATTTTCTCACTCTTTTTAGCACCAAATTCTATGGTGTTACTACTCATTAGAATCGTCTCGAAGAGACGATTCTAATGAGTAGTGACACCATAGGGTTTAATTCAGAAATAAAGATTTTAGGTTTTGAAAAACTAAGCTTATCTGGTGCTCTGAGTTTTCTGTTTTACTTTCACCTTGCTTTAAGCAGTCACCTGCTGTAAACACCTGTTAATTAACACTAATTAGTTGTCGTAATAGAGAAGTTTTTCTGTACATGTTTGAAATAACAGTCAGAGGAGAGAAACATGACTGGTTTTGACTGTTACAATTTTAGAGTCATCTTTAAAACTGACCTCTGCAATTGTGATTAAGATTTAGGTTTAACCCTTTTACCTTGTTTCGTTAAGAAAACTTACCCAGTTTGACTGTTGGAACTTACCTATAGTTTGTTTGAAGGGGTTCTTGCGAAAATAGCTTGGATACTGACTGGTAAAGCAAACAGTGCAGACACTGATCAGGACTACATGCTGTCTCTACACTGTTTGTCTGTGTCCCAAGTTATTAGCTTGTGTCTGTTACTGAGATGATGTCATTTAACCATTGTATTCTGGGTAATATTTGGCGGCCATTTTAAAATGTCGTCTGCAGTGGGTATAACTCAAATATTTGCAAAAGGTTTTAGCAGTTCCTGATAGAGTATTGACTTAGCTGCAAACAGTTGTGATCTCAGATCAGGCCCCACAATGTGGGGCCTGATCTGAGATCAAAGCTGTTTGCCTAGAGGTACACCTAAAAGTGTATCACGCATAAAATGGGTTAAGAAAAACCTATATGCAAATACAGTAAAACCTCTCTATTATGACAACTAAAGTGTGTTAATCAATAGGTGTTTAAGTCAGATTTGGTCCTGTCTTTCATTCAAACAATTAATTAATTAGTAGAGAGACTTTACTGTAGTTAAGTTTTGATACTGATCATATGCTGATTATTTACAAATAACAAGGACTTACAGCCAAGTTGAGTTAACTAGGGCTTACAGTCAAGTTGAGTGAGCTAGGGCTTGCATTGGGACAATGTTATTCTTGCCCAAGAAAAACATTAATTCAAATAATCTTATGTCTGTTGTAAACACTTTGGAACCAGATCAAACGATGGGTAACTCGGCATCTGATCAGGCTACAAACTGTTTGCCTCTGATTAAAATGATTTGTCAACATTTTTAAAAAAAAAATCTGCATTTCATTTCAATACAGTGGTTTTGTTTAACTGGAAAACTGTATAAGAAAGGTTCATATGAATATTCTTTTATAGATTAGTTATTTTGTTTGAGTTATAGTTAAAAATTATGTTGAGGGACCATTCATAAAAAGATGCACAATAAGTCTGCAATACGGGTAGAAAAAGAGCTTTCTGAATCACAAGTGGCTTGCTTTAAGCAGTCACCTGATATTTAAGATTTCCTTTCTTCTTCATTGATTTACCACATTGTAATGGAAACTTCGCAAAGAAATGCTTTTAAAACACATTCAACCTACTAGTTTAGTCCTAATTAACAAACAGTGTACCTGTAAAGAGTACACTTGTCCGATGTATACAGTTTAGAACCTGATCAGAGGGCTTTTGCAGATACCCTCTGATCAGGTTCTGCACTGTTTGTCATTTTGCAATACAGTGTTAAGATCAAACCTAAATAGTTTAAAATGGACTAGACTTAATTCGAAATTGGAATTGTCCATTTAAAGTTTCAGGGATAAATGAGTCTCTTAGTTAGAGCACTTAGCAGTTTAGCGTTTTCTCTGTTAGATTGTTTTCGTTGTGTAATACTTATGGCTGGTTAAATCCCTGCTATTATTTCTCATTGGTGGTGGTAACTTTACAAGGCTCAAGATAAGAGGGAGTAAACCGAACAAATCCAGCATTTTCTCAGTCATTTCAGAACCAAATCCTATGGTGTTATTACTCATTAGAATCGTCTCAACGAGACGATTCTAATGAGTAGTAACACCATAGGGTTTAATGTACATGTATATATAAAGTTTTTTTGTTTGTTTTTAGCTCACCTGGCACGTAGTGCCAAGGTGAGCTTTTAGGATCGCTGGATGTCTGTCGTCCGTCCGTCCGTCCACAATTGTTCGTTAACACTCTAGCAGGTTCAAATCTCATTGGATCTTGATGAAACTTGGTCACAATGTTTGCCTCAATGAAATCTAGGTCAAGATTGAATGTGGGTTATGTCCGGTCAAAAACTAGGTCACTAGGTCAAATTATCGAAAAACCTTGTTAACACTCTAGAGGCTACAAATTTCATTGAATCTTCATGAAACTTCATCAAAATGTTTGCCTTAATGAAATCTAGATCAAGTTCAAATAAGGGTCATGTCCGGTCAAAAACTAGGTCACTAGGTCAAATTATCGAAAAACCTTGTTAACACTCTAGACGCTACAAATTTCATTGGATCTTCATGAAACTTCATCAATATGATTGCCTCAATGAAATCTAGGCCAATTTCGAATGTGGGTCATGTCCGGTCAAAAACTAGGTCACTAGGTCAAATCTTCGAAAAACCTTGTTAACACTCTAGAGACTACAAATTTCATTGGATCTTCATGAAACTTCATCAAAATGTTTGCCTCAATGAAATCTAGGTCAAGTTCGAATGTGGGTTATGTCTAGTCAAAAACTAGGTCACTAGGTCGAATCATCGAAAACCCTTATTAACACTTTAGAGACTACAAATTTCATTTGATCTTCATAAAACTTGATGAAAAGGTTTGCCTGAAATGAAATATAGGCCAAGTTCAAATGTGGCTTATGTCTTGTCAAAAACTAGGTCACTAGGTCAAATCATCGAAAAACCTCGTTAACACTCTAGAGACTACAAAATTCATTGAATCTTCATGAAACTTGAACAACATGTTTGTCTCATTGAAATCGAGGTCAAGTTAGAATGAGGGTCATGCCCGGTCAAAAACTAGGTCACACGGTGTACATGGTTACCAGGTGAGCGATTTAGGGCCATAGTGGCCCTTGTTTAAATACTCTCCTTATCTGGAGCCCTCTGTTAAAGACTGGTGCTTGCTACAGCAGTTTACCTTCATTATACTTTAATAAGCAGCCAAACTAAACAGGCCTTCTTTAGAGTTGTTATAGCAGGATTTTACTTGTTTTATGGATTGGTTTGTTTTAACAGTTAAGATTTGTTAAGAATGTATTTTTAAGCCCACGACATCTAAAGTCTGTCCTTCTGTATGAGGTTAATCACAGGGCTCCAGATAAGAGGGAGTTAACTGAACATATTCAACATTTTCTCACTCATATCATAAGCAAGTCCTATTGTGTTACTACTCATTAGAATCGTCTCAAAGGGACAATTCAAATGAGTAACTAGTGACACCATAGAGTTTAATGCAGACAAAAAAGATTTTAGTTTTTGAAATACTCCTTATATCTGATTCAGTTGTTGATTCCATATCACCCAACTTCAATTTGACTTAGACCTACTTTGGTCTAAGAAAAGACTCCAAATCTTATTGTCACAGGACACCGAATTTCTCGTTGTCCCCTCAGGATCTAAACTGTTTACATACGTAATTCACCTGCTACAGACTGCAGACTATGAAATAAGCAGTGTGTAAATTTAAGCATAGTTGAATTAATGCTTTACTGTATATTTTGTACTTTAATAGTATTATATTTGATGCTCCGTGACTCATGAATGAATATGTATATATATGATGTATGTGCGTGTCATGCTCTTCTCGAGCTTGGTTGTGACCGCCTGATTGTAGAGGCGATGGACTATGTTGTCTGTGCCAATAAAGAAAATATTTGATTGTCAAGGACAATAAGGCAAGGATGCAACTGGGGTTGAGTTTATTGAATGCAGGGTAGTTTTTTCTCTCGAGTGTATTATATTATTGTGCTGTAATACTCATTTCTAACCAATTACTAATAGCAAATAATGAGTAAATAAGGCATTACTCTGCTTGCATGCTAGTAATATTTGTGCCATAACTGCTCTTATCATCACTGAATATACAGTTAAACCTTTCTATTATGACCACTAGAATTAGTGTTTAAGGTAGGTGACAGCTTAAACTAAGGTGAAAGTTAAACAGAAAGCTCCTTTAGGAGCTTTCTGTTTTACTCTCACCTTAGTTTAAGCTGTCACTTGTCTTTTATACAGTTTATTAGGCTTGTTTTTAGTGGTGGTAATAAAGGGGTTTTACTGTACGATCAGTTCGGCTTGTTTTGCTGTACATATAGTTACAGTGTTTATGTGCATAATGAGAAGCTACATGTATGATGAAATTGGTTAACTCCTTCCTCTGCATGAATGCCATATGATACCTTTAGCCTGTTCTGGGGGGAATTTATTCAGTGATGATTCATGTTGGTTAACCCATTTCTCAATTGATACACCTTTTTACCCATTTAATTCATTCCTCCACGGAAGAAAATAGTTAGATTTTTATACAGTAATGGATATGCAATTCCATATTCCTATCAAATGGAAGCATAAAGCAGGCTGAATATAAAACAGAAAGTGCCTTAAGGGGCATTCTGCTTTACTTTGATCCTGCTTTAAGTGATCAACCTTTTTCAATACTAGAAACAGGCTTTGGGGTAACAAGTTCAGTTTACTGCCTTTTATCAGTGGAGCCTTGGTTAAGGTTAAAAATGGTTATGGAATATTGACAATATTTGTCTGAACAGGCATTTTATCATGGTCTAATTTGGCCAAACATTTACATAACTGTATTAATTAGCAACATCAATAACATTTATTTCATTTACATAATTATTATAAGTTGTCATCCATGACTACAATAATTATCATGACTGCCTGCTTTATTTACCATTTTGTTGCCATGACGTTATCACATTTAACAATTTATTGTCTGCTTTTATTTCCCAAATTTATAATTTAGGTATATTGGCTTAAGAAAGATTGAAATAAGTGGCAAACAGTTTGGATCCTAATCAGATGCCTTGTAATTCAGCGTCTGATCAAGATCCAAACTGTTAAAAATATCAGTGTATTCAGGTTAAGGCAGTGAATGAGTTTAGGATACTGGGTCCAAGGTTATAAAGCGTTTGAGCTGAGTCTGAGTGTATTCTCAAGCATTTGATTGGTCAGATTTGAGCCTAGGCTCAAATCTGACCAATCAAATGCTTGAGAACGACTTTAGACTCAACTGAAAAGCTTTATAACCTTGGACCCTGATCTTGTAATGGTCTCCTCACAGACCAGCATTCAGCTGTCATAATTATGTCTGAAAAACTGACATTTGCAAACAGTAGTGATCCTGATCAGACACAGCTTTATGCAGCGTCTGATCAGGATCAAAACTGTTTGACACTCATAAAAAACACTTATAAATTCCATATTCTAAAAGTTAAGGCAGAAGAAAAATACAAGCAGAAGATAATATGGTAGCGACCGTGTTAGACGTGTTTACGTCATGATGGCAGCGAATGGGTTATGGAGAGCTGTTAATTACTGCAGAAAATCAGTACATCAAACAATCTATGCATACCATGAGAATGGTAATTGAAATCTTCCTGAATCAAAAGGACTTGCTAGATTTTAGATGTCATCATTATATCATCAATTATCCAACTGTATCATGAATTAAGACTGTGTTAAGACGTGTTAAAGTCATTATGGCAGAGAATGGGTTATGGAGAGCTGTTAATTACTGCAGAAAATCAGTACATCAAACAATCTATGCATACCATGAGAATGGTAATTGAAATCTTCCTGAATCAAAAGGACTTGCTAGATTTTAGATGTCATCATTATATCATCAATTATCCAACTGTATCATGAATTAAGACTGTGTTAAGACGTGTTAAAGTCATGATGGCAGCGAATGGGTTATGGAGAGCTGTTAATTACTGCGGAAAATCAGTACATCAAACAATCTATGCATACCATGAGAATGGTAATTGAAATCTTCCTGAATCAAAAGGACTTGCTAGATTTTAGATGTCATCATTATATCATCAATTATCCAACTGTATCATGAATTAAGACTGTGTTAAGACGTGTTAAAGTCATGATGGCAGTGAATGGGTTATGGAGAGCTGTTAATTACTGCGGAAAATCAGTACATCAAACAATCTATGCATACCATGAGAATGGTAATTGAAATCTTCCTGAATCAAAAGGACTTGCTAGATTTTAGATGTCATCATTATATCATCAATTATCCAACTGTATCATGAATTAAGACTGTGTTAAGACGTGTTAAAGTCATGATGGCAGCGAATGGGTTATGGAGAGCTGTTAATTACTGCGGAAAATCAGTACATCAAACAATCTATGCATACCATGAGAATGGTAATTGAAATCTTCCTGAATCAAAAGGACTTGCTAGATTTTAGATGTCATCATTATATCATCAATTATCCAACTGTATCATGAATTCCATTCCATCATCGTTATCACCATTAAGAAATCATGTTTAGCTGTATTTATTTTATGTGAGGTTAGTGAATGAAATGTTAGTGTTGATCTAATACTGAAAATAAAATTTCTAACTACATGTACAATCAATCTTGTAGTTAAGCTACACCTGAATGGAAAACCTTTAACCCTTTACCCCATAGCCTATTTCTAGTATTGAAGATAGGTGACCACTTAAAGCAGGTTGAAAGTAAAGCAGAATGTGCCTTAAGGCGCATTCTGCTTTACTTTCAGCCTGCTTTAAGCTACAAAGGCCAAGGATATAGAAGGTATTTCTTATGATGCTAATTCATAACTGTACAAAGTGGAACTATTTCCTTCAATGGAAAAATAAATTAAAGCGTAAAAAGGCGTATTTATGGGGTAATGGGTTAATTAATCTTAGAGAGAGATTATTTTTGCTTAAATGCATGATACAAATGATACTAGCTTTGCACATTTTTTTACCTGCATTAAGCAGTCATCTGTCTTAATTCTTTACTCCAAAAATACACATTTTGACGCTTTTAATTTATACCTCCACTGAAGAAAATAGTTCCAATTTATACAGTCATAAATATCCACCATAAGAAATAGTTTCTATATCCTAGCAAATGGTAGATTAGAGCAAACACTCTGCTTTACATTCAGCCTGCTTTAAGTAGTCACCTGTTTTAAATACTAGAAACAGGCTATGGGATATTAGTGGTTACTTATCTCATCGATAACACTCTACAAATGAACAGAAGTTCCTTACTTATTATTGGTGTTAATCTAAGCATAAACTAATATGATCGTATATTCCACAAGTGCATGATCCACTACAAGATCGACACAGCTATTGCAGTTTGGCCCAAACCCGAGCCAGTCTATCGGATGAATAGAATGTCATCCATGATTGACAGCCCCATTGCTCACTCATACCCGCACTCAATTTTTCATATAATAACCCAGACCTCCCCCTTACCTCTCACGAAATTCCAACTTCATAACCCTAGTCCATAAATCTAAAACGTGTACAGAAATTAAATAAACTAACCACCCTACTATATGTTTATGTACAGTGGAGAATCTGTTATTCTTTCCCGTTTAAACGCAAACGCAAAGCACTAAAACGTAGAAAAGTTTTGGACAATTCCGATAATTCATTTGTATCTTGGTGGAAAACAGTTTGGAGCCTGACCAGACGTCGGGTTACCCGGCGTCTGATCCGGTTCTAATCTGTTTGTAATTGAAATAATAGAGTAAACGCGTTTATTGGGAAAGAATAATGTTTTCTCCACTGTATCCTATTTTCTGCAATGTTACTTTGATATATGTATTTTGCAAAACTAATGTATATATTTCCTCATGTTGCATTTCGGTGCCTGAGATGAAATAAAGGTAATGTTGTTGTAAAAAAAAAAAAAAAAAAAAAAAATCATTAGTTCTTCATGAAACTTGGTAAATATATTTGACTCATTGAGTTCTAGGTCTGGTTTGAATGTGTCAAAGACAAGGTCAAATCATAGAAAACCTTGCTATTGTTTGCCTTATTGATATCTAGGTAGAGTTTGAATGTGGGTCATGTCCGGTAAAAACTAGGTCACTAAGTCAAATCATAGAAAAACCTTGTAAGCTCTAGAGGCTACAAATTTCATTAGATCTGAATGAAACTTATTCAGTGTGATTGCCTACATATAATCTAGGTCAGTTTTGACTGTTGGTCATGTGGGATAAAAAAAACTAGGTCACTAGGCAAAATGATAGAAAACTGTGTTAACACTCTAAAGGCTAAAAAATTCATTGGATTTTAGTGAAACTTATTGTTATTATTTATAATTATACCAGAATTATATAGCGCTCTTTTCACACCAGACTTGTGCGCTCAAAAGCACTTCACATAAAATTATATACATGTACCCATAAAGTGAAACACAAATAAATACATTGACAATGAAGCAAAAGTCGATTGATCAATATATTTACCTCATTGAAATTTAGGTCAAGATCTAATGTGGGTCATGTCCGGTCAAAAGCTAGGTCACTAGGTCAAATAGAAAAACCTTGATAACACTTTACAGAATAATAATCTCATTATATCTTAATGAACATTGGTCAAAATGTTTGCCTTTAGGGTCTAGTTCAATTGTAATTTATTTTGGGTCAAAAACTAGGTCAAATAATATAAATATCTTGTTCTCACTGTAGAGGCCACATATCTCATTTGATCTTAATGAAGCTTTTTCAAAATATTTGCCTCTTTGAAGTCTAGGTGATGTGGGTCATCGGGTCAAAAACTAGGTCAATAGGTCAAGTTTTACATGGTTTATCTAGGTGAGCACTCTAGGGCCGTCTTGTCCCTCATGTTTTCATTCATAGATGTTAAAACCGTGTGCAGCTAACTGCTCTTAAACTATATGAGCAGGGCTGCCATAAGTTGATCATAAAAATCTTAAGATTTTAAATTTTTCAGACGCAATTTTACTAATCGTACCTCTACCCCATAGTCTGTTTCTTGTTTTGAAGACACAAGTCTGCTTAAAACAGGTTAAAAGTAAAGCAGAATGCACCTTAAGGCACATTCTGCTTTACTTTCAGCCTGTTTTAAGCTACGATCTGCTAGGATAAAAATCCGAATACTTAGGAAAAATCAAACCATCAAATATACGAGACGGGCCTCACATGAGAAGCTTCACTGGTTCCTTGTATAGACACTATTACAGTTTTCAGTACAACTTGCGCACGTTTCACCTGACTAGGTGTAATCACATAAACTAGGTCAGCAAATGTCTTTTAGTCAAAATTCCTAAAATTTATATTTGATACTTAAAGGCAGAAAAATTAATGGCCATGACAGTGGAGGGATTATTAATGGAGTTTCGTCAGATTATCCAGTTTTTTTTACCTGGTTACCTACCGATATCAGGTGAGGTGACTCGTATCTAGTTCAAAACAAAATGAATCGAGCTGTGTAACCATGATGCATTGACTGCAGTTTACTCTCATAAACTATTGGGCCTTATGCTTAATTGGACATGGTCAGTCTATTAAATGCAAGGTGTTGACAACGTACCACGATAACCCGTATTCACATTAAAACGACGCACAGTATACACACTTGACCGTATGTTGACAAGGGCGGCTGTTTGCCAATACCACCCACCTTAGAAGTAGAATGACACCAATGGAGAACCAGAGCCAGACCTTGTTGCCCCAGGGCTGCCATTTCCCCGGATTTTTTCTAAATTTTCGGATTTTTTTCTAATTCATGGTAGCTTAAAGCAGGCTGAAAGTAAAGCTTTACTTTCAACCTGCTAGAAACAGGTGATGGGGAAAAGGTACGATTCGTAAAATCGCACTTGCAAAAATGCTTATTTGGAAATCTTAGGATCGAAGGCTCAGGATGAGCTATTGTGATACCATTGTGTCTGGCGTCCGTCATACGTCGTCCGTTCACATTTTCAAACAACATCTCCTCAGAAACCACTGATCCGATTTCAACCAAACTTTGTCAGAAGCATCAGTGACAAGGGGGAACGAAATTTTGTTCAAAGATTTTGGCTAGAGTTATTCCCCTTGCTGTGGGACCAGATTTTCTAACATGACCGTATAGACAACTTTTAATGCATAAGAAAATCTTCTCCTCAGAAACCAAAAGGCCCAGACCTTTGATATTTGGTATGTATCATTACCTAATGATCTTCTAGCAAAATTGTTCAAATTTTGACCCTGGGGCCAAAGATGGCCCCGCCCTGGAGCTATCAGTTTTACTTAGGAAATCCTTTAAAATCTTCTCAGAAACTGTATGGCCTAGATCATTTATATTTGACATGTAGCTTTGCCTTATGGTCTTCTACCGAGATTGTTCAAATTATGACCCCCGGGTCAAAATTGGCCCCGCCCCGGGGCTTATTAGTTTTACATAGACTTATATAAGAAAACCTTTACAAATCTTTTTCTCTTAAACTAGATCTTTAATATTTTACATGTAGCTTTGCCTTGTGGTCCTCTACCAAGATTGTTCAAATTATGACCCCTGGGTCAAAATTGGCCCCGCCCTTGGGCTTATCAGTTTTAGCTCACTCGGGGCTTATCAGTTTTTGGCTCACCTGAGCCAAAGGCTCAGGATGAGCTATTGTGATCCCATTCCGTCCGTCGTCCATCGTCCGGTGTCTGGCGTCCGTCGTAGGTTCACATTTTCAAACAACATCTCCTCTGAAACCACTGACCCGACTTCAACTAAACTTTGTCAGAAGCATCAGTGACAAGGGGGAACGAAATCGTGTTCAAAGTTTTGGGCTAGAGTTATTCCCCTCGCTTTGGGGCCAGTTTTTCTAACATGCCCGTATAGACAACTTTTAATGCACAAGAAAATCTTAAAAAATCTTCTTCTCAGAAACCGCTAGGCCCAGACCTTTTACATTTGGCATGTATCATAACCTAATGATCTTCTACTAAGATTGTTCAAATTTTGACCCTGGGGCTAAAAATGGCCCCGCCCTGGGGCATATCAGTTTTTCTTAGGAAAACCTTTAAAAATCTTCTCTGAAACTGTATGGCCTAGATCATTAATATTTGACATGTAGCTTTGCCTAATGGTCCTCTACCAAGGTTGTACAAAGTATGACCCCAGGTCAAAATTGACCACGCCCGGGGCTTATCAGTTTTACATAGACTTATATAGGAAAACCTTTAAAAATCTTCTCCTCTGAAACTGTAAGACCAAGATCTTTAATATTTGACATATAGCTTTGCCTTGTGGTCCTCTAAAAGTTTAGTCTGAGATTGTTCTGTCATTTGATTGGTCAGATTTGAGCCTTTGATAAGAGACTCAACTCAAAAGCTTTATAACCTTTGGGATTGGCTTATTGAAAACTCAAAGTACTAATAAAATAATAGAATAATTATTTACATAAGGAGTATTCAAACCGTTTGTAATGTCGACTTTAGTCCCGCGGTGACAGGGTTAATGTGTTCCTAGCCAGAACATCGTATATATGACGTATGCCCTTGATATATGGATTTGCGAGACAGACCACGTAGAACGCAACATATGTTAATAGACCAATTGTCGTTTCGTAATGATTTCGGCTTTTGGAAAGCCCTGTAAACCCTATATGCTCGAGTATTACAAATAAATTAATAAATAAATTACTGATCGAAATGGATTTTGCAAGTTTTTTTCTTTAGGAAATAGTGTACATGTAAAAATTAATATACAGTAGCGGATCAGTTTCAAATCTATCTGATACTTGTGTATATGGTTCTTCGGTCAAATGCTTTTAAATGCTTTTAACTTCAACTTAATCTAAAGAAAGAAATCAAACCAGGTGTCAATTTTGAGCAGAAGAGCTTAAAGCAGCGGAATGGCTAAGGACGATATTCTAGATAAGCCAATCCTGCACCATGCGACATTATTAGAGGACACATGTGCAGTAGTTAATACGTGTATTTGCTTAATTATATACAATCTAGGAACAATACAAAGTTCATACAGGCAATATTTCTACATTATGTGTATCCCATATAACATTATACTTATCTTAACTCATTATCCCCTGAAACGTCCAACGGACAATGCCTGTTTGCAATAAAGGCTGGTCCATTTTAGACTATTTAATATTGTTTTTCTGAAATAAATTGCAAAATTACAAACAGGGACTTCACTGTTTGCAAAGAACAGATTCGAGGGTTTGGTGCAAAACTATTGTAACTCCCTCACAATTGTACATTTATAAAAAGCGCATACACGCGTCACTAGGGCTCAATGCAATGAGTTAAATGTCCACGATACTTCACTGCCCATTACGCACGACCTCATCTGCAAAGAGGTGAGTCTACTATATTCTTTTGAAAATTAGAATAGAGAACTATAAATTGTTCTAAATTTGGTAGATTGATTTGATTGAGCATCTCTGCGCCCAGTATAGTATACATGAATAGTAAGGTCGATGATCTGTATGAGCTTAATAAGTCCTTACTGAGTTTGGAGAGTGTTTGAAGGAAGACACAGAGAAGGATAAAAACATCTTTAAAAGATATATAGGATCTGTCATGAGTCGATGTTTAAGACAAGCTGATCTCAAACGAGTCTAGAATTGAAATGTTATTAAGCGAGCCTTGGCGAGCTTAATAGCTTTTCTATTCTAGACGAGTTTGAGATCAGCTTGTCTTAAACATCGACTCATGACAGATTCTTTTTCTCACATAACAAACGATTTTAAGTATTTTAAAAGCAATAGGCATTTTTGAGAAACCCGGTGACGTCAAAACGCCGTTATAAATAGTGACGTTATAGTGACGCCATTCAAATTAATCTCACACATGTTGGAGACAAGAATATTCGCGATCGCTGTTCGCTATTGAAAACAGGGGTAGTTATGTGAGAAATAACCTGTACGTATGGATACGTCTCGTATTATTATCAACGTCCAAAATACTTTATTTCTTATACCAGGCAGGTTGGATTGAAAGGAAAAGATTAGATTGGTTTGTTTGCACATGTTGACATTAGGGAGTGCAATAAATTGCGTTATAGACAATTTCTTTTGGTTGTTGGACCTTTCATCTTAGAGCGGCATTGGTGTCATATGGTTATCTAGATTAGACGCGACATTGCCCATGATTGCATGCACCGGGTATGTACAGAAAGACCTATGCAAGGCGCCTACGCAATATAATATTCACTGATAGTCTTAAATTTAGGGAGCAGTCAACGCACTACGATAGTCAAACAGAAAGTAGTTTGTGTTTCTGCATTACTTTTGTCCTGAAATAAACAGTGTTAGGTCCCCAAAACAAGTTTTTCTTTACTAGCGATTGAAAACAAGTTTTACCACATGCAAAACTTGGGAGATTTTCATTTTGATAACATGCGAGAGTTTGTGTGCTATTACAGAAATTCAATAGTTTACTAAAACCACGTCTGGGTTGGTTTGTTTTGTATGTAAAGGTTATCGGCTGTTAATAAAACACGATAATTCTCCAATATCATCGACATCAGTTGACGTGTAACTATATACCCCTAAGCCGCTGAACTTTGTTCGTTAACACATCCGGGCCTAGCGACGAGTATACTCGCCAGTTACAAACAGTATAGATCTACCTGTAAAGAGTACACGATGTCATCTTTCCTTGTTCGTGAATGTACATTACTATACAAAACTGTTTAATTCAAAACTGTGCCTTTGTTTTCTCGATTTTATGAAAACTGCGTTTGATAAGGTATGGCATATACATTGCATTTTATGGGGTTTAAAGTCATTTCATGGAGAGCAGTATAATCTTACTGATTCTGATATTCCATTTCTTGAAGATTTCATAGATTTCGTATAAAGTATCAGTTCGGTCCCATATTGACAAAATGAACCTTACAATGTATGGGCAAACGTATCAAGGTTTTGTTTTGGGTCGCGAGTTACTTGTTCAACCATGTACAACCAGGATACTTCAATGACATTGTAGCAGTGCTCAGTCCAATTCTTCTTGGTATGAACGAACGTCTTCAGAGGAGTCTCATCTACATTTCTTGATCAATCCAAATTTTACAGGTAGTAAAATATGATAACTTTGTATAGACAACAACCGCACATAACACGGTTTGCAGAACTGTTATAAACATGCTATCTAGAATGTGTTCATACAAACAATAAAAGCTACGTTCAAAATGTGGTTTTATTTTTAGCTCGCCGGATGAATATCCAGGAGAGTTTATGTTGGCACCCGGTCGTTGGCGTCGGCCTTCCCAATGTCACTGCCGTTCGCGTCAGCAGTATCAAGACAGTGTTCACATTTTCTATGCCTTTTCACCTATATATATCATACTTGAACCACACATGTGCTTTAGGCAAGACCTTTCCAACTATGTAAAACTTTAGACGCATGTGACATTGACCTTGACCTCGGCTACTGACTTTAAGTTTCAGAGTGTGTGTTTAACTTGGGAAAACTACTTATAACTCCTATTTCCCCAGAGGTATTGCTTTTATATTTGGTATGCATGTGTATATGAATAAGTCCTTTCCATGCACGCAACATTTTTGACCCAAGTAAACTTTGCCTTTTAATTATGACCCGCGGTTAGGTTTCGAAATCTGAGTTTTGGTTTTGTAAAATGCTTATAACTCCTATGTCCTTTGAGATTTTGCTTTTATATTTAGTTTGCAAGTGTATATGAACAAGTCCTTTCAATGCACGCAAACAGTTTGACACCAGTAACCTTGACCTTAACCATAGGACCCACGTTTAGTTTACGAATTCTGCGTTATGGTTTTGAACAATGCCTATTTTCCTATGTCACTTGAGGTATTGCTTTCATATTTGGTATGAATATGTATATGGACAAAACCTTTTCATGCATGCAAACACGTTTGACCCCGGTGGTCTTTGCCTTTTACTTTGGGGCCGCGTTTAGGTTTCGAAATCTGCGTTTAGGTTTCGTAAAAGGCTTGATACTCCCATGCCCGTTGACGTATTGCTTTCATAATTGACATGCATGTGGACAATATGTGCCTGAAATACTCAAGAGAGGGTCTGCACTATGCGAGAGATAGATATATCTTTCCATGCATACAAAACGTTTGCCCCAAATGATATTGACCTTTAACTTAGGACCCACGTTTAGGTTTCGAATCTGCGTTTAAGTATTGAAAAATGCTCATAACTCCTACTCCTATATGCACTTTGAGGTTTTGCTGTTATATTTAGTATGCATGTGTATATTCCGTTCAATGCATGCAAAACGTTTGACACCAGTAACATTGACCTTGAACTTATGGCCAGGGTTGGCAATCGACCGGTCAATAAGAGTATTGACCACCCGGGCGGTCAATACTGGTTTTAACCGGTCAATACCGGTCATTAGTGGTCATTACCGGTCATTACTGGGCAACTGACCACTTCAAACCAACTTATAACCTATGTATCATACCCCTAGCAATGTGAAGTATTGTTTAATATATACAGTACATACAAACTGTACTGGTAAGGATCTTTTTAAATAACAGTATGATATTTTGATGTTTGTTTTTCAAAGTTTTACTTTAAGGTACTTCGCAGGTGCGCGTAGTTTCCATACAATTGTTATGAAACTTTTCATGAAGAATGATAATAGCCTAAGAAACAATGTGTGAAAATATAGGCAACCTTTATCGTGTGGTTTGTCTTTAAGGTCTCTTTTTCTGACAAAAACCTGGAATTTTGATGATTCTTTTTTTCTCAAAAATAAATAAAGCTAATGACTGTAAATCTCGCCCAATAAGTAGTCCACAACATTCATTACAAAAAAGCTAAAATCGTTTTGAATAAAGGTGTTCAGAAAGATGTTATCAGCTATTTAAATTTTGCAAAATGCTAAAAAATTGAATTACAAAAAACTGACTCATTCAATGTATATTTGTTTTCATTTTATTCAAATATATGGTTGATGAAATAGTTAGTCTGAAAAAATTAGAAAATATTACAGTCAGGATTTGTTGTAAGAACAGATTTTCTTATCAAAATGTGGGATATTTGAAGTTTAGATACAGTTACCTACCTTAAAATTAAAACTTTGTCATAAAAATGCATTATTATTTATTCATGGACTTGCATACAAAGTTAATTATATTGTTTAAACATAATAATAATGGGCAATATCGATCTCGAAAAAGTTGACGTATTGATAAACTTCATTATGTGGCTTTATATTTCGATCAAATCGTATACATGTATACCGATTTAATGACTTGTAAGTCATTAAACTGAAACGTACATGTAAGTGGACATATAATTGGACCGTATAAAACATCACTAATTCTAATCAACGAAGACTAAACATAACATGCCCCTTGATCACTGCGTTATGGATTGACAAGTCAATAAATTGGACACTTAAAAAAATATTTGGTTCGGATGGGTCTCGAACCTATGACCTTTAAATTGCAAGTCAATCACTCTACTAACTGAGCTATGAAGGATTATACTAAAGAGTTTCAACATTTCCTTTATATAAATTTTCTAGTATAAGCACGTACAAAAAAAGTCTATGTCGCCAAGACGCATATCCGCTCGCCCGCAAGACCGACTTCCGTGAGCGAAAGGCCTTAATGACCACAAGTGGTCTTTTGCCAGGTGGCCATTTGATTTGTCAATTCAATCAGACTACTTATAAAATAAAGTACTTAGTACCCTACCTATCTTATTCATACATTGTCATGATGAAAATACTGGGAATAATGATCATGATTTAATATAAAATTTGAAATATTTGAATTACATTTTGTAAATATTTGATAAAACCAGGACTACAAAGTGGTTGATTGAAATGACCGGCCTTGCCAATTGAAACTTGACCAGTATTGACCAACAAGGATCAGTTTGGGATTTTACTAACCAAAAGGCTAGCTATACTCATAAACAATCAAACACTAAATACTTCAACTCAATAAACTGTTCACTTACAACTCAACTAACCATTAAAAACCTCAAATGACCACTCAAAATTTCAATTGACCACTTTGGGAATATATTACAGCAAATAATTAACCATTAAGGTCATATACCCATAATAGTCAGGCAACAATTAAATGCAGAAGATTCATTGATGTCTATTATTTACAATCATGGGAAAATCATAAGTATTTGCATGTTTGCAACACCTGTAAATTGCTGTCAAAACAGATTATCATGTGTTAGGTTGCCCCATGTCACAGCAGTAGGAGTGGCATAGATTTGATTGTGACCAATCAAATGTCTTGATCCGGGGTGAGTATACACTGACAGGGGTATTATACACTGACACTTTGTTTTACTCCTATTTGTGCCCAGGAAGCCATCAATGAGTCTGCTAGGCAGTATGGCTATAAGGTCGTCTCTGTGATGAAGACCCAAGCCTGACAGTTTATGGTTGCTCTGCACACTGACTGAATCTGCTGGGACAGGATATTACTCCTGACCAGGTGATAAAGCAAGTTGTAGAAGTCAACAAATACTTCAGGAATCACCATACATCTGGTTCAATTGGCCAGGGTGGTCTTTTCAATAAACCAGAGTGGTCGATTCAATCCACCGCAAGTGGTCACTTCAATTGACCACAAGCGGTCAGTTCAGTCAGTTCAATCGACCAGGGTGGTCTTTTCAGATTTGAAAAATCCACTTTGTGCTTCCTATACCCCCTATATACACTTGAAATAGCTTCCTGTGTATATGTAATACACCATTACACAATAATTAAACCCTTTTAAGGCTTTAAGAGCTTTATTTTAACAGAAAAATAGTATTGACCGGTATTGACCAGTATTGACCACTGCAGGGAGTATTGACCGGGGCGGTGTTTACCGGTTAAAACCGGGCGGTTAAAACCACCCCGGTTTTTACCGGCCAACCCTGCTTATGGTCCGCGTTTGGGTTTCGAAATTAGCGTTAAGATTTTGAACAATGCCTATTCTACATATGTCCCTTGAGGTATTGCTTTCATATTTGATATGTGCATATGCACAAGACCTTTACATGCTTGCAAATTTCGAAATGCGTTGTTGTCTCTCTGACACCTCTTGTAAACTTTGATGATTGGTTGATCACTGTCTGTTCATATGTGATTATTTTGATCACGATCGATGGAAATATATTCTTTCTTGGCAGTGCTGTTATTGCACGATTAACCCTCCACCCCATATAGGTGACTTTTAGCGTATTTAATTTATTCTTCCACTGAAGAAAACATTTACAGTTTATACCCTCATGAACATTTACCAAAACATATATTTTTATGCAGCCTAGCTGATGGTAGTTTAAAGCAGGCTGAAAGTATAGCTTTACTTTCAACCTGCTTTAAGTCATCATCTGTCTTCAATGTTATACACAGGTTATTGGGTAAAGGGTTAAGTGTGCAAGACGACACTGTCAAATTAGATGATCTACTTGGTACCTGGAATTGATTTGTCGGGAGAATTAGCAAAAGGATTCTGTGAAAGCAAACATTTTGTTTTATTGGAGAGCTTTGGCCCGAGTTTGACATTTGATAAGTAAGAATGATTAGTATTAAAGTGCACCTTTAAGTACATTGTGCAGTTGCTTTCACTCAAATTGCTTAAGACTGTAAGTTTATCAGCATTTGTTAATAGAGGATCCTACATGAATGCTCATTATGTATTATTTTTGATAAAAGAAACCCGATTTGACTAAAATAATATGACGCGAGCCGCGTCATATTAATTTTAGTGACGAGTTGGTAAAAAATGATAAGTAATGAGCACGACTTTGAGTTTCCATTTATAACATAACAATTCCAAACACATGCAGCGCTTGTGGACGAACAGGTTGTGCCGGAGTCCAAACAACGATATTTAGTGGAACACGGTATTTATATAATGGCTTTATGCCAATCCCAGACCGCAAGTTATGCGACAAACACGTTTAAAGTACATTGCACATGCATGTTCATATATGGCTTATTATGCAGATACTATGCATGGAAAACTGTTGATTATGATAAACCAATCCAGCGTTACATGTTGATATTCCTACATGAATCCTGTGTCACAAGAGAACCTTTATTTAACGACACACACATAAAGCATTATCATTGTTGTTTAAGATAAGTTACTGCTTGGTGAGGGACAACATTAATGCATAAAGCTTCTTCATGAGCATGCTGCATTGCTTTTGTCCTGCATTGACTTAAAGACATCTCCTGACGATCTTTTGGTCATAACACCTTGCCAGACAATTTCCTTGCAAAGAGCATGGGTCTTGTGGACATACCGTTAGCAAAGAACCCATTGAAGCTTCTCGTGTTAGACTCTACCTTTACATTTGATAGTTGGGTTAGAAATAATTATTGAAAATCACTAGAGCATGAGTATAATCTGGACCTCACCAGGTAAACTGAGATTGTGCTGCTCGTGATTTGAACATGATTTGACAGTTACACTGACACCTCCAGAACAATGGACTGGTGGTCCCTCAATGGACTGAGGAAAAATCTTTAAGCGTTCTGAATTCCAATTCTTACCTTACAGTACGTCGCTAAAGGGAGGGGGTAATGGGTAAAAACTTATAAAGCGTTTGAGTTGAGTCTGAGATCGTTGTCAAGCATTTGCTTGGTCAGATTGAGCCTAGGCTCAAATCTGACCAATCAAATGCTTGACACAACTTTAGACTCAACTCAAACACTTTATAACCTTGGAGTCTGTATTTAAATCATGTCAGACAAACTTTAATAAGATTGTAACTTAGTACATGTACATTAATGTCTGGGTTGCATTTATACAGTGGATAATCTGTTATTCTTTCCCTATAAACGCGTTTACGCTAAAACTATTATTTGCAGTGCAAACAGTTTGGAGCCAGATCAGACGCCGGGTAACCCGGCGTCTGATCAGGCTCCAAACTGTTTGCCACCAAGATAAACAAGAATTATCAGAATTGTCCAAAAGTTGTTCTTTTCTACGTTTTAGTGTTTTGCGTTTGCGTACGTTTGCGTTTAAACGGGAAAGAATAACAGATTCTCTAACTGTACATTACAGTACATTCTCTAAGTTTCTTAACACCAATATTTATGCTCAATCTTGGTACAAGATTTTTTAAATTTGTTTTTGCCTCAACCAATGCATTTGTATGTGTATGCAATGATGTTGTATTGTCTTTGTACATATACCATAGATGTTTTCTGTACGTTTATGTCTTTGTACTCTGAATACGAAAATGCATTTGCTTGCATGTTCTTCAATATTGGATGAAATAAAGATAAATATATAAACGGAATTGCAAAGGTCCGGCAAAAGTATACAGGGGTATATACATACATATATTCATGCATATACATTGTATTTATGTGTGTGCATTCAGTACATATAGAACATGGCCTTTAACTACACCCTGGGTCAATATTATCTAATTAAACTGCAACTTAGAAAATAAATTGTCTATATCAGAAATTCAATTTATAAAGATATATACATGTACTTGTCTCATCCACGTACGCTATCAGACAGAATAGGCAATCAACTCTTACTATATCTGAAGAACTTTTCAAAATCTTATAATGAAAATTGTTCAATCTATTTCAGTAATGACAGTTACAGCAATGGCAATAAAACACAGTCGAACCGCGATAGCTCGAACTCACTTAACTCACCCCCCCCCCCCCGAAACTTCAAATGGACATTTCCAGTGTCTATTTTAGTCTAATCTACCTAGTCTTTTGGTGTTTTTACTACAGTAAAACCTCTCTATTATGACCACTAAATTATGTTAATTACCAAGCGTTTGGGAAAGGTGACTGCATAAAGCAAGGTGACAGTAAAACAGAAAGCTCCTATAGGAGCTTTCTGTTTTACTGTCACCTTGCTTTTAGCTGTCACCTGCAGTTTTTGACAACCAAAAAGCATTCGTTTTAGTGGTCGTAATAAAGGGGTTTTACTGTATTTATACTTGTTACCATTGTTTTTAAAATAACAAACAGTGCAGACCCCGATCAGAGGGTTCCTTAAGGAACCCACTGATCAGGGTCTACATTGTTTGCTTAAGTAAAGTTTACCACTAACGGGTACACTATTTGTAAAGGACGAAAGGGTTAAGTAGAACCTATCAGTATTTCTTCAGCTTTATGTCGATAATTCGATTTCGCTTACATCGACATTTTCTGCATTTCGAAGTCAACCCTAGCTTAGTCACGTGTTAGTGGTGAACTATGGTTAAGATCGACGTAAATGAGTTTTGACTGTCGAGGTTGGCCTATGTAAACAGTGCTGCGATAAGTTGGTCATAAAAGATTTCCAATTTTTTCTATTTTTCAAGCGCGATTTTACGAATTGTACATTTAAGCACATAGCCTGTTTCTGGTTTTGAAGACACGTGGTCACTTAAAGCAGATTGAAGGTAAAGCAGAATGCGCATTCAGGGGCATTCTGCTTTACTTTCAGTATGCTTTAACCTTTTATCTGCATTAATAAAAATCCGAAGATTTCTAAACAAAATCCGGAGAATTGGCAGCCCTGCATATTAAGACAACAAAGCAAGTGTAATAAACAAGTGTACACTTATGTTATGATATAAAGTTACTACTACATGTATATATGTAAGGTATATTAACCCTTAACCCTTTCCCGTATTGTGGCGTCTTTGCACAACCTTCCTCACAGAAATGTTATTGGGTCAATTTACATAGATATCCGTCCGCCATTCATGAGGCGAAAGCGAAAATACAACTCGCCACTGTATAGCAAGTTGAACGCGTTTTTTTAGGATTGACGAGGTGAGAAAATAAATCTAACACCACAGTTGAGTGTCAGATGGATATCCCACCCTCGGTATGAAGATATTTTAAGAACACTCGGCGGAGCCTCGTGTTCCTAAAATATCTTCAAACCTTGGATGGGATATCCTTATCTGACACTAACGGTGGTGTTAGATTTCACTATGTCTTTAACCTGCTGTGACAATTGGTGAGCCAAAGGTAATGCTGCTCACATCCTGCTAGGGGGACGGGACATGCTCCCCCGGGAAAAAATATGATGGCCACTCGTGAGTTCTGGGGACGTTTCGCACATCCAAAATAGGTAAAATACTAACATAAATCTATGTAAAAATTCTGCCACTTATATTTGCAAAATTATTGGGGACGGGGACACGTCGCCTCCCCCGTGCCCCCAATGTTCCTTCAGGCCTGGATAATAGAAACATCTTGGTTTGACAGTCGTTCCGACACTACTTTGATCATTGGCAACCCTTTGTTTGTTTGCTTAAAACAAAACCGTAATAATGCAACAGAGAAAACAAGAATGTCTTTAAAAAGATATTCAGCGGAATGAATGGTTGAACGAATGCTAAAATTGAATGACATTGAGATTTTCAAAGAATTGTAATATCTTGGCTTGAAAAGCAAAAGATACAAGTATTCAATGGAAACTTTTATTTAAAATGCAAAACTACCATATTCAGAAATGTAAAACAAAACAATATTTTAACTCATATCCTAGCTACTGGTAGGAGATCCTCTCCTTAATCTATTGTTCTATATATATAACTTCATTAATAGAATTTCTTGAAACAAACTATAACTAAATAAACTACTGTGCATGCTCATACAGATACAACAGTCTGCTGTAGATTCTCTAACACCTTACTCTTGTAAATAAATGATGAAACAACACAATTGTGTTTAACTCAATTGAGGCCATTTATTATAATACTATTAATGTATGGTAAATGTGTAAACATAGTTAACAATTAAAACAAATTGGTAGTAAACCATAACAAAACACCTAGCTTCCTCTGTATATCTCTAAAAAGATTTCAGATATCATATCTTAAAATAGAAGCATTATGTCATCAGCACAGCAGTAAACAGTCTGCAATTTTCAGTCTGTGTCTCTTAATTTTACACTCTCACAATTCAATTCTGGTAAAACTGTAATACTACAAAGACCAGCCTGGCTACTTATCCAATCAGACAATTTAGTTTGCAACAGGTACTCTTAAATCTAAATTTCTGATCAAATATGATTGGTTGAAAATGTTGGTCTAAATAGAAACCACGCAGCTCCGCTGAAAAACAAGATAACAAAAGGACAAAAACCCGGACGATAAATGGAATTGAAAGGTTTAAAACAGACGACAATATTCGGAAACAAAAGGGCTATAAGCATATATACATGGCATCGTTCACACCGCAATGTATCCTCCAAAATAACATTTATACAATGCGTTATTCATTAACTCTTTCACTGCCAAGTTTTATCGCCTGCTTTAACAATCTCACCGCCAAAATTACCGTCTGCATTCATAGTGTCGGCTGCAATATTTTGTCAAATCAGATTTAGCGCATTTTTGACTGAAGAAATATCGTTACGAGTGTCAAACAGTTTGGAATCTGATCAGGATCCAAACTGTTTGCAAAGTTGCCTTATGGCGACAGTTAACTGCAGTTATGACATGTGTTTGATCACACATTGCTGCCATGGGAAAACTTAACCGCTACTTCCAGTTCTGCCCAATACCAAATTTCTGCCGCCAACCAGCAATTCTCGACGCTTTGTAATCCGTCGTCAAGGCAACCGACTAGCTGTTTAGTCTATATTCTGAGAATATTGGGAAATGCGGAGGTATTCTGTAAATGGAAGTCGATGCTATGTTGAATAGCTATGTGGAGGCCATGCATATAGAGTGTCGGTATTCTTTCATTGTGAATAAAAAAGCAAACAGCTGCTTGAATACGGAACTTTATGTTAAGTGTGCTGTTTCATAAAAGTTGAGGATAATGTATTTTCTTCGATCTTCAAATTGTTCCATATTTGGAATCAGATAAGACATCGGGATACCATTATCTTCAATACCTGACGGACTAGTACGTTTTAGGCAATCGGAGGAGAAATTCTTAGCAGACGATAATAGCGGTTTATTGTGAATCGGAGCATATATATAAATTTTTTTATAGAATCTTGAAGCTTAACCCATTTGTGCCCACGATTCCATATATGGATCATAGGCAAATAGTGTATTCTCTGATCAGACGCCTGATCAGAGTCTTCACTGTTTGCTGATAGGAATTTCGATATAAAACAAAATGAAAATGACCAGGCATCCCTTTGATAAAAAATGGACTAATCCAATATAAAACATGGAAGAATCCACTGGGTGCAAATGGGTTAAGACATGCTGGATGGTATTGTCATTACAGCCAAACTTTAGCGACATGTATAAATTGTTCCATTCTCGTCTGTGAGCTTAATACGGAAATCGATAACGGAGCGCTTTAAGAGACGCAACAAACAAAACAGCAACGTTAATGGATTTTATATCAAACTTGGCGAAGACTGGCAGCTGCTTTACCCTCGAAAATGACCAACTGTTGATATCGCTGACGTCACCGATGACCAGCCATTGATTATTGGAGGAAGGCTATCTATTTTATATGGAAATGAAATTCCCGGAATTCGCGAAGAACTTGTATGAAATTGGCGCAGTTGTTGAATGCCATGGTATCGATTCGGGCTTCCTCGGAATTTCGGCGCTGCCAAGGATAAGAAGCTCTTTAAATAAAAGGTAATATTCTTATCTAAATCGACTCTGATGTATAGCTTGTTTCTACCATTATCCCATAGTCTGTTTCTATGTAGTTTTGAGGACAGTTGTTTACCTAAAGTAATGCGCATTCTGATTTACGTTCAGCCTGCATTAAGATGGTATTTAATTCATTTGTTGCCCACTATTCCATATATGCAACATAGGCAAACAGTGTAGACTCTGCATGATCAGAAACCTCATAATGCGGCGTCTGATCAGAGTCTACACTGTTTCTGAAATGAATTAAAATATAAACCAAAACGAAAATGAAAAGTTAGTCCAGGTACCCCTTAGATCAAATATGGACCAATCCGGCGACCGGCGTTTAATAACGACAATTATTACACTCTTGATGTGTTGAATTTGACTTTAGTGTCATCGTTAAATAGTTATGATATAATATCCTGAACCATTTACTCTTAGATACGCTATTATACGTCTTTATTTATATATTCCTCCTCTAAAGCAAAAAGTAATGGATATGCACAATAAGAAAGACATTCTATATTCAACAGATAATAACTGAAAACAGACTGAAAGTAAAGTAGAATACGCCTGAAGGCGCATTCTTTTTTTTTTACTTTTAACCTTCTTGAAATGGTCACCTGTCTTCAAAACTAGCAATAAAATTTTCGACTAGACAGTATAAACTAGATAAAAACACTAACGATTCGATGTATAAATTGCCTATTGCAAGTGATGAAAGAAATTCCCATTTTAGAAATAGTGTTCTAAAAGTGTGTCATGTACGAGTCTGTCTGTCGCGCTGTCATTCAACATTACCGATATGTGTGTGTATGTATGGAAGGCCGGTGCGCCATGCTAAATGCTAAATGCGAATTGCTTAATGCGAAATGCTAAATGCGAATTGCGAAATGCTATTTAAGTACAAAACTCTATTAGGGGTGTTTAATGCTAAATGCTATTTGTAAAATGCCAAATGTTAAATGCTGATTGCGAATGCGTTTTTCGAAATGTCATTTGCGGATTGCAATAATGCTAAATGCGAATTGCAAAAATGCTATTCGCAATTTCCTTAATGCCAATTGCGAATTGCTGTACTAAGACCAAACAAAAATACCTCGGTTTCCGGTACCCAAACCGACCCTAGTTTCTTTTAACACAATCATATAATGATGATATATTTAACTTTTCTGATGGAGTATTTTATATAATTATATTCAAATAGTTATTAATTTAATTGATAGGCCCCAAAACCAAATTTACCTTAAACATTGAAATCTGGTATGATTGTTAACCAATATTGGGATACCAAACCGGCAAAGTAGTGGCTTATATATGATAGGCGGAATTAATAATATTTTGTAATGTGTTGTATGTTTGTCAAATATGTCAATAAAATGTGTTGTCTGCCTGTTGAATATGTCAATGGTTAATTTCGAAAAATGAAAAAAAAAAGTTTAGGATCGGAGGGAAAAACTAGGGTCGGTCGGGTTACCGAAAACATATGGTTTTTTTGTTTGTTTGGCCTTAGTACAGCACTTCGCATTTGGCATTTAGGAATTTGCGAATAGCATTTTTTGCAATTCGCATTTAGCATTTTTGCAATTAGCAAATGGCATTTCGCAAAACGCATTTCGCAATCAGCATTTAGCATTTTAAGAGTTTTGCATTAAACTAGCTTTTCGCAATTCGCATTTAGCATTTCGCATATAGCAATTCGCATTTAGCATTTAGCATGGCGCACCGGCCTTCCATATGTATGTGTCCTTTTTTATTTGGCGGCGAGAAAAAGTACAGTTTGTTGAACACTATTATATTTGTTTACAGTGGAGAATCTGTTATTCTTTCCCAATAAACGCGTTTACGCTAAAACTATTATTTGCAGTGCAAACAGTTTGGAGCCAGATCAGACGCCGGGTAACCCGGCGTCTGATCAGGCTTCAAACTGTTTGCCACCAAGATAAACAAGAATTATCAGAATTGTCCAAAAGTTGTTCTTTTCTACGTTTTAGTGCTTTGCGTTTGCGTACGTTTGCGTTTAAACGGGAAAGAATAACAGATTCTCCACTGTATGTGCTTTAGGCTAAAACAATAAAAAGACGAGTGTTGAACAGATAGGATGTCGGGGCCGTCTTATGAAACGTCGTGCGACAAAAACGGTCGTAACTCAAATCTTTAAAATACATGTCATTAGATTCCATAGAGATGTCACAAGACATGATTAGATGGAGAAATAAATAAAACAGTAAAAGGTGACAGTAAAACAGAAAGCTCCTAAGCTTACTTTAACCCTTACATGATCAAATTTATTGTGAGGTTTTTACCCCTTCACCACCATACTGTCGCATGTTCCAATATTGTTGTCTGCTATATCGTTTCAAAGTAAGATTTAAGGCAGTATAACTGACGTAAATTCATAACAAGTGGCCAACCGTTTTGATACTCTGTACAGGATCAAAATTGTTTGCAAATGCACTTTATGACGTCATTGCGAGTGAAAGGGTTAAGCAGTCACTTACCGTAAGCACCTAATTATTAACACAAATTAGTGGTCGTAATAGAGAGGTTGCATTGTAATAATTAGACAGTATGAAACAATGCGATAACATCATGGCTAAGCTAGAGAGACAGAGAGAGAGAAAAACAGAGAGAGACAGAGAGAGACAGAGAGAGAGAGAGACAGAGAGAGACAAAGAGAGAGAGACAGATACAACAACCACAACAACCAGTATTTGCTACAATATGACCATAAAACGGGCAGATTGGCACTATTCGTAAAATAGCATGTATCTTAATTCGAATTACACGAGCCTACGCACGAGATAATCGCTCGATACAGACAGAAATATATCAAGCGACCTTTGAATAGATAAGCCTGTTGATCTTTAAGTCAGATAGTTGCTTAATGCTGTAAAAGGTTACGACAAAAAGATCCCCTTTATGAGCTTTCTGCATTACTTTTGACCAAACATGGCACCTGCCCCTATAAGACAACAAAATGTTTCATATTTTCAGTGATCGCCAAATACAAGACGAACTGTACTTTAGAAATGCAACCAAGCTGATAACAATAGAGTTAATTGTCAGATACAGTAAAACCTCTCTAATACGACCACTGATATGAAGGCTTATTGATAGCATTTAAGACAGATGGCAGCTTAAAGCAATATGACAGTAAAGCAGAAAGTTCCTACATGAGCTTCTCTGCAGTGACAACTTAAAGCAAGATGAAAGTAAAGCAGAACGCTCTCAGATGAGATTTCTGATTTTGTGTCACCTTGCTTTAGGCAGCCACCTGCTATACGCATAGAAATCAAAGCACCACTCCACGACTGTTATGATGCTGATTACTGTATTTATTTATCGACAGGGTGGGGGTTTTATGGACATAATTGATCCCGACTGGTCAGTCTATCTACGATCCCTGTAAAATAAAGTTAATGGTGTTGTTGTTGATAGTTTGACCGTTCAGGTAATAGATCTCAAGGCATGGAGGAAACCAATAAACTACTAGAACTAACCCTTTTATTGCCCAAATTATTGTCTGCTTTAACCCGTTACCCTATAGTCTATTTCTAGTATTGAAGATAGGTGACCTCTTAACCCTTTGTCCCATAGAAGCGCCTTTTAGCGAATATGATATATTCCTCCGCAGAAGAAAGTAGTTCCAATTTAATCAATCATGAATAAATATTATTGGGAATAGTTTCTATATTCAAGCACATAATATCTTAAAGAAGGCTGAAAGTAAAGCTTTACTTTTAACCTGCTTTAAGTAGTCATCTATGTTCAATACTAGAAATAAGCTATCAGGTAAAGGGTTAAATCTGGTTGAAAGTAAATCAGAATGCGCCTGAATGCGCATTCTGCTTTACGTTCAGTCTGCTAGGATATCGAAAAAGATTTCTTATGCTACGTATTAATAATAATAATAATAATAATAATAACGACTTTATTTCATGTGGATTACATATTTGGTATAGAACAAACAAACCAATTTTCAATATGGTCCACAAACAAAATTAACATATATACAACATGAAGGAACACAATTACAAATCAGTATTTTTAAACCTTTGCAAACAGAGTGGACCCTGAAAAGACAGTTCCTGTAGGAGCTCTCTACAGGGACTACTCTGTTTACTTAAAGCATTTTAAAGATTAAGCTGAAAATGATAATGCATAAGTGTCATTATGAGAATTCAGGATTTGTTATCTATACATGAATATTGAATAGGTACATGTAGAGGCAATATAAAGCCAAAAACCCCCGACGATTTGACAAATAGCAAATATCTAGATCAATGAAATTTCATAACAAACGGGAAGGAATATACCAAAGATACTTCAAACCCTTTACTCCATGGTATATTTCTAGTATTGAAGAAAGGTGATCACTTAAACCAGGTTGAAAGTAAATCAAAATGAGCCTAAATGTGCACTCTGTTTTACTTTAAACCCGCTTCAAGTCACCATCTACTAGAGAACACAAAACATTTTTCATGAAACATATCTATGTAGTAAAGGGTTAAAGCAACATGTAGGTTTTAATCAAGATCCATATTTATATCATAACTTATATACATAGAAGCCCTTACAAGCAGCTAAGGCCTTGATCAGTCATTAACCCTTAGCTCAACGCATATTCAAAAAATTACCCCTCATTGTATGGATACTATTCAAACCATTTATTTAAAAGTAGAATACAATGAATTTGAAAACTTAGAATGTTGTCTATTTCAGAATAATTTCTTCTTCTAGCAAACAATGTATACTCTGATCAGAGAGCTTCTTAAGGAAGTATCTCATCTGGGTCTACACTTTCAGCAAAAACTACTATCGACATAATTAGCGGGCTAAAGGTTAATAGTGTAACAGCCGATCAGGGGTTCAGCAGCAAAAACAAAGCCTACATGAAACCATCGCAACATTAACCCCTTACCGCACATGGCATAGTTCAAGTTTTGAAGACAGGTGATCACTTAAAGCAGGTTGAAAGTAAAGCAAAATGCGCCTTAAGATGCATTAACCTTTTTTCAGCCAGCCTTAAGTTGCTAAGATATAGATCTAGCAAATATTCTTATTTAACTTTTTGTAAATAATTATGACTGCAAAAATTGAATGCGCTTCAAGGCGTTTCGATATGTGGTAACGGGTCAAGGAAAGCGATGGTTAGACTGGCACCTTAGGCATAGTGATATAAACCCATATTAAACGTAAAGAACAGCTTACTTCAGCTGCAAACTACAATATGCGGCGTATAGACACCTTGGCGCCTTGTAATAAATTTCATGTACAGTAATCTACCTTGTTTATATAAATTTAAACTATAGAGGGAAATGAACTTTCACCCCTGAGCAGCAAATTTTCATCACTATACATGTATTACATTTTGAAGCATTATGAAGCATAACAAGTGACTACACTATCTGTCTAATTTAACCCATTTAAGGTATGAAGTTTTAAATGAGGCAAGTGATTGAGCATTTCTTATGTTCAAAGGCAAGTTATTCCAAACCATAGCTCCAGAATAGGCAAACGACCTCCTGAAAAATTCAGACTTTGGTCTGGGAGAATATAACTGAGAATTTGATGAAGACCTTAAATTTCTATCATGCACATTTGACTTTAGTGTGAAAAAATCATATAAATATACAGGTGCCAAACCTTTGAATACTTTGAACATTAGAGTAGCTTTGTGAAATGTAACTCTTTCCGGAAAAGTTATCTAATTAAGTTCTTTGAAGAGATCAGCTGAATGGGCAGTTTTATCTTTATTAAATATAAGCCTTGCTGCACGTTTTTGAAAACGAATGATTTTTTGTTCTTGCGATATTGAACAGTTTCCCCAAATAACGCAACAATAGTCGAGATGAGGTAAGATGTAGGAGTTAAAAAACATTTTTCATGACAGTATATAAAGAGGAACTAATATTTTCTCCAGTGGAGGAATGAATTGAAGGCGTTAAAAGGCGTATTTATGGGGTAATGGGTTAACCCGTTACTCACTTTTTCTTCTCCTTGTGCGGTAGACGCTTTGGTGGTCAATTCTCTCCACCGTTGACGGTCTAGAGCAAAGTTTGACACTTGTCTTCGTAGACTTTATTCTTGGCACTGGTGAAACCATTACACGCAGTCAGGGGTCTAAATCAGACGCCGATTAACTGCTGTACGTCTGCAAATATAGACAAAAACATGTCATCTTAAGAAACAAAAGCAGGTGAAATAGTTAACAGACGATATTAACTGAGAAAAGTGTTAAATGTTAAATAATGACTAAACTTATTGGCATACATGCGCAAATTACAGGGATTCCGCATTGCAGCAACACTGCAGTAAAACAAAGCAGGAAGGAGGCACACTACGGTTTTTTCTGAAATCTCGGCACCGGTGGTCTACTTGACATCTATATTTATCTCCTCCTGACTTTCACGCACAAACCAGAATCAAAACTCAGTCCTATATCAGTAAATACATCCCTAGGCATAACAAAACAGCATAAACCATCCACATAAGCACACGTTCAGATTCCTCTGTGGCCAAATTTAAAGTTTGTTATGGTCGCGAAAACCCATGACAAAAAAGCCTCAAAACCCATATATTCTCCGAAAAAATCGAAAGTGTTCGCCTAGGGCTGGCACTTAGTGAAAAAGTATTTTCAGACTCACTGAACCTGTTGCTTTTAGGATCTTTGGCCCAAACAATAGCGATTCCTGGTCGATTTCGCACAATTTTCATGTGTCTGCACCCACCAGTAAAATGATGCTGATTCGAACATTTCCCTATGAAACCGTTGCGTGCCTCCGAATCTTTCAAGACACTTTACAGATTAGTGCTCAGTTAAGAGCTTTCTGCACTACTTTCGTCCTGCGCTAAGCTGTCACCTGTCATGGACTGAAAAATAATTCGTGTGTCGCCCAGGAGCGGAAACCCCTAATAAAACTACTACGAGAGTTGGTAATTCGTGACCAAATGACGTATTTTTAACAGTTAATTTATCCGTATAGAACAATGAAATCAACTGTTCAAACACTTTGTAGATTGAAATCTAATGATTAACCCCTTCACTTCCTTACCCCGAGACGGGCCCGAGTACAACGGTTATTTGCAAACAGTTTGGCACTTATTTCCTTATTTCGTTAGTCAAAATACATCAAATTTAAATTTTAAAAATAAAAGCAGACGACAATTGTTTAAAATTTGATGACGTCATGGTAACCGAGGGGTTTATTTAGGTACGGCTTTACTAACACCTTCACTGTCATTATATTAGTCTACTTACAAATAAACGGCTGCATTTTATTTCTCTCAATCTTGTAAATGACAGTACTGTATAAAACTTGACAATATTTGGAACTCTATCAGAGGCTGATTTACTCGGTGTATGGTCTGGATACAAACTGTTTTAAATGATCTTAAAGTGACGGTTTCATACAAAAGTGTGACCAGTATTTTTTTCATACCTCCATGAATACAATAAATATTCCGAATTATTCCTTATAATTTAATATCAATTCTGAATTTAAGAAAGTAGTTAAATAGAGAATCTGACGCGAATGTTCTTTTTTAACGCTTTTAAAACGTAGGTTGTAGTCCCTCCGCCATATATACGCGACGTTGTTATGTAGTAACGTCGACGTCAATGACGTCATTTGGCATCCTGCTTCATGCAGCGCTTGTGAAGAGCAGTTGAACTAAGGGAAAGTAGTCCTGACAAGGCGTGGCCTGAATTTTATTTTTTTCATGGAGTTATGAAACAAAAATTACAGCCAATCACAGCTAACCAAATGTAATGAAAACAAACAATATTAAATTATAAGCAGATGGCAATCAATCATATTAATGTTTTAGCACACGACTAAAAGGGTACGTGCATTATTTTTTTAGATGAAACATCGACCGAAGCACAACTCGGTAAATTAATCAATTAATTTTAGTTTGGATTGAGATCAGAATCAGGAAAGCTCAGTCCTATCCCTTTCCCCTTTGTCACCAATTCAAACTTTGCAAATGGGTAATTGTGATCAGTTAATTAATTTAGAGTTAATACACATTCATGCGTAACATCTGTAGAACAGACACCTGATGCAGATTAAATGCGATATGGGTGCACAGTTTTTGTAATTATTTATGACCAACAGTATGGTAACCGGTAATAAAGCTAGTTCAAACAGGTTGCTAGGATTCTAAGCACAGTCAATCCTGTACTAAGCCACCATTCCATAAACGACCCAGTGGTGGTCTTTGATACTGACAGTTATGTAAAATAGCATGAAAGTAAAACAGAAAGCTCCTATGAAATATTCGTGTAGGCCTACAGTGGAGAATCTGTTATTCTTTCCCGTTTAAACGCAAACGTACGCAAAGGCAAAGCACTAAAACGTAGAAAAGAACAACTTTTAGACAATTCTGATAATTCATGTTTATCTTGGTGGCAAACAGTTTGGAGCCTGATCAGACACCGGGTTACCCGGCGTCTGATCTGGCTCCAAACTGTTTGTATTGTAAATAATAGTTTTAGCGTAAACGCGTTTATTTGGGAAAGAATAACAGATTCGCCACTGTAGTTTTTGATCCTGCATCAACTCCTTCACTGCCTTACCTCGAGCACAATGGTTATTGGCAAACAGTTTGGATTCTGATCAGACGCCGCGTAACGCGGCGTCTGATCAGAATCGAAACTGTTTGACACTCATGTCAATAGTTCTTAAGTCAAAATACCTAAAAATTAACTTTGAAAAATAAAAGCAGACGACAATTGTTTAAAATTGATGACGTCACGGCAGTGAAAGGGGTTAAGGAGTGACATGATTCAAGAGATCTCATTTCCTCTTCAATGAGGGGTTGATAACATAAGTTTAACTGAATGTGAAATTATCAGGCACAGTGATAACCACATTGATAAAGACTTAACTTTATTTGTATACCTTGACGTCTGTCGTGGGTGTCTTTGGAGACAGCTGGTAGTCGTTATTTAATCTATTATCCCATAAGTACGCCTTTTTACACCTTTCATTTATATTTACACTCGTGAATAGGCCTATTTATCGTAAGAAATATTTTCAAAATTCTAGCAGATTATGTCACCTGACTTCAAAACCAGAAACAGGCTATGGGTAATATGTTAAAGAATCCCTTGAAGCTGAATACTACGTTAACATTATTCTTCCAATTAACTTTAGTAAGTTTAGATGTGGAGTTGCTCCTTTACGAATAGAAACAAGCAGGAATGAAAGGCTGCAATAAGAATGCAGAACGTGTCCATTTTTAGTTCACCTGAGCCAAAGGCTCAAGGTGAGCTATTGGGATGGCCCTGTGTCCGGCGTCCGTCGTCGTTAACAATTGCTTCAAATGACATCTCCTCCTATACCGGTTGACTGAAATCAACCAAACTTTACAGAAATGTTCCTTGGGTCAAGCTCTTTCAAATTCGTTCAAAGAATTAAAAACAATGCAAAACTCTGGTTGCCATGGCAACCAAAGTGAAAAAATAAGGAAATCTTAAAAAATCTTCATGTCAAAAACTGCAAGGGCCAGAGCTTAGATATTTGGCACATAGCATCATCTACAGGTCCTTTATCAAGTTTGTTCAAATTATGCCCCTGGGGTCATAATTGACCCCGCCCCGGGGGTCACAGATTTACATAGAGTTATATAGTGAAATTTTTAAACGTCTTTTTCTCTGAAATTAATGTGGCCAGAGCTTTGATATTTGGCATGGTGACACTTCTGGATGTCCTTTACCAAAATTGTTCATATAGTTCTGGTCGGTTGCATAACTAGGTCAAAGGAGCTAAAAATAGATTTTTTCATTGTCTGAAACTACAAGGGCCAAAGCTTAGATATTTGGCACATAGCATCATCTACGGGTTCTCTATCAAGTTTGTTCAAATTATGCCCCTGGGGTCAAAATTGGCCCCGCCCCCGGGGTCACAGTTTTACATAGAGTAATATAGTGAAATTTTCAAACGTCTTCTTCTCTGAAACTAATATGGCCAGAGCTTTGATATTTGGCATGGTGACACTTCTAGATGTCCTATACCAAAATTGTTCAAATGGTTCTGGTCGGTTGCATAACTAGGTCACAGGAGCTAAAAATAGATTTTTTTTCTATGAAACCTTAAAAATCTTCTTTTCTGAAACTACAAGGGCCAGAGCTTAGATATTTGGCACATAGCATCGCCTACAGGTCCTCTATCAAGTTTGTTCAAATTATGCCCCATGGGGTCAAAATTGGCCCCGCCCCGGGGGTCACAGTTTTACTGTACATAGAGTTATATAGTGAATTTTTCAAAACGTCTTCTTCTCTGAAACTAATATGGCCAGAGCTTTGATATTCAGCATGGTCACACTTCTAGATATCCTTTACCTATTTTGTTCAACTGGTTTCAGTCTGTTGCATATGTAGGTCACAGGAGCTAAAAATAGATTTTTTTTCTATGGAAACTTACAAAAATCTTCTTGTCTAAAACCCTGCTACCCTGATCTTAGATATTTGGCACATAGCATCATCTACAGGTCCTCTTACAATATTGTTCAAATTATGCCCCTCGGGTAAAAAATGACCCCTTCCTGGACATAAATACTTATCTCTATTTTGTCAGTTAACCTCAGGTGAGCGAAAATGCCCCATGGGGCTCTTGTTTCAAAATGCTGTTGAAACTAAATTACATGTGATAACAAAATGTCCATTATATCTATATAAGGATATAAGAGCTGAGCTCTATGAAAAGACAACCAAAACTATTAATGGTTTTATGTCCAAAACTTACCGTGATAAGTTAAAACTGTTGTTTTTTCCCAGCCCTGCATTTTTCAAAACTGTCCGCAACTGGTACGTTTTACTGCCAAATCTTGTTTTATAACGTTGTCAAATCGTTGGAAAATTAATACAAAATATGTGAAATAAGGGGGGAGCACTATACATGTATCTGTGAGCGGTCCGGTGATGTTTCTTTGGGTATCTTATATGCTAATGGTCTATCAAAAATAAAAACTAATAATATTTTGAGAATAGCAATTCAAATAGCACAGCTATTTTACCTCTCATCAATTTTCGCCAATATTTCATTTGTTTGGAAAGTCTAGGCGTCTAATCTGAACCAATGATAGTGTTGTCTGTCTTGATACTGATCTAATCAACTTGTTAACTCACTCACCCCTGAAACCCCAAATGGGCAATTCCAGTTTCTAATTGTGTGTAGTCCATTTCTGACTATTTAAGGTTATTGTTTGTAAATTGCAAATGACAAACAGTGCAGACACTGATCAGATGTTTACTATTCACAAGTACATTGTTTGTATAAAGGGCGAGTATAGTCGTCTCTAGGGTGCATTGGGTTAAATTTGACCTGTTATTTTAAAATACGCATTACATTTTCAAAATTAACCGCACAAAAACTAGGTAGAAATTTTAGTCACGTTACATATAAGGCATGTTTTCTGACATTGAAAATAGTATACACCCAACTCAAATGTCCGGGAAGCCATGTTTTCGTCACGTGACTAAAGCAGGTGACTTCGTCATGTAATTATTTTGTCATGTGACTTTTATAGTGGAATTTTAATTAGATACTGGTATATAACGAGATGGAGTTGTGAGAAGGTGGGCAATTGAAAATGCGGTAAAATCTCTGGTAAACGACCACAAACATTGTTATTTATAAGATGATTACGACAGGTGACTGCCTAAAGCAAGGTGACAGTAAAACAGAAAGCTCGTTTAGGAAATTTCTGTTTTACTGTCACATCGCCTTAAGCTGTCACCTGTATTTTATACAATAAATTAGCATTTGTTTAAGTGGTCGTAATAGAGAGGTTTTATTGTACCCGTCCTTTCAAACACAATAGGTCTCATATTACAAACAATTATCCCCTAAACCGTGCATTTCAACATTATGCTAAGCGTAACTTCCCTGAGAATTCACAAACAGTCTAGCTCCAGATCAGACGCCGAGTAACTTCGTTGCTGATCAGGATCCACGCTGTTTGTCCGCCGAATGCAGGTTTACTTTAGTTGAAAATATTTTTCCGATAAATTTATATATGGAATGTATGCGACAACTTTGACAAACATGCAATAACTGCAGGAAAAGGTTTAGAATACACACCCAGGCAGAATTTGTATTAAACCTTACAGGTTTGAAAGGATGCTTGACCGTAACCAGTTTAAATATGCAAATACTATACCGGAAAGTAAACTTGGCAGTTTTGAACGTTTAAAAGACTATAATATTGACATTGAAAAGAGTTTGGATCCAGAGCAGTCGCCTAGAAACTGTTTATCACTCGTTGATGGCAGAAATATGATATAACTGATACATATTGGCGTAGAAAGATAGGACCGGTTTCACAGTTCTAAGCGTCTTGGCTTTAACCCTTTCATTGCCAAATCTTTCGTGAGATTTTTACCATTTCACCATTTCATTGTCGTCTGCTTTAAATTTTATTTTCTGCAATGTCGTTTTAAAGTTAAAAAAATAAGGCAGTATGACTAAAGAAATATCAAAACGAGTGTCAAACAGTTTGGAGCAGGGTCCAAACTGTTTGCAAAACGCGCTTTTAAACGTCATTGAGAGTGAAAGTCGTTAAGCCTTGTTTCTACTTCAAAGAGCATTTACAAACAGTATAGACACTGATCAGATACCGCGTTACAGTGGAGAATCTGTTATTCTTTCCCAATAAACGCGTTTACGCTAAAACTAATATTTGCAGTGCAAACAGTTTGGAGCCAGATCAGACGCCGGGTAACCCGGCGTCTGATCAGGCTCCAAACTGTTTGCCACCAAGATAAACATGAATTATCAGAATTGTCCAAAAGTTGTTCTTTTCTACTTTTTAGTGCTTTGCGTTTGCGTACGTTTGCGTTTAAACGGGAAATAATAACAGATTCTCCACTGTACTTCAAAGAGCATTTACAAACAGTATAGACACTGATCAGATACCGCGTTACACCGAGTCTCAACAGGGGTTGTGCTGTTTGCTATTTCATATTGAAAGTTCTCTTGTATGCACAAACATTATGTAGTACCCTGCTTTTATATATAGCATCCTTGTATAATTATCTAATCGGAATCATTCTACAGTGGAGAATCTGTTATTCTTTCCCTTTTAAACGCAAACGTACGCAAACGCAAAAGCACTAAAACGTAGAAAAGAACAACTTTTGGACAATTCTGATAATTCAACCGCCGCGTTGTCAGATGCAACACGTGTATGCTTATTTCAGCTATAAGTCCACTGACTGTCACTGAGCTGTATATATCTATGCACACAATGTTTCGTTGCGTTTTCAGTCGCATACTTGTAAATATCCGGTTATGAAAAAAGTCATGCAGCTTTCTAGTGGGATAAAAAAAACAAGCTTTACTAAATGTGTTTCTAGGAAGTAAAATGACATCAAGTACGTTTACTTTGTTTCGTCAGTAAACTCTTCTATTACGACCATTCTTCTATTACGACCATTCTTCTATTACGACTATTCTTCTATTACGACTATTCTTCTATTACGACCATTCTTCTATTTACGACCATTCTTCTATTACGACCATTTTTTTTATTACAACCATTCTTCTATTACGACCATGCTTTATATGAAAGTATTTAATTGCTCTATTTCGACCTCTATACTGGCGTTTTTCGAAGATAATCACGTCATCATAACAACAATTATGCCACGGTGTCTGTTCAGGATGCAAACTTTATCCATATAACCAGTGTAGATATAATGGGAGTACTTAACCCTTTACCTGATAGAAGCGCCTTTTAGCACAACTTTTAGCGAATGACAACCAGTTGGCGTATTCGCGAAAAAAAACTAAATCACAGTACTTGAGGTACTTGGTCATAATAGAAGAATGGTCGTAATAGAAGAATGGTCGTAATGCAGAAGCCCCATAATCTGAAATACAGAGGCATGGAATAAAAGGAAAACAAGGATATTTACAGTGAACATTCTGAAAACAATGTTGCTATTAAATGTCTTTGATAGTAGGATTTGTAACTGTTTATAAAAATTGTATACAGAGTACTTCTAACATTGAATACTACCCAAACAAAAAAAACAGGGTAACAAATAACTATAACAATGAACTAATTCTGTACAGTACATTATTAATACATAATTGGTTGTCAAATCACATGCAAATGAGGTTAACAATGTACTAGTAACAATGTACTAATAATGAACTTCTAACAATGAACTAATAAAGAACTAACAATGAACCAATTGTGTACTGTCGATCACAACCATGCACTGTTAACAATGTACTAATTATGTACTTATAACAATGTACTAATCATGTACTCATAACAATGTACTAATGATGAACCATTTCTGAGCTACATACTACATAGGCATGCAGATTTCATTGACCCCTTTGTCAATTTAAAACAAGCAATTTTCCTTCAATGAAACTTTTGATTTGTAAAAAGAATATGCGGCAGCCTATAACAAAACGTTAAACTTCTATCTAGATAAACAGTACATGTATTATTCTATAGTTTAGAGGTCGAGTCAATTCGGGGTCGAATTGACGAGGGACCGAATTGACCCGGGATCTTCTAAATTTTGTAAACATGCAATCACGGAAAATTCTCATGAACTAACCTTCATCGGCTTCGCTAACAAAACACAGTTGAAAACCCAAGCATCGTCGACTGCGTGTATTAATTAACGGTTCAACTTCACACTTTATGCAAGATATATCTTAATTGGACAAACTTCGATGGCTCGCAGTTGGTTACAAATTTCCAGATTTGAATTTCTGCCGAATTCTCCCGAAGTGGAGAGTAGATTCAAAAAGGGGAATAACCGCATTGTTTTTCAAGTTTAATTATGAACCAATGATGAACAGTTATAGAAGAACTATTTTAAATGATGAACTATTAATGTACTATCCAGATTTTTTAAGTTTAATAAAGAACCAATGATGTACAGTTGAAGAAAGTTAATGTTCAATGCTGAATTAAGAATGAACTGTCTGCTTAATGCTGAACTATCAAAGTACTCTGGTGAATCTGAAATATAGTACATTGTTAGGGGTCTAATCGTGTACTTTTCAATGATGTACTAATACTGAACCACAACTATGTATTAAACAGTACATTATTGGTTCATTATTGGTTCATAATTAGTTATTTGATTCATTTTATTTTTGTTTGGGTACTGTTAAGAGTCTGAAGACCCGGATTTTGCATACACTCTTTTTTGTAAATGTTTTAAACACTTGACTAATATTTTAGGCATATTTTGAGCTTATCCGTGTACATATGATCTTTGAACTTCATTAAACAATCTCAATGAAGCTTTTTTCTCCAAAAGAATCGACAGCCCACGGTACCATCGCATTTCAAAGCAGCATCCAATTTTCTTCGTCCGGAAATTATTCATACACAGAAGATATTGAAAGTACGTTTGGTAGAGGCTACTAATTTTATGGAAACCATATTCAGTTCAGAATGTAGTATATATTCACAAGAAGTTATCATTTTCAAATCGTTTTCATTGTTTCGTTTATACATTTCTCAAAAGTAACAACTTTTATCTATTGATGGTTATTGGTAATATCCGATATTGAGAGTTGTTTTCTTGAGCGGAAGAGGTCTGAGTCAAAGTCTAACCACAGAAGGTTCAAAGGTTTGAAACCATGACAAATCAAAATGAAAGAAGACTAGACTGTTTCCACCATATGGCATTAAAGATGATGATAACTCATAACTCCATAGTATATCCTTTGATAGTTGTTTGTCTTTTAAATCTGATCTGTAAAGAAATGCACAATTTAACATGTTTCTATTTTCAAGACAAGATTTAGAAAAACAAACTGAAACACAACAAAATGCATTGGACTCAGATAAAACATGCGAGCTAACCAATTATATGATGGAAACCAATATTTGCATGTTTTGTCAGCGTTGTAGACCCTGGACAGAAGATTCCTCATGAGACCATTTACTCTGTTTGTTTTACAGCGTCCCCACTCTACAACGACACCCAATGGGAGACAATAATTGTGTGCGTTGTTCGGAGGGAGTTGTTATAGGGAGGGAAGTTGGCTTACATTTGCAAACAGGTTGAATCAAGATCAGACGCCGCGTAACGCGGCGTCTGATCTGAATTCAAGCTTTTTGTCACTGGTCATTAAGAGTTTTTTCTATCAAAATGTCCAGTATGTTATTTTGAGGGAAACAGCAGACGACAATTTTAAGCAGACGACATTGCAGACGTGAATAGGTTGGACATAATTGTCCTGTTAAGGGACCTGCGATAATGGTCATTGTAAGGAGGGAGTCGTTGTTGGGAGGGCCGTTGTTGGGAGGGAACGCTGTTCTTTTACTTTCCTGAAACGTGTTTCTAGTTTCCAACATGAATAGTGGACTAGTCCATGAGAAAAACTAGTCATTAATAGGTAAGTGCATCACTTTCAAGGAGGCTGGGAGTTTGTCAGCCGATAACCATGAATTAACCCTTCCTCTGGTTTTGGGGACTTTTCTGGACTTTGCGTACAGTTTGGATCCAGAACAGACGCTGCACAGCGCGCGGTTGGTTAGAATCCGAACTGTTTGACCTTCATGATGGGGTCTCTAATGCTTAAATTGCGTTGAAGTTAGATTTAATTAACAATAGCAGACGAGAACTATATATGAGGCAGACGATATTTCAGCAGGGGAAGACATAACTCCCTGTTAAACAGGTAAGAAATTCCCACATTGATTGAGGTCCTTTTGTAAAGGATTGAATACAGTAAATCTCTCTATTACGACCACTAGCAATAAGGTTCATTAATTGTATAAAAGACAGGCGACAGCTTAAAGCAAGGTGAACGTAAAACAGAAAGCTCCTACAGGAGCTTTCTGTTTTACGTTCATCTTTCTTTAAGCTGCCACCTGCATTTAACATCTAATAATTAACACTATTTCGTGGTCGTAAATGAGAGATTTTACTGTATGGAATACAAGCAAGGTGGGTAATACTACAAGCTTTGGATTTGTGGCGCACATTGTCTTTCCACGTGTTAATATGTATCGGAAGAATGGTCAAAATCAATGGAATTAGTATTGAGAAAAACTATGACAACGCTATTGACTTAAACTTTATTTCACATACTAAGACAGGCGAACAAAATGTTGTTTTTCTTTCCCATTGACATGGCCAATCGACGTTTTTCAAAATAAATAAACATAACAGACAAAATATATCACTCGTTCAAACTGTGTTATTTTGAGAAAAAGCAACATGTGTAGGGAGATCTTATGACAACGATTTTGGCCTAAACTTTAAACCAGTGACTGGTGCGAGAACAATGTTTTCAGTGTTTCTACTAATATTGACAAAACTCTTTTGGATTTTATCTGAGTTTTTTGTTTTGAATTGTTTTAATACATGCGTTAAAAGTGTGTATACATACATTGTATTTTAGCGTGCCTTTTGATTGGAAACTATGGCAACGCTCTATATTAGGCGAATCAAGAAGTTGTTTGTTTCTACTGCAATGAGTCAGGGCATTGTTTTTAAACACTTATTTATCCTGAACCAAAATTTACGTGGTTGGCATATACTTACAAATTATTTCTCTTTTTTGACATTATTTGGGCCTCAGTCTCTTAAACAAACTATAAAAAGTACACGTGTCTTATACAAAATGTGAATACCTAATCAAATAACTAATGTATACAGGAAACCTCTGATCTGTGTTTACACTGTTTGTCCCTTTGTACCGCATTGTATAAAACAACCCTATATTGTCCTATATTGTCCGCTTCTTCCCGTTTATTGCATTTCTAAATTGCCACTGAAAAGAAAAATAATTTGAAGACGTGACGTATAGAGATGCACTTATCAGGATAAAAAATGTTTGACAATCAGATCAATATTTCTGACACATAAAGTTCCAAACTTTATTAATACAATCTGACGAAATATCTGAAGCAGACGCTAGTACAACAGTGACCGTGCTCGATGGCTTATTACGTCATATGTAATGACAGCGACATTGAGTGAAGATAAACCGTCGTGGTAACAATAACGCGTTGGCCCTAACACTCCTCCGTAGTTTACCGAACGTGTTGGCCCAAACACTTGTCCGTAGTTTACTAAACGCGTTGTCCCTGACACTCCTCCGTAGTTTACTAAACGCGTTGGCCCTAACACTCCTCCGTAGATTACTGAACGCGTTGGCCCAAATACTCCTCCGTAGTTTACTTCTCGCGACAAGGCCAATTGTTATCAGCAGTTTGTTGGGTCCTTACTACATTGACGCGATAACCGTTATGTACACGAATGAGAAACTCACAACTCGCCAGGAAACTATATCAACTACGTGCCATTTCTCAATCAGGAAAATTTGTTTCGAAATTTCAAAACTGGATTTTAATGACATTTCCTGTTGTGGGGAATTTGTTTCAGGATAATTCTGTAGTAAGTATATTGAAATGTTAGATGTGAGAGGTTGACTGATGTCATTTACCCCATTTTCGCCTAACGTACCATAAATGGGGCATAGGCAAACAGTGCTGACTCAGATCAGACGCCGCATTATGCGGCGTCTGATCTGAGTCTGCGCTGTTATCGCTAATAGGAAGTTCTATAAGAAATAAAACGAAAGTAAGAAATTAGATTAGGCACCCCTGAAATGAAAAATAGACTTATCCAATTAAATAAGCATGGACTAATCCACTTTGAACATATGGGTTAAGAATGGGTTAACTTGGGCAACTAGTTAACAACTAATCAGCGTCACGAGAACCGTGGTTTATTTTTATTTTATTATCTATACCATGTGGGTAATAAATTAGTTCCTTGAAAATAAAGATATCTAATATCATTACCATGATAACTATAACTTCTACTTCTATTACCAACTCTACTACTATTTCTCTTCCTCCTACTTTTCTACTTATACTACTTCTACTTCTACAATACTACCGCTACAATGATTACAACTTCAGTTTCTATAACTAGTATGTCTACTTTAGCATTGTCTAGACTTGTCTATCCTGTTTGTTGGTACTGTGACTGGATCAGTTGACTCATTCACCATTGAAACGTCAAAGGGACACTTCTTGTCTCACCAATGAACCCCTGTGACGGCAGGCTAATTCTGTGACAGGTATCATCCTCATAGCTGCGTATTATCTAATTGTACCAATGTGGACTAGGACAATTCCAGTTTCTGATAAAGTATAGCCCATCTTTTATTTAATTTATAGGACGTTTTTACGATTTATTGCAATTAAAACCCATACAGAGCTAATCAATGGCTCATGAAGGAATCGTCTGATGTGGATCTACACTGTATAGGACATTAGAATTATTTACAAGTACATTGCGTTAGTTTTGAATGTACTGCTGTATTTTATTTTTAATGTATAACCGTTATACGAAATGGAAGGGCAGAATATAGTGGAGAAGACGTATAAATTCCCAGTTAACGCGTTTACGTTAAAACTATTATTTCCAATTGCAAACACTTTGGAGTCAGATCAGACGCCGGGTAACCCGGCGTCTGATCAGGCTCCAAACTGTTTGCAACTCAGATTAAAATTGAATAAGTGGAATTGTCAAAAAGTTTCCATTTTCTACATTTTATTGTAATGCGTTTGTGTTTCGTTTGCGTTTAATCGGGAACGAATAACGTCTTCTTTACTGTAACTATTACATATTTGGCTAAAATTAATATTACGCTAAAACTATTATTTGCAGTGCAAACAGTTTGGAGCCAGATCAGACGCCGGGTAACCCGGCGTCTGATCAGGCTCCAAACTGTTTGCCACCAAGATAAACAAGAATTATCAGATTTGTCCAAAGGTTGTTCTTTTCTACGTTTTAGTGATTTGCGTTTGCGTACGTTTTGCGTTTAAACGGGAAAGAATAACAGATTCTCCACTGTATTTATGTAAAAAATATTGCTTAAAACTGAGTCACTTGCAACAGGAATGTACTTTAGACACCGTCACGTATAATATACGTTCCTATTTGCGATTAGCAACCACGTGCATTAAGCAATTACTCGTTAAGCCCCTCAAATGGACACTTCCGGGTAACAATGAAGTCCAGTCCATTTTGTAAAAACACGCATTCAGGGTTGATATTAACAACGTGCATGTATTGTTAGTTGACAAACAGTGCAGAACATGATCAGAGCTCTTGTTTGAACTCTCTGATAAGACAAGTACACTCTCCACGAGTACACTGTTAAACAATGACGCTATACTACGGAGTATATACCTAGTGAAACAGGGATGTGCATTAGACAGTAACATGTATTGGAGTAGCCACATGCTATCAGTTTCTAAGAATCAACTGGGAATGTATCTTACAGTGGAGAAGACTTTATTATCGCCAAATAACCGCGTTTATGCTAAATCTTCTATTTCCATAACAAACCTGTTTGAAGCCATATCAGACGCCGGGTAACCCGCCGTCTGATAAGGCTTCAAACTGTTTGCCGCTCAGCAAAAGATAAATCTTCAGAATGCTATATATAGCATTCGTCATTTTCTACATTTAATTGCATTTCGTTTGCATTTAAATCTAGTTTCAATTAAATGGAAAAGACTGATAACGCCTACCCCACTGTAAAGCATACTTGTATTATATCACTTTCCTTCCTTTTTACCCTCATCGTCCAGATTAACCGTCTGCTTCAAATGTCGTCTGCTAAACAAATGAAAATCAGTTTTAATGATGAAAAATTTATTACGTCACAGTATTCAAGTAGTTTGGACACCCGGTTGTTCAGACACCGAGTTACTCGCGTTTCCATGGAAACTGTTTTCAATATTAACCAAATCGCACTAAGCATGATAAGGGTCAAGGATCATGCAATTGACTGTTTTAACCCTTTAATTATTAGCATGCTGGTGAAACAACGTAACATTTACAAACAGTTTGGATCCTGACGAGACGTCTCACCAGGATCCAAACTGTTTGACACTCTGGTCCTATTTTTAAACGAAATGTTGAAAACTCTATTTTTAGAACAGTAGCAGGCGACTATTTTATTATCAAGTATGCTAGGATGCTTCTATTATTCAAATTGAGTTTTTATTCATTTCTATTGACGAAACTTTGATGTCAAACAGTATTGGTCACCAATACAGGGCTTCCGATCAGAGGACGAATAACTCGTCCTTTGATCAAGTTTCAGACTTTTAAAACTTAAAATAAGGTGTTTTTTTTTTTCTCAAAATGACTAAAACAAATTTTTAAAGAAAGAAAAGCAGACGATTGTTCAGCAGACGATCTTTTAACCAAAAAGGGGCTAGCAGAGCCCCTAACTGTAGCCTTTTCTTTTCTCGAAACCAACTAATGTAAATTTCGCAGAAATTGTAGACCCTGTGCAGAGACGGTCTACTATTTGCTTTACTTTTTATTTTTTGAAACATTACCTGAACCCAGCCCTAAAGTAAACTTAAACTGGACAATTTTTAAAAGTGGAATAGAATAGTCCATGAACATTTTAGTATGAAAAGGGTCAATGGAGGGGTCGAATAGAGCCCCAAAGAGAGGTAATACAAATAATACGTCACTGATAAACTACGATAGGATTGTCCTTATTCATTCTCACTGGATTGCCTTATCACATTGAGCGCGAGTTCACTGGTATTTGCACACACAGTCGATCCAGATCAGACACCGAGTTTATCGTCGTCTGATATTGATCCAAACTGTTTGACACTCGTAGATGTGTCTCGTCATTTAAATTGCTTTAAGTCTAAAATTTAGAAATAAAGCAGACGACAATGTGTAAGAAGAGTCTTCTTTGGACGCTGAGGGAGTTCGCCCTTCGTCTGCTCGTCGCGACTTTCCCAAAGCTAGAATTTGCAAACACTTTGGATCCAGATCAGACGCCGCGAAACGCGGCGTCTGATTAGGCTCCAAACTGTTTAATGCTCATGTTAATATATCTTAAGCTAGAATGAGCTAAATATTTAATTAATTTCAAAAAACCGTTTCAGACCATAACTATGCCGCAGACGACAATGAAGCTCGTGAAGGGTTAACCCTTATCCTGCTGAATTATCGTCTGCTTCAAATATATCGTCTGCGAAAATAAATCAAATTTAGTTTTTTTATAATCTTAAATTGACGAAAGGTTGGAAATGATTGGCAAACATTTTAGTTCCAAATCAGACGCCGCATAACGCGGCGTCTGATCTGAATCCAAAATGTTTGCAAATGTAAGCCAAAACTTAGTCGCGCTTAGCACAATAAGGGTTAAGATAAAGCAACTGATTATCACTTATCCGATTACAGTCCGCTTCAAACGTGTAATCTTCCAATGCTAAAGTTTAAACAGTTTGGTTAACAGTGTGTGTTAGATGAATACATACATTTTGTACGATTGTCAATTAGTTTAGATCTTGATCAGAGGTTAAGGGACACGGCTACTTGTCAAGATCTGTATCAAAACGGTGTGCCAGTAAGAGTTATAGTCAAATCATGATTTGATAAGGGTTTGGGCTGGTTCGAGTGTGTGCATAAGTTAGATGGCGAGTTTATTCAGGTTAACTACAGTTAAATGTGTCCGCGTATGTATTGATTGAATTAAGGTTGGGAACCCCTGGTGAAATCTGGGTCCATACTTATAAAGTGTTTGAGTTGAGTCTGAAATCGTTCTCACGCATTTGATAGGTCAGATTTGAGCATTGGCTCAAATCTGACCAATCAAATGATTGAGAATGCACTCAGACTCAACTCAAACGCATAGGCTCAAATCTGACCAATTAAATTCTTGAGAACGCGCCCAGACTCAACTCAAACGCTTTAAAAGCGCTGGGTCTGGTCAATGTTGGTCAATGGCGGTACTCTATAGAAAACCAATCGGCCATTCTCGTCAACTGTCGACCAATTCCGCACACTTCTAAAGCGTGGTTAGGAATCGGGCCGTCAGATGAAAATGGCCGATCGCTGAACGTACGGTAGAGTAGCGATTTTGGTCCAATCTCATTAGGGGTCCTCAACCTTAAGGCCCCTTATTCTTCTGCTTGACAAAGGGTATTTCAAATAGGTTGTTTCACATCGGTTATTTTGCGTGGTGAAATGGTTTAGAGTTGTAACGTCCCTTGAATCCATCACCATTGGAAGCCCCGATCGCTTGTTGCTCTTGTTGTTGTTGTAGTGGCTATTCACTCTCCTTGACAACGACTCACACATTCGAACCATTGTATACCATTCAAACTCACCCACAGACAATACTTAACGTTGCAAATATGTAACCGTAACGACCCGGAAGTGATTCCTGACCAGGCGGACACCTTACGCCCTTGCAGACTCTTAAACGTTGTGACACTTGCGGCGACGGTCTATGACGGCCCATGGTAGTCGGGAGTCCATTTCTATCATGGTGTCATATAAGGCTTATAAAGCACTCTTGAAACTGTGCCTTCACTGAAGTGTTGGTTTTACAATACATGTTGAACAATTAACAAAAGTGTATGCGAGTCCTGTATGGGTCCGGGCTAGGTTCCTGTTTGGGCCTTCTGATCTTTTGTCTTCACTATTAAATTTTGCTCAAGTTGTGACAAGCGTACTCCTCAAAGGTACACTGATTGTAACGGACGAGTATACTCGTCGCTAGGGTGCTATGAGTTAAATAAAACTGAACTATACGATATCAGTATGATAACAGTGATATACAATGATAGCTTTAGAGGAAGTGTTACATAAGTCCAAGGCTGCCATTTCTCCGGATTTTTCCTAAATCTCCGGATTTCCCCCCAGTTAATGGTAGCTTAAAGCAGCCGCATGTCAACAAAACAAGAAAAAGGCTATGGGGTAAAGGTACGATTTGTAAAATCGCACTTGAAAAATGCAAATTTGGAAATCTTAGGATTTTTCATGTCAACTTATGGCAGCCCTGTAAGTCATCTACGGTGGTGATGGGCTCAGCCCTTTCATGGTCACTTTTATCTCCTCATCGCCATATTGTCGTCTGTTTCAATATTGTTGTCTGCAATATCGTTTGAAAGTTAGATTAAAGCCAGTATGACTGACGAAATTTCGAAACCAGTGTCAAACAGTTTGGATCCTGATCAGACGCCGCGTTACGCGCAAACGCGCCTTGTTGTGTCATTGGCAGTGAATGAGTTAGATTGAAGGAGTATCACATCCTGTATTACCACATAAGCAGCTTAACCACGAAATGACGTCTATATCCGGAAAATATAAAAAATAAATATAACAAGAAAAATCTTTAAAAAAGATATTCAGCAGAATGGGTGGTGGAATTCATGCTGTAGATGGGTGTGCAAAATTGTATGAAATTGGGGTTTTTCAAAGAATTGTAATATCTTGGATTGAAAAGCAAAAAAAACATAAATTACTCTGACTAAAAAACTATAAATGTACAGAAATGCAAAACAATAATATAACCCATATCCTAGAAATTGGTAGGAGATCCTCAGATTAAACTATTGTTCTATATATCAAACTTCAAAATTCATGGGGAGTTTCTTGAAACAAACTATAACTAAATAAACTGTGCATGTCCATCATAACAGAACAGCATCTGCTGTACAAGTTCTATAACACCTCACTCTTGCACATAACTGATGAAACAACACAATTGTGTTTAACTCACTTGAGGCCATTTATTATATTGCTATCAATGTATGGTAAATTTGTACAAATAGTTAACAATTAAAATAAATTGGTAGTAAACCATTATTAAGCAAAACACCTAGCTACCACTGTCTATCTATAGATTCTATAAAAAGACATCTGCTATCATATCTTAAAATAGAAGCATGGTGTCATCAGCTCAGTAGTACACACACTGGTAAAACTGTAGTACATAGAGTTTCAGGGCTCCAGATAAGAGGGGAGTAAACTGAACAAATCTAATATTTTCTCACTCATTTCAGCACCAAACCCTATGGTGTTACCACTCATTTTTATCGCCTCAAAGAGACAATTCAAATGAGAAGTGACACCATAGGGTTTAATGCACAAATAAAGATTTTAAGTTTTGAAATAATTCCCTTATCTGGAGCCCTGGCTACTATCCAATCAGACAATTCAGTTTCAACAGGTGCTCTTAATTCTAAATTTCTGATCAAATATAATTGGTTGAAATGTGTGGCCAAATAGAAAGTAGGGCTAAATAGAAACCAGACAGCTCCGCTAAAAAGGGGCTATTACAGTAACTATTATCTGCTTTAATAACAACCGTATGATGAGCAATTATATGCAATACAAATGTGATGAAATACTTGGTCGTATAGAAACTGCCCGGTTAGCGCCAGCGATAGAGCATCGGTTTTGTAAATTTACTTTGCCTTCAATAAACGCACGGGTTCGAATTCCGACCGTTCGGCTCTAAATGACCTTTTTGTGTCGATTGGCCCTAAAATACCATTCATTCATTCGAATCCCGACCGAGCTCATTAACTCTTTGTATGTTGGGTAATGTTTTCGTCTGCAACAAGTGTATCTGCTACTGGTCTAAAAATAGAATTTTCAAAATTTCTTTTCCAAACAGGGTTAGCGTGTCAAATAGTTACGCGGCGTCTTATCAGGACCCAAACTGTTTGCAAAGGTTATCACAGTGGGACATATCCATCGCTAGCGTGCAAAGAGCTAAACTTATTTTAAATGTATTTATAACATTACTCCTTTTCCTAATATTTACGATCACAGTTGTATTTTTTTTTAAAAATTCAATATACATGTATATAGAAATATGGGCATATCTCTGTGCTGTACGGGCGGACGGTGGTATCAAACTCGGCGTATCAGCTGGATCTAAACTGGTTTACAGTTCTGAAAATGGATGTAGACAACAAATGCATGCGTGCTATGATAACATTAAACCCCGGTAACGAGTAAACTCGTCATTTACTTTTATCTCTGATCAGGGTGTTCACTGTTTATCATATTGCAATATATGGCAGAAAATAACACTAAATATAATCATAACTGGGCTGGACTAAATTGGAAACTGGAATATCAACCAATTACCACATAAACATGCCTTTTTATGCCTCTAATGCATTTCCTCATTGAAGCAAATAGTTAGCAGGTTGGAAGTGAAGGAGAATGCGCCTTTACTTTGAGCCTGCTTTAAACTACTATCTGATAAGATATAGAACATATTTCTTATGATGAGTATTCATGACTGTGTAAATTGGAACCATTTTCTTCAGCGGAGGAATAAAATGAATGCGGTAAAAGGTGGTTTTATTGAGAAAGGGTTAACGTTTTAGGGGTGAATGAGTTCATGAACAATGGATACTTATGTAGAATTATGGGGCGTTAGTGATGCCCGGCGATAAGCTTTGGTTTTATTAACCTATTTATACCTGGATATTGCAATGAACTCTCCCTGTATACTTGCTGGATTTTTTCATTGCAGATACACAAGGGTGATATACAGACACTGCAGTGTTTGTCCATACAGGAACAATATTTCATATGATATAGCAAACAGTGTCCACTTTAGTACAATGCCAATTTCCAATTAAGCCTAGTCCATAGTTGAATATTTAGGTGGGTTTTTTTCAACAATATATTGCAAAATGACAAACAGTGCAGATCCTGATCAGAGGGCTCCGCCAGTAGCCGTCTGGTCAGGATCTACACTGTTTGCATAGGACAAGCATACTCTTTTAATGGCGAGTATACTCGTCGCTAGGGTTGAATGTGTTAACCGAATTTATCGAGTTTCGACTGTTTGTTCTTCTGACTTGTTGCTCAGTTTAGATGTGACTGTAAAAGTGAGCTTAATATTGTAATTAGCTGGCCTTGTTCTTTGAAAATGGATTTATGATTACGTCCAATAAAGTTTCCTTGTTGATTGAAAATTAATTGCCTTATAGCAAGTAAATTAAGTCAAGCCCTTGTACAGTAGAGAATCTGTTATTCTTTCCCGTTTAAACGCAAACGTACGCAAACGCAAAACACTAAAACGTAGAAAAGAACAACTTTTGGACAATTCTGATAATTTTTGTTTATCTCGGTGGCAAACAGTTTGGAGCCTGATCAGACGCCGGGTTACCCGGCGTCTGATCTGGCTCCAAACTGTTTGCACTGCAAATAATAGTTTTAGCGTAAACGCGTTTATCGGGAAAGAATAACAGAGTCTCCACTGTAACTAGAAAACAGGCTATGGTGTAAAAGGGTTAACTATTGGCAGGCGTATAATGTGGCATATAACAGCTTTGTTTCTGTTTTACACGGTAACACGGTGTATGATCCGGATCAAAACTGTTTGACACTCGTTTTGGAATTTCTATCCTTATTTTTTAACTTTTAAACTATATTGCAGACAACAAAATTGAAACAGACGACAATGAAACGGTGAAGGGGTAAAAATCTCACGAAAAAATTGACAGTGAAATGGTTAATCCGTTACATGAAAACATCCACGTTTATTGGGAAAGAATAACGTCTTCTCCACTGTACCAGCACTATATCACTTTATACTTTTGGGGGTCTAGAAATTATTAATTCGTTAATAAGCCTGCTGGAGTTCTGTCTTGCTTTAACCCCTTCACTGCCGTGACGTCATCAATTGTAAACAATTGTCGTCTGCTTTTATTTCTGAAATTTTAATTTTTACTATTTTGACTGAAGAAATATTGTAGTGAGTGTCAAACAGTTTGGATCCTGATCAGACTATTTGCAAATGCGCTTCAAGTTAAGCGTCATTGAGAGTGAAAGGGTTTAACTTGCTGAAAACATGGTTCTGCAATTGATCTTGGTTTATATCAGGATTCAAACTTAAATTCATTGAAGATTAGTGTCAATAGTTGAATCCTGACAAGTTTGTTAATAAGTTTATGGTTATACAATGTAGCATGATCCTTACTTGGTAAGCACATGGATGTTGTCATGTTCATATCAGACTCGGATTGTCGAATCTTGGCCGAAACTGTTGAACACTCATATCAAAGCAGACATCAATTAAAAGTAGACAATATAGTATGACTATGATGATGTGAAATCCATCTGCTCATTTGTGTAACCAGACTCGCTTCTTTGAATATATTATTTTCTGATTTGTGTCCTCTTGGCTACTACCATAGTGTTGAGAAGGAAAGCGGGTAATTGTTTTTGCTATAACATGCACATCACAAGTTGGATTCATTCTACTAAATTTTCTAATCTAATTGAGTTTTATAATTTATTAGTATTATTTACCGACCAAGGGGATTTTGACTATACATCAAGAGGAGTTTGACCTGCAATTTTCACCGAAAGGTTTGACTACCCTGTAGTTTTCACCAAGGGGATTTTGACTACCCAGTCAGTTTTAGACCAAGGGGATTTTGTCATACACTCTTGATTCATTTGCATGCTGATCTCGCCATGAAAACCCCGTTGAATCCTAGTCACGCATAAAGACCTCCTTTGCAAACAGTGTACCTGCGAAAGTTACACATGTCCTGTGCAAACAGTGAATACCCAGATCAGAAGGCTCCTAAAGGAACTCTCTGATCAGGATATGTACTGTTTGTTATACATGCCAAACATTGACAAGTATCAACACATATAGATAGACAAAAAGGGATGACTGGAAACAGGTATTGCTCGTTTGAAAGTTTCATGGTGGAAGTGGCTGAAATCTTTGTTTGTGTAACCCATTACCCCATAGCCTGTTTCTAGTTTTGAAGACATGTGGCCACTTAAAGCAGGTTAAAGGATAAGCATTCTGCTTTAATTTCAACCTTATATAAGCTATAATTTGCTAGGATAAAGAAAATATTTATCATAATTGGATAAAATGGAACTATTTTCTTCAGTGGAGGAATAAATCAATGGCATAAAGTGGGGTATGTATAGGGTAATGGGTTAGGTGGTCTTTATAGGCGTACCTTATTCAGAGCCTCTTGTGCCATGCTGAAGGATCGATTTCAATAAATGCAGATTTATTGCTTGAAGTTTTGAGGCCATCATTTATTGCTTGAAGTTTTGAGGCCAAGCACATAATATATCTAACCCATATCACTGAATATGGCGACTTGTCTGGAATGTGCAGTTTGGATCCAGACCAGACTCTGAGTCAGCTGTTTGGAAATTCATGCTGATATTTAATCAGTCAATAAACTAAGAAAGCTAAAGCTATAGAATGTTTATGCAGACGACATTTCTAAGCAGACGATAATTGTGAGTGATAAGGGCCAACATTCCTGGCCGATAACATGATATAGTCACAATGAGACATACTCGGGGTAGGTGGGGTACTGTAGTGGTGGGGAGTGGTCGAGATTGCCAATATTATTACCTTAAACGGAAAACCGTAACTCTTTGAACCTTAGTAACGCATATTTGCGTCATTTTCAAACAGTTTACATGTGAGGAGTACACTTGTCGTATGTGCAAACAGTGTAGACCTTGATCAGAGGGCTCCTTAAGGAGCCTTCTGGTCAGGGTCTACACTGTTTGTCATTTGGCATATATTGTAAAAAATAAACCCTAAAAAGTCTAAATTGAAAATAAGAATTGTCCATTTGAGATTTAAAGGGAAATGGGTAAATATGATGTAAGGTAGTAGCTTATGACATATTTATTATTTAACCCCTTCACTGTCTTACCCCGAGCGGCGTCTGATCAGGATCCAAACTGATTGACACACGTTTTGAAATTTCTTCAGCCATACTGCGTTATCTTTTAACGTTGAAACGACATTGCAGACAACGAAATTGAATCAGAAGACAATGAAACGGTGAAGGGGTAAAATCTCCCGAATAATTTTATCATGAAAGGGTTAGTCTCCAACTGTTTGCAGTACTAGATCGTGATCAAAACCAGAACTTGTTCATTGCAATATAATCATGACCCATTATCACTGTCCTTGCACTCAGTTTGGATCATTCTAGAAAACAAGAGATATTCAATGCACTTATCAAGATCAACCTGTTCGCAATCGTTTCACCTCAATTTAACTGTAGTGCTTCCAGTCTGGATCCTTTTCAAACCTCAGAGTAATGTCCAGATCAATGGGGATTTTGACTACCAATCAATGTTTTTTTTTTACCTACCTTGCAATTTGTAACAAGAGGTTTTACTACGCTGTAGTTTTCACCAAGGGGAGTTTGACAACTCTGTAATTTTCATCAAGATGGTTGTGACTACCCTGTCGTTTTGGGACCAATGGGATTTTGAGTAGTTCCCGCTTTGACAAAAAAGCATATTCATGATTTCCCTGCTTTACTTTTATCTTATTGTAAACGAGAACTTGCATTAAAACATGTATGGATATTGCAATGAACTCTACTTGTGTGCTTGCTGGAAGTACACACGTATGATCTCAAGACACAGCAGGGGCTACACTGCTTACTAATGTCTACTTTTGATATCAACAAACATTGATGGGTTCAACAGGGCATCACTAACTGTTTTGAGCAGCGAGCTGCTTGCCTTTGACGCCGGTATGCCTATAAATCTTCAACCTAATTTCAAGTGGCCACTATCAATTTTGGCCAGATGTAAGGAGCATTCAAGTAAACCCATAAATATGCATGTTGCATGTTCGAAATTGATACGAGTGTTGATCAGATTCACTGCTTCTGACAATTAAGTTAACTTAATAGTACATGTTTTTAGGATTCGTGCTTTTGTCCTACAAGATGATTGTTATCAAGTACGAGACCATAAACTTTACGAGATTTTGAAAAAATAACAACAAAACAAACGAAATTACAATAATTCCAAACACAGCTCTTCTTTTAAGGTACTGTATTTAAAGGAGGGGCTTATTTCTTGCCCTTTCCATATATACATCTACATGTACTCTTAGACTACAAAAACCAAAATGTAGACTATCTGCGAGTTTTTGATTAGATGGGAAAATGTTTGATGTTCAGATATATTTTTGACTAATTCTATAGCGGTAGAGGGTTCAGTATTTTTAGTATTTTCTCAATGACGCTTAAAAGCGCGTGTGCAAACAATTTTTATCGTGATCAGACGCCGCGTAACGCGGCGTCTGATCAGGATCGAAACTGATTGACACTGATTTAAGTCAATTTTACTAAAATATAAATTTAAAAAAAATAAAAGCAAACGACAATGGTTGAAAGCAGATGACGTCATTGCATCGATGGAGTTAAAGTGTGTGTGTAAAGGTGGTAGAGGTTACGCCGTGTTACAGGATGACCTAGAAATGTCTGACTCGTTTGTCTGTGGCAGATATAAGATAAGAGGACACTAGAACAATGGGTCATCTAGTTCAAATAACCCGGGACCGATATTTGTCGGACAACGTGACACTTTGATTATTTTTAGACACATATGACACAGCTTAGACACACTGGGTCACTCACAGACCATCTTCTACATAGAACATCTGTAGCGGCCAATCGCGTAACGTGCCAGACCAGTAACACAAGGGTCGCTGGTTGGAGCCCCCGCTTCACCACTAACATTACTAATGGTTCTTGGAATGCGACCTTAAACCGAGCGATGCTGTACACGGCCATGTAAAAGAACTAGAAGTTGGCCGGGGAGGGGGGGGGGGGGGGGGGGGGGCGCTATACAATAGTGGGATTCCATAAGTATATATGATGCTTACGATTGCACCTCCCACAAGGTATACTCTGAAATACCGGGTAACTCAAGTCTGCTGGGGCGCCCACGCCGTACTAAGCCCAAGTTGACTGTTTCCAAAAGGGACGGGATGACACGGCATTGTAGACCTGGAGAAAGTTTACGACAAACCACAAAAAACATCAACAACCACAGACCATCAAGTACATGGAGATATACTATTCTGACGCAGAGAGTGTTTTGCGCATAGAGCCTCTTGCTCGCACCACTTCTGTCGCATAGTACGCATAGAATAGAAAATTCCCGTCGCTTAGAACGACAAACCATAGATTGCTTAAATATGTTTTGACATTAGAAAACGTGAAACTAGTGCCAAATAATATTTTGGATTCTGCTCAGACGCCGCGTTATGCGGCGTCTGATCAGGATCCAAACTGTTTGCAAATACCCAAGGCAAGGCAAGGCAGTGAAGGGATTAATACAGTGGAGAATTTGTTATTCTTTCCCGTTTAAACGCAAACATACGCAAACGCAAAGCACTAAAACGTAGAAAAGAACAACTTTTGGACAATTCTGATAATTCTTGTTTATCTTGGTGGCAAACAGTTTGGAGCCTGATCAGACGCCGGGTTACCCGGCGTCTGATCTGGCTCCAAACTGTTTGCACTGCAAATAATAGTTTTAGCGTAAACGCGTTTATTGGGAAAGAATAACAGATTCTCCACTGTACTTAGCAACAGCACATAATACACCGTTGTTGATGTTTCCTTTTGATTTCCTTACAGGAGCTGACCCGGGAGTAGCCACGTTTCCTAGGCAACTGTAACTATGTCGAACTGTAATGATAAAGTGTCCTTCTGGCGACTGGTGCTGCTGCTAGTGTTGAGTCTGTCCGTGTATCTGTACCTGTACACTAACGCCTTTGACGGCATGAAAACATCCACAGTGTTCCGAGTGGTGGAAGGAGATCTCCAGGTACATACTTAACTACTCGTTGACCCTCGAACCTGCCAATAAAATATCCTGGGATCCGTCTTACGAAACGTTCTACGACAAATATTTCTTAAGTCAAATTCTACTTCTAAACTATTATTTATTTCTCCATCTAATCCTGTCTTTTCAAGACGTTTCTAAACAGATGTCACAGGACAAGAGAAATCAGAAATATTATGTACGAGGGCCGTTTGAAAAGTAATGACCTTTAATCAATAACTTCACTATAATAAGTGCATAATGCATGTGCGATATATTATATTGAAGTTATTGATCAATTGTCATTCCTTTTTAAACGGCCCTCGTATTTTAAATTGTAACTTACGACCATTTTTGTCGTATGGCATTTCGTAAGACGGAATCAAGGGTCAAAGGTTATTAAACATTTTGACTGAGTCTGAGATTGTTCTCAAGCATTAGGTTGGTCAGATCTTAGCTTAGTTTGAGATCTTTTTCAAGCGTTTGATCGATGTTTGAGATGAGCTTTGCTCAAATCTGAACAATCAAGTGTTTGAGAACGATCTCAAAGTCAACCCAAACGCTTTATGACCTTTGGGTCTGTATAGCTGTTTTTTTTCACTTTTTTTTCACATTGTATTGCAAGATGACAAACAGTGTAGATCCCGATCAGGGAATTCGTATAGGAACGTACAGTGCTCCCTCTCTACAACAATCATTGGGAAACACAGACTTAAGGCAAGGTGAAAGTAAACAGAAAGCTCCCGTAGGAGCTGCCACGCCCCCCCTCCCCCCCCCCCCCCCCAATAATTTTGCCAATATTGGTTGCAGATTTTTTACATATAATTATGTTAGTATTTTACCTGTTTTGAATGAGCAAATAAAACTTGAGCTTTTAATGAACTCTGTGCTCAAAACTCAGAAATTTTCTCAGCTCATAACTCTTCAGCAAACATTTTGTTTATAACTGGTATTTGCATATCATAATGCTATTGTAAAAACATATCCAAATCAGGTCACTTAAATCAGCTCAAACATGTCTTGTAAAAACTAGAGCACGTAATCAAAACTGAGTTTTGAGCACAGAGTTCGTTTTAAGTTTTATAACCTCGGGCCCTGAATCAAATAGCGTTAATTTAGTGGTTGTAAGCAAATTTTAAAGGCCACAACACAAGCACGTACTTAGCATCTGCTGTTGTGACGTGATAAGTTCCGGTTTGAGTTTTATTCCTAACCGAAATACATGTACATTGTAGTTTTACTGAGAAAGTTTATGCAACCGGCCAGTTTCAGACATGCGCAGACAATGTATTTTCGACTGGTTGTACCAATTTGCTTTAATTTTTTTCACCGTTTCGCCATAAGCAGAAGTTCATTCTGAGAAAAGGCTTTTTTCAACATCAGCACCGAGGAAGCGCGCCGAAGGGCACGTACTGGTGGTTCCTGTTGTAGACTAGTAACTATACTTGTTGGAAATAAGTTATATAAGAGAGGCAACCAGTATAGGCCGCATGAGACTATATGCGGTCGATTAGGCGCAATTGTCATGAGTGAAAACTATAGGTAGGATAATCATAATGCATGTCAATAATAATCCAGAGAACTTGATTAGATCTACCACACGTTGTCAAATGAGATTAAATCTAGTCATTTACCTTGTACCGGGTTATATCAAATGACAATTCAGTCGTTACTCCATAGTTTGTTTTTTGTATGGAAAACAGATGACCACAAAAAGCAAGTTGAAAGTAAACATTTACTTTAAACCTGCTTCAGTTACTATCTGGAAATATACTAATGATATAATATAATGATAATAATAATTATAATAGTTTCCTGTGTGTAAAAATGTTTACAGGCGTGAAAGGCGCATTTAAGAAGCAATGTTATTCCAGATTTTTCTCTGGAATCCTACAGGGTGTAACCTTCAGATACCGTACATGTGTACACCGTGAAGGGGGTCATTTGCAAACAGTTTTGACCCAGATCAGACGCCGATAATCTCGGCGTCTGATAAGGCTCCTAACTGTTTGAAGCTCAGATTTAAATATTCGTCAGTATTTTCCAAATAGTCGTTGAATATACAATTTATTACATTGCATGCGATTTACGTTTCGTTTACAGACATTAGCTGCAACTGTTGTTTCTTTTGTAGGCTGTTTGGAAGGACAAGGTTGGCTCTGTTTCGTATTATCTCAAGTTAATGCAGCAATCAGACAAAAGTATTCATATAGACGTGTCCGCGGTGGAAACTGTCAACTTTACTAAAGTGAACCAAGTCGTTACAAAGACACCGCCTGTGAAAACAACAGAGAAAAACAAAGAGACAATAAGTCAATTCGTGGAAAAATTAAAAGATAAAATTTTGAAGAATGAATCCGAGCCATTGTTAACGTTGTTTACGTCCTGGACCGATAACACAGAAAAATATTTAGTGCACAATTTAACAATAACAAACTGGCTATCGTTACGGCCATTTGTGATACCGGTGGTGTTTACTAATGAAACTAAAGTGGCTGATGCGTGTCGTCCGATGGGGTTTGAAGTGTTTCCTATCAGCCAGGCGGCCGCAGATGGAATACCAGTGTTGAAATATATGTATAAAGACGTCATGGATGCCTTTAATACGTCATTCTATGCGTACAGTAATAGCGATATTCTATATACTGATACGATGGTGAAAACCCTAGCAGCGCTCGTGAACTCTACTTTAGATATGTCAAAGCCTGTTCTTATTGTGGGTAAACGGACTAATGTTGATAATGTCACCGAAGATGATATAGCAACTTGGGAAAATATATCAAGTATAGCTAAAAGTAAAGGTAAATTGTTCACGGGTTATGCGGAGGATTTCTTTATAACTCCACGTTCATATCCCTGGATGGAGATGCCCAATGTTGTGATAGGGCGGAGAGCGTATGATAACTGGCTGGTCTACAACTCCCGCAAGTCAAAACACACAGTGCTCGACGCTACAGAAACAACACTGGCCGTGCACCAGACTACAAAGGCGGGAAACTTTGAAGGTCATGGTCATAAAAACAGAGACTACAATCATAACTTACTGGTTAAAATGTACAAGAGAATCAAATATGGTTCCGGTGTGGTAGAGTGCATAGAACAGTATACAAAGTCAGAAAACAACTGGATAGTGGTCAAAACAAGAAAAGTTCATAAAGGATGTGGTGTTTGAAAATACAATGTAGTTTCAATATAACCCTATGAAAGCCATTACATTGCTCCCTCTCTACAACGACACCCATTGGGAGGTATTGATTGTGTGTGTTGATCGGAGGGAGTCGTTATAGGGAGGGAAAGCTAAGACTTGGCTTACATTTGCAAACAGCTTGAATCCAGATCAGACGCCGTGTAACGCGGCGTCTGATCTGGATTCAAGCTGTTTGTCACTCGTCATGATATTTATTCTGCCAATTTGTCCACTTATATGTGACTTTGAGAAAAAACCAGCAGACGACAACTTTAAGCAGACGATATTGCAGCAGTAAATGCGTTAGGTAATTGTCCTGTTTATGGAATTGCGACAAGGGCCGTTGTAAGGAGGGAGTCGTTGTTTGGAGGGTCATTGTAGGGAGGGAACACTTTATATATCTAAAGTCTGTTCACAATTACCGCTAGTTTGGTTTTGTTTTAAATTAAGACTTTAGTCATTTGCTCTGAAGAAACATTCATATGGATGTGAAATGGTTTTGATCCTGACCATACGCTTAGTGACTCGCGGTGTATAGTTTGTATCCAAATCGTTTGTTTATTCCTGAGTTGTTAGGCATGCCAGCGAAGAGGTTAACATGATTAGGAATCAATTACAAATTAAATCTGTTTTAATCATTGAACGCAAGACGAGTTTACTACTCTTTTACAAACAGTGTGCACATGTCCTATTCAAACAGTGTAAACCCCGATCAGATGGCTTCTACATGGACCAACTGATCAGGGGACTGTACTGCCTTCATATTACACAAACAATCATACAACAGGACTCCAGATAAGGGGAGTATTTCAAAAACTAAAATCTTTATTCCTGTATTAAACCCTATTGTGTCACTACTCATTAGAATCGCCTCGTCGAGACGATTCTAATGAATAGTAACACGATAGGATTTGGTGCTGATATGAGTGAGAAAATGATGGCTTTTGTTCAGTTTACTCCCTCTTATCTGGAGCCCTGAAACAAGCCTAACAACACTAGACAGACACACTGGGATAGGCTTAATTGGAGACAGAAATTGTCCAGTTGAAGATCCAGTTCAATATTTTCAGTTTGCGTCGGTAACATTGGTCATTATCAGGTTATCAGAGTGTTTTGCCTACTTTATTATTATGATCATATGAAATCCAACGTTAGCTGTTTTTACAACATCGCTGAGAAAGCCACGCGTAGAAATATTTATTTTAACCCTTTCAGAGCCAAAGTCGCATAAAGTCGACTTTGTTAACTGTTTGGATCCAGATCAGACGCCGCATAACGCAGCGTCTGATCAGGATCCAAACTGTTTGACACTCAAATCAATATTTCTAAAGTCATACTACCTTTTAAATAACTTTGAAATGATCTTGCAGACGGCAATTATTGAAGCACACGACAATAAAGCGGCGAATGGGGTAAACCATTCACGATTAATTTGGCGCTGAAAGGGTTAAAGAAGAACTGGCTTTGGTTGTTGATCATAAATACAGTGGAGAATACCTTATTATTTTCCGAATAAACTTGTTAATGCTAAAATCCTTACCACCATTGTTAACAGAGCCAAATCGGACGCCGAGTAACCCGGCTGTTTGCCAATCATATTTAATATATATATAATATATATTAAATATTTTCAAAAAGTTGCCATTTTGAACATTTACATTTGCGTCTTTGTTTATTTTCGTTTTCGTTTTTTTTACAAACGGGAAAGAATAACGCTTTATCCACTGTATGCATGACTGTGATAGAATATAGTTCAGTATCTACATGTATATGTCGGGTAATCCGGTGTTTCCTTCTTAACTATTTATGACAGAGACACTTAACGTACAGTTTTCTTACAGTTGAATTTCCATAACTCGAGTTGGTATCAATATAAGTCAACAGTTTTGTATTTCAAAATTAACACTTTATCCAATTGCCTATTTCTGGTTTGAAGACAGGGACTACTTCAAGCAGGTTACAAGATAAGGAGAATGCGCCTTTTATGAGCTTTCTGGTTTACTGTCACCTTGCTTTAAGTTCTCACCTGTCTTTTATACAATCAATTAACTTTCGTTTTACTGATCGTAATAGAGAGGTTTTACTGCATTGGCTCAATCAAATGCTTGCCTACCATGTCAAATTCCGCAAATAATACCTTTTAAGGGTGTATCCAACTCATAAGCGATTTTTTCAAAGTATCAAACTTTTTTTCTATCATTGTTTTTTTGGAAGAGCTATGTATGATGAATGAAAAAATGGGGAAAAAACATATGGTGGTGTCCTTTTTTTTTTAGCTACAGCGATTTGAAAAAGGTATGTCAAATTTGGACTTTTTCTCTCAAATTATACCCATTCAGAGTACAAGCTTCAGTAAAATCTATTTCAAAACAAAACAAACATGGTAATTTGGGTTTTCATTATTTATTTCATGTCTATGGTGGTATTTTCACATATAGAAACCAAATTTAGACAAAGCAGGCACAAGGTTTGAACAATATGGATCCTCGAATATCAAAAATATGCTTTTTATAGGGCATGATTTTATTAGATTTTTTATTTTATGAAAAAAAAAGTAAAAAAGTTTGAAAATGAAATAGTTCTAGTATTAAACTTTTTCTTATATTCAACCAAATGAAAGCCAATGCTAAGGCAGTTCAAAATATGAAAAGAAATTGAAAGGTCAGTGTTGAAAATTTTGAGTTATTATTTTAAAAAGAGTTATCTCCTCTTACAAAATTTACAAAACAGTACCATATCGATGATATACAAAGAGCTTTATAAATTTCACATTTGGTGCCTGTTTTCTCTTAAATTAGTTTTTGTATGAAGAAATACTATCATTGATAGGAAATAAACAACACAAAACCAAATTATCATATTTGTTTTCATTTAAAATGGATTTTATTGAAGCGGGCTGTAAGAGAAAGTGGGTGGGGTAAATTTTACATGGCCATGGAGCCAACTGTTGTTCACCAAAATATACACTTTTTCTGTTTTTTCATTCATCTAAAATAGCTCTTCAATACAAAACCATCATAAAGTGTTTTGAAAAATTCTTAAATTCATGACATTGATACACCCTTAAATATACTTAATCTATGTTTTATCTTTGAAAGACGAATATGTTCGACTAAGGCCAACTCGAGATAACGAGACTATAGTTTGTATTTTAATTATACGGAATCATTTATTCAATTTATTTACATTATATTCATTATATATTACGTTCGACAGAGTGTCTCTTAGCTTTAATCTACACGTAGATATATATCAGAATGTTATTTGGTTGTTTTTGTTGTTGTTGTTTTTTGTCGAAGGAAAGAAATTGTTATGACGTTTGTCTTAGTTTAGTGACATGCTATTTTGTGCCATATCGATGTAATAAGCCTATCACAGATGGATGGTGTACCGAAATGTCCGTCAGTGTGTGATACAAGTGATTTCATTGGGTAGGCTTCTCTGAAAAGTCCCGAGCCCTTAGCAGTTGTAATGCATACATTAACAAATTGTTTTTATGACACCATTTAGATTTCTGGACCCGTTTTCATAAAACTTCGTACGACAAAAACGGTCGTAAGTCAAGACTTTAAAATACATTTAATTGCGGATTTCCCTCTTGAAATGGCTATTCCAAATCCAAAGAGATGATACAAGACAGGATTAGATGGAGAAATAAATAATAATAAAGAATTTTATAATCTGACTTACGACAGCATTTGTCGTACGAAGTTTAATGAAACGGGCCCAGTCTCTTTAAGTAGCCGCTTGTCAGTTTCACATGAAAACAAGCATGCAATGCGTGCCTACGAGTAATGGTAGGGTGTGGTTTTACGGCACCGCGACACATGAAATGGTCATTTAGCGCCCAAACCCTACGAGTAGAATGTACATAGGCGATCCTATATGAGGAAATTACGACTGGGCTCATTGTTTTACTTCTGTGAAATGTATTTTAAATGTGCCATATCGTTTTGCTAAAGAGGCACCAGTCACATTGCGTCTGTCAGTAACATTCCAGGGTATCACAGTGGAACACATCTTGATGTTTGCATTATTTTATATATAGTTGCTCATGTCAACTTGCTTGGTTATTTATGTAATCATGGATGTGTCTTTTAAAAGGGATGGCATGGCCACTATCCATGCAAGAGTGGCATATACTATCCATATAAGGGTGGCATTCAATTTGCATTACACAAGTTACATTGTCAAGACGTTCGGTTACCCTAACCCTAATGCTAGAGCCCAAAGCTTGATGTGTGTTTTATGGGCGTTCTATGAGGCGACAATGTCTTTAGCCGGACACTAGTTAAAGCATGAACACAATATACAGACTATATGAAATATATAATAATTTTCCTTGGGCTATCTTGGCCTGATGATTGAGCATGAAACTACATAAAAACTATATAAAATGAATGAAACTAACTAAAAGTGGATGAGCTACTTTGCCTACAAAACCAAAACCTAGTAAACAATATCCCCGTACTCTCAGACTGTTTGATCACGGTGCAGGCTGGACCGTTAACCGATGTATGCTCAGCGTTACTTCCGCTGAGCTACACTATGATGAACTGATGCTGAGCGCTATTGCTCAGCGTTGGTGTAGCTGATGATACACTGTGGCACCAGCACTAGTCTCAAGTAGACTGCTCGGCGTTGTTGAACCTGTGATGAGATATAGTCTCGAACCAATTGCTCAGCGTTGTCCCTGATGAACTATCAAACCTTGTTCCACTACAGTTCTATAACGTCAATGTTCCAGCTTGTCATGGAACCTCTATGGCGTATCGTCGATCTGTAGTAAACCTTCACTCTTCAATAATAACTGTTTTCGGTCCCAAACAAATCTCAATGATCTGAGAGCAACGTACTAGCGAGCTATCATCAAAAGTAAGCTATCCCGTTAATAGCTTGTGGAGAGAGTTGTCGTGTGAACGAATTAGCAATCTCCCTGTGTTCAATATCTCTACAGGTTATATTCACCGACCGTCTAACATTGGACAGTTCTTTCAATATGCATAAATTAATCTAAATAGTTGATTATCCCTAATAATTAAGAATCTGCAAACTTTTACTTTTACACCAGCAAGTTATAAACTTTGGTTATGTTTAAAATGTCCAGTACAGAAAAATAATGACTTTAAAGCTTATTTGAGAGATAATACACAAAATTCAGTTTTTGGTATACAGTCAGCACAAAGCGTAGACAATTACATTAGGCAAAGAACAAAAACGTATGATGTGCGTTATCTTCGCACTGGCTCTACATAAATCAACTGGCAATATACACATTTGTTCAAGAGGCTTAATAACTACATAAAGATTATTTCTGACAATAGCCCCTTTCTCAAGAAAACACTTTAAGTTTTTCTAACTACAAAATAATCTGTACACAAGTGTGCTGAGCTTATTGTCTACTCAGATAATCAGCACACATATTCTCAGAGCCTTTGATTGCTTCAACTCTGAACTGGTAGTTTTGAAGGAATAATGCCCATCGCATTATCCTTCCACTCTCTATCTTACATTTCTGGATGTAAGACAAGGGTGTATGGTCTGTCTGCAGAACAAACTCTGTCCCATACAAGTACTTTTGGAATTTCTTGATTCCAAACACAATGGCTAGGCATTCTCTCTCAATGACAGAGTAGTTCTTCTCTCGCTGAAGAAGCTTCTTGCTGGCATACGCCAATGGGAATATACCATCTTCAAACTGTTGAAGCAATGCTGCTCCAACCCCGCTGTCTGAAGCATCGGTTTGAAGAATAAACGGCTTCGTGAAGTCTGGCAGCCGCAAAATTGGTGACCTTGTGAGCATGTCTTTCAACGTTTTGAAAGCTTGCTCGTGCTCAGCTTCCCAGATCACGTTGTTTGGACGACCTTTCTTTGTAATGTCCGTCAGTGGAGCCGCTACATCTGCAAACGCTGGTATGAATTTTCTGTAGTATCCAGCCAAACCTAAGAAGGCACGAACTTGCTTCTTGGTCTTTGGCTGCTCAGCATTCTTGATCTTTTCAAGTTTATCATCTTCCATCTGCATTATACCATTCCCTACAACATGTCCCGTGAATGATATGTTTTCAAACCCAATCAAGCACTTAGACGGTTTGAGGGTTAGACCAGCATGTCTTGTTCGGCTGAAAACATCCCGCAGCATGGTTAGATGTTGGTCCCATAACTGCGTGTGACCAAGGATGTCATCAACGTAGTTGTCCGCATGTTTGCAATTGCGCAACAACTTTCTCATCATTCGGTTGAAGGTGCTACCTGAGTTGACCATGCCGAACGGCATTTTCTTGAATTGGTAGCTCCCATCTGATGTCGAGAAAGCAGTTAAATGCTTCGACTTGTCATCAACCGGTATTTGCCAATAGCCTTTACTCAGATCTATCTTCGTGAAGTATTTGTCTTCCTTCAACTTTGACATGATGTCTTCAACATTACCCATTGGTTCTGTATCGAACTTTGTTATCATATTCAGTCTCCTGAAGTCGATACAGAATCTGTTGGACCCGTCTTTCTTTTTGATCATCACAAAAGGTGAATTGTAGTCCGATAACGCCGGTTCAATCACCTCTGCGTCGAGCATTTTCTGTATCTCTTCTTCAATTTCCCCACGTTTAGCGTATGGTATGGGGTATTGACGAACCCGTACTGGGGTCTTTGACGTTAACTCAATCTTATGTTCAGCCAGCGTCGTGGTACCTGGCATCTCAGTGAATATGTCCTGAAACTCTTCAAGCAAGTTCATTACTTCTCGACGTTGTTCAGGCGACAAGCTGTCTGAGACCTTGACATCTTTGTATGTCTCATCACTTTTCAAACAAGCTAAGTCTAGCAAGTTTTCGTCGTCGACAACGCCATAGTCTTCACTGTGTTCAGCCTCTACTATTGCCATCCCAGCAACAACGCTGTCTTGCCGTTCCTCATACTTTTTCAACAGGTTGATGTGATACTTGCCAATCTTATCGCCAACTTTCACCCTAAAGTCCATTCTATTTACTCTCTCGACCACTTCGAACGGTCCTTTCCACTGCAACATGAGCTTGTTATGGGAGGTTGGCAATAACAACAGAACCTTGTCTCCCTTCTCGAGCTTTCTGTTTCTGGCTGCTTTATCATAATGATGTTTGTATGCAACCTGTGCTTCTGCCATGCTGTCTCTAGCAATTTGGCATGTGTCTTCCAACCTGTTTTGAAGATCAAGCACATATTGGTATGTGTTCATGACTTCAGGTGTTTCTTTTTCTGTCCAAAGCTCCTTCAGTATTTGCATGGGGCCTCGAACTGTGCGTCCATACAACAGTTCGAACGGCGCAAACCCAGTTGATGCCTGTGGAACCTCTCTATATGCAAATAGAACAGCGGACAGGTATCTGTCCCAGTCTTTCGGCCGTTCCTGACACATTTTCTTTAGCATACTTTTCAGCACTCCGTTCATCCTCTCACACAGCCCATTGCATTTTGGGTTGTATGGGGTTGTGAAGAATTGCTTCAGGGAGATGAGTCGGCAGACTTCTCCCATGAGTTCGGACGTGAACTGACTGCCCTTGTCGCTTAAAATTTCTGTTGGAAATCCAACACGTGAAAATACGTCGAGCAACGCCTCAGCTACTCGTTCCGTCTCTATCCTAGGCAATGCTACAGCCTCAGGATATCTTGTGGCATAGTCTACCACTGTCAAAATGTATCTGTTTCCCTTATCAGATACTGGTGTGATGGGACCTATCAGATCGACCGCGACTCGATGAAATGGTGTATCTATGATCGGCATTTCACCAAGGGGCACCTTTGTGACCCGTCCTTTTGGTATGGTCTTCTGACAAACATCACATGATCTGCAGAATCTGGTAACATCACTGGTTATTCCCGGCCAGTGGAAACTTGTAGTGATTCTGTCGATGGTCTTCTTTGCTGACAAATGTCCACCCACAATAGATTCATGAGCCAAGCTCATCACCCGCTTTCTAAATTGCGTTGGGACAACTATTTGTTTCGTCTCTGTTGAGCCCTGTCCCTTGACTTGCTCGAACACTCTGTACAAAACATCTTTATTCACCGTGTAGTGGTACTTATTACCACCTTTGGTCTCGAGCTTGCTCGAACTCTCAGCATATGACCATAACTTCTTTAAAGACTCATCGTCTTTCTGTGCCTTCTGAAGCACATCAACGTCAACCTCATCTAATGGTTGACTAGGCACGTTCAGCGCCCTTATAGGTTTCATCTCTTTAGCGGCTTGAGCCCGTGTGACAACCGCTGCAGCCACACTAGTTTGACCCTGTCCTTCGGGCTTTCTCTCTTCAAGCCACTTTGGGTCTGGAGCATCTAAAACTCCATCTACATTGCCCAAGACTAAATCACAGATGAGTGAGCTCAACACCATTGCTTCTATGCTCCCCTTGTAAAATGGTGTATCAACCTCTATCAAAGCTGCTGGAACTATCTTGGCCTGGCCATCGATAGTGATCATCACATATCTCTTGTCCAGCATTTGGCTATCATCGACCAAGTCTTTCCGAACTGCGGCTAACTCACAGCCGGTATCTCTTAAAACTTTCACCTCCTTGGTCCCTACATAGCCTTTCTGTAACTTCAAATTTCTCTCGCCCTCCAGCGTATCTACGGTACATCCACCAGCAATGATGGACACCGACTCTCCGTTGGCAAGCTGAAGTTCGCCGTCTTGTATACACTCCTGTATATGGCTTTTGTTCATGGAAACAGACATGCATAGAGCTGAAATCTTGTTTCCATCCGAACCTTTGTTCTTAGACCTGTCTTCGAACTTCCAACCTCTCTGAGACTGTCGACCATCTGTATGTCCCTGACTTTCATGGTCTGGGTAGCAGACTGCTGCCCCGCTAATCTTTCTCGGGTTTGTATTCTGTCTGCAGTCTCGTGCAAAATGACCTTCTTTCCTGCATAAGAAACAAACCTTCTTCTGGGCATCAGGTCTGGGCACTGTGTTCGACCTATAGTTCGGTGCTATATTAGGTCTCGGCTGTTGCCTGTTAGGTGCTGGGCCGCTTGTTCTGACAGTCCTGTTAGACACTATGGACCCTCCATGAGCCTCAATGTATTGCTCAGCTAGATGAACAACTTCTTCCCTAGAGCTCGGCATCCTTTCTTTCAAAAACAATGCTAGCTCAGGCGAACATGTTTTGATAAACTGCTCCCGGACTATCAAGTCCATCATCCCTTCAAACGTTTCGTCTATCTCGGCCATTTCAGCCCATCTACAGCAATAACGAACTATACGAGCCATAAACTGAAATACAGTTTCACCTTGCTCAGGCTTGCTATCTCGAAACTTCGTTCGGAAACCTTCTTCTGTCAACTGATACCGTTTGAGCACTGCCTTCTTCAATGCGTTGTAGTCATCAGCTTGCTCAGGCGGCATACTGGTGTATACTAAAAGACCTTTGCCTGTCAATAGTGAGCTGAGACTAACTGCCCATGTCTTCTCATGCCATCCTTGGCTCTTGGCAAAACGCTCAAAACGTTCGATGTATGCGTCCATATCATCCTTGTTCTCTTCGAACTTCGGCAACTTTGGTCTCAGCGACTTGCTCGTAGGCTCATGCTTCAAAGTTCCGGCCTCAGCTCGAAGTTTCATCAACTCTAGCTCTCGCTCTTGCTCTTCTCGCTTGTATGCAGCCTCTTTGTCTCTGAGCTGTATCTCAAGCTTGAGTCGCTCATCTTCGTCCTTGCGCTTTCTTTCCTCTCGCTCAACCTCCAGCCTTCGGCGTTCGTCTTCATCCCTACGCTTCTGATCTTCTCTCTCAGCCCCCAACTTTCGACGTTCGTCCTCATCTCTACGCTTCTGTTCAGCGCTCTCTAACTCCTGCCTTCGACGCTCATCTTCTCGTCTCAGCATACGTTCTTCTCTATCAAGAAAGTCCCTTTCTTTCTTGTCAATGTATGTCATGAGCTCCGAGCCGCTCAAGCCCATCAGTTTACCAGCCTCTATCCACTTCTCATGATCCATCACGAAACTAGTTTTCAAACCCTAACAGTTCCAACCGTATAAACCTCCTAAGAACTATCCCGGACGAGCCCCCAAATTGTCAAGACGTTCGGTTACCCTAACCCTAATGCTAGAGCCCAAAGCTTGATGTGTGTTTTATGGGCGTTCTATGAGGCGACAATGTCTTTAGCCGGACACTAGTTAAAGCATGAACACAATATACAGACTATATGAAATATATAATAATTTTCCTTGGGCTATCTTGGCCTGATGATTGAGCATGAAACTACATAAAAACTATATAAAATGAATGAAACTAACTAAAAGTGGATGAGCTACTTTGCCTACAAAACCAAAACCTAGTAAACAATATCCCCGTACTCTCAGACTGTTTGATCACGGTGCAGGCTGGACCGTTAACCGATGTATGCTCAGCGTTACTTCCGCTGAGCTACACTATGATGAACTGATGCTGAGCGCTATTGCTCAGCGTTGGTGTAGCTGATGATACACTGTGGCACCAGCACTAGTCTCAAGTAGACTGCTCGGCGTTGTTGAACCTGTGATGAGATATAGTCTCGAACCAATTGCTCAGCGTTGTCCCTGATGAACTATCAAACCTTGTTCCACTACAGTTCTATAACGTCAATGTTCCAGCTTGTCATGGAACCTCTATGGCGTATCGTCGATCTGTAGTAAACCTTCACTCTTCAGTAATAACTGTTTTCGGTCCCAAACAAATCTCAATGATCTGAGAGCAACGTACTAGCGAGCTATCATCAAAAGTAAGCTATCCCGTTAATAGCTTGTGGAGAGAGTTGTCGTGTGAACGAATTAGCAATCTCCCTGTGTTCAATATCTCTACAGGTTATATTCACCGACCGTCTAACATTGGACAGTTCTTTCAATATGCATAAATTAATCTAAATAGTTGATTATCCCTAATAATTAAGAATCTGCAAACTTTTACTTTTACACCAGCAAGTTATAAACTTTGGTTATGTTTAAAATGTCCAGTACAGAAAAATAATGACTTTAAAGCTTATTTGAGAGATAATACACAAAATTCAGTTTTTGGTATACAGTCAGCACAAAGCGTAGACAATTACATTAGGCAAAGAACAAAAACGTATGATGTGCGTTATCTTCGCACTGGCTCTACATAAATCAACTGGCAATATACACATTTGTTCAAGAGGCTTAATAACTACATAAAGATTATTTCTGACATACATTAACATTTTATTAACGCCTTCAGTGCCATGCTTTAAACACTTGTCGTCTGCTCTTATTTCTCAAATTCACATTTTAGTTATTTTGACATTATAATTATTTAGATTGTGTGTCAACAGTTTAGATCCTGATCAGACATAGAGTTACTCGAAATCTGATCAGGTTCAAAATGTTTAGGACTGCCATTGACTCTCCTGCCTTAACCCTTTCCCACATAGAAGCGCCTTTTAGCACATTAAGTTTATTCATTCACTGAAGAAAATAGTTCCAATTTATGCAGTCTTTAATATGTATCATACAACATATTTTCTATATTCTAGCAGATGATAGCTTAAATCAGGCTGAAAGTAAAGCAGAATGCGCTTAAGGCGCATTCTGCTTTACTTTCAACCTGCTTTAAGAGGACACCTATATTCAATACAAGAAACAGGCTATGTTAAAACCCATTCACTGCTATGACATCATCAAATTTAAGAATAAATGTCGTCTGCAGTTATTTCTCAAAGTAATTTTTTAGGTATTTTGAATCGAGTGCTAAACAGTTTGGGTCAGATCAGGATCTAAACTGTTTGCAAAAAAAACCCACTGTGTTCGGGGTAAGGCAGTGAAGGGGTTTCTAAAATTTATGAGTTTTAGTTTGTTCGGTCCTTCTAGGTCAAGTGTGACAAAGTTAGCGTTTGCAAACAGTTTCTATCCGAATCAAGATCAGAAGTCCAGTTACTCTGCGTCCAATCAGGTTCAAAACTGTTTATCTTTTAACCCTCTCCACGCCATTGCGACTTTATTCGACCATGACTATAGTTAATACGCTGTGTCACGTGACGTCTGACCAGGATTTAACTCTTTCCTCCCTGAAACTTTAAATGGACAATTCCAGTTTCCATTTTAGTCTAGTTCATTTCTGACTTTTAAGGGTTGTTTTTGTCAATGTTTGGCATTATGACAAACAGTGAAGACCCTGATCAGAGGGCTCCTTTCGGAGCCCTCTGATCTGGGTCTTCACTGTTTGCACAGGACTAGTGTACTATTCACATGTACACTGTTTGAAAAGAACGCCTATATGCGGGACTAGGGTTCAAAGGGTTAAACTGCTTGGCTCTCGTATGTACGCCAACATTTGAAAACAATGTTTTTTTTACATTAAGTTGTAGACGGCAAACTTTAGCAAATGGGTTAAACCAGAGTATTTGTTTTAGCAATTAAAGTGTAAAAAGAAAGACAATTAAAGTGTTAGTGGGTGCTGGTTAACGGTTATCATGGGTGGGGATTAGTGTAGAACAATTAGTGGTATAGATCAGAGGAATTCCAAATGGGATTACTGCTATTTTTGAAGACTTTTCAAGTATTGTGTTGATTTGTTTCCGCTTTAATTACCCCTGACAACGAGAATATTTCGCTATGTAATCTCAAACTTAGGATGAACCTGGTATCGAACTTGAGACTTCTGTGTTCGTTTCATAGACATTTCTTATGTTACAAGATAGGACAGTAAAACACGCCATTACGACCCCTGGGGTCCACCTTACAACATTTTGCACGCCAAGCATTGTCGTAAGTCAGATTCTAAACTCCTCAGTTATTATTTATTTCTCCATCTAATCCTGTCGTGTGGCATCTCTTTTCAATCGTCTATTCAAAACTTTTCCAAAGAGATACAGTGGAGAATCTGTTATTCTTTCCCGTTTAAACGCAAACGTACGCAAACGCAAAGCACTAAAACGTAGAAAAGAACAACTTTTGGACAATTCAGATATTTCATGTTTATCTTGGTGGCAAACAGTTTGGAGCCTGATCAGACGCCGGGTTACCCGGCGTCTGATCTGGCTCCAAACTGTTTGTATTGGAAATAGTAGTTTTAGCGTAAACGCGTTTATTGGGAAAGAATAACAGATTCTCCACTGTATCACAAGACAGGACACAATTTAGCAGACGACAATTACTTAGCGCCAATGAGTGATTAGCGGAAAACGTTTACCAAAGAAATCCAACCATTGGAGTAATCCGTTGTTATATTTGGAACCCCTCCACTGCCATGACGTCATCGATTTTAAACAATCACCGTCTGCTTTTATTTCGCAAATCCGAATTTTAGGTATTTTGATTTTAAGAAATATTGAAATGAGTGTCAAACTATTTAGACCCTGATCAGACACCATTATTCTCGGGCCAATGCAGGGATGCCATAAGTTGACATGAAAAATCCTAAGATTTCCAAATTGGAATTTTCAAGAGCGATTTTACGAATCGTACCTTTTCCCCATCGCCTTTTCTAGTTTTGTTGACACGTGGCTGCTTAAAGCAGACTGGAAGTAAAGCAGAATGCGCCTTAAGGCGCATTCTGCTTTACTTTCAGCCTGATTTAAGCTACTATGTAATAGAAAAAAATCCGAAGATTTAGGAAAAATCCGGAGAAATGGCAGCCCTGGCAAGACAGTGAAGGGGTTAAACACTTTGCTCTGTTTGTTATGTTATGTTATATTATATTATAAATATTTTTATCATTCCAGTTATATGTTTTTGTTATAGACATGTTTTTAGAAGATAAATCGTGATAATGTTCATATGTTCACGGGAAACTAACCTTGATTAATTGTACTGTTTTGTTTGTTATTTTATAACATTGAGAAAAACGTTATACTGTCCCAGTAGTGTCTGTGCTAACACGTTGATGTCCAATGCAAATGGTTTGGTGCCGGGTCTTGCTTCAAATAGTTTGCAAATCTTATTAAAACATTTTAGCTTAAAGCAGGCTGAAAGCCTTGATGTGCATTCTTCTTTACTTTCAACCTGCTTCAAGTTCTCACCTGTTTTCAAAACGAGAAATTGTCTATGGGATATAGAGTTAAGTATCCATCTTATCTTGAACCCTGGTTCGTTATACGAAATATATGATATAACTTGCATCATCATGGCGAAAATGTTAGAACTATATGAACTGCGGTTTTGAGAGAAAAGACTATACATACGCCATTGTAAACAGTATGGACCATAGTCATCAGATACAGTGGATATGGCGTGATTCCTTCTCATTTTAACACAAACGAAACGCAAGCGCATAACTATGTAGAAAATGACAATTCTAAATTCCCATTTTAATCTGAACGCCAAACAGTTTTGAGTCTGATCAAACGCCCGGTTAAAATGTGTCTGACATTTTTAAATGTTCATTTTAATCCATAGGGGCAAACAAGTTGGAGCCTGGTCAGACGCCGGGTTTCCCGGCGTCTGATCAGGCTCCAAACTGTTTGCATTGGAATTTTTAGTTTTAGTATAAACGCGTTTATTGGGAAAGAATAACGTCTTCTCCTTTGTACGTTGAAAACACCGGCATATGATGAGTGACCCTAATGTTTGCGGATGTAGTCGACACAATACCGATGTCTGATGACTGGCAAACAGTGTAGGTAATGACCAGTAGCCGCATTAAAATGGATCTTCACGATTTGATCTTTGACGGTGATTTTTTAAACAGCCATTTTTATTATGACACGATTCATATACAATGTCAAAATAGACGTTTCTTGAATGTGTTAAGCATTACATTTATTGTAAACAAATAAAAGGTTTTATGATGTCAATTTAGCCGTTGAGTTGTTATTTTGCTTATATTTCCGACTTTGAACATCATAAATCGTAAACATCCATGATATCAGAAATATTACCTATGACGTCATTATAACCAAGACGCAAGGCTTGAAAACGGGCCTTATTGGTCCAAAAGCCTGCATGTCATTGTAAGAATTATAGACCAGAACTAGTATAAAACCATCCTCATGCCCGCCTGTTTAAAAGTTCATGCCATATCATATCAGGGCTCCAGATAAGATGAGTACATGTATTTCAAAAATTAGAATAGTTCTGCTTGCATCAAACGCAATGGTGTAACTACTCATTAGAATCGTGTCGAAGAGACGATTCTACTGAGTAGTAGCACCATATGATCGGTGCAGACATTGGTGGGAAAATGTCTGAAAACTTGAGTTTACTCCCTCATATATCGAGTATTGTCATATAGTTTGTGGTTTTTGAAATCAAACTTTTCAGTTTAAATTTCATTTTATCAATTTTAGATCGTACACGTAAGTTAAAACATGTCAAAATATTAAAAATAAGAGAGTTTAAAATTTGACTAAACAGTTTCACAGTTTGACCCAAAATTAAATCTCTTTACAAATTGCCAACATCTTTGCACAAGTAGATAGATAGATAGAATCTTTATTTACATCATTGCACATCCAATATACATACATACAATATACAACAATAACATTAAAAGCGCAACGCCATTCCTTAATGGAATTATAAGAGATGATATTAATGGCATTATATGCCATACAATACATATATAAAACATTGCATTATGACACCAATAATTGTTCCAAAGCTGATTTCACATATTAAAATAGGTGTTAAACATAAAGAGTATAATTATTAATAAGAGTATTCAAGAATCTCTAGATAAAGTTCTCTGATGTCCAGTATTTAAAATACATATATTACGATAACTTAAAGTTCATAATAAGATGGCATGATATGATTAAGAAATAACAAATTCGTAGGTGTCCATTACCGTGCATTAGATCACAGTTAGGAGTTGAGATGTGGAGTCATTAGATCACGAGGCCTTTAGGCCGAGTGATCTAATTACCCACATCCTAACGACCAACTGCGATCCAATGCACGGCAATGGACACCTACGAATTTGTTATTTTAATTCTAACGTGACTTTTATTATAAAAATACTATTTATGTATTACGCGCATGGAGCAAATGGAACAGCGGACGGAAACGCCGCGCGTGTATTTCACCATCGCGGCGTTTTATACGCTTCTCGGCACTCTTATTTACCCCTTTTTCAAATAGGCAAAAGCGCGAGAAAACTACGAGCGTTTTAACGGGGGGGGGGGGGGGGGGGGGGGGGGGGGGGTTACTAGCGCGACCTGGCTGAAATTTGCAAACCATTTGACCCAGACCAGACGCCGCGTAGCGCGCGTATACAAATCATTTGGTTTAAACATATTTATTTCAATAATTTACATGTATTTTACAAACATACAACAAAGTTTAGGATCGAAACGAAAGCAAAACAGCTTATTGTGTTTCTCTCCTTGCACCGTTATATATACACATGCTCTATCTATAACTGTAATATATTTTATGAAAACTTATGTAACAGCAAAATGTGTTATAAATATAATGTAGCTATTTCATAAAATGGCGCTATCTCTCTCAAAAGACACTCGGGAAAGGCGATATAAGGAACACCAGTTGCCCAGAGTAGTGCAAAAGTAATGCAGAATGCATATTACTTGCTCATCGCATTAATTATACACCATATTTCCCCCGCCTGTGTTAACACTCACATTTATACTAAGCCCGTCGATCAAGAGAGGCAGCACCAACTTAACGAAATGTTTCAAGTTACCATAAATATGATAATAAAGATAATAGTTAATGTTTTGAGAATAAGATCAAAAATAATATGAATAGAATTTAGATACAAACAATTAATAGTAAAGAGTTGTTTTGATAAGAAATGACACACGGGGATAGGGGGGGGGGGGGGGGAGGGGGGGGGGGGGGTCCGAAAGAAAATAATAGGCAGATTGAAACGTAGTTTCGGTATGGGGGGGGGGGGGGGTCCGAAAGAAATAATAGGCAGATTGAAACGTAGTTTCGGTAGGGGGGGGGGGTTCCGAAAGAAAATAATAGGCAGATTGAAACGTAGTTTCGGTATGTATATAGCAATGTTATCAATTTCTTAAAAACGCTTTGTGCTTTGAATATACCGATGAACTGCTTCGACAATTTTAACATTTAAAACATAACCTAGTTCTGGATCACCTTGCAGGAAAACGGATAACGACGGAGATGTGTAAGAAGATACTTCATTTAGAAGTTCAATTCTTTGTATGTCAAAATGATTGCATTTTAAGAAAAAATGTGCTGCATTTTCAATTTGGCCACATGTGCAGAGAGGGGTATCAGACATGTTCTTTGAGAAGAGGTCATGATTCAAGGAGCTGCAGTTAGTACGAAGTCTTGTGAGTAGAATTTGAACTTTTCTGTGTCCATGGTAGAAATGTTTAGGTACACTATGTTTGTTAATCAGGGAAGATTTGAATGTAGAAAGGCTAGGTGACTGTCTTGTTGTTTCCGGAAGGTTGTTCCACTCTTGTATAGTTGAGGGAAGAAATGTTTTATGATAAAAACTTGTGCGACACGTCACAGATTGAATATCATTAGCATTTCTCAGGTTGTAGCGTGATGCATTACCAACTACTTCTGGTACGAGATCTGTTAAATATTGTGGTGTCAAATTATTGACCATTTTAAAGAAAATTATTAATTTGTGATTTCTTCGCCTGGATTCAAGATTGTCCCAACCAACTTCATGTAAGAGTTTTTCAATTGAAACCAGCTTAGTTGTTCCAGTGACTATTCTAGCTGCTTCGTATTGGATTTTTTCAAGTTCATACATTTGGTTTTGAGTACAGTTACTAAAAATAATATCTCCATATTCTAAAATAGGTCTAATAAATGACATGTAAATTGTTTCAAGAGATGTTCTGTCTAATGTGTATTTAAGTTTACGCATAACATTTATTCTACTCCAGGCTTTTGTTGTGATATAATCAATCTGGTTTTGCCATGCTAAATCATTTGACAGAAACATTCCTAAATGCTTATGCGAGTCTACTTCTGGAATTATGTGATTCTGCATAAATACAGATGGATGGTTGTTTTTAACCGACTTCCGTGAGATAATTAGGGACTCAGTTTTCTTCGGATTGAACTTCACGAGCCATTTGTCCGCCCATACACTAACTTTTGATATGTCTCTATTGATCTGAGATGTCATGAGTACTGGATCATTCCCTATAATAAACAAGCTCGTATCATCCGCAAATAAACGAATGTTAGTACCAATATCATTGACAATATCATTTATAAAAACAAGGAAAAGCAGAGGACCAAGGATCATTTGTCACTCATGTTCAGCGTAACTTCAGTTCAAAGAAGAATAAAACTAATTTCGATTTTTTTCGCAGACGACATCTTTGAAGCAGATGGCAATTCAGCATGATAAGAGATAAGAAGCCTTTCGCCAAATAAACTATAACGTAGTTCAGCCACTCTCCAACCCCCCGAGAGAGAGGTTGATCTGTACTTTTGATCCTGATTCGACGACTAGTAACTCGGTGTTGGTCAGGGTCAACATGTTTGTTGGTTTTACCGATATTTCTTCAGTCATAATGCCTAAACATTAAATTCAGACAGCAAGATTTTTAAAAGTAGCCGACGTATTGACAGCGAATGACCAACTACAACACATATAAATTATACCATTAGCTCATTAACCCCTAACAACAACGCTCCCCGGATCATGGGTAAGATCTGTAATAGAGTACCCCGGGCCAGTTAGAGACTTAAAAACGAATAACACACACTAACCCCTAACAACGTGGACACGCCTCATAAACAATCAGTGTAGGCTACTTGAAGTTGTGAAGAATGCACTTATTTTGTTTAAACCTTGCAGATCTAGATCCTGTATGGGCACTGTGCTCATTTCATCGTGAAATACATTGTAAAATCTAACCCAAATAGTCAAAATGGGCTAGACTTAACCTGAGTACAGTAGTTATTTGCATTTTACAGTTTGTATCCTGATCAGACGCCGCCTAACGCGGCGTCAGAGCAAAGTCCAAAATGTTTGACACTCATGTCAATATTTCTTAAGTCAAAATATCTCAAATCAAAATTTGAGAAATAAAAGCAGACGACAAATGTTTGAAGAAGATAAGGTCATGTCAGTGAAGGGGTTATTGGCAATGATTTAAATTTTCAGGGGTCAGTGGATTAAAAATTAAAATACGGATAAGATCAGCATTTATAAGCGAGTTATTGAGCCTTGTCTGATGAGGACTGTTCTTTGCAGTTTCTCAAAACAAAAAGTTTAAAAGACCTTTCTAAAAAATATATGAACCTCAGACTCAACAGAAATGTCTTTTATCGGAGTAGATATCTAAATGAAGTGAGCATGTAGATCTAGATCTACCTTTGATCATTCTATTATCAAACATTATTTCTAATGTTTTCTTGTAACCGCGTATTATTTTCATCTTTAAAAACATATATTTATCTCTTGAACTTGGAATATTTCACTTTTCATTTTAACGATATGGTTTTTCATTTTTTATTCAAAGAACTGGTTACGAAGTGAAGTGGTGCGAATTTTTGTATCTTATTAGTTACTCCCCTTTGTTCAATCGATTTACTTTCCACTGGCCGATAGCGCAACGAGTAAGTGTTTTTGACAAATATTTCACGTTAAAACTGTTTTCACTGGCTAAAGTGAATATTTTTTATAGTTATCGTACTGTGCAATCTCTTTGAAAATATTTGGAAAGTTTGCCTTCAATTGTTTACAACTTGTGCAAATTGTTTCCATTCAGTTTCGATTTCACAGTGGGTGTCATTATCAAAGAATACAGTTGATCTTTCAGAAAATGAAAACCTTAAATCAAGATAGATTCTAATGTGTTTTTTTAGTACTAAAGAATATAAAATATTGATCAAGTTTAGGCTCAATTTACTTCAGTTTTATACATGAAACTGGCGATCATCAACATTTTGTGATGTGCATATAGCTTATTCGTCATATTAGCATATCGAAAGTACTGACCTAGTTTCATACTAGACTGAAAATAGCTATAAATTAATAAATCCCTGCCATGACATCTTCAATTTGGAACATTTGTCGTCTGCTTTTATTTCTCAAAATTAATATTTAAGTATCTTGACATAAAAAATATTGAAATCAGTGTCCAGCATTTTGGATGCTGATCAGACGTCGAGTAACGCGGCAAAACGTTTTGCAAATAACGATTGTACTCTGGCAGGGTTCTAGATAAGGGGAGTATTTCAAAAATTAAAATCTTTATTTCTGCTTTAAACCCTATGGTGTTACTACTCATTAGAATCGTCTCAAAGAGACAATTCTAATGAGTAGTAACACCATAGGATTTGGTGCCGAAATAAGTGAGAAAATGGTGGATTTGTTCAGTTTACTCCCACTTATCTGGAACCCTGCTCTGGGTATCCATAATGCAAATAGACAGCGAGGGAAAATATTAATTTTGCAAATAGTGTGTACACAAGGCTTACAAATGTGAAGATCTGCAACCACAGTACTTAATCTGAGTGATAAAAATGAAAGTCACTTATAAACATTGTACTGACAGAATGGTATTGTAAGATCATGTTTAATTTAAACAATAACTCGACATGTTTTGTTCAGGGTATATTAGATATATGCCGATTTTGTTATCAATGGCAAAAAGTCCCCCCAATTTTCAAAAAAAAATAATCATAGGTTGTCTTTGTAAAACAAGGCACACATCATGGATAAGTTAAACGAGGAACATAACTTCCATAAATATATGCATAATTATCGTGCTCCTAGACAAACAAGTTGAAACAATCATTGATTAGACTACATGTATTAGATTAGTGTGCTACATTTTCCCAATTTTCAATGATATGACACAAATTTTCCCAATACCAGGGGGTATGGGTCGCATATTCCCAAACTGGTTGAAAAAACTTGAGTTATTCCCAGATACCATAATGTTTTCTGTTAACTGCAGATTGATCATTTAAGACGAGCGGAATTTGGGATATACAAATGCTATATATTTTCTGCAAAAGCCTGAGAACCGTCACTGTTATTTGCGTATGTTTTAACGTTCAGTAGCATGCATAATGCAAAACACACCTTCCTAGAAGTGTGCAGAACAATACAAACCACATCTTCGCCCCAAGTAATACCTACTGCAGACAACATTTAGATAACTTAAAGGTAGAAAAGCTATAAACGTTCTTTTAATCGGTTGATTACTTTCTTGACTTAATAGTTACATTATATATGCATTGTGTCCTAACTTAACATGTGGTCTACTTCTGACTGTAATCATATTGTAGATATGGAGTGTTACTCTTGTAATGTGGAGAAACTACCAGATGAGTTTCCACCTGAACCTGCTACTACAATATGTCAGCATGTACAGCACTACTGTATGAGAGTAAGTCATTGCAATTTACTGATGGTCAGGGGTTTTATGTAGGAAGCATTTCAAATTGCTTACAGTTGGTCATGATTCTACCTTATTTTCCATCTTTGTTTGAAAACAGGTAACTTTATTAAAAGATTTTTTTCTTCTTTTTCAATTGACGGCATATACATGTAACAAGAATATTGATAAAGTGCGTTTAACAAGTTAACATACCCATAAAAAATGTAGTTTTAAGATATTTTACCCATAAGGTGACTTTTATTGTTACATCACTACTTTTTATATTGGTCTAACACAAGTGTGTTGCTCTTCTTCAATATCGACATATCGTATGTAGCAGATGCAGATCAGTCATAAAAATCTTATATTTGCTACAGTGTGTCCTACAAACCATCGGAGAGGAGTCACAATGCCCCGATCCAGACTGCAGAGCCCCCGTCACGTTAGACGACCCAAAACCGAAACTCTTCCAGGCTATCTTGAACACTATGTTCCGGAATTACGATACAGTCTACACACCGGAAGTCGTACCTTCACTGTCTGTGTCTGGTTCTCTCACAATTACTCTAATGACAGGGGATAGTATGCAGGTGCCTTATGACCCAAACATGAAGGTGACAGCCCTGAAAGAGAGAATACGTCAACAACTAAAACATGAAACCCACAAGCAAAAGCTCCTGTATAATGATTTAGAAATCACTGTAAGTACTTCCATATTAACTTATTAAGATATCTTACGTTCCATATCCTTGCAATTTCTCTCTATATATACACATATATAGATCTATGGGGTCCCGTTTTGTGATATCACGTATATCACTCATTCACTCGATGATAGAACTCATTCGAGTTGCTGATTTCACTCATTCAGAAAGTGAATTGGTAATATATCACATTATTTTGAATAGCTTGATAATTATCGTCTATTTAAATAAGTGATATCTCTAATACGAAAATGTGATATCACTTGAACTTTTTTAGGTTACATCACTCATTTGAATAGGTGATCTCACTTATTTTAATAGTTGATATCGCTATTTCAAAAAGGTGATGTCACTTAAGAAACCCCAAGAAACATCTTAAGTGATGTTACAAATTTGAATAAGCGATATCACCTATTCGAATTGATGATGTCCCGAAATTTTTAAGAATAAAAAGTAAAACAGCAGCGTTTTAGTGTTACATGTATCACCTATTCAAATAATTGATATTAATATATAGACAGTAAATAGGTGATATCATCAATTCAAATAGGTGATATCACTAATTCGAATGGTGATAGTAATTAAGAAACTTCTTTAGTGATATCACAAATTCGAATAAGTGATATCACATATTTGAATTAGTGATCACTTATTCGAAGTGGTGATATCACAAATTTTAAATAAAAAGTAAAACGGCGCCCCGTATATTTATTGATATCTCGAACAACGTTGTATGAAACTATGTATAAGTATCATAAATGATTAACTTCTGTTTGTGTGCATTGTTCTACTGCACATGTTTCTTGTTTGCACTACGAGTTTTGTGAGCAAACGCGAAGCCTATTAGTAAAATTATTACACGTTACAAAGATGCCAGTCTCTGTTAAAATAACTTTTCCAAACTCAACTCCGCTTTTTGTTTAAAATTGAAATGATGGGTTATATAGTTTGCCATGGACATAAGTAATCGTTACATTATGGTTGTTATATTTATCCGATTCTTTCGGTTTCTTGAATATGGTTATATTTATCTTTTTCACCAGGATTACAAGAGTTCCATAGAAGCCCGCCTCAAAGACTTCGGCATTCCTCCCAATGCTTCTCTTTGCCTCGTAATAGTCCTGTTTGCCATACCAGAAACCTTCGATGACGTCGTGTTCGACCTCTACTGGGGTTACCCGTTAGACGGCAAGGACTACCTCGATGCCTCCTGTTTACTCTATAACGGACAGCACTTTGTTTCTGTCTGTGATTACGGTCACACGAGGTTTTTAAATGGGATAGTCAGGCATTCTGGTGATGTTATGGATGATGTTCGAAGGATAGGTCACCATACAATTCACGTTGCCCTCAAGAGATTACCACCAGAAATAACCCACCTGTTTTTTACATTGAGCGCTTGGAACTCGCCAAATATTTCAAAATATCCAAACCCTAGTCTCAAGTTCTACCAGGCTACACATCCAAACAAAGATTTGTGCAAGACAACTTTCACCCATGCACACTATTCACAAGCTGTAATTATGTGTTCTGTGTCACGCGGCAGTGATGGTAAATGGAAAATATTTGAGTCTGGAAAATTGTCTCCGGGAAATGCGAGGAAATACCCACCTCTACAAGAAACCATAAGGTCTTTGATTTCTCAAGGAATATAATATGGAACATTTTAGGTCATAACTCATGAAACAAACTAACACATAATATAGCGCTATGGAATAACACCCTGACACGCAACTTTGATATGAACATGAGAAGAAACTCAAGACGTGCATGTCTTCTGACAAAGTTCACCATACCACTGAGTCCATTGTAAATATACTTGATGTTGCTAGTATCTGAAATAAAACGCATAGCTGCTATATCAACCAACGCATGTACATGTAATTTGTTTATGACATATTTTCTATATCTATTTCTACAGAAAGTAAAGCAGAATGTGCCTTAAGTCGACTTCTGCTTTACTTTCGACCTAATTTTAGTGATCACCAGTTTTCAAAATTAGAAACAGGCTATGTGGTAAAGGGCTAAGTGACATTATGTAGACCCGCTTAGCCCTGTATCCCGTTTTATTATTTCTAGTTTTGAAGACAAGTAACCACTTAAGACACTTTAGGAGCACTCTACTTCACTTTCAACCTGTTTTAAGGTACCATCTGGAAAATATACTGGAAATATTTATTGTGTCTTATGTTTAGAACTTCCTATAGGTTGGGATTACTTTCCTCCGTGGGTATAAAAAGGCGTATTTATAGAGTAATGGATTTATATTGTGAGCTATGGATGGGCCCGTTTGCTAAAATGGCAACTACGATTACATCACAAACAGTTTGGAGCTATATAAGACACTGGGTCTGGTCAGGATTCAAACTATTTCTCACTCTTGTCAACTTTTCTTTTGTCAATATGCCTCATTTCTGATGTACATTCATACAGTAGATACCCAACCTTTTGCATCCTGTTTAAAGCTGCCAAATCGGTGAGTAAATGTGTCCAAATTTGTTAGTGTAAAAGAAAGGGTCGATGCTGTCTCGGTTCAGGATCGAACTTTTAACTCACCAGGTGAGCTTTTGTGAAACCGCTCTGTCCGGCATCCGACTGTCCGCCCGTCCGTTCTCGAAAAATACTGGTCCGATATCAATTTAGTTTTCACCAAAATGCTTTTCAATTGATAGACTTTACAAGTTGTTCAAAAAAGTTTGATCCGTCAAAATATGACCGCTTTGGTATGATCATTTTCTGTGTTCGGTAATATCGAATGGTATATCTTTATGACACTTTATAAGTGTAGTGTCCGTGATAAAATTTAGTCATACATGAATATAGCTTATGTCGGGCCATAAAGTAGGTCAAATTGCATAAAAAGCTATTTAAGCCTAATCTTATTGACACTTGCTTAAAAGTATCACCTTGACAAAAGCTAGGCACTGTATGAATATGGGTTACATCATCAAAACATAGAAATGGCTCCTAACCCCTTTAGAAGTCATATTTTTATCCGCAAAAATCATAAAACTTGCTTAGAATGATCACCTTGACGAATTCTAGGCATTGTAGTAATATGGATTACATGGAATTATAAAGTGTGCCAGTAGTTCAAATGGTAGGGAAAACGTTTAGAGAACTCAATGGTCCACATTTTCTGCACTAATTTCACGAAACCTTTTACTTCATAGGCTGCTTCCAATTTTAAAGACAGGTGGCCACTTACTCCAATTTGAAAGTAAACAGATTGCGACTTAAGGCGCATCCTCCTTTTCTTTCAGTCTACATTTTGCTAGAATATAATTATAAAATATTTCTTGTGATACATATTCATAACATTATAAGTTGGAGCTATTTTCATCAGTAGAGAAACTAATTAAATGGGTTAACTTGCGTATATATATTATGAAGTAAAGCGTTAAATGATGCCGTGGTTGTGTTGATACCTGTACTTTCAGGGTCGCCAGTGCAACATTGCATTATACAGAAGTAGTACAGCCTCTCATGAGCCAGTAAGATAGAATGGGGACCTTGGATCACACGGGTTTGCTTGATGCAGATATAATAAGCGCGTTTTATGTAACTTTATCTTTCACTGACATACATGTATCCGTCTTAAAGGGACTCGCAACCGGATGGTGTACTTGTCAAAATAAAATAAAATACTCAAATAAAAGCAAATTTGTGGCATTATTTGGCTTCTGACATTAAAAAAATATGATCAGTCCAAAAAAAGTCTCAAGAATCGTCACCGAATCTTAGATTTTTAGATATTTTCCATCGTTTTTCTATACCGACTAGTAGACGGTATAGTTGTTGTTGTTGCTTCTCTACACGGGCTCAGACATAAACCCGAGCCGAATTGTGAAGTTGTATGCACTTTCGATCGCTACACATTGAAATACGTTAAATCGATCCGAGATAAACGGATAGTTCCGTGGTCCATTGGTCTAAGCAGTTTCCCATATTTTGCCTTCTGTCCGCCAATGCCGGGCCTCGGGTTCGAATCCCACCTGAGACCAATATTTTTTTTTATTAAAATACATTTTTTTAAACAGAATTTCTTATCTTAAACTAATTCTTTACCATTTATATAAGCGTTTGACACATATTTACAAATCACTATTTTTAATGCACCATCTGGTTGGGAGTCGCTTTAAAGAGACTTAAAACCAAGTTTGGCAGTAAAGTCAGGTGCCTATATAAACGCATAAATATTAGTCATAATAATGCTCTAATGTCATGTGCACAATGCTGTCATACATTTTCTTTTATTTAAGTGTTTCCCTTTTTAGCTCACCTGAGCACAAAGTGCTCAAGGTGAGCTTTTGTGGTCAGTCAATGTCCGGCGTTCGTCGTCGTGCGTTGTGCGTCGTGCGTCAACAATTTCTTCAAACATCTTCTTCTCCAAAACCACTTGCTTGATTGCAACCAAACTTCACAGGAATGTTCCTTGGGTCAAGCTCTTTCAAATTTGTTCAAAGAATTTGAAACCATGCAGAACTCTGGTTGCTATGGCAACCAAAGTGAAAAAATTAAGGAAATCTTAAAAAATCTTCTTGTCACAAACCACAAGAGCCAGAGCTTAGATATTTGGCACATGTCATAACCTATAGGTCCTCTATCAAAGTTGTTCAAATTCTGCCCCTGGGGTCAAAATTGGCCCCGCCCCGGGGGTCAACGTTTTACATAAGAGTTATATAGTGAAATGTTCAAACATCTTTTTCTCTGAAAATAATGTGTCCAGAGCTTTGATATTTAGCATGGTATTACTTCTAGAGGTATTTGACTTATATTGTTGAATCGGTTCCGGTCCGTTGCATATCTGGGTCACTGAAGCTAAAAATAGATTTTTTTCCCATGAGAACTTAAAAAATCTTCTTGTCTGAAACCATAGTACACTGAGCTTAGATATTTTGCACATAGCATCGTCAACAGATCCTCTATCAAAGTTGTTCAAATTTTGTCCCTGGGGTCAAAATTGGCCCCGCCCCGGGGATCACAGTTTTACATAGAGTTATATAGTGAAATCTTCAAACATATTTTTCTCTGGAACCAATATGACCAGAGCTTTGATATTTGGCATGATGTAACTTCTAGAGGTCCTTCACATATATGGATGAATCGGTTCTGGTCTGTTGCATATCTGGGTCACCGGAGCTAAAAATAGATTTTTTCAATGAAAACTTCAAATATCTTCTTGTCTGAAACCATAGTACACTGAGTTTAGATATTTTGCACATATCATCGTTTACAGGTCCTCTATCTTAGTTGTTCAAATTTTGCCCCTGGGGTCAAACTTGGCCCCGCCCTGGGGGTCACCTTTTACAAATCTTCTTTTCTGAAATCACGTGACCCATCCTAGTGTCACCATTGTCAGGTGAGCGATCAAGGGCCATTCTGGCCCTCTTGTTTCAAGTACCCATCTGGCGTTCAGAATTTTTAATACGACATTGTGGCATATTGTCAATATCGCTGAATAGATTTTTACGCTGTAAAATAGGTTTCTAGCAAAGGACATACACATGTCAGCTCACAGGGTACATGAATCACGTCTACGTCCGACTGGCCAATCAAAAGTGAGGAAATTACTTTACAGTATAATAAAAGTACAAGTACCAGAGTGCTCCTAATAAAGTAGGTATGCCAAATACTAACTTCCGTAATCCTCCACCAACCCCTATTTTGAGACCACACTTATAACCCTGTCAGTACCAAAGTAATCGTCAGGTTTTTACCCCCTATTGTTGTCTGCAAGATCGTTTTGACAACGTTAGATTAACGGCAGTATGACTTAAGAAATATCGATATGAGTGTCAAACGTTATGGATCCTGATCAGACGCCGCGTTATACGGCGTCTGATCTGGATCCAAACTGTTTGCAAAGTCAAATTTTAAAATGAAAGGGTTAAAACTCTCTACGAGTGGCCGGTCCAGAATACGGGTTTGTGGAGAGGTAGGAGAAATTGAAGGAAGATATTTTCAATAGTAAATATTTCATGAAATAATTTTGTTGGACAATATCTTATATTGTCTGTACAGTTTACTTCAATATATAGAAATTATTGAGTTATATCTATATTATTTCATATAAAAAAATCCTGTTTATTAAAAATGAAATTTTTTCGAAAAAAGTTCCTGTCAGAAAAAAAAGCCGCTGTAGAGCACAGGTACTTGACACATACTTTATTATCTATGAACCCCCTCCCCCCTTAAAAAAAAAAAACAATTTTTTTTTTTTTACTATACTTCTATTATAGATACAAGGTAAACAGCGCAATTCGACACCTAGTCTTTACTATCGACTTAAACTGATGCTAAAATAGACTCGATCGCCGATATTCTCTTGTGGTACCCTCGGGAAATGATTAATTTATCAGTATCTACTTTTTATTTCATCAAATTCCGTCAAATAACGCCACAGTACGTGAATTATAACGAAAATAAGCTTCAAAAAGTTTTATGTCGTTCTCTTGGTACAGAATTTATTGCCCAAAATAAGGGGTAATCTAGTCGGTTTGCACATTTAACGGCCTTTACGGCTGGAACTTTCACCTAATTTCATTAGAGCAAATGCGTTTGTGTCGGAACATGACCCTCTTCACTATCAGCTATATGAAATATACATGTAATTTGGCACGAAATTGACAAGTGAAAGACTCATTTCATTTTCAATGCCATTTTGAATACCGGAATGAATCGAATGAACGGAGCGATCTCATTGGTCAAAATTAAACAGGTAAAGTTTCTTTTAATTTTGCATTCTATGTAAATTATATAAAACTGATAATATTTCATTTAAAGATGATTTATAATATTTGGTGAAAGTTCCAGTGGCATAGGCCGTTTATTGTGGACAAATAACAGATCACCCCTACATGTACATTCGTTGCTATGTACCAAGAAAACGACAAAAAACTTTTTGATGCACAGGGGGCTAACTAGGTATTACGTTGGAGTGTTTGTCTACGACAACATGTATTGGATATGCTACAACAACATGTATACAAACAACATTGAAGTACTAAGAAAAAATGGAATTATTCAGGGCTTTAGCCCCTAAAGTGCTGAAAAATCCCAAATGGTAAGTGTAAATATATTATTTAACATGCACTTATATAGGTTACATGATCATTTAGGCCTGTTAAAAGGCGATACTATACATTGCTGTGATTTAACATGTGCCAGATAGCTTAATGCATTTGTGGCTTAAATTTTGTATTATACAATAAAACATTGAAGAAATAATCTATGCATGTTGAAGAAAAAGCTTTTCACTATTGAATAGGTCCATTTAATACTTCCATGATGCTTATATTCTACCGTAAAACAATGTTTTGTAAACGTTGTGTATGTATACGTGTTGCACAGAAGCTGTATAAGTTTCTATACGAAGTACAGTTCAGATGTATAGGTTACGCTACAAAAGCATGTATTGGATTGGCTACAAAGTCTCTTGTTTGATTTCAGGACATCGAACATGCTGTTCTGTTCCTATTGCCTTTCAGAAGTTCACGGTAGGCGGTCTATCACTGCACTACGGTACACCAGGATGAAAAGGTCTCATTCACGTGGGAGACAACTAAGTAGAAGACAGCGTCCGATACAAACACCGGACTTTCAACGTAACCGGCAACCATATCGGAGAAAACGCAAACTGTGAACTTTGATCCTGACACCGGCAAACTAGTTTCAAATTATTCCTCAATTGAAGAAAAACACACTACTTTATACAGTCATACGTATGTAATGTATAATAAGATATTTTCCTGGTTAATGGTAGCTTAAAGCAGACTGAAAGCAGAGCAGCAAACGACTAAATGTGCATTCTGCTTTACTTTCAACCTGCTTAACGTGGCCATCTGTCTTTAAAATAAGGAACAAGCTATGGGGGGAAATGGTTTCCAGAACATAATGGCTTAAACGGAGATATCTTGCAGTAGCCTGCATCATTTTAAAAAATGTCGAGACATATTATTTTTTATAAATAAATGAAAAAGTCGGCAAACTATAAGTATGTCTTGTAAAGATTTATGATAGAAAACCGATACATGTACTACGCATTCTTTTTTACGGTATATGCGAGTGTTCAAGTATAAAAACACTCGGAAAACGTATACGAAATAAACACAACTTTATTTTGAAAAGGTTTTTGATTTTTTCAATTTGAACCATGCAAAAAGAAACTGGGACTCATGAATCTGAGAATAATAACATTTCAGATCAGCTGCCAGTTTTTAATATTTGAGGTCAATCAATGTCTACGCTTTTTGACAAATGGTAAAAGGCTCACATACTGATAACGCCTGCTGGTAACAAACACAGACCCTAAATTGAAACTAAACTGTTACCTTGGCCTAGAGTACAGTAAAGTATCTCTATTATGTCCACAATATTGTGTGCATTGTTAGATGTTAACGATAGGTGATTTCTTATATATATAGCAAGGTGACGGTAAAACAGAAAGCTCCTAAAATAATTTTTTGTTTTAGTACTACCTTGCTCTAGGTTAATTGTCAACTGTCTTTTTACAATCAATTAGCCTTTGTTTTAATGGTTGTATTAGAGAGTTTTTACTGTATAATAAGATGATAGGCATATTTCTGTAAGACAAATATGATGCCTCCCTCCCCCAAGTTGACTTTAAGTCCACATGCACATCTACTGTATATGTGCAAACACTCTGCCAAGTTATAAGGTTGTAGCTTGAAAAGTGTAGGAGAAGTTAGCTAGACAAAGTATGTACTACATGTGGGGCATGCAAACAGGTAGACGCCAACAATGAAGCTGTGTTATTTGGAGCAACAACTGTACATTATTGTTTCCAATGGTCAACACTCGGCAGTATTAACGTTAATCATTAAGTTACATTCCACATACTGTACGTTTGTGCCAATCGGTGTGTACTATGCATGTATTATCCCATTAGGCTATACAGATTTTAAATATGATGGTTTTCCAACAACGATGTTCAATTGTATGGAGCGCATTCGTTGCCAAAAATCCAGACATGCAATCACCCAGTTTTCAATTATTGTTTGGCCAAAAACGATATGTATTTGTATAAATGTCGTTTAGAATCATGCAAACTTAACATGTAAATGTCTGTTTACATGTGTATACTGTATTCCATAAAAAGGTATTTATAGTTTATACTTTAAACACTTGCAATTCTTTCATGTAAAGCTGTTAACAAGGGAACCAAAATCCACGATTTAATGTTACTTTCTACGACAGAACTACATATAACCAACATTTGAAATAAACATTTCCCGCCTGGAAGAATTGAAAGTACGCTTTGCGAAAGACGTTTCACCTTTTGCAAACAGACACCATACAATGAACTTCGGATATTCGCCAATGTACAACGGACAATGTAGAAAGTAACAAATGAGTCACGAGGGCGTGTCTTAGCTACATAAGCCCCTCCTTCGACGCGTCAATTTTCCTTCGTGAAGTTTCGGTATTTCCTAGAACGTATGCCAAGAACTCTGAGATGTTCCGAGTGACTATAATTCTGCTTTACTTTCAACCTGCTTTAAAGGGACTCGCAACCGGATGGTGTTCTTGTCAAAATAAAATAAAATACTCAAATAAAAGCAAATTTGTGGCATTATTTGGCTTTTGACATTAAAAACATATGATCAGTCCAAAAAACGTCTCAAGAATCGTCACCGAATCTTAGTTTTTTAGATATTTTCCATCGTTTTTCCATAGCGTTAGCTAACGGTATAGTTGTTGGTGTTGCTTCTCTACACGGGGTCAGACATAAACCCGAGCCGAATAATGTTCTATTAATAGCTATCATTGAAGTACGTTAATTCGCTACCATATATATAGAGAGCGTCCGTAGCCGAGGGCGTAGAGGCGATGCCTCATTTTTCATTTTTGTTTCCGCATGGATGGTCACGGGTTCGAATCCCACCAGAGCCTCTTCTTTTTTTTTGGAACAGAATTTATTATCCTAAACTAAATTTTACCCATTTATATAAGCATTTGACCTATATTTACAAATTACTATTTTTAATGCTTGATCCGGTTGCGAGCCTCTTTAAGTAGTCACCTATTTTCAATACTAGAAATAGGCTATCAGGTAAAGGGTTAATGTTACTAAGTCTTCACAGGTACACTGTTTCAAAGGACCCATAGATGCACCAATAGGGTTCAAATGGTTAAAGAAGCTGAGCCCACCTTAAAGCAGGATAAAAGTAAAGCAGTTAATCAAAAGCTGCCACAGGAGATTTCTGCTTTACTTTTATCTTGCTGTAAGCAACCACTTTAACCATTTCACACATAGATGCACATGTTGGCAGTTTTTTTTTAATTATTCCTATTACAAATTTAATGCATGTACCTTTTCATACTTCTACAAATATTATCCTGATAAAGAGTCATTGGAAACCTTGAGTCGTTTTATAAAACTTTGTACGACGAATGTTGTCGTAAGTCAGATTATAAAAGTCTCAATTATTATTTATTTCTCAATCTAATCCTGTCTTGTAACATCTTTTTGGAATCGTCTTGAAAATGTCACAAGACAGGCTTAAATAGAGAAATCAGAAATTAAATGTATTTTAAAGTTTTGACTTACGACAACAATGTTTATGAAACGGGCCCCTGCCCTGCATCTGGGCAGATGGATGTTTAAAGCAGGCACATGTAAAGCAGAAAAGCTCTTTCAGGAACTATCTGCTTTACTTCAGTCTGCTTAACCTATTATCCCACAGCCTGTTTCTAGTATTGAAGACACGTGACCACTTAAAGCAGGTTGAAAGTAAAGCAGAATGTGCCTTAAGGCACATTCTGCTTTACTTTCAGCCTGCTTTAAGCTACAGTCTGCTAGGAAATAGATTTAACATTTCTTATGATACATATTCATGGCTGTAAAAATTGGAATTAATTCTTTAGTGGATGAATAAATGAAAGGCGTAAAAAGGTGTATTTATGGGGTAATGGGTTAAGCAAGCACCTGTCTGTCAAACTGGCTACATTCAGTGGAGAAAACGTTATTCTTTCCCAATAAACGCGTTTACGCTAAAACTATTATTTCTATTGCAAACAGTTTGGAGCCAGATCAGACGCTGGGTAACCCGGCGTCTGATCAGGCTCCAAACTGTTTGTCACCAATATAAACATGAATTATCAGAATTGTCCAAAAGTTGCACTTGTTTTGCGGTTCGTTTAAACGGGAAAGAATAACGTATTCTCCACTGTAAAATCATAGGGCTAGGTAAACCCTCGGCGAACGATTCCGGTAAGATCCGATTTAGTTTACTCCGCCCAAATTAATATTCGTAGTATTCCGTAAAAATTCCTTATAAGGTCATAGCAAAATTCGCTAGTTTTGCATTTGGAGAAATGTAATTCTCGACTTGCAAGAGTCAACTGTACACTGGAGAAATGTCAATGTCGGTCGTCAATCCGCAACTTTCGGTTTATATCTGTGTTCAAGTTTATTGAAAACAGATGATTTCAGTTGGATTTTCGGATGCAGTTCTTTGCTTGTGACGGTTTGAGGAATTTCATTCTGATCTGTAGGATTAATTTGTCAATTTCATGAAATGTAAAGCGGGTGTTTGCTTTGAACAAAGCAGAAAGTCAATTCTAAAAATAGCATTGTATGGTCATGACTAACTTATGGACAAGTCACATTTATATTTTGTACAGTCGGGTTTGTATTTTATACAAACTACAAAATAGATGTTAGCATCTACATGTCTAGATTATTGGCAACGATTGCGCTCCATACAATTGTGAACTCTGTTCTACAGATAAAAATGTAAAAGTTGCATCCGTTGATGGGCATTAAGATAACAAAAGTACCAGATTAGATGACCCCTCTGTCACAACCTCCTCTTCAATCAGACACGTAAGAAGGACAAGAGGACCATGGCCCACAAGTCGCTCACCTGAGAACATTGTATCTAAGCTGACTGGGCAAGACAATATTGTGATAGATCTATATATAGCTATAAAAAGATTTTTAAGGGTTTTCCTATATAAGTCGTGGCGTTTATCTATAGACCAAATAAAAAGGAATTTGCCTGGTAACCATTAATTGCAAAATTATTGGGGGCTGGGGCACGACCCCCCCCCCCCCCACACACACACACCGAACACACACAGACACACGTTTCCTACGGGCCTGTCAATAACGTAAATGTCCAAATATTCCATTTCAGCTGGTTATGTAGTAAAAGAAAACTTCGTGAGCATACCAATACACCCTCTGTTAGAAACGTATACACACAGATACATCTTCGTAGCAATACATACACATATTATGCTGATTACTGAACGGGTTAATAAAATGGTAAGATCAGATATAATCAATCACAAAGTGACAATTGGCACCACAAACTGCATATGATGGGGCTTGATTCTATAAACAGTGTGTCACTTCTTATAATTTACGAACAAAAGGACGATTTATAATATTTAACACTGTTGACATTTGACAGAACATGTAAAATATGTTTACTATCGTAGCTAGTCCAATACATGTTGTCGTAGACAAACGCTCCTACGTAATACCTAGTTGGCCCCCTGTGTTTTCGTTATAATTCACGTACTGTGGCGTTATTTGACGGAATTTGATGAAATAAAAAGTAGATATTGATAAATTAATCATTTCCCGAGGGTACCACAAGAGAATATCGGCGATCGAGTCTATTTTAGCATCAGTTTAAGTCGATAGTAAAGACTAGGTGTCGAATTGCGCTGTTTACCTTGTATCTATAATAGAAGTATAGTAAAAAAAAAAAAAAATTTTTTTTTTTTTTTTTAAGGGGGGAGGGGGTTCATAGATAATAAAGTATGTGTCAAGTACCTGTGCTGTAGAGTCTACATAAGTTTTTTTTTTTTTTTACATTTTACAATTTTTCACTCTCCATATGTTATATTTCAATTTAATCAGGGCAGGGATAATATATAACTAGACGTGTCTATATATTATCCCTGATCAGGGTTTCAATGAGGAGTGCGAATAACTTGATATTTATATTTTCAGATGAGCGGCGTGGCCGCAGGCTGTACGTGCTCGTGTTTTAGTCAAACATTCCTATTTCAAGATGGAGGACGACGAACTGGAAGCGATTCGTGCTCGTAGAATGGCAGAAATGCAGGCCCAAATGGGCGGCCCCCAAATGGGTGTAAGTTTATCTGTATGCCCTGTTTATTTCACACTGACTTGCTTTATTCCAAAAGTCAATTGAACCACCAAATCGCACGGAATGAAATGCTGGTGCTTGATTTGTTCAAAAGATAGCATGCTCATTTTGTGAATTTCAATCGTCTCTAGGATATCTTCGAACCGCAGTAGCTGTCTTGATGGTTAAGCAATAAACATAGTTGTCTTTAATTATGGTATTCAATCATTTTGACACACCAAAACCCAATTGCCACTGATCTAGCAATACGCTGGATCATGAAATAATTTTAATTGATGACACGTACATACTCTCATGAGTCATTATATTCTCTTTTCCAGTCATCCGGGTATTTAATGTCATACGCATACTCTCGGTCCTTCATTCGGATGGGGACGGTCTTATTCGGAGAAAAAATTAATTCTAATTTTCGGTAAAATCACCCTTTTGCAACTTATGTAAGACCTTCGTAGTATTCATAGGACCTATTCAGATAATAATGAGTAAAAAAGAATGAGATTAAACGCCCTGATGCACAAACTTATGTAGATTTCGAGTTTGTTGCCCCCGAGTGCGCGTGCTCGCTAAGTGTAAATAAAGCCATTATAAAAGGGGTATGACGTCACACTGGAAAAGAGAATAGGCAGCGTTTTTTTCCCTTCTTTGAACGGGTCCGGGGAACGGACCCGTTCCCAATTGGAGACGGACCCGTCCCAATTTGACGACCGGATCCGTCCCAATCAAAAGAAATCAAATATCGGACCCGTTCCCAATCAAAATAAACATATTTCCCAATTGTCAAATTACTTTTTCGCTTTAAATCATAGCAAACCATCCATATTTCAACTTATCTTTTGCTACAATGAATGTCTCGTCAAGGAAATATACAGAAGTTTATGTGGTCTCATGAAATGTAAACAAAGTTACGCAACTCCATTGACATTTTTGGGAGTATGTATAAAACAATACCAGTGATTACGGCCGAATATCGGAAACGGTCCGGGCGAAGATTTATACATGCCCCTTAATCGAGACTGGTTAATGTTGCGTGATCGCAAAATCCGCTGAAATTGATAAGAGTTTACAAACCCAGTCTGACTCTGTTTACCATCATTTATAAAATAGAAAACCTACAATTAAAACAATCATGAGCCATAATTCAAAGTATTACAGAATTGTTTTGAGAAAGACGATAATGAAGAACTTGAATCTAGATCACTGCCTTAACACTCGCGAGCTTAATTGGCAGTATTCAGAGATAGATAAGATAAGATTTTGGATTTTACCAAGTCACCAACTCTGTCTCGGCCGCAACAGCGTCTACTGTGAGTAACACACCCAGCGTAGATTTAGTTTTTACACCATGTTTACCATCATAAACAGTTCTAACGGTTTAGTAACTTAAATTCCCAATTTCTGCGTTGTCATCATTTCAAAACTCGTTTTTCCCAATTTGACTTGAAAAATTCCCAATCTGAGGGGTACCGGACCCGTTCCCAATTGGGTGAAAAAAAACGCTGATAGGAGAGAAAATACACCTGTGTTTGCCAGAGTTCCATGACCAGGGTTCCCGCTGGGCATCGCCAACGGCGCCATTTGCGCAAAAAAAATAATTCTGGCGACAGAAATTTCGAATCGACGAAAGTGTCTGGCGCCGAGAAATTTCGGAATTGTCGCCGTATAATAGTACAGTTTATTTTATCGCAGAATCTTAAAATTGGCTTCAGAGTTTGGCTCATCCATACACACGCTTAGCCTATCACCAAACGCTACTGATGCGTGTAAACACGTTACGCAATCGTCGATAACGGCATGTGTAATGGCAGGCTGCCAAACAATGTTTGACCACACGCGCCGAGATTGCTTTTAATGTGTTGTAGATCTAATTGGTTATCAAAAAAAGTGATTGACAGGTTCGCCCCGAATCGGAGACCTTTTCAACGACAATTTTTAGAAGCGGTGATGCGAAGGATAAAGATCTATGTCGCCGATACGGGTCGGATTAAAATCAGATAATTATCCGTAAGTTCTGGACAAACACACATTTTATATGAAAGCTGATCAGAATTTAACATTCATGAATTGATTTCCACCACAAAAAACGTTGTATATTCACGTAACAGAAAAATACTTCGAAAATGATACCGTTACAAAATGACGGGGCGCCGTAACATTTGCTACGAGAACTACGTATATTTTGTTAGTCTAAAAAGTATTCCCCAGCGCCGTTTTCTAACAATAAATTAAAATTAAACATTGGACCTAAATTCTTCTGTTTGTTACATACGATTTGTGCAAATGTATAATTATTAAGTTAGGTTTTACAACCAATTACGCTCGTAAAATTGAGTTGCAATCAGTTTTCGCGGTAGAAAATTAAGACGCCTTATTTCGTTGTTAAAACCACACCCACTTTATGGCGCTAGTAAATATCGTCTGCAGAATTTGTCGTCTGCAACCTTTGTCATCTGCAACAATTCTCAGAGTTAATTTTTGTGCATTTTTTTTTCAGAAAATATCAGTGTCAAACAGTTTGTATCTATATAAGATGATGCGCGTCTCATCTTGACCCATACTGTTTGCATAATTTAATGAATAACAGATTGTTAAGTTGCTTACTCTTTTTAGATCTACTCCATAGATAGAAATCTAGACCATTTGAACTACTTCATTTATTCTCTCAAGAAAATAGATATAGTTCCAGTTTACCTTTACTAGTCATGAATGAATAATATATATAAGAACCATAAGAAATAGTTCTGATATCCTAGCAGATGTTAGATCTAGCTTAAAGCAGGCTTAAACTTTTACTGAAGCAGAATGCTCCTGAAGAGTATTCTGCTTAACTTTCAGCCTAGATACTAGAATAATAGGCCCATGTCAGTATTATAAAAAGTATATCTCTGGGTGAAAATTGTCTCTGTCTTAGTGGTGTGGTCTATAGACTTATCTAGATTCACTGATTTAAAAAAAATCGCGAAAAAGGTGTGGCGAAAAAAGCTCCCTATTTGGCACCTCAATCTCCCTATTAAAATGACCAAATTGAAATCTCCCTATTTGGGTCCAAGAAAATATCACATGTATGTATAATATACATAAAAAAAGGGCGAAAAATTTGGCTCCAAAAGTATTATTTTGGCGCAAACTTTTTTCATTTGGCGCAAGAAAATTTTAAGCCAGGGTTAACCCTGCATGACTGTTCGCTGATTTCTGTTTCCACATGGGAATTCCAAACAAGAGAATCATGAGTATGTCAGGCACGCCATAAGCCACGGAATTAAACACAGACAGAATCAAAACATCACGCTATATTGCCAATTCCGCTCGGCGGATGGGAGACTTGATTATCAATGTCACATGAGCGCTTATACAGATAAAGCGTCTAGCGGAATGATCAAGGACTCTACAGATATCTTTTTACTGCTGCATACGATGCAAAATTAAAACAGTGCATTCTACATAATAAGTAAGATTATATGCTGCAAATTACAATTATATCAGGGGTGTAAAATTTTCAGAATTGTTACTCTCCCTGCTGGGTGATTATGACATTTTGCTCATTAGTGTCTGCTATAAGTATAAATTATCAGAAAATCTGCTCGCACTGATAAAATGTTACTCGCCATGGCAAGCGGGCGAGTAGAATTTTACACCCCTGTATATGAGAAAACGATCACTTAATAAGTAATATCAACCCGATATAAATGCTCCTAGTCATTTAAATCCGTATTTAAATCTGTTAGTAAGTCTACACAAAAAATTGGTGAAGAACTACGTGAAAAAAAATTCAAGTGTTGTAACGCGACACATGATCTCCTGAAATCCCATACGTCCGCGAAAAAGTCATCAGACTTGTTTTTTAACTTCATTCAGTTGCGATTCCGTCTGTGTATAATTCCATGGATAAGCTTTTAAGTTTAATTTGACAAATTCTGAGGGTGAAAGGTGTATCGAAGAGATAGACTAAGATAGAATGACGGGATTCACACATATAATGATATATTACGAAAATCCTGTATTTAATCTGCTATCATATACAAAAATTAGCATGCACCTTTCCTCATTTGTCAAATGTTTCTCACACTGAGCTTGTTAAACTGAGGCTGGTACAATCACACTGGGTAAACATGCAAACAAATCATTCAACTCAACGATAACATTTGTGATACCTCTCTAGAAGCACTGACTGAGCGACTGACCATCTTGAAGACAGGAATGGAACGGAAGGGGCTTAGAGTCAACATGAACAAGACCATGTTACTGATATCTGGTCCCAACCTTGACTCACTGAGAAGATCAGGAAAATACCCCTGTGCAGTATGCCTAAGCGGAACAGGAAGAAACTCAATTCTTTGCTCATACTGCTCAAAGTGGGTCCCCAAGAAATGCAGTGGAATCAAGGGACCACTCAGACCTGATCCACAGTACAAATGCCCACGCTGTGAGGGTTCAGCCAGACCAGCGGTGTGTGTACACGTAACCACCACCCGCTTCAATAATTACTAAATATCTTGGGTTAAAAACGGATTTATGTGATAAAATTGGATATGAGGATACAAACAATATTGTTAAATACAGTGCTTTACTATAACATATCATAAACTCTGTCTAAATAGACTTTCTTGACTTTGAAAATATGCGATAACAACCATCCATAAAGCAAGTGGATTCAATGTACCGTAAAGTACCCTATCTCAATGCACATTAGTTGAACGATAAAACAGTATTGCACCAACGCTGTATACAGGAATGTACAGCAGAAGCGTCACGCTTGATTAGCTACAACCTATACTGGCCAAAAAAGTATGAGCCACACGCCATCGAAATCTGACTTGGATAAGAAACGAAAGCGAAGTGACAATACAAGTGTAAGTGATATAGACACTAACAAAAGTAGTCCAGTTGTCAAAAAGGAAAAGAAGAAATCAAAGAAAAACAAAGAAGAAAAAGAAGACGAGAAACAAACAAGGAATAAGATGGAAGACATAAAGCAAGAGCTAAAGTCTATAAATGACTCTCTGTCTACAGTCATGAAAAAAGACGATCCATGTCTAGAAAAACTCGTAAAGACTATGTTCGACAACATAAAGGGTGATCTACTCAAACCAGTCTTACACCGTATTGATATACTGGAGTCAAAACTCTTTGACAAAGAAAAAGAGACAGATATATTGAAAGAGAAAGTTCAAGAATTGAGCAAGAAGCTGGAAAATGTAGAGTCACAAAATCACCTTCTTAAAACCGGAATACAGAAAACAGAAACAAAGTTCCAAGGTCAGCTAAACGAGTACGAGCAATATGGAAGGCGGAATAATGTCAGAATAAACGGCTTGCCAGAAGAGGAAAACGAAAGCTCCGAAAGAACCGCCGCGAAAGTGGTAGAAACGATCAATCGGCACATGACAGATATAAAGCTAAAAAGGGCAGACATTGACATTGCACATAGATTGGGAAAGAAAAAAGATGGGAAGAGACAGATTATTGCAAAATTTGTATCCAGATATCATGCTGAAACCATCTTGAGAAACAAAAAGAAACTGAAAGGTACTGAGATATTCATCAATGAAGACCTAACAAAGCTCAATCAGTCAGCTTTGATGAGTGTAAAGAAGAAACTCCCTGACGAAATTGAAAGTGCGTGGACAAGAGGAGGTCAGGTCAGATATAAGAACAAGAGTGGGAATATTCACACATTAAGGTTTGAAGAGTACGCGACCTGGTTTGACCTGCCATGGCCATAGAACCAAAACTGCCTAACTTTTTTGGACAGTGTAACAGCGATATCGCTATTATAGCGCTTAAATTCATGATATAGCTTCACGTTCAATTGAATACTACAAAAATACATATTAAATCGGTGAAATTAATTGAAAGACCTATACATATTACTTTCCAAGAATCAATACAAGCTAAAACAATTGGTGCTACCCCAAAACAGATCGAATAGTGGTCATGAATGCTAAGCAGATGACACTTAACAACAACAGACTATAGCAGGATAAGTGTGTGAATAAGTACACTTCTATACAGTGGATACAGTGGAGAATACATCTATTCGCTCTTGTTGCGATGAAATGCATTCAATGACAACTGATTGTAAACTGTGTTTATTGAATCTAATTTAAGTGGAAGACTGTTTGGAGCTTGATCAGACGCCGGGTTACCAGGCGTCTGCTCTAGCTTCAAACTGTTTATACTAGACAAAATTAGTTTTAAAGCAACCACGTTTATTTGGAGAGCAAAACGTCAAATCCACTGTAAAAACACGTGCGTTTGAACCTTCCACCACTGCCAATATGACATACCGTAATAGTAAACTTGTCTAACACAGTCTACGTCATAATATCGTCGGCAATATTTTAAGAGCAGGATCCAAAATGTTTTTAAACGCATATTAGTACCGCTAACCTAGTAGGCGGTGAAGGGTTTAAAAGCAGATGTCTTCTTACATATGTTTATTTTCCTTTTAATGTCCACATGGACCTGGGTCAGACATAAATGCACAACAATGTGTCGCTGATTGGTTGCCGCCCTGTCGGGGCGTCGGCTGATCTAGTAGAGCACTGCTTACAGTAACGACGAAGGCCGCTTATAACATTACCAAAGTTAAACTATGTACATATATAATCTCCCCTTTAAAGAAAACAAGTCTTTTGAACCTGCTTAACCCATTGTTCTAGAGCCTAATTCTAATACTGAACGAAGATTGTTAACCTCTTGAAGCGGGTTGAAAGTAAAGCAGAATGCACAATAAGGCGCATTATTCTTTACTTTCATCCTGCTTCAAGCTACCAATTGCGAGGATATAGTAAATGTTTCTTATGTTACAAATTCGTACTGTATGAAGTGAAACTAACTTCTTCAGTGGAAGAATAAATGAAAGGTGTAAAAAGGCGTATTTACGGGGTGATAAGTTAAATATATATTCGAATAGATAAGTGATGTGTCGGTGCTACCATACCACATCAGAATTGCGGGCGATCTGGGACAACACAATTTCCAGTCGTTCACATCGATGTTTAATGAAGTGTATGTACAACTTTCTGTGTTATATTAATAAGTATAGTGATGTCGCAGATCGGCCGTGTCTCGTCGAAGTAACGGCCGATTTGGGACAGCACTGGCATGTCACTTAACCCTTTCACTCTCAATCACGCTGTAACGTGCGCTTTGCAAGCGGCTTGTGTCCTACCAGACGCCGCGTAAAGCGGCGTTTGATCAGGATCCAAACTGTTTTACACTCTAATCGATAATTAACGTGCGCTCTGCAAACGGTTTGTGTCCTGACCAGACGCCGCGTATCGCGGCGTCTGATCAGGATCCAAACTGTTTTTACACTCTAATCGATAATCATTTAGTCATACAGCCTATGGTCTAACTTTGAAGCGTGTCTTGCAGTCAACAATAATGAAGCAGACGACAATGGAGCGGTGAAGGGGTAAAAACGCTCCCGAATAATTTGATCATGAAGGGGTTAAACGATGTAATTTCTCTACGCAATAACAAAACTAACGATGTTATCTAACGATTGCATAGCTGTTCGGCTGTAGACTGACTGATCGGGGACAACTCTGTCCGTAGACATGATGAAAGACCGTGTGTATTGCAGCACATTAGAGCCGATGCATGACGGATACACTTTATTATTAGCCAATTCACACAGTACATTGATGCGGAATGGGAGCAGAGCATGAAGCTCCTGTATGAGCTTTTTGCATTGTTTCCAACCCGTGGCTGGTTATTCTGCATATGGTCATTACAAAATCTGTTTTTTAGTCCGTTATGAATAGGATTTTGGTGTGCTTATGATATATGAAATACTTATGTTACAGTCGAAACTCGGTAGTTCGGACTCGCCTTGTGTCGGGCGCGCACTTGTTTCGAAGTTGGAAATGACTTAGTCAAAATCACATTTTGACTGCTTTGAAGTACTAGTGTGATCGACTTGGTCGAGATTAAGTTATCGAAATTTAACTATGGAATACTGTTCAGATCGAATTGGGTGAGTTGGAGTTGTCGAGTTTTGATTTTATTTCCGTATGTTTGCATACTGAGTTCATGACACCATCGAACAGTTTCGTCACTGATCTCTTGCTATCTCGCCGTAGTGGCGACTGACCAGGGACAATTCATGAAGTATTCTTGGTGATGATTGAAGTCGCCTGTACTATTGTACAACAGAGCCTCTCCATGTCGACCACCCTATAACAATGCATTGGATGTCAGTTGAACAAATCGTAGTCTGAAGCGGGTGGGAACAATGCAGAAAGCTCATGTATGTGCTTTCTGTATTGGTTTCGATCCGCAACTTACTTCCTCTGTCACGTCACTGCGGAATCTCTACGCAGTGTTCAGGTTCTCTATAGCAAAGTATGGAGAGTGCAAATAGGCAGTTGCTTAGTGCGGAGGGGAAGCAGTGTGAAGGGTCCCGTTCCGAGCTGTCTGTACTGCTTTCGGCCCGCAATGGACTGAAGTTGTTAAAGTGTGATCATAATGGGGACCTTTTCCTTGTCTTTTCCGTTATTTGTTTGGCTGAACATACCATATGCATTATTCTTATTAGATTCCAATAATACGGATGAAAGTGAAACAGAAAGCTCCTTTTGGAGCTTTCTGTTTTACTTTCACATTGCTGTAGGATGCTGTATGTCTTTTATATAATCAGTTGGCCTAATATTTTGGTGGTCTTAGTAGTAATGTTCAATGAAAACAGTGCAGAACCAGACCAAGGAAATTCTATATGAAACTTTTGATTTGGGCCTGCATTGCCCGCATTACACAATATCTTATAACATTTAGTAGCAAATAACCATACAAAGTCTAAAATGGGCTTTACCTGCTTGACCACTAAAAGTTCCTACTGGTAGTTCAGGGCCTGGGGTGAATGATTTCATACATGTTAAGTTATACAGAATGTCAGTTAGGCTTTTAACTTACATGTGCAAAATGTTTGATATGTTGTACATATTATCAGTTTAACCACTGGTTGTTCAAGTCCTGCTACTACTTAAATAGTGTAGATCAGCTTCAATTTATTTCGCTTTACTACACTCAAAAATAAGTGTACATAAGCACATTGTTTCTGGGAAAGAACCGATCTTGACATGAAATTACTTTCCTACCTCAACCCATTACTCCATAGTCCGTGTCTAGTTTTAACTATTGGAGACCACCTAATCACAGTATGTAAACTCCGGTGTATACCTTCCGGAAGCTGCGATCAGCGAAGCGAGATATTTACCGATAGTTTGTCTGACAGATTGACTCCGACCACTTTGACAAGTAAGTTTGCCATAACAGAACACGCTAGCTTATATTAAATACACAATCTACGATGGTGATACTGTTTAAAAACATTCCACATAGCTCTTTCTACAATGATATGATAAATAAACGGTAAATCTTTGATTGATCATCACTGCGTATCAAGAGAAAACGAACAGGTGCTTCAAAAAGTATCATAAATTCTGTCAATTGAAGCATTTTCGCACCACACATGATAGAAATGGCAAAATGAATGAAATACCTACCTGAAAAGTATAATATTCCATGGAAAATGTGAATTTTACACGAAAACTTCGTCACAAATAAATCTGACCTAATTTCATTTACTGTATGACCAGCTGCAATACGACTGTATAACTAGCTGTGATTTATAATGGAAAAAACTGTATGACTAGCTGAGATCTCTTAATCCGTTACGAAACCAGTTCGTAGTGTTAAATTGTTATATATGTGAATTTATCAAATGAAGGCAACGAATATTCATGCAATATGCTCTTTATACATTACAAAACAGATTATTCTGACAATTGTCAAATGTTTAGACCGTAGTCCTAGGGAAGAAAGAATATTTAATATAGTCTGAATTAGAGTGAGGTATTTGGTAAGATAGGTTGTGGTAGTGTCTAGAAGGTCTTGCGTGAGGTACTAGGTATTGAGGTCTTAAGTCTACTAGGCCGTTTTGCATTTTATAGAAGAGACTAAGGCGACTAAGCTGTCTTCTTGTTTGGAGAGAATCTCATTGTAGTTTATTTAAAATTTCAGTAACGGTGCCTGGATCTTTAGAATAGTTATTTGTAACAAATCTTGCAGCTCTTGTTTGCACTTTTTCTATTTTTTGGATGTCCCATATTTGGTATGGGTCCCAGACTGATGAACTGTATTCTAAGGTTTGTCTAACTATTGATTTGTATGCTGCCGTCTTAGTCTCTGGCTTAGCTGAATGGAAATTTCGTTTTAGGAAACCTAGGCTCTGACTGGCTTTACTAGTTATCTTGTTTATATGTGGTGTCCGGGAGAGGTTTGACGAGATTTCAATGCATAGGTAAGTTGCTTGAGGTACTGTAGCTAGTGGCTGGTTGTGGAGGGTGTAACAGGTCTTAGTGATATTTCGAGCCTTTGTAATGTGAAGGATATGGCACTTGTCCACGTTGAAATCCATCTTTCATTTCTTCTCCCATCTCTCCAGGTTGTTCAGGTCCTCCTGCAGGGTAAGTGTGTCTGTGTCAGACCTGATTTTCCTGTACACAAGACAGTCATCTGCAAAGAGTCTGACATTTGAAGTAACACTCGAGGGAAGATCATTGATGAAGAGAAGAAATAGAATAGGGCCTAACACGGAGCCTTGTGGTACGCCAGAGTCTACAGTGACTTCTGTTGAGAAGGAGCCATCTACAACCACTTGTAATGTTCTGTTGCCAAGGAATGCCTGGATCCATGTTAGAGTAATTCCCCTTATGCCGTAATGATTTAGTTTGAGGAGGAGTCTTTTGTGGTCAACTACATCGAAGGCCTTGCTGAAGTCCATTACAGCTACGTCGACTTGCCCCTGTTTGACTGATTGTGTAAGTTCTTGTAGGAAGCCGTGTTGGTTGTCTACTAAGATGTTATGTTTGTCAAGGTGGTTAAGCGTGTTGCTTACAACTATGTGTTCTAGTAGTTTACAGGCTATGCAGGTCAGTGAAATTGGGCGGTAGTTTTTTGCCTGAAACTTTTCTCCTTTTTTAAATACTGGGGTGACGTAGGCTTGATTCCATGCTAGCTGATGGGACTTGTCCAGTGAGTAATGACTTATTGAAGATGATGTTCATGATGGGAGCGATTTCTGATGCACATTCTTTAAGTATACTGGGTTTAATATTATCTGGGCCGGCAGCTGTTGTTTAAGATTAAGGAGTAACTTTTTAACCCCGTTTTCAGTGACTTTAATGTTTTTCATAGATGGAATTGTGCTGTTTCCTAGATCTGGAAGAGGGTCATCATCAGGTTTTGTAAATACAGAAGAGAATTGGCGGTTGAGAATGTTTGCTTTGTCATTGGAATTAGATTTCAAGAATCCCTCTTCTCTTAATTGGGCTACTCCAGACGAATCCTTTTCCATGCCTTTTATGAAACTCCAGAACTTTTTTTGTGGTTCCCTGTTTATGTTCAGAAGGGTCACACACAGTATTATTGACATAGTTCCAGTATGATGATCGTGTTTTCTTTTGAATGAGAGCTTAACATTATTTGTTTCAGCTTGGGATTTAGGGTGTTGGTTTTGCTTTTTTTCATTTTAGCGTAAAGTCTGTCCCTCTTTTTGATTAGTTTTTTTTTTTATTTCTGAGTCAATCCATGGCAGGTGTTGTTTACCGTTGACGAATTTTGATGGAATGTATTTGTCTGTTAGCTGTTCGAGTTTAGTTGTGAAACTATCCCATAGTTCTTGGACGCTTAACCTGTGTGCTGTGGCTTTAAGTTTATTACTGAGTAGTGATAGTTCCTTTTTTATCTTGATCCAGTCTGCTTTGTCAAAAAGGCTTATTTTCCTTCTTTGTTTGAAGTTCATTCTGGGACAGGAAGTTATGTCTAAGAATGGTATGCAGTGATCACGGAAGCCAGGAATTACTTTTACATTGTCCACAAGGGAGGAGTTATTACAAAAGATCAAGACAGCTTTGAGTTGTGTCAATAATACGGGTAGGTTCTTGGACCAGCTGCACTAGGTTGTGAGCGTCAGCAAGATCTAGTAGTTTACTACACTCTTCAGTGTGTGAGGCACCCAAATGAACAGTTCGGGTTTTCCAGTTGATATCACCAAGGTTGAAATCTCCGCCAATTATAACTGTGGTTTTTGAGTTATCAATTGTAGATACAGTCTGGCTAATCTCCTCAGTCACACTGAAATCGCGGTCTGGACGGTAGGCACTGCATACATACAGGTCATGCTGGCCTTTTTGCTTGATGTGCGCCCAAATAATTTCGGAATTGGTCTGACTGTCTACAGAGTCACTTATCAGGTTATTTGAAACCAAGAAGAACACTCCACCTCCTGTACGTCGTGAAAGTCATATGCAAATGTGCTCATACCTTGACATTGAGCATGATACCATGTGCTACACTCCTCGCAGTAGATTCCACGATCAAGATTCCAACCTACTACTGTCGAGCATATGCCACAAAGATCTGATCTTACTGGCCCAGGGTTTGTTTCTATATCAAAGTCCATGGTAATTGAAATCAAACAGATGTAAATGACTGTGAGTTTGTTTTGTTTGAAGAGTTTTTTTTTCTACTTTTCGGTAGTCCTGTACATAAGCCAAATATAGTGTTTATGGCAGGAGAAGCGTTGGAAGATCTTATAAAAGTACTATATCTTTGTAGCAATTTTGAAAGTTGGTAGCGACTTGCACAAGTTTTAGCAATGTTGTTAAGTTCAACGGAGTCCATTTTTTTGTAATTAACTCCTTCATTTTGTTTGTACAGCTCAGCACTCGTAATAAACAGAGCAAGGGATATAATACTTTTTTGTGTAGGACACTGGGCACCAGTCGGTTTATGGAAAATTACTGTCCATCCCAAAGTACTGACGGTAGTATATACTAGTATACACAATCTCATTACGCAGGCCTTACCTAAATCTTTATTCATGCTTGAAGGTCCGGGCCAAATTATTACGTAAAGTGATACAAGTTCTTTTTTATCAACTTTCATCAAACAGATTCTGATTAATGGGATGCAAACCCCAAACATAGACTAATTAAGATGTATGTATGTATATCTTTATTTCCTCCAAATATGAAGATTTCATAAAACATATCATGTGACAAACAAATAAATTCAATGCAGAAATGTATGACAACTGTAAATTATACAAAACAAATATGACAAATTAGAATTGACAAGTGACTGATGATGATGATAACGATGATGATGATGAAGCTGATGATGTTGAAGATGATGACAAAAATGAAGAAAAACATGAATATGTCAATGATGATAACAGCGAAGACGTATATGCTATTTCAAAATAGATCAAATAAATGTACACATATTACTGTATTGCTAAGGTCTCGTTCTCATAATGACATCTCTGGTATGCATACACTATCGGATTAAAATGAAACGTTGACATCCAAAGCGTCTAAGGTAATCTAGGGCATACTATCTTAATCACAGCTAACATACAGTGAAATCACGGCTGGTTATACAGTGATTTTTTATAAATAAGCAGCTAGTCATACACCATTTCAGTTTGTAGAAAACACATTATGTTGTGTTTTTCTGTTTATGATTCAATAACAGACACTTCAGGTGCATTAGTATATTCTCGCTGCAAGTGATAATTAATAATGTGATAGCAGAAATGTACTATAGGTGTCACTGGAACAGTTTTAAATCACGCTTCTACGGCGCGTCGGTAAGCGGTGCCAGTGATCAGAAGCTTATTTCAGAGAGATCTTGCTTCAGATTCTGAAGATATTTGGTGAACTGAAAAGAATTTATCATGCAAGTGTACTGGACCATATATTACAATTGTTTGTATACAAAGGGCTGTAAAATAAAGGTAAATCTTACCGGCTTCGCTTGAGTGTGGCTTATTTCGCGACATTTTGTCGACTCGCTGATCGCAGCTTCCGGAAGGTATACACCGGAGTTTACATACTGTGTAATGCGAGTTGGAAGTGAAGCAGAAAGCGCATTAAAGCACTTTCTGCTCCTCTTGCAGTCTGCTTTAAGGTATTATCCGCTAGAATTTAGAAACTTATTGGTCATGGTACATACTCAATACTGTATAGAGTAAAATAAATTTTTCTTATTTGGATTAACGAATTAAAACGCAAACATGCGTATCTGTGGAGTAATGGGTTAAACCAGGAAAACCGGTATGAAACCACTTTGCTTTTCTTTAGAGATGAACTTTTCTCAACGCTACTTAAATAAGAGACATGCCTCTAGATTTATTTACTGTTTGTTATTATACTCTAGTTTGAACTATCTCACATCTAATGCACGATCTTAAAATATTATCTTTAAATTGCCGTGGACTCCACTGTAATAAGAAGAGAAGAGATTTATTTAAACATCTTAAGGACAAAAAATATCACATTTATTGCCTTCAAGACACCCATTTCACAAAAGAACAAGAAAAACTCATTTACTCTCAATGGAACGGGGATATCTATCTTAGCTGTTTTTCTTCCAATTCAAGGGGCGTAGCAATACTTTTAAGCAAAGATCTCAACGTACATGTACGGAAAAAGTACTGTGACCAAGAAGGAAATTTTGTCATTTTAGATCTAGCTTTTGACGACTATAAATTCACACTTGTTAGTCTATACGGGCCTAATAAGGATAATCCTTCGTTTTTTAAGAACATTTTTGACAAAATAGATGAGTTTGGAAACGAGTCTTATATCTTATGTGGCGATTTTAACTGTGTTATTGACCCTTCAGTAGACTATCAAAACTACAAGAACTTAAATAATAAAAAATCCAGAGATGTCATCATTGAAAATATGCAAGACAGACAATTAATTGATGTATACCGTGACCTTCACCCAGACACAAAAAGATTTACTTGGAGACGTACAAAACCATTTCAGCAAGCACGCTTAGATTTCTTTCTACTTACAGAAGACTTAGTTCAATTTTCTAAATCTTGTCAAATAGAACCAAGTATAAACTCAGACCATTCAATAGTGCAGTTGGAATTGTTATTTTCAGATATTAAACACGGAAAAGGGTTATGGAAACATAATGACTCACTTTTATTAGACTTAAATTATGTACTGCAAATCAAAGAAAAGATAAAAAATGTAAAACAACAATACTCTCTTCCAGTATACAATTTAGATAACATAAATGACATAAATGGACGAGAATTACAGTTTACAATACCAGATGATTTATTTCTAGAAACTTTATTAATGGAAATCCGTGGAGAATCAATATCATATGGATCTTATAAGAAAAAATTGACACAAAAACAAGAAAATTCTTTAATACAAAAAATAAAACAGACCGAAGAAAATCTTACGGAGGATAATATACACACTTTACAAAGCTACAGGCGAGAATTATTAGAATTAAGGGAAATCAAACTTAAAGGACATGCAATTAGGTCAAAAGCTAAGTGGATAGACTGTGGTGAAAAACCTACAAAATTCTTTTGCAGTCTTGAAAAACATAATTATATAAATAAAACAATAAACAAATTAGAAACAACGAACGGATCAACCTTAACAAATCAAGAACAAATTCTATTTGAAACGCAACAATTTTATAAGAATCTCTACTCTAATAGAGATGAAACTGATGTAGATTTTCACCTTAATACTGGAATACAAAACAATATAAATAAATTATCAGATAACCAAATAAAAAACCTTGACGGTTATATTACATATGAGGAAGCCAGTAACACTTTAAAGAATATGAAAAATGATAAAAGTCCAGGAAGCGATGGTTTTACGGCAAACTTCTTTAAAATATTTTGGAAAGACCTAGGGGAATTTGTTGTAAAATCTTTAAACACATCTTTCGATAAGGGACTTCTTTCAATTACTCAACGTCAGGGAATAATCACATGCATACCAAAAGAAAACAAACCTCGACAATTCTTAAAAAACTGGAGACCTATAACACTTCTCAACACAGTATATAAGATAGCATCTGGCTCAATAGCAAACAGATTGAAAACAGTTTTACCCGATATAATAAGTGTAGAACAAACTGGATTTTTAAAAAATAGATATATTGGAGAAAATGTTAGACTTGTATATGATATAATGCAATACGCTGAAGAAAAGAACATTCCTGGACTTCTATTACTTATCGATTTTGAGAAAGCTTTCGATTCCCTGTCATGGAAATTTATTCACAAAGTATTAGACCTTTTTAAATTTGGTGACTCCTTTAAACATTGGATATCAGTATTTTATAATAATATACAATCATGCGTTGTTCAAAATGGTTTTTTGTCAGACTTCTTCAACGTAGGAAGAGGCTGCAGACAGGGAGACCCTCTCTCATCTTATATTTTCATTCTTTGCACAGAAATCTTAACACAGAAAATTAAGACAAATAAAAAGATAAACGGCCTGTCCATTAATGGTACAAAACACTTATTATCTCAGTTTGCGGATGACACATCAATAATACTAGATGGCTCTGCTCAATCATTACATGAAACATTATATGAGCTCAGCATATTTGCAAGAATATCCGGATTGAATGTGAACTTCGACAAAACACATGTAATTTGGTTTGGCTCCAAAAAATACAGTACAGAAGCGATAAACACAAAATTTAAACTAGTGTGGGGTAAATGCGACTTTAAACTACTTGGTGTTAGATTTCATGTAGATTTGGACAAAATGGATACTTTAAATTATGAGGAAAAAATTAATTCTTTAAAACAAATGATTAAATTTTGGAATAGAAGATATATTACACCTATAGGTAAAATTACAGTCATTAAAACATTATTTTTGCCACTATTTAATCATTTGTTTATTGCACTACCGGACCCAAAAGAAACAACACTAAAAACATTAAATTCCATGTTCTTCAATTACCTTTGGCATGGCCCAGCAAAAATAGTGTTATTATAAAAGACTATTCGGAGGGAGGCTTGAGAATGATAAATACATGTAACTTTATCAAAGGATTAAAATGTACATGGATTAGACGACTATATAATACCGACGCAACGTGGACATCTTTAACAAAACATTTTTTAAATATTGAAAAACTGATAAACAGCGGACATCACTATCCAGAAATAACTATGTCAAAAACAAATAATAAATTTTGGAAAGATGTTCTGAAATCCTATACCTCCTATATAAAAGCATTACCAGTAAATAATAAAGAAGAATGTCTTAAATGCCCACTGTTTTATAATTCTAATATTCAACTTGGGGACAAAAGCATCTTTCTAAAGTCATGGTATGAAAAGGGAATAAAATTTGTAAATGACCTATACATTAATAAAAAGGTAATGAGTTTAGAAGAATTTGAATCAATTTACAAGATAAAATGTAATTACCTTCACTTTATAGGAGTATCTAAAATAGTAGCAACATATTTAAATACGTTCTGTTGTAACGAATCAGAAAACGAGCTACAACTCCCATTCGTACCACATCTGTATGATCGAGTTTTAAAAACAAAGTCCGGTAGTAGAGTATTTTACGATATCTTAAATGTTAATAACGCTGAACCTACAAGTAAAGCAAAATGGAACTCATTATACGACTTTACACCAACACAGTGGAAATTATTCTACAGTATACCATTTAATATAACACAAGATAGTAACTTACAGTGGCTACAAGTACGAATATTGCATAGACTCTTACCGGTGAACAAATATCTCGCAACACTCAAGTTACGAGACAATGATCTTTGTCCACTCTGTAACATACACCCCGAAACACTTTCGCATTTATTCTTCCACTGTGATAAAACACAAATCTTTCTAAAACAAGTCGAAACAATACTTAACACAATTAATGTTAACATTCAGTTAACGGAAACGTCTGTAATTTTTGGTGAAAAATGTGAGAACATAAATCTACTTAATCTATATATAAAGCAATACATATATAATACAAGAAATTTCATTAACGCTATTAACTTAAATAATTTTAAAAAACATTTGGAACGCAACATAGAAGCAAATAAACTGAGTTCAGAAAATAAAATGAGCATAGAAAAATTTGAAAATAAGTGGGAAATAGTGAGAGGAGTTTACATGGCAATTACTTAAATACAATCACATCTATATACGCTTAACCCTTCTTATGCCCATAAGGCAAATGACCCTTTTTGAAAACAATGAGGACTCTGATCAGATAATTCCTTGTGGAGCTAGCTGATGGGGTCCACACTGTTTTCAAATAAGGTCTGCTTATAATAATTATTCGCTAATATCTCAAACAATACGTTATTAACCAATATTATAATAAATGTGACAGATGGCAAGTGCAGACAGAACGATAACTATAATATAGGACATGAGAAGGGTAAGTTAGACAATTTTTCAAAAACATTCTCGAGGCATGTCACTTATCTTTTTTTATCACTCTCCTTTTTTTCTTTAAAAAAACCCCCCAAAAACGTAACACTTTATTACTTCATGATTAACAATAACAAGTACAACCGTGTCATATTAATTATGTATTGAATATGTGAAATTGTGAAATTGCATATTGTACGGTGCTGAACAGGATGGATCTCCGACCTGCCAGCACCTATAACGGAGAAAATAAAGTGTTAAAAAAAAAAACAAAAAAAAAAAACAAACTGTCTTTTGTAATGATTTAGATAATAGTAACATAGGATTAAAAACAAAAAGTCCTGTTTTTGTGTTCGATGGGTCGTTTTGTTGTTGTGACATAGCATGTAGAAAAAGGTAATAAACTTTTGAAATAACCAAAAAAAAAAAAAAAAAAAAAAAAAAAAAAAAAAAAAAAAAAAAAAACAGATGGAAGGCCTATGGCAGAGGTAGAGGCTGGAAATGAAAAGCTCAATGTCGTAACAGACTTTTGCTACCTTGGTGACACACTGTCATCTGGAGGAGGATGCGATCTTGCAGCAATAACACGCTGCAAATCAGCCTGGAAAAAGTTCAGAGAGCTCCTCCCCATATTGACAAGCAAGTTTCTGCCATCTGCAACCAGAGGAAGAGTCTACTCAGCCTGTGTAAGGAGTGTTATGCTCTACGGATCTGAGACATGGGCTGTATCAGCAAATACACTCAGACGTATGCAGCGAAATGACAAAGCGATGATACGATAGATCTGCCTGGTCAAGCCAGATGAAGATGTCCCGTTTGACTCTTTGTTAATTGCAACTGCACATAAGAGGCGTTGCGGAGACCCTGCAATCAAATAGGTTGAAATGGCTTGGCCATGTAGAGAGAAGCTCTAGCTGGATCTCTCAAATCAGATGCCTGAACATCCCAACACAGCGGAGTCCAGGTAGACCAAAGCTACATGTATCTTGGGAGGACCTTGTAAAACGAGACCGTGAAGCTCTAGGGTTGGAAAACATCAACCCACAAAACCGCCAAGCTTGGAGAGGGAGACTTCGTTCCAGACTGGACAGCCAGGCCTCACCCTTACAAGAAGGATTAATCAATGGCCTGGTTAAACTAAACTGGATGATGATGATGATGTTGAACAGCATCTGAAATTGTGCACTTGCAATTTTGATTTGTCACTTCGTTCTTGAATTATCTCGTAATTTTTGTTTTTACCCATTACCACATAAATATACCTTTATACGCCTTTAATTTTTTTCCTCAACTGAAGAAAATAGTTTAACTTAATACAGTCATGAAATTGTAACAAAAGAAATATTTTCTATATCCTATTAAATTTATGAAAGCTTAAGGCGCATTCTGCTTTACTTTCAATCTGCTTTAAATGGTCATCTATCTGCAAAACTAGAAACAGGCTATCATGGGGTAATAAATGGGTTAAATGACATTTTGTCCACAGCTTTCTTCTGTCATGCCTCTACAGAACTTTTTGAAATACTGCATGTAGTGTTCGTGTATCACTGTACATGGCATGTTTATCATATTACAGCGCTCCCTCTTTACAACGGCCCTACCAACAACGACTCCCTCCTTACAACGACACTCGCCGTAATTCCCTTAACAGGATAATTCAGCCTAACTATTTTACTGCTGCAATATCGTCTGCTTAAGATTGTCGTCTGCTGTTTTCTCTCACAGTAACATATAAGTGAATATTTTGATAGAATACATGATATATTTACCAGTAACAAACAGCTTGAATCCTGATCAGACGCCGTGTTACGCGGCGTCTGATCTGGATTCAAGCTGTTTGCAAATGTAAGCCAATTCATAATTGTCCCTCTCTATAACGACTCCCTCCAAACAACACACACAATCTGTGTCTCCCATTGGATGTCGTTGTAGAGAGGGAGCACTGTACATGCCTCTATGATAGCAGTACCGCAGGCACTGTATGCTGACCCGGACTAGCCTGTAGACAGCTATAGAGATCAGACGTTATTCATAAAATTTTAAATGTATAGTTAGCAGATCTTTGTCTCCCTAATTAAGCTTTCTGTGGTGTATATGACTAATGAAGACAAATGTGTGCACCTGCGATTGTGGGTTTAGTCATCACTTCATTATTGAATTATCTCCCTTTTGGGAATTTTTATTTTCCAATGAAATTTTGTCTGAACCTTTATTCTGTCATGTCTCTTTAATTTCGCAGTATTGTTGAGCACCAACTGATATTGTGCACCTGCAATTGTTGTTATGATTCGTTACTTCATTTTTGAATTATCTCCCTTTTCATTTTGAGTAAATCATTTTTCCAAACAGTAGACATTCCTATACTCAAATTACCCTCATTCGTCTCTGAGTCAAATGTGGTGGTGGTTTGTATAAATCACCTTTAGTGATACTTCTAATTATGATTGGCCACATTATTGAAGGGACCTCTGAGACCGAGTGGTTATAGACTGGAGTGACAACTTAACCCATTACCCCATAGCCTGTTTTGTAAGAAAGATGATCACATTAAGGGGCATTCTGCTTTACTTTCAACCTGCTTTATGCTACCATCTGCTAGAATAAAGAAAATATTTCTTATGATACATATTCATAACAGTATAAATTTGAACTTTTTTCCTTATAAAATGAATAAATGACAAGACGTAAAAAGGCATATTTATGAGGTAATGGGTTAAAAGATAGGTCCAATTGGAAATTATAAATGATTGGAATTACTCGCTCTGATATGGATCTCTGTCAAGAAACTTACCCATGAATGCTCTTGCCAGAAGCATACAGTCTTCAGACATCATGCTATACATGAATTATATAATAATTACAGGGCCAGCAGTCAAATAAGGAGCAGGTTGAAAAGCAGCAGCAGATGGAAGATATGAAGAACAGTATACTGAGCCAAGTGCTGGACCAGTCGGCCAGGTCTAGATGTAAGTCTGAGTTTGACCAAACAGTGTGTCTGCTTTCACTATGCCCCTACGATGATAAGTAGGATCATATGGTACCCCTGTGCGTCTGTCCATCCCACATATAGTAATGATATATGGTATAAACTTTGTCTCAAATCATTGAAACCAACAAGAAATTCACAGATTTTCATCACAGTAACATTTTCGTATAGAGGCAGCCATCTAAGACTATGTATACAATATATTATCAATGGAATCGGAACAGTGTAACCTTTAAAACCAACCTGATTTCATTTGTACCTTTATTTTTATGGGGAGGGCCGTAACTAATGTTGGTAGAACTTGTGGCCCGACCCTATTTCATGAATTTGAAATAAAATATGGTACCTTTATTGTAAACCATTGCTCATTGGAATATTGAATTTCCAGTTTCATTTTGAAACGTCTTTTTATTTTCAGTAAATACAATTGCTGTGGCGAAGCCAGACAAAGCTAAGATGGTAGAAGGCATGTTAATACAGATGGCACAGACGGGGCAGATCCAAGGCAAGGTCAGTCTCTTTCAATACTAAATAACTCTTGTGGGTTATTAAGTTCCCTTGTGGACCTTTTTAATTATCAAAAGGTGAACCAGTGTACTTGAAATTCTGGGCAGATTAATATATACTGCTTTTCATAAGCAAACAGTGTAGACCCTGATCAGAGGGCTCCTATAGGAGCCCTCTGATCTGGGTCTACGCTGTTTGCAAATTGTAATAAGTATATTTTGAATAGGTCCATGGTGTTGAAATAGTTAAACCAGTCCAGCAAAACTGGTTATAATTAGAAAGTTGTCTTTTCAGGTACTATGCCATCAGTAAATAAAAAAACAAAAGTTTCCATAGAAACAGACTTGAAGAGACCAAAAAAAAAGCTACAGTACTTAACAAAATTAGTTTTAAAAAGTCCTTAAAACTTAGTGCGGAACACAAAATGCTTAGTGTCGAACTGCTTAAAATAATTTAGACATAAGAAACAACTGGTATAGGTTCCAAACAATTTGGATACTGTACAGAATATGAGTTCATGCCTAGTGTCTGTACATAATGCTAAATGCAATCTGTTTTAACCCATTACCCTATAGCCTGTTTCTAGTTTTGAATACAGGTGATTACTTAAAGCAGGTTGAAAGTAAAGCAGAATGTGCCTTACGGCGCATTATGCTTTACTTTCAGCCTTTTTTAAGCTACCATCTGCTAGAATATAGAAAATATTGCTTACGGTATATTTTCATGGGTCTATAAATTGGAAATATTTTCTTCATTGAAGGAATAAATGAATGGGGGAAAAAAGGAGTATATCATGGGGTAATGGGTTAAAATTTCAGTGTAGTTTTGATCGGCAGTGAAGGGATAGTAAAGGGGTTAATGTATACTGTAGTTTTACCATAGTATAGTTACATAGAAGCCCTTTGCTTGTGCCATATTTTGTGTAATGTGACTAATGACTTGTTTATTCCTTTCTTAATTGGATTGACATTCATCTTTTACCTTATATATATCAAAAGGATGTCTGTTTTAAATGTGTTAGCTGCTGAAATAGTCCATATGAGAAGTTCAGCATAGAAATGTGTTAGTAAATACTGTAAATTACAGTTTTGTACCTGCAGTACAGTCCAGCCATGTTAGGCCTAAAACAAAAAGATGTGTGTTTCCGGTTTCCCGACCGACCCTATTTTTCACCCGACCCTAAAGTTTTTAAAGGAAAATTAAAAAAAAAAAAAATTAAAAAAATGGAATTTTTTTTTTTTTTAGGGAAAAGTTTTTTTGGTGAGGGAAAAAAGATACTGGAGGGGAAGGGGCCATTATTCGGCACCCGTTACAGAAGGAAAAAAGGCTTGTGTTAAAAGCAAACACACCACATTTTTTATTAAAATATAATACCGGTATTTATTTGATGCAATGGTTTTCAGATTGAAACAAGAACTATTTCACATAATTATATTAAGGTGTCTTTATAGCTTTAAAACTGCAAAAATTGTGTTTTTAACCTTTTTTCCGATTTTGATAGCCGACATTCTGTTCTACATTTTACCAAAATCTCCCACACCAAACCAAACGCATTACACGGCTATCTGATCAATAAATCACACCTCATTAAGCACTCCGTAGTCCAGCCACGTGACCAGCTAGAGGCGTTCTCCAGCTGCTGTTGCGTGATTTATGGGTCTCGCATGTTAAAATCATTATTGAATTATGATTGGTATATTTTATTAAGGGTGGAGCTAAGGAAAATCGCTTATGAAATATGTGTCTTCTTATTGGTTGAAACAAAAAGGACATAGTTCAACCCCGGGGGTATTCGCACTGTGTCAGACAGTCAAAATGACACGCTTATCAGTTAATTGACGTTTTCGGCACCTCCTTATTTTCAAACACGCCGCATCTTTGGACAACGATTGTGTTCGCGGTAGGGGTCCGATTTTCATGCGGTTTAAAGCAGATGAAAGGGTATTATCTTCTCTAGTGAACCGTGTCTCAGAATGTTGATGAGGTTCTCCAGCTGTTTACAGCAAAACATTACGTAATAGAAATCGACTTTAAACGGTAAAATAACTTTGATGTTACTTAATAATAGTTGGAAGGGGAATTTTAAAAATCTGAGACACGGATCGCTAGATATGTTACTGAAGTGTATTATGGGCAGTTTTAAAGGCGTTACAAATTAAGACGGCTTTGAAATCGCTGTTTGAATTTTTTTTAAATTTGTCTTATAAAATCGTAAAAAAATAAAATATTTTTTTAAAAAAGACATTTTGTGGTGACATGTGTACCACTTAAACCATTCAGCTATAAAATGGGGGAATAAATTATAAATCATGATGATAAATAAGAAAAATCCGCTTGCAGTATCGAAACTATAAAGCTACCTTAAGCAATACCTTACAATTTAAACTTGCAAAATCAAGATAAATCATTTCAGACACTTTCAATGTTGAATACAACAAGAGCAAGGTCATTATTTGTCATATAAACCCATCCTTTGATTGTAAAAAAAATTCGTATATATGCCCTATATAAAAACTTTTTAAAAAATAAAAAGTTTTTCCTACCGACCTACCCTAAAATTTTGAGAGGGTGAAACCAGAAACACACATATTTTTTTTTTAGGCCTTATTTATTGTCATTCTTATTACAGTTGAATGAAACACAGCTGAAAGGTCTGTTAGAAAGAGTTAGTGAAAAAACTCAAAAGACAACTAAAGTGAAGGTAAGAAATGAGATATGTTAGTTTTAGTGCTGTGACAATATTTTAGTGTATTCGGTGCACTGTGTATTGTCCTCTGGTCAATACTGTATTGTATTCGTAAACAAAGAAGAAATTATATATTGATGAAAAAGAGACAATTATTTCCAATTTTATTGACCTTCAGTCATTAACCCTTTCCCCTTTCCTCCGCTGAAGAAAATAGTTTCAATTTATACTGTTAAGAATATGTATCATACGGAATATTTTTATGCTCCCCTTTAGGGGGGAGCATATAGTCGCCGCTTTGTCCGTGTTTCTGTCTGTCTGTCCGTCCATCCGGAGCATATCTCTTGAACGGTACACCGTAGGTTGATGAAACTTGATACAGTGATAGAGAATGACAAGAGGAGGTGCAGTACACAAGAACCGTAACTATCTCATCTCCCAACTTTGAATTGTCTCCCTTTTTCTCATAAAAAAATCAATTTTGTCCGGAGCATATCTCTGGACCGTTACACCGAAAGTTGATGAAACTTGTAACAGTGATAGAGGATGACTGAAGAATGTGCAGTACACAAGAACGGTAACTCTGTCATCTCCAAATATTGAATTATCTCCCTTTTTCTAAAAATACAAAACAATTTTGTCCGGAGTATATCTCTTGACTGCTACACTGTAAGTTAATGGAACTTGATACAGTGATAGGTGATGACATAAGAAGGTGCAGTACACAAGAACCATGACTCTGTCATCTCCCAATATTTAATTATCTCCCCTTTTCTATTTAAAAAATAATCAAATTTTGTCTGGAGCATATCTCCTGAGCATTGCATTATAAGTTAATGAAACTTGATAAAGTGATACGAGATGACAGAGGGAGTGCTGTACTCAAGAACCATAACTCTGCCATCCCCCAATATTGAATTATCTCCCTTTTTATGCCCCCGGCATCGACAGATGCGGGAGCATAAAGTAGTCGTCCTTCCGTCCGTCCTTCCGCACAACCGAAATGGGTTAGAGGGCCTTTTCTGGCCAGATAACGGTAAACATAACAAAAGAAGACAATAGAGTTCATTCCGTAACAATAGAATAAGGGGCCGTGGCCCGTTATTCAAACAAAAGAAAATAACAAAAGAAAAGGCCCTCTAACCCATTTCGGTGGCACGTCCGTCCGTCCGTAACCAGGTTAAGTAGATTTTACCATTTCGTCTAGCATCAACACCGCTTATTCAAATGCTTAGATACTTATACAGTTGTTGCCTTGGACCATTCCCTAGCCACCAATAGTACCCAACCTTGATTTTGACCTTGACCTAATTTGGACTTAGAATACTTTGAATGGGCTATTTCTTGGTTAACTAGATTTTACCGTTTCGTCTGGCATCAACACCGCTTACTCCAATGCTTGGATACTTATACAGTTGTTGCCTTGGACCATTCCCTATCCACCAATATCAACCAACCTTGATTTTGACCTTGACCTTGACCTTATTTGGACTTAGAATATTTTGAATGGGCTATTTCTTGGTTAACTAGATTTTACCGTTTCGTCTAGCATCAACACTACTTACTACAAGGCTTCTATACTTATACAGTTATTGCCTTGGACCATTACCAACCCACCAGTAATACCCAAGCCTAGTTTGACCTTGACCTAATTTGGACTTAGAAAAGATTCAGAATATATTGTCAAGGATGCCACCGGGGGCATAAGCGTTTATTGAACGCGCAGTCTTGTTTACACCTTGTGCTCTGAAATCAGACAATATATTGTCAAAAATGTTTAGAATCAAATGGGACTCTAACCCAGCACATTTGGATTTCTAGTGAACCACTCTACGGACTGAGCCTACTTTACGCTACAATCTGCTTGGATTTAGAAAATATTTCTTATGGCACATTTTCGTGACTATAAATTTGAAATATTTTCTCTAGTGGAAGAATAAATTTAATGGGCTAAAAGGGTTAATATCTCAATATTTAGCAATACTTTTATAATTTCAAACTGATGGTTTTTTTAAAAAATAATTCTGTCTTTTGTTTTCAGTTTGACAGAAGAAGAGCTCATCTGGATAGTTCTGATGAAGACTGATCAAGCATAATTGACATCAAATCTATTTATTGACTTCCTAGAGAATTGTTTGCCTGAACCCATGAATTCCTGATAATATCAGCAGCTGCTAAATGTGAACATCCCAGGCTTGGCTACTCCTGGTGGAAAATATCTTGTCAATAGAAAACTACATCTCAAGTCAAGTGTTCAAGTCAATAGAAGTTACAGTCGGGATCTGGATAAAGTTTACATAGTAATCTTTTCTGGGTCCAACAGGTGCAGGATCTGATTTGAGGAAGCTTTGTTACTATATAGATGTTACAAGATGAATTTTGTGAAAAGATATTAAGTGTCATTATCATTGGCAGCAATTCCAAGTCCTCAGACGCTTTTAATTATTTCTGTCTAAAAATAAAAAACAGTAAACCCTGTATTCAGTGACCACTTGGAAGACAATGCATTGATATTTTTAAATAAAAAGTGTCAGCTTCATACAAGAGAAAAGTTACACAGAAAGGTCCTACAAGTTTCTGCATTATTTGTCTCCTGCATTAAGCAGTAACCTGCCTTAACCCATAAATATGCCTTTAATTTATTCTTCCACTGAGGAAAATGGTTCCAATTGATAAGAACTATTTTCTATAGTCTAGCAGATGGTAGCTTAAAGCAGGCTGAAAGAAAAGCAGAATGCGCCATAAGGTGCATTCTGCTTACTTCCAACATGCTTTAAGTGGTCACCTATTTTCAAAGCTAGAATCAGGCCATGGTGTAATGGGTTAAGAGATCTCCATTCAGATTCTTCTGTATCAACGTCGCTGAACACAGGATTTACTGTTGTAGAGAAAGAGTATTATGTCACCTATTTGGACCTCATCAAAGTGTATGTAATCGCCAATCTTAAACTTTGTAAAAATGTTATTTAGGAAAGTGTTAAGGGAGAATAGAAAAGACTGGAAACTGGATTGAAACCTGCAACATGTCTTCCACAGAATGGCTTGGTTGCTTCTTTTCCTGGATGAGAGTGCATTTTAGTATTGAGAAAATGACCTTCAAGAGCTTTAAAGATAGGATTGGTTACACTGTGCTATTGTGGTTGTAATGCATTGCTTTATATGTTAACATACTGGTTAATATGTACAGAATACTAACGAGATTCTAGAAATGTCCAACATTATAAAGCATTTGGGTTTCAAGCCTGAGATCGTTCTCAAGTCAGGGCTCCAGATAAGAGGTAGTTATTTCAACAAATCAAACATTTTCTCACTTATTTCAGCACCAAATCCTATGGTGTTACTACTCATTAGAATCGTCTCTTCGAGACGATTCTAATGAGTAGTGACACCATAGGGTTTTATTCAGAAATAAAGATTTTAGTTTTTGAAAAACTACCATTATCTGGTGCTCTGTCAAGTCCAGTATTTGTTTTGTCAGATTTGAGATCAAATGCTGGAGAACAATCTAGACTCAACTCAAATGCCTTACAACGTTGGGGCTTGATCATTTTGGATACACAGATATCCTCTACCATTCTTCTCATACCATTGCTAGATGAATGAGGCTTTATGTGTACCAAGCTACACATTTCTTGTATCATTTAATAAATCATCTTTTTTTGTGTGTGTGTAGAAATGGGCATTTAATTCCATGTCTAACTTGAATTAGGCTTGTGATATTGAATTAAAGTATTTATTATATGCATTCGAATGATATCGAGCGTTTCCGCGTGTATCTGCAGAGTAAAATACAAGACCTTGTATCAGCCACTTTGTATTTTACTCTGACCTCGCTTTCGATTTAACGTGACATCATTTATGTACATGTACGATTGCCGCGTTATTCCTTGTGGCATAGAAAACTTCTCATTCTGCTTCAAATAACTAATAAATTTTGGATATTAAATGCTTTAAACAACTATTAAGTTGTTTCTAGTTTGTATTCAAGGCATATAATAAACACATTACCAGTTGGCAGTGCGCAACAGAGTGTTGCATTTAGCTCTTGACGTTTTTGGCGGAAACAACCGATCAGACTCGCGCCAAGGCGCTCATCAGATCGGCTATTTCCGCCAAAAACGTCTCGAGCTAAATACATCACTCTGTATCGCACAGTCAACTGGTAATGTGTATTTATTGCAGATCTATACAATCAATTTCCACTTGTCTCCTTCATTGAAAATGTGCAGTCAAGTTTGTATTGTACAACCTCTCTATAGAGGGCCTATCAACAGTCTTTAATGAAGGTGGTTGATTAATGCAGGATACAAATAATGTAGAAAGCTCCTTTATGAGCTATCACTGGCTATATCCTATATGAAGCAGTCACCTGTCTTAACCCTTAGCCCGCCAAATAAATTGTCGTCTGCTATATTTCTCGTCTGCTTCAAGTTTCAAAGTGCTTCAAAGTTGCTCAAAATTGCTGAAAATGTTGTCCGAGTGTCAAACAGCTTGGATCCGGATGAGACGCCGAGTTACTCGGCGTCTCATCCGGATCCAAGCTGTTTGCATATGGAGCTATAGTCGTGAGTGGCAGGCTAAGGGTTAAGAGATCACCACACTATTTCAGTTAGTGGCAGGGTTCCAGATAAGAGGGAGTAATCTGAACAAATCCAACATTTTCTCACTCATGCTGAACCAAATCCTATGGTGTTACTACTCATTAGAATCGTCTCGAAGAGACGATTCTAATGAGTAGTAACACCATAGGGTTTAAAGCAGAAATGAAATGTTTGAAATACTCCCCTTATCTGGATCCCTGTAGTGGTACATTATTACAAGATTAATTAAATACCTTTTGTGCTATGACTAGATGGCTATATAAGTGCTGTGTACTGTGTTTACACCAACTATATTTATTCTCAGATATTTGTGTTAAGCAAATGTTCAATGAAGAAACATGTAGATCTCTAAAGGCTGCCTGCTTAATGCAGTATAAAAGTTTTGTAGGTGTCCCCATCTGGTACTTTCTATGGAACAGTAAAACCTCACTATTACGCCCACTAAAAAGAAGGTTTATCGTTTGTGAAAAAGGCATGTGACAGCTTAAAGCTAGGTGACCGTTAAACAGAAAGATCTTAAAGGAGCTTTCTTCATTACTGTCACATTGCTTTAAGCATTCACCTTTCATCAACATAAAACACAATTTAGTGGTTGTAATAGAGAGGTTTTACTGTACTTTCGTTCTGAAGTAAGCTGCAGCATTGGTCATATCTAGGCTTGAATGGTCGCCAAATGTACGATGTATGCATGTGTACTGTACTCCTGACGAGGGATGTATTTAGATTTCTAAAATGTTTGTGTCTCCCAAAGCCAATATTGTCACAACTCACTAGAATCGTCTCTTGAGACTATGTTAATGAGTAGTCACAACATAGATTTGGATGATACAAGATAACAAAATTGGAAATCTTAAGCTTCCCACTTCTTCCCTGGAGCCATCCCTTTTAGCTTTTGCTGAGCATGCAAGAATGTTAGTAAATGCTGCAGAACATGACTACAGTAAAACCTCTCTATTACGACCACCAAATTGTGTTAATTGGTTTGTCTTTTACGACAGGTGACTGCTTAAAGCAAGGTTACAGTAAAGGAGCTTTCTGTTTTACTGCCACCTAGCTTTAAGCTGTCATCTGTCTTTTATACAATAAATTAGACGAACAAAAAGCATTTAAAGGTCATAGTTTGGCATTCAAATTCCTCAATTAAGTGGTGTTCATGTGATTGTTTTAAAAAGTGTTCATATCATACTTACCTCTCCTGAACTGATGTAAGAAATAATGGAACGTTTAAAGGGAAGAACTACAGCTTAATGCAGGACAAAATAGGAGCATTCTGCATTCCTTGCTACATGTTTATAAATCATGAATCTTCGAGTGGAAGCTCATGAGACATTTTGCTGTCTCTCGAGCATTGAAACATATTTGACAAAAAAACCAAGAACTTGCACTAATCTACAATACTACAGTACAACAAAGTTTTATAACCAACTAATGCCTTGCATGCCCTTAAAATCTCATGAGCAAACTGTGTAGAGCTAGATGAGACCCCACACAATGTTGGCTTATGTTATTTAAGGAGGGATGGCGGTGTTTTTCGGGCTGACATACAGTACTAAGAAGTGAAGCTTGAGAGTTGTGATATCACAGAATGTGCATTATACTGTACGGTCAGTCATGTATTATGAGACCATTCAGTAGAGGACCCATCAGGGCTGCCATTTCTCCGGTTTTTCCTAAATATCTGGATTTTTTCCAAGTACATGGTAGCTAAAAGCAGGCTGAAAGTAAAGCAGAATGCGCCCTAAGGCGCATTCTGCTTTACTTACAGCCTGCTTTAAGTAGCCACATGTCAACAAAACTAGAAACAGACGATTGGGTAAAGGTTTGATTCGTAAAATCAAACTTGAAAAGTGCAAATTTGGAAATCTTAGGATTTTTCATGTCAACTTATGGCAGCCCTGCTAATCATGTATTAAAGGACCCATTGGTACTAGCTATTCATCAGAATGCCTAATAAGAATGTCTATGGGTAGTACTTTGGTATTCTACACTATTCACTAGAATACCCCCATCATTCTGTTATACAGGTGGCTGCTTAACCCTTTGAACCCTAGTCACGCATATAGGCGTCTTTTTCAAACAGTATACATGTGAAAAGTGCACTTGTCCTATGCAAACAGTGAATACCCAGATCAGAGGGCTCCTTATGGAGCCCTCTGATCTGGGTCTTCACTGTTTGTCATAATGCAAAACATTGACAAAAACAACCCTTAAAAGTCAGAAATGGACTAGACTAAAATGGAAACTGGGATTGTCCATTTGAAGTTTCAGGGAGGAAAGAGTTAATGCGGGATGAAAATAATGCAGAAAGCTCCTTTAGGAGCTTTCTGCATTCTTTTTATTCTTCATTTAGCAGTCAGTTGATTTGAGAGATGTCCACACTGTTAGGGATCAGGATTTACGCTTTAAGGTGACACTTATCTCTTCTTTAAATAAAATTAAAACTTCTCCCACACTAACTCCATACTGAAGAGCTCCAGTGGGATATTATCTCCCTTAGTACCTCACTGCAATTAAAAAGGGAGGAGTTACTTCCCTTACACTATATATCTAGCACACACTACATGTACTTCAATGAGTGGTCACTTATCCATAAGGTTTGACCTGTCAGTCATCACTTTCCGTCAACTTTCGTTGGTACCATCGGAAGTTTCCGTATACTTTATTTATAAATCAATGAAAGCTTCAGGTATTATACTTCAGTCGATGATCTAACGCCACTGTCGCAATTGCTTAGTGGATAGTGTCATTGACTCGTAGTGCTAGGGTAGTTGGTTCGATTCTAGGCACTGTTTTGTAAACGTCGGCTTCAGGTATTTTTTTTCGATATCTATATATTTTACTTAAATAAAACAGTAAACATTTGGGTAAAGAAAAACTTGCTGCTAAACGAAATACAGAAGTAACAAAGAGAGCTTTTAGCCAGAGAGTGCTTTGCATAACGTAATGTTGCTACAGTGGAGAAAGCGTTTTTCTTTTCCAATAAACGCGTTTACGCTAAAACTATTATTTCCATAGCAAATAGTTTGGAGCCCGATCAGACGCCTGGTAACCCGGCGTCTGATAAGGCTCCAAACTTTTTGCCACTCAGATCAACATGAATAGCAAATATTGTCGAAAATTTGTCCTGCTCTATGATTTATTGATATGCTGTTGCGTTTCGTTTGCGTTTAAATGGGAGAGAATAACATTTTCTCCACTGTATACACACTTTTCTATCCAAGTTTCCTTAGGCAAGTTCACTGTACTTTATTTTATACATGTACCAATGCATGAATATCATGGTTTGTATGTGTCTACCATAAAAAAGTTTTTAAAAAAAAGACACATTAAGAAACATTACAAAATAAATTCTATCGGGTATCGAACCGAGCTGAGCTTTTACCGACTGTAGTTATCTTTATCAGATACTATAATCAAATTCGAGTCATCGTTGAATGGCTTATTTACTATACACTGTTTTGTTGTTTCCGTAAGATAAACATAGCTTACGGAAAAAGACGGAATATTCATAAACTGACAGGCCAAACCTTATCGACAATAACACAAGATTGTTCATAGAACAAAACAATTGTGTGCTTGGCTTTATATTGGAAGTCAATCTGGATGGGATACAGTTTTGTACAGTGTTTGATATTAAAATTTTAAAAATATCATAATTGTATTTGCTTGTTTTCAGAAATCCCCCAAAATGAACATTTTTTTCGTAGTTCATAAGTTGCTTAGACGCTATTGTGTTAAGTGTTAACAGTTTGAACCTTGGTTAGAAACACAGAAAATACGAACTACAGTACAAACTCGTGTAAGTTAGAACATACTCATATTTCAAAGTTAAAATGTGGCTTAGCTAGATCAAGTTATTGAATTCAAAGTAAGAAATACAAGTAAATTCAACTTAAGCGAGTTCGAAGTACAGTCTGGACTCGATACGACGCAGTTTGTTCCCAACAACACGAGTGACGAGTTTGTCGTTATATTGAGTCTCATATACATGTATATAGCTTTGTGCAGGTTTGGTCCCACATATTTCGTGTCGGTAAGTGAGTATTCCGTTGTGACGAATGTCTTTGTATCGAGTCCTGACTGTATCGAGTTTTGACTAGTTAAAACACATTTTGTAAAGGGCAATTTCAAATGGCTGGTCATGATTAGTATCAAAAGATTAATTTTCCTAAATGACTTAACTATTTTGCATATTTTCATTTTGGCATTTGAAATGGAGCTTTCAATTACTTTCATCTAGCTTTAACCCATTATCCCAGAGATACACCCTTAATATAATTATAATAGTTGCACTTAAATCATGAATATTTACCAAAGAAATATTTTCTATATTCTAGCAGATGGTTAGCTGAAGTAAAGCAGAATGCACCTGAAAGTGCTGCTTATTTACTTTCAATCTGCGTGGTTATCACTGTCTTCAAAATCTAGCAGGTTATGGGTTAAGCAGTCACAGACACCCATTAGGCCACATTCTGTTTCTAGTTTTGAAGATAGGTGATCACTTAAACTAGGTTGAAAGTATGGAGTAAAACGTTATCGCAATCGTCCCTGAAACTTCAAATAGACAATTGCAGTTTCCAATTAACACATTCAACCCTAGCGACGAGTATACTCGTCATGTACAAACAGTGGATCTGTACAATTTATTGAAAAATGACAACCAGTGCAGACACTAATCAGAGGGCTTCTTTAGAAGCCCTACAGAAGGCATGTGATCTGGGTCTTCAAACATCGAGTCCTTGAGGTGAAAAATTAACCCAATATTCAATAACTTATTTCTAGTTTTGAAGACGTGATCACTTAAAGCAGGTGAAAGTAAAGCAGAATGTGCCTTATTGGGCACATTCTGATTTACTTTCAATCTGCTTTAAGCTGCTATTTGCTTGTGAGTAATAGGTCAATAAAGGCCAGAAAAGCTATGGGTCCATGGGACTCTCAACTTTTGAGCTCACCTGAGCTAGCTCAGGGTGAGCTTTTGCAATCCTTGAATGTCCGTCGTTAGTCGTCAACAAATTTAGTGTTTACACACTAGAGGCCACAATTTTAATCCAATCTTTCTGTTACTTGCTCGGATTGTATATTACCATAAGAGTTGGGATAAGTTGGATTATGATATAAATATGACCAATAGGTCAAGAGTTATCTACCTTTGAATTGCTGAAAATGCAATATTTAACAGTGTTTACAACTTTACACTCTAGAGGCAACAATTTTTATCCAATCTTTCTCATACTTGCTCAGATTGTACATTACTGTAAAATTTCTGATGAGTTTGATTATGGTTGAAATCAAACCCACAGATCAAGAGTTATCTACCTTTGAATTGCTGAAAATGCCATATTTAACAGTGTTTACACTCTAGAAGCCACAACTTTTATCCAATCTTTCTCAAACTTTCTCAGATGGTATATGAATATAAGGGTTCGAATGAGTTCGATTATTGTTGAAATCGGACAAATAGGTAAAGAGTTATTTACCTTTGAATTGCTGAAAATGACATATTTAACAATGTTTACACTCTAGAGGCCATAATTTTAAATCCAATCTTTCCCAAACTGGCTCAGATTGTATATTACCATAAGAGTTCGGATGAGTTTGATTATGGATGTAATCGGACCAATAGGTCAAGAGTTATCTACCTTTGAATTGCTGAAAATGCCATATTTAACAGTGATTACACTCTAGAGGCCACAATTTTAATCCAATCTTTCTTAAACTTGCTCAGATTGTACATGACCGTAATATTTCAAATGACTTTGATTGTGGTTGAAATCTGAAAAATATGTCAAGAGTTATCTGCCCTTGACTTGCTGAAAATGTCATATATATAACACTTTGTTAATACTCTTGCAACTACAGTTTTCAATGGATTTTTAGCTCACCTGAGCTAGCTCAGGGTGAGCTTTTGCAATCCTTGAATGTCCGGCGTTCGTTGTCTGTCGTCAACAATTTTGGTGTTTACACTCTAGAGGCCACAATTTTTATCCAATCTTTCTGTAACTTACTCAGATTGTTTATTACCATAAGAGTTCGGATGAGTTTGATTATGGTTGATATTGGACATATAGGTCAAGAGTTATTCACCTTTGAATTGCTGAAAATGCAATATTTAACAGTGTTTACACTCTAGAGGCCGCAATTTTAATTCAATCTTTCCCAATCTTGCTCAGATTGTATATAACCGCAAGAGTTCGGATAAGTTCAATTATGGTTGGAATTGGATTGATAGGTCAAGAGTTATATTTACCTTTAAATTGCTGAAAATGCCACATACTCTAGAGGCCACAATTTTAATCCAATCTTTCTCAAACTTCATCAGATGGTATATGACTATAAGAGTTCAAATGAGTTTGATTATGGTTGCAATCGGACCTGTAGGTCAGGAGTTATTTACCTTTGAATTGCTGAAAATGCCATATTTAAGGGTGTTTATACTCTAGAGGCCACACTTTTAATCCAATCTTTCTCAAACTTCATCAGATGGTATATGACTATGAGAATTTGGATGAGTTAGGTTATGGTTGGAATCGGATTTATAGGTCAAGAGTTATCTACCTTTGTTAAATATGGCATTTTCAGCAATTCAAAGGTAGATAACTCCTGACCTACAGGTCCGATTGCAACCATAATCAAACTCATCTGAACTCTTATAGTCATATACCATCTGATGAAGTTTGATCAGGATCTACACTGTTTGCATGGGACAAGTGTAATCCTCACAGGTACACTGTTTGTAAATGACGAGTATACTCGTCGCTAGGGTTGAATGTGATAAGACAAGGCCATGGTATGGCAATAAAACAACACAAGAGTACTGTGAACTGATGAAGGCTTTATTTGAGACAGAATGGTTTAAAGAATCTATACAAAACATGAATTGATAAGAAAAGTCTATACAAAAACATGGAGTGTAAAACAGTAATAGTCTGCTCGGAAACATGTAGATTGCACCGTAACTACTGGTAACATAAAACACACATTACACAATTGTCATAATGAGAATACCTATTATACCCCATGGCCTGTTTCTAGTTTTGAAAGCAGGTGACTACTTAAACAGGTTGAAAGTAAAGCAGAATGCACCCCATAAAAATGCCTTTTTACACCTTTAATTTATTCCTCCGCTGAAAAAGATAATTCCACTATAAACAGTCATGAATATATACCATAAGAAATATTTTCTATATCCTAACAGACAGTAGCTTAAAGCAGGTTGAAAGTAAAGCAGAATGTGCCATTAGACACTTTCTGTTTTACTTTCAACTTGCTTTAAGTGGTTTACTGTCTTCAAAACTAGAAACAGGCTAATTAACAGGGTAATGGGTTAAAACAGGCTGAAAGTAAAGGAGAATGTGCCTTCAAAACTAGAAACAGGCTATGGGGTAAAGGTTAAGTACACATATTTGTAGTTTTCCCCATTTCATAATTTGCAGAGAATGCACATTTATACTTCACAATATACTTTGAATATAAAAACTTGTGTAAGAATAATATCTGGTGTAAAAATTTAAATACTGAATTATTAAAAAAATGAAAATACATTGTAGATATTAGATAACAACTTTCTGTAATACTGGATAAACATGTGGTATGTCATTTGATTTTCTCCTTAGCAACTCCTTTGGTCCATTCCTAGATCTTAGCTAAGGTAGTAGTTTATGAAATAGGCCTCTTGAACCTATAGAAAAGAAAGTTTTTCCAAGCAGGTCTGCAGCAACTTATCCCCTTCACTGCCTTACCCAGAGTACAGTGAATACTTGCATGCGTAATACAGCTTTTGATCAGGATAAAAACTAACTGTTTGGCACTCATTTTAACCCTTTGAACCCTAGTCCCGCATATAGACGTTATTTTCAAACAATGCACATGCGAATAGTAAAATTGTCCTGTATAAACAGTGAAGACCCAGATCAGAGGGCTCCGAAAGGAGCCCTCTGATCAGGGTCTTCACTGTTTGTCATAATGCCAAACATTGACAAAAACAACCCTTAAAAGTCAGAAATGGACTAGACTAAAATGGAAACTGGAATTGTCCATTTAAAGTTTCAGGGAGGAAAGAGTTAATACTTCTTATGACAAAATACCTAAAACAGAATCAGACTACAGTTAGTTCAAGCAGATGACGTCATGGTAGTGAAGGCGTCAAGTAGCACTACAATAATATGTGCTGGTTATACTCTAATACAGCCAATAACAATTTGTATACAGTTAAAGGTGGTTCCAATAATCTTGATTGACCAAAGCAAACATTATCATATTTGTAACAATTCAGGCATCAATTCTTAGTGAGAGCTGGCATTCACAGTCAAGAATAATTTAGTAACCTTAGGTTTAGTTTTTGCCAGAATAGCCAAAACGTTAAATGATACCAAATGAGTAGAGTTTAAATTAAATGTCAAATATGATTCTGCCACACGGTCAAGAATATTCTTAAATCTTTTGGTTTTGCTCCTAGGGTACCAAACCAAAAGGTTATAGGTTAAATTGTGTTTAACCCATTACCCCATAAATATTCATTATTACACCTGAATTTATAAATACACTACAGAAAATAGTTCCACCTTGTACACTCGTGAATATATACGGTACCATCAGAAATACATGTATTTTCTTTTTTGTAACAGATTGTAGCTTAAAGCATGCTGAAAGTAAAGCAGAATGTGCCTTAACCCTTTCCCACATGTCTCTAGTATTGAATATAGGTGTCCACTTAAAGCAGGTTGAAAGTAAAGCAGAATGCGCCTTAAGCGCATTCTGCTTTACTTTCAGCCTGCTTTAAGCTATCATCTGCTTGAATATAGAAAAGATTTTGTATGATACATATTTATGACTGTATAAATTGGAACTATTTTCTTCAGTGAAGGAATAAACTTAATGCGCTAAAAGGCGCTTCTATGGGGGAAAGGGTTAAGGCACATTCCTCTTTATGTTCAACCTGCTTTAAGTGGTCACAAATCTTCATATTATTAAACTAGAAATGGGCTATGGGGTTATGGGTTAAAAGATCACTCTTGACTAAGAAATTCAAACCCAGATGGCAATGGAAGAAATGGTTCATGTTCAGAATCAGTAACAAATAAATCATAAACTGTGGAAGTAATACCCTACAACAACAACATCAATAATACCAATAGCTATACATACAAGAAAGAATGAGCAAGTACAACCAGGACCAGTTAACCCATTACCCCATAGCCTGTTTCTAGTTTTGAAGTTAGGTGACCACTTAAAGCACTTAAAGCAGGTGGAAAGTAAAGCAGAATGCGCCTTGAGACGCATTCTGCTTTACTTTCAGCCTGCTTTAACCTACAATCTGTTACAAAAAAGAAAAAAATTGTTATGAAACATAATTATGACTGTATAAATTGGAAATATTTTCTTTATTGGAGGAATAAATTAAAGGCGTAAAAAGGCATATTTATGCAATGACATTTTGATCTACCATGTATTCTTGCACACCCTGTCATCAAATATATACATTCAAACCTTTACCATTTAACGGGGGAAACGGTGATCTATGAGGACAGGTAGATTCTTAACCCATTACCCTATAGACTGTTTCTAGTTTTGAAGATAATTGACAATTTAAAGCAGGTTGAAAGCAAAGCAGAATGTGCCTTAAGGCACATTCTGCTTTATTTTCAGCCTGCTTTAAGCTATTACCTGCTAGAATATAGAAAAAGATTTCTGATGATTCTTATTTGGGACAGTGTAAATTGAATCTTTTTTCTTCAGTAGAGGAATAAATTAAAGGTTTAAAAAGGTGTAAGTATGGAGTAAACGGTTAATGCAAGACAAAGTAATGTAGTATGCACCTAACTGAGCTCTCTGCATTTTTTGTCGTACATTTAATTGCTTCTTTGCCTGCAGATCTTTTTGGAATGGTTGTGTACCCCCTGTATGAATATAGCTATAACAATTCCCTACATCATCAGTATTATAGAAACCATTAAACTATTGGCATTTTAACCCATTACCCCATAAATTACGCCTTTAATTTATTCTTCCATTGAAAAAAAAAGTTCAAATATAATTATACAGTCAAGACTATAATATCACACAAAATATTTCTTTATTGTTGCAGATTGCAGCTTAAAGCAGGCTGAAAGTAAAGCAGAATAGAATGTGCCTCAAGGCACATTCTGCTTTACTTTCAACCTGCTTTAAGTTGTCCCCTATCTTCAATACTAGAAACAGGCTATGGGGCAAAGAGTTAATGATAAATTTATACAGACAACTGAGAACACTGAACAAACTTTGGTACCTATATCAACATTCTTAAACAATATATATCACATGAACTGGCACAGACAGTTGGAGGTGTTAAATGTTGCAGCGTATTGCTGGACCAAAGTAAAGCAGAAAGCTTCTTTACAATGTTTCTGCTTTACTTACATTCAACATTAAGCAGCTGCATGTCTTTGTAATGATTTATACTTCTTCAAAGAACAGCCTCTTAACTCTTGAGAAAATAGGTCCACTTTAATATATACCATAAGAAATATTTTCTGTATCCTAATAGATAGTAACTTACAGCAGGCTGAAAGTAAAGCAGAATGCGCCTTAAGGTGCATTCTGCTTTACTTTCAATCTGCTTTAAGTGATCACCTGTCTTCAAACTGGAATCAGGCTATGGGGAAATGGGTTAAGTAAGGTAGATGTATATTGTTTTCCATCTATCTTTTCATATCATAAACAATCAAATCTGTATTAAGCAACCAGTCCATACTATCAATCTCTCACAAAGGTGGTTGCTAAATGCAGGATAAAAATAATGCAGAAAGCTTTAGCAGGCACATGTCTTTGATTTGTTGCAGACTTCCTCAAAGAGACAACTGAATAGGTGGTTTTCAAGCTCAGGATTGGACATATTGGCTAGTTTTTCATGAAAAACTGACCAATACCGGTATCCTCAAAGAGATGTCGCTTAATACAAGTTTGACTGTACACTTTAAATGCAGGTAAAAGACGCCAATGAATAAAATACCAGTTGATTGTTAAAATATGAGGAGAAATCATACAGTGTAATGAAGTCTTGATAATCTAATGCACAGTAAACAAAAATAACAAGAGAAATTGGATATTGCATAAAAAATACAAAACAATGAATATGTGACACTAAGGGAGGTAATTCATTATAAAAATAGGGGAGACAACATTCTACAATTGGATGGTAAGTACACCATCTAGTCTGCTGAAGTTTTACAAACATGTTCATTATCATAACTATCAAACATTTAACCCTTTCCTCCACACACCTTAACCTATATCTCCACTCCAGCATCAAAGAAAGTGTTTGTTCTTGTGGCAGGTGGAAGCTTAAATCTGGAGCTTTCTACCTTATTTTCATTCTGTCTTTAATGCAAAAACAAGTCTTAATTGGCATCAAAAAGCAGGATGAAAGAAGAGCAGAAAATTCTAAAGGAAACATCCTAACGGTACCTTATCAGCCTCATATCTTAACCCTTTGACTCCAAATGATGCCAAAAAGCGTGTTTGCAAACAGTTAGGATCCTGATCAGACGCCGCGCAATGCGGTGTCTGATCAAGATCCAAAATGTTTGACATTCTTTTTGTAATTACGTCAGTTGTACAGCCTTATATCTAACTTTGAAACGATATTGCAGACAATAATATTGAAGCTAACAACAATATGGTGGTGAAGGGTTAAAAACCTCACGATAAATTTGATCATGAAAGGGTTAACCTACCCTATATGTTTGTCTTCAATATGGTACTTAACCCTTTACCCCATAAATACGACTTTTTACGCCTTTAATTAATTCCTCTACTCAAGAAAATAGTCCCAATTTATACTGTCACAAATAAAAATCATAAGAAATATTTTCTACATTCAAGCAGATAATAGCTTAAAGCAGGCTGAAAGTAAAGCAGAATGCGCCTAAGGCGCATTCTACTTTACTTTCAACCTGCTTTAAGTGGTCACATATCTTCAAAACTAGAAACAGACCATGGGGTAATGGGTTAACTGTACTATACATGCTGTGGTGATTTGCACTATTGGCTATGGAGGAAAAGGTTGACATACCAACTACAATTCATTATGTTTGGCACATCATTATGACCACAACATTTAAACTACCAGGTAAGGGTATTACTCTTAACAACCAAAACAAGTCTTCCTTCAACACAAAGATTAATTAACACATTCAACCCTAGAGACGAGTATACTCATCATTTACAAACAGTGTACCTTTAATGATAACACTTAATGTCCCATGAAAACAGTGACACTGATCAGAGGACCCCCCTGATCAATCCTAAATTGTCAAAAATGAACTAGACGTATTTTGAAATTTGAATTGTCCATTAAAATTTTTTGGGGTGAACAAGTTAATAATTAACTCATTGACCACTTGTGTCATATATTTTGCATCTCTTACAGTGTACATATGCAGCTATTTTACACTGTAAGGGTTCTTTGATCAGGGCTGCTGCACTGATTAGCAATTGGGATTGTCCATTTGCAGTATCCCTGGATCAGTGGGTTGAGATTTACTCCTTGAGCTTAACAACGGTTATAATAACAGTAAAACCACTCTATTATGACCACTAAAATGAAAGCTAATTGATTGTATAAAAGACAGGTGACAGCTTTACCCTTTCCTCCCTGAAACCTCAAATGGACAATTCTAGTTTTCAATTTAATCTAGTCCATTTTTGACTCTAGGGTTATTTTTTTTTACAATATATGGCAAACAGTGTAGACCCTGACCAGAAGGCTCCTTAAGGAGCCCTGTGATCAGGATCTACACTGTTTGCATAGGACAAGTGTACTCCTCATGTATGCTGTTTGCAAATGATGCACATGTATGCATGGCTAGGGTTCAAAGAGTTTATTAAAAAACAAGGTGACAGTAAAGCAGAAAGCTCCTGAAGGAACCTTCTGTTTTACTGTCACCTTGCTTTGAGCAGTCACCTGTCATAAACACCTAATAATTAACCTATTTTGTGGTCGTAATAGAGAGGTTTTACTGTATACAGTTATCACAAAAGGTGAGCTTAAAGGTCTGTCGATAACGTTTAATTTATTATGTTTGTATACAAGAATTGCATTATGTGCTGTATAAAGAGGTATACATGATAGAATAATATCAAAATCTACACTGACATGAGAGTAAATGAAACATATTCTACAAATGGTTTATACCCCTTCTGTACAACAGAACCCTGCATTGCATAGTGAGATAAACAATAACTTGCAAAATACTGTCTTAACCCATAACTCCATAGATACACATTTTTACACTGATGGTTGCTTAAAGCAGGCTAAAAGTAAAACAGAAAGATTCCAAAGGAGCTTTCTGCTTTACTTTCAGCCTTCTCCAAGCATCCACCTGTCAGGATGCTGAAGAAGTTTTCCAGAACCAACAGAAAGGCTTGTTATTGATGCCATAAAGAAAGATGTTGAAAATAATTGAAAATAAAGCAGAAAGAGCTTTATACTCTACTTTCAATTTCCTTTTCAGCTGCCACCTTTATTTAACACCAACACTAAGTTTTTGTTTTGAAAGGTAACAATAGCAGATTTTTACTCATCTGTAATTTAACTTGACATATAAATAGCATTTTATGTCATGAGATTTGTATGTACAATACAGTCGAACTTCGATATCTCGAACTCGTTTAACTCGTCATATGAAATGCATTATTTCATGCTCGGTTAAGTCGAACATACCCATATTTCAAAGTTAAAACGTGGCTAACTTGAAATACGGGTATATTCGACAAAACCAACTTCGAGATATCGAAGTTCGACTGTACTTAATGATGTGGCACAAATGGATATAAACTTTCGAGTAAAAACAACAACAACAGTACATGTATCTACTTAAATTTGAGACAAAAATCTCAGATTTCCATAAACTAAAGGTTCTAGTACACTACATTTTAATGACAAAATACATTCTGGTAATAAATTAAGTGTCTCTACAATGGTATTAGTTACTGTTTACAGGGACATCTTGGCAGGGATTTGTACACTAAATGCTACACTATGAAATACCGTTGTCATAATATTCTTTGACCCCTGACAATCATTCAGTCCAAAATGTGTTAGCCCTTTACCTCATAGAAGCGCCTTTTAGTGCATTCCACCACTGAAGAAAATAGCTCCAATTTATAGAGTTATGAGTATGTTTCAGAAGGAATATTTTCTTTATTCTAGCAGATGGTAGCTTAAAGCAGACTGAAAGAAAGCAGAATGTGCCTTGAGGTGCATTCTGCTTTACTTTCAACCTGCTTTAAGTAGTCATATGTCTTCAAAAATAGAAATAGGCTATGGGGTAAAGGGTTAAGTCACCAATAATTAACAAAGTGTGGAGATCTATAAAAGATAATTGACTGCATAATGCAGGATACTATTATGCAGAAAGTTTCTATTTAAGCTTTCTGCATTATTTTTTATCAAGCATTTAGCAGCTACCCAAACCGGGCGAGTCTTCTTATGAATTGTTCTTTAACCAATAACCCTATAAATACGCCATTTTATCTCTTTAATTTCTTCCTCCACTGAAGGAAATAGTTCCAAATTACACAGTCATGAATATGTACCATTATTTAGATTGATTGATTGTGCTTTACGGCCCATTCGACAGCAATGGTCATTTAGAGCTGAAAAAACATTGATGGTAGCTTAAAACAGTATGAAAATAAAGCAGAATGCACCTTAAGGCACTTTCTGCTTTACTTTCAACCTGCTTTAAGTGATTACCTCTCTTCAATTCTAGAAACAGGCTATGGGGTAAATGTTTAATATAAATTTGATTGTATCATGATTATTTTGTTTTTCTGTGGAGTATCCATGCTCATTGATGGTTTTATTACGTCACCTCTTAAATAGTGAGTGATAACATAATCCATTGTAGAAATTCAGCACAAAACTCGGTAAAACTCTTGCCAGGGTATTTTTATCACAACTTCTTGTAACATTAGTTCAGAGCTCCAGAAAAGGGGAGTATTTCAACAGCTTAAATCTTAATTTCTGCATTAAACCCTATGGTGGCACTACTCATTAGAATTGTCTCTTTGTCACACCATAGGATTTGGAGCTGAAATGAGTGAGAAAATGTTGAATTTAGAACAGTTTACTCCCTTCTATCTTGAGTCCAGGGTCCAAGGTTATAAAGAGATTGAATTGAATCTGAGTTTGTTCTCAAGCCAATCAAATGATTGAGAATGACTTTAGACTCAACTCAAACTCTTGATAAACTTTGGGCCTGATTAGTTGTCTTATGTCTGAGTGTGATCCTTGTCTTCTGTCTTCTCATTGCTAATGTAGTCTTCACTCTTCACCACTGTCTGATCCTTATCACTTACAACTGATTTATTATCCAAGTTCTGAACACTCTTACCACCATCATCATCACTATTATCTTTATTAACATTTTCCACTGAACCATCACATTGAGTTAAAAAAGTCGCATTTTCAGTCTCTTTCTTTTCAACATTTTCAACTTCTTCAGAGAGTTCATGTTCAATTCCATCTATTTCATCTTTTCCGTTAGTTTCTAAAGCATTATCCATATCACCTTCCTGTTCATTTGACGTTTCCTCTTTCTCAGCAGGTTTTACATCCTCAGTTTCGTTGTTTTGTTTGATGTCTTTATCTTCCTCTGCTTGAGTGTCAGGATCATCCTTGTCTTTATGGAGACCGTTTTGAAACACTAGATCTGAGTTTTCTGGCATCGGCTTGCCAGATTTGTCTTCTCCTGACCAGCCCAGTAGAGGGCTCTTACTTCCTGATGGCTTCTGGGTAATTGGCTTCTGGGTTACAACTATAGAAGGCTGGAAAAAAGAGTACACCATTATAGTACTTTGCATGATGGGTATTATTTTTTGTCTGCAACAATGATTGTCATCTACTATTGTTCTAAACATAGAATTTCCACATTTCTTTTCAAGATAGGGTCAGACTGTCAAACAGTTTGGATCCTGATGAGATGTGAGCTTACGCGGTATCCAAAGGCAATCACTGTGGCACATATCCACTGCTAGCATGGTAAGAGTTAACAGACATGCAACAAGAGCACTGCATGCTGGTGCCAAAACTCCTCTGTTCTGTTGTACTAATAGATTAAGAAGGAAAGTTGAGATATTCGTCCTCCTTGACTATTTGTCCATCTGTCTACCGTGGAGCTTAAAATGACCTTGACCTTTGTCTGACATGACCCAACTTCTACTGAGCTCAAGAGCTACTTGCGTTGAGTACACATGCCAAATATGACGTCTCTATCACATTTTTTTTAGAGTTATGGCCAATGTTAAATTAACCCTATTTGACCTCTTAATGACCTTGACCTTAATCTGACATGACCAAAGTTGTACTGAGCTGAAGAGCTTCTTGAGTTGAGAACACATTCCAAATATAACCTCTATCACATGCAGTTCCAAAGTTATGGCCAATGCACCCTATTTGACCTCTAAATGACATTGACCTTTGTGGGACATTACCCAACTTGTGTACAGAGCTCAAGAGCTTCTTGCTTTGAATACACATGCCAAATATGAAGTCTGTATCATATGTTGTTTCAGAGTTGTAACCAATGTTAAATTAACCCTATTTGACTTCTAAATGAACATGACCTTTTGTTGGACATGACTTAAGTTGTACTGAGCTCAAGAACTTCTTGAGTCAAGTACACATGTATGCCAAAAAAAAGTCTCTGTCACATGCAGTTCAAAAGTTATGGCCAATTTTATAGCCACCCTATTTTACCTTTAAATGACCTCTAAATAACCTTAACCTTTGTCAGATATGACCCAAGTTGTACTGAGCTCAAGATTTTTTTTAGGTGAGTACACATACCAAACAAAGTCTCATGTAGTTCTTAAGTTTTGGCCAATGTTAAGAAACAACAACGACAACGACTAACGACAATGCAGACGCTGGAGTGATGACAACAGCTTGTAGTTTCTTCGAAACAGACATGTAACAAGGGCCACCATGGCCCTAAATCGCTCACCTGGTACACCATGTGAAATTTGACCTATAGTGACCTAGATTATGACTGGACATGACCCACAATCAACCTTTAGAGTGTTAAAAAGATTTTTCTATGATTTGACCTTGTGACCTAGTTTTTGACCAGACACAATCCACATTTAATTTTGACCTAGATTTAATGTAGGCAAACATTCTGGCAATATTTCATTCAGATCTAATGAGATTTGTAGCCTCTAGAGGATTAACAGTTTTTCTTTGATTTGATCTAGTGACCTAGTTTTTGACCATAACATGACCCATATTCGAACTTGATCTAGGTATCAATTAGGCAAACATTCTGACCAAGTTGCATTACAATCCAATGAAATGTGTAGCCTCTAGAGTGTTAACAAGGTTTTTCTATTATTTGACCTAGTGACCTAGTTGTTTACCAGACATGACCCACATTCAAACTTGATCTAGATATCAATGAAACAAACATTTTGACCAAGTTTCATTAAGATCCTATGAGATCTGTAGCCTCTAGAGTGTTAACAAGGTTTTCCTGTGATATGACCTAGTGACCTAGTTTTTGACCTGACATAACTCATATTCAAACTTGATCTAGATATCAATAAGCCAAACAACCTGAATATGTTGCATTACATTCCAATCAGATGTGTAGCCTATAGAGTGTTAAAAAGGTTTTTCTATGATTTGACCTAGTGACCTAGTTTTTGACCGGACATGACCCACATTCCAACTTGACCTAGATTTCTTCAAGACACACATTGTCATCAAGTTTCATGAAGATGGGATGAAATTTGTAGCTGCTAGTGTTAACGAACCAATTGTGAGCGGACGGACATCCAGCGATCCTAAAAGCTCACCTTGGCACTTCGTGCCAGGTGATCTAAAAATCACCACGGTTAATCTTGCATTAAGCGACTACTTACTGGAGATAAGCATGAATATTTCTAAAAACAAATAACTGCAGGAGCTTTGTGTATATTTTTTTATCATGTCTTCTAACAGCAACTACCTGTATCATAGATTTCAAATAGGTTTTAATTCTTTTGAGAGGTTCCTTTACTCCTTCACAGCCTTACCACAAGTACAACGGTTATTTGCAAACTGCTTGGATCCTGATCAGATGCCATTTATCATGGCATATGGTTAGAATCGAAATTGTTTGATACTCACTACATTATTATCTGAGTCAATTTACCTAAAATTTGAACGTGCAAATAAAAATCAGACAAAAATAAATGTTTGAAGCAGATGACCACATGATTTTCTGTTTTTGAAGGTCGGTAAAAAATACAGAAATATTAGGTCAAAGATTAAGGTCAATGGTATCCCCATATAGCACTTATCAAGATGAATATGCATACCAAAAGAAGAAGGTTGTAGATGAAAAATAGAAGTTAAGTCCAACCTTAAGATTTTTGATGACTACAATGACGATGCATGACAACAATAACTCGTTTTTTCTTTGAAAATCACATGAGCTAATATGTTAACCTCTAATTTAAATATTTTGCTACATAGAAAAAACAAATCAAGTCCCCCCTGGCATGCTTAGAGTATAGTAAAGATACCATAATGAGAATGATAGCTTACATCTGCATTTTCCTTCTGCATAAGACTTGTACCATTGGTCTGATCCTGTGTGTTCTCTCGACTTGTAATTGTCTGAAAATATACAGGTGGGTTATATATATATATATATACAGAATCAGTTTTATTAAGTGACAAGCAATGCAAAACCTGTATCATGCACCACATATCTAATGCTGTATATGATCTGGGTTTTAAACGGTAATGTTCAATGGGCCCGTTTTATGAAACGTACAACAAAAATGGTCGTAAGTATGAGGTTCTAAAATTATTAATTATTATTTATTTCTCCAGCTAATCCTGTCTCATGACATCTCTTTAGAATCGTCTTGACGATTCCAAAGAGATGTCACAAGACAGGATTAGATGGAGAAATCAGATATTAGATGTATTTTATGTTTAGACACGACCGTTTTTGTCGTACAACGTTTCATAAATCTGGCCCCAGGTCTTTATCTCAAGATACAGATGAGATATGAACTAAGTTAAACCTTGTAAAATTTGTACATTCTTTAAAGAAGAAAATTTCTATCTTTTCATTGAAAAAAAAAAAGAAAAAAAAAGAAGCTAATTCTATAGTTTCTGTTAAGTATATCATTTATGAGGAAGTCAAAATAAATCTACCGGTATTGTTTGAAAAGGACACACAGTTAGTATTTACTCTTTGTATACTAATGGTGAAACTGTCAAAACTATTGCAAACAGTGTGGATACAGATAAGAGTCTTGACTGCATGTGTACCTAATGTTTCCCATGGACAGAAATGTAATCATAATTATGTCTAAACTCATTTCTCCATTTATATACAAGCACCATATGGCACAATTAATAATACATGTAAAACTACATGTATATCAGTTTGATGTAGGAGATTACCACTGATGGTTATATGGAGGAAAGAGTTAATTAATCTAAAATTATTGAAAATGTATGGCTGTCAGTACAGACATTAGTGACTGCCTAATGTAGGGCAAAGGTAATGCAAAATGCTCCTTTTTGAGATTTCTACATTACTTTTGCTTTTCATTTAGCTACCACCAGACCTGAAAACTACCAAGTTCATTCCTTTTAATGGTTATTATTAGGCGATTGCTTATACATGTAGCAAGGTGACAGCAAAACAGAAAGTTCCTTTAGGGGCTTTCTGTTAACTTTCTTTGCTTTAAGCCGCCACATACTTGTATTCCATACAATCAATTGGCCTGCTTTTGAGTAGTTGTAAAAGAGATGATATATTGTATAAATGGCACATTTGCACAGATTACACATTTGAAGCTGACAGTTTGTAATATAACCAGTAAGTTTGTACTTACCTTTTGACTGAGAGAAGACCGGAGAGGTCTGTACAGGTCATCCTTCCTGGACTTGCCGGACCTAGAGACCAGATAGGACAGACACAACAGAGAGAAGGCAAGACAGGTCAGAGGTCAGGTAGGGAAAGGACAGGGCAGAGGTCAAGACAGGTCAGAGGTCAAGGTTGGTTGAGGAAAGGGAAGAGGTCAAGGTTTGGCCAGGAGAGATTGGAGGTCAGAATATGGGGATTAGAGGTCAAGGTTAGGAGAAGTGAGGTCAGAGATACAGGTAGTGACAGGGGAGGTCAGGGGTAAAACATTTTTAAAGAATGTTTTTGTGGTTTGAGAGCAAATGATATTCCAATCAAATAGTAGAGGGGTTTTGTTTTGGTACCATAGTACCGAGATGGCAAGGGTAGACAGATGGGTAGATTTTGTGCAATGTATAGGAGGTGAGTCGTTATAACCATATCAGTATATTGTATTTGGTGGTAATTAGCAGAATACAGTATTGACCAATGGCGGTGTTGGTAGTAGGATATATTTGTTCAAAGGTTTGGATTAAAAGCGTGACGGTTGGAATGCAGTCAGTTTAAGACAGTGGCAGGTGTTTGGAAAGACAGAAAAGCAGAAAAGAGAAGAAAAAAGAGAAAAAAGTACATATTAAATTTTATTCAAAGAGCATCAACAAAAATTCAAATTTATTTTGTCTTCAAATTCAGTTGAAAATGAGCTGAAATTAATATTAACTTTCAACCAATGTAATCAAGCTTGTAGCAAATATTAATGAAATAAACATTTAACTCTGTCCATCACTCCAAAACATTAATGTAAGACATCACATATCTTGTTAAAATGAAATACTTTTTAAAAGTTCATGCAGAAATTACTATAAATTCTAGTATGATAAGTTCTAAGAATATAAAGACTCATCTGTTAATAGGTTCGTAAAGCTGTTAGTCAATGCAGAGAAAGGTTAGCTGTAACCAGGAATTAAGTCTATGCAGGGTTCCAGATAAGGGGGAGTAAACTGAACAAATTCAACAATAACTCACTCATTTTGGCAGCAAATCCTATGTTGTTACTACTCATTAGAATCGTCTCAAAGAGACGATTCTAATGAGTAGTGACACCATAGGGTTTAAAGCAGAAAAAAAATCATTAATTTTTTAAATACTCCCCTTATCTGGAACACTATCTATGTGTAAGGGAATTCTCTATCACAGAGTGGGACCTGGGTACCGGTGACAGACAGTAGCGGCCCCTTACTCTGTCTCTTCCTACTGTCTAGCCTACAGTCACACTCTACAGGCAGTTGGTGTACTATCCTAATACTCTGCTTACGTACAGGAAATCTTTGCTTTACGTGATCCTTCCTCTTATCATTTGACATCATTGTGTCTCTCCTTTTGCCTCCTTGACTTTGACACTGGCACATTTGACAGCCTCTCGCCATTTCCTTACCTATAAACTCATCTTTATTGGCTTTCAACCTTGCATGCTTCTTGGAAGATCTCATTTTGGCGTGTCGGACTTTGCGAGGTACTCCTAGTGTCAGCTCTGTAGCGGTTTCATACTTGTCTTTTTCCCAGGCATATCTCGCTCTCTCGTGTACATTGGGATATGCCTCTAACAACTTCAACATTGTCTCTGTTCCAGTCGCTGTGTGGTCATGTGATAAAATGTCCCAGATCTGCACCCCGGCCATTTCTGGCTGCCGGGGATGTATCTCAATTCCACTGATGGGTCTTTCATTTTCATCATTACCTCTATACTGATTGGGGGATTCACCTTCTTCATTTTCTAAAGCTAATTCATCTTCTAGTTTAAGCTCATCTTCTTGTATACCAGATTCAGAAGTTGATCGTGACACTGTATCCAGATCAACCTTATTATTGATATGAACAGATCGTGAGACTTTTCTCATCTCTTGATAGTCCTCAGACTGTTCTTCTATATAACTGAGTCTGTGTTCAATATTGGAGAGTTTTCGTTCTATGTTATCTAGCCTATCATTTTCACAGAGTTCACGAGTTTTCATTAGACTTCTGGCTTTCTCCCTCATCTCGTCCCTGTTGAAAGGCATTGTGGGTGCAAAGAGAAAGGAAGGAAATGTGAGGTTAGCAGAAAGAAGCATCATCTTTGTTTACCCTTTCAGCACTATATTGCTCTATAACTATGTTATTCTTTCCTTCATACTTTCTTCAGTGATTACCTCATTACCATATAAATACACCTTTTTATGCCTTTAATCTATTCCCTCATGGAAGAAAATAGTTCCATTTTATTCAGTCATAAATATATACCATAAGAAAAACATTTCTATATCCTAGCAGATGGTAGCTTAAAGCAGGCTGAAAGTAAAGCAGAATGCACCTTAAGGCACATTCTGCTTTACTTTCAACCTGCTTTAAGTGGCCACATGTCTTCAAAGCTAGAAACAGGCTATGGTGTAAAAGATTAAGATAGGTAGTTGCTTAAAGCAGACTAAAAGTTGTCTGCTTTCCTTCAATCCTACTGTAAGCTGCTACATGTATTTAACACCATAAGCATAATATAATACTGCCACTTTCAGAAACAGTGTAAATCCAGATCAGAGTTCCTGAAGGATCTTTCTGATCTAGGTTTATACTGTTTTCTCATAAGCCTCTTTTCCTGTGGAAGTTTTTTCACGGTGAGATGAGTTTTGAGTTTCATATTCTGAATATTCCACAGGAGAAGGGTCTTGGGTCTTGAGTTGTGAAATGATGGGGTTTTACTGTAGGTCATCAAACCAAACCTTAACCACTTACATGTAGTATCAACTTGTTTTTTAGGGTAATTTACATAGAGTGCTGAAAGGGTTACGGAAGTTATAACCAACACCCATAGTTAATGATACTGATTATAACTTTTTCATGGATTCAACATTTGAAAGGAGACTGTTTAGCCAACCATTTGTTTCTTTCTGACTTTAATTCTTTTAATCTAATGCACAATAGCATATAGTGATGTTTCTTAAAAAATAGTACAGATCCTGATCAGACAGCTCCTTCAGGAGCTGTCTGATCAGGATATGCACTGTTTTCTTACAGATTCTGTCTGATATAAGTCAAGACAATTTTTATTCTCTCCAAGAAACGAGTTATAGTCAGCATCAATCAGAGTAGAGAAATCACACAAGGGTTATATCCCAATAAACCATTAAATGAGTCAGTTAGTCTAGGTCTGCATTATTAGTGACTAGCACACAGTTATAGGAGAAGATGTACGTAGCACATTAAACCATTACCCCATAAATACACCTTTTTATGCCTTTAATTTATTCCTCCATTAAAGAAAAATAGTTCCAATTTATAGTCATAAATATCTACGGTAAAAAAAATATTATATATACATGTATCCTAGAAGACGGTAGCTTAAAGCAGGCTGAAAATAAAGCAGAATTCACCTTAAGGCACATTCTGCTTTACTTTCAACCTGCTTAAAATGGCCACCTGTTTTCAAAACAAGAAACAGGCTATGGGGTAATGGGTTAAGCTTCTTTCTGGTCCTGCTGTTAGCACATATCAACACTTTAAAAGTAAACGTTTTAGTCTGCATGGTTTGAAATGAATGTTTCTAGCTGATAGTAAGAAATCCAGTGCTAATAGTTAGAACTCAAACACACAGATATAATGTTGTTAGAAAGTTATCAACACGCAAAACACAGCTCCAGATGAGACGAAGCAAAATTCAAATTTACAAAAAAACGTTTCCATCATATCTCAATCAAACCCTATGTTGTGACTCATTAGAATTGTCTCGAAGAAAAACATGTAATGAATAGTCATAACATTGGGGTTGATGGAGACAGTAAAACCTCTGTATTACGACCTATGAATTGTGTTAATTATAATGTGTTTATGACAGGTGACTGCTTAAAGCAAGGTGACAGTAAATCAGAAAGCTCCTTGCTTTAAGCTGGCACATGTCTTTTATACAATCAATTAGCCTTTGTTTCAGTGGTGGTTATAGAGAGGTTTTACTGTATTTGAAATACTCCTCTTATCAGGAGCTATGTATAACCCAGCCTAGGGTCCTACACTAAAAACTCTTGCTAGCTATCACTCTTACTACGTGCTACCACACCAAGTGTACTGGCCTTACCGTGAAGTCCGAGATGAGGCTCGAGCCTGGGTCAGTTCCCGTAGCTGTTTGAGCTCATCATCCTCTATATGGTACTTGGATTGTAGCTTTAGTTTATTGCCGGACATGAAATACATTCTGTCCACCCGATGTGATACAATCTGAAATAACAAACATGAACCACACTTATTACACTGTAAACATAGTTAAGTGGTAATAATAGAGAGGTTTTACTGTATATTCCAAATGTTGTCCTTTGAGATTGACTGCATACATGTGCAGTAAAACAGGGCTCCAGATAAGATGGAGTAAACTGAATAAATCCAACAATTTCTCACTCATTTCAGCACCAAATCTTATGGTGTTACTACTGAATCGTCTAGAAGAGACGATTCTAATAGGTAGTGCCACCATAGGGTTTAACGCAGAAACAGAGATTTAGTTTTTGAAAATACAGTTGAAACTCGATACTTCCAACTTGCTTAAATCGATCGTACCAGTATTTGATAAGATCAATTTCGGTAAGTCCATCTCGGTTAAGTTGAACATACCCATATTTCAAAGTTAAAACGTGGCTAAGCCACGTTTTAACTTTGAAATATGGGTATGTTCGATCTAATATGAGTTTGAAGTATCAAGTTTTGACTGTACAGTAAAACCTCTCTATTACGACCACTAAATGATGTTAATTATTAGGGTGTTTACGATAGGTGACCGCTTAAAGCAAGGCGACATTGAAACAGAAAGCTCCTATAGGAGCTTTCTGTTTCACTGTCATCTTGCTTTAAGCTGCCACCTCTCTATTATCCAATCAATAAGCCTTCCTCTATTATCCAATCAATAAGCGTTCGTTTTAGTGGTCATAATAGCGAGGTTTTTACTGTACATGTACTCCCATTATCATTCTGCATGGAGCCCTGTGAACTGCAGTAAGCAGCAGTCTGTGCATGCATTAACAGAATAATATAATGGTTACTGAACAGAGGTTGTACTTCATGAATCGATCCTTAGAAATACCCTGTAGCTCGTGTGGAAACTTACTGCTGGCGTTGGAGACTGTTGCTGCTGTCGTCCCTGCTGTATCTATCAATGGAAAAGCAATAGCTTTAGTCTCACTGCTGCTCATCTGCGGTGGTGAGACGTTTTTAACTCTTCAACACTTTGTAACTCTTTTGGGTTATTAGGTTCACTTGTTGGTCATTTTAGTTACCAAACATGAACCAGTCTACTTGGAATTCTACTTGGAAGTTTTATAAATACTGCTCTAAATTAGCAAACAGTGTAGGCCCAGATTAGAGGGCTCCTATAGGAGCCCTCTGATCTGTGCCTACACTGTTTGTAAATGTAATGAGTAAATTTTAAACAGGCCCATGGTATTGAAAGAGTTAAAGTACCAAGAACATAAAATATTATGTCATCTAAAGAATGCAATGCTTAAGTACTTGTGTAACTCATGTACCGGACATCTTACCTCAGAGGAGCGTTTCAATGCGCGACACTGTGACAGAGCTGACCACTCTTTCTCCAGGCGTTTGCCCTGGTCACTATCATTTGTTTTCTCGTTCGGGTCTAAGGCCATATCCTCAGGATCAGGCACAATGTCTGTAGCTGCTGCTGATGTCTGAAAATATAGTCATACATGGCCTATTATTATAATTGCAAAGTAAATTCCTTACTTCTGATAGGCTATTGAGCCGTAGACCTGGCACGAAGTACCCTGTGAGCTGACAGGGTACATAGAAATGCAGCTGTTTCATTGGCTGACAGGCTCGTCAGTTTTTGCAGAAAATAAGAAGGCTGACTGCCCGACAGGACTCAGTGCATTCAACCGTGCATCCTCCCCTTTTAAGTCCATTTCGGATAAGAACTAATCGGGTGGGATCTTTCAACAGTCACATTTTTATGCAACTGTCTATATACGAGTCTGCCTATTTCTCTTTTGAATAACAACGTCATAACCGATGACGTCACTTACGCTCAACGTCATTATGTTTTGACGCGATTTTGTTACTGTTTACTTTGAGCGCTGTGCACGACGAATTCCGAAATATTTAATTTTAACAATGAAAACTTTGCAGTATAATAAATTTGTTATACAGCTTCTTCACAAGGTACATGAGGATTTCTTCCCAGCTGGTAAAATCATGTAACCCTCGCCTGACTGCTCGGGCAACATGATTTTCCTCAGCCGGGAAGAAATCCTCATGTACCCTGTGAGGAAACTGTATAACTAATATAGTATAGTCATACTCGTATTAACTTAGGGGCTCCAGATCAGGGGAGTATTTCAAAAATTAAAATCTTTATTTTTGCTTTAAACCCTATGGGTTTAAAGCAGAAATAAAGATTTCATTTTTGTAACACTGTAGGGATTTGTGTTGAAATGAGAATACTTTATATTTCCAAAAATATCCAAGTGACGAACAGTTTGGACTATGTTCTGGATTATGAACTCTACCCTGCTTCTAGTGATCATTTGCACTTGGTTCTTGAATGGCATTAGCTTTGCATGAAACTGCTTCCTTATCTACAAACTACATAATTATGTTTCAATGAATTGGCTTAATCTATTACTCCATAAAAACACTTTTTTACAACTTTAACAAATTCCTCCACTGAAGAAAATAGTTTAATTTATACAGTTAATGAATATGCACAATAAGAAATATATTCTATATCCAAGCAGATGGTAGCTTAAAGCAGTGGCAGAAAGTAAAGCAGAATGTTCCTTAATGTGCTTTCTGCTTTACTTTCAATCTGCTTTAAGTTGTCTTCCAAACAATAAGTTATGGGGGCAATGGGTCAATTATTACAAGATTAACTTATTAAATCCATGAGCACAGAATATGGATCATACAGTCCTGCTACTTGACGAAATACTTCTTGACCTAAAAACTCCTGAAACTGTGCCTATATCCCAACAGGTAGCTACTAAAGCAGGCTGAGAGTAAAGCAGAAATCTCCCTTTAGGGAAAATTCTGCTTTACTCTCAGCCTGCTTTAAGTAGCCACCTGCCTTAATCACTGAAAATAACTTCATGCAGTTATGAGGAATCAGGGCTCCAGATAAGACAGAGTTAACTGAACAAATCCAACATTTTCTCACTCATTTCAGCACCAAATTCTATGGTGCTACTGCTTATTAGAATCGTCTTTGAAGAGACAATTCTAATGAGTAGTGGTACCATGGGGTTTAATGTAGAAATAAAGATTTTAGTTTTTGAAATACTCCTTTTATCTGGAGCTCTGGAGGAATAGGGTAAACTTTTAAGACATGAGTCCGAACCTGTAGTCACTATCCAGTACTAACACTAGAACTTCCTTACTTCCTATATTAATATAATATCTGAATATCGATGCACCAACTGTGTTGCTACCATTAACGTTGGTCTTTTTTGCTAGTCTAATTCAGACCTAAGAAAATATTTATCAATAAAATTTACACTCTCAAAGCCCAAAGAGCTGGCAAATACCTCTAACTAAACAAAGACTTATTTAAATCAAGCAACCTTTCCTATTATGCAAAAAGACTGACTTACCCTGAATGCTTAGACTGCTACAGAGGAATATTTGTAACTTTTTAAAACAGTTTGGATCCTGATCAGACGCCACATAATGTGGCGTCTGATCAGGATCCAAACTGTTTGTCACTTGGGTTGTTTGTTTGGAAATAAAGTTTTATCATTGAATGAGAGAATTTGAGCATACGACAATTTTGAAGCAGATGACATATATTCAGCACTCTAAGTGTTAATACCTTAACCCTTTACTCTGTCCAAATATATTTTTTCTTAACTTTATCATGCTTTAAATCTGCAAATTTTATTATGGCTTTTATATAAAATCAACCTAAATACCTTTGTCAAAAAGTTCCTACCCTGACCATATACTCAGTTACATGGAACTGGAACTGAACTAAACTTTGAGTTGATGCAAATCAAGTTGTTTTTAGTGTGGAACAATAAATAAGTCATTTCCCTTTCCCTGAAGAAAATGCTTTTTTAATTGGAAATGGAGAAAAGAATAGTTTGTATGCACTTACGGCATTGATATTCACAGGCACTTGAGAAAAGCTTTCAATAACCGGAGAGCTAATGTTAGCAAACACAGAAAAGAAAATATCTCTATGAACAATACACTTTTGTTTGTTGACAATTCCCCAATACAGTAATGGATAAATGTAAGTACTCAAGTTATTAACAAATGTGAATAAAATAACATATATACAATTCTTTGCAGGCTGGGTAATTAAAATAGAATTTTCTAAACTTTTATCAGAGTGTCAAACAGTTCAGATCCTGATGAGATGCCTGGAATGTGGCGTCTCATTTGGATCCAAACTGTTTGCAAAGGTAATGAAGATTTCATACAGTAAAACCTCTCTATTACACCCATTGAATTGTACTAATTCTCAGGATGCTGCTTAACCCATTACGCCTTTATATACCTTTAATTTATTCATCCACTAAATAAAATAGTTCCAATTTATAAAGTCTTATAATTATGTCCCTTATGAAATATTTCTATATTCTAGAAGACTGTAACTTAATTAAAGTAGGCCTAAGGCACATACCGCTATACTTTTAACCTGCTTTAAGTAGCCACCTAACTTCAAAATCTAGAAACAGGCTATGGGATATTGGGTTAAAGACAAGGTGAATGTAAAACAGAAAGTTCCTTTAGGAGCTTTCTGTTTTACATTGACCTTGCTTTAAGCTGTCACCTGTCCTTTAAGCAATCAATTAGCCTTTTACTAGTGGTCGTAACAGAGAGGTTTTACTGTATATACGACTCTGAAACATTCTGACTAATTAGAGATAACTATCACAAACAATGTAGGTCCAGATGAGACGCCGAATAACTTGGTGTCTGAATCCACTATTAAAATTTTGACATTGATGATTTTTGTCTGAAAACAAAAATGTATATACATGATTGTAGTCAACTATAAGAAAGGTTTCAGATGGCAAACGTTGCAGATAACCATATTACACTATACTATAGGCCAACATTTAACCCCTTAACATGGCAAATTCAGCTTTTAGGCATTTTGATTGAAGAAACACTGATTAATGTGAGTTTTACTGGATCTTGATCAGATGCCAAATAACTCAGCATATGATTTGAACATGGATTGGACTGTTTGCATTGCCTGTGTAATGAGGCATCTGCTACAATACAGAAAATATTTACAAATTCATGACTGTATAAATTGGAATTATTTTCTTCAATGGAGGAATAAAAAAAAAACTTGTGATCTCCTATTGGCATAGTTGGACAATCTACCAAGACAAACTTACCAGGAATCTCCCCGTCCTCTGGCTGGAGGCACTCTTGACAGGCATGGACTTTACTGAACGAGGAGGACCACTTCCAAACCCTCGCTTTTTTGGCGTTATATTGGATGGCATGTAGTGGCGAGACGAACCTGCCGAGCTGAGCCTGAAAATAAAATAGCCATCACATTAATCAAACTGGTAATGTGGCAATTCTCTGAAGACTTATTGCTCTCTGTAAAAACAGTTGATCGCTTACCCTACTACCCAATAAATACCTTTCTGCACTGAATAAAATACATGTAGTTCCATTTTATACAGTCAGGAATTATGTACAGTAGGAAATATTTTCTATTTTCTAGAAGATGGTTGCTTAAAGCAGGCTGAAAGTAAAGCAGAATGCACCTAAAAGTGCTTTCTGCTTTTAAGGCTCATTCTGCTTTACTTTCAACCTCCTTTAACCCATTACCCAATAGCCGGTTTCTTGTTTTGAAGACGGGCAAGTTCTACTTTCAGCCTGCTTTAAGCTATTATATGCTAGGATACAGAAACTATTTCTTATGGTAAATATTAATTACTATAAATTGGAACTATATATTCTTCTGAGGAGGAATAAATTAAAGGTAAAAAAGGTGTATTTATGGGGTAATGGGTTAAGTGGTCACCTATTTTCAAAACTAGAAACAGACTATGGAGAAATGGGTTAACAAAAGAAGAAAGTAAAAGCAGAAGGAGCTATATGCATGTAACTTCTTCTGGTAAATCTCTTGATAGATGTTTGACTGAAAAATGTTTTAACATTGTCCATGATCAATGAATGGATGGATGGATGACCCAGCATGTAAAGAGTAAAATAAGTTCATTTCACATGGCAGGGTGATTACCATAAAAATATCTTGTACGTATTGATATGGTTATTTCATATGAAGTCGAGTATGATATGACCTTGCTAATGTAGATTAGAAAACCTTCAAAAAACGACATTTGACCTTGCCACCATGTTAAAACTTGTCAATAACTATTTTCTGACGTTTATAAACGGCAAATCGTCATAAAATGTGTACTAATATGGTATAATCATGATTAAACTTTAACTATTTGAATTTCCACTGTATTTGAACTTGACATGATTTTAGGGAATACATGTTGTTCCTCGGGAGTCGTTATAGGGAGGGAAAATTAAAACTTGGCTTACATTTGCAAACAGCTTGAATCCAGATCAGATGCTGTGTTACGTGGCGTCTGATCTGGATTCAAGCTGTTTGTCACTCGTCATTATATTTATTCTATCAAAATGTACACTTATATGCAACTTTGAGACAAAACACAGACAATTAACAATTTTAAGCAGAGGATATTGTAGCAGTAAAGCGTTAGACATAATTGTCCTGTTTAGGGAACTGCAGCAAGAGTCGTTGCAAAGAGGGAGTTGTTGTTGGGAGTGCCGTTGTTGGGAGGGAACACTGTAGATATAGTCAGGTAGAAACAAAATGATGAGCACAGACAGAGGGACAGACAGAGAGACAGACAGACAGACAAACAAATAAACTAACAAACAAACAAACATGAGACAGAGAGAGATATTATAAGCAAGTGAGAACAGGGCTCCAGATAAGAGGGAGTATTCTGAACAAATCCAACATTTTCTCACTCATTCAGCACCAAATCCTATGATGTTACTACTCATTAGAATCGTCTTTTCGAGACGATTCTAATGAGTAGTGACATCATAGGGTTTTGAGCAGAAATAAAGATTTTAATTTTTGAAATACTCCCCTTATCTGGAGCTAAGTGAGAAGCAAAAAAACAACATTTAGAAAGAAAGACATAAGCATGGATAATAAATATTTTAACATATTATTCATCTTTACTTATTTTCAACTTTACAAAGCTTACACAAGCAGTCGCAGCTCTTTTCTGTTGTTCCACATAATATCAAAGTGTAGAATTTTTCCCAGCTCAAAATTGAATACAACTAATCAAACATCTCCATGTAGAATGTCACAATGAGAATGTCATTTATTCCAACATTTACTCCTCTTTATTTCTACCAAACATATAAAGGGCTCCAGATAAGAGGGAGTAATCCAACATTGTCTCACTCACTTCAGCAGTAAATCATATGGTGTCACTACTCATTAGAATTGTCTCTTTGAGACAATTCTAATGAGTAGTGACACCATAGGGTTTAATGCAAAAATAAAGATTTTAGTTTTTGAAATGCTCCCCTTATCTGACGCCCTGCATGCACACAATGTGGCTAGTCTCATTAGAATCATCTCAAAGACATGCACATGGAAACATATATGCTTAACTATCAAAAATACTTGTCTAATTGAAGGTAAATTGTTATCTACTATGAAGGAATAGAAATCATATGATGTATACCTAAAGGAAATGGTTGATTAAGCTGTCATTTAATATTCCTTGATGGGAATATGGAATACGCAATATAAACTATCTTATATGGCCACATAATAACATGAGAGATACACATTTATTGCACTTAATTCACAGCCAAACTTGTATCAAGCAGAAATGTAAAAGACTACAAGATACTAGCAGTTACTACGGATGACAGCTAAATGCAGGACAATAGTTAAGCAGAAAGCTCCTTTAGGAGCTTTCTGCTTAACTGTTGTCCTGCATTTAAGATGTCTGCATTAATAACCTGAAAAGTTGCAGTTCTGTGTCCATAGAGTGGCCACTAATTGACTGCATGTATTCGGTTAGAAATTCAATTATCCTGACCCCATTACCATGTTTATGAAAACAGTAAAACCTCTCTATTACGACCACTAAAATTAAGGCTAATTGGTTGAATAAAAGAGAGGTGGCATATTAAAGTAAGGTGAAAGTAAAACAGAAAGCTCCTAAAGGAGCTTTCTGTTTTAGTTTCTCTGCCTTGAACACAAGATAATCAACATAATTTAGAGGTCGTTATAGAGGGGTTTTGCTGTGTTTAATTATGAAAGAAACGTAAGTATTGTGTGACCTGGGTACAATAGGAATAGATGTAAGATGAGAGCTACATTGCATGTTTATATACAATAACCAGTGGGTAATGATATAACAAATACAAAACAACTCTATGCAGTTCCCACCATGTGTCAGTACCTTCTAATCCTTTATTTCATAGCCTGTTTCTAGTTCTGAAGACAGAGGACCACTTAACCCTTAATTTACCCCATAGCCCATTTCTAGTTTTTGAAGACAATATGAGCACTTAAAGCAGGTTGAAAGTAAAGCAGAATGTGCCTTAAGGCACAATCTGCTTTACTTTCAGCCTGCTTTAAGCTACCACCTTCTAGGATATAGAAAATTTTCTTATGGTACATGTTCCTGACTGTATAAAATTGAACTATTTTCTTCAGTGGAGGAATAAATTAAATGCGTAAAAATGTGTATCTATGGAGTAAAGGGTAACCTTTCTCTTGTTAAGACTGACTTTGTTTGTCTGTTTGTTTGTTTGTTTTTTACTTTACGTCACTTTCAACAGTATTTCAGTCATATCGCGACGTCCAGCTAATTACAGGTGGAGGAAGACCCCAGAAGTCATTTATGGACAGTTTCAGGCACAAATCGGCAACTGGGTAGAACCACCGACCTTCCGCAAGCCAGCTGGAAGGCTTCCCCACATGAAAAATCCGAACGACCCTACTGGGATTCGAACTCACAGCGGTGAGGAGCTTAGTGATGTAAGTCACAGTGACTATACCGCTAGGCCACTGAGGCCCCTGACTGACTTTGTCAACATTTGCAAATAGTTTGGATTAAGGTCAGATGCAGGGTGACTCTGCATTCTGATCTTAATCCAAACAGACTCATTTTGAGAATTTTTTTTTCACTTTTTGAGTAAAGAATAAAATCAATTTGAGTTTTGATTTTATTTCATAGACAAACTATTTGTAGCAGATGAAAATTGTGAATGAGAGTTTAATCAACAATACCAATTAACCCCTAGTGTAGGAGTCATCAAATAGATTTATCCTTGCAAATAGTGTAGACCCAGATCAGAGTACTTGTTTATTCACGTGACAGATTATGTAACTATGCACAGTAATGTACAGCACTCCCTCTCTACAACAACACCCAATGGGAGACAAAAAGTGTGTGCGTTGTTCAGAGGGAGTCGTTATAAGGAGGGAAATTGGCTATTTGCAAACAACTTGAATCCAGATCAGACGCTGCGTAATGCAGCATCTGATCTGGATTCAAGCTGTTTGTCACTTGACATTAAGTTTTTTTCCTGTCAGAATGTCCATTATGTAACTTGAGAAAAACAGCAGAAAACAAATTTAAGCAGACGATATATTGCAGCAGTTAAAGCGTAAGACATAATTGTCCTTTTTCAGGAACTGCAGCAAAGGTCGTTGTAAGGAGGGAGTCGTTCTTGGGAGGGCTGTTGTATGAAGGGAGCGCTGTATTCATGTATTATTTTAGTTATTCATGATTAGTCATGCAATAAAGAAGTCTGCAATGACTTAGCAAATACACAGTGTTCATTCTTTACTCAAAGTTTAAGATGGAATCATGGTTATACCTTTCCAAACAGTTTAGATTCTAATGAGACTCCAAGTTACAACTTGGCGTCTTATTTTGGTCCAAATTGTTTGACACTGCGACTCTATTTCGAAAAGAATTTAGAAAATTCTAATCTAAGTAAGAACAGTAGCAGACAACAATTGTTGCAGATGAAAAATAGCTTATCACGCACAGAATTAATCTTATTGTATTAAATTCTGACAGATTTTTAATCAAAATCTCAGTATGAGAGCTCATCAAATTTATGTCATATCAGTGATCATTTTTGTAGACATATTTGGCTCTCCAAACACAATACTGCCTACTGCAAGATAAAAGTGAAGACAAAAGCTCTTACATCATTCATTCTGTCAGCTTTACTTTTGTCTTGCATTAAAGCTCTCATCTGTAATAAAGACTACCTATAGCTGATTTTACTGATATTATGCATGGTAAGGCTGGTAAAATGAAATTTGACTGTACTTTTAAGACTGGGCAAACAATGGATTAACTACAAGTGACAAGCTAATCCAAACCTCACTCATAAAACAGACAGATCACAAAAACGTCTCATATATATATAGTCTCTTCACTAGGTAATTATAAATCCATTTGTGAATTGGCAAACAAATTGTGAAGTTCTGCTAATATATGACAATTCAGAAAGAAGAAAAGCAGAGAGGTCTTAATTACAGGTGATTTCTGCTTTATTTTCATCCTGCTTTAAGTAGAGCCATCTGTCCATACATCCTCTTGAAGAGACAATACTAATGAGTAGTAACACCATAGCATTTAAATGCAGAAATAAAGATTTTTGTTTTTGAAATACTCCCCTTATCTTGAGCTGTGTAACTTAACTCATTGGAATTATTTCTTCTAGACAGAGTTTGGTACACAGACATGCAGAAGAAAACTGTTGGAAATCTTCGGTTAACTCTGTCACTCCCTCTTATCTGGAGCCCTGATCTAATGGTATTTAAGACTGTGACAAAAATACATTTAAACATAATGGATTCAATGAGCTGACTACCTATATATATCCCAAATTGTCTATTTGATAGCCTTGTATTCTGTTTGTTCTGTTTTCAGATAAGCCATGTCAAAACAAAACAGGGCCTAGCTTTTTCACACACAGTTAACAAACAGTAGAGTGCATTATCATCTGCTCTTATTAACCTTTCGCCCATATAAGCGGTGTAATGGGTTAATGGGTAAGCAGACATGAGCCCCCGGGCCGATTTTGCACTGGCGGACACGACCCCTCCCTCCCATCCCCCTGTTTTGCGTGTGTGAACATAAGCCCCCAACCCCACCCTTGGGAAAGAAATGTGTGTAAATTGTGTAAAAGTGTAGATTTAAAAATTCAAAGCGTGTTCTGAAGTGTTCTTTTGCCATTAATTCACTTTACAGTTATTGTAAGTTTCATAGTATTTTCAAACAATACTGATATGGATGATAATGAGTCTACTTGTTTTCTTTTCTCATTTCCATTAAATTTTATCCATTATTATTACGACAACAGACTACTTTATGGTTGCAGCGATTATTGACTTTGATTTTCTTTGACGCGAGGAAGGTGTATAAATAATAACCTGTCAGTTTTTTTTAAACAATATTGTATAATTTTGCTTTTCCCTGAAATGTTTGAGAATTATGAGAAACAAACAACACCTTTAACTTACGGTTTTAAGGACAATGGATTCAATCAATCTATCAAACTTACAAGTTTCACTGGCGGTGTCTCTTTAGCAAACAAGAGTCAAGTAAACAATTAATTCCAGGTATATCATCAAAGTATCATCGACAATTTGATTCGCTAATAGTCAACGAAATAATGATTATCTTATGTCCGATTTTTCAGACCTGGCCAAACTGGTTGGAGCCAGATTAAACGCTGGGTAACCTGGCGTCCTATCAGGCTTCAAACTGTTTGCCACTCTGATTAAATAGATAGTTAAATATTTCAAAAAGTTGTCATTTCCTACAGTTTAGTGCATTGCATTTGCGTTAAAAAACGCGAACACAAAATGTCTTCTCCACTGTACATTACACACAATAAGAATTACAGATCTGTTTACCTATAACTAAGCTTGCTGTCGCTTATGGTTAACCCTTTCCCACATAGCATATCTCTAGTATTGAATATAGGTGTCCACTTAAAGCAGGTTGAAAGTAAAGCAGAATGCGCCTTAGGGCGCATTCTGCTTTACTTTCAGCCTGCTTTAAGCTATCATGTGCTATAATATAGAAAATATTCCCTATAATACATATTCATTACTGATTAAATTGGAACTATTTTCTTCAGCGGATGAATAAATCATATCCGCTAAAAGTCGCTTCTATTGGGGAAAGGGTTAAGGAAATTATCAAGTCCAATGATCATCCCATTTTCAGTTTTAGAACGTTCCAATCTAAATATAAAATGGCCAGGTCAGAAGAAAACACTAAATAAGGGTGTAAATATTTTTTAACGTTCTCCCTTTGAATAAATATATAGAAAACTCCATCTATTATGAAAATCTATCATCTGAACTTACATTGGCTTATATGGACACATTTCCTAAAGCCTAGTAGATGGTAGCTATAACAAAGCAGGCTGAAAGTTAAGCGTATTCTACTTTACTTTAAACTAACTTTAAATGGTTACCTTTCTTTTAAACTACAAACAGGCTACTCTACTGGGGGTAAATGATTAACACATTCAACCCTAGCGACAAGTATACTCATCATTAACAAACAGTGTACCTGATGATAATACACTTGCCCTAGACAAACAGTGTAGACCCTGATCATAGGGCTCCTGCAGGAGTCCTCTGATCAGGTTCTGCACTGTTTGTCATTTTGCAATATTTTGTTGAAACATTCAACCCTAAATAGACAAAACTGGACTTTTATTAATTGGACATTGGAATCATCCATTAAATTTTTCAGGGGTGAATGAGTTAATAAATACATGAAAAATACATTAATTTTATCTTCATTAAGCAATTACATATCTTAAGAGATCTCAAGGCTTCTGCAATGAATAGTCACTTAACAAAAATGTTGGCTGTGTAAAATATCACACCTATTTATTCACAATGCTATATTTTGATTCCGTTTAATGATACTAATTAAGTTGTCATTGTTTAGTGGTGAACTAATTTATTTGCAAACAATTATATCTGATTATATCGTTCCGTCAAACTAGGTTTAAACATACTACAATAACTACTACAAAGTGCAACCTCATTGTTGGTGGCACTGATCTATTTTAAACCTATTAGGATACACCTGTGGGGAGCAGTCATTATTTCATTCATTGGCTATGAAAACAAAGGGAGAATACTCTGTCAACCTTAAGGTAGTGAAGACTTGAATAGTAGTTCAGACTAACAATATTGCAGTCATATGATTTCCAGCTAATTTTGTAACAGATGGAGGAAGACCCTAGAAGCCCTTATTTCAGTCATGTGCTATTTGAACCAGTGGGAAATAAACAAAGGGAGAATACTCTGTCAACCTTAAGGCAGTGAAAACTTGAATAACCTTAGTTATAGAAGCGCCTTTTAGCGCATTCAGTTTATTCTTCCGCTGTAGAAAATAGTTCCAATCTATACAGCCATGCATATGTATCGTAAGAAATATGTTCTTTATTCTAACAGGTGGTAGCTTAAAGAAGGCTGAAAGTTAAGAAGAATGCACCTTAGGGTGCATTCTGCTTTACGTTCAACCTACTTTAAGTAGTCACCTTTTTTCAAAATTAAAAAACAGGTTATGGGGTAAAGGGTTAAGACTAACAATATTGCAGTCATATGATTTCCAGCTAACTTTGTAACAGGTGGAAGACCCCAGTAGCCCTTATTTCATTCATTGGCTATTTGAACCAGTGGGAATTAAACAAAGGGAGAATACTCTGTCAACCTTAAGGCTGAAGACTTTACAGGTATTTCAGTCATATCGTGATGTCCAGCTAAATACAGGTGGAGGAAGGCCGAAGAAGCCCTTTATGCGCTGTTTCAGGCACAAATTGACAACTAGGTAGAACCACGGACCTTCTGCAAGCCAGCTGGAAGGGTTCCCTACATGAAAATCTGAAGTGCCCAGAGTGGGATCCAGACACAGTGGTGAGTACGTGACCACTCGGCCATAAAGGCCCTAACAAGTGCCTTAAGGCACATTTTGCTTTACTTTCTGCCGGCTTCAAGTAGTCATCTGTCTTCAAAACTAGAAACAGGCTATTGAGTATCGGTATGACAGTTAAATTTAATGCTCTCCGCATAAATAATAAATTTCCTGTTCCATCAATAGACTAGCCTAGTTATTCTGCAGAATTGATATGGAGATCTAGCTTACATGTCTTTCAACATGCTTTGAAAAGCTGCGATTCCTTTGCACTGGAAGCGACAAATTTATCAGGACAATTAATATCTACAGGCAGTGGTTTTAATGTGTACCTACACAGAAATGGCCCATTTACTGTCCTCTTAACTCTTTGCATGCTGGGTAATTTTTTCGTCTGCAACAATTGTTGTCTGCTACTGTTCTAAGAATAGATTTTTCCAGATTTCTTTTCAAAACAGGGTCAGGGTGTCAAACAGTTTGGATCCTGATGAGACGCCGCATTATGCGGCGTCTCATCTGGATCCAAACTGTTTGCAAAGGTTGTCATGGTTTCACCGCTAGCATGCTGAGAGTTAAATGAAGAAAATTCATTAAATATTGATTGCCTGACTGAACCTAAACATATATATCCCATAAAAAACTGCCTAAGCCATTGAAATGCTGAATTTTCAATACAGTAAAATCTATCTATTACGACCACTAAATACTGTTATTGTTTAGGGCAGTTGACTGGTTAAAGCAAGGTGAAAATTAAACAGAAAGCTCGTAAAGAAGCTTTCTGTTTTACTTACATCTTGCTTTAAGCTGCCACCTGTTTTCATACCATCAATTGGCCTTTGTTTTAGTAGGCGTAATAAAAAGGTTTTACTGTAGTCTATTCAAATACTGAAATATTGCCAGCTTACTCTAAATATCTAGGGATGTGTCTAACAATAATCAAATGTATGACAAACTGCAGATCCTGACAAGAAGGTTCCTAAATCAGGAGCCCTTTGATCTGGGTCTACGTTGATTGTAAATCTTTAAGGCTGCTAATTACATTTAGCCTGTAGTTAGAACTTGTAACCATCTGTATCTATCTAAGGTTACTACAATCTTGTAGGCAACCCTTGAAATGAGGTCTTAGTCTACTGTACACTTAGTGAGGATTAACCAGGGCTCCAGATTGGGGAAAATTTTCAAACACTAAAATCTTTATTTCTGCATTAAAGGGACTCGCAACCGGATGGTGTTCTTGTCAAAATAAAATAAAATACTCAAATAAAAGCAAATTTGTGGCATTATTTGGCTTTTGACATTAAAAAAATATGATCAGTCCAAAAAACGTCTCAAGAATCGTCACCGAATCTTAGTTTTTTAGATATTTTCCATCGTTTTTCCATAGCGTTAGCTAACGGTATAGTTGTTGTTGTTGCTTCTCTACACGGGGTCAGACATAAACCCGAGCCGAATAATGTTCTATTAATAGCTATCATTGAAGTACGTTAATTCGCTACCATATATATAGAGAGCGTCCGTAGCCGAGGGCGTAAAGGGATGCCTCATTTTTCATTTTTGTCTCCGCATGGATGGTCACGGGTTCAAATCCCACCAGAGCCTCTTCTTTTTTTTTTTTTGGAAATGCATTTTTTAACAGAATTTATTATCCTAAACTAACTTTTACCCATTTATATAAGCATTTGACATATATTTACAAATTACTATTTTTAATGCTTGATCCGGTTGCGAGCCTCTTTAAACCCTATGGTGTCACTACTCATTAGAATCGTCTCTTGGAGACGATCCTAATGAGTAGTAACACCGTAGGATTTGGTGCTGAAATGGGTGAGAAAATGCTTACTCCCTCTTATCTAGAGCCCTGGTTAACTCCTAGATTGCAGAAACAAAATATATGTATCCTTTACAAATAGTGTAGACCCATATCAGTGGGCTCCTGATCTAGATCTGCACTGTTTATCATTATTCTAATTAGCGTACAGACAGACTCTTCAAGAAGTAATTACGAATTTAAGGCATATTCAAGAATTAAAAAAGTCCATTTCTCATATCAGCATTATCAAGGTTAAAGTCTAATACTGGCTACCCTAACTTTCCATTAATTTTAATGGACTCTTCCATTTACTAAATATTGTCCAGTGTACAAAAAAACACATGAGGGGTCTGACCTATAAGTATTTATAACCATGACAAACAGTACAGACTCTCAGATCAGCGCCCTCTAAACTGGGTCTACACTGTTTGTAAATGATGTACATAGTAAGGGTTAATTTTAATGACAAAGTGCTAGTTATAGAAAAGGAACTTCAGTTAAAACCTCTCTAGTACAACCACTAAAACATAAGACTAATTGATTGTTTAAAATACAGGTGACAGCTTAAAGTTAGGTGACAGTAAAACAGAAAGCTCCTAAAGGAGCTTTCTGTTTTACTGTCACCTTGCTTTAAACAGCCACCTGTCGTAAACACCTAATTAATTAACACAATTAAGTGGTCATAATAAAGAGGGTTTACTGTAAAGAAAAGGAACCATAAATCTAACACTTGGATTTCAATTTACGTGAATGCACTTACCCAGGCAATTTACTTTCTTTGTGCCCGTAAAGAGTGGAGGTTTTAGCTTGCACACATATCTATCCAATCTATTCTTCAACATTTATTTGACACAAGCAATTACAATCTTCACAGGACTAAATGATACATGTATTTGATTTGACATGCAGTCAAGAGTACCCTATGCCTTTTTATGCTAAATTAGCACAGTTTTTTACATATTTATATTCCAATATATCAAATTCAATTTTTCTACATTTTCTTTAACAGACAATGCATCAATATTAATGCCATACTGTTTGGAACCTGATCTGGGGCCCGTTTCATAAAACTTCGTACGACAACTGTTGTCGTAAGTTAAAACTTTAAGATAATTTAATTTCTGATTTCTTTATCTAATTCTGTCTTGTGACATCTCTTTGGAATCATCTTTTCAAGACAATTTCAAAAAGATGTCACAAGAGAGGATTAGATGGAGAAATAAATAATAATTGTGACTTTTATAAATCTGACTTACGACGACATTTGTCGTAAGAAGTTTTATGAAACGGGCCCCAGATGTTTAGCTTCCAAAATTATTCAACATTTTGACAAACAGGGCAGACCCAGATCAGCCCACATGGCTGCTTCAGGGTCCCCCTGGTGTTGGTCTACACTGTTTGTGAAGGAATATGCACAGTTACTTGGTTTAGTAACTGTAGATGAGTAAGTGGAGAGTACAGGCACACTATAGCACCCAACCATTATACAGACAAGCTAATATATTAGACAATCACTCAATATAGGACCTATAAGTAGTTTTAACCCATTATCTCATAAGCCTATTTCTAGTTTTGAAACCAGGTGGCCACTTATTATGCAGGTTGAAACTAAAGCAGAATGTGCCTTAAGGCTACCATCTGCTAGAATATAGAAATTATTTTTTATAATAAATTTTCATGACTGTATAGATTGGTCCTTAAAGCGACTCGCAACCAGATGGTGCATTAAAAATAGTGATTTGTAAATATGTGTCAAACGCTTATATAAATGGTAAAGAATTAGTTTAAGATAAGAAATTCTGTTTAAAAAAATGTATTTCAATAAAAAAAAATATTGGTCTCTGGTGGGATTCGAACCCGGGGCCCGGCATTGGCGGACAGAAGGCAAAATAGGGGAAACCGCTTAGACCAATGGACCACGGAACTATCCGTTTATCTCGGATCGATTTAACGTATTTCAATGTGTAGCGATCGAAAATGCATACAACTTCACAATTCGGCTCGGATTTATGTCTGAGCCCGTGTAGAGAAGCAACAACAACAACTATACCGTCTACTAGTCGGTATAGAAAAACGATGGAAAATATCTAAAAATCTAAGATTCGGTGACGATTCTTGAGACTTATTTTGGACTGATCATATTTTTTTAATGTCAGAAGCCAAATAATGCCACAAATTTGCTTTTATTTGAGTATTTTATTTTATTTTGACAAGAACACCATCCGGTTGCGAGTCCCTTTAATTAATATGATACATATTCTGACTATAAAATTGAAGAAAAAAAAATTCAGTGGGGGTATAAGTTAAAGGTGTAAAAAGCATATTAATGGAGTAATGGGTTAATACACTGTTTTAGGAAGTTTCTTAATGCAGGAAGAATATATGCCGAAAGGGCCTGAAGAGGAGTTTTCTGCATTATTTTTTGTTGTATTTAGTTAGCAGTCACCTGCCTATAAAAAGCTCAACTCTACTGCAATAAGTACTGGCTCCGAGGTTATAAAGCATTTTAGTTGAGTCTGAGTGTGTTCCAAAGCATTTGATTGGTCAGATTTGAGCCTAGGCTCAAATCTGACCAATCAAATGCTTGGGAATGAGTTTAGACTCAACTCAAATGCTTTATAACCTCGGAGACAAGATTAACCCATTTGTGTCCACGGTCCTGTATAATTAAAAGACATTAAGGCAAACAGTGTAATGCGGCATCTGATCAGAGTCTACACTGTTTGCTGATAAGAATTTCAATTGAAAATGCAATGAAAATGAAAATCTAGACCATGTCAGGCACCCCTTTAATAAATTAATTGACTAATTGCAATATATAAGCGGAAGAATCCACTGGACACAAATAGGTTAACTGTTATTCTAAAGGTTTCACAGACAGGCAGCATGACAGGAGCTAATTTACAAAGATAATTATTCAACACAGTAAATACTTAATGAACTGAAAAGTGTTTCTGTCTAACTAGAAATATCTCAAATGTTCACTTTACAGCAAGTTTTGAAATGTTCACTATTTATTTATGCTTTTCAGTGGATTACCACGAAATAGCAGTGGATTATCACTTGGTAATTTCACTGTTTTAAGCAGTGGGATTATCGCCACGCGCGCTTTTATTATGAATTTTCCCCGTAGGGCTCCCCAAGAATCGTAGTCAATCGTGTCTTATCGTTAAATTCTGGCAGTCTGATTTGTCGCGAACCACTCAACGGAAGAACACGAATCCAAAATCGGGAGCAACGACGTAATTCGGATGACGTCAAATCAATAAATCAGTGACGTCATCGTACGGGAAACTGTTTCGAAAATGTGTTCGATATAAACTTGGGGCTCAACACGGGGTAAATCATGTACTTTTGCTTTCACAATTGTCGAACAATTTCGTTTAAAGAGTGGCTTAAAAGCATAAATAAATAGAATAATTGTATTTTTTCAGTATAAGATCGAATTTAATCCATTTCGTGAACATCAGACTGTTATATTTTCACGAGAGGCGAAGCCACTCGTGAAAATATAACGACTGATGTTCACTCAATGGATTAAATTTCTATCTTATACTGAAAAAAACAATTATCCTCTATATAATAACCTGTAGAAAATGAAAATTATGACAGGATACTTTGTCATGCAGGGCTACCATAAGTTGACATGAAAAATCCTAAGATTTCCAAATTTGAATTTTTCAAGTGCAATTTTACAAATCCTATCTTTACCCCATTGCCTGTTTCTAGTTTTGTTGAAATATGGCTGCTTAAAGCATGCTGGAAGTAAAGCAGAATGCGCCTTAAGGCACATTCTGCTTTACTTTCAGCCTGCTTTAAGCTACCATGTAGTAGAAAAAAATCTGAAGATGGTCATGGCTCTAGATAACAGTATATACTGTAACATTTTATTTATTCATCTTACCACTAAATCATATTGAATTATCTTGAAGAAACAGAGACAATTCTAATGAGTATAGCAACAATATAGGATTTGGTTAAGACATACTGATTTTATCCTTTGAAATACTCCATTATATAATATACAACCAGCTTGCTTTGTTGATTTTTTAGTTATACACGTATCAAAATTATGAGAATATATATATATATATATATTTAAAATGTGAAACTGTCCTTAATTTTTGACTAAATGCTCTTTTAAAATGTCAGCTGTGATGTTTCAAAATCAAATAACATTACAGAATATTGCTAAATATATTCAGACAACATGCATATATTTTGATGGAGATTTAACTGTGTAGTGTTATTCATTTCATTTAAAGTCTAAACTTTTCAATTTCACACACATAATGTAGAAAGCTTTATCTGGTAGCTTTCGTCCGAGTACTTCAGACTTCGTCAGCCAACTGATTTGATTTCTCATTGGGGATTAACACCGCTCTAGGCCTTCGTGAGCGATGTGAATGTCGAGTCCTAGATGTGTGGGCGAAGTACTCGGACGAAAGCTTCCAGGTAAAGCTTTCTACATTTTGTGTGTGAATTTGAAAAGTTTAGACTTAAATGATAACATGCTTATAGTTTGGACATGAAGTTTTATCCTTAGACCTAGAAAATAGTTGTCCAAAGGAAAACCAAGGGCCCTTTTCATAAAACCTTGTACCACCAAAACTGTCGCAAGTCAAAACTTAGATAAACATCTGATTTCTGATTTCTCTATCTAATCTTTTCAAGACGATTCCAAAGAGATAGTACAAGACAGAATTAGATGGAGAAATAAATAATAATTGAGACTTTTATAATCTGACTTACCTCAACATTTTTCATACTATTAGTCTTATGAAACAAACCCCTGAATGGTAATACTAATATCCCTCTTGTGATACACATAATTTATATGATATAGACAGCAACAATTTACACAGTTTTTAATTCTTAAATTATGTATGAACCATAAGCTTATGAAATAAAGCAAAACAAAAACATTACCTTGCACACCAACCGAAACAGACCAAAATTCACAAACTGTTAATACTTTAGGATAATTTGTACTAAAGAATGCCCAAGATATCGAACTATTTATCCCATTAGATATTATCTCTATATCCTAATCTCATAATTAAATCAAAATAACGTCTAAAAATCTAAATACCATTCAACCTATGTGTTACAACCATTCTAAAGAGACTTTATGCTTATCTTTAAAACAGGTAGCAGGTTATAATACAGAACCATTTTATGCAGATAGCTCCTACATACAATTTCTGTATTACTTTCATCCTGTTATAAGCAATAACCTCTGTATTTCAGAATGACAAATTAGTCACTAATAAGAGGTTTGATTGTGTGCATTACAATTATAGATAACATCTTAATCCCTTTACCTGTGCAATGCTAAATTTCCAAATAGACTCATCCTTTTTCTACCAAATGGACAACCGTTGTAAACAGCATTATGAAATGGATAACATTTGTAGACAGCATTATGAAATGGATAACCTTTGTAGACAGCATTATGAAACGGATAACATTTGTAGACGGCATTATGAAATGGATAACCTTTGTAGACAGCATTATGAAATGGGTAACCTTGGTAGACAGCAATGAATTGGATAACCTTCATTGACAGCATTATGAAATGGGTAACCTTTGTAGACAGCAATGAATTGGATAACCTTCATTGACAGCATTATGAAATGGGTAACCTTTGTAGACAGCAATGAATTGGATAACCTTCATTGACAGCATTATGAAATGGGTTACCTTGGTTAGACAGCAATGAATTGGATAACCTTCATTGACAGCATTATGAAATGGAAAACCTTTGTTGACAGCAATAAAATGGACCTTTGTAGACAGCAATGAAATCAATAACTTTTATAAACAGCAATGAAATGATCGATCTTTATTACAGGCAGCAATGAAATGGATAACCTTTGTATACAGCAATGAAATGGATAACTATTGTAGACAGCAATATAATGGATAACTATTGAAGACAGTAATGAAATGGATAACTATTGTAGACAGTAATGAAATGGATAACTATTGTAGACAGCAATGAAATGGATAACTTTTGTAGTCAGCAATGGAATTGATAACCTACAAAACATATAACCTTTATAGACAGCAATAAAATGGATGATGTCATTTAATAAATATTGTCTGCTTCCTATTTCATCAAATTCTGATTTATTTCTGAGGGTGGATGTTACTTTCTTCTAGACATTTGCAGGTACATAATTCAAGTTATATTTGATTTAAGTTATGTCTGTCCCTGCCAACTTTGAGCTATTAAAATTGGACAATGTTTTGATTCTGATCATGTCTACATAGTTTTTGTTTGGAAATGTCAATGAAAATTGTTTTCCTACACCCACAGGCTATTTTCATATAATGTTAACAAAAAATTCAACACATTTTTATTTTATTTTTTTCAGAGATAATTCTTTTTCTTCCCCTAACTTTATGTTTTCTTAGACAAAAACAGGGTTTTCAAATTTATGAAAGAAATATTGACTCAACTGTTTTAAATATGGAGAAACACACCTAGAGGTACATTTACACAGTACAGTCAGTCAAACTTGTATTTAGTTATAAGTTAGTGACCAATTAAAAGGACAAGTATCCATTAAAGCAGGACAAAAGTAATGGGGCATTTTACATTACTTTTATCCTGCAGCAAGCAACCACCTGTCTTATAAGACACCCATGCATTCTTCTTCATTTAGTGGTCAGTGTATACAAGTTTGTCTGTAAATCAATTTGGCCTAATATGAGCAACACATATTGCCAAGTTCAGACAGGGGGCTTTTTGTCTATCAGTTTATCAATCAAATGGCTCACAATGGATTTTATCAATGCCCCCCCATGGATTAAATTGGAATCTTCTTGAATTGGAAAGAATGGTTGGTTGATTGTTGTGGCTAAACCCTGCCTGTGTGGGAAATAAATATATGCATCATTATTGTAAAGAGTGAAGACCCAGATCAGAGTGCTTTTAGCAGTCAAATATCGAAACATATGAGACATGTTTTCTCCTGAAACAAAATGGCTGTAATGACAGGCATTTGCTGTATCCTATGTAATTGTGGGATACCAATAATTTGACCTGATGGCTGTGGAGGAAATGGGTTAAATCAATGCTCATATCTACAAATAATGACCTTGTTAAATCAATGCTCATCATAATCAACAAATAATGACCTTGTTAAATCAATGCTCATATCTACAAATAATGACCTTGTTAAATCAATGCTCATATCTACAAATAATGACCTTGTTAAATCAATGCTCATATCTACAAATAATGATCTCGTTAAATCAATGCTCATATCTACAAATAATGACATTGTTAAAGCAATGCTCATATCTACAAATAATGACATTTTTAAATCAATGCTCATATCTACAAATAATGACATTGTTAAATCAATGCTTATATCTACAAATAATGACCTTGTTAAATCAATGCTCATATCTACAAATAATGACATTGTTAAATCAATGCTTATATCTACAAATAATGACCTTGTTAAATCAATGCTCATATTTACAAATAATGACCTTGTTAAATCAATGCTCATATCTACAAATAATGACATTTTTAAATCAATGCACATATCTACATATAATGACATTGTTAAATCAATGCTTATATCTACAAATAATGACATTGTTAAATCAATGCTCATATCTACAATTAATGACCTTGTTAAATCAATGCTCATATCTACAAATAATGGCCTTGTTAAATCAATGCTCATATCTACAAATAATGACCTTGTTAAATCAATGCTCATATCTACAAATAATGACCTTGTTAACCCTTTCCCCCATAGAAGCACATTTTAGCACATTATATTTATTCCTACACTGAATAAAATAGTTCCAATTTATACGGTCATGAAAATGTATCATAAGGAATATTATCTTTAATTTAGTAAGCAGAAGCTTAAAGCAGGTTGAAAGTAAAGCAGAATGCGCCCTAAGGCGCATTCTGCTTTACTTTCAACCTGCTTTAAGTAGTCACATATTATCAAAAACAGGCTATGGGGTAAAGGGTTAAATCAATGCTCATATCTACAAATAATGACCTTAAGTTCTCTAATAATAATTCACACAAGAACTGATAAAACCACAGTATCATGTCCTACAGACTGTGGGATATACATGATTTACTACTGTTAATGTAAAGGAAATGGGTTAAATCAATGCTCATGTCTAGCAATAATTATTCCAACCTCTCTCATTCACACAAAACTGACAAAACCTTGGTATATCCTACATACAACATACAAATAGGAAACCTCCTTTGAGTCAGAAAAAAACTGCTTAATGTAGGATAAAAGTAATGCAGAAAGCTCTTTCTGCATTACTTATATCCTGCATTAAGAAGAAGCTTTCTGCATTACTATTGTCCTGCATTAGGTTCTCACATTTCTAGCAGATTACATATTCATCTTCTTTTCAGTGACTACTGTACAAATATTGACTTTAGCCAGTGTATATCTAAGGTTTGTTGTAAAGGGGAGCTTTGGCCTCGGTAATAGGTAATACAAGTCCGTCAACATGGGTATAAGTGACCGACGTACGACACCCGTTGTACAAATCACAACAACCCTTTATATCGTATCTAAACCCCCTTTGATGACTGGACAGATGTCATCTACTTCAAAACTAAGGTGTGCTAATATTGTAAATGCATGTATTATATTGTATATTGCTGGACACACATTTTAAATGGCAACTGGTGTGGCTCCTGATTAGATGCCAGATTATTGTATATTTGACATGGACATAGACTGTTTGTAAAGGCATATCAAGTCACTGTGTTTGCTCTAAGAATTAACTCATCTCCTACCTACATATATAGCATGACCTGGCTGGAAATGCCAAATAGGTTCAGATTAACTCAATGTCTGAAAAAGAAACCTGATCAGACCCAAGGAAACTCAGTGTCATATCTGGATCAACACTATTTGCAAATGCCAGTTTGAACTGGGATCAAAGCAATTTGGGGTTAAAATTGATTTTCAAAGCTTAAATGCAATATCTTATTTGTGTTCATTTATTTATGAAATAATCAATAAATGTTTGCAGAGATCTCAAAGGTATTTTTTTAATAAATGCTATATCAATTTTAAGGGCTACAGATGTAAGCCTTTTTATCTGTCTTCACTGTTTTCAGTACCAAACACATTTTTCAGCAGTGAATTTACAGCTTACATTAAATGTAAATTAAGAAAAAACTTGCATACAGCAACTAATCTTAATGCAGGACAAAGGTAACATAGTATTATAGTAAGCTCCTTTAGGAGCTATCTGCTTTACTTTATCCTGCATTAAGCCCTTATCTCTTCAGGAATCACAGTGTTCCTTTTATCGAGTGGCCATTCATTTCGCTTCAACAGTACGCAGAGCTCTAGATAAGGTAGTATTTCAAAAACTAATATCTGCATTTCTGCCTTAAACCCTATGGTGTTACTACTCATTAGAATCGTCTCTTTGAGACAATTAATGAGTAGTAACACCATAGGATTTGGTGCTGAAATAAGTGAGAAAATGTCTTATTTGTTCGGATTTTACTCCCTCTTATCTAGAGCCTTGAGTATGGAGGTTTTACAGTACATTATAATCATATTTACCCATACCATTACTCTCTTCACTTAAGACCATAGAGATATATACAAACATTAAATCTAACAGGCATAAACACACAAGACGTGTTTGATAATCTACACCATAAAACATTTCTCTATTTTTATCTATTCACTTGAAGCTCCTGAGTACAAGGACGGTAGTTTTTATAATTTTACTAACCTGTCTGTTCAAGTCAAACACTATTCATTTTTATACTGATAACAGCCATACTTATAGTGACAATAATTATCTTATTTATACATAACTCTATATGCAAGGCGAAACCTTGTTTTACCTGGTCTGCAAACAGTCTAGATCCAGATGAGACGCAGAGTAACTCTGCAGCGCATTAGGATCCAAACTGTGACATGTACTCTGGTCCTATTTTAAAGTGAATTACTTTTTTAACCCTTTACCCAATAGCCTGTTTCTAGTTTTGAAGATAGGTGGCTACTTAAAGCAGGTTGAAAGAAAAGCAGAATGTGCCTTAAGGCACATTCTGCTTTACTTTCAGCCTGCTTTAAACTTTTATCTGCAAGGAAACTAAAAATAATTGTTATGAATTATATTCATGACTGTATAAATTGGAACTATTTTCTTCAGCGGAAGAATAAATTAAATGCGCTAAAAGCCGCTTCTATTGGGGAAAGGGTTAAAACAGTAGTAGATGACGATTATTGTAAGGAACGAAAAAATTACTTCATTAAAAGAGATAAGAACTGAACAAGTTGTCAAACCCAGGCAGTATTATTGGTAAACTTTTAGGGTTCATTTTTTCAAACATTGCGAACAGTCAAATAACATGTTCAAGTGATAACAGAACCTTCATAACATTCATACACACAATCTTTTTTTAATAGCTACACTTGAAAATAAAAACAAGCTCAAAAACCTGAACCTTGAAGTTTACAGGAGTGAAAGACAGACAGACAGACAGACAGACAGATAGACAGAAGGAATTGGAACGTAAAACAGCATGCCACAAACTACGTTTATGGTGCGGGGGCATTAAAACACTTTAATTGTAATCTATGACTTGGTCATTCTGCCCATGGATTATAACAAAAAGGATTGGTCTGTATGAGTTGATAGGAGAATTAACTTTGATATTTAATTGTGACAAAGGTTAACCCTCAATACACCCACAATAATTATTATGTCTCAGTCTACTGTCCTGTATCCAATAGTCTGTAACTGGCTGAGTCTTCTTATGAATTTACAGAAATGGAATCAGACTATCAAACAGTTTAGATCTTAGTCAGGCCTCATATATTGTGGCGCCTGATCTGCATTGAAACAGTTTGCAAAGATTTTCAATACTGGTTCTAAATATTGCAAAAGTTTAACTCTTTACATGCCGACGGTTAAATTATGATAATACATTCTGCAAACATGTTGGATCCAGATTAGATGCCATGTTTATCGATCTCAATTGTTTCTCATCTCGATCCAACCTGTCTGACACTCTGATGATTTTGTCTCAAAGAAATTAGCTGATAGATTAACTCTTTAGAATTGTTGCAGACGACTAATTTTGCAGACGACAATTACAATGAGTGCTAAAGGTTAATCTCTTTACTACTATTGTACTACAATGAAATATTACACTAGCCTAGGGGGATCCCTAAATACAATAGGAATCAACATTACAGTCAATCTTCTATTAACTCTAATTCGTATGCTGGGTATTCTTTTCGGCTGCAATATTTGTCGTCTGCTACTGAGTTACCCATTTATTCCATAACCAGTTTCTAATTTCGAATACAGCCTACAGGTGACCACTTAGAGCAGGTTGAAAGTAAAGCAGAATGCGCGGCGCATTCTGCTTTACTTTCAACCAGCTTTAAGCTATCATCTGCTACAATAAAGAAATGCTTCTTATGATACATACATGTGTTCATGACTGTATAAATTGGAACTTTTTCTTTTGGTGGAGGAATTAATTTAAATGCGTAAAAATGAGTAGCTCATAATTGACTGATGGGTTAATACAAGGTTGACTGTATTTATGGGTAATTTGTTCATTCATCAAAGGCCTAAATTGGATTTGTGTCTTTCATACAGTATACAGGGAAGGGTATCAAATATTAATGTTTAACCTTTCACTAGCTCAGAAATTGTCATCTGCAAAATCTTGTTGTTTGCAGCAAATCTTGAATTTAATTTATCCGCATTTTCTCACTGATACTATCAACAGAGTGTCATACAGTTTGGATCCAGATTAGACAGTCAGTTATTAGGCGTCTTATTAGGACTCAAGACTGTTTACAACAGTGATGATAAGTTTGTTCGAAGCATGCTTAAGATTAAGCCGACATTTTCAGAGGGCTGGCACAATAACTACAAAATCAAAGACTCTCCTTACAGAAGATTGTGTTGGGTGTTGGATTAAATATTCACTTTCATTACCTCTTGCCTCTATTTCGTGCTTATTAAGTCTTACACTGAACAGCTCGACAAGCAATTAACCTTTTCCTCTATAGGTAATGCTGCCATTAACCTATACATCTAACATTGTTTAACCTATTACCCCATAGTCATTGTCTAGATTGGAAGACTATTACAGCGTTCCCTCTCTACAACCACACCCATTGGGAGACAGAAATAGTATGCGTTTGGAGGGAGTCGTTATAGTGAGGGAAATTGACTTACATTTGCAAACAGCTTGACTCCAGATCAGACGCCGCATGATGCGGCGTCTGATCTGGATTCAAGCTGTTTGTCACTCATCTTTAAGGTTTTTATGTCAAAATGTCCATTATGTAACTTTGAGATAAACATGGTATTGAAGCCATGAAAAGGTTGGACATAAATATCTTGTTTGGGGAACAGCTGCAAGGGTCATTGTAAGGAGGGAGTCGTTGTTGTGAGGGCCGTTGTAGAGAGGGAGCGCTGTATATAACTTCAAGCAGGTTGAAAGTAAAACAGAATGTTTTTTGTACCCTTACTCTATTTATATACAAGGTATACAACTCTAAAAATGGCATTGCCAGAAAATTGGAAAAAAAACATATTTAAACCTAACTAAAACGGGTTTTATTGTTCGTAAAATACACCATATTCATAAAAAAAGGTACTAAGGTATAGGTCGTTCAATTTAGAAAGACGAAATTTCAAAAATATTTGTCACTAAGCTCAATTACATGAGCTCGTCCCAAGAGTTCACGGGCGTCAACCGCGTAAAGTTGCGTAAACACACGTTATAGGGGATATCACACATAATTTACATTACATTTATACTATAAAAGTCAAAAATCCAATCACTAACTATCAAACTTTATTCAAACTCATATAAAATGGACATAAGAGAACAACAGATGACAGCCGAATTTGCATTTAGCTATTGACTGCCATTTTGGAAGAAAAAGAGAGTTATGTAAAGAGCGATTTGATTGGCTGGTCGATTGGTTCCCTAATACATTGCGCCGAAGGCTAATGACTATCGAAAACGGTAAACAGTCATTTGTGTAAAATAAAAGGCAACATAACGCCGTTAACGGTTATTATTTATTCTGAATCTGAGTTTATTACGCCGTAGAATCTTATTAGAAATGAGTTAATTTTTATTTACCTTTAAGGTCTGCATTATTTACAAAATTTGCTGTAACCCGGCATGTAACTTAAACCTACGCCACGCTCGGAACTAAGGAACCAGTTTTCCGGAAGGTTGCTACGGAGCAACAGCCAATGAAATTATTTGCTTCTTATCGGTCTGGTTTTAACCCTAACAACACTGAAATTTCAGGGACGAGCTGGTGTAATCGCTTGAGAGGTCGAGTTGTATACCTTGTTCTATAAATAGATATACTCTAGTAGGTATATATTACCAACTCGAGAGAACCACCTATGCTTTTAGCTACCATCTGCAAGGATATGGAAAATATTTATTAAGGTTGAGGAACTTTTGTCTTCAGAGGAGGAAGAAATTGAAGGCATATTGGGTAATGGTTTTAGGCAGGCTGTAGCTAATACTTGAAAGACGGTGAAAGTTAAGTATACAGCAGAAAGCTCCTTTAGGAGTTTTCTGCTTTACTTTCATCTTTCTTAAAACTGCCACAGGTCAGTATACTATACAACACCAGATCAATGAAATAAATATTCATTGGTGGTGCTAATGTGGAGGAAGGGGTAAAGCTAGCGTCGTCCTATGTTGCATTATGCAGAGAACAGGGCAATAAAACATGTGTTGAGTCACCATTCCACTGAACAGAACACTGTCTACGGACACGTACATGGAAACTGTTATGCAGGATAAAAGTAATTCAGAAAAGCTCAGAAAGGAGCTTTCAGCATTCTTTTTTCTTGCATTAAGCTTTAACAAATATCCATGCTTTTTTATTGAACGGTCCAACTTGTGTTGTTGTTTTATCTCTGTATGTTTTACAATCGTTTATTGCCCCGACATATACATGTAGGTAAGACAACCAATCAATATCTGTCTGCAGACCCCCAGGTACAGTGGAGAATACGATAATCTTTCCCATTGAACATGCTTACGCTAAAACTATTATTTGCATTGCAAACAGTTTGGAGCATGATCAGACGCCAGGTAACCCGGCGTCTGATCAGGCTCCAAACTGTTTGCCACTCATGTTAAAGTGAATATTCAGGATTGTCAAAAAGTTGTAATTTTCTACATTATATTGTAACCCATTTGCATTTTGTTTGCATTCAAACGGGAAAGAATAACGTCCTTTCCACTGTACATATATTTCACTCCCACTTGATATGATTTGCTTTACAGAGAACAATATATCTCATATCCTTAGCAAGCCCGGCCGATTTTGTACACATAACACAGACACTACTGGACTAGTTTGGAGCTCATTTTCTGAATAAACACTACACTCCGACATCTCAAAACTACTCTGACGTGTCAAAACGAAACTGAAAATGACATTCTATTTTTAGAGGCGCTATATTTAAGTCGCGTTCACGCAATGCGCGAATTAGTTAAAAAAAAAAGAAAAAAAAAAAGAAAAAAAAAAGTGGATCCTGAGCTCAGTTTGAGCTTTGTGAGCTTTGTGTTGACATGTCAGTGTTACTGAATTCCAGCATGAGTGCTATTATAACGGGTTTTGACAAAAAGGTTGAGTACATTTTAAACCGAAAGTAGAAAGATGGACCGTTTCGGCCCCTCTGGCATTCGCCTTTTTCCAATCTTGCAAATTTGTGTCTGGATCCATTTTGGATGCTGCCTGAAAGTGTCACATTTTGCAGGAGACCATTGATATTCTAGAAATAGGCAGTGCCAAACCTGGCCTTTCAGAAAAGTCTTCCAACGCGATGTGCGAATCATAACTTTTCATTCTACGGAAGCCAAAATGTGCCATAAACGTCAAAACGTTTTAATACGTTATGGGCGTGGAAAGGATATACCATGATTCAAGAAACCTAGCTCTGAGCATAAACACATTTCCAGTACCTTCCCAGATCAGGTAGCTTAAAGCAGACTGAAAGTATAGCAGAGCTCTGTTAACCCATTACTCCATAAATACACCTTTTTACACCTTCAGATTTATTTCTACAATGAAGAAAATAGTTCCAATTTATAGTTATTAAAACAAATGATAAGATTAAGAACATTTTTCAATATTCTAGCAGATGGTAGCTTAAAGCAGGCTGAAAGTAAAGCAGAATGCACTTTAAGGCACATTCTGCTTTACTTTCAGCCTGCTTTAAGTAGTCACCTATTTTAAATACTATAAACAGGTTATGGGATTATATGGTTTATAAAGTGATCACCTGTCTTCAAAACTAGAACCAGTCTATAGGGTAAAGGGTTAAATGTAAAAGACAGCTGGTTGTTTAAACAGGCTGAAAGTAAAGCACTAAAATGATTGGTTTTTTTTGTTAACTTTACCCTGTCTCCTTTAACTCTTTCAAAAGTAAATAACTCTTGTGGGTTATGATATTCCCTGGTGGATCTTTTTAGTTACCAAAACAAGAACCAGTCTACTTGAAATTCATGGTAGTTTAATAAATACGGCTCTGAATTTGCAAACAGTGTAGACCGCTATTAGAGGGCTCCTATAGGAGCCCTCTGATAGCGGTCTAGACTGTTTGCAATGTAGTGAGTATATTTTAAATAGGTCCATGGTGTTGAAAGAGTTACTGGTAAGTGGCCATCTGTCAGGATGTAGGGAAACATTTAATTTGGCTCATTACCAAGGAAATCTGGCTTCTAGCACACTATGTTCTTGAAATCAAATCTTTACACTTATACAATGTATTGTACTCAGAGTTCCAGATAAGGGGAGTATTTCAAAAAGTAAAATCTATATTTCTGAATTATTAAAACCCTATGGTGTCACTACTCATTAGATTTGTCTCTTCAAGACGATTCTAATGAGTAGGCACACCATAGGATTTGGTCCTGAAAAGTAAATGAGAAAATGTTGGATTTGTTCAAAGTACTACCTAGTATCTGGAGTCCTGATTAACTGTACTGTTTTTATTATAAACTAACTAAAAGGTACTGAAGAGTGGAAACGAACGATCTCAGCTTTTTGATGTTTCGTTCGATCCCAATCAGGGATTTTTTATTATAAGTTAAAACAGTACAATGTAAGTGTACAGTTACAGAAGCAAACATTCACCTCTGCTGGGGGTAGCGTGGTACAAGTATCTATGCAGGTTTTGAAGAATGTACTTTTTAAACCCATTGTACACGGTTACCTCATCTAAAGTCACGGCACAAACCAGGCGTGACATGCTCTGTCAAATCTACATTCATTCACTATTTACAGACAAAGAACTCTACTCAGTTGACAATGCACTTTTAACTCTTTGCACGCTAGCAGCGGATATATCTGCCACAGTGATTATCTTTGCAAACAGTTTGGATCCAGATGAGACGCCGCATAACGCGGCGCCTCATCAGGATCCAAACTGTTTGCAATTCTGACACTGAATTTAAAAGAAATTTTGAAAATGCTAATTTAGTAACAGTAGCAGACGACAATTGTTGCAGAAAAAAATAATTACCCAGCATGCAAAGCGTTAAAGCCATTTCAATGGTAGATCAATGATTTCCCTCTCATGCAAAGAAAGAGTAAACATACAACGATTTGCCATTTGTCATATAACCACGTTTAACGCTGAACCAGGGCTCCAGATAAGAGGTAGTTTTTTCAACAAATCCAACATTTTCTCACTCTTTTTAGCACCAAATCCTATGGTGTTACTACTCATTAGAATTGTCTCTTCGAGACGATTCTAATGAGTAGTGACACCATAGGGTTTAATTCAGAAATAAAGATTTTAGGTTTTGAAAAACTAAGCTTATCTGGTGCTCTGCTGAACAATACTAAACGTGTCATCCATTTAATTCCAAATTCCAAAATGGATTGGTATTTTGAAAAGACACCTGTTGGACTCAATATTACCCAATAAATACGCCTTTTATGCCTTTAATTATATTCCTTTACTGAAGAAAATAATTCCACTGTCTACAGTCGTGAATATGTACCATAAGAAAAGTTTAATATATATTCTAGATATCCTAGAAGATGGTGAGCTTAAAGGCAGGCTGAAAGTTAAGGATGAATGTGCCTTAAGGCACATTCTGTTTTACTTTCAATTTGCTTTAAGCGGGCACATGTCTTTAAAACTTGAAACAGGCTATATGGAGTGAATGGTTATCTAAACTTTTTTATTAATTTTCTCTTTTATGTGTCTACCAAAGCCCATGTTGTAATTTCTCATTAGAACTGTCTCATAGCATGGGATTTTGTGAAGACTCTTTGAACCCTAGTCATTCTTATATGTATCATTTGCAAACAGTGTACACATGAGGAGAACACTTGTCATATACAAACAGTGTATACCCTGATCAGAGGGCTTCTTCAGGAGCCCTATGAATAGGGTCTACTGTTGATCATTTTGACATAATTATATTGTAAAAATTAACCCTTAAACGTCAAAAAATGGAATAGATTAAATTGGAAACTAAAACTGTCCATTTGAGGTTTCAGGGAGGAAAGGGTTAAGTCATATTTGCTACGAACATAAAAGGGTTAAACTATCTGTTGGTTATTGGGTATATCAGCTTTGAGCACAAGGTCTGAAGTGTTTTTGCCAAGATTAATTTTTACATTACAAGGCTTGATAAATGGTTTACTTTTTCAAAACTTAATGGGTATCACACTTTAAGCTTAAAAGAAATTCAAACTTAAAACACATACTGTCAAACTTGTGTAAATTGGACATTTATCTTATTTTTAAATTTTAGTCATAAATGTCCAATGATAGGATAAAAGTAAATCACAATAATTGTAGCTTGTAGTCCCCTTAAAACAATCTAATTTATTTCCAGGTGCATATTTTTACCCTTTGCTTTGCATTACGCATTCACCTGTCTTTTGAAACCTAAATTCTTTTTTAAAACTTGGCAACTTAACCAATATCCCCATAGTATGGGTTTTTTTACACCTTAAGTTCATTCCTCCACTTAAGAAAAAAGTCTACTGTATACAGTCATGAATATATACCATAAGAAATTGTTCCTGTATCCTAGCAGATGGTAGCTTAAAGTAGACTGAAAGTAAAGCAGAATGCACTTCAGGTGCATTCTGCTTTACTTTCAACCTGCTTTCAAGTGGCCACTTGTTTTCAAAACAAAGAATCAAGCTATTAGGGAAAAGGGTTATCTCAAGAATGACTGTATCCTGAAAATGCTCTTATTGAGACGAGGACCGGTAAAGAAATTCTACTTTTCCTTGTTTGCACATCAAGGCCAGAGTTATACAAACATCTGACTGACTTCTAGCCCTCTGTCTATAGTATTTATGTCATAACATAACCCACCGCTTTGTAAGCTGGAGTCACCCAAGGTCCCACTATGAAATAATACCACGATTTGTTATACTGTCAAATAATCAAACTTGTATAACGCAAACTAAAAGCTAGACACAGGCAGTCTAGCTATAGAACAGGTAGCAGCTAAATGCAGGACAGAAGTAATGCAGAAAGCTCCTAAAGGAACTTTCTGCATTACTTTTGTCCTGCATTAAGCTTCGACCTGTCTTTAAAGATTGATTACCCAGATTTGTTCAGTGGTGGCGTAACATAAGTCTGACTGATCAGTCAGGGCTCCAGATAAGGGGAGTATTTCAAAAACTAAAACCTTTATTTCTGCTTTAAACCCTATGGTGTCACTACTCATTAGAATCGTCTTGAAGAGACGATTCTAATGAGTAGTAACACCATAGGATTTGGTGCTGTATGAGTGAGAAAATGTATGATTTGTTCAGAATACTCTCCCTTATCTGGAGCCCTGCTGATCTGTGTCTTTGAATGTTTATCTGAAATCTTGAGGTATTATTTAGTCAACAAGTAGCACACTGTGCGGGGTATTATACCTATAGTGACTACCATAGATGATAAAAATTTAACCGATAAAATATGAATAGGTTTATGTCAGTACTTGTTAATGGTCAACCCTTTAGTCAGCTCTACTGTGACTGTTTTAACACTACACAGATGACTTTTAACCGTTTACCCTGAAAGTTGTTTTTAGTATTGAAGACAGATGGTTGCTTAAAGCAGGCTGAATGTTAAGCAGAATGCTCCTTATGGAGCATTCTGCTTTACTTTCAGATTGCTTTAAGTTACAATCTGCTATAAATTTCTTATGGCATGTAATATTCATGGCTGTATAAAGTGGAACTACTTTATTCATCGGAGGTATAAATTCAAGGCACAAAAAAGTTGTATGTATTGGGTAATGGGTTAGAGGAAAATGAATTTGCTGTCCTATAAAATGGTGGCAGATAAATGCAGGTCAAAAGTTATATGGAAGAGTGGCATTGTATCTTGGTAATGGTTAACCTTAATTAATTAAATCTGCTCAGTTACTGTTAAACAAAGCTCCAGATAAAGGGAGTTTTTCAAAAATTAAAATCTTTATTTCTGCATTAAACCCTATGGTGTCACTTCTCACTATAAGATGATTCTTAATAGTAAAACTATAGGATTTGGTGCAGACACATTAGTGAGAAAATGTTGGATTTGTGCAGTTTATACTCCCTCTTATCTGGAGTCCTATATTGATCTACTCTGAATGACAAAGACAACTCTTTAACTCTTTCCTCCCTGAAACTTTAAATGGACAATGCCAGTTCCATTTTAGTCCAGTCCATTTCTGACTTTTAAGGGTTGTTTTTGTCAATGTTTGGCATTATGACAAACAGTGAAGACCCTGATCAGAGGGCTCCTTTTGGAGCCCTCTGATCAGGGTCTTCACTGTTTGCATAAGACAAGTGTACTATTCACATGTACACTGTTTGAAAAGGATGCCTATATGCAGGACTAGGGTTCAAAGGGTTAAACTAAAATTCTTATTTTAATTACTGGAATGTAATGTATTGATATAAAGTATATGTAAATAACATTAATGAATGCAAACAGTCAAAATTAGGTCAGGTAAGATTAAGCTGCGTAAAGGCTGGTAAACTTTTACAGGAAAAATTGTAAATCCTATAACCAATGCCACCAATATCTGGCTTAATGGAATATTTTCCACTTGTCCATTAATTTTCCACTTGTCCATTAATTTTTATCACATAAAACCCCTTCTGGCAGTATGCTTAAACCATGCAGTATTTTTGATAAAATTACAAATTGTTTGACTTTGGTCCAGCCCTGTTCATCCACAAGAGCTACATGAAGTGGGGCACCAAATGACTGAATTTAATTTGTGATGACATTAACATAAACAATGACACATCTTGGCAGAAAATACAAATGGCCGAGAGACTATAAAATAACTCTTCAATCAAATAATTATGTGATAAATCGAATCTCACAAACATGCTTCTTCATTATCATTTTTAATAAACTTATTGACAAAAATAAATATGACATAAGCCTTTAAGTCAACTAGTTTATTAAAAATGGTAAGTAATGAACACTCATGAAAGATTCTCTATATACAATAGGACAAGCAGCAAAAATAACAGTTCAGAACCTGATACGAGGGCTACTTAAGGAGTCCTCAGGTCTGGGTAATACACTGTTTGAGTAATATAGATAAACGGTTCCTGCATTGTAAGAGTTAAACCTTAGGATGCTGAAAAATATCTGCTCAAAATGGTAATGGACTCAATATTAAATTGGCCCTTTTTTCTCTCTATAATATACAGTAATTTAACCCTCTCTATTGCAACCAGTAAAACGAATGCTAATTGACTGGATAAAAGACAGGGGAATGCTTAAAGCAATAAGACAGTAAAACAAAAAGCTCCTTAGGAAGCTATCTGTTTAACTGTCAACTTGCTTTAAGCAGTCACTTGTCATAAACACCTAATAAATCAAATTTCAAGTTTCAAATAACACAAGTTAGTGGTTGTAATAGAGAAGTTTTACTGTATGCAGATATACCATACTACTGTCCATCCTAATACCGCAAACCACCTCTAAATACCGCAAACCACCGCAAACCAAGTTCATTCTAATACCGCAAAGTAGTGACGAGACAAATACTGCTGTTCCATGTGTATGACGTCATGTATATGACGTCATCGTATACAGATGACGTCATTACTTCGTTTTATTCCATTCTTATACCGCAAACTACCGCAAACCACCCATCCTAAAACCGCAAACCACCCCAACTCCCATCCAAATACCACAATCCACCGCAAAACTTCCGTAAATCACCCTTCACAAATTGATTTTAGATAAACTAAGTAATTTTATTGTTATTCAGTCATATATTTATAAATTCATTAACAATCACCCATAAAAAATAATACAAAATATCCTGTTGCATACAGTGGGGTTTAATAATGTGCGTGCTATGTGTGTATACATGTATTTATGACGTCATTTATGACATAATTTACATGAAATTCAAAGTTTGCAGCGGTTTTCAGTATTTAGAAGTGGTTTGTGGTATTTAGAGGTTGTTTGCAGTAATTACATGTGGTTTGCGGTATTTAGAAGTGGTTTGCGGTAGTTTGTAGTGGTTTGCGGTATTAGGATGAACTTGGTTTGCGGTGGTTTGCTGTATTTAGAGGTGGTTTGCTGTATTTAGAGGTGGTTTGCTGTATTTAGAGGTGGTTTGCGGTATTTAGAGGTAGTTTGCGGTGGTTTGCGGTATTAGGATGGACCCTACCATACTATACAAGAGGGCCTGAAGGCCCTGATATCGCTCACCATTTGTAATGAAGCCTGATAGCTTTACCTTTGTATTTCACCCGTTTTATTCTAAATCCATTCAAGTTTGTCGACCTACTGTAGTATAGTAGAGTACATCAAAGGCAGATAACTAGTGCCTAAACAATACTAAAATGAAGCCTTTTTCTAGCATTTCAAAGTATATCAAGGGCAGGAATTACATTTCAACAATAATTGCACTCCTTCGAGAACGTATAGCTACATCCTTTGTGTACAAGTATAATCAAAATCCATTGAAAACTGTAGTTGCAAGAGTGTAAATGCTGTAAAATATGGCATTTTCAGCAATTCAAAGGTAGATATCTCTTGATCTATTTGTCCGATTCCAACCATAATCACCCTTTTTCGAACTCTTATGGTCATATACAATCTGGGCAAGTTTGAAAGAGCTTGGATAAATATTGTGGCCTCTAGAGCGTAAACACTGTTAAATATTATCATTTTCAGCAATTCAAAGGTAGATCACTTTTGACCTATTGATCAGATTACAACCATAATTGAACTCACCCAAAGTCTTATGGCAATATACAATCTGAGTAAGTTTGAGAAAGATTGGATAAAATTTGTGACCTCTAGAATGTAAACATCGTTAAATATGACATTTTCAGCAATTCAAAGGTAGATAACTCTCAACCTATAAGTCTGATTTCAACCATAATCAAACTCATTTGAACTCTTATAGTCATTTACAATCTGAGCAGGTTTGAGAGAGATTGGATAAAAAAAAGTGTGACCTCTAGAGTGTAAACACTGTTAAATATGGCATTTTCAGCAATTCAAAGGTAAATAACTCTTGATCTATTTGTCTGATTTCAACCATAATCAAACTCATCCATACTCTTATGGTCATATACAATCTGGGCAAGTTTTAGAAAGATTGGACAAATACTGTGGCCTCTAGAGTGTAAACACTGTTAAATATGGCATTTTCAGCAGTTCAAAGGTAGATAACTCATGACCTATTTGTCCGATTTCAACCATAATCGAACTCATCCGAACTCTTATGGCAATATACCATCTGAGCAAGTTTGAGAAAGATTGGATAAATATTGTGGCCTCTAGAGTGTAAACACTAAAATTGTTGACGCCGGACGCCGGACATTCAAGGATTGCAATAGCTCACCCTGAGCTAGCTCAGGTGAGCTAATAATTATGAGGCTAACAGTTAAGGTCCTGATCAGAACTGAACTAGTCACGTCTGATCTGGATCTGAACGGTTTGCTAAGGGAAATACAATTTGTTTCCTACAGTCAGAAAACTAAACAAAAGGTTAGACTTTACATCCAACTTTGTTTAACCCTATTTACCCCATAGCCTGTTTCTAGTTTGGATGAAAGGTGACCACTTAAAGACGATTTCGGTAGTTAGTTATGCGCAGCTTTTTAGCGCAGAGTACTCTCTACAAAGGAAACTACTGGACCGGTATTCTGGATGACGCTCATTTCGGACGACTGATTTCGACAAAAAATATGTTCAAAACGTCCGTATGTCTCAGCCATTTAGAGTATGTAGCATATTGATATAGTAAGAAGATATAGATATAGTTGATAAGTATCAAGGGTTGCGCCCCTTGTTTGATTGTGAAAATGGAGATTAAAAAGGAACATTGAATGGTGTGTCTCACAGGATTTGATCCATGAATATCGACATAGAGCTGGATTGACATTACATATTACATGGGAGAATAGCTAAAAGATCATAAGCTGAAAGTATGATATGCTTAAAATCAAGCAGAGTTTACCGGTACAGGGATGAAACGCGAACGGATTCGCCGATGTGCCCCACCAACTGCGTCTACATGACAACAGCCATGACACTTCGATTTATACGTGAGTATCCAAACTTTAAAACAGATTTTAATGAGAGTTAACCTATTTAGATTGGCTTTGAGTACATAATACCACGCAATGGATTTTACAACTAGTCTGTATAGTGCATAATGAAAGAAAATATCATTCATGTGTCATGCTGATTTATCACCTCAAAATTAAGCACAAGTTTGCAAATATTGAAAGGTCAATTTCAAAGTTACAGGCTTTGTAAACGGCTTTCTACTAAAGATAATACTTGTGAAGTGTTTCTGTTCGCCATTTTCTTCATTCTGCGAGTAGGTGTGATTCCATATTAAGATGTATTCATCACTATAAATGGAATCTGTCCCAGCCTACTCGCCTTTAAAAATCCGTCTGACATGTATAACCATCTTGGGAGGGTCTTTTACAAGCGGCATACACTGATGGCATAGCTAGGGGAGAACCCCTGCCCATTTTTTCAATTTTGACTTGCTTTGTTGATTGTTCACAAGTGGATAAATCATAAATTAAATTCAGATTTTAATTTTATTCTGTTGCAGTCGAATATTCACTGTTACTATCAACAACATTGGGGCATGGAATCTATATGGCAAGAGATTTTACTGAAAAATCATGCAGATTCGCCTAATACCAACAAGGAGAAGGAGATGAGTTATTGACCTGCTCTACATCAACAAAGTAACAGATCTACTATTAAAAACAGGTAATTTCAACTAACTATTTCCTCTGTCTGCCTCTGTCTCTCTCTATCTCTATGTCTGTCTATCTCTCTCTCTCTCTCTCCCTCCCTCCCTCCCTCCCTCCCTCTCCCTCCCTCCCCTGAATTAGTGATGCAATGTAAATGTGGAGGTCAGTGGCCACAGATACATCACAATCATATAATGATTATCTTGATACTTTTTATAAACATATCGGTACTTCTTCAATCTTAGCATTGCTTTAGATTTGTTTACATCAGTTTAAATACATGTACATTCCTCATCAGGCCGGGGTCTCAGGTTCTCTCAGTGCAGCTGTTTTATTATGACGTCATAGATGACATCATAATGCCTTGTTACATCATGATTTCTCTATGACGTGTGTAACTGTAACACTGAGTAATAATAGAGCAAATCTTGTATCAAGCAGCCACTTACTGAAGATTCAAGGGAACCGTCTTAACCCTTTACCTCATATTTGTTTCTGGTTTTAGAAACATGTGATCAATTGAAGCAGGTTGAAAGTAAAGCAGTAGGCTAATTCTGCTTTACTTTCATCCTGCTTTAAGCTATATAATACCCTTGAAAATATATTTTGTACTTTTAAAATAGATCTACAAAGATCTAGATCTATTGGTGCCTATAGGCATATGAATTAGAACTAGATCTAGATCCAGATTCTATTAAAATCTACTTCTGTGTACTAGTAATTAAAAATGGAAAATTGTATATCTATGGAGTAAGTGGTTTAGACAAGCGACTTTTAATTGCAAAATAGAAATAAGGCAGTAAAGTTACAATATGTCTGAGTTATCTCTTACCTGTACTAAGCAGCATAATTATTAAATGTAACGACATGTTTTACAAATTGCATTTGTCCTGTACTAAGCCTCTTTCAGTCATAGATACTACATAGATATGTTTTAACACTATGATCAGGATGGCTCATGACAAAGAGATATTCATCATTATGATTGATTTAATCATTACTCTATCATCACCATTTCATCATCATCATTGATATAATCATCACGCTATCATTATATCATCATCAATATAATCACGACCCTATCATCATCAGCAGCTTCAGTAGACAATGATGAAAAACATCACCATGAAAATCAACAAGCATATTAGGGTTGTGTGTCTGTCTGTTGGATTCACAACAGCATAATTTTGCACTATTCTGGTTTGTTTGTTGACAACACCACAATAACTTTACACAATAAAGGAGCAGATGGAGAAATCTGATTTGAGCTGCCAAGGCATATATTGAATATAGAAGGGTGTTGACTTATGTGATTAGAGGATCCATCATCATCATGTTATGTGATATTCATATCATCATCATGTTATGTGATTTTCATGAGAAGATGCATAATCATTTTCATAAGCAGCAGTCTGGTTAGAGCTGCAAAGGATTTGCAGTGAAGACTTTTCAGAAGTTTTCTTATTTTAGCATGATATATATGTTGTTATCATGTTATGCCTCTACATGACATTGTAGGGGCATACTTTTTCTGGTCTGTCTGTGTGTATGTCTGTTTGTATGCCTGGCGATCACTTTAAGTTTAACCTTCACAGTCACTTTGGAATACCTGTGATAGAGACTTCATATATGTATGTACTCAGCTGAAGAAGCGTTTGACCTATGTACAATTTAAGTCATATTTAACAAAGGTCAAGCACATTTCAGCGGTAAAATATACTGATCTTAACCTTAGCTATAACTTGATTTAATTTACCTTTCAGCTGATACCTGATTGGACAGTTTACCACTATAAAACAGCAAAGATGCATGCTACGTGTACAGAATGTGGAGTGGGAACACCAGTTTTACAGACAAAGCGGGGAATAGAAAGATATATTTCTCAATTCGTTGTTGTACTTTGACTTATAAAAGAGTGAATTTTGTGTGCAATATTGTGGTCTCGGTTAGCAAATAGCAATGACTTTAAATGGTTGCTAAGATAAAGCAAATGTTATTTACATGTTTACAAGTGAATGTTTATATGACAATGTTAACTTACGAACATGATAATGAAACTAAAGTACAATGGTTCCGATAAGTTACTTTAGTTTTTCTTCAAAAAGCTCGAATTTCACACATATTTTTATATAATGCTCTCATTTAGCAATTTCTGTGAATGGTTGCTAAGGTAATCAAATGTTGTTTTTATGTCAAAAATGAATCTTTATATCACAATGTTACCTTGCAATAATGATATAGAAACTTACATACATAATATGCTGTAATTTACCATAAAACATCTCAAATTCGACTCATATTTGCAATATAATGCTCTCATTTAGTAAATGCTGTGAGTGGTTGCTAAGGTAACCAGGTATCATTCTAGTGTTAAAACTGAATGTTTATATTTTATCTGAGATATAAACAGTTTTTCCTAGAAAATGCTATGAATTTGTCATTGTTTAGTCACCCAAATACACTGATTTTAGGGGGAAACCATATTTTCACGTTGCCATGGCAACCAGATACGGGAAATAAATTTTCGAGATATTTTTTTCCATTCCATGTACAGAGGTACATATGGTGTAAGTTTCATGCAAATCGGTTACCATACTGCATGTATCAATATAATTGTCATAAAATCATAACTATTTTTCAGGGCAGAGCACCACCCCTAGGTCATAAAACGAGTTATTACTTCAAAACGGAGTCAGCAACCCACACATTTCCTTTTAGTTTCACAATCAGGATACTATAAAGCACTAAATAGAAAATTTTTAAAAAAATTCTTGGATAATTTTCGGAGAAATTTACGAAAAAGCGCCCATAGCACAATTTGTTGTACTGTATCCTATGTAAAAAGCAAAAAAAACACCCTATATTTAATTCATGGTAATAACTCAAAAATAAGGTCAGAAACACCCTGTTTTCTTGTTTTATTTGAATTCAGCATACTTTAAACAACAAAATGTGAAAAAATAAAAAAAATTCTTGGAAAAAAACTAACTGTAGAAATCGTCTTTAAAGCAGGTTGAAAATAAAGCAGAATGCTTACTTTCAGTCTGCTTTAAGCTATCCCCTGCTAGGATTTAGAAAATATTTCTTATGGTTTATGTTCATGACTGTAATAATAAATTAGAACTATTTTCTTCAATGGATAAATACATTAAATGGTCTAAAAAGCACTTCTATGAGGGAAAGGGTTAAGGCAGGTGACTTCTTCAAGTAAGATGGAAGTAATGCAGAAAGCTCCTGTAGGAACTTTCTGCTCTCCGTTCATCTAACTTTAAGCTGCTACCTGAATTTAATTCAAAACCATATACGAATACTCATTTGTGGCATGTATGTGAAGAAGCAGGTAGAGGCAGTTGAAGGAGCTTCTGTGGAGGAAAGGTTAAACAAAAGGGAGACACTTACCCACTTTCGTAATTATGCATTGAAGTATATGACTGCATCTCTTGTGATGGTGCTGGTTCAAAGTTTTTTATCTGAAACAAAGAAGCAAACAATGACTATACTGTTCAACTTTCTTAACCAATTCCCCCATAAATATGCCTTTATACGCATATAATTTATTCCTCCACTTAAGAAAATAGTTCCCTTTTATTCAGTCATGAATATGTATCATAAGAAATATTTTCTATACTAGCAGATAATAGCTTAAAGCAGGCTGAAAGTAAAGCAGAATGTGCCTTAAGGCACATTCTGCTTTACTTTCAGACTGCTTTAAGTGATCATCTTTCTTTAAAACTAGAAACAGACTATGGGGTAAAGGGTTAAACGCTTCTGTTATTAACCCATTGAGCCTTAGCAACAAGTATACCCATGTACCTGTGAAGAGTACAAGACTTGTGCTATGCAGACTGTGTAGACCCTAAATATGAAACAATAATGGCCCTGACATAATCGCTCATAACCAAAATCATACACATATCTGAGTACATCAAGAATAAATAACTCTAATGGTCCCATTTCACCAAAACACTTTTTCCAAGTTTTGATCTGACCTAGTGACCTACTTTTTGATTGGACATGACCCATTATATTATTCAAACTTGAAATAGCTTTTGTCAAGAGAATCTATCACGACAAGCATGTAGAGTATTCACAAAGTTTTTCTATGAGTTGGTCTAGTAACCTACTTTTTGACCTCACATGCTCCATATTCAAACATGCTCTAGATTTTGCCCAGAATGACATCTCTGATCAAGATTGAGGCAAACCTGTGGAATGTAGCGTTTTTCAAGATTTTTCTATGATTTGACCCAGTGATCTACTTTTTGACCCCACATAACTTTATTTAATCTTCACTTGGAGCAAGTTTGTTGAAGATTGACCCAATACTGTGTCTTCTTCCTTGTGTCTGATGTCTTCACAAGGCTTTTCTATGATTGACCTTGTGACCTACTTCTTGAATCCCCATGACCCAAGTTAAAACCTGTCTTAGATTTAGTCAAGAACAATATTAGGAGCATGTTTGTAGAAGATTGACCCAAAACTGTTGCTAATATTGTATGCATACAAGGTTTTTCAATGGTTTGACCTAATTTCACCTACTTTTTGACCTCATATGACCCATGTTCCAACCTGACCTAGATTTTGGCAAAAACAATGTTTGGAGAAAGTTTGCCTTTCACTTGCTATGAAGAGCATACTGACATATTTGAAAGCAGTGGAGACCCAGGCAAATTTAGGTCTGACCAGGGTCTGCACTGTTTTCTTATAGGATCTGTCTAACATGAGTCTCAGTACTTATTCTTTCCTTGGAAATCAATTCATTAGCCAATGTAATACTTCAGATGGTAAATATTCATATTGGGCAGATATTCCATACACAATGTGTACATGTCATGTATATTCAGTGGAAGAAGGTTTATCAAAAACAAAACTAATAAGAATATAAATGTTTGAACAAAGTTATTTACCAATGCGCTTATTCATGATCAGATTATCATAAACTTACTGTCAATAGAATGAATTTAACCTACATAAAATCAATTATTATACATACTCATTTCCCAGTTCAAACACCCCCCTTGTAATAAATCCTCTCCCCCCTCCCCAAAAACCAAATCTGCCAAAATATATTAAAATGCACTGAATTAACTAAAACTAATGCACTTCAACTCTTGAGCCTATATCTTGTTTTTATATTAGATATTGAAGACAGATGGTTGCTTAAGCCAGGCTGAAAATAAAGCAGAATGCTTTACATTCAGTCTGCTTTAAATAACCATCTGCTAAGGATACAGGAAACATTTCTTATGGATCATATTCATAACTATATATAAAGACTTTAAATTGAAAGTGAACTGGTTAAACACTGAAACAGTGATTAAATTGTTTGGGTTTGGCATTATCCCAGGGGGGGATTTAACATGCCTTTTTACGCTTTTAATTTATTCATTCACTGAAGTAAATAATTTCAATTTATATAGTCATGAATATGTTTCATAAATAATAATAGTTTCTATATTTTAGCAGATGATTTCTTAAAGCAAGCTGAAAGTAAATCAGAATGCACTTTAAGACACATTCTGCTTTATTTTCAACCTGCTTTAAGTGATCACATGTTTTCAAAACTAGAAACAGGCTAAAACATAAATAACTCACTAAATTTTGCATTTTTGCTTGCGTTAGTTGGCCACTGTAAGAATGGTTTGACTTTTTGGTAGGAACGCCTCTTGGGCTGAGCACGTATGTGCTGTGTAGGCGACTTAGAGCCTGGGTTGTTGGTGTCTTTAGGGGAATTCCATCCTTGTCCACTAGCCGTATAGCCTGATGACTGGGGTGGACGACTTTCTTAAAAACACGCTCTGTCCCTTGGACATCTACAAATATGACAAAATGGTAAGCCACTTACAAAAAAAAATATCTCACAAGTACAGTAAAACCTCTCTATTATGACAACTAAAAAATAGGCTAATTGATTGCATATAAAAGACAGGTAACAACTTAAAGCAAGGTAAACGTATTTAACAAAAAGCTCCTAATAGAGCTTTCAGTTTTACATTTGTCTTGCTTGAAGCAGTCGCCTGCCTTAAACACCAGATAATTAACACAGTTTAACCCATTACCCCATAAATATGCCTTTTTATGCCTTTAATTTATTCCTCCACCCAAAAAAATAGTTCCAATTTATACAGTTATGAATATGTATGATAAGAACTATTTTCCATATTCTAGCAGATAGAAGCTTAAAGCAGGTTGAAAGTAAAGCAGAATGCACCTTAAGGCGCATTCTGCTTTACTTTTAACCTGCTTTAAGTGGCTTTAACCCATTACTCCATAGATAGTTCGATACCCATTTTTATGCATTTAATTTCATTCCTCTGCTGAAGAAAATAGTTTTTTATACAATTATGAAGATGTATAATATGAAATATTTTTTTTACTGAGGCTAGCAGACGATAGCCTAAAGCAAGCTGAAAGTAAGGAGAATACGCCTATAGGCATATTCGGCTTTACTTTCAATCTGCTTTAAGTGGTCACCTGTCTTAAATACTAGAAACAGGTTATGGGGTAATGGGTTATGGATACACATACTTAAAAGTCTTGTGTTAATGTGTGCACTTTCGATGTACACTGTATATTAAACACTTAAATTTATATAAAGTATTGTTTAAAGTCGTCATTTTAGCATAAATAACTAAGACTATCATAACTAAAGTGAAGCAATTTTTAATTGGCAAATGAAGATTAACCATCAAGCAAATAAGCAAATATTTATATCCGAAGAAAAACTTCATTTTTTGCTAAAATTAGATGCTAAAATTATTAATACAATATAAGTTAATTGTTTTTTCGACAGTATGGAGGTGGGAAGGGGCTCCTGCCCACCTGTGCAAACTGACAGGGGGCTCCTGTCTCTCTGTGCAACGGGCAGGAGGTTCCTGCCTGCCATCTCAAAATTGGCACCCGGAGGGGCGGGCGGGCTAGTGTCCGTCAAGCACCATGAGATGGCACCGGTCACAAAATTAGCATGCCATCACTATTGACAACCTCGTATCCAATTGTGAGACATTTTCTGTGTTTGTCAACAAAAAAATAATAATTCCAGATGTATAGTTCGATTAGTATAAATGTGTTCTTAATCAACTTAATCTGTAGATTCTGTAACTAAATTTACCATAAAAAGTTTGGAAAAAAGCTCGCGTGTTATTGCTACAAATACAGTAGTCATTCATGATTTCATTCTTGTATATTTTGACGATTCCAATTTGATTTTTCTGACTGACCAAACACACGCTTACGCTCTCGGACACACACATACACAAACACAATACAATAGCAGAGTCCAGTCTTGTCATAGGCGGTTAGATAGATCTCCCTTTTTTCACTCCGATAGCAAAATTAAGAAAGAAAAAAAAACATTTATTTACCAAGGTTTCGTTGGTCAAAACGAATCATGATGTCCAATTACATTGGAACCGCGTGTTAACACTACAATCCTCCCCAATTTGTTCTAAGTTACTCTATGACCAAATTGCACAGCCCGCGATTCCTCCATTAGTGTACGTATGACGTCATCGTTACCATGTCTCTTTGGGGACCAGTTATTATTTTGACTATTGTATATCTATAATATTGATTTATTTTCCTGCCCTTTTTTACAACTTTGAACCGAAAGATTTAATAATGATAGATAGATTAAGGAATAAAAACAACTGCACGTTTTACAAAGTCATTTATCCAAGACATTGTGTTGTTTTAAGAATATTTTAGAAGGGACATAACTCGTACAAAAATGCACCTTTAATTTGTAAAACACAAAAATAAGTTACCTCCCTTTTAGAGGTTCCTAGATATTAAGGACATATGCGACCAAATGAAATCTCCGAAGGATCTCTATGAAAATTTCAGCATAGGTTCTTCAAACATATCTTAGTACCATGTCAAAAAGAACAAGAAATATCTTTAAACAAGAAATATCTTTAAAAAAGATATTCCGTCGCAGGTTAAAGTTTTTTGTGGGATACAGTATTCACTCAAGTGTATACACTGATTCTGGCTAACATCTTTCGTAAACAGACTTTCCCACAAGCTAAATTTAGAGCTTATCCACGCTAAATTTAGAAATGATGACATAGTAACGCAGCAATAATTTAGACTGCATCTCATTGTTTTGCCAGGTTTACACTCGCAAGATAGATGTGAAAAAATAACAGAACGCCAGTCTAGGCCATTTTGGCATATTGGTCGATAAGAGTACTGCATTTCAAGCACGTGGTCATTGACCAGGATTTCTGATCATTCCTGATTGGTTAAATTGTTTCATACAGTAGCGGTCAAATTGGGTCAATAGACAAAACAGACCCGTCTGCGACGGGAAAAAGATATTCGGCGGAATGAGTGGTTGAACTAAGGCTATATAGATGGGTGTGCAAAATTGAATTAAATTGAGGTTTTCAAAGAATTGTAATATCTTGGATTGAAAAGCAAAAAATACAAGTATTCAATTGAAACAGTAACTTTTATTTAAAATGCAAAACTATCATGTACAGAAATGCAAAACAAAACAATAATTTAACTCATATCCTAGCTACTGGTAGGAGATCCTCACATTAATCTATTGTTCCATTCATAGAGTTTCTTGAAACAAACTATAGCATACACAAATGTACAGATACAACAATCATCATATCTTAAAATAGAAGCATAATTAACTTCTGTGGCCTATTTCATCAGCCCAGTGTGTAGTAAAAGCCAGCCTGTATCTCTAAATTTTACACCCAGAGTCCACATCATGTAAAACTGTAATGGGACATAAACCAGCCTACAGGGCTCCAGATAAGAGTGAGTAAACTAAACAAATCACATTTTTCCACCTCTTTTAGCACCAAACCCTATGGTATTACCACTCATTTTGATTGTCTCGAAGAGACAATTCATATGTATAGTGACACCACAGGGTTTAATGCACAAATAAAGATTTTAAGTTTTGAAACAATTCCCTTATCTGGAGCCCTGGCTACTATCCAATCAGACTATTCAGTTTCAACAGGTGCTCTTAAATCTAAATTTCTGATCAAATATTATTGGTTGAAATGTGTGGCCAAATATAAATTAAGTGTGTCTAAATAGAAAACAGTCAGCTCCGCCGAAAAACATAGGTTATAATGTTATTTATTTTTTGTCTATGGGCATTTGAAATGTATAGCCTAATGTAGCCATTCTCGACAATTAAAGAGTCAGCATGCGTAGCCTAATTTTGGCTTTCTAAAATGATGTAAAGTAATTATTGGCACAAACAAACATTAAAACGGTTAAAAAGTGATGCTTACTAAAAGTATGATGCAAAGAGTATAGTTTGTTGCCTGATATATATGCATTTTTCTTAATTTGTTTTCGGCTCAAACTCACTTGAAATCAAAATCTGTTTGAAAGAAGTTGATGAAACTTCACACAATAAAAGCTATAGGTATGAATAATACGGACAGGCATTGCCTCTGAATCAACGTCATGCACCCCAGTCATCACAGAAACGTTGCATTCAATGAATTCTTTAGAAAGCTTGACTCTGCTACAGCAGCAGAAATTTGGGAGATTTTGAAGGCATCCCCATGTAAGTTCTGTGAACTCGACCCAATACCTATCTATCTATCTCGATATTTCTGCTGCACACCCTCACGGGTAATTTCGAGCAGTTTGCGCGCCAAGTGCCTATTAGTAGAAATAGGAACAGATAAAAGTTAAGGAAATAAGGGTGTAAAGGTGATAGGGGTTAAAATACTAGGGTGAAAAGATAACAATCAGGATAAAAACACAACTGCAGGACTCATGGTTTAAAATGACTGATGTTGCTGACTGATGACTTGAACTGGTTCAAGTCACCAGTCAGCACAACATCTGATGGCAGAGCATTCCACTGAACAATGGTAAGGGGGAAGAAAGAGAACTTATAGTAGTCTGCACCAGTGTGGATCTGTGTATAGCCCGCAGAGTGGCAGTGACGGGACACCCTTGTATTACTCTGCATGTACGCTGGCACTGGTACAGCCACCAAGCCATGAATTATCTTATAGAAAAGACACAGTCGTGCATCTGCCCGCCGCTGCTCCAGAGTACGCCATCCTAGTGTCTCCTAGTGTACCTACATGGCTCTTAAAGTTATGCATTGACGAGCTCCTACCGCCGTTAACAAAAATTGTGAACTCTTCGCTGGAATCTGCGTATGTTCCAAGAGAATTAAAAAAGTCGCATGTAAGACCTCTTTTGAAAAAACCTGATCTCGATACAAATGATCTTAAAAACTACAGGCCTGTATCAAATTTGCCATTTCTCTCAAAAGTATTAGAAAAGGTAGTAGACAAACGCATTGAGTCCCATTGACCACAAACAATCTGCATGAACAGCATCAGTCAGCATATCGTAAGCATCACTCTACAGAAACTGCTCTTCTAAAAGTTCAAAACGACATCTTGCAATATCTTGATAAGAATGAAATCACAATTCTGGTGATGCTTGACCTATCTGCCGCATTCGACACAATTGATCATGAAACATTACTCAATCGCCTTGAAAAAGACTTCAAAATTATTGGAAACCCACTAAAGTGGATGACCTCATACCTGACTGACCGTTACCAAACAGTCGCAGTAGATGGCGAATTATCTGCCCCAGTTCAAATGGAATATAGTGTGCCACAGGGGTCAGTCCTGGGGCCGAAGAACTACATCTTGTACACAAAACCTGTTGGCTCCATTTGCAGAAATCATCAGCTGGATCATCACTTCTATGCAGATGATTTACAGTTATACTTGTCATTTAAGCCTAAAGACACATCTTGTCAACAAGAAACCCTTTCAAAAGTCGAAGGGTGTCTAAAAGACATAGTATCATGGATGCACCAGAACATGTTGAAGCTGTACACTGACAAAACTGAGGTCATACTGTTTCATTCAAAAAAGTTTAACGTTCCTGGAGATTTTCACGTACAAGTGGGAAACTCTAAAATCAAACCATCAGTGTGTGTGAAGAATCTTGGTGCTAGATTAGATTCCCAAATGGATATGACACAGCACATTAACGCTGTGTGCAGGTCTGGCCACTCACAGCTGCGGCAGATAGGTCATATTAGACAGTACCTTTCTCCAGAAGCTACAAAGACCTTGATCAATTCTCTGGTCACTTCAAAAATTGACTACTGCAACTCACTGCTGTATGGGATTCCCCAAAACTCACTATGCAAACTACAGCGTGTGCAAAATACAGCAGCCAGCACCCTCGGAACAATCACATCACTCTAGTCTTGAAGAATCTTCACTGGCTTCCAGTTCAACACAGAATTGAATTAAAAAATTCTGACACTCACATACAAAGTCATGTGCAATGATTCTCCAATGTACATTCTCAATATGCTTGACGTGTATAAACCTCGAAGAGAGCTGCGGTCTGCGACTAAATCAGTATCGCTGGTTGTACAGAGGAGTCGTGTGGTGAGGTTTGGAGATAGAAGTTTCATGCATGCAGCCCCAAAGCTCTGGAACAGTCTACCATCAGACATCAGTGATGCGAGCTCAGTTGCAGTTTTCAAAAAGCGTCTGAAAACACATTTCTTTAATATTTGTTATTAGAATACTGCTACCTATGCGATATGTTCTTGCTGTAGATGTTGTGGGTCCAAATGGGAGTTCTGGAGTATTATCTGGTTTTTGGTCTCTTATAGAATTTTTTAGTTATTGTCGCATGCTATTTTTCCTAGTTATGTTACATTGGGCAGCCTGCATTGGGCGTTCTGCTATTATTTCTATCAGTCGGCATAAAGAAGCCATTTCCTTCGTTGCTAATTGATTGATGAGGTAATGCAATTGCCGTTTTGGGGGCTGTCTTTTGTATGTTTAGTGGGCTTCATTGGGCGCTCTACTCTTATTTCTATCAGTCGGCATAAAGAAGCCATTTCCTTCGTTGCTAATTGATTGATGGGGTAACGTGATCGCCATTTTGGGGGCTTTCTTTTGTATGTTTATTCATGTTTATTTTATATCTAATTGTAGTTATTTGTCTTTTCCTGGCGGCCTGCATTTGGGCGCTCCACTATTGTTTCTATCGGCCGACAATCAGAAGCCGGTCGCTTCATTGCTAATTGATGGGAGTAATGTGATCGCCATTTTATATGTTTATTTTAGATCTTATTGTAGTTATTTTGTCTTTTCTTGCTTTGTAGGTACATTTTTGTAATTTCACGTGAAGCGCTTTAAAACGCACTACCCCTGTGTGAAAAGAGCACTATATAAATCTGGTATAATAATAATAATAATAAATAATAATAAAAAATGGTAAAAAAGCATAAGTTATGATGCTTCCTTTGAAACTATAGGCACTTTCATACATGTACCAATGGCCTAAATAAGCAGATGGCTTTTTCTATGTGTTCTCGGGTTCACGATAATATTCAATTTGATTGAAGTTCTGGGTTATTAACTTAGCCTTATAAGATAGAGTATTTGCTAAGTTTCACGTACTTTCATTTAACAAGAACAATTTCTTGTATTTAACGTTTATATTACGCGATTAATGGAGATTGTTTGAAACCGAAAGTACCTGGAGGTTTACCGATACGTACGATTTCGTTGAGTAACGATGCTTGATTTATCGTACTTCGTTAAAAGCCACTAGGTGTCGAACGAATTTGGTAGCATATGTCCTGAAGTTCTATTTTACAACAAATATGTTATTCACGTAAAAAACTGGCAATCAGACAGGACTGTCATATCTCAGTCATTGTCCCCATAATCTCAGGAATTCCCCCCAGTTTCTATCTATATTTTTATGAACAAAAATCAAATCTCAGGCATTTTCCCAATATTTCTCTCTACATATAAAAAGTTCACATCTCAGGGTCCAAGGTTATAAAGCATTTGAGCTGAGTCTGAGTGTGTTCTCAAGCATTTGATTCATGACCAATCAAATGGTTGAGAACGACTTTATACTCAACTGAAAAGCTTTATAACCTTGGACCTCGGAGCAGACACAGATTTGTAATTTCTCCATGCTTGGACCCAGGCATTTCTAGGGTTTTTCTCAGGCATTTTGTCTAGAAAAGTATGGTAACCCTGACCAGATTTTGGCCTTCAACAAAATTGGTAAAGGACCTCTAGAAATTACACCGGCATGCACATATATTGTCCTATCAAAGCTTTGGCCACATTAGTTTGAGAGAAGAAGATGTTTCAAGATTTCACAACATATCCCTGTGTTCTGTAAAACTTTGACCCCCCACCCTTAAAGGCTGGACCATGTTTGACCCCAGGGGCATAATTTGAAAAATCTTGATAGAGGTCCGATATGTAATGCTACATTTTAAATATCTAGCAAATTTTCTAGATAAACGCCACAAAACGCATTTACAGACGTTGTTTTTCACAAATTCAAGCGTACAACCAGAAAGAAGAAAAAAACAACAACAAAAACCTCGTTGTCAGTGTTTCAAAAGAGAAAAAAAATCGAATGGAACCGCCGCTGAATGTAGAGTGTGCCCTTTACCCCCCCCCCCCCCCCCAATGAAGAGTGCCAAATGAAGAGTGCCCCCCCCCCCCCCTCCCCCCTTAGAAGCTACTGATCTACTCTTTAATTTCATGTAACCTATATTCACAGATTGCCTAACGTTTGTCAAGATGATAGTTCTAAGCAGGTTTACAAGTCAAAGTAGATTGGACTATAATAATAATAATAATAACGACTTTATTTTACGTGGATAACATATTTGGTGTGTAACCAATTTTCGATATGGTCCACAATCATGGCATGTACAAAGTTATATACAGAAAGTTAGCACATAAGAACAAGAGAAATTAAGAATATGTACCAGTCATTGCCATACTCCAAAGATAACGGTGTAATCATATATGTTTCACTAAGTTTTAATAAATAGTTATAATTCATATTACTTAGGAAACATCAGTTTCTCTTACATTATTAACTTTTTAGAAGTTAATGGATGTATCTGGCAATGAAAGGTATTATACAGTTGAAATTAAGTACACAATAAATAAACAATCAACAAGATAGTTGCATAAAACTTTTAAACTCTCAATGTAATGCATTACATTGAAAGTTCAAAAGTTTTATGCAGCTAGTAGCAAGAGATTTTATACTTTTCATCTATGCATATTTACATTCGAATATACACATAATTCAAAGTCAAAATTGAAGGAGACACTTAGAGAGGACTTACGAAAGAACTCCAATCTTGGTTTTGGAATCACGAGTTCCATATTATCTATAGATCTGAGGGACCGTCCTGTTTTAAGATTAAATTTTGTGTTCAAGTACTCTGGGTTTAGATTATTTAGTGACTTGTATACTTGTAGAGGTTTTTTGTAATTTATTCTATCTTTTATTTTCATCCACTTAAGTTCTTGAAATAGTTCTTCTGATGGTGCATCAAACTCCTTGTCTAAAATAATTCTAGCAGCACGCTTCTGAAATTCCAGTACAGAGTTTAGGAGCTCACTGCTACAATTACCCCATATTGTACAGCAATAGTCAAGGTGCGGCAAAATATATGCATTGAAAAAAAGCTTTCTTATGGTGGCATGGTTCTGACACCACTTACTACTTAGCTTTTCTGAAAAGTTTCAAGTTAATATCTTACATAATTATCTAGTAAGTGGAAAGTAGAATATTTTCTTGAAAACCTGATAATTATCGTATCGCGTCAAATGACCTGTTAGTGCCACATACTGTCACGACATAATATCTAAGTTAACTAAAACGTTTCTTGAAAAGTTTCGTGTTAACTTATCTAAAAATAGATATCCTGTCCCTACCGAAGTCATCCGATTGCAATTTTCTACTTTTAGATAACTGGTAACACGAAACTTTTCTAGTTAATTATCTAGTTAAGTAACTAGATAAATTCGTTAAGTGGTGGCAGTTTAAAGCAGCATCATGACAAAGTTAGTGTTTAGATATTTATCTGGTTATCGTGAAAAGTTTCCACATTCCGCTTTACAGATAATTATCTGAAAACTAACGCGAAATTTTTTGCAAAAACTAACTAGTTGAGTATTTATGTTAGATATTAACAGGAATCTATCATGATAAATAAGTGGTTAACTGGTGTCAGAAATATGCCACCATACTTTCTAGAATGCAAGTCCAAATAAGATTTAAGTCGGAGAAGAAGGTAGAGATAGGAATTACATTTTTTATAGTTTGTTCTACATGATGTCTCCAACTCAAGTTTTGATCAACATGTACACCTAGAAGCTTTTCATCCTCTGAGTATGAAACTGTTTGATTTAGTACTTTGATTTGATTTGAATTTAGATGGTCAGTGATTGCTTTGGTGTTATATGATGCTGATATGTACATAGCTTTGGTTTTAGATACGTTTAAAATCATGTCATTTTGATGGCACCATTTTTCTACAGCTGTCACATCTGTCTGTAAGTTAGTGTGCACATCGTCAACTGTTTTACCAAAACCTGAAATTGTAGTGTCATCTGCAAACATGTCGACTGAGGTGTTTAACTAAAGATAATTATGGCCCTAGACTGGCAAAAAGCCTACGATTTGACCTACTCTCTTCATGACCTATATACATGTATATACATGTATGACTGTTGTCAAGAATATGACACTGACAAACTCTCATAAAGTTATAGCAAATATACGACTTATAGAAGGTTCTTAACTTTTAATTCGATATTACCGACCACGCCCTCTCTGGTCATGTTATTAATGAATCAAAATTCTTTAAACAGCCTTCAAGGTCTATTAATTGAGAAACGATTTGGTAAAAAACATAAAATGAAATCGGACCAGGAGTTTTGGAGAAGAAGAAATTTCTAGATATTGTCCACAGTTGCCATGACAACAATACCATTTGTACATCCACTTTCTTCGAACGACATTTACCTGAATCCAATTCAATAAGTTTAAGTTTATACCATTACTTTAATTTGAGATACAGCTTTACAGTACTCCCTACCTACAAGGACCCTTTGAACAACGATTTCATTCCTACAACAACAATTGCCAAAGAACAGTACTCCCCTCCCTACAACGACCATTTGAACAACGATTTCATTCCTACAACAACAATTGCCAAAGAACAGTACTCCCCTCCCTACAACGACCATTTGAACAACGATTTCATTCCTACAACAACAATTGCCAAAGAACAGTACTCCCCTCCCTACAACGACCATTTGAACAACGATTTCATTCCTACAACAACAATTGCCAAAGAACAGTACTCCCCTCCCTACAACGACCATTTGAACAACGATTTCATTCCTACAACAACAATTGCCAAAGAACAGTACTCCCCTCCCTACAACGACCATTTGAACAACGATTTCATTCCTACAACAACAATTGCCAAAGAACAGTACTCCCCTCCCTACAACGACCATTTGAACAACGATTTCATTCCTACAACAACAATTGCCAAAGAACAGTACTCCCCTCCCTACAACGACCATTTGAACAACGATTTCATTCCTACAACAACAATTGCCAAAGAACAGTACTCCCCTCCCTACAACGACCATTTGAACAACGATTTCATTCCTACAACAACAATTGCCAAAGAACAGTACTCCCCTCCCTACAACGACCATTTGAACAACGATTTCATTCCTATAACAACAATTGCCAAAGAACAGTACTCCCCTCCCTACAACGACCATTTGAACAACGATACCATCCATACAACATCGATTGCCAATATACAGTTCTTCCTCCCTACAACGACCCTTTAAACAACGATTCCATCCCTACAACAACGCTTACCGCTACACAGCTCTCTCTCCATACAACGACCCTTTAAACAACGATTCCATCCCTACAACAACGCTTACCGCTATACAGCCCTCCTTCCATACAACGACCCTTTGAACAACGATTCCATCCCTACAACAACGTTTTCCGCTGAACAGTTCTCACTCACTACAACTACCAGTTGAGCAACCATTTCATCCCTACAACAACGCTTACAGCTTTACAATTCTCCCTCCCTCCCTCCCTCCCTCCCTACAACGACCCTTTGAACAACGATTCCATCCCTACACAATTTCCAATGTAGAGATTTCCCTCCCTATAACGACAATTTGAACACGATTCAATCCCTACAACAACATTAACCCTTTTACGGTACTCCCTCAATAAAACGACCATTGAACAACCATTCTATCCCTACAACAACGCTTACAGGTTTACAGATCTCCCTCCCAATAACGACTCTTTGAAGAACTACACGTATACCATTCCTACAACAACAATTTCCATATACAGTTTTCCCTCCCTACAACCACCATTTGAACACGATTCCATCCCTACAACAACGCTTACCGCTGAACAGTTCTTCCTGCCTACAATGACCCTTGAACATCGATTCCATCCCTACAACAATCCTTACCGCTGTATAGTTTTCCCTCCTTACAAGGACCATTTGAACACGATTCCATCACTACAATAACGCTTTCCATTGAACAGTTCTCCCTCCCTACAACAACCCTTTGAACGAAATTTCCGTCCCTGCAACAACGATTGCCGCTGTACAGTACTCCCTCCATACAACGACCATTTAAACAAATATTTCATCCCTACAACAACGGTTTCCCATGTACAGTACTCACTCCCTACGACGACCATTTGAACAACGATTCCATCCCTACAATAACGCTTACAACTTAACAGTTCTCCTTCCCTACAACGACCCTTTGAACGAAATTTCCGTCTCTACAACTATGATTACTCCCTACAACAACTATTCAAGCAAAGATTTCATCCCTACAACAACGTTAACCGCTGTATAGTACTCCCTCCCTACAACGACCATTTGAACAACGATTCCATCCCTACAGCATCGCTTACCGCTGTACATTTTTCCCTCCCTACAACGACCGTTTGAACACGATTCCATCCCTAAAATAACGTTTAACGCTATATACATGCTTCCCTGCCTACAACGACCCTTTAAACGACGTTACCACTGTTCAGTACTCCCTCCCTACAACGACTATTTGAACAACGATACCATCCATACAACATCGATTGCCAATATACAGTTCTTCCTCCCTACAACGACCCTTTGAACAACGATTCCGTCCCTACAACATCGCGTATAGCTGTACAGTTCTCACTCCCTACAACGACCCTTTGAACAACGATTCCGTCCCTACAACATCGCTTACCGCTGTACAGTTCTCACTCCCTAAAACGACTCTTTCAACAACGATTCCTTCCCTACAACAACGCTTACCGCTGTACAGTTCTCCTCCCTACAACGACCCTTTGAACAACGATTCCGTCCCTACAACAACGCTTTCCGCTGCACAGTTGTCCCTCCCTACAGCGGCCCTTTGAACAACGATTCCGTCCCTACAACAACGCTTTCCGCTGCACAGTTGTCCCTCCCTACAGCGGCCCTTTAAACAAATATAGCATCCCTACAACAATGCTTAGTGCTGTACAGTACAGTACAAGAACGCTTGCCGCTGTTCCCCAAACAAGACAATAATGTCAAGCCTTTCCACGGGTGCTATATCGTCTGCTTAAAATTGCCGTCTGCTGTCAAGTGTTTTTCTCAAATTTACATATCAATGGACATTTCGACAGAAGAAATATAATGAAGAGTGACAAACAGTTTGAATTCAGATCAGACGCCGCGTAACGCGGTGTCTAATCTTGATTTAAGCAGTTTACAAATCTTAGCCAATTTCTGATTTTTCCTCCCTCCGAACAACACACACACTCTTTGTCTCAAATTGAAGTCGCAATGGACTTGAAGGTAGCAAATGTAGATGCCATGTGGGCCGTGGTATGCAGCAAGTGCCATATTGTGGTATTTTAACCCTTATCCTGCGGTGATGTCGTCTGCTTCGACATTGTCGTCTGAAACGTTCGTTTAGATTTATACATTTTTTAAGTAAAGAAACCTAAAGAAGAGTGTAAAACAGTTTGGATCCAGATCAGACACCGCGTTACACGGTGTCTGATCTGGATCTAAACTATTTGCAAAAATCAATAAAGTCGCGACCAGCAGGCAAAGCGTTAATAATTTCTTATGGTTTTACGTTTTATTTAAAGACATTACTTGACCTAGCTTGGGTGCTCATGTGAGGTCCGTATACCTTATATTTGATAGTTTGGTTAGTCAATGCCATTGAAAAACCCCTTATCTGGAGTGTGAGTATTTCGGGGCCTCTGTAGACAACGCGAGATGACTGTGCACACATTCATCATGCTTTACAGTTACTTTCACGACTAGTGAGAACAAGGAGAGGGTCTTTCAGTAATATTGCGACGTCCAGGTAACTAAAGCTTGAGGGAGACCCTTAAAGTGCTCTATGCACTGTTTCGTGCTCAAATCGGCAACCAAATAGAACCACCGACATTCTGCAAGCCAGCTGGCAGGCTTCCCCACGGGAAAATTCCGAATGCACAATTGCAAGTTACTTCATGCCACTTAAAGATCAGTTTCACTGATTTCAAAACATTTAGACTTCTTCTTGTTTTATTATGGAAAGTCTATACACTTCACCTATAGCTGTACTACGTCATACTGGTCAGTAGAATACACATTGAGTAAGCATGCTCTGACTGTGCACTCTGTTTGTAGCATCCAACCTGTTAACTTGTAGATAACTAAACTAGTAGGCTTAGACATACCTGTCTTTTATTAATAGACCAAATATCACAACATTTCTTTTCCATGAAATATTGTGTAAATAACGGCTAATTTGAGAGTTATAAATAGTATAGCTCAGTGGTAGAGGTTGTGGGCTCAATCCCTGGCCGGGTCAAACCAAAGACTTGAAAATTGGTAGTAATGGCTTCTCTCCTTGGCGCTCAGGATATCGGGTTAGCATTACGACTGGTTCGTAGTTGTCAGGATAAAGTGATCGACCGGGTACAGTCCCAATGGTGCACCTAAAAAGTGCCCCTTCTCATAATCATCAGAATTGATGGCGTAGAAGAAATAAATAGAAATAGAAATAGCTCTGCTCAGTTGGTGGTCAGGTTCCCGGATGTTGATTATTTCATAATCGGAGACATTGGAGACAGGGAACCAGACTACTCAGCCAGAAGCTCTTTTTGAAACGTAGGGAAACCCCAGAACAGTGATTTGTAGAGGCGCTAGAGTCGAACATAGTTTTAATGAATTTAATCTTATCATCCCATGTAGGCTTGTGGAGACCCCACAAGCCAACAATTACATGCATCTGTTGACGAACTTATGGGTTTATAGGAGTGTTAACTACGTAAGCGAGTTCTGGGGTCGGTTGAAATGAGAAAGCTGGATCATGGGTGAATGGCGACGAAGTGATCTAGTAAAACAGGTTTAGCGCTTATAAAGCGTTTGAGTTGAGTCTGAGTGCGTTCTCAAGCATTTGATTGGTCAGATTTGAGCCTAGGCTCAACTTTGACCAAATCAAATGACTGAGAACGATCCCAGACTCAACTCAAAACGCTTTATAAGCATAGACCAAGGATCAGACGAGTGTCTAGGCTAGAGCAATCTAAAGTACTTATCATGTCTGAGATGGAACTAGTGTTATGTAACTTGTATAACAATGTCTTGGCAAAGTCCATGATGGTAATGTCTGTCTGGATATTCATATTGAAAGTTTGTCTCAAGTTTTCAAAAAAGGAGATTAGCTGAGTTCACAAGAGCGTTTTGATCGGATACCATGATGCAGGTCGTGAAGAATGTTAGATATATTTTCTTCGAGAAATGACATGGTGTTTGAAGAAATGATATGTTCAAATGACTAACATAATTGCATGTTCCGAGTGAAATTGGACGGCAACTTTGATAGCATTATGAAAAATAACACATGCATGTGTAGATAGAACCGGAGAGACAGAAAATTTACACTATTTCAGTACCTTAACATAAATTCTGTCAGGACCACATGCCCTATGCGTTTCCATTACTAGTTTCGTTTCTGAAAACAAGTACACCTGAGTACTAACTCCGTTAAAATTGATTTGAATGTCAGACATCTTAGAGAATGGATTGGGGGCTTTATCTGGAAAATGCTGAGATGAAATAGGGATGAACTCATGTTGAAATTAAATTTATTAGAATATTAGCCATAGAAGTAGATCTATGATCTTGCTTTAGAAGTCAGAGATCCAGGCAAGTACCATATTATCTCTTATTATCTCTTAGGGGAGATATGGAGGCTTTTTTTTACAGTCTTCTGTGGTTTGACAAAATAAATGAGAGAAGTAAAACCTCTCTTTTACAGCCATTAACAAGAAGGCAAATTGACTTACACACCTTTCTGTGGTACGATCAGCTTGCTTTAAGCAGTCTTACGAAACGTCGTACAACAAAAACGGTCGTAAGTCAAAACTTTAAGATATATCTAATTTCTGATCTCTCAATCTAGAATCCTTTCTTGTGATATCTCTTTGGATTTGTCTTTTCAAGACGATTCCAAAAAGATATCACAAGACATGATTAGATGGAGAAATATATAATAAATGAGACTTTTATCATCTGATTTACGGCAATATTTGTCTTACGAAAGATTGTATAACGGGCCCCATATACTTAAAACACAAGTTAGTGGTCGTAACAGAGAGGTTTTACTATCCATGTATTTAGGCAATTTGTTACTAATTAATTACCCTTGGTCATTGATGTCAATGTCGAATGAACCAACTTCAACATATTCCAATAAGCCGACATTTGTTCTGTCTAAATCACAGATTTGAGTTTTCGTATAAAATAAGACCTTTTATGTTGATTTTCCAATTTGCTAAGCAGGTGTTTTAGTTTACTTTGACATTCATGGGAGACTATTAGCTTTTGTAATATCCCTGTTGTCTGTCTGTTTGTCCGTCCGTCCGTCAACAATTGCAAACGACTTCTTCTGTTAAACTAATTTCAGAAAAGGCTTTTGACCACTCAAGTGGCCATAATTGTCAGCCCAATCTTCTTAAAACTAGCTTAGAATGATTATCTTGACAAAGGTTGAATATGGTTACTTAAGATTACAAAGTAGGTCAGTATGTCAAGACAAAGAAAACCTTTCTAAACACTGATGGAGCCATATTTTTAGCCATAATTTCACACAACTTGCTCAGAATGATCACCTTGACAAAATCTAGGCAAGGTATTTATGTGGATTAGTTGAAGTCAAAAGTGGGCCAGTAGGTCAAATCATAGGAAAGTCTTCAAAGTACCGTATGACCCACATATTTTGCCCTAATTTCGTGAAACTAGCTCAGAATCATTACCATGACATATTCTAGGTAAATAATGAATATGGGTTATGTCTGAATAAAGAGTAGGTCAGTACTGTAGGTCAAATCATACTAATGGCTTCTGAACACTTTACAGGTCATATTTTAGCTTCCCAAATCATGAAACGTGCTCAAAATAATTACCTAGACAAAATCTAGGCAATGTATGAATATGAGTTATGCCAGGTCAAATTTGAGGCCATTAGGTAAATCATAGGAAAGGCTTCTGAATCCTCTAGTTCATATAAAGTACACACATCAACATTATCCTGACACATTTGCTTTTTGTGACAATGCGCTAGTTGCGGTTTTATTCACCTTTGGTGATATGTCTAGTTAAATCTGGGAACTTTGTTCTCCAGAAAGCCCTTCTACTTCAACTTCTACCAAATTGACGACCGCCGTCATCTTGCTGACTATTCTACCGTATTGGGTGTGCGCATTAAATCAGTAAAATTTCAAAAACAGAAAAAAGACAACTAAATACTTGAGATCATGACAAGATTAAAAGGAGATTAGGAGAAATCTCCAATCCCTAGTGTTATACAGATTTACAGTGTACATTAACCCTTCACTCAAGAGACATTTAATTCTACGCATTTAATCTGCTCATCCAATAAAGAAATCAAGTCCTGTCCACGAAACCATGAATATGTATCAAGAGAAATATTTTCTATATTCCGACAGATGATAGCTCAAAGCAGACTTAAGGCACATTCTGCGTCACCTTCTATCTACTCTAAGTCATCAATACTAGAAACAGGCTATGGAGTAAAGGGTTAAAACATCCACATAATTGGCTGGTTATGACATATTCTGTCAGACGGGCCTTGAATGCATTAAGGATCGGAGCTGCCACAGTGATTGTGGGCAAGGTGGTCCACTGGATTATTGTCCTTGGGTAGAAATACTCTTTCCGGGCGGTTGTTCAACTTCTGCAGTGAGGTATTTTGAAGGCCGTGTTGTTGGATGTGCGTTCTTGTCTCTGAAGTGGAAGAAGTTTTTCGGTATTGTCTATATTGACTTTGCCATGGACTATTTTTACATCATATTTAGTCTGACATTCTTTCTCCTCTCGTTAAGGGGTTGAAACTCCAGATATTTAAGCATATCTGTCACAGATGAGGTGCTATGGTGTCTATTTGCAACGTATCTTTGAACTTTGTCAAGATTATGAATGTCTGTTTTTAGATACGGGTCCCAATCAGCACAGGCATATTCAAGAGAAGGTCTAACAAATGATTTGTAGGCATTCTCTTTAGCAGTCCTGCTGCTATGTTTAAACTCCTTTTGAGAAAGCTGATAGTGTAATTTGCTTTACCACATATAGCTTTTATATAAGGGGTCCACTTTAGATCTGATGTAATGGCCAATCCAAGGTACTTGTGTCGTTCGAAGAGACTTGTTCAAGAAAATGGTTGTGCAGAATATAGTTTATTTTGATTACTTTTTTTTGCTTTTTGTTAAACGATAAAACTTCATGACATCACGTTGCACTTATCAGGATGAAAGTTCACGAGCCATTATTCTTCTCAGAGAGCCAAGTAGATCTTCCTGGAAGTTATCACAGTCTGAATTAGATGAAACAGCGAGGTAGGTAATAGTATCATCTGCCCTTGGGTTCTTGTAACTATGTTTTGAGCTGAAACCATGTTGGGAGGGTGTTGATAGTTAATTTGAGGCAAACTGGTGCATGATGTTTGAAACATTTTGCATTTTAGACCTTTTTGTAAATATAGCTGTTCTCCCGTCATTAGGTCAGACTGTACAAAATTGTGACTTGGACGGTTTTAGCTAGACGAGGAGCAACTTCGTGTCATAATTCTTTAAGCAACCTAGGAGACAACTGGTTTGGACCAGATGTCTTATATGGATTCAAGTTTTTTTAAATAGTTTCAGAACACCGTCAACAGTATTTTGGATGCTGGACATTTGCTTAAGGTGGTTCGACAGCGGGCGGCCCGCATCTTGAGTTCCGGAAATGCTGATGACTTTCACCTGATCTTTGCGGCACGTGCTTATAGTAGAACATTTAGATAAAGAAAAGTTTGATCTGCTTCAGTGTCTTCTCTGTTAGTGCAGTTGGTACGGTGATTGACTTGCAATCGAAACGTTCTAGGTTCGATTCCCACTCGCTTCAAAACTTTTTTTAAAATAAATTGTCCGATTTTAGTGACTAGTCAATTCATAACGCGGTGATCAAAAGACAGGCTATGTTTAGTAACGTAATAATGAATAATATCAGATGCAAGTATAGTCAAGTGACAGCTAAATGTTTATAGCCTATATGACAGATGGCAGCTTAACACAGGACAAAAATAATGCTAAAAGATAGATCCTACAGGAGCTTTTATGCATTACTTTTGTAATGCATTAAGCAGTCACCTGCCTTTAAATATCTACAGGCTACCGGATTCAATGGTTCCTTATTACAGGTTTGACTTATGGTATTATTTAGAGCTGACGGCATTTTAAAGTTGAACTCAAGGGAGGTTATTCGTTTTGTGTAAACATTTTGTCGGAATTTCAGGAAATCATGTAAAAAATGTAAATTCTACTGTAGATTTTCATAAAATTTTTGTGACTAGTAGAATTAAGTTATATCTATCTAATAAGAGTAAAATTAGTGTATGTTAAACAGCTAGATTTTTTGTAATTTGACTTTTTCAGAATTTGACTTTTTTAAAATATTGATATTTCCAGCAAATATGTCATGAAATACTTTTGTTTGCCCAATATCTTATAGTCTGTGTACTGTTTACTTGAATGTACAGAAAGTATTGAGTTATATCATTTTATAAAGAAAATATTCCTGTTTCTCGACAAAAGGTCCTGTCAGAAAAAAACGGCACTGTATTTTTTTTTTTATTTTAACGATTTTTCACTCTCCATATGGTATATTTCAATTTAATCAAGGTTTCAAAGAATTCTGACACAGAATAAGCTGACCCGCGAACCACCTTAACTGATTTTTGAATAAGAATAACTCACATTTTTGGTAAATAGCTAGACATAGCTAAATTAAAATGTTATAATAAGTCGGCTTTTAAACAAAATTTGAATTGAATTGAATTGTTGCTGTACGCTAACTGGTTTAGGTTTTGAGAAAACAGATTCAAATTGATTGTTTAGGACATTTGCTTTGTCCTTTGCATTTGAAATTGTGTAGATGTGTTTTACCATCATATTTCAAGGGTACAACATCATGATTGTCAGTTTATCTGTGTTTAACAAAGGGATAAAAGTTGTTTAGTTTTACTTTTCTGAGCATCACTAGATCATGATCAAACCTGCCCAGAAAAAGTTATACGGCCGAAACATAAAAGCTGGCCGCAGGCCAGCTTTTTGCGGAGGTCGCCTTTAGATAATGTGTATGCGTTGCGTGAATAAAACAAGGAAGAAAGAAACAATTTTCATTATCTAATACTGTTGAAAAATTATCGCACAACGGGCGCCGCCATTGTTACTGAACATGATAAACTACTTCCGGATACCAAAGGAGTCTTTAAAAAGAAGAGCTTTCTAGCATGGGGGGTAACTCTTATGAGCTCAAGATTCGGTATAAAACGCGGCCGGAAAACGGCACTCTACCTCTCAAACTTTGGTAGTAATATAAACTGCTCTTTTCAAATATTTCGACTTCTATGGACCTTTTCCAACAAAAATAACGTCTAAACACACTTATTCTTTGTACGACCGAAACAAAAAGCTGGCAGCAGATTAGTGAATCGAGTGGACCTGCAGCCGATTCCAAAATGGCCGCCATTGTTGTTCTCACGGCAACGGGCCATTTCGTACCCTCGCCTTTTCGCACCCTATGTGTTTGGTCAGTTCGTACCCTCGAAAAATTAAGTTGCTGTTCCATATCTTATTTTCTGAAACTTTATAGAATCAGGTTTCGGCCGTATATAGGTTTTACCTATAGTTATATTACTAATATGAAATAGGCACAGCCTACAAGCGAGCGAAGCTGTTAAATAATTACCCCATAGCCTAATTTTAGTTTTGAAAACAGAATGAAGGGTTATTTAAAGCAAGTTGAAAGTAAAGCAGAATGCGCCTAACGGCGCATTCTGCTTTACTCCCAACCTGCCTTAAGTAAGAATCTGCTAGGATATAGAATATAATTTTATGGTACAGATTTTGGACTGTATCAAATGGAACTATTTACTTTTCCCTGATCAGAAGCCTCGTAATTAGAGACTATATTTTGCATGGGCACGAAATTTATTTTTCAAGCAGTTTGGATCCTGATCAGGAGCTACGTACGGCGGCGAATGATCAGGATCTACCGTACACAATTGTCGACACTAATGTTAATATTTCGAAATTTTGAGAACTGAATCTTCAAAGATACTGTGGTGCATGGGTGCACAATTTATTTTCAATCAGTTTGGATCCTTATTAGAAGATGTGTACGGCGACGCATGGTCAGGATCAACATAATTATTGGCACTAATGTTTATATTAATAATTTCGAAACTTTGAGAACTGATGATCATAATGGCAAATTTGTTCCTAATGACTAAAGTTTCAAAGATACTGTTGTGTCTGGGTAAAAACTATACATCAAGACATATATTTAATACACTAGATCTAATTACGATATTTACGCGAGGTTATATTATGTGCAAACAAGACTGCGCGTTCAATAAACGCTTATGCCCCCGGTGGCATCCTTGACAATATATTCTGAATCTTTTCCAAGTCCAAATTAGGTCAAGGTCAAACTGAGCTTGGGTATTACTGGTGGGTTGGTAATGGTCCAAGGCAATAACTGTATAAGTATAGAAGCATTGTATTAAGTAGTGTTGATGCTAGACGAAACGGTAAAATCTAGTTAACCATCCTCTATCCTCTATCCACGGACTGTTGTCACTAATGACTCTATGTAGATTTTCACATCGGTATAGTTTGCTTCTTGGTAAGTTGCTCACTGGTAAACTTATGTGAATATGGTGTGGATGTCGGATCAAGGTTGCGCTAGGGAGACGGTGGGAGTTCCGAATCTGCCGGTTGCCTCTATGTAGGTTCCGAGTTCAGCCTGTATGGTTTCCCTCCAATTGTCTATATGCTCATGTTCTTCTATTTCTAATAGTGTATGGATGTCCAGAGCTGGGATGGCGCATCGCTCTTGTAATGACTTGGCTAGAGCTTCTCTCTCAATGGTGTATTTGTTGCACTCCAGGAGGTAGTGTTCAGTTGTCTCTGGAGAGCCGCAGGTACATAGAGCAGAATCGGTCTGGCCAACTTTGTGTCGATAGGCGTTGAGTTGAGAATATCCAGTCTGTAGTTGTAGGATGTAGGTGGCGATAGTCTTGTTTGGCTGGTCTAGGCATCTTTTGTGGTCTACTGTTGGGACAAACTCATAGTATTTCCTTCCTGTAGAAGAGTTGTCCCACCTTAGTTGCCACTTGGCTAAACAAGACTTGTGGCTTGCCTCCTTCACCTCCTGTATGGTAACAGTCCTGGTGTCCTCTGGCATGTTAAGTGCTTCTCGGGCCCCTTCTTTTGCCAGTTCATCTTCCTGGTCGTTACCTTGGAGACCTGCATGACCGGGGGTCCACTTCACTTCGACAGTGATGTCTCTGTTTTTGGCAAGGATTACTAGGTACTTTTTGATCTCCAAGATGACCCCTCTATGGTTGTTGCTTTTCCATCCCATTGATAGTATCCCTACAACTGATTGACTATCACTGTAGATATGTAAGGCTTTACCTGCTGCTCTTGATGCTGTCTGGATCATATGCTCAAGAACCATGAGTACCGCCACTAACTCTGCTAGTAGGATCGAGCCATGTCTCGTTACTGGACGTTTGAGTAGTACTGGGTCGCCTTCTGGGGTATATATTACCGCACCTGCACCGCATAGCCCATTCAAAATATTCTAAGTCCAAATTAGGTCAAGGTCAAGGTCAAAATCAAGGTTGGGTGATATTGATGGATAGGGAATGGTCCAAGGCAACAACTGTATAAGTATCCAAGCATTGGAGTAAGCGGTGTTGATGCTAGACGAAACGGTAAAATCTAGTTAACCAAGAAATAGCCCATTCAAAATATTCTAAGTCCAAATTAGGTCAAGGTCAAAATCAAGGTTGGGTATTATTGGTGGCTAGGGAATGGTCCAAGGCAACAACTGTATAAGTATCTAAGCATGGTGCTGAAGCTAGACGAAACGAATCTACTTAACCTGGTTACGGACGGACAGACAGGACGATTACTATATGCTCCCGCATCTGTCGATGCCGGGGGCATAAAAACAATAAATTATCGACTAATAACATATTGAAAATGTTCCCTATGTATGCTTCGACCAAGAATGGTACGTTTTGACTTGGTACGCTTTAACCATGGTACGCTTTGACTATAACCCATTAAGGCGTATTTATTGGGTAATGGGTTAATAAACTAAATGATTTAATAACCAGAGGGCCCTGATATCGCTCAACTGTTGTACTGAAGCTTGAAAGCTTTACCTTTCTGTTTCATCCGTTTTAATCTAAATCCATTCAAATTTGTAGTATACCATGTAAAACTTTTTGGAATACAACCTCATAATTCTAGTATAGTAGAGTACACCAAGGGCAGATAACTAGAGCCTAAACAATACTGAAATGAAGCCTTTTTAGCATTTCAGAGTATATCAAGGGCAGATAACTATTGCCACAATGATTAGATTTCAACAATAATTGCACTCCTTTGAGAACTTATAGCTATATACTCTGTGTGCAAGTATAATCAAAATCCATTGAAAACTGTAGTTGCAAGAGTGTAAACGCTGTAAGATATGGCATTTTCAGCAATTCAAGGGCAGACAACTCTTGACCTATAGGTCTTATTTCAACCATAATCACACATATCTAAACTCTTATGGTCATATACAATCTGGCCAAGTTTGAAAAAGACTGGATAAAAATGGTGGCCTCTAGAGTGTAAACACCGTTAAATATGGCATTTTAAGCAATTCAAAGGTAGATAATCCTCAACCTATTGGTCCGATTTCAACCATAATTAAACTCATCTAAACTGTTATGGTCATATACAATCTGAGCAAGTTTGAGATAGATTATATAAAAATGATGGCCTCTAGAGTGTAAACACCGTTAAATATGGCATTTTCAGCAATTCAAAGGTAGGTTACTCTCAACCTATGGGTCTGATTTCAACCATATTCAAACTCATATGAATTCTTATGGTCATATCCAATCTGAGCAAGTTTAAAATAGATTGGGTAAAAATTGTGGCCTCTAGAATGTAAACACCCTTAAATATGGCATTTTCAGCAATTCAAAGGTAGATAACTCTCAACCCATTTGTCTGGTTTCAAGCATAATCACACTCATCTGAACTCTTATAGTCATATACAATATGAGCAAGTTTGAAGAAAAAGTGTGGCCGCTAGAGTGTAGACACTGTTAAATATGGCATTTTCAGCAATTCAAAGGTAGAAAACTCTTGATGTGATCTAGATCTATTGATCTGATTTCAAGCATAATCGAACTCATACAAAATCTTATGGTCATATATACAATCTGGCCAAGTTTGAGAAAGATTGGAGACATATTGTGGCTTCTAGAGTTTTAAAAACACTGTTGAACTTGGGTGGATTTGGGTGACTGGGTGAATTGATGAATGAGGATTAAGTGTATAGATAGTTGGCACTAATATTATTACTTCCATATAGCTGACTGGCATTCAGATAACGAAAACTATTACAGAAACTGACTTTTTTCATGGCTATTGGACGGTGGGTTTTAATAGTGGATAGCCCTGGGTTTCTAGGTGTTTCGAAACCGGCTGAAACTGTCAACACTGCCAGACTATCTACGTAAATCTACCCCACCTGGCATGATCGAGCACAGTGTTGAAATCATCTGTGTATTATACACATGCACTTTGATATTGACAAGATTTAGAAACAACATATCTGATATCACAGAAATAAAGATCTAGGCCTAGTCGAAACCGGTCGAATGTGTGTGACATTGTACTTTTCTAATCGTAGGAAGTGACGTCATAAAAATCACAACTGATAAACAAAGGGGGGAAACTCAATAAAACAGTTTTGACTGTGTTGATAATTTCAGTAGGATGGTATAAACGAGCGAGGTTTTCTGATTTAAATTTGATGTGTGATTCTCGCAATTAACTATAGATAACCGGAAATGTGCACTTAAAAAATCTCAAATAGACTCGTCCAGAGCTGAGAGGTCAGTCAGAATAGTCGCGCGTGTTAGACAATACCATCCTAGGGTAACCGGAAGCAAAAAATTTAACGAAACTTTTTTTGTTCAACATGTTAAAAATAAAACGCGAGCAGGGTCGACCCACAGGGACCCGGCACGATTGATTTTTGAGAGAAAAAATTGTCAAAAGGTATATATAGAGACAAGGGGTACAACTGATTGTTAGTATATTCTCACTCTATCTCGACAAAAACGGTCATATCACGAATAATAATTGATGAAACGACACCCTTTTGCACTTCCGTCTAGCTAATATAACACCCTTCCATAAAAACATAACATTAAACCAACTGTATGGATGCACTTTCAACAGTAATTGCATTTACTCACAGAAATCAACGACTTTTGGAAAACGGGACAGGTGTTCGTTCACAGCTAACACAGCATTGACCACTACTGTACGCTTGTTTAGGCGGTAATCGAGTGTTACAGTCTTTGACAACTACTGTACGCTTGTTTAGGCGGTAATATCGAACATGACAGTCATACAGTTCCATAAACATACATCTTTGACACCGATCAAAGCTGATTTCTTCTCAAATCATTGCCGTACCAAAAAAGCCTACATGTACAAGAAGAGCTTTACTGCCGATGAAAACATGCAAATTTGTTGTTGGTATTACAATGGTTTTAGTATAAATCAGATTTGATCGGTGTAAAAAATGGATATCCATGGAACTGTATGACTGTCATGTTCGATATTACCACCTAAACAAGCACACAGTAGCGGTCAATGCGGTTTCAGCTGTGAACGAACACCTGTCCCGTTTTCCAAAAGTCGTTGATTTCTGTGAGTAAATGCAATTACTTTTGAAAGTGCATGCATACAGTTGGTTTTATGTTATGTTTTTATGGAAGGGTGTTATATTAGCTAGACAGAAGTGCAAAAAGGGTGTCGTTTCATCAATTATTATTTATGATATGCCCGGTTTTGTCGAGATAGGGTGAGAATGTACTAACAATCAGTTGTACCCCTTGTCTCTATATATACCTTTTGACAATTTTTTCTCTCAAAAAACAATCGTGCCGGGTCCCTGTGGGTCGACCAGTATGTGAAAAATAGCTGAGAGGTCGCAAGTGATAGACAATAACTTCCGGATCAACGTATGGGTAACCGGAAGCAAATTTTTTAACGAAACTTTTTTTGTTCAACATATGTTCATAAATAAAACGCGAGCAGGGTCGACCAGTCTGTGAAAAATAATGTAGCAAGTAGATCCGGCGGAAGTACAAAAAACCTACGAAGAAAAATCTATTCAATGTACATACAGGTTCATTCATTCATATTCTAACATACAGGTCTAAAAATGTGAATTTTAACTTGAAATTTATTGTACACGTAGCTGTAGAAGCTCGCTTCGCTCGTTATAAATCGGTTAAAGGTAAATCCACATTATACCGAATATCAAAATTTAAGTTTGGTCGGGTCCGTGTTTTATCTAGTCGCAATTCTTTTCGCCTCTTTCATTGAAGAAGTTTATTTACTTCCGGTTGATTACAACAAAATTTGTTTTGGCCACGTCAGGTTTAATATTTTCTAGATAATCGTCAGTTACAGAATTATTCATTTAAGGACAAGGTTAAGAGGACGGAAAGAGACAATGGCGTCCAATGACATTGGTGATTGGTATCGTGGAATTCCTAGAATCACGAAATGGTGGTTCACAGGATCTGTGATCCTTCCTATTGCAGCTAGATTTGGGTTGATTAATCCATACTATTTGGTACTGCTGACTGAACAGTTGTTTTACAAGTTTCAGGTATGCCTAAATGTTTTCAAATATTTTATTTGATGCATTGTTTCTTAATGTATCCGGGTTGAGTTTATGATTAAATGGTGAGAGGTGGCCTAGTGGTCTTACATCACTCAGCTCCTCACCGCTGTTCGTTCGGATTTTTCATATGGGAAAGCCTTCCAGCTGGCTTGCGGAAGGTCGGTGGTTCTACCCAGTTGCCGATTTGTGCCTGAAACAGTGCATAAAGGGCTTCTTGGGTCTTCCTCCACCTGTAAATTAGCTGGACGTCGCGATATGACTGAAATACTGTTGAAAGCGTCGTAAAATCAAAACAAATCAAATCAAATAAATGGTGAGAGATTTTTGTATGGGATTTATTTAGCCTAAGGGGCTTCTTCTCCTTCCAATATCAGCGTTTTTTTTCACCCAATTGGGAACGGGTCCGGTACCCCTCAGATTGGGAATTTTTCAAGTCAAATTGGGAAAAACGAGTTTTGAAATGATGACAACGCAGAAATTGGGAATTTAAGTTACTAAACCGAGTAAACCGTTAGAACTGTTTATGATGGTAAACATGGTGTAAAAACTAAATCTACGCTGGGTGTGTTACTCACAGTAGACGCTGTTGCGGCCGAGACAGAGTTGGTGACTTGGTAAAATCCAAAATCTTATCTTATCTATCTCTGAATACTGCCAATCAAGCTCGCGAGTGTTAAGGCAGTGATCTAGATTCAAGTTCTTCATTATCGTCTTTCTCAAAACAATTCTGTAATACTTTGAATTATGGCTCATGATTGTTTTAATTGTAGGTTTTCTATTTTATAAATGATGGTAAACAGAGTCAGACTGGGTTTGTAAACTCTTATCAATTTCAGCGGATTTTGCGATCACGCAACATTAACCAGTCTCGATGAAGGGGCATGTATAAATCTTCGCCTGGACCGTTTCCGAAATTCGGCCGTAATCACTGGTATTGTTTTATACATACTCCCAAAAATGTCAATGGAGTTGCGTAACTTTGTTTACATTCACGAGACCACGGAATTATAAACTTCTGTATATTTCCTTGACGAGACATTCATTGTAGCAAAAGATAAGTTGAAATATGGATGGTTTGCTATGATTTAAAGGGAAAAAGTAATGTGACAATTGGGAAATATGTTTATTTTGATTGGGAACGGGTCCGATATTTGATTTCTTTTGATTGGGAAGGGTCAGGTCGCCAAATTTGGAAGGGTCCGCCTCCAATTGGGAACGGGTCCGTTCCCCGGTACCGTTCAAAGAAGGAAAAAAAAACGCTGAATATAGTGTATATAGTCGAGTAACCTATTTTCATGATAGTAAGAATAATAATTTGATTCTAGACCAAACTGAAATATAATTGCTACATCAAATCAAATTTATCTATTTCATCATTTTCTAAACATATGGGCATTCTTGTTGATGTAGGAATCGACAGGCGCAGCCATTTTGTAAGTGACCTTTATTGGACTGTGACTCTATTTAGACTGGTATACCTGTTTTTGTGACCCTACGTAAATGCGCATGTGAGTCCCACAGGTATTTGTGGGCAAGTTGAAAACACTAATGTATCACATTTTAATATTATTTCTGTCCTATTTTGTTATTCTTATCAGGGCTCGACATTAAGGCACGTCCGACAGACATTCACTGGTTGAAATTCAGTCCGGATGTACAGAAACTTCTGTCCGTAGCCCGACTGGTCGTACACATTATTCTAATTTTTAATTATCGTGCAGGGGTTGGAGAACGCATTTAGACCTGCAAATTAAATACACAAGTTCAATTCATGATAATTGACACAGTGTGCAAACTCTTGAAAAAATAAGTAAACCCCAACGTTCACAAAATGTTGCTCGGTTTTATAATCAAAAAGGGGTTGTTCGAAAGGATCTTAAGGTAAAGGTACAAAAGGAAAAGTGAAACAAAGAGTTTGTATGAAACAGACAAAATAACTCGCACTTTTCTTGACAAAATGACGAGATCGATTCATTTAAAATTTAACGTAAGATTAACATATTTCATGTATTTGGTCAGGGCAGGTAAAAATTTGGTCAGGGCTAGTTGTTTCTGGAACTACTAGCCCGACTGGGCTAGTGGAAATAAAAGTTAATGTCGAGCCCTGCTTATATAAATATTTTCAATTTGTCTTAATTCAGTGGGGTTATCTGAAAACGTCACCCTTTATAAATTATTACTTTGACATTGGTACAGTCTTATTATTCATGTGATTTTTTTTACATTTTTCAGTTTCAGCTCAACCAGGGTCTTTGACTAATATGTCGTTTTCCGATAGCAAGTTAAGCGTCAAAATCGAGCCGCGACTTCAAACACAATTTTCTCTTAATTTGAATTTTGTCTGCACACAGTTTGTTCTGTAGTCTACAATTTATGCCTTTATATTCAATATTTTTGATAAAAAATATCATGACAACTACCTAAGCATCTTATTCCTTCGTTTAAATCCGAACACTACACGTTTTTTCTGAAACTCAGTCATTGTGGAGGAAAGGTCATGTATAAAACACAAGAATACAAATTTCCGTTTCCGGTTTGAACGAAAATCGGTTCGCTGGCTCCCAGTCCATTTTAATTTTTGGTTTCGTTTGTTTTTTTTACTCTCATTACATCAACCCGAAGTTGACGTTTTAATTGTTCACTGGAAGTTGAAGATTCAAGTCTTATTCTCTCGGATTTCTCTCGCTCTACTGAGGATTGGAAAGTTGTGAAATAAAGCAGAAAAAGGTTAGGGAATTATTTTCTTCTGTACAGAACGCTATACAAAAATGTTTTTGACCTTATAATAGAACTATAGTCCGTGTGACTGACATTGTTAGTGTTAACGCGATATCCGTTTCATTGCTATCGGGAATTGAGCAAATGAATTTGGACGCTAGATTCACCAAGCGTCCACATTATGTTGACTAGGGCTATAGAAGTACCATAGAAGACAAAAGATAGGTAAGCTGCCCGATGGTTCAGTAGGTAGAACACTTGCCCTGTACACAAGGGGTCCCGTGTTCGAGCCCCGGTGTGGCTGCATATTTTTCTCACCATGTTATATTTAGACCTGGCTACATTCTCCCCCTCTTTCTGGAATCCGGCTAGCTCAGTTGGGAGAGCACTCATTAGAATCGTCTCTCTGAGACTATCATAATGGGTAGTAACACCACAGGATTTGGTGCTGAAATGAGCGAGAAATTTTTTGATTTGTTGTAATGGGGAAAAAAGATTGAAATACCATTATTGTTTGTTTTAGATATGGCGGCCACTGACAGCAGTTTTGTTTTATCCAATATCAGGACCAAAAGGATTCCACTACTTGATCAACTTATATTTCCTGTATTCTTACTCAATTAGATTAGAAACAGGTAGGTAGCTTGAACTTTTTTTTCGGAGCAATGAAAGAGATTGAATGAAATATTAAAGAAGAATTGCTCATATTTTTAACAGAAGAGCATGTACCTTTTGCCTAGCAGAATCAAGGTCAATGTCAAAGTTTCTGGTATTGAATATATGTGACCATTTAAAGCAGATTGAAAGTAAAGCAGAATGCGCCTTAGGGTGCATTCTGCTTTACTTTCAGCCTGCTTTAAGTTACCACCTGCTAGAATTAAGAATATATTCCTTCTGATACATATTCATGACTGTATAGATTGGAATTATTTTCTTCCGCGGAGGATTAAACGGAATGCGCTAAAAGTTGCTTCTATGATGTAAAGGGTACTGATGCATCATGTTGGGAAGCCTTCCAGATTAAATCATTAAAATGATTTGGATTGTAGGTGAACCTCAAAGGTTCACTTCAAGCTATTATTGTTCAGTCACCACAGGTAAGAGATATCAGACCTAGTGAAGATAGATCGTGTACAGTGAATACCCTCTAAACCGGACATGTTTGGGGACAACATAAATATCCCGTTTAGAGGGGTTTTAACCCATAGCTTGATTCTAGTATGGAAGATAGCTGATCACTTAAAACAAGTTGAAAGTAAAGCAGAATGCTCCTTGAGGCGCATTCTGCTTTTCTTTCAACCTGCTTTAAGCTATTATCTGATAGAATATAGAAAATCTTCCAGATGATTCATATTCATGAATATTTCTTCAGTGTAGGAATAAATCAAATGCTTAAAAAGGCATATATTTATTTATGGTGTAATTGGTTGAAAATAAGACCGGTTGGAAACGGGACCAAAGTTTTTGTCCGGTTAAGAGAGAATTCCGGTATTTAGAGGTTCCGGTTTAGAGGAGTTTCACTGTTTACCATAAACCAAGGTTATAATATTTCTCTCATCTTCCCTTACTGGTTAAATTGTGAAGATGTGATACATTTCATTCCCTAGTGAACAGTTCCAATATCTGTGTGGTTTTTTTTTCAGGTATTTTTCATGGAAAACCAGCTGACTATATATTTATGCTGATCTTCAATTGGATCTGTCTTGTGGTGATTGGCTGTGTAGGAGAAGTTATGGTAAGTTGTGCCTTTTGTTCCTACAGTGCTGCCTCCCTACAACGGTTCTCCCAGCAATGACTCCCTCTTTACAACGACTCTAGTCGCTGTTCCCGAAACATGACGTTTTTATCCAATCTTTTCACTGCTGCAATATCCTCTGCTTAAAATTCTATTCTGCTGTTTTCTCAAAGTTACATATTTTACATAAATTTTGACAGAAACAAACATTATGACGAGTGACAAACAGCTTGAATTCAGATTAGACGTCACGTTACGTGGCGTCTTATCTCGATTCAAGCTGTTTGCAAATGTATGTCAATTTCCCTCTCTACAATGACTCCCGGCGGTAGTGGCCCAATGGTTAACACCTTGGACTACGGGACCAGGGGTCGTGAGTTCGATCCCCCGCCGGACCAGCGGTCTGACTAGGGGATTTTTTCTGAATCCCCGATGATGTACAGGAATGTTCTTGAGCGAGACATGTACCGCGAATTGCTCCTCTCCACCCAGGGGTTAAAATGGGTACCTGTGAAGGGTCTGAGTCGGTACTGCGGCTGCAGGAACATTTGGACTTTAGTAGTATTACAGCTAAAATTGTAGCCCAGAGTGCAAGTCGTTCACTAGGTCCTCCTATTTGTATTTTTGTAAAGCAGCTGGGGGTCATTAGTTATGGCGCTTCAGTGTGGGGCCATTAATCCTACTCATGTATAAATGCGGTTCAAAATCGAGCCATGAGATTCTTTTTAGGAGTTGGAAAATACACTCCAAATGCAGCAGTTGCAGGTGAAATGGGTTGGGGCTGTCCCAGCACAAAGCAAGGGAAGTCCATTGCTTTGTGCTGGGCATGGCTATCCAACTTGTCCATAAATAGATTAAACAAAGGTATAGCACTGTGGGCTAACAATATATCTGGGCAGAACTGTAGAAACTGGGTATATATTGTTAAGAATAAGTTGAGAGAGTTAGACTTAGAACAGTACTGTGATGTAAATGTATGTATTTCAAAGTCGACTTTTGTTGAATGATAATGGTTGAATCAAATGTACACGCTAAGTTTAGTGAAGAATGGCTAACGTTTATTAGAAATCTTAAAGGGCCATCTGGATGAGTAGTAGTAAACTGAGGTCATATCGGACCTTTAAATTTGATTTTAAAACTGAACAATAATGTACTTTGATTATGCCGTTACGGCACAGAGCTGCCTTTAGCAAATTCCGATGTGGCGTTGCACCTTTTTGTATAGAGAGATATATATTATTTCAGTTGCTCATGGACCCAATGATCCTCAGTGTTCTGTATGTGTGGTGCCAACTTAACAAGGACACAGTGGTATCATTCTGGTTTGGTACACAATTCAAGGTAAGCTGATCCCTATAACCCATAACCCCATAATTACGCCTTTTTACGCTTTAAATTTATTCCTCCACTGTAGAAAATTGTTCCATTTTATACAGTCATGAGTATATTTCTTAAGAAATTTTATCTTTATCCAACAGATTAAAGTTTAAAGCAGGTTGAAAGTAAAGCAGAATGCGCCTTAAGGCGCATTCTGCTTTACTTTCAACCTACTTTAAGTTATCACATGTTTCCAACACTAGAAACAAGCTATGTGGTAATGGGATAATGTCTGCAGCATCTCTGCTTGTTTGTATGTATAGTAAAACATGTGTTAAAGGCAACTTAAGCCATTCCCCCATAAATACACCTTTTATCACCTTTAATTTATTTCTACATTGAAGAAAATAGTTCCAATTTATACTATTATAAATATGTATGAAAAGAATTTTTTTTCTATATTTTAGCAGATGGTAGCTTAAAGCAGACTGAAAGTAAAGCAGAATGTGCCATAAGGCACATTCTGCTTTACTTTCAACCTGCTTTAAGTGATTCCCTGTATACAAAACCAGAAACAGGCTATGGGGTAATGGGTTAAAACATGATTACTTGAAAGCAACTTAAATCATGATTAAAGTATGACAAAAAGTGCATATCCAGGTTAAATGGCACTTCTAGGTGTGCTCTGATCTAGATTTACATTGTTTTCAAAATATTAATGAGAATCCCATGCTGTAAGACTTAAAGCACTTTAAAATTCTGCTTGTTTTATGCATGTATATAGTAAAATCATCAGCTTGAAATGACATCACTTTGTTTAGTTATAATCAAAACTTGTGTAAAGCAACATTTATTTACCCATTACCCAATAAATACGCCTTTTTACGACTTTCATTTATTCCTCCACTGAAAAAATAGTTCCATTTTATACAGTCATGAATTTGTATCGTGAAAAATATTTTCTTTATTCTAGCAGATGGTAGCTTAAAGCAGGATGAAAGTAAAGCAGAATGTGCCTTAAAGCACCTTCCGCTTTACTTTCAACCTGCTTGATATGGTCACATGTCTCTAAAACTAGAAACTGGCTATGGGGTAATGGGTTAAAGACACTTCCAGAAAACTGCTCAATGCAAGATAAAAATAAAAGCCGTAATCTTTATTTCTATTTTAAATACGTTGGTTTCACTACTCATTAGAATCGTATTGGAGAGACTTTTCTAATGAGTAGTAACACCATAGGATTTATTTGGATATAAAATGAGTGTTCAGTTTACTACCCCTTATCTGGAGCCATTGCAGAAAGTTCCCTAAGGGGATAGTTTATTCTACACTAAGGAACTATATGTATAACAGACTGTCCATTGACGGGGCTGCTGATAAAATGAAATCTTTATTTCTGCATTAAACCCTATAATGTTACTACTCATTAGAGTCGTCCTAAGAGAGGTTCCAATCTCTGCAATCCCTCTCTGTCAACCCTTTTCACATCATTCTAGACCTTCCAGGCCCACGTGTGCCAGCAACATGTGTGTTACAGGCTGCCTTCAATGCTCCACTGGATCTCTCCACATGACTGAACCACCTCAGCTATATTATAAAAATACATGTTGTATTATAGTATAAATGTATGTTTGTATTTGTAGGCTATGTATCTGCCATGGGTTCTGTTTGCATTCAACCTGATTGTTGGAGGAGGGTATGTAGTATTGGATTTTCTGTCATAGACATCTAGCAATACCTTGAAATACTACATGTATAATACAACCTAAATAACCCTTTACCCCATAGCCTGTTTCTAGTTTTGAAAATAAGTGACTACTAACTTAAAGCAGGTTGAAAGTAAAGCAGAATGTGCCCTAAGGCACAATGTTTTACTTGCAGCCTGCTTTAAGCTACCACTGCTAGAGTAAAGAAAATATTCCTTATGAAACATATTTATGACTATAAATTGGAATTATTTCTTACGCGGAGGAATAAACTGAATGCGCTAAAAGGCACTTCTATTCTATGGAGGAAAGGGTTAACATGAACTAGTTAAATTGGAACTAATCTGAATTCAAAGTAAAGCCCAGTCTAAGCCATGTTTATACTCCCATACAAAGTTTGATGGGGAGGTATACTGGAATCAACCTTGTCCAACCGATTGTCCGTTTGTCCATCCGGCTTGTCCGGCACATAACTTTCAAAACAAAAAAGCTATTTATTTCAAACTACATATACAGATAGATCACATTGACCATAAGTGCAGTGAACAAGAACCATAACTCTGTCACCAGTATTTTTGGAGTTATTGCCCTTTGTTGATTGTCTTAGTCCGCTTTTTCCGGAACATTACTTCCAAAGTATATAAGCTATTGACTTCAAACTTCATATACAGTAACAGATAGATGACATTGACAAAAAGTGCAATGCACAAAAATTAAAATATTGAATGAGAATTAAATGATTTGATGAAAGCAATGTGATGGGAATCCAGCTAACTTTAACACTTTGTCAGGACATGATAGAGGCATGAAAAGGCATTGTATATGGAATATATGAAGGCTTGGAAAGATGCTTCTATAGGGAGAAAGGGTTAAATCTGTTTGAAATGATAAACAGTAAAACCTCTCTATTGCAACCACTAAAATGAAGGCTAATTGGTTGTAGAAAAGACAGGTGACAGCTTAAAGCAAGGTGACAGTAAAGCAGAAAGCTCCTATAGGAGCTTTCTGTTTTACTGTCACCTTGCTTTAACCCATTAACTGATAAGCAATAAACAATTATCAATGCTTATCTCAATACAAGCTAGTGGATTAAAGTGTGTCAAAATGAGTCAGTATGAGGCTATTGCGCAATGAGTCAGTATGGCTTTATGGGTAAGGCAGTTACCTGTCATAAACTTATGATTATTAATACGATGTAGTGGTTGTATTAGAGAGGTTTTACTGTAATACTTGTTTTGTGTTTCAGAGGTGTGGGGGAGCTGCTTGGTATTATTGTCGGCCATCTTTATTTCTTCCTTATGTTCAAGTATCCACAAGACTTTGGGGGAATGAGATTACTGAGTACACCTCAGATCTTGTAAGTATGCGCTCATCTTTTTGTAAAGACAAGGCCCGAGGTTATAAAACTTAAAATGAACTCTGTGCTCAAAACTCAGAATTTTTCTCTGCTCATATCACTTCAGTAAACATTTTGTAAATAACTAGTATTTGCCTACCATAATTCTTTTGTAAAAATATATCCAGGTTACTTAAATCAGCTCAAGCATGTTTGTAAAATCTAGAGCATGTAATCAAAACCGAGTTTTGAGCACAGAGTTTGTTTTAATTTTTATAACCTCAGGCCCAGGGCTCTGGATAAAGGGGAGTAAATTGAAAAAATGCCAACAATTTCTATCTAATTTTAGCATTAAATTCTATGGTGTTACTACTCTGACATTAAAATCATGTCGAAGAGACGATTCTAATGTCATAGTAGTGACACCATAGGGTTTAATGCAAAAATAAAGTTTTGAAAACCTCCCCTTATCTTGAGACTGGAGCCCTGAAGACTTAGTTTAGTTCAAAGTGTAATTAACATCTAAATTTTAACACACTTCCGGCACACTTCAAAATAAACAAAGAAGTGACGTATCTGTGTTTGAATTCTCAATAAAACACTCACACGCTGTAACGTTCTAACGTGACATCATATGGCTTCGAAAATGTGTACGCCAAGAAATGTAGTGCCGTTGCTTCGGTGCAAATTAAGGTTAACTTATGTGTTAGAATCCAAATAATAAATTAATACCAGTGTTTTATCTAACAATTTAACACAGGTAGTCGTTGAGATGATTGTAATTAAACCCCTCGGTTAGGCCTCATGATTAAATTACTACAGATCTCAACTCCTACCAGTGTTCGAGTGCACGATACTGGTATGAATTTATTATTTCTTAACTAGAAAGTTTTTGGAAATCAGAAAAATTTCTCAGTCCCAAAACATGTGCTGTTTGAAAACCAACCACTCAGACCTCAAGGCAAGTGACAGCTGGAAAAAAGTTTCCATAGAAAATAGTTTTAATTTATACAGTAATGAAAATGTCTTGAAAGAAATGTATTTTATATTCTAGCAGATGGTAGCTAAAAGGCTAAAAGTAAAGCAGAATGTGCCTTAAGGCACATTCTGCTTTACTTTCAACTTGCTTTAAGTGGTCACCTATCTTCAATTTAAGAAACAGGCTATGGGGTAATGGGATAGGGTAGGAAACCAGTAATGCAAAAAGTTCCTTTTAGTTTTCTGCTTTACTGTTGTCATACATTAAACTGCCACTTCTCATAACCATCTGAAGAGATTGGCAGGCTATTTAATTTTTTGACTGACCTGTGCCATAGAGCAAAGGCATTTAAAGTAGAAATCCAGGGTTAAGTTTAACACATTCAACCCTAGGGACGTGTATACCCACCATTTACAAACGGTGTACCTGTGAGGATTACACTTGTCACATGCAAACAGTGTAGACCTTAATCAGAGGGCTCCTAAAGGAGCCCTCTGATTAGGGTCTGCACTGTTTGTCAGTTTGCAATATTTTCTTAAAAACATCCCTTAATTTAAAAAATTGGACTAAACTTAATTGGAAATTGGAATTGTCCATTAGAGTTTCAGAGGTCAATGGGTTAAGGTTTTTCGTTTTGTCCTTTAGTTGTCAACCAGTCCAATTATTTGTAGCCAACCAATTTTGACTTATTATTTTGTCCTCAAATAGAAACAAAGATTGTCTCATTGACAATGCCTATGAAAAACATTTTACTTTCAATCTGCTTTAAGTTGTCCCCTGTCTTCAAAACTATAAACAGGCTATGGGGTAAAGGGTTAAAAGAGATTTTATTATAAGTCCATAAGATAATAAACTGTGTATTAAAGGAGTAATGGGTTAAACAGAAACACTCTAAACATAACATTTTGCTCAGTCCGTAAGAGTGTTTTCAGATTCTCTGTATACAGTCGAAACTCGATACTTCAAACTCGCTTAAATCTATCTTACCAGTAATAAGTAAGAAGTCGATCTCGCTTAAGTCGAACATACCCGTATTTCAAAGTTAAAACCTGGCTACGCCATGTTTTAACTTTGAAATATGAATAATTTCAAACTAACGCATTTTCGTAGAATCAAGTTTTTACTGTATTATTATTACTTCGAGGATGAATGTTATTTGTGTTGACACATGTTCTCTATTTATTTAGGTACAAGTACTTTCCGAACATACAAGGTGGAACTGGTGGATTTGGAGTACCTCCACCCAGTCGGCGTCAAGCTGAAGACAATAATGGAGGGGATCCAAGACGACATCAGTGGGGAGGTGGAGGAAATAGACTTGGAGACTGAGCCCAGTGTTGCATAATAATGAATGTTTATCCGTGATGGTTTCTAGTCTGTAATGGACCTTAGACATGTTTTCAACACGGTGGTGGTTCTTAAGTTCAAAATGTAATCTTAGTGGAAAAAAAACTTTCACTAAGCTTTGCATTTGAGATTTCATCCATTTTTGGAAAAATCTTTGAACTTATCAAAAGCAACTACATAGCATATATTTAATATACTAATTTTTAGCTTGTTTGTTTTTCCTAGAAAAAAACGAGCTATTGTCGACATCTGCATGGCGGCATCCACATTGTCATCCAAAATCTTGACGTTGGCCATATTAAATTTTCATCTACAACCTTCATTTTTGGTATGCTTGTTCATCTTGACAAGTCCTGTCCAGACATACTAAAAAAGATACCAATTGACCTTGACCTTTGACATAATTTTAGTATATTTTCACTGACATTCAAAAACAGACAATCTTATGGCACTGCATGCGGTGCTGTTGTTATGATATTTGTGGCAATGTAAGCTGACTTTTACTGTGACATTGCAGTTTAAGCAAGAACTGAAGGAAAATATTGAACAATGTATATTGAACGCAGTCTTATTGAGAAAGCATTCTTAGACTGTACATGATAACATCAGAATCACTGAGGCAAACTTATTACGATTGCCTGGTGTTTGCATAGGTAAAACATATAGCAAGTTGTGAATTCTGTTGTTAAATGCTCATTAATCCATTCCCCCATAGAAGCGCCTATAAGCGTATTTAATTTATTCCTCCGCTGAAGAAAATAGTTCCAATTTAATCAGTCATGTATATATATTTAAGGGAATATTTTCTATATTTCAAGCACATGATAGCTTAAAGCAGGCTGAAAGTAAAGCAGAATGTGCCTGAAGGCGCATTCTACTTTACTTTCAACCTGCTTTAAGTATTCACCTATCTTCAATACTAGAAATAGGCTATCAGGTAAAGGGTTTAACGCATTATATGTATTTTAACCTTTTCTCCATAGAAACACAATGATCAAACTTTACGATTACTTGACTATACAAAGAGACAAATCTTATGCACATTCACAACTTCAGATATGATGAAGATTTAAAACTTAAAATAAATGAAATACTTCTCCGCTTTGGAGTTAGTTAATACTGACAGTATTAGTTAATACAGAGCTCCAGATAAGGGGAGTATTTCAAAAACTTAAATCTTTATTTCTGAATTAAACCCTATGGTGTCACAACTCTTCAAGAAGATTCTAATGAGAAGCCACACCATAGGATTTGGTGCTGAAATGAGTGAGAAAATGCTGGCTTTGTTCAATTTACCCCTCTTACCTGGAGCCCTGTTAATACTGATATTTATTGATAACTTTGCTAACACTTTTATTCTATATTGGTGGTTTTGTACACAACATTGTACAAATAATGTGATAAACAGTGATTAAACTATATGGATACCTTTAATAATGATGCATTAAATTCTACTACAAAGTTTTTTGCATCAGACTGAAAACTGTAGAAAAATTAGCCCATTGGAGGTTTTCATTCCTTGTGTGTGTGAAATTAACTGCAGTCAAACTTCGATAACTCGAACTCGCTTAACTCGACTATCCGATAGTTTGACACATAAACTGCATTTTTTCATGTTCGTTTAAGTCGAACATACCCATATTTCAAAGTTAAAACATGGCTAAGCCACGTTTTAACTTTGAAATACCGGTATGTTCGACTAAACCGAGTTCGAGATATTGAAGTTCGACTGTAGTTTCAAGTTCCTTTATTAGTAAAGTCAAGTTTTTCCCTGTTTTTAGAAGTTTTATGATTTATGTCATATAACAAGGCTTCCTAACCCCTTCACTGCCATATCATCATCAACTTTTAAAAAATGTTGTCAGCTTTTATTTCTCAAATTTAATTTTTTTTCAGGTATGTTGACTGAAGAAATATTGAAATAAGTGTCAAACAGTTTGGATCCTAATCAGACACTGCATCACTTGGCATCTGATCAGGATCCAAACTGTTTGCATATATGTTATAGATCGACGCTGAGTAAGGCAGTGAAGGGGTTAAGTCTTAGCATGCTTGCAGTGAAACCATGATGAGCTTTGCAAACAGTTTGGATCCTGATGAGATATGGCATAATGCCATGTCTTATCAGGATTCAAACTATTTGACACCCTGACCCTGTTTTGAAAAGAAATTTAGAAAATTCTATTTTAAGAACAGTACCAGACTACAATTTTTGCAGACAAAAAAAAGAAGGCATGCTGAGTTAACTGCATATTCAATTAATGTATTAACTATGCATATTGTAATTAATTGTAAATAAATTATCTGGTGGAAATACAGTCTTTACCCTTTACCTTATAGATACACAATTTTACACATTTGATTTATTCCTTCTCTGATTAAAATAGCTCCACTTTATACATTCATGCATATGTATTGTAAAAAAATAGTTTATACATTCTAGCATATTGTAGCTTAAAGCAGGCTGAAAGTAAAGCAGAATGTGCCTTGAGGCACATTCTGCTTTACTTTAAACCTGCTTCAAGTGATCATGTATCTTCAATATTAAAAACAGTCTATGGAGTAAAGGATTAAGTGAAGATCACCAATAGAAGATATTGTTGCAGCGAACTCTCAAGATAAGATTTCTTTAACCCATTACCTATAAATATGTTACGCCTTCATTTTATTACTGCACTGAAGAAAATAACGTTGTACATTAATGAATATGAACAATCAAAAATATTTATTATATCCTTAGTATCCCAGCAGATGGTAGCTGAAAGCAAAGCAGAATGTGCTTAAAGTGCATTCTGCTTTTCTTTCAACCTGCTTTAAGTGGTCCCCCGTTTTCAATACTAGAAACAGGCTATAGGGTAATGGGTTAATCTGCTGGTCTGCAGTGTTTCCAGAAAACTATGTTGATCAGTAAAATCATGTTTGAGAGATTTTTAGAAAATTACTTTGTTATCCATGAAATAAAGTCATAATTTTATTGATATTTATGGATTGTTTTTATATGCCCGTTCCGTTTGTAACTCAAACAGTATTTTGACTGATTTTCATCAAACTTAGTAGGATGCTTGCTATATTCAAAACCATAAATGAATATTCAATTATGGCCCTAATGTGGAGGAGCAGGTAAAATACTCTGCCGACAAAAGAAATCTGATCTGGCAAATTTTTATACAGAACTGACTATAGAGTTTGGATAGCTGCTATAAATAGGTGGTTAAAAGTCATACCTAGCTACTGAACTCAGTTCAAATTGATTGATTAATAATATATATCATGCATGGATGGTACATATGATATGCTGTTACATTGTCTCATATTGACTTTGATTTGCTGAATATTTGATTAAAGTTTGTTTATTCAGCCTTTTATTTATAAATTTCTGCAGAGTACTAGTACTTGAGCTATAAGACTTTCTGTCTGTATATTGCTGCTGTAACCTGTGAGGGTGAAGGAAAGTATTGCTTTGAATTTAGTATACTAGAGAAGTGCAGTAGCATAAAAAGGCATTTCTACAAGACAATGTTAGGGGCATGAGCTTGGAGGATTGCTGGAGAACAAGTACAGGTATGCAATGGGATGACTATGAAGAAAGGAAAGACATGACTGGGATAAAGGTACATTCATGACAAGATTTTTCTGTGAGAAAAAAAGGTCATGGCTTAAAAAGGAGTTTCTGTGAGGAAAAGGTACAGTCTAGAAAAGGCCATGGGACATGTTTCACTTACCTGATAATAGCTGACACGGGGCATAACTTGAACAAACTTTATACAGAACCTGCTACTAGTATGTGCCAAATATCTATGCTCTCTGTATAGTACCAGAGTTTCAGATAAGAATAGTTTTATAGTTTCCATTGAAAACATATTTTAGCTTTTGTGACCTAGATATACAACTGACTGGAACTATTTATTTAATATTGGTAAAGGACATCTAGAAGTGTCACCATCTCAAAGTGCTGGCCATATTAATTTCATTGGAGAAGACGTTTGAAAATTTTACTATATAACTCTTTGTAAAACGGTGACCCCGGGGCGGGCCAATTTAGACCCCAGGGACATAATTTGAACAAGATTGACAGAGAACCTGTAGATGCTGATATGTGCCAAATATCTAAGCTCTTGTCATCTTGTGTTTACAGTCGCTTGCTCTTATAAATTGGAAAACAAGCAGTCTACACTGTTCGTCACTTAACTCATTCATCCCTGAAACTTTTAATGGACAATTCGTATTTCAAAATCAGTCATGTCCATTTTTGACTATTACACTGTTTGCATGGGAAAAGTGTAATCCTCAGGTACACTACACAGTAGTGTTAGATATATAACGCAATAAAACGTAATTGTCCTTTATGTACATGTATCAGGGGCAAATGAGTCAACACATTCAGCCCTAGTGACGAGTATACTTGTCATTTATCGACAGTGTACTTACGAAAAGTACAATTGTCCTACGCAAACAGTGAAAACTAAGACCACATGGCTCCTAAAGGAGTCCTATGATCAGTATCTGCACTGTTTGTCATTTTGCAACATATTATTTGAATCAACTTTAAATACAATGTAGCGACTTAAATGGAAATTGGAACTGTCAATTTAAAGTTTCAGGGGTAAATGAATTAAAGCAGAATGGAAGTACAGTAAAAGCCTCTTTATTACTACAGTGGAGAATCTGTTATTCTTTCCCGTTTAAACGCAAACGCAAAGCACTAAAACGTAGAAAAAGAACAACTTTTAGACAATTCTGATATTTCATATTTATCTTGGTGGCAAACAGTTTGGAGCCTGATCAGACGCCGGGTTACCCGGCGTCGCAAACAGTTTGGAGCCTGATCAGACGCCGGGTTACCCGGCGTCTGATCTGGCTCCAAACTGTTTGTATTGTAAATAATAGTGTTAGCGTAAACGCGTTTATTGGGAAAGAATAACAGATTCTCCACTGAAGGTGTCTACGACAGGTGACTGCTCCAAGCAATGTAACAGTAAAATAGAAAGCTCCTTATGGAGCTTTCTGTTTTACTGTCACATGTCTTTTATACAATAAATTAGTCTTCTTTTTAGTGGTCGTAATAGAGAGGTTTCCTGTTATAAACAACAAGAGGGGTGTGTACATAATAATAATAATAATAATAATAAAGACTGTATTTAACGAGAGAGGATAGTTGATAAAAAATCAATCTTTCATGAGGCTCTCAACTTGAGGCATTTCTTACTAAACATATAACTTACAACAATATTACTCAATCAATATTAACTAGCAATTTGCAAGAACAAAAAGTACCTTAATTAAATATTTAAATTCATAGTGGTGTATATATGCGAACAGTGTACCCGTTAAGAGTGCACCTGCAGTGAAGACTCGGATCAGAAGGCTCCTGAATTAGCCCTGTGATCAGGGTCTGCACCGTCTTTCAGTTATTAATATATAGACAAAGATAACCCCTAATTAGATCCAGTAAAAGATGAACTAGAAAGTTGGAAACTGGATTTGTTCATTTGAAGTCTTAGGGTGGAAAGAGTTAAAAGTAATGTAATATAGATCTATTATAATTTATCATTATTTGAAAACAGTCTGCGTTATTTCTGTCAAGCAATAACCGGTACCATGTTTTCAGAGAACTTTTTGGATTTTGATAGCTTTCTAAATTGAAGTACTTAGCGATTACAGTTGCAACCGTTTGCTACAGAGGTAATGTGCAGGATTCCAACATAGCTTCCAAATGAGTACACATCGGTGACCAACGATTACGCTACTGAACTCATGGAAAGTTTGGTTTGTTATTAACTCATTGTCCCTTGAAACTTCCAACGGACAATCCCAGTTTCTCGGCGCCATATGACCATTTAACCCGTTTGGCGTCTGATTCGCATAAAGTCGACTTTGCCAACATTTACGCGTTACGTCTGATCAGGATCCAAACTGTTTGACACTCGTTTCGGTATATCTAAGACACAACTACCTTAAATCTAACTTTCAAACAATCTTGCAGACAACAATGTTGAAGCAGATAACAAAGTAAACGTAAAGAGGTAAAAAACTTCACGGTTAATTTGGTGCCGAAACGGTTAACGTGACGCAGTGCTGTAAACCTAACTCAATCAATTTAGTTTAAATCCAGCATACAGTTTACTATTTGATTATATTTTTGAAAAGTATTGCAAAAGACTAACAGTGCATACCCTGACAAATGGGTTCCTTCTTGAACTCTCTGATCTAGATCTACAGTGGAGAATCTGTTATTCTTTCCCGTTTAAACGCAAACGCAAAGCACTAAAACGTAGAAAAAGAACAACTTTTAGACAATTCTGATATTTCATATTTATCTTGGTGGCAAACAGTTTGGAGCCTGATCAGACGCCGGGTTACCCGGCGTCGCAAACAGTTTGGAGCCTGATCAGACGCCGGGTTACCCGGCGTCTGATCTGGCTCCAAACTGTTTGTATTGTAAATAATAGTGTTAGCGTAAACGCGTTTATTGGGAAAGAATAACAGATTCTCCACTGAAGGTGTCTACGACAGGTGACTGCTCCAAGCAATGTAACAGTAAAATAGAAAGCTCCTTATGGAGCTTTCTGTTTTACTGTCACATGTCTTTTATACAATAAATTAGTCTTCTTTTTAGTGGTCGTAATAGAGAGGTTTCCTGTTATAAACAACAAGAGGGGTGTGTACATAATAATAATAATAATAATAATAAAGACTGTATTTAACGAGAGAGGATAGTTGATAAAAAATCAATCTTTCATGAGGCTCTCAACTTGAGGCATTTCTTACTAAACATATAACTTACAACAATATTACTCAATCAATATTAACTAGCAATTTGCAAGAACAAAAAGTACCTTAATTAAATATTTAAATTCATAGTGGTGTATATATGCGAACAGTGTACCCGTTAAGAGTGCACCTGCAGTGAAGACTCGGATCAGAAGGCTCCTGAATTAGCCCTGTGATCAGGGTCTGCACCGTCTTTCAGTTATTAATATATAGACAAAGATAACCCCTAATTAGATCCAGTAAAAGATGAACTAGAAAGTTGGAAACTGGATTTGTTCATTTGAAGTCTTAGGGTGGAAAGAGTTAAAAGTAATGTAATATAGATCTATTATAATTTATCATTATTTGAAAACAGTCTGCGTTATTTCTGTCAAGCAATAACCGGTACCATGTTTTCAGAGAACTTTTTGGATTTTGATAGCTTTCTAAATTGAAGTACTTAGCGATTACAGTTGCAACCGTTTGCTACAGAGGTAATGTGCAGGATTCCAACATAGCTTCCAAATGAGTACACATCGGTGACCAACGATTACGCTACTGAACTCATGGAAAGTTTGGTTTGTTATTAACTCATTGTCCCTTGAAACTTCCAACGGACAATCCCAGTTTCTCGGCGCCATATGACCATTTAACCCGTTTGGCGTCTGATTCGCATAAAGTCGACTTTGCCAACATTTACGCGTTACGTCTGATCAGGATCCAAACTGTTTGACACTCGTTTCGGTATATCTAAGACACAACTACCTTAAATCTAACTTTCAAACAATCTTGCAGACAACAATGTTGAAGCAGATAACAAAGTAAACGTAAAGAGGTAAAAAACTTCACGGTTAATTTGGTGCCGAAACGGTTAACGTGACGCAGTGCTGTAAACCTAACTCAATCAATTTAGTTTAAATCCAGCATACAGTTTACTATTTGATTATATTTTTGAAAAGTATTGCAAAAGACTAACAGTGCATACCCTGACAAATGGGTTCCTTCTTGAACTCTCTGATCTAGATCTACAGTGGAGAATATGTTATTCTTTCCAGTTTAAACGCAAACGTACGCAAACGCAAAGCAATAAAACGTAGAAAAGAACAACTTTTAGACAATTCTGATATTTCATATTTATCTTGGTGGCAAACAGTTTGGAGCCTGATCAGACGCCGGGTTACCCGGCGTCTGACCTGGCTCCAAACTGTTTGTATTGTAAATAATAGTTTTAGCGTAAACGCGTTTATTGGGAAAGAATAACAGATTCTCCACTGTACTATGGTTGCACAGGACTATCTAGAGTGCTATTCACTGCAGGTACACTGTTTATAAGAACAACTATACTCGTCGCTAGGGTTCAATAGACTAAAATGGTCCATAGTACAGCGGGTCAAGTATTCAAGACCTAATTTCAAGACGTTTAAAGGTTTACTTAACTATTCCACTTAGCTTGAAGTGTCACGTTCACATGTTCTCGAATTAGGTTTTATGCATTATTAACTTTACCAAATTTAATGCAAAGACGAGCATCAACAAATTTAAATAGTAATTTGCTCGAATTACTTCAAGCGTCTGGACTGGGTCTAAACTGTTCTCCAACACAATTCATGTCGCGATCGAATTATCCCTTCGCTAGCATGCCTTGAGTACACAATAAATCGGCGCTTGATCAGAATCCGAAATGTTCACCGTCTCATCTTGATGTGTCTTCTTGTCAAAATTCCTAAACAAAAAATAAATTCGAAACACACAAGCAGTCGACGAATTTTAAGCAGCCGATATCTTGCTGATGTAGAGGATAACTCTATTCACTGCCATGCCCTTATCTTTTTAAACAATTGTCGTCTGCTTTTAGTTTTCAAATTTAAATTTAAGGGTTTTGACTTTTGAGATATTAATATATATTGAAATGTGGGTCAAACAGTTTGGGTCCTGATCAGACGGCGCGTTACGCGGCGTCTGATCAGGTTCCAAACTTTATGCAAATAACCATTGTACTCGGGATAAGAGGAGGGGGTAACTAGATTATTGGCAGAAATGTTTGTTATAAGTACATACAGCCTCTGGAATGATATTGACACGTGATCGTAAACTGTTTATTCAATATACCCGTACGTAGATCTAGTTGGACTTCACAGAACTTAAAAGAGCCATAAGAACTAGGCCGCTTAATTTAATCAATTTTTTCATTGCCGAGCGCTTCAACATTTGTACTTATTAAAACAGTGGTTTGATCTAGTGTATCTCGGCGTCTGATCTAGATCCAAACAAGTTTACACTCGTGTGATCGCTTCTTCAATTCACAAAGTTAAATTGAAATATAAAATTCAGACGATCCCCTTCTTTGCAGACGATACTAACCGATTTATGCCCACGGTCCCATATATGGATCATAGGCAAATAATGGAATCTGATCAGACGCCGCATTATACACCGTTTGCTGATAGGAATTTCAGTATAAAACAAGTTGAAATTTTAGACCAGACACCCTTAGAAAAAAAGTGGATTTATCCAATATATAAGAATGAAAGAATCCACAGGGCGAAAATTGGTTAATGCATTCACCCTGGACATTTTAATGGACAATTATAGTTACCAATTAAATCTAGTCCATTTATGACTAGATCTATTTAATGTTGTCTTCTGCAATATATTACATGATAACCAACACTGAAACAGTGCAACTCTAATCAGTGGTCCCATGCAGGAGCCTTTGATCTGGGTCAGCACTGCTGAAACAGTAAATATTTACACTTAACAGGTCATCTCTTTGTAAATGACGATTGTATTCGTCATTAGGGTTCAATGGGTCAATGTTTTGCTATTTTAAATGATTGAACACGAATCACATCTACAGACGAACCGCTCTTGAATCTAAAGCTAGTAAAGTAAAACCAGAACCTCTAATGGCAAATGTCTGCATAGTCATTGCTGGATAAGTTAACGGTGTTTGATCAAGATCAACATTGTTTGCAATTGCACTAAAGGTAGAGAGGCAGCACATGCATTAAATTTAGCTAAGTTAGTGTCACCAAAGAGAAGTTTTACAACTTACATTTACATGCACTCTTGGAGGCAATGTAATGGTTTCAAATGACCTTACAAATGACTTAAAACTTTGGCGTCTAATGTTTTAAACCAACAACAACTATTTAATAAAACAGTATTTTGAACTATTGTAGCAGTGGAACTTGCTGGTGCAATTTAAGTCTAAGCAATATTCAAACGCACACTGTTTAATGTGAGAGAAAGCTCGTCGCATTTCCAAGTTTGTTAGATACTGGTTTTGTTGATTAACGCCTTCACTGCCTTACCCAGAGAACAACGGTTATTTGCAAACAGCTCGAATCCTGAACAGACGCCGCGTCACGCGGCGTCTGTTCAGGATTCGAGCTGTTTGACACTGATGTTAATATTATGTATCTTAATAGGTCAAAATACATGAATATTTAAATTTGAGAAATAACTGCAACGACTTTTGGTGAGTCCTTAATATAACTTTATAGCTCGTGTCATCTGTATTCAAACCGTCAATGAATGTGTATCTGTTATTATGCACGTGTGCATGGTTGGCTAGGTAGAGGGCCCCTATAGGACGTTTCTGTGGAGAAAGGGGCTAGGTTATAACACAATTGATGAGTCTCTTTACATGTATACTATTGGCGAATGACGAGTATACTCGTCGTTGGTGCTCAATACGTTGTGATTGAAAATTAGCCTCGCTATACTCATTTTAATGTATGTTTATTTTCATGCCATTCCTAATTACCAGCCATTTGTTTTCTGGGCTGGAGGTCTTATATTACAATACATGCATTTTTAGATGTTGTGTTATGTTGACCATATGTGGTTCTCTCGAGTTGGTAATATACATACTAGATTCTATCTATATATTTATATAAATAGAATAAGGGTACAAAAAAGTCTACTCGAGAGAACCACCTACTATGATGTAGACTCGCACCAGAACCTGTAATCTTTAAATGCTATTTTACATTAATTCACACAGGCTTTATGTTTTCATAGCCAAGTTGATTGGTAATTCAGTACTTTAATGTTTTGTACGAAATATAAAGGCATATAGTAATGACACGCTGGCGTAAAACCTCGCTTGTTAAGCGTTTGATTTGAGTCTGAGGTCGTTCTCAAGCTTTTAATTGATCAGGATTGGACATCCTGCTTGTAACTGGAGTCTGCTCAAACAACAGAAAACAGTATACACGAACATGTATATAATTTCTGCTTTAATGTTGCATTAAGATTTCTCCAGTCTTTAACACCCATCAATAAGTTTTCGTTTTGAGTGGTCATAACACTTACTTTTTACCCCTTAAAGCGACTCGCAACCAGATGGTGCATTAAAAATAGTAATTTGTAAATATGTGTCAAACGCTTATATAAATGGTAACGAATTAGTTTAGGATAAGAAATTCTGTTTAAAAAAATGTATTTCAATAAAAAAAAATATTGGTCTCTGGTGGGATTCGAACCCGGGGCCCGGCATTGGCGGACAGAAGGCAAAATAGGGGAAACCGCTTAGACCAATGGACCACGGAAACTATCCGTTTATCTCGGATCGATTTAACGTATTTCAATGTGTAGCCATCGAAAGTGCATACAACTTCGTAATTCGGCTCGTGTTTATGTCTGAGCCCGTGTAGAGAAGCAACAACAACAACTATACCGTCTACTAGTCGGTATAGAAAAACGATGGAAAATATCTAAAAATCTAAGATTCGGTGACGATTCTTGAGACTTTTTTTGGACTGATCATATTTTTTTAATGTCAGAAGCCAAATAATGCCACAAATTTGCTTTTATTTGAGTATTTTATTTTATTTTGACAAGTACACCATCCGGTTGCGAGTCCCTTTAACTGGAGTACCTCGAATACAATGGTTATTTACAAACTGTTTAACCCCTTCACTGCCATGACGTCATCAAATTTAAACAATTGTCGTCTGCTTTTATTTCTCAAATTAAATATTTAGTTATTTTGACTTACGAAATATTGAAAATAGTGTAAAACAGTTTGTATCCTGATCAGACGCCGCGTTACGCGGCGTCTGATCAGGATCCAAACTGTTTTTAAATTACTAGTGTACTCGGGGTAAGGCAGTGAAGGGGTTAACTCTCATTACGGCATTGCTTTAGTCAATTTACATACGAGAAATAAAACCAGGCAACAATCCTTTAAAACAATTTTTTATGGAAGTAGGCTAAATAGAGGATATTGAATGAGTGTGTTGTCAGTCGTGAATTTATTGAACGAGTTGGATAAAATAATATGTTGCGAGCCTTGGCGAGCAACATATCATTTTATCCAACGAGTTCAATAAATTCACGACTGAAAACACACGAATTTGATATCCTATTTATCACATAAACACCAAAATGACACGAAAATCCGAACGCTCTTACTTTCACTTTTGCCCTCGGCTCTTAGTAAAACGATTCGTCATAGGAGTTATTCGGTGATAAAAATACCAATCAAACTAAAATAAAGAAAATCAACATCAATGTGTTGTGTAAAGACTCTTCCGATACCCTATTCAAAATTTAAATTCATATTTAATTTAAAACTGTTCTAACTGACCAAAAATGGTCATTTGACAGTTAGAATCAAGTTTCAAAATAACGTCGTTATAGCAACACGACGTCATTATTACTGTAACGTCTAAATTTGAAAAACTGTCTGAGTCACTGTTCTACTAGAGCTCTACGTAGCCTAATTTGCAGCCTGGATTTGCGGGATTGCCTAGGATAATGTTTAGGACACTTGGAACTATTTTAAATCCATAGTGGTGATCTTTTGACTAGATTTTCTAAACTGATTTAAAGTCGGCGTAGTAATACAGTATTTTGGTGAATCGAAATTAGTTTAAAATATATGCCCAGTGGGCCGTACGATTTTTACGGCCCTCTATATTTTGCACGTTTATGTGATAAAAGGGGTTAATATTTTTCAAAACTAAAAAAAAGTATATTGTAATTAAACTTGAATGATTCTAAAGACTTTGATGTAGATCTAGTTGGCGTATTCCATCAAGGCAAGTGACAGCTAAGTGAGATATACTATTCGCGTCAGCACTTACAGTCCGTAATCACGAACCTTGTTTTTAACCGTTTTAACCTAGTTTACTTATTATATTGTTTTTTAACCTTTTAACAACTGTCCTCGAACTCCAAGTATATTAAATAAAGATATGATCAGCAATTGATCGTTAGGAGTAATCACGGAACGTATATATGCAAGCACCTTGGTGGATAAAGGAAAAGCATTTCACGCTTATAATAAAATTGTGATCAATCAATTAAATATTAATGTCGGAGAACTTTGCGAATGTTTGCTAACAAACAAACATATTAAGATTACTATTTTGTTAGAGTGTGTCGAAATGTCTATTGGTTTTGTCCACATGGAGTTAATTAATGATATATTGATCCCAACTACAGTGGAGAAGACATTATTCTTTCCAGTTTAAACAAAACTTTAACAAAAACGCTCTGCAATTTAATGTAGATAATGCCAGTATTAAAAAACTGGGGACACTTTTTTGTAATCTGATTGGCAAATATTTTGTAGCCTGGTCAGACGCATAGTTACTTGGGGTCTGGCATAGCTCGAAAACTGTTTGCAAAGGATATAACTGTATTCAAATAAACGCATTTATTAGTAAAGAATAACGTTTTACCCCGAATGTGACTCAAATTCAAGACACGTGAAGTTTGCGAGTTTAGATGAAAAGTTCTGTATGTCATGGATTTTGTCAAACGATTCCAGATAGTCCAATGTTGAGAGGTGAAAAAACATTAAATTTGTGTTCAACAACTGCTCAAGAGAAGTCGAAGGTCTTTAATACACAGGCCTAATGCATTCTAGTGGAGGAAACTATAAAGCAAAAAGCTCAGTTAGAATGTGAAAACATTTCCACTGGATGTTTACAAATGGATGAATTAGGTATCTCAGTCGCACAACGAACGATATTGTTATAACCTCTGTTTAGACCAAAAATCTAGTGGAATACGATATATATTTAATTATATAATGGCTTTAAGCCAGTTCCAGACCGCAAGTAATGTGATAAAAATAGTAATGATGTGTATTAACGCAGTTGGCTTCATTAATACAGGAAAAAAGTATGGCAAAAGGTTCCTATCTAAGCTTTAAAAATACATTACTTAATTCCTGTTTTTAATCTACCACTTGGCTTAACCATCAATATAAAGTTTATTATAATGCTGTGGAAGAGAGGTTTTAGTGTTAAATTGTTATTGAAAGTCAGGGCTGCCATTTCTCTGGATTTTTCCTGAATCTTCGGATTTTTTTTTCTAGTACATGGTAGTTTAACGTAGGATGAAAGTAAAGCAGAATACGCCTTAAGGCGCATTCTGCTTTACTTACAGCCTGCTTTAAGTAGTCGCATGTCAACAAAACAAGAAAAAGACTAATGGGTAAAGGTACGATTCGTTAAATCGCACTTGAAAAATGCAAGTTGGAAATCTTAGGATTTTTCATGTCAACTTATGGCAGCCCTGTAAACGTCTTACCACACTCAGGAGGTATATTTGGTGGTAATTGATGAACAAACAGTCGATCTTGAAGACAAATATAAAACTCACGCATGTTTTTATAATTTACCTTCTCGAAACAATGCTTTGTGGCACTAATAACTTATCCCTACAGTTCAATAAAGACTATATCGGCGAGGGTCTTGGTTAACCAATCTATGTTACAGTCGAACTTTCATAACACGAGTTCGCTTATGTCGAACTTTCTCGTCTACTTCCGCTGATTATCGACAATTTAAGCTCGCCGAAGTCGAACTCACCCGTATTTCAAAGTTAAAACGTGGCTAAGTCACTCACCAGTCACCAGGCTAAGCCACGTTTTAACTTTGAAATACGGTTAAGTTCGTCGTCAAATGTGTAAAACACGGGCACGTTCGCCTTCAGTGATCTCGATTTATTAAGTTCAAATGTACAGTAGAACCTCTCTCTTACGACCACTAAAAAGAAGGCTAATTGGCTGTATATAAGACAGGTGACAGCTTAAAGCAATGTGAAAGTGAAACAGAAAGCTCCTGTAGGAGCTTTCTGTTTCACTTTCACATTGCTTTAAGAAGTCACCTGTCATAAACAACTAATAGTTGACACAATTTAGTGGTCGTACTAGAGGGGTTCTACTGTATTTTATTTGCTTGGAGAAATAGGATTTTGACAAAATAACAACAACGACCTAAGGTCCTACAGGGAGCCGTAAATAGTCACAAACGATTTCAGAAAAGTTTGATACTCAGATATTTTGCTTTGAGAAAACAATATTAGCTAGATTTATTTACTATAAGCATAAAGAGAGTGTCGTATTCAAGAGACATTTGATTCTCGGATATTTTACTCGGAGATATATGCCTTACGAAAGAACAATAGCGACTATAGGTCAATATGTAGTGCCGTAAACTATTACAAAGACTTGAAGGAAACTTTGATTAATTTGGATAAAATGTTTTATGTCTGTTTGATACTTTCCTCGGCTCTGCTGCAATTATATGGAGTTGACAGTAGTGAACTTTGTGCGGTTTTGTTCAGACCTGTTCTAGTAGCGTGTGATAATGCATACGGCGTGCAGCTAGAGGTTCACCATAATGTCCGCAGTAAACTGGAGTGCTCTACTCGCTGTAAAAGTAATGTTCCAGAGTGTCTGTCCTTCACCTACAATGCTCCACTGAAAACATGCAAAACTAACGCACAATTTCAACACTCGCCCTCGTCTCCCTGCGGAAATAACGTCATTTACGGTGAGATCGACAAGGTATGTATAGTCATTACTAGGGGTGTAACAATACGGCAAAACAGAATTGCAATATATTGCAATACAAAGGAACCGTATTTCAATATAATGCACTATAGTGTGGCAACTTGTAAGTACAAAAATTGGGTAGATATTAGCTTTGAGAACTTATTTTTAGCATTGAAAGGTTAAAAGAAGTAGTTTAAATACGTGGGGTCCAAATTAACAGTTTTAATTGTCACAGCATTACATTCAAATTAAAAGGGCATCCCCTCTCGTATATGCTCAATTAATTTATAGAATATTGCCATACGGAAAGCCGTATTGCAATACATATTGTTATAAGAGGCGTATTGCAATATAACAATATTTATTACCGTATTATTACACACCTAGTCATTACAGTCAGGCGTATCACGCGATGAGCGACCATTCTTAAGAAGCGTAGAATCAAAACAAATATGGGTGACCATTAATACAGTTCAGGAGTTATTGTGTGTTTCCTGCATTTCATTACTATCTAACTAAAGGCAACTTAGACCTATTCATCTCATTTCGATTAGTCGCTTGACAAAATTTCATTCAACCTCTTCTCTGCCAAGACGTTATCAATTTTGAACAATTGTCGTCTGCTTTTATTTCTCAAATTTAAACTTTATTTGTTTTGACATATACGAAATATTGAAACGAGTGTCAAACAGGTTGGATTATGATTAGAAAACGCGCTACACGGCGTCCGAACAGGATCCCTGAAAACTGTTTTGCAAATAACCAGCCCTGCCATTTCTCCAGATTTTTCCAAAATCTTCGGATTTTTTTCTAGTACATGGTAGCTTAAAGCAGGCTTAAAGTAAAGCAGAATGCGCCTTGAGGGCGCATTCTGCTTTATTTTTAGCCTGTATTAAGCAGCCACGTGTCAAAAAAACTAGAAACAGGCGGTGGGGAAAGGTACGTTTCGTAAAATCACACTTGAAAAATGCAAATTTGGAAATCTTAGGATTTTTTATGTCAACTTATGGCAGCCCTGAATAACTATTGTACATATATATTCGGAGTAAGGCAGTGAAGGGATTAATATCTTCATTGCAAATATCACATGCTTAAATCATTGTCGTCTGTGGTTTTGTTTCTAAATGACATTTAGGTAGATCTATTTAGACGGAGCCTGTCAAACGAAAGGTCGTAAGACAAATGTTGTCGTGGTCCAATTTAAAATTCTAAATAACTATTTATTTATCCATCTAATCTTGTATTATCTTGTATTATGACATCTCGATGGAATCGTCTTGAAAAGACGATTCCAAAGAGATGTCATAAGACAAGATTAGATGGAGAAATAAGAAATTAATCGTATTTTAAAGTTTTGACATACGACCGTTTTTGTCGTACGACGTTTCGTAAGACGGACCCGAGAAAACTATGTATTTCAAAAGACCGCTTGTTTAGTGCCAAGTTCGATGAATGGACGGAGTCGGGGTTTACGGCTCTGCGACACTGAATAGGTCAATTAGCGCCGATGAATGATGAGATCAGATTATGATGATTTCGTCCTTTTAGTTCTTGGAAGAGGGGACAATGATGATCCATGCTAACTTTAGAATGACGACATAGCAAAAGACCAATGATTTAGACTGTATTTCAATATTTTGCAAGGTTTTCAATCTAACTTACATCTGAGAGATATATCAGTACACCATCCTGGGCAATTCTGACCCATTCACCAACGAGAGTTTCAATCAAGCGGCGAGAATTGTCTCAGATTTCTGATCATTTCTGATTGGTTAAACCTCCTTAGAAACTCGAGGTCTAAATAGAAATGAGAATGTCTTCGACGAAATAAAAACCATAAATTCTGGTACAAGGTTATGGAAACGATGAACGCCTTTACATACAATCAGTCTCGTAAACCCCTTCAATTCACTGTGACGTCATCAGCTTAAACCTATGTCGTCTGCTTTTATTTTTCAAATTTTAATTTTAGGCAATGTGATTAAAGAAATATATCTTTTATACAATGAACTAGCGTTCGTTTTAGTAGTCGTAATGGAGAGGTTTTATTTTAATGTTATGATGAATTAAGATAGCACATGCCTTTAAGGGGGTGCATCACGTTACTTTCAACAACGGACGGTCGCTGGAATAAAATACCACATCTAGTATTGTGTACACCTGATTTAACCATTCGTCTGATTTGATTTCTAAAACAAGTTCTCTTACATCTTCACTGTCCTATCCCGGGAAGAATTAAGAAATGAATTGATTTTTTTCGGCGTTCAAGCGGAATGAACAACAGAAAATTATCGGCAAATACCATGAATCGCGCTAGCTATTCATGGTAAATTTGCCGATAATTTTTCGTCGTTAATTTCGCTTGAACGCCGAAAAAATCTGTTCATTTCTTATATTTATACTGTATAGTGTAGATTAACATTTTGTAAGTATGCATGTATGTTTAATGCATATTAGAGGTTGATAACACGAATAATGTGTACTCTAACAGGAACAGCCATGACCAAATTACTGAAGCTGCGTACATTCGAAAACAAAGAAAATAAGTTACATTGTTTACATTCTAAGATAAAAGATTTTGACAGTTTGGCGCGAAATGCCGGTTTGACGTCATTTGGAAGTGATGTCATTTTTAAAGTAGGATAAATATATCGGTTTTTTTGGCATAAAGGAATGCAGACACTTGCTGTTTATATGGTATGGTCAATTTTCTTGCAATTTATCTCATTAATAAAGAAGACTTTTAGTCGGGAATTATGGTTTCCACTAATAGGAAGGCATTGATCGGTTAAGAACAAATTGAAAAATCCGCCAAATGTTTGCTGTCAAAGTTCCAAAGATTAATTCGCAAATGAAAACTGCATATGCCACGCCTCCTCTTCGAAACTATTCCAGAAGTCCCGCCCTCTCGAGAAATGGTGTTTCAACGAAATGATCAGCATTTTTGTCAATTGAATTGAATGGGTCGAATGTAAATATTGTGTAATTGAGAAATAAAATCAGACGACAATTGCTTGAAGCAGGTGCCATCATGGCAGTGAAGGGATTCAGACATTGTTTTTCCAATATTTATACCTTGGTTGCCAAAACTTTAGCAAAATGACATACTGATATGTTCTGCTTACAGAAATACTGTACCTCTTCTAATCAAATAACACATGGGGAACTCATCGATTATACATCATCATCGGGCCAGTCTATAACAACCACGCCCAATACAGCCAGCACAACTATACCATCTTCAACAACTACAACAATGCCTCCTACAACAACAACTACAACCACACTTCCTACAACAACTACAACTATACCACCTACCACAACAACTACCACCGTACCTACTACAACAACAATGCCTCCTACCACAACAACTACTGATATGTATTCTTCAACAACAACTTCTACAGTTCCAACTACAACAATGCCTCCTACAACAACCACTACAACCACACTTCCTACAACAACTACAACTATACCACCTACCACAACAACTACCACCGTACCTACTACAACAACAATACCTCCTACCACAACAACTACTGATATGTATTCTTCAACAACAACTTCTACAGTTCCAACTACAACAATGCCTCCTACAACAACAACTACAACCACACTTCCTACAACAACTACAACTATACCACCTACCACAACAACTACCACCGTACCTACTACAACAACAATACCTCCTACCACAACAACTACTGATATGTATTCTTCAACAACAACTTCTACAGTTCCAACTACAACTATGGCGTCTACAACAACAACTACAACTACATTCCCTACCACAACAACTACAATTATACCACCTACTACAACAACTACAACTACACTTCCTACTACAACAACTACAGATATGCATTCTTCAACAAGAACTTCTACAGTTCCTACTACAACAATGCCTCCTACAACAACAACTACAACTTCACTCCCTACCACAACAACTACAACAACACTTCCTACCACAACAACAACAATGCCTCCTACAACAACAACTACAACCACACTTCCTACAACAACTACAACTATACCACCTACCACAACAACTACCACCGTACCTACTACAACAACAATGCCTCCTACCACAACAACTACTGATATGTATTCTTCAACAACAACTTCTACAGTTCCAACTACAACTATGCCTCCTACAACAACAACTACATTCCCTACCACAACAACTACAACTATACCACCTACTACAACAACTACAACTACACTTCCTACTACAACAACTACAGATATGCATTCTTCAACAACAACTTCTACAGTTCCTACTACAACAATGCCTCCTACAACTACAACTTCACTTCCTACCACAACAACAACAATGCCTCCTACCACAGCAACTACAACTACATTCCCTATCACAACAACTACAACTATACCACCTACTACAACAACTACAACTACACTTCCTACAACAACAACTATAGATATGCATTCTTCAACAACAACTTCTACAGTTCCTACTACAACTATGCCTCCTACTACAACAGTTACAACTATACCACCTACTACAACAACAACAACGACACTTCCTACTACAACAACTACAGATATGCATTCTTCAACAACAACTTCTACAGTTCCTACTACAACAATGCCTCCTACAACAACAACTACTACTTCACTCCCTACCACAACAACTACAACTATACCACCTACTACAACAATTACAACTACAGATATGCATTCATCAACTACAACTTCTACAGTTCCTACTACAACTATGCCTCCTACTACAACAACTACAACAATGCCTCCTACAACAACAACTACAACTTCACTTCCTACCACAACAACTACAACTATACCACCTACTACAACAATTACAACTACAGATATGCATTCTTCAACTACAACTTCTACAGTTCCTACTACAACTATGCCTCCTACTACAACAACTACAACAATGCCTCCTACAACAACAACTACAACTACACTTCCTACCACAACAACTACAACTATTCCGTCTTCAACAACAACTTCTACAGTTCCTACTACAACTATGCCTCCTACAACAACAACTACAACTTCACTTCCTACCACAACAACTACAACTATACCACCTACTACAACAACTACAACTATTCCGTCTTCAACAACAACTTCTACAGTTCCTACTACAACTATGCCTCCTATTACAACAACTACAACAATGTCTCCTACAACTACACTCCCTACCACAACAACTACAACAATGCCTCCTACCACAGCAACTACAACTACATTCCCTACCACAACAACTACAACTATACCACCTACTACAACAGCTTCAACTACACTTCCTACCACAACAACTACAGATATGCATTCTTCAACAACAACTTCTACAGTTCCTACTACAACAATGCCTCCTACAACAACAACTACAACTTCACTCCCTACCACAACAACTACAACAACACTTCCTACCACAACAACTACAACTATTCCGTCTTCAACAACAACTTCTACAGTTCTTACTACAACTATGCCTCCTACAACAACAACAACAACTACAACTTCACTTCCTACCACAACAACTACAACTATACCACCTACTACAACTTCACTTCCTACCACAACAACTACAACTATACCACCTACTACAACAACTACAACTTCACTTCCTACTACAACAACTACAACTATACCACCTACTACAACAACTACAACTACAGATATGCATTCTTCAACAACAACTTCTACAGTTCCTACTACAACTATGCCTCCTACTACAACAGCTACAACTACACTCCCTACCACAACAACTACAACTATACCTCCTACCACAACAACTACAGATATGCATTCTTCAACTACAACTTCTACAGTTCCTACTACAACTATGCCTCCTACTACAACAACTACCACAATGCCTCCTACAACAACAACTACAACTACACTTCCTACCACAACAACTACAACTATACCACCTACCACAACAACTACAACTATTCCGTCTTCAACAACAACTTCTACAGTTCCTACTACAACTATGCATCCTACAACAACAACTACAACTTCACTTCCTACCACAACAACTACAACTATACCACCTACTACAACAATTACAACTACAGATATGCATTCTTCAACAACAACTTCTACAGTTCCTACTACAACTATGCCTCCTACTACAACAACTACAACAATGCCTCCTACAACAACAACTACAACTACACTTCCTACCACAACAACTACAACTATTCCGTCTTCAACAACAACTTCTACAGTTCCTACTACAACTATGCCTCCTACAACAACAACTACAACTTCACTTCCTACCACAACAACTACACCTATACCACCTACCACAACAACTGCAACTATTCCGTCTTCAACAACAACTTCTACAGTTCCTACTACAACAATGCCTCCAACCACAACACCTACAATTAAATTCCCTACCACAACAACTACATTCCCTACCACAACAACTACAACTATACCACCTACTACAACAACTACAACTACACTTCCTACTACAACAACTACAGATATGCATTCTTCAACAACAACTTCGACAGTTCCTACTACAATAACAACTACAACTATGCTGCCTACTACAACAACTACAACACTAACTCCTACTTTAACAACTACAACTATGCTGCCAACTACCACAACTACAACGATGCCTCCTACTACAACAACTACAACTATGCTGCCTACTACAACAACTACAACGATGCCTCCTACTACAACAACTACAACGATGCCTCCTACTACAACAACTACAACTATGCCTCCTACTACAACAACTACAACGATGCCTCCTACTACAACAACTACAACTATGCCTCCTACTACAACAACTACAACGATGCCTCCTACTACAACAACTACAACTATGCTGCCTACTACAACAACTACAACGATGCCTCCTACTACAACAACTACAACTATGCCTCCTACTACAACAACTACAACGATGCCTCCTACTACAACAACTACAACTATGCTGCCAACTACCACAACTACAACGATGCCTCCTACTACAACAACTACAACTATGCTGCCTACTACAACAACTACAACGATGCCTCCTACTACAACAACTACAACGATGCCTCCTACTACAACAACTACAACTATGCTGCCTACTACAACAACTACAACGATGCCTCCTACTACAACAACTACAACGATGCCTCCTACTACAACAACTACAACTATGCTGCCTACTACAACAACTACAACGATGCCTCCTACTACAACAACTACAACTATGCCTCCTACTACAACAACTACAACGATGCCTCCTACTACAACAACTACAACTATGCTGCCAACTACCACAACTACAACGATGCCTCCTACTACAACAACTACAACTATGCTGCCTACTACAACAACTACAACGATGCCTCCTACTACAACAACTACAACGATGCCTCCTACTACAACAACTACAACTATGCTGCCTACTACAACAACTACAACGATGCCTCCTACTACAACAACTACAACTATGCTGCCTATTACAACAACTACGCTTCCTACTACAACAACTACAACTATGCTACCTACTACAACAACTACAACTATGCTGCCAACTACCACAACTACAACGATGCCCCCTACTACAACAACTACAACTATGCTGCCTACTACAACAACTACGCTTCCTACTACAACAACTACAACTATGCTGCCAACTACCACAACTACAACGATGCCTCCTACTACAACAACTACAACTATGCTGCCAACTACCACAACTACAACGATGCCTCCTACTACAACAACTACAACTATGCTGCCAACTACCACAACTACAACGATGCCTCCTACTACAACAACTACAACTATGCTACCAACTACCACAACTACAACGATGCCTCCTACTACAACAACTACAACTATGCTGCCAACTACCACAACTACAACGATGCCTCCTACTACAACAACTACAACTATGCTACCTACTACAACAACTTCAACGATGCCTCCTACTACAACAACTACAACTATGCTACCTACTACAACAACTACAACTATGCTGCCTACTACAACAACTACAACGATGCCTCCTACCACAGCAACTACAACGATGCCTCCTACGACATTAACTACAACTATACCACCTACAACCACTACAAGTGTATCGAGTACTTTACCAACCACAACAGGAACACCCGGCTGGCAAGGCAGTGTGTGTATTGGCGGTCAGCGCTTTGATCAACAAACTGAATCATGTGTTGAAGGTAAGACCGTATGGTAAAGCATGTCTCGAGAAAAGCATTAAACTCTTTCATGATCAAATTATTCGGGAGATATTTACCCCTTCATCGCTATATTGTCGTCTGCTTATGTATTGTTGTCAGCAAGACACGTTTCAACGTTAGATTTGAAGAGACTCGCAACCAGATTTAGCATTAAAAATAGTTATTTGTAGATATATGTCAAACGCTTATATAAACAGGTAATAATTAGTTTAGGATAAGAAATTCTGTTTACAAAATGCATTTCAATGAAAAAATTATAGAGCTCTCGTTAGATTCGAACCCGGGTCCGGCATGCGGGGACAGAAAAGCAAAATATGACATCCCCTTAGTCCCCGGATCGATTTAAAGGTACCTCGGTATGTATCGATGGAGAGTACATAATTCGGCTCGGGGTTATGTCTGAGCCCGTGATCAGTTTCTGTTACGTCGACAGACACAACGGATAAAGCAATGGAAAATATCTATAAAAAAGCCTAGGATTTGAAGACTTTTCTTGAGGGTGTTTTTAGACTGATCATATTTTTCTAATGCCAGATGCACGATAATCATAAATACTACACATTTAAGTTTATTTGTGTATTTTCTTTGATTTTTTCAAATTCACCATCTGGTTGCGAGTCGCTTTAAAGTTGTATGACCTAATTAATATCGATATGTTTGGGTCCTGATCAGAAGCCGCGTTACGCGGCGTCTGATCCGGGCCCAAATTGTTTGCAAACGCGCCTTTATGACGTCATTGAGAGTGAAAGGGTTAAACATCTATATTCGAAGGGCAGAGAGATTCAGGTTTCATAAAACTTCGTAAAACAAAAACGGTCGTAAGTCAAAACTTTAAAATACTTTTTAATTCTGATTTCTCCATCTAATCCTGTCTTGTGACATCTCTTTGGAATCGTCTTTTCAAGACTATTCCAAAGAGATGTTACAATACAGGATTAGATGGAGAAATAAATATTAATTGATACTTTTATTATCTGACTTACGACCGTTTTTGTCGTACGAAGTTTTATGAAACGGGCACCAGGATTCAAGTTTCTGTCATAATCAATCTCAATTGATTGTTTCCAATCCGAACGACACTTATACAGTAAAGTGCTTAAAGCACGTTAAATATAAAACTCTTATCCGCTTTACTTTTAATACACCTTAAAAACTGATCTATCATCACAACATATAATTACTACTGTGTCAATTGGTTTTATAATGTCAATTAAACTAGCTTCTGTATCATTTTATTTCTGATTATGCACATCAAACGTCATTTTCAATATTATAGTGTCGCTATATTTAGCTATTCGTTCCATCTATATACAACCTTGTTGACCCTAAAGTATAAACAGAAATATTTACAAATGAATATGTTTCGTTTTTTACATTTAAGTTAATTGGTCATTGGTCACTGTCAGACTTAAAAACTATAGGACACCTGTATAATGCACCCACTGAACAGAACAGAACATATCTTTTATTACTCACAGTTTACAACAGAGTGTAACATCATGTGAGCATAATACAATACATTCAATATGGCAGTGGTAACATGGTTATTGGAAATTCACTGAGAGGTCATACCATAGGGGCCAGGAGTTTGACGAGAGTCAAACTCCGGACCTCTATAGGTCAGAAACGCAGGCTACTTGGTTTAATGAAAGACAGGGGTCAACTTAAAGAAAGGGGCCAAAAGGAGATTTCCATTTACTTTAACATTGCTTTAAGCAGTCATCCACTTGTATTTAATACCAGATAATCAACCCCAATTTAGTGGCTGATAAAGAGAGGTTTTACTCATTTACTGTAATTCAAAATATTTTATTACTATCTAGATCTATAATATTACTTGAAAACAAAATAATCAACTGTCTTACATTCATTTCTTCTTACATTGATACATTCAGCTTTGTTTTTAAGTACCGCTTCCGTTTGTACCATTTACCGTATACAGTCTAAACTCGATAATTCGAACTCGCGCTAGTTCGAACATTACAATACATGTATTACAAAGTTAAAACGTGGCTCAGCCACGTTTTAACTTTGAAATACGGGAAAGTTCGACTTAAGCGTTATCGACTTATCGAAATTCAACTTATGCAATACAGGTACGATCGATTTTCGACAGTTCAAAATATTGAGATGCGACTGTAAGTACACATCATCAGTTGAGACGGTTGACAGTGCGATAAATAGTGATGTATTCAGCACGAGACATTTCTTGGCGGAAAAAGCCGATCTGACGAGCGCATGGGCGCTAGTCTGATTGGTTGTTCCCGACCAAAACGTCGAGAGCTGAATACAACAACATGTGCGCAATGTCAACTGGCGATGTGTTTATCATATGCCTTCAATATACATCACCAACAACTTAATAGCAGCTGCTGTGTAAATAATTTTATATTTAGAAACATTTTATATTTGAAACAGAACAAGATTTTTTTACGCTACAAAGAATAACGCGGAAACTGTAGGATACAGGGGCCCGTTTCATAAAACTTCTTACGACAAATGTTGTCGTAAGTCAGATTATAAAAGTATCAATTATTATTTATTTCTCCATCTAATCCTGTCTGTCGACATCTTTTTGGAATCGTCTTGAAAAGACGATTCCAAAAAGATGTCACAAGACAGGATTAGATAGAGAAAATCACAGATTAAATGTATTTTAAAGTTTTGACTTACGACAACATTTGTCGTAAGAAGTTTTATGAAACGGGCCCCAGGTACGTAAGCCTGAAAACAGATTGGAGTAAAATACAAACAGTAAAGTACAAGGTGGACGATACAGACTCTTGTATTTTACTGTGCAGAAACGCGCCGAAACGCTCGATATCATTAAAAGGCATATACATGTAATAAAAGGAGTATGTCTGACACGTCCATGGTTTACATAATCAAGATTATCACTTGTCTTAGCAAGTGTCCTTAAATCTCCACATATAATAGAACCTGTATTAATATATAATACAATAAACATAACAAATATATCTTTGGTTTTATGGCTGAATGCATGTAACAAAAATGTAACGTGTGTTTGGACATGATTTTCTTCGAAAAAGGCCCTTAGAGGTCGAAATATTAGAAAAGAGCAGTTTATATATTAATAATGTATAATAGTTGCTCATTGAGCAATTGTTCTTCTAAGCTATGTAAATATGTTATATGTTTGATGAAATCTATCCATTTAGGTGATTATACAGTGGAGAAAACGTTATTCTTTCCCAATAAACGCGTTTACCCTAAAACTATTATTTTCACTGCAAACAGTTTGGAGCCAGATCAGACGCCGGGTAACCCAGCGTCTGATCAGGCTCCAAACTGTTTGCCACCAAGATAAAGATGAATTATCAGAATTGTCCAAAAGTTGTATTTTTCTACGTTTTGGTGTTTTGCGTTTGCGTACGTTTGCGTTTAAACGGGAAAGAATAACAGATTCTCCACTGTAGCTGTATACTGTAGACCAACGTCTATTAATTCTGTCAGTTTGCAATTATAAAACCCTGAACAAAAGCCTGTCCGGTTTCATGTATGTATGAAGCTCTGTCTCTTTAAACCCTTTCGCAGGCAACATGCCGCCTGCAACTCTTTGTCGACTGCAATTTATGCGAGGTAAATACCAGTACTTAACAGTTTGGAACCTCATCAGACACCGTGTTACGTGACACTGACATCTGATCTGGATTCAGACTGTTTTCAAAGTCAACTTACGTCAACTATGGCAGTAGAAGGATTAAATGTAGACTGTTCCCTCCCTACAACGGTCCTCTCAACGACGACTCCCTCCTTACAACAAACCTTATCGCAGTTCCCTAAACAGGACAATTATGTCTAACGCTTTTACTGCAGCAATATCGTCTGCTTAAAATTGTCGACTTCTGTTGTATCTCAATGTTAAAAATAAATGGACATTTCGATAGAATAAAATTAACCCTTAGCCTGCCAATCACGACTATAGCTCCATATGCAAACAGCTTGGATCCGGATGAGACGCCGAGTAACTCGGCGTCTCATCTAGATCCAAGCTGTTTGACAATCGGACAACATTTTCAGCAATTTTGAGCAACTTTGAAGCACTTTGAAACTTGAAGCAGACGAGAAATATAGCAGACGACAATTTATTTGGCGGGCTAAGGGTTAATATAATGACGAGTGACAAACAGCTTGAATCCAGATCAGACGCCGCTGTTTGCAAATGTAAACCAAGTCTTAAGTTTCCTTCCCTATAACGACTCGCTCCGAACAACATACACATATTGTGTCTTCCATTAGGTGTCATTGTTTTGAACAATTGCCACATGGAAGTGCAATCTTAGGTGCAAACAGTTTAGCTCCAGATGAGATCCCAAGTTACTCGGCAAGTTGCTCTGGATCTAAACTGTTTGCATAAGTCAACTACAGTCGAAACTCGATACTTCGAACACTCTTTAATAATCGATCGTACCAGTATTTCATAAGTTGAATTTCGATAAGTCGATCTCGCATAGTTCGAACATACCCGTATTTCAAAGTTAAAACGTGACTAAGCCACGGTTTAACTTTGAAATATGGATATGTTCGAACTAACGCGAGTTCGAAGTATCGAGTTTCGACTGTATATGTGTTTAGTAGGTGAAGGGTTAATTCTACACCAACAAGTGATAGTTGCACTCCGTACAACCACATATCACTGTCTGTTTCAGACTGCCCCGGTGGATTCGGGACTACGTTTCAGTACCAGCCTGACTGGATCATGGTTCTCGCCGAATCTACCTTCAAACAGATTTCTGATATGGACGATCCTGACACGTGTAAAATTCACTGCCTCAGCGAGACAGACTTCACGTGCAAGACGTTTCAGATCAACGGCGATCTCGGCAACTGCTATTGGACCAGTGCAACACCATTCACTGTTACTCCGGCAAGATATTACGCAAACAACAACTTTTTCTTGTGGCACCGTGATTGTCTGTCTACTGGAACAGCGGCATCCTTGCCGCCAACACCACCTTCTCCAACCACATATGTACCACCTTCTCCAACTACACATGTACCACCTTCTCCAACTACATATGTACCACCTTCTCCAACCACACATATACCACCTTCTCCAACTACATATGTACCACCTTCTCCAACCACACATATACCACCTTCTCCAACCACACATTTACCACCTTCTCCGACCACACATGTACCACATTCTCCAACTACACATGTACCACCATCTCCAACTACATATCTACCACCTTCTCCAACTACACATGTACCACCTTCTCCAACTACATATGTACCACCTTCTCCAACCACACATATACCACCTTCTCCAACTACACATGCACCACCTTCTCCAACTACATATGTACCACCTTCTCCAACCACACATATACCACCTTCTCCAACCACACATATACCACCTTCTCCAACCACACATATACCACCTTCTCCGACCACACATGTACCACATTCTCCAACTACACATGTACCACCATCTCCAACTACATATGTACCACCTTCTCCAACTACACATGTACCACATTCTCCAACCACATATGTACCACCTTCTCCAACTACACATGCACCACCTTCTCCAACTACACCCATACCAACTTCTCAATGTACTGGTGGTCTTCGTTTTGACCCGGGAACCAGTTCTTGCGTTCAAGGTAAGGAATAATGGTTTTAGATTTGCGTTTACCTTTTAATGTAGTAGATAATGCACCACAGAAAAAATATGTTTACAAAACAAATGCTTTCATATACATACAACAGAACCTCTCTAAGAATTAACCCATTTGTGCCCACGATCCCATATATGGGACATAGGCAAACAGTGTAGACTCTGATCAGACGCCGCATTATGCTGCGTCTGATCAGAGTCTACACTGTTTGCTGATAGGAATTTCAATATAAAACAAAATGAAAATGAAAAGTTTGACCAGGCATCCATTTGATAAAAAATGGACTAATCCAATATATAAACATGGAAGAATCCACTGGGTATAAATAGGTTAACAATGTCACTGCCAAGGCCGCCAACAGTGACATTTGTAAACGGAATGAATCCTAATCAGACGCACCGAAATGCGGCGTCATACCAGGATCCAAACTGTTTGACATTCATATCAATGTTTTCTATGTCAAAAACGCATAAATCTTAAAATTTTAGAAGTAAAAGCAGACGACAAATATACGAATAAGCATATAAGCATATAAATGTTACAGTCAACCTGTGTAGTCAGTAATTTCAGAAAAAAACGTGATCTTATCGTACATTATACCATCGTGTAGGCGAAGAATTGCTCTTTAAACTGATATATCACACATACATTTTACACTTATAATATTTAAGTTATTGATCAAGTTGCATTACATACTGAACCCCCTCGTACTAACCCTCAGGAAATGTCACCAGATATCAAACTGGGTTACTCCCTGCATCTCAGCTAGATCCAAACTGTTTGCAGCACTTATCACAAATTCGCTACATCTAGTAAAGCGCAGAAGGTTGATTAAAGACATTATCCCAGTCATTTCAATAAACCCGCACTCATTTATTCTCAATAGGCGTGAAAGTAAAGCATTGGAAAAGTGTGCAAAATATGGCACAGCCATCTCATGTTGCCTAGAGAGTCCCTAACTGACATGCTCACATTCAAGGGGTGGGTGGGGTGGGGGTTCAATGGCTTTTTCTAACCACAACTATCAAATATAAGACACGGGCCTCACATGAAACGCTTTACTAATGATTTTCAAATGTTTTTATAACAAGACAACGCAGACAAATGTAAGTTTGCATATATATTTATAATATACCTATACCAACTCTGACAAAAAAAGAACTCTTTTTTTCACTCCGTAATAAAAATGTTTTATTCATAACTTCTATCTAAAGTTTACACTTCTAAAGGACAGTTTTCCGAAGGGTGGTTTCAAGTTATTCAACGGCCTATTTTTCACGACTCGGTAACGCCTCACCGTTTAAAAGCTGTCGCATACCATACTAGTTTACAACTGACTGAACGAGGCCCTCACTGGGGTACATTAAACGTATTAAACAACCGTACTGTCATTTGCAAACATGTTGGATCCTGATCGGACGCCTAAGCCAATCGGATCTAATTAGGATCAAAACTATTTGCAACTCAGACAGGCGTTTTGTTAAACTAAAAGCAAAAAACAACTACACATGTAAATGTGATAAATACCAGACGATATACATGAAGGTTTTAAGATACATGCAGACGTTCTCTCTATACACCAACTTACAATTGTCAAGTTTTCAACAGAATGTATCCAGAGCAGTTTGAAAAACGTTATTTGGTCGTTTAAAGCAGAGACCATACATTACATACATGTATGTATGGTCTCTGTTTAAAGGAAACGACACGTAACGTAAACGTAATACAGTATACAACTCGATCACTGGTGCAGATTATGTAGGAATGAATGAGCTTCCGTTTGAAAAACAATGCACTTCTTTTTATTTCCTGGCGAAGTGTTCATGAATTTAGCAGAGTTAAAATGTAATCGGGTCTCACAAATCAGCACGGGATTCACCTTTCAGACAGAAGCTTTACCTGTAGCGATGTTCTCCCATGTAAACAAGCGTGATCAATGTAATAGCCAATAACACTCCACGTAAATGACCATTTCCAGCGACACCAAATTTATATAAAACAAAGAAAAAAATGTTTTAGTCTATCAAAATTCTGATTTTTCTTGTCAGAGTTGGTAGGCATAAGATAAGTGTATGCAAAATTTCATTTAAATACATCCACTAATTTTAAACTAATCTCCGATTTATCGTGGTTTTTTTTAAACTGCAAACGACCTATACCACAGTTCTGAGCTTTGGAAGCGCAAGATTTGACTGACTACAGTAGTGCAACGATCGGATGGCGTTGTTTACAAAACATTGTGTATGTAAACAAAGAAAAATAACGATAAATACAACTGCGACATGTTGTATTGGTAAATCAAAGCAAGTGGTTTGAGTGACTGTATGGTGTAGTGGATAAGCGTGCTGCCTACTAGTACTTATTTACTAGTTACTTTTGCGGGTCTTGAGTTCGAACCTAGAGAGCACCACTTTTCTTTTTTTTCTTTTTTTTGTATATTACACTGATATGCGCTGATATACTTTGTTTAAAATAAACATGGATAGAACGAATAAGTCAATTGATATCACAGGCAGTAAAGAGCTACATCATGTTGTCTTTTTACTGATTACAAAGATGCGTTTTGACCCTATTACTGCACGATGTAAAAATGCAACGCTTATGAAAACAGACTCAATAATATAACTAACGAATCTGTGAGAATGAAAATATGTAGGAAGTGAAACAGAACGTCGTTAATTTGAAATTAATAAAAAACAAATCACGGAATGTGGGATTCGAACTCAAGACCTCTGCGTGAAAGTCTAACAGCATAACCACTACGCCAATACAGCATATGCTAGTATGGTTGTCAAACTTATACTTATCGGTAATTAAACTAATTTTCTTTGTTTACATTCGCACTGTTTTGTAAACAACGCCATCCGATCGTTGTTCTACTGTAAGTGTAACCACACGAGCCAGGTCAAATATTGTGTTTAAGATATTTCCTGACCTGCTTTCGGTGATAACGCCAAGTCAGAGAGTTGCCTTTCTGTTATACCGGACAGTTTTACTTTCTGTTATTGTATACTTTTTACGGGCGTGCTGTCACCTGTTAAACTCTTGCACTGCCCGGGATAGGACGAGGTAACCCTTGTAATGCTAAATACCGCTTGGCTAACATTTGCAAACAGTTTGGACCCAGAGAAAACGCCGCGTAACGCGGCATGTGATCTGGATCAAAATTGTTTTGCACTTATATTCAATTTTTATTCAACTTGAAAAGCATAAGAAAGATTTTGAGTTTCTCCAAGATGATATATTTGAAGCAGACGGCAATTCAGCATGCTAAGGGATAACGAAAAGTTGCAAACAGTGGATACAATATCAAACACATAGTAAACCAGCGTTTGAATAGGATCCAAGCTTATTACGCTTGTACATGTATCAACATTCATGCAGTCAAATCCCGAAACTTTGCTTTTGAAAATAAATGCAGACGGCAATTTCAAAGCATACGACAATATGAAAGTGAAATGGTAAACAGCGCGATATATTATTGTGCCTCTTCGGTGCGGGGTGGGGGTCTCTGATTCTTGGTTTGATTATAAAGAAAACGGATAAGGAATTATATCTAGCTAAAATGATAAGATTCAAATGTTAATTGACCTTAATGCAAAATTGCTGAAAAATAAAATGTCGCCTAAACTGATAAATAGAGAATATATAGGAAAAAGAGCGCTTACCTTACTAGCTGAGTACTAATTCTGAGCGTAGACAAACAAATGCATTGTATGAAGTTATTCTAGGGCATGACCCAGTACACAAGCTGCATAGTATGCTCGTGCAAGTTAGAAATAGGACCATTGAACAAATATAGTTCGTTTACGTGTATTTCATTATCTAAGAAATGGTAAGATTAATTTGCTATATTAAATTGACAAAATCGTAATTGACTCGGTGTTAGATATTTATAACAAATCTTCGTATAAGTCAGATATACAACTGGATTCGCTTCAAAAGTGTCCGATAACAACTGTAAGAAAACTGTTTCGCTCGGACGAACAACAAAGATGTCCGAGGCGAAGCCTCGGACATTTTGTTTCCTTCCTCGCGAAACAATCTTCTAACAGTTGTTATAGGACACTTTTGAAGCGAAAACAGTAGTGTATCTATTACATAGTTTGGTTAGAAATAACAATTGAAAATCCTCTAGAGTATGAGTATGAGTATACCTGTGCCTCACCAGGTAAACTGATATTGGTATAGCTTATGTTGCATGCTTCATGCCTATAGAGATCAATGGGGGAGTCCATCAAAGGACTGGAGAAATGTCTTTAAATAATACTCCGTCCATTTCAGATTGCTCCGGTGGATTCGGGATTACGTTTCAGTACCAGCCGGACTGGATCATGGTTCTCGCCGAGTCTACTTTCAAACAGATTTCTGGTATGGACGACCCGGACACGTGTAAAAGTCACTGCCTCAGCGAGACAGACTTCACGTGCAAGACGTTTCAGATCAACGGCGATCTCGGCAACTGCTATTGGACCAATGCAACACCATTCACTGTCACTCCGGAAAGATATTACGCAAACAACAACTTTTTCTTGTGGCACCGTGATTGTCTGTAACCAGTTTTGCAAACACCGCCAACTCGTATTTCATTGGTCTCTCAAGTTGAACCAATTAACTACCATGACGTCATTAATTTTAAACGATTGTCGTCTGCTTTTATTTCTAAAAAATAATGTTTATGTTGCATATAAGCCAGAAGTGGTTCCTGAGACGTATTCATTCAGATAGGATAAGTGAACTCTTCACGGATACACTGTCTATTGATGACGAGTAAACTCGTCGCTAGGGTTAAATATTATTGAGCCCAACCCTTTCATGATCAAATTATTCCGGAGACTTTTTACCCCTTCACCGCTTCATTGTCGACTGCTTCAGTATTGTTGTCTGCAAGACACGTTTCAAAGTTAGATTTAAGGGTGTATGAGTTAATTCATATTGATAAGAGTATCAAACAGTTTAGGTCCTGATCAGACGCCGAGTTACGCGATGTCTGATCAGAACCCAAACTGTTATCAACTGCGCTTTGTGGCGTCATTGAGAGTGAAAGGGTTAAATGGACAATCCAGTCTTAAATTAAGTCCGTCCATTTAGTACCAGTTTTACAATGAATTTTCAAAATGACAAACAGTGCAGATCCTGAACAGGTGGTTCTTATACAGTGGAGAATCTGTGATTCTTTCCCAATAAACGCGTTTACGCTAAAACTATTATTTGCAGTGCAAACAGTTTGGAGCCAGATCAGCCGCCGGGTAACTCGGCGTCTGATCAGGCTCCAAACTGTTTGCCACCAAGATAAACAAGAATTATCAGAATTGTCCAAAAATTGTTCTTTTCTACGTTTTAGCGCTTTGCGTTTGCGTACGTTTGCGTTTAAACGGGAAAGAATAACAGATTCTCCACTGTAGGACTCATCCGATCTGTGTCTTTACCGTTTACATAGGACAGTCGTTATTTTACATGTCCGCTTTGGTAAAGGGCTCGTTTTATTCTTAATTAATGGTTGCTCGTTTCAGTGGGTTTGCTTATATATGATAATACCATTTGTTTTGCAATTGTGCCCAGCAAGGTCCTTTAGAACTTGTTTTCAACGTTTAATGCAGGTGGTTGTTTAAAGATTGTTGAACGTACGTGTAATCAAAAAGCTCCTATAGGAGTTTTCTGCTTTAGTTTCAGTCTGCTTCAGGCAGTCACCTGTCATACTATAGGAATAAACATCTTTCGCCCCGTACTTCATTCTCAGTGTTGTTATACTTTCTGGTCCTTTGGAATCATTGATTTCAGCGCATTTACAGTTGAAAGTTAAATTCCGCTTAAGCTGGTGCTAGGGAGCGTGAGCACTGTTGCATATTTCAGTATTGTTCATGAACAGACTCAATTAAATCGAGTCTGCAATTTTCAGTATTTGCTTTGTTTTCTGTGCTTTCAAAGGATCTCCCTTTATTCAGATTTATATAAATACATTGGCTTCGCAGGGGGAATTTTCGTAAACGCCCGAAGGGCGTTTACGATAAACTCACCATGCGAAGCTGATGTATTCATACCGCGTGAACGGCAAAAATATGTTGTTTATTCCTTATATTTATATTTTCTGTCTTGCCCATTTAATGTGTAATTTGACCAGATTTGTTTTCATGTATATAAATATATCATATACTAGCCAAATAGGTTTGACAGATGTAATCCTGGATGTAACAGCCATTCGATCTCTATAATATGCGGTATGAAAAGTAGTCCAAAATACATGTTTCGGAGTTGATTAAAAAGTCAATGTTTTACCCAGTAAACTGTCGCTGTGTGCTAAACGAACACTTCTAAGACATTAAAAATAAACAATGCAACTTAAATATCTATTATTAAAGCATATAAAAATCCGTCACGCATGTTTATTTCAGCCTAATTACACTCCATAGCAACCATAAGCTGGTCGCTAGGTTGGTATCTCTCCGCGGCGGAGACTCCGCCCTCTTTCTAACTGGCTGGAACCAGTTTCGATTTGTAGGTTCATCGAGAATTGACCTGCATATTTTTAATACGATTACATAGAGACTTTACAGGGTGAATGTAAATATTATTGGATACCTTTCTCTAAGACTCTGAGTCAGAACATGGTAGAAGCATGAAAAGGTATTTCTATGATGAAGATAATAACCCGTGCATAATCAAATTTGTCGAGAGATTGTTACCTCTTCACCGCCATAGTGTCGTCTGCTTCAATATTGTTGTCTGCAATATTGTTTTAAAGTTAGATTTAAGGCAATATATCTGACTTAATTTCAAAACAAGAGGCAAACAGTTTCGATCCTGATCAGGCGTAACCCGGCGTCTGATCAGGATCAAAATTGTTTGCAAGTGCGCTTTATGTAGTCATTGAGATAGAAAGGGTTAATGTATCCTAAACGGATTTTCTTTATATGGAAATGATTGATCCAAACTATCGTGGTTACGTACAATGTTCTATATGGTAGGACGAGTTTGTTGGCATCAAACGTATTACTAGGCGACTTTGTTTGCAAAATATTTATACTTTATCCCTGTGTCTTCGTGAATTACAATTTATTTGTAGCACAGTTTTCATAATTAGCAAAGTATACTCTTTATTATCATGCCGCTCATCGTGGAAACTTTTATTAAAAATCTAGATCTATCACATTTTGGAAAATAATTATTTAAATCATAACATATATACAAATGTAGGCACAATTTAATGTGCACATTACTTGCAACCAAGACAAAATAGAGGGAAATCCCGTTGTCTATTTGCTACTTAAAACTGCTTTAGAGAGAATAAATTGATAACACCTGACTTAAAAAAAACAGGTCAAACTAGCCAAATACAAAATGTTTTAAAGAAACGGTTATCTCCTCAAATCAGATTCGATACAAACTGATTGTATATACAATAGATGTCGCAGCCTGTTATTTAGGTCTTTTTAGTAAAATGATTGGTCCGAAGCGGGTTCATGGCCATACTAATAATGGAGTTCAGGGTCCAATGTTATAAAACGTCTGAGCTGAGTCTGTTATCGTTCTCAAACATTTAATTGGTCAGGTGTGAGCCTAGGCTCACATCTGACCAATTAATTGCTTGAGAACTACTTCAGACTCAACTTAAAAGTTTTGTAACCTTGGAGCCTGTTCATATATATACATGTAGGTCTATATTTGTTTCCTTTCCATACCATATATAGGTGTCAATGTAGACACTATTCAACAACACTACTGCCGCTTTATGTATCTATTTACAAACTTTTCGATTTATACAAAGAGTTAAATAGTACATATACTAATATGTGGTACATTTATTGTTTACATTCGTGAACATCTAAACCATTAACGTACCAGTCCCACACAACAAACAAGTATTTCTCTCTCACATACCACGCAGTGCCATAGTTAACCCATTACCCCATAAATATATCTTTTGACGCCTTTAATATATTATTCCACTGAAAAAAATAGTTCCTTATTATACAGTCATAATTATGTAGTATGAGAAACATTTCTTATATTCTAGTAGATTGTAGCTTCAAACAGGCAGTAAGTCAAGCAGAATGTGCATTCAGGCACGTTCTGTTTTACGTCCAACCTGCTTTAAGTGATCACTTCTCTTCAAAACTAGAAACAGTCTATTGGTTAATGAGTGAAACCTTATCATGTTGAAATGTCGTCTGCTTCAAATATATCGTCTGCGAAAAATGATCAAAATAAGGTTTAATAGTTTTTGATCTGAAGAAAAGTTGAACATGAAGGTGACCAACAGTTTTGATCTAGATTAGACGCCGCGTTATGTGGCCTCTTATCTGGATCCAAACAGTTTGCAAAATCTTACTAATTCGCGTAACTATTTGACTTGGAAATATGAAGTTCATTGTTTGCGGAATGCTGGAATTTTATCTGTGAGTAGAGGTCGTGGAAATTAAAGACCACCGACCCCAACATGCAGTTCAACATATAGACCTATGTGCTACACATGTGAGAGTGAATAACACATGATTAGGAATTGCCCAAAATAGTTTGATTTCCAAATCACAGGATCGGTCCAGGGAGCAAGGAACAAGAAAGATCCTATACTAGTTGGTGAATCTAATGAGATAAATGGAACTGATAGATACAGGAAGCAACATCTCTGAAATCGGTCGCCAATCTTTTTATAAGAAACGTCTAAAATATACAAATCCATTACAACCTACAGATTAAATATTAAGAATAGAGCGTGCTTCGGGAAATTAACCTAATTCAAGATGCATTACATTATATTTGATTTCAAAAGGACCTGCTGGCAAACAACACAATACACATTCTAGAGGCTCACCAGTCAATAAAAGAAAACCCAATCCTCCCGGCTCTCGAATCCCAAACGATAAACACTTGAAAATAATCACTGTTAACTGTCAATCGGTTAAAAAGAAAAACCTAGGCTTTTTACGTATGCTTTCTTCTGTCAAACCAGACATAGTATTAGGTAAATGAATCTTGGCTCAAGCCAATATAAAAAAATCAGAAATTTTCCCACTTGACTATAATGTATATCGAAATGACCGAAAAGGGAGGACTAGGGGAGGTGTGTTTTTGTCTTGGTATCAAAGAAAAGCTCTAGTAGTGTACTACCGGATTGAAAGTCGAGCGCTGAGATACTGTGGGTAAATTTCAAACAAAAAGGGAAGAAAAAACGTTTTGTTTGCAGTGCATATAGGCCTGACAAAGATTTCTCTTGCACTACTGAAATCGATAGAAAATTGACTATGATTGACTCTGAAAACAACACAATTGTAATCGGTGGAGACCTGAATCTAGATGACATTGACTGGTCGACCTCTACTGTAAAATATGGGGTTACACGTGTGGGAGAAAGTGGGAAACTGCTTGATTTTGAACACAGACAAGTTTTGCCTCACCCAACTAGTCAATGAGCCAACTCGTATAACTGATACTACCTCAAATTGTTAAGATCTCTTTCTGATTTCCAACCCTACTCTTTTTGAAAGCATTAAAGTTATACCCGGATTCAGTGACCACTGCATACCATTTGTTGACATTTTGGCTTTACCATATGGAATAACTCACAGAAAAGTACATTCCTTCAAAAACTGTCTCTGGTAAACATCATAATCCTGGCTTAAGGTAGCTTGATACTGCAAGCGGATTTTTCTTATTTATCATCATGATTTATAATTTATTCCACCATTTTATAGCTGAATGGTTTAAGTGGAACACATGTCACCACAAAATGTCTTTTTTGAAAAATTATTTTATTCTTTTACGATTTTATAAGACAAATTTAAAAAAAAATCAAACAGCGATTGCAAAGCCGTCTTAATTTGTAACGCCTTTAAAATTGCCCATAATACACTTCATTAACATATCTAGGGATCCATGTCTCAGATTTTTAAAATTCCCCTTCCAACTATTATTATGTAACATCAAAGTTATTTTACCTTTTAAAGTCGATTTCTATTACGTAATGCTTTGCTGTGAACAGCTGGAGAACCTCAACAACATTCTGAGACACTGTTCCCTCGAGAAGATAATACCCTTTTATCTGCTTTAACCCGCATGAAAATCGGACCCCAACCGCGAACACAATCGTTGTTCAAAAAATGCCGCGTGTCTGAAATAAGGAGGTGCCGAAAACGTCAATTAACTGATAAGCGTGTCATTTTGACTGTCTGACACAGTGCGAATACCCCCGGGGTTCAACTATGTCCTTTTCGTTTCAACCAATAAGAAGACACATATTTCGTAAGCAATTTTTCTTAGCTCCACCCTTAATAAAATATACCAATCATAATTCAATAATGATTTTAACATACGAAACCCATAAATCACGCAACAGCAGCTGGAGAACGCCTCTAGCTGGTCACGTGGCTGGACTACGGAGTGCTTAATGAGGTGTGATTTATTGATCAGCTAGCCGTGTAATGCGTTTGGTTTGGTGTGGGAGATTTTGGTAAAGTGTAGAACAGAATGTCGGCTATCAAAATCGGAAAAAAGGTTAAAAACACAATTTTGGCAGTTTTAAAGCTATCAAGACGCCTTAACTCTGACATAAAGAGGCTAATGAAAAAGAGAGACCGTCTTTATAGCAAAATAAAAAAAATCCAAGAATAGTGCATTTAGAAACGCCTTTACCACCAACAGTCATTTCAGTTATTGCAGTCTTCTAATGGTATATTTAAATTTTCATATTTCCCTCGTACAGTATTAGTGTGGAACTCTCTTCCACATCATGTGGTCAGTGCTGACTCCGTCTCAAGATTCAGGTCAGCACTGGCCACATGGACTGTACCTTAGGCTACACATGCTTTTCTTTTAACCATCACTAACACTCCTTCTTTTTTCCTTGCATAACAGAACCATGTACATACTGTAGGCTACTAAAGTCGTTTTTTAGGGTGTTAGGTTTTGCACTTTCACTAGCACATGCAGGACATCTCGTGGGTGGACTGAGTAGCTCAAGATTGTCCAGCATGTTATCTTTCCTTTTACACCCCAACGCATGGCCATCATATTCAAGTTTGAATGTTCGCCATTATTAAATAATATGAAGAAGAGTGTCAGGGTGAGAATTTCTATCTTTAGTTAGTTACCTTTAGTTACCTTTCGTTGATAGCCGTTCGTTGAGTTGAAACTCGTCTAGGCCCTATCAAGATCTTCGGACTTAGCTTGAAATTTAATATGACTGTAGCACCTCACAGGATGGTAGTATAATCTGCTAGTACAACTTAGTCAACAAACACCTGTTTTAATTGGAACCAACATACTTAATTAGTTCCTGTTGGATCGCAACCGATCATTATTATTTATTTTAAATAAAAAAGGTAAGCATACTTTAAATAAATTTTAGACAAAGAAAAATATTGAAACATTTGGCAATAATTCAACACCACATACAGCTTGTAATTAATATCTAAAATTTGGATTTTTTATGGAATTTCTGGATTTGATCTAAATAAAATCCATGAATTAATCACACTTTCTTGTAAATATGTATAATTTAAATTCTAAATTTCAAGAAAAAACTACACGGTCCGTTTTGTCCCAACGTTGTCCGTTTCGTCCAAGGTCCGTTTAGTACGCGGTCCGAGCGGCTGAGTGGCCGACTATGTCCGCATTGCTCGGCTCGAGTTTTATACAAGCCACTGGATCGATTTTGTTTCAAGATGGCTACCTTCGACGAAGCGAAGCCGGTTTTGGCCTTTCAAATGAAATTAGTCGTCATAATTATGGTTTTGGCATGTGCAGGTGTCAATTCAGCTGTACAAGATTCGTTTGCAGAGGAACTGTTCATAAAGAAGTTGGCTAGAGGACACATTCTGAGCCATTTTCAGTTCACCACGCTCTGGAATGCATCACTCGATGATTCGAAATCTTGTAAGAGTCACAGTGTGCACACTGACCAGTGACATATGAAATGGACACACTCAGTTTCGAGTACAATTAAGTCCAATTTCGCCTATCTAGACCTGTTTTTACTATACCTTGCAAAATGACAAACAGTACAGACCCTGTTCAGAGAGCTCTTACTAATCTGGGTCGACATTGCATAGGGTCATATCCTCCAGTGACCCAAATGTGCACCCCCATTCCACTAAGCGTTGCTGGATCTGGATAAATACGCTGCAGGGCTTATTAGGCATGTGCGCAGCTGAAACAGACAATAAATAACAGAGAGGTCAAATAATTTAAACATATGAACCTGTATGATGCATATACTACATACATCTGTATTCTCGTGGTACTTGATGATTAAATAAGGTAGTGACTAGGGGTACGTGACCGTACCTCTAATATTTCAAATAAGCGGTACGGTCACGTACCCCTAGCGAGCCCTGTGAGGGTTGACTAGGGGTACGTGAGTCTTGAACACCATATAGCAACGCTTTATTTTGTCTGGAGAAACATTAAATCAGTGCTATTTTTAATGTTCTTTCATTTCCATATTATTCAAAGACTATTTAATGGAGAGAAAAAGAAAGAAACTTTGTCAAATATCCTCGTTTCCACGCCGATATCGGTCGCATATAGGGTATAATAAATGAAACACGTGTTGTAAAACTGGAGTTGACCCGACATGCTAGAGCAGATTTCTGCTCAGTAAGCAAATTGCTTATTTTGATTCTTTAGACCTGTAGACCAAATATAGTTGTAATTTTGGTCACGGTAGCTGCGAGATATGTTTCAGCAACTACCGGTGCATATATTTTAGGTTGATATTGCATTTTTAGTGTTTTAATAGAGATTTTCTATCTTGGCCATTTTCTACTATATAACCATATAGAGGAAATTGGCTCAGGTGTGAAATCTTATTAAATAAACATAAATTCAGTAGAAACTCAGCCTGATTAGGCATTCATACTTTATTTCTACCTTTTCTAATAGTTTTTGATGGATGACATTGTTTGGATCCTGAGTTACCTGCCAAAATGTAGACCTGTTTACATTGGGCTGCCTGTACGAAAAGTTCCGCACGGAATTGGGACGGAATTTTGGCACGGATTCCGTCCCGATTCCGTCCAGAAAGCATTTAAAATTCAAAAAGAAACAAAGTGCGTTTTCCGTGCGGAATTGGGACGGAAACGGGACGGAATTTGGCACGAAATATGTAAATGAGCAGGAATGATTTCCGTGCGGAAATCAGGCACGGAATTTTTCGGGGCGGAATTGGGACGGAAACGGGACGGAATTTGGCACGAAATATGTAAATGAGCAGGAATGATTTCCGTGCGGAAATCAGGCACGGAATTTTTTCGGGGCGGAATTGGGACGGAAACGAGGCGGAATTTGGCACGGAATATGTAAATGAGCAGGAATGATTTCCGTGCCAACATTTTTTAAAAGGAATTTCCAAATATCAAGGCGGAAATTTTAGGCACAGTTTCCTTGCAGATTTTTTTTTCTCAAAAAAAATATGCAGTGATACATAGCAGCATCAATTTTCTGCATGAAAATACTCAGGTGCACATGATCATGACATGAATATAAATACTTCATTCTGCTTCAGTTATGAGTGCCACAACTGTCTGGAAAGATGTACGTACGAACAAAGGCAAATCTATATGCCCCATTCCCATTTTGGATGGACATGAAAACATATTAATTACCAAACAGAAAATGTAATTAAATTATTTTATATCATAATAACATGTTCTTTACAATATTAATAATGCCGAAGTAGCTGATGTACACAATTTGACAGTAGACTATAGTTAATTTTTAAAATTGTTATTCTTTTCAGATTGCATCTACAGCACACAAAACCCAATGTTTTCATCTTCTTTTGATACTAATTTTCAAATTAATGGAGACTTTAACTAAGTTGTCTGCTATAGAAAAACCTGTAACATTCCAAATCAAACAAAAGCACTTGTCCTTCAGTCTTCATTTTGATGAAAGGTCTCACTTCTTTTCACACCTGTTGATGTTTAACTGCATCAGTTGATAAACGACGAGTCAAAGGCTTGATGATATCTGCCAGTTTCCTGTTCATCTCAGATTTTGTCAGTTGGGAAATGCTCCATCAGGATTTCTGTAAATAAAATTTTAAGGTGCATTCGTTTTTACTTTCAGTCTGCTTTTAGCTACCATCAGTTATAATATAGATTTAAACAAGGAATGTCACAGTTGAAACAGTGTATACCCAGATCAGACAGCCTCCTTCTGATCTCTGAGGGACTGAACTTTTTCCTTGTAGTTGGATCTCTGGCATGAGTTCCCACTCTTTCCAAGGGAAAATGTTCCACTTTTATGTAAATGTAACTAAACATGGCCGATTTTGCCAAATATAACAAATGGGGATATCGTTAGTTCCAAGCACAATTTCTAAATTCTTCGTATTCAAATAGGTCTAGAAATGAAGTTGAAACTCATCTTCTTTTCTTATAAAGTGAAACAGGGGAAAATGTCCGCCCGAGGTGGGACTTGAATCCGCAATTATTTTTTTTACCACCTCATCACTAAGTCCGGCGCTCTACCTTCAGAGCTAACCGGGTGATGACCGATTCCTGGTGACCTCTACTTATATATAGATCAATGCCATAGTTTTTAAGCGTTTGAAATGTCTTGATTTTATAGTAGTTTCATATCATGTGTTTGCTCAGACTGTCACTGGGATATGCACTTTCTTTCTCTCTCACACATTATACACTTAGATTTAATAACGTTCTGACAAGCTCAGACATAATAAACACATTGTTTTGTAATTTCACTTTTCAGTGGTTGTTATATTCAAGTAATTCTGCTCAATTTTAGTCCTCCATACACTCAAATGTGATGATTGATCACAAAATATAGAGTGATTTTGACCTAACACTACCGGTCGGTCACTTTATCATGACACCAGCGAAACCAATTGTTACTAAATGCTACATGTAACCCAAAAACCCTAACTGTCAAGGAGGGAAGTCATTAAATTTAACTACTAATTTTTAAGTATTTGGTTTGACCTGGCCGGGGATTGAACCCGCAACCTCCTGCACTAGAACGGGACGCTCTACCACTGAGCTATGTATGCACACCGTGTCAGTGTTGATCATCTAAAATAGAAGTATTCTTGTTTAATATTTCGGCAGTCTTTACCTTGTGCAATGGTTACTGAGCTTAGGCCACCTCAATATCTCTGGTCCATGGATCTTTAAATAAGATTTTTCAACAGTGTTGTAACTATTCTATTGGTTGACTCATGGAATCTGAAATAGAGACATGTTTTGATAAAATTAAATAATGTGTATCTAGATCTAAAGTTGAGTTTTGAAAAGATAGATAAAATCACATCTAAATAACTTGTTTACCACACATTAAACTCTAATTAACTTGTTTAAACTAAAAGAATGTATTTAAGAAAAACAATCAAATACGGGACAACCTATTAAAAATGTTGAAACGATTTTCTCTATCCAACTATACACTGCAATCACTATTCTATAGTGTGTAGGCCGAATCAAACCAGTTACGATTTGACTTGGGACGAATTGAACGGCTACGATTTTCAGTATGGGAGATTGTATTCTGTATCTGTCTACCAATTGCACTTTTCAAGTGATGGATTAGGTAAATAAATATTTGTAGCAGCTTCGACTTGAACACCTATCTACTGGATTAAATATAAATACATGTAAATGTATCTGCATTAAATCTTATATTCTAGTAGGATCGACAAAAACAACCAGGCAGCTTGCGTGCGATCTTCTTCTCATCTGAATATTACAATTTATACACAAACATACAAGCTTAAATACACAATTTACCTTTAATTACAACACACAGTGTCCGCGACAGCGTGTATGAGCCATACAATAACACTCTAGGTGTGATTTCTTGGTAAAAGCACGGACATTCTTGTATCGTTGTGTCATATCTTCGTTTCAAATTTTTCGAATTTCGAGACCAACAGCATGCGCATGCGCGGAACGGAGCAGACAGAGAAACTTCGACCCCATTGAGTTTCGGCCTTTCACGTAAATAAGGTGTCATTATTTCTGCTAAAAACAGGGAATAAACGTGAATTATCTCTGAAATGATATTATGTGCATATTAAAACTACCGAAAACGTTGAAGAGAATTTAAAATTGTTCTTCCCTTAAAGTTAAATGGCTATTTCTTAAAATAATTTTCCAAGAATAAAAAAAAATGCAGCCCCCCAAAAAACAACACTAGTCAGTGGGTGGGGTACTCGGTTTTCCTTTATTTGGCTATAGAGTCTACATGTATATATAGTGGAAACTTTAAAATTCTTCGTTTCTGAAACCACTGACTCGATTTAAAAAGGTCTTATTAATCAGTTGAAACTGTGGTTACCATGGCAACCAATTGAAACAACTTTAAAAATATTGCCTTAATGAAGCTGCAGTTCTGAATTGAATGTAATTTCACACAACTGATTCCTAGTTGCCATGCAACCAATTCGTAGAATTTATTTTTTATTTAAAAAATAAAAAAGCTTAAAGATTCAACATTTGGCCGCCAGTGGGAGGGGCAGATTAATTTTTCTTATACATATTATATGCATATATAAAGTGAAATTTTAAAAAATATTCTTGTCTAAATTAAACTTCTGTTCAGTTCCAGATTGAAATCTCATGTGACTATCAGATTTTTAAAACAATTTTCCAAGCTAAAAATCATGGCACCAGTGGGTGGGGCAGATTTTCCTTACATGACTATAAATCTAGTAAAAATCTTCTTCTCTGAAACCATGGCACTGGTCTGATTAAAAAAAAAAGTTGATAAAATAATACCTGTGATAATTAAGTGACCGTCACATGTGTGACCCAGTCTATCAGATTTCTTTTAAAAAAAACAAAATTAACATCCAGTTGTAATTATGGTTGTCATGCCAACTAATTGAAAAAATAAAAAACTTCTTGTCAAAAACTACTGTCCTGCTGAAATGATTTTTTTGTTACAGAAATAATCATAGGTGACTAAGATCTATCAGTTTTTTAAAAAAAATATTTTAAAACATTCCAAGCTTAAAAAATGGCCACCAGTGGTTGGGGCAGATATTCCTTATATGGCTATATTATAGTCTGTAACTTCAGTAAAAAAACTTTAAAAATTTAATCTAAAGTTCTTCTCTGCGATTGTATACAGGGTCTGAATTGAAAATTCCGTTCCAACAAAAGTTTAAGTCGAAAATTCCGTGCCAACAAAATGATTAAGTACAAAAATCCGTCCATGAATGAAGACAAAGTTGGAGATTCCGTTCCAAACAAAAAGTCTAAGTCCAAAATTCCGTCCAGAATAAAATTCCGTACGGAATTTTACTGATTTTCCGTACGGATTTTTTTTCCGTGTGGGGCGTAATGGCACGGAATTCTCATTTCCGTTCACTTTCCGCACGTAAAGTAGTGATTCCGTCCCATATCCGTCCCATTTCCGTCCCAAATCCGTCCCAAAATTTCGTACGGGTGGTGACCCAGGTCTGTCATTCAGACTCTAATAAGTGCAATATCTCCTTGTACATTGATATTTTTCACACCTTTAAATGCCTACTATGTAGACTTTAGTTGTCTTAAGGTTTTTCACATGTTCATTTGTCTGATTAGTGCCAGATAATCCTGTAATTTAGATTAATTGTGTTGAGGAGCTAGATCCTTAGTAAAGATAGGCATTCAAAATGGCCGCCAGCTGAAAAAGCAATGATTTGCTCTTACAATTGGGGCTTTATCTCTGTCAATAAATTACTATAAATTCTAGATTTATACTCATAATGTGTCTAAAGGTTTGAAGTTCATGATAGATATCTTTAGGGAACTTGATAAATTAGTAGTTTTGTGTATTTGATGATTTTCGGCTGATATCTGGGTCTAGAAATTCTAGACCCTTCACTGCTCATATTTTGAAACATCACTTATATATTGTATTTGGCCACTCTGAATATAGATTTGATAGTTTTGATTTAATAGCTGTTATTTGAGCTACTTTTTAGTAATTTAGAATGTGTCTTTATAATAAGTAATTATTTTGTATTTAGCCCTAAAAACAGGAAAGGGCTATTATTTGCCCTCAGCCAATCAGAAGGCTTGATTAGGGTCATGTGATTGATGGCTCTCTCAAAGGCTATATATTGAGGGAAATTTCTCAATCACACACACATACTCAGACCAGCAACTAGAAAGATGCATTCTACCCTGCCTTACACTGGCAGGTTAGATTTTGTTCTTCTAGGTGGAACTTATTTATTACTTAAATACACTTAAGGAACATTTTCTGCTTTATTTACAAGTAACTACATTTCTAAATTGAGTGTGTCACTTTTAAAGCCATTTAACTTAGCACCATTTTTGGTCTTTACTTCTTACTTTAAGCATTTTGGCTGTTTGCTATTTAGATCTTTTTGCTAAATTATTGTTTACATTTAAAGCAGCACATTTTAAGTTTTTATCTGGCTTTAGTCATTTGTGTAAATAATGCTTTTATTCTTTAGATTAGATTAGATTAGAACTGTTTGATATAAAATACAAGTGATTAACACTGATTTTATTCTTTTGTTTTACTTATTTAGTTTTCTGACCATTTGGTCAGTGGTGTCCATCCTGACAACTGTTTATCTCACTAATGTTATGTAAAACACAACTCTTTACGTAACATTGGCAAGGTAAACAACCTTAGTTAAAACCCAGTTCTTGGGTTGCCTTCCGCTCGTTAAATACCCGTGTAAAAACCCAGCCATTCAACACTGGCGTCAGAATCGGGATATTTAGTTTAAGAAGTTTTTTCTAAATTATTTTTGCTTGGCGCGATAGATATTTTTTCTACATCAGCTACAGCCTACAAGCTTACAAACTTTAGAACCAAGGGTTTCTCAAACTCACAAGTCGAATGCTGTACGCCTGCCCACCAAAACAGGCTACCAGTCCACTTCGGAGTGAGTCGGTGATTCCTTTGATTCTTTTACTCTATCTCTCTCACTTATCCAGTCTCAGACTCTTTGTCTGTTAGGGTTTCTCAAACTCACAAGTCGAATGCTGTACGTCTGCCCACCAAAACAGGCTACCAGTCCACTTCGGAGTGAGTCGGTGATTCCCTATCTCCCTTGTCCTATGGCCCTTTTAAGCATTCACATTCGAAAACTTAGCACTTTTTGAGCTGTGCTTCTTTACATTTAGATCTTAAATACTTTGAATGCTTCTCAAATAATTAGTTGTAGTCACTTCTTTGAACCGAGTGTTATTAGCCACAAAAAGTGGACCCCCTATAAACTCGTATATGAACTACAGCTAAACATTTGAGGAATAAAATATAAATTTAAAATGAATATTTGCTTTAAGTGCAAATTTGCACCTTTACTTACAGTTTTCAAAATTGACTGCCTGCATCCGCATAACTCTAAGTTACCTTTGTGTACTTAGAATTTTATGAAAGATAATATCACTTGACAAACAAGCTCGTGTTTGTCAAAGAGTTACACTGCAATCCGTAGTCCGCACTAGTACCTTCGGGTACAATTGAAAGATATCTCAGAGTTACACTGAATCCAGTCCTACCAAGCTGAAGCCTTGTCGAGTGCCCTAGTCAAAGACGAACCTCGCCAGAGACAAAGAAGCTACTCCAAGAATACCGAAGAGACGATAACCCATAAGGCATCAAGTCAAGAATGCCTAGAGACAACCACCAAAGAGGTATCAAGTCACGAGAATACCTAAAGAGACGATAACCCATGAGGCATCAAGTCAAGAATGCCTAGAGACGTTACCACCAAAGAGGTATCAAGTCACGAGAATACCTAAAGAGACGATAACCCATGAGGCATCAAGTCAAGAATGCCTGGAGACGATAACCCACGAGGTATCACAAGAATACCTAAAGAGACTATAACCCAAGAGGCATCAAGTCACAAGAATGCCTGGAGACGATAACCCACAAGGTATCACAAGAATACCTAAAGAGACTATAACCCAAGAGGCATCAAGTCACAAGAATGCCTGGAGACGATAACCCACGAGGTATCACGAGAATACCTAAAGAGACTATAACCCAAGAGGCATCAAGTCACAAGAATGCCTGGAGACGATAACCCACGAGGTATCACAAGAATACCTAAAGAGACTATAACCCAAGAGGCATCAAGTCACAAGAATGCCTGGAGACCATAACCCACGAGGTATCACAAGAATACCTAAAGAGACTATAACCCACGAGGTAACACAAGATTACCTAAAGAGACTATAACCCAAGAGGCATCAAGTCACAAGAATGCCTGGAGACCATAACCCACGAGGTATCACAAGAATACCTAAAGAGACTATAACCCAAGAGGCATCAAGTCACAAGAATGCCTGGAGACGATAACCCACGAGGTATCACAAGAATACCTAAAGAGACTATAACCCAAGAGGCATCAAGTCACAAGAATGCCTGGAGACCATAACCCACGAGGTATCACAAGAATACCTAAAGAGACTATAACCCAAGATGCATCAAGTCACAAGAATGCATAGGGACGAATACCAACGAGGTATATGTCATAATTATACCTCACGAATGAAGACGATATTGGGCGACATTACTTGCCAGACGCAAACCATGAAGACGCCTACCAGACTTACAACCAGAAGGAGGATGAACAAGCCATGCCATGCTACAACAGACATCATACAGCGGCAGAGAACGTAATCGCGAGTGGTGGTGTTTGTTAGCTAGATTTAACCCTTTAATGCATTTTCTTATTTACTGTATATACCCAGATTTTGAGCCTTGTCGTCAATTAAGTCTCTGATCTGAGTCTACACAGTTTGACTTTTAACTTTTAGCCATTTTGAAGGCGCTTCTTTAAACAGTAATTTCCAAAGATGTATTGAAAATTCGTAATGTAGGCGATTGTGTATATTAAGCATTCAACGGGTTAAGCTATCTAACCATATTTTTTTCCTCCTGTTTACGCTTTTTATATTAAGTAGGAAAAACACCACAAAAGTGAAACCAGTGTTAATTTTCCTTTTTAAATATCGCGCTACTAGAAACTTTAAATATTCTTGCGCAACAAGAAACTTTCCATGCTTCAAGAACTTTCGCGCATCTATCTACGCGAGACATATATAGACTCTAGATTATTTTATTTTACATTATCGCGCTCCTGGCAGATATATTAGTATGAACTTTCCTACAGCCAGAGAAGAAGAGCTGCAGTAATCTTTGAATTTTCTTTACAGGGTATCTTATGTTTTGGACTCGCATGTAGAGCGAGCCATAGTTTTTCGTTGTAGATTTGTTTTTGTGTTTTACATATCGCATATATCCCTTTTTATATTTTTTTTTTGTTAGGGTTTACATGTCTCAGGGGCATGTTGTATGTAGGAGGACCTAGATTCTAATCTCTACGTCATCTGCATGGCTGACCGCTGACCGCCTGAGAGTGTATTTGTTTTAATAGGGAAAGATGTTGCTTAGGTGCTAGATTCTAATCTCTACGTCATCTGCGACCTCTGACCTATTTTCATTAATTAGGGGCATGTTTAGTCTAAGTGCTAGAGTTAATCTCTACGACACATAAACCTCTCGCCTAAGTTTTTTTAAGGGGGAAATATTGCTTTATGTTTGGCACAGGAATGTATCTATACTCTAGGCCTGTGGTTCTCATTTATATGTTTTTAGAATTTTTCTAGCTGATTTTTCTATGTACTGTAATTACTTAGATATTTAAGTGTGTAATGTGTTTTCTCTATTTTTTATTGTTGCTTTTAATGCTTAGAGACAATCTACACATTATAAGCATCAATATTTTTCTGTTAGGTAAATTTAATTATGCTAGGTTCTAATATCTACGCATTTTTAATGTTTTTTGCCACTTGTGCTGAGGTATCTGCTTTATTGCGCAGTCCCAAATTAGGGGTTTGAGATTAAACATTAGATTCTAAATGTTTTCTCTCAATTTTTTAGGGATAACACATTGACAAGTGAGCACAGGGTGATTCAGAACTAAATAGTCTTTTATACATCATTTATTGAATTATTATAAGATATCTAGGTTCCGAGACTATGTATGAGTTAGTTTTTATTTAAACTATTTTTAATTGTATTTTTCTTAATTAATTTTTATTTAGTTTTTAAATCAGGATAGCAGTGGTTATGAAGTATTGTCTGTGTTTGTAACATTTCTGATAAGTCTGTTGGTAGGTTTCTGATAAGTTTTTGCATTAAAGCACTTTAAAGCTTTTCTCTGTAAACTGTTCACCATATTTTTCAGTGGTGAAACGTTTTTAGATGAAAGCAACTTAGTTTATTCCTGTTAGATCGCCATGTTTCATGTTTTGATATTTGAGCACCAATTTTTGTGTGTGCGTATCAGTATTTTACTTTTATGGATACTTGCACTTGGTGCAATAGTTTTGATAGATTTTGATAAGTTGTAGTTTTGTACATTTTAGTATAATGTACTTTTTACATTTGTATCACTTCGTCAAAAGACGCAATTTTTGTTGATGTGTCTTTTGCTTTAGTTAAGAGAAAGTTTTGTTAAGATTTAGTCTATTGAGCAATTTGGTCATTACCAGTGAAATTATTTGTCATTTTTTATGTTTTTGTTTTTGGGTAATGTACTATATTCGCAATATAGTTTTCAACTGTTTGTAAAAATGATAGATTTTTGAGAACAGTCTCTCATAACTCATTTTTGACATATTAGCAATTTTCTTCAGTTTCATTTAGATTTGTAGTTTCAAATTTATCTGAATACTGAATAACATTGTTTTTACAATTGGTATTTTCATTTTCTAGTCTTGCCATTTGATATCATAGTATGTTAGTGTAAATAGTTGTTACTCTGTTCTAAAGTTTATGCTGGAGTATTTGTTCAGAGATGCTCATGTATATGCTAGATTACAGAGTATCAGAAAAGTTTATTATTCTTTGCATTTAATTCTTACTTTATATTTACATGTGTTTATTTGTAAAGCATGTCAGCTCAACAGTTAATCTACTTTATTTCGGGGATGAAATGTTAAAAATATCTTGCGATATTTTTAATTTTCCGTAGGGGGTGTAGTGTTGTAAAACTGGAGTTGACCCGACATGCTAGAGCAGATTTCTGCTCAGTAAGCAAATTGCTTATTTTGATTCTTTAGACCTGTAGACCAAATATAGTTGTAATTTTGGTCACGGTAGCTGCGAGATATGTTTCAGCAACTACCGGTGCATATATTTTAGGTTGATATTGCATTTTTAGTGTTTTAATAGAGATTTTCTATCTTGGCCATTTTCTACTATATAACCATATAGAGGAAATTGGCTCAGGTGTGAAATCTTATTAAATAAACATAAATTCAGTAGAAACTCAGCCTGATTAGGCATTCATACTTTATTTCTACCTTTTCTAATAGTTTTTGATGGATGACATTGTTTGGATCCTGAGTTACCTGCCAAAATGTAGACCTGTTTACATTGGGCTGGTGACCCAGGTCTGTCATTCAGACTCTAATAAGTGCAATATCTCCTTGTACATTGATATTTTTCACACCTTTAAATGCCTACTATGTAGACTTTAGTTGTCTTAAGGTTTTTCACATGTTCATTTGTCTGATTAGTGCCAGATAATCCTGTAATTTAGATTAATTGTGTTGAGGAGCTAGATCCTTAGTAAAGATAGGCATTCAAAATGGCCGCCAGCTGAAAAAGCAATGATTTGCTCTTACAATTGGGGCTTTATCTCTGTCAATAAATTACTATAAATTCTAGATTTATACTCATAATGTGTCTAAAGGTTTGAAGTTCATGATAGATATCTTTAGGAAACTTGATAAATTAGTAGTTTTGTGTATTTGATGATTTTCGGCTGATATCTGGGTCTAGAAATTCTAGACCCTTCACTGCTCATATTTTGAAACATCACTTATATATTGTATTTGGCCACTCTGAATATAGATTTGATAGTTTTGATTTAATAGCTGTTATTTGAGCTACTTTTTAGTAATTTAGAATGTGTCTTTATAATAAGTAATTATTTTGTATTTAGCCCTAAAAACAGGAAAGGGCTATTATTTGCCCTCAGCCAATCAGAAGGCTTGATTAGGGTCATGTGATTGATGGCTCTCTCAAAGGCTATATATTGAGGGAAATTTCTCAATCACACACACATACTCAGACCAGCAACTAGAAAGATGCATTCTACCCTGCCTTACACTGGCAGGTTAGATTTTGTTCTTCTAGGTGGAACTTATTTATTACTTAAATACACTTAAGGAACATTTTCTGCTTTATTTACAAGTAACTACATTTCTAAATTGAGTGTGTCACTTTTAAAGCCATTTAACTTAGCACCATTTTTGGTCTTTACTTCTTACTTTAAGCATTTTGGCTGTTTGCTATTTAGATCTTTTTGCTAAATTATTGTTTACATTTAAAGCAGCACATTTTAAGTTTTTATCTGGCTTTAGTCATTTGTGTAAATAATGCTTTTATTCTTTAGATTAGATTAGATTAGAACTGTTTGATATAAAATACAAGTGATTAACACTGATTTTATTCTTTTGTTTTACTTATTTAGTTTTCTGACCATTTGGTCAGTGGTGTCCATCCTGACAACTGTTTATCTCACTAATGTTATGTAAAACACAACTCTTTACGTAACATTGGCAAGGTAAACAACCTTAGTTAAAACCCAGTTCTTGGGTTGCCTTCCGCTCGTTAAATACCCGTGTAAAAACCCAGCCATTCAACACACGAATAAAAATGTTATCGTCGGATTCGCACAATAACTGAAGTCCGTGGCCGATGTTTAAAATGTTAGGAATTTGATTCATGGTTTTAAAATGGCAGCAGTAACATTTTCGCTGCCAGGCCCTATTTTTTACACTAGCATTATTATATCTATTATCATTATTATACCAGATTTATATAGCGCCACGGAGGACCTGTCAGTCCTCCGTGAAAGCGCTTAAGATTTTCATACATGAGTTGTGCGTGCAAAAGCGCTAAACACGTAATTACATGTATATACATCTAAAAAAAAAAAAAATTGAGAAAAAACTACATTTACAATGCAGAAAAAAGCATATTGTATTCATGAAATCCTAAATAAAGGAGATTCGCTCAGTATGATTATTAAAAAATATCTATTTTTTGGTATGTAATTGTTTAAAGCCTTAATTTTAAAAAGTGTGTCAAATAAAGATTTAAATGTCATTGTTGTTCGCATTTTTTTTATCATTATCGTATTGCCAAATTTGATATTTAATATTCACTCGCTTGCCTTCTAAAATAGTGTGTACAGTATAATATCTCAATCATGACCACAAACAAGAAGTCTTATTGAATATTTAACAGAATGGTGGCAATAGTAAAACAAAAAACTTCTAAAGGACAGTTTTCTTTCCCTTGGCGTTAATATTTTCAGCCAGTTCTTGCCATATCCTCTCTCTCGAATCACTGAGTTCCGGGTGTTCTTCTTGGCTTAGCAGTGTGTGGATATCAAGAGCCGGGATACCACAAATCCTTTGAAGTGATCTAACTAAAGTCTCTCTCTGGAAATTATATAGCTCACAGTCTAGCAGATAGTGCTCTGGCGTTTCAACGGCACAATTCTAGCTGTTCATACTCGCGGGATGTGGTCGGGGGGAGGGGGGGGGGGGGGTGTTAAGAACAACAATGACATTTAAATCTTTACTAGAACTCTTTTTAAAATTGAGACTCTAAACAATTACATGTATAAACAAAACAATAGATATTATTTAATAATCATATTGAACGAATCTCCTTTATTCAGGATTTCATGCATAAAATATGCTTTATTCTGTATTGTAAATGTTTTTTTTTTCTCAAGTTGTAAATTTTTTACATGTATATAATTACGTGTTAGCCCTTTTGCACGCACAACTCCTGTGTGGAAATCTTTAGCGCTTTCACAGAGGACTGACACACAGAATTATACACTGTTTTGTATAATTCCGTGACTGACAGGTCCTCCGTGGCGCTATATAAATCTGGTATAATAATGATAATATATATAATAATGCTAGTGTAAAAAATAGGGCCTGGCAGCGAAATGGTTAAAAGGGCACGATTCCAACAAGCATATTCCCGCTGCAATCTTAAAACCATGAATCAAATTGCTAAAATATTAAACATCGGCCACGGACTTCAGTTATTGTGCGTATCCGACGATAACATTTTTATTCGTGTTTCATTTATTATACCCTATATGCGGGAAATGGAAGATATTTGACAAAGTTTCTTTCTTTTTCTCTACTTTAAATAGTCTTTAAATAATATAGAAATGAGAGAACATTACAAATAGCATCGATTTAATGTTTCTCCAGACAAAATAAGGCGTTGCTATATGGTGTTCAAGACTCACGTACCCCTAGTCAACCCTCACAGGGCTCGCTAGGGGTACGTGACCGTACCGCTAATTTGAAATATTAGAGGTACGGTCACGTACCCCTAGTCACTACCATTAAATAAAAGGTGTAAGTTAACAAAAATCTTACTTTAATTTTGGCACTCTTCCTTGCAGTATTTAGTTTTTTAGCTCACCTGAGCCAAAGGCTCAAGGTGAGCTGTTGTGATCGCCCGCCGTCCGTCGTCCGTCTGTCCGTCTGTCCGTCTGTCCGTCTGTCCATCTGTCCGTCTGTCCGTCTGTCCGTCCGTTCAAATTTACTTCAAGCGACAACTCCTCTGAAACCGCGAGTCTGAGGAAAAAACTAATTTGCTCACGGTGTTCCTTGGATGCTTCTCTACAGAAATTGTTAAAATGAAACTTTAAAGTGGACTACTTATTGAAATTTATTAAAAAAAGTGAAAAACTTTAAACAAGTTTTTTGTAAAAAACCACTGTTCCCACACCTTAGATATTGCATGAATAGTATCTTCTACTAAATCACTTTCAAAATTGTAAAAAATCAAAACCCTAGGATCAAATTTGACTCAACCCTGGCCATATCAGTGCTTTTTGATGCAGGTCTGACAGTAAAAACTCTCTAATGATCCGTTTTATACAGACGCATTGTATCTTCCAGGCTAAGAAGCTACCCTTATACTAAATGCAACATTTTTGCAAACAGTTTGGATCCAGGTCAGATGCCACATAATGCTGCATCTAATCTGGATCTAAACTATTTGCCACTCATTTACATATTTTCTTATATTTAGAAAATATAAGTTATTATTTTTTACATATTTCACATACAAACATTTGGAGCAGACAACAGTTCAGCATAATAATAGTCATTTCTCTCTGAGACCATCTCCAATTGCATAACTGACCCATAGCTAGCTCTGAACTCAGGTCACTGAGATACATAACAGAAATGAAAGTGATGTCTGCTATTTTATGCTCAAGCACAACTTAGTTCGAGGCATATTACTTTTGGTCTGTCTGTTTGTTTGTTTGTGTTTTGTTTGTTTGTTTATCTTTCTGTCTATCAGTCCACAATTAATTCTTGGCCATAAACAGTATGGATCCAGGTCAGATGCCACATAATGCTGCTTCTAATCTGGATCCAAACTATTTGCCACTCATTTACATATAGTTTCTTATATTTAGAAAATGTAAATAATGATATTTATTAACCTATTAACCCATACATATTCTTTTTTATGTCTTTAATTTATTCTTCCACAGAAGAAAATATTTCACTTTATACAGTCATTGTTGTCTTTAACAATTGCTTCAAATGACATCTCCTCATATACCGCTGAAAAGATTTCAACCAAACTTTACACGAATGTTCCTTGGGTCAAGTTCTTTCAAAATTGTTCAAAGAATTAAAAACAATGTAGAACTCTGGTTGCCATGGCAACCAAGTGAAAAAATAAGGAAATCTTAAAAAAAATTCTTGTCTGAAACTACAAGGGCCAGATCTTAGACATTTGTCACATAGCATCATCTACAGGTCCTCTATCAAACTACAAACTATGCCCCTGGGGTCAAAATTGGCCCCGCCCAGGGGGTCACAGTTTAACATAGAGTTATATAGTGAAATTTTCAAATGTCTTCTCCTCTGAAACTAATATGGCCAGAGCTTTGATATCTGGCTTGGTGACACTTTTAGATGTCCTATACCAATAAGGTTCAAATGGTTCTGGTCGATTGCATATCATCTACAGGTCCTCTATCAAGTTTGTACAAATTATGCCCCTGGGGTCAAAATTAGCCCCACTCCGGGGGTCACAGTTTTCATACGTCTTCTTTTCTGAAGCTAATATAGCCAGAGCTTTGATATTCGGCATGGTGTTACTTCTAGATGTCCTTTATCTATTTTGTTCAAATGGTTCAAGTCTGTTGCATATGTAGGTCACAGGAGCTAAAAATAGATTTTTTCAATGGAAACTTAAAAAAAATCTTCTTGTCTAGAACCCTAGTACCCTGATCTTAGATATTTGGAACATAGCATCATCTACAGGTCCTCTATCAAGATTGTTCAAATTATGCCCCTCGGGTAAAAAATGACCCCGTCCTGGACTTAAATCATTATCTCCATTTTGATGTACAGCTATTCTCAGGTGAGCGACATATGCCCCATGGGGCTCTTGTTATGTGATAACTGCTGAACAAGAAATATTGATCTGTATGCTTTAAACGAAAAAAATACATGTTTATTTTGTGCCAATCGGCAAGTCTGTATACTTGACACCATATCACAATTCTAGCGCAATATAGATCAAGCCCTGAAAACGCAACAGTACTACCTCAGAGTTCACAAACTATATGTTAAAATTAAGGTAAACTGCAATATTAACAAAGGGGAAGATTGGAAGAAGATTTAACAACAAATTTACATTTTCAAATTGACTGTTTTTCATTAATACAATGAAAACTTCATTTTTCTGGGCAGTGAATACGTCGGAAAGTGGTGTTTTACCTTACCACCAAAATACTGCTGATTTTTTCAGCTTTAAACGCGGAATTATACAAATAACTCAGTGGTCTAAACAATTTTTTATCAGATCTGGCAAAGTATGTCAACTGTGAAAACATCCTAATCGGCCGGTGCGTGTATACCGCGAGAAAAGTGATGCTGCGAGTATTGTGATGCAGAGAATACTTTCTTCATCGTTCTATGCCAAGTTCCACCAATATTATGGCAGGGAAAATAACTTTGAAATTCAACCTTAACTGATATGGGCGTCAACTTCCGTCAAGCCTCTTCGGGATCTACTAAAACCCTAAAACCCATGACATTTACAAAATCTGTGACGGTTTAAAAGTTAAAACTTGATCATTACCTAAAACCCTGGTCAGGGGCAAAGGTAAGGCACTCAATGATATAAGGCAATCCCAGAAATTGATGAATTCAGGGTTCAACATTAACTTTTTATCTTACTACGTAGCCCTATCGGGCTAGTTCTTAGAAAAACGACTAGCCCTGAATTGATTGTGACCTGACCAAAAGTAAACATTTTTAAGAATGTTTAATTGAAGACTTCAGGGCTCGAACTTCGCTCTTGCCAACTCGCAAAATGCAAGTGGAATTTTGAAAAAGCGAGCTGAAAAATTCAGCACTTGAAAAAAATTGCGAGTGTATATTTTGATGTTCAGACGTTCCAAAATGTAAGGTTAAATTGGTAAAGACAAACACAGCATCTATCCCTCTAATCTTGCAGTAATTTAAATAATTATCGCCTTTCGCCCATCTCATTCTTTTTATATCTCGGCTATTTATAACTTCGGGAAACCCAGCGCTTAACGCATGATTGATAGCCCGGCTTCATACGCACCAACGCCGAATCGGCATCAGAAAAAGGGGAACCAGTCTTTTAGTTGGTGACCACAAACTGCAAATGACGATGTAAATTAAACTCAAATATCAACGTTTTCCAGTCGACTATAAACGGAAGGCTGACGAGACATTTAAGGAAGAGCTAGAACAGCCGAACACATGCTGAAAGCTTGCCCAAATCAAGTTACGAAGCTCACGAAGTTATTGGGTTTTATTGATTTGTGCGAAAATGGGACAAACCACGGCATCGCTAAAATCTGTCCTAAAAATGGTAGAAAGAAATGCACATCTTTCTCGAACGTAATATTATTGACGATAGTTAAACCGTTTTCGAAATATAGTGTACTGTCTGCTGACTATCTTCACCAAAGATAAAAAAATAATCCATAAACATTGAACTCTGAAAATCGACCCAGTTACAAAGTTTCAGCTTTAGTCAGTGTTTAATTAATCTGCGAACCTTGCTGTTTTGACTGAACATTGACTATATGGGATGGAGAGCAAATAAAGACTTATTTAGAGTTAAGAATAGTAACTGTGCAGTGTATACACAAAAAGACACACACTAGTTATAATTTTGTAAACTTTATTTACATGAGCAATCTAGTGCCCACAGAATGAGATACTGAATGAAAGTTCAACAAAGTAATGTTTATCTTATAATTTTGATCAAAATGATGTTAAACATCAATTTGTAGATAATCGTATTGAAAATGCCAGTTGGAACCTGGTTTTGCAAGTAGAAAATATGGGCACTTGCAAAAAAATGCAAGTGGGAAAAAATCTAAAGTTCAAGCCCTGGACTTGTTTAAACCATTGTGCTTTTTAAGTGCATGATCATCAAGACAAAAGTTAAATGCGCCTGTCACAAATAGGCATTTTTCTCGAAGCTCGGGTCAAAAACATCTTATTCGAGTCCCAAAATATCAACCGCTTGAACATGTCTTTATGCTTAAGGAAGAAACTTATTTACCATTCTCTTTTTCGTAATTCTACTTAGATCGTTAATGGGCCGTAAAACACCATTCATTCATTCATTCTACTTAGATCGTTCTGTCTTTTTTTTCAAAAAGCAAAAATAGCTTAATTCGAGCCAGTACTGTCCCCCGTGAACCGAAATTTTAGAAGAGACAATCTAGAATCGACTTTACAAAAGGTAATGCCTTACCGTTGTCACACAAAAACAACCCGGAAATGGGTCTGTTATGTCGTTATAATTTAGGCCATTACGATTGACTTTGAAAGCATATTTACCAAAAGACCGTTATGAATTGTTGAAATAGGGAGTTCAGCGTTAAAAAAGAACATTCAGGTAGCATTTAAAACTTTTCTCAAAATAGAATTTGATTATGAGTTTCCACAAACGACAGGAAATCCCAGTTGAGTATAAATAACTTTTGCTAAATTCTGTGAATACCGACCTTCATTATGACTGGTTAGCGGAAAAGCCGATAATCTATGCACTGCCAGGTGCGCATGAAGTGTAGTGTGTAATTAACAATGTAAGTTATGACTGTCACGGTTTTCAAGAGAAAACTTAATTTTGTACGTAGATTGAATAAAAAATTATAATCCTCCTACGCATATTGAATATTCACCTTGATATTTTGACAAGCCCGTTCGGGCTAATTCTTTGAAAATTAACAAGCCAGGACCGGAGGACAGGCAGTGAATCGGCTTCAGACGCAGGTTAATGTCGAACCCTGGAATTTATGAATGAGTTTAACATAATTATGATTTATTATGGTTGTTTCAGTCACCCAAATGATTTATTATGTTTGTTTCAGTCACCCACTACAGACTGTTTCCAAAGTCTCTTGGTGATGTACTGAAGACGTACCATGTCCAGGAATTGCACTTGTCTATGACCCAGGGGTTGTGGAACTATGAGTACTGGGGCTATCCCCCAGAGGATGCCCCACCCGGGGTAGAACTGTGGGTCTGGTTCAGAAAAGAGTCAAAGGAGTAAGTTACCTTAGGCCTTTCGTTTATAGTGTAGGACTCCAGAAAAAATAGAGTAAACTGAACAAGCTAGAATTTTCTCACTCATTTTAGCACCGAATCCTTTGGTATTACATTTACAACTCATTAGAATCGTGTTGTTTTTCTTGCTGCTCTTTATTAGTACATGATTGTCAGGGCTCCAGATAAGAGGTAGTTTTTTCAACAAAACCCACATTTTCTCACTATTTTTAGCACCAAATCCTATGGTGTTACTACTCATTAGAATCGTCTCGAAGAGACGATTCTAATGAGTAGTGACACCATAGGGTTTAATTCAGAAATAAAGATTTTAGTTTTTGAAAAACTACCCTTATCTGGTGCTCTGATTGTTAAATAAAAACCAAATTTCAATGAGGAGAAGATAAAAGGCTATTTAAACCTTTACCCCATAGCCTGTTTCTAGTGTTGAAGATAGGTGAACACTTAAAGCAGGTTGAAAGTAAAGCTGAATGTGCCTTAGGGCACATTCTGCTTTACTTTCAGCCTGCTTTAAGCCATCATCTACTAGAATAAAGAAAATATTTTTTGGGGGTATATATTTATGACTGTATAAATTGGAACTACATGTATTTTTTTCAGTGGATGATTAAATTTAATGCGCTAAAGGGAGTTTCTATGGGAGTTTAATTAAAGTGCTGCTATAACAGACACTGTAAATGTTTAGTACACTAGACAGATCAATGTTCTTATCTGATTGCAGTATTGACCAGGATTGGGCAGAGCTTGTAAATGCATTGTCAGGCTTGTTCTGTGCATCATTGAACTTCATGGATGAGAAGGCAACCTTGAAGCCTCGCTGGAGTTTCCGTCCTACAGGCCTGGCCTCGGAGTATTACAGTTTTGATTCACGGTTTATGAGGTATGCAGCTCTGCCACATGAAGTGGTCTGCACAGAGAACCTGACACCCTGGGAGAAACTGCTGCCATGTGAATCTCAGGTACACTGTTCTTAACGCTTTCCTCCCTGAAACTGTAAATGGACAATTCCAGTTTCCATTTTAGTCTAGTCCATTTCTGACTTTTAAGGGTTGTTTTTGTCAATAGTTGGCATTATGACAAACAGTGAAGACCCTGATCAGAGGGCTCCTTTCAGAGCCCTCTGATCAGGGTCTTCACTGTTTGCACAGGACAAGTACACTATTCACATGTACACTGTTTGAAAAGGATGCCTATGTGCGGGAATAGGGTTCCAGGGCCTCCCCTGGGATATTTTTTCCTTTCGCCACCACTTTCGCCAAATGAAAAAAGTTGGAGCCAAATTTATTTTTTTGGAGCCAAAGTTGGAGCCAATTTTTATCCAAAGTTGGAGCCAAAAATATACCTTATGATTTATACTGTTTTAAACCATTACCGGTACCTTTGTTTTAACAATACAGTAAACCAGGGCATAACAAATTTCATGAAAGGCTGGTTGCTATATACATGTAGGCTACATGATAGTGGCAGAATAATGTAAATGAGCTTTCTGCATTACATTAACCTGCAGTAAGCGGTCACCGGTTTTTCAAGATCAACAATAGGCCTATATACCTTATTCAATAGTCGATTAATATAGGTTTGTATGTCTTTTGATAAAGTGACAAACTCTCATTCCTCATAGAGATAAAATGTCCTGTGAAAAGAGCATCGAAAAGGTACAGTACACCCTGACAGGGGGAAGCCTAATAGAGTTTTTCATATTTAGAAATCTACTCTCAGTCTGCTTTAAACAACTACTTGTCATAAAACACCAAACTGGAACTGCTGTTTGCGATGATGCAAGCAGATCTGAAGCGTTTTTGTGAGGGTTCTGATGTATGAGAATCAAAGATACATACGCTTCTTTCCGCGAGTAGAGTAATATCTGATTCTTCGATTCCAGTGCGTATTTGTAGCTATTGTTCACTCACGGAATCAAACAATTTTAGGATAATTCCGTGGTTGACTTACTGATAACTTATTTGCCGAAACTCCCACGAAAATCGTATTCTGTATTGCCGCTATGTTCATTTCACAACTGTCAAGCACACAACCCATTCAACCCTGTAGTGATTCGTAGCGAAAAAGAACGTCTAATTTAATTGGTCGTTTAAAAATGTTGCTGGGAAATACCCTTTTAATAACCAATCAAACAAGGAAAGACATGCGTCTCAAGTCCGAAAATTGGCTTCTCGCCATTTTGAAACGATATGCATTTTCGGAAGTTTGTATCTAACGGCGTGATTATTAACAAGGATATGTGGTAAATTCAAATAATAGAGGATTTGGATCCATATTAAAGGTTCGTTTGTGCAGTATTTTCGGAGAATATTACCGATTCTTATTCTCCGCATCAAAGACAATTTTCCCCCAACATGCACTTCACCGGTGTTACACGGCTCGAACCGGGGCAGTTGTTTTTTTGTTGTTTTTTTTTTTTGGTCTTTAAAATGGTAATTACTCATCTGGAATGGTTATTTTAGGGGACAGAAATGTCTCATTCCTCGATTTACGTTAATATTATCTTCACTTTACGTAGCTTATTTCCGAAAATGATTGTAGACTGCCGTGTAAAGTTTTATGCACACACAGTGTCAATATCACTCGCGGTAGCTTCTTTCAAGATATGTAGGTGTAATCTGATTGGACATTAAACGCTTTGGATCTGTCAATCACGCTGAGGATAACCAATTACTTAAGCAGAATAGGAGATAGGCGGAACAGATTTAAGCCGAATCTATATTCTTTAATTGTTGATTGTGTACGCATGTTTGAGTTTTGACACCTGCCATACGTAACACAAGGAGCTGGCTTGTGTACTTCACCAATTAACTCTACACGCATTAGCGCCTCGGGTGTGATACATACAGGTCATTTATGAAAAAAGTAACATAACAAATTTCTTGTCGCAAACAATTTCGCCAGAACTAAATTTTTGTCGCCACTTTGAAAATTTCTTCGCATTTGGCGACAAATGCGAATGCCAGCGGAGGCCCTGGGTTCAAAGGGTTAACTCATTACCCCTTAGCTTGTTTCTAGTGTTAAAGACAGGTGACCACTTAAAGCAAGTTCAAAGTAAAGCAGAATGTGCCTTAATGCCCATTCTGCTTTACTTTCAACCTGCTTTAAGTAACCATCTACTCAAATACAGAAAATAATTCTTATGATACATATTCATGACTGTATAAAGTGGAACTATTTCTTTCAGTAGAAAAGTATTTTAAAGGCATATTTATGGGGTAATGGGTTAATTTTTCAAGGCCAAACACCTGCTATAATGGAATTGACTTTGTTGGTGTAATTTGTTTATGAATAAATTGATACGGTTGTATGTCAATATCTCTACTCAGTTAGGTTGAACATACCTGTATTTCAAAGTTAAAACGTGGCTAAGCCACGTTTTAACTTTGAAATACGGGTATGTTCGACTTAACCCAGCATGAAATAATGCAATTCATGTGTCGCCAAATCGAATAGTTTGAAATTTAGCGAGTTCGAGATATCGAAGTTCATGTACATAAACCTTTATGTTAAGATGTATGTTTCAGGTTGGTCTAGCCAGTTTGTTTAATCCAGTAAAACTGTTTGACTCCACCTACCACTCGGTGTCAGTCCATGTTCGTCCAGTATGCCAGGTAAGTCTGTTATAATAATCAGAATATTATTTGAATATTTATAATGTTTGTAAACAATGAAATAGAAATTTTCACAACTTTTCATAAATCTCTACTGACAAACAAAATGATGAAGATTGAACACATTAAGTTAACTTGTGTTAACATTGTTGCCTGCTTCAAATACAGTAAAACCTCTCTATAACGACCACTAAATTAAATTACTAGGAGTTTACGACAGGTGACTGCTTAAAGCAAGGTGACAGTGAAACTGAAAGCTCCTTTAGGAGCTTTCTGTTTTACTGTCACCTTGCTTTAAGCTGTCACCTGTATTTTATACACTCAATTTTTTTAGTGGTCGTAATAGAGAGGTTTTACTGTATGTCATTTGCAATAAACACTCATGTCACATACCAATGTAAGACTAGATTAACACTTTACTCAATAGCTTGTTTCTAATATTGATGACATGTGACCACTTAAAGCAGGTTGAAAGTAAAGCAGAATGTGCCTTAAGTGACATTCTGCTTTATTTTCAATCTGCTTAAAGCTACCATCTTCTAGAATATAGAAAATGTTTCTTATATGGTACATATTCTTGACTGTATGAAATGGAACTATTTTGTTCAGCGGAAGAATAAATTAAATGTGTTACACATACAATGAGTATCTATGGAGTAAAAGGTTAAATTCTCAGAGAATACACTTTGAGGGAATACTATAACCATGGCTAGAATAATGACAGTTCTGAGTTATTTCCTGTGCAATGGTAATCTCAAACAACAATATTTGGATTGGATTTCAAAGAGGAGTGTATTGGTTATCTCCCTTGTTAGAAGAAGCACAACAAACAAAGAAACATGTTCTGATAATATTCCTTTAGGTCTCTTTACTTTGATGTAAGAACAGAGGATAAGAGGGATTAAACTGAACAAATCCAGCATTTTCTTATTTCAGCACCAAATCCTATGGTGTCTTAACTGGTTGCTATTGTATACTGGAAGATTACAAAATGAATAAATTCAATGAGTAATTCTTTCCCATAAAGTCACCCATTCAAAACATAGATGCATCTGCTAAAAAAAGGTTGGAAACAAAGCAGAAAGCTTAACTTCCAGTCTTTATTAACCCATTACTCTAGAAAGACTGATTTTAACACCTTTAATTTATTCCTCCACGGAAGAAAATAGTTCTTGGACAAATGAATGTGCATCTTAATAAATATTTTCTTTATTCTAGTAGCTTAAAGCAGGCTAAAAGCAAAGCAGAATGTGCTTTAAGGTGCATTCTGCTTTACTTTCAACCTGCTTTAAGTTGTCCCCTCGTCCCGTCTTCAAAACTAGAAACAGGCTATGGAGTACAGGGATATGTTGCCATTTGTTATAAACAAAGACAGCGAGTATGGTTGTTTTAAGCTGCTTACACAGAGGAATAGGTAAAAACCTGATAAATTATAATGCACTAAAGTGACTTCAGTAATGGAAAGGTTTGATACACATTAACATTGAACTTAACTCTCTCAACACCATGGACCTGTTTAAAATGCACTACCGTAATTACATTTGAAAACAGTGTATGCCCAGATCAAAGGGCTCCTATAGGAGCCCTCTGATCAGGGTCTGCCCTGTTTTCTATTATAGACCTGTATTTATTAAACTTCCCAGTATTCAAAGAAGACTGGTTAATGTTTTTGTAACTAAAATGATCCACCAGGTAACATAGTAACCCACAAGAGATACTTAGTGTTGAAAGAGTTATTACAGTAACTGTAGTGTTAAGAGATGTGTTGATTACTGTTTTCAGAGCCCTAAGTGTGTGAAGGATGGGATTGAGCTCAAACAAACTCTCACATCTGTATCAGACATGGCAAATTTCAACAATGGTTACCAAGGTAACGTATTTGAACGAATTTAAGACATTTACACTGACTCACATACAAATATAATGAGAAAAACTACATTTTTTTTATTTTCAATAAAATTTAGACACCAGGGGTCCGTTTCATAAAGCTTCTTACAACAAATGTTGTCGTAAGTCAGATCATAAAAGTCTCAATTATTATTTATTTCTCCTTCATATCCTGTCTTGTGAGGAAAGACGATTCCAAAAAGATGTCACAATACAGGATTAGATAGAAAAATCAGAAATTAAATGTATTTTAAAGTTTTGACTTACGACAACATTTGTCGTAAGATGTTTTATTAAATGGGCCCCAGTGTCTAAAATAGGTGATCTTATGGTCAGTTCCTGGATAAGCTTTCCCAGTAGCTGTATTCTCAAAGTGCTTTCTTTTTTCTGTTTTTCACTCAATTTGTTAATCCTTTTCTCCATAGCCTGTTTCTAGTTTTGAAGATAGCTGACAACTTATAGCAGGTTGAAAGTAAAGCAGAATGTGCCTTCAGTGTATGTGTTGTAGGTCAGTTTTGGACTTACTGCTGAAGCTATGGTCACACAATTCCACATGCTAATGCACCCTAATGAATAGAACATATTGTTCCACAGTTTAGTGACATTGACCTCTAGGACATTGGTTAAGTTTTTGCTTAAATTAAGTTATGGATGAATAAAGTGAATGCATTTATGGTCAAGCATCTATGTTATGCAAGCACATTTGTAGATTTTTCATTACCGGTAGTTATTTTACTGAGATGATAGTTTTATTGTTTTTCTGTAGACTGGAGTCTGAAGCGGCTGTTTGGGAGGAGCCTGTTTGATACCTGCTCTCTGGCTGACATTAGTAAGATCTATGTGGACACCACACTGTCACAGGTCAGTGCAGACATTGTTCTCCAGCAATAAGTTGTACATGTTGTAGAGGTAGTGTAAATAGAAACTTCAAAACCATTCAAAAGAATGTAAACAAGTAGTATTTTAGCATGTTTGTGTGAAGAATAGGGGCATTTAGGTAGTCACCTGGTGTTGGTATTGGCATTAATTACAGTTTACAAACTGTACATGTCAAGGGTAAACTTATCCTATGCAAACTTTGTAGACTCTGATCAGAGAACTCCTCTACACTGTCATTTTGAAACACATGGTAAAATACATTAACCCTTTCCCACATAGCATATCTCCAGTATTGAATATAGGTGTCCACTTAAAACAGGTTGAAAGTAAAGCAGAATGCGCTTTAAGCGCATTCTGCTTTACTTTCAGCCTGCTTTAAGCTACCATCTGCTAGAATATAGAAAATATTTTGTATGATACATATTTATGACTGTATAAATTGGAACTATTTTCTTCAGTGAAGGAATAAACTTAATGCGCTAAAAGGCGCTACTATGGGGGAAAGGGTTAAATAGCTAAAAATGGACTAGACTTTATTGGAATATTACTGGGGTTTCCATTCAAAGTATCAGGGGTCAATGTGTTAAGTTAATTATTATTAAACTATTGTTTTGTAGAAAGAAGCAGGGTTTACTATGATCCCCAAGGCAGATGAAGAGAGGAAATTTGTTAGAGGGCGTGCCAAGCACACCTATGCTGTATATGACTTGGTACATCATACAAAGGCAGGAAAGTACTTCAACCTGGAAGCCAAATATGATAACAAGGTGAACTATGGAGAGGTAGCCCCAGCACCACTGTATGCCCACAGATATGTTACAGGTAAATATATAACCCTAATATAGACATACAGGTATGAAATATGATAACAATATATATTGCCCTAATATAGTCATTATGTGGTATGAAGATTTCTCTTAAGATTGCCCCATAATTTAGCTCAGAATGGACTATGCATGATTTATAGAAATAAAGTAAAGATATAAAAAAAGGTGGATTTACTTCACCCCCACCTTTCCATGAAGTCATCTGCTTCATACAATTGTTTCCGGCTTTTATTTCCCAGATTAAATTTTTAGATAAATTGACCAAAGTAATATGGTAATTGGTGGCAAACAGTTTGAATCCTGAAAGAAAAAAATGGGGGCTGATTGTACTTTCACCAGTGTTCTGCGAAGGTTGGGAAAATGTGGAGACAATTGTCTCATCAGCCCTAAAAAATAGGAGACATTTTTGAAAACTGATGAGACAATTGATTTTTTTAACACTAACCAACTCAACTACAAAAAAACATGGTACCTGTGTCTTTGTTGCAGCAAATATGAAGTGGGCTGGGCATTTTCAAGCAAATATCTTCCTCTTCTTTAGCCTCCACTCCTGGAGGGCCTCTTTGAAATCAAAGTGTTCCCTTTCACCACCTTCTAATTTAATAGTCAATATATCATCAACTTTCCCAGCTGATAACCTGTTTCTAGATGCTGTCCTTGTGGCATTTTGTGCACTAAACCCTCTTTCACAATCAGCAGTGTGTATGGGAGCTGTCATAGCCAATGCTGCCAACTTAAGTAAGTTTGGATAATCTTGTTTATTGTGCTGATGAATGAGACCCCACAACACTGACATTCTATCTCTGGGGTAGCCTTCTTGTAATACAAGTTCTTTTATCATGGACCATTCTGCTCTGGTTTCCTGTGGGTTTATAAGGGGGTCAGTTGTAACAATTGGCTGATCTTCTGTTGGTTTAGACACTTTTGCCTCTCCATACTGACTGAGTAGTACTTCTAGCTTGTCATTCCCCCAGATTTTCAATTCATCCTTAGAAAGAACTGAAACTGGTCTTAATGCTAGAACAGAAAATGCATATATGATATTACTGTCATCATCAGGGAATCTATCATTTAGTCTTTACAATATTGCATCAATGAATTTAGTTTTGATGGAATCAATATTTCTTTTCCCTTGCACAATATGATTTTTCTTGAAATAGACTTTCCCCTTTTCAATGGTTAAGTGTTTGTCCTGTAATTCACAAAGGTAGGTATGCTCAGCTTCACCAGATTTTATCTTCTCCAGAGCACGTTTTGTGTGGTCAATCTGAACTTTCACTTGACTTATATCCAAATCTTTCTTCTGGAATACTAGGCACATTTCTGACACTACTGGTAGTACATCCATCAAAAGGTAAGTGCTAGCAATAAAATCCTGCTGAATCATCTTTTTGGCATAGCCCTTGGATTTAGCATCAGTATCTGTGCTAAAAAATGTCAAAAGGGAATCCATTGTCCTGTAAACAGTTTGCACTGCAATGTAAGTTGACAACCATCTCACTTCATGGACTTCTTTTATTTTTAAATTTGGTTCATCAAGGACATCTTGTATACTTGAGAGTTTTGAAACTCTATTAGCTGATGATTTGAAAAAATAAAAAATCCCAGTCAATGTATTTTGAAAGTCAACTAAATAGGGAATGTCATTAGCAGCTTGGGATGTGACAAGTGCCAGCCTATGAGCTATACAATGGTAGTTTAACATCATGGGATTGTCTCTTAGCATAAAACCTGTCAGCCCTTTCCCAACCCCAGTCATAACCTTTGCCCCATCTGTTCCAAGGCCTAGTACTTTTGATGGAGGAATTACTCTATTGCTTTGGTTCATGACAGCTTTCAACTCATTGTAGATTGCTTGGCCTGTAGCACTTTCAACTTTCATATTTGTAATAAAATGTGTTGATGGTGTAAATGTATCCATGTCAATGACCCTAGCATACACAACAAGTTTTTTTATTAGTGGCAATATCTGTACTTTCATCAAGAAGAAAACTAATGAATGCACTCTCAATTAGCTGCTTGTCAACTTTTCTCCTTATCACAGAAGCTAGGGAACTTATCATTTCTGATGCAGTCCAGTCTGATTCATATGTGACTGTTTTGGTACATTTCAAATGACTAACATCTGTACATCCCACATCCGACAAAAGTTCACTCAAACTACCAAATTTAGTAATGGCTAAGTCTTCTTTCGCTAACCAAAAAGAAGATTTAAGAGCAACAACAATAGCTGCCTCTTGATCAGTGAAAACCCTGTCGACCGATTTCTTCAATTGACCTTGCATAAGGTCAGCCTCAATACTTTGTTTGTGGTCATCACTGTCTGCATGTCGAATTAGGGTAGTGGTTCTAAAGTTTGTGTTCTTAATTGTGAATGCATTTTTCTTTTTATGCTTAATACAAGTCTTACAAGTCATTGCATTACTCTCTCTATTAAACTCTAACCACGAGTAATCTTGGAGCCACCTTTGCTGGAACTTCCGCTCGATTTTTTTTTGGGACAAGTCGGAAGTTGATGGAGTTTTGGCGCACCCGTCCGCATCAGGACTGTTACTGGTCTCTTCCGATACGGCCTGTTCCGGCACATCTTCTTTACTTTTGTCTCCTTTACTAAAGAAACTCAAAATTGTACGCGGCTTTTTCTTCTTCGGCGACGTAGCCATGATTTGCTCTTCAGAAGGAGATTTTTCGGGAAAGAACGTCATGTGCAAGAAGCGTGATCGAAATAAACCAATCAAATGCAGTTTCAGAGCAGTTGCTTGGATACGCGCACCGGTTATCATAATTTTCTGTTTAGCGTTATAACAACCCTGTTTTTACCGATTCGGCCCAACGAATTTCGCCCGCGACAATTTTCGCACTTAGACGAATTTACGTGAGACATTTCTAATTTTTTCGCGACATTATCGCGGAATCGCGGCCTCGGCAGAACACTGTTTCACACAATGATTATAGCTGTTAGTTCTTGAAGGAGTGCAATTATTGTTGAAATCTGATGATTGTGGTAAGCGTTATCTGCCCTTGATATACTTTGAAGTGCTAGAAAAGGCTTTATTATGCCCCCACACCACCGGTGGTGGGGGGCTATATAGGAATCACGTTGTCCGTCCGTCCGTCGGTCCCTTTCTAATAATGTAATAACACTTGTCACTACAGGGTATGGCTTGGAGAAGGGTGGTATCACCTGTATACTGTACAACACGCTGGATACCAACCTGACTGTCATCTATATGGAAACCATTCCCTGGTACCTGAGGCTGTACTTCAGCTCCATTAAAATAAAGGCTTACGGGATACCAGTCAAACCATGTAAGTTCCCTTTGTAATATAAATATGAATATATCATGCTTTTGGTAAATTCTCTTATGAACTGTATGGCAAGAGGTTCATCTGAAGATATTACAAACAAAAATGACCCAAATCAGTTGTCCCATGTTCAAGAGTGTCCCTGATCAGGATTGTTCAGTTTCCAGAATACACAATATAGACAGAATCGACTTATACTTTGCTTCAATTGGTTTTAACGACTGAACATATTGAAAAATGTTTATGAATGTTATTGGTTTCTTTTTTATGCTGAAAACCAGTGTATGTTTATTTTGCAAACAATATAAATCCTTATCAGAGAGTTCCCTAAGGAACCCCCGATCAAAGTCTGCACTGTTTGTGTAATATAAAAACTGTCAGAAATTCAACATTAACTGGTCATTTTTCAACAAAAGAATAGTCCATTTGAAAAATCCAACATGAAACGGGTTAAAGAGGTTTGCCATAGAGTGTCACAGACAATGCAAAATTGTGAATATACAATTCTAAATCAGAGTGCAGCAGTAATTTAACCCATTACCCCATATCCTGTTTCTAGTTATGAAGACAGGTGTCTTCTTAAAGCAGGTTGAAAGTAAAGCAGAATGCACCTTAAGGCACATTCTGCTTTACTTTCAGCCTGCTTTAACCTTCCATCTGATAGATTATGTATAGAAAATATTTATTATGGTTTATATTCATGATTTATAAGATTAAAAGAATTTTCTTGAGTGAAGTAATGAAATAAAGGCATAAAAAGGTGTATTTTTTGGGTAATGGGTTAAAATATATTGTATTTCAGGTTCAATATTTTATAAGCAGTAGCACCTTGTTTCCAGTATGTAAATTAAGCATGTTTAAATTTAATCAATTAAGATGATTTTGAAATTGTTGAACTCTTACGTTTTGTCATTGTCTATTTCATACTTCAGACAAGACACATTTCATACAAAGTCGAGACAGAAGCAATCCATCCCAGCTAGAGATTGTCTTCCGTCTACGGCCTAACTCAATTACAAAGATCAGTATGGAGTTTGACCGTGCCTTCCTGAAGTGGACAGAATACCCGCCTGATGCCAATCACGGTTTCTATGTCAACTCAGCAGTCATCTCCACGGTAACACCATCAGGAGAACAATATACAGCAACGACACAATCAATGTCAAGATTTGGAGACAGGTTAGATTTTGAATGACCTTTATTACTTTGATAGAATTCTGCAATGTCTTCACTGCCATGTCGTCATCAGCTATAAACAATAATTATTTGTTTTATTTCTCAGACTTCAATTTTAAATGAATTAACTTAAGTATTAAATACAATAATGAGTGTCAAACAGTTTGGATCATTTGTCAGATGTATAATAAAGACATCAGCCCTTGACCCCATAGCCTGTTTCTAGTTATGAAGACTGGTGACCACTTAAATCAGGTTGAAGGTAAAGCAGAATGTGCCTTAAGGTGGTTCGACAGCGGGTGGCCCGCATCTTGAATTCCGGAAATGCTAATGATTTTCACATGATCTTTTCGGCACATGCTTATAGTAGAAAATTTACATAAAGAAATGTTTGATAAGCTTCAGTGTCTTCTTTGTTAGCGCAGTTGGTAAAGTGATTGACTAGCAAACCAAAGGTTCCAGGTTTGATTCCCACTCGCTACAAATCTTTTTTTTTTAAATAAATTGTCCGATTTTTATTCACTAGTCAATTCATAACGCAGTGACCAAAGGACAGGCTATGTTTAGTCACCTAATAATGAATAATATCAGATGCAAGTATTGTCAAGTGACAACTAAACTTTGTAAGGATTTATAGACTATATGACAGATGGAAGCTTAACACAGGACAAAAGTAATGCTAAAAGATAGATCTTAAAGTAGCTTTTATGCATTACTTTTGTTATGCATTAAGCAGTCACCTGTCTTTAAAGATCTACAGGCTACCGTATTCAATGGTCCCCTATTACAGATTTGATTTCTGGTATTATTTAGAGCCGACGGCATTTTAAAGTTGAACTCAAGGGAGGTAACTCATGTTGTGTAGCATTTTGTCAGAATTTCTGGAAATCATGTAGAAAATGTAAATTCCACTGTAGATTTTCATTAATTTTTTGTGACTAGTAGAATGAAGTTATATCTATCTAATAAGAGTAAAATTAGTGTATGTTAAACAGCTAGATTTTTTGTAATTTGAGCTTTAGTGACTTTTTCAGAATTTGACTTTTTGAAAATATTGATATTTCCAGAATAAATGTCATGAAATATTTTTGTTTGCACAATATCTGATAGTCTCTGTACAGTTTTCTTGAATATACAGAAATTGTTGAGTTATATCATTTTATAAATAAAATATTCCTGTTCATTAAAAAAGGAGCTTTTCTCGACAAATGGTCCTGTCAGAAAAAAACGGCACTGTATTTTTTTTTTACTTTAACATTTTGTCACTCTCCATATGGTATATTTCAATTTAATCAAGGTTTCAAAGAATTTTGACACAGAATAAGCTGACCAGAGAACCACCTTAAGGCACACTCTGCTTTTCTTTCAACCTGCTTTAAGCTACCACCTGCTAGAATATAGAAAATATTTCTTATGATTCCTATTCCCAACTGTATAAATTGGATTTATTTTCTTCTAAGGAGGAATAAATTAAATGTGTAACGATGGGTATATATGAAGTTATTGGTTAATGGTCAACCTTCTTGCCTTGCAGTATGACTAACGAGTCAGGTGAGTTTTTCCTGCGCCTGCACACAGAGAGTCTACTTGTATCTCTGCCTACACCTGACTTCAGTATGCCGTATAATGTAATCTGCCTGGCCTGTACTGTCATAGCCATTGCCTTTGGTTCCCTGCATAACCTCACTACTCGTAGCTTCGTCAATATAGACCCAGATAACAAGAAACCCAACCCACTACAACGACTTAAGAACTACTTCAAGAGAAATAAAGCTGCTGAAGTTACTGAAGGAGAGAAAGTGAAGGTAGATGAATCAAAGGTTAGCTCTGATAACAAGACTGTAGATAAAGATATAAAGAAATCAGAGACTGATGGAGATAGATGATAGTGAATTGTGGGCATACCTGTAGACATGTGTATGCAAGGATAAAGAAATCAGAGACGATTGACATGTGTATACAAGGATAGATCAGAGCACCAGATAAGGGTAGTTTTTCAAAAACTAAAATCTTTATTTCTGAATTAAACCCTATGGTGTCACTACTCATTAGAATCGTCTCTTCGAGACGATTCTAATGAGTAGTAACACCATAGGATTTGGTGCTAAAAGGAGTGAGAAAATGTTGGATTTGTTGAAATAACTACCTCTTATCTGGAGCCCTGATAGATATACAACCAGTCTTGTATTCCTCAACCACTTATCTATATAGCATGGTGAATTCTTAACCCTTTGCCTGCTGGTCGTGACTTTATTGATGTTTGCAAACAGTTTAGATCCAGATCAGACACCGCGTAACGCGGTGTCTGATCTGGATCTAAACTGTTTGACCCTCTTCTTTAGGTTTCTTTACTTAAAAAATTTATAAATCTAAATTTAATAAATTTTGCAGATGACAATTTCGAAGCATACGATATCACCGCAGGATAAGGGTTAAGAGATGTGACTGCTGAACCCTTTACTCCTATGTCTGTTCCTATTTTAAAGACAGGTGACCACTTAAAGCAGGTTGAAAGTAAAGCAGAAAATGCCTTAAGGTGCATTCTGCTTAACTTTCAGCCTGCTGTAATCTACCATGTGCTAGGATATAGAAAATATTTCGTTTCGTATATGTTTTTGACTGTATGAACTATTTTCTTCAGTGGAGGAATAAACCAAATGCACTAAAAGGCGTTTCTATGGGGGGAAAGGGTTAAGAGATGTGACTGCTTAATACAGGATACAGATAATGCTGAATAAACTGTAGGAGCTTTCTGCATTATTTGTATCTTGCATTAAGCAACTGCCTGCATTTTCGACTTCCCATAGGTCTTCTATTTAGTGGTTGCTTAGTACAAGATTGATTGTATCACAGTGCTTGTAGCTGACGACAAACATCAGCATTCCAGGGAAAATGAAACAGGATATGTGAAACTCTATGCATTCTCATCTACAGTAAAACACAATACAGTAAAACCTCTCTATTACGGACACTGAAATGTATGCTAATTGATTGTATAAAGGACAGATGACAGCTGAAAAGAAGGTGACAGTTAAACAGAAAGCTCCTAAAGGAGCTTTCTGTTTAACTGTCACCTTCCTTTAAGCAGTCACCTGTTGCAAAACGCCAAATAATTAACAAAATTTAATGGTCGTAATAGAGAGGTTTTACTGCATATGATTATATCATAGTGATCTGTCTATTATAGAATATGACAATATCCCTGCATAGAGTATCAGTGGGATATTCTGTTCCATCCATTGCCATGTGTGGCCCAGACCACTTTAACCTTAAACATTTGTTGACTGAGTATATCCATCCTTTGCTAACAGCGTAGACCCTGATCAGAGGGCCCCTGAAGATAGATGGCTGCTGAAAGCAGGACAACGGTTTTTAAGTGTTTTTTAAAGCTTTCATGTAGGAAACAAGTTTAAATCTTTGAACCCTAGTCACGCATATATGCGTCATTTGCAAACAGCGTACCTGTGGGGAGTACACTTGTCCTGTGCAAACAGTGTATACCCTGTTTGTCATTTTGACATATATTGTTAAATATCAACCCTAAAAAGTAAAAAATGGACTAGACTAAATGGAACATTGGAATTGTCCATTTGAGGTTTCAGGGAGGAAAGGGTTAATTAGGAGTGGTATACTGTTCATATGTATACATCTGATCTATGGCTACACTGTTTGCTTAGGATTTCGTCTCAGATTTTGCACATATATCATAATCAAACATTCATCATTTATACAATATTTCAATGCTATGTAGATATGCATACAAGGAACAAAGTTACTTTGATATAATCAGTGTGACCCTCAATGCAAAATAGCATTTTCAGTACTCAGGTCACAAGGTTATTAAGAGTTTGAGTTGAGTATGCGATCGTTCTCAAGCACTTCATTGGTCAGCTTTGACCTTTTGCTGAGCAAAAGGTCAAATCTGACCAGTCAAATGCTTGAGAACGGTCTTGAACTCAACTCAATAGCTTTATAACCTTGGACCCTGTACTCATTTGCACAACATTCATGATAAATGCTGCTAAGTTATTGAAAATATTTTTGTGTGCAGGGTTATTTTTTCTAGAAGTATGCATGTATCAAATTTATGTTGGGTTAGAGATAAGAAGTAAATGGTGCAAAGGTTTTACTAGTCGTAAATTATTGTGTGCTTAATACAGCTATTACAACCACTTAGAGAAATATGGCCTCAGATAAGAGAGAGTAAACTGAACAAATCCCTCTATTTCTCACTCATTTCAACACCAAATCCTAAGGTGTGACTACTCATTAGAATCGTCTCAAAGAGACGATTCTAATGAGTAGTGACACAATAGGGTTTTATGCAGAAATAAGGATTTTAGTTCTTTAAATACTCCCCTTATCGGGAGCCTTGGAGAAAACATGGCTGCAGTGTCGAAAACAGGGTTATTGCTTAACCCTTTACCCCATAGGGTTTTTCTAGTTTTGAAAATGGGTGACTACTTAAAGCAGGTTGAAAGTAAAGCAGAATGCGCCCTAAGGCGCATTCTGCTTTTCTTTTAGCCTGCTTTAAGTAACCACCTGCTAGAAATTTAGAAAATATTTCTTCTAATACATATTTGTAACTGTATAGATCGGAACTATTTTCTTCCGCGGATGATTAAATAGAATACGCTAAAAGGCGCTTCTATAAGGTAAAGGGTTAAAGCAAGATGACAGTAAAGCAGAAAGCTCCTATAGGAGCTTTCTGCTTTACTTTCATCATGCTTTTCAACTGCCACATGTCTTTATTAATTCATTTTTCTGTTGAGTCAATGTAATAGCAAAACTTTTCTGTAAATGTATCAGTGCAATTTTTTTCTAACAATGTTTTTTTGCCATTGAGAATGGGTGCATTATTTACACATATTTTCCTAACATTTATAAATAACCTTATGTTCAGAAGTGTTATTTATGTTCTGTGTATGTAGCTAGTTTTGAGTTTTGTGTTGTCTGATATTGTATACTGTGTAAGTACTGAGTGATGACAAGAACATAAATAAATAGGTGAATAAATGTTACTACATGTATGTAGTTAACAAAACCAAGATGCCTTCATTTGTTTGGCAGTGATACCAATGGTTTACAAAATATTATTTCTTTGGACTGAAATAAAATTGTTAATGGAATACCATAAGATATCTGGGTTTCTTAAACTTATGAAATACACTTAAATTGTACATGTATACATATTTTTGTAGAATTTATTGTTGTGGTATCATCTATGTTAAGTATAGACTATGAGTAAATTATGTGCCTGTTGTTTACCTGATAGAAATGATATTCACCAAAGTTGAAAATATACCCATAACTGGACTTGTATTAATGGTTCCTTAAGTGCTCAAAACGTTTATAACACATGTAATGTTGGATTGGGAGATATTGTTTGTTAGTTGGTTGTCCCATGTTTGTTTTGTTTAATGACATTCCAGATGTTAATGAATATATGGCTTTTACCGTTACAAATTTAGACATGTCTAGTGTGAACCATTTCCACATGATTCCACAGTAAAACCTATAATATGTCAACTAAAACAAAGGTTAATTGATTGTGTAAAATACAAGTGACAGCTTAAAGCAATGTGACAGTAAAACAGAAAGAAAGCTCATTAAAGAGCTTTATGTTTAGCTGTCACCTTGCTTTATCCCATTACCCCATAAATACACCTTTTTATGCCTTTAATTTATTTCTCCACTGAGGAAAATAGCTCCAATTTATACAGTTATGAATATATATCAGAACTATTTTCAAAATTCTAGCAGATTGTAGCTTAAAGCAGGCTGAAAGTAAAGCAGAATGCGCCAAAAGACGCATTCTGCTTTACTTTCAACCTGCTATAAGTGGTCACCTATCTTCAAAACTAGAAACAGGCTATGGGATAATGGGTTAAAGAGTCACATGTCGTAAACACCTAATATTTAACACAATTTAGTGGTGGTAATAGAGAGGTTTTACTGTACTTATATTCAGGTTCATTATATACAGCGAGTCAGTGACGCCATTGTCTCTTAGTGTTATCCCTTAGTTTGCTCAAAACTGTATCTGCTAGAGTGCAGATGCAGGCATTTATTAGTGTAGTGCATTATCTAAAAGGAATTGTTACCCAGGGCTGCCATTTCTCCGGATTTTTCCTAAATCTTCAGATTTTTTCCCCAGTACATGGTAGCTTAAAGCAGGCTGAAAGTAAAGCAGAATGCGCCTTAAGGCGCATTCTGCTTTACTTACAGCCTGCTTTAAGAAGTCGCATGTCAACAGAACAAGAAACAGGCTATGGGGTAAAGGTACTATTCGTAAAATCGCACTTGAAAAATGCAAATTTGGAAATCTTAGGATTTTTCATGTCAACTTATGGCAGCCCTGGTTACCAGAGCTTCAGATAACATCAAGTAAACAAAATATTCAAAAAGTTTTCTTTTGGCTGCAAAACCCTATGTTTTGTCGAAGCAATGATTTTCTAATAAGTACTGTAAAACCTCTCTATAATGACCCAATGAATTACACTGATTATTTTGTGTTTAGTGCAGGTGGCTGCTTAAAACAAGATGAAGGTAAAACAGAAAGATTCTTTAGGAGCTTTCTGTTCCTTTGTCTTGCTTTAGGCTGTCACAGGTCTTTCTTTCATATAATCAATTAGCCTTATTTTAGTGGTCATAATAGAGAGGTTTTACTGTAGTCACTTTATTTTGAAAATAAATCTTAGAAATTTCTAATTTTTTAACAGCACTGAACGACAATTATTGGAGACAAAAAATCCACTGAGAAAAAACTGTTGTCATAGTAACATTTATTAGATTGAAAAAAAAGAAATTTATATAAATAACCTTTAGCATGCAGTGTTCTAGTTTGTGAGCACTGTTGCTAGAGGTTTCGATCAAAATGAGGTCTCCGGTAATTTGGTGTCTCATCTCAATCCAAACTACTTGACACTGATCAGTGTTCCTGTTACAGAAGGGTAGAGAAATGTACTCCAGAATCATTGCTGCTTGCAGTTATCAAAATTTTGTATAAAAAAAACAACAGAGTGTGCTAAATGTCAGTATTAAGGAACAAGACTGGTATGATTTCTTTTCTCTCCGTTGGTACATTACTCTATTACGACAACTATATTGTGTTAATTATTAGGATATAAGACGTTTGACTGCTTAAAGCAATATGACACTAAAACAGAAAGCTCCTTTAGGAGCTTTCTGTTTTACTGTCATCTTTCTTTAAGCTGTTGGCCTTTTTGTGGTTGTAAAAGAGAGGGTATTTTGTATTTGAAAAGTAGTGTGTATTTGTGGTTTGTATGCCTTGTAATGTATGTAGCTCTCTATTACGACCACAAAAATTATGTCAATTACATGTATTAGATTTTATGACAGGTGACTGCTTAAAGCAAGATAACAGTAAAACAGAAAGCACATTGCTTTAGGTAATCACCTGTCATTTATACAATCAAAAAGCATTTTTGTAGTTTTTTTGTGGTCGTAATAGAGAGGGTTTTTTGTTTTTGAAAAATAATGTATAGAAGTTGTTTGTATGTGTTTGTATGCCTTGTAATGTATGTTGCTTATTTGTATGCCTTGTAATGTACGTAGGTAGCTCTATCATGACAACGAAGTCGTTTTAAACTACCTTGTAACTGTCTACTTGTATAGCTTTGATGTCAATATACTACAACAAAGATTTTCTCAATAATTCCACGTCTTTTCTTATCGTTGCGTCCCATCATGTATGAGTAACTTTTGGTCTGAATTTGAGCCAATAGAGTTGCATTTAGCAGAGAAATTATTAATCCTTTCCTCCATAACCTAAATATGTCACTCATTAGAATTTGTTTAATCCATTTAACCGTAGTGTGTATACCCTGATGAGACACCGCATTACACGACATTTCATCAGAATCTGCAACTATTATGCTGTATGGACAATCACTGCAGTGTTTTTAGATCACCCATGTATACATGTATATACAATGAAATTTTCCAGCAAGTATACAAGGAGAGTTCATTGCAATATCCAGGCATAAATGGGTTATGGTAGGGGACTGCTTATAGCTTATACATGTATACGAAAGTGGGGCAGAAATCTACATTAGGAGTTTTCTGCTTTACTCTCACATATAATTTGAATTGTCAATTGTATTAACTGCATCTTTGAAAAAAGCAATAGTGGAGCTATAATAAAACAAAGAAGGTAGAGGCATCCCAAGGCGCTTCTGGTGGGAAGGGTTAACCCCTTCACTGCCTTTTCCTGAGTACAACAGTTCTTTGCAAACAGTATGGATCCTGATCAGACGCCGTGCAACACGGCGTCTGAGCAGGATCCAAACTGACACTCATTCTAATATTTCTTAAGTCAAAATACCTAAAATTTAAATTTGAGAAATTAAAGCCGACGATAGTTGTTTAAAATTGATGATGCCATGACAGTACATTATGTAGTATAAAATATACCAAGTTATAGTCTACTTTCAGTCCGAATGACCGCTCAGCCGACTGTACATATACTCCCCTGATCATTGAGCCATCTTGCCTACAATATTGAGCACTGATAACATAAAATTATGGCGCAGTCAAATGCAGCCGCAGTACCGACTAAGATCCTTCACAGGTACCCATTTTAACCCCTGGGTGGAGAGGAGCAATTTGCGGTACATGTCTTGCTCAAGGACATTCCTGTACATCATCGGGGATTCAGAAAAAATCCCCTAGTCAGACCGCTGGTCCGGCGGGGGATTGAACTCACGACCCCTGGTACCGTAGTCCAATGGTGTTACCATTGGGCCACTACCGCCGGTGAAATGGTTAAGCCAGAACCTGTAGACCTATACATGTACAAGTATATATTATGGTTTGGAGTTGACTTGAAGAAGCAACATTTGATGTAGCTCCAACACACATTGTACCTACATTTGCAAAGAGTTTTGAAATCAGACCAGTTTAGGAACTGCTCAACCAAAACTTAAATATTCATATTATGTGTCTTATTTATAGGAAGGGAAAAAACTGAAATAGCACCGTAGGAGAAACCTATGAAGATATAAGTGTATATAATTCGTGAAGTTCAAGTCTTAACACAGAATCCAAAACTACTCACAGTTGATTAAGTTGTAGTTTCTACCAGAATTTTGAATATACCATCAGTTTCAAACAGTCTGGATCCAGATGAGACGCCGGAAATACTCGGCGTCTCACATGGATTCAGACTCTTTAAAAAAGTTATTTTAAGAATCACCCATAGTATACAGAAGGTTTATATAATTTTCCTTATATGATATTTTTTTTGTAATAAAAATGATGTCTGCCAAAGATAAATCTGTTTTTGTATGCAGTTAAAACTTGAATACAAGTTTCAAACGTTTTGAATCCAGACGAAGACTTAGTTACTGACCTGGAAAATGTTATTGCTAAAAGCTTCCTGTTTTAAGAATGCACATTCTTTTCTTTTTAAGATGAATCTCGTTCGAACGTAACTTAAGGAAAAGCAGACGACATTTCGCGATAAGCCATCTTATTTAATAAGATTGTCGCGAGTCCATCTGCTGAAAGCTTTTGTAGATTCGTAATTCTATCTAATAATTATTAAACTCCAGCTTAACCATGCTTCAAGTCGCAAACCAAATTAATTCAGTAAATTACGAAAATCTCTTTCCCCAGACAAACAGGTTTATTAAGAAAGTTGATTAACTAGTATTCTGCAGAGAAAGTTTAGACTGTTTTTAAAAACAGTTTGGATCCAGATCAGACGACACGTAGCTCGGCGTCTGATCAGGACATAATCTGCTAAATACATTCAGTTTTTGGATTCTTAGGTTGATTGTGCTGCTACTTGTAATTTTAAACCGTTTTGCAGACGACAATTTTGAAGCAAACGGTGTTATAAGCAAAACATTGGTTAACTCTTTCTCTGCCAATGGCGCCAAAAGGCGAATTTGCAAACAGTTTAGATCCTGATCAGACGCCGCGTAAAGCGGCGTCTGATCAGGATCTAAACAGTTTGACACTCGTATCGATATTTCTTAAGTCATACTACATTGAATCTTACTTTTAAACGATATTGCAGACAACAATATTGAAGCAGACGACAATAAAGCGGTGAAGGGGTAAAAATCTCACGATTAATTTCGTAGCGAAATAGTTTAAGAGTAAGTAACAGAATTCCACTTTTGAAGTCTGTGGTTACATGAGTAGACGGAAAATTGAGATCAGATTTCTGGAATTAAGGAAAGACCGTCAAACGTTTTGCTAATGGAACAATTAAACTATTCTGAGGAAATTGTAGCCACTGAAGAATCTGGTTATCAGCGAAACCGTCGAGTTTATAAAGCTTAGTAGTTTTAAACGTGTGATTTTAGTCTGGATAGAAATGCAGCTTCGATTGAAGAGAAGAATTGTTCGGGAATTTGTAACACGCCTCTTCGTCAAACAGATGCTACAGGGCTACCATAAGATGCTCATAAAAATCCTAAAGTTTCAATTTTTTCAAGCGCGATTTAACAATTTTGCTAACAGTTTTGATCCAGATCAGACATCGCGTCACGCGGTGTCTGATCAGGATCTTAACTGTTTGGCACCCATGTTTCCTTAAGTAAAAATCGCATAAAATTCCAATTATGAAAGGTATGAACAAAAATCCGAAAATGTCGGGGGGAATCCGTAGGTCCGGAGAAATTAAGAAAAATCCGAAGTTTTCGGAAAAAAAATCCGGAGAAATTGCAGCCCTGATGCTAGGCGCTTCTCAACAAACATTACCCCGCGAACGAGTATACTAGTGTTTTACCAGCAGTCTCCCTGTTAACAGCACACTTGTTCTGTGCAAACAGCGTAGACTCTGATCAGAGGACTCCTTGTCAAAATCCTATTATAAAAGACAAGACTGTTTTTATCCCCCGGCATCTGTAGATGCGGAGGCAAATAGTAATCGTCCTGTCCACGTTCTTACGGGACGATACTTATGTGGCTATTTTCTATTGTTTTCTTTTGCGTGGCTAGCCACACAACAGACAATTTCTTTTTGCTCTAACTTGGAAAAAAATGATCTGGAGGCTAACCCTACCCCTAACTCTATGTCTCACAACTGGCCAGGTTAATGTCACAAGAAATGGCTAGGTTAATGTCACAAGAGACGGCAAGGTTAATGTTTTTCAATTATGGGGCTAAGAATTTTAGCCACATAAGTAGTTAAGTACCCTCTCGTAAGCACGGACAGCGTCCGTTCGTGCATCCATAACAAGGTTAAGTAGATTTTACCGTTTCGTCTAGCATCAACACCTCTTACTCTAATGCTTGGATACTTATACAGTTGTTGCCTTGGACTATTCCCTATCCACCAATATCACCCAACCTTGATTTTGAACTTGACCTTGACCTAATTTGGACTTAGAATGTTTTGAATGGGCTATTTCTTGGTTAACTAGATTTTACCATTTCGTCTAGCACCAACAACGCTTACTCCTATACAGTTGTTGCCTTGGACCATTCCCTATCCACCAATACCACCCAACCTTGAATTTGACATTGTCCTTGACCTAATTTGCACTTAGAATGTTTTGAATGGGCTATTTCTTGGTTAACTATATTTTACCATTTCGTCTAGCACCATCAACACTTACTCCAATGCTTTGATATTTATACAGTTGTTGCCTTGGATCATTTCCTATCCACCAATACCATCCAACCTTGATTTTGACCTTGACCTTGACCTAATTTGGACTTAAAATGTTTTGAATGGGCTTGTTCTTGGTTAACTAGATTTTACCCTTTCGTCTAGTATCCATACTAATTACTACAATGCTTCAATACTTATACAGTTATTGCCATGTACCATTACCAATTGACCTATATTACCCAAGCTCAGTTTGACCTTGACCTTATTTAGATTTAGAAAAAAAATCAGATTATATTGTCAAGGATGCCACCGGGATTCAACACGCAGTCTTGTTTTGGAAACTGGAGTTGACCATTGAATGTTTCAGGGCTGAATGAGTTATTAATTTTAGTCATAATATTTCTTGTTGTGCACTTAGGGTTTTCGGCTGATTTCTCATGGTTAAAGTTTTGGAATAAGTGTTGAAATGCACTAATACTACATGTATTAGGAAGCTGATATATTTTCAAAAGAGGTTCTATGTAGGTTGAGCATGGATGTTGCGTAGTAAAAATTGAAAATAAAACTTTAGTCAAAATTTCACCTTTTGTGGATTTTGGTTTTTCGTCTGATTTCTTATGGTTGAAGTTTTGGGGTAAGTGTTGAAATGCACTAATACTACATGAAATATTTGCATTGTGAAGCTGATAGTTGGAATGGAGGTTCCCTGTGGGTTGAACATTGATGTTGCGTAGTTAAAATTGAAAAATAAATTTTTAGTCATGATTTTACCTGTTTTTGGAATTAGGGTTTTTCGGCTGATTTCTCATGATTAAAGTTTTGGGGTAAGTGTTGAAATGAGCTAATATCACATGAAATGTTTGAATTAGGAAGCTGATATTTGGAATTGAGGCTCCCTCTGGCTTGAATATCAATGTACTAATACACCTTTTTATTGATAGTTACCTATTTAAGAAAAGTTTGCATCAGGCGAGCTTTGCTGTTCTCCGACAGCTCTTGTTATAACATGAGTAAAACGCTGGGAAAAAGACGATACTACAGGATTCGAGGACAAAATGTACCGAGAAAAAGATGCGAGCCAGATTGCGTCCTTGCAATATCGCATTTTAATTTTTTTTAATTTTTTTTTTAAATTTACCAAAATTGTAAAACAGAAAAAAAATGTTTGCCACAACAGGATTCCGTAGTATACCGCAAAATAAAAATAGATCTATACACATGTGCATAGCTGTGACTTTCATTTTCTAAAGATAGTTGTGGTATCACGTAATCTGGTGTTGTGCTCATGTAAGATACAGTCATCTTGCATGGCTTGAAATGGAAGAAGAACGTCTCCCTCACTGCCAGTGCCGCGCGTGCTGTCTGGGTCAACTCTTTCACTGCCATTGGCGCCAAAAGGCAACTTTGCAAACAGTTTGGATCATGATCAGACGCCGCGTTACGCGGCGTCTGATCATGATCCAAACTGTTTGAAATTCCTATAAATATGTTTTGTCGTACTACATTGTATCTTACTTTTAAACGATCTTGCAGACGACAAAATTGAAGCAGACGACAATGAAACGGTGAAGGGGTAAAATATCACGATTAATTTGGCAGCGAAAGAGTTAAAAGATAAGATGTATTATAGACGAGCAATGTACAGTAGGCCATTACAACAGGCAACATCAATAGATCTGATAGATTGGAGAAATTGAAAATTGATGCTAGATAGGGTAGGGACCATTGTCGGGTGATTACATGCCTCGTGTCGATTACGACCTCTTAAACTATCAAGACATTACAGTAAAACCTTTCTCGTGCATATCACATCGTTTAGACAGACTGTAGCTTAATGCCTGACGAAACTAATACAAAACGCGCTTAACCCATTTACACCCAGTGGATTCTTCCATGCTTTATAATATATATTAGATTTGTCCATTTTTTATATAAAGGGGTGCCCGTTCAGTCTCTGAACCCATTCTCTGCCATGACGTAATCAATTTAAAACTATTGTTGTCAGCTTATAATCCAAGATATTTTGACCTAAAAAATCCAGAGTCGATCGACCAGGGGCCCGTTTCGTAAAAGTTCGTACGACAAATGTTGTCGTAAGTCAGATTATAAATGTCTCAATTATTGTCTATTTCTCCATCTAATCCTGTCTTAATTGTGACGTCTCTTTGGAATCGTCTTGAAAAGACGATTCCAAAGAGATGTCACAACACAGGATTAGATAGAGAAATCAGAAGTTTAATGTATTTTAAAGTTTTGACTTACGACCGTTTTTGTCGTACGAGCTTTTATGAAACGGGCACCAGTTGTATAACACGAGTGTTTTGGCTAAATGGATATCATAATTTTTGTGAGAAACGTGTTTAAAATTTTAACAAGCTACGTAAGTTTTTAACATTGCATTTAGCATTTTCATGTCACGACCAATCAGCTCTGAAACACATTGATGACACAACCGCCTGTGACATCAACGGATGCTACAACTACAGCATTATATTTGAATTAAGTTTTTAAAACAATATATGCTTCCATGCAAGAAAACTCCGAACAAATTCTCAAAAACATTTATTCAACATTATTATCTTGTTAAGGAAAGATCGAATTTGACGTGGATCTAACTATTGTTTTGGCAATTTATTCGAATTATCATTTGTATTTGATGTATCGGCAATTTAAGAAAACTAAAATGAAGCAAGAAATATATCAACATAACATTATCGCGTGTTGTGATTCCTTTAAATTGCTGATATTTTTGACACAGTCAGTATTTCCGGTGTTTGTAATGGTTTCCTGTGCATGAGCTGCGGTTCTAACTGGTATCAGTTTGTATGTTTCCGCTGAGAACCATCTCTAGCACTCTTTGAAGATGAGCCGTGGTCGCATGCTTATAGCTAATCCCTATCAATCCTATTATATCCTAACTCTGGCCAGGAAATTGAAAACAGAGGCGGCTTTGTTACCAAGGCCTTTTAGCCATTATCTTGCTTAAACGAGACACGCGTGGATTCTGCAAACATTTTGAATCCAGATCAGACGCAGAGGGACTTTGCGTCATATCAGGATCAACATTGTTTGACACTCGTATTTATACATTGTTCAGTTTGAACGACGTATAAATATAGTGTATATTTGTTTAACAAAACAAGTTTGAGGCAGATATTTCAACAAGATTGGTGTTAGATTATTAGATCGATACACGTGTAACAAAGTCCTAATACCGACATACTATACAAACGACTTCCCGTTGCTGCTGTTGCAGGAAATAATTTTGTTTGGCTTTTCGGAGTCTGTTCACAACTCTTTGAAATTTGAGAACCCTGTGTAGTTCATACTAACTGTAATAACAGAAAAAATGTCATATGACATATACGAGGATAAGGATATTACATTCAGCATTCAGCAATGCGTTTGTGAAACACGAATGCCCCCAGCAAGCAGCATGTTGGGTGATGTACATACTGACTAGCAAAAGGACAATGTCACCTGGAATGGTTGGAAAGGTTTTAACACAAAAAAGATACATACCAAATATGAAAGCCCTAGACCTATTGGTTCAAATGTTATAGGCTTTTAAATACATTTTTTGAAAAGTAGGTCAAATGTCGAGGTCGAGGTCGTGAGGGCAAACACTATTGTCATCGTCGGAAAGGTCTTAACAAAAGGAAGGCACATGCCAAGTATAAAAGGCCCAAATGCATTATATAGTGCAAGCGTTATAGTCAATGTTAAGGTTTTGGGTTAAAGTTTGATTAATAGGTCAAAGGTCAAATCCACATGGTAAAACATTGGTATGACTGGAATGGGTTTAACATAAGAAAGATACATACCAACTATGTAAGCCCCTATTCCTATTGGTTCAAGTGTTATAGGCATTTTAAGATTTTAACAGAATTACTAGTAGGTCAAAGATCACGGCCACAAGGGCAAAAATGTTGGCATGGTCGGAAAGGTCTCGACAAAAAAAAGGAACATGCCAAGTATAAAAGGCATATACATGTGTATTAGAGCAAGAGTTATAGACAAGGTATAGGCTTTGGGTTAAAGTTTGATTTAATAGATCAAAGGTAAAGGTCGACACATGGTCAAAAACAAAGGCCTTACCATACATACCAAATATGGAAGCCCTAGGCCTATTGGTTCAATGTTATAGGCATTTAAAGATTTTCACAAAAGTAGGTCAATGATAAATGTCACAAGGGCAAAACTATTGACATGGTCGGAAAAGGTGTAGCAGAGACACAGACTAACTATAAAATCCACATGCCAAGCAGTTCAACATTATAGGCAATGTTAAGGTTTTACAGACAGATCGACAAACAGACAGACAAACAGACTGGGCAAAAACTACATATCCCCTGAATGACAGATTCAAGCGACATAAAAATCGCGTTTTTTAGAACGAGATTAATGTTCTCCAGTGTCCGCGGACATTGTTTCCTAGTGGTCCGAATAAAACATCACACTTGCATTGCCGTACATTCAAACTTGTGTCCAACGATCATTTTAGGGAAGGTAAATTATCAAGTTTAATGTAGACTATTAAGAGCTTTCTGCTGTAGCTTTGCCATGTGTTGAGCAGTAAATTATCTTAATTGAAAGAAAATCGTGTTTCTTTAAGAATGACCGCCTAACACAAGTTTAAATACATGTATATCTCAAAGATTTGCCAATGTCCCGTTTATGAGGTCGTGGGCACAAATGGGTTAAACAGGACAAAAGTTATGCTAAAAGCTCTAAGAGGAAATGATACACCGTTGTTCTGTATTATGACACTAGCTGTCTCTAGAGCTCTCAGTCGGCCTTCTATGCATTGTTTGATCTTTGGTTTAGACCTTTCAGTTTCCAGAGTTTATACTTTACTCTCTATATAATAGTCAGATTAACAAACTCAATCCTAGCGAATATACTTGTCATTTACAAACAACATACATGTGAGGGGTACACTTGTTTTATTAAAAACAGTGTAGTCCCTGACCAGATAGTTCCTTAAGGAGCCTTCGCCTCGGGATCTGCACCGTTTCTTAGTTTAAAATATACATACAATAGTAAAGAATGGATCACATTTTATTGAACACTGGAATTCTGGAATCTGCAACAAATCTAAGTGGATTCATCTATTATTTCATTTTGCGAACTTTCACCAGAGTGTTAAACAGTTTGGTTCTAGATACGGTGCAAGTTTTGGTGTTTTTTAGGTTGTTATTCGGTTTTTATTTTTCATTTTTGCTTTAAACAACAACAACAAAATAACACCAAGTCAGCCTCTATCTAAAGGGTCCAAGTTGCTTTAAGAAATAACTCAGGTGAGTGATCTGGAGCCAAACTGGTTGTAACTTCCAATGTTGTCAGACTGAGATTGACATGGTCAAAATCCCAAACCATAAACCTAAAAGTTTATTAAATAATTCATCAAATGTTCAGCTTTTTATTTATAGCATAATTTTTTTCCCCACATGGTTTAATTTATGACTCTTTCGGGGTTTTACAAACTGCTTTTTTCTGTCAATTTAATGCTTTCTCCAAACTTTTATTGGATTTCATCTCTTTTAATAATTATGTTGTTCCAAGTTCGTTAATTATTTAGAAATTTTCATCTTCTTTATTTGACTCAAGTCCATAAACAGTGTCTTTATTATGAGGTTAGTTTATAATTTGAGACGTGTCAAGAGAAAAGCAATTCTGAACATTGCGAATTTTGTAGACCAAGAGCAACCATCGTGTTTCCATCACATCGTCTGACCAAGGTCTACACAGGATGCAGCAGTGGCATATTACCTCACTTCACTTGTATCGTAAACTGACCGGTCGTAGGGTCATCTATCTTTGCTGACGTCATGACAATATCTCTACATCTAGTCGTCTTCAATTGTCCTCTCAAACCTGTCAAGTGTCAACTCCTTGACACTACTTTCCATCTCCTTTTCTTTTGTCGTGTACGCAATCTGGTGGCATATAAAATCTGTAAATGACTTTGACAATTTGCACAACAGTGTAGATCCTGATCAGACGACGCGTTTCAAACGCGGCGTCTGATCAGGGTCTACACTGTTTGCAATGATTAATGTCGTTTTCCAGGACCCAAGTTTTAATGAACTCCGTTCTCAAAAATCAGAAATTTTCTAGGTTCATAACACTTTATCAAACAAGTTATACATAACCAGTATTTGCATACATAATCCTAATGTAAATATATATCCAAGTGAGGTTACTAATACCAGTTAAAGTGTGTTATGTAAAAACTAGATTCTGTTATTGAAAATGGAGTTTTAAGCACATAGTTCGTTTGGAGATTTATAACCTCGGGGCCTGGTGTTATTTTTTCACTATATATTTCTTGTAAGAATTAATTGTTCTTTCTTCCAGAATAAAGTTATAGAAATACCAATCTAATATAAACCATCTAAATAGGACAAAACATACGTTTGAAATAAAAAGAATAATCAAAGTAATTTAGAGTACTAGTAATGGTTTCAAACTTACTTACAGGAGTACGGAGTGAAAAGAAAACAATGAGATTAACAGTGACAGTTCTGAAAACAATACTTCATTTTAAATGTCTTTGATAGAAGGATTTGTAATTGTTTTTATATACAGGGAATTGGTAACAGTATACTGTACAGAGCCTGAACATCTTAGATTTAGCCTAAACCCTTTTTTGTAAATGATTTAAATACTTGAATATTACTTCAGGCATAATTGGAGCTCTTAAAAAATTCGGGGCCGCTGCATTTCAAAGCAAACGTTCGGACGTTCTCTCTGATCTGATAGCTGAATGCATGTAACAAAAATGAGACGTGTATTTGGATATGATTTTCTTTTGAAAAAAAGGCCATTAAAGATCGAAATATTATAAGGAAGACAGATAATGTCACTTTAAGGTTTCTTTTTCATTTTTGCGTTTTGAAAAATCAATATTGTATCTTGAAAATTCAAGACAGTAACTTGAAAATTAAAGATAATAACCTTAAAAAATCAAAATAAGTTTCTTGAAAATTCAATATAGTATTTGGAATTTTCAAGATATTAACTTGAAAATTCAAGATATTTTTTTTAATTTTTAAGATAGTAAATTGAATTTTTAAGATAGTATGTGGAATTTTCAAGATACATGTAATATGTTGAATTTTCAAGATAATAACTTGAATTTTCAAGACACTTATAAATCTTGAATTTTCAAGATGTTAACTTGAAAATTCAAGATAGTAACTTGAATTTTCAACATATAACAGCTAGAATAAATCTGTTGATATGCCAAACATTGGAACTATATATTTGATATATCGAGATAACAATGAGACAATTCCGGATAAAAGTTTGGTAGTTGTGATGTATGTTTGTTCAAGATGTGTTTGTGAAACACGATGTCCCCTGATAAGACCATGTCCTGTAAATGACATTGGTCTGTGTCTGACATGACCCAACTTGTTTAACCTCTGTGACATTGACCATTGACATATGTCTAAAATATACATATTCAGATTCCTCTTAATTAGAGCAATACGTATACTAAATATGTATTTCCTATCACTAGAGAGTCGAAGGTTTTTGCCATTTCAAACCTTTAACCTTTTTACCTCTGCGACCTTGACTTTTGATCTGACCTGCCTATTCATATACCCCTTCATCAGGGCAACAACTGTGTCATATATTATGAGTGTATTGATTATAGTTCGAAAGTTATTGCCAAGGTTAAGATTGCGAATAATTTTGACCTTTTAACGTCTATGGCCTTGACCTTTGATCTCAAGTGAATGAAAAAATACATATTCAGATTTCTTTTAGTTAGAGCAATATGTATACCAAATATGAAGTTGCAAGATTAAGGTTGCGGACAAACAAACAGACAAACGGACAAACAGACAGGGCAAAAACAATATGCCCCACAATCATAGAAAATAAAGTTAGTATGTTGAAAATTCAAGATGGTTTCTACAAATACTATAAGTGGCACTATCCGGCTTACGTAATATAAGAACAGAGTAATGTTATAATTTAAAGCTATTTAATTCCCTTTTGGATTATTGTTATATTTATTGAGAAGTTTCTTTGTTCGAATCGTTTGACTGTTTCATTTAATACAGTTCTCAAGGTTAACCGAAGAATTTATAATACCCACGATATTTATAAGTGTAGTTTTGATTGAGCGAATGAGGTCTGAGTAAACGTTTGTAACTCGATGCTCACTATAGAAGATTCAAAGATTTGAAACCAACAAAAACGACAATAAACACATGGCTCAAAACATTATGACAGTCCGCATCCTTTAGCATTATGGCACAAAACTCTACGCTACGGAACTTTACAATCCATGTTCTTGCAATACTAAACTCTGGCTTTATATTTCACAATATATTTAATTATTTCACCAATCTTCTACCAAACGTGTTTCCATCTAGATGTAAATCAGATCATACCTGAACATTAACTCTTTAAACCCTAGTAACGCTTATATGCGTGATTTATAAACCGTATACCTGAATAACGTGTCCTATGCAAACAGTGTAGACCCTGATCAGAGGGCTGCTAAGGCAGCCCTCTGATCAGGGTCTACACTGTTTGTAATTCTAAAATATATTTTAAACAGCCCTTAATAGTCAACAATGGACCTAGACTAATTGGAAATTGGAAGTGTCCATTTTGAAGTCCAGGGAGGAATGAGTTAATATAAATCTAGGTCGAAACTGTCTGTAAGTGTCTGTCGCAACAGACATTTCAAGACAGAATTCAGAATCTACATAGAACAATATAGACTAGTCGGATTTTGGGGAAATCAAACTTCTGGAGGCATTTTTGGGGAAAAGTTGACAGGCCACATTTTTATCATAATTAAAGTGTGCTGAATCCATTTAGGATGCCTGTCACCCTCTCCGATGCCTTGAACGCCCAAAAATGGTAAAACACAAAATGGCCACCCAAATGCTATTTTTCGCTATTATATCCAATCTTTTTGGGATCAAATATACCTAATACATCTGCTTCTCCTAATCTATATGGTTTATCACAACAAATCTTTACAGGAATGTTCCTTGAGTGATTCTCCTTAAAAAATTGATAACATGAAGCTGTCTGGTTGCCATGGCAACCAAAGTAAAAAATAGAGAAATCTTAAAAAAATAAATCTTGTAAAATAAATCACATGGCCCAAAGCTTAGATACTTCATTGATAACTGGCAAACCACATTTTTACCATAATTAAAGTGATGTGAATCCAGTTTGTTGTCTGTCCCCCTCTCCACTGAAGTTGAAGGCCAAACATTGGTAAACAAAACAACAACACAAAATATCCACCTAAACGCTAAATTTTCGTTATTCTATGCAGTCTTTCTTGGATTAAATACACCTAATACATTTTCCTCTCAACCACATGGCTGATAAAAACCAACTGTACAAGAAATGTTTTAGGTCAATCTCTTTAAAAAATGATTTCATGCAGACTTTCTGTTGTCATGGCAACACAAGTGAAAAATCAGGTTTTTCGTTATTATATCCAGTTATTCTTGGATTAAAATTAATACTCCTAATACATATGCTTTTCCTTAACCTCATGGTTTATTAAAGCAAAACTTTACAAGAATTTTCATGGGGTGTATCTCCTTTAAAATAAATAGTTGCCATGGCAATCAAGGTAATGAAAAAGAGAAACCTAAAAACCAAGAATTACTCTTCTTGTAAACCCCCCCCCCCCCACACACACACACACACAACACCATCTCCACACATACACACACGTCCCAAAGCTTAGAAAAAATTGATGGATACTTACAGTACTATTACCTAGCAGACCTCTATCAAGTTTATACATGGATATAAATATTAGGGGTGTAACAATATACTCAAAACGGTATTTCAATATGTTACAAAATTAATAAATTGGCCCCGAAGCTGGGCTAACGGTTTTGCATAGGAAAAGAAATATTGTCAAAATCCATAAAGCCCAAGCTTGTATATTAGCATAACACAGTAGACCTTTATCTTGTTTGTTTAAATCATCGCCTAGGCTGATGGTTGGCCCCTGCCATCACAAACCGTTCAGTGTTTATAAAAAAAAACGTACAGCGCAGAGCTTAGACATTTTGTGTATAGTACGGTCTAGAAGAAATCTATCAATCTTTTTAAAAAGCATATTTCCGTGATAAAAAATAACATTGCCCTATCGTTCTTGTAAGTTACTTTTGTCCATGTAAGAACCTCGTGTCAAAAACCACTAGGCCCAAAGCTTTGATATCTAGTGTAAATCATCACCAAGTACAGTGCTCCCTCTCTACAACTACCCTCATTACAATAATACCCTCTTAACAACAATGCTTGCCACAGTTGCATCAACACCATTAATTTATTTCAATATACCCCCTCTAAACAACAAACACACTTTTGATTCCCGATGGGTGTTGTTGTAGAGAGGGAGCACTGTAAAATTCTTCAAAGATTGTAAAGAATAACGTAGTAGACCTCTATCAGGTTTGTTAAGATCATAGCCCTGGTATCAAAATCTTACCCTCCCAGCGGCTCTTATGTCAAATTCTTATGACACAGCTGAACTATATAGAGTCAGTATGGTCCTCTTGTTAAAGCATTTTGATCACACAAATAATGCTTGATGGATAATTGAAAAAAATGCACCAGCTTCTAAGAGATGTGTTTCATGAATTTCTGAAATGGAAACTTGTAAGTTGATCTAGACAAAAGCCATGGTTTGCTGAACAGAAATAAGAGTGGTGAGAAGGAATTATTTGTATCACAAAGACCACAGCTGCCTTAAGAAAGTGAGTTTTGTCGTATGATATTAGATCCATATAGCAAATTACAAGAGAAGCGTGCCGCTTTAATTTTGACAAACAAATCAGTATGTAATGTCATGATAATGAGCCCCATGCGGCTCTTAAAACCTATTCACAAGAACTAGGACCACTGCATACCTCTTGTATGATCAGGAGAGAGTTTTTGTCCGGCCGCAGTTAAGTTTCTGAAATCATATCCAATAGTCTCTCGATGTAGGTGAAATGTTGAACTAGCACTACTGGTCTGCCCGATATAAGTTTATAATGTAACGGATTACGGTATCATGGCATGTATCTATGGACTGATGTCATGGTTTTGCTGCACTATACATGTATCTGTCTCAAGAAGACACTATCTCTTTATAGCTGAAACACTGTTTTTGAGATGATAAACCAAATTCACTCATCCAATATTTGTTGATTTTTCAGAAAGCAGACACAAGATATCGAAGACGAACTGGTGTCACGTCGTATATGATTCAATATGCTTGCCATTGAAGAGTATGCAGATTAGCCAATCATTGTAACAAAAGACTATCCATAAAATGACAATGAATTCCTAAATGCAAAAGACAAAGGTAACGCATTTGTTGAGGAAAGCCTTTTGCCATGTCAGGACCGGAATGTCAGATTCCAATACCGTTGTAGAAGAACAAACCACTGATATTTTCATCTCTATTTGATTCAGAAAGGATTATGTTCTAGAGACAGCAAACATACCGTATCAAATGCTGACCGGTCTATCATACCGTTGACTTGGATGAACCATAAGCTATTGTCTTTGCTGATAGCGCTTGCTAGGATATTCAGCCATTCTATATCAGATCGTGACAGCAGAAACAATGTGTTCACAAATGTAGGCAACAGCTGAACTATTGCCTACATTATTATTGATGTGCAAGCCTTTCTGATTGCAATTGTGAAGACACAGCAAGGTTCTACATTTGAAGATTTTATTGGTGTTTTAACAAATATGGCAGGTATTATAGGATGTCAATCAAATCTGAGGCATGTAAGAGAAGTGCCAAGGGCATCAGACCCGGTTGGTGTGTTATTAGCTGTTATAAGGCATCCCTTCAAGTTGATTTGGGCAATTCCCGGTAACAAGACTGACTTGTCAGGAGCTCTCTCTCTCTGAACAGGCTGCAGAGCTTGATTAAGATGACTGAGTCACAGTTGTGGCTGGTGGGTTCCCTGATGAGCAAAAAGTCAAAAGCCGAATCAAACAAGCCTGGTGTAGACACGTAAGTACCCAAGCTTGACAAGAGGAGGATATCAACAGATTATTTTACTCTTTTCTTACAAGCATGTTGACAAAATAGTTGTTCTGGTCAGATATACTAATGTTTTGATTCTTCTACTGTCTCACTTCCATTCAATGTATTACACCAAACTCTGGCCGAGAGAGCCGGGGTCACAGAAACGAGTATGATATTCCTGCTCACACTATGTTGTATGACCTAACTGTCCTGGAAACCATTCCAGTCGTGCACGCTTTAACCCGAAGTGATTGACATCCTTCTTCCCTAGCCAAAGCAAATAGACTGCATAAAATGTTTTCGCAGAGCATCATGGTTGTAATCAGCAATGTGGTTTAGGAGAGGAAAATGTATTGCGTATTTGATCCCAGAAAATTAGCTTTTTGGTGGCCATTTGTGTTGGGTTTTTTATCCATGTTTGTCCTCAAACTTCATTGGAGAGGGGGACAGGCAAAAACTAAATTCAAATCACTTAAATTATGGTTAAAAGGGGATCTGTCGTATATCAATAAAATATCTTAGCTTTGGCAATGTGATTTGTTTTACAAGATTTTTTTTGATTTTTTTTTTTTAAAGATTTCTCTTTTTTTTACTATGGTTGCCATGGAAACCAGACATCTTCATGTTATCAATTTTTTGAAGGAGAATCACTCAAGGAACATTCCTGTAAAGATTTGTTGTGATAAACGACATAGGTTAGGATAAGCAGGTGTATTGGGTATATTTGATCCTAAAAAGACCGGATATAATAGCGAAAAATTAGCGTTTTGGCGGCCATTTTGTTTTTTACCATGTTTGGGCTTTCAGGGCACCGGAGAGGGTGACAGGCACCCTAAATGGATTCAGCACACTTTAATTATGATGAAAAGGTGGCCTGTCAACTTTTCCCCAAAAATGCCTCCAACATTTTTTTGGAGCATATTTCTGAGATTTCCGACCAGTCTAATAGACATAGAAATCGATTTGAATTAGATAATAATGAAACAAATCTCATTTTCTGGATCAACAAGTTTCAGAATGGAAACTAATTCATTATTACTAATCTTCTGCACGCCATGTACTTGTCGTCTGCAAATTTTGTCGTCTGCGGCCATTCTCTGAATTAACCCATTACCCCATAGCCTGTTTATAGTTTTGAAAATAGGTGACTACTTAAAGCAGGTTGAAAGTAAAGCAGAATGCGCCATATGTCGCATTCTGCTTTACTTTCAGCCTGCTTTAAGCTTTTACCAGCTAGAATAAGGAAAGTATTAAATATGACACATATTCATTACGGTTTATATTGGAACTATTTTCTTCAGCGGATGAATAAAATGCATGTACTAAAAGTCGCTTCTATAAGGGAAAGGGTAATGTATACGCGTTTTCTTTCAGAAAATTTCACCAGAATGTCAGATGGTTTGGATCCAGAATGACGCTAAGTTACTAGGTGTCTCATCTGGATCCAAACTGATTGTAAAAGGAATCACAATTTCTCCCGCAGCATGGATATGGTGAAACTATTGCGCAGCACTACAGGGTATGCGACACTAATCGCATTATCGTAGATTGTCGTGTAAAACGAGATAGGTTGGTTTTAAATTATATGCCACAACACCCGATTGTCCATGAAACATTAAACATCCACTGGAAGTTTCTGATTTCTGCAAATATATCATGCTTCAAATCAATTGTACTTCAACTTGGGGAAAAGAGTATTCTAGCTTTATAGGAAAGAACGTTATGCATATCTATAAGTTAGAATTATTACGTAAATTTTAATCATGCTAAAGTGGAAAAGAACGTTATTTTTTCACATTTAAACGCAAGCTCATTGCAATAAAACGTAGAAACTGATAGTTCGTTAGTCATTCTGACTACTACGATGGGCCTTATTTTAATCCTTTTACTCTCAATAACGCTTGAAAACGTGTTTGCAAACAATTTGAATCTTGATCAGACGCCGCGTAACGCGGCGTCTGATCAGGGCCTTAATTGTTTGACACTCTTATCGATATGTATTAAGTCATACAACCTTAAATCTAATTGTGAAACGGGTCTTGCAGACAACAATACTGAAGTATATGACAACAAAGCGGTAAAGGGGTAATTTTGGAAAAAATATAGCAGCATTTGTAGTTTGCAAACACATTTTTGTTTTTTTAAACAAAAATGTTTTCGCTACACCGTTAATAACTCTTTCACTGCAAATGAAACCGAAAAGGCGACTTTGGAAACATTTTGGTTCCTGATCAGAAGCCAGGATCAAACTGTTTGCAAATTGTTGGGCTTTTTTTCGGTTTTATTTAATGATGTTAGAACTTGTGACCTAACCCTTTTTCCTTCATGTTAATGTATAGTGAAGAATGATAAGTTATTATTATACCAGATTTATATAGCGCTCTTTTCACACAGGGGTAGTGCGTCTGTAAATGTATGTTTGAAGTAAAATACGGTATAGCATGTTTAAACTAGAAACAAATATATAGCTGCCAAACAGCGTGCTTTGTGATAAACTATGGTGTCATGTACCTTTCCATGCTTGAAAAAAGCATTTGTCAGATATGTATGAAATGTAGACCATGGTTATATGACTCCCTCTGGTCAGGATCTGCTCTTTTTTTTTTTTGCTTTGTTTTCTGAAATATTAAATGCGTGACAGGTCATTTTTCAAAGATGAAATATTTAACAAAGCATTTAGCATAGAGAGGGTTAAAATCATCACGTTTAATAAACATGAATCTATCTGAGATTGTTAGAAAACAAGACAACTCTGTATTCAGAAACCCCTTAAAATACTCTGTGTATGTAGCATTAATGGCATGTGTCAGCTTATTGCTCCTTTATGAGCCTTCTGCACGACCTTTGTCCTGCATACGCGGTCACATTTCTTCAAAAATCACCATGCATCTTCAGTAAGTTGTCGCTTAATACAGATTTGACTGTAAAGGATACGCAAACATGAGTATGTCTATAGGTAACATGATCCGTGAGCGGCGTTGTCACTTTTTGCAAACGTTTACATCAAGCTGCCATCTGTCTTTATAAAGAACATGTGACCTTTTCGTAAAATAGTTATGTAATTTACAATACTCTGCAAAGATATTTATCAAAAATTATTTCTTACCGTGCGGAATTGCTCATAAGTTTTTAAAAAAATAGTCACATTATGTCAAATTCTTTTTCTTTTAAACGAAAGTAGATCTACATGTGTTTTAGCATAGTTCTTTAACACTATTATGATAAAGGGCAGGGCTGGATCGTTGTCGTTCCTTTCATACTTTTGGTTGTTACGACCCACCTGTAGTTAATAGACAATATTTTATTAGAAAGACCACCAAGAAATGGAAGCACACACGTAAGATGTCCAGACACTTCGATTTTTTCAAATGGGCACAATAAAGTTTTTTCTTACTGTGTAATACAATCGTCGCTTGAGTGGTCACAGTAAAAAATGCGAAAACATTTTCTATATTTTATAGCATTGCGTATGTGTTTAGCTTACCATGCTGGCCGCGGATATGTACCCACAATATAACACCTTTGCCAACAGTTTGGATCCAGACGAGACTCCTCGTAAAGTAATCAGGATCCATACTGGTTGGCACTCTGACCCTGTTGTGAAAGGAAAAATAGAAAAACATATTTTAAGAACAGTTGCAGACAACAATTATTACAGACAAAAAAGTACAAAGCATGCAACGAGTTAAACAATCATTTACCTAAACATTAAAAAACCCGAAAAGAAGCATTTTCTTGACTGGGGAATATGGCGACCGTTACTGTTCTATTATAACTCAGCTATGTACAGTAAAATATCCCTATTACGAATAATGATGTGTGACAGGTGACTGCTTAATGCAAGATTACAGTAAAACAAAACGTACCTTTGTGAGCTTTCCGTTCAACTGTCACTTTGCTTTAAGCTGTTTTCTGTCTTTTTATACAACCAATTAGTCTTTTAATTGGTCTTAATAGAGGGGGTTTACTGTATTTGAAACGGGTCTGCTGTTCGGCTATCGGATTGTCTTTGCCCTACTGTTCGGCTATCGGATTGCCTTTGCCCTACTGTTCGGCTATCGGATTGTCTTTGCCCTACTGTTCGGCTATCGGATTGCCTTTGCCCTACTGTTCGGCTATCGGATTGTCTTTGCGTCATGCAACGTTTTCTTTAGACAATTCATTTCCGCCACAATAGCCCAACAGGAAAACAATCTAAAACGTAACTGATTATAAGGCTCTCATTCCCTGGCTAACCTGGTTGGTATCATGGGCTAATTAATTATAGAAATACTATACCGGATAAATACAAAGATTAATTTGAAATAATCGCATTAGAGAGATCATACGATGTCTTCTCGCATTACTGCATTAATACGGCTTTTTATAAATCTGTTTTGTGATGGTGTGTCGTTTCTATGAGAGCTAAAGTTAATGTATTGATAAAAGGAATATTTATGTTCTTGGGGATAGGGAAATTATCATTACTTTCCTGATGATATCAAAGCGAAAAGAATACTTCATACAGACATCTCTATCATATATAGCAGAATATGTTTTGTAATAACATTCAATTCTCTCTGCTATTCAGTCACAATTTAACTTAAACTGTTGATATTGGTGACGTGTCTATAGAATGAAAACGAAGCTACCATACTTTAATCTTAAAAACGTTATGCAATTATTGAATACCTAGTTTGTGGTTTGTGACACTTTCTAGAGTTGCTTTTATTTCTTTCTCAAAATATCACCATAGTGTCAAACAGTTTAATTCAAATGAAACACCGAGTTAGATATCTACTAGACGTCTGATCTGGATTAAACTTATTTTACCTTAACCAAGAATTTTTGAGGTTTTGCTAATCTTAGTTTCCATTGAAAGAACTCGCCTACGCGAACAAAACAGCAATCGTAAATAGCTTTCAAGTAAATACAGATAGAGGGAAAATATGGAACACCCGCACCATGCATGCGTGTAACAAATTGTGTTAGGAATTTTAAGTGCAAATAAGTTCCTACCACCATACAATACCTTGTATAATCGAAAACGTAATTTTCTTCTTATACACATAGATCTATCGAACTTTACATTCCATGCATTATATCATGTCATATTTCAGTATTATCCCTTTCGAGCGACAATACAACTCTGTCGTATTTGAAACAAGTGGAAGCTCACTGTTGCACGAAAATAATGCAGAAAGCTGCATCAAGATCTTGCGGGGAGAAGCCATGTGATTTTAAAGATTCTAATTTACCCTTAAATAGTCGGTAGCTGTTAAGGGATATAATATATACACAGCTGATTGTAAGAGGTATGTGGTTTGGATACGTCCAGTCTCGAGTTCCGCAATGTCTCACAAAGCTCCAAACTGTTTGCAAACTGTCTCACCCCGAGTGCAATATTCATTTTCAAACAGTTTGGATCCTGATCAGACGCCAAGTAATGCGGCGTCAGATCAGGAGACTAACTGTTTGACTTTCATTTCAATATATTTTAGTCAAAATACTTAAATCTAAAATTGAGAAATAATAAAAAAAATTAAAATTGATAACGCCATGGCAGTGAAAGGGTTGAACACAATTGTTGAGAGATAAAACCATATTTCCTTTGTATCATTCTAGACATTTAAATGCATTTCTTTCACAGGAACATGAATCGTTTTGCATTTATTTGAAGGCAGAACAATGAAGCGATCATGCATCAAACTATGAAATACTCACCATCTTGGTGGAATAAATTTGACATTACCCACATAATTTCCTGAATGGAATAACTTTGTCTTTATAGGAACCTAGTGTATAGAGTTTTGAATCGATGCTGTGAAATTGCGTTTCAAAGTATTTTAATAGATTGTGCAGAAACGCAATATTTAAATTTGTGAGTATTTTAATTTCAATACATGTCTGTTGCTACATTAATTACAAAGATGTGCAAAAGGTTTCAATTTGAAGTAAGAAAATAGTTTCTGTCTTTTCTCCTGCCCTAAACAGCCGTAAATTGAAGCTACTTGTATAATAGTTTATCTGATGTTAAGTCTCCGCCTATCGTAATCACCATTATTGTGATTAATACAATACTGCTACTTCGTACAACAATAAGCCTTTTCTATAATACATCGTAACTATATAAACTTGTTTAAGGTTGTACAAATGACTCTGTTCATCTATAGGTAGAAATTGACCAAACATACATGATCTCGGTGTTAGTAACGCTGTTGCAATGATTGCCGTTCCTGTTTAACCCTTTGCCTGCTGGTCGCGACTTTAGTGATTTTTGCAAACAGTTTGGATCCAGACCAGACGCCGCGTTACTCGGCGTCTGATCTGGATCCTAACTGTTTGACACTCGTCTTTAGGATTCTTTACTTTAAAAAATGTAAACATCTTGATTTAACAAATTTTGCAGACGACAATTTCGAAGCAGACGATATTACCGCAGGATAAGAGTTAATATTTCAATACGATCACGGACATAATACAGTCCTAGCTGTTTGAATAGAATGATTGTTTTAATAGTATTAAAATCTGTATGTTTTGCTTTCATGTATCTGTTCCTTGCCTTTTATTCACTGACGTTTGAGACTTCAAATCAGCAATTCAAATTTCCAATTAAATCTTGTCTATTTTTTTTTTTTTTTTATAATTTATGGTTGTTTAAACAATACATACCAAAATGACAAACAGTGCAGTCACTGGTCAGAGGGTTCCTGCACGGGCCCTAAGACGTGAGTCTACCACGTTTGAACAAGATAAGTATGGCAGTACAGTCAAACTTCGTTATTTCGAACTCCCTTAACTCTTTCCTCCCTGAAACTTTGAATGGACAATTCCAGTTTCCATTTTAGTCAAGTCCATTTCTGACTTTTAAGGGTTGTTTTTGTCAATGTTTGGCATTATGACAAACAGTGAAGACCCTGATCAGAGGGCTCCTTTCGGAGCCCTCTGATCTGGGCCTTCACTGTTTGCACAGGACAAGTGTACTTTTCATATGTACACTGTTTGAAAAGGACGCCTATATGCGGGACTAGGGTTCAAAGGGTTAAGCTGAAGTTACCCGTATTTCAAAATTTAAACGTGGCCGAGCCACTCACAGTCATCAGGCTGAGCCACGTTTTAACTTTGAAATATGGGTATGTACGATTAAAGCGATCCTGAGTAGTCGAACTCCAACTGAAGATATACTGGTAAGTTCTTCTTAAGCGAGGTCGAGATATCAACGTTTGACTGTATTTATAAATGACGTGTATACGCGTCACTAGGAGTCACTAGGAGCAAATAAGTTTACGTCGAAAATACATTGACATGAATGGTTGCAACAACAGGTTTTATTGTACGCTCTTTTTCTTGACGTTGTCTTTATTTGCTTTTGTAAATACCAATAAATAAACCTGGCACATATTTCTTCAGATCAATTTCCTTTTAAGTGACATTCTAGGAAATGATTCTCTGGAAATATGCATGTGTCTGTCTCTCAAATGTTCTAGAAACTCGAACTCGTGTGGTAACCCTTTTCCTTCATAGTGTAAACTAACCTACATAATATTGTATCCGGCTATGATGAGGAATGGTACAGTTCACCTTTTCACTTTGAATGACGCTTTAAAGCGCGATTGCAAACAGTTTGGGTCCTGATTAGACGCCGCGTAACGCGGCATCTGATCAGGATCCTGTTATGTAAACATGTTTATCATTTGAATTTGTTGTTTACTTATTGTTTAAATGCTTTAAAGGGACTCGCAACCGGATGGTGTACTAGTCAAAATAAAATAAAATACTCAAATAAAAGCAAATTTGTGGCATTATTTGGCTTCTGACATTAAAAAAATATGACCAGTCCAAATAAAGTCTCAAGAATCGTCACCGAATCTTAGTTGTTTTAGATATTTTCCATCGTTTTTCTATAGCGTCAGCTGACGGTATAGTTGTTGTTGTTGCTTCTCTACACAGGCTCAGACATAAACCCGAGCCGAATAAAGTACTATCAATCGCTACCAGTGAAGTACGTTAATTCGCTACCATATATATAGAGAGCGCTGGTAGCCGAGGTGGTAAAGGCGTATCCTCATTTTTCATGTTTGTCTCCACATGGAGGGTCACGGGTTCGAATCACACCAGAGCTTCTTCTTTTTCTTTTTTTTGAAATGCATTTTTTAACAGAATTTATTATCCTAAACTAAATCTTACCCATTTATATAAGCATTTGACATATATTTACAAATTACTATTTTTAATGCTAAATCCGGTTGCGAGCCCCTTTAAAATGCGTAAATTCTATCCTTTGAATATTTAGAAGTTTTTAGAATATTCTAGAAGATCATGGAATAGCAGAGAACATCACTGAATAGTATGGAAACATATAGAATGTTCTAGAAGTTTATATTCACTGGTAAACAAATTGAGTCACATGATCTTATTTTGTTGACAGAATGCCCCGGAAAGTCTATATTTAGTAATTTTATGGTAAACAACTGATCACATGATCTTCAAGAAATTCTATGACTGTTCAATACCTTTCTAGAATGGTAAAAATGTGTATATATAAAGACTTAGAATTAACTGTTTTATCTTTGATCTTTCGACAGTCATCAGTGTACTAGACGTTTACTTGCTAATAGTTTGGATACAGATAGAATCTCTGGATTATTGAAAGTGTGGGAAATTTCAATTAAAAGTGCAGTGTTTTGTTATTCAAAGGGACAGGAATTAGGATAATTTTAGGACTTTAATTAACAGGTATTTACGTGTTTCTTCAACTTGTAGTTTTGTTTTAGTAAAGTTTGTTGCTGGCTTTGTCTGTCTGTTGCGCCTGGCTCGTAACAATCCAAACTGTTTGACACTCGTTTTGAATTTTTTTTTATCCATACTGCCTTAATTTTTAACTTTGAAACGACATTGCAGACAACAAAATTGAAGCAGGCGACTATGAAACGGTGAACGGGTAAATACCTCAAGAAAAATCTGGCAGTGAAAGAGTTAAAGAAGAAGTAGAGACTTTTCGCTTTATGCTTTCGATCGTTATCTGTATTAACCATTTCACTGCCGATATAAAAGAAATGGTATTTGCAAACAATTTAGATCCCGATCAGACGCCGCGTAACGTAGTATCTGATCATGATCCAAACTGTTTGGCACTCATTTTAATGTCAAAGTCAAAACGAATGAAATGCCAAATTCTAAGGTAAACACAGACGAAATATATGAACAGACGACAATATGGCAGCGACTGTGTTTGATGGTTTATTGCGTCATAATTGCAGTGAAAGAGTTACACAGTAAAACCATAAATGAATACTGATGAGTGGTACTTATGTTAGGTAGTAAGTAGATGTGATGTATGGTGTGTCATATAGATCCAAACTGTTGGCAACAGTTTTCACATATTCGCTTGAATAGAATAAATAAGCATGGAATCCACATCTATCTTCACCCGTAGTCTGGAGGACCGTTGGGGCACTACATATGACCTGGCAACCAGCTCCTTCCATTCCGTTCTGTTTTCAGCTTTCCGCACCGTTTCCTTCAGACCCATGCCTGTCCAATCTGCAATGTTGTCTTCCCAACGTTTTCTCTGTCGACCTCTTCTTCTCCCTCCGCTTATTGTGCCTTGTAGAATGGTCTTTGAGAGTCCTGAAGATATGTAACGTGACCGTACCATCTCAGCTTCCGCTTTTTCACGGTTGTCAACAAATCCTCAAATGGTCCAATGGCTTCCCATTATCCTGCTGCAGACTTCTTCATTTGTGATGTGCTCAGTGTATGATATACACAATAGCTTTCTGAAGCACCTCATCTCCAGTGCGCTAATTCTGCGTTCCAAATCTGCGTTCAAGGTCCAAGATTCACTTGCATACATGAATATGGACATAACCGGTGCACGCATAAATCCACATCTATACAATGTCCAAATTATACATTCTAAATGGTTAAAGGAAAACGAACATCTGATTACAACGTGTTGTTTAAAGTTTTTCATTGTCAATTTTTATCGTCTTGCTCTGTAACCGCCAAAATATCAACTACATTGATAGTGTCGTCTGCAATATTTTTCTCAAGTCAGATTTAATGTTTTTGTTTTTTGATTGAATGAATATCAATTCGAGTGATAAATATCCTGGCAGACGCTGCGTCATGTAGCGTCATATCAGCATAAAAAGTGTTTGCAAATGTACCTTTTGGTGCCGTTGGCAGCGAAAGAGATTAACGGTCTACATAACAGTTTTATCATGGCTCGGCTTATTTGACGTAAATACGTCGTAACTACCCAATGATTCATTGCTATATATTTACAATCGCCCTATCTCTTTCCATTGTAAAAATCAGTGTTCATTTCTTATAGACACTCAACCCTTAGGAGGCCGAGCTTAGTGTTAAGTCGCTGCGCATTAATCTTCACTACTCTAAAATTAGAAATCCACGTTGTATTTGACCTAGATTGAATCTAGTTTATTTCCCAATCTTTTTTTTAAACACTAAATACCAATATTTATTTCACACCTACATCGATTAAACCAATCGAAAGCCCCTCTTTCTACCACGTGACGGTACAAGAGAACCCTATATTGTACCGGAATTTAAAAAAGCTATCCCAGAAGGCCATATTTTTCTCATATTGGACTCGGATCCAAAAAATCTATATTTTTTTCATATTGGACTGGACAACTCATCCGACACTCTGTCAAGAGTTACTTCCCTTGGTATTTCACCATTGTCTGCTACAGTGTTCCATCTCTACAACGACACCCAATTGGAGACACATATTGTGTGTGTTGCTCGGAGCGAGACATTATAGGGAGAGAAAAATAAGATTTGGCTTACATTTGCAATATATTTAAGAAATAACAAATTCGTAGGTGTTCATTACCGTGCATTAGGTCACAGTTAGGAGTTGAGATGTGGAGTCATTAGATCACGAGGCCTTTAGGCCGAGTGATCTAATTACCCACATCTTAACGACTAACTGTGATCTAATGCACGGTAATGGACACCTACGAATTTGTTATTTTAATTCTAACGTGACTTTTATTATAAAAATACTATTTATGTATTACGCGTATGGAGCAAATGGAACAGCGGATGGAAACGCCGCGCGTGCAGTTCATTATTGCGACGTAATATACGTTTCTCGGTATTTTTTGTCTCTATTACGTAGGTTTCGAGACGTGTTAGAATTAAGACTTAACAAATTTTAATTCTAACGCGACTTTAATTGTAAAATTACTATTTATGTATTACGCGTATGAGGCAAATGGAACAGCGGATGGAAACGCCGCGCGTGCAGTTCATTATCGCGACGTAATATACGTTTCTCAGTATTCTTTGTCTATATGCCGTAGGTTTCGAGTCGTGTTAGAAATCTAATTTAATGACGTAACGATAAACAAAATGCTGTAGACGTTTTGGCGCGTTAACGTTCAAACGTCATAAATTATACAGTAAATAACGTTTTTGACGTTTTAAGTTTTTTTCCAAGTTATGAATATAATTTTTGTTTATCCGAATATAAGTTTTCAAAATGCCTTATTGGACTGCAATTCTAAACATGAGTAAGTTTTATAATGATAACAAACAAAATAAAAAATATAAAAATGCTTTTGAGGAATAAAGTTAGGTGTTTCTTCACTATTATTGTGAGATTCGCAGGTAATCAAATGACAAGCAATATGTTGATCAGTAATTCATGGGTGAAGCCATTTCTCTCCATTAACTTATTAAATTATTTTCAGAACCTCAATATGCCTTACACCCATGCAACACTTTTCCCTGGCATTTGATTGACCTAATAACTACAATATCATATTTTCAGTTTAACAATTTTAATATGCAATGATAACAAATAAATTTCACATAACATGGTTTTGGCTATTATTTGGCGTGGTTCCCGCTTCCATCTTGTTAAACCACTCGATTAACAGGGCGCCGAACAAATAGTCGTAAAGGGCGACCTTTTACAGCAATCCGCAAAAGGCTTCAAATTATGCCACAAAAGGCTTTCACAATTGCCACAACGTCCTTTAAACTTCTGCCACAAAAGGCTTTAAATAATGCCACAAAAGGCTTACATTTCTGCCACAAAAGGCTGACACTTCTGCCACAAAAGGCTTTAAATTAGGCCACAAAAGGCTTCAAATTATGCCACAAAAGGCTTTAAATTATGCCACAAAAGTCTTCAGATTATGCCACAAGGCTTACCCTTCTGCCACAAAAGGCTTCAAATTATGTCACAAAAGGCTTCAAATTATGTCACAAAAGCTTCAAACTATACGTGAACTGTATTTACAAACCCCGGAAATTTCGTCATCTCGAACAGGCTGAGCCTGGGAACTACAGGAACCCAGCCAACATCTTCAAAGACGAAAACCCCGGGGGTTTGTATCAAATTTTTTATACCTAGTTATATTGAAATTACAAATCGAATCAAGTATTGCGGTAAGCCTGAAAGCTAATTATTTTTGTTCGGACTTCGCTGTTGGCCAGTCGCCCCTTACTATCCCTACAGAGCATAGTTATAAGGCTGGATAATCTAAATGTCCTAAATTTACACATTGTCTTACAACGCGCCCGGAACCACGCCGATGAATACTGGATTGTCACACGCAAACCCCGCCTGGTTGAAAGAAGCTGATTCAAAACAACTGAAAAATAAAATGAGACAGCAGTACGAAGGTCACACAAATAAGCGCATCATGGAACCTGCAATAGGATAACTACTTCTGAAGGGGGTGAGGTGGTGGGATTCAGAAAATGCAGTTAAAATAAAACTTGTTTTCAAAACGCACCTATGTATTTTCCCCTCAAGTTGCATAACCGGAAGTTAACGGGCCGTGACTAAAGGAATTACTTTTGCGGCCGATTGTACAAAGTAAAACACAGCCTACGAACTACAATAAACGTTGGTTATCTATATAATATAACCACTATTAAAGGGAGGTAATTCATAAAGTTCGTTATAAAACTGCCCTTTGTTAGATTTCTTACACCTTTAATGTGTTTAAAAAGAGCATCTTGATGGAGTAAATGATTAAAAATTAGATCTAGAGCAGAACATTATGCAAAATGATACGTGTAGACGATTATAGATTTGAAATAGATCTACTGGTTGTAAGGGGAGGGCCGGTGTAGGGAAGGAACACTTGTTTTTGGAAATTTCGAAGTCAAAGGCTAGGCTAGAATGAATAGGAAAAAATGCATGTGGTTTCTTTTGTCATTTTATAATTTTATGGTGTGAAATAAAGAGGTAATTTAACAGTGTTGAGTACAATACTGAATTCAATTGGACTCGAACACAGCAGTCATAATCCATATTGGACTCGGCTATCGCCTCGTCCAAATATGGTTATGAAAGCTGTGTACCTGTATTGTACTCAACACTGTTAAATAACCTCATAATATATATATAGATTTTATATTCATATTGATATAAATTATTTACACTCATTGTGAAAAAAATGCAGTAGGAAGCGTTCCGAAACTTTGTCCGTCTGCTACGAATTTATTTTTATCACAGCAATGATGCTCGAGATAAGATTCTCACTCGTTTTAGGAATTCTGAGTGTGTAACTGGTCTACAGTCGCTCCTTTGTTTGCGTTTACAAGACTTAGTATAACAATTTGTGACGCTGGGCGTTGGCGACATTTTTATGTGAATCTAAAATATGTAATATAATTTTGATATTTACGATAAAACAGGCTTTAGTTTTGCGAATTTATCGGAAATTAGTGCAATAGATTTGAACAATTATTTTTACAATTTTTAGTTATAAAATATATGGAAAATGTACTAGATCTACATTAAGTGTACATTTAAGAAAGCTACTACTGCTGATGCTGGAAAAAAACCATTAAAGGGGGGTAATAAATGCTGCGCCACTACACAAACTACATTTTCCAGTGGCAGATTTGAATGTCTGTCGGACTCGAAAAAAATAATAAAAAAAGCTAAAAAAAACAAGATGACGACACAATTTGCAGTCTACATTAGGTTCTAGATAGATTCTAGATTCAAGATTCAAGATTTTTTTTATTCAGTAATGTAAACACATAGTGTTTCTTATTACATCAACATAATCATGATAATAAAATCATAGTCATATGTCAAGAACTTCCTAACAATCTTTATTTGCATAAACATATGTACAATAAATCTGAACTCGGAAAAAAGAGGTTGAACTCAAAACGGTTAAATCCATTCACCCTCTATAGAATACGTATATAGATACTTTAAACAGTATTTGAAATTGACAATCGTCTTTTAAATGCTTCAGATAAAAACTTGCCCAGATTGAAAAGATCCTTAGTATTTTCATTTTGCATCAGTGAAATAAATTTATAACCGCTAGGTCTATTATAATAGAATGGTTTGACAAACGTCCTACGTATATCATCATATACCGGACAAACAAGCACAAAATGATATTCGTCTTCCAAGTCGTGCTTATCACAATGCAAACAGAACCTTATTACGATCGGTTCTAGATTGAGAATAACGACCAGTTTCGATTCTTAAGGTATGTGACGATAATCTTAATCGCGATACTAGTGTTCTCAATTTTTTAGGTAGTTTTCCCAAATATTCCTCGTGTTCAAATATTGTTTCATAGTTTTTATATATATACAAAGACTGACTGTTATTTAACGATACATGCCATTGCTGTTTAAAGACGTCTACAAGACGTTCTTTAAACAATATATGGAAATTTTTAAAATTAATTTCGTTTGGATTTTGCCATACATAAGAAAATCTGTATTCATCCAACAAATGTTTTATATTGCTGACCCAGTTCTTAATACCCATGCTACTATCGTATACTTAACTATTATACAGATGTTGTATTAACATATTGTTAGAATTGACTATCTTACCCCAATACTTTATCATTCTAACATACCTGTTGATATAAAGGGGGTAACGCCCAAACTCTCCATACACTGCCATATTACATGTAGAAGTTTTAACGTTTAATAAAGATTTACAAACTTTAAGATGAATTCTCTCTATCTCTTTGGATTTAGTAAACCCCAAAACTTCACAAGCGTAATTTAAGGTGCTTCCGACAAAAGCATCGAATAGTTGACATAGTGTTTTCGGTTTAAAGTTAAAATCTTTTGTCTTATTCAATAAAGTATTCAATGCCTTAAGACCTTTACCAGCTAATGTCTCTTGTTTAAGTGCAAAACTTCCAGTATAGTTCAAAACTGTTCCTAGGTAATTAAAATTGTCAACTACTTCTAAACATTTGTCTTCATACGTCCATTTTTCATTTGCAAAAACCCGTCCCCTCTTTGTTTTCTCTATATTAACCTGCAAACCCTATTCGTCACAGTATACCTTTAAAAGATCAATTTTATGCTGTAAGTCTTGTGGATTATGTCCAATAACTACCATATCATCTGCAAAAATCATAAGTATAAATGTTATATCGTCAATAGTTAGACCACATTTTATATCATCCTGTAAAAACAATTCTAGGTCCTCTAAAAATAGAGAAAAAAATATCGGAGAGATTTTTTCCCCTTGTTTCAATCCATTTGCACATTCTTTTTAACCAATGATTTATACTCTGATTTAAAGCAACACATTTAAAAGAACTACTGAGTGGTCTGAAAGTAATACTATTATTAGCGATGCACAGTTTGGATTTAAAAGAGGCTCATCGACCACCGATGCAATTTTTGTAATCCACGCACTTATACAAAAGGTTTTGAATAACAATGGAAGGATATCAAGTGTATCAAGGCGCTTATCCATATTCACTATTTTACGTCTAATCGTCCAAGATAGCTCATTACATCAGCAATGGTTAATGAAGACTCGTTTGTTGACGTGTTTACCCCACCCCCAGCAACTGGGGTGCTGATGGAATTGTCATTCAATGAAGATGTGGATGGCACTGATTCCATTGTTGGATTGGAACCCTTCGGCTCAAACACAGATGTATCCAGATTTAATGATTCATCGAATAAGATCGAATTTGCTTTCCGAATAGAGTCACTCACACTTTCGTCCTTTGTGTTTACGTTTGGCGGGGTGCCGCCATTTCTAGGGGTCTTGACCTGTCCACTATCATTGTCACTGCTGATTTTTCGTTTATTGTTCTTCTTTTTAGATCCCATTTCTAATCAGCACTTCTATCACAATAATTACATATTTATTCCCGCCTGTGACACAAAAATAGCCGGAAAAATATCCTTTAAACACTTTAAACTTTAAATTTGTGTCCACTGTATAACAACAAAGACTGTCCAAGCTCTCGTCACGTGACATTTGATAGATCTAAATAATGTTAGTCACTTAGGTCGGCGCCATGAATATGACCAATTTATATGCGTGCGGGTACCGTGAAACCCAAACTCAATCAAACCAATTAGGCAGTATGATTGTTTGGGGGGGGGGGGGGGGGGGGGGGAGTAGAAACGGACTTTCGAAACCTTCTCTTAGTACTGAACAGGATACAAAAGGAGCTCGAATACGATGTACATGTATACAGATATATTATGCATCAATCTCAATCAGGTCAGATTTGGCTAGATTTATAAACAGGATTAACGTCATTCTATATTGAGTTATCCTATCATGGTGATGACACCGAAATTGTTTACTTTAGTTTTGGGTTGAGGTGCAAGGATAAGCATGAATATTCTACTGCTGAAGTAACCACCGGTTCTTTGACATGCCCGGAATCAAGATCTAATACATGCGTATATTAACCCGGATTCAAGATACATACTAAATACTAGATCTACTTAAAGAAAATTTCTGACCTACTTTCGGTGGTAACACCAAACCAGGTATAAAAGCATGCAACCCTGTGCTAGTTGTGCTGTTACTGTTATCTTGTCTAGGGATATACTTATCCAAGCGTATCATGTGAGGCCCGTACCTTGAATTTGTTAGTTTGGTTAGGATAACCCTTTGAAAAAATCCTTGAGTCAGGTCTTCTCTAGACAACTTGAGATTAGTGACTAAGCTAAGCACACTTTACTCCTCTAGTTACTTTCACGCCAACTGAGGACAAGGGTGGGGGTATTCCATCAAAGACTGAGGAAATGGAAGCTGGTAATTTTATTTTGTGAAGCGGGGACTCGAATCGGTAGTCCCTGTGTCCGTAACCACTGGAATATGATTCTGACATAGTCAGCTAAAAGACTCGGGCATTTTCTTTTATTTCAATATCAAAATTCTTACCAATAAAAAGGTCATACATATAATTTTATTTATAAAGATAAACTGTTGTTACTTTTGATTAAATTGCATTTGATAGAAGCTGTTTCCGTCATTTTAATCAGTACAATCATCGATATCAGTTGAAACAAAGGAAAAAACAACATAAATCATTAAAGGGAGGTAAATGCCGAACGAGATTCTACGAAAGTTATGCGAACTTTTAACTGAATTGACATGTACTCTTTTAGGTTTAATTCGATTAAGAATAGGTATATTCCGATTCGATTTTTAATTTCCATCCTTTATGATTCTTTTTCGTGATTATATCAGCACACAATGGGAGGACTATTTCCTTTCCGTAATGTGGTAGCTAAAAGTAATTTGGTTAGATCTATAGTTCTATTTATAGAACATTCTATTTTAAGAAAATGCAATGGACAGAAAGTTACGGAAAAATCAAATTTAAACCTTTTAAATTCTTAAAACCTGTTTGGTGACAGGATAAATAGAATAACCTGTCAGTGGCGGATATTGCCACTGACAGGTTATTCTCTATATGTGCGCAGTATAGATCTAGCTATGTTATTTGGTTACAGGGGGCGGAGTTAACTTCGTTAAAGCTGTTCTTTCAAGTATATTTCTTCGACGTACTTTTCCCCTTTTCAAAACAATTTCTCCTTTAAAAACTAAAAGTCTGAATTGTTTAATGACAAATATAAAGATAAAATAATGTAAATATAAGAAATGAACAGATTTTTTTCGGTGTTTAAAAAAATCAATTCATTTCTTAAACAGGTAGACATACCATTTGTATATTTCTTTATACATTAATGTGCATGCAGGCATATTTATACCGAATGAAAACTATTTAATTAAACATTTCAGCGCAATGGACCACTTTGCGAACGATTTGGTCCAAATCAGATCCCTAGTGAGTCTCATTAATGACTCCCTGTGACGGCATGCTAATTTATGTGATAGATGCCGTCCTCAGGATATGGCCCATGCGAAAACTATCTCCATATTATCTAACTGTACACCTGTGGAATAATCCCTTGTATGCGGCGTCTGATCTGGACCCAAACTGTTTGACACGTTGCTCAAAAGTTCTGTAATCGGAGATTTAATCATTTCAATTTAGCAAACCTTGCAGCCAACACATTTAAGGAGACAATATTTGATTGCAAAGTGGTTAAATCAGACGATTAAATTTGGCGGTATAAAAGGCTAATTGTTTTTGCTAAGAAATTCTCTAATCATTTGGTCTTAAATCACCTTTGAAGGTATTCTTTGATATCACATGCTCATTACCATTTTTATATCCAATGCAGTATTAAACATTCTTGGTATCGTTCACAGATGCACAGGCATGTGATAACGTTTTTATTACACGAGATCTGTAGATGAAAAACGCTGATTCAGAATTTTACGATACTCATGCTGTAAAACAAACGAGCACAGCCGTTTGAAATCATGATCATGGTAATTAGTTGCAAAACGTGACCATCACAGAAATGATATCACAGCCAAAACACTTAAATTATTATTGCAGAAATATGACTTATTTCTTATAAAAGCATATCATATTATACAGGGTTCAATCATCATATTTTTCGAACCCCAAGAACTGGGTTCAAGATGATAAAGCATTTGAGTTGAGTCTGCGATCGTTCTCAAGCATTTGATTGTCCAGATTGAGCTTATTGTCAAATATGACCATTCAAATGCTTGATAACGTCATAACTCAAACGCTTTATAACTTTAGGGACTTATGTCCATTGAAAACAGTTTGGTGCTTTGAGTAATGCATAATCCGACCTTTGATTAGGGTCGTGGCTTAATTTGATTTTTAATATGTAATATCCTTGCATCACAATTTTGTTTGAATTGGACACAATGACAGTTGCGAACAAACAGACATGGTTGTGAACAAAATGTGCCCTTTGTGATTTGGTTTAAAATTCGAATTCGTTTAAAAGTTAATGTTTCTGCGTACCAAAACATAAATTGAAAAGAATTGAGTGTGCGTCTCTAAAATCCAACCAAATGGGAAAAGTATCCAAATGAATATGAATTATTCTACTATACAATATGCAAACAGCTAACCACCTTTTGAAAGTGCATGTAGCAAAAAACGTTCTGCTACCATAGGACCGAATTCTGAAAACATTACAATGTAGGTCAAATGCTATTAACGATTTTGTCTGGAAGCAATGGCTTTCTTTCATGCTACAGTGGAGAATGTGTTATTCTTTCCCAAAAATTACGTTTACGCGAAAACGTTTATTTCCACTGCAAACAGTTTGGAGCCAGATCAGACGCCGGGTAACCCGGCGTCTGATCTGGCTCCAAACTGTTTGCCACTCAGATCAAATTGAAGTGTAAGAAATGTCTAAAAATTAACCTTTTCTACATTTTAGTGCTATTCGTTTGCGTTTTGTTTGCGCTTAAACGGGAAACAATAACGTTTTCTCCACTGTATATTTGTCGATATCGTGTACCCTTTTCAACACTTACGTACAGTATACATTCGGTAAGTTCTTCCCGACTTTCTTATTTTATATTTTATTTTTATATATAGAAATTTCCGTCGCAGCATGTCTTTCCAATTTACATATGTTGACATGGGTTTATTTGTTAGTAACCAATCATCCGCAGTTGGTTGACTGCAAATATTTGCAGTCCCGATTGACTGGCGGTGACTTGATTCTTTAATGTATTTATAATTGTACCGTGTTGGTTTACTAATTATCCATTAGAAACTTGAGATTGAAAGGAAACTTACCAGTCCAAAATAATTCAAGTAAAACCAAGGTTTTAACGATCACGCAAACGACAATGCGTTGGCAATCTAACAAATATTTATCGTTAAATGCAGGTCTAAAATATTTCAGATATCTCCTTAAAGAGCTTCTGCAATGTTTTGACATGCATTTAGCAATAACCTGATTTTAGAAACCTTGATGTTTCTTTCTTAAGAAGCCGTTTAACCCAGGCAATACTAGAAATATTACCTGGCTAATGACTCTATGATCGATTATACAAGTGTGCGTTCACAGATCAAATAGTACTAAAATTTTGTTGTAGATTGATATAGTTATGAGCTAGCAGCCACTCGAATGGAAATTAATCCTTTCACTTTCAATGACGCTTGAAAGCGCGTTTTACAAACAGTTTTGATCCTGATCAGACGCCGCGTAACGCGTCTGATCAGGATCTAAACTGTTTGACACTCGTATCGATATGCTTTAAGTCATGCTACATTGAATCTTAATTTGAAACTACCTTGCAAACAACAAAATTGAAGCAGACGACAATGAAACGGTGAAGGGGTAAAAACCTAATGGAAAATTTGGTAGTGAAAGGGTTGAAACACTCTACCGTTTTTCCTAACTCACGAAAACATAATACATACGAGGGTCAGTCAAAACTGTTGTTACTTACGCAATATCTGAAATCTACATATTCTATTTTCTTATATATGGTATATCATTGAAAATGTGTTTCTTGCAGAATTAGTGGTGTATTACGAAAGCAAATATTCTAAATTTGCCAAGGTAAATTAACCCTTTCCCCCATAATACGCCTTTTAACGCCCTTAATTTATTGCTCCAATGAAGAAAAGAGTCTCTATTCATACATTAATGAATATTTTTATAAGAAATATTTTCTATTTCTTGCAGATGGAAGCTTAAACCAGGCTGAATGTAAAGCAGAATGCGCCTAAAGGCACATCATTCTGCTTTACTTTCAACCTGTTTTAAGTAGCCATATGTCTTCAAAACTAGAAACAGGCTATGCGGTAATGGGTTAAAATCAATGACTTTGAAAACATGCATATTATAATGGTTTCAAATTACTGTTATGATGTATACAAAATATATCATGCTTTTATTGTGTCAAGTTTACTCTTTGCTTGATGGTTTGTGAAAAGTTCAAAACAATGTAATGAATTTGGTGTTGTTTTTCGATGAATGTGTCACTCATAATACAATTTAGTTGTATTTTTCCTGAAACATTGACTTCATTCCCCCTAAAAAACAAAAACAAATATACATTCAGTACTCATCAAAATATTGTTTGGAATTGTATTACATATACTTTAACATGCCATTTGGTCACTTTCCATGAACCATTTGATGTATGACAATACCTCTTACTGCATGTTTGTATGCAAGAGATGAAATAAAAAATGTGTTCTGTTCTGTACAATTAACGTTGCGAAATGTAACCATGTTTGTGTTTTGCGAATTTTAAATACAACCTGTTTGTAGCAAATGATTATTATCAGGAATAAATATACACATATTTTAACATTGCAAATACGACGAATCGACATTTTTCTAGACAGATGGCAGCGTTAAGCAATAACCTTTTAGGAAATCTACTATCGTCATTAACAATGACCACTTAACATCAATGTGTGTATACTATTACGATTCGGGACAGCGCGGTACGTGATATCAATTCATTCAAAGGTTCAACACTCTATTCAGTAGTCGGTAGTACCGTATATGATTTTACTTGCATTTATGATGTTTTTGTTACATTAAATAGTTTCTGACGACTTTTCGAAAGAAGATATATATGAAATCGCTCTGACAGATGTCACAATAAAATAATTCACATGCGTTTTCGATCAAATTCTAATTTGATGCTTCGAAGCTTAATCATTTAGACAACACAATATAGGTTTGCAAAAAGGCTAAATCTAAAATATCTATGTTTGTAGCATATCCACATACGCTTTCTAGCAGTTCAGTGGTGTACGTCAGTTAAAAACGGTTGAATTCCTTTTTCAATCAATAGAACTACAAAATGTACTATTTACCAGGGTTCCAGATAAGAGGGAGTATCGTGATCGAATCCAACATTTTCTAACTTATACTGCACCAAATCCTATGGTGTTACTACTCATTAGAATCGTCTCTTTGAGACGATTCTAACGAGTAGTGACACCATAGGGTTTAATGCAGAAATAAAGATTTTAGTTTTTGAAAAACTCCCCTTATCTGGATCCCTGATTTACTATGTTTTATGTCGTGAAACCATTTTGAAGCTGATGAAGTGTAACCAAGTTACCAGAACAAGCCCCTGTACCCAATGCATAATAAAATGTTAAACGACAACAGTTCCACTACTTTCATTTTGATTGCATCCATCTTTACACCAAGAACGACTCCTCAACGAGTATTCGTTAACACAGTTACATCAAAGGTAAGAGTGTCCCTTTGTTGCAAAAAATTGACGTCTGTTCAAAGTATTTTGTCTGGTTTGTCAAGTTTAAATCTTATTCATGTTGATTTTTGACAGTGTATCAGTTACTCAACGTCTCTCAAGGATCTAACTTATAAGAACATGCAATTATAGTACAGTGTTCCCTCTCTACAACGACACCAAAATGGGACACACAGATTGTGTGCGTTGTTCGGAGGGAGTCGTTATAGGGAGGGAAAAGTAAGATTGGCTTACATTTGCAAACAGCTTGATTCCAGATCAGACGGATCCGGATTCCAGCTGTTTGTCACTCGTCATCATATTTATTCTATCAAAATTTCCACTTATAAGAAAAAACAGCAAACGACAATTTTAAGCAGAAGATATTGCAGCAGTAAACGCGTTAGACATAAGTGTTAATGGAACTGCGGCAAGAGTCGTTGTAAGGAGGAAGGGGTTAAGTGAGTTCGTTCTCTGAACCAATATTCCGTAGAACACACCGACATATAGCCTTTCAGAACTGTAACTGACTATTGTTTTGCGCGTACACTTTTACACTTTGCCTGTTTCAAATTATCCTAGTTATTGACCGAAATGAAGTGTTAAGCAGGCGTGACGTAAGACATTACAAGCAATCTAAAAGTGACAGTTCTTCCACATCGAAACTAAGACGATGCACCGTCTCTGCATACCATGTTATCATAACTATTTAATAATTTACAAAACAATATTCAAAACTCAACATACAGAAAACATTTGCTATGATTAACAGTCAAAATTCCAGAGCGAGGGCTGCTTTCAACAAGAAAAGTTCGGAGATTTCTGCTTTACTTTCGTATCGTTGGAAACGCCCAATTTTGATACAAAAGCAATGAGTCTTCTTTTAAACTGAATATAGAGGATCTCCTTATTTTAAATTTATATAAATGAGTTGAATAAAATAAAGCTCTCGTCATTTTAACTTTAGTCAACGTGTTTATTAAAAATGATAAGTGATGAGCACGAATGTGAGATTCTATTTATCACATAACAATATCAAAAAATCGAAGCCGTAGTTTGTAGTATTTCTGCTGATCAGACGTGGCTTTTCCTGGTATATGACCACAGTCAAAATAAGTTACACATAACCATTATGCTTAACCCTGTCATGGTCAAAATTATCGTGAGATTTTTACCCCTTCACTGTTTCATTGTCGTGTGATTCAATATTGTTGTCTGCAATATCGTAATAAAGTTAAAGCTAAGGCAGTATGACTGAAGAAATTTCAAAAAGAATGTTAAACAGCGGCGTCTGATCAGGATCCAAACTGTTTGCAAACGCGTTTTTTGCGGCATTGAAAGTGAAAGGGTTAAGGTTGAGAGGGTAAAGATGTTAATGTGCTTGCGAAACTGTTAGTAGATTTTTCTATTATTTCCAATGCGCTTTTAACCCGAAAAAAGTGATTTCAATGCACAAAGAAATTGCCACACATTTCAATCTAGTGCTGCTTGTACATTCATTTGAGAGAAATCAGATGCGATGTATTTCTAGGACAAACTAACATTCCGCTGGATACGAGCCAGGTCAAGAGAAAAAGGGAGACACTAGAAAATTTAAATATTGGGACCAATTTAAAAACAGTGTAACCTACGAAAAACAAACTCTCTTTATTCGGAAGACTCTGAAACAGGCGCCTTAGCAGGATGAAGACTGTTCTCAAATCCCTATTCTACTCGGGGTAAGGCATTCAACCTTTAAACTCTTTCATGATCAAAGTTGTCGAGCGTTGTTTACCCTTTCACACCATAGTGTTGACTGCTTCAATATTGTTGTCTGCAATATCGTTTCAAAGTTAGATTTAATATGGGTATGTTCAACGTAAGCGAGATAGAATTATCGAAAATATATTGTGATATATATTGATAATGTCGATTGATTTAAGCGAGTTCGAAGTTTCGAGTTCCGAATGTATTTGCAGAAAAATGCATCCAAATGGGACGCTAAATAAATGGACGTCCATCTTTCTAGTATAACACTCGTATTAATGTATATTTCAGTCAAAATGACAAATCTCTGAACACTTGACCAAGGTGAAAATATTTTCCAGCAGACGACAGAATGAAAGCAAAATATTGAATGCATTTTGAATACAACGAGGTATTTAATTCGCTTGTGTCATTTGGAAGTTCGGTGCATAGTTATAATACGATTTTGCATTTAATGCCTCGCTGGATCTGAGAATACTTGCAATTACTTGGAGAAATATAAATGACATTTGCTGTCGACAAATCTCATGGTTTTCCTTTCAATTTGTTGAGTAATCCATTGCTTAAATGAGTTTTCTAGGCAAAGTGCCATTCGTTCAAAATGCATTGTAGCGATCGAAATTATATTGATGAAAAAAGCTTTTGTGAAAATAGTTTGGTATCGAAAATGAAAATTGTTTTTACTTTTGTTCAGTATTTTTTCACCATGTTACTGGAAATTTGTGGATATTTGCGTTAACACGTTTTTTGCATGTTTAACTTTTTATCGTGAAATATAGCATAAGTTATAATAGCCAATGCACTGCTAATTGTATCGAAAGTTTTAACCGCTTTATCGTCAAATTCATTTAACCCTTTCTCGCGAAATTTGTCAGCGTTTTATTTATTTCACTCGCTATTTTACTTCATCACTTTTGTCTAATAGTTCCCCACCATCATTGTACTGGCATGATTAACATACATATGTCTTGTGCCATCGTTTCAAAGTTAATTTCAGGGCAGTATGACTGAGGACAAATAAATACACGCATCTATCAATTGTGTCACATTGTTAAGGAATATTTGTTAATGATACAATACATATCATCTACAGATTCAGGGCTTCCGATACGGTTAAAATTTCAAAAAAATATGTCTCAACCAAGTCCTTCGACTAGAGTAGGATTTTGTAAACTAACTATCATGACAACGGATTACCACTCAGCGGCACAATTCCCCACACCAAACCTACAGCAATCAGTAAAAGATTCAATTTCCAAATGCTGGTTGCTGCTCATTCGATTTTTAGACCATTGCCCTCTGAGTAGGAATACCTATTCTAGGTAATGTCTCAATCTTACATATACCAAGCCAAATAACACTAACATCTGCAAACATATTTGATCTAGAGTATACAACGAATAATTCGGTGTCTGATCAGGATCCAAACAGCTTATATTTTTGTTTCTTATGCCTTACATTTCAAATAGATAAATGCCCATGTATGACAACTGTACTCCTTTCACAGACATAGGCGACATAACACACACACACAACGAACATTCAGCGATCCACCATCTGTCAAAAGCACATAACACAAAATCAGACGAGTGTCAGCTAACATCATTGGTCATAATGGGCAAAGTTAGGCTATAGAATAATGGTAGAAAATAAGCATACGTGATTGGCCTAACAGTATAAATAAAATATTAACTTGTTGGTTTTTTTAAACAAATGGTAGATATAGTAGTGAAATCGACACGACTCTAAATAGCAGCATGGTTGACTTTGCATAGAGCTTGGATCCAGCCTAGAAGACGCTTAACGCAGTGTGTGATCAAGATCCAAATCGTTTGGCACTCGTATCGTTATTTCTTCAGAAACACTGCCTGAAAAAAAGTTTTTGCAACAGCATATCGCAGTCCTTCTAAATTATTAATTTATCATCTATACTCATATGTAAACTATCATGACTACTGAGTATCTACCTCTCTCCCAACTGCACAGCACAATCCCCCCTCCCCCCACTTTGTAACGAATATATATATTATAATCCATTCACTGACTTACCCCGAATGCTATGGCTATTTGCAAACAGTTTGAACAGTCTCATCAGGATCGAAACTGTTTGACACTCAATTTTGTATTTCCTAAATCAAAATACTTAAACTTAAAAGTTGATAAACAAAAGCAGACGGCAATTGTTTAAAACTGATGTCGTCATAGCAATGAAGGGGTTAAACCAGATGAAATGGTTATCGCAGACGATATTTTGGCAATGATGAGGTTAATGTCGTGACTGATGGAACATTGACGCGGACAATCATACTTGAGACAAGAAATATCTTTAAAAAAGATATTCGGCGGAATGAGTGGTTGAACTAAGGCTATATAGATGAAATTGGGTGTGCAAAATTAAATGAAATTGAGGTTTTCAAAGAATTGTAATATCTTGGATTGAAAAGCAACAAAAATTGAAACAGCAACTTTTATTTAAAATGCAAAACTATCATGTACAGAAATGCAAAACAGAACAATAATTTAACACATATCCTAGCTACTGGTAGGAGTTCCTCACATTAATCTATTGTTCTATATATCAAACTTCATTCATAGAGTTTCTTGAAACAAACTATAGCATACACAAATGTACAGATACAACAGTCTGCTGAACTTCGACTGCCACTCTTGTAAATAATGATGAAACAACACGATTGTGTTTAACTCACTTGAGGCCATTAATTTTATGTATAATATTGCTTTAAATGTATGGTAAATGTGTACAAATAGTTAACAATTCAAACAAATTGGTAGTAAACAATTACAAAACACCTAGCTTCCTCTGTATATCTATAAAAAGATTTCAGATGTCATATCTTAAAATAGAAGTATAATTGCATCATCCCAGTGTAGTAAACAGTGCAGTCTGTATCTCTAAATTTTACACTCACAGTCCACATCTGGTAAAACTGTTATTGGACATAGACCAGCCTACAGGGCTCCAGATAAGAGGGAGTAAACTAAACAAATCATATTTTTTCACTCCTTTCAGCACCAAAGCCTATGGTGTTACCACTCATTTTTGTTGTCTCGAAGAGACAATTCAAATGTATAGTGACACCACAGGGTTTAATGCACAAATAAAGATTTTAAGTTTTGAAATAATTCCCTTATCTGGAGCCCTGGCTACTATCCAATCAGACTATTCAGTTTCAACAGGTGCTCTTAATTCTAAATTTCTGATCAAATATAATTGGTTGAAATGTGTGGCCAAATAGAAAGTGTGGCTAAATAGAAACCAGTAGTAATGCTGGTTCTTTGATGTCAATTAGCCCCGAGGGCGTGATGATGTTGACAGGTTGATCTCGTGGGCCTTGACAGGCTGACCTCGTAATGACCGTATCCTGCGGTAAGCGAGTGACTCGGCGTTTCACCTGAACTCGTTTTCTTCATAGAACGTCCGGTAGAAATACCAAAGACACAGTAAATTAAGCAGGTGACACTTTACTCCGAAACTTTTAAAATTAAGATATATAACCCGAGAGAGATAAACACGCAGTTTAACGAATAACCAATAGTATGCAACGTCAAAAAGTCTCGTATGCATCAAGACAGCGGCAAAGGCCTAAAAGGCTCGACCTCACTATTCGTTCGTAATGACAAAACTGGATACTATCTGCCTATCTTATAAACGCCTCAATTGAAAAATACTTCATTTGCAATAGCCTATAAAGAACTATTCTAAAAATAATGCGTTCATTCGCGCTATGTTTTGGGGACAAATTTGCAGAACGTTATTAGGCGGCGCTTAACGTAAACACTCGAGCTACAAAAAAGCGCTGAATGGGCGCTTTTCCTAATACGATCGCGTTGAATTAACCCTTTATACGTGTGAAACGAAAATTAGTCTTACGCAGGTAACTCGGCGTATCACCTAAACTCGTTTTCTTCATAGGACGTCCTGTAGAAATACCAAAGACACCGTAAATTAAGCAGGTGACACTTTACTCCGAAACGTTCGGTATAAAATTAAGATATATAGCCCGAGAGAGATAAACACGCAGTTTAACGAATAACCGATAGTATGCAACGTCCAACTACCGAATACGTGCACGTACAGTTTATAAAAGTTTAATATAGCCATCACACTGCGAATTCAATTCTGAAAACGAAACCTTTATAAACTGACCACGACGTTTGTTCAGAACATTACCTGAGTATAGCGCGCTCATTAATTTGCACGAACCCTCGTTGCAGAAACCACCTACGTGCCTCAACACGGTGAAATGTAAATGCTTCGACTGTCGCTAGGCCGGCTTCAATCGTGGTACATAGATAGCACGCTTTGGCGTTAGTTAAACTCGTTTACCTGTAGACATTCGTTTTGACAGTCGTGTGACTATTTAGCAAATATGCAGCGAACAAAGTGTCGATTTTGTCATACGTTCTGCAATAGAACGTCCGGTAGAAATACCAAAGACACTAAATTAAGCAGGTGACACTTTACTCTGCAACGTTTGGTATAAACCCGAGAGAGATAAACACGCAGTTTAACGAGTAACCGATAGTATTAAACGTCCAATAGCTTATAAAGGACTATTTTGATTTTTGTTTCGTTCAATCGCACTATTTTAGGGCCAAATTATCCCGACAGGGAACCAGAATATAGAAAATACTAGACCTACCATTATCATATTCTCACAATTATGAGACGCAAAAGGGCTTATAGTCCAATTCGCGTTGGTTTATTAATGTTCTGTATGTCGCTAGAGGAAATATCAAGAATATTATCGATGGCCTGTTACTCCGCTATAAATGTCACGTTTAAGCGACGCAGTATCTTCATACTGTGAAATAAAACCTGGTAAATTAATTGCGTGAAATACATGTAGAATGAATCTGACCAGTACAGTAATCGTAAAGTGTGACAGATTTACGGTTCACAGCGTAGATTTGCATTAAAATGTGACAGAAATCGTGTCGGAAGTGAACATGAGCTTATATATATATAAAGGGAAAAGATTTTCATTCACACAGTAGCAAACCGAGTGTCAATAAAGGTGTTTACCCTGATCGGAAAACTTGCAGGTAAGTTTGTTTTGTTTCTCTATTTATACGTTCTAGATTGATTTTAAAATAACATATTCTATCAAGGATAAAACTAGGGTTATTCTTATTGAAGTTAATATTGCTGAATGTATGCACTCATGATGTATAGGTAGCTGATTACTTTCGTCCTGATTTAAGCTTCTACTTCTATGTTGATACTGCCCAGGGCCGAAGCATCGCGGGCAAGTGACGCCATCAAAAGGCTAAAATAATTCCATATTTACAATTAAAATCATAAAACCATAGCGTGTCTACGCTGCGCTTCTCTGTAGACGAGACTGGAACTCATCTACAGTGTGGCTCTGGACCACTTCAGGTGGTAGGACATTCCATTCCTAGCTACACCTTTCTCTCGTAAATCAATTATGCTTAAACACTAAATAAAATTAAACTCATTATAATACATTGAAAAGTCTCCCTATTTGGTCAAAGTTTTATTTTATTTGGACAAATCGGCATCGATTGCATATACGCGTCTTTTGACATTACTATATATTGCCTTTTTGACGAGTTTACACGTTGACGAATCGTCCGTAATTCTTCGCATTGATGTCGGTGTTAAAAGTTCTCTAGAGTTTATGTTATATTGTTTATATGTCCCGACAGTAAATAAAGCGTTTCTATTGTATTGTAATGAGGTATAGTTGTAAAATTTACAATACTATTATATAAAAGCAATTTAAAAAACAACAATTATAGTAGTCCTAATTGGTGCGCGATATTACCAGTTTGACGAAACCACCATATGCGAGCACCTGTTCCGTTAGGGTACAGTACACTATCACAGGGACCCGGCACGAATGATTTTTGAGAGAAAAAATCGTCAGAAGGTATATATAGAGACAAGGGGTACAACTGATTGTTAGTACATTCTCACCCTATCTCGACAAAACCGGGCATAACATAAATACTAATTGATGAAACGACACCCTTTTTGCACTTCTGTCTATTTAATATAATACACTTCCATAAAAACATAACATAAAACCAACTGTAAGCATGCACTTTCAACAGTAATTGCATTTACTCACAGAAATCAACGACTTTTGGAAAACGGGACAGGTGTTCGTTCACAGCTGACACCGCATTGACCACTACTGTGTGCTTGTTTAGGCGGTAATATCGAACATGACAGTCATACAGTTCCATGGATATCCATTTTTTACACCTACCAGTATGACGTAGGGAAATAACTCTAAACTATTGATTCCAGAGTTATTTAGTATTGTAAACGCTGGATGTTGTTGTCATTGTGTAAATGGTTTTGGTCATAACACATGTTTTTTAGTCAAAACCAAATCAATTTCTGTCCCAACCGGTTCAATTTCTACCAATACCATATCAATTTTTGTCATAGGTTAATCTGTTTTGTCACTGTCGATTCACTTTTAACATGTACATTCCCATAGGTTATTGATTTATTTTTGTCCTCCGTTGATCATTTCTTTTAGGAGTGGTAGTATTAGTAGAAGTAGTAGTAGTATTAGAAGTAGTTGCAGTAATTAAATGCAGATGACAGTGTAGGCAGACTACACTTATACAGTAAAAGGGTAAAATGTACTTATTTATAAGGCATAGGACAAAATACAAAGAGAGAGGTTTAATTCACAAATTTTTTATTTTTCTCATCAAGTTAAGTCATCAGACCTATTAAAACAATACATCCTTTCATTATACTATTTACAATATACATCAATTGTTAATATAATAATCTTCACTTCACTGTTATGACGTGTCTGTTTGACTTGTCATTAGCTGATTTCTGACTTCTGTTAAAATTTTACCCAGTCTATTCTGACCTTTAGATGTGAACTTCCAACGAGTTCAATGAAAGGGCTTATTTAGTTGATACAATGGGTAAAATGGAGTAATCAAAAGGATGTGTCTGTTCACGCCAAGATAGCATATTTGTGTATGGTTTAACCCCTTCTTTTTCAGTCTATATCAATGTTACTGCCAGGATTCCTCAATTGTATTGGAGGTAGTAGTTGTAGAAATAGTAGCAGTACGGGTAGTTAGTAGTAGTAGTGTTTAATTATGATAAGGATAAACAGTATCATCTTTAGCAACAGAAGTAGTAAAAGTAGTAGAAGTAGTGGTAGTAGCAGTAGTAGTAGTAGCAGCAGTAGCAGTAGAAGTAGAAGAAGTTGACATGACGTTGTATAGTCTGACACTGTTAGGCGCATCTTGAAATTGTCAAAATACTGAAAACAGTGTTTCAACAGGTTTTGAAACTTCTCAGGTACACGGAAAACTGGTGGTGGTGGTGGTGGTGGGTGGTGGTGGTGGGTGGTGGTGGTGGTGGGTGGTGGTGGTGGGTGGTGGTGGTGATGGTGGTTGTATTGGAGGTAGTAGTAGTAGAAATAGTAGCAGTAGGGGTAGTTAGTAGTAGTAGTCTTTAATTATGATAAGGATAAACAGTATCAGAAGACACAAGTGTTATAAAAATTACCCCCACATATTTCTTCTTTTTTCCCAACAAACTTAACATTACAGATTTTTTAAAATGAGGTTCAATCGCTGTATTAAACGATCGATATACAGAGAAACGCCTTTAAAACGGATCTATCGTCTTAATAATCAATTACAACCAATTCTGTATAGAGAAATATAGTCCGAGTCTTATAGCCCTGTTTAACCGCATTATAATACATTTAGATTAATGTTTAAAGAGTACAATAGAATTCTTTCCGCACCTAAATTTAAGGAAATCGAAAAGTTTCTCATTGTGTACTGCCCCCCTGGAGCCAATTCGACTATCTTATAGTGTACTGTACCCTAACGGAACAGGTGCTCGCATATGGTGGTTTCGTCAAACTGGTAATATCGCGCACCAATTAGGACTACTATAATTGTTGTTTTTTAAATTGCTTTTATATAATAGTATTGTAAATTTTACAACTATACCTCATTACAATACAATAGAAACGCTTTATTTACTGTCGGGACATATAAACAATATAACATAAACTCTAGAGAACTTTTAACACCGACATCAATGCGAAGAATTACGGACGATTCGTCAACGTGTAAACTCGTCAAAAAGGCAATATATAGTAATGTCAAAAGACGCGTATATGCAATCGATGCCGATTTGTCCAAATAAAATAAAACTTTGACCAAATAGGGAGACTTTTCAATGTATTATAATGAGTTTAATTTTATTTAGTGTTTAAGCATAATTGATTTACGAGAGAAAGGTGTAGCTAGGAATGGAATGTCCTACCACCTGAAGTGGTCCAGAGCCACACTGTAGATGAGTTCCAGTCTCGTCTACAGAGAAGCGCAGCGTAGACACGCTATGGTTTTATGATTTTAATTGTAAATATGGAATTATTTTAGCCTTTTGATGGCGTCACTTGCCCGCGATGCTTCGGCCCTGGGCAGTATCAACATAGAAGTAGAAGCTTAAATCAGGACGAAAGTAATCAGCTACCTATACATCATGAGTGCATACATTCAGCAATATTAACTTCAATAAGAATAACCCTAGTTTTATCCTTGATAGAATATGTTATTTTAAAATCAATCTAGAACGTATAAATAGAGAAACAAAACAAACTTACCTGCAAGTTTTCCGATCAGGGTAAACACCTTTATTGACACTCGGTTTGCTACTGTGTGAATGAAAATCTTTTCCCTTTATATATATATAAGCTCATGTTCACTTCCGACACGATTTCTGTCACATTTTAATGCAAATCTACGCTGTGAACCGTAAATCTGTCACACTTTACGATTACTGTACTGGTCAGATTCATTCTACATGTATTTCACGCAATTAATTTACCAGGTTTTATTTCACAGTATGAAGATACTGCGTCGCTTAAACGTGACATTTATAGCGGAGTAACAGGCCATCGATAATATTCTTGATATTTCCTCTAGCGACATACAGAACATTAATAAACCAACGCGAATTGGACTATAAGCCCTTTTGCGTCTCATAATTGTGAGAATATGATAATGGTAGGTCTAGTATTTTCTATATTCTGGTTCCCTGTCGGGATAATTTGGCCCTAAAATAGTGCGATTGAACGAAACAAAAATCAAAATAGTCCTTTATAAGCTATTGGACGTTTAATACTATCGGTTACTCGTTAAACTGCGTGTTTATCTCTCTCGGGTTTATACCAAACGTTGCAGAGTAAAGTGTCACCTGCTTAATTTAGTGTCTTTGGTATTTCTACCGGACGTTCTATTGCAGAACGTATGACAAAATCGACACTTTGTTCGCTGCATATTTGCTAAATAGTCACACGACTGTCAAAACGAATGTCTACAGGTAAACGAGTTTAACTAACGCCAAAGCGTGCTATCTATGTACCACGATTGAAGCCGGCCTAGCGACAGTCGAAGCATTTACATTTCACCGTGTTGAGGCACGTAGGTGGTTTCTGCAACGAGGGTTCGTGCAAATTAATGAGCGCGCTATACTCAGGTAATGTTCTGAACAAACGTCGTGGTCAGTTTATAAAGGTTTCGTTTTCAGAATTGAATTCGCAGTGTGATGGCTATATTAAACTTTTATAAACTGTACGTGCACGTATTCGGTAGTTGGACGTTGCATACTATCGGTTATTCGTTAAACTGCGTGTTTATCTCTCTCGGGCTATATATCTTAATTTTATACCGAACGTTTCGGAGTAAAGTGTCACCTGCTTAATTTACGGTGTCTTTGGTATTTCTACAGGACGTCCTATGAAGAAAACGAGTTTAGGTGATACGCCGAGTTACCTGCGTAAGACTAATTTTCGTTTCACACGTATAAAGGGTTAATTCAACGCGATCGTATTAGGAAAAGCGCCCATTCAGCGCTTTTTTGTAGCTCGAGTGTTTACGTTAAGCGCCGCCTAATAACGTTCTGCAAATTTGTCCCCAAAACATAGCGCGAATGAACGCATTATTTTTAGAATAGTTCTTTATAGGCTATTGCAAATGAAGTATTTTTCAATTGAGGCGTTTATAAGATAGGCAGATAGTATCCAGTTTTGTCATTACGAACGAATAGTGAGGTCGAGCCTTTTAGGCCTTTGCCGCTGTCTTGATGCATACGAGACTTTTTGACGTTGCATACTATTGGTTATTCGTTAAACTGCGTGTTTATCTCTCTCGGGTTATATATCTTAATTTTAAAAGTTTCGGAGTAAAGTGTCACCTGCTTAATTTACTGTGTCTTTGGTATTTCTACCGGACGTTCTATGAAGAAAACGAGTTCAGGTGAAACGCCGAGTCACTCGCTTACCGCAGGATACGGTCATTACGAGGTCAGCCTGTCAAGGCCCACGAGATCAACCTGTCAACATCATCACGCCCTCGGGGCTAATTGACATCAAAGAACCAGCATTACTACTGAAACCAGTCAGCTCCGCCGAAAAATTAAAACATAATCCATCTAATGCTGAATGATTCACTGTATATTTAGATAATCAAAAGCTTCACTATTCGCTAGTATAATTTTAGTCTGCAACAATTGTCGTCTGCTACTGTACTAAATATAGAATTTTTTTTATAAAAAAAAGCCAGAGTGCCAAACAGTTGGGTTCCTGATGAGACGCCGCGTAATGCAGCGTCTCATCAGGATCAAAACTGCTTGCTAATTTTTTTTATGATATCACCTTTAGAATGCAAACAGTTTAGAAGTCAATCACAATGTAATTAAGTATCAGTCTATAATATAACCACGGTTAAGCATGACTCTGTCTGTTCTACGGAATATTGGCGGAGAGTCCCGAGGTTCAAATAGCCGCGAGTGAGAAGTCGTCACGTCGCCAGTAGCTTTGAGGATGTCCACAGTAGTGGACGAAACAGTCAGCAATAAGAAAAATAGTAAGTGTTGTGATTGATGAAAAAAAGTATTCTAATTATAGATTTACCAACACAATGAACACTTTAAAGAAGACAGGATTATTCTGTTTTTACTTTCAACCTGCTAACATGAGTTTGCAAAGTTACCCCATAGCCTGTTTCTAGTTTTGAAGAAAGGTGACCACTAAATCAGATTGAAAGTAAAGCAGAAAGATACCATCTGATAGGATTTAGAAAATAATTCTTATGGTGCATATCCATGACTGCATACATTGGAACCCTTTCCTTCAATGAAGGAATAAATTAAACGCGTAAAAAGTGTATTTATGGGGTAATGGGTTAAGTGTAATGTCTATCAATACTGGTGCTGTGCGTTCTTCTCAAACTCTTAAAATATTGTTGACTGGTCTTGTGCAGCACCGAACATTAAATTGTACTGAAATTATGCAGATGATAATTAAGAAGGACTGCAGTGTGTTGTTGCCAAAACTAAATCCACTTGCCAAGACTCACAAACACAAGATGCAAAGAACTGTCTGTCCGCCTGTTACTGTCCCTGTTGTCTCATATTTCTAAACTCTTTGGAGGCGTGGTGTCCAGCTTTATTAGCTTCTCAACGGTAAATCTGATTGTTTGACTTCAATGCAATAAACTGCTTTAAACAGAATAGAGTAACTCTTTGAACCCTAGTCACGCATATATCGTAAGAAGAAGAAATGTTATGAAACGGATCCAGGAATCAGACTGTTTGAAAAGTTGGAATCAGTCACCTGTTGAAGTGAAAAAGGTTGACACAAGACAGATGCTTACATAACTCTATTGTTATCGTGATGTACGCTTTTCATTTCTTATATAACTAATTATATAAGTGGGTCGGCAAAAGAAGGAAAGTTGATGTATGTGTTTATTTTTGTTTGAGGTTAGTCCAGGTCCATAGCTTCTGATCAAAACAACATGCGCAGACGGTCATATTCCGGGCACTAATCAGGGTCTATATGTTTTCTATACATGCTCTCTTTTTTTATCTTGTATTATAGATGTTCTATTATCTAACAATTGTGATGTCTATTGCATGTTGTGATATACAAAAGTTTATCACTGTTGTTTTTCCACATATTTGTCGGAATAAAAGCCCTTCTGGACTTATTGTTATGTTGCTATAAATACCCGACGTGAAATAAAATATGTCTATGTCTATGTCAGTCGAACCTTGATAACGGTAACAGGGCTCCAGATAAGGGGGATATTTCAAAAACTAAAACCTTTATTTCTGCATTAAACTCTACGGTGTCACTATTCATTAGAATCGTCTCGAAGAGACGACTCTAATGAATAGTAACACCATAGGCTTTGACGCTAAAACAAGTGAGTAAATGATGGATTTGTGCAACTCACTCCCTTTTATCTGGAGCCCTGGGTAATATGATTAAGTAGAATAAACTCCTGAATTGCAGAGTTAAAAATTGACGATATTTCAACAGTGAAATAGCTGTATGTTCGACTCAAGCGATCTAGAGTTATCGAGTTCAACTTATGCTTATTAAGTTCCACTGAATCGAGTTTTGTAGGTTAGACTGTGCTTGACTGTGGTTGACTTTGAGAGTTGTGAGCTGAGGGCGAAGTAGCAATTGAGTTTTATAACGTCATCGAGAAAAGACTATCAGATAGTTCTATTTACGGAGATTGCTCCAAATTTAAACCCGTGACTGATACAGAATCACTGCCAAAATATCGTCTGCTGAACACTCACCGTCTGCGTTTTATTTCTCAAATTTATATTTTAGGAATTTTATTATGGAAAAAATGTCATGAGCACCAATCAGTTTGAATCCTGATCAAACACCGTGTCACGTGGCTTCTAATGAAATTCAAAAATTGATTTCAAATGCAATAGCATTCAGGCTAAACCAGTGAAGAGGTTTATTGTACAGTGTTCCCTCTCTTCAACGGCCCTCTCAACAACGACTCCCTCCTTACAACGACATTTGCCGCTGTTCCCCAAACAAGACAATTATGTCTAACGCTTTTCATAGCTGCAAAACCATCAGCTTAAATCTGTCGTCTGCTGTTTTTCTCAAAGTTACCGATAATGGACATTTTGACAGAAAAAAAATAATAACGAGTGACAAACAGCTTGAATCCAGATCAGACGCCGCGTTACGCGGCGTCTGATCTGGATTCAAGCTGTTTTCAAATGTAAGCCACTTTTCCTCCCTATAACGACCCCCTCCGAACAACGCACATATTTTTCGTCTCCCAATGGATGTCGTTGTAGAGAGGAAGCACTGTACTAGTTTCTGCGCGGATGCTACATGCACTGACTGTATCGTGTTCACACTAGGCCATCTCAGTTCCAAGACACCGTGTTTCCTACTTTCACTCTTTGCATGCTAGCGACGGAATCGTTATTATCTGAGCAAACAGTTTTGAATCTGATGAGACGCCGCGTAACGCGGCGTCTCATAAGGATCAAAACTGTTTGACATTCTGGGTCTCATTAGCATCCAAACTATTTGACATTCTGAGTCTGTTTTGAAAAGAAACTTTGAAAGTTCTATTTTAAGAACAGAAGCAGATGACAAATGTTGCAGATAAAAATATTTGCCCAGCATGCATAGAATTAACGACCCGTAGTTGAAAAGAACGATGCATTAACCTAAACCCATAATGAGCGTACTAATCATGTTTAACATGCATGCTTTGAACCGTACAATTGTTTTAACCATTTCCTCTAGAAATGCGCCATTTAACGTCTTTTCCTGTGTTTTATAGAAATGCATTTTCATGTTTCTACCTCGGTCTGTTGAAACTTTACTGCATCCTGACATGCGAGATGTTTTAACCCATTACCTCATAGCACATGTTTCTGGTTTTGAAAATAGGTGATTACTTAAAGCAGGTTGAATGCGCCTTTCTGCTATATTGAAACAGACGACATTGAAACGGCGATGTGGTAAAATATTTGTCAGTGAAAGGGTTAAGTCAAGATAAACAGGAGAAGGGTAAACTCGAGGATGTAGTTATTGTACGGAGGAATAAACTAGACGGGTTCATCTAAGATTTGACTTTGTGAAAATAAATGGTAATTGTTCCAAGGCAAAACAAATGGCAAACAGTGTGGATCCATATTGACGCATACAAATGACCAGGATCTTCATTTTATTTTGCCATAAGCAGAGCATACCTTTGTTGTTGGGAGGGCCGTTGTAGAGAGGGAACTCTGGACTGTTTTATGTTGTTAACGTAAAAAGGCGTGCTCTTACTTTTATTCTCAATCGACTAATACATGTACGAAGGTTGAGAGGGAAAACGAAAACACGGTACTACAGAGCTCCCTCCCTACAACGACTCCCTCATTACAACGGCCCTCCCAACAACGACTCCCTCCTTACAACGGCCCTCCCAACAACGACTCCCTCCTTACAACGGCCCTCCCAACAACGACTCCCTCCTTACAACGGCCCTCCCAACAACGACTCCCTCCCTACAACGGCCATCCCAACAACGACTTCCTCCTTACAACGAGCCTTGCCACAGTTCCATAAACAAGACAATTTTGTCCAATCTATTCACGGCTGCAATGTTGTCTGCTTAAAATTGTCTTCTACTCTACTGTTTTTCTCATAATGACATAATGTACATTTTGACAGAAAATAATTTTTGTCTCCCATTGGGTGTCGTTGTACAGAGGGAGCGCTGTAACTCAACCGTAATGCCAGGGTTCCAGATAAGAGGGAGTAAACTGAACAAATCCACCATTTTCTCACTTATTTCGGCACCAAATCCTATGGTGTTACTACTCATTAGAATCGTCTCTTTGAGACGATTCTAATGAGTAGTAACACCATAGGGTTTAAAGCAGAAATAAAGATTTTAATTTTTGAAATACTCCCCTTATCTAGAACCCTGGTAATGCGATAATATTTTTCAATGGTTTTATCCAATATTTGTTTAAAATATTCGAACACAAAACAGTTTGGAGTCTGCTTGGGCGTCTGCTCAGTCTCGAATCTGTTTGCAATGGAGATCGTCAATGGTTAAAGTACAAACGCGTTCGATGAAAAGGAATACACCATTCTATTACGACCACTAAATTACATCAATTATTTCGTGTTTGCGGCAGACGGCTGCTTAATGCAAGATGAACGTAAAACAGAAAACTTCTTAAGGTGGAATCTGGTCTCGATATTCGCTGTTTGCATACATAAATCAATATGTCACGAGTACGGGGTTTTTTGTTGTTTGTTTTTGTTGGGGGGGTTTGTTGTTTGTTTTTGTTGGGGTTTTTTTGGTACGCATAAATGCATCACTGTGGGTTTATTGCAATTGCGTTTGAAAAATAGAAAATTTGAAAATCTTAGGATTTTTCAAAATCAACTTCTAGTAGCCCTGTGCTAATGATAAGCACTCTCGGGATACATGGTCCATGTTGATCGTTCTGTTAAACATGCCTTGTATCTCATATAGTACCATCAGTTTTATGTTATTATGTATGTATGTTATTATCATGAGCTTGTATGCTTAAGTCAAATAAAACATCTGTTCTGTTCTGTTCTGATAAACTCACTTCTCAAAGTGTTGGGTTTTTTCATTGTAAATAGCTAATTTTATATTTAATTATTAGAAGACACACATTCGTTTCAACTAGAAGATGGCACGACTGAATGTAACAGCAATGCTCATTTATTTTCACAATTTAATAACTTTGTGTTTAACTTTCATGTTAAAGACACATTTCCTTACTTCAAATATTCCGATATCGATTGCAACAAAAATGGTTGGTTTTTTTTTTTCAAATTGTTTTAAGTTTGGAATTTTATACATTTAAACTGAATACCTCTTTGAATAATTACGAAGACGCCTTATTACGAGGCGTAAATTCTTCGTACAAACTATTTTTGAATACCTGGTACAACCGCGCTTATTAGGAAAACTATTAACATACATGTGATAGATATCATAGTGATTCATTGGAGGGCGTTGTAGAGCAAAACGTTTAACATTCTGTCACTTAAAGTGACATTTCTTAGTAAAATGCCCAATATTTAGAGTTTTGGCATTTGACTAAGCAACATCACTCTAAGTGACAGAAGGTTTGATTTCAGGTCAGGATCGAAAAATGGGAGCAGACGACAGATCTCATCTTGTAGTGCGGGATAAACAGAGACAATATCACAAACATTTATATTCCAGGGGACAATTTTTTATTTGTCATAACTACTCATTTTCAGAACATAATCATTTCTTATCAGTGTCAAAATGTAATAACGCTTATTGTCGTTATATTCTGGTTGTAGTTTTGACGAAGATTGGTTAGTTTTTGAAATTTCTTCTGCAATGTACTGGTATTTGAATAATTCAAACCTTGGCCTCATCCTACGCGATCTAATTTCAAATTTGATTACAAAATGATTTCTATTGTACATCTGATTACGTGTGACAGAAGCCTTATGTCTCTGTCGTCTGTGAGAATTGGATTGTTTACGTTTGATGGTTTGCCTAACGAACAGTATTGGTCTAGAAAATGTTGCTGTCTGATACAGTGCTCCCTCCCTACAACGGCTCTCCGAACAACGAATCCCTCCTTACAACTTGTTCCCCAGGGTTGCCATAAGTTGATCATAAAAATCCTAAGATTTCAAAATTCCAATTTTTTAGACGCAATTCTACTAATCGTACCTTTGCCCCATAGTCTGTTTTTTTGTTTTGAAGACACATGCCTGCCTAAAACAGGTTTAAAGTAAAGCAGAATGCGCCCTAAGGCGCATTCTGCTTTACTTTCAGCCTGTTTAAAGCTACGATCTGCTAGGATAAAAAATCCGAATACTTGCCTGCCTAAAACAGGTTTAAAGTAAAGCAGAATGCGCCCTAAGGCGCATTCTGCTTTACTTTCAGCCTGTTTAAAGCTACGATCTGCTCGGATAAAAAATCCGAATACTTAGGAAAAATCCGGAGAAATGGCAGCCCTGGTTCCCCAAACAAGACAATTATGTCTAACGCTTTCACATTGCAATTTTGTCTGCTTAAATTTGTAGTTCGCTGTTTTTTCTCAAAGTTACGTATTGGACATTTTGACAGAAGAAACATAGAGACGAGTGACAAACAGTTTTAACCCATATCAGACGCCTCGTTACGCGGCGTCTGATATGGGTTTAAATTATTTGCAAATGTATTATTAGGGCATTCATTTTTCCTCACTATAACAACTCCCTCCGAACAACACACACATTTTTGTCTCCCTTTGGTTGTCGTTGTAGAGAGGGAGCACTGAACAGTTTTATACCAAGCTTTTTTTTTTATCAAGAATGGGATATTTTCACAGGTCTAACGGCTAAAATACTCGTATTTGCTATACACCATCGATATAGTCGACCTTATAGAATAAATTAAACAGTTCAAATTAGAGTTAACACACATTCGAGGCTACGACTAGTATACTCGTCATTAACAAATACTGTACCGGGGCTACGACCAGTATACTCGTCATTAACAAATACTGTACCACTGAAGAGAAAGTACTTTTTGTCCTATGCAAACAGTGAAAACCCTGACCAGAGAGCTCCTGTATGAGCCCTCTGATCAGCGTAGGCACTGTTTGTCATTTTGCAATATTTTATTAAGATCAACCCTTAATTGTCAAAAATAAACTAGACTTAATTGGAAATAGGAAATATCTTTTTAAAGTACAGTTAAGAAACGTAGACTCCGACTCGCTTCGGTTGAAGTCACTTTTGTTTCAAAGTAAACGTATTCCTGAAATGTGTCTTGCTAGCCGAAGTTATTCGTATTTAAATCGAATTTGAATTCTCGCGATTCAACTGTAAATTATTTATAAATTATTGTAAATTTTAAGCCAATTCGATGAGATTGGATATTTGGTAGACTAGACAACCGGCGCCAGTTTCTCTTGCATTGCATGTTGCATCAATACTATAGTGAATTGAAGAATCAAGGTTTGGCTCATTACTTGGTTCTAGGAAGCAATTGACTACCACACATTTGCAGAAAATGCAATTTTTACTAACAGCAATCTCATAAAGATATGTAATATATTTTAATCATTCTCAATCTAAACAAACTGACAATTCCAAATGTAGCTTGCTGTAAAAAGTGTATAGTTGCTTTTGCCATTGTTGTTTTTGTTTGCTTTTTAAATGAAAGAAATACTACCTTCCACATACGAAAAAATAACTTTTTCTCCCACAAAGTCTGGGTACCGTAAAACTCCTAAAACCAGGGCTGCCATAAGTTGACATAAAAAATCCTAAGATTTCCAAATTTGCATTTTTCAAGTGAGATTTTAAGAAATGGTACCATTACCCGATAGCCTTTTTCTTGTTTTGTTGAGATGCGACCACTTAAAGCAGGCTGTAAGTAAAGCAGAATGCGCCTTAAGGCGCATTCTGCTTTACTTTCAGCCTGCTTTAAGTTACCATGTACTGGGAAAAATTCCGGAGATTTAGGAAAAATCCGGAGAAATGGCAGCCCTGTAAAACTTGGGCCACCATGTATAATTGCTGTAACAATCCTAAAAATGAACCAATTGCTTTTATCAAAAAGTAATTTTTCCAAAAGGCGCAAACTGAATGGTAAACAGTGTCTATACTGTAAGCTCAGGTCTCTCTGACCCAACTCTTTGGGTAATTACGTTATAAAACAGATCTGTCCAATAATCATACATAACATAACATAAGCTTTATTTGGCATTAAAAAGCACAACGGTGTATTTATAGCCATGACAGTTGTTATACAATTTGTATAGTAGAAAAAATTGCAACATGTAAAAAGTCTGCCTATAAAATGCGTAATAATACATTTTAAATTAATAGCTCACTCCACAGTTTTCCCAGAGTAACAATATTTTATTGCAAACAAATTGGACCCTGGTCAGACGCCGCCTAACGCGGTTTTTGATCAGGATCCAAACTGTTTGACACTACTAACGATATTGCAAGAGTTTTCTATGATTTAACCTAGTCACCTAGAACTTAACCTAACATAACCCATATTCAATCTTGCCCTAGATATCAATTAGGCAAACATTCTAAGTAACATTAAAACTCAATGAAATTTGTAGCCTCTAGAAAATGTTTTTCTATGATTTTACCCAGTAACAAGAACGAGTGGTTGAACTAAGGCTATATAGATTGGTGTGCAAAATTGAATGAAATTGAGGTTTTCAAAGAATTGTAATATCTTGGATTGAAAAGCAAAAAATAAAAGTATACAATTGAAACAGTAACTTTTATTTAAAATGCAAAACTATCTTGTACAGAAATGCAAAACAAAACAATAATTTAACTCATATCCTAGCTACTGGTAGGAGATCCTCACATTAATCTATTGTTCTATATATCAAACTTCATTCATAGAGTTTCTTGAAACAAACTATAGCATACACAAATGTACAGATTCAACAGTTTGCTGTACTTCACTCTTGTAAATAATGATGAAACCACACGATTGTGTTTAACTCACTTGAGGCCATTTATATATAATATTGCTTTTAATGTATGGTAAATGTGTACAAATAGTTAACAATTAAAACAAATTGGTAGTAAACAATTACAAAACACCTAACTTCCTCTGTATATCTATAAAAAGATTTCAGATGTCATCTTAAAATAGAATCATAATTGCATCAGCCAGTGTAGTAAACAGTCTGGTCTGTGTCTCTAAATTTTACACTCACAGTCCATATCTGGGAAAACTGTAATTGGACATAGACCAGCCTACAGGGCTCCAGATAACAGGGAGTAAACTAAACAAATCACATTTATTCACTCCTTTCAGCACCAAACCCTATGGTGTTACCACTCATTTTGATTGTCTCGAAGAGACAATTCAAATGTATAGTGACACCACAGGGTTTAATGCACAAATAAAGATTTTAAGTTTTGAAATAATTCCCTTATCTGGAGCCCTGGCTACTATCCAATCAGACTATTCAGTTTCAACAGGTGCTCTCAACTCTAAATTTCTGATCAAATATAATTGGTTGAAATGTGTGGCCAAATAGAAAGTGTGGCTAAATAGAAACCAGACAGCTCCGCCGAAAAAAGAGTAAAGTACCAGTTAAAGTCTACTTTCAGTCCGAATGACCGCTCAGCCGACTGTACATTTACCCCCTGATCATTGAGCCATCTTGCCTACACTATTGAGCACTGCTAACATATGGCGCATATTTTGCAACCGCAGTACCGGCTCAGAACCTCACAGGTACCCATTTTAACCCCTGGGTAGAGATGAGCAATTCGCGGTACATGTCTTGCTCAAGAACATTCCTGTACATCATCGGGGATTCGGAAAAAAGATCCCCTAGTCAGAACTCGAGACCCCTGGCACCGTAGTCCAACTTGTTACCACTGGACTACTACCGCCGGTAGTGTACCACCTAGTGACCTAGTTTTAACCCAACATAACCTATATTCAAACTTTACCTATATATTAATGAGGCATTTATTCTGACCATGTTGCATTAAACTCCAACGAGAGTTGTAGCCCCTAGAGTAATCTATGACTTGACCTAGTGACCTACTTTTGAACCTGACATGACCCACATTCAATACTGACCTAGATTTTTCAGGACAAACATTATCATAAAGTTTCATGAAGATCGGATGAAATTTGTAGCCGCTAGAGTGTTAACGAACCAAATGTGAACTGACGGACGGACGGACAGACGGACAGACGGACATCCTGCGATCCTAATAGCTCACATTGGCACTTCGTGCCAGGTGAGCTAACAGATATTCAGCAGAGTGCGTGTTGCATGTTATGCTTTAGATGGGTGTGAACAATTGTATAAAATTGAGGTTTTCAAAGAATTACAATATCTTGGATTTAAAAAGCAAAAACTACAAGTAGGCCTATAATAGAAACAGCCTTTTTAACGTGAAATATAACAAAACTATCGTTTGTTCGTCTTTTGATAACGTAAAACTTTGATAAAGTAAAACTTTGATAACGTAAAGTTTTGCACAAGTAAATATTTCTTATGATATAAGCCTCTAGCTATAGAGTATGGTCGTACTTAATACCTGTACCGCTACCTAGTAAACAGTCCTTTGACCGCTGTTTATCATAATATATTGATTGACAGCTTTTTGTGCATCCCGCCATGTTTTTGGTTCTAAGTTTGAACTAAGTTCTTAGTTTAATGCTAACCAGCTATACGCCAGTCTTTTACCCCGACCCCTGTTATAGAATGTGTCTTTAATTTTGCACACAATTCATCTCCAGTAAAAAATGTACATAAACAAACAGTACATAGACAAGCCTGGTATCCTGCCCAAACCACACAATCCGATTTTAAGCAGTTTCGCTTAAACATAGATTTCTGATAATTGTTCATTGGTTGAAAATGTGAAAATGTTGATCAAAATAAATATTTTTAGCTCCGCTGAAAAAAGACACTTTTAAACAGACTCTATTCCTACAGTCAATGGGTTCATGTAGCGGAGGTAAAGTCACGTCTGGTACAGTTCACAGTCGGGAAACCAATTAGTTCTGGAACATGGGACTCGCTAGTTCAAAGATAAGATTGCTGACAAGGTAAACCAGAGACTCCGGATTTGTATGCAGGTTTTTCCACGTTATTTTTAATTTATTTTCATAAAACATTTTTTAAAAACAAAAAATGTATCAGCAATTTCCATAGGGTGTAGTTTGAAATTCCATCAACAAGTAAACTTTCAATTTGTACAAATTTTAACTCTTTATTTCTGGCTAAAATAATCCGCCGTCTGCAATGGTCCAAACTGCATTCAAGCCACAAAACTCGCGAGACTTTATTTTCAAGATGACTCTTCATTTTCTGATAAAATAATGATTGTACAAAGACCGTCTTAAATAGCAGAATAAACGGTTTGCCCCGTTTCACACTTCACTGCAATGACGTCATTAGTCTTGAACATATGTCCTTTGCTTTATACTATGCTCAAATAACTAGATCTAGTGTACTCGGAGTAAGGCATGGAAAGGCTTAAATATTGTTCACTGAATATCAATTTGTATTGGATAGTAACGTGTCATGGTTTCATATGTATTTACTCGGCTTGTAATCTGAATCAAAACTATTTGCAGTCAAAATTTAGTCGGTTTGCTACAATTTACCCTTTCACCGCTAAATTCAAACATTTCTTTTACATATTTCACTGACAAAATATCGTATGTTAAAATTTGTCGTCTGCAATTTTATGCTGAATTCAATTTCTATGAGTGAAACAGAAGAAATATTGATACGAGTGCCAAACAGTTTTGATTCTGATCAAAGGCTTATTCCGTCTGATCGGAATATTTGCATTTTCGATTTTAGTCGCTTAACCCTTTACCCCATAGCCTGTTTCTAGTTTTGAAAACAGGTGACCACTTAAAACAGGTTGAAAGTAAAGCAGAATGTGCCTAAAGGCACATTCTGCTTTACTTTCAGCCTGCTTTAAGCCATCATCTGCTAGGTTATAGAAAATATTTCTTTTGGTACATGTTTATGACTGTATATATTAGAACTATTTTCTTTGAGGAGGACTAAATTAAATGTGCTAAAAGGCGCTTCTATGAGGGAAGGGGTTAAGGCTGAGAAAAGGTTATAATAACTTTAAATAATGAACTGACGGAAGGATCATTCCTAAATTATATGCTACCGCTTTTTGTTTCGATAACGAAAATTACGATAAGATTTACCGTTTCTATGTCAACCAGAGTGAACTGTGAAGTCAATATCAATTAGCACACTTTGGCAATAAGTTACTAAACCTCTTCATTGTCATGACGTCATCTTCCCCACAGAAACAAAGGAAACAAAATGAGCAGCCATACACACATTAACTCTTTCACTGCCAACGTCGCCAAAAGGCGATTTTGCAAACAGTTTGGATCCTGATCAGACGCCGCGTTACGCTGTTGGACACGAGTATCGACATTATTTCAGTCAAAACAGCCCGAAATAAGCTGACTTTGAAAATATTGCAGACGACACTATCAATGCAGACGATTTGTTGGCGGTAAAAGGGTTAAAGCAGACGATTAAACTTGGCAGGGAAGGGTTAAACGGAACGAACAACGTATTCCCCACTATAAGTTACCAGTTCAGTTTAGTTCAGAACTGTGAACTATACGTTACCAATGATGGATACATATGACACAGACTTTAAAGAAATTAAATGAAATTATTATAAGGATATATTAGAATTGAACACAATGTGTAATTTGAGATAAACTTTAAAATAACGATACTAATAACACGTTATTAAGCAAGGCTTTGGAGTTTCGTTTTATCCCGTATAACAGCAACTGTTATTAGCTGGAAAGTATTAGTAGGTTTAATTAAACAATTCGTGATTACCGAAGTGACACTAATCATATCCATTATTGACGTCACGGGCATCACGAATTTAATATTATCTGACAAATTGTTATAAGCCAAAAAGGGTTGCCACGCTGCATGAAAGAGATAAAACCTAAAGCTTTATGATAAAAATGAAATGTTTCCAAGACAATCATCAGACAATTTGAACTACAACGACATAAGGATAACATTTGCTTTTCATACCTCTACCTTGTAGAGGGCCAAATGAAATTTGAATTTTCCATAAATTGACAGGTAGTTGCATAAGACATCCCGGATGTAAATCAGAGAGCTCCTTTATAAGTTTCCTGTTTTTCGTTAGCGTGTCTTTAACACGGAAATTCGCTATGAATTAGACGTTTAAAGAAGAATAGGTATTGTTACCAGTGTATTGTATACTTTTCTTCTAGATACATTTTTAGTATACCATCTACATTAACCCTTTACCCCATAGCCTGTTTCTAGTATTGAATATAGTTGGCCACTTAAAGCAGTTAAAAGTAAAACAGAATGTGCCTTGAGGCACATTCTGCTTTACTTTAAACCTGCTTTAAGCTACCATCTTCTAGATAATAGAAATTATTTCTTAGGATATATATTTTTTAACTGTATAAATTAGAACTACTTTCTTCAGTGGAGAAATAAATTTAAGGCGTTAAAAGGGTAATGGGTTAAAGGCTCGCATGTGAAGAAGTATTCATGTTGTCGTTATAGAAGTAGTTGAAGATCCGCTCATTTACTATCTATTTCGATCAGACTGATTTATTCCCACGAGCTACACTGAAGTAATTGAAAATGAATCAATGGATCCAAGATTACTATCCAGAACATTATTGCGTACAAACAAGTGGCTTGAGCATCTTATAAACATATGTTTTCACAATTTAACTTCTAACGCAGTCCAAATAGGACTAGGTAAGGTCTTAATGGTAATTACCCGGCACTTAACACTGTGAAGTATCTATAGATACGTGTTTATAAAAGCCCCTAAATTTGATGTTATGCCAAGCTCTCCCTAGAGCCACAATAAAGCTCGTCGTTAAGAAGCAGGATTGATATCAATTATAGAATCTATATCTCAAGGTAGAACTATCTTTATTTATGTTTGTACTTTACAGCCAGCTAATGTGCTTACATACACGAACTAGTATTTGTATGATTCCTTTTCTTAACCATTTCGGTGCAATAATATTTAGTATTACCTGACTCTCTATTTAAGTGAATATTAAGCATTTTTGACTGTTTTCCGAAATATTTACCAGACTGAGGCCAGCGGACAACAGTTGACTGTTACATAGCACTGTTACATGCGCGAAAATGGTGCGCAAAACTTTTCTGCATCGCGGGACCAAATAAACAGATTTTTGTTTAAGGATTTAGCCTTTTGCGGAGTTGATAGGGTCATTTTTTTCTCTCCCGAACAATCCCCTTAAAAGGCTATATAGTGCTAGACCTAAAATTAAGAGTAACTCCGAATAAAAGCGATAAACCGCTTGCAGATCTAACGTCTTCCTTTTTTTAAACAAATTATGACGTTACAAAAATAAATGACGTCATATTATACATGACGTAATTTCGACAAAGTGTCAATCAGTGTCAATCAATAAGAAACAATAATAATTCAATCGTAATTGAAAATATGAATATATTAGACATCTTTTTTACAAAACAGTGATGTTCACATTCAGTTGTTGTATTGAATTGAATTAAGATTAAATATACACGTAAGATCATCTCTAGGATTTATAAATACGTGTTGTTCAAATCTCGTTTATCTAGATAGATCTAGATCTAGCCATTCATTCAGCCTGGCTTAAATAGAGAGTCAGGTAATAAATCATTTGTTTGATAGTTACTTCGGGAACAGTCAAGCCATTGTCCCTCGGTAGCAGGGAAGACCTTGAGAACTGTTGCCCTCGGCCGTTGGCCTCGGGCAACAGTTCTCAAGGTCTTCTCTGCTACCTCGGGTCCATGATTTGACTGTTCCCACAGAACCTATGAAACAAATGTATACTGTTTAACCTGTCAGTGCCGAATCATGGTTTGCTGTAATTGCTGTGTTGTACAAAGAAGTTTGGAACAACGTGAGAAGGAAAGCATTTATCTTGTATTTTCATCTTCTACCAATGAACATGTTCATTACAGAGTTCTAGTATTTGGAACCATTAGCATCTCTTTTATCAGAGGTTTTAATAATATATTGAATATTGGTATTAATTGCATAAAAATAAATACTCTATTTTTTATATCTAGACAATAGTGGTCGTAAATCTTTGAAAGAGTTCATTATGCTGGTAAATCTATATTTTAAGTATCATTTTCTTCAAAAATCGTCGAGCATGACGAAAGCGTGCAGTTTGGCACTTCTGATGAGAGACGAAACCGTCAATATAAGTGAAAATTTAGTGCTGTGTTTCGAAGAAAATGATACTTAAAATATAGTGGTTGTGTTCTAAATATTATTTTTTATAATTCAATTGAAGCTATTGACTCAGAGCAAACTTATTCATACCTTGATATTTCAACTTGATCGCAAAGCCTTTGTGAAGGCTTTGCGATAAAGCCGAACTATCCAGGTATCAATAATGTTGCTCTAATACCATGACTGAAATTGAATAATGGACAATCTAGAGCAAGAGAACAGTTCACATTGTTACATATATCGTTGTCAGATTTTCATTAACGGAAACGACGTCATGTACTTGCAGTTAATGAAAAATACAAGTTCGTAGAATGTGACCTTGCCCGCGTCACTGCTAGGATATCGTGTGCTGTATAATTGTCATCTGCTTTTATTTCTCAAATTCATTTTTTAAATAATTTGACTAAAGACACGTCGATATTCAAATACATTGGACCCTAATCAACCCCGAGTAAACCAGTGTTCTCAGGTTCGGCAGTGAGGATGTAAAATAGGGGCCTGTTAATTTTTTTTACAACTTGCTACGTTCACGACATATACATAAGGACCTCATATGTCTACAGAACTAACAATAACTGACACAAGCTGTTTCGGTATAAACAGTTTGGCACTCATTGTGATTTTTTGTCCTAAAATAGTTGCCACAATGTGATGTGCAGACGAAATCTGCCTGGCGCGTTTAACCCTTTGCCTGCTGGTCGCGACTTTACTGATTTTGCAAACAGTTTGGATCCAGATCAGACGCCGCGTAACGCGGCGTCTGATCTGGATCCAAACTGTTTGACACTATTCTTTAGATTTCTTTACTTAAAAAATGTATAAATCTAGATTTAGATTTTTCGCAGACGACAATTTCGAAGCAGACGATACTGCCGCAGGATAAGGGTTAATATTCTAGTGAATAACTTGTGATAATATAACTACTGGAAACAGTTTTAGACTCAGCATCTTATCTGGATACGGGCTGTTTGACACTCTGGTGATGTATTCAATAAATACAAAAACTACTAGCGAACTAAAGGTCATGTTTTGGTATGATCATGTGAATTCGAAGATCGGTAACGTTATTTAAAGTCCAACAGCATATGACACGTTCCCCGTATTATATATTAATTTCTGCCCCGTGCTGCCCTTTTCGATTTTTCAACAACACACGTTTACCTCACTTTGTGCCTTTCTCCTTGTACAGTGAAACCCCTCTAAACCGGAACCTCTAAATACCGGAATTCTCTTTAAACCGGACAAAAACGTTGGTCCCGTTTCCAACCCTCCTTTATTTTAATCCATTACACCATAAGTATACATTTTTACTCCTTTTTACTCCTATTTTCTATATTCTATAGCAGATGACAGCTTAAATAACAGAAATAAATTATATGGCAGTGCAATGAATTAAAGAAGGGGGGGGGGGACAAAACTCAAACAAAATGCAATAAAATACTACAGCGCCCCCTCTCTACAACGAAACCCAATGGGAGACAGAAATGGTGTGCGTTGGTTCGGAGGGAGTCGTTATGAGGAGGGAAATTGGCTTACAATTGCAAACAGCTTGAGTCCAGATCAGTCGCCGCGTAACGCGGCGTCTGATCTGGATTCAAGCTGTTTGTCACTCGCCATTAAAACAATTCTGTCAAAATGTCCATAATGTCACTTTGAGAAAAACAGCAGACGACAATTTTAAGCAGACGATATTGCAGCAGTACAAGCGTAAGACATAATTGTCCTGTTTAGGGAACTGTTTTAAGGGCCGTTGTAAGAATGGAGTCATTGTTGGGAGAGTCGTTGTACTTTTTAAACAGACTAACAAACAGTTTAAAGCTTGATCATTCATGTAAGTTGAGTAATTCTGAATCTGATCTGGTTCCAAAATGTTTGCGACGGTCTTCATAGTTTTTGCACAGACGTGTTGGTTTGAACTTGAGTGTTCTTTGTAATCATTCGAGTGCGTTCTTCTTCTATGAGTTTCGTTGCCTGTTATGTAATTTGTGATAACAGTTGAATTTTATAGCCTAGGTACAGTGGAGAAAACGTTATTCTTTCCCAATAAACGCGTTTACGCTAAAAACTAGTATTTCCATTGCAAACAGTTTAGAGCCATATCAGACGCCGGGTTACCCGGCGTCTGATCTGGCTCCAAACTGTTTGCCACTCAGATTAAAAAAAATAAACAGAATTGTCAAAAATGGTAGTTTTCTACATTTTAGCGGTTTGCGTTGGCGTTTCGTTTGCGTTTTTAAACGGGAAAGAATAACGTTTTCTCCACTGTATTTAGTATATACAAATAAACATGTCACTGTCTAATTACTTTTTACACTGTAATTTTGTCTCATTATTCCATAGTAGCGTCTGTCGAAATTTGGGCTGCACTTTCTTTCACATTCTAGAGAAAAAATAAGGCATTTCAAAACATTGATATGATCATTCACAATGATCTTGTTCTTTGGAGTCTAATCTTGATCCAGACTTTTTGCAACTGAAATTCATGTCGCTTATGGTATAATATTTTCGTTTGTTTTCGTAGGCTATAAGACTTTTAAGAATAAACACGTTTATAATTAATGTTCATGCTTTATTTTGTAATGCCTTTAGAAGATTGTTTTAGATACAATGTAATTGCAGCCGAACATTGTTAAAATGGCAATTATCAATTTCGAGTAAAACAATCCGGTTTTGAAGACAGATTGTAGCATAAAGGAAAATAAAACTAAAGAAAGTCACCCCAACTTTTCTGAACCAACTTTCCGCTTGTTTGAAGACTTAATTTCAAGACCTGTTTGAAAAAACTGCCCATGTTTAATATTTGTCATACATATCACTGAAATATTGTACTATATAGTAAAGTTCTGTTGCGATTCTGGTCAACACGAACATCGTACATTAAATCTGATTTAAACATTACATGCTGTTTAGCAGCCAATAATCAATATACTCAAGAGACATACATGCCAATCATACGACTACTCAGAGCAGACGATTGTTTAACCCTTTGTCCCATAGCCTGTTTCTAGTTTTGAAGATAGGCATCCACTTAAAGCCGGTTGAAAGTAAAGCAGAATGTGCCTTAAGGCACATTCTGTTTGACTTTCAGCCTGCTTTAAGCCTAAATCTACTAGAATATAGCAAAAAGTTCTGATGGCACATACTCTATATGAATGTATAAATAAAAAACGGTTTTCTTTGGTGGAAAAATAAATTTTAAAGGCGTTAAAAGGCGTATTTACGGGGAAATGGGTTAAAACAATCCACTGTCTTGACGTCATATGCTCTAAACATGTGTCGTCAACATTTATTTCTTAGCTAAATTAACTAAAGTTATATCGTAACAAGAATCTATCAGTTTGGATATTGATTATATGCCGAGTTTCGCGATGTTTAATCAAGATTTAAACTATTTGAAAATAACAATTGTATTCGGGGTGAGGCAGTAAAGAGGTTCAATCCAAATGCTAAAGCAGATTTAATTTTCATTCTTGTTGACGTCATTTATTCTAAAATTATATTTGAATTCATAATGAGTCAGATACGAACTACGTCAGTTTAGATGCTTATTTTCTTTCTAATGAGATTGGTTTGTGATACGTATATTACATTGAAGTTGCAAATACAAAACTTCTTAATTAATGAACGAAATAACGGTATTTTCAAAAGAAACATTGCTTCTGTTAATAAATTTATAGATAGATATCTAAGTTGTCATGGCAATTAATTGAGCATAATTATAAATTTATACTAATTAGAGAAGCACATGAATGATTGACCGTACATGATATAGTCAGACTTGTGTAAAGCGATCTTACTAAAACATAAGTGTCGCTTTAACCTATTCACTGCCTTACCCCGAGTACAGTAGTTATTTGCAAACAGTTTGGATCCTGATCAGACGCCGCGTAACGCGGCGTCTGATCAGAATCCAAACTGTTTGACACTCATTTCAATATTTCTTAAGTCAAAATACCTAAAAATTGCTTTTTAGAATTAGAAGCAGACGACAGACAGACAAAAGTTTGATGACGTCATGGCAGAGAAGGGGTTAATCCATTACTCCACTGAGGTAAGTAGTTCCACTTTATATCGCCATGAATATGCACCATAAGAAATACGTCGATATCCTAGCGGATATAAGCTTGGAAGCAGTATAAAAATCAAGTGGATTGATCCCTATGGAGTATTCTGCTTGAATTTCAGCCTGCTTTAAGCAACCATCTGTCTTCAATATTGAAAGCAAGCTTTAGTAGAACCTACCTTAACCACTTCACTACCTTAACTCTACACACTGACCCCTACTACACTGGCTTTTTGATAACAGGTTTCGTTTCGTAACGCGGCGTCTGATTGTGGTCCAAACTAGTTTGACACTCATTGCGATATTGCTTCCATCAATTTACTTAGACTCAAATTTGAGAAATATAAGCAGACGAAAGATTTTTAAGCGGAAAGCTTCATTGCAGTGAAAGAATGACGTCATGGCAGTAGAAGGGGATTAAACGTGACAAAAATACTATTTTAGCGGTCTCAGGGTAGGCAAAACGCTGTCCTTTCTAAAACATCGCTGTTGTTCTCCAAACACTGATATGCATTGCAAACAATCAGGCTCCCAACTCTTAACCCTTTCTCTTATAGAAGCGACTTTTAGCACATTCTTTTTACTCATCCGCCAAAGAAAATAGTTCCATTTTATACTGTCATGAATATGTACTATAAGAAATAGTTTCTATATACTAGCAGATAGTAACTTAAAGTAGGCTGAAAGTAAAGCAGAATGTGCCCTAGGGCACATTCTGCTTTACTTTCAGCCTGCTTTAATAGGTCACATAACTTAAAAACTAGAAACAGGCTATGGGTTAAAGGGTTTAACACTTAGCAATACATTCAAAACATGTCATTTCATACAATTTATTGCATTGTATTTGCATTTAATTACTTTTAACCCTTTCATGATAAAATGTATCGTGAAGTTTTTACCCCTTCACCGCCATATTGTCGTCTGCTTCAATATTTATGTCTGCAATATCGTTTCAAACTTCAAACTGACGTAATTTCAAAACTTGTGGCAAGCAGTTTTGATCCTGATCAGACGCCGGTTAAGCGGCGTCTGATCAGGATCAAAACTGTTTGCAAATGCGCTTTATGACGTCATTGAGAGTGAAAGGGTTAAATGGGAAAGAGTCATTACGGTTTCATCACTGGTCGTTCGGAGTGTTCTGTAACCGATAGTTCTACTAATGTTATTAAAACAACAATGACGAATATTTAAGTTCAAACGTCACTAGTAAATCAGTTTGAATGCTAGGGTAATTTCCGTAAAAGTTCTTTTCGCTACTATTATTTCATTAATTTTAGCCCTTCAACTGCAATAGTTTTATCTGCTTAATTGTCATCTGCGTGTTTTGCCAAATTAAGGTTTTAGACATTTTGACCGAAGAACTTGAAGGAGAGTGAAAAACAGCTTGGATTGAGGTCGGACGTCTTGATCCAAATTGCTTGCAAATGAAAGCAATGGCGGCGAAATAGTTAAATTTATGCATTTTAATCTAGATATTTTGTATGGATTACCTGAACTGTATACCGGATATGTTAGTTTGTAGGACTGTTTAAAAAAGCAAACAGTGCAGATCCTGATCAGAGTCTTCATTATTGTGTAGTCTTCATTATTGTATAAGTGTACATGTACCGGTTTCCAGCATAGACAGGGTTCAGATCAATCCAATACTGGGTCCATACTTATGAAGCGTTTGAGTTGAGTCTGAAATCGTTCTTAAGCATTTGATCGGTCAGATTTGAGCCTAGGCTCAAATCTGACCAATCAAATGCTTGAGAACGCACTCAGCCTCAACTCAAACGCTTTATAAGCGCTGTGCCTGGTGTGATTATTCACTGATGACTGTACATACTGTAGTAATGAAGACTTGAACGTGGCACGGGACCACTCCAAACAGATAAATAACAAACATTTACCGTGGCTCTGTACAAATTGAAACGAGGTATTGAAGTGTTTACAGTAACCGGTGCTCTGTTTGAAAACCCAGTAATTGAACAGGCTGCCAGATACAATTACATAATGACAAAATGAAAATCAATAAATTATCTCTCGCATTGTTATAGTATCGTCTGCTTCAACTGTCTCGTCTGCTTTTCCAGGGCTCCATATAAGGGGAGTATTTCAAAAACTTAAATCTTTATTTCTGCATTAAACCCTATGGTGTCACTACTCATTAGAATCGTCTCGAAGAGACGATTCTAATGAGTAGTGACAACATAGGATTTGGTGCTGAAATGAGTGAAAATCTTTTGTACTTGTTCAGTTTATTCCCTTGTATCTGGAACCCTGTTTTCATTTTCAAATTTAGAAGTTTGAAAATTATGACTTAAAACGTTGAAACACGAGTGACAACAGTTTTAATACTGACCAGACTCCGAATATATTAGTGTCTGATCTGAATCAAAACTGTTTATAAATATTAATGAATTTAACATTAGGGGGAAACAGTTAACAGAAATATGACGTAGGGATGTTCCACTCGATATTGCAACTCGGTGACACTTATATGTCCTTTTAACATTAGAATTTCTGTTCACTGCTTTAAATTTCAAGTAAGCATGGTCCAAAAACTGGAACACTGTTTGAAACCCGATTAGGTTTTTAAAAAAAACAGCGTTTGGAGAGTGTCAGCAGTTTTAAATGTTTAATTTCCAACGGTATCAAACGGCGACTTTGTAAACAGTTTGGATCCTGATCAGACGCCGCGTGACGCGGCGTCTGGTCAGGGTTCAAACTGTTTGACACTCGTAGCGACATTTCTTCAGTCAAAACATCCCTCAAAACAGCCCTAAAGCAGGCGATAAAGATCCAGAGACAGAACATTGTGTTTCAGGTGTGGTGATGGAATCGTTGACTTTATTGACAGTGGAGTCACGTGATGCGCTAAATCAATGACTCTGAAATACAAACTTCTCAAATATCATATTTACCTTTCACTTGATTACATTTCCCTTGCAACACATAACGTACCTTACAAACAGTATGTATCGTAATCATATGACGCACTACTCGGTGTCTAATCAGGATCCAAACTGCTTGACACTCGATCTTATATATCTTTTGAGTTTATAAGTAAACAAAACTCAGTTTGAAAATAAAACAAAACTTTGAAACATATATTTCTTTCGTTAGAAGAGGGTCAGGTATAATGGCAATCAAGTTATCAAGTTATATACGGTGATCAAGTTATACAAATGAACGATTAAAATTCAAAATGTTAACCCCACTACTGACATGACGTCATCAATTTGAAACAATTGTCGTCTGCTTTTATTTCTTAAATTTTAATTTTTGCTATTTAGGCTGAAGAAATATTGAAATGAGTGTCAAACAGTTTGGATCCTGATCAGACGCGTAACGCGGCGTTTGATCAGGATCCAAACTGTTTGCAAAAACAAAACCTGTTGTGTTCGGGGTAAGGCAGTGAAGGGGTTAACCCCATTACTGTCATGACGTCACTACTCTGCTTTAACCCTTTACCTGATAGCCTATTTATAGTACTTAAGATAGATGACTACTTAAAGCAGGTTGAAAGTAAAGCAGAATGCGCCTTAGGGCGCATTCTGCTTTACTTTCAGCCTGCTTTAAGCTATAATGTGCTATAATATAGAAAATATTCCCTATAATACATATTCATTACTGATTAAATTGGAACTATTTTCTTCAGCGGATGAATAAATCATATCCGCTAAAAGGCGCTTCTATTGGGTAAAGGGTTAAACAATAGTCGATTGCCTTTCTTCTCAAATTAAACTTGAGGTAAATTGTAAATAATATCGCCATGAATGTCAAACTGTTTGGAACCTGATCAGATGTCGTTTAATGCCACTGGCACTAGAACAACAATGTTGTTGATTTTTATATAGAATCTATTTCTAACTGTAAAACCTACTATCATATAGACTTTCATATAGATATTGTGTTACTAAAAAAATTATATATACATGTATATAGATATGTCTACTGTCATATAGATCTCACAGTAGATCCTAAAACTGACACAGTAGAATTTTTTTTCTTAATACCGGTAATTCGAATGTAGATCTATATCTAAGCCTAGAGGCTACTAAACTTTTCAAATAGTTATATATACATCAAGTGTCACTAAAATTGTGATATATAGGTCTACTGTCATATAGATATAACATTAGATCCTCAATCTGACTAACAAGAAATAAAAAAAAAAAAAAAAATAAAAAAAAAAACTTTTTTTTTTTGCCTTCTATCGATAGTAGGCTATCGCTACTTAGATAAACATGGTGCGGCAGTCCCAGACCCATCGAATCCACCCCTCTTAGAATATCGTAATTTTACTAACTATACGATAGTAGCTATCTATGCTTATGTATATTCAACATACAATATTTTTACGTTTCCAGTGTCACAATTATGACCTTTAAATACAATAACTATTATGATAGTATGTTTATATATATTTATTTTATTTGCATTGTCACATTAGACTTTTATGCAGTAATTTTATATTTCTAGTGTGATTTAGGACAGTATGCTTATAGACCTATATAGAGATTACTACTCTAGACTAGTAGGCTACAGATCTATCTTTTTCCCCCCCAATTCCTTGTGTGTCATATTGAGGAGCTGTGAGATCTAAATGTCACTAGACCTTTATATAACTTTTTATATCTATATGAAAGTCAATATGATAGTAGCCACTAGCTAGGCTAAATTAAAAAAAAAAGGTTTTGTTGTTCTAGTGCCACTGCTTAAAGCAGGCTGAAAGTAAAGCAGAATGTGCCTTCAGGCACATTCTGCTTTACTTTCAACCTGCTTTAAGTGGTCACCAATCTTCAATACTAGGTATAGTAGTTGTTATAGTATGGTTTGATTTATTAATAAAAAAAATATGTGTAATCTATAATTGTGTATTGATTATATCAACTTGTTATCAATAAGTAATTTTTTAATTAAATTGGACATACTTTTGCAACAAACATTCATACTTTTTCATTTTGCAATAATAAAGTTGTTAATTCAACAACTGTAAACTGTATATGTGAATATCATATTCATCGAAAAAATACACTAACTTTAATTACTTTGTTTTAAACAGAACAGAATTTTAGTTCACCTTGCACATAAGCGTACCTCGTTGTTACATACATTCTATATAACAATTTACTTCACATCGCTTTGAGTTACTATGCTAATTTCCCATAGACCAAAATGTAAAATTTTGCATACTTTTTACATCTATCCAAAAACTTCACTGTCACTCTATGACATTGCTTTCTGAGCTAGCGTTATGCGACATTCGTTTGCTATGTGACATACTTTGGAATGTCACATAGGGACAAGTAACTCTTGTTTCTTGAGTTTCTTTCTGTATTTTAAGAGCACTTTACTTTATGGCACCAAAACCTAAATAGTGGGAAGAGAAATAAGGAATGCGTTGTATCTTCAATCTACTTGTAAAAACGTTCTTCTTTCTTTCTTGTAATGATGTAGATGAACAGTATGACGTCGTAGACGTAGACGTCAGTTCCCGCGTTACGTGCATGACGGCGCTAAATTAGTATTCACAACATATTAAATAAAATACGAATGAGACTATTCAAAAGCCAGTATTGATAAGCTCGGGGTAACATTCTGTTTCTCGGGTTAACAATTTGCATGTAACGCAAACTGGCATCTAATATTTATATAATAACGGTCATAAAACATGCAAAAATTATCCTATATCCGAACAGAGCATAATATAACACATTGAAAGATAATAAAATGTACATGTACATTAAACATGTAATGCACTAACTACGTGTTCTTAAAATGATCTTCATCATTATTTCTTTAACAAATACTTGTACAAGATGCACATTTTTATCATGTATCACCAAATAAGTACATGTATAACGTTTGAATGAGTTTAAACTTTCGAATTAACGAAGGTCGTCTATTAAGAGCAGACTTAATAAAATTGGTAAGGTTTGTAAAGTATAAATTTGTAAGTAGACATCTGACAAAATTTTACGAAACTTGTTCTTATGTAAAAAATACTTTTTTATAAATATATATATATATATTTTCATTAAATCAGTGAAATTTGAACATAGCATTATGAAGTGATTATTATTATTATTATTATTATTATTATACCAGATTTATATAATGCTATTTTCACACAAGAGTTGTGCGTTCAAAAGCGCTTCACATGAAGACATATGAATGTACTTACAAAGTGAGAAAAGACAAATAACTAAGTGATGTTCATCTTCAATATCTTATTAATATTCAAAATATTTGTATGAAAATGAAACATCACAGGCAGCAATACATGTATTTTCATTCAAAAATTGATTAAAACAAAATGTAAATATTTAGGATTAACATTCATAGGAGTTTGCTATTTTGCTATTTTTGTTATTTCATATTTTGATATTCATAAAAAATGTATTATTTATAATAGTTTCACTGCGTCATATAATACAGTTATTATTTTAAACGATTTAAATTGGTTGTGAATAACATTACACTCTAAAGTAAATATGATGATCATAAAATTAGTATAATCTACTTTCACTTTCTTTTGTGTACGAATAATTATGGACAAGGAAAGTGGCATACTGCTTTGAAATTAGGCAGTTTCCGTGGCTGTTTAAAAATGTTTTGTCGTTTAATGACATTTAAGGCTTTATGTACAGATTATCTCCAAATATGCTTGACATCATATTCACTTGTCTCATGAAATAATTTACAACATAAGGTTTAGGCCAAATCCGGGTTTCAGACTTTTTCCGGCAGTTCATGAGTTCAAAGATGTTGTAAGGGAGCACCCGTTGTCCTTATTGTAAGTTTGTGCTATTTGGTTTTAAAGAGAGAATCAAAACATTTTAATTACATGTCCCTTAAAGTATACTCATATTTTTAAATATTCATATAATAATAATAACGACTTTATTTCATTAGGATTACATATTTGGTATCAAACAAACAAACCAATTTTCAATATGGTCCACAAACAAAATTTACATATATACGACACGAATCATGTGAGAAGGGACCAAAATTACAACCAGTATTTTTTTTAAACCTTTACAAACAGAGTGGACCCAGAAAAGACAGTTCCTGTAGGAGCTCTCCACAGGGACAACTCTAATTATTTAAAGAATTTTAAAGATCAAGCTGACAACAATAATGTATAAGTGTCATTCTGAGACTTCAAGATTTGTTATTTATACATGAATATTCAATTGGTAGAGGCAATATAAAGCCCAAATAAAACGACGTTTTAACAAATAGCAAATATCTAGATCAGTGAAATTCCATATCAAAAGAGAAAGAACATACGAAAGATACTTTAAACCCTTTAATCCATGGTTTATTTATAGTACTCTACCACCTAAACCAGGTTGAAAGTAAAGCATAATGAGCCTAAATGTCCATTCTGTTTTACTTTAAGCCCGCTTCAAAAAACCATCTACTAGAGAACAGAAAACATTTATTATGATACATATCTATGGAGTAAATGGTTAAAACAACTTGCAGGTAATGATCAAATATCCATATGTCTTTCGTAACTTCCATAACACATAGAAGCCCTAACAAGCAACTAAGGTCCTGATCAGTCATTAACTCTTAGCTCATCGCATATTCAAATATAGCCCCTCCTTTTATGAATATAAATCAAATCATTTACTTAAAGGTAGAATACAATGTATTTGAAAACATGGAATGTTATCTATTTCAGAATCTTTTTTTTTTTTCAAGCAAACAATGTATACTCTGATATAAGTCTGTGATATACAAATAAAGCCTGTGCTTTTTGGGTACATGGATACTATATTTGAGTAACCAGAATGCACTCTCTTTAAATACACGTGTACTAGGGATTAATTTTGTTTTTAAAAGTTACACATATTTTAAGACCTACAGATAGACTTAGGGGAATATATTTTGTTACTACATTTGTATGCATTTTTCAAGCATTTTTATACCCGTGCAAAAGTTAAATATGATATCTGCTAAGTAAATATGATCTCATGTAATAGTCTACAGTTTATACATACTTCGGTGATCTCAATTGATGTCCACGTATTGATACATTTAATATTTGACATGCATGACCTTTCATGGTTCAGCCACAAATATCAAGGACCACAATGGAAATAAGGGAAAATGATTTTCTCTTTTTTGTGTTATCCTTGGTATTGGTGTGCCTGTCATGAATCTCTTCATTTGTATACATGGTTTGTTACTTTTTGCATGATCTGTGTATACTTATTGTTGCGTTTAAAACGAGATCCTAACGCCGAAAGCTGCTTTCCCTTCCATCCTTTTGAAGCAGATACGAAATGCCTTAAACTAAGAACAGAACCCTTCTTTTGCAGTATCGTACTATCAATATTTTACTTTTTATATACTCCAGTGATACGAGGAGGTTCCTAAATTTAATATATCACACAAAAGTGTCCCGCTCTTGTAATAAATACTGTCTTTTTCCCCGAGCGCAGCTATATAATATAGAGTCTTAACTAATGTTTTGTCGGGCTGACTTCGCTGTTATTCACACTGTCAATACGTCCGCGCCAAACGGTAAATAATACCCTGAATCGTCGTCTGCAACTCTACCGCTTATCTCCCTCTGCAGACGAAAATGAGTTCCATCCATTGTTCGCACATGTCATATCGAAAATTATTAACCATCTGTCATGATACTGTCTGCTACACAAAGTGTCGTCTGCTTTTTAATATTAGTTTCTAAAATGAAAATCAAACATTTTGGATCAACTGTGTGACATTATTCACAATATCTTTATGTCATTTGTTTGCAAACGCCATCTAAAACAAACGAAAACACTTCCTGTTTTATCAATTGCTACCACGTGTATATTACCTATATCATTTGAAAACAGATCTCTTGTTCGAGATCTAGATCTACATTGTATGCAATGCCAAATAATCCTGTTACTTGTATCCTAGCTCATGCCTTTAATTACCCGTAAATATATTATGTCTCGACCCCTATGTGCACCCTCGTCATAGCATCAAAATTGTATATATAGATGATAATCAATTTCTTTGGATTGATATGAAAAATATATCACGAGAATGGGTTGTTACCTACGGTGGCACTAAGGTGACATCCCGTGTCCAAAAATTAAGTTTGTTTTCCCGAGTCCAAAATTGTTTTTTGGACACGGGTAAACAAAACTTTTGTTTCCCGACTTTTTTTACTTTTTTTTTTGGACACGGGAAAACAAAACAAAATTGTTTCCCCGACTTTTTTTTTTTTTGGACACGGTAAAAACAAAACGTTGTTTCCCCGGTTTTTTTGGTTTTTTTTGGACACGGGAAAACAAACTTTTGTTTCCCCGACTTTTTTTTTTTGGACACGGGAAAACAAACTTTGTTTCGCCGACTTTTTTTTTTTTTTGGACACGGGAAAACAAAATTACTATCTTGTGCGCACAAGATAATTCAGCCAATCATAAAGCCCGTATTTAACTGCCCTCCACAATTTGGCTCCAAAGCTCACGTGACGCCCCTAAGACCTTTGGCGTATCAGGATAGATCTGTACAGAATATGATGTCATGTTGCTTAGTAACGGAGTTCCCGATTCGTAGGAATTTCCCAATTATGCGGACTCGTTTTTTAACAAGATAACAAGAATCCATTCTCATGATATATTTTTCATATATATTCAAAGGAATTGATTATTCTATTTATATTATGTATATATATTAATGACGTTCTTACAGAAAAACACACAAAAATTATTATTTACGCGCGCGTATTATGACGTGACGACACAAAAAGTGATATCATCACTACATGTAGTAACGATATCAACAGTGACGATATGAAATTTATCTAACTGAGAAATCTCTATAAATCATCGATAGGTATATAATAAAACTAATATTTTCAACATTTTCATATAAAATAGTTTGCACTTGGCTCACACATTTCCAATACGATTTCCATGTCTCCGAGAAAGTTTTTGTCGTTTCTTTTCATTAGAATCGTCTGGAAAAGATACGATTCTAATGAGTTGTCTGAACATTTATTTTTATTGAGGCTTGACATTTACAGGTTTTGAAATACTCCTGAAAGTACGAAGGAACTTTCTAAATCTCCACCTGCATTCTATATAAAGTGATGAGTAATTAAAATCATACGGCCGAAGCAAGCTAGACCAATACCACAGCATCTGTTGATGTCTTTTCTCTCGCCATTTCACGCTCCAAGTATTATTGTATTTCAAGCTCATCTTCTCTGTGGAAAATATATTAACCCCGAACCCCTTTTTCTATTACCTAAAGATGGTGTTTTTGTTTGCACGCGCTCGACGTGATTAAGTGTACTGTATACGGATCACACAAAATCCTAAATATTTGTTCATTACATTTTATTGATTTTGCGATGATTCTACAGCGAGTGTCTGCGGCATTTCTACTCTCACGGCACAACGCGCGCAGTCTGTTTTGGACAGCTGAAAGCACACTGCGGGGAATACAGCGCTGGATTGGAATCGGATTCTGTGTTTGACTTGAAAATTTCTGAACCACGGACGTAGCTATATCAATACTCCACGCAGGAGACCAGGAACCGGTGTGTAGGGTGTGTGTATATATTTATCCAAACCTTAAAACTCACAATCGCCTGTTCTCGATGCGCTTAATTAACGCAGTATTCCGGAGAACTTCACCAAAACGAACTTTCATCTGGCAGAGTGATGAGATGAGATCATAACTACGCTTATAGTGATAGTTAGACAAGACTGTGGAGGTATATAGACGAATAAAACCAAGTGAAAAATTCGGAATTGGTTATTATTTTTGTGATAGTTGCAGGATTTAGAATTTTGCTTTGAATTACGTTGTTCTCTGGATTTCAAAGAAACTGTAAACGTTTTCTGCGGATAGAGTCTGGAACAACGATTTTTAAAAGGTAGGCTTTTATTATAAATCTTAATTTCTTTGCCATGTTGAAAGATACCACGGTTCAATGCTGATTGCTTCTCTTTATATAGTAGAGAGGATGTATTATTTTCCCGTTTAAAATAATCTAAACTAAAATGAGAAAATGTAGAGAATGTAGTGTCTTGAAAAGTATTGATGTTTTATGTTACACTAAGTGGTAAATAGTGCTGCGCCCTGTAAAACGCCGTGTTACACATATATGATTTGTTTTACTATAAAGACGTTGATTGGGAAAGAATAACCTTTTCTTCTCTGAAATCATTTATTTGCTTATACAGTGCTCCCTCTCTACAACGACAACCAATGGGAGACACTGATTGTGTGCGTTGTACGGAGGGAGTCGTTATAGAGAGGGAAAATCGGCTTACATCTGCAAACAGCTTGAATCCAGATCAGACGCCGCGTTACGTGGCGTCTGATCTGGATTCAAGCTGTTTGTCACCGTCATTATATTTATTCCATCAAAATGTAATTTTGAGAAAAAACAGCAGACGACAATTTGAAGCAGACGATATCGCAGCAATAAAGGTGTTAAACATTTTGTCTTGTTTGGGGAACAGTCGTAAGGGTCGTTGTAAGGAGGGAGTCGTTGTTGGGAGGACCGTTGTAGGGAGGGAGCGCTGTACTTCAATATAAATGTGTTCAGTGGCCAGACGACGACTCTGCAGTCTTCAACACATTACGCTTTAGATACAGTGGAGAATCTGTTATTCTTTCCCGTTTAAACGCAAACGTACGCAAACGCAAAGCACTAAAACGTAGAAAAGAACAACTTTTGGACAATTCTGATAATCCTTGTTTATCTTGGTGGCAAACAGTTTGAGCCTGATCAGACGCCGGGTTACCCGGCGTCTGATCTGGCTCCAAACTGTTTGCAGTGCAAATAATAGTTTTAGCGTAAACGCGTTTATTGGGAAAGAATAACAGATTCTCCACTGTACGCATTTTTACGCATTTTATATATTCATCCACTGAAGAAGATTGCTCCACTTTATACAGTAGTAGTATGCCCCATAAGATGCCCTAACGGATTGAAGCTTAAAGCAGGATTGAAGTGAAGTAGAATGCCCCTCAAAGTGAATTCTGCTTTACTTTCAACATACTGTAAGTGGTGACCTGTCGTCAAACCGGAAACAGATTATGGGGTAAAGAATAAATACAGGTGTCAGATTGTCGCGACAAAAAAGCAATGCAGCTTACCCCTGTCTTTACCTCAGATTTCAGCTTAATTCAGAGCAGCTGCTAAAGGAGCTTTGTTTTACTTGCGGTTGTTCTGCAGTATAAACTTCACCGTGATTTCTCAAAGAATAGCTGCTCAATGCTTATCATCTTTATTCAGCGTTTGTCATTTCGCTGAAATAAGTTCAAAACATCTAGTCGCTAGGAATTCCTCATTCCAATAGCAAAATACTATACGCCACATATACGGCTAATTTCAAACAATAAAATGACTTCTGAAAAGAATCGTCTCTTCGAGACGATTCTAATGAATAGTAACAACATAGTGTTTTACGGCTGCATAAGGACGAAACTATTGGAAACTCTTCCCTTATACCGAGCTCTCATTTGAGTATGTGTCCAATGTTTAAAGGCAAGCTGCAAGTAGCATATATCTTTAAGCAATATTAAAAATATCCTTTAGGGGCTTTCAGTTCGCCATCGTCTTGTTTTCAACAATCTATTGCCTTTAACAATATATGTACATAAACCTTCGTTTTAGTGGCAAATATGAGTATAACAGAACTACAGATATGACAATATGCAATAGTATTGCAGGCAACACTTCTTCCGCTCAATATCCATGTATAAAACTCAATCCTCGAAGAATGTCTATCATCTATACTATAACATTGGCTTACATATTAGATATGAACATTCCTAAGAAATAGCACATGTACACTTATATTAGACAGATCCTATTAGAAAACTGTTTATACCCTGATCAGGCAGTTCCTTCAGGTGCTATTTTGTCTGGGTCTACATTGATTTCCAAAAGGCACCCATATATTAGAAAGAGGGTATATATTGATTTCATAAATTGATTAATCTAATTGCATGTAGATGATCAATTAACGGTGCGATGAGTGATAAGACACTTCATACTTGAGACACCATCTGTGACAATCATACATATTCATATAAGTACCCGTATAATCACAATAATACAATGGGAAACTGGTAGTCAACACTTGTTTATAATATAACTCCTGCTGCCTGATGGCAAACATATTTGGCATTTACTGTCTTTCATGTTGGTTACAGATTAATGCAGAACCAAACCCTTGCTAACTTTTTTCATTACTTTTGAGTTGCATTAAGCATGGCTCCAGATATTTAGAAGGAGTACTGGAGTAGACTTAACCCTTTGAGCCCTAGTCATGCATATAGGCGTCCTTTTCAAACAGTGTACATGTGAATAGTACACTTGTCCTGTGCAAACAGTGAAGGCCCAGATCAGAGGGCTCCGAAAGGAGCCCTCTGATCAGGGTCTTCACTGTTTGTCATAATGCCAAAAATGGACCAAAACAACCCTTAAAAGTCAGAAATGGACTAGACTAAAATGGAAACTGGAATTGTCCATTTAAAGTTTAGGGAGGAAAGAGTTAAAAGAAACGAAATGGTTCTAATGAGTAGTGACTCCATGGCATTTAATGCAGAAGTAAAGATTTTAGTTTTTGAAATACCCTCTCATCTGGAGCTCTAATTAAGTATTCAAGTGCATACATCTATGTTGCCATGTCGCTAAACACGTGTTTAAAGCGTATTGAGTTTCGTTGATACTGTTATCTTACAATATATCTACACGGGAAATTGACATGAAATTGAGACACATTCTTAGAACTTCCAGCTGGTGCCAGTGTATAAACATGCAACAATATACCCACAGGTACTTGACACATACTTTATTATCTATTAACCCCCCCCCCCCCCCTTTTTTTTAAAAAAAAAAAATTTTTTTTTTTTTTTTATTATACTTCTATTATAGATACAAGGTAAACAGCGCAATTCGACACCTAGTCTTTACTATCCACTTTTACTGATGCTAAAATAGACTCGATCGCCGATATTCTCTTGTGGTATCCTCGGGAAAGGATTAATTTATCAATATCTACTTTTTATTTCATCAAATTCCGTCAAATAACGCCACAGTACGTGAATTATAACGAAAATAAGCATAAAAAAGTTTTCTGTCGTTCTCTTGGTACAGAATTTATTGCCCAAAATAAGGGGTAATCTAGTCGGTTTGCACATTTAACGGCCTTTACGGCTGGAACTTTCACCTAATTTCATTAGAGCAAACGCGTTTGTGTCGGAACATGACCCTCTTCACTATCAGCTATATGAAATATACATGTAATTTGGCATGAAATTGACAAGTGAAAGACTCATTTCATTGTGAATGCCATTTTGAATACCGGAATGAATTGAATGAACGGAGCGATCTCATTGGTCAAAATTAAACAGGTAAAGTTTCTTTTAATTTTGCATTCTATGTAAATTATATAAAACTGATAATATTTCATTTAAAGATGATTTATAATATTTGGTGAAAGTTCCAGTGGCATAGGCCGTTTATTGTGGACAAATAACAGATCACCCCTACATGTACATTCGTTGCTATGTACAATTCTGTACCAAGAGAACGACAGAAAACTTTTTTATGCTTATTTTCGTTATAATTCACGTACTGTGGCGTTATTTGACGGAATTTGATGAAATAAAAAGTAGATATTGATAAATTAATCCTTTCCCGAGGATACCACAAGAGAATATCGGCGATCGAGTCTATTTTAGCATCAGTAAAAGTGGATAGTAAAGACTAGGTGTCGAATTGCGCTGTTTACCTTGTATCTATAATAGAAGTATAGTAAAAAAAAAAAAAAAAAATTTTTTTTTTAAAGGGGGGGGGGGGGGGTTTAATAGATAATAAAGTATGTGTCAAGTACCTGTGAATATACCTAGGTCTTTGTTACCTAGAAATAAATAAAGACATACCTGTAATTAGCGACCACTTAATTGACGAACCTATATGAGTTAAGGATAGGTGTATGTTTATTTCCCTAGAAGCGACTTTTAGCACATGCATGTTATTCACCCTCTGAAGAAAATAGTTCCAAATTATACCGTAGTTAATATGTGTCATATTTGAAACTTTCCTTACTCTAGCAGGTAATAGCTTAAAGCAGGCTGAAAGTAAAGCAGAATGCGCCATATGGCGCATTCTGCTTTACTTTCAACCTGCTTTAAGTAGCCACCCATTTTTAAAACTAGAAACAGGCTATCTGGTAATGGGTTAATACCAAACATAAAACCAGTTTTGATGTTTAACCCTTTCGCTGCTAGGCTCTATAACAGTAACATATGCAAACAGTTTTGATCCAAATCGGTTGCCACGCGTCGTTTGATCTTGATCCAAACTGCTTGACCCTCGTATCAATATGTCTTAAGTTAAGTTAAAAACACTAAAAATTCCAAGTTTTATAAACAAAGACAGACGACATATTTAAGGGTGTATCAATGTCATGCATTTGGGAACTTTTCAAAGTACATGAAAACACTCTATGATGGTTTTGTATTGAAGAGCTATTTAAGATGAATGAAAAAATAGAAAAAGTGTACATTTTGGTGAACAACAGTTGGCTCTACGGCCATGTAAAATTTACCCCACCCACTTCCTCTTATTTTGTCCTTTTCAAACAGCCCGCTTCAATAAAACCCATTTTAAATGAAAACAAATATGATAATTTGGTTTTGTGTTATTTATTTCCTATCTATGGTAGTATTTCTTCATACAAAAACTAATTTAAGAAAAAAAAGGCACCAAATGTGAAATTTATAAAGCTCTAAATATCATCGGTATGGTACTTTTTTGTAAATTTTGTAAGGGGCGATAACTCTTTTTACTTTAATAACTCAAAATTTTCAACACTGACCTTTCAATTTCTTTTCATATTTTTAACTGCCTTAGTATGGGCTTTCATCTGGTAGAATATAAGAAAAAGTTAAATACTAGAACTATTTCATTTTCAAACTTTTTTACTTTTTTTCATAAAATAAAAAGTCTAATAAAAGCATGCCCTATATAAAGCATATTTTTGATATTCAAGGATCCATATTGTTCAAACCTGGTGCCTGCTTTGTCTAAATTTGGTTTATATATGTGAACATACCACCATAGACATGAAATAAATAAAGAAAACCCAAATTAACATTTTTGTTTTGTTTTGAAATAGATTTTACTGAAGCTTGTACTCTGAATGGGTAAAATTTGAAAATAAAATCCAAATTTGACATACCTTTTTCAAATCGCTGTAGCTAAAAAAAAAGGACACCACCATATATATTTTTTTTCATTTATTCATTCATCATAAATAGCTCTTCCAAAAAAACAATGATAGAAAAAAAGTTTAATACTTTGAAAAAATGGCTCATGACATTGATACACCCTTAAGAAGGCGATATTATATCAACGACTGAGTTAGACGGCTTTTACGTCATAATGGCAGCGAACGGGTTAACCAAAGTTCTTGAAAGATTATCTAGTTTTTAGTCAGGTTTTTTGTCATTACAATATACAATTATCGTAGTTTGGTTGCCACAACCACCCAAAATGTGTTCTATGTTTAAAGACAGGTGACTGCCTAACCCTTTTACGCTTTACTTTTAAATGGATAAAAGTTTTGAAATTTTGAAAAATATTGTCAAGTTAATGTTGATTTAGAATATTTCAGAAAATGAAAATAAAACAAACAAGCACTGCATCAGGGTCTACGCTGCTGTTTGAGAAAAACGAGTATCCATATACCCATTTCTAGCAATGACGGGTTTAAACATACTTTGTTGTGTTGGTAATCGCGTGATTTCACTATAACTTCACCATCTGTTCCAATCAGATATATTCCAATCCTTCAGTACCCGTATAATCAGTGCAGTTTCTGTGACAATAGCGATAGCAGTTAACAATTGTTCATAATTAAACCGTTCTCAATGACGATTGAAACAATACAGTCCGCATTTGAACATGTATTCCAAGTAAGTTACAGCCTAATACAGAAAACAAGACATACACGTTCCTAATGTTTCCGAACCTCCAAACTGCATGCACCGTGTCAATTTGGCTACGTAGCTAGTAAGAATTAGTTTACTATACATGTTTATATATTGTAAATATGTTAACTCACTAAAACATTCAATGCTGATCTAATCTCAGTCACCTATCTTGTTGATAGATGTATAACAAATATGGCCCAACAACTCTTAACCCTTTCCTTGATAGAAGCGCCTTTTAGCGCATTTGATTTATTCCTCCACGAAAGAAAATAGTTCCAATTTATATAATCATAAACATATTCCAGCAGAAATATTTTCTATATCCTGAGAGATGGTAGCTTAAAGCAGGCTGAAAGTAAAGCAGAATGCGCCCTCAGGCGCATTCTGCTTTTCTTTCAACCTGCTTTCAGTGGTCACCTTTTTTCAAAAACTAAAATCAGGTTATGGGGTAAAGGGTTAACCCTTCTAAAGCCATATGTGTAAGTTATCAACACTATCAATATGTTGACGTTTGCATGTTTCTTATTTACTTTGAAAGAGAGGATCTACGCTGTATAGTATGCCTCATCAAAGTTTCAATTGGTTTGCTTCAACTGAACATTTAGTTCTAAAGTGTTTGAATAGTAGTAGTTGACTGTTAAACGTGTGCAGGGCTGCCATTTTCTCCGGATTTTTCCAAAATCTTCTGATTTTTATCCTAGCAGATGGTAGCTTAAAGCAGGCTAAAAGTAAAGCAGAATGCGCCTTAACCCTTTACCTGATAGCATTGTTTCTAGTATTGAAGATATGTGACTACTTAAAGCAGGTTGAAAGTAAAGCAGAATGCGCCCTAAGGCGCATTCTGCTTTACTTTGAGCCTGCTTTAAGCTATTAACTGCTAGAATAAGGAAATTATTAAATATGACACATATTCATTACGGTATAATTTGGAACTATTTTCTTCAGCGGATGAATAAAATGAATGTGCTAAAAGTCGCTTCTATAAGGGAAAGGGTTAAGGCGCATTCTGCTTTACTTTCAACCTGCTTTAAGTAATCATACTTGCAAAATAGAAATGCGTGTGTCAAATGAAATGCTCAGAACGCATATTTCTGGCATGCATTGAGCAGCTACATATCTTCAAAAATCCCCCCGTGATCCTGCATTTAATTCCATCAGTACTATTATATCGATTACTGAATATGTGTAATATGCCATCAGCCTATATTTCTCAAATCTAGATCTTAGGAGGCATTTTGACTGAAGACAATATCAATATCATTGTCAAACAGTTTGAATCCTGACCACTGACCAGGCTACTCAGTTTCTTATTGGGATCTAGATTCTATTGTCATATTAACAACGATTTAACATGCAAAATCTTAACAACAGATACAGAAACATGTACTACAATGAAAATGCGCATCAGTCATATAAAAATGGTTTGAATTCTGTGGCTGTTTCCAATAGGACCATTTTTCAGCTCTAATATATACTCCCTGTATCGTTTGACAGAATCTTATCAAGTTTATGGGTTTGTGTGAGGAAATATTGTTGATAACACTATCAGTGATTGAGATTTAATATTATATGTAATCGATAGAGGTTTACTGTTATGATAAATGGCTTCAACATGACACTGACATAGAGCAACCAGGCTCTATAGGAGTCTCCCTGGCCTAGTGGAGGCCGCATGCTTTGTAACTCAGGGCGTACGTATACAAAACCTCTCTATTACGACCACTAAATTTTGTTAATTATTCGGAGTTTTGGATAGATGACTGCTTAATGCAAGGTGACAGTAATACAGAACGCTCCCTTAGGAGCGTTCTGTTTTACTGACACCTTGCTTTAAGCAGTCACCTGTCTTTTATACAATCAATTAGCCTGAAAGTCAAGCAGAATGCGCCTTAAGTGGTTACTTGTCTTCAAAATTAGATACAGGCTTTAGGATAATGGTTAAATAGATTTCTGCCTGAAACACAGCAAAAGAAACACCTTGCTGAGTTTGTTACATGCAAAATAGCATTCGAACGTTTCCCATCGAATACATCAAAGAAATTCACATGTACTGTTTCTAAGCGTTGATTTAGTTACATAAAATATCGTATTATTCCAGCAGAATTTGAAATTAAAGTCAGTTGATGTATAAATCACCAGGTTATTGAATGTCAAACTGTTATTTTCAAATATCAGTCAGTTTATTTGCACATTTATCAGAAAACCAAATAACTTTCTACCACTGCTTCACCAAAATAGCATACAGTAAAGTTTCACTACTATTACAGTCTCTCTAACGATAGCTTATTTACGGCCCGTGTATGAGATTGATGACTGCTTAAGATTGAAGCATTAACAGTTATATCATTCCGCTTTCAAACTAACAATCTGTAACCCTTTCAACCCTAGGGCTCAATGTCCTAAAATGGAGTATTGCTTTATATGCAGGACAAAGGTATTGCAGAAACGTGCAGAAGCTGTCGGTATTACCATTGTCCTGCTTTTAGTTGCCTGAACCTTTTACGTTATGTATGTATTGAATGATAAAGAAGGGAATTCAACCACGCATACCAACCTACAAACCCCACGTATCCCGTTCAATGATCCAAGTTTTGGAAGTGTTATTGGCAAACAGTAAAGATCCAGCTGAGATGACGCTAATTAAATGTGGCATTTCACAAGGATCTGCACTGCCTGCATAATGAATAATTATCAGTAACCTAGACATAATACATTTAAATTTCTGATAATGCACCACGGTATGTCGACAAGCATCATGGTACAGGGGAAAGACGTAACTCGTTCCCGTTTAAACGAAACGATACGCCAACGCACTGCGTGAAATGACCATTTCATGCAATAATTGACGATTTCTTTAAACCCGGCCCAGCGCTTATAAAATGTTTGAGTTGAGTCTGAGATCGTTTTCAAGCATTTGATTGGTCAGATTTGAGGCTAGGCTCAAATCTGACCAATCAAATGCTTGAGAACGATTTAAAAGGTATTTATCATAAGTAAATATACATAAACGCACTCATTTCAAAAGAATAGCAATCCAATTCTCCATTCTAGTTTTCATATACAAAATTGTTTTCACTGAACTTAACTAAAAGATTTAACAAACCATATTTTACAGTATGTCTCCCCAAAACCCTATGATTTGTTTCTCTCAAACAGGATATCTAATAAGTATTCATAACATAATGTTCGATGGAGACATTAAATTCAGTATTGTTTTATATGAATCTGCTTTCCTGGACCTAAGGTCGCAGTTCTGCATTATGCAATATGTATAATATGACATAAAACGTTTAAACATCTTTCGCTAAAATGGTATTTTGCTTTAATTCTGAAATTGGCTTTTTATATAGAATATTTTAACAAACTGTTTGTCTCCTGATCAGACGTCGAGTATTTTGGCGTCTACTCAGAATCCAGACCGTTTGCATGGTCAAGAAACTCTATTCTCTAGGACAGTGTTACCAACCATCAATACACATGTAGTATTTCGATCAGAACCCACCTGATAACTAGTGTAATGACGTCAAACCTATTTGAAATTCATTCGAGCCTCGATACTTCGAACACGCTTAAATCAACCTTACCGGTATTTATATGTTTATTTTCGTTAAATCGATCTCGCTCAAGTCGATCATACCCGTATTTCAAAGTTAAAACGTGGCTAAGCCACGTTTTAACTTTGAAATATGGGTATGTTCGAACTAACGCGATTTCGAATTATCAAGTTTCGACACCCAATTGATAACTAGTGTAATGACGTCAAACTTATTTGAAATATATAACATTAGTACCTCACTGATTTCAGTATCAAATGTTTTTAGTTATAAGCACAGTCAGAATAATCTAATCCAAAGGTAAATCACTTGAAGTATCTTGTTTAGAAAGACAACTTAAAGATTACAATCATATCAGCGCTGTTGGAATCACGTGGCTCGAGTTATGAAAATGAAATAAAAGTGCTGGCTTAATGTATGAGCTTACAAAGTGGGTTGCGATCATGATGTCTAGATGTTTTGATGCGATTTTGTTTGAACTGATTGCTAACGCTTGCAAGACGTTTCCAGGAGATCATTCTAGAGATGTATTTACCGACGGATGGTGAGGTCTGCATGGGTCAAAGTACGAATCTGATATTGGTCTTTCCTTCACATTGTTCAACTACGAGAACAAGTACAAGGGCTGTAAAAAAGTTTGAGTTGAGTCTGAGATGGTTCTCAACGCATCTGACCAATCAAATGCTCGAGAACGTTCTCAAACTAAAATCAAAACTCTTTATAACCTTCGACCCAGTATGTTTTTACTCAGATTCATGGGTATATTAATTGATACATAATTATTTAGATGTTTCTTAAATGAAAAGTTCACGAGTCTTAATTTATGCATATTGTAGACGACTATTCTAAATGATGTCTTCTGTAGCTTTAAGTTTGAAAAATAATTTTTATTTGGTATATCGGTATATAGAATAGAACTGCAAATAGTTTGGGTCAGGGCGAAACAATAATATTCGTATTCTGGAATTTTTATCTAAATATATCAAACTTCCATTTATCTCACGTTTGATTTCTGTACTCTGATAGTTACGTATATACAGTTAAAATTGAGTTGACCGACCACTCTGTAATAAGCACCAGGGCCCCGTTTCATAAAACATCTTACGACAAATGCTGTCGTAAGTCAAAACTTTAAAAGACATTTAATTTCTGATTTCTCTATCTAATCCTGTCTTGTGACATCTTTTTGGAATCGTCTTTTCAAGACGATTCCAAAAAGATGTCCCAAGGCAGGATTAGATAGAGAAATAAATAATAATTGAGAGTTTTATAATCTGACTTACGACAGCATTTGTCGTAAGATGTTTTATGAAACGGGCCCCAGATTCGCTATAGATGAGTGACTTGTTAGTGCAGGATAAATGTAAATCAGAAAGCTCAAGTACGTATTAAGCTGCAAATTGCGTTAAACCCGTTTCCCCATCACCTATTTCTAGTTATGAAAACAGGTTACCACTTAAGGTTCTGCTTGATTTTTAGCCTACTTTAAGGTTTAAGCTCCCGTCTGAAAAGGTACTGGACATGCCTTTTATATTTCATGTTCATGGTATCCTAGTTGGGGACTACAGTGTATGAATATTCAGAAGCGTAAAAAGGTGTATTTGAGGTGTCAGGGCTGCCATTTCTCCGGATTTTTCCTAAATCTTCGAATTTTTTTCCAGTACATAGTAGCTTAAAGCAGGCTGAACGTAAAGCAGAATGCGCATTAGTGCGCATTCTGATTTACTTACAGCATGCTTTAAGTATGTCAACAAAACTAAAAACAGGCTATGGGGTAAAGGTACAACTCGTAAAATTGCACTTGAAAAATGCAAATTTGGAAATCTTAGGATTTTTCATGTCAACTTATGTAATGGGTTAAAGGGTGGAAATTCACCTTCTGTTGAGTGGCCACTTAACGAAAGCTTGACTATAATTGTTAATACAGTGTAGGAAAGTGTTTGTATACTCCCAGGGATGAAACATCTCACCCTGTTATACCAGCCATTGCTTGAATGTTCCCCATTCAAACAAGACAAGTGAATGACAGTTAGTTCTCGTTAACCAATTTATGCCTCAATATTCTCAATGGTTGCTTCTTCCATAGTGTATTTTTGTAAATATTAAGAGCCAATAATAAGGGTGTAACGTAGACATTGCTTTATTACAACACATTGTTTGGAAATACATAGTAGCGAACAGTGCCGACCAAGATGGAGGGCTGCTTAAAAATACTTGGGTATTTCTAAATTGAAATAGTTGTACGTTGTCGGTAAACGTCTGTGAATAATAACGTCATAGAAAGAGGTCAAGATAAGCTTAGGATGTCCAACATTTCCGAGTTTGTATTCCACCGAACCAAATAATTATATTGATTACTCGTTAGTCTCGAAATAATGAGTAACGTGTAGATCTAGGTACAGTATGCAGGCAAAAGGGTTTCAGTATTTTGAATATTCCAGGGCTCCAGATAAGAGGGAGAACATTCAACATTTTCTCACTCAATTCAGAACCAATTCCTATGGTGTTACTACTTATTAGAATCGTCTCGAAGAGACGATTCTAATGAGTTGCAATACCATAGGATTTAATGGAGAGATACATATTTTAGTTTTTGAAATACCCTCCTAATCTGGAGTTCTGAAATACCCTCCTTATCTTGCGATTATTCCGTCTCAACAAATGCACACGAGTGTGCCAAGATCTGATGTCCTTTACAAACAGTTTGGAGCCATATCACATGCTGAGTAATTCGGAGTAAAATCAGTTTCTACAAGACTGTTTGACTCTTAGATTAAATAAAATCATGATATTTATAACTCACTTACCCTTTCTTTTCTCTCTTTTTTCATGCATTTGCGTTTAGTCCGAATAATGTAACCTGTGACAATATAAATCCTTACAATGGCGCCTGAACTGGATCCAGTATATCTGAAGCCCTGATGCATAACCTAGAAGTATTGTTTAGATTTTAGAATAAATACTGCTTGTCGGAAAAGAAAGTTTAGCATAGGCGTGTTAGTTTAGTGGAGTTATTTACGACAGGAGTAATTCACATTCCTCAACTAATTTTGGCTTCAACCAGAGAAGCAGCAGGGGGTCGGAGCTATCAAAGTGCTGGAGGATAGAGGAATGGTGTTTTATACTCAGTTCTGTCTGTTATAGTTTAATAGCCCTATTCACTATCCTACTAATCGCCATTCATGAAACAGGTGAAAACAGTTTGGATCATGATCTGATGCCGAGTGAATCTACTGTTGTCATCAATTAATACGACATAAATGTACTTACTTTATTTTAAATGGATAACAGAGGACTATATATACATTATGTCATATTTACGGTAAAACATTAAGCTCGTTTCAACGAAATCTTAAGCCGTATCTTTTATCAAATGACTTCTTCTAAATACACGTTTATCCTTTTAAATCACAAATTAATAAGCGGGTGTTTATTTTAGAATGCCTGTATTTTACTAAAATCGTCGTAACCCCTTCACTGCCTTACCCCGACGTCACTAGTAATTTGAAAACAGTTTGGATCCTGACCAGAACCGCGTAACGCGGCGTCTGATCAGGATACAAACTGTTTTATACTCATTTCAATATTTCATAAGTCAAAATAACTAAGTATTTAGTTCTAGAAATAAAAGCAGACGACAATTGTTTAAAATTGGTGACGTCATGGCAGCGAAGGGGTTAAATATTATCACCGTCACCAAAAGCTCGCTTATTAACGCTTCAAAGACCTGTTTAATAACAAAGATAACTACTTTATAAAGAAATCTCCATTCAACATATACTAGATGTTTTAGACGGAATAAGCATAGAGTCAGTATGTTTCAAGGCTGAATCCAGATGTACATTGCGTACATTCCAAAATTGGACATCATGCCTAAGGCCAAGTATATAGACAATTATATGGAACATTGGGTCAGTCGTATGTTAATGTTAGACGCTGTATAAGCATTGACCATCTGGATCAACGGTATCCCCTTTATATCCTTACAGTTCATATAATGTATTCATACATTAAATAAACCTTAACTCTTGAGTCAAAAGCCTCTTTCTAATATGGACAATTGGTGACCAATTAAAACAGCCTGTTTTAAGCTACCATCTGCTAGGAAACACAAACTAACTCGGAGTCTGGCCAAGGTCTTAATTGTTGGACTTGCAGCTGATGTTTGTTCTTATTAGATATCCATACATTAAATGCCAAATAGCTTTACAGCACAAAATTAAAACAAACGACAGCATTGCGTGGGCAGGGGTAAGTGAATATCGACTGTCACTTACCACAACTTGTCCCAAGGTTATAAAGCGTTAAAAACGGTTTGAGTTGAGTCAGAGAACGTTCTCAATCATTTGATTTGCCAGATTTGAACATAAGCTCAAATCTGACCAATCAAATGCTTGAGAAAGATCTCAGACTCAACTCACATATTTTATAATCTCGGACCCTAATTGTGTGAATTTGTTTAAGAACATGATCTGCTGCAATTGGAAGGAATTCCTCTTGAAAAAACATAAAACTTGTAATTAAAACATGTTTCAAAGTACTTCACAACACTAGTATATACATAAAACTATAAGTACATCGCTACCTGTGTGAAACATCAAAGCCGATTACCCTGTTTCATGAGTAATATTGCACCAAATTCCATGTTGCATTAATTATAACTTTTTAAGTATGAATATGAACGATTACATGCAATAAGTCACTTGAACAGTTAAACCTGAGTTTAAGGACCAAGTGGAGAAACACGAATTCAAAATAGATTAAAACAGAACGAATTATTTGCAATATGATTCCAAACGATATTTATGGTATTCTTTCGTTGTGCTTTATGCTGCTATCTGTTATGATAGTTGTCCGATCCTCTCGTGTGTGATAGTTAAACAAATGTTGGCCGTTAAAGTTGATTTGATATTCCAACCACCGCTTCGTGGGGTATTTATTGCAAAAAGCACAGATATGAAAACCACACACCAAATGTTGGTATGCTTCAAACTCTATACATGACTGCAGTGTTTAATGACTTATATCATTGTTGTTTACTGGAATAATTCAATTTAAGTTTGAATTGACAATAAGTATACTAATACATATGTACCCTTATATATGGAACTGAAACACGAATGTAATAGTAAACAATGTAGACCCAGATGAGACGCTGCATAAGACGAGGTTTCATATGTTTATAAATTGTTTGCAACTCACCTTTTAGGAAATGCAAAGAACTTTTATCATGTAAGCTTATTTGTAACGTCTTTTTACCATTCTTTTATTGTCTGGAATTGTGACAAATAAACATAAACTTCACGATTTATTAATTAACGTCTAGATTAAAAAGCCATTATAACGATCACTGAATATATATACCCAAATTGTGTCTGAAATCACATGGCAGCAAGATCCATAATGAAGTAGAACATAACGCTATTTAAGACGCTTTTTGGCAGTATTCTTTATATTGCTCGAAACAGTCATTTTCTTACAACAGCGACTATAAGCTTCATTTTTGAAATATTGAGGCTTCACTTTGCAAACGTAGAAAGTCAGTATATTGGTTGAGTCTTAGAGTACTGTCCACAACTAAATTAAATCTGTAAACAGATTGGACGTAAGGTGGCGTCTGATCAGGAACAACACTGGTTAACGCTATTATTGATGTTTCTATGGTTCAAATGCCTACAATGTAACTTTGATGAATAAAACCAGCATACAGCAGTGAAAGGGTTAAACTATTCCACATGCATGTACTGATAACAAACCATGCCGCAAGTTTAATCTAAAACTTCCTTTCAAATGGTTAAAGATGAAGCTTCTGATATCAATGAGGAGTATTTTGTATACTGTAAATGATATACGAACTCTTTTCTGGCCAGACGATAAATTGGAGATATTTTTTCTTAGAATTAAATACATTCACGTAGATGAAAGTTTCCCGGATCAATATGGCTATTTATCATACTGACACTGGGAACAGATAGTTATTCGTTACTGTACAAGGCCTACATCTGATTGCAGACAGGAGGTATTATCACGCGCGGCTCTTTTTATGAACATTGCGATTAAAAGTAAACCCGCCATAATATCGTCTGCTGAAGATTTGTCGTCTGTAAAGTTATGCATTTTAACGCTTTGCATGCTTGGTAATTTTTCCCCTGCAACATTTGTCGTCTGCTAACTTCTTTCAATAGAATTTTCAAAAATTATTTTCAAAACAGGGTTAGAGTTTCAAAAAGTTTGGATCCTGATGAGACGCCGCGTAACGCGGCGTCTCATCTGGATCCAAACTGTTTGCAAAGGTAATGACCGTAGGATATCCACCGCTAGCATGGTAAGAAACACATGTCTTTAATCTCGTCACTGCCATGACGTCATATACGTAAGACACGTGTCGTCTGCTTTTATTTCTGAAATCTAAATTTAAGATAAATTGGCTCAAACAATATCAGAATAACAGATTGGATCTTGATCGATCAGATGCCGCGTGACGTGACTTCTGATCTGACATATGACCCTTTTTATTGCATTAGTTACAAACTTGGAACACAATGTAGACTGCGATTTTAAGCAAACGATGGTATGACAGTGAATGAGTATTTGGGGTGAAATAGTTAACTTTTTCCTTGAAATCCTCTGTTAAACACATTCCGTTTAGCTTTCAAAACGGATTACATCAAGACCGTTCGCCGAAAGGTCATCAAGTTCCAAGGTATATATCTTGTAGGAGTTTCATATATGTTTTTGAAATATAATTTTGCAGCTGATGCATTTCTAAGTGTCAGAAAATTGTTGATTAGATTATCCACAAACTTTTTCATCTTTAACTTGAATTCAAAATGACACCTTGAAGTTTTTCTCATTTATCCATTCGATCGCGATTGACTGACTTAAATTAGCAAATGGTTTGGAATCATATTAGACGTAAAGGAAGACTGCGTCTGATTTCGATTCAAACTATGTAGAACGTCTACAAAGTTTTCCAAGTCAAAAATGACATTAAACTAAAATTGTATGACCTGCAGACGGTATTGCAGTAGGTAAAAGGTTAAAAAGAATATTTACATCAACCAATTTCCATGGTAAGTAATTTTGCTATGCTTTGAGCATTAGCTAGAGATTTGGTTTTGGTAGAGAGCCACGAAAACTGTCGGGGTTTTATATGAAGTTAAAATGGTTTTAATAAGAAAATCATTAAACTGATAAAAAATACGACAGTATAACATGTTTTGGGTGCATATAGCTAACGAACCTATTAGATCCCAGAGCAAGTTTCAACAGTCAAACTTCGATAACTCAAAGACGTTAAAGTCAAAGTTTAAACTTGACCTAGCCCGTTTTAGCTTTGATATACGAGTATGTTCGACTTAAACAAGCTCAAGTCAATTGGATTCAAAAGTGGAAATAGTTCGTAAATTTGGATAAAACGAGATATCGAGTTTCAATTGTATAATTATATGAAATACATTTTAATTTCATGACGGTATGACCTAATTTACTATATCTGTTTGAAACAGAATGACATGAGACACCACGTTACTCGGGATCAAACTGTGGTAGAAATAGAAGACACACTGAGCATTGATGCATGAAGTAAATATTGTAGACGAGAACTGCTACATACCCTTAACCCATTACCCCACAAATACGCCTTTTTACGCCTCTAATTTGTTCCTTTACTGAACAAAATAGTTCCAGTTTATAGAGTAATGAATATGCAGCATAAAAATTATATTCTATATCCTGACAGAGGGTGGCTTTAAGCAGGTTGAAAGTAAAGCAGAATGTCCCATAAGGTGCATTCTGCTTTACTTTCAACCTGCTTTATGTGGTCACCTATCTGCAAAACTAGAAACAGGCTATGGGGTAATGGGTTAATGTTCAGATAATGTTAGAATCGTGTTCGTTCTTTAACTCTACAACACAATTTTGTTGCAATGTGATTTTCAGACATAAATTTAATTGCCTGACTCACTTATCAAACTTATTCAATCAACGTGCATAAAGTCTAAGGTTTAAGTCATTTTATGCAGACGAAGACGTTTAAATTTATCTCTTCAGATAATTTAAGTTAATAAATGCACCCAAGAACTGAAAATAGCTAGTATCAAGCCGCTGTCATTTAAATTGCAAATTAATAACATATCTGGCGATAAATGTTCTATGAAAATAGTAAACGCTATTAAAATGACCAAGTGCTTGAAATCAAAATCATTAAGAAAGTATTATAACATCATACTTTAATTCACATATTACGATTTTAAGCTGAAACAGCCTGTCGTTAATGACCAATAACATATATATGAGCCGTGCCAGGACAAAACCAGCCTTATTACATTGCAATATTGTCTAGACCAAGCACCGTTGTCATCCCAAGCAATGCATATTTGTTTGGTCTACACTGTCAAAAACCGGTTATAATACATGTACTACTAAAACAATGCAGATACAGTGGAGAATCTGTTATTCTTTCCCGTTTAAACGCAAACGTACGCAAACGCAAAGCACTAAAACGTAGAAAAGAACAACTTTTGGACAATTCTGATATTTCATGTTTATCTTGGTGGCAAACAGTTTGGAGCCTGATCAGACGCCGGGTTACCCGGCGTCTGATCTGGCTCCAAACTGTTTGTATTGGAAATAGTAGTTTTAGCGTAAACGCGTTTATTGGGAAAGAATAACAGATTCTCCACTGTAGCCTTGGTCTTCACTGTTTGCAATGCAATAAGGCTGGTTTTCTCATGGCACTGCTCAATTGTTTTTCAGCAATTATTTAATTAAGCAATACGTTAATCTGTTACGACAAGGATATTGACGGACAAAATGGTGGACAAATGGAATGCTGAAAACTTCAATAGTAGTTTTGGGCATTATGTTTGCCCTACATCTTACTGCCACCTTGCTTTAAAATTGTCAACTCGTTTTCTTCTGTGTGAATGTTTTTCTCACGTTTTACTGAGGTGGTATATTTCGTTTTAATGTTATTTATCTCTGTCGTCCTCACTACCCCATTGTCTGTTTCTAATGTTGAAGACAGTTGACCAATTAAAGCAGTTTCAGAGTAAAGAACAATGCGTCAAATGTGCTTTACAGAACAGAACAGAACATACGACATCTTCTTGGATATAGAAACTCTTCCTTACGGTACATATTCGTGACTGTATCAAGTGGAATCATTCTCTTCTGTGCAGGAACACATTAAAGGCGTTAAAAAGGCTTATTTTTTAGTATTTGGTTAATCGTTTAATAAAATGATACAAAACGAATGGTAGGCAACTTATAACAAAATGCTGGACAGAATTCTTAAATCGGAATACTGCCTAAGGACTTGTCCTAATAACTCTGCAAGGATAGCTGACTGAGAAAACAAAGTAAGCACCTTACACAGAAATCATTTCCCCAATACAATGTACACAGCTGCTCGGATTCCATTAAACTGTCACGTGATTAGGTTATCCATTCATCAGCTGAAATAATGGACTTTCACGGTCACCCTTATCTTGCTAAGCGCGACTTGGCGAATATTTGAAAACAGTTTGAATCCAGATCAGACGCCGCGTAACGCGGCATCTGATCTGGATGCAAACTGTTTTCGAATCATATAATAGTTTCTTCAATTTAAATAACATATTTTTTTGTTTTACATTTTTGCAGACGATATATTTATAGCAGGCGACAATTCATCATGATAAGTGTTTAAGAGATTTTTACCCATTTATGCTCATATGGTTTCAATAGATAGTTAACTGTGCTTGTTGGAATAGTTGGAATAGTTCAATATCATTTATGTTTGTCTTGTGTTAAATAATAGTAGCTAAACAATAACTAACCATTTTTTATACCTTTGATATATGATTGTGTTCGTTGTGTGATTGATTGGCCGGACACATTTAGTTTAAATGGTTTTACTGTATTTAGCATTTTAGTCATTTTGATTACACTGACATTACATAGGTTACTCATTATTGGCCACTTTGAAAAATATTTTTTTTAGTTCAAAGAGTACAGACCCTGTTGAAACGCCGAGTCAGCGTGCATCAGCTGTCTATCTATATACCTTTTGTAATATTCTAGATATAAATGGATATGCTATTCTTATGTTCTTTAGCGCATTCAATTCTACTTTCTAACCGTTCACTGCCATGATGTCAAACAATTGTCGTCTGCTTTAGTTTCTCAAATTTTAATTTTAATTAAATTGACTAAAGTTATATCGTAATACATATCAAACAATTTTGATTTGTACGCGGCGTCTGGTCAGGATCCAAATTGTTTGCAAATAAAGCATAATGTATTCGGGGTAAGGCAGTAAAGGGGTCAATAATTAGCGTAGGAGTCTAGGAGACCCGCAGATTTCGTGACGTTAAAGTGTAGCAATCAGCCTTGATTTGTGTTTTGAATTTGCCAAGTAGAATTGCTAAAGCTTGTAATTAAACAATAGAATATGAGACAATCAATACGCTTTATTATGTTGTTCTAGTCTTCCGCTCAAGTGTAACGATTTTTATTGCAATTCGCGTCTTCGCTGGTATTAGAAACAGTCTAGATTCAGGTATGGCACAAAGTAACTCCGTGCCTTAATTAGGCTGCACAGTGTATTAATATGCGTTTAAATGTTCTTGTTGTTTTTAGGTTAAATTGTCTAAGCTCTAATATTGAAAATCAAATGCAGACGACAATTTTAGCAAACGGTACTAGGGCATGCCGCTCTATCCTTTTGGTAGCCACGATCTTCTTATGTCATTATCTCATTTTATCTCTCATTTGCTACGATCTGGATCACAAAAGTTCAGATTCTGATCAGACATGGAATCGAAAGGTTCAAGATCTTATTTACAACTCTTTCTCTAAGTGATGCATGTAAACAGCAATGAGCCAATTGATGGTAAACCAAGGTGAAATGTCACTACAGTAAACCCCATATTACGAACACTCGTAAACAATCTACTGATGATGTTAAAGACATGTCAAAGCAGATGAAAAAAGCTGAAAGTTCCTGTATTAGTTGTTTCTGCTTTATGTCCATCCTGTCTCTAGCCGCATGTCAGAAACAACAAAAACGAGCAATTGTTTTAGGAGACGAAATACTGAGGAGCTACTGTACATTTATTATTTAAAGGAAATTGTGAGGCTCGTGCAACTTGAAAAGCCCTGCATATCCTTATGTTTACTCAGCGACTGTAACTGCAAAATTCCCGCCTATGTAAATATTTGAAATCCAATATTACAACAGATAATAACTGTTTAACTATTTTCATGCTAACAGGAAAACCGCGAGTACCTTTGCAAACAGTTTGGATCCAGATGAGACGTCGAGTAACTCGACGTCTCATCAGGATCCAATCTGTTTGACATGCAAAATCTAATTTGAAAAGACACTTTTCAAAAAAATATTTTTAGAAAAGCAGCAGACGAGAACAGTTGCAGACAACAATACTACTGAGCGTTCAGAGAGTTAAATGTGTTTGGTGCTCTCTTGGAGCGTGCTTGAAAATTGCCCATTATATAAGGAAACGGTAAACAGAAAGTCTGTTATGATGTAAAGTGGGTCTGAGGTCGATATGAAAATTCAATTCAAACACAGACAGGCGATGTCACCGCTGAGTCACAGATATTTGATAAATTATTGGGATAATTGTGTATGCTCTTTTTGTCTTGCAAATACGATGCTATATCATTAGGCAATACACGACGAAATGCTAGGAATGCTTTTCATTTCAAAACTCTGTAATCCCTATTGTATACTATAGAAACAGTAGAAATATCTCGGTTGGTAAGAATATTTATACCTAAATGCTTGGAATATATTCTACAGTTAAGCTTGCTTATAGTGACATTGGATATAACGAAGTATTGGATATAACAAAACAAACCTTATTTTCCCCATCTCTATGTGACATATAGTAAAATGGACCTGATATAATGAAATTTGGAATCGAAACAAATCAGACAGTTCGGACGACTTCATTATAAGTGAACTTCACTGTATTTCAAATCATAACGAAAAGGCATAGGGAAACAGATGACTGAGATTAGACCATGTATAAAGTGGAGTTCCATCTAGGTAGGCATAGTCTGCTTTATAATCAATATTTTTGCGTTGAAAATACTGTAGACCAAACCCCAAAACTTTGTGTCTGATTAGCTTCTCGCACTGTGAAACGTTCGGCAAACTAAATCATTTTGACTACAATCACTACAAACAGTGTAAACATTGTACATTTTTAAGATTTATAATATCTAAAGTTTACAACCACAATGCTCAACTATATATCATCCCTTCTAAAGATTATATCAGCTGAAATTCCCGAATAAAAATGTCAAGGCTCAAAAAGGTTAAAGCATCTACGTCCTCGTTGTTATTGTCAATATATACATGAACTATGTTCTTTTGACAGAAAAGTTGCAACCTCCTGATACTGTATTTATCCTATCATGTACAATCTGCTTAAATATTGCTGTCTGCGATTGTATTTCATATTCAGGTTTTTATGTTTGTTGTTTTTAAAAGAAACATTTACAAGATCGTCAAACAGTTTTGATTCTGGTCAAACACCGAGCTACTAAACGTATGATCCATATCCAAACAATTTTCAAATGCCAGCCTACATTGAGCCATCACTGTGATATGGGTTAAGGTCGCATGAGAGGCCTTTCTTACACGACTATTGATTTCCTTATGGACTCTCTCTTCAATAAACTTATATTAACAAAACACGACCAGAGCTGCCAACGCTGAGTAATATTTATGCTGATCTTTTTCCTTTGCTGACTTATGATCATGGCATTGTTTTCCTCCAGCATGTGCCAAAACCAGATATCAATACAGTCCAACTCTCCTTAGACGCACATTCAATTAACCCTTTCGGCGCCTAAGACGCATAAAGTCGACTTGGCAAACAGTTTGGATCCAGATCAGACGCCGCGTTACGCGGCGTCTGATCTGGATCCAAGCTGTTTGACACTCATATCAATATTTCTAAAGTCTTAAAACCTTAAATCTAACTTTGAAATGATATTGCAGACGACAATCTTGGAGCAAACGACAATATAGCGGTGAAGGGGTTAAAAACTCACGATTAATTTGGCGCCAAAAGGGTTAAGATATATTGACATATTAAAAGACAGCGATGACTTAATGCAGGACAAAGGTAATGCAGAAAGCTCCCAAAGGAGCTTTCTGCATTACACTTGTCCTGCATATAGTGATATTCAGTTCTAATGGCTAAACTTCCTTAGATTGGCCATGTAATTCTAGTCTGACTGTACCATACTCCCGAGAGCAAACACTGGGTTACATACGAGTCAGAAATGCGGGTAAAGCATGCCAGATCTCAATAAATGAATTCTCAGCAGGATTTTGTTCCGTTTTTGTTTCGGTTGAATTTGTTTCGGTTGTCCATAGATATTTACATTTGTCTCTGAGTTTGTCTTTCATACTACAGTCGAAACTCGACACTTCGAACTGGCTTAAATGGAAAGTACCAGTATTTCATAAGTTGAATTGTGATAAGTCGATCTCGCTTAAGTCGAACATACCCGTCTTTCACTTTTAAGCCACGTTTTAACTTTGAAATATGGGTATTATCGAACTAACGCGAGTTCAAAGTATCGAGTCTCGACTGTATGTTACTCAAGCAAATACGGTTATTCTTAGGCATGGCTATTTTACTGACGATAATGTAGATATTTGATAATATAAAATTAATGTTCCTCTACTTTGTTTTGGATACATGCGATGGAGAAATGGGTTAAATGTATTTCCGGGTTTCCTGTCTGAAGCCCGGCTTATTACCCCGCTGATATATGCCTTATGTAACAACCAACGATTACACTGTTCCATAAATCATTAAACAATGTCATTGCATTTTCAATCAATGTTCGTCTCTATGGCATAAACTGATCGATCGGTATTGCCTATTTTAACTCTCAGGGTTATTTTAAATATCATTTAGCATCGCTTTACCCAAGAATGTGTCTGGATACTACGGTACATTGAGTTCGTCAGTTTTCTCGCCAGCTAGATACACATCTGCCCAGCAGGTGGTTAAAACCTTTGATGGTCCAGTACGAATATTGAAAATGTTTGCAAACAGATTGGATCCAGATCAGACCCACTTACTTTGGGCCTGATCAGGATCCAATCTGTTTGCAATTCAGGTTTTTGTATGCAAATATAAGTTAACTCGGTACACGTTGTTTTTTTAATTACACCAGGAAACATTACAAGTTGGCGCCATTCAAACGAATGTTCAAAGATTTAACCATTTTATTGCTAATGAAGAATACGAATATTGAAAATGTTTGCAAACAGATTGGATCCAGATCAGGTCCCATTTACATGGGGCCTGATCAGGATCCAATCTGTTCGCAATTTAGGTTTTTGTATGCAATATATAAGTTGAATGGGTAGGTTGAGAATTTCATCAAGAAACATTACGAGTTAGCGCCGTTCAAAAGAATGTTCAAAGATTTAACCATTTTATTGCTTATGACGACTGCGAATATTGCAAATGTTTGCAAACAGAATGGATTCAGACCAGGTCTCATTAAAGGGGGGCATGATTTTGTTCCGTTTCGTTTGTAATTCATATTTGTGTATGCAAATATAGGTAGATTTGTACAGGTTGTTTGAAAATTGCACCAAGAAACATTAGGAGTAAAAGAATGTTCAAAGATTTAACCATTTTATTGCTAATGACGATATCAAGTACACTCAAACAGTTTGGATCAAGACTTAATTTATTGAAACTCGTAAAAATATTGTCCTAGCCAAAATGGAAATATTATATATTAATTATAAAAAAAATCACACTTTTATTTTAAGCAGATGATGTTATAGTTGGAGAAAGTTTTAACCCTTTCCCTTATAGAAGCGACTTTTAGCGACTCTGATTTATTCCTCCGCTGAAGAAAATAGTTCCAATTTAATCAGTCATGAATATATATTATAGGGAAAATTTTCAATATATTCTAGCACAGGATAGCTTAAAGCAGGCTGAAAGTAAAGCAGAATGCGCTTTAAGCGCATTCTGCTTTACTTTCAACCTGCTTTAAGTAGTAACCTATTTTCAATTCTAGAAATAGGCTATCAGGTAAAGGGTTAAGTGCACTTTATTTCTTTTGAGCAAACCGCAAGGTCGAAGCTCGAATAAGTTATGACTGTAACAGAAGGAAAGATATTTTTCAAATTAACTTGGCAAGCTGTTCTGAAACATCTTTTGTTTCAAGATTTTCTTGACAGTTTAACTTTCTGAGCCATCTATAATATTTCTGTTTTTTCATCATGAATTACACAGGTGGCGAATGGTTTCACCATTGTATGGAGATGTGAGTAACAGTATATCTATTGTACTATATACTTTATTGTTTAACACAATTTTGAAATATTTGAATAAACGTACCAGGGATGCCATCAGTTGATCTTGAAAAATCCTAAGATTTCCAAATTTTCTATTTTTCAAGCATGATTACTTAACTCATTATCCCCTGAAACTTCCAATGGAAAATTCCAGTTTGCAATAAAGGCTGGTCCATTTTAGACTATTTAGGGTTGTTTTTTGTAATAAATTGAAAAATGACAAACAGTGAAGTCCCTGATCAGAGGGCTCCTGCAGGAGCCCTCTGATCAGGGACTTCACTGTTTGCATAGGACAAGTGTACTCTTCACAGGTACACAATTGGTAAACGACGCATATATGCGTCACTAGGGCTCAATGAGTTAAAGCAGGTTGAAAGTAAAGCAGAATGCGCCATAAGACGCATTCTGCTTTTCTTTCAGTCTGCTTTAAGCTACCATATGCTAGGATAAATATCCAAAGATTTCGGAAAATTCCGGAGAAATGACAGCTCTGACATGCATGTCTGTTAGCCATTCAACTTACTCTCTCTATATCTCTCACTGTCTCCACTCCTCAGTCTCTCTGTCGCACATATACACTCTATCTCTTCTCTCTCTCTCTCTCTCGTTCGGTCGATGGATTGATCGATAGATAACCATCATCATCAATCATCATCATCATCATACGTCCGTACATCAGTATTTTAATATTCTACAAAAATGTATCAAGCCATGAACGATGCCTTTCTCAGAATTGTTCTTTATTGTATTCACGGTTCATGCCCAATATTAGAGGCACGACATCCAAATTCAATGGTTACAAAGATTGACAGTGAATATGGCATGAAATATATATAACATCAAGAATGACATATAGCCCTGGATATAGTAATTCCTAAAGAAACAACAAGGCCATATCGAACTTCAAATAAGTGCAGTTACAGCGCTCCCTCTCTACAACGACACCCAGTGAGATACAAGAAATGTGCGTTGTTCGGAGGGAGTCGTTGTAGGGAGGGAACTTGGCTTACATTTGCAAACAGCTTGAATTTAGATCATTCGTCTGATCTGGATTCAATATGTTTGCCACTCGTCATTATAGGGTTTTTTTTCTGTCCAAATGTCTAATATGTAAATTTGAGAAAAACAGCAGACGACAATTTTAAGTAGACTATATTGCAGCCGTGAAAGGTTTGAAATATTATATTGTTTTGAACAGCGTCAATTGTCGTTGTAAGGAGGGAACCGTTGTCTGGATGACCGTTGTAGGGAGGGATCACTGTATATCTACAGTCCAACCTTTGTCAATAATATTCAGTGTGGAACTATTGCTATATTAATTGCAGATGTCTACTTAATTCAAAACGAAAGTATTGTGAAAAATTCTTTTAGGAGCTTTTTTCAGTATTTTTATTATGAATTAAGCTACTTCTTGTCCTAAATATTTGTCCAAATATCTCTTTTTTAGTTGCCTCTTAACCTTAAATTGACTGCAGTTTGCTGTCTAGTAGAAGAAAGTTTGATAATGTAGTTTCATTGTACATTTATGATACACAGCAGACAGATTTAATTGAAATTGAATGCACGGGGCGGGTGTTGATAAAGTTGAAAGCGATACTAAGGCTGCCAAATCTCTAAGGCATTCGTACTTCTATTATAGCCATTCTATACTGATAGATGGAATATTCATACCGTTTCTAATGCTTTATTCTCTGAAATATATACATACTCTATGCAACTGAAAGAGAAAATATGAAAAGAATATTGAAAGGAGTACAACGCTAGAAATTGTATTCATTTTATTGGAGTTATTCTGTTGCTTTCTTGGCACAATTTTATTTTTCTGTCGATGTGTTTATTAAGATTTGCTATGATATCTTTATTAAAATTATCATTATTATTATTATTAATTTATTATCATTATTATTTTATTTTTATTATTATATTATAATATTGTTACTTTATTATTATTATTTATTGATTTTATTATTAACAGTAACTATGAGGTCGGTTGTAAAAAACAAATTTGTGTTGTAATTTGGATTGTAGGCCTACACTTTCTCTTAACCCATTTGTGCCCACGATCCCATATATGCGACATGGGCAAACAGTGTAGACTCTGATCCGACGCCGCATTATGCGGCGTCTGATCAGAGTCTACACTGTTTGCTGATAGAAATTTCAATGTAAAAAACCGAAAATGATCAAACAGTCCTTAGATAAAAAAAAAATTGGACTGATCCAATATATAAACACGGTAGAATCCACTGGGCGCAAATGGGTTAATAAGGCACGTTCGTTTTGTCTTCATTGGGGTATCAAAAGTCTATAAAACTTATGTACGCTCTTTTAAAAAATTAAATTTGTTTAAAAGAATAAAAGAAAAAAAAACTTTACGAATTAGATTGCGCGGATTTCCTGACATTGTGCACAGCCTCCTCAGTCCAAAGAGAGATCATACTGAAAACAAAATATACGCACAAGTAGTATTCATGCAAGTCTTTACAACCTTCTTTCTCATTTAACGTTCTGCAAACTATTGTATTGTGGGTCCAAAAACACTGCAAGTTGCTTCCATGTTTCACTTTTTATCTGCAATTGATGTCAACAGCTATTACCAGATTATCAAACATTTTGGATCTAGGTGAGAGACCAAGTTACCTGTCGTCTCAGCTGGTGCCAGTTTCATAAAACTTCTTACGACAAAACGATTGTAAGTCAAAACTTTAAAATACATTTAATTTCTAATTTCTCTATCTAATCCTGTCTTGTGACATCTCTGTGGAATCGTCTTTTCAAGACGATTCCACAGAAATGTCGCAAGAGAGGATTAGATGGAGAAATAAATAATTATTAAGACTTTTATTATCTGGCTTACGACAACATTTGTCGTACGAAGTTTTATTAAACGGGTCCCAGAATCCCAACTGTAGCAACAGTTATCACAAAGTATTGTGTAGTGTGCAGCAGCTACATGTAGGTAAACTGCATACAAAGTGTTAGCAAGCTGCCAAACAATGAACCTTAATACGAAAACTTCCTCAGAGACATAATTGTTCATGGAGACATAACCATTTCATGATCAAATTATTCGGGAGCTTTTTACCCCTTCACCGCTTTATTGTCGTCTGCTTCAGCCTGGTCTAGTAACCTACTGTAAAATAAATTGTGTAAGTCATGAACATGATTTTATTTTATATAGCTATGAACATTGTATGTGTTTACTGCCAATACAATTTAAATTTAAATAAAATAAATTGAATTGAATTGATTTTACTGTTGCAAACTGTCTGTGTTCAGCTAGGGTGCCAAGTAACGTTTTCTCTCACATATATCGAAACTGAACGTCTGGCAGTTTGGTAACACTTTCTATTGCATTTTACCGTGTCTATCTTTGCAAAATAGATTGTTTAACTGTTCTTTGAAAATTTCTAGGGGCGTAGGTATTGTCGTAATCTATTGAAAAACGGTGTGCCACTCTTAGTGAGTGCTCGTGGCAAGATTGTTTCTGGAGGCATAGTATAGATATTATCTTAATCTATTGAAAAACTTTTAAACTACCTTTTAAAAAAGGAGAGATATACAATGTATGTAGAGATCTTGAAAGTCGTATGACTGCTTGAATCAAAATAAAGATGATACAGTTATATGCTAGAGAGTGTTTTTGTTGAGGTTTTTTAAAAAGCCAATTTTTCCATGACTACAAATTAAATGTCATTAGGCATTTGCTTAGTATTTTTATTTTCAGCTCCTCTGCAAATACTAATCAAATCTTTGCAAGTCGCAAGTATGTGCAGAGGAGCTGAAAATAAAAATACTAAGCAAATGCATCACCATGGAGAACACAACTTTTAAAGTAAACAATACGATGCATGATAAAAGCATTTAAGTTAACAAGACAGATAACGGGTTTGGAAGTAAATATTTTGCTTCTCAATATGTTGTTACTTTTGGACGAAACATAAAACGATTGTAAAATATAAAACAATGAAACTATTTTGCCAAAACCGATGGTCTGTATTTTTTTTATTCAACCATTTAACCCTTTCAACCCTAATCCCGCTTATAGGCGTCCTTTACAAACTGTGTACACATGACTAGTACACTTGCCCTATGCAAACAGTGAAGACCCAGATCAGAGGGCTCCAAAAGGAGCCCTCTGATCAGGGTCTTCACTGATTGTCATAATGCCAAATATTGACAAAAACAACCCTTAAAAGTCAGAAATGGACTAGACTAAAATGGAAACTGGAATTGTCCATTTAAAGCTTTAGGGAGGAAAGAGTTAATAAAGCGCAGTGTTTTTTCGGATGATATATTCTATCTTAACTAAAGTTCACATTGATAAAAGACGTCCCATCATGGTCTGTAATATATGCTCCGCTCTATATTTACAATAATTATGCTACTGAAATTTATCATTTTAGATTGTCGTAATTGTAACACTGTATATTTTAATAAATAAGCTATTGTTTGATTGCTATGGTAAAGGCATCTGATTGCAAAAAGTAATGTTAAACGAAAGTAGAAAGTTCCTTTAACGTTATTTTATCTGTCAGCCTGCTTTAAATTGTGTCATGCATTGTACAACATCAGTAAACTTTCTTATGCATGATCATATATATTTATCGTGAGGTTTTTACCCATTCGCCGTTTCATTGTCACCTGATTCAATATTGTTGTCTGCAATATCGTTTCAAAGTTAAATTTAAAGCAGTATGACTGACATTCTTTAGCGGCATTGAGAGTGAAAGGGTTGAAATATGCATAATAGCGGGACATTTATATTACGCGAGGTAGGGAATTTTAGTACTGTTTTATTAACACCCATATAAATTATAATAAAACCTTCCAATAGGCTGAATGGAAGAGTCTATTGAGATATTTTAGGCATCCGGAAGAGGTTAAAGACATCCCTAGACGACCTTTCGATCATAACGCCTTGCCAGACAATTTCCTTGCAATAAGCATGGATCTTATTGACATGTCGGTAGCAAAGAACCATTGAAGCTTCTCGTGTGAGACTCTACCTTTATATTTGATAGTTTGGTTAGAAATAACCATTGAAAATCACTAGAGCATGGGTATAATCTGGACCTCACCAGGCAAACTGAGATTGTGCTGCACATGATTTGACAGTTACATTGACACCTCCAGAACAATGGGGTGGTGGTCCCTCAATGGACTGAGGAAAAGTCTTTAAAGACTTTTCCTCAGTCCTTTGAAAGAGCCCCCCCCCATTGAGTTTCAATGTAACTGTCAAAACATGTTCAGCACGTGCAGCCGGTGGGTGTACCAATCTCAGTTTACCTGGTGAGAACCAGATTATACTCACGCTCTAGTGCTTTTCAATGGTTATCTCTAACCAAACTATCAAATATAAAGGTAGAGTCTCACACGAGAAGCTTCAATGGTTCTTTGCTAGCGACATGGCCATAAGATCCATGATTTTTGCAAGGAAATTGCCTGGCAAGGTGTTATGATCGAAAGGTCATCTAGGGATGTCTTTAAGTGGACATCCAACGCTACTGCTACGTACTGTGTACACGTTTCAAGCTCTGCAAACTTAATTGCCTTTTAATTTGCTCTCCAGCTCGGAGACACAAAAGAGAGAGTTTTCCTGTTAACTTAATCATAAGTCTTTACTGTTATTGCTTTCTGATGACTGTTAACATTTACATGGTACTTTGTCTTTAACCCTTGTTCTGTTGTAAACGTCACGTGATTGTCATTTGCAAACAGTTTGAATCCTGATCGGGCGCCGAGTTACTGTTTGATACTTAAACTCAGATTCTACCTATTAGAGAGACATATAAATGTATATTAATTTTCGAAAACTATAGACGACGAAATTGAAAAAGGGCGACATAATTACATGATAAGGGTTAACAGAAATCATTATTTTAACTCAATTTTACAAAATGTCATTTCAACATGTCTGGTTTTCCTACAATGGTGTCTCGGCTAACAACACTTGATGGTAGCCCCTTTAACTATATAACCTGTCATAAAATAGTCTGCTTCCAATTTGTCGTCTGCAAAAATAATAAACAAATCTTTAATGTATTTCAATAGGAAGAAACATCGATACGAGCACCAAACAGTCTGTATCCGAGAAACCGGGCTATTCGGCGCCTGGTCTGGGTCCAAAATGTTTGTAAATGCAGATGTGCAGGAAATTGGTTAACCCCCTTCACTGCCATGACGTCATCAAGGTTAAACAGCTGTCATCTGCTTTTATTTTTCAAAATTCCATTTAAGGTATTTTTACTAAAGAAATTTCGAAATGACTGCAAACAGTTTGTATCCTGATCAGTCGCCGCGTAGCGCGGCGTCTGGTCATGATCCAAACTGTTTGCAATTATAACCATTGTACTCGGGGTAAGGCTGTAATTGGGTTAACATTATGGTTAGAAGATAATTAGGAAAGGACTAAAATAGGAACACAAGCTGGAAAATGCTACAGGCATAACGATGCTGAACATGGTGTAGTTTTTCTGGACCATTTCCTAATTCTCAGAGGGACATTAGAACATGTATAGTGGGCATAAACGTTATTTTTTACCGTTCATAACTCGGTCTATTGGTTTATTTATTGTTATGTTATAGTTACAGGTAAAATATCTTATACTATATATTTCCGTAAAACGAGCTTCAAGTTAGGTAACCAGCGTACTTAGGCTTATCAGCAGTCACTTCAAAGTGTGTCAAACATCTTGGAACTACGCATACTTGCAATGTTCATGCATATCGTATCAACATTCTTTTCGATAGACAATGATATGTAGATGCAGACAATGTTTATACCCCTATATGCTAATGTTGGATCTGTCTTTTAGTTTGATTTTGCTTGTTCTTAGGGTTTTTTGTGTGAAAAATGATGAAAGTGTAACAAATAGTATAAACCCTGGTTAAGGTATATAATATAAGAAATATACAAACTATGGCGTAGGAAAATTTTATAGTATTTTCTTAGTATTAAACATATTACATACTTGTATCTAACAAAGAAGACATACAAAGGTGGCCTTAGGACACTGCAATGTTTCCCATGGAACAGAAAATGTCTTATGCAATAGCAACCCGTGCAGACCCTAATTAGGATATACACTGATTGCCAATGTCAATTATAATTTGCCAATAAAGCAGGTGCCCTTAAAACATGATTTTGGTTCATTTATCATTGATTAAAAGGGTGAAAACGATAGTCTAAATAGACAAATGTTTATGCATCTCCGCTGAGAAAATAATTAGATACATGTATATGCCACATCTGAACTGTTTTCAAACAATCCTTCAACTCGGGACAAGGCAGAAATGTTCAATTGAAAAATGAGCTATATTCAACAAGCATGTTTTCAAACAGGCTTTGCAAAGCATTGATACGTTTGTTTTAAGTTATAAAAAGACTTCATGTCAAACCAGTAGCGCACGTTTACAAATACATGTATCTAGATTGTTATGGTTTTATAAATTGAACATTTTTTGTCATCACGATATGAAATTGCACAGAACTCTCGAGGGGAACATTTCTATTTTTGAAGTCAAGCGTTCAATCAGCTATGGCGTTTACAAAATCAAATTGAACGAAAGATCAAAACACGGAACCGGCATAACTGCTTCTATTTGAAAATTGTACAATTACAAATTAAATTCAGACGCAATATGAAATATCGATCGACTAGATATTAACTTAGATTAAAATCAAATATATAGAAACATTCATGTATACAGTAAACCACCGCTATAGCCGCCGCGCAAAGGAATACTTATTAACCCTTTACCCCATAGAAGCGACTTTTAGCGAATCTGATTTATTCCTCCGCTGAAGAAAACAGTTCCAATTTAATCAGTCATGAATATATATTATAGGGAAAATTTTCAATATATTCTAGCACACATAGCTTAAAGCAGGCTGAAAGTAAAGCAGAATGCGCATTAAGCGCATTCTGCTTTACTTTCAACCTGCTTTAAGTAGTAACCTATTTTCAATTCTAGAAATAGGCTATCAGGTAAAGGATTAACCCTGTCACCGTCGAAGACGCATGAAGACGACTTTGCAAACAGTGTGGATCCTGTTCAGACGCCGCGTAACGCGGCGTCTGATCTGGATCAGGACTGTTTGACACTCGCATCGATCTTTTTAAGTCATACTACCTTAGATTTAAGTTTCAAATGATGTTGTAGACAACAATATTAAAGCAGACGACAATATCGCACTCTCACGATTAATATGACGACGAAGGGCCTCCGTGGCCGAGTGGTATAGTCACTGTGACTTACATCACTAAGCTCCCCAACGCTGTGAGTTCGAATCCCAGTAGGGTCGTTCGGATTTTTCACGTGGGGAAGCCTTCCAGCTGGCTTGCGGAAGGTCGGTGGTTCTACCCAGTTGCCAATTTGTGTCTGAAACAGTGCATAAAGGGCTTCTGGGGTCTTCCTCTACCTGTATTTAGCTGGACGTCGCGATATGACTGAAATACTGTTAAAAGCGACGTAAAATCATAACAAATCATAATATGACGATGAAAGGGTTTACCTTCTGCATAATACGTCATTGTCGTCTGCAAAGTTTGTCGCATGTAACAAGTATCAGAGTTGTTTTACTGATCAGCTTGCAACAGCCAACTGTATAAACGTCGGTTAAAATAACCCAGTGTTTTAATTTTTAATCGACGTTTATACAATTGGGCAGAGGTAAATGGTGCTATAGAAAGGTTGCAGCATTTAGCAGGATAAAAGAAAAAGCAGAAATCTCCCGCATGAGTTTTCTGTTTTACTTTCCGTATGAATGAAGCAGTAACCCACCTTTAACAAACACAAAGACACTTTGTTTTAATGGAATGACCACAAAGCATGGTTGAATTAAGTTGAGAAAGCGTAGATCTATCCCGATTACTTACTTACTAACTTAATCCTCTTTGCTCCGGTCGGAGCATAGGGCAGGTCGATCCCGATTACTTGTTGAATAATATTTTACTCATAAAAGCACATACAGTGGAGAATCTGTTATTCTTTCCCGTTTAAACGCAAACGTACGCAAACGCAAAGCACTAAAACGTAGAAAAGAACAACTTTTGGACAATTCAGATATTTCATGTTTATCTTGGTGGCAAACAGTTTGGAGCCTGATCAGACGCCGGGTTACCGGCGTCTGATCTGGCTCCAAACTGTTTGTATTGGAAATAGTAGTTTTAGCGTAAACGCGTTTATTGGGAAAGAATAACAGATTCTCCACTGTAGATGAATTAAATGCCGTCTACAGCGGTACTAACTTTCATTGTCTACCTTTTATTGAGATTTCCACTATCTCAAATATTTGAATTAAGACAAGTAGTTTTTTTTCATGCAAAGGATATTTGAATTTGATTAAGATAACTGTTTCTTGAAATTGGTTTTAACTTGCTCTTATCAAACTCAAATATCCTTTGCATAAATACAGACATTTCTTTCTAATTCGCCATCTAGCTGCCGACCTCTTTAAAAAGACATAAACAAATTAATTTGAATTTATTTTTGCAAAGTTAATTTGAAGCAGACGATAAATTACATTGATAAGTGTTAATTGGACTTCTGTAACCTTGGGCATGTATGATCATGGAGTAGACACAGTGTCTACTCCGTGGTATGATATAGGCGAACTTTGAACAAATGTTTGAAACAGTTTGGTTCCAGATAATAACCTGAGTAAATCGGCTTCTTGTCTTAATTCAAATTTTTGAGAGAGTGGAAATCTCTTCAGAATAAAGGGTAGAAAATGAACAACACGAAATGATCCGCAACTTTAACCATGAATCGCGCAAATGGAATTTGCCGATCATTTTCTGTCGTTTATTTCGCTTAAACGCCGAAAAAATTAAGTTCATTATCTTTAATATTTCATCAGCATTTCTCAAAACAAAACTGTTAACTTGTCTCCAAGGTAATATTACTTTACTTGATAAGTAACTAGAACAACACAAAATAAGTGAAATACACGTATATGTACTATTCTGATGTTTTCGAAACGTGTAAACTTGTGTTAGGTACGTTGCAGTTTAATGCTGGACGAAAAGTATAACGTTTGTTACTGAAACAAGTTTTCAGTAGATCTACAAACGTGTTTATTGGGAAAGAGTAACGTTTTCTCCACTGTATATATGTGTACTGATATCACTGGACTTAGAAAACAAATGTTGTCAATATTTACAGACGTCAAGTGTGGATCTCCAATTTAATAATCTGAGATTAGGAACAGAATTGTACATATATTAGACTGGGGAAGAAGCAGATAGACGCCGTCAGACGATGATTAGGTGTCGGCACAATTTAAACAGCCAATATTAGCATTTGAATAGTGAAATTTCTGGCAGACGCCACGGGCGATACCTCAGCTCAAAAACTTGATTAGACGCAATGACAAGTATTGTGCTATGGTACAACCTCTTCTCGGCTTCCAGACAATAAGGACGGATATGAGTCTTTAATTGCGGAATGCAAGACAGACGTGATGCAGAAAGCCCCTGAATGAGCGTTTCAAATATCAAATATGAGTCGTACTTCGAGTCATTTAACATCTTATCACGACGTCACTGGACTTTGCAAACAGTCTGGACCCCGAATGACTCACATTTGAACAGAATCCAAACCGTGTTTGATACATGTACTTAAAAAACATTAAATCTTAAACATTAATAGTAACACTGCAGGCGACGATTTTTAAGACAGCCGACAATATAGCAGACGGGTGAGTCTAACTGTATTTATTCAGATATTCCGCTGCCTTCCTAATTCAGATAGAGAGATCGGATGCAGTGTGATAGTCCTATAGCATGTCTGTATGCTGTCAATGATGCCGTTAAATGTCGCACCGCCACTAACAGTAACAGCTGTCCATAAATGCGGTATCGCCGCTAGGTGTCGCGTAACACTTTTTACTGTCACAATATTTGTCGATTGCATCTAAATTTCGTTATATCAGACCCATTGAGATACAAGTTAATAAGAGAACAGAACAGAATAGAACAGTATATTTATTACACGCAAACATTACAGTTTTTTGGTGTTTTACAATATACATCTTATAAAAATGTAAATTTTACTATTAATTCAATAACATATTAACTGAATATATTTTGTTTTGTTATATCCAATATTACGTTAAATCTAATTTCGTTGTGAGCGAACTACACTGAAGGTAGAAACTGGAATTGCCCATTTGAAGTTTCAGGGGTCTACGATTTCAAGCAAGTACCTCTCCATACTTCTGAATGAATAGATGTCTATATCTGTATATGATTTACATAATGTCCAATGGCAGATGGTTACTGTTAGTAATTATGACAACAATGACACATGCAGGTAGCAAATTGTATACAAATATGCATCATAAATACTCAAAGTCTAACTAAATAACAACAATTCAAACGAATACCCCTTGATGATGTCAACTCCAGATGGCAGCCCAGTACAGAACTGGCTGTATAACATCCCGTGTAAATGTTACCTAGATATTATTTATGACAATAACGACACATGCAGGTAGCAATTCTTTACCACAAAGTCCCATTTTTACGACAACAAGAAGATACGCTTATTATGTCAACTCTTTCAGTGCTAAATGATTTTCGTCTGCAATAATTGTCGTCTGTACCTGTTTCAATATTAAAACTTTCTCAAGTTGCTTTTCAAAAATGGGTTAGATTGTCAAACTTTTGGGATCCTGATGAGACGTCAAGTTCCGTCTCATCTGGAGCCAAATACATGTAGCCAAGTTCGAAAATCTTTAAAGTCTTGAAAATGTTGTATCTTTAGGTTCAATGTAGATGACGATCACCACATTTGATTCAATTCACTTGACATATCGTAGAATTAATCTATCAAGGTAGGATTAAATGATTTGTTTATTTCTAGAATATAATTATGTACCGTATTATAGGCATTAAGCGCTGTGTTTCTATATTTTCCCAGGAAGGTTCGTGTTGCTACATTGTATATACAAAAGAACACTTTTACGTCACAATGATTCATAAGTTACATTGGCCAAAAAATTTAGTTGCAAAAAATTTTGCGCATTTTTGTATGCATACAATAACGAATATATGCATATAGTATACATAGCAGGTAAACTACATTTTTGATATAAATAATGTTCACTTTTAGTTTGCCTCTTTTCGAAACGAAACAAAAGTGGCAATCAACTGGACAGTATTTATACCATTTGGTAAAGAAGCTCACATAAGCTTCTTGATGGCATCAAATGAGCTTTGTTACAACATAGTATCGCTTCAAGTTGAGTGAAAACTTGACACATATTGTTGTTTTATAAGAAGTCACTCAACACATTTGTGAAAGGCACAGTGCAGATTAAAAATAACACAGAAAGCCCCTGAAACAGTGGTCGTTATTTGCAAAAATTGCAATTGTTTGACAAACACTTTTAACCATAAATATATGAGACCAGAGCAAAGTCCTTGTACATACACATTTGCAAAAAGAGGTGAAAACAAACTGTTTGAAACTCATATTAATTTGTTTCAGTCAAATTCCCTACAACAGAAATAAACGCAGACGACATATTTAAGCAAATGATGGATTAGACTCGTCCATATCTCGTGACACCCTATCTATTGGAAATTGATAAATCAATATTTTTGTAAGCAATGATATCATGCTAACCATTACATGCATCATGCTAAGCGCGACTTGCCTAACAATTGCAAACAGTTTGGATCCAGATCAGACACCGCGTAACGTGGCGTCTGATCTAGATCAAAACTGTTTGTCACTCGTATTCAACTTTATATCTGTTTCAAAAGCATTAAAAAACTATTTTTTAACAGACGATATATTATTAGCAGACGACAATTCAACTCTGATTGGTGCAGACGTCACATTGTACAGACGACAATTAGGTAGCGTACTGAAGGTTAGCAACCATTGCTACTGCTCGTAGTAGTTACTGTAGCATGCACACTAGCAAATTGCTTGAACATATGCATGTACATGTAAAACCTTTCTATATTTCGACCATTAAAACGAAGGCTAATTGATTGTATAAAAGAAAGGTGACTGCTTAAAGCAAGGTGACAGTTAAACAGGTGTTTTCCGTCACCTTGCTTTCAGCAGTCGCCTGTCGTAAACACCTATTGAAACGCAAAGTTACTGTGTGTCTTATCTGGGTCAAAATTATGTTTTAAGTTATAAAAAATTCCACCATGCTAGCGCGCTAAAAGTGTATCAGAGCAATCAAGATCTGTAAAGAGCAAAATAGGACGTTTGAACCATTTTCAGATGGACACGGTTCTAGCAAGTGATGAGAAACATTTCTTATATCTGTAACAAACAGTTTGAATCCAGATGAGACGCCGAGGTACTCGGCGTCTCATCTGGATCCAAACTGTTTGTCACTCAGAATAAGTTTTTAATAGAAATATGCCTACAAACTAACTCCGTCCCTGCAGACGACAACTTTTTCAGCAGATATCAACCTTGAGCGTTCTGAAAGGTTAATGAAATTCAGTGCCCGTAAACTCGTATGCTTTTTGACCCCGACCTGCTGTCCCTTTGTACCTTTATTCATGCTTGATCATGTGAGAGAACATCATGGCGAAATATTGATCCATGTTAATTCTATTTTCTTTCATAACCTTGTATTCGGTCCATGCTTTCACCGTGCATAGAGCCGTTCTTTTCTGTGTTCTCGTTCCGATGAATTATGTTTTTACTGGAACCATTGCCTAGAAAGGAAGTGCGCGCAACAGCACATATGTTACCCGGCTGCCGTAACAATGACATGACAACGTGCAATAACTTACTTACGGAACTGGAACCAAACGCTGCATCAGTCATAAAAGTCTGCACACAATTCTATTAACTCCTTCACTGCCATGACGTCATCTGCTTTAAACAATTGTCGTCTGCGAATTTTTTTTTAAAAAATTCCAATTTGAATTTTAGATAAAACGGCGAAGGTAATATCGTAATATGTATCAAACAGACTGGATCCCGTTCAGACGCCGCGTGACGCGGCGTCTGAACGGGAACCAGTCTGTTTGCAAACAACCACTGTACTTGGGATAAGGCAGTGCAAGGGTTAAAGCATGCTTTCAATTGACGTTCTCTGCGTCAGGGATCAACTCTCAAAGTGCGAAAGAAACATTTGAATTAATTCAAAAATCATCTTATAAAAAAGTTATAATATATAATATGCCAGAGAGAATACGTTATTCATTCCGAACAAACGCGCTTTGCTTTAAAATCTGATAATCTTTGCAAACAATTAGAGTCATATCAAAGACAGATTGAGCAGTTCTGCGTAAGATCAGGCTCTAAACCGTTCAATACATGAAAATAAAATTGTCAAAATATACAGAAACTGTCGTTATATTAGATTTGGTGCAGACATAAAGCAGATAGTGTTAGAAATTGTCATTATATTCACCTTCCGCCCCGTTATTTAGTCAAGATATACGTCGTACAATGTATATACAAATTATGGCTGTACAAGATTTAGACACCTGAAGCGAACTTTCTTTAACCCTTTACCCAATAGTCAGTTTTTATAATTGAAAATAGGTTACTACTTAAAGCAGGTTGAAAGTAAAGCAGAATGCGCTTCAGGCGCATTCTGCTTTACTTTCAGCCTGCTTTAAGCTATTACCTGCTAGAATAAGGAAAGTACTAAACATGACACATATTCATTACGGTATATATTGGAACTATTTTCTTCAGCGGATGAATATAATGCATGTGCTAAAAGTCGCTTCTATAAGGGAAAGGGTTAAAGTGATGCTTATGGTGGAACTTTACACTATTATACTACAGTTGAAACTCGACACTTCGAACTCGCTTAAATCGACCTTACCAGTATCTCATAAGTTATGATACATGTACCTCGATCTCACTTATGTCGAACTACCCGTATTTCAAAGTTAAAACGTGGCTCAGCCACGTTTTAACTTTGAAATATGGGTATGTTCGAACAAACGCGAGTTCGAAGCTTCGAGTTTCGACTGCAGTTTGTCTTTTCGCTTAAAATCACCATTTTTAGTACATGTATTTGATAAATAATAAATGTTTTGATATGAGCCAATGACAGCACTTCTCCCGTTTAATACCACCCTACAGTGATGATTTTCAATCAAATGTAGCCCTACCTGATTGATACTTGCATATAGTGTTAATCCAGGGTAACATGGCGACTGATCAAATTGATCTGAACTCGTGTTTTGAATCTTCAATTTAGAAATATATTATCTTAACTTGGCAAAATGTGCAGACGGCGGTTTCAAAGCAGACGACATGACGACAGAAGGGATGGGATGATGGTGAAAGCGCGCACCTAAATCGATCAGCATTCTCTAGTGGTGAATAGGGATTGTATCCTTTACATGACACCATGTCATCTGTCCTCATTCTTCCACTGACAATAACGACCAAAATCTAAGGGTGCAAAACAGTTTGAATCCAGATCAGCAGCCGAGTAATTCGGCGTCTGATCAGGATCCAAACTGTATTACTCTCGTCTCAGTGATTCTTCTGTCAAAATTCACCCCGGTACCTACTTAGTATAGTTTAACACTCGTCTCAATGATACTACTGAAATGCAAAATACATTGAAAAGAAAATGAGGATGACAATATTTAAAGCAAGCGAAGGGATAACATGCACGATGATGTTCGTCGGAAGTTTCTATATTCGTCTAAAGTTGTGCAGAAACGTGTCGGAAATTTGTTTTGAGTAACAAACAGTTCTAATCCTAACATTAGAACAATACAACCCTAGTGTCCGTGTTTAAACCGTTATTGTTGTGCTTCATTTGTTCGACTACTTTAGTACTGTTGAAATTAGAAAGTCGAAAAATACATTCCATTGTGTTTCCAGAGACCGTACTAAAACTACTACATGTATTTAGTTTTCCAGAAAAAGTAATCTTCTTCTGTAAACCTTAAACGTTGAAAAACAATACTGTCGTCAGCTGATCGTCCGAAATTCAGTACATTGCTCTATTTGTTTTTTTTATTATTGAAGCCCAAGTGGAAAACAGTTTTGATCCCAGACCAAGCCTCATATTTTGCGGGGACTTCCTGATCTAGATTCAAACTGTTTGAAAAAAGTACTCTCTTGATGTTGTGAAAGTTTGGATCGCTCCTTGTACATTAGTACTTTCTCATAAAGCTCAACTTTTATTCGTGGAGTTAATGATAACTATTCGCTAATAGTGCAAATATCTACAGTTATAATTAGTTTAAAATTATTAACGAACTATGAAATTTGTGTAAACAACGGATTCGACACAGTTAACTCTTTGCCTGCTATAATAGCATCGCTTACTCTGTGTGCTATTTTACCTGTATTGTGCAACTTTTTATCTGGCTTATGAAATACTGACAAAAGATAGTTATATCATATATCATATGGTTGAATAAACCATGCCGAATGTACATAATTATATCTAAAGATAGTTGGCTCCATTGTTCAGAAGTTCAGGATAAGAAATTACACGGAAAGCTCAATCGGGAGCTTTCTGTGTTGTTTTTGGCCTGGAGTATGCAATTCCCTTATGCAGAATTGACTAAATAGTATGGTACTAAATAGTACTATAATTTAGTGTTGAATACAACCATATCTAAAGACGGATAGCTACATGGTCAGGATAAAAGTTTGGCAGAAGGCTCAAACAGGAGCTTTCTGTGTTACATTTACCTGCATAGTGGGATAAACATGCCAAGTGATTCTTTCAGAAAAACACATTTGCTAGCACTGCATTCACATTGAAATGTTAATAGGTTGTATCGAAGCTCACTTAGCTACATCAATACGCTTATAAGAGCTTTTCCAGGGAATAGTATAAAATACTGTCCAATTTATTGCCACTTTTGTTTCGTTTTGAAATGAGGCAAACTCAATATTGAACAATATCCATATAAAAACAATGAATTCAAATTATGTATCTGTAAGTTTACACATGCACAATCAAATTGCCAACTGATTTTGTCAACTATAATGTCTTGGCAATGTAATTCGCGAAATTATTGTGTTGTTCAAGTGTTAATTTATATATAGCAAGATAACCCTTTTTGGGAAAACATACCTAGAAAAACAGCGTTTATTGCCCGTGATATGTTTATTGCCAACAACGAATTGACGTTTCATAATTTCAAAATTTCGTATACCCTACCCTTGAAATACTACTTCTACGATATGTTAACATGAATTAAATATGGTGTTTGTCATCTACTTCGAAAAACATTTAGCGCTTCATTCTCTCGTTATTAAGATTTAAGTATCATGGGGCCCGTTTAATAAAACTTCGTACGACAAATGTTGTACGTCATATTATAAAAGTCTCAATTAATTTATTTCTCCATCTAATCCTGTCTTGTGATATCTCTTTGGATCTTCTTGAAAAGATGATATCAAAGAGATGTCACAAGACAGGATTAGATAGAGAAATCAGAAATTATACGTATTTTAAGGTTTTGACTTACGACCGTTTTTGTCGTACGAAGTTTTATGAAACGGGACCCAGGTTCTGAAAGATGTAACAATAATACAGTAAAACCTCGCTATTACGACCACTTAAACGAATTCTAATTAATTGTAAAATAGAGAGGTGGCAGCTTAAAGCAAGGTGACAGTGAAACAGAAAGCTCCTACAGGAGCTTTCTGTTTCACTGTCACCTTGCTTTAAGCGGTCACCTATCCTAAACATCCAAATAATTAACAAAATTTAGTGGTCGTAATAGGGAGGTTTTACTGTAGTACACACCATTAACAAATACTGTCGTTTTCCAGACATAATACGGGCATTATGCACTGTGGTTCACGTGGCTTAATGTATATATCATGTGTTTTATCGCTGATGTTGCCTGCAAATAGCAGGGCTTAAATAATATGCATATTATCTGAATAAAACTTGAAATGAACTTGTTTTTGCAACTATTTAAAAAATAATAATTTTTATCTCCATTTTACCTTTGGAAACATTAGTTAACATGAATGTGAAACAATTTGGAATACGTTAAGACGACGCAGCTCGTGTCATTTGAACTGGATCAAAACTGCTTGTAAATTCTAGTACATTGACCACGGTGCACCAGTTGTGTCTGTTTGGCTTGTCTCGAAGCTCTCTTGGTCGATATAAAAGTCATTCATCACAGCGACATTGCGCCCAGATAAATATTTGTTAGGTATATAAAACAGTGGATACAGACAAGAGACAATCACCTCTTGATACAGTTTTATTGATAAAACCGTAAAAAGGTAAATGACGCGTCCAGCTTTGGGGTAATTTTCAGCGGAGCTGAATAATATCTATTTAGACCAACATTTTCACATTTTAAACCAATAATAAACGATCAGAAATCTTGGTTTGCCATTCATTTTAAAAACAAACTTGTCCAGAAGCAGTCATTTTATCATATTGCGTCTTCGTTTTATTTAGTGTAACGGAAAATTACTACATACTCAAAACTGCAGTACGAAGAATTCCAACCTGGACCCTTTGTTGAACTGTAGTAATTCTTAACCCTTTCGCTGCAACTATCACTATCGTCTGATTAAATTTGCCGTCTGTTTGTATTGATTGACTTTGGAATTTTAAGCAGTTTTGTTGATATGAGTTCGGATCCTGATCAGACGACGCGTTACGCGGCGTCTGGTCTGGATACCAACTGTTTGCGTATGTAAGTAATTGTTATAGAACCTGGCAGCGATAGGGTTTACCGCTTTACTGCTGCAAGGAAATCGTCTGCTGACAAAATGTCGTCTGATAGTTTTCTTGCAATTGATATAATAGGTAGATTAACTAAACAAATATCGATATGAAAGGCAAATAGTTTGGATTCTGATCAGACGCCGCGTTACTCGGCGTCTGATCAGGATCCAAAATGTTTGCACGTGAAAATCTAGTATAATAGGTGGAAGGTAGTAAATCAGGCTAAGCATCTGTTAAAGCTGACATGTTTATATTTTGGTCGGTGTTGACCTATTTTAAGAAACAATTAAGGAAAAGGAACTAATTAAGTTGTTTTGCATTCTTGAAATGCGTTTACTTAAATGTTGGGTTAGCAAGCGTACAATGAACATAAATACCAATGGTGGGTATAAATCGTTTGAAGGCATTGACTGCTTCCTCAGACCTGTATGTACATTGTTTCGGATTGGAATCGGTAATAGAAAATGTTTAGTTTTAACAACCTCTTTGTAGACATGGGTCCTGCTAGATTTAACTGAGAGGATGAAAGTAACATAGAAAACCTATTCAGGCGTAGTGTGCTTAATTTCCACTGTGCTTAAAGCTGCAATCTGTCTTTACCTCCATTTTGAGTTGACCTTAGATCGATCGTAACATGGGTTTTAACGTTAACTCCTTTCAAATTTTCGTTTGGTTAAAATATTTTATTTCGCAAAACCATATAGCCTGTTAACCTGTGTTTTCGCCACCCTTAGCTTTATTTTTCGCAAATGCGCTTTCTGATGTAACATTTCTTACTTGTTCACGGATCTAATTCTGAACTGAACCTTCAATAACACGAATATTTACGAACAAAAGTTGTGAAATAAATACAAATGTAAATAACTGTACCGTTTTCGAACGAGGTCCAATGTTTTCGAACGTGGCCAAATGGTTAACACCTTGAACTACGGTACCAGGGGTCGTGAGTTCGATCCCCCGCCGGACCAGCGGTCTGACTACGGGATTTTTCTGAATCCCCGATTGAGCAAGACATGTACCGCGAATTGCTCCTCTCCACCCAGGGGTTAAAATGGGTACCTGTGAAGGGTCTGAGTCGGTACTGCGGCTGCAGTTGACTGCGCCATATGTTAGCAGTGCTCATAGGCAAGATGGCTCGATGATCAGGGGAGTATATGTACAGTCGGCTGAGCGGTCATTCGGACTGAAAGTAGACTTTAACTTGGTATATTACTTTATTTACTCTGGATCACCGGGATGCTTTCTTGTCAATTCGCCACCTCTGATTGGATGTTCGATAATTAGGTCAATGTAGGCTCTGTCAGTATGTTATAGTTTGTTTCATAAAATTTCAACATTTTTTATTGATTTTGAAATATTTAAATAAAAAAAACTTTTACAACTTTACAATAAAAAAATAACAACGGGCATGTAGAGTTAAAATTACCAACATGTCCTTTGATTTGAAACTTTTTGTGAATTATTGTTATTTTTCCTGTTTCTTTCGCATTTTCGGCGCTTAAAATCTTCCTTAGTGAAACTGTCCTAGTATTCGGATATCCTCTGTAGTTTTCGGACATCCTCGGTAGCCTGCTCGTGACGAGTTCTAAGTTTTGATTAGGTGGCGAAATGACAAGAAAGTGGCGAATTGACAAGAAGCAAGGATATCCATTTCACAAACAACACAATTTTGGATTGAAACGAAAGTAATACAATTTATTTGGTTAACCTTGTCACTGTCAACGACGCCAAAACACGCATTTGTTACGAGTTTGGATCCTGATCAGACGCCGCGTAAAGCGGCATCTGGTCAGGATTTCAAACTCTTTACAAATCGTTTTGAAATAATGTCAGTCATACTGCCTTAAATATAACTTTGAAACGATATTACAGACAACTATATTTCCTTTTCGTGTGTATGTGAAGTGAACTGACTGAAATCATTACCAATGGACTAACTTGTATTTCTATGTAGTGTACACCAATTGCATTAGTATGCAGCTTCACTTGCACATATGGTGGTCACACAATTCAATTACTCCTTCCCCTGTCATTTCTGACGACAGCTGCATTGGACAAGAGTATGTGTACAGATAAGACGCCTAATAAGTGATAACCCCCTCATTGCCATGACGTCACCGGCCTGAAACAATTGTCGTCTGCTTTTATTTTTCAAATCTGATTATTTGGTATTACAGTGCATCTACACTTGAACATTATGGTGGTTATAACATTTAACCATTTCCCTCTGGAAGCTGACTTTAGAGTAACTTGTTTAACCCGTTCGCTGCCATTTTGACGTAAAACCCCGTCTTACACAGTTGTTGACATGATACAGTCTGCTTAGATTTGACTTCTGCTTTTATTTCTAAAATTAAGAAAATTTACGCATTTTAACATTAACATGAGTATTAGACAGTTTTTTATCCTGTTACGTTGCGACTGATCTGGAATCGAACTGTTTGCATATGTTCGTGTTATAAAGCGTGGCAGCAAGTGATAGTCATGTCAATTTCATTCTAATTACCAAACTTCTAGATTTGAAAAATGCAGACGACAATTTGTATGCAGAATTTGTAAGCAGACAATGATACAGTAGACTATGCAGCCAATTGAAACAACGTTAAACAATGGCAAGGATTCTTTAATTCCGTCGTACGTCCGTTTGCATTCATAAATCAAGTTTTCACCACTCTAGGGACATTGTGTGCGTGTTTCAACATTATTATTGGCCTAATCAATATACTTATCTCTAGAATATTTCTATAAATATGCAGTCTGCCAAAGACAAAACAATTAAGACAATGACGCGGAGTACAATTCAAACCTGAAATTGTTTCCAGAACCTTAGAATTTTGATGAGATTGACAGGGTGTTTTTGTTTTTAAAGAAATCAACGACGACTTCTTTTGTCATTTGCAAACAGTATGGATCATGATCAATCTGATCTTGATCCAAACTGACTGACTTTCGTATCACTGTTTCCCAATTAGATCTAAAATATGACAGAATTCTGAATTTGAAATTAAAGTAGACGGAAAGCTGTTTAAGCAGGCTATATGGCAGTAAAAGAGTTACTGATATAGACAGGCGAAATCAAAGATATAGACGAATATTTGAGGTTTGTGCCGACACTGTTTTAGCCATTCCCTCAAATATATATCAATCATGACCATATCATCATATTTTACATTTCTGATTTTTCAAGTAGTTCGTGGTATTTTTAGAAAACTAAATATCAATTAATCATGCATTACGAAAAGTACAAAACAGCTGTTAAAAGTGCAGAATCGGATCTGATGATTCTGAGTCTTTGAAGATATTCATCATTTCCCGCCTAGAAATTATCCATACAGAAAATATCTGATATTACTGCCAAAACTCAAACCAACACGCATCGAATAAGGACATTGTTTTAGATAGATGGCGGTTAACCCATTTGCGCCCAGTGGATTCTTCCATGTTTTATATTGGATTAGTCCATTTTTTATCAAAGGGATGCCTGGTCAAATTTTTCATTTTCATTTTGTTTTATAATGAAATTCCTATCAGCAAACAGTGTAGACTCTGATCAGACGCCGCATCATTATGCGGCGTCTGATCAGAGTCTACACTGTTTGCCTATGTCCCATATATGTGGGCACAAATGGGTTAAAAGCATAATGAAAGTTATCAGAAAACTACCGTACTTCAGTTCTCAATTTGGGTTTCATTTAAATAATAATATGTAGGGACTTGCCTTAAATACCGAGAGCAAATCCTGTTTTGAGTAGTCTAAATAGCTGGACTTTGAAGTGTCCATTTAGGCATTTAACTATTTCCACTTAGTTTGGGACCCAACGCATGTTTCGTTTATAACAATTTTCTAACTCCCTAGAATGCTGACGGTTGAATTGCAATGCCCTCCGATGATATGCCAAATATTGTAACAAACAAATGAACAACATCAACAAAATAGAAATAATGGCGTGGTCCCTGACAAGACGTCATATGATGCGGTGTGCAATCTAGGTCTACACTGTTTGCAATAATAAATGTAACATTCAGCTTCATGTATGTAAGAACACTGTCCATATTAAAGTTCAATATACCTTCTAGTAGAGACAATATATTTTATATGTGAGGAATATCGAGGGGTACATTTGTTAATCGTTTCAAAGTAACTGCAAGCTGCATGCCTTGCGTTTGAAAAGGACGGATAGTGTGAGTTCAAACCTCATTTTGATACTGGTATGCCGGGATATTTCAATGAAACTTCCCCTTAAGGTTGGAACAATTAATTATCAGTATATAGGAGTGTCTAATTACATTACAGGTCATGCCCAAAAAGCGAAATGAAATGCCAAACTATGTAGACTCTGATAAGATGCCGCATTATAAATTGGGTCTATATTTCTAATATGTTTGTAAAGTTGTTTAACGTATTGCACTAAAGGTTTAATTAAACTGTCTGTTTTTGGAAAATTTGTAAGAAAACAGACTTTGGTATTTTTTATTGCTGCACACTTTTAGAAAGTCTAGCTATAAATGTATACACATTCTAAATATAAAGAATGTATATTTATATTTATTGCATTGTTTGATTAATTTATTGGCTAGAAGACAGGACTGCACATTAACGTGTCTAGTTGTTGAAACGTGTTATTTTCAAATAGACTGAAGGCATTCCACATAAATAAATATAAACAGATGGATCTTTATGATTAAAACGAAAGCAAGAATGTATGTCATGTTATTTCCTGACTGAAATCCGATATCAGCTTTTGGCATCAAATTTGAAAACGAATACAATTAGGACTTTTTAAGAATTGTGTTTGAATGTTTCTTTTACGATGTGGCTATGGTTTTAAACTGTTTTAAGTTTAGCATTATGTGGTCAAAGCTATTTGTTTTCGATTTTGTAATTTTTCATCGAACTATTACTAGATCTAAACTTTCAGAAATATGCAGTTTGATCAATGAAATTAGATTTATCTAGAAGCGCACTTTATGCAAGTAAATTGAACCAAATATTTACTGTTAAATCGATGCGTTAGCAAAAGAGAAATACAATATTAACATATAAATCCAGATTTTAGCCAATAAAATATTATTTAAGAAAATATAATAACACGTTCGTTTTTAGTTTATACTTTATATAAAGCAGTTTGATTGTAATCTCAATTGAATATTCGGATACGTGATTATTCAACGTAAACTCTTTTCTTTGGTAGGCCCCTATTTGTTTATTGTTGAAACTCTAACTATTGCATTTCATCGTTTTGTTTAATTGCCAGTGTATTTTTTAGGTAATAGAGCTGAACATATATGTGTCTATTGATTGAAACGAATGTTATTTTTCAAATAGTATACATAACTCTTACATGAGCCATGGGCATAACAAACACAAGTACATTTTAGAGAAAACAAGGGTACGGCAATGTGGCATTTTGGTCAAATCTGTTAACATGCTGTATATACGCTCAAGTTTAATAATTTTCTCAGTGTTTCCATCTTAACTGAAATCCTTGATTGGCTTCTAGAATCAATTGTGGAAAATAAACAAATTGGAATTTAGAGGTCTTTGTTTGCTTTTTCCATTACGGTTTTGCTTAGGTATTCACCAAACAGTTTTGGTCTAAGTGTTTAAACTGTTGTTTTCAACCACAACTAAACACAGAGAATTTACTTCAAAGAGTTCGTAGATCTGCGAAGCAGTTTTCAGACATGTGCAGTTAGTAAGAGATTGAATCGCTTTAACACCCTTTCTTAAAATCGTTCAATTAAATTGATATAGAATATTTACAATTGAGTCGATGTGTTCGCTGATGAGAAATGCAATCTAAACAAAATAACATTATGTTTCAAGGAAAAAGTCTTTAGCAAAGCATTCAATGAATTGAGAAAATGTAATTGTACCAGCATGTTTTGTGTAATACGATATCAACAAATAATAATATGTTTGCATATACATGTAGTTTAAACATTGCAATTTAAATCTGATCTCATATGAAAATAGTTTGATTTAAATTACTCAGAACAAATATGTTTCTAGAAAATAAACTATACATCAAAATTGATTGAACTAATATTAGTATTTTGACTGCATACAGTTTAAATGGTATAATTTGAATATAATTTCAATTGAAAATATTTGTATTTGAAACTATCACTCTAACAGTAATCTCATGGCAATTGACTGTCTTAGCATAATATTGTTTTGTATGAAATTATCCATTGTCATAAAGCGCATTTACAAACAGTTTTGATCCTGATCAGACGCCGCGTAACGCCACTCATTTCGAAATGTCATCAGTCATACTGCTCTGAAATCTAACTTTTAAACGATATTGCAGACAACAATATTGAAGCAGACGACAATATGGCGGTGAAGGGGTAAAATTCTCACGTTAAATTTGATCATGAAAGTGTTAGAATTTAAACAATTTAGATCGTACATCTCTACAACTACCTCCAGGTAATTATCAACCATAATTAAACCCTTTTATTTAAATCATATCGCCTGTTTAAAACTTTGTCGTCTGCAAAATTGTTTCCAAAGAAATATTTTATGCAGTTTTAGCTATGGAAACATCGATACGATTGTCAAACAGTTCTTATCCTTGTCATTATCCGAGTTACTCACCGTCTGATCCTGATCAAGCTGTTTGCTAATACCAGTAGAGCCGCGTCTGTCAGTTGAAGGGACAATTTACATATTTACAGCCGTGGAAATCTATTATTGATGAAAGAGAAATATCACTCATATAGTATTGTTAAACAACTCATTTGCATACATTACATGCTTTAATTGATTACAGACGATTTCGACTTGGAGTGAGAATTCTGAATAAACAATGACATGAAATATTCATTATATTCAACAGAGATGTTAATTTGGTATCGGCCCTGCCAGGAACTTCCGTGCAGTGGTATTTCGTTGAATCCTTATACATGTCGATATTGCTATACAGTTATTGTCTGTCATAAGCTATCGATTTTAGTGTTACACAATTTAGATCCTAATCAGAGCAACTCGGCATATGCACATATGTACATATACCGTAGTTCACGATACTTCAATACGTATTTTGTGCTACACTATATTGATTACATGTTTTTATGTTATTTTGTGTTATGTTATATTATGCTATGTTATAATATGTCATGTCATGTTATGATGTGTTATGTTATGTTATTCAACCGACTGGGCAATGGGATATGCTAATAAAATTAATGAGAATTAGTGTGAACCTATTTAACATCACGCGGCCTGTATGAAATGGTAAAGCAATCGTTTCCTCATTTAGAACTGAACTATAGACTTGACTCTCCGAATAAAATACTGGTACGTAATTAAAGAGTTACTGCAACTGGTTATTACGGAAAAGCATTAACGCCTTAACTCTTTCCTCCCTGAAACTTTAAATGGACAATTCCAGTTTCGATTTTTGTCTAGTCTATTTCTGGCTTTTAAGAGTTGTTTTTGTCAAATTTGGAAGTACTGACAAACAGTGAAGACTCTGATCAGAGGGCTCCTTTCGGAGCCCTCTGATCTGGGTCTTCACTGTTTGCACAGGACAAGTGTATTATTCACATGTACACTGTTTGAAATGACGCTTATATGCGGGACTAGGGTTCAAAGGGTTAACTCGTCCAGTACCATAATGACGTCACAACCCTTAACCCTTTCATGATCAAATTTATCGTGAGATTTTAACCACTTGACCGCCATATTGTCGTCTGCTTCAATATTGTTGTTTGCAATATCGTTTCAAAGCTAGATTTAAGGCAGTATAACTGACGTCATTTTCAAAACTGTTTGCAAATGCGCTTTTTGAGTTTATGACGTCATTGAGAGTGAAAGGGTTATACAACATAATTAGAAGAACATAACAACGTTTCTTCCACTTGAACTACACAGTTTCTCGTCATACATACAAATACATTTTAATATTACAAAATAATATAATACATGTATAAGGTGAAATCTGATATATGTAGACCTAGATGTATATCTAGATCTACTAAATTTCAAATTTCAACTAGAATTATGAGAAGTAAAGTAATATCACGAGAATGGTCAAGGATGGTGCCAGATGATGACGTTTGTCTAACACGCCTCTTAAAGCAATCTGAATCGTTCAATGCTAAATGACAACACGTTCTGGGGTGGGTTTTTTTGCGAGGAAAACGATTTACAGCTCTCTACCAGATCGGTGTAATTTTCTGGAAGATTAACCCTTTCAACTTCAATGACGTCATATATCGCATTTGCAGACAGTTTTGATCTTGATCAGAATCAAAACTGTTTGCAAGTTGTTTTGAAAGTGCGTCTGTTATAATGCTTAAATCTAACTTTGAAACGATATTACAGACAACAATATTGAAGCAGACGACAATGTGGCGGTGAAGAGGTAAAAACCTCACAATAACTTTGATCATGATAGGGTTAAAACGTCACAATCATACTTCGTTTAACATTCTGTATGCTAAGTTATTGCCGTCTGCAAGCTTTGTCGTCTGCAACAATTTATCTCAGTGAATATTATCAGAGAGTCAAACAATTTAAATTCTAACAGTTTGCAATAGTTATCACAAATTCGCTGGCGCAGCGTGCAGAGGTTAACATGTAATCGATAAAGTGGAGAAATTTGGAGGTAGTAATTTCGGGCGTTTTGAGAAAAATATACCCGTTCAATATCTCATTGAAACACGGTTTGGTATGTTTGACTTTAACAAGTTCGAATTATCGAGAGTATTCGAGATTAGACTGTAACAATTTCAAGCAATACAATGAAAACGTTTGATTAACCCTTATCATGCTGAATTGTCGTCTGTTTCAAATCTATCTTCTGTGAAAAAATCAAAAAAAAAATCATTTTGTATAATTATATTAAAATTGAAAAGACTATGAATATGAGTGACAAACAGTTTGGAGCCAGATTAGACGCCGCGTTACGCGGCGTCTGATCTGGATCCAAACTGTTTTGTAAATATTAGCCAAGTCGTGCTTAGCATGATAAGGATTAAATCATCGAGGCATATAAGGGTTGACATATATGTGAAATATTTTTTATTATTTATATTTTTCAAATCTATTCGATTCCCATTCAATACTCTAAATATGAATATTCATGTTATGTAATCTGTTTTCGTTTCTCATCCATCATAATTGAAAGAACTTCAGCAAACCCGACAAGTGAATGGCTTGGATAAAGATTCTCCACAGAGACTGCATGAACGATCACCACTGGAAAGAATTTTCTTAGAAATCAGTTTAGAAATATTTAGTATAACTATTCATCAGACCAACCGTTCAACTCAAGCTTTTTGGAAAAAACATCACTCAGTAAAGAAACTATCTTACCTTAACGCTTTCCTCCCTGAAACTTTAAATGGACAATCCCATTTTCCATTTTAGTCTAGTCCATTTCTGACTTTTAAGGGTTGTTTTGTCAATGTTTTGCATTATGACAAACAGTGAAGACCCAGATCAGAGGGCTCCGTAAGGAGCCCTCTGATCTGGGTATTCACTGTTTGCATAGGACAAGTGCACTTTTCACATGTATACTGTTTGAAAAGGACGCCTATTTGCGGGACTAGGGTTCAAAGGGTAAAGACACTGCTGCACGACAAAGGTCATAAAATGCTTCAATAGGAACTTTTTGCATTACTATTTTGTTCTGCAATAAGCTGACAACTTTCTACAACTAGATACATTTCTTTCGAGTGGTGAAAAACTCGAGATATTACTGTACAGGCAGCGGGGAGAGAAAAGTTTGAAGTATGTACTTAAAGTGCCTTTGCTATCTCTCGAAAAAGTCGTACTGGGAAATCTTTAGCGCACATTTTTTGTCTGCGATTGGTGCTTTATCGAAACTGCCATCGCATTCCATGATATGTCTATTTTACTGTCAGTTTTCCTACAAGAAACAAATTATAGATGGGAGTTTTTTAGGGTTTCTTTTTCTAATACCAGTTCAAATAGCGATCACTTTGATAACCTTTAGCTTTCTATACGAAAAGGCTCCGCTATAAGAATTGCTCAAACGAAAGACTCGTTGATGCTGTAATAACATGTAAACCCCCAATGTTATTACGAACGCAAAGAAAAAGATTAACTGATATATTACATGTATTAAAGACATGTGATAGTTTTACCCTTTCACTCTCAATGATGCCAAAAAGCGCTGTTGCAAACAGTTTGGAATATGATCAGACGCCCCCTAAAGCGGCGTCTGATCAAGATACAAACTGTTTGACATTCTCTATTAGTTTTCTTCAGTCATACTGTCTTAAATTTAACTTTGAAACGATATTGCAGACAACAATATTGAAGCAGACGACAATGAAACGGTGAAGGGGTATAAATCTGAGGATTAATTTTGCGACGAAATAGTTAAAGCAAGATGAAAGTAAAGCAGAAACTGTTTTACTTTCAATTTGCTCTCATATTACGCTTAAAAGTGTAAATATTTTACACATTGCAATGAATGCCAATCAACGAGAATAACAGGTCATTGTGCGGAAAATAACAGAAGTGTTTACATTCAGCCTTACAAAAGTGGGTCTTAATTATTGCCTGGTTCGATGCCAAGTGGGAAAGCACACGTTCTGCCAGATGTTAATTATAAACACAACCTTGCAAGGTGGCACATTTTTCTAAAGTCAATGAGGTTATCTCTACATCTATTTAAATACAAATCGTGCTAATCCGCCAAATTTATTAAGAATGTTATGCCAAGTGCGGATACAGACTTTCATTTAAGGCCTAGGGCTAGGGATATTACAAATATAATGGGAACGTCACATGCACATTGTTAGTAGAAATATATGGGTCAAATAGAAAAATATATATTTACTAAGTACGTCTTCAACAAGATCCGTTCGTCTGATTAATGTATACAATAAAACCTCTTTATTACGGGCTTATTGATTGTATAAAAGACAGGTGACAGCTTGAAGCAAATTTACAGTAAAACAGCTTTCTGTTTTACTGTCACCTTGCTTTAAGCAGTCATCTGTCGTAAACGCCTAATAGTTTACGCAGTTTGTGGTCGAAATAGAGAGGTTATACTGTACGATGTTTTCTGATCATGATAATTCTTTTTTCGTTAACATGTTCACACAAGAGGGCGTGATAAGCCAGTATACTACAGGGTGTGTCGAGATTAAGCACTGTGTAGATCCGCCACTGTTGGTAAATGATGACTGAAATATATGATCTGGTATTGAAACTAAAATACTGCCTTTTGACCGTTCATGTTGCAATTGATTTGATTTCTTTTCAAATATAGTTAAAGTTCATGTTTAAGTAAAACTGAAGGCAGACGCTATTAGCGAATTTGAGATAGGTGTATATATTATACAGACAGATTAATTGGGTTCCAATGAGACGCCGTGTAACCCAGTGTGTTATTTGGAAGCAAACCTTTTAAACCAGGTGGTAAAGAGAGGGGCAAATATATGAAAAGTATTTTATTTTCGAAATAGGGCCAGAGAGGAAAATAGATTGGACTCTTGTGTCACGCCGCGTAATGCGGCGTCTCATCGGGATCCGAACTGTTTGCAGAGGTATTCACGCTTCATTATTTAGGTGCAAAATACAAAAATGGTTTGAATATATGATATCTAGTCAAATTGCGATGCCACAATAAATGTTTGGGTACCCTGGTTGATCAGACCATTACAATGAATTCGTCGAGGAACTTCATGGCCTGAAGATTGTCCTCTATTTATCCCAATTATCTACCATGGGACGTCCATTAGCAATCGGTTTCTTATAATGTGAATTAAACAAGACACAATACGATGTTACATTTGCAAATGGTAAATAAAGCAATCCTGATTTGCAAAAATTTCGCTGGTTAAACCCCGATTTGACAGACAAATTAAAATTGTCTACGAATGAAACAGACATTAAATAGCTAATCAGATTTATTAAAAAGGATTCATTGGTACAGATACCTTGCAGACAAAATGTTTATCGACTTTCTCTAGTTTGTGTTTTTTTTTATTATGTTAACATTTTACCTGTCAAATTATACTCTGTTTGTTAATTATTGTCTGTAGATATTTCCAGATCATCTTTTTATCTATGTTCAATTCAAGAAGATGAGAGACGAGTACCAAATAGTTTGGGTCTTGACTAGGCGCCGAGGTACTCCGTGTCTGACCAGAATCAAAACTATTTGCTAATATAATATGTTATATCGCGATTGGTTGGATAAAGGATAGTGTAAGTCATGATAGATGACTATTTGATATGCATTTCGGAGCAAATATTTCCAGGTAATGGCCTACTAATGCCTTACCACTGGGCCGTCGACGTGTCCAACAGAGAAACAATTCATATTATCCCTTATTAAAAGCATTTCCGAGTTTGCTGGTTCCCTGTATCACATTAGTATGGAACAAGTGCAGGTTTCAGGCTTCGCTGATTTCTTTGCAAAGGAGGAGTCAGTTACTGTCCAACATCAGGACCAGTTGTTTTAATACAGTAAAATGCAATGCTCTCGATCACTAAATCTTATACTATGAAGTATTGTTAACTCTTGTGGGTTATAAGGTTCCCTTGTGGATTGTTTTAGTTAACCAAACATGAACCAGTCTACTTGGAATTCTTGATATTTTGTTAGCTCACCTGAGCCAAAGGCTCAAGGTGAGCTATTGGGATGGCCCTGTGTCCGGCGTCCGTCGTCGTGCGTCGTGCGTCGTCCGTCGTGCGTATGTGCGTCGTCGTTAACAATTGCTTCAAATGACATCTCCTCCTATACCCCTTGACAGAATTCAACCAAACTTTACAGAAATGTTCCTTGGGTCAAGCTCTTTCAAATTTGTTCAAAGAATTAAAAACAATGCAGAACTCTGGTTGCCATGGCAACCAAATTGAAAAAATAAGGAAATCTTAAAAAATCTTCTTGTCATAAACTGCAAGGGCCAGAGCTTAGATATTTGGCACATAGCATCATCTACAGGTCCTCTATCAAGTTTGTTCAAATTATGCCCCAGGGGTCAAAATTGGCCCCGCCCGGGGGGTCACAGTTTTACATAGAGTTATATAGTGAAATTTTCAAACGTCTTCTGCTCTGAAACCAATGTGGCCAGAGCTTTACCAAAATTGTTCAAATGGTTGTGGTCGGTTGCATAACTAGGTCACAGGAGCTAAAAATAGATTTTTTTCAATGAAAACTTAAAAAATCTTCTTGTCTGAAACTACAAGGGCCAAAGCTTAGATATTTGGCACATAGAATCGCCTACAGGTTCTCTATCAAGTTTGCTCAAATTATGCCCCTGGGGTCAAAATTGGCCCGGCCCCGGGGGGTCACGGTTTTACATAGAGTTATATAGTGAACTTTTCATACGTCTTCTTCTCTGAAACCAATGTGGCCAGAGCTTTGATATTTGGCATAGTGACACTTCTAGATGTCCTATACCGAAATTGTACAAATGGTTCTGGTCCGTTGCATAACTAGGTCACAGGAGCTAAAAATAGATTTTTTCAGTGAAAACTTAAAAAATCTTCTTGTCTAAAACTACAAGGGCCAGAGCTTAGATATATGGCTAATATCATCGCCTAAGGGTCCTCTATTAAGTTTGTTCAAATTATGCCCCTAGGGTCAAAATTGGCCCGCCCCGGGGGTCACTGTTTTACATAGAGTTATATAGTGAAATTTTCAAACATCTTCTTCTCTGAAACTAATATGGCCAGAGCTTTTATATTCTGTATGGTGACACTTTTAAATATACTTTACATATTTTGTTCAAATTGTTCCGGTCTGTTGCATATCTAGGTCAGTCCTGGACATAAATCAATATCTCCATTTTCCCAATTATTCTCAGGTGAGCGAATATGCCCCATGGGGCTCTTGTTTTTCTCCCCTCGGCCAAATTTGAACAAAGTCGATTATTGAAAGTCTAGAGTTGACATTGATTAAGTTAGCTCGTCATGTCGAATGACGAGTATTCACGTATTGCAGAGTTATGACATTGCCTTGATCTACTCTTGAAAGTGATACCCAACATGTTTACCACTGACGCCAATATTGTATTTATTTATTTTCACTTGTTTTAAAATAACTAGATCTACATATTTTTATATATAATATATAAGGAAACTCCAGAGGTCACATAGGCAATGTGGCATCTGATATTTGGTTTATATGTTGCAGTCAATATGTGTAATCAGTCATATCACGAAATGACTGGTCAAGGGTTAGGTAGGGTTAGGGTCAGGGTGGAATAACTGGTTCAATAGTCCTTTAATGGTACAATTTATGATGATATAAAACGATATACTTTTTTGTATACACAATTCATATTGATATACAATGCCAATTTTTAAAAGGTCAAACAGTTCATGCACGAATCACCACATTCTCATTACAATATCACTCAATTTGTCAAATTTAGTTTTAAACATATAACATAAAATAAGCATGTACCATAACATGAAATTTATTAAATTATTTCATATTTACAGCGTTCAATGTCCCAAAACATCATTTCACAAATAGACTGAAATAACATGTGAAATAAATGTGATGTTTTGTACATGAAATCTTTGCACTTTTAAAAATTGGCATTGTATATCATCATAAATTGTGTCATTTAAAAACTATGTAAAAAAATTGTTTCTTAGATTGAATAGTTATTTCGGGTAATGACTGATTACACCAATTGGATATATAAACACGGATTGTAGCATTTTCCGTTTAGTGTAGTCCATTTGTATATCCGTTTACATGTATATTGGTTGCGCCCTTAATATTGCATTCCTTTCCCAATAAAAATGTTGGGTCCGCGCCTACAGTTAGTTACTGTTTTCGAAATTGATTATAAAACAGACGTTTTCAATATCTGGCAAATATATATAAATCTAGAAGAGTAATCCAGTATGATTTGATGCATAAAAATTAGTTCATTTATATACCATTAACCAACCTTCAAACATTCAGAAGCACGGCTTGATCCGCAATTACAAACAGTTTGGTTTCTGATCAGACGCCGAATATTCGGCGTCTGATCAGAATCCAAACTGTTTGTCACTTGTATCATCTGTTTTTAAATATAAATTTCCGAAATTATTGTAATACTTTATTTAAGCAGGTAACACTGGACTAAATTGTTTGAGCTTTCGACGAGTTAAGTCAGGGGGATTCACAATTGTAGAAACGAACTTCAGACTAATTTGTAATTTACCTACTCTAGGCGTCATGCTGTTTTCATCAAAATGCCATAATATGGCTTTAATATATGGGCGTGAATTTCTCCATTAGTAATGCTTTGGAAGGTACTGGCGTTGGTGGTCCCTGTTTCGTTACCACAAATTATTTAAACATACAAATTTCTAGTTTTTCGTTTGGTTTTGTATAGGACATTCCGCATTGTTGTTATACCCATAACCCTTTCACTTTCAATGACGTCATAAAGCGCATTTGCAAACAGTTTTGATCCTGATTAGGATCAAAACTGTTTGCCACTTGTTTTTAATTTACGTCAATTATACTGCCTTAAATCTAACTTTGAAACAATATTGCAGACAACAATATTGAAACAGACGACAGATTGCGATGAAAGGGTAAATATCTCTCAATAAATTTAATCATGAAAGGGCTAGTAAATTTATTTGCCCTTGCAATGCCTCACTCGAAAACCTTAAAATAAAATTTGAGAAATAAACGCAGACGACAATTGCTTAAAGAAGATGACTTCATGGCATTGAATGAGTTAATTAGACAAGAAGACAAGAAGAATTTGCTAGAAAAGTTGTTGGCGAATGTGTGATGCATTTCCAAATAATTTGGCATTTATGATATCTACTATAAAGAAATGACAAATAAACAGTTAATTGTATATGTACGTTGACATGTAAAGAATTACATTGTCAAAGGTGTTCGTATTGATGTACATGTATTTAGCTATATTTACTACAAATCTATGTATCATCTTTGTACTTTTATGAGCATCAATGGTATACTATTGGAAATCAAACCTTAGCATCTGATCAGGATTCAGAATCAGGTTTACCAGGGAATTATAAAGATCTGTGTATAATTCTTTGGGTTTACCTAGGCTTTCTTAGTGCGTACCAATTGTAAAATAAAGTTCCAGTACCCTAAGTGTTTGACATGCTTATCAGTGTGTTTTCAACTTAATCCATTACTCCATAAATACGCCTTGATTTATTCCTCGTACTAAAGAAAATAGTTCCACTTTATAAATAATGAACAATCTTCTATATCCTAGCAGATTACAGCTGTAAACAGGTTTGAAAGAAGCAGGACGCGCCATAAGGCCAATTCAGCTTTGCTTCCAACCTGCATTAAGCGGCCATTGTCTTCAAAAGAAGAAATACTACAAAGTTACCTGCAGACGACAAATTATAGACAGACGATGTCATCTGCAACATACTTATCAACTGCCTAATACAGGATAATAGTATATTGACATTTTATATTTTACAGGCAGAGTGGACTTATTCGTATAAAAGAGTGGCGACCGGATACATGGTGAACCTGCAATGATAAACTGTTCATACCGGAAGTTACGTAGTATATAAGACTGGACTCGTTCAAGCTGGAGGCTCGTGCTGTCGTCATGGAGATTAAACTTGGAAGTGTGTGGTTGTTACTGTCGTGCAGTCTGCAGCAGTCGTTGCTTGGCACGTTAGCCTTTGTTCCACATACAAGCGCCAAGAATTGTATAGGGTAAGTAAATATGTATGGAATTTAACTGTTAAATGATAACAGTCACGATTGTTCTTCAGTCAAAACACGGAAAAATACACTCTTGTATAGTTCCGTGGTCAAAATGTCTACTCTTACATTTAAGCTTGAAAATTAGTTTCAGGCGGCAAATTTCAAAACATGTAGATCTATTTTGATAAGTTAGGGTAAATGGTGTGTCTTGCAATCATTTGGCGGATGTCCTCATTTCAGCTTAATTCTGAAAGATCGAAAGGAACGTTCTGCTAACTATTCTCTAGTGTGGCGTTGCATTGATACTAGAATTCATACACATTTCAGTGTCAGAAAACTCTTTCAGCCCTAAAGCTACACATTTGACAATTCAAGTTTTCAATTAAGTCATAATTTGTACATATTATGGGTTTATTTTAACAATAAATTGCAATATGTCAAACAGTGCAGACCCTGTTTAGAAGCATCAAGGAGGTACAGTGTATGGTATACAATTGTTTCGTATTCATTCATTCTTTCACTGTATGTTGCAAAATGTTTTTGTAATAAAGTGTTGTCCAGTTGTAAAAGCATGCACATTTAGATGATATATAATTTTTGTATCAAAACCCTGACCCAAAAAAAAAACACCATATAACTATCCAAACACTCAGCGGCAACTTGGTCCAAAGGATACATATTTCGAGGGCCCAACCCACAATTCAATAGCCTTAGACAAGGAATAATTGCTACATTACAGTATCAACAGCACTTTAATTCGATGTATGGTTGGTCTTTTGAAAATGACAGTAATAATGAAGATGCAGGACAAAGTTAATTTTGAAAGCCCATTTAACTTTTCTACACTAAGTAACTCTTGTGAGTTACTATGTTACCCTGTGGTTAGTTTTAGTTACCAAAACATGAACCAGTCTACCTGGAATTCTTGGTAGTAAAAAAATACTGCTCACAATTAGCAAACAGTGTAGACCCTAATAAGAGGGTTCCTATAGGAGCCTTCTGATCTGGGTCTACACTGTTTGCAAATGTATTGAGTATATTGTCCATGGTGTTGAAAGAGTTGAGAGCTTTCTACATTATAAAGTTGGGGCATCAATTGGTCTTTTGAGATAACGATGTGGTATCCCTGATATATATCAAAGCCTAATACATCATCTATTTTTTTTAAATCATATATATACAAATGTATGTGTGTATATCTTTGTATATGTTTATTTTCTCCTAACCAACATACTGTTACTAACCTCTATGTGTGTTACAAACTAACAATAGGTAATAAACCTTATGAAACTTTAAAATTTTAATTTACAAACTTAATGTTTATAAATTTGATAAATTAATGTTTTTATCATAATACTCTTCAAAACAGGTGATTTACAAGAATAGATTAGCCTAAAACATCAAAATGAATAGAAACAATTGTCAATCTTTGGATGTAAAACCTAACTAAAAATTGAGATTTACAGTCACATGACAGAGAAACGATTGCCATGGTAACAGAATCAATCGTCTGAACAGGGCTTTTAAATTGAATTGTGCACGAGTTTTAACTTAATTATGAAGTCAAAGCATAATTGAATTTAAATACATGCTTAAGCATGAACCTCCAACCTTTTCCAGCCTAACATTAATTACAAATTTGAGAGGTTGTTTTCACTTCTAGTCATATTTCTGCTGGAGGAAAGATTTGAATAATTTATTAACCATGTCATAACAAAAAGCAAGCTTGTTACACTGCAAACAGTGTTGACCCCAGCAATGACTAATAGCCCGTAAGTGTCTGCCTGTTTTGCATATTATATAACCCCTTCACCTGTGACAGCCATGACGTCTTAAACCATTACCCAAAAAATACACCTTTTTAGGTATTTAAATGGTTTCTCCTCTGAAGAACATAGCTTCAATTTAGATGTATTAAAAGAATTGTTTTCTGCATTCTAGCAAATAGTAGCTTAAAGCAGGCTGAAAGTAAAGCAGAATGCACTTGTGTCAACACTTAAGATGCCCTCTGTCTGATCAGGTCTGTGCTGTTTGGTTACTTTCATTTTTCTGAAATATATTATAAGCTGTCAACATCTACACAAACTAGTCCCTTTATCAAAAGGTGGAAAAGCCAATATATAGAGATAATAATATGTCATTGCATGAGATACAAGTGTAGGAGGGGTTTATTCTGCGAGGTGAGACTGGTTTCTCCTTGACCAGAATAAACCCCTCCTACAGTGGAGAATCTGTTATTCTTTCCCAATAAACGCGTTTACGCTAAAACTATTATTTGCAGTGCAAACAGTTTGGAGCCAGATAAGACGCCGGGTAACCCGGCGTCTGATCAGGCTCCAAACTGTTTGCCACCAAGATAAACAAGAATTATCAGAATTGTCCAAAAGTTGTTCTTTTCTACGTTTTAGTGCTTTGCGTTTGCGTACGTTTGCGTTTAAACGGGAAAGAATAACAGATTCTCCACTGTATCTCTTGCAATGACATATTATTCCATTTATCCTGTCAGTAAATGATTTTGGTCTTTCAAATTTACACTAACACTAAATTTGACAAGTTTCATGTAATTTCTGACATACAAAAAAAAACCTCACTCATGTCAGCATCAAATCCTATAGTGTTACTACTCATTAGAATCGTCTCAAAGAGACAATTCTAATGAGTAGTGACATCACAGGGTTTGGTGCAAAAATTAAGATTTTAATTTTTGAAATACTCCCCTTATCTGGAGCCCTTGATCAGTATAAAGGGTAACTTTACTAACAGCTTCACACACCTGACACAAAATAGTACATAAATCAATTTTCTTTATAATGAAAAATGTTTTATATGCTGAAAATAGATTTGACTGGCATCAGATTGTACACCCAGAGCACCGAGAACAGTAGGCCCCTGATATTAATTTTCTACAGTAACCTCCCTTTGTTACGATCACACTGTAGAAGACATGTATTCATGCAGTCGTTAAGGCTGATTCCTGCTTAAAGCAGGATAAAAGTAAAGCAGAAAGCTCCTTTAGGAGCTTTCTGCTTTACTTTCATCCTGCTTTAAGCTTCACTTATCTTTAATCCAATCAACAAGTATTTAATGGTTTGGTTGGAATTGGAAAACTTTACAGTATTTGAAAATTTCCAAAGACAATAAAGAAAGTGACAGTGTAAAATGATGTAAGGTTTCCATTGCAATAAATCATAAATTATGGTGGGGAAAAATGTCCTACTTTGATTTGATTTTCGACAGGAAGATTAGTCTGAAAAGCCGGAGTAGAGCTGAGGTATAAACACAGCCTCATAGAATTTACAGACACCAGATTCATAAATTATTCACCAGAAAAATAAATACAGGCTTTTCAGGAAAAGATGAAAAAGAGAGGATGGAATTTAGGTCCACTTTAACCTTTACTATGCAAGGAACGAGTGTGTACAACATTTGTAAACAATGTAGACCCAGATCAGAGGGCTCCTGAAGGAGCCCCCGGTTCAGGACATGCACTGTTTGCTGTAAGTTTTAAAAGATTTTGGGAAAAACCACTTATGAGTTATTATAAGTTAGGCATTATTTTGAAAATGGAAGAGTCCATTTCCAAATTTAGCTATTTAAGAGTTAATTATTCCTTTCACTGCCAACATATCATCAGTATTCTGCTTTGGCATCTAATCAGGCTCCACACCATTTACCCCTCAGATACCAACAAATCATCAGAATTCTCAAATGTTGTCATTTTATACATTTTATTGCATTGAGTTTGCATCTATTTTCTCTGGAAGTCTTAACCCTTAGCCCGCCAAATAAATTGTCGTCTGCTATATTTCTCGTCTGCTTCAAGTTTCAAAGTGTTTCAAAGTTGCTCAAAATTGCTGAAAATGTTGTCCGAGTGTCAAACAGCTTGGATCCGGATGAGACGCCGAGTTACTCGGCGTCTCATCCGGATCCAAGCTGTTTGCATATGGAGCTATAGTCGTGACTGGCAGGCTAAGGGTTAACCCTGTACTCCATAGATGCTCATTATATTCCTCCACCAAAGAAAATAGTTCCATTTTAAACAGTTATTTATATGTAAGATAAGAAATATTACAAATATCCTAATAGATGGTAGCTTAACCCTTTACCTGATAGAAGCGCCTTTTAGCGGTTATGATTTATTCCTCCGCTGTAGAAAATAGTTCCAATTTAATCAGCCATGAATATATAGTAATGGGAATATTTTCTATATTCTAGTTTATGGAAGCTTAAAGCAGGCTGAAAGTAAAGCAGAATGCGCCTTAACTCTTTCCTCCCTAAAACTTTAAATGGATAATTCCAGTTTCCATTTTAATCTAGTCCATTTCTGACTTTTAAGGGTTGTTTTTGTCAATGTTTGGCATTATGACAAACAGTGAAGACCCTGATCAGAGGGCTCCTTTCGGAGCCCTCTGATCTGGGTCTTCACTGTTTGCATAGGACAAGTTTTCTTTTCACATGCACACTGTTTGAAAAGGACGCCTATATGCGGGACTAGGGTTCAAAGGGTTAAGGCGCATTCTGCTTTACTTTCAACCTGCTTTAAGTGGTCACCTACCTTCAAATACTAGAAATTGGCTATAAGGAAAAGGGTTAATGAAAGCAGGCTGAAAGTAAATTACTCATGGACCCTTTGAAACTTAAAGACAAATGCAGCTTCTACAGGTAAATTGGTTTAGTTAGTTTCTTTTTTACTTTAATGGGTAGGTATCTACAATGTATTTCAAAATAGCCAAACAGTGCAGAACCTGATCAGAGAGATCCTATAGGATCCATGTCTACATTGCTACCATAGGACAAAGTTTACACTTCACATAAACTCTGCTTGTTTAGGACAAGAGTAAGGTCTAGGTTCAATGAGTTAATTTAATGACAGCATTCATTGAAATATCCAGGCATAAACAGACTGACAATGAGACCACTGTTCTTGGGGATAAATGATAGTGTTGTTTACCTCAAATCAACCCTCTTTATAACAACATTTGATATAACAGAATATTCAGCATCTCGCTTAAAATGACTTGAAACAAAACAAGCATTATTTATACAGTCGAAACTCAATATTTGGAATTTGCGATAGTTCTAACATACCCGTATTTCAAAGTTAAAACATGGCTGATACATGTTTTAACTTTGAAATACGGGTATGTCTGGTATAAGCGAGATCAAGTAATCGAAATTAAACTTGTAAAATACTGGTAAGGTCGCTTAAAGCGAGTTCCAAGTACCCAATTTAGACTGCAAGTCATTGTTATTCGATGTTTTTTCATTATTATCATTATTTTCGTTATTCAAAAGAAACCCATTGCTAATTAAGTGGTTGCGAAAGGATCCCTCAGCTTTCTGCTTTTTTTTCACATATCTTTTATCTGATCCAATGCAATCTGTTTCCACTCAGATCATGTTTCTAGAAATATGCAGGTAGAATCATTCTGTTTTTGAGATTTCATGTTAAGACTGCTGTTCAAAATCTTCAATGTTTGCCATTGTAAAATAATTGTAAAAAACAACCCTAAATAGTCAAAATAAAACTAAATTTAATTAGAAACTAGAATTTCCAATCATAAGAAACTAGAATTTCCAATCATAAGAAACTAGAATGTCCAATCATAAGTAAAGGGGTGAATGACATCATCCTATATTTAGTTCATATTAAAGTATTCATTAGGTACTCTTAGTCACTTTTATAGGAGATAAAAACTATTTGGCAGTATCTTTTTCAAACCATGGCAATGAATTCAATTTAAGACCAAAAAAAACTTTGAACTGAGATTCATGCTGTTTAAATTTGTCTGGAAAATTTGAAAGTGTTCCAAGTCTGTTTTGAATTACATAACTAACTCCAGAAGGCATTGCTATGGCAATGATAGCTTACTCTCCCATAAAACCAGGTCTTAGATCTGTTACCACCTTATCTCAATTAAAGTCTTTATCAGAGTTACATGCCCTTAGCAGTCTCAGCTGAAGACAAAGATCCCTACTCTCCTCTACACTTATCAGCTTGATCCTCGTGGAGCCACATTCCTAGAACTGTCTGTAACGTAACTGATATATGGTCCCCCTGATTGACAGATAAACTCAATAACCTGGTACTAGTTTGAAAACAGATGACCACTTAAAGCAGCTTGAAAGTAAAGCAGAATGCATCTTAAGGTGCATTCTGCTTTACTTGCCACCAGCTTTAAGCTATCATCTTTTAGGATTTAGATATTACCACATTGCCTGTTTCTAGTTTTGAAGACAGATGACCACTAAAAGCAAGTTGAAAGTAAAGCAGAATGCACCTTAACCCTTTACCCCATAGCCTGTTTGTAGTTTTCAAGACAGGTCCAGACCACTTGAAGCAGGTTGAAAGTAACGCAGAATGCACCTTAAGGCGCATTCTGCTTTACTTTCAGCCTGCTTTCAAGCGACTCGCAACCAGATGGTGCATTAAAAATAGTAATTTGTAAATATGTGTCAAACGCTTATATAAATGGTAAAGAATTAGTTTAGGATAAGAAATTCTGTTTAAAAAAAATGTATTTCAATAAAAAAAAATATTGGTCTCTGGTGGGATTCGAACCCGGGGCCCGGCATTGGCGGACAGAAGGCAAAATAGGGGAAACCGCTTAGACCAATGGACCACGGAACTATCCGTTTATCTCGGATCGATTTAACGTATTTCAATGTGTAGCGTTCGAAAGTGCATACAACTTCGTAATTCGGCTCGTGTTTATGTCTGAGCCCGTGTAGAGAAGCAACAACAACAACTATACCGTCTACTAGTCGGTATAGAAAAACGATGGAAAATATCTAAAAATCTAAGATTCGGTGACGATTCTTGAGACTTTTTTTGGACTGATCATATTTTTTTAATGTCAGAAGCCAAATAATGCCACAAATTTGCTTTTATTTGAGTATTTTATTTTATTTTGACAAGTACACCATCCGGTTGCGAATCCCTTTAAGCTACCATCTGCTAGAAAATAGAAATTATTTCTTTTGGTGCATATTCACGATTGTATAAATTGGAACTACGGTATTTACTACAGTGCATGAATAAATTAAAGGCGTAAAATGCATATATATGGAGTAAAGGGTTATAAATACATGTACCGGTACTCCCCTTATTTGGAGCTCTCAGATGTAATGAATTTTGATAAAAGTTTTTGAAATACACTCCATTTACAGTATCTGGAGCTATGCATGAGATTGAATGTTTTTCATTTCTCCATGGCTGATTGGATCCAATGTGGCCTAATCCAATATGAGGCTGTCATATCGCCTACATATAAATGGTATTACACTGACATGCATGTCAGATTGAGCTGCTTGTAATTAGATCTGTGATGAAGCATCCCTGTCTGTTTAATCACAAAATTGAACATTTCACAGTGAACATTTTTTCTCCCATTATCTCTAGATTTTACTAGATTCTGGCTTTCTAACACATCTGACTGGCTTCCAACACATTTGTCTACTAACAATTAAAAACCTTTTCTATGCTTGAAATCTGTAAATAATAAGTATATTTTGCTTGTTGTGTATATCTAAGACCTGATGAGAGGAATATTTTGATCAGGGCCTGCACTACTTGTTTTTACTTGTTGTTCTTTTTCTTAAAACAGTTTCAAAAAATAGCACTATAAACTTATGTACACAGTCATGAGGATATTGTTGTTTTTTAAACTCTGAGTTTTGGTTTGTTTATTTCAAGATTTTTAAAGGATCTGATGTTTTTCTTCTGTAGCATTTAAGAAAACACATGTTGCTTGTGGCTTTTTAATTCCATGTAAACATAATGAAGTGGAAATATTGCTAACTAATGAAAGCTATTTTTTAGAGAAAAATTGTTCATAAATTCTTTAAAACAGACAGAAAATAGATAAAAAATTGAATTCATGAACTTAGGGTCAAAAGTTTTCTACTTGATTTAGAGCAAAATGACAAATAGTACATCAAAGTTTCACTAAAATGCTAGTGTATCAGTATTTTTGGCAGGTAGCTGTAACACATCCAACCCTAAGCGCTGAGTATACTCCTCTTTGAAAATCAGTTTACCTGTATAGAGTATGCTTGTCCTGTGCAAATAGTGGTGTCTTTCATTTTGTTAAAAACTGTAAAAACAAAACAAAACACACACACACACACACACACATGCAATAAAAAAAAAAACTATGTTCAAAAATGGACTAGAATTTCTTAGGAACTGGAATTGTTAATTGAAAGTTTCTGCGGTGAGTTAGTTCAAACAGTAATAGGAAGGCAGAAAGCTCCAACAGGACCTTTCTATTTTACTTTCATTTTGTTTCAAGAAGCCACCTTTCTGTAACACAATCAATGCATACTTGTCTCAGTTATCATAATTGCAAAACGTTACTACAGTATTCATATACAGTCGAAACTCGATACTACGAACTCGCTTAAATCGATCTTTCCAGTATTTCTTTAGTTTAATTTTGATAAATCGATCTCGTTTAAGTCGAACATACCCGTAATTCAAAGTTAAAATGTGGCTTAAGTTAAAACATGGCTAAGCCAAGTTTTATCTTTGAAATATGGGTGGGTTCGAAGCAACACGAGTTCGTAGACTCGAGTTTTTACTGTATTTACCATTCCTTGTTTGAAGGTAGATATTTATAACCAGACGTGGACCTGAGTCTGTGAACATATTCCTCATTCTTCTCTTCAATACTGTTGACACCAGTTTTAATCAAGTATCTTGCCAGCTGTTAGAGAAAAGTGTTACCTTGGATCAGATTTTCACAGAAACTGAGAACCAGAGTCAAGGAGGGTGTCAACTTTGGTTAATATTGGAAAAGCATTGTTGAACCAGTCTGAGAGGGCCGGTCAAAAAGTTTACACATTTTCGCTCATTATACTAAGATACATGTAATATTTTCTACACTTCTACCTTATAAAGTGCTTATATTATCAAAGTTTTAATTTTTTTACATTCTGACAGATATAGCTGCTTAAAACAGTCTGAAAATAAAGCAGACATCTGTTTTCAGTCAGATTCTCGTTCTGACCAAGTTCAGACAAAGGCCATTTTTACAAATCAGCTATACTATAAAGGCAGGTAGCTGCTTAAAGCAGAATTCAAGTAGCTCCTGTAGGAAGTTTCTGCTTCACTTTTGACTTTTTGTGTTGCCACCTGAATTCAACAGCATTGATGAATATTCATTTTGTTGAGCTTATCTGAAATATATTGAGGTATCCTAGACTGCTTTAGTTCAGGAAAGGCTAGAACTGTTCCTCTTATAATAGAAATACCTTTTCATGTTGCTACCATGTTGTTAACCCTTTACCTTTCTAGTATTGAAGACAGAATACCACTTAAAGACGGTTGAAGTAAAGCATAATGTGCCTTAAGGTGCATTCTGCTTTACTTTCCGTCTGCTTTAAGCTATCATCTGCTCGGAAATAGAAAATATTTCTTATGGTACATGTTCATGACTATATAAAATTGAATTTTTTTCTTCAGTAGAGGAATAAATTAAATGTGCTTAAAGACGCTTCTATGGGGGGGAAAGGGTTGAAATGAGTCAAAAGACACTTTTCTGTAATTCATTGGTGGCAGCTTAACCCATAGCCTTTTCTTCATGTGGAAGACAAGTAATCATTTAAAGCATGTTGAGAGTAAAGCATAATGTGCCACAGCTTTTTTTAAGCAACCATCTGCTAGAATAACTATAACAATTTTATAAACTTTGTTATAACTTATAATATTGAAAGAATTCCCATGTTCCATGCAACTCCATAAATTACCATAATGTATCATGATTATTGTGAATGTTGTTATTTGTCTTTTCTCGCTTTGTAGGTACATATATATAATTTCATGTGAAGAGCTTTTGAACGCACAACTCCTGTGTGAAAAGAGCGCTATATAAATCGGGTATAATAATAATAATAATAATATAGAAAATATTTCTTTGGTGCATATTCATGACTGTATAAAGTGGAATTATTTTCTTTAGTGGAGGCATAAATTAAATGCGTAAAAAGGCATATTTATGAAGTATTGGATTTAAGCAGTCTGAAAATAGCAGAAAAATGTCCCAATGGTGAGATTCCTGCTTTGTTGTAAGTCTGCTATAAGCATTCATATTTCTCAAACACCAAAAACAAGTGATTAGGGATCGAAATAGATTAAAAATAACTCTTAGAACGTGTTGGGAAAATATTAGTGTAATCACCAACTGAATAATTTATTCTCCTTTTCAAAACAGTAAACTTTAACTCTTACTATGGTTGCCGCGAATATATGCCACAGTGATAATCTTTGCAAACAGCCGGTGTCTCATCAGGATCCATACTGTTTGACACTCTGACCTTGTTTTGAAATTACATTCTGAAAAATCTATTTTTAGAACAATAGCAGACGACAATTATTGTTGCAGACAAAAAAATTACAGAGCATGCAAAGAGTCAACTCATTACCCCATAGCCTGTTTCTAGTTTTGAAGACAGGTGACTACTTTAAGCAGGTTGAAAGTAAAGCAGAATGTGCCTTAAGGCACATTTTGCTTTACTTTCAGTCTGCTTTAAGCTATTATCTACTAGAATATAGAAAATATTTCTTATAAATTCCTGTTTGTAACAGTATAAATTGAAATTATTTTTTTCAGTAGAGGAAAAAATTAAAGGCGTAAAAAGGCATATTTATGGGGTAATGGGTTAAGGTAAAAGTGTGCCATCATCTGTTTGGCTAAAACTATTGGCAGTTAATTTTTAGCTGTTGAGCAAGATTTGTTTGTCTCAAAACTTTGGCAACAACCCTCATGAAAATGGGAACCAACAGCTGTGACATAAAGCAGGAAACCTAGATGTGCATTAACTCTTTGCATGCTGGGTAATTTTTCTCATCTGCAACAATTGTCGTCTGCTACTGTTCTAAAATTAGCTTTTTCAAAATTTCTTTTAAATTCATGTTCAGAATGGCAAACAGTTTGGATTCTGATGAGACACCGCGTTATGCGGCGTTTCATCTGGATCCAAATTGTTTGCAAAGGTAATCACTGTGGCAGATATCTGCTGCTAGCATGTAAAGATTTAATTTCAGTTAATGCTGTCAGTATTTGGGATATATGAAGTCATTTTCTCACTTTTAATTAAAACACAGAATCATTAATGGGGATTGGTATTAACCAAATGTTTGTCTTTTCTATTTTTTACCAAATTAATCTTGTTATATTGGTTCAATAGAATAATGGACAATTCCATTGTTGAGGTAGTCTTTAATTTTAATTCCAGAATATTTTGTTTTAGGTAAGAATTTTTCAGCAAAAGTAATAAGACCTAGATTGATAATAGTGTTTTATGTTAGGTCTACATAGTTAAAAAACATTTTACAGTAAAACCTCTATATATATATTGACCACTAAAAAAGAAGGCCAATTGATTGTGTAAAAGACAGGTGATACCTAACTTTTTTCTTCAATGGATGAATTTAATTAAAGGCGTAAAAATGCATATGGATGGAGTAATGGGTTAGAGCAAGTGGAAATGAAAGCAGGAAGCTCTAAAATGAGCTTTCTGGTTCATCAAGTTTTTAAAGCAGTCCCCTGTCTGAAACACAGTAGAATATACTGATTTCCACTTTTTACTATGGAGGGAAACTGGTTAAACTTCTTCTGCTATACATATACATGTATATACAATATCTTTGGAAACTGAAAAAGGATGTCTAGCAACTGGGGCTAATGTTCTTGCTTCTTCAGAAAAGAAGACATTTAACCCTTAGCCTGCCACTCACGACTATAGCAGCTAGCTCCATATGCAAACAGCTTGGATCCGGATGAGACGCCGGGTAACTCGGCGTCTCATCTGGATCCAAGCTGTTTGACACTCGGACAACATTTTCAGTAATTTTGAGCAACTTTGAAGCACTTTAAAACTTGAAGCAGACGAGAAATATAGCAGACGACAATTTATTTGGCGGGCTAAGGGTTAATGTAATCATAATACATTGTATACCATACTACTGATATTTTTCACAGCTTGCAAAATGAAATATAAAAGGCATTCAGCAAATGGGATTTTAAAGCATTCTGTTTTACCTTCAACCTGCTTTAAGTAGTAACTTGTTTTCAAAACTAGAAACACAGGCTATGGGATAGCATGTTAATAATACAGTTCATGAATGTCCCCAGACAGTCTAGACCCAGTTCACTTTGAGTCACTTGGTATTGGAACTGGATCATATCTGTTTAGTAATATTGCTCTGGTTCTGTAGTCACCATGGTTACCATATAAGGATATAGTGTGTCTCTGTTATGATCCTTCCAGCATCCATCAAATGTCATAAATTTGTGCCAGAGTTTTATTACTCTCCAGTGAAAGCTGATATCACAAAAAGCCATCAACCTCCGCTCTATGTTAGATGCTGAGGCATCATTTATGGAGAACACTGAGACCTTCCATTTCATATCTGAATAAGTCATAAAGCTTTTACCAAGGCTCTAGATAACAGGAGCATTTTAAAAACTAGAATCTTTATTTCTGCTTTAAAGAGGCTCGCAACCGGATCAAGCATTAAAAATAGTAATTTGTAAATATATGTCAAATGCTTATATAAATGGGTAAATTTTAGTTTAGGATAATAAATTCTGTTAAAAAATGCATTTCCAAAAAAAAAAAGAAGAGGCTCTGGTGGGATTCGAACCCGTGACCATCCATGCGGAGACAAAAATGAAAAATGAGGCATCGCCTTTACGCCCTCGGCTACGGACGCTCTCTATATATATGGTAGCGAATTAACGTACTTCAATGATAGCTATTAATAGAACATTATTCGGCTCGGGTTTATGTCTGACCCCGTGTAGAGAAGCAACAACAACAACTATACCGTTAGCTAACGCTATGGAAAAACGATGGAAAATATCTAAAAAACTAAGATTCGGTGACGATTCTTGAGACGTTTTTTGGACTGATCATATTTTTTTAATGTCAGAAGCCAAATAATGCCACAAATTTGCTTTTATTTGAGTATTTTATTTTATTTTGACAAGAACACCATCTGGTTGCGAGTCCCTTTAAACCCAATGGTATCACTACTCATTAGAGTGCTGAGCAAGCCTTGGCTTACATTTTTGCAAACAGTTTGAATCCAGAGCAGACCCCATGTAAAGAGGCATCTGATCTGGATTCAATCTGTTTGTGACTCATCATTATGGGGATTTTTTCTGTCAAAATGTCTAATACATGTATATAACTTTGCATATACAGCGCTCCCTCTCTACACCAACACCCAAAGGGAGACAAACATTGTGTGCGTTGTTCGGAGGGAGTCGTTATTAAGGGAGGGAACTTATTTAACATTTGCAAACAGCTTGAATCCAGATCAGACGCCACGTAATGCGGCTTCTGATCTGGATTCAAGCTGTTTGTCATTTGTCATTATGTTTTTTTCTGTCAAAATGTCATTTATGTAAGAAAAACAGCAGACAACAATTTTAAGTAGACGATAATGCATCAGTGCAAGCATAAAACATAATTTTCTTGGGAACAGCGGCGAATGTCGTTGTAAGGAGGGAGTCGTTGTTCGGAGGGCCGTTGTAGAGAGGGAACGCTGTATAACTTAACCCTTAGCCTGCCACTCACGACTATAGCTCCATATGCAAACAGCTTGGATCCGGATGAGACGCCGAGTAACTCGGCGTCTCATCCAGATCCAAGCTGTTTGACACTCGGACAACATTTTCAGCAATTTTGAGCAACTTTGAAGCACTTTGAAACTTGAAGCAGACGAGAAATATAGCAGACGACAATTTATTTGGCGGGCTAAGGGTTAATGTATTTCTTTTCATTTGTGTTGTACTATTATTATTTGTTTATATAATATGAGGAAGGTTTTCCTAAAATAGTGTTATCCTTACTTATCCAAAATAATTATAGTTTACTTCAAATGTAGAATATATTAAGTGACAGTATAATTATTTGCCAAGATAATGGTTTAAATAGTTTAAATGTATAAAGTGGAACTGTTTTCTTCAGAGCAGGACTAAATTAAAGGCATAAAAAGCTGCATTTATTGAGTAATGGGTTAAGCATGGATTAGAAGTCTTTAACAATTTAAATGCTTTTAATTGTCCTCTGAACTGATGTTTTACTGGATATATTTAAAATATACTCATCACATTTGCAAACAGTGTAGACCCAGATCATAGGAGCCCTCTGATCTGGATCTACACTGTTTGCTAATTTGGACCAATATTTATTAAACTACCCAGAATTCCAAGTAGACTGGTTCATGTTATGGTTACTTAAATGATCCACAAAGAAACATAATAACCCACAAGAGTTACTTAGTGTTGAAAGAGTTGAAAAGCTTGAAATATTTTGTAGGTTTTCAATAACAACTGAATAATAAAACTTGTGAGGTGAATCAGGGAGATGTACCAGCCCACCAACAGCCATAGAGTAATCCCAGGATTGGTTTGAGCTATTTAGTTTATGGTCTTCACAGGCAATATATCTTACACGTTTCATTGCCAGCACTAACCTGCCCCAAACAACTAATATACTTCACCTTTGGTAACTCACATTGCTGAAAATTCAACAGCTACCACTTGAAAACAGTGTATAACCGTAGCTCAATATAATGGATATTATTTCATATATTTATAGTTTATTTCAAATTATAATACAAATTCTTTAACCTATTGCCCCATAAATACGCCTTTTTATGCCTTGAATTTATTCCTCTACTCAAGAAAATAGTTCCAATTTATACAGTTGTGAATATTTAACATTAGAAATAATTTCTATTTTCTAGCAGCTAGTAGCTTAAAGCAGGCTGTAAGTAAAGCAGAATGCGCCGCTTTGCTTTCAACCTGCTTTAAGTGGTAACCTATTTTTAAACTAAAATCAGGCTATGGGGTAATGGGTTAATGTTTATGCTTCCAGCAAATTCTATGTCATGACTACTCGTTAAAATTATTGTCTTAAAGAGACTATTCAAATGAGTAGTTACAACATAGGGTTTGGTGCAGCATAAAGGAGAATATGTTAAAATGATAAGTTTATTGTATCCATTTTAGCAGGCGTGCTGTATATTAATATTTAACCAGATCAAAGTTTGGTGTACAGATCAGAGTCTACCATTGGAAGAGACCTTTGTAAAGTCCAAACACTTTTAGAAAGAAAAATGTTGATTTGCAAGAATTCTTTCAGAAATATCTACCATGGGCCCGTTTTACTAAACTACTTACGCAAAAAATTTGCGTAAGTCAAAATCGTTTTACTCTTATTTTTCGTTCATAAACGTTTAATTGCAAACAGCAAATAGCCAGATCAGAGGACGCGCTTAAAGCGCGTCCTCTGATCTGGCTATTTGCTGTTTGTAGCAAGTGATAATAAAAAATATATATTAAAATTTAAAATTTTGACTTACGCAAAAATTGTGCGTAAGTAGTTTAGTAAAACGGGCCCCAGTTCTTAAGTTATACAGACAAACAGAATTGTTCCATAAAGTGTCATGCATCTATACATCATTTGATTATGTACAAAAATATGTTATAAAAAATGTCACTTAGTATTGATACCTGGCCGCTTTCAACCTATGAGACACTGTAAAACAAATTGAATACTTTCATTAAAAACATGATGGATTACCGTATATACATATGCGACATTCCTGAAAAGAAGTCGGCTAAAACATGTACTTACACTACACAAGAGGATTTTTTAAATTGTTAAAAGGTATCATGGAAACATTATAAAAAGAATTTAGAAAGCTGTAAATATAAATTAAAAGGCAAAAAAAAAATGAAAGCGTAAGGACATTAACACATGTCTAAAAGAATGAAGTTAGGCCTATTACTCTTTCTAAGTACATTCTATGACATTTACATACAGTAAGAGAGCATTTTCTTAATTGTTAAAAGGTATCATGAAAACAATATAAAAAGAATTTAGAAAGCAGTAAGTATTAATTAAAAGGCAAAGAAATGAAAGGGTAAAGACATTAACACATGTCTAAAAGAAAGAAGTTATTACTCTTTCAGCACTAAGTAACTCTTGTGGTTTATAAGATTTCCTTGTGGATCATTTTAGTTGCCAAAACATGAACCAGTCTACTCGGATTTCTTGGTAGCTTATTAGCAAACAGTGTAGAGACAGATCAGAGGGCTCCTATAGAAGCCCTCTGATCTGGGTCTACACTATTTGCAAAAGTAATGAGTATATTTTAAACAGGTTCATGGTGTTGAAAGAAGTTAAAATATAGATATACATTTTATGTTACTATATAAAACCTTTCCGCCTTTTCTGGTTAAAGTATTTGCAGATATTGTAATTCATTGCATTGTTCAACTCTTGATATTTTTTCAATCTGTTTCCTGGATAAAAAAGAAAAAAAAAGATCCTTGCTCAGAAATTGAAGAAAAAAGATTTAAAGAAAAAAAACTCTCAGCAGTCCAACACTTAATGTTTATGAGGAGAAAGGGAATATTTTTTTTCTTAGACTAATCAATTCAGTGGTGAATTTGTTCCATATGTGCCGCGCAATCAGACCATTCTTGCATAAAGGAATATTGATTCAATTCATTGTCCCATATTCCTTACATGCATGTAGTATTACAATTGCTTAAAAAATATCTAGCAATCACAATATTTCATTTAAAATGATTCCTTTATATCTTTGTCAGAATGCATGGCTCCAAATCAAATGCCAATTTACTTGTTTTGATCCAAACTGTACATAAATGCCAGATATAGTCACGTCAAGCCTTAACCCTTTGAACCCTAGTCCCGCATATAGGCGTGCTTTTCAAACAGTGTACATGTGAATAGTACACATATCCTATGCAAACAGTGAAGACCCAGATCAGAGGGGTCCAAAAGGAGCCCTCTGATCAGGGTTTTCACTGTTTGTCACAATGCCAAACATTGACAAAAACAACCATTTAAAGTCAGAAATGGACTAGACTAAGATGGAAACTGGAATAGTCCATTTAAAATTTCAGGGAGGAAAGAGTTAAGGCACATTCTGCTTAATACTTTCAACCTGCTTCAAAACCTGTCTTAAAAACTAGAAAAAGTTATAAGGATAATGGTAAATCAACTTGATTTTTTTATATCAAAAAAAATTGTAAAGGAGTGAATATTTATGCCTTTTATCCCTTTCACTACTCTCCTGCAAAACATCATATAATTATGTTCAGGGCAATTGATGAAAATAGAGATCAAAATGGCTAAATGTGACGGACATTGGAAAACCCAGAGGAGAAGGGTTAACAAGATGTCAGAACCAGTAAGCCTGGCTGTCATAGTAACATTACCCAGAATGTCCCACCATATCCTGCCTCACTGAACAACTGAATAATGATTTCATATGGAAATATACAGTATAACCTGTGGAATACATGTAAAACAAGTGTACCATGGGGCAGTGATATGGACAGCGGCTAAATGCAGAACAAAAGTAATGCAAAAAGCTCCTAAAGGAGCTTTTTGAATTACTTTTGTCCTGCATTAAGTAGCTACATTTCTCTAAAGGTCAGAATAATTGTTATCATTAAAGGTCATTCATGGTGCAGTTTCATTGTACATGTAGATTCTCACTTCACTAGGGCTTTTGATGTTCTATGAATATGGAGATTTGTTGAAACTTTAGTTGCATACAGTGAAGACTTGGATTATTCTGGGACCCAATGTCCATGAAATAACTAACCATGACAATAATTTCTGTTGATACAGTAAAAGCTACTAAAAGACGATCTTTGTAATATTTGTGGGGCATTAAAATTTAATGCTACCCTGGTCTTTAACTCTTTCAACACCTGTTTAAAACATACTCATTCATTTACAAACAATGTAGACCCAGATCATCTGGCTCCTACATCGTCTGATCAGGGTCGACACCGTTTGCTAATTTAGAGCAGTATTTATTAAACTATCAATAATTCCAAGAAGAATGAATCAATAGGGAACATAATAATGCACAAGAGTTACTTAGTGTTGAAAGATTTGTAGTGAAAGATACATTTTATTAAAGACATCTCCTGACGACCTTTTGGTCATAATGCCTTGCCAGACAATTTCTTTGCAAAAAGCATGGGTCTTGTGGACATGTCGGTAGCAAAGAACCATTGAAGCGTCTCATGTGAGACCCGACCTTTATATTTGATAGTTTGGTTAGAAATAACCATTGAAAAGTACTATAGCATGAGTACAATCTGGGCCTCGCCAGGTAAACTGAGATTGGTATACCTGCCAGAAGCTTGTGCTGCATGCTTTGACCGTTACATTTACACCTATCGAGAACAATGGAGGGACTCCATCAATGGACTGAGGAAATATCTTTAAGCAGGAGAATGTTTATCATGTGCATACAAGTCACTCCATAAACACTACGTATATCTTCAGGCTATAAAGTCTTTTGAGTAAATGTGGAATTTCTTTACATATATGAATAATGACAGCAATTATCAGTCATCAAAACAATCTGAGCTTATGCCTTTCATAAGTAATACATGACTTCTGGCTATTGGTGAATTGTATTTTAGTAAATACAGTAACAACATTGTAACAGCAAGTCATTTTAAACCCTCATAGAAATTCTATTTCATGTATCTACCTTAATTGTCCTTATAAATGAGCTATCTTACCTCCTGACAAGTGGATACTTAACCCATTACCCCATAAATACACCTTTTTACGCCTTTAATGTATTCCTCCACTTAAGAAAAAAGTTTCACTTTATACAGTAAAACAGATGTATCATAAGAAATATTTTCTATATCCTAGCAGATGGTTACGAAGCTTAAAGCAGGCTAAAGATAAAGCAGAATGCGCCTTAGCATGGATTTCTCAAAAGATCTTTGAATTCTTACACTAGATCTACACTAAGCAATTGTTTTTGTTTGCAAAACAAGTCTAATGGACTACTGCAAATATAACTGCACAATTTTCTTCCAATTATCATTAGAAGCAGGTCATAATACAGTTTGGATTCTGCTGAGTTTTTGGGTACATCAAGTCTCTTCAAGGTCCTAGGAAATTACCATAGAGAGTGTTCAAGGTTATAGATTGTGCATATATAGTAAGACCTTTGTTAAGCAGCCCCTTAGAAGGAAAGAAATTAACAGTCTTCTAAAGGTGTTGTCAGCTTAATGCAGGACAAAAGTAATACAGAAAGCTCCTTTAGGAGCTTTCTGTATTACTTTTATCCTACATTAAGCAATAACATGTCTTAAGCCATCTTCATGTTTTCTTACATGATTTTTTTACCATATACGAGTTTGACTGTACACACAAAATTTTTCTCATTGAAGAAGACTCTTCGGCTTCTTTTCAATTTATTTCCTTCGCTTTGAAGAGCTTCAGAGACAAACATGAAGGCCTCTTTTCACTGGCTTCCATTGATTATTGCGCTGGCAAATATACGCCCGGAATGCTCGTAGTCAAAGCCAAGTGAAAATGAAAGGCACAAAGATCTGTCATAACTGGCAAGATGACTTTATTATTCAATAAGAGAAGACGATCCATAATTTTATTGAAACATATAGCCGTAGCAGAGTCTAAGAAAAGTTCTTCTAACTCTGTTTAGTATCAAAATATCTGTTTTTTTCCCATCCATTTTATGAGGAAAATCTAATTCTTAACCCTTAAAGTGCTGGAATTTGGTGTATTGATCGCCTTGCAAACAGTGTAGACCCTGATCTGAGGGCTTCCTCAAGGAGCCCCCTGACCAGGGTCTGCACTGTTTGTCATATTCTATATTTTGGGGACAAACCAGGCTAGAATATCATTGTAAACAGCAAACGGATGAGTCCATATCAAAATATCAGTTTTTCCAATCCATTTCATAAGGATAATAGAATTCTGAGCGGCAAAATTAAATTTAACAAAGAATGTGTATGTTTATAATTTTGACTTATGGGTTATGTCATTGGGGATGTTTCGAAAGAATGTTTGATAATCTTGGAGAAATAAGAAATGTCTTTTCAGCTTTTTCTATTCTTCATAAATTATAGCCATAGGAAACTAACTCCAATATCCTGAAAGCTGGTACTGCTTTAAACAGACTGAAAGTTAATGTAAAAGAAGAAAGGTCTTGTACAGTGGTAAATACGCTATTCCTTAGTAACCCACTTTACGCGTTTCTTAAGCATTTCTTATGCGTTTATTATCCGTTTCGTTTAACGCGTTTCCAAGCCGTTTCTTTACGCGTTTAAAAGAGCCCGGATGAAAGGGTCATCACTTAGCCGACGGACCCCTTAGCCGAGACTGCATTGGGTACATAATAATTGTTTATTAACACGTTTAAACGCGTTAAAATCGTTAGGCGTTAACCATTCGTTAACCGTTCACTATGCGTTTCTTACGCATAGATTAACGCGTAAATTGGTAGGAATAGCGTATTTACCACTGTACCTAGGAGATTTCTGCTTTACTTTCAGCCTGTTTTAAGCTCTTTCAAGAGGTTTTTGTTTTACATTCAGTCAGCTTTAATTCGTCGCTATGTGTCAGGATGTTTCAAAAGTCATTTCTAATAGAAATAGGTAACGATGAGTAAGGCGTTTCGATATAAAGGATAGAGTTAACCCTTTGCCTGCTGGTCGTGACTTTATTGATTTTTGCAAACAGTTTAGATCCAGATCAGACGCCGCGTAACGCGGCGTCTGATCTGGATCCAAACTGTTTGTCACTCGTCTTTAGGTTTCCTTACTTTAAAAAGGTATATATCTACATTTAACAAACTTTGTAGACGACAATTTCTAAACAGATTACATCACCGCAGGATAAGGGTTAACATGTATTTTAGCATGGATCAAAAACTTCCACTAATTCAACCCAGTTTGCCTCATATCTTTCCAAGTTTTAAGCCAGATGGCAGACTTAAAACAACCACCTGTTCAGATATTGGAAAAGTCATTTCTGTGAGAAAAAAGGTGTGGATCTGGAAAGGCATTTGTTTATGGGAAAGGCTTAACACAGCTTTGAAATAGCATGGATATATCAAAAGGAAGATGACTGCTTAATGCAGGAAAACAATGATGCAGAAAGCTTTCTTCACTACTTTTATCCTGCATTAAGAAATCAGCTGTTTTTTTTATATTAATCAAGCATCTTCTATAGAGTCAGGTTGCTTTATATAAAATTGACTGTGCATGCATTTCAGATTGTCCTTCTCTCCAGAACAGGTGAAACTCATGATGAATCTGGCTCCTGACATGATTATGACTTGAGTAAATCAATAAGTTACTTGGTAATTTTTTCGTCTGCAACAAATCGATGGCTCAGCGCAAAACTAGGCTAACTCACTATTTTGGCAAAAGTGCTTTTTTCAAAAATTCTCAAGACTTATTACATTCCCCATCATCCCACAAAGTATTGGGCTTATATTCCCAATATTTTCAAAATTATTGCATTTTTTATAAATTATGCTAAGTCTAAATGGTAACTTCTTCAGTGCAAAACTATGTCTAAGTGGAGTTAGCTAGAGTTTTGCTCTCAAAATTTGATCAATTGAAAAATATTGTCAGTGCAAAAGGTGTGCTAACTTGACTTAGACATAGTTTTGCACTGAAATAATAATGAAAATGTAGTGGTTTACAACCAAAATTTGAAAGTTACAAAATTACAAGAAGAGTATCAGAGCTTAAAAAGTGAGTAAAATTTGCTATTTTATTTGTTTGTTCTAGTTTGATACACATTTATTATTATGAAGATTCTTGACAATAGAATAAGAACTATTTTGGGAAGGTCAAAAAGCACATGTAATTCAAAAGTGGGTGGGGTAAAATTAAAAAAACCTTTTAGCTTAATTATTAAAACTTTCTAAACAATAGCTTGAATAATGAAGAATAAGTGAAAATTATTAAATGGAGGCTATGTGATCATTGTTTGCTCATTATTAAAGGTTTTTGAAAAGTTTTTAAATAAAACAGCATTGATTTTGGGTTTGAGTTCTGATGCGGATGATTATATAACCATGAAACTGAAGATCTGAGTTAATATGATTAACTCACATCAGAATGGAACTATATTTTACTTTCCACTTTTTGTTGAGGCATCAATTTATCATGACTGTGCCTGTATAAAATATAATTTAATTAATCCATTACCTCATAAGCTATACATATATTTAGAAGTGTTATTTATTGAGAATTTCATAATGATACATCAGCTAAGAAATATGATATATCCACAGCACACTAAAACTATTTTGAGTTATTTTATGATGTAATAGGAGGAAATGCATTGTATTTCAATTAAAAAAAAGGCATAAGGCCATAACTTTGTTTTATCTTTGTAAACTACAGCACTCGCAAGTAAAACAAAAGTGCCCATTTAACCGAAACCCCGTTTGAGAAACATGGTCAAATGCTTGGCTGCTAAAACTAGTAAAAAACTATGAAAACTCTACATATTTCCCAAGCAAAGTTTAGTTTCCATTAGATGCAAGTTATTAGAAGAATCAATATAGTAAAGGTCCAAATAAATCAATGATATACTGTATCAATATTTTATCTATCGATGACAAATCTAGCCATATTCAAACTCAATCTCTATGAATGAATCTTCTGAAAATGAGCATTTACTAGAAAAAAAGAAAAACTTGCAGCAATGCTCTGTTTATCACAATGATTTCAAGAGTGACTTTTACAGAGGCATCAAATGATATCAGTATGAGGAAATCATGATGACAGGTCGTCTGCAGATGGACATGCTCGCGACGCTGCCAATCAGTCCTGTTGCTCATACACATGGCCAATTTTTCTGGGCCTAGCAGCTGCTCTGGCTTTCTTCATTAAAACATTGATCATGATGGTTGAGGTAGGGTGTCCTGGTCTCAGTTTCCAGGTTCCAGATGACTACTCTGCTTGCTAGTAACTCTGGATGTTGATAACAGTGGCCTGCTTGTCCAATTCTACGGTGAGCTATTTTGTCAGTCACTCTTTAGGCTCCCTGGTATAGGTCATTATTGTTGATATGGTCATTTAGGTCGATGTTTAGGGCTTGTCTCAGCATCCTGGTGTAGCAGCCGTAAAACGACCTCTGAAGATCTGAGGTTAGTGTCCCAACACTCTGAACCGTACCATAAAACTGACCAAACTGTAGCAAAGAAGAAACCGTGCTTATGTTTCTCTCAACACCCTTGACATCCAAACTGTCTTCATTACATGGAGGACTTTCCAGGCTATAGCTTTTACAATATTTATATTTCCTTATCTGTGGTGCTTACCCATGACCCCAGGCATTTAAAACATGTGACCTCTTTGAGTGTTCAGCCCTATATGGTAGTTAAAGAAGGGTGGTTTATCTTTAGTAAGCATTTGTTCTACTTTAGAGCATGCCTTCTCAATTCCAACTAGAAGATTATGTGCTGTCATGTATTGTTTGAGAGGAGAGCAATGTCATATGCAAAATCAAGATCAATGAGCACAATCAACTTTTGGAGATCTGGAAGATGTCCTTGGTTGGATGGTCAGTTGACTGTTGAGCCTCTTTTCCATGGCTTGCCAGTCTTACAGTGTAGTCCAGCACAATGACAAATAGGTAAGGTACTAGAGTGTCCCCCTGTAGCACCCCTGATGAGACTTTTCCATGGCTTGCCAGTCTAACAGTGTAGTCCAGCACAATGACAAATAGTTAAGGTACTAGAGTGCCCCCCTGTAGCACTCCTGATGAGACGTCAAACTCTTTAAAGTCACCATCACTGGTTACAGCCTTGGTTCAAGTGTTGGAGTACAAACATAGCCGATACCTTGACTCCCTCAATGATCTGCCTTATTGAAAGAATCTGTGCAACTGTTGTGAATTTTGTTGGAAGCCATTCTGATTGTTCCTCAAGTGGAGGTCTATGACAGAGTAATGCAGGACAGGTTGATTCCTCTGAAATTGTCTGGCTTGGAAAGATCACCCGATTTGGGGATTGGAATGATGTTGGACAGGGACCCCTAACTAGGATTACCACCTACCAGCAATGTTACACACATCAAGAACTAGTTCACCTGTATCACAGGTCTTTATTACCTCTGGCGGTATGTTAATTGTCAGGTCCTAAGTGAGCTCTTTCCCTGCTGGAGTGAGGCTTTCACTTAGCTGTATTCATTGGCTGTGAAGGGCCCATCATCAATATTGAGGACAGAAGGTACCGGTATTTCTTCCTTCTGGATCTTTCACTGTAGGATTGCCTCCAAGAAGATTGCTGAAGTGAGTTTCTCAAGTAGTTACTCTTTCTTCAGGGCTATTTGTCCCTCCTTAGATCTTTTCGTCTCAGTTCATCTCATTAATGACATTCCAGGATTCAGAATTATTTCAAATTACCATGTGCTGGTTCCACTATTCTGGATCCTTTCTCTCAGTTCTGCACTCTACAATAGGTTGTGCATGTCATACAAATGCCTCTTGGCTTCCTTATAAGCTCATTCCTTAAGCTCATAGCAGCTCACTTTCTCTTTTAAGATTGAAAGCTTGGTTTCGTTCTTTTCATTTTCTCTTGGGCATTGACAGTGCCAGATGCTTGTTGCACTAAGACACTTTTATGCATTCTTTCATTGGTACCCATGCCATCATTGCTTCTGTATAATATTTGCCATGATTAGGTTCTTGTAGGAGTCTGTAAGGTCTGCTAGTGCTCTGAATTGATTCTTAACTTCCAGAGTGTAATGTCTTTGCAATTCTGGCTCTGCTGAGAATGCCTTCCTGTTCTACCTGACTGGAGGCAAGGCTTTGGTTACCCTGAGGCTGAGTTGAACAATCATTGTAACAAAAGCCTGTGATTTATTGAACCAACACTTTTGAAGGAGCTAGGCTCTGCATTGAGAATGCTCAGTTCTGCCATTTCTTTTCACAATAATGTAAACAAGCTGTCTCCCATACAACTCCTGATGCTTGGTCTTTCAATGTCCGCCTCCTGTAGGAGCTCTCTCATTAGGGTCTGCACAGTTTGCCATAGGAAATCTTCATAATACAAACACTTCTGGTATACTATTGTCAACACACAAAATTTTGCTGCTTACCCTCTACTCAGTCTATATAAAAGTTAATGCTCACCCTCAGCCTATACAAAAAATACCTAATTAACCCATTACCCCATAAATGTCTTTTTTCACCTTTAATTTATTCCTCCATGGAAGAAAATAATTTCAATTTATGAAGTAACGATTGTGTACTACATGTATATGCATTTCTTTATCCTAGCAGGTGATAGCTTAAAGCAGGCTGAAAGTAAAGCAGAATGCGCCTTAAGGTGCATTCTACTTTACTTTCAACCTGCTTTAACTGGTCACCTGTTTTCAAAACTAGAAGCAAGCTATGTTATGGGTTTAAAGTCATAGAAGTAATTTGAATTTATTCAGCTGGTTAAGGGTTAAATATATTTGTCAAGAATACCAGGTGGGGGCATCTGTGTCCTCTGCTAGCTTGTACAAAATTTGAATTATGACAGTTAATGCAGACATTATTAAAGTGCTCCTTCAAGAGCTCTTCAATCTGGGTCTACAAGATTTTACTTGCTATATTCAGGCTCTCCTTCCTTGCTCCCTACACTGAAAAGGAAGAAATGAATTGGAAATTGTTCTTAAGCTTCAACCCTTTCAGCCTTCTACATGTTATGATTGAAGACAGTGTAGACCCATATCAGAAAGCTCCTCTGATAAGGATCTGCACTCTTTGTCATTTCAAATTCAGATTCTAATTAATAGACCTGTGAAAATATCCAAACTGAGAAAATATACTGGTCCAAGGTTTAAGGTTGGCAAACCATTAGGTATATAAATGGGTGAAAGGGTTAATCAGCTAGCCTTTTTGCCATTTTCTCCATATTATTCTCTCTACATTATGCTCCTTATGTATTTACAAACAGCTAGTACACCGAGTCTAATCAAACAGCTGCAACAGGAGGTTTCTGATGATCAGAGTCTACGCCGTTTCCCCATCAATTGGATCTGTTTGGGGGAGTTTACCTTGCCTGCTAGGGAAAATGTCAATATACATATGAAAACATAATTAAATAAGTTAAACTATACTCATGGATGGGTCCCTAGATTAACTGACAAGTCATTTTCAAAAAAAAAAAAAAAAAAAAAAAAGGTTGTATTCTGCTTTTCAGTATTGTTATAGTATTATCTAGAAACAGTTCATTGGAGAATGTGTGTGACACATAAATATTTACTGAGCAAAGGACTAAACAAATCATTGTAAAGTTTACAGAAGTTGTCTATCATTAATCTGATATGAATTTATAATGACAATAATATTTTGTTTTAAGCGGGTTTTTTTCATCTTTTGTCAGTTTGGTTAGAAAATATCAATAATCAGCTAAAGCCTACTTGAGTTAGTTCTTATTTTACATGTATGTAATCTTAAATATAAGTATATAAATATATTACAGTATAGTTTTGCACTGAGTTTTTATTTTAAAAACATTGATTTCCAGCGCAAAAGTATAGCTAACTTGACTTAGGTATAGTTTTGTGCTGAGTTTTTTTCTAAAAAACATTGATTTTCAGTGCAAAACTATAGCTAACTCAAAAAAGTTATTAAAAACCTTTGAAAAAAGGTTTTAAAAGAAAATCACTATTATCATAAGTTTAAAGACTTGGATAGGAAAATATACATATAAGAAAATAAACAAGATATCAAATAGGGGAAAAAATAAACAGTTTTTTTGCTCTCCTGTAAAATTTTCTAAAATGGAGTTAGCCTAGTTTTGCGCTGAGCCATCGAAATGTTGTCTGCTACTGTTCTAAAAATAGAATCTTCAAATTTTCTTTGCAAACAGGGTCCGAGTGTCAAACAGTTTGGATGCGGCGTCTCATCAGGTTCCAAACTGTTTGCAAAGCTAATCACTGTGGGGCATATATCCGCCGCTAGCATGGTAAGAGTTAAACAGAACGTGACAGGTTTAATAATCCTCTATCCTGCAGTGTTTCCAATTAGTAAACCTGATCCAAAAACACCAAAACCCATAAAAACCTGCTGCTGTGATATTTAAGAACTGAGAGTGAGCCCCTCAGGTGTCCAAGCAATCCTTTCTATACTTAATATTGAAAATGGACAATTCTGCTTTTAAAAACTGACAAGTTTATGTTGATTTTTAAGGCAATGGGTGTTGAAACTATTTTAAAAAAAAAAATTAAAATTAAAACAAACATTGCAGACCCTTAAGGATATCTCTGATCAGGGTCTACACTGTCTGTATACACATACATGTACTGGTTTTCAGCACTGAAATAGTTAAATCATACTAGAATTCACAAATTATGCTTTAGAACACCATGAGAGCGTGCAGACTGTGACTAAATGCCATACATTATTAGAAACATTTAAAATCAATATCAATATCTGTAGTGTCCGATCAAGAGTCAAACTGGGTCTAATTGAGTACAAACTTCTGTATTTCTCTTCAATTAACATAATTAACCCTTCCCCCATAGAAGCACCTTTTAGTACATTTAATGTATTCCTCCACTGAAGCAGGAACGTATATCATGTATGTCCCTGAGTTAAGAAAATAGTTTCATTTTATACAGACATAAACATGTACCAAAAGAAAATATTGTTCAATCCTAGCCAGACCAGGTAGCTTAAAGCAGGCTGAAAGTAAAGCAGAATGTGCCTATTCTGCTTTACTTTCAGCCTGCTTTAAGTTGTCACCTGTCTTCAAAACTAGGAAAAGGCCATAGGGTAAAAAGAAGCTTTTCTGTATTGCTTTTGTTGTGGATTAAGCATCAAGTATTAAGCTCTAGTCTTAAGTTTCCATCCTGAGTTGTCACTTTTCTTTAAAATTCGCTGAATTCTTATAACATGTTTTATTTATTTTCAGTGCCAATGGTGAAACTGGGAATAAGGTTCAGGTTATCCGTCGTATCCCTGCTCGCTGCTCCGGCTGGGAAAAGACATGGTCATGGGCCAGCAAGACAGACTGCAGCACAAAATATGTGTAAGTACCCAAAAGTTCAATATAGTAAAACAGGTATTTTTCGCATCATGAATATTTCGCATAATGCGATTTTGTATAATTTCGTGACATCATGCAATATTTCAAGCAAGTGGTAGCTTAAAGCAGGCTGAAAGTAAAGCAGAATGTGCCTTAAGGCACATTCTGCTTTACTTTCAATCTGCTTTAAGAAGTCACCTATTTTCAAAACTAGAGACGGTAGGCAACACATTTGCGAATTAACGCGTAAATTATATTCTCGCGAATAAAACTGTTTTTAACAGTATATACTTATGTGACCCAGCAGTGTTTCTTAGGGAGTTAAATTTATCAATAATCAAATTTGAAATGTCTTAATATAAAAACAAAACAGCTTTCTTTTATCCTGCACCAATTTTACCCTCTAGTTGCCAGTCTGTTAAAATTTGAGATTTTCTAGAAACTGGAATGTCTGACAATTTGATTGTAAAACTGTTTAAATATTTGCAATACTGTGTGCATCACATGTTCATCTTGGCTTGGCAAAGCAGGAAGAATTTAAATTAGCTGCGTATATCAGCCACATAGGCTGAATGAACTTTTAAGTTGCAGTGAAATTTCCAGGGCTTTAGATAAGAGGGAGTAAATTGAACAAATACAACATTTTCTCACTCATTTTTAACACCAAATCCTATGGTGTAACTTCTCATTAGAGTCGTCTCGAAGAGACGATTCTAATGAGTAGTAACAACATAGGATTTAATGCAGAAACAAAGGTTTTAGTTTTTTAAATACTCCCCTTATCTGGGGCCCTGAATTTCATCTGTTTTTATCATAGCTTAATTATATTTCACATGATTTTCAAACTCTCTATCACCAGCAATTATGTTCCACAGACATTCTGGGTCATAACTAGATTTCTAATCTGGATCTAGGCATTACAGAGCTTAACAATATCCCTCATCCACACCCTTACAGAAATGCCTATTCATATTCATAACCCTTTACCTGGGCCAATTAGGGAACTTTTCTTACAGCCTGACAGGTTACTGCTTAAAGCAGGCTGAAAATAAAGCAGAAAGCTCCTATGTAGCTTTCTGCTTTATTTTCAGCCTGTCCTAAGCAACAATTAGGAGATGAAAGAAACAGAGCTCCAGATAAGTTTTTCAAAAATTATATTTCTGCATTAAAACCTTTGGTGTCACTACTCGTTAGAATTGTCTCGAAGAGACGATTCTAATGAGTAGTAACACCATAGGATTTGGTGTTAAAATGAGTGAGAAAATGTTGGATTTATAAATCCAGGCTCTTATCTTGAGCCCTGATAGAAAGGGCTAAGCTGTCAGAATCCTGCTGGGTTTTCTCCTCTACCATAATTAGTGCATAATGTTTTTACATGATATAACGATGTACTTAATCTATGTAATATTAATGGAAGGTTTTCTCCTCTACCATAATTAGTGCATAATGTTTTTACATGATATAACGATGTACTTAATCTATGTAATATTAATGGAAAATGAATTAACCATCTTCCTATGTTAAAAGCATGAATTATTTTAATGAAGAAATATTGCTTAAAATCCATTTTTAGGTACTATTATGAACATTTATAAGTGACAGTTAAACCTTTGTTTAACAGCCATTAAAAAGAAGATTTGAGAAATTCTTTAACCCATTTGTTAAATATATAGGTATAGGCAAACAGTGTAGACTCAGATCAGAAGCCACATAATACTGTGCCTGATCAGTCTACACTGTTTGCTGATAGGAATTTCAATATAAAACAAAATGAAAATGAAAATTTCGACAAGACACCCCTTAGGTAAAAAATAGACTAATCAAATAGATAAGCATATAATTATAGAAACCACTGGGTGTAAATGGGTTAATGCAAAACAGATTGCGGCTAGATGCAAGACAAGCTCTCACAGGAGATCTCTGTATTACTTTTGTCCTGCAATAAGCTATCACATGTCTTAACCCTTTAACCCATAGCCTGTTTCTAGTAGTTAAGATATGTGAACTATTAAAGCAGGCTGAAAGTAAAGCAGAATGTGCCCTAGGGCACATTCTGCTTTACTTTCAGCCTACTTTAAGTTACTATCTGCTAGTATATAGAAAATATTTCTTATAGTACATATTCATGACAGTATAAAATGGAATTGTTTTCTTTGGCGGATGAATAAAATGAATGCGCTAAAAGTCGCTTCTATGAGGGAAAGGGTTAAGAATGCTCCATGATTCTTAAAGAAGTCATTAGGCTGCTGAATATACATTTACTGTAATGAATCTTAAAAGCTTTGTAAGCATTTTCCACATGGAAGCGACTTATAAAAAAGCTGAAACCAAGAGTTTATGAAATAAACACTAGGATACAAACCTGATCCAGACAAGAAATTGAAGTTTTCAGAAGACTAATTAAGATGAGTGAAGATTTTGGCAGTTGAAGATAGTTGACCACTTAGAGCAGGTTGAAAGGAAAGCAGAATACTTTTAGTGTACTTTAACCCTTTCCCACACAGAAGCGCCTTTTAGCACATTAATTTTATTCCTTCACTGAAGATAATAGTTCAAATTTATACAGTCATAAATATGTATCATACAAAATATTTTCTATATTGTAGCAGATGATAGCTTAAAGCAGGCTGAAAGTAAAGCAGAATGTGCTTAAGGCGCATTCTGCTTTACTTTCAACCTGCTTTAAGTTGACACCTATATTCAATACTAGAGACATGCTATGTGGGAAAGGGTTAAGCTACGATCTGCTAGGATATAGAAAATATTTTTTTATTATTATTTTTGTGTGAAAACTTTTTTTATTATAAATTTTCACATTCGTATACATTCTTGAAATATACAAACAAATAAATACTTGGAAAATATTTCTTATGATACATAGTCATGACTGTATAAATTGGAACTACAGTAAAACCTCGCTATTACGACCACTTAAACGAAGGCTAATTAATTGTATAATAGAGAGGTGGCAGCTTAAAGCAAGGTGGCAGTGAAACAGAAAGCTCCTACAGGAGCTTTCTGTTTCACTGTCACCTTGCTTTAAGTGGTCACCTATCGTAAACATCCAAATAATTAACAAAATTTAGTGGTCGTAATAGGGAGGTTTTACTGTATTTGCTTCAGTGGAGTAATAAAATTAAGTTGTAAAAATGAGTACCTATGGAGTAAAGTGTTAACTTTAGTGAGTTACAAATTGATTTATCAAGGGATCAACTGTATGATAATAATTTGGCCAAATGAATAAAAATCATATCAGTGATCAGTTGTGGCAATCAGTAAAAGTTATATTATCTCTTTGCATGCTGGGTAATTTTTTCGTCTGTAAAAATTGTCATCTGCTACTGTTCTAAAAAATAGAATTTTCAAAATTTATTTTCAAAACAGGGTCAGAGTGTCAAACAGTTTGGATCCTGATGAGATGCCGCGTTACGTGGCATCTCATCTGGATCCAAACTGTTTGCAAAGGTAATCATTATGGAACATACTATATATCCGCCACTAGCATGCAAAGAGTTATACTGCAGACCCATTTAGGTATACTATATTTCTGTTGAAATCTAATATTTGTCTCTTTGATGCGTGTGGCATGGGTAGGAGTAATACCATCAACCTTATCGTAACCGACCACTAATTGAAATATGGACAGACTCTCTAAAGTTAGGTGAATGTTTAATGCAGGCTAAAAATAATGCAGGAGCTTTCTGCATTATTTTTTATCCTGCATTAAGCAATCACCTGTATATAAAATTTAATACATAGGTGTTATAATGAGTGGTTGTTTTATACAAGATTGACTGTAGACAGAACAAAGCCTGTAATACCACAAACTAATTATGGAAAAGCCATTCTCTACAAAAAATGGCCAGTGGATTGATCCATGGTTCCCCTTTGGGTCTCTTTTTTATGCACAATTTTCTGAGAAATTGTTATAACAGATAACTCTGCCCAAAATCAATATACAAATTTGTCACAAGGGATACTTGCTTTATATCAGTGTCAGAAATGATCTCTGTCCGTTTACATCAAGCGTGGTCTTGAATTAAAGTTCAGATCAATAGCAGTCAGTACTTATCCTAATAATTACTGTCATGATCATTGGACGCAAATTATGGCACCGCGGATTATTCTGTAATTGTGGGTTTACAAGGAGATCAGGAAAGGCTAATTTTATGATTTACACGGGACCCAGACAGCTTAGGTTCCAATTAAAGCAGCTCACCACTGTTTACAGTTGCAGATTGCTTAATTCTTTCATATCGATTCACTGTTTATGTGTTTAACGGGACTCCTGTTTTAGACCACCTTTGACCTTTGACACCTAGAGGCAATTAGCCATTGAATTTATCGCACTGAACTTTATCATGCTGTTATTCTTAGGAAAACTGTTCTTCTTGAAAAGTAGGTTTGTTAAAGATGTTGCAGATAAATGGCAACTTGTAATAGCAGGATGAAAGTCGAGCAGAAAGCTCCTGATGGATGTTTTGCAGGGCTCCAGATAAGAGGTAGTTTTTTCAACAATTCAAACATTTTATCACTCATTTCAGCACCAAATCCTATGGTGTTACTACTCATTAGAATCGTCTCGAAGAGACGATTCTAATGAGTAGTGACACCATAGGGTTTAATTCAGAAATAAAGATTTTAAGTTTTGAAAAACTACCCTTATCTGGTGCTCTGGTTTTGACATTCCTTACTATCTCTATGGAAAGTACATTTTCATGCTTTTCTACAATGATGTTTTGATAACCCTTTCTTCCAGTCTTACGTGCAAATCAATTGTATCAAACTATAGGCAGCTTAATGTTTCGAGCAAACTGAAAGTAAAGCAGAAAATTCATTTAGAGATTATTCTAATGAGTACCATAGGATTTGGTGCTGAAATGAGTGAGAAAATGTTGATTTTGCTCAATTTACTCCCTCTTATCTGAAGCCCTACAAATTGTAGTAACAAACTCTCCCCCACTGAAATGGTAAATGATACTGATTTAATTTGTAAATTGTGTAAATAAGAAGCATTCAATCGCTTGAATAGAATGAACATTATACATGACATTCAGTCACAATAATGAAATAATGAAAACTTCTTGATTTGGCTCAGATATCAGAGGCTCCTTTCATACACCATCATGGATCTCTTAACTCTTTCCTCCCTAAAACTTCAAATGGACAATCCCAGTTTCCATTTTAGTTTAGTTTATTTCTGACTTTTAAGGGTTGTTTTTGTCAATGTTTTGCATTATGACAAACAGTGAAGACCCAGATCAGAGGGCTCCATAAGGAGCCCTCTGATCTGGGTATTCACTGTTTGCATAGGACAAGTACACTTTTTACATGTATACTGTTTGAAAAGGACGCCTATATGCGGGACTAGGGTTTAAAGGGTTAATGCTTACAATACTGATTTTTTAATTCAGGGTTTGCTTCCCTAGAGTCTATTTGCTCATGACAGGGCTGCCATTTCTCCGTTTTTTATTGAAATCTTCGGATTTTTATCCTAGCAGATGGTAGCTTAAAGCAGGCTGAAAGTCAACTAGAATGCGCCTTAAGTTTTAGAAACAGACTATGGGCCCCGTCACCGTCACCGTAAAGGGTTAAAGGTACAATTGGTAAAATTGCCCTTGAAAAATAGAATATCTTAGAATTTTTCATGATCAACTTATGACAGCCCTGCAGGTGGCTGCTTAAAGCAGGCTTCATCCTTAAAATACTTAAGCAGACAGGAAAGGGTTAAAGTACTTAAGCCAAAATTTTTTCAAGGTATATTTTTGTATTAATTTCAGCCTACTTGATGCCTCATCAGGTTCTGTATATAATTTAGAACAAGTAAAAAGCCGGTAAAAAATGGGTAAAATCTGGTTAGAAATCAGAAAGCTCTTTCAGACTGGATTTAAGCTCTTGAAGCAGTGAAAACCTAGTCTGGTTTCTAGTTGTCCTAATATTGCAATTTTACTGTAATAGGTGTTTATGCCATATCGCCAAGGCAACTGAAGAAGTCTATCATATTATCCCAGAGATTTGTGTGCAGGGGACTAATAATATAGGGTTTTTAACAACTTTTATCCATCTTTGGTTTTTAATGAAGCATAATTGGATTTTCCCTAATAACTCTTGTCACATACTGACAGCTTTACTTACCAGATAATTCAATTTTTAACTGTTTTTCTCCAGGTTATTCAAACCAACAAAATTCATTTTTACCACAGCGTAAACAAGTGTACTGCAAACTTTTTATGAGTAAAGGAAGATTTTTTTTCTCAACTTTTTATGACTTTTCTATGTATCTTTATATCTTTTGTTTAATATAAAAGACTTGTAGCTGCATAAAACATGTTGAAAGTAAACCAGATATATCCCTTTCGAAGATTTCAGATAAACAAAGAAAAAAGTGTTGGTTTTTTTTCCATTATTACAGGTGGCAGGACTAAGGTAGAAATCTCCTGACTAAGCATTTTGTAAAATAGTTTAGTGGATCTGCAAGCTCCAAAAATATAATCAATGAAATTTTGAGTAATTTTAGCTGAAGAAACATCTTATATTGGTGTCAAATAATTAGCTGGATCCTGAAACTCTTTGCATGTTAGAGGTGAAACCGTGATTACCTTTGCCAACATTTTAGATCCAGATGAGATATATTTCTGCCTTAAGGCAGATTCTGATTTACTTTCAACCTGCTGTTAGTGGTCACCTGTCTTCAATACAAGAAATAGACGAACAGAAACAGTGTAGACATTGATCAGAACGCTTTTTCTGAATATTTTCTTAAAAGAGCTGTAAAATCGTTATAAACTGGTCATTTTTCACATTTAGCATAAAAAGGGTAAGAAGCGTTAGCCTGTTTGCTCTCCATCAAACAGGTCCAGGAATGCATTAACTTGTTGCATGCTGGGTAATTTTTTCGTCTGCAACAATTATTGTCCTCTGCAACTGTTCTAAAATTAGATTTTTCAAAAACAAATTCAAAAAAAGGGCAGAGTGTCAAACAGTTTAGATCCTGATGAGATTCCGCTTTACGCAGCTACTCATCAGGATCCAAACTTTTTGAATAGATGATCAAGAATCCGCCACTAGCGTGCAAAGAGTTAATTGAAAACTAGCATAAAATTCCTAAGGGCAGTTATATTTCTGATTTTCCTATTATTCAAAGTCCAAACATTGGTGATCTGTTTAGAGTGATTGAAATATAACAGCCTCAAAGCTCTTCACTGAAACTTAAAAAAAGCAAAAAAACACACACAAAAAACACACACAAAAAAAACGCACACCAAAAAATCACTATTTTTAATCATGCCATTGGTCTTTTAATTATTTGACTCATTTTAAATTTGATTTTACAAACTAATTAGAGCAATTTTTATAATCTTGATAATAATATTGAAAGAAATTCCATGTTTCCATGTAACTCCATAATGTTTCATGTTTATTGTGAATGTAGTTACATGTATTTGTATTCTCTCGCTTTGTAGGTACATGTACATTTTATATAATTTCATGTGAAGTGCTTTTGAACGCAAAACTCCTGTGTGAAAAGAGCACTATATAAATCGGGTATAATAATAATAATAATAAACAGCCAGTTTCAAATTCTGGTAACTTTTCTAGAAAGATGATGATTTTATCCTGTACACTGCAGACAATGCAAACAAAGACAAACCACAGGGACCACAAGGCTCCAGATAAGAGGGTGTAAACTGAACAAATCCAACGTTTTCTAACTTATATTGCAGCACCAAATCCTATGGTGTAACTTCTCATTAGAATCGTCTCAAATAGATGATTCTAATGGGTAGGGACACCATAGGGTTTAATACAAAAATAAAGATTTTAGTTTCTAAAATACTCACCTTATTTGGAGCTCTGGAGAGTTGGACCATTGCATAGATCACTCTAATTCCAGACAGAAATAATAGAAAACGTTTGGAAATAATTGAATATTTTATTGAATACTAATATAGGGGGAGACAATGGTAAAGTTATTGGAGCCAGGGGTATATAGTAGGGAGAATTAACATATACTGAATTCCCCATGGTCTGACCACAGCCAGGAGATGGCTAGTTAGTTCTGTTGAATGTATTTACAAAAAAATGTGCAGTAAAACCTCTCTTTTACAACCACTAAAATGAAGGATGATTGCTTGTATAAAAGACAGATAACAGCTTAAAGCAAGGTGGCAGTAATACAGAAAGCTCCTAAAGGAGCTTTCTGTTTTACTGTCACCTTGTTTTAAGCAGTCATCTGCTTTAAAAACCTAATAATTAACAAGATTTAGTGGTTGTAATAGAAATATTTTTTACTGTATTTCTTTTGAAAGGATTTATATACTAAAGTATAAGTCTATTTTAAAATTGTTTTATTAACAATTTCAAATAAAGTTTTGGACCATGGAATTACTTTAATCAACCTTCATATGACAATTGTGTTAATGACAATTAAATGCAGGGCTCCAGATAAGAGGGTGTTTTGAAAACTAAAGAGGGACAGTTTGAAAACTAAATCTTTATGCCTGCTCAAAATCCTATGATGCGACTACTCATTAAAATCGTCACTTCGAGACAACTTTAATGAGTATTCACACCATAGGGTTTGGTTTTAAAATAAAGGAAACATTGTTGAAAATAATATTATGTAGATTACTCCCTCTTATATGGAGCTCTTAAACAGCTGTGTAACCCACTACCTATAGTTAAGCTTTTTAGGTCTTTAATTTATTTCTGCATTGAGGAAAATAGTTCCAATATATACAATTATTAAATAATAGTAGAAAAAAGTATCTCTTTACAGGTGGTAATATTTAAATAAAGAAAAATGTAAAAGCAAGCATGTTTTATGCATTTATTTTACATTTTACATTTTTCTTTATTTAAGCGGTATCATTCAACATGTAAAATAAATGCATAAAACATGCTTGCTTTTACATTTTTCTTTATTTAAATACAATTATTAATATACATGTATATGATAAGAACTATTTTCTATATTCTAGCAGATGGTAGATTAAAGCAGGCTGAAAGTAAAGCAGAATATGCCTCAATGTGCATTCGGCTTTACTTTCAACCTGCTTTAAGTGGTCACCTATTTTCAAACTAGAATCAGGCTTTGGGGTAAAGGTTTAACAGCATGATGAAAGTAATTCAGAAAGCTTCATCATGCTTTAATCAGTGCCCCCTTAAACTTTGAATAGACAATTTCAGTTTCCAATTAAGTCTAGTTCATTAATATATTGCAATAAAGGACGTTGCAATCCCTGATCAGAGGGCTCTTGTATGAACAGGGTCTGCACTGTTTGCTTAAACATATCACCTGCCTTTGTGTATACAAGTTGTCATGATAGTCCGACTTCACTGTATTGAAGAACGAGCCTATTTGAAGATTGTCACCCTCAGGGTATGTTAGAAGACAGATATCTATCTCTGCTGAATGTACTCCCAAATTATAACGCTTCTTCATGCTCAACCTTGAGTATATAATTGGTAAATACGATCATGGTTGCAAAAACTTGCAATCCACTTGAGATTCTGAGAAACTCAGCATCTCGTCTGGATTAATACTGTTTGACACTTATAATTTCTTCAAAACACTTGAAAATTGTGTTAACCCTTTCCCCCCTTAAATATGCCTTTTTATGTTTTTAATTTATTCTTGCACTGAAGAAAATAACATCCCAGTTGCATAGTTATGAAAAGATATTTCTTATGATCTGTGACTGTATAAAAATGGAACTATTTTCTTCAGTGGAGGAATAAATTAAATGTGATAAAATGCATATCTATTGAGTAAAGGGTTAATCTAAGTTTAAGAACTTTGGAAATAAATTGTTAGAAAATAGAAAAACAGGGAATTGCTGTTGACAGCAAGTTCCGTAGATGAAAAGAACTTATCTTTGAATGCTAAGTAATATTTCCACCTGCAACAATTGAAGTCTGCCGTAAAGTTTTAAAATATCCTTCCAAAATAGTTTCTAAGTGTCAAACAGTTTGGATCCTGATGAGACGCAGAGTTACTCGGCGTCTCATCTGGATCCAAACTGTTTGTATAGATGATCACTGTTTTGGGGCTAGAGAGCAGTAAGAGTAAAGCTAACCTTCTGCCTAGTGTTCCAGATACCATGTGCTTTAATTATACATGGAAACATTTGGCATAAGATCCTTTCCAGAACTTAAAACAACAATTCTCCATTAGCGATTACAAACTTCAAACTCCTGTGAGAGAACCATGTCAAGAGTTTCGACCTCATGTTTATTTGACCGTCGCCTCTCGCGGGTCCTATAAGAACGTTAAATGTTACAGAAATTTACAGAAATTGACGTGACTGTTTGCCTCGCAAAAAATAATTTGGTAAACCTAATAGAAAAGACATCTCTAGAGAGAGGATAGGATCCAATTTTGTGATAGATTCAGAACGAAATAGATGACTTACGTCTGCTGTCTATCTGCAACAGTCCCAGTAGCATACCATTATTTCCAAACAAGTCGTTTCTTGGTAGAGGAAGTATTATTTTATTGAACAGCAATTCACTTGATGAATGTATAGAGCTGTTGGTTGCCAGGTTTTTTTGGGTATTCAAGGAATTGGCTGTTTCCAAGTCAGTGGGCTGAAGTCATATTGAAGAGCACTCATCCATGATTATTGTTTATTTGACATCTGTGACCCACAGGGCTCTCATTTCTCCGTTATCTCTCGTCTAGTTATTGTATTACTCCTATCCTTGTTATATTATTTCTATCCTGCATTTACCCTTTACTTCATAGCCTGGTTCTTAGTTTTGTAGACAGGTGACCACTTTAAAGCAGGTTGAAAGTAAAGCAGAATGTGCCTTAAGGCACATATTCTGCTTTACTTTCAGCCAGCTTTAAACTACATCTGCTAGAATATATCAAATATTTCTGATATTGCATGTTCATTACTGAATAAAATGGAACTATTTTCTTCAGTGGAGGAATAAATTAAATGTGCAAAAAGTGTATCTATGGAGTAAATGGTTAATCAGCAAACTGAGTTAAAACAATACAAGTGCAACTAGAATTGTTCCCAATTGTTTCATGTCAAATGCTCAATATTTGTTTATATCGTTCGTCTTTTTGTAGTGGTCTTACTGTGTCAAACTATATATCCATGATCATTCTTTATTTGACGCCTGTGGCACAGGACTCTCATTTCTCTGTTATCTCTATTAACTCCTTGCATGCTAGCGGCAGATATATATGCCACAGTGTTTGCCTTTGCAAACAGTTTGGATCCAGATGAGACGCCGCATTATGCGTCGTCTCATCAGGATCCAAACCGTTTGACACTTGATCTGACCGCTGAAATGAGTGAGAAAAAATTGGGATTTGTTCAGTTTACTGCCTCTTATCTGGAGCCTTGCCTTTAGGATCTGATTATGTCCCCATGCTTCTGCACTGCTTGATTGCTTAATACAGTCAAAACTTGATACTTCGAAGTCGCATTAGTTTGAACATACCCATTTTTAAAAGTTAAAGTGTGGCATGTTTGACTTATGCAAGTTGGACTTATCAAAATTCAAATTATGAAATACTGGCACGATTGATTTAAGCGAGTTCAAAGTATTGAGTTTGGAATGTATAAGATTGGCGACATGTGCTCGAGATCTGACAAGAAATAATCAGAGTTACCTTTTCAAACATCCAGGCATAGCTGATTTAAATTGCTACACTATTTCTAGAAAATAATTTTTTGTATTAAACTGTGTTAATTCATTGAAGTTTCACATTTATCTATATAGATATATGTAACATATAGGATCTGTCATGAGTCGATGTTTAAGACAAGCTGATCTCAAACTAGTCTAGAATTGAAATGTTATTAAGCGAGCCTTGGCGAGCTTAATAACTTTTCTATTCTAGACAAGTTTGAGATCAACTTGTCTTAAACATCGACGAGTGACAGATTCTTTTTCTCACATTACCAACGATTTAAGCTTATTTTTAAGCAGTATGCATTTTTTGGGAACCCGGTGACTTCAAAATGCCGCTATAAATAGTGACGTTGTAGTGATGTCATCAAAGTGATCTTACACATGTTGGAGATAAGGATATTCGTCATCGTTGTTCGCTATAGAAAACAGGGGTAGTTATGTGAGAAATAAAAGTCCTATTTTTGGTATTCTGAATACATGTACAGGTGTCAAATTAGGTTTCAGAAAGTTTTAACCACAAACATAGCTTTAGCTGTTTTAATTTTTAAATAGTTTATAGCCATAATGTCTGAAGATTTTCTTTTGTTTTAACCCTTATTGTGCTGGAACTGGATTGTACATGTACATTCTTTGCAAAACATGTAGACCCAGATCAGAGGGTGATAGAAGGAGATGCACTGTTAATCATGCATTTCAATATTTTGGGAACGAAACCCTTTGAGATTCAATGTAAACTTACTAAACTAGTCATTTATTTATAATATAAACAAAATAGATGAGTCCATTTTAAAAATGAAGTATTATAAGGGTAATGGTCTAGACACGGTAAGAATTTATGTGCTGATTTAGGTGTTATCTTACATGGTTTCTAAATGTCACAGGGTGTTGTTAAATGGTTATGGGTTTGTTTAATTTACACCCTGGCATGGCATTTTTTTCTTTGCTTTTTATTACTATCTATTATCATCTGGCCATCAGGTTTTGAAGATAGCTCAGGCCATGTGGAAATTAAACGGGTGCTTGTACAAGGGATCGCTATCTCTTGGCCTTAAGTGCATGTTTGAGATAAAGTTTGCAACAGTCTGTAGACATGCAGGAACTGGCCGGGTAATTAAATACAAAACTTCAGGCAAACAACACTGAAAACCACTCAGCACCAATTCTACTAACATAAAGAAACACTTCTATGTGAGCATCAAATCTTTCCGATACATTTATCATCATACTCCGGACCTTCGTGTAATCACCATCTGGGACATTAAACATTTGTATTACAAGGAATTAAGTACTGATGACATTTGCAAACAGATTGGATCGAGATCAGGCCCCACTCTCGTGGGGCATGATCTGGATCCAAACTGTTTGTTACTCATATCAGATTCTCTGCATATATACAGAAGACTTGAATTAACATTAGAAATAGCGGATGACTTTTTGAACAGACATTTATTAAGCAGAGAACATTTATTAAGCAATCATAGGAGTAGGTATTTGCATATTAATTGAGCAGTAATTGAACATTATTGAATTATACTTGTCTATTTACAAACAGGAACAGATTTTACAAATGGGTTTATTAACAACAACCTGCCTTTTATTGATGCAGAATTAAAAAACTTGAAAACAGTTCTAGGATCTAGCAAAATACGTTTGAGTGCAGACAACATTTTCACCTACTGTAATTATAAGAACCTATTAATATGGCTATGATAGGCAATTACTTTATATCAAAAATCTATTTTCTATTACTTGCTCCCTTCAGCCTGTTTCAAGCAACCACCTGGCTTTAACCCATTACCCAATAGCCTGTTTCTAGTTTTCACTTAACCCATTACCCCATAGCCTGTCACTAGTTTTCACTTAAAGCAGATTAAAAGTAAAGCAGAATGTGCTATCTCTATAATTATAAGCTTATAGAAAATATTTCTTATTATGCATATTCATGACTTATAAAGTTGGACTATATTATTGAGTGGAGGAATAAATTACGTGGGTAAAAAGGCATTTTATGGGGAAGACAAGGGTTGAATGCTGTAATAATAGCCAATCTGTGGTGGGAGGGACACTGTTTACCATGTGCAGCGAGAGAGAAGAGCATGTATTGATCTGTATGTGGTTTTCCGCAGTTGAATTGTTTTTGTCTCTTCTTGATGAATGGGATGATAATATCGGAATTATTCCTCGATGGAGTAGCTGAATACAATCAATAGAAAGAACAGAGGAACATTTCAACTGTCATTACACTGATAGGAAATACTGAGGTTTTATGGCCACTATAAACAAAAAAGCTTATTTTGCTTGAAATGGTCCTATAAACTTTAACCCTTGCTAGCCCGGACTTGATTTACATTAATTTTGCAAACAGTTAAGATCCAGATCAGATGCCAAGTAACTTGGCATCTGATCTGGATCTAAACTGTTTGACACTCTGATTAAGGTTTTCATGGTTTAGAGAGATATTAAATTTGAATTTGAACACTGTTTCATTTGTACATGAGAATTTGAGGAACCGGTAGAGCATGATGTCGTAGTAGTAGAAGGGTTTAATGGAAATTACATCTAGTTGACATTTATAATATTTCAAGTTTGGAAACAAAAAGCTTTTAATACTTTATTTGCAGTATGGCCAACTACTTTAAACCTCAATAGAGAAATGATATATGTATTTACTGGTCCAATTAACAGGACTCCTGATAAGAGGGAGACATAAATTGAACAAATCCAAAATTTTCTTACTAATTTCAAAACCAATCCTATGGTGTCACTACTTATTAGAATCATCTCGAAGAGACGATTCTAATGAGTAGTGACACCATAGCGTTTAATGTAGAAATAAAGATTTCAGTTTTTGAAATACATGTACTCCCCTTCTCTGCATGTTGCTCTGAATGCATTGTGGTTTCCTCAGTCTACCAAATTCTCTTGCTATATCATTGCTTTGAAAACCGTGAAACCCCAGATCAGACAACTCCTTAACTCTTTGAACCCTAGTCCCGCATATAGGCCTGCTTTTCAAACAGTGTACATGTGAATAGTACACTTTTCCTATGCAAACAGTGAAGACCCAGATCAGAGGGCTCCAAAAGGAGCCCTCTGATCAGGGTCTTCACTGTTTGTCATAATGCCAAACATTGACAAAAACAACCCTTAAAAGTCAGAAATGGACTAGACAAAAATGGAAACTGGAATTGTCCATTTAAAGTTTCAGGGAGGAAAGTCGAGTTAACCAATTACTCCCTAGATATGCATTTTAATGCATTAAATTCATTCTTCCACTGAAGAAAGTTGTTCCAATTTATACAGTCATGAGATCCTGGGTCCAAGGTTGTAACCTTTGGCCCTGTACTTTATAGTAGAATGATTAATTCAAATCATTAATTTTTAACTTTTATTGACTTTACATTGCCCCACTGTAGTATTTGATGTATTAGTTTGCGTGATATCTGTTCTCATTATTTTGTACATGAAAAGGAAGCTTGAGAACATATACAGTCAAACTTGTTATAAGAAGTCATAGCTTTTATCAGTGTTTAACCCACTCATCCATACCTTGTTTTCAATGTCTAAGACAGGTTATAGCTTAAAGCAGGCTGAAAGTAAAGCAGAAAGCTCCTGAATGAGATTTCTGCTTTACTTTCAGTCAGTTTTAATGTATCCATCTGTCAGTATGCAAGAACAAATGTTTATGACTCTTTAACCTTTTTAGTGCATTTAATTTATTCCTCCATTGGAGAAAATAGTTCCAATTTATGTACACATAAACATGTACCTACATAAGTATTGTCTATTTTCTAATAGATGGTAGCTTAAAGCAGGCTGACAGTAATGCAGAATGTTCCTTGATTCTTGCATTCAGCTTTTTCATTAAAGTATTTTCCTAATGATTCTACATTAAGGAGCCACCTGCATAAAGACTGACTAGGGTACATGTCTTGTTTATACCCACTGCAATTGGCTGTTTTATTTTGACATGGCCTGGTTGGGTTGCATGTTTGCTGTGTTTTATTTGCCGGCCTGTGTGTGCAGAAATCAATTATTGCCCCTGATATTGTGAATATTTCATGAAGATGGCAAGATTGCTTTTTTTTACTTCAAAACAACAGGTTATCTATGAAATGATTCAAACCTTCTAGAGTGAAGACTGCTAACTCCCAACTCCTAGATGGTATTCAATGGTCAAAGACACAGACAGTAAAACCCCTTTTAAAACAGCCATTGTTTGAATAAACATGGATCTCTCAACGAAAGATGACCGCTTTAATAAAGGATAAAAATAAAAGCAGAGAGCTCTGTTTTAACGTGTCCTGCTGATTCAACTTTCTTCTTACTCTTATTCTCCTGTTGAATATTCGTGTATAAAACTTCCCACTGCAAGCTTCTATCATCTGAACTATTACATTGGCTAATAAAACATTTCATTCTTCAGGAGTTATGTTAACCCATTACCCCATAAAAAACACTTTTTTACGCCTTTATTTTATTCCTCCAAAGAAGAAAATAGTTCAACATAATACAGTTATTAATATGTATTGTATGAAATACTTTCTTTATCCTAGTAGATGGTAGCTTAAAGCAGGCTGAAAGTAAAGCAGAATGTGCCTTAAGGCACATTCTGCTTTACTTTCAACCTGCTTTAAGTAGTCACCTTTCTTCAAAACTAGAAACAGGCTATGAGGTAATGGGTTAAACAGATCCAATAAGAAAACAGTGTAAACCCTGATCCTCTGGAGCTGTCTGATCTGGGTCTGCACTGTTTTCAGACAGATTGAATATTATTGCTAACAGCAGGACAAGGGTTAAGTGGGTTTTCACAGGCCGGACTGTAATAAAGTTGAGACATAATTGCTTTATTTTGTTTAAAAATTGTTTCTAAACTAAGCACAGAAATGTTTTACTAGCTGAAGTGTTAGTTTTGGCAAAAAGAGTACTTGCATAATGAATATTCATGACTTTAACAGAGCTCCAGATAAGGGGGGTATTTCAAAAACTAAAATCTTTATTTCTGCTTTAAACCCTATGGTGTCACTACTCATTTGAATTGTCTCAAAGAGACGATTCTAATGAGTATAGTAACACCATAGGATTTGATGCTAAATTAAGAGAGAAAACGCTGGATTTTGCAGTTTACTCCCTCTTATCTGGAGCCCTGGACTTACAAGAAAAGGGAACTGTGCCAAGCACTATCTCCTCAGTGAGTGAGTTTGAACGATGGTCTGAGTGTTGTTTATGAGGTGCAGACCAACTCTTTTCCCCCAAAAGGCATCGAACAGTTGGTCATGTTTTATGCAATACATGCCGTGTATAGAGTGCACGCAATACTGGTGTCTTGAAAAGAAGCTACTGTTAAACTTTGGTTGAGGTGCAATTTTTTTTTATAGAGATTGGATTTCTTTCAATGTAATGGTGTCTACTTAATGTAGGATGAAAGTAAAGGAGCTTCTTCTTTACTTTTGTCCTGCATTAAGCTGCAGTCTGTGTAGAAGATTGCTAATTCATTTTCACGTGAGTGGCCTGCGTGAAAAACTCTTAGAATGCTAGCGGTGAAACCATGACAATCTTTGCAAACAGTTCAGATCTTTATAAGACATCGCATAACACAGCATCTCATCAGATTCCATACTGTTTGACACCCTGACCCTGTTTTGAAAAGAAAGTTTTAAAACTCTATATTTAGAACAGTAGCAGACGACAATTATTGCAGACGAAAACATTACCCAGCATGCATAGCGATAAGTTTGACTGTAGTGAACAGTAATGGTGCACTAACATGCTCTCTCTGTTTCTGTTGTTTTTATTCTTGTGTGGTTTTGATGCCTTTTATGGCAGCACATTAATGTCTAGCTTAGCCAGTTTATGCTTGGATAGTATCAATAATGTCTTCAGTGGTGCTCACTGGAAATGTTCTTTTATTAATATATAGGGCAGCTCTATGTAGACACTGTCTTGTTTCATCCATGTAGCTGAAACTTGCACATGACTCACGTGGTGAACATTACTCATGAGTCATATAACAAACAAAAAGACCTTTTCAGAGCTCCAGATAAGGGGAGTATATCAAAAACTAAAATCTTTATTTTTTCATTAAACCTTATGGTGTCACTACTCATTAGAATCGTCTCTTCGAGACAATTCTAATGAGTAGTATCACCATAGGATTTGGTGTTGAAATAAATGAGTAAACGTTAGCTTTGTTTGGTTTACTCCCTCTTATCTGAGGCCCAGGCAGTGCCTTTTGAGATACCAAGGCCAGCCACTGCATTTGAGAATACAGTGACTGAGATCTGGGTCTGCACTGTTGGCAATGTAGCTTTTCCAAAGTTGTTATACAGTGTAGAGCAGTAAAATGTTGTGTCTGAGCACAGTATATCTATGCAGTAATGGATTAACCCATTACTCCATAGATATACATTTTTATGCCTTTAATTTATTCCTCCGCTACGTATTTATAACTCTGGTGCCACAACCCTCAAAGAGTCAACTTAATTTGGTCTTTCATTTTAAAAAGTATAAAATTCCTCTAAGAAAATTAATAACTGAGCAATGTAAAAGTTCAATATAATTTTGTGATTATATGTTCATAGCTCAGTTGACTGATTACAGTCTAAAGAATGTCACACTTAAATATCATTGCTGTTGTAACATATCGTTGAAAATCTATAAAAAAAAATTGTTGGTCATAAAATAGATATTATTCAGCATCTCTGAAAAAAATCTTGACTTGCAGGATCCCCTGCTGTGCTTTTACAAAACATTGCTTTCCAGAGACAACCCCAGAGTGACAAATACCCTTTTACAATTACGATAAAACCTCTCTATTACAACCACTAAGTTACAATTACATGTACAGTGCTCCCTCTCTGCAACAACACCCATTCCGAGACAAACATTGTGTGTGTTGTTTGGAGAGAGTTGTTATAGGGAAGGACAATTTATGATACCCTTAGACGTGTGAGAGCGACTTAGTCAGCATTAGCATTTGCGTTATGTGGCGTATGAATTTGATTCAAACTGTTTTGTCACTTATTTGTTTCTTCTGTCAGACAGTTCAATATGTAACTCTGAGAATAACAGCAGACAACAGTTTTAACTCTTTGCATGCTGGGTAATTTTTTCCTCTGCAAAAATTTGTCTTCTGCTATCGTTCTAAAATAAGAATTTTCAAAATTTCTTTTAAAATTCAGTGTCAGAATTCTTTTAAAATTCAGTGTCAGAATGGCAAACAGATTGATTCCAGATGAGACGCCGCATTATGCGGCGATTCATCTGGATCCAATCTGTTTGTAAAGATAATCACTATGGCAGGTATATCCACCGCTAGCGTGCAAAGAGTTAAACAGTGGAAGAGTTAGAAAATACAGATGCAAGCGTTTTTGTAAAGAAGGAACCTTTGTTCGGAGGGCCATTGTAGGGTGGGAGTATTGTACAGGGCTGCCATAAGTTGACATAAAAAATCCTAAGATTTCAAAATTTGAATCTTGCCTTCATGCTGGGGATGATTGATAAAATACATGTTACTAATTTTATCTCTAGCAGTGCAGAGACTGAAAACTCACTTCATTTGAAAACAATGAAGACACAGATCAGCTGACTCAAAAAGGACAAAATCTATAGCCTTGCAAAAGTATAGCAAAAAGCTCCAATAAGAGCTTGTTTTTTGGCTTTTGTTCTGTATAATGCTCCAACTGTGTTAAAAGTCCGAATTTCATACGTTTTTAGGCAGCCACTTTGCACAAGTTCGGTAGTATTCTCAAACCGTGCACTCTAAGTTGAGATGCATTTTTAACACTTTGATCCTTAGTTTGACATATTTGTACCCTTTTACAAAATGTACTAGTGAAGGGTATACTTGTCTATTGCAAACAGTGTACACCCAATTTAGAGGGAGCTCTCTAGTCAGGATCTGCACTATAGGACAGTTTGCAATATATTGTAGTAACAACCCTAAATACTACTACGTAGTCATAAGTCGAACTGCCTATTTGAAGTTTCAGGGTTGGATGGGTTTAATATTTTCAAATACGGAACAGATTTTGGAATTTTTGAACATATATGATAAAGTGGTTAACCCTTTACCCCATAGCCTATTTCTAGTTTTGAAAATATGTGAACACTTAAAGCAGGTTGAAAGTAAAGCAGAATGCGCCTTAAGGCGCATTCTGCTTTAATTTCAGCCTGTTTTAAGCTATTATCTTTAAGCTAGAATATAGAAAATATTTCTTATGAATTTTATTTGTGACAGTATAAATTGGAAATGTTTTCTTCAGTATAGGAATTAATGAAAGGTGTAAAAAGGTGTATTTATGGGGACATGGGTTAATGCTGAGAGCACTGTTTGGTTTGTGAAAGACCAAATGAAATTCACAACAAACAGCAGGGAAACTCCCTTGGTATCTTAGATGGCTGATATATTGTGAGGCCCAGTTCTGTCTGTGAGGGATAGATAAGTATAGAACTGAGCGCCAGGTTGAATAATTGCTTTGATACTTTCTCATACAGCCAATCTTGTATAGAGCGACCACTCAGAGAAGTAGTGTGGAACTCTAAAAACAGGTGACTGTTTAATGCAGGATAACAAATAATGCAGAAAGCTCCTACAGGCATTAAGCAAGCATCTGTCTATAAGACTATCTATAGGTCTTCTATTCAGTGGTGGCTTTAATTAATCTCTTACCATGCTAGTGGTTGATAATTGTGCCACAGTGATTACCTTTGCAAACAGTTTGGATCCAGATGAGATGCCTCGTAACGCGGTGTCTCATCAGGATTCAATCTGTTTGACACTCTGACCCTGTTTTGAAAATAATTAAGAAAATCCTAATTTTAGAAAAGTAGCAGATGACAATTGTTGCAATTACCTAGCATGTACAGAGTTAATACAAGGTCGACTGTAGTTGGATCAGCATCATTTCTAAGAGGTTAAGTCCCACTGAAGACTGAAGACAGAAGAGTGAGTGATTTGGTTTTATGGCCAGCTACACTGCATGGCATCGCCTAAAACAAGAATATAATGTGACAAATAATGTACACTCAGATGAGAAAGGAATCAATATTAAAATTTCATCAAAGGATAGCTTATTGTTTTTATGCCTCCCAAGGGAGGCATATAGTTTTTGAACTGTCTGTCTGTTCTTCCGTCCACCTGTCCGTTTCTTACGAGACGGTATTTATGTGGCTATCCTTATGTTTTCTGTTGCATGGCTAGCCACACAGGAGACAAATTTCTTTTTGCTCTAACTTTGGAAAAGAATGATCTGGAGGCTAATCCTACCCCTAACCCTATGTCCCACAACTGGCCAAGTCAATGTCACAAGAAATGACCAGGTAAATATCACAAGAGATGGCCAGGTTGATGTTTTTCAATTATGGGGCTAAGAATTTTAGCCACATAAGTACCCTCTGGTAAGCACGTCTGTCCGTCTGTCTGTCCGTCAGTCATTCCGCCCGAAAACTTTAACATTGCACATAACTTCCTTATTAGTCAATGGATTTTTTCATACTTGGACACAATTAACACCCCTTGGGACAAAACCTTCAGCTGACATATACTTTTCCAACCATGAGGACTCAATGACCTTGACCTTGAGCATCTAATTTCTAAAAAAAAACATTGCTCATAACTTCCTTATTTGTTAATGGATTTACTTTATACTTGGACACAATATCCCTTGGAACAACAACTTTCAGCCAACATATACCTTTTTGATCTTGACCCCTGAATGACCTTGACCTTTATGATCTAGTTTCCCAAAAACTCTTACATTGGTCAACTTCCTTCCTTATTTATCAGTGGATTTACATCATATTTTGACACAACACCCCTTGTGACAAGACCTTTCAGCTGACTTAAACTTGATTGACCTTAACCGCTCAATGACCTTGACCTTGAGGATCTAATTTTAAAAAAACTCTAACATTGGCCATAACTTTCTTATTAGTAAATGGATTTACTTCATTCTTGGCAAAAAACGATAGCCTTTATGTATATTTTCTAAAGAAATAGTTTGAATCCCAGTCAGCTATCAAATAACTTACGAATATCTGCCAAATAACACTCAGCAGGTTAAGGGTTAATTGAAAAAAAATTGGTCAAATTCAAAGGTAGAACAGAGCTATATTGTGATTTGCTGAACTTTCATCATGATTTAACCCAAACCTGTATTTAATTCTATCAATGAGTGACTCCTCTGAATTGTCCTAATAATAGGGTGGAATAACTGTTATTGGTTTTGTGTTATATTGACCATAATCCAACCAGAAAACCATCTTATTTCAGAGTCAGTTTTCTCTGGACACTAACCCTTGTGTTGCTGATATTTTCAAGGGACTCTTACATTGTCTGATTAATAACTAATTTACAAGTAATTCTGTATAAGGAATAACAATCAGTGTAGAACCCGATCATATGGTTCCTGTAGCCTTCAAGAGCCCTTTGATCTGGTTCTACACTATTTGCACTTGAGAAAAGTGGATAGTTGTACTGTAAGAGTTATAACCCTTGTCATGCTATATTGTTGGCTTAGAAAGTCTCCAAATTCGTTAACATAATTAATTATTCGGTATGGGTAATTTAATGGACCAATGAGTTGCAGACAATTAGGATGCAGCAGATCATAGTGTGTATGATCTGGAGCCAGACTATTTGTTTATACTGATAACCTCCTCATGGAGCTTAGCATAATAATAGTTTATTTTTCATTTGTTGTGATTTTGTCTGCTCAAACAAAAGTTGTTGTCCTCATTATTGTAAAATTATGACTTTAGATATTTTAACTGCAGAAAAATTAATACCAGCTGCCAATAGCTTGAACCTGATCAGATGCCGAGTTTCTTGGCATATGATTAGGATCCAAAATATTTGCTAATGGGAGGACAGTGGTGATTGGAAGTGAAGGGGTTAAGAGCACACCACTGGGGGGAAATCTGTGGCAATTTCCATGGGATAACCTTTTATCAAGATGATGGGCTTAGCAATTTAATTAACTAAGAGCAATCCAAATCAAATGGAAGATGTCAGTAGCTGTGTTAAATGATTAGAATAAATTCTACAGTCAATAGCCAGGACAAGCAGACAATATTGGTTCTCGGCACTACAGCTATGTTTTTTGTCAATTGCTAGCCTTGTAGTGCGGAGGGGAACCAATCTTTTGAAGACGGCCTATTACTCTAAGGAAATATCAAATTATTTACAGGTCTTTCCCTGGCCTTAGTAAAAGAATAATCCAATTTGAGAGCAATAAACCTTTAGGTTGATGAATGCTGTGTCCACTGGAAGTAACATTGTAACAGGACATGATGGGAAACAGGGACAACTCATAATGATGGGGAACCGGAATAAACTAGGATATTGGCTGAAGTGGAAGATGGTAACTAAAAACAGGCTGAAAGTAAAGCAGAATATTTACATTCACCCCATTTATTTCTATTGAACAAAGTGACGTTTATTTCGTACAAACCCAATTTTTCTAGGGGCAGGACTTTTGAATACCCTCGCAGTGGAGGTGGGGCTTATGGATCTGCTCTCCATGAATCATGTTGTGGCATTCCCTGAGTAGTTCCTTTTAGGGTAAACATTATTTGTGTTAACAACCTATTATATAGATTAAACATACAAAATGTTCTTTTAATACCAGTATTAGAAATTACAGCAAATATATAATGTAAATATAAGAAATGAACTGAATTTTTTCGGCGTTTAAACGAAATAAATGACAGAAAATGTTGGCAAATTTACCATGAATCCCTAGAGTGATTCATGGAATTTGCAGATCATTTTCTGTCGTTTATTTTGCCTAACCACTGAAAAAATGCAGTTCATTTCTTAATTGTGCCTTAAGGCACATTCTGCTTTACTTTCAACCTGCTTTAAGTGGATCTGTCTTCTAAAATAGAAACAGGCCATTTGAGTATAGGGTTTATGTAGATTCTACTATTTTTCATATGTTTTAATTCTCCTGAATAACCAAATACTCCATTAATATGCCTTTTTATGCATTTAATTTATTCCTCCAGTGAAAAAATAGTTTCACTTTAAGCAGTCATGAATATACGTCATAAGAAATATTTTCTATATCCTACAGATGATAGCTTACCGTAATTTCCGGCAATAAGCCCGCGGGCTATCTCATTTTTCAACGGTCAAGAAGGTGCCTGCGGGTTATCTCACGGAGCGGGCTATATGACGAATCTTTTTACCCATCGGGATTGCAGAAAAACATCAAATGATAGAGCTTGTGTAACGAGGAGCTAAATGTTAGTTTCTTTTAAGTTGTTAAAAACACAGAGAGGAAATATTCAAATATATGTTAGTATTACTAAACACATTTTCCATACCTCTTAACTAAGGAAATTACATTGATACGAATGAGAAAAGATTTGGATCCTGTGTTTGGATTCTCTGCGGTGAAACAGGGTCAAAACTGTTTGCAATAAGTCGCGGTTAACAGGTAAATCATCAAATTTAGTACAAGAACAATACAACCAATACAATCGCCAATGCTGTATTGTTCTCTAACAGCAAACGGACTGCATTGAGTAAGTTTTCACGGGTTTATCAAACCGCGAATGAGATGAAAACTGGTCATACCCAACAATGTCTAGATGTATTCACAACAAATACAATCATTTTTATCCACTCTGTTTTCATAGGTCACCAACGTACTCTGGAATGATTTCAGTAAAACAGAGATCCAAATAAATCATAGCATAGAACAATGCTTAAGTACTATCCAGCATTTACATGTAACGTTGATAACGGTCGGAAGTTGGTCCATATTACTCTTTATAGCGGTGAATCTTAAGTAAGTTTCACAATATGGGTGCGGGCATATAGACGGTGCGGGTTATTTGTCGAAACTTTTTTCCCTTTTTAAGTTTTCTGCGGGCAATATGCCGGATGCGGGCTATATCTAAAGGTGTGGGCTTGTTGCCGTAAATTACGGTAAAGCAGGACAAAAGTAAAGCAGAATACTAGCTTCTTTATATTTCCATCAAACCCTATGTTATGGCCACTCATTAGAATCATCTCTTTAACTCTTTCCTCCCTGAAACTTTAAATGGACAATTCCAGTTTCGATTTTTGTCTAGTCCATTTCTGGCTTTTAAGAGTTGTTTTTGTCAATTTTGGCATTACTGACAAACAGTGAAGACCCTGATCAGAGGGCTCCTTTCGGAGCCCTCTGATCTGGGCCTTCACTGTTTGCACAGGACAAGTGTACTTTTCACATGTACACTGTTTGAAAAGACGCCTATATGCGGGACTAGGGTTCAAAGGGTTAAGACAATTCTAATGAGTTGTTACAAAAAAGAGTTTGGATACTTTTGTTTTGTTTGTTAACACAAGTTTCTTCCATATATGGGCTAATTGGACGCCCCATAGAAAGGGGAATGGATACAGAAAACCCAGGTGTGATGCCCTACTCTTATTATCAACAGAGTTCTCTGGTTCTTTTGGATGCCAAGTGTAAAGCACTGATACATTGGACCTTGGTTTCATAAAGCCTAGTGTTTACTAAAGTGTATATTGGCAAACAGTGCAGACCCGGATGAGAAGCCATGTCAGGGTCTGCACTAGGCCTAGTCTGCACTGTTTGCTACATCATAATTTTTATGAAATATTTTGCTGTATGGATAAACACTGCAGTGTCTTTAGATCACCCATGTATATCTACAATGAAGTCTTCCACTAAGTATACAGGAACAGAGCTCCAGATAAGGGGAGTATTTCAAAAATAAAAATCTTTATTTCTGCTTTAACCCTTTACCCCATAGCCTGTTGCTAGTTTTGAAGTCATGTGACCACTTAAAGCAGGTTGAAAGTAAAGCAGAATGTGCCTAAGGCACATTCTGCTTTACTTTCAGCCTGTTTTAAGCTATCATCAGCTAGAATTAAGAATTTTTTTTCTTATGGTTCATGTTCATGACAGTATAAAATGGAACTATTTTCTTTGGCGGATGAATAAAATGAATGCGCTAAAAGTCGCTTCTATAAGGGAAAGGGTTAAACCCTATGGTGTCACTACTTGTTAGAATCGTCTCGAAGAGACAATTCTAATGAGTAGTAACACCATAGGATTTGGTGCTGAAATGAGTGATATAATGTTGAATTTGTTCAATTTACTCCCTCTTATCTGGAGCTCTGCAGGAAGTGTTCATTGCAATATCCAGGCATCATTAAATGGGTTAGTGGTGTGAAAATACAAAAGTTATATCTGTTTAAAATGAAGGTATTTAGTTTTCTAGTTGTATGAAGTGAGATGTCATTGAGAAACAAGAAATATCTTTAAAAAAGATATTCCGTCGCAAGTTAAAGTTTTGTGTGGGGTACAGTGGAGAATCTGTTATTCTTTCCCGTTTAAACGCAAACGAAACGCAAATGCAAAACACTAAAACGTAGAAAAGAACAACTTTTGGACAATTCTGATATTTCATGTTTATCTTGGTGGCAAACAGTTTGGAGCCTGATCAGACGCCGGGTTACCCCGGCGTCTGATCTGGCTCCAAATTGTTTGCACTGCAAATAATAGTTTTAGCGTAAACAGGTTTATTGGGAAAGAATAACACATTCTCCACTGTACAGTATTTGTATACACCGATTCTGACTTAACATCTTTCGTAAACAGACTTTCCCTCACGCTAAATTTAGAGCTTATCCACGCTAAATTTAGAAATGATGACATAGATTGCATCTCAATGTTTTGCCAGGTTTACACTCGCAAGAATGATGTGAAAAAATAACAGAACGCCAGTCTAGGCCATTGGCCGATAAGAGTACTGCATTTCAAGCACGTGATCATTGACCATGATTTCTGATCATTCCTGATTGGTTAAATTGTTTCATAGAGTTGCGGTCAAAAGACAAAACAGACCCGTCTGTGACGGGAAAAATGTTGAAAACTAATGGACATTATAACTGTAAATTACAGAGGTTGGCAAACCTTCCTTACCTTTTTATGTGGGAATGAAGCTTTTATTACTCCGAGGAAAATCTTTCCTTCAACAGATACAGTCGACCTGGTCTTACACTGCCACTTAATTGGTGTGAAATTAAAATCTTAAAGGCATGTGGCAGTTAAATACGGGACAATATTAAAGCAGAATGCCCTCTGTTTTAATTTGTCCTGCATTAGGTGGTGACCTGTATATAGAGCCTTATGCTTCTTTAAAGAGTATTAAACTCACCTAACACAAGTTAGACAGATATAGCTTTCTGGCAGGATTATACCCCAAAAATTTCCAGTTTGCCTAAATCCATCAATCTATTCAAGTCATACATAAGACCAATTTATTGTGAAGAAACTTTTCCCATTGCAATAAAAGACAAATGAAGAAAATACAGTCAAACATGCGTACGCAAAGAAATGTAGTGCCATTGCGTTAGTGCAAATTGTGGTTAAATTGAAGTGTTAGAATTGAAATAATAAATTAATACCAATCATTGAGATGCTCTATTGCACAATAAAACACTGGTATGAATTTATTATTTCTTTAGCAAGACAAAATGTGTAGAAACATATCAAAGGGCTTCAAATAGCTTGGGTTCAGATGAGATGCTAAGTAACTTGACGTCTCATCTGGAATCAAACTGTCTGACACTCGAAAGATGTTTTCTGGAGTCAGTTGTTGAACACAGCAACTTTCTAAGCACTAAATCTTCCTAGTATTTGAAAGGTTAAAGGTTGGCTTGAAATGATCTATCTTAAATATATGATGCTGTTATTGCATGGAGCATTTGGAAGCCATAAACATGGCAAAACGTGATGTGTGAAAGAAAATTAATTCCAGCCCAGAAATTGATTTCTCAACTGCTTTAAAATCTATGACTTTTCTTGCTACATAAATTGTTTTATTTAATTGCATAAAGTGGGTGGTCTCAACTTTTAGCATGCCAGCCATTAAACCATGATAACCTATGCAAAAAGTTTGGATCCTGATGAGACACCGCGTAACGCAGCTATCATCACTCATCAGGATCCAAATTGTTTGATACCCTAAGCTGGTTTTGAAAAGAAACTTAGAAAATTCTAATTCTAGAGCAGTAACAGATGACAATTGTTGCAGGCAGAAAAAATACTGAGAGAGCAAAGAGTTAATGTTCACTCATAAATCAACAAGCATTTAACTGTTTTGTGCATTAGTAGCTAATGATGATCAAAGTCTTAACCCTTTAACCCATAGCCTGTTTATAGTTTTGAAAACATGTGAACACGTAAAGCAGGTTGAAAATAAGCAGAATGTGCCTTAACTCTTTCCTCCCTGAAACTTTAAATTGACAATTCCAGTTTCCATTTAAGTCTAGTCCATTTCTGACTTTTAAGGGTTGTTTTTGTCAATGTTTGGCATTATGACAAACAGTGAAGACCCTGATCAGAGGGCTCCTTTCGGAGCCCTCTGATCTGGGTCATCACTGTTTGCATAGGACATGTGTACTATTCACATGTACATTGTTTGAAAAGCACGCCTATATGCGGGACTAGGGTTCAAAGGGTTAAGGCACATTCTGCTTTTTACTTTCAGCCTGTTTTAAGCCATCATCTGCTAGAAGTTGTAGAAAATACTTCTTGTGATACATTTTCATGACTATATAAAGTGGAACTATTTTCTATAGTGGAGGAATAAATTAAATGTGTATATAGGTGTATTTATGGGGTAATGGGTTAAGAAGCTTTCTACTTAACCCATTACCTCATAAATATGACTTTTTACGTCTTTCATTTACTTCTCCACTAAAGAAAATACTTCCAATTTATACAATCTTGAAGATGTATAATGAGAAATATTTTCTATATTCTATTTTGGTCGTAGCTTAAAGCAGGCTGAAAGTAAAGCAGAATGTGCCTTAAGGCACATTCTGCTTTACTTTCAGTCTGCTTTAAGTGGTCACCTGTCTTCGCAAATAGAATAACCCATTTTATGCAGATTTTTTTATGACTATTCCAACTTGAAAAAATGTATTTTCCATGTTTAATCCTCAACCAAACCCTGTGTTGTGACCACTCATTAGAAATTACAGTCACAAAGCATTGATTCTTATATATGAGCTGGAGCTCTGAAAAAGTTCTGAGAAAATTTTGCAGGCATCAAATTATTCAGATGCCAATAAAATATAGCTTTCATATGGTTGTAGTCACTGAATAAATACATGTATGATCTGTTCGTAGTATGAAACTTAAGCATGCTAGCGGTTACCCAATGGAACCATGATAACCTTTGCAAAAACTTTGGATCCTGTTGATACGCCACATAATGCAGTGGCATGTCAGGATCAAAACTGTTTGACATTCTTACCCTGTTTAGAAAAAAACTTCAGAAAATTCTAAGAACAGTAGCAGACCACAATTGTTGCAGACAAAAAAATCCCAGCATTCAAACTGTTTCTAAAAATTGAACAATTTTTATCAATATTTGCATCTGTACAATCTGATTAACAACTAGTTTAAATCTTGATCAAATGTGTGATTACTCAGCATCTGATCAGCACCCAACCTACCGGTATGTTCAGTAGGCTTCGAGAAATTATTTGTTTCTTGCATACAAAGGGTTCAAGCTTTTGCCTAGTAAATAAACTTTGTCTTCCTAAAACACTAGTCTGCTGAAGTTCTAATAGTGACTTTTTCTCTGCTTCACAGTGTGTAAATGAGTTATGATCCAAGTGCCAAACAGTAAGGAAAACTGATCAGGTCCTACAAATGTAATCTGGATCGAAATTGTTTGTACAAGGTCATCACTATTGGTTTCCCAGTATACAAGGGTTAACCCTTAGCCTGCCACTCACGACTATAGCTCCATATGCAAACAGCTTGGATCCGGATGAGACGCCGAGTAACTCGGCGTCTCATCCGGATCCAAGCTGTTTGACACTCGGACAACATTTTCACCAATTTTGAGCAACTTTGAAGCACTTTGAAACTTGAAGCAGACAAGAAATATAGCAGACGACAATTTATTTGGCGGGCTAAGGGTTAAACAGGTTCCATTGATCCTGGCCTGTCTTACAGTGTTTATTAATCCCATTAGGGTCTTTATTAATTACTATCAATACGGAATTCCTTCAGCTCTTGGATGGCTCCTGTTTTATGTACAATACAGTCAGTCATTATAAAATGCTGAAAAAGTCATCTTTATGGAGTAATGGGTAATAAGTCACTTATTTTTCAACTCTTTTGATGCTGGTGGCGGATATGTGCCACAATGATTACCTCTGCAAAGAGTTTGAATCCTGATGAGATCATGCCACATCAGGATCCAAACTGTTTGACACTCTGACCCTGTATAGAAAAGAAATTTAGAAAGTTCTATTTTAGAACAACAGCAGACGACAATTGTTGCAGATGAAAAAATTACCCAGCATGCATTTTAAGAGTTCCGTCCACTTACTGTTATTAGCAGATTAAAGGTCTCGGCAATCAGTCTTGGACTCGAGACATATGTCTCGCCTGGAGTGCAAGTCAAATGTTATGTCAGCATGAAGAATGGCTGAGACAAGCACAAATACAACCATTTGTTGACATTCATTAGCTCTCTTCATCCTCCATAATTGTTAGTTCACGTTTTCCTCCATGGTTGATACTTTCCTTATATTAGCGCCTTTACCTCTTCCTCCACATGTTACAAACTTCCAAATAAGGGGAGTATTTCAAAAACTTAAATCTTTATTTCTGCATTAAACCCTATGATGTCACTACTCATTAGAATCGTCTCTTCGAGACGATTCTAATAAGTAGTAACACCATAGGATTTGTTGCTGAAATGAGTGAGAAAATGTTTGATTTGTTCAGTTTACTCCCTATTATCTGGAGACCTAGATAAGCATCATGTATCTGAGTGAGTGTTTGTCACAGTTTCACCAGTAATTTAACCCATTACCCCATAAAATTCTAATTATTCATACACTAAGGAAAGCAGTCCCCAGCTCGGAAGTCCTCAGAACATGAAATACAAAATGCATTTTAAGTACCTGATATAGTTTAAAGCAGGTTGAAAGTAAAGCAGAATACTCCTTTCGGAGCATTCTGCTTTACTTTCATTCTGCTTTAAGTGGTCACCTGTCTTCATAACTAAAATAGGCTATGGGGTAACAGGTTTAATATGGGCCACTGGTGGTTCCTTTGGTAAATTGTGTGCCGGTTTTTAAATTAATTTTCTAAAACCAGAGTGTGCCATTATCGCTATAACAGACCAATAAAATTCCATATTCCGTCATTGATCCAAACATCGAGGGAAACATTAGAATGATATATGTTTGTGTGCCTTTGTTTTTCAACCTCTGTGATAATAAATATAAACGTGGCTTCACATGTATAAGCATACTATCAACAGTGTTGGCTCAAGCTTGTTCAATTTACATGTAAAACAGACTATAGCACAAAGAATCTTTTTAGATATAGAATACCATAATTATATGCTATGAATCAGAGCACCAGATAAGGGTAGTTTTTCAAAAACTAAAATCTTTATTTCTGAATTAAACCCTATGGTGTCACTACTCATTAGAATCGTCTCTTCGAGACGATTCTAATGAGTAGTAACACCATAGGATTTGGTGCTAAAAAGAGTGAGAAAATGTTGGATTTGTTGAAATAACTACCTCTTATCTGGAGCCCTGTTATGAATTGATGAAAATCATTGCAAACTTGGCATCTTATCTGGATTGCAATTGTTTGTATCTCTGATTACATCTTTTAAAAATTGGATACAGAAATTTAACTTTTAAGAAAAGTTGCAGATGTCAACTTTGAAGGAAGATAATTACTTACAGTGCTTAGGGTCACAGCCTCAATGATCATGATTGAATCACAAGCATTTAACTCTTTGCATGCTGGGTAATTTTTTCGTCTCAATTGTCGTCTGCTACTGTTCTGAAAATAAAAAATTTCAAAAATTTCTTTTCAAAACAGGGTCAGAGTGTCAAACGTTTTTGGATCCTGATGAGACACTCCATTACGCGGTGTCTCATCTGGATCCAAACTGTTTGCAAAGGTAATCACTATGGCACATATATCCGCCGCTAGCATGTAAAGAGTTGAATATTACTGCTACAGATTACTGTTTTAAAAATGGAAACTGTTGTAACAATATGCAACAATTGTCATCTTCTACTGTTCAAAAACTAACAGTTTAATTTTTTTTTCATTTTTTTTTTTCAAAACTGGGTCAGCCGTTAACAAACGGTTTAGATCCTGATGAGACACAGCATCATGTGATGTCTCATCTGAATCCTACAGTTTGCAAAAGTAATCAATATTTTCGCTCTGCTGAGTGAAAGAGTTAAACTGATTGATTGTTGCTGAAGCAAGCACAGATCAACAGTGTGTCATCCTCTTTTATAATTATTGTCTTAATTGCTGTCAAGGAAAGTTCTATAATTATTGTCTTAACTCTTACAATGCGAGCGGCGGATTTGTCCCACAGTGATTACCTTTGCAAACAGTTTGGATCCAGATGAGAAGCCGCGTATCGCGACGTCTCATCAGGATCCAAACTGTTTGACACTCTGATCCTATTTGAAAAGAAATTTAGAACATTCTAATTTTAGAACAATAGCAGATGACAATTGTTGCAGACGAAAAAAATTACCCAGCATGCTAAGAGATAATTATTGTCTTAATTGCTGTCAAGGAAATCTAACCCTTTGAACACACAGAAAATATGTCATCTAATCCAACATGTTGATCTTTGAAGGGTTTGTACTGAACATTTTTTTTTGCCAAACATGGCTGACCCTGATCAGAAGGCTTCTTTCAGTGACATCTGATCTGGGTTTCACATTGTTTGCAGTTGATGTACCCCTGTGAATAAGTTTGGAACAGTTCTGATACTTCTCCAGAACTGTTGTTGAACCACAATAGATACATTGCATAGATTTTAAGTTAACTGTAAGGATTGCTACATTTTGTTAAGTTGTTATCTCCAATAACCAGGAATATGATCAAACCCCAAACTTTGGAGACATCAAGTATCAGTGCTTAATTCTTCAAATAACACAAATTGTTCTTTTATACCATTAGTCAATTCTCCTATGATTTTCAAGCTATAGCTGATATGTTAGCAAAAAAAATGAAAACTAAATGATACTTTTCAAATAATCAGTGTAAATATCAGCCAATCAGATTGCATTATATACCATGAATAAGAGAGTGAAGAGTGAAGAGATTTGAGATATAAGATGGAGTGAAGAGATTTGAGATATAAGCTCCTATGTCAGATGTATCTCTCTAACTTGGCTGACTAGGAGTCTCACCTGTTTCCCCAAATTAGCATGAGGATTCATTATCTGATTGTCAAACAAATTTACTGGAATTCTTTCACTTTCTCTTAACCCTTTACCCCATAATCTGTTTCTAGTTTTGAAAATAGTTGACTACTTAAAGCAGGTTGAAAGTAAAGCAGAATGCGCCCTAAGACAAATTCTGCTTTACTTTTAGCCTGTTTTATGTTACCACCTGCTAGAATTAAGAAAATATTCCTTCTGATACATATTCATGACTGTATAAATTGAAATTGTTTTATTTCGCATAGGATTAAACGGAATGCGCTAAAAGGCACTTCTATTAGGTAAAGGGATAACATGTTAGATATCTGTGATTTTTTTTTAAGTTTTAAAGTATGATTTATAGCTCCAGATATGAGGCAGTATTTCAGAAAATGAAATCTTAATGTCTCTATCAAACCAAAAGTTGTGACTATACTCATTAAGAATATCTCTTCGAAATGAGCCTAATTGAAAGATAGTATTTACTGAGATCTAAATGAGGAAATGTTGAATAGTTTGATCCTAACAGATCATCATCTGTGGGTGGCCAACAAAATAGACCTCAGTTCAACTGATTGAGTAATAATTACATCTACATACATGTATTGGAAATTGTTGAATACAGTCAAATGTGTTTTATTTGCTATTCAAAAGAAAATTCTAGGTCAGTCTTTCAAGTGTAGGACATTTTACTTTCAGCTGCCACCTGTTTATAACACAGTAAAAACCTCTACGAGAGAAAGTGACTGTGTGGTCTTGTCATTTTGAGATAAATGTGTACATTGGATGTGTATTTTTATTTTCTGAAGAAAAAAAAATGTTTATATAAGAAACATCAAAAAGAGACCATATCTGATGATGAAAACAAACCCAGTTAAAAGTCTTTTACAAAAAAAATAATCTGATATCAAATAAATGTTGATTTTAGCACTTTTCAATTTTGCATTCTTGGCCTTATCCCAAGGTTCTGAGAAAGTTTTTATTCATTTACAAAGAGCAATTTGTTAGAATATCCAACAGCACTAAATTTATGTTTACATAAATTTGCAAACAGTTTGGATCCAGATCAGATACCAAGTTACTCAGCATCTGAGCAGGGTCCAAACACATGTCACTTCAATCGTATTTCTAGAAATAAACAATGGAATGATTTAAATTTTGATTAACACATTTTACTCCTGGATGTTGTAATGAACTCTCCCTGAATACTTGAAGGAAGATTTCATTGTAAATATACAAAGATGATCTAAAGACACTACAGTGTTTGTCAATACAGCAAAAATACTTCATATGATATAGCAAATAGTGCAGACCCTGATGAGATGCAACATAATGTGGCATCTCATCAGGGTCTACACTGTTTGCCAATGTCCACTTAAGTAGTCACTACGCTTATATGGGTTAAGCAGACATTAATATTGGAACAGATTCAGTTTTCAATGAGTTCATTTCATCTAGATTTTGAATTTTTAAACTGGAGAAAATTCTTCTCATTAAAAGTGTTTGTGGTAATGGTTGATTCAGATGCTGCTGACAGAGATACAGACTTATCATGATGAACCATAGAGAGTTCTTTATATTGAAATTCCACGCTCTTTATAATTGGTATTACAGGAATGTGAAAGAGCAAACAGTCATGAAAGTTAAATGTTAAATGAAACATTCTGTGGTAAAACCATGAAGCTCTCTGGTGGTAGTTTGGTTCAGAGAGTTCCCTATGAAAGTATTTCATTAAACTAGTAATGCATTAAGCTACCACCTCTTAAAACTGTCCATGCAATTTCTTCTCAATGGTCAATAAATCTTCCCTATTAGAAATGCCTTTAAAGGCTTTTATTTATTTCTCAGAGAAATGCCTTTCCTGTCTTCTACCATGTCCAGATAGAGAGTCATACAATATTCTCTTTTCCCCTTTTGGAGCTTAATTCATTACCTAGCTCTGCATTAAGCTGCTAGTTTTCTAAAAGCCTGTCTATTCATCATACTTTAACACTTGACCCATTACCCCATAGTCTGTTTCTTGTTCTGAAGACATGTGACCACTAAGTTAGGTTGAAAGTAAAGCAGAATGCTTTAATTTCAACCTGCTATGTTTCCATTTGCAAGAAAATGCTTATTATAAACTATTTATGATACATATTCATGACCATATAAAAATAATCATTTTCCTTAGTGGAGGAATAAATTTAAGGCACAAAAAAGGCATATTTCTGTGGTAGTTAGGTAAACAAAGGTTGATAGTGTACTTTTAGTGTTTAGTACATGTGTTTGTATTTGTATATTTTCAGGTATGAGTACATGTATGTGGCCAAGGCTTCTGATGCAGACGAAGACTGTGAAGACGGTGAGTGGTTTACTTTACTTTAATCTTGGCACATGAAACCTTTACATAACTGCTTAAAACAGACTGAAAGTAAAGCAGGAATGAGCATTTTGTTTTACTTTCAACCTGCTTAAATCTACAATCTGAAAAGATGTAGAAATGCCTTCTGTGTTTCATTAATTGTTTAGGACTTCCTAGGAGGGGACTACTTTCCTTAGTGTAGAAATATTCAGTGGCATAAATAGAGGATAACTGTTTTTTTCAGTGTAAGATCGAAATTTAATCCATTGAGTGAACATCAGACGTTATATTTTCACGAGTGGCGAAGCCACGAGTGAAAATATAACAGTCTGATGTTCACGAAATGGATTAAATTCGATCTTACACTGAAAAAACACAGTTATTCTATTTATTTATGCTTTTAAGCCACTTTTTAAACGAAATTGTTTAAAAATTGAAAGCGAACGTACATTATTTATCCCGTGTTGAGCCCCACGTTTTATGTCGAACACATGCGCGTGACAGTTGGCGGTATAATGACGTCATCCGAATGACTTCGTTGCTCCCGAGTTTGGATTCGTGCTCTTCCGGTGAGTAGTTCGCGACAAATCGGACTGCCGGAATTTAACGATAAGACACGATTGACTACGATTCTTGGGGAGCCCTACGGGGAAAATTCATAATAAAAGCGATTGGTGATAATCCACTGCAGTGGATTACCAAGTGATCATCCACTGCTATATCGTGGTAATCCACCGAAAAGCATAAATAAAAAAGCATATTCATGGAATAATGAGTTAACCCATTACCCCATAGACTATTTCTCATTTTGAAGACAGGTGTCCACTTACAGCAGGTTGAAAGTAAATCAGAATGCACCTTGAGGTGCATTCTGCTTTACTTTCAGCCTGCTTTAAGCTACCATCTGCTAGAATATAGAAAATATTTACTATGATACATATTCATAACTGTATAAATTGGGATTATTTTCTTGAGTTGAGGAATAAATAAAAACGTATAAAGGCGTATTTATTGGATAATAAGTTAAAGAACAGAAGACACACATTAGGTTCATCTATTCAAATTCCGCTCACCTTGATTTTCAAGGGACTTTACACAAAAACAATATTATTCAGTCAAACTTCAAACATTTTAATTTGCTGAAGTCAAACATACAGGAATGTCTCTGGTTGTAATTAGATAATTCAAACTTGCTGCGGCAAGACATAACTTTATACCAAAGTTTTAAACGTCTGCAAACACTGAGGGTTTTATTTTGAAATCACATACTTTTCACTTCCTGTGTCTTAAGTTGTTTCCAAGTTTTTTGTTTCAAACAACCAGATTTTACCTAAACTTCGTAATTTTTAAACACTTTGTACGATAAGTAATTTTATGAGTGTTATTTTGTCAGTTAAAATTTATTTATTTTAACCTTACAGACTATTAGCTTTGTAGATGTTGAATCTGAGTGCCAAACAGTTTGGATCCATATCAGGTCCCACATTTGTGGGGCCTGATATGGATTCAAACTGTTTGCATATTTGAATAGATGTCAGGTGTTAGTATATGTGAACATTACTTAATATGATAACGTAATGTTTTGAAAAACAAACAACATTTTAAGAAAGAAAGTAATGTTTCCTCATTGTCTGGATTCAAACATTTAATTTGCAATCAAGAAGTAAAAAACTAGCCGAGTCTAGTAATTGGCAGCAATTTAACATTTGGCAGGGAGGTAATTTCAAAAGCAAAGATTTGAAAATTCATTTAAAATGATGTAAGACCTGAAACACTTTACAGCCCCCTGGTTTTTATATCATTTAAATCAGCCTGATACATACTAATTGTGAAAGACGTGCCAGCCATTTAATGAGTTACAGTAACGCTTTATTAAGCTGCCTCTCAAACAGATCGATGTGTAATTAATACAGATAGCAGTTAATGCAAGACAAATGTAAAGCAGAAAGCTCCTTTTGGAGCTTTCTGCTTTACATCTGTCCTGCATGAAGCAGCCCCCTGTTTTTACCAAACCTCATTCTTCTTCAAAGTGTGGCCGTTAACTCTTACCATGCATCGGAATAATTATTTGCAAACAGTTTGGATCCAGATGAGATGCCGCATATTAACACGGCATCTCATCAGGACCCAAACTGTTTGACATTCTGATACTGTTTTGAAAAGAAAATTAAAAAATTCTATTTTTAGAACAGTTGCAGACGACAATTTTTGCAGACAAAAAATATTACCCAGCATTCAAAGAGTTGCACACAAGTTTGACTGTAACATGCTTGTTTCAAGATGTGGGTACCAGCCCGGGAGAGATACAGGAAATGGCTCAAGATTTCAAATAAATTGGAATTCCTTGGCACTTAAATATCTGTAAAATGTTTAAAAGATTAATTCCTTGCTTCTTACCTGGTTGCTGGGTTAGAGACTATAAATAACAGACGGCCTGGGTTAGAGGCTATAAATAATGTTAGGCATGATTTGCGTGTCAGTGCCCCTCCCCATAGTGGACTGGTTTTCTGGAGATGGTTCCTGGCATCTTGGCTGACTGGTTTGACATGTGGTTTTGAAATTCTCAACTATACTGAATGGATGATCTTGTGTCTTAAATTTCATGGCAAACAAGAAATATCTTTAAAAAAGATATTCGGCGGAATGAGTGGTTGAAGATTTCAACCAAACTTTACACGAATGTTCCTTGGGTCAAGTTCTTTCAAAATTGTTCAAAGAATTAACAAGAAATATCTTTAAAAAAGATATTCGGCGGAATGAGTGGTTGAACTAAGGCTATATAGATGGGTGTGCAAAATTGAATTAAATTGAGGTTTTCAAAGAATATATATCTTGGATTGAAAAGCAAAAAATACAAGTATTCAATTGAAACAGTAACTTTTATTTAAAATGCAAAACTATCATGTACAGAAATGCAAAACAAAACAATAATTTAACTCATATCCTAGCTACTGGTAGGAGATCCTCACATTAATCTATTGTTCCATTCATAGAGTTTCTTGAAACAAACTATAGCATACACAAATGTACAGATACAACAATCTACTGTACTTCACTCTTGTAAATAATGATGAAACAACACAATTGTGTTTAACTCACTTGAGGCTATTCATATATAAAATATTGCTTTTAATGTATGGCAAATGTGTACAAATAGTTAACAATTAAAACAAATTGGTTGTAAACAATTATGAAACACCTAGCTTCCTCTGTATATCTATAAATAGATTTTAGATCATAGCATAATTTTGTCAATTCTGTGGCCTAGTGTAGTAAACAGACAGCCTGTATCTCTAAATGTTACACCCACAGTCCACATCATGTAAAACTGTAATGGGACATAAACCAGCCTACAGGGCTCCAGATAAGAGTGAGTAAACTAAACAAATCACATTTTTTCACCTCTTTTAGCACCAAACCCTATGGTATTACCACTCATTTTGATTGTCTTGAAGAGACAATTCATATGTATAGTGACACCACAGGGTTTAATGCACAAATAAAGATTTTAAGTTTTGAAACAATTCCCTTATCTGGAGCCCTGGCTACTATCCAATCAGACTATTCAGTTTCAACAGGTGCTCTTAATTCTAAATTTCTGATCAAATATTATTGGTTGAAATGTGTGGCCAAATATTAAAGTGTGTCTAAATAGAAAACAGTCAGCTCCGCCGAAAAAATCACAGTAACTGAACTGTTTTACCAGATTGAACCCTTAATTCAACAGAAGGGCCTTACAGTACCATTATTTAATACATGTGATTAACCTGTATAAAAGTTCCAAAGGAAACCTGCACCTATCAGGCTATTACTGAGCATTGGCTGCCTAGCACACTTCTACCCTTGTCCTGATAAATACAGTCAAATGAGGAGGCATTGATTGCATTAATTAACCCTTTAACCCATCACCCCATAAATAGTAACGCCTTTTTATGCCTCTAATTTATTCCTAGACTGAAGAAAATAGTTCCAATTTATACAATCATGAATATTTATCATAAGATATATTTTACATTTCCTAGTAGATAATAGCTTAAAGCAGGCTGAAAGTAAGCAGAATACGCCTCAAGGCGCATTCTACTTTACTTTCAACCTGCTTTAAGTGGTCACCCGACTTAAATACTAGAAACAGGCTATGGGATAATGGGTTGAAGAAGTCTGATAGTTAAGCAGAACACACCTTATATGCTTTACTTCTCTGTTCTGCCTACTTTCAGAACCAAGTGTCTTAAAACAGGAACGATTCCTTGCAGGTATTGGTTTAACCATGCCCCTGTGACAGTATTTGCACACGGTTTGTGCTTGTTCGTTTATGAGACCATATTAATGCTTTAAAAAGCAAAGGCTTCAAAATAAATGTTCATGGCGTTCAAATTTAGACATCATTATTATGAAATAATTAAATTTCCGGTGTAAATGTAATGAGTTTTCAGATAGTTGATACTTTAATGATGATTTTTAGCAGCATTTTCATTAAGGATTAATTGTAATTTCCGTGTTAATAACAAGAACCGCAGGAAGGATTCCCTATACGTCCATTCATCATATCAAATTATGACATGAGATATTGTCTTAATCGCTGACAAGATAAAATATGATTTCTACTAAAATGTCCTTAAAGGCTTGGTCCATGGAATGCAGCATGTTGTTGTGCTTGTCACTGGTGCAGGGATAGTAACCCTTTTCCTCAATTAGCTAGTTTTCAGTAATGAAGACAGAAAGTTGCTAAAACCAGGTTGAAAGTAAATCCGAATGTGCCTTAAACCTTTACCCAATAGACTGTTTCTAGTTTTGAAGACATAAGACCACATAAAGTAGGTTAGAAATAAAGCAGAATGTGTCTTAACCCTTTCCCCAATAGAAGCGCCTTTTAGCGCATTCTGTTTATTCCTCCGCTCAAGAAAATGGTTCCAATTTATACAGTTATGAATATGTATCATAAGGAATATTTTCTTTATTCTAGAAGGTGGTAGTTTGAAGGAGGCTGAAAGTAAAGCAGAATTTTCAACCTGCTTTAAATAGTTGCCTCTTTTCAAAACTAGAAAAGGCTATTGGGTAAAGGGTTAAGGCACATTCTGCTTTACTTTCAGTCTGCTTTAAGCTAACATCTGCTAGAATATATAAACTATTTCTTATTATACATAATCATGGTCGCTGTATAAATTGGAACTATTTACTTCAGTAGACGGATAAATTAAATGCATTACAATGCGTATCTATGGGATTAAGACGCATAAAGACATATTCTGCTCCACTTTCAGCCTTATTTCAGCTTCCAACTTCTAGGGTATAGCAAAGTAGCTACTGTTCAAGAATATTGTCAAGACAAGGTGGAACAGACGGCCACTTTGGTACTTATACTGGAAATAAATCGTGGAATAATTGTGCTTGTCCAACATTACTAGATAACCCTTCACTCCATTATAAGATATGTCTTTTTACGCATTTAATTAATTCCTCCACCAAAGAAAATAATTCCACTTTATGCAGTAATGACAGTGCAAATTAATAGGACCTGGTATTTTTGCTTTTCTTGTCCATGATTCAGATTAATATTTAGATGACACAAGAATGTATCATCTCATCATAATTTACATGTACACAGTTTGTTAATGTCTCTGTTGTGTATGATAGACATTGATAGGTTCTGAAAGTACCCTATCATCAAAGGCAACTGAACAGCTCCAGGAGTATTTGAAATATTAAAATCTAAACTATGATCTTTACCAAACCCAGGTGGAGTCATAAAGGAGAAAGTATGGAAATTACTAGCTAAACTTTGTCACATTTGCAGCATATGACAGCTTGAGAAGATAGTACAGTAAGACTTCACTATTATGACCACGAAAGCTTATTGACAGGTTACAGCTTAAAGCGACTCGCAACCAGATGGTACATTAAAAATAGTAATTTGTAAATATGTGTCAAACGCTTATATAAATGTTAAAGAATTAGTTTAGGATAAGAAATTCTGTTTAAAAAAAATGTATTTCAATAAAAAAAAAATTGGTCTCTGGTGGGATTCGAACCCGGGGCCCGGCATTGGCGGACAGAAGGCAAAATAGGGGAAACCGCTTAGACCAATGGACCACGGAACTATCCGTTTATCTCGGATCGATTTAACGTATTTCAATGTGTAGCGATAGAAAGTGCATACAACTTCGTAATTCGGCTCGTGTTTATGTCTGAGCCCGTGTAGAGAAGCAACAACAACAACTATACCGTCTACTAGTCGGTATAGAAAAACGATGGAAAATATCTAAAAATCTAAGATTCGGTGACGATTCTTGAGACTTTTTTTGGACTGATCATATTTTTTTAATGTCAGAAGCCAAATAATGCCACAAATTTGCTTTTATTTGAGTATTTTATTTTATTTTGACAAGTACACCATCCGGTTGCGAGTCCCTTTAAAACAAGGTGGCAGTAAAACAGAAAGCTCCAAAAGGAGCTTTCTGTTTTACTGTCACCTTGCTTTAAGCAGTCACCTGTCATAAACACCTAATAATTAACACAATATAGTGGTCGTAATAGAGAGGTTTTACTGTATATAATTATGAATCATTCTGTGAGTCCTTTTTGTATACTTTCCACTGCCAGGCCTTATCACTACAATGGCATTGGGATCCAGATCAGACACAGAGTAACTTGGCATATGATAAGGATTCAAACTATTTTGACATCATTTCCATGTATCTTGTGTCAAAATACGATGCACCTAAATTCTAACTTTTGAGTAAAAATGCAAATCTTTGTCTGCACTGTTTATCATATTTTTTAATGTTTTAGGAACAAACTGTTTGAGAGTAGACGTAAACTACCAGTAGTCAATTATCAGAAAGTGGTATCAGCGCTCTTGGACTATCTATATTTAGTGTTGTGGTGCCATAGAACTCAACTCATCCATTCAGACAGTGGAAAGAGTCCATTTTAAAATTATGCATTATTAAGGTTAACTCAATTGCCCCATAGCCTGTTTCTAGTTTTGAAGACAGGTGATCACTTAAAGTTGTTTGAAAGTAATGCAGAATGTGCCTTAAGGCACATTTTGCTTTACTTTCAGCCTACACTAAGTTACCATCTTCTAGGATATAACTATTGGTAATATGTTCATAACTGTATAAATTGGAACTATTTACTTCACCTACTTTAAGCTACCATCTGCTCTTTATACATACAGAAACTATTTTTTATGATACGTATTCTTGACCATTCACATTGGGATTATTTTCCTTAGTTGAGGAATAAACTAACCATTTACCCCATAGCATGTTTCTAGTTTTGAAAACAGGTGATCACTAAGGCAGGTTGAAAGTAAAGCAGAATGTGCCTTAAGGCACATTCTGCTTTACTCTCAGCCTGCTTTAAGCTACCATCTATTAGGATAATTATATCGGTAATATTTCTTATGTTACAAGTTCATACCTGTATAAATTGGAACTATTTTAAGCTACCATCTGCTCTATATACAAACAGAAACTATTTTTTATTATACATATTCTTGACCATACACATTGGGACTAGTTTCTTTAATGGAGGAATAAATTATATGCATTAAAAGGCACAACAATTTATGAGGTAATGGGTTAAGGCATTACTCCATAGCCTATTTCTTGTATTGAAGGTAGGTGACCACTTAAAGCAGGTTGAAAGTAAAGCAGAATGCGCCTTATGTCGCATTCTGCTTTATTCCCAGCCTGCTTTAAGCTATTATCTGCTAGAATATAGAAAATATTTTTTATAATACATATTCATAATTGTATAAATTGGAACTCTTTTCTTCAGCGAAAAAATAAATGAAACACGTAAAAAGGCGTATTTATGGGGTAATGGATTAAGGCAGTGTAGGTTTGACTTTACATAGCAACTGAAAGACAAGAACTACTGGCACATGAACGACTTGGAGAAAAGCAATTATCGTGAAAATCCTCGGAGACTCAGTCATTATCAAACAATTTCCTCACATACAGTTTAAAGTAATTGTTCCTTAATTGAGTATCATTTCAAAAGAATCATAATAAAACGAAGCCATAGAGCGTAGTTTTTTTCTGTGCTGGAATGTTTGATTAGAAATTGTATCTGTGGGATACAGCGGGCATCGAAAAATTAATTTCATCGTGAATCACAGTATCTGATCTAAACATCTGAAGGCTATGAATTTCATTAACCTTTAGTCTGGTAATCAGGGACTTGATCCTGATCAGATAACTGGCATCATTGTAGCAACAAGTGGGGTCCTAGGGGATTATTGGATATGGATAATTATTGCATAACTCTGTCCTCCACAGAACAGCAATTTTTTTAATGCATGCAGGTCAGCCGGGCTCTAGATAAGCTAGGGGAATATTTCCAAAACCAAAATTTTTATTTCTGCATCAAACCCTATGGTGTAACTACTCATTAGAATTGTCTCTTCAAGATGATTCTAATAAGTAGAAACACCATAGGATTTGGTGCTAAAATGAGAAAATGTTGAAATTGTTCAGTTTACTCCCTCTTATCTGGAATCTTGAAATGACTACATTGTATATGTAGTAATATTTTCTTATCTTATATAATGAAATGTAGATATGTGCTATGTAGAATTTGAATCAGTGCAAAAAACTCAGTTACTGATAGACGATTCTAATGAGTAGTGACACCATAGGATTTAAAGTAAGAAATAAAGATTTTGTTTTTAAATTACCCCCTTTATCTGGAACTCTGGATATTCCAGTATCAAGTTCCAGATCTCGGATAATTCTAACAGTGTCCATTTTCAGACAGATGGCAGCAATCAGCTTCAGTAAGGCTTATGTATGTCATAGGTTAAGGTTTAAAATCAAAGACATAAATAAACTAAATTTTAATCTGAACCTGATAAACTTAAGCCATAAATTCCCAGATAACTGATCATTAAGACATTTCTTTCGTTTCTAGCCTGTGTTTGTCATGTATTAGATAACTCCCTGATATCTGTAATCATCATGTACAGTTAACTCTTTTCAGCACTAAGAAGCTCCTGTGGGTTATTAAGTTCCCTTGTGGGTATTTTTATAGTGACCAAAACATGAACAGTCTACTTGGAATTATGGGTAGTTTGATAAATTCTGCTCTAAATTAGAAAACAGTGTTGACCCTAATCAGAGGGTTCCTGTAGGAGCCCTCTGATATGGGTCTACACTGTTTGCAAATGTAATGACTATTAATTTACAGGGCTACAGATAGGGGGAGTAAACTGAATTAATCCACACTGTCTCACTTATTTTAGCTCCAAATCTTATGGTGTTACTACTCATTAGATTTGTCTCTTCGAGTAGTAGCACCATAGCAGAAATAAAGATTTTAGTTTTCAAAATACTTCCCTTATCTGGAGTCATGACTATAATTTCAACAGGTTGATGATGTTGAAAGAGTTAAACCTGTCTTACTACAGTGGAGAATCTGTTATTCTTTCCCAATAAACGCGTTTACAATTAAACTATTATTTGCAGTGCAAACAGTTTGGAGCCAGATCAGACGCCGGGTAACCCGGCGTCTGATCAGGCTCCAAACTATTTGCCACCAAGATAAAAAAGAATTATCAGAATTGTCCAAAAGTTGTTCTTTTCTACGTTTTAGTGCTTTGCGTTTGCGTATGTTTGCGTTTAAACGGGAAAGAATAACAGATTCTCCACTGTAGTATTGTAGAAGATACTTGACACTTGCCAACAATGCTTAATATGCCTGTATTAGGTGTACTTTAACCAATTATCCCATAGTCAGTTTCTACTTTAGAAGACAGATGACCACTTAAAGCAGGTTGAAAGTAAAGCAGAATGCACCTGCTTTAAGCTACAATTTGCTAAGATATAGAAACTGTTTCTTATGGTACATATTCATAAGTGTATAAATGGAACAGTCATTCTTCTGTGAAGGAATAATTTAAAGGCATAAAAAGGCATATTTATGGGGTATTGGGTTAATGGTATCAAAATTTTGTACATGAGGATAACCATGTCATTTAAAGACTTTTCCTCTGTACATTGAGGGACCACCAGCCCATTGTTCTGGAGGTGTCAATGTAACTGTCAAATCACATGTAGCACAATCTCAGTTTACCTGGTGAGGTCCAGATTATACTCATGCTCTAGTGATTTTCAATGGTTATTTCTAACCAAACTATCAAATATAAAGGTAGAGTCTCACACAAGACGCTTCAATGGTTCAATATGCACAAGACCCATGCTTTTTGCAAGGAAATTGTCTGGCAATGCGTTATGACCAAAAGGTCGTCAGGAGATATGTCTTTAAAGATATCACATGACCAAGCTTGGGTGGTAACACCTACCCCCGTATATAGTTTGATTCAAAGCATGCAGAGCATGCACTAACAGTGGTAGCGTCTAGGCAAAGAATCATTCAGGCGTCTCAAGTGAGGCCCACACCTAATATTTGATAGCCTGGTTAGTAAAACCCATAGAAAAACCTATTGATATCTATTATGTAAGGGCCTCTATTCAAAGCTGAGCCATTGCCTGAAGACTTTTCTCATGCTGTATACCGGTATATACCTGAATTTGACACCAACTAAAGATTGGGGGGGGGGGAGGTGAATCAATAAAAGGACTGGCTGGATGTCTTTAAATACCAGAATTAAGACATCAATGCTGTTCAATGAATTTCAGTCTATAATTGACAATGGTCAGGACTTCCTAGGTGGGGACTACTTTCTTTAGTGTAGAAATAATAAGATGTGTAAAAAGATGTTTTCATGGGGTATTGGATTAAGATGCAAAAGGGGATTCTTTAAGGGAAAGTTAATGAATTTTAGAATGGATCTCAAATATCTCTCTACAGATGAAGACATTCCTAAATATCAAGGACAATTTCACAGAAAATTAATTTCAGACACCAAAGCATTAATGCATCTGGAGACCCAAGTCAAAGCAAACTTCATTACAGGTAGAATATGAGTCTTTAATAATCACAAAGCCTTAATCTCTTCAGGGAAATTAATTTTTGCTTGGGAAAGTTGCAACATGGCCTGAACCAATTAATAATGATGACAGAGGCTGTTGTTGCTGCAGGCCTTTGTTAAAAACCTTGACTTTCAGTCTCAGACAAGAAGAAATAAGATCAATTTTTGATGTCAATACCACACATTGTGTCTCTTTGAGATTATTTTAATTCTTTCTATGCTTTAAGTGGTATAAAAATATGTATACAGTGCTCCCTCTCTACAACAACACCCTTTGGGAGACAAAGATTGTGTGTGTTGTTCGGAGGGAGTCGTTATAGGGAGGGCAATTGGCTTACATTTGCAAACAGCTTGAAAATCCAGATCAGACGTGGCGTCTGATCAGGATTCAAGTTGTTTGTCACTCGTCATTTCTTCTGTCAAATTGTCAAAAAACATTTAATGTTGAGAAAAACAGCAGACAACAATTTTAAGCAGATGATATTGCAGGAGCGCAAGTGTTAAATATAATCGTCTTGTTTGGGGAACAGCGGCAATGGTCATTGTAAGAAGGGAATCGTTGTTCAGAGGTCTGTTGTAGGGAGGGAGCATTGTACATATACTTAGAAAAACAGTGAAGACACTGGACAGAGAGCTCCTGAAAGAGCTTTCTGTTTGTTTTGACAAATTTTTTTTGGAACATTAGCAGACGATAATTTCCTACCATTCAAAGAATTAACCCTTTTGTCGCTAATTGTTCACATAATATTATGAAACTCCACTCTTTATAAACATCCATAGTATTATCTGAAATATAACATTGGCTAATAAAATAAAAAAAAATGCAAGAAGGAGTGCAGACTTATGCAAAAAAGTTTCTACAAGAAACTGCAGGAGCTGTCTGATCTTGGTCTACACTGTGTTCAGAAGCGTTAATATACAATAAAAGCAGAAGAAGTGAAAGAGTTAAGTACAGGTTGCTCAATGTACATGTGTAATGTGCAAACCGAGTGACCCAACAAACCCCGTCGGAGCAAAGCTTAAGCTCACATTGAGAGGTGTTTATTGCGGTATATAATTGACTCTACTTCCCAACATACAACGGTTTGGGAAGCCTCATTTGCATATACCAACATACTACGTACGTTACATAACTCTCCCCTCCGAGAAGTCTCGTCCCGAGACTTGGACCCTGGGAGAACCGTGGGCAAGGCAACTCTGGTCTGGCAGTTATCATTATCCCACCGCTGCCACCATTTGTAAGAAGCAAACCGAGTCACCCAGCAACAACAAACCCAGTCGGTGCAAAGCTTAAGCTCACATCGAGAGGTGTTTATTGCGCTATATAATTGACTCTACTTCCCAACATACAACGGTTTGGGAAGCCTCATTTGCATATACCAACGTACTAAGTATGTTACACGTGTATGAGTAAAAGTTCTTAGCAGGTAGGCTTTTCTTAGCACTAAAACAGAACTGTACTGTGAGGTATAGTCAGTCCTTCAAATTAACAGTTTAAACAAGAAAAATGTCTGCTTGAAATTGCTCTCTGCTTAATTTCCAAAACTGACCGGTCTGTCTTTACATATACTACTAGGGCTGTGATCCATGTGGCTAACAGTTTTGATCCAAATCAGATACAAAATTACTCAGGGTCTGATCAGTATCCAAGCTGTTTGCAAATGCTTCATAAGAATCGCCGCAAGCATTCTATGGGTTGGTAGTCGAGAGACCTAACAGGATCAACATTTACTTTCCTAATTACTTCTTTGTGGTTATATTCATTAACTCTTTCAACACCATGGACGCTGTTTAAAACATACTCCTTACATTTGCAAACAGTGTAGACCAAGATCAGAGGGCTCCTATAGGAGCCCTCTGATCTGGGTCTACACTGTTTGCTAATATAGAGCAGTATTTATTATACTACTCACTACCCAGAATTCCATGTCGACTGGTGCATGTTTTTTTGTAACTTAAAATATCCACAAGGGAACATAATAACCCACAAGAGTTACTTAGTGTTGAATGAGTTAAATATCTGCAGGCACAAGCAATTCTTCGACAAATGCTGAAAAGAGTGGAAAATTATCTGGAAAAGTTTTGTGTACCAGAGATTTTTTTTTATTCCGAGGTTGTCTGTAGCAGAATTTAATCAAACCATCCTACGATAATGAAAGGCAGTGGCTGTCTTTGAATTTCAATTTTATCAAAGATTTTGAGATAAGAAATTGGCTGCAGAACTGTATTCTGGTACAGTACGTCTTTCTGTTTGTGCATGGACCTTGCCCGTTAATTCTTAGGAAAAAGCTAGTGATGAATATTTGTATTTCGCAAATAGTTTGTTCGATTATAACTTATGTTATAGAGAAACAAACAGTTTGGATATTAATCAGGCTCCACATAATTATATTTGGGCTTGATCGGGATCCAAATTGATTGCAAAATTTTTCAATACTCGCCATCCAATATTCAAAGGATTTAAAGCTTTAGCCTGCTAAGTGCAACTTGAAATTTGAAAAACTAGTTCTTTGGATCCAGATCAGATACCTAGTAACACATCATCCGACTGAGTCCAAAACTGTTTGACACTCAGGGCTCCAGATAAGACGGAGTAAACTGCACAAATCCAACATTTTCTCACTTATTTTAGCATCAAATCCTATGGTGTCACTACTCATTAGAATCGTCTCTTCGAGACGATTCTAATGAGTAGTGACACCATAGGATTTCAAGCAGAAATAAAGATTTTAGTTTTTGAAATACCCCCCTTATCTGGAACCCTGGACACTCATTGTCAGGTTTCTTTATATAAAGTTACAAAGGCTGTAGACGACAATATTGAAGCACACATTAAAAGAAAGAGTTAAAAGTTAAGTATTGCACTATGGGAGTTACCAGGTTTTTATAGAAACAAAGACATTAAGGTGTATACTTTGCAATGGGCTTCTCTGCTATTTGAATTTCAGCAGTGACTTTTATTGATGGCAGTTAACTCTTTCAACACAAAGAAACTCTTGTGGATCATTTTAATTACCAAAACATGAACCAGTCTACTTGGAATTCTGGGTAGTTAAATAAATTAATTGCTTTAACCCTTTCCCACATAGCCTGTTTCTAGTATTGAATATTGGCGTCCACTTAAAGCAGGTTGAAAGTAAAGCAGAATGTGCCTTAAGGCACATTCTGCTTTACTTTCAGCCTGCTTAAAGCTACCATCTGCTAGAATATAGGAAATATGTATTATGATACATATTCATGACTGTATAAATTGGAACTATTTTCACCAGTGGAGGAATAAATTAAATGCGTTAAAAGACGCTTCCATGTGGGAAAGGGTTAAATTAGTAAACAGTGAATGTAATGAATATATTTCAAACAGGTCCATGGTGTTGAAAGAGTTACAGGAGAACAACGATCGGATGGCGTTGTTTACAAAACAGTGCAGATGTAAACAAAGAAAATTAGTTAAATTACCGATAAGTACAAGTTTGACAACCATACTATCATATGCTGTATTGGCGTAGTGGTTATGCTGTTAGACTTTCAGGCAGACGTCTCGAGTTCGAATCCCACATTCGGTGATTTTTTTTAAATTTCAAATTAACCACGTTCTGTTTCACTTCCGACAGAGTTTCATTCTCACAGATTCGTTAGTTATATTATTGAGTCTGTTTTTCATTATCGTTGCATTTTACATCGGGCAGTAATAGGGTCAAAACACATCTTTGTAATCAGTAAAACGACAACATGATGTAGCTCTTTATTGTCTGTGTTATCACTTGACTGACTCATTCTATCCATTTTTATTTTAAACCACGTATATCAGCACATATCAGTGTATTATACACACAAAGAAAAAAGAAAAGTGGTGCCTCTCTAGGTTCGAACTCACGACCCTCAAAAGTAACTAGTGATAAGTACTACCAGGCAGCACGCTTATCCACTACACCATACAGTCACACAAACCACTTGCTTTGATTTACCAATACAACATGTCGCAGTTATATTTATCGTTATTGTTCTTTGTTTACATACTCAATGTTTTGTAAACAACGCCATCCGATCGTTGCACTACTGTAACTCTAGCTATTAATTTTATACATGCTAACAGTGAAAGCCTGTTTACCTTAATTTGCAAACAAAACCCATGATCCTAATTAAATGAAATTATGAAAGAGTAGCAGATAATAATTGTTGCAGATGACAATTATTCAGCAGAGTTAAAATGGCCTTTCATTGTTTAAATCTGTTCCTGATAAATGAGTCATAAAGAACCTTTCCTTTATCCTATGTGGTAGCAATGAGCTGTCTGTTCTTGGTCTACACTGTTTCCAACTAGATGCGTCAGAGTGGTTTGCTTTGGCCTGTGTGTCCCAATACTTATGATGATTAGTGTATTTGTGTATTTTAGGATGATAGGATAAGTGTATTGTGTGTGTTTTAGAATGATAGGATAAGTGTATTTGTGTGTTTTAGAATGATAATTAAGTGTATTTGTGTGTTTTAGGATGATTAGTGTATTTGTGTATTTTAGGATTATAGGATAAGTGTATTTGTGTTTTAGAATGATAGGATAAGTGTATTTGTGTGTTTTAGAATGATAAGTGTATTTGTCTGTTTTAGAATGATAAGTGTATTTGTGTGTTTTAGGATGATTATTGTATTTGTGTGTTTTAAGATGATTGGTGTATTTGTGTATTTTTGGATGATTTGTGTATTTTAGGATGATAAGTGTATTTGTGTATTTTAGGATGATTAGTGTATTTGTGTATTTTAGGATGATTGATGTATTTGTGTATTTTAGGATGATTGGTGTATTTTAGGATGATTAGTGTATTTGTGTATTTTAGGATGATTAGTGTATTTGTGTATTTTAGGATGATTAGTGTATTTGTGTATTTTAGGATGATTTGTGTATTTGTGTATTTTAGGATGATTAGTGTATTTGTGTATTTTAGGATGATTAGTGTATTTGTGTGTTTTAGGATGATTTGTGTATTTGTGTGTTTTAGGATGATTTGTGTATTTTAGGATGATTAGGGTATTTGTGTATTTTAAGATGATTAGTGTATGTGTATTTTAGGATGATTGGTGTATTTGTGTGTTTTAGGATGATTTGTGTATTTTAGGATGATTAGTGTATTTGTGTATTTTAGGATGATTTGTGTATTTTAGGATGATTAGTGTATGTGTATTTTAGGATGAATGGTGTGTTTTAGGATGATTTGTGTATTTTAGGATGATTGGTGTATTTGTGTATTTTAGGATGATTGGTGTATTTTAGGATGATTAGTGTATTTGTGTATTTTAGGATGATTGGTGTATTTGTGTATTTTAGGATGATTAGTGTATTTGTGTATTTTAGGATGATTAGTGTATTTGTGTATTTTAGGATGATTGGTTTATTTGTGTATTTTAGGATGATTAGTGTATTTGTGTATTTTAGGATGATTAGTGTATTTGTGTATTTTAGGATGATTGGTGTATTTGTTTGTTTTATGATGATTGGTGTATTTGTGTGTTTTCAGAGCAAGCTGCCTCCACTGATAAGGATCAGTTCAGTGTGACAGAGGAGAAGTTCCTTGCCATAGCATTTGGGTCTGCCACAGTGGCCCTTCTAGTTCTCATAGTCATTATCATCATCAGTCTATTGAGGAGGGGACAGTCCAGGTAGGGGACAGCTTTTTACCCCTTAACCCTTTCCTCCCTGAAACTTCTAATGTTCAATTCTAGTTTTCAATTTAGTCTAGTCCATTTTTGACTTTTTAGGGTTGATTTTTAAAATATATGTCAAAATGACAAACAGTGTAGACCCTGATCCTAGGGCTCCATAAGGAGCCCTGGGATCAGGGTCTACACTATTTGCATAGACCAAATATACTCCTCACAGGTACACTGTTTGCAAATGACACAAATATGCGTGTCTAGGGTTCAAAAGGTTAACCCATTACTACATAGCCTGTTCCTAATGTTGAAGACAGCTTACCTTACCATAGGGGTAAAGCAGATTGAAACTAAAGCAAAATGTGCCTTAAGGTGCACTCTGCTTTATTTTTAACCTACTTTAAATGAACATCTGGAAAGATACTTGAAATGCCTTCTGTGTTGTTATGTTCAGGACTTCCTTGATGGGAACTACTTTCCTAGTGTAGAAATATTTCGAGATGTTAAAAGGTGTATTTATGTAGTAATGGGTTGACTAAAATGATATTATAAGCAGGAAAAGTGTTGTTATATTTGTTTACACTCATTCAGTTTGAATATTTCTCAAATGCTTAGTTACTATCTATCTATCTATCTTCTATCTATCTGTCTGTCTGTCTGTCTGTCTGAGTTTGATTCCCAGTAGGGTCGTTTGGATTTTTCATGTGAGGAAGCCTTCCAGCTGGCTTGCAGAAGGTCGGTGATTCTACCCAGTTGCCGATTTGTGCCTGAAACAGTGCACAAAGGACTCCTGGGGGGTTCCTCCACCTATTATTAGCTGGACGTCGCGATATGACTGAAATACTGTTGAAAGCGACGTAAAATCAAGACAAATCAAATCAAATCAAATCTCTGTCTGTCTGTCTGTATGTCTTTCTCTCTCTCTCTGTCTATTTATCTGTCTGTCTGTCTGTCGATCAGTCTATGTGTGATAGATAAGATTGGAAGTTTCTAATCTCCTGTTTTCTTCTTCCAGGTGTTCTTCTTTATGTGGCGGTGGTCAAGGGTACTCTTCCGCCAACAGTAAGTAATCCCTCTACAGACACCATCATCTATAATACAGTGTAGCCTCTGAAAACTTCCCCCACCCCCACCCCCCTTAGCCACAACTCTCTGAAAACCATAATTACTCCTTTTAACCACAATTTTTAACTCTCTGAAAACCATACATTACTCATCTGAACCACAACTCTCTGAAAACCATACATTACTCATCTGAACCACAACTCTCTCAAAACCATACATTACTCCTCTTAACCCATTACCCTATAGCCTCTTTCTAGTTGTGAAGACAGGTTCCCACCTAAAGCAGGTTGACAGTAAAGCAGAATGCGCCCTATTAAGGCTCATTCTGATTTACTTTCAGCCTGCTTTAAGCTACAAACTGCTAGAATATAGAAATTATTTCTAATGTTTAATATTCACAACTGTTTAAATTGGAATTATTTTCTTCAGTGGAGGGGTATATTAGAGGCGTATTTATGGGACAATTGGTTAACCATAACTCTCTGAAAACCGGGCAGCTTTCTGTGTGCTAAACATTTATTCTACTTGTTAATCATTCCTTCATCAAAGAGGTATACATGACATATAGGACATGTTAGTACATGTACAGGAAAACAGTCATGCAGAAAGCTCTTAACCCTTTCCCCCATAAACGCGCCTTTTAGCGGATATGATTTGTTCCTACGCTAAAGAAAATAGTTCCAATTAAATCAGTCATGAATATATGACATAGGTAATTTTTTCTATATTCTAGACCATGAAAGCTTAAAGCAGGCTGAAAGTAAAGCAGAATGCGCCTTAAGGCGCATTCTGCTTTACTTTCAACCTGCTTTAAGTGGTCACCTATCTTCATTACTAGAAATAGGCTATCAGGTAAAGGGTTAAAACAGTAACTGTTGTGTCATGAGTTTTCATCTTAAACCCTTTACCCTGGATTCAAGCTGTTTGCCACTCGCAATTATGTTTTTTCTTTCAAAATGTCCAGTTTGTTACTTTGAGAAAACCAATAGTCGACAGTTTTAAGCAGATGATATTGCAGACATGAAAAGGTTGGACAAAACTGTCTTGTTTGGGGAACAGCGACAAGCGCTGTTGTAAGGAGGGAATCATCGTTCAGAGGGCTGTTGTACGGAGGTAGCACTGTACTTGAGAGTTAAATATGGGCAGTATATGAGGGGAAGGATGTTGATGTAAAGTGTCGTCCATTAAATAAATGGAAAGCCAAAAGTTCTTAATGGAAAGAATGCATTAAACAACAGATTTAGAGCAAATTAATTGCCCATTGGCCTGACATAAATAAAAATATTTTACTTCTACTTCCTGCTGTATTGATGGTTATATTGACTTGACAAAGTGGAAATATTTTCTTCAGTGGAGGAGATACGTTTATTGTTGATGCTTTAACCCATTATTCCATAAATAAGCCTTATTACATCTCTTAATTTGTTCCTCCACCGAAGAAAATAGTTCCACTTTGTATAGTCATGAATATATACCTTAACCAATAACGCCATAAATACGGCTTTTTATGCCTTCAATTAATTCCTCCACTGAAGAAAATATACTCCAATTTATACAATTATGGATATTTTTATCATAAAGAAATATTTTCTATATTCTAGTAGATGGTAGCTTAAAGTAGGCTGAAAGGAGCTTTTTGTTTTACTGTCACCTTGCTTTAAACTGTCACCTGTCTTTTTAGCTCACCTGGCACGTAGTGCCAAGGTCAGCTATTTTGATCGTCCTCTGTCCGTCGTCGTTCGTCCGTCCGTTCGTCCGTCGTCAACAATTTCTTTAAACGACATCTCCTCCGAAACTACTGAATAGATTTTTACCAAACTTGGCCTGAATGATCTTTATATGGTCCTCTTTCAAAATTGTTCAAACATTTCCGGTCCTTTGCATATCTAGGTCACAGGAGCTAAAAATAGATTTTTTCAATGAAAACTTAAAAAATCTTCTTGTCTGAAACCAAAGTACCCTGAGCTTAGATATTTGGCACAAAGCATCGTCTTCAGGTCCCCAGGGGTCGTAAATTTACATAGAGTTATATAGTGAAATCTTTAAATATCTTTTTCTCTGAAACTAATATGGCCAGAGCTTTGATATTTGGCATGATGATTCTTCTAGAAGCCCTTAACCAATATTGTGAATATAGTTCTGGTCAGTTGCATATCTAGGTCACAGGAGCTAAAAATAGATTTTTTCAATGAAATCTTAAAAACTCTTCTTGTCTGAAACCACAGTACCTTGAGCTTAGATATTTGGCACAAAGCATCATCTACAGGTCCTCTATCAAGATTGTTCAAATTATGTTCCTGGGGTAAAAAATGAATACGCCCTGGGGTCGTAATTTTACATAGAGTTATATAGTGAAATAGATTTTTTCAATGAAAATTATGTCTCTGGGGTGAAAAGTGATCCCATACCAGGGGTTATGTGACCCTTGTGTTGGTTTTTCCAGGTGAGTGATATTTAGGCCCGCATGGGCCTCTTGTATATATTTCATTAGCCTTCTTTTTAAGAGGTTTTCGTGTATGTCAAATGTTATAAGGTATTTTTGTGTTTTTGCAGTTATCATTGCTGGTTCTGAGAGGGAGAACAATGGACAAGGCACGTGTAACGAGTATGTTGATGATGGCCACCGGATGTCTGAGAATATGTATGAGGAAATACGGGACGGCAATGGCACCAAGGCCAAGTTTCCTGTGGACGGTGAAACTGAGAGGAAACTTTATCCCGACATACAAGATTGTCCTGTGAAAGAACTCTCAGAAATGCCAGTGAATGGTGTAAGTAACGGTGTAGTGATACCGAGCGCCCCGTTAGAGGAAGACTTGGATCACACTACTCATGTTAAATCTGTGCCAAACGAATACGGCTCAATGACCGACAGTTGTGTTTGTACCAATAGTGACTCAGGAATAAAGGAAGAACAAAATATATCGCACATGAAAAGTGATGAAAAAGATAAAAATGATGATAAAGATAAAAAGACTGGTGATGGATCAAGAACAGTTGAAAATGCATACTCAAAGTTTAATGATATCATAGAGCACAAACAAGCTGATAGTGAACCAGTCCAACCACAAGCGCCTTCAGTGGACAATACGAGCCGAGTCCAATTGTCAACAATGCCACATTCCTATGAAAACCTTAACACAAATATGCAGAACGATCTGGATGGATCTGGTTATGATAGTTTAATTAAATCGCAGAGTGACAGTGGATTATCACTAACTTGTACTAATGATGTAGACGGTGAAACAGTGAACATGAAAGTGTTAGCAGTACAGGAGGGTAATTATTCTGGAGAGATAGATAATCTAGACTATTCCAATCCTAGCCAGGCTGTGACCAAGATTTCAGACTGTGAAATGCAAGAATTCACATGACAAGCTCAGTAACGTCAGCTAGATACGCCTTGTAGCAAGAGAAAGAACAGATATTATTAGTCAAAGATATGTAAACTCTTTCAACACCATGGACCTGTTTAAAATATACTCATTACATTTGCAAACAGTGTTGACCCAGATCAGAGGGCTCCTATAGGAGCCCTCTGATCTGGGTCTACACTGGTTGCTTATTTTAGACCAGTATTTATCAAACTACCCAGAATTCTAAGAAGACTGGTCCATATTTTGGTAACTAAAATGATCCACAAGGGAACATAATATCCATCAAGAGTTACATAGTGTTGAAAGAGTTAAAAGGCCACATTTTAAAATGCGATGAAATGGCAATCTGTAATCCTTTCTATCCTTGAACATAGTATATGTATATTGTGCAAACAATGTAGACCTTGATCAAAAAGCCCCTTTATGAGCCTCTGATTAGAGTATGCAGGGTTTGTGTTACTTTTGTTTTTTTCGGAAATATCTTATAAAAAGCCATAGAAAGCAATTTAAACCCGTCATAACCTTTCGTTTGTTACTTGGTTCCAAGAATAAAAGCTAAGCTTTCAAAACTTATAAAGACATTTTCAATGTTTTGCATGTTATTAAATGAATTTAATCAATTAGCCATGGAAGAAATGTTGACTTTGAGGAATTTTAGTAAAGGCATGAATCGGTGTCTACCACTATTACTGATTATTAATGTATAGCATTTGCATCTAGTCAGGGGGTTTACTTTTGACTACTGAAATTGCCCAATTATATCATTATTTGTATGTATGATCATGAGCACAACATTAAGCATTATACCATACTATTATCCATGGTTATAAAGCATTTGAGATGAGTCTTAGATCATTCTCAAGCTTCTAATTGGTCAGATTTGAATGCTCACATCTGACCAATCAAAAACCTTGAGAATGATCTGACTCATCTCAAATGCTTGACAACCGTGGGCTCAGTTCCAACATGGTTTTGGAAAGTAAAAGGCATACCAGTAGGCCATAATTACAGGGCTGCCATAAGTTGACATGAAAAATCCTAAGATTTCCAAACTTGCATTTTTCAAGTGCGATTTTATGAATCGTACTTTTACCCCATCGCCTGTTTCTAGTTTTTTGGCATGTGGCTACTTAAAGCAGGCTGGAATGCGCCTTAAGGCGCATTCTGCTTTACTTTCAGCCTGCTTTAAGCTACCATGTACTTGAAAAAAATCCGAAGATTTAGGAAAAATCTGGAGAAATGGTAGCCCTGTAATTATGTACAGTCAAACTTGTGTTTTAAACAAGTGTTGAAGTTTAAGACCTGTGACTGCTAAATGCAGAACCTTTGGTTTGCATGACTGCTTAATGGAGAACTTTTGGGTTTCATTAAACCGCATTCTGTTTTCAAGACTAGTCTTTTAACACAAGTTATTTATCTTATGGTTCAGAACTGTTTAACCCTTTATCCCATAAATACACCTTTTTACGCCTTTAATTGATTCCTCCACTGATGAAAATAGTTCCAAATTATACCTTCACAAATATATACCATAAGAAATATTTTCTATATCCTAGCTTAAGGCGTTAAGGCACATTCTGCTTTACTTTCAAGCTGCTTTAAGTGATCTACTATCTTCAAAACTAGAAACAGACTGTTGGGTAATGGGTTAAATTAATGCAGAACTTTTGGTTTGCATTGAACAGCATTCTGTTTTAAAGACTGGCCTTTTAACACAAGTTATTTGTCTTATGGTGCATATTCATGACTGTTGAAAGTGGAACTATTTTCATTGGTTGTAGGGGAGGGGGATAGATTGAAGGCATAAAAAAGGCTTTGCAAGGGTCAAATTAAAATGGCTGCAAACAGTGCAGAATCTGATCAGACACCAACTTTTGCCCATTTCGTAAAACTTCGTACAACAAATGTTGTCATAAGTCAGATTATAAAAGTCTCAGTTAATATTTATTTCTCCATCTAATCCTGTCCTGTGACATCTCTTAGGAATCATCTTGAAAAGCATGCCCTGTGCTGTACTGCTTTTTGACCATAATCATATTATCTATAGAATACTTATAAACAGTAAAACCTCTCTATTACCACCATTATGTTAACAATTTGTGTTTAACACAGGCTGTTGCTTAAAGCAAGATGAAAGTAAAACAGAAAGCTCCTAAAGGAGATTTCTGTTTTACTTTCATCTTGCTTTCCACCTGTCTTTCATACAATACATACCTCCTTTTTAATGGTCATAATAGAGAGGTTTTATTGTTTATCTGATGATACTTCTTTCTTACTGATGGTTGAATTATTGACCTGCTGTATATAAGTTTAACCTGCAATAAGTGGCCATCACAACGCTTTGAACCTTTGTCACATATGTAGGCATCCTTTGCAAACAGTGTACCTGTAAAATCTACACTTGTAAACAATATAGACCCAGATCAAGGAGCCCTAATGTCAATGTCTGCACTGTTTGTTACATAAATAAATAGTTTAAAATGGACTAGATTAAATTGGAAACTGGAATTTTAATTGTCCATTTGAAGTTTCAGGAAGGAAATGATGAACATTATCTCCATGATCAAAACTGCAAATCGCCTCTGTCCAACTGTGTTTAAAGTAGGATATATTGCATAAACATGATAAAGCAAGATGAAAATAAGACTAAAAGCTTTTATAAGAGCTTTTTTTACTTCATACTTAAGCGCTTTTGAACGCACAACTCCTATGTGAAAAGAGTGTTATATAAATCGGGTATAATAATAATAATAATGTTGCATTTAGCTGCCACCTGTTTTCAACACTATAAAGTATACTCATTTGTGGAAAAGACAACCATGAATCCATGTTGTCTTACTTCATATAAAAAATCAGAAACTAACCAAGAAATTTCATTTGTCAAATTGGAACCAAAATAAAATTTAATGGACCACATTCATCTACAAATGTATTATTGTTGCAAATTACATATCATTACAATGTTAAGTATCTTTCAAGCCATTTTGTTGATTGGTGGACCAATGGCATTAGTTTTATATATTCTGGGGATTGTCCTCATAAATCATAGAAGATAATCATTATTAATTAGTGCAACATCTTCCAAAATTTCACAGTCATTTTATACATCCTCAAGGGTCCAAACTTTTTCAACTTTTATCATGAAAGATTTGCTGTTTCATTCATAAAAGAACTTCACTTTTAGTCATATAAAGTCATGACACATAAAGTCATAGAGAGTACAGTTAAACCTCTCTATAACGACCACTAAATTACTTTAAATGTCTCTGATCTGGGCCTTCACCGTTTGCATAGGACATATGTACTCTTCACAGGTACAGGTATACTGTTTGTAAATGATTGTTCAGGTTCAATGTGTCATCCATTATAAAGATTGCCCATGTGTCCTCATTTAACATATTACCCCATAAATACGCCTTATAACGCCTTTAATTTATTCCTCTAATGAAGAAAATAGTTCCAATTTATACTGTCACAAATAAAAATCATAAGACAAATTTTCTATATTCTGGCAGATAGTACATGTAGCTTTAAGCAGGCTGAAAGTAAAGCAGAATGCGCCTTAAGGCGCATTCTGCTTTACTTTCAACCTCCTTTAAGTAGTCACATATCTTCAAAACTAGAAACAGGCTATGGGGTAGTGGATTAATATTAGATTGCTTGACATAAGGTTTGACTATGCTCTGGGTGTTTGGGTGGCCTCTAATTGCAGGGTAAAGAACAGAACATTTACATCACTCACATGCACGTATGCCTGTGCAACAAACTACAGTGTACTGATTTAAAATTATAAATCAATCGAGTCTTGAGAGAAAAAAAACTCTTGAACATTACTAAGTGTGGGTATGTTAGAGACAGAAGGATTTAAGAGTTTGAAATAGTCCGGTTGTCTTACAATATGGTTGCTGATTTTGGCCTTTAATGTTAGTAGTTTTCAAGAGGTTTTTACTCCAGCTATAATTATGTCCGTCATGCAGTATTTGACATGTGTGTGTCACTTGGATGTTTGACAATCCATAGTCTCTTAAGTTTTGTCATTATATTTATTTCATGTAATAGCTGCTCTTGAAGTATCCTGGAAAAACAAATCTTCATTAAGGCTTTACTTGATCAATAGCCTGTTTAAGACTGGTGACCACTTAAAGCAGGTTAAAAGTAAAGCAGAATGCACTTTAAGGTGCATTCTGCTTTACTTCCAACCAGCTTTAAGCTACGATCTGCTAGGATAATGAAAATATTTCTTATGATACAAAGTCACATTCATGACTGTTTTAATTGAAAATATTTTCTTCGGTGGAGGAATAAATTAAATGCGTAAAAATGTGTATCTATGGAATAAAGGATTAAGCAGGCTGAGAAAAGGTGATTTCTGCTTTACAAATAAGCAGTCGCTAGTTTTAAACACTGAAAATAGTATTTGAGGGAAATTTATAGGCATATTTCTCCATGTCTCATTCGTTGACAACAGGTATGTTTGTGCTTCCAGAAAAGTTCCACCAAATTAAAGAAATTAAAAATTTCTGTCATGCTAGAATCAGCTTCAAATCATCCAACAGAATTGTTGATGGGTTAGTTCTAATGTATTGTTACTGAAGAATTAAAATTCTGTTGTAAACAGTTTGGAACCTGAATTTCTCTGGGGTCTGATGTAGAGGATCTATTGGCATATGCCAGTCAACAACAAGAGTTGAAGTCAACTGGTATTTGTGACATAGAATTGGTTTATGACTAGTCGTAGGAATATTTATGACTTGAAACTGGAGTGCTTTGCCATAAAATGGAGACTAGTCTCGGAGACACCAGATTTCATACACCTGTGACATTATATATTGCCAGCTAACAGCACATAATGTTGTAATACTGTACAGTTAAACTTGTGTTAATTCTCCCCCAGTTTTATTTTAGTATTTAAGACCAATTGTTACCTAAAGCAGGTTGAAAGTAAAACAGAATGCTCTTTAACCCATTATCCCATAAATACCCCCTTTTACGCCTTAATTAATTCCTCTACTGAAGAATTTTTTTTTCAATTTATACTGTCACAAATAAAAATCACAATAAATATTTTTCTATATTCTAGCAGATAATAGCTTAAAGCAGGCTGAAAGTAAAGCAGAATGTGCCTTAAGGCACATTCTGCTTTACTTTCAACCTGCTTTAAGTAGTCAACTATCTTCAATACTAGAAACAGGCTATGAGGTAAAGGGTTAAGTGGTAACCTATCTTCTATACTATCCCTTCCCTCTATATTAGAACCTGCTGTAACACCTTCATTTTATGACCATGCTGAAGAAAGATTGTATAAAGGTGATAGCTCAATCCTTTCTCCCAAAGCTTGCTTTCAGTGTTAAATATAGGTGGCTGCTTAAAGCAGGCTGAAAATATAGCAGAGATATACTTTCAGCCTTCTTTAAGCATTCACCTGTAAGTAAATACTGACATCATCTTGTGTCTTTTTCTCTGGTAGAAGCAGACATTATAATTATGTAACTTTCTCACATAACCATGTTTTCAATAGCGAACAGGGATCAAACAGGGATCGTGAATATCCTTGTCTCCAACAAGTGTGAGATCAATTTGATGACATCATTAAATAATGTCACTATTTATAAAGGATAGATTACCTCATGGGGATACCAAAAAAAAGCCTATTAATATTGCTGTTAAAATAGCTAAAATATTGTTGGTTATGTGAGAAAAAGAATCTGTCACTCGTCTAGATTTGAAACAAGCTGACCTCAACCGCCTCTAGAATAGAAATGCTATTAAGCTCGCCAAGCCTCGCTTAATAACATTTCAATTCTAAACTGGGTTGAGATCAGCTTGTCTCCAATCTCGACTCATGACAGAACCGATATTTGAAGGATAACTCAATGTGTCAAAAGGCTCTTCTATGAGGGGAATCTATTTAACCTTATTGTGCTAAGCACAACCGGGCTGATATTTGCAAACTGCTTCAATCCAGATTAGACGTCCTGTTACACGGCGTCTGATCTGGTTCTAAGCTGTTTGCCACTCAAATTTATATGTTTTACGTTTAACCCTTTCACCAGCTGAGAGTCGCATAAATTTGACTTTGCAACAGTTTGGCGTCTGATCAGAATCAGAACTGTTGGACACACTAGTTTCGATATTTCCTAAGTTATACTACCTTAAATCTCTCTTTGAAATGTCCTTGCAGACACCAATATAGTAGTAGCCGATAAAATAATGGTGAATTAGTAAAAAACCTAAGTTTTAATTTGGGGACAAAAGGGTTAAAAAATATCAAAATTAATTACATAATGTATTGTTTTTTAAGACGATATATATATATATTGAGCAGACAACAATTCAGCATGATAAGGGCTAGAGAAGTTTGGGCTTTAAGGTTTAGATGCAAGTTGTAAGGAATGTTTGAAATAGATGAGCTATGCTTAACTCATTAACTCCAAGTGACATGTTTAATTGTTTATGTACAACCTTTATGCATCTAAATGCAAACAGTTTAGACCCAGATTACAGGGCTCCTAAGGATCCCCAGATCAGAGTATTATACTATTTGTCAATATATTGCATCAGCAACACTTAAGTAGTCAAATATAGACTAGTCTTAACTGGAAATAGGAATTGTCTGTTTAATCCTTTACCCAATAACTATGCCTTTTTACGTCTTTGATTTATTCCTCCACTGAAGAAAATAATTCCAATTTATACAGTCATGATTATGTATCATAAGAAATATTTTCTAGATTCTAACAGATGATAGCTTAAAGCAGACTGAAAGTAAAGCAGAATGTGCCTTAAGGCACATTCTGCTTTACTTTAAACCTGCTTTAAGGGGTCAAATATCTTCAAAAGTTGAAACAAGCAATGTAGGGGTAATGGGTTAAAGTTTTAGGGGCTAATGTGTTTACTTCCACTTGTGTGAAGCCCTGAATGATTAGAACAATGTATGCCCTACAGCAAACACAGTTCCAACTTTTGTCTCAACATACATGACATCAGATGTCATGTAAGCTATGACATGTCATGTAAGCCATGACATCCAAATGTCTCGCTTTTTTCTTTGCTAGTCAGAGACACCAAAATGCTCACTTTTTGTATATAAAGTATTTTCCTCTTTGCTTATGTGAATGTCTTTCATTACGATTTTAGATATTAGGGGCTGCCAGATGCTAAGCATATAAAACTTAAGAATTGTTCTGTGTATATATAAACATGTACAGAAAAAATGATTATGGTGAGTAAAAGTGCAATATATTTATAACGACTACAAGGTCATTATTTACCACATGTATTTTAACTCTTTGCATGCTGGGTAATTTTTACGTCTGCAAAAATTGTCGTCTGCAACTGTTGGAATTTTAAACCCATCTTACGAAACATCGTACGACAAAAACGGTCATAAGTCAAAACTTTAGAATACAATATAATTTCTGATTTCTCTGTCTAATCCTGTCTTATGACATCACTTTGGAATCGTTTTTTCAAGGCATGTTACAAGACAGGATTAGATGGAGAAATAAAGTAAAAATTGAAATTTTACAAACTGACTTACAACAATAGTTGTTGTACAACGTTTCGTAAGACTGGCCCCTTGTGTTGATGGGTGGTTTATAATTTGAAAACAAATAGCTGTGTTGAGGTGTATCTAGACGATAACCTGTTTTCAGTAAACTATGATGAAAAGACATTTCTATGTGGAGTAGGTAAAAGTGTGAAATGAATTTCTATGAGGAAAAAGGTTAGATGGGTACTATAAAACACTGCCTTGCTAGCCCATGTTGCTGAAAATTTTATCATTTCAAACATTGAAGACACAGATGAGAAGATTCATTTTGTGGCATCATACAAAAACAAATGTTTTTTTTAACATTTTCTTCAATTTCTGACACAAACGACTGTATTATACACTGAAGCTACTTGGATTTCTCAGAATATTCTCCACATTGTTGGAGCTTGCTTCCGGTTTTAAGTTACTGACAATTCACAATTCATACTGGGTTAACCTTTTCAATGCTGAAATCCTATATTAACCCATTACCACATAAGTATGCCTTTTTACGCCTTTAATTTATTTTTCCACTGAAGAAAATAGTTCCAATTTATATAGTCATGAATATATATCATAAGAAATGTTTTCTATATTTTAGCAGATGGTAACTTAAAGCAGGTTGAAAGTAAAGCAGAATGCGTCTGAAGGCTCATCCTGCTTTACTTTCAACCTGCTTTAACTCTTTCCTCCCTAAAACTTTAAATGGACAATTCCACTTTCCATTTTAGTCTAGTCCAATTCTGACTTTTAAGGATTGTTTTTGTCAATGTTTGGCATTATAACAAACAGTGAAGACCCTGATCAGAGGGCTCCTTTCGGAGCCCTCTGATCTGGGTCTTCAGTTTGCACAGGACAGGCGTACTATTCACATGTACACTGTTTGAAAAGGACGCCTATAGGCGGGACTAGGGTTCAAAGGGTTAAGTGGACTTATCTTCAATACCATAAACAGGCTATGGAGTAAAGTGTAAAACACCACAGAAAAATAGTACATGTATAATTCTGTATAAAACAGTTCCAGATCGGCCTGATCATACTCCAAAATGTTGGTCACTCAATCTTCTGTAAATATCAATAAATTGGACCAATTTCAGTATACAACATTTTAACTCTTTACCCCATAGCTTATTTCTAGTTTTGAGGACATGTATTATACCATGGTATTCGTAATGTCAACTGTCTGGACCTATGATAATATATGTCCATTTTAATTTCAATGTGTTGTTTGTTGGGGAATATCTGAAGTGTTTATCTTAGAGAAAGAAATTATATATAATATCTTAATACATGTACTGTCAACAATAAGCAGCTGTTGTCAATTTAATTTATTCCTCCACTGAAGAAAATAGTTCCAATTTATACAGTCATAAACAAGTACCATAAGGAATATTTTCTTTATCCTAGCAAATGGTAGCTTAAAGCAGGCTGAAAGTAAAGTAGAATGCATCTTAAGGTGCATTCTGCTTTACATTCAACCTGCATTAAGTGGTTACCTGTCTTAAAAACTAGAAACAGGCCAAGGGGTAGTGGGTTAAGATACTTAGTAACCCAGTGTCTAAATGGGATCCAAACTGTTTGAAGATACCATTTAAATTGCACTTGTTTGATTGAAAGTAGGAAAAGTAGAATAAAAATATAAATTTAAGAAATTATTTGAAAACATAAGAAACAGTTTTTAGTGCAGTAGATCTTTTTTTTTTTAAATAGTTTATAGAAGTGAACCTAGTAAATAAGAACAGGTTTTGCTCATAGAATATAAAAATAAATAATTAACGAATGAAATGTCTCATGTTCATACATAAAAATTATTTGAAGAAGTTTTTGTTGTTTTCTAAAAGCTGAACTTTCATAACATGCTAAGTTTTAGTTGTTTTCTAAATACTGAACTTTTTCATAAAATGCTAAGTTTTAGTTGTTTTCTAAATACTGAACTTTTTCATAACATGCTAAGTTTTAGTTGTTTTCTAAATACTGAACTTTTTCATAACATGCTAAGTTTTAGTTGTTTTCTAAATACTTAACTTTTTCATAACATGCTAAGTTTTAGTTGTTTTCTAAATACTGAACTTTTTCATAACATGCTAAGTTTTAGTTGTTTTCTAAATACTGAACTTTTTCAAAACATGCTAAGTTTTAGTTGTTTTCTAAATACTGAACTTTTTCATAACATGCTAAGTTCTAGTTGTTTTCTAAATACTGAACTTTTTCATAACATGCTAAGTTTTAGTGGTTTTTGAATGTTGCATTATTTTACTTGTTAACTCATTGAGCCCTAGTGACGCATATATGCGTCATTACCAAATGTGTATCTGTGAAGAGCACACTTGTCCTATGCAAACAGTGAAGTCCCTGATCAGAGGGCTCCTGCATGATCAGGGACTCCACTGTTTGTTATTTTGCAATTTATTACAATAGTTACCCCTAAATAGTCTAAAATGGACCAGCCTTTATTGTAAACTGGAATTTTCCATTGGAAGTTTCAGGGGATAATGAGTTAATGTAGTACATGTATTATGTTATTTTTGAATATCCTGTAAATATGCATCACTTGTATATCATATAAACTATATACAGTGAGATCTATGTTCATTTCACCATAGCTTGTTTCTAGTTTTGAAGACATATGGTCACTTAAAGCAGGTGGAAAGTAAAGCAGAATGTGCCTTAACTCTTTCCTCCCTGAAGCTTTAAATGGACAATCCCAGTTTCCATTTTAGTCTAGTCCATTTCTGACTTTTAAGGGTTGTTTTTGTCAATGTTTGGCATTATGACAAACAGTGAAGACCCTGATCAGAGGGCTCCTTTTGGAGCCCTCTGATCTGGGTATTCACTGTTTGCATAGGACAAGTGTTCTATTCACATGTACACTGTTTGAAAAGGACGCCTATATGCGGGACTAGGGTTGAAAGGGTTAATGTAGTACATGTATTATGTTATTTTGGAATATTCTGTAAATATACATCACTTGTATATCATATAAACTATATACAGTGAGATCTATGTTCATTTCACCATAGCTTGTTTCTAGTTTTGAAGACATATGGTCACTTAAAGCAGGTGGAAAGTAAAGCAGAATGTGCCTTAACTCTTTCCTCCCTGAAGCTTTAAATGGACAATCCCAGTTTCCATTTTAGTCTAGTCCATTTCTGACTTTTAAGGGTTGTTTTTGTCAATGTTTGGCATTATGACAAACAGTGAAGACCCTGATCAGAGGGCTCCTTTTGGAGCCCTCTGATCTGGGTATTCACTGTTTGCATAGGACAAGTGTTCTATTCACATGTACACTGTTTGAAAAGGACGCCTATATGCGGGACTAGGGTTGAAAGGGTTAATGTAGTACATGTATTATGTTATTTTTGAATATTCTGTAAATATACATCACTTGTATATCATATAAACTATATACAGTGAGATCTATGTTCATTTCACCATAGCTTGTTTCTAGTTTTGAAGACATATGGTCACTTAAAGCAGGTGGAAAGTAAAGCAGAATGTGCCTTAACTCTTTCCTCCCTGAAGCTTTAAATGGACAATCCCAGTTTCCATTTTAGTCTAGTCCATTTCTGACTTTTAAGGGTTGTTTTTGTCAATGTTTGGCATTATGACAAACAGTGAAGACCCTGATCAGAGGGCTCCTTTTGGAGCCCTCTGATCTAGGTCTTCACTGTTTGCATAGGACAAGTGTACTATTCAGATGTACACTGTTTGAAAAGGATGCCTATATGCGGGACTAGGGTTCAAAGGGTTAAGGTACATTCTGCTTTACTTTCAGCCTGCTTTAAGCTACCATTTGCCAGAGTATAGAAAATATTTCTTACGATACATACTCATAATTGTATAATTTGGAACTATTTTCTCCAATGGAGGGATGAATTTAATGCGTAAAAATGAGTATCTATGGAGTAAAGGGTTAAGTGATCATTTTCAAATAAACGCTTCCATTTTCGGATAATTAACTCTTTGCATGCTGGGTAATTTTTTTCGTCTGCAACAATTATCATCTGCTATTGTTCTAAAAATAGAATTTTCTAAATTTCTTTTCAAAACAAGGGCAGAGTGTCAAACACTTTGGATCCTGATGAGACACTGCGTTATGCGGCATCTCATCTGGATCCAAACTGTTTGCAAAGGCAATCACAGTGGCAGATAATATCCACCGCTAGCATGCAAAGAGTTAATAATCTGTTCACATTGGCCCCTGGGGTTTGCCACATAACTATTTGAAAGTATGACAAACAGTGCAGACACTGATCAGAGAGCTCCTGAAGAGGCACACTCTGACCTGGGTCTACACTGTTTGCAATGGATGTATACACGCACACACAGCCATTTAACCCTTTGAACCCTAGTCCCGCATATAGGCGTCCTTTTCAAACAGTGTAAATGTGAATAGTACACTTGTCCTGTGCAAACAGTGAAGACCCAGATCAGAGGGCTCCGAAAGGAGCCCTCTGATCAGGGTCTTCACTGTTTGTCAGTAATGCCAAAATTGACAAAAACAACTCTTACAAGCCAGAAATGGACAAGATAAAAACCGAAACAGGAATTGTCCATTTAAAGTTTCAGGGAGGAAAGAGTTAAGTGATCAACCATGTTGTAGCCTTAAGAATAACAAAAGTAAGGCAGATAGATCCTTTTTGCATTTCTTTTGTTATGCTTATAACCCATAGTCTTGGCATATATGAGACAGATGGCATTTAACCCTTTACCTGATAGCCTATTTATAGTATTAAAGATAGGTGACTACTTAAAGCAGGTTGAAAGTAAAGTAGAATGCGCCTTAGGGCGCATTCTGCTTTACTTTCAGCCTGCTTTAAGCTATCATGTGCTATAATATAGAAAATATTCCTTATAATACATATTCATTACTGATTAAATTGGAACTATTTTCTTCAGCGGATGAATAAATCATATTCGCATGGGGGAAAGGGTTAATGCCCAAAATAAGCTTTCAGCAGAATTTGTTTTCTGCATTAAGCAGCTAGTCAGCTACCTGTATTTAAAGTTTTCTGGTTTTCAATAAAATGATTCCTCAACACGGACTTGACTCTAGCTGAGATGGAGGCATGATTCAGAATGTAAGCTTTAAGGTAGTATGCCTGTAAAAGATTGGACCAATGTCCGTCCATAATATTACTCTACATAGACCAATCAGCCGTTCTTATCTTGTTAACACATTCAACCCTAGCGACGAGTATACTCGCCATTTATAAACATTGTACCTATAAAGAGTACACTTGTCCAATACAAACAGTGTAGACCCAGATCAGAGGGATACTGCAGGAGCCCTCTGATCCGGGTAGGCACTGTTTGTCAATTTGCAAAATATTGCAGAAAACACCCCTATATTGTCATAAATGGACTAAACTTAATTGGAAAATGGAACTTTCAATTAAAAGTTTCAGGGGTGAATGAATCAACTTGTAAATGGTCCATATCAAACCATTTCAAGCATTTTTCAGAAAGGACCTCCAGTTGACAATAATGGCTGATTGCTCTGTGTAGAGTACCAATATTGACCCAGATTGGACTAATCTCATAAGGAGCATACTGCCTTAAGAGTATATGTATAATATTGTATATGTGTAAGAAGTTTGAATATACTAGTAACTGTTAAGCTTGTATTATTGTTCAAGCATTTATTGTTGTCATTGTATAGCTGTGCATGTACACATTACACTTATATTGACAAATTATCTGCTAAAAATGTATTAAAGTGATAACTTTTACCAAGTCTTATACTGTTGTTTATTTGAACCATATAGTTTTTACCCTTTATTAATTCAAACCATATACAGTGAAACCTCTATATTACGACCACTAAATTGTGTTAATTATCAGGTCATTATGAGAGGTGACTGCTTAAAGCAAGGTGACAATAGGAGCTTTCTGTTTAACTGTTGGCTTGCTTTAAGCTGTCATCTGTCTTTCATACAATCAATTAGTCTTTGTTTTAGTGGTCATAATAGAGATGTTTTACTGTACAGTAAAAACACGCTTTTATTACCAGTACATTATTCTAATTATTTTGTGTTTACGGCAGGCGACTGCTTAAAGCAAGGTGAAAGTAAAACAGAAAGCTCCTTCAGGAGTTTGCAAATATTCATTATATGAGGGGTTACAAAGACATTTAATATACATACATATAGGATTTGTCATGAGTCGATGTTTAAGACAAGCTGATCTCAAAATAGTCTAGAATTGAAATGTTATTCTAGATGAGTTTGAGATCAACTTTTCTCACCTCTCCGACAGAGGTATCCCGAAATCTAGGGGGAAATCTCACACCCCCTACATTTCGGGATACCTCTGTCCGAGAGGTGAGAAAACCTTATCTGTCCGGACAGACAAGCCGAAATATCTTATGATTGGTTGTTATTGCCGTTATTATGACGTCGTCATGCATGCATTAGCGCATTAAAATACAACTCGCCACTGTATAGCAAGTTAAACGTGTTTTTAGGGTTGACGAGGTGAGAAAATAAATCTAACACCACAGTTGAGTGTCAGATGAATATCCCACCCTCGTTTGAAGATATTTTGGAACACTCGGCAAAGCCTTGTGTTCCAAAAATATCTTCAAAACTCGGGTGGGATATTCTTATCTGACACTCACGGTGGTGTTAGATTCACTATGTCTTAACCCTTTTCCTGGTAGAAGCGACTTTTAGCACATTTAATTTATTCCTACACTGAAGAAGTAGTTCCAATTTGTACAGTTATGAAAATGTACCATAAGGAATATTTTCTATGTTGTAGCAGATGGTAAGCTTAAAGCAGGCTGAAAGTAAAGCAGAATGTGCCTTTAGGCACATTCTGCTTTACTTTCAACCTACTTTGAGTAGTTACCTGTCTTCAAGACTAGAAACAGGTTATGGGGGAATAAGTTAAACATCGACAAGTGACAGATTCTTTTTTCACACAACCAACAATTTTGAGTTATTTTTTAAAGCAATTTGCTTTTATTGGAATCCCAGTGATGTAATAACGCCTTTATAAATAGTGATCTTAGAGTGACGTCATCAAGATCCTACACATGTTGGAGACAAGGATATTCGTGATTGTTGTGCGCTAAAGAAAACAGGGGTAGTTATGTGAGAAATATATATCCTTAATTATAGCAATAGCAATTAAACACAAGTGCCAGATGTCACAAATCAATTTTTACACCTATAACCATACTTACTTCCACTATTTATGTTGAAGTTCAATTTTGATTATACACATTTAGAAAACCTGTGGTTTACATAACAAGAGCCGCATTCGGCCCTAAATCGCTCACCTGGTACCCATGGTAACGATCATGGTAATGGGCCAGTAATTGTTAAGTTTTTACTATGAGACATCATCGATAAATTCACCCCCACCAACTGGCGGCCATGTTTAAGCTAGGAAGATTTTTTGAAGAAAACTGGCAAAGGGTCACCCATGAATCATTATTTGTGTAAAAATATTCTTAAATGAGACCAATAGTTTCAGAGAAGAAGATTTTTAAGGATTTTCTATACATAAATATTAGGAAAACTTGCCCCACCCACTGGCGGCCATGTTTTTTAAGATAACAAAATGATTTTAAGAAATCTGGTAGAGAGTCATAAATGGATGATTTGTGTAAAATTATTTTCAATTAGGACCAGCAGTTTCACAGAAGATTTTAAAGTTTTAACTATACAGTATCATAAGGAAAACATGCCCCACCCACTGGCGGCCATGTTTTTTAAGATATCAAAATTATTTTAAGAAATCTGGTAGAGGGTCACCAATGGATCATTTGTGTAAAATTATTTTCAATTTGGACCAGTAGACTAGTTTCCCAGAAGAAGATTTTTAAAGTTTATACTATACAGTATCATAAGGAAAACGTGCCCCACCCACTGGTGGCCATGTTTTTTAAGATATCAAAATTATTTTAAGAAATCTGGTAGAGAGTTACCCATGGATCATTTGTGTACAATTATTTTCAATTTGGACCAGTAGTTTCACAGAAGAAGATTTTGAAAGTTTTTACTATACAGTATCATAAGGAAAACGTGCCCCACCCACTGGCGGCCATGTTTTTTAAGATATCAAAATTATTTCAAGAAATCTGGTAGAGGGTCAACCATGGATCATTTGTGTGAAATTATTTTCAAATTGGATCAGCGGTTTCAGACAAGAAGATTTTTTAAAGTTTTCACTATATAGCCATATAAGGAAAATCTGCCCCACCCACTGGCGGCCATGTTTTTTAAGATAGGAACATTATTTTAAGAAATCTTATAGAGGGTCACCAATGGCACATTTGGGTAAAATTATTTTTAATTCAGACCAGTAGTTTTTGACAAGAAGATTTTTAAAGGTTTTACAATTGGTTGCCATGGCAACCACAATTTCAATTGGATGACCTATATTTCAAAAAATCTGAGAGAGTACCCTACAAGGAACAATCCTATTAAGTTTTGATGAAATTGACCCAGTAGTTTCCAAGAAGAAGATCTTTAAAGAAAAAGTTGACGACACGACCACGGACAACGACCACGGACGACGGACACAGGGCGATCACAATAGCTCACCTTGGCACTTCGTGCCAGGTGAGCTAAAATTGATATTAACAGTATGTGCAAACAAGTCTTTGGCAGCATAGTGTGGAGTCTCATCAGGATCCAAACTGTTTGACACTATGCCCTCATTTTTAAAAGACATTTTGAAACTTCTAATTTTAGAACAGTAGCAGATGACAAAATTACCCAGCATGCAAAGAGTTAAGTACAGTCAAACATGTCTGAAGCAACACCTCAATGCAATACCCATGTATAATCTTGATAAATACTAGTCATTTATCAAACATGGAAATTTCAACTTCGTCAACCCTTAGCCTGCCACTCACGACTATAGCTCCATATGCAAACAGCTTGGATCCGGATGAGACGCCGAGTAACTCGGCGTCTCATCCGGATCCAAGCTGTTTGAAACTCGGACAACATTTTCAGCAATTTTGAACAACTTTGAAACTTGAAGCAGACGAGAAATATAGCAGACGACAATTTATTTGGCGGGCTAAGGGTTAATATATATAATGTTTGCAGCAAAACTTCTGTATATAACATGTGTTTCATTCAATTTAACCCATTACCCCATAAATATGCCTTTCACTTGTTCCTCCACTGAAGAAAATAGTTCCACTTTATACAGTTATGAATATACATCAGAAATATTTTCTATATCCCAGAAGAGTGTAGCTTAAAGCAGGCTGAAAGTAAAGCAGAATGCTTTAAGTGGCTTCCTATCTTCAATACAAGAAACAAGCTATGGGGTAATGGGTTAACTCTTTCAACACCATGGACCTGTTTAAAATATACTCATTACATTTGCAAACAGTGTAGACTCAGATCAGAGGGCTCCAATATCTGGATCTACACTGTTTGCTAATTTAGACGACTATTTATAAAATTACCAAGTATTGTAAGCAAATTGGTTCATGTTTTGGTAACAAAAATGATCCAATGAGTGACCCTTTCCCCAATAGAAGCGCCTTTAGCAAAAATTATATAACGCAACAAACATCTCTTGGTGTGAGCTTAAGCTTTGCACCGACAGGGTTTGTTGTTGCTGGGTCTCTCGGTTTGCACGTTACAAATGGTGGCAGCGGTGGGTTCCAATTAAATCAGTCACGAATATATATTATAGAGAATATTTTCTATATTCTAGCACATGATAGCTTAAAGCAGGCTGAAAGTTAAGCAGAATGCGCCTCAGGCGCATTCTGCTTTACTTTCAGCCTGCTTTAAGTGGTCACCTTTCTTCAATACTAGAGATAGGCTATCAGGTAAAGGGTTAATGGCTTGAAAGAAGCTATAAGAGAAGACTCTTACAAAATAGCTGACAGATAGATAAGACATTACAAGTCTATCAGCCTGATTTTCTTTGCACTCTAACCAAAAATAGTTTTAATGAATTTCGTTAAAAACAAATGAAACTTAATTTCCAACAAATTCAGTATAATTCTTCTAACTGCCATATCCCAGATTCATTCTGTTTGAATTGATACTTTAACGCCTTGCATGCTGGGTAATATTTTTGTCGGCAAACAAATGGCATCTGCTACTGTTCTAAAAGTAGAAAATTCAAAATTTCTTTTCAAAACAGGGTCAGATGGTCAAACAGTTTGGATCCTGATGTGATGCCGCGTCATGTGGTGTCTCATCAGGATCCAAACTGTTTGCAAAGTTTGTCATGGTTTCACCGCTAGCATGCTGAGACTTAACCCCTTGAGCTCTGAATAAATGTTGTATGCTCAAACTGTTGTCTGCTTTAACTCTTAAGTTAGCTCTTTCTTCTATATATTGGCAGGCATACGCTCAGAGACAAACAGTTTGGATTTTAATCAGATATAAAGTTTCTTTGGCTCTCAGCAGGATCCAAATTGTCTGCAAAGGTCTAAACAATCCAGTGCCTGCATTTAAAGTGTTAAATCTTTGCATGCTGGGTAATATTTTGGTCTGCAACATTTGTTGTCTGCTACTGTTCTAAAAATAGAATTTTCAAAATTTCTTTTAAAAAACAGGGTTAGAGTGTCAAACAGTTTAGATCCTAATGAGATGTCGCATTCTGCAGAGTCTCATCAGGATCCAAGCTGTTTGCAAAGGTTTATATGGTTCCGCCACTACCGTGCTAAGAGCTAAGCACAGAAATAATTGATTACAATTAATCAAAATCAAGATAAAATGCTCATAGACAATGCTAAATAGCCTTAGTAGAATTTAATCATTCTTAAACAGTTGTAAACCAAGCAAATCTTTGAATTTCTGATGATATTAGCCAACATTCATTACACTGTTTGTTTTAGACAAAGAAATAAATTAATCTTCCACATCTGGGTCTCTGAAACGTTTTATATCAATCTCAGCTACAAGGGCTGTTAACCCTTCTCAAAAAGCTGGGTACCAGTATTGAAGATCTTTGAAAACAGTTTGGGCCCAGATCAGGCCCCACTAAACGTTGGGCCTGATCTGGGTCCAAACTGTTTGTGTATCAGATACCATTTCTGTGAATATAAAGCAAACCTTGAGCAAATTTCAGAATTGCAACAGACGACAGTTTCAGCAGACGACATTTATTTAATTTTGAAAAGGGTTAATCATTATCTTGCTTAAATATCATCTGCTACCATTCTGAACACAATTCAAATTGAAAACATAAAAATAAAATTTAATCTTATTTTCTTTTTCAAAATTAAAAAATAATCCCAAAAACATCAATGAAAGTATCAAACCATTTGACTTAAGATCATATCTGATCTGAATCTATATTGTTTGCCATTGTCATTTAAGTTACATTGTGCATGACCAATCAGTCTTCAACTATTTTAACATTAAGTAATATTGTTGTCTGCAAATATTGTCATCTGTTACAGATCTAAGGTTGAAATAGAATCAAAATATCAAAAAGTTTGGATCCTGATGATTCACTGATTTATTCAGTATCTCATCTGGACTCAAACTGTTTGCAGAGGTGATCATTGTTTTGTCAATGACGTAACGATCTTTGTTGTTAACATGCAAAGAGTCAACAGTACCGTAATAAAATACAAAGATATTGTTTTATACCAGAGAGATCATGTCAGATAATTACGACAAAAAACAATGTCAGCTTCACAAAGGGTATCACTTTTCCTGCCACTTTTGTAGCAAATGAAATCTACAAAACTGCATAAAACAATGTCAGCGTGAAAGTCAACATTGTTTTCTTTCCCAATATTAATTATTTGTAAAGTTTTTTAGAAGTCTTGATTCCATATCTCATGAAAGACATGCCTTCACCATTACAAATAAAACTACATGTACATTTTGTACAATCAAGTGTTATTAAACAGTCAATGTAAATGAGATGCATTTCTAGTGATAAGTCTTAACCCATTACCCCATAGCCAGTTTCTAGTTTTAAAGATATGTGACCACTTAAAGCAGGTTGAAAGTAAAGCAGAATGCGCCTTGAGGCGCATTCTGCTTTACTTTCAGCCAGCTTTAAGCTATTATCTGCTAGAATATAGAAAACATTTCTTATGATTTTTATTTTCGAAGGTATAAATTGGAACTATTTTCTTCAGCGTAGGAATAAATTAAAAGCGCTAAAAGTCGCTTCTATGAGGTAAAGGGTTAAAGACTTGTGACAGCTTCAAGAAGGAAAAATAGTAATGCAGAAAGCCTACTTTAGTTCTAAATGAAGCTGTCATCTAAAGAAAGCTTCATGCTTTAAATAAGTTTTATAATGGTGTTTATATATCAATTTTACAGTGTAAATTGCAAGAAGGTTTGCCGGACCAGTTAACTATACTCATGCAAAATTAAATAAAAAAATCTATGTTTTGAAATCTGCATATAGCATGAAAGGATGAGTTGGGTTTTACGGCACAGCAAATGGACAATTCTTGTTTTCAATTTAGTCTAGTCCATGTCATTACTTTTTAGGGTTGATTTTTTGCAATATATGTCAAAATGACAAACAGTGAAGGAGACCTCTGATCAGGATCTACACTGTTTGTATAGGACAAATGTACTCCTCACAGGTACACTGTTTGTAAATGCCTAGTATACTCGTCACTAGGGTTGAATGTGTTAAGGTAAGTTGGAATGCTATTATGTATAAACAGCTCAGAGTAACAATCCCAGTTTCTCTCAGAAAGCCAGAAAGCATCTAAAGACATTACAGAACAATATGACCAGAAACAGTGAAATATAATATTTTCCCAGTTGTTCCCTAAAAGCTTTTATATGGGAAATAGAAGTACAGTTAAACCTGTGTACAAGCAGACATACAAAGGAAGAGGAATTTACAGTCTTGTATAAAGATGACAGCTTAATTCTTTGCATGATGGGTAATTTTTTCGTCTGCAACAATTGGTGTCTGTTACTGTTCTAAAAATAGAATTTTCAACACAGCCTGGTCAGAGTGTCAAACAATTTGGATCCTGATGAGACGCCGCGTTACGCTGCGCCTCATCTGGGTCCAAACTGTTTGCAAAGGTAATCACTGTAGGATATATCCGCCACTAGCATAGTAAGAGTTAATGCAGGACAAAAGTAATGCAGAAAGCTCCTATAGAAGCTTTCTGCATTACGTTTGTCCCGCATTTAAAACAAAAACAACACTTGTAAATCTTATGTATTTTATTTATAAAAATGTGACATATAAAATAACTCCACAAATGTCAATCCAAGTGTCCACTATGTAACAAGGTCTGGAAGAGTGGTCAAATATAAGTGCCATGATTGGACTGAACATGTATATACATACAGTAAAACCTCTCTATTGCAAACATTAAATTGTGTTAATTATAAGGTGTTTAAAGCAGGTGACTGCTTAAAGCAAGGTGACAATAAACAGAAAGCTCCTGTAGGAGCTTTCTGTTTTACTGTCACCTTGCTTTAAGCTGTCACCTGTGTTTTATACAATAAATAAGACTTATTTTTAGTGATTAGTATATAGAAGTTTTACTGTATATAAGTATATATTTATTTTATCCAGATCAAAGATCTTTTCGCTTATCTTATGAATATGGAAAATAGAAACAGTTCTGTGTGTCCTGTATAATTGTTGTGATTAAATGATTATTTTGATAAATGCATTTTAGTAGTGTAGGCCACGCATTCATTAAAATGTATTTGTTTTTGTAACATTTATAACTTGACCATAATATTAAATTTCTAAAGATATGAACTATTTTGATGCTATTCAAGTCATGTTTCACAGTAAGAAGGCTTGTTAATAAAGCGATTCAAAACATTCAATGTTGATTTCCTATTCCAGCTCTGTTATTGTAGTACATGAATATTAGAGTTACGCCGCATTGTGCGACGTCTCATCAGCATCCAAACTGTTTGCAAAGGTTATAAAGATTTCAGCATGCTATGAGTTAACAAAAAGCAAAATATCAATTAGAAATGGGAGATAATTCAGTAATAGGACAGGGCAAGAGTTATGGTTCTTGAATACTACACTTCCTAATGGCATCTTCTTTGCAGTAGTCTGTACAATTTCACCAAGCCAGGCAGCAGCATACTAATTCTGTAGCACACACGCTTTGGGGAGCATTAGAAAAACTAAGTACAAGTCTTGTGAAAGTGCCATCAGCAATCATTAGTATCACTGCCAAATTACTTAGGGCTTTAGATACAAGTAACATTCAAAATGTAAATAAACCAGACAAAAGATTAAAAGAAAATAACGAAAGATAATTAGCTTTAGACTGACAACCTCCATTTCTGCCTTCAAACAGAACCATGCTATATTCCTGTGTATTGCAATTATCCGAATTTACTATACAGAAATACTTATATAAAGCATGAAACTTAACCAAATGAAATGTCAATATATTTATTGAAAGGTTTCAAGGTAAAGTGGTTGCTTAATGCAGAAGACAAGTATTGAAGAGAACTCTTTTAGGAGCTCTCTGCATTACTTTTCTCCTGTATTAAGCAGCCACCTGTCTAAAAAGACTATTGATTCTGAACTGGCCAAACTCTAGTCAGTCTGTACAGTAAAACCTCTCTATTACGAGGACTAAACTGTGTTAGTTATTAGGTGTTTATTTAAAAGCAGGTGACTGCTTAAAGCAAGGTGACAGTAAAACAGAAAGCTCCTTTAGGAGCTTTCTGTTTTACTGTCATCTTGCATTGAGCTGTCACCTGTGTTTTATACCAATCAATTAGCCATTGTTTTAGTTGTTGTAATAGAGAGGTTTAACTGTATTTGTTTTTCTTCCTATTTGAGCTCTGTACACGCACTTTGGTAAAGATACAATTAGACTGAACGGTACTCGAGGGATCACCGGTGCTCATTTAAACACTACAAAAAGGCATTCGATCTGAAAACACAACTACCGCAAAGACCAAATTACATCAAATTTGAAGAATTCAATTTCTCCAGAAAAACATTCTTTCTCCCCGTGGAGATGTCTGTGTATGGTTGTTACTGACAGATCTATCTTTTACTCTCTGTTATAATGAAATGGTTTTTATCACATTTTACTCCAAGGAATTTGATCGGGTATTATCTGTCTCTCTTATATGAGGAATATAACTCCCTTTGTCAGCACAACAATTATCTGCCAGCGGAAAAGCAACACACATTTATCCATCACTATTATCTCAAATCCCCGAGTGGAACCGAAACTAATTAAAATAACCGACGAGTTCTCTAACTGAACGGAAATAATAAGTTCCTGGTAAATTAATTTATAAGCTGTACTGTGGAGGAAAACTGCAGATAATGCAGACCCAGGTCAAATGCTGCTGGGTATGTGGGGCTGGTTTCTAAAACCATATTCCGGCAAAAAAATGCATTACGTTACATTGTATAATGCTACATTTTGTTAATTTGACTAATCTATCTTTGAATGAGAGGACAGAGTGTGGGTGCCAAGGCTCATCTGCAATTATGGCTAATATTAAACCCACCCTATTTTACCTCGTAATGACCTCTAAATGACCTTGACCTTTGTTGGACATGACCCAAAATTTACGATTTCGGACGATGACGACAACAACGCAGATGTCGGAGTGATGACAATAGCTCGTAGTTTTTTCGAAACAGACGAGCTAAAAATGACTAGTTGATGGTGAAGTTTGGAAGAATGTTTCCAGAGCCTATCTAAAAGTATAACAAACAGTACAGTCCCTGATCAGAGGGCTCTTATCAGTCTACACTTATCAGTCTACACTTATCAGTCTACACATATACAGTGTTCCCTCTCTACAAGGACACCCAATGGGAGACACAGATTGTGTGTGTTTTTCGGAGGGAGTCTTTTTAAAGAGGGAAAATTAAGACTTGGCTTACATTTGCAAACAGCTTGAACCCAGATCAGACGCCTCGTATATCTATATCTTGATTCAAGCTGTTTGTCACTCGTCATATGTATTCTATTAAAATCGTCACTGATATGTAACTGTGAGAGAAAACAGCAGATGATATTGCAGCAGTAAAAGCGTTAAGACATAATTGTCCCGTTTAGTGAATTGTGGCAAGGCTTGCTGTAAGGAGGGAGTCGTTGTTGGGAGGGCCGTTGTAGAGAGGGAACACTGTATCTAACATGTACTGATTTCCTGAATAGTAAGGATAATATGGTATAGACAGACACAGCAATAAACACCCTGTTAATTACCTTAATGATTTTACATGCTTTTAAGATTGCTATCTAGGATTGATAAATGGCAGTACTGAATGCTTTTAATTTTTTCATAATCATAACCTGTGAATTAACTCTCTGCATGCTAGCAGCGGATAAATGTGCCACAGTGATTACCTTTGCAAAAAGTTTGGATCCTGATGAGAACCCGCATAACACGGCGTCTCAACAGGATCCAAACTGTTTTACACTCCGACCCTGTTTTGAAAAGAAATTTTGAAAATTCTATTTAAAGAAAAGATAGCATACTACAAAATTACCCAGCATGCAAAGAGTTAACGATTCTATGTTTTAAAAAAAAAGAAGAAGATTTTTCGACCTATTTTTGGGCATGTAATAGGAAACACAGGTACTTTTTTATTTGGCCTTATGCAGAAAACTTCTACCAAGTCCTTGGCTCTCTCTAGCTTCCACTACCAGATTGATTACCTTCTAAACCAAGAGAGTATAAGCTATTGGATGGCCATAGGTATATACCGGTAGTCAAAATTATGCAGGCATTCTTTGAACATAAATTTGATTTTGTCATTCATTGACAGATTTGTATCATTTATAGTAAAACTGAAAGTAAGGGAAATAACTCTTTAATGGACATGGTTATCATGTTTTGTCTTATTATCTCCCTTGAGTATTCAGGAGAGGCGAACCTTATTTCCCTTGATAATTAAATATAGCCTATATAATCAAATAGCTATAGGACTTGTCACTGTATGTAGGTCAGATGATACTGAACACTTGAGTGAAGTTTCAAATTGATTGATGCATAGATGATAACAATAGTCAGTTAAAGTTTGTTGCCGAAAACTTTAATCTGAGAGTAACAGCAACGCCAAGGCTAGCACAATAGCTCTCCCTATTCTTTGAATAGTCAAGCTAAAAAGGTGAACTTTTTATGGCAAAACAATCAATTTTCAAATGTTTATTCATATCATTTCTTAACAAGGATTATCATTGATAGTTAGTTTAATTTAATATAAGTCCAAGTTTATCTTTAACCCTTTACCTGATAGACTATTTCTATTATTGAATATATGTGACTTCTTAAAGCAGGTTGAAAGTAAAGCAGAATGCGCCTTATGGCGCATTCTGCTTTACTTTCAGCCTGCTTTAAGCTATCATGTGCTAGAATGTAAAACATATTCCCTATAATAGATATTCAAAACTGATTAAATTGGAACTATTTTCTTCAGCGGAGGAATAAATCATATCTGCTAAAAGGCGCTTCTATTGGGGAAAGGGTTAAACAATCTGAAATGAGTACAGTAAACCTCTCTATTACGGCCACTGAATTAAATTTCATTAGTTTATGTATTAGGCAGGTGGCTGCTTCAAGCAAGGTTAAAGTTAAACAGAAAGCTCCTAGAGGTGCTTTCTGTTTTACTTTCGCCTTGCTTTAAGATGCCACCTGTATTTTATCAAATCAATTAAACCTGTGTTTATTAGTCTTAAAAGAGAGGTTTACTGTTTGTTACTGAAGTGTTCTTGATTTTTTTTTCTTCAAAAATACATGAAAATGACAATGGTCAAGAACAGTCAAATGAGCTTTTAACCTATTACCCAAAAGATAAGACTTTTAACATCTTTAATTTAATCTTCCATTAAAGAAAGCAGTGCCACTGTTCATAGTCATGAGTATGTACCATTATAAATAGTTCCTATATATATCCAGCAGATTGCAGCTTAAAACCGACTGAAAATAAAGCAGAATGTTCCTTGAGGAGAATTCTGCTTTATTTTCTACCTGCTTGAAGTTTCATGTTTTCAAAACTGAAAACAAGCTATGGGAGAATGGGTTAACACATTTAACCCTAGTGACGAGTATACTCGTCATTTACCAACAGTGTACCTATGATGATTACACTTGTCCTATGCAAACAGTGTAGACCCTGATCAGAGGGCTCCTTAAGGAGCCCTCTGTTCTCGGTCTACGGTGCTTGTGATTTTGGAATACATTGTTAAAATCAACCCTAAATAGTCAAAATTGGACTTTACTTAATTTGAAATTGGAATTGTCCATTAAAAGTGTCAGGGGTGAATGAGTTAATGCACCAACTAAAAAGAGGAAACATTTCAGGCCGGTCTACCAAGTTCTGGTGAAAACATTATGTACAATGCTTGGCCTAGAATCTAATCTTCCTCACGCATATTTCCATTTGAACTAACTTTAGAACTATTTTCCTCAAACCTATCTTTTAATGTTAATATCAATCTAACAGTCTTTTAACCCATTACCCCATAGCCTGTTTGTAGTATTGAAGATAGATGGCCATTAAAAGCAGGTTGAAAGTAAAGCAGAATGTGCCTTAATGCACATTCTGCTTTACTTTCAGCCTGCTTTAAGCTACCATCTGCTTAGATATAGAAAATATTTCTCATGGTGAATATGTATAACTGTATAAATTGGAATTATTTTCCTCGCGGAGGAATAAACAAAGAAGCGTAAAAAAAGGCATATTTATGGGGTAAAGGGTTAAACAATGAACACTTTCACGACATACTATTTTGATTTTCATAACTCAGAGGGATTTGATTTACCTGTGTACTTTTCGGAAGTGTCTCACTTCCTTCATCGGCACTGACTGATCCACTAGTGCTGGACACAGGTAAATCAAATCGCTCTGAGCTATGGAAATCAAAATAGAATAAATCATCAAGAGCACGGAAAAAACCTTTTTAGTCGTACTTTCATAACAGCTTTTTGACATCCAAATACACTCAAAATAAAACATAATAGATTATATAATAAACATATTTTGGTATGACTAGCAAAGATTAATAATACTTTCATTCAAACAAGTAACTTTAGTGAAGTAACCCTTTCCTCTCCATAAACACCACAAGATGCCTTACCCATACCTCTCCATAAGATCCACTAATAAATATTTATTAACTCTTTGAACCCTAGACACGCATATATGCGTCATTTGCAAACATCGCACCTGTGAGGAGTACATTTGTCTTATGCAAACAGTGTAGACCCTGATCAGAGGGCTCCTTAAGGAGCCCCCTGATCAGGGTCGACACTGTTTGTCATTTTGATATACCGTACTTTGGGAATAATTGGCGTCGTCATAATTTGGCCATTTTGTGCTAAAAGATCGTTTTTTATTTTGGTTTGTTTAATTTTGGCCATTCTGAGATCCAAGGGGCGAAAATTAAACGCCTATATGTATCAATGTTCCGTTTCATGAAACATCGTAAACCTATCGTATAATTACGCACCATTGTCTTATTAACGATAGCCTTGATGAAACGTATTTCGATATATGGTATATAAGATCGTAATCCACCTATAGTACCGTATCGTATATATACGTAACGATATAATATAATTACGATTGTAAATATATCGTATATTTTGATGAAACGGGCCCCAAACTCGTCACACAAAAAAAACCTTGTTGATAAAATGGCTTCGAAAGAAGAACGGATGCTCAAACGGAAAGACTAAAATACTCTATGTTCGAAAATGTCAGTATGTTATTGCATTCGGTTCTCAGAAAAAGTATTCACAATAGAATGATTTTTAAGGCTATTTTACGTCTGGTAAAAATCCTCGAGTACAAAAATTAAAATTTAATACAACTCCAACTTAGTTCGTAAATTGTTCCGATGCGTAAGGCGAATAATAACGTCAGTCAGACTGGTTTACAGTATATCGCTTGATTGTATCGATTTTAACGTGCTAAAAATAAGAACACCGTCTAAGGTAAATAGTGAACGTTTCCTGTTTCATTTTGTGTTCGAGAATGTTTGTTTTTAAGGAATTAACGCTCGTGTAAATTATAGTTTGGGATATCTGCTTACACAAACGACTTGGCTAAAAGAAAATAAAGGTAAACAATAGCCCTAGTTTGCATATCGTTCACGGTTTACCTAATACAAATTACAGGTTAACGGACGGAGGTGTGAATCTTCAGGCCTATGTTTGGGTCGAGTTATATGTCGCCGGCGATAATTGACTTCTTTGTTGGTCTATAATAAGGATATTTTGGGGTGTTGAATTTTCGCCATTCGTGTCAGGTGGCCAATTAGGCCAATTATTAACCACGACCAATTATTCCCAAAATACGGTATATTGCAAAAATCTACCTTTAAAAGTCAAAAACGGACTAGACTAAATTGAAATCTAGAATTGCCCATTTGAGTTTTCAGGGAGGAAAGGGTTAACTTTGTTGAACACATTTGGCAACTTAAAGCAAGATGACGACAATGTAGAAAGCTCATTTATATTTCATCTTACTTGAAGCAGTCACCTACTGTAACCCATTATTCCATAGATGGGCATTGAATCTAATCCTCTACTGAAGATGTCTTTTCTTCAATTTATACAGTCATATAGATGCCATAAGAAATATTCCCCTTATTCTAGAAGATGGTAGATTAAAGCAGGCTGAAAATAAAGCAGAATGTGCCTAAGGTTGCATTCTGCTTTACTTTCAACCTTCTTTAAGAGATCACATCATTTTCCAATTAGACAAAGGCTATGGAGTAAAGGGTTAAGCGATCACATGTCTTCAAAACAAGGAACTGGCTATGTGGTAAAGGGTAAGGCTGCAGTCGTCCACAGACCATCTACAGATCCTTTTTTCCAATATTATACATCATAAGTATGGCAAGACAGCGTTCCCTCTCTACAACGACACCCAATGGGAGACATATGTTGTGTGAGTTGTTCGGAGGGAGTCGTTGTAGGGAGGGAAAATAAAGACTTGACTTACATTTGCAAACAGCTTGAATCCAGATCAGATGCCGGGTAACGCGGCGTCTGATCTAGATTCAAGCTGTTTGTCACTCATACTTACATTCATTTTTATATAAATGTCCACTTATCTGTAACTTTGAGAAAAAAAGCAAGCGACAATTTTAAGCGGACGATATTGCAGCCGTAAAAGCTTCAGACATAATTGTTGTGTTAAGGGAAACTGCAGATAGGGTCGTGGTAAGGAGGGGGTCGTTGTAGGGAGGGCCATTGCAGAGGGAACACTGTATCATCTTGACTGAAAAGTTTTCTTCATTTTCCCTTCACCACAGATGATATTTGCATTAAGCAGCCATCAGTCAATATAATATAGCTACTGACACTCAAAATGTTTCAACTCCTTTTGACACAGCTACAAAATGATGTGCAACCTAATATTTCCTTCCCATGAAATGTCACATGATTTCCAGGAATATCAAATCCATTTTTCACATGTTGGTAGGTCGATTGTTGTTGATTTACACCCTTTAAACATATTAGTCATTGAGACATCCTACATAAGGTGATACTGTAGTTGAACCTGACCTAGCCCTCATAATGCCAGCACCAAATGAGGGATCTTACTAGTACCACCAATTCTAAAGGCAGGGATCCAGATAAGGGGAGTATTTCAAAAACTAAATTCTTTATTAAACCCTATGGTGTCACTACTCATTAGAATCGTCTCGAAGAGACGATTCTTATGAGTAGTAACACTATAGGATTTGGTTCAGTATGAGTGAGAAAATGTGGGATTTGTTCAGAATACTCCCTCTTATCTGGAACCCTGTAAAGGACTGACTAGTGAGTGGAGTCAAACCAAACAATAACAAGTGTTCATAGTCAGTTAACCATCAATAGTCAAGGCACACATATCATTCCCACACGGTCACTCTTTAACCCATTAACCCATAAATACGCCTTTTTACGCCTTTAATTTATTCCTCTACTGAAGGAAATAGTTCCAATTTATACAGTCAGGAAAATGTAGCAAAAGAAATATTTTCAATATTCTATCAGATGATAGCTTAAAGCAGGCTGAAAGTAAAGCAGAATGCGCCCAAGGCGCATTCTGCTTTATTTTCAACCTGCTTTAAGTTGTCACCTGTTTTCAAAACTAGAAACATGCAATGGGGTAATGGGTTACTCAGGTGTTATCTCTACCCTGACAATAACGATCACTCAAAAGGAAGAATTATAAAGTCGAAACTCGATACTTGGAACTCGGTTAAGTCTGAATTATCCTTATTTCTTCAATTGAATTTCGATAACAGGACTTTGCTTTAGTTGAACATACCCATATTTCAATGTTAAAGCTTGGCTATGAAATATGGGTAAGTATCATTTAACAAGTTCGATTGATTGAGTTTCGACTGTATATGGTTTTAAAAGTTTGTTCAAAGCAGTATGAAAGTCAAACAGAAAGGTCCAAAAGGATTTTTCTGTTTTACTATAATCCTGCTTTAAGTAGCTTCCTGTATAACAATTTTTTGCAAATTAACATAGAGCTATATCTGCTAGCACTCCAAGCTGTTTCAAAATATTTCCAGATCTCTAGCTGTCCTCTCTCCTGACCATATCTATGAAGTCTGTAAGCACGGTTTCATCAATGTCCCCTGCCCAGTGATGTCCCTTCTTAAAGTAGGAGCCAATGATAAGAGCATGGGCAGACTTGTAGTCTCTGAAGTTAGCTGATGTCACACCTGAACCAATCCATACAGGTATAGACACAGCTTTCTGCACCTCTGAAAGTATCAAGAATATCAAATTTTTATTGGTTTAACCCAATGGGATGACGCATCTGATAAAGCTTATGTGGGACTATAAACCTCTTAGCAACAACAACAACCCATAGCCTGTTTCTAGTTTTGAAGATAGTTGACTACTTAAAGCAGGTTGAAAGTTAAGCAGAATGCGCCTCAAAGCGCATTCTGCTTTACTTTCATCCTGTTTTAAGCTACTATCTACTAGAATATAGAAAATATTTCTAATGATTCTTATTTGTGACAGTATAAATTGGAACTATTATCTTCACTAGAGGAATAGATTAATGGCGCAAAAAGGCCCATTAATGGGGTAAAGGGTTAATGATTTATCCTGTCTTCAGCATCAACTCAACAAAACGGTGACGGAGTACTGCTTTATGCAAGCAAAACATTATATGCAGAAAACTACCGGTACTACATCTTACACTCGCTTAGCCCATTACCACATAAATACACCTTTATGCCTCCACTGAAGGAAATAGTTCCAATTTATACAGTCATGAATATGCACCATAAGAAATATTTCCTATATTCCAGCAGACAATAGCTTAAAGCAGGCTGAAAGCCTTAAGGTGCATTCTGCTTTATTTTCAACCTTCTTAGTTGACTGTAAGAGACTGCAAAGAGTGGGGACTCGCAGAAGTTGACCCACATGATAGAAAAGCCTGGAGATCCTGTGTAAGAACCACCATGCGTGCAGCTAGCCAAAAACCTAGGAGGGAACCCACTGTTGTGGACAATTTTCGCACCCCTGCACATTAATCAACAAGAGGCCCAGAGGGCCACATTTCGCTCACCTGAGACATTGTACGATAGAAGCTGACTGGGCAAGACAACATATTGATATAGCTGATATAACTGATAAGCCCCGGGGCGGGGCCAAATTTGATCCAGGGGTCATAATGTGAACAATCTTGGTAGAGGACCATTAGGGCAATGCTACATGTCAAATATAAATGATCTGGGCCTTACTGTTTCAGAGAAGATTTTTAAAGGTTTTCCTATGAAAAACTAATAAGCCCGAGGGCGGGGCCATTTTTGGCCTGGGGATCATAATTTGAACAATCTTGGTAGAGGACCACAAGGCAAAGCTATATGTCAAATATTAAAGATCTGGGCCTTACGGTTTCAGAGAAGAAGATTTGTAAAGATTTTCCTATATAAGTCCATGTAAAACTGATAAGCCCCGGGGCCGGGCCAATTTTGACCCGGGGGTCATAATTTGAACAACTTTGGTAAAGGACTATAAGGCAAAGCTACATGTCAAATATAAATGAATTGGGCCTTACAGTTTCAGAGAAGAAGATTTTTAAAGGTTTTCCTATGAAAAACTGATAAGCCCGAGGGCGTGGCCATTTTTGGCCCAGGGGTCATAATTTGAACAATCTTGGTAGAGGACCACAAGGCAAAGCTATATGTCAAATATTAAAGACCTGGGCCTTATAGTTTGAGAGAAGAAGATTTTTAAAGGTTGTCCTATATAAGTCTATGTAAAACTGATAAGCCCTGGGGCGGGCCATTTTTGACCCCGGGGTCATAATTTGAACAATCTTGGTAGAGGATCATAAGGCAAAGCTACATGTCAAATATTAATGATCTAGGCCATACGGTTTCTGAGAAGAAGATTTTTAAAGGTTTTCCTAAGAAAAACTGATAAGCCCCAGGGCGGGGCCATTTTTGGCCCGGGGGTCAAAATTTGAACAATCTTGGTAGAGGACCACAAGGAAAAGCTATATGTCAAATATTAAAGATCTGGGCCTTGCAGTTTCAGAGAAGAAGATTTTTAAAGGTTTTCCTATATAAGTCTATGTAAAACTGATAAGCCCCGGGGCGGGGCCAATTTTGACCCGGGGGTCATAATTTGAACAATCTTGGTTGAGGACCATAAGGCAAAGCTACATGTCAAGTATTTGCGATCTAGGCCATACGGTTTCTGAGAAGAAGATTTTTAAAGCTTTTCCTAAGAAAAACTGATAAGCCCAAGGGCGGGTCCATTTTTGGCCCCAGGGTCAAAATTTGAACAATCTTGCTGGAAAACCATTAGGTTATGATACATACCAAATATCAAAGGTCTGGACCTTTGGGTTTCTGAGAAGAAGATTTTTTAAGATTTTCTTATGCATTAAAAGTTGTCTATACGGTCATGTTAGAAAACCTGGTCCCACAGCAAGGGGAATAACTCTAGCCGAAATCTTTGAACAAGATTTCGTTCCCCCTTGTCACTAATGCTTCTGACAAAGTTTGGTTGAAATCGGGTCAGTGGTTTCTGAGGAGATGTTGTTTGAAAATGTGGACGGACGACGGCAGACGGACGACGGCAGACGGACGCCGGACTGTGGACGACGGACGGAATGGGATCACAATAGCTCATCCTGAGCCTTCGGCTCAGGTGAGCTAAAAATCCGATGATGATGATTTTAGTGGTCATCTATCTTCAATATTAGAAACAGGCTATGGAGTAAAGGGTTAACCCTTGTCATCATTGTTTCTCTTTTTTACCCATAAAACCTTATACAGTAATCATATTAAAGATACAAACATATTTCTGAAATAAATTGCATGTCGTTACAAAATGGCGGCACATCATGCTTCAGGCCTTGACACATGTTTTTACTTGTTTTATTTGTTATCAAAAAGGTAATGCCCAGTGTCCATTTTTAACATCCAATTCAATTAGACCTTATGTTCTTATATTTTAAAAGACATTTGTAATCACATGAAAAATTAGCTTAAATAACGATGAAACAGATGTTTTAAAACAGCACTTGTAATAAAGTAGATTTGTAGAAAATGGTTAGCGATATGGGCATAAACTTTTATAGGATTTCGTAAAGAGAGTTCAAAGACAACATATACATAAAATAATTGAAGAATCAGACATTTCATTCTCCGTATGTAGTGATGCCAATGATGCTTTACCATTAATAGACTGAGAATTAGCTCCAAATTGGAGACATATATCAGCATCTAATGCAATATTTGTCATATCTGAATCATTTTTCTTCTAGGCCATTACTGAAATATTCCTCTATTATAGATTGTAAACCCTGTGATAAGCTAAGACTTGAACTTTAGATAACACCTAAGAGAAGGAAGAGTTAGCCACTACCCTATACTACCTACCCTTGAGATGACTGGGATCAGCAGGCTCTCCCGTAGAAGTGCCAGTTACTATAACACCATCACTGAGGAAAAACTGAGCAGCTCTGGCCGTCTCTGCAAGGCTCACATCAGCCGTGATTGTGTGTGCACTGAAAAAGTCACAAACAAGTGTTGTCCTTTAGCCAGGTCGTCTCACTTTCCACATGACAAATTATGTAGTCAAAGGAAACAAGAATGGTGTCACAGTACGTGACAAATACCCCTAAGGTGTTTTATTAATGCAATGTATTCATTTGGCTGTAAAATAAAATCATACAGCAGTTATGGTACTCCTTCAGAAGTTTGTTTTTGTTCAGTTGAAAAGATCTAAACTATGTTACTGTAAAACAAACAGTCTGGCAAATCTAGAAACCTCTTGTTCAGATGCATCATCACCATAGCATCTTGACGTCATGATGACCCGTCGTCATAACAATGTTTGTCATTTTGAGGACAATTTTCTAAAATTAACGAGAGCACAGCATGCGAGTGCCAACGCTCGTCTGCAATTATGGCAAATATTAAACTCACCCTATTTAACCTCTTAATGACCTCTAAATAACCTTGACCTTTGTTAAACATGACCCAAATTTCACTGAGCTCAAGATCTGTTTGAGATGAGTACACAAACCAAATATAAAGTCTGTATCACATGTAATTCTAAAGTTATGGCCAACATTAAGATTTCGGACGACAACGACAAAACAGATGCCGGAGTGATGACATTAGCTTGTAGTTTCTTCGAAACAGACGAGCTTTTAATTTATCACAGATTAATGGGCAATGTTTAATTAACTGTATTTGACCTCTAAATGACATTGACCTTTGTTTGACATGACCCAAGTTGTACAAAACTCAAGAGCTTCTTGAGTTAAGTACACATTCCAAATATAAAGTATCTATCACATGAAGTTTTAAAGTTATGGCCAATGTTAAATTCACATGATTTTACCTCAGAATGACCTCTAAATGACCTTGACCTTTGTCGGACATGACCAAAGTTGTACTGAGCTCAAGAGCTTATTGAGGTGAGTACACATACCAAATATAAAGTCTCTATCCTATAGAGTTCCAAAGTTATGGCCAAGGTTAAAGTTGTGTACAGACAGACAGACCAAAACCAATGTGCCCCCGACTAAGTCATGCGGGGGCATAAAACATTTCCATGCCCTTACCTAAAATTTAAAACAGGGTGAAGGTGTCAAACAGTTTGGATCCTGATGAGACACCACATAATGCTGCATCTCATCAGGATCTAAACTGTTTGCATGTTTAACTGCTAGCATGCTAAAAGTTAAGACTTCTGATAAAGAACAAAATTTAACATTACAAATGTATAGTAAATCCCCTCTATTACAACCACTAAAATGAAGGCTAGTTGATTGTATAAAATACAGGTGACAGCTTAAAGCAATGTGACAGTAAAACAGAAAGCTCCCTTACTTTGCTTTAACCTATTTCCCCATAAATACACATTTTACGCCATAATTTTCCTATTTCATTGAAGACAATAATTCCATTTTATACAGTCATGAATATGTATCGTACAAAATATTTTCTATATTCTAGCAGATGATAGCTTAAAGCAGGCTGAAAGTAAAGCAGAATATGCCTTAAGGCATATTCTGCTTTACTTTCAACCTGCTTTAAGTAGTCATCTGTCTTCAAAAACTAGAAACAGGCTATGGAGTAATGGGTTAAGCAGTCACCTCACTCACTCGTCTTAATTAAACACTTAATAATTAACCAATTTTGTTACTGTATTTTTATACTTGCCTGTGTTTCTTTTTAATGTCGGTGAAGACTTTGATGTTTTCTGCGCCGATCTGTTTCCTGTATCTCATCAGCTGGCCTGCGCAGGCGTTCATCAACCCCTCATCAGCCACATGGCTGAATACAAAACCCTCAGCACGAATGTAATCTAGTCCTACAATATATCATAGTTAGAGCTAGCACCACAGGTACTTATCTACAGGCGTTCATCAACCCCTCGTCAGCCACATGGCTGAATACAAAACCCTCAGCACGAATGTAATCTAGTCCTACAATACACCATAGTTAGAATGTAACCTAGTCCTACAATATATCATAGTTAGAATGTAATCTAGTCCTACAATATATCAGAGTTAGAATGTAATCTAGTCCTACAATACACCATAGTTAGAATGTAATCTAGTCCTACAATACACCATAGTTAGAAAGTAATCTAGTCCTACAATATATTATAGTTTGAATGTAATCTAGTCCTACAATACACCATAGTTAGAATGTAATCTAGTCCTACAATACACCATAGTTAGAATGTAATCTAGTCCTACAATATATTATAGTTAGAATGTAATCTAGTCCTACAATATATCATAGTTATAAAGTAATCTAGTCCTATATTATAGTTGAGCTATCACCACAAGTACTTATCTACAACCCAAACCAAAACATAAACAAGAGCACCCCATGCAGGGACCAATGCTTATCTGTTTTTGAAGATCAGGGAAAACAGCAAAATTAGGTCAAAGACTAAGGTCAAGGTCAATTGGTAAAATATTTTGGTATGACTGGAGAAGACATGCCAATGAAGGTTGCAGATGAAAAATTAGATTTAGGACAATGACTACGATGCTGGTGTGATGACAATAGCTTGGGTGTTTTTTCATTTTTTTCAAGATAATAAAATTTATAACGCATGAAAAATCTATGTAACTTCATTGCCTGTCATGTAATAATAATATTCATCGGTGAGATGGTTCAGATGTTTTTAAAATGAACGTTTAATGCTAAGAAAGGAGGACTGGTGATGGGCTTCCAGTACATGTATATAACATACACCCCATACCTTTGGAGGATTTGATTATCCAATTACCCCATAAATACACCTTTTTACGCCTTGAATTTATTCCTACACTTAAGAAAATAAATAAATTTTATACAGTCATGAATAATGTATCATAAGGAATATTTTCTTTCTTCTAGACGATTGTAGCTTAAAGCAGGCTGAAAGTAGAGCAGAATGTGCCTTAAGGCACATTCTGCTTTACTTTCAACCTGCTTTAAGTGATCACTTGTTATATATACTAGAAACAGGCTATGCGGTAATGGGTTAAATTATGCTTTACTTTCAACATGCTTTAAGCAGTCATTACCTCATACTCACCAGTGAAAAACATTTCTTTACAGTTAATTGCAAAATGACAAACATTGCAGACCCTGATCAGAGGGCTCCTTTAGATGCTCTCTGATCAGGGTCTACAATATATGCATAGAACAAGTGTACTTTTTGCAGGAACACTAGTTGTAAAGGGCTCAATGGGTTAAGGAGCTTTCTGCTTAACTTAGCTGCCACCTGTCTTTTAAACATTGGTAAGGGGTCCATAGGTTTGAAGGAACACTTAGATGTGTCACTGTTGAGGAAAGGGTTAACTAGAACTAACACTAAAGTTGATTCCTACCCCCACTACAGGACCCTGCCACATGCTCCAGACAAGTAATCAAGGTCAAAGGTCTAGGTCAGAGTCAAAATGACCTGAAAGTGGAATGTGACACTCAGCAACCCTAAGATATATCCGTACACCGGGTTTGATAATCCTGGGATGGTATAGAAAAAGAGATATGCTTTGGACAAACGTTTTCTTAACTTAAGGTTAGAGGTCAAGGTCAAAGTGACCTGAAAATGGTATGTGACACTTGACAATCTCACACACCCAATAGGTGGCATAGTATAAGAGTTATTCTGTGCAAATGTTTGGGACAGATGAACAGATATAGCCACTTATGCCTAGTGGAGGTATTAAAATTGAAACAAAACTATGAGGGAAATGAATTAACCCTTTCCTCCCTGAAACCCTGAAATGGACAATTCTAGCTTTCTATTTAGTCTAGTCTATTTTTGACTTTTTTTGGTTGATTTTTACAATATATGTCAAAATGACAAACAGTGTAGACCCTGATTAGAGGGCTCCTGTTTACATAGAACAAGTGTACTCCTTACAGGTATGTTGTTTACAAATGGTGCATATAAACATAACTAGGGTTCAAAGAGTTAAGTCAGCAGTGTTTAGGCTAGAGGGGGCCCTTGTGCCATTGACACCCTAAAATCAAAAATGACCCACCTGTTAAAAATGTAATGGGTCAATTTGGCCCACCAATTTTCAGTTCTGACCGAAACATAAATTCTAAAGGAGTATTATTTGCAGATTTGCACATCATAAAAATGACATACAAGAGGTGATTCACCAATTTTGAAACACATTTGAATAGTCGATTATGATAAGTCGGACATTACTTCTGCGCGAAACTCACGTGTATGTATTGATACACTTACGTTTTACAGAAACATGACAGTTTTAATGTGGATTATAACATAGGCATGCCTAACATTGACAGTGTAATAGAAGGTATCGTGATATACCTTTTGAAAATGAAAATGTCGTACAGAAATATACAACGAAAGAAAATTTGTCAGTGACACGACGTTTCTGAGTCTACTATCCATCATGTAAAGCACTCATAATGTAAAACGTGTGTTGCTGATAGCGAACCGCCAAAACCAGAACCAAATCAGAGGACGTCCAAAACGTCAAATCCAGGTGTAATTCGAAAAGTCGCAATGATGGTAAAAAGCATTAACCCCCCGAAACCATGTGAAATGGCAACTCAACTGGGTATGTATCAGTCAACAATTCATATGATCATTAATCATGCACGGCAAGCAAAACTTTGGAAAACGTGCAAATAACACAACTTAAATGCAGCTCAAATTGAAAAACAACGTCAACGTCTTTGGCAGCTTTACAAACGTTTAAGGTGAGGTAAATGGAAATACTTTGTGACAACAGATGAGGCAATGGTTTACTCTGGGCGGGAATTATGGTCGACGCCGAGTTTGCTACATCCGCAAAGGACATGGCGACTCCTTCAAAACTCAAGTTTACACTTTAGCAGGCCTGAACCGAGCAGTGCAGGACGAGTCGAGACAAATTGAGCAGTCTGTAATCAACAAAACACTAGAGTCATAACCAAACCGATGTAGACTGATCTATCACCTCCAAGGATCCTAGATTGAACATCTTTGGCAATGAAATACCTATTTTGTGGTTTTATAATTTGAACTAAAGTGTTTCAAAATTGGTGAATCACCTCTTGTACTAGTAACTTCAACCAATATATAAGCGTTAAAAACCAATAAAATGCAGCGTGCAGACAAATTTTAGCCAATCGTTCAGTAAAACAGTGAGTAAACATTGAAGTTTAAATTCCACAACCCATTAAAACTTTTATTAATTGAACCCCTGATTTGATGTTAATGGGTCATTTTAACCCACTATTTTTCAGTTCTGGCCTAAACACTGAGTCAGCACCTTTCCTTTCCTACCTGCAGCATTGGCCACTGCAAGGGCCTGATGATTGGCTGCAGCCAGTATCTGCAGACCCACTGGCTGGGAGTCAAACACTTGTCTCACTGCTGCACCGGCCATGGTCATAGCCGCCACTACCTCAGGGCCAATCTCCCCTCCTGGGACATAAGGAACATCATGCATGTTCTCTATAAGAACACTGTCCTATAATAGAAAATAGTAACAAACAAACAAGACTGCACATTCAATAAACGCTTATGCCCCCGGTCATAGCTGCCACTACCTCGGGGCCAATCTCCCCTCCAGGGACATAAGGAACATCATGCATGTTCTCTATAAGAACACTGTCCTATAATCGAAAATAGTAACAAACAAAATAGAAAGAAATGTTTACCTTTTTCTTTCATAGGCTGCATCTGTGCAAATCAGACTTTTTCTTCTGGGTTTAACCCATTACCCCATAGCCTGTATCTAGTTTTGAAGAAATGTGACCACTTAAAACAAGGTGCATTCTGCTATACTTTCAGTCTGTTTTAAGCCAACAACTGCTAGGATATTTAAAATATTTCTTATCATTCTTATTCATGACTGTATAAAGTGGAATTATATTCTTAAATGGAGGAATAAATTAAAGGCGTAAAATATTGTATTTATGGGGTAAAGGGTTAAGGTATGTGGCTGCTTTAACCAATAATGACACCTTTTTAAGCCTTAGATTTATTCCTACACTGAAGAAACTAGTCCCAATTTATACTGTCATGAAAATATACCATAAGAAATATTTTCTAAATCCTAGCAGGTAACAGCTTAAAGCAGGCTGAAAGTAAAGCAGAATGTGCCTTAAGGCACATTCTGCTTTACTTTCAACCTGCTTTAAATGGTCACTCGTCTTCAAAACTAGAAACAGGCTATGGGGTAATGGGTTAATGTGTATGTTGCTGCTTAAAGCAATATGAAAATAAAGCAGAAAGCAATTTGGTTGAGATGAAAGAATAAAATAGTATTTGAAATGCTCCAGTGCTCTTATTGGGTGCTAAGCTCTATCCATAAAATGTCTGTTAGACCTGTAAGCCTGTTAGACAGATGTTTAGTATAGTAAAACCTCTCTATAACGACCATTAAAAAGAAGGCTAATTGTCTGTATAATAGACAGGTGACAGCTTAAAGTAATGTAAAAGTGAAACAGAAAGCTCCTACAGGAGCTTTCTGTTTCACTTTCACATTGCTTTAAGCAGTCACCTGTCTTAAACAACTAATATTTGACACAATTTAGTAGTCATAATAGAGAGGTTTTACTGTACTCACAACGTTTGCCTGCTTATAAAGCTGTGCCTCGTATTTGGCCTTCTTCACCATGTCAGACACTGATCCACAGTATTTTGGTGTACCTGGAAATAGAACCTGTCAATTCAGTTTCCTACAGAGTAAGTTAATAACACCTTTTCATGCCGTTAAAATTTACCTACAGTAAAACCTCTCTATTACAAACACTAAAACAAAAGCTAATATATTGTATTAGGAGCTCTTAAATATATATATCTAATCTCCCAGATCATATAAAAGACAAGTGACAGCTTAAAGCAAGGTGACAGTAAAACAGAAAGCTCTTTAACCCATTACCCCATAAAATTAATACGCCTTTAATTTTTAAGCGCTTTTGAACGCACTACCCCTGTGTGAAAAGAGCGTTATATAAATCTGGTATAATAATAATTAATTTATTCTTCCACTTAATGAAATAGTTCCAATTTATTATTCTTGAATATGTCTCATATAAAAAAAAGTCATAAGTACTAGAAGATTGTAACTTAAAGCAAGCTGAAAGTAAACCAGAATGTGCCTTCAGACACATTCTGCTTTACTTTCAACCTGTTTAAGTGGTCACCTATCTTCAATTCTAGAAATAGGCTATGGGGCAATGGGTTAAGGAGCTTTCTGTTTTACGCTCACCTTGCTTTAAGCAGACACTTGTACAAGAGTGGTAAAATGTTTGGATATTTTCTGATCAGGTGTGTATCACAGTGTGTAGGTTTATCATCAATTATACAGTCTTGCTGTAAAAGCGCATCTTATTGCAACATGGTAGACTCATGCATGAATGCGAACCTTGTGACCCCTGGTATGTTCTTTATAAGAACACTTGGTTACATTCGGCGCCCAATGAGGGACTGCAAACCTGATGTAGTGAAATATAGGCAGTCTTAGGCCCAGTCGAGCCTAACGTTCGAACTTTTGGCTCAATGGTCCGCCAATGCTCGCCTTCCAAGCTAAGGTCAACAGGTTCGATTCCCGGGTCCGGTCTCTATAATAGCATTGTCTGGTGATGACTGTCCTTGCCCTAATACATGGATCACCATCGTAAATCATTAAAATGTTGTGTGGTAACTTAGTAACCGCCCAGTCATCACACCAATATCGGATGGATATCTAAAATCGGTCGGATGTCGTTTTGCACATCCTTTTCTGGTTGGATTGTTATCGTTGTCGGATTGATATCGGCCTACCATTGAATATATATCGGACCGATATTAAACAGATATCAAAACGATATATGTCAGCTGATGATTGGATTGTCAAAGGTTTGTCATAAAAAATACTGATCAAATTCACCAAATGATCCGATTTATATTGGCTTGTCATCAAAACCCCCTGATCAAATGCAGACATATATCCAATGATCTGTCCAATGATCGGATTAATATAAATCCAATCATCAGCGGACATTATATAGGTTTGATATCAAACTGATATCTATTTTGATATCGGTCCGATATCTGTTCCATGGTGGGCAGATATCAGTCCGACAACGATATCAATCCAACCACAAAACGATGTGCAAAACAACATCTGACCAATATCATTTTAGATATCAGGCCGATATCGGATCATATCAGGCTGATATTCATCCAATATGGGTGTGCTGACTGGGCGTAAGTCAGAACGGGGCTTGAGCCTAATGACAAGACTTTTGGCTCTATGGTTACAAAGCTCGCCTTCCAAGCGTGTCGTCACAGGTTCGATTCCCGGTTCCAATCACTATACTGGCTTCAATCCTGGGTCTGAACATTTATAAGAATACCTGGTCTGACCAGCGCTCAAACCCGGGATCTTAAAGCTACCATTTAGTCTCATTAATTAACCCAAGTGACGTCATGCGAATTTTTGTGACAGTTGCCGTCCTCTGGATCCAAACGTCTTTCAAATATTTTAATGAAGCTCACTGCCTTTTTACCCGATATTTTTTAGTCTTTTTACCCTGCGACCGTACTTCACAACTTCTTGTATAAAGACACTATAGAGCACTGATGTCATAGACATCATTTGGAAAGGATGAATAGCACTTGAAGTTTAACCTGATTATGTGGCATATGGATGACATTTTGTGTTAGCTCAATCATTTCAGCATTGATAACCATAAGTTCAATATAAAAAAAACGTGCATAACTATGTGACGGTTTCACACCTGGGTTTGCACTTAAATGAATCATTCCAACGATATTAGCTTTAGTTTTTCGGAACATTCTAAAACCTGACCGTACACCGGCCTCCATGTTTGTTTACATTTTGTCGGAGGTGTGGCTCCCGCGTCTTCTTGGCCAATGACCGTTAAGGGCAACTGAGGTTATAAAATATTTTGCGCATGCGTAATATAAACTTCATAATTACTTGGAACATTGATAGCCACAAACGCTATACATTTTCATGAATATTATTTTAATTTCTATAGCGCTTAACTTAGAAACTATGTTCATTTGATAGAAATTGAAATAAGCTTCAAAATGAATGGTAACAATTCATCAAACAATGCTTCAAACGTATTTTATTTAACAGTTTAATCCGGTAATCTTTTTAAAGTTTTTCACTGATTCAGTAGGCATGAGTTTGACAATCTCAGAGACAGCTTATTCAATACACATTCATTCGATACAGACTTTATTTTTGAAAATAAAAAGACTTAAGATAGGACTAAACAGCTTGTTGACAAGCATTTTCTGCAAATTTAGCTTAATCAGTTCGAAAAAAGCGTTAACTTTCGCGCGTCATTACGTCAAGACCTCTCTATGCTCCCATTACTTTTTCTTAAATTTGAAAAATACATTTCTTATATTTGCAAAAAATCGAAAATCAAAACATACAAAACACTTTGCATAAGTATCTTTGAATTTAAATGATCGTGATTATTGACAAAAGATTTTCATTGTCTTTCGGAACCGTCCGTGGCGCCGAGTAAGTTGGCGGGAGCTTCCCTGACTGGCCCCTCGATTGCTCTACCCGGCAGACGTCAGTGACAATGCAAGCAGTCCAGTAGCGCCAAGTCGACAGTACGGATCTTCCATTGTGATTGAACCGTTATATTATTAAAACATGGATAATTGTTAACTACACACCGGGAAAGGTGAGAATATTTCTGCAGCATTTGCTTGAGGACGATCATTCACACGATCTTTCGGAATTTGTCGTGTTTACACAAGGCATAAGGACTTGATAAAGTGTGTTGAGGTGGTGGATACCAAATAGTGCGCCAATATTCTTACAATTTTTATCAAATATTGCAATAATAACACATCTCTGGATAATTAGACATCCACAATTGCTTTCGAAATTGACAGTTTTATGGATGAAATCGACATTTTTTAAGCTGAACTAACTGCCTCCGGCGAAACTTTGCGCTTGTTTGAGAAGGATTTTCATGTTAGATTCAAAGTTATTCATGAATGTAGACCCAAGACTAAAGTAACAGAAATAAAAGCGTAAATCGTTTTTCTTTTTGTAGCAACGGACGGAATCGGGGACAGTTCCTCAAGATGTCAAGAAAAAGGTAAGACAACAGTCTTCTTTAGCCGCTTTGGCCGCTTGTCCCGCCATTTTGATTTTCTTCCTTTGACAGGCCGACGAGTTGCCTGTTGATTTTCCCCTTTATAACTCGTTTCAGTGCTCGGATGTCGGGAAGATCAAAAAGCCTAGATCAATCATCAATATGCACAAAGATTAGTCGGAAAAGAAAAGCAGAGGAGGTACGATTTTCATTTGCAATATGTCGTGAGGTGGAATGGTTTCTTTGTTCGCTTCAAATTAAATGGGTGGGTGGGGTATCGGTAGGCGGTAAGTTTTGATTTCATAGTAAATTCGATTCATGTGCAATTGCAGGACCCAGAAGGAGCTATGGAGTGTTCAAAGAGACGCCAGCAATACCGGATTGAGGTAAGATTTATGCATTTATGGTATTTTTACCCTGTATTTTTTGCTTTTGAAAACTTCCCGAATTTGGTGACCTAATTTTCCGCAAAATTGTCGAATTTTATACTGCAGTTCAAAAGGTAATTTTTGGTCATATATTTACTACTTGCAAAGCTTATTTACTACATATAACATAAATAATATGAAAATCTTCAACTTTTAATTCATTCAAAGGCTGAATTCTATTTTTTAACAATTTATTTTCTTTCATTACACACTGTAAACACTGAAGAGAAGAGCTCATGAATATTCATATGACCTCATTTTGGAAAATGCCAGCAGGCAAATCACAAAATCTTTATCCTTTACTTTTTACAGCTGATGCGATTTTGTATTTTATCTTGTGAATTTTGATCAGTTAATAGCTATTTATAGCTAATGTAAAGTTTATTACAATTCTTGGTTAACCCAATGATAAATAATTTCTAAAATGCAGAAATTTATTCCTTTCCCAAATTGTTGAAGATTAAGTGCAACTTTTTGAGTATCAAACAGTTTATCTTTTTGCTATCCAACAACCCATCCTGATTCAAATTGATTGAGAAAGTTGGAAGTTTTTTACTCCTTAGAAGGATGCATTTTCTGTTTTTCTCGTATAGATACTTTACATGTTTTTATATTATGCCCTTTTGAAGAGCCATGTAATAGTGAGTACCGGTAGTATAGTGGCTCTAGAGGTGGGATCGATAGACCACCCGGTTAGCTCAGTGGGTAGAGCGCCGAACTAGTTTTGAGGTGGTCATGGGTTTGAGTCGCACCCCGGGCAACATTTTTCCTGTTTCACTATAGTGGTGTCAGAAATGTTTGACGGCCCAGGCAACAGGAGTCATTCCCTTGTAATGCTCTGAAAAGTGAAGGTGGGATCGATAGACCGTCCGGTTAGCTCAGTCGGTAGAGCGCCGGATTAGTGTTGAGGTGGTCATTGGTTCGAGTGCCACATCAATTGTATTGTTCGAACTATAGCGTATACACATCCAGTCTAATTACTGACACTGTCTAGAGGAAGCAACTCTGCCCTTTTAATCGAACGACAGTGTACAAGTGTTCCAAATGCACTGCATGGCAAGATAAAAAAGGGAGTAAATATAACAAATCCAGCATTTTCTCACTCATTTCAGCACCAAATCCTATGATGTTACTAATGAGTAGTGACACCATATGGTTTTATTCAGAAATAAAGATTTAAGTATTTTAAATACTCCCCTTATCTGAAGCATGGTACTGAATACGTCGCTTTTGCTAAATCATGCTGGAGATAAAAGCAGAAAACTTACTGCATTGTCGAAAAACGGGCATTACCATTGGTCACATCTGCATCCAAACCAGAAAATGTTCAAACTGAAATATCTGAAGACAGCCTGACCCCGGTAAACATGAAGTTAGTTTCAAGTTGAAAACTCGTAAAAATACATTGAAAACCAGTTGTCAATGTTTCTGTGATATGACTCAAAACAATGCATTGTTATACAATCAAGGTAATAGACCTTGTTGAAATTGAATACAATACTTTATTTTCAGTTCTTGGCCTACACTCGAGCCAAAACAATATTTAGAGATGTTTTATCCATAAATACACAATGTTTACGTTGGCAACCCCAGATTTCATATGGAACCCACTAATTTTAAAATTGCGGGTTCTAGGAATCCCTTGATAAAAAAAGGCAGCTGGGAACACTGATGTAGTCTATGAAAAATCATGAGTATTTCGAGTAGCATCACATCATAACTAACAGTTTGGCTAATAAGGATTAAGTTTGTAACTTCACTGAAAAATAAGGCCATGTATCTGTAAGATTTGTGTGTTGATCTACCAATTTATTAGCAATTTATGAGATTTTGTGGTCAGTCAAAGTATGTCGTTTTGCGTTAACATTGTCTTAAAACACCTTCTAAAACATGTGCCTGTTGCAACCAAACTTAACAGGAATGCTTCTTGTACCAAGCTCTTTCAAAGAATTTGAAATGCAGCCATGGCAATCAAAGTGGAAAAATATGAACCTAAATTTTAAAAAAAGTATTGTAGTTAACAAGGGCCAGAGCTTAGGTATTTCGCACATATAACTTCTCTACCAATATTGTTCAATTTTTGCCCATGGGGTCAAAATTTGCCCCACCCCACTTGGGGCACTGTTTTACATAGAATTATAGTGAAATCTTCAAACGTCTTCTCTTAAACTAATCTGGCCATGCTCCAGGGGGTCAAAATTGTCCCTGTTCCGGGATCACAGTTTTACATAGTTATTATATAGTTTCAAAAATCTTCTCCTCTGAAACTAATGTAGCCATAGTTTTGATATGGTGACTTTATTTATTTCTATATTCAGTGAAGAAATGGTTCTGGCGGAGCATATCTAAGTCACAAAACTTAAAATAGATTTTTTCAATGAAAACTTTAAAATCTTCTTGTCTGAAACCCTAGTTAGTAGTACACAGAGCTTAGATATTTTGGCACATAGCATCATCTACAGGTTCACTGTCGAGGTTTTTCCTGGGACATAAATCATTTTTCTCCATTTTGTCAGCTATTCTAATTTCACAAGTGAACGAAATGCAGAACATTGGCCTCTTGTTACTCCTCGTTATTACTCAAATGAAGAAAAATGTTCCAATTAATACAGTCGTGAAACAGTGAATATGTAAACAGTATCATCAGACATATTTTCTATATTCTAGCTAATGGTACAGCGTTTTTTTTCCTTCTTTGAACGGGTCCGGGGAACGGACCCGTTCCCAATTGGAGACGGACCCGTCCCAATTTGACGACCGGACCCGTCCCAATCAAAAGAAATCAAATATCGGACCCGTTCCCAATCAAAATAAACATATTTCCCAATTGTCAAATTACTTTTTTCCTTTAAATCATATCAAACCATCCATATTTCAACTTATCTTTTGCTACAATGAATGTCTCGTCAAGGAAATATACAGAAGTTTATAATTCCGTGGTCTCATGAAATGTAAACAAAGTTACGCAACTCCATTGACATTTTTGGGAGTATGTATAAAACAATACCAGTGATTACGGCCGAATATCGGAAACGGCCCGGGCGAAGATTTATACATGCCCCTTAATCGAGACTGGTTAATGTTGCGTGATCGCAAAATCCGCTGAAATTGATAAGAGTTTACAAACCCAGTCTGACTCTGTTTAATAGAAAACCTACAATTAAAACAATCATGAGCCATAATTCAAAGTATTACAGAATTGTTTTGAGAAAGACGATAATGAAGAACTTGAATCTAGATCACTGCCTTAACACTCGCGAGCTTGATTGGCAGTATTCAGAGATAGATAAGATAAGATTTTTGATTTTACCAAGTCACCAACTCTGTCTCGGCCGCAACAGCGTCTACTGTGAGTAACACACCCAGCGTAGATTTAGTTTTTACACCATGTTTACCATCATAAACAGTTCTAACGGTTTAGTAACTTAAATTCCCAATTTCTGCGTTGTCATCATTTCAAAACTCGTTTTTCCCAATTTGACTTGAAAAATTCCCAATCTGAGGGGTACCGGACCCGTTCCCAATTGGGTGAAAAAAAACGCTGTGGTAACATAGAGCAGGCTGAAAGTAAAACAGATTGCACCTTAAGATCCATTCTGCTTTACTTTCAACCTGTTTTAAGTTGTCATCTGTCTTAAAAACTAGAATCAGACTTTGTAGTAAAGGATTAACCACAACATTCCTTAACCATGTTCATGCTAGATATTTTGTAAACAGTGTAGACCCTGATCAGAGTCTGCAGGGTGTGGGTGAAAACAGTATAAGATATGGCTTTAAATGAGATTGAAGTCCTTTGATTGTTGGCTTGTAGAGTATAGAGGTGGGTGATTAGTTATTTTTCACAGTTTGTTCAGCTAAGCTCTGGATCTATCACCTCCAATCATTAACAACACCACCTTGCTTATTGATTTGTGATTACATAGTTGACAGCCAATTAAATAATGGGCTTTAACACTTACCCTTTTAGAATAGCGCATTTCTTAGTTATTATCATTTGCAAACAGTGTAGACCCAGATCATAGGGCTACTATAGGAGCCCTGTGATCTGGGTCTATACTGTTAGAAAACTTAGAATGATTTTGGAACAAAATCTCTAAGAGTGGACATAAACTGGTTATCATTTAAGAAATAAAAATCCCATTTTGAGAAAGAAGGGTCAAGATTATTGGCATTTTATGCATGGTTTACCTGTATTTATCCACAAGCTATCATGTAAGTGTTGTTTATATGGCCATGACAGATGGCAACTGGCTACTTTGAAGGGATAATGCAATAGAACATAGGTTGGGGGTAACTTGTAAGGTGAAGAAATTCTTGGGATATGTTGACAGAAGCCGTTACTGTAGACTAATGGCATAGGCATGTCAGGTTATGCATGAAAAGTTCAATCCTGTCACCCTAATACTGGCTTGAAATAACAGTTATAAACAATCAAAACAGCAGGATTTTGCTTTTAAGATGTGGGCTAACCAGTAGTGAGAAATATGGCTCATTTTATGTAAACAGTAATGTTTATAAAGAAAAAAAACAATTAAATAGAAACCTTATCTTTCATTCTCATCAATTGAGTGAATGTCATCTGTGGTGACCCTCAAAACATGCTTGGCCCAAATTTGATAAAACTTAGCGCTTTTGGTCATCTTTACAAATGTGTAAATGAGAAAGTGAAAAAATTTGATATAATATATTTATTATATGTCATTGACAAAATATTAATCATCAGTCCAATTAACACCAGGTAGAATTGTTAATATTTCAAAAGTTTAACCCATTAACCCATAAATACACCTTTTTACGCCTTGAATTTATTCTTACTGTGAAAAAAGTAGTTCCACAATATACATTTATGAATGTGTAGCATTAGCAATATTTTCCATATTCTAACAGATAATAGCTTAAAGCAGGCTGAAAGTAAAGCAGAATGCGCCTTAAGGCTTTACTTGCAACCTGCTTTAAGTGGTCACATATCTTCAAAACTAGAAACAGGCTATGGGTTAATGCAAAGTCGATACCCAACACCTTGGTTCATGAGATCAAAGGAGACTGTTTGCTTTCACTGTCTAATCTGGAACGGTGCGTTCAGTTTGGTTCACCTTTAGCCGTTACTGATGTTTAGCAATCTTCCTGATAAACTCAACCATTGTAACTTTACTTTCTCTTTCAGAACCAGTGGGTACCAATCTCAGAGACAACTTCAGTAACAACATGTACCATTATACCTAGTCCAGAATCTTCCCCTATACACAGTAAACACTTTGAGACTGTCCCTGGAGCCAAGTTTAGGTTTCAGAACTACTTCACTACTCCCATTGCCTTGCGACAATCTCCTCTACCTCAGCTAGATTGGGCAGACTCCAAAGAAGTATGGCAGACTATGCTTCGCAAGGAGCTGAACTACGTCCGAAGCTCAACCATGTTTGACAAACACCCAGCGCTACATTCTCGCATGAGATCTATATTATTAGATTGGTTAGTTGAAGTAAGTAAAGAAGTACGTAATCTTAATTGAAGTAAGTAACATGTTGGACATGTTATGTTAAACCCATTACCCAATAAATACGCCTTTTGACGTCTTTAAATGATTTCTCCACAGAGGAAAATAGTTCAAATTTATACAATTATTAAAACGTATGATAAGAACTATTTTCAATATTCTTGCAGGTCCTAGATTAAAGGAGGCTGAAAATAAGGCAGAATGTCCCTTAAGGCACATTCTGCTTTACTTTCAACCTGCTTTAAGTAGTCATCAATTTTAAAAACTAGAGTCAGGCTATGGGGTTGTTTTATTAAATTTTTGTGTTGAAACGTTGCTTTTATTACTTTTGATTTTGCACTATTTGCAATTTTGTATACATGCATGTTTTATGAAGAATTCACAGCCGTTGGTGTTTGATGATGGGTTTTGAAATCTTTATGCATGACACAACTTGACCAGGTGCTTTCTTTATTTGTACGTCTGTACTTTAACCTTTGCCATGAATGCAGTTGATTGTCTTCATATTTGGCATGTGTTCTCAAACTCAAGCTGTAGAGCTCAGTGCAGGTTGGGTCATGTCTAAGGAAGGTCATGGTCATATTAAGGTCAAATAGACTAAATTTTACATTGGCCATGAATTAATTACATTTAGTGATAGAGACTTCATATTTGGCATGTGAACTTGAGAAACTAGTGCTCAGTACAAGTTTCAGACAAAAATCAAGGTCTTTTAGAGGTCAAAGTTGCACTAGGGGACATAGTGTTTCACAAACACATCTTGTTTTTATTTTAATTTGTTTTCTGGGAACATTTTGATATTATTTGTTGATAATTTCAGTTTACAGAACCTGGGAAGGGGGGGGGGGGTAATTATTTACTTAAGGACACTTCTGTTGAATCAGGCTGTTAATTTATTGAGTTTCAAAGTTAATGCATAAACAAATGCATACATTCAAGTTAAAGCTTAGTTTGTATTGATTTTATAACAAGATATGTGCATGTATATAATATTTTTTTATAGTCTTAAGATTTGGACAAAATTTCTCAGTCAAGATATGAACCATGCCATGAGAAAATCTGTCTTGTTGCATTGCAAACGGTGTAGATCAAGGTCAGTCACCACATCAAAGAGTACAAAGACCGTCCTTGATTTACACTGTTTGACGCACACATGTGTCTAAAGCATTTTATATAGCTGTATTATATACGGTATTTGGCAATGTAGACCAAATTCAGATATAGAGTCTGTGATGACAACGTTGCTTAGTCAGTACTATGTTGCAATGCAATAAACCTGGTTTTGTCATGGCACAACTCATGTATATATATTTAGAGAGAGACTATTCTAATCAATAGGATCAACTTTGAAGAATTGTTTTGAGAATCACCTTATTTGCTGACCTCATAAATGAGAGGATTTTAACCTTTGAAAGGTTTTTAAATAAAAAAATTGACTGTTTTAACTATTTTTTATCTAACAGATTTTTCATTGAATGTTTGCTTGTTTATTAGTCCTGGACAGCCCAACTAAAAGGTGTCTCGATGCTAAAATCCTTTCTCAGCAAAGGTTAATGTTTTTGTTCATGTTGGCATTTTACTCCTTTACTTTAAATTTCACGAGTGAAAATACTCATTACAATATCAGTTTACTCATAAAGAAAAAATTGAGCCAAAACCCAAGTGGCAGAAAAATTATCTATGACTCAACTAGTAAGCCAGTGTTGTGTGTGTTTTTCAGGTTTGTGAAGTATATCGGTTACACAGAGAATCCTTTCACCTCGCTACAGACTTTATTGACAGATTTTTATGTAAACAAAGTAATATACAGAAACACCAGCTACAACTGATAGGAATTACATCATTATTTATTGCTGCCAAACTCGAGGTGAGTCAATGTTTAATACATCTTGCACTGAATGCATATTCAACTTTCATTTGAACTATTAGATTGCTAAGAAAAGGAGGAAAATATTGCGCAGGAAAACATGCACTCTTGTCGAACAGATCCTGTAAGAAAACAGTCCAGAGCCTAATTGTCTAATCCTGGTATACATGGGTTTTCAATTTGTTGACTGGTCTAATGGTAACACATTAGAATGTCAATTAAGGGATCGTGAGTTTGATCTCCTGTCCGACCTAATGCATAACTTTCAACTTTCTTGTAACCTTGCTTTAAGCAGCCACCTGCCTTAAACACCAAATAATGAACATTGTTTAGTGGTCATATAATTAGAGAGGACTTGCTGTACAGTCAAAACTTGAAAAATAAAAACCAAAAGAAGGTACAGTCGAACTTCGATATTTCGAACCCAGTTAAAGCGAACATACCCGTATTTCAAAGTTAAAACGTGGCTTAGCCATGTTTTAACTTTGAAATATGGGTATGTTCAACTTAACCGAGCATGGAATGATGCAATTAATGTGTCAAACTATCGGGTAATCCAAGTTGAGCAAGTTCGAGATAACGAAGTTCGACTGTATATGTGCTGCAGTCTCTGATACTGTTGGCAGCCTGATAGAGGATTAGGGTAATTAGAAAACTCCTGGGGCCTGTTTTGTAAAATGTCGTACGACAAAAAGCGGTTGTAAGTCAAAACTTTAAAACATTCAATTTCTGATAAATCAATTTCATCCTGCCTTGTGACATCTCTTTTGGAAAAGACTATTCCAAAGAGATGTCACAAGACAGGATTAGATGGAGAAATAAATAATTGATAATTTTGGAATCTGACTTAACAACCATTTTTGTCGTACGTTTCATAAAATGGACCCCTGGGACTTTCCTATGTACAGACGGTGTTTTGCTTTTGTCTTGCATTAATAGCAAGCAAAATGTCTTTTAAAACCCTTTACTCTTTTTATTACTCCATAGCCTGTTTCTAGGATAGCAAATAGATAACCACTTAAAGCAGGTTGAAAGTTCAAGCAGAATGCACCAAATGGCACATTTTGTTTTACTTTCAGCCTTCTTTAAGCTACCATCTGCAAGAGTATTATAGAAAATAACTCATATAATACATATTCATAACTAGAAATATATAACATATTCATAACTAGAAATTATAACTACTTCATTCAGTGGAGGAATATTTGTAAGGGATATCTTTGTAGTAAATGGTTAAGAAGATGTTTATCAAAAGTTGAAAAATATTTATTTCATTTTATGGAAATTTTGCTGTAAAATTCAAATTATCAAGTAGATAAGTGTTTAAGATAAATTGTATGAATGCAGGGCTCCAGATAAGAAGGAGTAAGGTGATCAAATACGACATTTTCTCACTCATTTTAGCACCAAATCCTTTGGTGTTACTACTCATTAGAATCGTCTCTTCGAGACGATTCTAATGAGTAGTGACACCATAGGGTTTAATTAAGAAATAAAGATTTTAGTTTCTGGAATACTCCCCTTATCTGGAACCCTGTGAATGTGAAACTGTATGTTTACAGGAAATCTATCCTCCTAAACTTCAAGAGTTTGCCTATGTGACTGATGGAGCTTGTACAGAAGATGAGATTCTAGACCAAGAACTTGTGATATTAAAAGTAAGTTCAACTTGTTTACTCATCATTTTGAGAATAATCAAAGATTCTGTTTAAGACATTTATTTTTATGCCCCCAAAGGCAGGCATGTGCATTTAGTAATTGCATTGTCCATCCGTAACAGATTTTGTCCAGTCTGTTATTTTCGGATGGGTAAATTGATTTTAAAATAACTTGGCACAAATGTTCACCAGACAAAAACGATGTGCCTTGTTCAACTCCCTTGTCCATTGGTCAAAGGTCAAGATCACAGAGTACAATAACATTGTCACAATTTTCTTGTCCTGGCTGTTATTTCTTTATTTGTGAAAAGATTTCAAAATGAATTGGCACAAATGTTCACCAGACAAAGACAATGTGTCAAAGACTCCCATAACCATGGGTCAAGGTTGCAGGGTATGTTTACATTGTCACAAACTTTGTGCCCTGTCTGTTATTTCTTTACCATTGAATGTACCCCTCTATTAAGACAACTAAAAAGGAGGGCGAATGGAATGTATGAAAGACATGTCACAGCTTAAAGTAAGGTAAAAGTTTCACCTTGCTTAACTCTTTCCTCCCTAAAACTTTAAATGGACAATTCCAGTTTCCATTTTAGTCTAGTCTATTTCTGACTTTTAAGGGTTGTTTTTGTCAATGTTTGGCATTATAACAAACAGTGAAGACCCTGATCAGAGGGCTCCTTTTGGAGCCCTCTGATCTGGGTCTTCACTGTTTGCATAGGAAAAGTGTACTATTCACATATACACTGTTTTACTGTATATAATTTGCCTCTTTCACAACTTCAGTACTATTCACGACTTTATTATATTTTTCAGTGTGTAAACTGGGACTTGTCTCCAGTGACAGCTAATGGCTGGTTAAACATCTACCTCCAAGTGGCCAACGTCGGTGACATACACGGCGGAGAGCATGGCTTTGTCTTCCCACAGTACTCCTCTCATATGTTTGTACAGATAGCACGGGTAAGTTTGCAAACTTCGCTGAGATTTGTTTATTGCTTGGCAGAAATGGAAAGAAAGAAAAAAGAAACTTATTTAAAAGGAATACTTCCATAAATCATTTTAGCCTGCAAAAGTTGTTATGCATGCCTTTTAGAAAGTTTATTTTTTTAATAAGTGCATTTGATATTAATACATATTTCATATAGTATTGTAAGGAGTATTAGTTATTTTGATCCAATTTGTATAAAACAACCATCTAGATAAAGCATGAGCAGTCTTAACCCTGCTCAATAACCTGTTTCTAGTATTGAAAATAGGTGATCCCTTCAAGTAGGTTGAAAGTAAAGAAGATTGTGCTTACTTTAAGCTATCATTTGCTAGGATATAGAAAATATGCCAAATGCTGCATATTCATGACTTTCAAATGGAAGAATAAGTTAAAGGCACTTTTATGGGCAATGGTTTAAAAGGGTTTATACTGTAATAGAGGAATTAGGTTGAAGAGTATTTAAATATAGTAAAACATCTAAATTACAATCACTAAATTGTGTTATATATCAGTGTTTTAGACAGGTGAATTCTTAACCCTTTACCCAATGAATACGTCTTTTTACGCCTCTAATATATCCCTCTACTGAAGAAAATAGTTCCAATTTATACAGTTGTGAATATTTAAAGTTGGAAATAATTTATATATTCTAGCAGCTGGTAGCTTAAATCAGGCAGAAAGTAAAGCAGAATGCACCCTTGGGTGCATTCTGCTTTACTTTCAACCTGCTTTAAGGGTGTATCAATGTCATGAATTTTGGAACTTTTCAAAGTATATGAAAACACTCTATGATGGTTTCGTATTGAAGAGCTATTTAAGATGAATGAAAAAATAGAAAAAGTGTACATTTTGGTGAACAACAGTTGGCTCTACGGCCATGTAAAATTTACCCCACCCACTTCCTCTTATTTTGTCCTTTTCAAACAGCCCTCTTCAATAAAACCCATTTTAAATGAAAACAAATATGATAATTTGGTTTTGTGTTATTTATTTCCTATCTATGGTAGTATTTCTTCATACAAAAACAATTTAAGAAAAAAAAGGCACCAAATGTGAAATTTATAAAGCTCTAAATATCATCGATATGGTACTTTTTTGTAAATTTTGTATGGGGCGATAACTCTTTTTACTTTAATAACTCAACATTTTCAACACTGACCTTTCAATTTCTTTTCATATTTTGATCTGCCTTAGAATGGGCTTTCTTCTGGTAGAATATAAGAAAAAGTTTAATACTAGAACTATTTCATTTTCAAACGTTTCTACTTTTTTTTCATAAAATAAAAAATCATGCCCTATATAAAGCATATTTTTGATATTCAAGGATCCATATTGTTCAAACCTGGTGCCTGCTTTGTCTAAATTTGGTTTATATATGTGAACATACCACCATAGACATGAAATAAATAAAGAAAACCCAAATTAACATTTTTGTTTTGTTTTGAAATAGATTTTACTGAAGCTTGTACTCTGAATGGGTAAACTTTGAAGAAAAAAATCCAAATTTGATATACCTTTTTCAAATCGCTGTAGCTCAAAAAAAAGGACACCACCATATATATATTATTTTTCATTTTTTCATTCATCATAAATAGCTCTTCCAAAAAAACAATGATAGAAAAAAAGTTTAATACTTTGAAAAAAATGCTCATGACATTGATACACCCTTAATTGATCACATGTCTTCAAAACTAGAAACATGCTATGGGGTAACTGGTTAAAGCAAGGTGACAGTAAAACAGAAAGCTCCTCATTAAGTTGTCTTTTAGTGGTTGTACAAGAGGTTATATTGTAATTGTGTAAATTCTTCTGTATTTAATTGTTCGACCTGGTTTATTTCAGTTGGTGGACCTTTGTATGTTGGACATAGAGAGCCTTCAGTTCCAGTATAGTGTGTTGGCAGCAGCGGCCCTGTATCATATATCAACTAAAGAGCTAGCTTTGTCTGTCTCAGGTATGGATGCTCAATGTTCTACACTGCTGAAACTTTCTAACTCAAACTCACTGAAGTCCAACTCCCATGTTATTTCCAAAGTTGAATTTTGTACATCGAAACCTCTCCAAACCAGTCAAAACTTATTAAACAAGTTTGGTTTCTAAAACAATTTGTAACAGATTGCAGCTTAATGCAGGATGAAAGTAAGATACTTTCATCCTGCATTAAGTAGCCGTCTGTTTTTTGTGGACTACCTTCTTTTCAATATAGGTGGATTGACCAATTACCCCATAGCCTGTTTCTAGTTTAAAATAGCTCACCACTTAAAGCAGGTTGAAGGTAAAGCAGAATGCGTCATAAGGCGCATTCTGCTTTAATTTCAGCCTGCTTTAAGCTAACATCTGCTTAAATATTGAAAATATTTTTTATCATTCATAATAATGACTATAAATGCAACTATTTTCTTCAGTGGAGGAATAAATTAAAGGCGTAGAAATCTGTATTTATCGGGTATTGGGTTAAGAGATGTTTAAGTATTTGTATATATGGAAAGGGAAAAGAACTCTGAAGTCTATTTCAATGACCTCAAAAAAAAAAAAAAGAGGTGTAGGATATTAGCTCAGGCAGTATATAAGACTGCAACTGCTTAATTAAGAACATCAGTGAAGCAGAAAGCTTCAATAGGACATTTCTGCTTTAAGTCCTGCATTAAACGGGCGCTTGTCTTAAAGAATAGTATTGGACTTCTTTCATGTGTTTACTGTCCAGTTTGATTGTATTTACATGTACATTAACCCTTTACTCCAGTCTATTTCTAATATTGAAGATAGGTAATCACTTAAAGCAGGTTGAAAGTAAAGCAGAATGGCACATTCTGCTTTACCTTCAGTCTGCTTTAAGCTACCATCTGCTAGAATAGAAAATATTTCTTATGGCGCATATGCATAACTTAAAATTGAAACTATTGCTGTAGTTGGGGCATAAATTAGAGGTGTAAAAGCTTATTTATGGGGTAATGGATTAAATCACAGGGTAGAAGATCTAAATGCTGTCTAGTACCTATTGGACATTAGATAACTTTCAGACTTGTGATTTCACTACAGATCATGAGTTAACTATAAAGGGATTAATAGAGACTTGTGATATTTATCAGATATCAGATTAAGAAGAATGTCACTTTCAAGAAGGATTAACTGGAATTTAGTCAGAGGAGTTTCTTGATTACCAGATTTAACTCATTACTTCTGTTTAACTCATTACTTCTGTTTCATAAATACATCTTTGGTTCAATTTATTCCTCCACGGAAGAAAATAGTTCCAATTTATATTTATGAATATGCAGCATAGGAAATATTTTCTATAAACAGCAAGACCCCATTATTACGACCGCTAAATGAGTTAATTTATTTAGCATAAGGACAGGTGCTTGCTTACAGCAAGAAGAATGTAAAGCAGAAAACTCCTACAAGAGCTTTGCCTTGTCTTCTTCTTCGTGTACAAGTGCAGGACCCACTCTGGAGCATCGACGCAAGCTGTCTCTTGTCTTAAATTATGTTAAAGCCTCATTTTCAGTTTTACTGTACTAGAATATGGAATCTTAACCCATTACTCCATAAAAAAAACCACCCTTTTATGCCTTTAATTTATTCCTCCATTGAAAAAAAAATTCCAATTTATACAGTCATGGATATGTATGAAAAGAAATACTTTCTATATCCTAGCAGATGATAGCTTCAATCAGTCTGAAAGTAAAGCAGAATGTGCCTTAAGGCACATTCTGCTTTACTTTCAACTTGCTTAAAGTGGTCACCTGTCTTCAAAACTAGAAATAGGCTAATGGCTATGGGTTAATGAGTTAAAGCAGGCTGAAATTGAAAGAGCATTCTGCGTTAAGTGGTCACCCGTCTTCAAAACTTGAAACAGGCTATGGTTAGGGGAAGGCTGTTATTAAGCTTGAGTGATAAGATACTTACAGAACACTGATAAAATCAGTATCAGACAGCAAGAAGATAAGATGGTCATGTGGATTACATTGTGAACCCAAAAGTAAAAATTATCATTAATCTTAAGATCTTTTGACATTGAAGGGATTCCACAAGATAACCTGTCCTATATATTAATGAAAAGTGTTTCTGGTTGAAGATCAGCTAAGTTAAGCTGTAGTGTAGTATTAACCCATTACCCCATAGCCTGTTTCTATATTTGAAAATAGGTGAACACTTAAAGAAGGTTGAAAGTAAATCAGAATGCGCCTTGTGGCACATTTTGCTTTACTTTCAGCCTTCTTTAAGTTATTATTTACTTTGGTAAAAAAAAAAAAAAAAAAATATTGTTTACATTCATGACTATATAAAGTGGAACTTTTTTCTTCAGTGGAGGAATAATTTATGGAGTTATTGGTTTAAACACAATTTTAGGACATTGAGTGATTATGCAATACCATGGTTATAGTTCCCAAATTTTCTGTCATCTTGATTCAAAGTGTTTTACACTGATATTGTTGAAAATATGTTGCATATAAACCAATAAATTAAGATTCATGAATAGTCACGAGTTATTGTTAGTAATTTAGTTGATTGACAACAAGGTTTAGGTAAAGGTAGTTGTAACTAGATGTGTTGTATATATTTTTTCAGGCTATGACTGGAAGGACATATTGCCCTGTGTGCAGTGGATGGCTCCATTCGCTGCTACCGTGAGAGAGCTCGGAGTGATGCCAGTCAAGTTCTTTCCCAATGTACCGTCAGAAGACTCGCACACAATACAGACACATGTAGTGGACATGGCATTGCTGGTAAGACACTTAGTCTGATCTCCACGAAATCTTGTACATGTACATATAGGGACCACTCATAGCACATAGATCTCCAAAGTGACTGCTTTATAATGCAATATAGTAATAATGCAGAAAGCTCTTTTAGGAACTTCATGCATCATTATGTCTCCCCCCTTTAGGGGATGGAGACATATTGGTGTTGTGCTTTCTGTCTGTCCGTCTGTCTGTTAAAATTCTTGTGCAGCTAACTCCTCCTACACTATATGAGGGATTTACTTCAAACTTTGACAAATGAACCAGCTATATGTGAGGATGGTCATGTGGTTTGGAATTTTGGCTGCAACAATTTTAATAGAATTTGTGGCCTTTTGTAGTTTTTTAGCTCACCTGGCACGAAGTGCCAAGGTGAGCTTTTAGGATCGCTGGATGTCCTCCGTCGTCTGTCCGTCCGAGCGCACGAAAGGTGCTTTGTTGGGTAGGGAGAACAATAGATTCCATTCATTCCGTGATTGCCCTATTGTTATTGTTGGGTATTTTAGTGTACTGTTGGGTACTTTTAAACAAAAAATATACCCAACAAATGTCCAACTGTGAGAACGTCCGTCCGTTCACAATTGGTTGTGAACACTCTTGCGGCTACAAATTTCATCTGATCTTCATGAAACTTCATAACAATGTTTGTCTTGATAAAATCTAGGTCAAGTTTGAGTGTGGGTCATGTCCGGTCAAAAACTAGGTCACTAGGTCAAATTAAAGACAAACCTTGTGAACACTCTAGCGGCTACAAATTTCATCTGATCTTTATGAAACTTCATAACAATGTTTGTCTTGATAAAATCTAGGCCAAGTTCGAATGTGGGTCATGTCCGGTAAAAAACTAGGTCACAAGGTCAAATTATAGAAAAACCTTGTGAACACTCTAGCGGCTACAATTTTCATCCGATCTTTATGAAACTTCATAACAATGTTTGTCTTGGTAAAATCTAGGTCAAGTTCGAATGTGGGTCATGTCCGTTCAAAAACTAGGTCACTAGGTCAAATTATAGAAAAACCTTGTGAACACTCTAGTGGCTACAAATTTCATCTGATCTTCATGAAACTTCATGACAATGTTTGTCTTGATGAAATCTAGGTCGAGTTTGAATGTGGGTCATGTCCGGTCAAAAGCTAGGTCACTAGGTCAAATTAAAGAAAAACCTTGTGAACACTCTAGCGGCTACAAATTGCATCTGATCTTCATGAAACTTGTTGACAATGTTTGTCATGATGAAATCTAGGTCAAGTTCGAATGTGGGTCATGTCCGGTCAAAAACTAGGTCACTAGGTCAAATCATAGAAAAACCTTGTGAACACTCTAGAGGCAACAAATCTCATTTGATTGTAATGCAATTTGGTCAGAATGTTTGCCTAATTAATATCTAGGTCAACTTCGAATATGAGTCATGTCAGGTCAAAAACCAGGTCACTAGGTCAAATCATTGGAAAATCTTGTTGCCACTCTAGAGGCTACAAATCTCATTAGATCTGAATGAAAAATTGTCAGAATGTTTGCCTACATCAAATCTAGGTCAAAATCAAATGTGTATTGTGTCTGGTCAAAAATTAGGTCACTAGGTCAATTCATAGAAAAATCTTGTTTACACTCTAGAGGTTGATTGTGAGTCATGTCAGGTCATAATCTAGGTCACTATAGGTCAAGTTTTACATGGTGTTCCAGGTGAGCGACTTAGGCCCTAGGGTATATAGCGAAAAATTATTGTGCAGCTAACTCCTCCTACACTATTTAAGGGATTTACTTCAAACTTTTACACATGAACCAGCTATATGTGAGGATGGTCATGTGGTTTGGAATTATGGCTGCAACAATTTTAACAGAAGTTATGGCCCTTTGTAGTTTTTCCTTATATAGAGTTTATAGCGAAAAATTATTGTGCAGCTAACTCCTCCTACACTATTTGAGGGATTTACTTCAATCTTTTACACATGTACCAGCTATATGTGAGGATGGTCATGTGGTTTGGATTTTTGACTGCAACAATTGAGACAGAAGTTATGGCCCTTTGTAGTTTTTCCTTATATAGAGTATATAGCTAAACATTCTTGTGCAGCTAACTCCTCCTACACTGTTTGAGGGATTTACTTCATACTTTTACACATGTACCAGCTATATGTGAGGATGGTCATGTGGTTTGGAATTTTGACATAAGTTACATGGCCCTTTGGAGTTTTTCCTTATATAGATTATATAGCGAAAAAGTCTTGTGCAGCTAACTCCTCCTATACTATGTAAGAGTTTTCATTCAAACTTTTACATATGAACCAGCTATAATGTGAGGATGGTCATGTAGATAGGCATATGGGCTGCAACAATTATGACAGAAGTCACAGTAAGTATACACACAATTTTAATCTGAAAATAAATTGCTTACAATTTACAATGTCAGTATTTTGACATGAATTTATTCCTCTTATAGGTGCTGGGGCGGGGTACCGGGGGGGAGACATGTGTTTTTCTCAAAAACAAGCTCTAGTTTTAATTCTGAAGTAAGCAACTTCCTGTACAACAGATTTCCTGTGGATCTTCTCATGTAAAGTCACTCGATACAAAATATTGACTGTAGTAGGATCTATTTTTCCATCCATTTATCATGTTATCAAGACGGTGTAACCTCTTTTAACCCATTACCCCATAAATACGCCTTTTATGCCTCTAGTTTATCCCTCAACTGAAGAAAATAGTTCCCAGTTTAAACAATATGAACCATAAAAAATATTTTCTTTATCCTAGAATTTTGGACCTTAATTTAATAAAGCAGGTTGAAAGTAAATCAGAATGTGCCTTTTACATTCTGCTTTACTTTCAACCTGCTTCAAGTGGTTACCTGGCTTCAATACTAGAAACAGGGTATGGGGTAATGGGTTAAACAGGACATCAAATGAAGTCTACTTGACATGCTTAGAAACAGGAGGCAGCTTAATGCATGAGAAAAGCAATACAAAAAGCTCATTACGAATCTTTTCTTGCAGGAAAAAGCTCTTGCACGGCGTGATGAAATGGCATATACTAATCAAGGTAGTCCTCCGGATGTACAAGCCCAAATCATAACTCAGCTTACTCCACCCCAAAGCGACAAGAAAAATAGATTAACGGATTCAGAGGCCGCCACTCCAGAGCAAGAGAAGATCTGTGCCAGCTGATATCACGGGCATAGAAAGTCTAGCAGTAACTAGTGGTGAATAAAGTATCCGTCTGTTTCACAGACGTAGCTACCTGGACAAAGTACTATAAAACCTGTTATGGCCAATCTAAAGAATGATGATTTCTGTTAGTTCAGCAGGTGAATGCTTAAAGCAGAATGAAAGTAAAGCAGAAAACTCCTGAAGGAGTTTTCTGCTTAACATTCATCCTACTTTAAGGAGCAACTTACCAGTGTTTCTATCAATCAGTTTTGTTTTGAGAAGTTATTAACTGTTTAAGCTGTTTAACTATCTCATAATCTGCAGACATACTTTTGTCTTAACAGTTTATGAAAGGGACACCCAGGACTTTAAGGTGTAGTATTAAAGGGAAGAAAGCATTGGAGAATAATTCCATTATATGAGTGCAGTGTAAACCTCATTAGGTGTAAGGGAAAGTGTTATAAATGAAGGTTTGGACAAATGTATCATGTGACCTTAGACTGAAGTGTTTTTGAAAATTTATGTAAAACCCGTGTATGAACAATCGTGATGGGGGATATATGGTGTTGTGCCTGTTGAGGGTGAAGAGAAGCTGGGGGCCGAAGTATTTAAAGTATATGTGCCTTAATTACGAAGTGTAGACTTTTAATAAGTCATCCTAGAGGTGTTTGTGGTGTATGTTGTTTTTATGAATGCCAAGCTGTTTACTTGTACAAATGGAAGTGCCTTATGAATTTTAAGACGTGCTAATTTATTTTAAATGTGTATTTGTTGCAATGGACAACATGAAGTGTGAAACAAAAAAAGAGAAAGTACAGAAAACCTCTCTATTACGACAACTTTTAGGGTGTTTACAGTAGGTGACAGGTTAAAGCAAGGTGACAGTGAAACAGAAAGCTCCTTTAGGAGCTTTCTGTTTCACTGTCACCTTGCATTAACTCATAAGAGATTAACAATTATCAATGCTTATCTCAATACATGCTAGTGGATTTAAAGTGTGTCAAAATGAGGCCATTGCTCAATGAGTAGTATGGGTTAAGCTGTCACCTCTCTATTATACAATCAATTAGCCTACATTTCAGTGGTCGTAATAGCGAGGTTTTACTGTAGTTATATTTTTTATAATATATTTAGATATTAGCATTATGGAGAATGCAATATTTTAGTTGTTTAATTATTACAAGTTTGAAATGATGTGTGTATAAAAATCTGTGCATTATTACAAAACCGTTCAGTGCAATTCAGTGTTGTTCATAGAAGGGTAGATTTTGCATGAGACCTGTGTATGAATGTGATCTCGTTAAATTGCCATTAACTTGTGTTCGTGAAGAATTCAGTAAAGGTGTCTAAGAACATGTGGCTGTTTAATGCAAGAAGCTTGTTTGGAAAGTTTCTGCAGCAACTAGTCACTTAACACAGATCTTCACAATCGAAAAAAAAAATGCATGTTGAGATAGCAAATTGACTGTGTTTGAAGTCCATTAAATTCTTACAGCTCCGAACTCTAGATAAGGGGATATTTGAAAACTAAAGTCTTTATGCCTGCTCAAAACCCTATGGTGTGACTACTCATAAGAATCCTCAATCGTAAAGATATTCTAAAGAGTAGTTGGAGCACAGGGTTTGGTTTAAAGAGAAACTGGTGAAAACAGGTAACTCCCCCCCCCTTATCCGAGCCTGACAGCTTCCATTCTTACACTTTTAAAAGTAGGCAAGCCGCGTCATGAGAAAACGCAGACTTATTCAGGGCTCCAGATAAAAGGGGGTAAACTGATCTAATGATAATCCAACATTTTCTCTCATTTTATCACCAAATCCTATGGTGTTGCTACTCATTAGAACCGCCTCGAAGAGGTTTTAGCAAAAATAAAGATTTTAGTTTTTGAAATACTCCCTTTATCTGAAACCCTGCTTATTGTATTGCAAAACAGTGAAGACCAAGGTCTGTACTTGCAACTGGTTAAATAACAAATTGTTCCATTTAGTTTTTGGTATCCAGACCACCCATTGTGCAGATTGTCTGGATCTACACTGTTTGCAATGAAATAATTTCATATGGCACATATACATATTGTATCTTGAAAAGGTCAAATGTACAGTAAAACCCATCTATAAAGACCACTAAAAAGAAGGCTATTTGATTGTATGAATGATATCCTTAGGTGACAGCTTAAAGCAAGGGAAAAGTAAAATAGCAAACTTCTGATGGAGCTTTCTGTTTTACTTTCACCATGTTTTAAGCAGCCAATTACCGTACACAACTAATAGACAACACAATTTAGTGGTTGTAATAGAAGGGCCTTGCTGTATATTGTAACTGTTTCAACAAATACAATTAACTCGGTGATTGAAGTAAACTATAGTTTTGTCATTGGGAAAGACAAGGCTCTTCTTGACACTTACTTGTATGGTTGTGTATTCGTTGAATTGGGCTTGTGTAAAGTTTGTTGTATTGCATTTTCTAGTCCAATGTTTGTATGTTAGAGACAGGTAGAAAAAAAAACTTTAAATTTTCCTTATGTGGAAAATTATTGAAAATAGTGCAAAGCAACACTTTGTGGAACAGTAATCAATTGCATGGAACTCATTGAACCCTAATAACAAGTATATTCGTCCTATACAAATAGTGTACCTATGAAGAGTACAATCGTCTTGTGCAAACAGTGTAGATCCAGATCTGAGGACTGCTAAAGAAGCCCCAGGATCAAGGTCTGCACTGTTCATTTTGAAATATATCTCTAAAATCCAACACTCGATAGTCTACAATGATCTAGACTTAATTTTAGCTTTCTGTTTTACTTCCATCCTGCTTAACTCTGTCACAATCAATAAGTCGTCTTTTTGGTGGTTGTAAAAAAAAGAAAAAGAGAGGGTTTTACTGTATTAAGAAAGCCCGACAAGACGTATGTCTCTTTTTGATACAGATTTTCAAATGGTAATGAGACTTTGTATCTTTTGGCTTCTTTCTTTCTTGAGCCCTAGGTAGGCTTTGGATTCTAGTCCACAGTATTGTCTTGGGTTGCTTTGTATAGTATTGAAAGAATGATGCCACTTATTTATTTGCTCAACTGATCTGTGTAGTTGTGTGACAGTGATACAGTTTGGAAGGATCTTTTTATATGCATGCTCTGCTGATTATAGTTTGTACTAGGATTTTCAAAATTGGTTCCCAAGGGGGCCATTGAATTTGTCCTTTGAACCTTTCCTCCATAGCCAAAAGTGAAAATCATCTAACTCCCAACTGTTTTTTGGGCAGGATACGACTGAAAGTGAAGCAGATAAAGCTCCTTTCAGGGCCTTTGCTTTACTGTTAAATTTCAACCTGAATTCAACACTTTAATTGAATAGTCGTGAATGGCACTTATGTGGAGGAGAGGGTTTATTAAAGGAGGGTATTACTATTATAAATCCTGATGTGATTATTCATCATTATAATGAGGCATATTAAGGCATTGCACACATTTGATATCCGGGCATCACATGTTTGAAATGTGACATCTGATTAGGAGTACAAGAAAAGCTTTATTTGTGCCTTGACAAGTATTTACAGGGCTCCAGATATGAGGGAGTAAACTGAACAATTCCAACATTTTTTCACTCTCTTTAGCACAAAATCCTATGGTGTTACTACTCATTAGAATTGTCTCAAAGAGACGATTCTAAATTAATGATTAGTGACACCAAAGGGTTTAAAGCAAATAAAGATTTTACATTTTGAAATACCCCCCTTTATCTGGAGCTATGTAAGTAACACACATGTGTAGGTCCTTATCAGTTGCTGCCTTTCAAAAGTCACTGTGGTATCAGCATCTTCTAACCGTTGTTTACAATGTCTGAAAATGCTTTGGTGATGTGGTAACGGTTATTTCTGTGACAAATAGGGCGGTTATAGATTATATTTTCTTACAAATACTGGGACCAGTAGCTATGCTACCCTTATTTTTCACCAATCTGTACCAAGAATAAAATAATTAGTCGAACTTCGATATCTCGAACTCGCATAACTACGATTACCCGATATTTCGAAAAATAAATTTGCCTTATTTCAAGCTTGGTTTAGGTGAACATACCCGTGTTTCAAAGTTAAAACACGGCTTAGCCGCGTTTTAACTTTGAAATACGGGTATGTCGACTTAACAGAGTTCGAGATATCGAAGTTCGACTGTATACCATTCTCATCTTACAGTAAGGGTGACATCTTACCTCATTTAGTGCAATACATATGAGAGAGAGAGGTAGTGAGTACTTTTGAAAAAAAAATTGAAAAAATGGGAGATGCTTAAACCATTTCCTCATAGCCTGTTTCTAGTATTGAAGATAGGTGACCAAGTTAAGCGGAATTCATCTTTTAAAGGGCCATTTAACTTATTACTCCAGAGATATGTATTTATATTCCTCCACTGGAGATTTAGCTGAGAGCAGGCTGAAGGTAAAGTAGAATGTGCATTAAAGGGAGAATTCTGCTATACTTTTACTGTTTTAAGTGGTCGCATATCCTGAAAAAATAAGAACAGGCTATGGGGTTACTTTGAGTAAAGAGTTAATACCAGTTTTATAATGGCTCATTTATTTACACATAATACCACAGTTAGACAATTATTTAGATAGGAAATCATCCACTAATAGTTTATATAGTTATAGTGACTTATCCAAAATTACTAACCTTTGTGACAGTTTCCATTCTTCATTGGAGAACCTGCACGAAACTAAGACTTTAGTGGGAAACTTGACATCATAGGGAGGGTTTACTCCTGGTTTGGTTCACAGTAGTAAACGAAAACATAAAAACATATTTTTGGACAAGTCGCTAGACTACATTAATTAATTGTATTGTTATCCTGATGAAATTCTTTCAATAATCATTCAATAATGTAAACCTTGTTTAAAAAATTATGCAAGTTGACAAAGGAAGTAGTGATTAATGTTTCAATTGTATCATTTTAATCAGACATACTTAAAGAGTCATAACTTTAACCCTTTGCCTGCTGGTCGCGACTTTATTGAATTTTGCAAACAGTTTAGATCCAGATCAGACACCGCATAACGCGGTGTCTGATCTGGATCCAAACAGTTTGACACTCTTCTTTAGGTTTCTTTACTTAAAAAATGTATAAATCTAAATTTAAAGAACGTTGCAGACGACATCACCGCAGGATAAGGGTTAAAATTGTTACAAGTTGTTTGTTTGCATATTCCAGTTCTGTCAAATAGTTTAATCACATCCACATTATATAAGAGACCATTACATTTCATTCTTTTGTATAAATCAACATTTAACATTTCATTAATTAAGAATGGTCATTTTTTCTTTCCAAAAGAAATGATCCTGGTTTATCTCATGGTTGGATTTCATCATATTCATCTTTTCAAGCTCAAGCAATCATTATTAGCCTGTATTTTAAAGTGGGATCAATTTTGTTCACCATATTTTACAATGTGTTCATGGCTGCAGCCAATACGTTCAATCTTACAACGAATGTAAATAATTATTTTGTTTTAAGATCTGTTGCTACAGGTTTATGAGTTTTTTGTGTACAAATCATGACTTTAACTTTCATATTTATACATTTTTATTTGACTTCTATAGTCATTATTTTTTTATTTAAACAATATGGTTTCAAGTAAATGACGTACAATACAGTTAAAACCTCTCTATTACAGCCACTAAAAAAAAAGGGGGGAGGTGACCGCTTAAATCGAGGAAACAGTAAAACAGAAAGCTCCTTCAGGAGCTTTGTTTTACTGTTACCTTGCTTTAAGCAGCTTTCTGTTTTACTGTTACCTTGCTTTAAGCAGTTAACTGTCGTAAACACCTATAATTATTAAGTCGTCGTTATACCAGAGGTTTTACTGTGCATGCTATATCATGAAGAAAGGAATTGCAGACAGTTAACCTGAATATCTGCCATATTGGGTAGAAGCCGTTTGATCATGATCTGTAGCGTTTTATTCTCAAGTTTTAGCCGAGTCGGGTCATCTGTATTTCCACTGCCACTTAGAACATTGAAAACTCTTCTCAGAGATGGCTTTCTCAATAGTAACAGTTAGTCTGGGTCTGTTCTGTGTTAATGTTAAAAAAAATCTTATCATGACTCTTATAGGTTTTATATGTGTCCAAAGTAATAGATTATATACAGGTACATGTATTAAAAAGTTGACAAAGACTATGATTTCTATACTCTTAAATTTCTTCGTATTCCTTGGTTTAAAATAATCCTGTTTTATCTAAGCATGTCTCATTAAGTTAATTGTGTTATGTAATTAATGTCACAATTATTTAATATTTATGATTTCATAGTAATTTAATTTATGGCTTGGTGGCCACATGGAGAAGGAAAACACTCCCCATATTTTGTGTTTTTGTCCATGATTTGTATATGTTTGTGCCACATAATAATGAATGGTATTATTTGTATAAAATGATCTTAATGAAATCAATGTGTTAATTACTTGTAATAATGTTGGCACAGTAACAATTTGTTTTTATGCAAATAAAATGAAAGGACTTGTCTGAAGGTGCAAATGGTGTAGACTACTTACACAAAGGTCTCCACTGTATTTGATGCATGCTCACCTTTCTTTGAAGAAATCTTAACCCTTTCACTGCCAAATTTAAAATAAGTTCTCGCTGAACAAACATTGAGAGTGTGAAGCATTTTGGATCCTGACCAGAAGCTGAATTTCACAGCATCTGATCTGGATTCAAACTGATGGCAAAGTCTACTGAAGTCACCTATGGCGGTGAAAGCGTAATGAATGATCAATTGTTTAAAGACATTTTCATTGCAAATCTGTTTTGTCCAGGAAGAGATTTCAAAGATTTGCTGATCGCAATTAATTTTTAAACAAATAAGCCAGTTACAAAGTTATATAAACATAATAATGTGTTAAAGTGTAGGAAAAGATTGCATAATATTACTGTCATATTAATAACACTAAAACGAAATATTAAATAATGCAATTCTTGAACGATAGCAAATCACAGAAACAACTCAAGAACTTTCATACATTTTACTTGAGTTTTTGTTGTTAGAGACTTTGGTTACTCTAAAGATTAAAGGACGGGAAAACAACTTGCTTCCATTTCAATTTAACCCTTTTCCTCCGTAGACGCACCTTTTAGTGCATTTAATTTATTCGTCTGAAAGGAAAAATACCAGTTCAGTCATAAATTTTTCTATCGTATATCCTAGCAGATGGTAGCTTAAAGCAGGTTGAAAGTAAAGCAGAATGGACCTTAAGGCACATTCTGCTTTACTTTCAACCTGCTTTAAACGGTTAATCACCCATCTTCAAAACTAAAAACGGATAGTCCGACTATGGGGTAAAGGGTTAAGTAGTCGATAGGAAAGTTAGTGATAGTCAGGATTGGTGTTCAGTTTAATTGAATAGTGTTCAAAGTGTTCAGTTTAATGAAATAGGGGGTATATAAATGCACCAGATGTGTTCAGTCACCATGATGTGTTCATTTAACTAATGTGTTCAGTATGTCATAATAGATACATTGATTTAATTGATGTGGTATATAAATGCACTAGATGTATTCATTTAACTAATGTGTTCAGTATATGATTATAGATACATTATTCCATCTAATATGTAGTCAGTTTGTGCATCCTGTTAAACTACCATTGTGTAGACTATATTACTTCATTTTGGTTTATATACCTACATCTACTGTAACAAAATGTTTCCATGTGTACTCTGCCTTGAGTTGACCAAGTACTTATTTTGATGCTTTTGGAGAAAACGTTGGGATATGATTCATCATATGAAGGTTATGCAGGTCTTGATATAACTCGTGTCATGCTAGCGGTGAAACCATGATGATCTTTGCAAACAGATTGAATTCCGATGAGATGCCGTACAATGCAGTCTCACCAGGATTCAAACTGTTCCCATCATGCAAAAAGTTAATATTTATCTCCTGCAAGCACCACATAAACAATATATCTCATAATCTTTTGTTTTAGTTTATATTGTTAGTAGAAACATGGGGTATTCATCATATTCAATAATTTTGAATATTCTTCCCCAACTTGACAACAGTTTCTGGACATTTTTTAGTTCTTTCAAGACACTTTTATTGTATGAGAAAAAGTATTTTAGATGTCTTTAATAGCTCTTACTCCTAGTCTTCTTTCTTTTACTTGCTCTTCGTTTTAAAGTTTGAAGTTGTAGTGAACTAACAGATAAGGTGTATGTACTTTTTGTGTGGATTTTAATAGGACAAAAGAATCTGCCACTGTGTGCATGTTAAATACTGATGAACAAATACAAAGTACAGTAAAACCTCTATTACGACCACTGAAATAGGGCTAATTGGTTGTATAAAATACAGGTGACGGCTTAAAGCAGGGTAACAGTAAAACAGAAAGCTCCTGAAGAGCTTTCTGTTTTACTGTCACCTTGCTTTAAGCAGTCACCTGTTCTGAACCCCCTAATAATTAACACAATTTAGTAGTCGTAATAGAGGGGTTTTTACTGTAAAAAGAAAATAGATATGAAGCCTATTCTATTATATAATTAACTATTTTTCCTCTCTCATATAAATTTAACATATATTAACCCTTTACTCCATAGATACGAATTTAATGTATTATTCCTCTGAAGAAAATGGTTCAAATTTTTCAATTTTTCAAAACTAGAAACAGGCTTTGGAGTAAAGGGTGCATTATGTATTGCAGTAAAAATACAAGAAAATAAAAAACTTAATCAAAAATGAACATGACTAAAATGGAAACTGGAATTGTCCACATGAAGGTTTAGGAATGAAAGAATAAACAGCCTTCACCAAGATGTACATACACCTTAATGGTTTGAGTGTTATTTTATAGTTGGTATGATGTTAACATTAGGTTGTGTGTCAGACTTTAGAGAAATTCCTCCCTTTTAACTTATCTCTGGAATTTTAAGTGTTGAAAACAACTAAGTTATTATCAAATGTAATATATTTTCATCATAATAAACCAAATTTTTAAAAGATCAACTTGTTTTGTCTTGATTTGTTGTCAACTGTATTGACGTAAACCCTACCACTGCACAGCACCTAACCACTTCAATTGGGCAATTTGTAGAACAGACTATGAAGTTGAAGGTGATGGGTTTTACACTGGGGATCAAACCTACTTCTTACAGGAAAACCTCTCTATGACGACTACTAAATTTCTGTTCTATGTTCACCTTGCTTAAGCAGCCACCTGCCTTTACCCCATAGCCTATTTCTAGTTTTGAAGATAGGTGGCTACTTAAAGCAGATGAAAGTAAAGCAGAATGTGCCTTAAGGCACATTCTGCTTTACTTTCAGCCTGCTTTAAGCTAAAATCTGCTAGACTATATAACATATTTGTAATGGTAATTGTTCATGAGGGTATAAACTGGAACTATTTTCTTCAGAAAGAACTGAAAATGTAAAGTTTTAATAAATTGATATTGGCCTATTTCATTTGGGATATTAGCTTTTACATGTATTACAGTGTAGCTCCATTACTTCGCGGTCCGCTATTTCGCGAAAGCCAATATATCGCGGTCACGGCTTGGACCCCATTTTTTCCAATATGTATACTAAAAGTCATTAAAAGCCGAGTAGCGATCATTTCTGTTTCTTTAATAATTATATCTTCCTTTAACAGGTCGTTATAATTGCGTAATCAGTGTCAATTATCACCATCTGTGGACTGCGCGTGTGTCATCCCGCTGCGTTGATTGACAGGTGCACTAACAAACAAACAATAGGCCTACTGAGTGAACTCGCGCATGCGCGGTTTCCCTCATTATTTAACAATAATTAGCAAACTAACCTGATTGAGTTATAACTATCAAAGTCGACTAATCCGTATTAATAGCAGTGGAAAGATAACCACAGACATTAAAATCACAGTCATTCATATTTTGATACATCAATCAGACGCTTACAATCATAACTGCGATTCGTACCAGATAACAACGTACTCGAACAATGTCGGCCAAGAAATAAATTATATTTAACCTGTGAACTGATAATTGGTTTCATTGTTCTTTCAATTTCATATACCGCGCTACGTTTTTTGACTAGTCAATCGAGAAAATCTCATTTTATCCGCGTTCTAATCGCGATATAGACATTAAGTGTGAGTTCCACGATTAACTGATACACACGCACATTTTATTCAAAATGGCGGCCGTTGTCAAAAACGAAACTAGGCATTTGGTATAATACACATGAAAACGCTGATGCTAGATATGACAGTGCATATAAAGACTTGTTTTGACAAGAAATAACAAGGTTATCAACCAAGAAACCGTGTTTATTGCATGACATTGATATAATAGCGTTTGGCAATGGAATATACAGCAGAATATAGTTCAGCTCAGAATTCGGCTATATCGCGATCCGACCACATCGCGGATTTCATTTCGTGGACCCCAACTTCCGCGATATAATGGAGCTACACTGTACTTTTGCAAACAGTTTTCATCCAGATAAGACCCCAAGTCGGGGTCTTCCCCAGAAAAATTGGAAGGTGCGGGAGGGGGTGTTACCCCCTTCCGTATGTCGATTTTTTTTTAAGTTTTAATGTATAAATGGTGTTCCCTGAGCCACTTTAAGCATTATTTCAATGGTTTCCTAAAGATAAACAGCCTACTAAAACCTTTGTTTTCATTAATCAATTTAAATTTCTTTATGACAAGAACTTGCTAGAATCTATATCATAACAGTAGATACAAGGAGTACAGAATTACTGATATTTTATTTTGTTTACAAAAAACTATACATCTTATATAAATTCTTATAGATGAAAGGGTTTGACAGAAAAATATAGAAAGACACATTACCTACATTGGTTTACTTGCTTTCTGATGTTATTAGCTCACCTGAGCCAAAGGCTCAAGGTGAGCTATTGGGATTGCCCTGTGTCTGTCGTCGTCCGTCGTGCGTCGTCGTTAACAATTGCTTCAAATGACATCTCCTCCTATACCGCTTGACAGAATTCAACCAAACTTTACAGAAATGTTCTTTGGGTCAAGTTCTTTCAAATATGTTCAAAGAATTAAAAAACAATGCAGAACTCTAGTTGCCATGGCAATCAAAGTGAAAAAATAAGGAAATCTTAAAAAATCTTCTTGTCAAAAACTGCAAGGGCCAGAGCTTAGATATTTGGCACATAGCATCATCTACAGGTCCTCTATCAAGTTTCTTGTTTTGTTTTGTTTTTAAAAAAAAGTCTACGGCACCCGCGGTCACCCATCCAAGTATTAACCGGGCTCGACGTTGCTTAACTTTGATGATAGGACGAGAACCTATCTGTATCTGTATAGTACTGGTTATCCTTCAATACTGAAGATAATACCAGGGAGGTGATTGTGCAAGAATTAGTAGCGCTAGTAGAATTAGAACCGGTGTTTTCAACGTGATATGGTCGTAGACAAAACGATGATATGCGAGATATTCAGCTTATATATATTATGTTTAAATCATGCACAGTAAAACAATAAGCATGATTTTCTTGTCGTGTGAAGTTGAAAGATTGACAGCTATTTTAAAACGGTCACGTGAGAGTCACACGTGACACCATTGCAAAGGGATTATAACTGCCTCGGGCGGAACGCGATCAGAGGTATGCATAATTGTCTCCTGCTGAGAGGCCCCATCTACCCCAAGCTTTAATTAACATACTGATAAGAATAGTTTTATGACCTTTTAGCAAGTTTGATAATAGCACTGTTACGCAAGTGGGGATTTTTAAGGCGCTGGGGTCTCGGATTTTAAGCGCTGGTGAGAATTTAAGGCGCTGGGGCAATTGAGGTTCAGAAATTAAATGGGGAAAACCCTGCAAGTACTGTGATCATCAACCCTTTTATCTACATTATTTAATCTGGACATAGTGCAGTCTACAATTGTCACAGGATTAAATTTCCTACAGCCTATTAAAGTAAAACCTTCCTATTACAGCCACTGAACAGAAGGCTAATGTGTACCATAAAAGCAAGGTGAACAGAACGCTCCTTCAGAAGCTTTCTGTTCTACATTAATCTCGTTTTAAGCAAGTCACCTGTTGAAACGCAAAACAATTACCACATTTTAGTGGTAAAAAAAAGAGACAGATTTTACAGTGCATTATCCACAGGTTCTCTAGTCGCAGACTGGAGATGCAATCATACAGAGATTGTATTGAAATGGTGAAGTGTTTGCTAGGAGGTAGTTTCTATGCAGAAAAACATTGTGTCTGCTGTGCCTTTTAAGAGCATTAAATCTTCAATAATGAGAAGAACTTGTACATCTTACTCCTGCTAACATTGACAGATTGTATCAAGTAACCACTCAATGAAGTGGCGGGGACTGGGGAGACCATATCAAGATAACTCTCAACCTATTGGTCCGATTTCAACAATAATCGAACTCATCTGAACTCTTAAGATCATATACAATCTGAGCAAGTTTGAGATAGATTGGATAAAAATTGTGACCTCTGGAGTGTAAACACCCTTAAATATGGCATTTCCAGCAATTCAAAGGTAGATAACTCTCGACCTATTAGTCTGATTTCAACCAAAATCAAACTCATCTGAACTCTTATGGTCTTATACAATCTGAGTAAGTTTGAGATAGGTTGGATAAAAATTGTGGCCTCTAGAGTGTAAACACCCTTAAATATGGCATTTTCATCAATTCAAAGGTAGATAACTCTCAACCTATTGGTCCGATTTCAACAATAATCGAACTCATCTGAACTCTTATGGTTTTAAACAATCTGAGCAAGTTTGAGATAGGTTGGATAAAAATTGTGGCCTCTATAATGTAAACACGCTGAAATATGGCATTTTCAGCAATTCAAAGGTAGATTACTCTTGACCTATTTGTCCGATTTCAAGTTTTCAACCATAATCGAACTCATCCGAACTCTTATGGTAAAAAACAATCTGAGAAAGATTGGATAAATATTGTGGCCTCTAGAGTGTATTGCAAAAGCTCACCCTGAGCTAGCTCAGGTGAGCTAAAAATATTTCTGCTTTAATAAATACCGCCATGACTGTGTTGTAAGAAATATTTCCTAAAGCTGGCTGCATTCTGCTTTTCTTATTGCTTTGTGCAGCCATCTGTTTTTAATACTGAAAAAAAAGCTACAAGTGGGATTGGGTTAGTTCTGAAATGACTATAATTGCAGAGGTAGGCTTTACAAAAAAAAAAAAAATGGTTTTTAACCCATTACCACATAAATATGCCTTTTACGCCCTTAATTTTAAAATAGTTTCAATTTATAGCCATAAATTTGTAGCATACAATTTTTTTTTATATTCTAACAGATAGTAGCCTAATGCAGGCTGAAAGTAAAGCAGAATGCGCATTCTGCTTTACTTTCAACCTGCTTTAAGTGGTTACCTGTTTACAAAACTAGAAACGGGCAAAGTTTTACTACAGTGTAATTATTCATCACTGACAAATTACCCACCTGTAGAGTGTTTGGGTATAATGGCAGAATTAAATGCATATGCCACTGACTGATGACACATGTGTCATAGAGTTGCTCCCATCAGAGACCTAGATAACAGGCTCTCTGCTCCCATCAAAGATAAGGGACAGGAACCCAACGGTGCATTTATCAAAACCAGATTAGATTTGTCAGGGAGTAATTATATAGAGGAATTTGGAAGAAAGTGTTAAACTTTTATCACATTGAGAGAATGTAACAACTGTTGCAGATACTTGGGATCCAGATGAGGCACTAACTAACTTGGTTAATTCAACTACAGTAAAACCTCTTAATTACGACCACAAAAATCAAGACTTATAATTATTGATTGTATAAAAGACAGGTAACAGCTCAAAGCAAGGTGACAGTAAAACAGAAAGCTCCTTGTGGGACTTTCTGTTTTACTGTCATATCATCCTTTAACTCTTTCCTCCCTGAAACTTTAAATGGACAATTCCAGTTTCCATTTAATTAGAGTTCATTTCTGACTTTTAAGGGTTGTTTTTATCAATGTTTGGCATTATGACAAACAGTGAAGACCCTGATCAGGGAGCCCTCTGATCTGGGTCTTCACTGTTTGCATAGGATAAGTGTACTACATGTATTCACATCATGTTAACTGTTTGCAAAGGACGCCAAAATGCGGGACTAGGATTCAAACCGTTAAGCAGTCACCTGTCGTAAACACCTAATAATTTACACTAAAATAACAAATGGACTCCTCCATCTGCTGATGATTGACCATTTGACATTAACTTAAGAGGTTGTCAAACGAGAGAGCCAGAATGACCCTTAATTGATTGTACCCCTTGTGACGTGCTATCGTCATGGTGACATTTAAGATTGGGCAAATGATTTAAGAAAAGATGATTTGTAAGTTTTCTTTGAAGCCATATAGAGAAAATTGCCTCAACCACCGTCAGCCATGTTTTTTAAGCTAAAAAATTAATTTTGAGAAATCTGGTAAAGTGCTATCTATGGCCGGAATATCTGTGTAATATTGTTTTCAAATTGGAAAAGTAGTTTCAGACAAGATGATTAATTTTGAGAAATCTGGTAGAGTGCTGCCTATGGAACATTTGCGTAATATTTTTTTCAAAATGGAAAAGTAGTTTTAGACAAAAAATTTTTTATGGATATTGACTAACCACAAAATATTTAACAGCATGAGAAACAGTACAGAAGAGTCCTGATCTGGGTCTACACTGTTTGCTAAGGATTTACAGAGTCAATGTTGTATTACACAACCAATAATTTGAAGACCCCATGGTAATCTTTAATAATGGCAGCTGATTAATGCAGAAAACAAATAATGCAGAAAGCCTCTTCAGGGGCTTTTTGCATTTTTTATCCTGCAGTAAGCCTACTCATATTTCTTCAAAAATTGGTCGCTTTATGAAAGATTGATTATATTTATTCCCCACATTCCGTTAGGGTTACACACTTGGCTATTTAGTGGTTTGAAAACAAAATAAGTTTCAGCAATATTTCTGATGTTTATTTAAGCTCTAGCTTTGTTATCTTGGGTTTAACTTTTGTCTCTGGGCTTTAAACTTTGACACGGGTTTAACATTTTCACTTTCATGAGTGTCTTTGTAATCTGGCACTCTTGTACCCTGCACTGTCTCTGTTTGAGGATTTTGATAGGTTGATCTCATTTTGAACTTTGACACAGGCCTATGTGTCTCCCTCTGTGATGTCTGAGGGGTAGGTAACTCTGATGGCACTTTTTCTAAAACAGTTCCTGTAAAAGCTTTCTCTAAATGCTCCTGTGGCCTAACACCCTGCAAGGAAAAAACAAGGCAACATTAGTTTAACCCTTTACCCCATAGCCTGTTTCTAGTATTGAAGATAGGTGACCATTTACAGCAGATTGAAAGATGCACCTGAAGGCACATTCTGCTTTACTTTCAGCCTGCTTTAAGCTAGCATCTGCTAGAAGATAGAAAATATTTCTTATGATACATAATTTATACAAGACTGAATAAATGCTTTAAGCTATCATCTGATAGAATATAGACAATATTTGTTATGACAGATATTCATGACTGTATGAATTGGAACTAGTTTCTGCAGTGGAGGAGTAAATCATCAAAGGTGTACATTAAAGTGCAATTAAAATAAACTACATATTCTCTGAATGTGCTGGAAATTTTCTCATCTGTAAAATAACAAAGTAAATGGTGATCTCTCTGGACAGATTAATGCTTAACCCTTTACTCCATACATATGCCTTTTTTGCATTTATTTAATTCCTCAACTAATAGTTCAATTTTAAAAAGTAATGAATGTGCAACATAAAAAATATTTCCGATATCGTATCAGATGGTAGCTTAACTCTTTCCTCCCTGAAACTTTAAATGGACAATTCCAGTTTCCATTTGAGTCTAGTCCATTTCTGACTTTTAAGGGTAATTTTTGTCAATGTTTGGAATTATGACAAACAGTGAAGACCCTGATCAGAGGGCTCCTAGGAGCCCTCTGATCTGGGTCTTCACTGTTTGCATAGGACAAGTGTACTTTTAACATGTTCGTTTTTTACAAAGGACGCCAATATGCGGGACTAGGGTTCAAAGGGTTAAAGCAGGTTGAAAGTGAAGTAGAATGCACCTTAAAGGGTAGCTGGTCTTAATGTCCCATTGCATGAATGTACCATTGCCTCAATGTACCATTTTCAGTCTGAACGTACCATTTTTAAAAAATCCTATATTACAACCATGATTGACCATTATTGGTTGATGAAAAATGTAAAATAGTACTTTATATGTTACTTGGATGAAATAAATGATTTTTTTCAAATACAATGTTCCTATGTGAGTATTATCCACTTTTTGTAGAAGTTCAATGAGTTTATACAATTCAACATGTATGTATCTGCATACTTTTTTCCTACAATCAGGTGTGGATTTTTTAACTACAAATATCATAAATCAATCGGGGATAATTATAAACCATTTCTTCATTTAAAAAATAGTATAATAAAATTGTTTTCTATCAATTTTATATAGTGGTACGTTCAGTCTAGGAAAATGGTACATTGAGACTGGTACATTGAGGCATTGGTACGTTAAGACCATAAACCCCTTAAAGCGCAGCCTGCTTTACTTTCAGCCTGCTTTAAGTTATCATCTGCTAGGATATAGAAAATATTTCTTTGGTGCATATTCATTACTGTATAAATAGAACTTTTTTCTTTGTGGAGGGATAAGTTCAATGTGTTAAAAGGAGTGCAGTACTCCCTCTCTACAATGACACCCAAAGATTGTGTGTGTTGTTCAAAGGGGATTTTTTATAGGAAGGGAAATTGGCTTACGTTTGCAAACAGCTTGAATCCAGATCAGATGCCAGGTAACGTGGCGTCTGATCTTGATTCAAGCTGTTTAATTGCCACTTGTCATGTTTTTTTCAGACAAAATGTTCTATATGTGATTTTGAGAGAAAAAGCAAATGACAATTTTAAGCAGACGATATTGCAGCAGTGAAATTGTTAGACATTGTCTTGTTTGGGGAACAGTGACAAACGTTATTGTAAGGAAGGAATCATTGGGAGGGCCATTGTAGGGAGGGAGCACTGTATCAGTATCTATGGAATCATACACTACCCAGGGCTTCAGATAAGAGGTAGTTATTTCAACAAATAAATCATTTATCACTCATTTCAGCACCAAACCCTATGGTGTTACTTCTCATTCAAAAATAAAGATTTTAAGTTTTGAACAAGAGCCCCATGGGGCATATTTCGCTCACCTGAGAATAGCTGAAAAAATGGAGATAATGATTTATGTCTAGGACTGACCTAGGTATGCAACAGACCGGAACCATTTGAACAAAATATGTAAAGGATATTTAAAAGTGTCACCATACCGGATATAAAAGCTCTGGCCATATTAGTGTCAGATAAGAACACGTTTGAAATTTTCTCTATATAACTCTATGTAAAACTGTGACCCCCGGGGCGGGGCAAATTTTGACCCAAGGGGCATAATTTGAACAAATTTGATAGAGGACCAGTCCTGGAGATGATGCTTTGTGCCAAATATCTAAGCTCTGGCCCTTGTAGTTTCAGACAAGAAGATATTTTAAGTTATCATTGAAAAAAATCTATTTTGAGCTCCTGTGACCTAGTTATGCAACCGACCAGAACCATTTGAACAATTTTGGTATAGTACATCTAGAAGTGTCACCATGCCAAATATCAAAGCTCTGGCCATATTAGTTTCAGAGAAGAAGACGTTTGAAAATTTCACTATATAACTCTATGTAAAACTGTGACCCCGGGGTTTCAGATAAGAAGATTTAAGATTTCCTTATTTTTTCACTTTGGTTGCCATGGCAACCAGAGTTCTGCATTGTTTTTAATTCTTTGAACAAATTTGAAAGAGCTTGACCCAAGGAACAATTCTGTAAAGTTTTGTTGAATTCTGTCAAGCGGTATAGGAGGAGATGTCATTTGAAGCAATTGTTAACGACGATGCACGACTGACGACGACGGACACAGGGCCATCCCAATAGCTCACCTTGAGCCTTTGGCTCAGGTGAGCTAAAAACTAACCATATCTGTTGCTCTGATTACCTGTTCAGATTGTGTTTTATCTTCTTCCTCCTCTGATCCAGTTTCAAACTCGACCACTCTCTTTTTTTCTCTTCTCTCTCTCACTCCCTTCTGTACATCTGATTTGGTTTTCTTAAGTATTGATGTGGGTCCTGCTGGTGGTTTAAACTTGCTATAGATTTCTGCAGGACTTGCTATGACTGGGAGGTCTGACACTGCCCCACTGGTAACTGTGGCCTCGCTGGTACCTGAGGCCTTGCTACACTCCTGAAAGTACAGTCAGTCTTTTAACCCATTACCCCATAAATGTGCCTTTTTACGCCTTTAATTTATTCCTCCACTGAAGAAAATACCACGAATTTATTCAATTATGAATATGTATGATAAGAAATATTTTCTATAATTTAGCAGATGGAATCTTAAAGCAAGCTGAAAGTAAAGCAGAATGCCCCTTAAGGCGCAGTCTGCTTTACTTTCAACCTGCTTTAAGCGGTCACCTATTTTCAAATATGGGGAAATGGGTTAATAACATTTTACTCCATAGTCTGAAAGTAAAGCAGAATGCTCCTTTCAACCTATTTTAAGCTACCTTCTGGAAAGATGCACAAAATGACTTCTGTGGTTCGTGTTCAGGACTAGGTGGAGGACTACATTCCTTACTGTTAATATAACGAGAATTTGTCACCCAGGGGCACACTTATGCGAAACCATTATCTCCCCTTGTAAATATTGGAACGGAAAAATATATCTTTACGCACATCTGTAGATATTACTCTATCAACATGTGTAAGACTTGTGTTTACGAGGATTATGAACTATACTGCATAAAACATTAGTTATCTCCCTTTGAATTAACTCCCCTTAGAAATGGTGGAATGGAAATGGATGTTTCTTCATGCACATCTGTTCATGGTGCTTTATCAACCTGTGTTTTTAACAAATCCGATAAACGGTGTAGGAGGAGTTGCACTTACAAGGATGGACAGACAGACGGACAGGGTGATTCCTATATACCCACAAAATGGTTTGCGGGGTATAATTATTGGGGTACAAGGAGTATTTATGGACTAACGGCTTAAGCGAACTCATGTATAATCTTAAGTAGTTGAGTCTGAACTAATGGTTATGCACAAAATTGCATGTGAGATAATGAGCAAAAAACTGTGAAATGTTTGAAATTTTCTAAGTCAAAGGGGAATAACTCTGTCAAAAAAGAGCCCTGTGGTCAGTGTGGACCATCAAAAATACACCCTGTCATGATAAATATTATCAGACCTGAACTTAAGTCAATAGTAGTCCTACCTGTATGATGATAAAGCTAAATATGAAATTTGCCCAATGTGAAATTTTCGGACACAGGTATTTTAGTTTTTCACACCTCATCAGGCGGACACAAATTGACCATTAAATACAGTAAGATAACAGTGTTTGGGATGAATTTTACTGGTCGAATTGACCAGGGTACCGATTAATCAAGGGGCAATTTAGAATGAATTCAGTTAAAGGGAGATCAAACTGACAGGTGACTGTTAATACCAGGGTCCATGCTTATAAAGCATTTGAGTTGAGTCTGAAATCATTCTCAGGCATTTGATTGGTCAGATTTGAGCCTCGGCTCAAATCTGACCAATCAAATGCTTGAGAATGCACTCAGACTCAACTCAAATACTTTATAAGTGCTGGGCCAGATCTCGATGACCACTTGTACAGATTTTCTCACCTCCAGTGTACTGTGAGTAAAGTGGATTATTTTTCCTTTACTCGTAACTTCTTCATCTGAATCTGTAACAACCCTTCCATTTTCTGCCTCTGCAAAATCATCAGAATCTAGGCTCCTTGACGAGGTGTCAGATTCATCATCACTTGAGGTGTATGTTTGGCCTGTCTGTCCCTGGAGTGTAGTGGTTTGACTGTCTGGCTGCAGTGACTGACCATCTGCTCCCTGATCACCAGCTTCTGTGTCCGAACTGTAAAATACCACAGTCAAATCTATATAGCAATTTAAAAGAAGACATAAGGTTGAGTATTAAGTTACACTGTTTTAGCCCTTTACTTTGTAGCCTGTTTCTGGTTTTGAAGGCAGGTGACCACTTAAAGCAGGTTGAAAGTAAAGCAGAATGCACCTCAAGGCACATTCTGCTCTACTTTCAACCTGCTTTAAGTCACTTTTCTTCAAGACTTGAAACAAGCTTTGGGGTAATGGGTTAATAACTGTTGGCCTGTAACCTCCCCATCGTCTAACCTTTATCAGCTTTATATGTTTATAGTGGTTGGAAATGAAAAAGTTCATCAACGCTTGGTTTCAAGTTTTTCAAATAGTATTGAAACCTGGAATTCCGAAACTTCACACGCACAGCCTCTTTATATAAATAGATCGTGTACAATTCCTGTTTGCATAAAAGCAGTGACGTCAACATTGTGTAGCATATACAGTCGAGACTGTCTTAGCGACCCCTTGTGTTCAGCGACGGTTTGTCTTTAACAACCCTTTTAGATCCCCCAAATGCGTTTTACACTGAAAAGGCTCTGTATACAACGACTCCCTGCGAAATCCGTACAACGACCATGATTTTCAACTCCCGAAACGACGTTTTGGACTTCTACAGCGACTTTCGCAACTTTCGTAATGGTCGCCATAAAAAAAACACATTATGTTTCATAACGCTACGTCGTGTAAACTGCCACTTAAACATATATGGGTAGGTATTACGCTGGTAGAATGGTCAATCTACTGGCAATGACATGGGTGAAAGTTTTCCGTATTGTGACGGAATTCCGTATTTCCGAAATTGCCGAGGGTCATTTTTCCAGAACGTGTAAATCCGTTGAGAAATTCGGGGGGGGGGGGGGGGGGGGGGGGGGTTAGAGGATGTCTTTGTCGAGTAAGATTGAAAAACAAAATCGAAGGTGATTTCGAGAGCTGTCAAATTAGTTGAAATTACGGTGTCAATGTTCGCCAATGTTATCGTTCGGCCCTATCGTTCGTCGTACTATAACGGTGACGGCAAAATCCGAGTGAACCAAAACAAATTGGACTGGTTGCCGAATTAGGTGCTACACGCACGCGGACAGCGTTGAAAACACGGAAACCAGTCTCTGACTGAAACATTTCCGTAGTTGATTTCAATAATATGACAGGCTTGCTTAAAATAACGAGGTAAGCACATTTATGAGGGGGCTGTTTGTGATTTTGATTTTGATCTTGTTGCCGAAAAACTATTTTTGGAAAATCTAAAATCTCTTTCTTCGGAGTCTTACTAGGCGCTCATTGTTTTATGAATCATCCGATTACCAGACGCTAAACTATATCACGCGGAACGCTTCGTGTTTTATCGTTGGTGCATCAAAATGCAATTAGCTCATTTTGTCACCAGTTTTCGCAAATTTAAAATACCGGCGTATCTGTCAAATGCAGCTGAATGGTTAACTTTAATGAAACGCGAACTAAACAAAATTAGGAGATTGAATAGGAAATTCGGCTGAAAATCCGATTTTATTATAAAACAAGTAGCTTACTCAGTTACTGAAGTATTAATGTCACCTTTTTTAATTTTTCACATTACATATTATTGGACTGTTAAACAATCCGTTTTCTATGGCTATAAAGTATTGAAAAGATATTTTAATAGCATTCTTATCATTAAAGTAATTGATAGTAACCATTTAATTCAATAATAAGTAAAGAAATATTTATCTGATTTGGGTAACCCAAGTTTAAAATTTAGTCTAGCATCACAGCTTTGAAACAGATAGAAAAATCAAAATGTATAAAATTGAACCACTAAAATCATTTTTAGGGAGGCCTCTTGTTCCATCAACTATGGGAAGGCTTCCCTCTCCAATCATAGCCTACTGCTTTAAATTTTGTGCCACTTAGTTTTAACTTTCTGAAAGCAAATTGAACATGAAAATGAGAGCTAAAATAAACTCGCACACAGATCACGGTTAGAAATCGTTTATCAAGAAACCATTTATCAATCAAATAAAGTAGACATGGCACAGAGGTAAGTTATTTACTTTATAAGTAAATCTTTTGAGCAGAGAGAGGGAGGTTTTTTCATTAGGATAAGTGAAATGCCTATCCCCACCCCTCTCAAATGTCATGCCTTTAAATGTACAAATCTTTAGAATGGCCTGTACACATAATAATGAAAAAATATTTCTTAAATATATTTATAGGGTAACCCAAGTCCCATGCCATTTTTTAAAAAATCATTTTATGAGGCGGGGGTATGTGGTCAGCCCCTGCCCCTTCATATATTTATTCCTGCACCTATGCACTGGTCTGTATAAATGAAATATAGGTGTCAAAACAGGACTGGGTGTTTTCTGTGACAATGGCTTTTAGTATCTGTACGATAGTTTAACTATATTCAACTAAAAAGTACTGACAACAATGATTTATTTGAATACTCTAAACTGTTAACTGAAAGCAAGGGCCAGTTATGAATTATATGTACATCTATCCTGTACAAACAGTCATGGAGAAATGTCATTTCTCCATGGAACAGTGTAGACTAAGATCAGAATGTTCCCATCAGAACCTTCTGAACGGGATATGTACAGTATCCTTATACAACCAGAGTCAGTTTTTATGGTAATGCTTGACTGGAAATAGAGTATGTTCTAAATGTTTTGTATTGGATCTAGTAATACATGTCATAATTTTTAAGTGTCAGTGATACAAAATCTTATACATACAGCTTTATTAAACAGTATAATGATAGAAAACCTAAATACCATCTCATATTTTTCTCCTTTGGATCTAACTCATACATGGACCTAACTAGAAACATATTTGTGTGGCCTTACAATGATAATTGTAAAAGCAAAGTGCTTATCATTTACTTTGGAGTATAACAGTTTGCTGAAAGCAATTTCCATCTTTTGTTAAATAAAATCAATATTAAGATTTATTTTTCAATCCTTGGAAAACATTAATGCTTATGACCAAGAAAATTATTTTTATATTTATCCATTGCTTGTCATTTTCAAACAATTTTCCAACAGTTTCAGACCTACAAAATGCTTAAAACCCAGGAGCTTCCGGGGGCCTCTGGCCCCCTGGTCCCCTGGCCAGGGTCTTGCCCTGGACCCACTGGGAGCCCTAGCCCCCAGCATAGTTTTCAGTATTTTCAGTTTTGCCAACTTTCACCCATGCAATGATTAGCTGTCAATCACACTAAGCTCCGCCTTCATTTACTCAAACACTAGAAAATCTAGAAGCTGCTACTGAAAAAGTCGCCTATCGTCTGACCTAATTACACGAGACTGAGTGTTTACACAGTGAGACTGCTTCTACATGTACGACATATGTTTTCTTGATTACGTGATTATACGCATTAGTTATGAAATTTTGCTGGTTTATTTGCGTGAGTTATTTTGCGGAGATTCTTTACTGAGATAATAGCTAGCGTTAACGGTTTACACATTTAGCTTGAAGCCTTCCGACGAAGAAAAACGTTTGAATGATGGAGTTGTTAATTGCCGATCGAGGCGCGATTTTTTATATGCAATCAAACTTCAAAGGCATATAAACAATTGTGTACTGGCAATTATTATAATCCTTTAACGGCGTTTTCGAGTCAACACACAAAGCTTAGTAAGTAGTGATAAGTGGGGTGTGTAATATGGATGGCCAGCGGTATCGTTCTGCGGAAACAATCATGATGAAGAAAGCAAACGTAAAAATTAAATTCTGATGTCTGTTTATGGCAATGAACACAAATCAAATGCAGTTTATCACGATTTATTCACGTTCTTCTTTTTTAACACATATTCATACTTGCAATGACTACCTGCATAGTAATACACTGTAAGCCCCTCTTTCCATTTTGAATCAATAACTACAGGGGGAAAACTTGGAATTTGTGTATAGCGACCGTTTGTCTACAGTGACCTTTTTTCCATTCTCCCTCGGAAGGTCGCTGAAGACAGTCTCGACTGTACACCATCTGATACGGACCATCTGATATGGAAAAAGATTGTTGGGCCTGTATTTGATTGTATTTAGAATAGGTATATAATACATGGCCTTACTCTATCCTCTCCATCTCTCTTCCCTTCAGCTCTAGTCTCTCCAGTTCATCCAGCCTCTCCCATAACTGTTCCTCTGTGAACACCTTGGCAGAGCTCCCAGTCTTGTCTCGTCCTTTCTTCATCTTCTTCCTATGTTCTGCTACATTCTTCTTATGCTTCTCTAGAGATTATAATACATAATAAAACTTCTTGTTGTATGATTTAACCCTTTACTCTCAATGACACCATAAATCACATTTGCAAACAGTTTGGGTCCTGATCAGACGCCGCGTAATGGGGAGTCTGATCAGGACCCAAACTGTTTGACACATGATAGATATTAAGTCATACAACTTCAAAGTAACAACCTTCAATCTAACTTTGAAACTCGTCTTGCAGACATCAATACTGAAGCAGACAATAAAGGGGTGAAGGGGTATAAATCTCCCGAATAATTTGATCATGAAAGGGTTATGGTTAAGGACCCCTAATGAGATAAGGCCAATGTTGGTCAATATCAGTACTCTACGGAGTGCGAACGGCCATTCTCGTCAACTGCCACTCAGTTCCATACCATTCTAAAGTTAATGAAAAATGGCTGATCGCTACATGTCGAGTACCAATTTGGGTCTGATCTTCATTGCTGGTGTGCCTCAATGAGTAAACCATGATGCACTGCAGTTTGGTGACCTTAACCTTTGACCTCTAGGGTCAACATTAAGGTTTTGTTCTGAGCAAACAACTGCACCTTGGTCACGCAACTTCAAATGCTGATGCGCCTCAATAAGTAGACCACCATGCATAGCAGTTTGTGACCTTGACCTTTGACCTTGACATCTAGGGTCATTGTTAAGGTTTTGTGTTAAAGTCTGTTCTGAACAAACAACTGCACTTACAAAACTTCATATGCTGATGTGCCACGATGCACTGCAGTTTGGGACCTTGACCTCTAGGATCAAAGTTAAGGTTTTGCGTTAAAGTCTGTTCTTTGATTACCTGTTCTGGTATATTTCATGTACAGGACTTCCTAGCCGTGGACAATTTTCTTACTGTGTGAATAAGTAGAAGTGTTAAAAGGTGTACATGTACTTTTAACTCTTTGAACCCTAGTCCCGCATATAGGCGTGCTTTTCAAACAATGTACGTGTGAATAGTACACATGTCATATGCAAACAGTGAATACCCAGATCAGAGGGCTCCAAAAGGAGCCCTCTGATCAGGGTCTTCACTGTTTGTCACAATGCCAAACATGGACAAAATCAACCCTTAAAAGTCAGAAATGGACTAAAATGGAAACTGGAATTGTCCATTTAAAGTTTCAGGGAGGAAAGAGTTAAGGTAAAAAGTTGAGTTCCCTTCTCAGAAGTTTTGAAAACTTATTGCTGATATTAAGAATGAGGACCCCTAATGAGATCGTGACTGTAGATGCAGTCGTTTGCTTAGAACAGACTTTAACGCAAAACCTTAACGTTGACTCCAGAGGTCAGGGTCAAAGGTCTAGGTCATCAAACTGTGGTGCATTGTGGTCTACTCATTTAGGCTCATCAGTATATGTAATTTCATGACCTGTTGTGCAGTAGTTAGACCTAGCCCTCATAGTTCAGATATCCAGTCCGGACACCCAGGGTATAGCATAAGTCCCCTCCCCTCACTTGGTGGAGGTGATTTTAAAAGCATTTTTCAGTAATACATACTCATGGTTGTATAAATTGGAACAATTTTGAAGGAATCAATGAAGGCATAAAAATGTGTATACATGTATAATTATGGAGTACTAGGATAAACTCTGACAAGAGCACCGCAGTGCGGCAAAATACGCCCGTCACGGCCGGCGGGTGTCAAAGTCGTCCAGACTCAGGCTGACTGGAAAAAGTCGCCCGGAGTGTAGGCCCGACTATCAATCTCAAAAAGACTATGCTGTAGTATTGCGATAGCTCAAGTTCTATCCCGATAGTATTGCGATAGTCAAGAAAAAAGTTCTGGGTTTTTTAAAAAATGCCCATTTTTGACAATAAAGGGGGCATAACTCTGCTAAAAATAGTCGCAAACGTCTGAAATTTAACAGGAACCAAAATTCACAGGTGCCTTCCCTGTATGATGAGAAAGCTAAATATGAAATTTGGTTACAATAGACAAAATGTAAGTAAAATTATTATCAGGAAACAATATATTGTTAAAATAATTGTGTGAAGGGGCATAACTCTGAAAATACAGAGTCAAACCAAAAACCCGTAATATATATTAAGTCACTTCATTCATTGTATCACCATATCAAATTTGAAATCAATTGAATGAAAAATAAAAAAGTTCTGTTTTTTTTTTTAAAAATGCCCATTTTTGACAATAAAGGGGCATAACTCTGCTAAAAATAGTCGCCAACGTCTGAAACGCAAACTCGTCCGAACTATTGTAGTATGGAATATTTGTAGGAAGTTTAATCAAAATCGGTCAATAAATGAAGGTGAGAGAGCGCTAAGAAGAAAAGTTAACGGACGAAGTGTGGCTTATTTTAAATTTTAAGGATGTAAAGGGGCATAACTCTGCTAAAAATAATTTAACAGGAACCAAAATTCACAGGTGCCTTCCCTGCATGATGAGAAAGATAAATATGAAATTTTGTTACAATAGACAAAATGTAAGTAAAATTATTATCAGGAATCAATATATTGTTAAAAAATTTTGTAAAGGGGCATAACTCTGAAAATACGAAGTCAAACCAAAAACCCGTAATATATGTTAAGTAACTTCATTCATTGTATCACCATATCAAATTTGAAATAAATTGAATGATAAAAAAAAAAGTTCTGGTTTGTTTTTAAAAATGCCCATTTTTGACAATAAAGGGGCATAACTCTGCTAAAAATAGCCGCCAACGTCTGAAACGCGAACTCGTCCGAGCTATTGTGGTATGGAATATTTGTAGGAAGTTTAATCAAAATCGGTAAATAAATGAAGGTGAGAGAGCGCTAACAAGAAAAGTTAACGGACGGACGGACGTACGGACGGACGTACGGACGGACGTACGGACAGCGCTGGGTATACCATAATACGACCGTCGATGACGGGCGTATAAAAACAAGTAATGAAACAATCCCTTAACCCTTTCCCCCATAGAAGCGCCTTTTAGCGCATTCAGTTTATTCTTGCCCTGAAGAAAATAGTTCCAATTCATACAGTCATAAATATTAGGGATGTCAACGAATATCCGGATATCCGTATAGCACCGAATATCCGGATATTAATTTAGTATCCGAATATCTCTAAACGAACTTGTGAGAACCTAAACGATTATTTCATAATCTGCATGAAGATACAGGTAGAGGTCAAACTGTTACATAATTACCGTTAATACCCATGGTCCCCATCGTAACATAGCGATAAATGCGCGTGTGGAGTGCCTATGACACCAGTTAAAACAACATGCGTGTAATTGCTGTGGTGTCTTTTGTCGCCGATTAAAGGTCTTTGTTTTGATAACGGCTGTCACAGTTTGCCTGGATCAACAGGGTAGCATGGGCTGCATTGTTTCGGACAATTATCACAGTTTACACAACCACCTCTTTAATAAGAACATCAAGAGTTGTATTTCACTAACTTAAAGGTTAATTAGACATTTTCAAAACAGAAAGAAGTAAATAAATCAGTAATATGTTTATAGTAAATGCATGAGTGTACATTTATGTGCAGTCTATATAACTGCGTAATTAGGCCATACCGTTGGGATATTCTTTTGTAGAACCTTCTGTCTGCTTTTCAAGCGTCTGAACAAATGAAGGCGGGGTTTAGATTGATTGACATGCACTCATTGCATGTAGCCTTTGACCCAGAGTTATCTGAGAATACCCAGATATCGGCGCTCGATTTGCACTGTTAAAACCTTTGTTGTGTTTGAAATATTCGGAAACCTGCCCGATTACATCGTACTGATTGATATTCCAAAACGTGTTACTAATATTTAAATTAAACACTACATGAATTTTCAATAAAGACGAGTTAGTAGACTATTTATATATTTTGATAAAGTTTTTCAACGAACTTCTTCTCTGAATAATGCGACGTAGTAAAAGTAATAAAGTACACACAGAAACAATGGACGCGCCGTTAACGATTGCAAGTAAATAAATGTTTTAATAGTTGTTGCAAGTATGTAAAGTCTATTGAACACGGGGAGAATCTTGAAATCTATTCTGCCTAGAATTAATTTACAGACCCGCTTATTAAAGCGTTATGAAAGCTACGCTGTTTTATAGATAACGGCAATTCAATGGAGAAAAACAAACTTCGTCACAAAAAAAACCCCGAACAAACATTGTCTGGATACGATTTTTCCACCGCACTTATAAGTGAAAACAAAATATTTGATGCTTTAGAACAATCAACACTTACAGTTTTGCATTCTTAACATTGCCGTGAGTTCGACTCAATGCGAATATCCGGATATATCCGGATACCTCATACGGATATCCGAATAGTGATTTTAGTATTCGTTAACATCCCTAATAAATATGTATAATACAAAATATTTTCTATATTCTAGCAGATGATAGCTTAAAGCAGGCTGGAAGTAAAGCAGAATGCGCTTAAAGCGCATTCTGCTTTACTTTCAACCTGTTTTAAGTGGACACCTTTATTCAATACTAGAGATATGCTATGTGGGAAAGGGTTAACTTAAAGCAGACCGAAAATAAAGCAGAATGCACCTGAAAGTGCATTCTGCTTTACTTTCAACTTGCTTTAAGTGGTTAAGCTACCATCTGCTAGGATATAGAAAATATATCTTACAGTGCATATTCATGAATGTATAAAGTTAAATTATTTTCTTTAGTGGAGGAACGAATTAAAGGTCTACTTAAGGAGTAATCAGTTAAACTTACCTTTCCATGCTCTCTCCTTTTCTTCATCATATTCTTCACGAATATCAAAGCTATCTCCACCCTCCTACATTCAAATAAAACACAAAAACTTTATAACATAAAGAAGATTTATCACTGACAAACATTATAAGAAATACAGTATACCTCTCTAGTAGCACCACTTAATTAATTGTTTTAATTATAACGTGTTTATGACAGGTGACTGCTTAAAGCATGGTGACAGTGAAACAATAACCTTGCTTTAAGCTTTTACCTGTCCAATTAGCCTTTATCTAACTCATTCACCCCTGAAACTTTTAATGGAAAATTCAAATATTCAATTAAGTCTAGTCCATTTTGACACTTTAGGGTTGATTTTAACAATAAATTGCAAAATGACAAACAGTGCAGACCCTGATCAGAGGGCTCCTGCAGGATCCCTCTGATCAGGGTCTACACTATTTGCATAAGACGAGCGTACTCTTCACAGGTGCACTCTTTGTTAATGATGATTATACTCGTCGCTAGGGTAGAATTTTTTAAGTGGTCGTAATAAAGAGGTTTTACTGTACAATCTTGCATTAATTGAGACAGAGAGTTCTAACCCAATAATTCATTTTCTTTCAATCTGACTGACTAATGAGACCAAAAAATCTGTTTGGTATGTCACAAATTTAAGTTTAACCAATCTAAACCAAGCGGATAGATAGACGATTCTAATGAGTAGTGACACCATAGGGTTTAATTCAGAAATAAAGATTTTAAGTTTTGAAAAACTACCCTTATCTGTTGCTCTGTAAATGTATGTGCAACATGCCAACTATTTTTTTTAAATTCTAGCAGGTGGTAACTTAAAGTAGGCTGAATGTAAGGCAGAATACGCCTTTTAAGATACTATCTGCTAGAATCAAGAAAATATTTCTTATGCTGCATAAACATGACTGTATAAATTGGAACTTTTTTGTTCAGTGGAGGAATAAATTAAATGCATATTAATTAATGTGTATCTATGGACTATGAATGACAGATGACTGATGAATGTACATGTTTTATCCTGCAATTAAAGGTTCTATCTGTCTGGACTGCGGAAGAATTTTTTTTTAACAACTGCCAACTACATGTTTGACTGTATATAATAATGAGTATGGATAATTAAAAACTTTTTAATGAAAGATCAGTAATGATTGATTTGTTTTATTACCTTACATGCAAAAAATTAAAATTTTAATAAGTAGTCACAAAAACTTCAACCCTTTACTCTATAGATACACATTTTAACACTTTTAATTAATTCCTCTACTGAAGAAAAATGTTCCAATTTATACAGTCATTAATATAATTAACCCATTATCCCATAGGCTGTTTCTAATTTTAAAAATAGATGACTACTAAAACAGGTTGAAAGTGAAGCAGAATGCACCTTATGGCGCATTCTGCTTTAATTTCAACCTGCTTTGAGATACCATCAGCTAGAATATAGAAAATATTTCTTATTCTACATATACATGACTGTATAAACTGGAACTATTGTCTTTAGTGCAAGGATAAATTAAAAGCGTAAAAAGGCTTATTTATGGGGTAATGGGTTAAAGCAAGATGAGTGTTAAGTGGAAAGCTTGTAGAGCAAGTGTATGTAAGACTCCCACCTCAGCATTTGTCTGCAGGTCCCGTGTAAAGTCATGTCTTGGCTCAAGTAGCTTTCTCTGCTTGTGTAACTCCTCAAGCTGCTTGTCTATAGCTAAAATACAAACCAACATACATTCAAACTTCAACAATTTCAGTTCACTTAACTTATTTGCACCCAGTGGAATCTTTCATGCTTATAAATTAAAATATTTTTTATCTAAGGGGAGCTTGGTCTGAATTTTCATTTTCGTTATGTATTATATTGAAATTCCTATCAGCAAACAGTGTAGACTCTAATCAGATGATGCATTATGCGGCATCTGATCAGAGTCTACACTGTTTGCCTATGTCCTATGTCCCAAAATACTCCCATATATATAATAGGATCGCGGGAACAAATGGATTAAGTCTAACTTTCCCATAGTACTACAGTTGAGATTTTACTAAGCCAAATGTTTTAACAATGGTCAGCTTGATATACTTTCTGCTAGGATATAGAAAATATTTCTAATGGTACATGATCATGAATGTATAAATTAAAACTAATTTCTTCAGTAGAGGAATGAATTTGAAAGGCGCTTCTATGTGGGAAAGGGTTTAAGTCCTTGAAATAAAGTTTGCACATTGAACGTGTGTGGACTAACCTGCTGTCCGTCTTGTTACAATCTCAGCAGCCTGTTTGGCAGATCTGTCTACAAACCAGTTGTCTCCTAGCAGCACCAGGATCTCATTGGTATGGACAAGCTGACCAGGCATAAACCCCATTTTCCCCATTGGAACCTGCAACAAAATCTACTTTACAGGCACACTAGTGTCTGTCTAGTTTGCCAGTACATAAAATACATATTAACCCATAACCCCATAAATACTTTAATTTATTTCTCCAGTGAATAAAATAGTTCCGATTTATACAGTCTAGAATAGGTCTTGTATGATATCTTTCCTTGATCCTAGAAGACTGTAGCTTAAAGCAGGCTGAAAGTAAAGCAAAATGCACCTTAAGGTGCATTCTGCTTTACTTTCAACCTGCTTTAAGTGGCTACCTAATGTTCAAATCTAGAAACAGGATATGGGGCAATGGGTTAAAGATTTATTCAACAAAGAACTGATATACCGGTATGTGATAGCAGAATGTATAGGACAGGAAAAATGTGTGTCAAATATACTGAAAATACACAGGCACCAGAGTTATGAACTTATTGTGTTTGTTTGTTGCTGTATGTATGCCTCTACCGGTCTGTACATACCAGTCATGTACATATATACATTTTTTAATCCCATATAGATCTAAAGGGGTAGAGACATACATACATCGAAAAAATCAGGGGTGTAAAATTCTACTCGCCCACCGGCCGGGGCTTCAATTTAAATCGCACTGGCCATCTGCTTTCCGTGACCCGGAGGTAGAAAAACAAAACATGGACTGGTGCCGTTGTGCAATAATGCAGAGTAGTTTGGCTTTGTCATGGTAAGTTTCTTCTTTTAAATGTTTTTATCGAAATATGGAGGACACGGAGTGCATGTCGTAGATTTAAGGTGTAAAGATAAGACACCGGCGGTAAAAAATACTGTGTATGTGATGGTAGAGACTTGTTTGACCTGAATAAGTTGCGACTTCCGAGATTCGTATTGGCTTGTTTTTGGTGGAAATTGATATTATATGGAATTCTATTGTGTACCATAGAGTTTTCTGCATGCGATGGTATCTTTGTATTCAAATAGATCGAGAATTGACTGCACAACAAGACTTGGAATGAAGTCAGTGTGTTTCACGAAGCACGTTTGCCGTGGGAGTTGGACACCTTTCTAAGGCAGTGATTCAGATTGGGCCTACTAACTATAGGACACATGTCCTAAATGATGAAAATTTTTTCGGCCATTCTGTCCCAAAGAAAAAAAAAAGTCTAGGCCATAATCAAACGGCTCAAATCTTATTCAAATCTTAATTATCTTAAAACAGAAACTTGCTAATTGGTACTGATATGTGTAATTACGATTTTTCAAGAACCTAAAAAGTTCGCCGCTTGTGAGTTTTTTTCTCCACCGATGCAACAGCGTTCGTAATTAAATCGTTCAAAAACTGCCAACCTTTTCATTAGGTGTTTATTTCCTTCTTTGTTTCCTTTTAAATACGAAAGCTGACAATCAATGATTTTCAACTGTCTATCGTTTATCTGACTCTTCCACGCTTAAATTTTGACAGTTTCGACAAAACACTAGTTTCGGAGAACTTTTGTCGTTCATATTTCAATGTAGATATAGATATATTTGTGAGTGCACGGTAACCTCCCTTTGCTAACGGTGCGCAAGTAAATATTTACCACATGGAAATCAATCCTAACAAAAACGACGCATCTCAGAGTACAATTCGTATTCCTCTTTTGATGAACTATAAGAATTTGAGATTCGTTTTTCCTAAAATTATTTAGTTAAAAAGACAAAACGAAGCTTATTTGTTTCTCTGTTGTCGTATTCAGCGGAAAATCTACTGGCCATTTTGTCTGCCAAACTTTATAACTACCGGCCCGTATGTCCGACGAAAGGATTTTTTCTCGGCCATTTTCATTTTCTTTCGGCAATTTGCCGATGGCCAGGCCCAATCTGAATCACTGTAAGGTATATACTAAAAAAAAAAAGAAAAAAAAAAAGAGCTTTTGGTCAGAATATGGTGTTTGGTGATAGAAAAGGACGTTTTCATGGTTTTATGCCCTTTATTTGTGTTTTGAGCTGTCATATTGGGACAAAGCATGCGTCTGGCACCTGTGGACTTGATAAGATAATTAATGTCTATCGGTAGGCAATATGCTTAATGTCTGCTTCAAAGCATTGGTCATGGGTTAATATTCCCATGAATTGATAGGAATGTCCATCAAGTTGTTTAATTCCACTGAAATGTCAATAAATACACTCGAGTCGGTAAATTTTCACCCCAGAAATGGCAGACAACAAGACAAAAGTGAAGATGTTGTCAACCATCCCGAGAGCTCAAATGCTCGCCTTTACAACTTCGCTGAGTTGCGATTCCGTCTTGTATAATTCCGTGTACTAACTTACCATAACATCATATAACAATTTATCTGGCAGAGCTTTAAGTCTGTCTTTCAATGCTCCATAATCGGATTTAAATTTCTCCCTGAAAATGAAATATAAAATGTATTTCAATATTTTCTAAAAACAATGTGTGTTTTTTATTTACTCCCATTGTCTGGAAACCTTTAATAAAAGGATTCCTACGGAACCCAAAATTTGCGCCATTGCGCAGATCTATGCTAGTGAATCATTGAGCCTTTAGTCTATAGGTTCATGTAGGATAGAGACCGGATGTTTCCGCAGAAACATAAGCATCTCTGCTTCTTTGGTCCATTTGTATTTATTTATAGAGTTATGTTGTAGCAGATATACTGCCAGTCTTAGCCCCTATCTGCTTGTCCAAAACACACAGGCATGTGGTTTCTGATTCTGATACGGGCAACACTTCCGGAAATACGTGATATTTTATGATATTTGCATCAGAATTTGGCATTATCACTGTGAAAAAAAGCATATTAGTTTTCACCTTCAGGCAAGTGATCTGAAAAAAATAAGGCAAAGTCGATGCATCTTAAAGAAAATACAAAAAGATGTTATTTAGACATTTACTAATTAAATTACACTTGTGATCTGAATATCCGAAAAATACGTACTATCCGAAACAACAATCAACTAATTAGGCATGTTTACAATATGATATCATTTAGTTTGTGGAAGAATACAGTGTCATGTATTAACCATTGTTTAATATTATCGTCTGTGTCTTTAAGAGCTTTCTGCTGTTCTTCTCTCAAGCGATGTACGTGTCTTTGATAGTCTTTGCTAGCCATTTCTGCTGATAGTCTTCTCAATTTTTTCAATACCGCTCCTATCAAATAAAATTCATATGTTTAATATCTGTAAAAATATAATTTACGGTTATTTTTCATTATTTCACGACACTTTTTTTTATTGAATTTCAGCTATTGTATAGAATTTATCGATATAGGACTGTTTCTTTAGAATATTTAGAGTGATTATTTGTTTTTATTTTGTCAGCAATGTAAGCAAAACGAAAAGCATGGCTGCTAGAGGACTTTGCATGTTTACATCAAAATTTTGCGTTGGTTTTGCGCACGATTTATTTCAACCGCAGGTGTCAAGTATTGGGTATGTACTTAATAATCGTTTGATATGATTTTGGGTGTTTTCAGTTAAATTGCACCTGAAAATAAGCTCGAATTATAGCAAAATGTCCAGCAGTGTTCTCTCCCCACCCACTTCAGGTTGTATGGTCAATCACCCTGATACCGGTGTATACAAATTAATCCGAAAACTCCTAATATTGTTTACATAGAGAACAGTTAAAACTTCCTTAAAAAAGAACTTCCACACAAAATGAACTTTTTAATGAAGTTTGGTTTGTTTGTTCGCAGTGGCTATGTTTACGACGAGTCGTAAAGATAACAGGGATTCTATTTTTACGTCTAAATAATTTCCGGTCGTGCATGCACACAAAATATTTTTTTGCCGAAATTAAACACTGACGTAAAAAAAAAACGTCGTAACGATCAGTAATGGTTTTGAGGGATAAAAAGTAGGAAAAAAAACCACTGACGTAAAAATAATAACCGTCGTAAAGATTAACCATGCGCGTTGTAACGCACATATTTCATATTTTGTAATAATATAAAAACCGTCGCAAAAATAACAATCGTGATCGTCGTTAAAATAAGAATGGGCTTTGTCGAACAAAAAGTTTAAACATGTGCAACTTCCTTACAATTGTTGTCTTCTAAAATCACTTCATTAAAAGAATTTATCAAGTAGAAATGCATTTTCACGCCATTGTTGACTGTGTAGGAGATAGTAACTTGTTCACTGAATGGTCTTGACAGTGGCGTAAAAATAACCATTTTAATTGTGATGTGGGTTACCCATTTTGCATTGGTCAACATGTCTTTTTTTCTGACATATTTATGCATAAAGCAGTCTGATAGAGAACCAGAATGCTTCTGTAGCATTCTACCTAACCAGAGATATATAGATACACGAATGTCTGTGACTTTACTTCCGCCTACTTAATCACTGTAAAGAAGTTAAAGCAACCTACGGTGACATCGTTCTCAGTCGATGCTCGCTGCGATACCGTTACTCGAGACAAAGGTCTAAATAGACTATATTCGGCATTAATACAGTTACGATATCGCAAATAAGTCGATGCCAATCACAACAGTCATATAAAATTAATTAATCCTAGACTGGCGGCTTTCACTAATAGGCTAATTATTGGATTATGTGAGGCATTTGTTTACAATCAACTGTCAATCAAGTCCGCATCACGGACACTTGTTTTAACTTATATGCACATGGCGCCGCGATGATCAGTGTGTTTAAAGTTTTTTACCGAGGCTAATTAGATCAGCGGAATAATTATGAATTTGGTGTAGATCGTCTGGTACGAACATGTTTCTTCTGCTATTTATCACCAGGGTTATAGATAAGGCGCGTATTTGCGTAAATACGCAATTAAATACAGTAGAAAAGCAATTACTTTCAAATCCATGCGTACTGAAAATCAATTATTGAAAGGGTTAACGCAAAAGAATTCAAGCAGGTGCGTATCGTACGCAATTAGTCGCATTTCTCAAGTGTAATGATGGGATGTTTACTACGACACCGGGTGAATATTTTACCGATACACCGGTTAGACTGGTTATTTATTTCCAAGTAATAGCCTATAGGATTTATGCAGCGCCGCTTTTCGTTAGCCTCGTTTAAGTAGTAAACCAGTCACATCGTCTGCCAGAATTTCTTCTGTCAAAATGGCATCGCGCGGACGGAAAAAGCGAACCGCGCAACAAAAAAACCACATTATTCAATTACGTTCAGTCTTCCGCGAACGAACCAGAAATAATTTGTAACGGTGTCGTTAATGATTTTGAATGATGCGTGTAACAGCCAAAAAAGAGGTTGTTACGACAGTGCTAAAGTTAGCAAAGTTACGGTAAAGGAATTCTGGAATGGCTTTTAAAGTTTCCGTGGCTGAAAATTAATGAATCCTACACAAACATGAGCTGTTGCATTTGTGTTGAAATGAGATCGAAACTGAAATTATCGAGTGTGGGCAAACGAGGGTACAGTACAATACATCAAACATTCAGCTTGTGTTTTGTATTAAATGAAAAAAAAATTGAGTAAAAAAGCAATTCATATCAAATTGATGGAGTAACGGTTTTTTGGATACTCAATTGAAATTCAGAAAACCCAATTCTTAGAAAATAGAGGGAGTAAATACCCAATTAATGCAAAACCTTATCTATAACCCTGTATCACATTTAGTTATTTTGCGTTTTGTTGATAAAACTTTCGTTTGAGTGGCACATGGTTCGGATCCTATTCAGATACGAAATGGTTCCGGTGTCGGATTAGGATCTAACATGTTCGCAAATAACAGTATGATCGGTTAATACGTTTAACGTACCCCAGTCAGGGCTTCGTTCAGTTAGTTGTAAACTACTACGGTATGCGATGGCCTAACGGTGAGGCGTTACCGGGTCGTGAAAGATAGGCTGTTGAATATCTTGAAATCACCCTTCGGAAAAGTGTCCCTTAGAAGTGTAAACTTTATATAGAAGTTATGAATAAAACTTTTTTATTATGAAGAAAAACAAATTGTTGTTTTTTTTGTCAGAGTTAGTATAGGTATATCATAAATCCATGCAAAATTCCATTTGTCTCCGTTGTCTTGTTATTGAGATATTTGAAAATTATCGTGTTTTTTTTTAACTGCAAACGACCTATACCAGGACACAAGATCCCGCCGGAACAGCTCCCTCTCTAAGCAGGGGTGTGGTAGTTGGCTTGAGTATCCCCTTAGAAGGGCATAGATGACAGCTCCCTCTTGAAAGATGCCAATGAGGGAGCCTCAGCTATGGTAGCTGGCAGTCTGTTCCACAGAGGGATGGCCCTTGGGAAGAAACTGTCCTTAAAGTAGTCTGTAGAAGTTGAATACAACATGCTATAGTACTAAAATAACAGTGAGCATATTTTAAAAGGGTTTTAGAGGTTGTTTACATTAAGACCACTGTTAACTGGCTCAAGATGTATGAAAAATGTGTATGTTTGATGGTAATATTCGTTTTGTGTAAAAAAAAAAAAAATCTATAATTTCTATCATTAAAGACAAAAGTGAGTCTGCTAGCAAATATACCAGTATTCTTTGCAACAAATGAATTACCTGAAATCATCTACAAGATACAAGAAACTTCAATTATAGTCAATAGTTTACAAACATTTTAAAATTAGCTAGAAGCTATTTACCTGAAATTATCATCTCTTGTCATCATCCCTCATTCATCGGCACTATATGACCTATTCTGTCGTAAAGCCCAACTCATATGTACTATCTTTCAGAATTCTAGCATGCTACCAACAGAGTAGAGGCCATAAATATTATACGAAACCAAGGACAAAGCTTCCACCATGGCAGGTGAAAGTACGAGAACCGCAAGTGGAGGAGAATCTGACGACAGAAAGCGAAGAGTTTTTGGAAAAGATGGCTTTTGAGGAATACGAAAGTCCCTTGAAAAGAGAACCATGGCCTAGAAAACGTTGGCGGCCAATGAGGTTTGTGGAACAAACAAAAGCCTTTTATGTATTTTTAACCCATTTCCCCATAGCCTGTTTCTAGTTTTGAAGATAGTTGACCACTTAAAGCAGGCTGAAAGTAAAGCAGAATGTGCCTTAAGGCGCATTCTGCTTTACTTTCAGCCTGCTTTAAGCTATCATCTGCTAGAATAAAGAAAATAGTTCTTATGATTCTTATTTGTGAGTATAAATTGAAACTATTTTCCTCAGTAGAGGATTGAATTAAAGGCCTAAAAAGGCATATTCATAGGGTAAAGGGTTAAATTATAGTGATCTGTTTCGATTGGTAAAAATTGATCACCTACAGAAATTACACTTGTGTTCCGCCACTCAAATGCAAAGTAATTGGCAGTCTTAAATAAAGATTACAGCTTTACCCATTACCCAATAATGGCCTGTTTCTAGTTTTGAAGATAGGTGACCACTTAAAGCAGGTTGAAAGTAAAACAGAATGCACCTGCTTTACTTTCAGCCTGCTTTAAGCTAACATCTGCTTGGATATAGAAACTATTTCTTATACTTCATATTCATGACAGTATAAAGTTGAGCTATTTTCTTCAGTGGAGGAATCAATTTAAGGCTTAAAAAGTCGTATTTATGGGGTATTGGGTTAATGAGGACTACATTGCATGTACCATAGTAAACTAGTAATACCGTAGGTGCTTTCCACATTAACTTTGTGCTGCATTAACCCATTATTCCATATAGTCCAGGACTAGGCCTCTAGACCCGTTTGCAAAATGGTGTTGAGAGAGTTTCTCACTTGATGTGAGTTAACGAGACCATAGACATCACAAATCACCGAGGTGCTTGTCTGCCACACTGTCACATTTCCCATAATATCCAAATCCAATATGGCCGCCGCCAGCCATTTTGGAAAAGCTAACTTTTTTGTTTTTTGGAGAATAAATAAGTGTAATACCTCTAAATTGATTGTTTTTTGGTGTGGAACTCATTTCTGCTGCCCTTTGTGCAATCTGGGGTGTCTTTGATTTGGAAAGGTCAAATTTCACATTAGTCAAATCCAATATGGCCGCCGCCAACCATGTTGGAAAAGCATTTTTCGTTGTTTTTTACGAAAAATCAAATATAATACTTCTAAATTGATTATTTTTTAGAGTATAACTCATTTCTGATGCCCTTTGTGCAATATGGGATGTCTTTGATTTGGAATGATCAAGTTCAACGATAGCAAAATCCAATATGGCCGCCACAAGCCATGTTAAAAAAGCTAACTTTTTTCCTTTTTTGGAGAATAAACCAATGTAATACCTCTCAATTGATAATTTTTGGGTGTTGAACTCATTTCTGATGCCTTTTTTGCAATCTGAGATGTATTTGATTCGGAAAGGTCAAGTTTCACAATCGCCAAATCCAATATGGCCGCCGCAAGCCATGTTAAAAAAGCTAATTTTGTTTCTTTTTTGGAGAATAAACCAATGTAAAACCTCTCAATTGATAATGTTTGGGTGTTGAACTCATTTCTGAGGCCTTTTGTGCAATCTGGGATGTCTTTGATTTGGAAAGATCAAGTTCAAAGATAGCCAAATCCAATATGGCCGCCGCAAGTCATGTTAAAAAAGTTAATTTTGTTTCTTTTTTGGAGAATAAACCAATGTAATACCTCTCAATTGATAATATTTGGGTGTTGAACTCATTTTTGAAGCCTTTTCTACTATCTGGGATGTTTTGATTCGGAAAGGTCAAGTTTCACAATAGCCAAATCCAATATGGCCGCCGCAAACCATGTTGAAAAAGCTAATTTTGTTGTTTTTTGGACAAAAATCAAATGCTATACTTCTAAATTGATTATTTTTTAGAGTAGAACTCATTTCTGATGCACTTTGTGCAATCTAGGTTGTCTTTGCTTTGGAAAGATCAAGTTCCAAAAGAAGCAAAATCCAATATGGCCGCCGCAACCATGTTGAAAAAGCTATTTGTTTCTTTTTTGGAGAATTATCAAATGTAATACCTCTAAATTAATAATATTTTGGTGTGGAACTTATTTCTGATGCCCTTTGTGCAATCTTGGGTGTTTTTGATTCAGAAAGGTCAAATTCCACAATAGCAAAATCCAATATGGCAGCCGCAAACCACGATAGAAAAGCTAATTTAAAAAAAAAATAATTAAGAAAGATCAAATATACATGTAATACATGTATATCTTAATTGGTTATTGCTTGTGTTTAACTCATTTCCTCTCTGAGGTCCTTTGTTCAATATGGAGAGTCATTGGTTTGAAAAGGTCAAGTTCAATGTCTTTTTGATACATTAACGACCTTTGGCTTAGCTTGAACAGCAGTAGTCAGTATGTAAACAAGATGTAAGTAAATGGCAACTCTCTAACATTAGACAGAGAAAACACGACAGTGAGCGGGACTCAATCCTACGTCCTGAGGTAAGAGGCTTTTATCCTAACCACTAAGACTATCACAGGCCTATGAACAGACGGTAGGGCCGGGGCAGAATATATAACACCTTGTTCCACATGCATAGAAAGATACATCAATAAAGCATCAACAATTGATTAGATACACATGTAGTTCCAAAGTCATTTCGTGCCGGGTTTTCACAGGGTGAAGAAACTGAAGTGTCCAGTTTTCCATGACAAAATGTGTTGCAAAAAGTACCTCTGCAGCACGGCAAAGACATCAACGAGTATCACACGTCTCTGACTCTCTGTACACTAATACAATGTGAGCAGACTCTATGGTAAAGGCTTAAGGCACTTTTAGGGCAGCAGAGTACCAATGTACTCCTTACCACAAGGATCCGACACGATTGATTTTGAGGGGAATAATCGTCAGAAGGGATAAATAGAGAAAAGGGATACAACTGATTGTCAGTATATTCTCACCCTATCTCGACAAAACCGGGCATATCATGAATAAAAATTGATGAACCGACACTTTTGTTGCATGTCTGTCTTCAGTTTCTTCACCCTGTGAAAACCCGGCACGAAATGACTTTGGAACTACATGTGTATCTAATCAATTGTTGATGCTTTATTGATGTATCTTTCCATGCATGTGGAACAAGGTGTTATATATTCTGCCCCGGCCCTATCGTCTCTCCATGGGCCTGTGGTAGTCTTAGTGGTTAGGATAAAAGCCTCTTACCTCAGGACGTAGGATTGAGTCCCGCTCACTGTCGTGTTTTCTCTGTCTAATGTCAGAGAGTTGCCATTTACTTACATCTTGTTTACATACTGACTACTGCTGTTCAAGCTAAGCCAAAGGTCGTTAATGTATCAAAAAGACATTGAACTTGACCTTTTCAAACCAATGACTCTCCATATTGAACAAAGGACCTCAGAGAGGAAATGAGTTAAACACAAGCAATAACCAATTAAGATATACATGTATTACATGTATATTTGATCTTTCTTAATTATTATTTTTATGCCCCCAGCATCGACAGATGCGGGGCATATAGTAATCGTCCTGTCCGTCCGTCCGTCCGTCCGTGCGTGCGTGTGTGTGTGTGTGTGTGTGTGCGTCCGTAACAAGGTTAAGCAGATTTTACCGTTTCGTCTAGCATCAACACCGCTTACCCAAATGCTTGGATACTTATACAGTTGTTGCCTTGGACTATTCTCTATCCACCAATATCACCAAACTTTGATTTTGACCTTGACCTTGACCTAATTTGGACTTATAAAATTTTAAATAGGCTATTTCTTGGTTAACTAGATTTTACCGTTTCGTCTAGCATCAACACAACTGACTACAATGCTTTGATACTTATACAGTTGTTTCCGTGGACCATTACCAACTCACCAATATCACCAAACTTTGATTTTGACCTTGACCTTGACCTAATTTGGACTTAGAAAAGATTCAGAATATATTGTCAAGGATGCCACTGGGGGCATAAGCGTTTATTGAACGCGCAGTCTTGTTTTAAATTAGCTTTTCCATCGTGGTTTGCGGCTGCCATATTGGATTTTGCTATTGTGGAACTTGACCTTTCTGAATCAAAAACACCCAAGATTGCACAAAGGGCCTCAGAAATAAGTTCCACACCAAAATATTATTATTTTAGAGATATTACAATTGATAATTCTCTAAAAAAGAAAACAAATAGCTTTTTCAACATGGTTGCGGCGGCCATATTGGATTTTGCTTCTTTTGGAACTTGATCTTTCCAAAGCAAAGACACCCTAGATTGCACAAAGGGCATCAGAAATGAGTTCTACTCTAAAAAATAATCAATTTAGAAGTATAGCATTTGATTTTTGTCCCAAAAAAACCAACAAAATTAGCTTTTTCAACATGGTTTGCGGCGGCCATATTGGATTTGGCTATTGTGAAACTTGACCTTTCCGAATCAAATACATACAAAATTGCACAAAAGGCCTCAGAAATGGGTTCAACACCCAAACATTATCAATTGAGAGGTATTACAATGGTTTGTTCTCCAAAAAAGAAACAAAATTAGCTTTTTAACATGGCTTGCGGAGGCCATATTGGATTTGGTTTTTGTAGAACTTGATCTTTCCAAATCGAAGACATCCCAGATTGCACAAAAGGCATCAGAAATGAGTTCAACACCCAAAAATTATCAATTGAGAGGTATTACATTGGTTTATTCTCCAAAAAAGGAAAAAAGTTAGCTTTTTTAACATGGCTTGCGGCGGCCATATTGGATTTTGCTATCGTGGAACTTGATCTTTCCAAATCAAAGACATCCCAGATTGCACAAAGGGCATCAGAAGTGAATTATACTCTAAAAAATAATCAATTTAGAAGTATTATATTTGATTTTTCTTCAAAAAAACAACGAATAAAGCTTACCAACATGGTTGGCGGCGGCCATTTTGGATTTGGCTAATGTGAAATTTGACCTTTCCAAATCAAAGACACCCCAGATTGCACAAAGGGCAGCAGAAATGAGTTCCACACCAAAAAACAATCAATTTAGAGGTATTACACTTATTTATTCTCCAAAAAACAAAAAAGTTAGCTTTTCCAAAATGGCTGGCTGCGGCCATATTGGATTTGGATATTATGGGAAACGTGACAGTGTGGCAGACAAGCACCTCGGTGATTTGTGATGTCTATGGTCTCGTTAACTCACATCAAGTGAGAAACTCTCTCAACACCATTTTGCAAACGGGTCTTCAGGTCAGGTACAGGACTAATACCCTGTTTCTAGTTTTGAAGACAGTTAATGACCACTTAACCCATTACCACATAAATACGCTTTTTTACGCCTCTAATATATTCCTCTACTGAAGAAAATAGTTTCAAGTTACACTGCTACAAATAAGAATCATAAGAAATATTTTCTATATTCTAGCAGATAATAGCTTAAAGCAGGCTGAAAGTAAAGCAGAATGCGCCTTACTTTCAACCTAGTTTAAGTGGTCACCTATTTTCAAAACTAGAAACAGGCTATGGGGTAACCGTAATGGGTTAAAACGGGTTGAAAATAAAGCAGAATGTGTCATCTGATTGCTAGGATGTATTTCTTATGGTGCGTGTAAATATCTGATTTCTTTGCAGGTCAAGAAGGGTTGGCCTTATAGGAACGAAAATTGGTTTAGTCCCACAGTGGAAAAAAGACGGAACAAAAATCAATTGCACAGTTATACAGGTAAATAAAATACAGTAAAATCATATTGACATAATTATGTCATGGGGGAAAGGGCATTAACCCATTACCCCATAGCCCTAGTTTTGAAAACAGGTGATTACTTAAAGCAGGTTGAAAGTAAAGCAGATTGCGCCTTAAGGCGCATTCTGCTTTACTTTCAGCCTGCTTTAAGCTACCAGCTGCTAGAATATAGAAATTATTTCTAATGTTACATAATGGGACTATTTTCTTCAGAGGAGGAATAGATTAGAGGCATAAAGAGGTGTATTTATGTGGTAATGGGTTAACTGAGATGCTACATTTTAGAATTGATAACCCAACTTTGTTAAAAATGGGAATAAACTGATCAAATTCATACCGAACAAGTAATTTTATAAAGACAAATTGGATGATGCCAAGAGTTAAGACACAACTCAAATGCTGCTCCAATTATTATCTTATTGACAGGTTGACTTGTTTGTCTATTTCAGGTGTTAGATAATCACGTCATTAGATATATTGAGAATGATAAAGCCGATTCAACGTGGGTAACGAGGCCTTCAGGAAGGAAGGGAGGTTACAATGTGGTAGGAGCCAACAGTACCTACCCATTTGAGGTATATCACACTAGAGGCAAACACGTCTATCTACCCAGGGCTTTAGATGAGGGGTAGTAAACTGCACAAACCCAACATTTTCTCACTCTTTTAGCACCAAATCCTATGGTGTCACTACTCATTAGAATTGTCTCTTCGAGACAATTCTAATGAGTAGTGACACCATAGGGTTTAAAGCAGAAATAAGGATTTTAGTTTTTGATTTACTCTCCTTACCTGGAGCTCTGTCAACTCCTTCCTCCATCGACAAAAGTGCAACTTACCCATATCCAGCTGTATTTATAGCAGATGGCTGCTTAAAGTAAAAGGAAAGTAAAGCAGAAAACTTGTCACCTGTCACCTTTCTTTAAGCTACCACCTGTGCAACATCATCAGGAAGGTGTCTACAGAGCTTTTTAGCTCATCTGAGCCAAAGGCTCAAGGTGAGCTTTTACAAGGTTGAAATAGATTTTAATGGTCTGTGAAAACAAGTTTGACTAGTATTTGTATGAGCTTAATCCATTCCCTGATAAATACGCCTTCTTACACATTTAATTCTTCCACTTAAGAAAATTGTTCTGATTTAGACAGATAGATAGATAGATAGATTTATTTCACAATTTTTTGTGTGGACATTAATTGCTATGGAAATAAAATTCAAATAACAAGGATTTAACATACAGTAAAACCTCTTTATCACGACCACTAGAAATAAGGCTAAATGATTGTATGAAATACAGATGGCAACTTAAAGCAAGGTGAAAGTAATAAAAAGTTTTCACTGTATTCATAATTATTTGAATGATTATAAATTTCGGTGTTTGTTTGCATGTTGATGATATATTTATTTCAGTATACTAAAGAGTACTGTGGTTTGTTCAGGGAAGCTGGTGTCCCCCCAAAGAAAAAGTTGTTCAAGTTTTACGTCACACCTGAGGCAGCTGTCCAACCAGGTAAACCCTCCCACCAAGTGACCCACACATCCAAATGCAGGGAAAATGTAATGCCGGAGGCTTCTGCATAACGTTTGTCTTGCATTAACCCTTTCCCCAATAGAAGCGCCTTTTAGCGGCTTTGATTTATTCATCCGCTGAAGAAAATAGTTCCATTTTAATCAGTAATGAATATGTATTTTAGGGAATATTTTCTATAGTATAGCACATGATAGCTTTAAGCAGGCTGAAAGTAAAGCAGAATGCGCCCTAAGGCGCATTCTGCTTTACTTTCAACCTGCTTTAAGTAATCACCTATCTTAAGTACTAGAAATAGGCTACCAGGTAAAGGGTTAAGCGGCCACCTGTCATGAAAATAACAAATTTATTATGCTTTTAGTGGTTGCTTAATACTTAAATGTGTCCGCCATTTCCCCTCTACCCCAATTGTTGACTCATAAACATACTCTTCATACCAATGCTTTTCCATGGTCATACATAAACATACTCTTCATACCAATGCTTTTCCATGGTTATACATAAACATACTCTTCATACCAATGCTTTTCCATGGTTATACATAAACATACTCTTCATACCAATGCTTTTCAATGGTTATACCTTAACTCCTTCAACACTAAGTAACTTTTTGTGGGTTATTATATTCCCTAGGGGCTTAACCTTTTCCTCCCTGAAACCTCAAATGGACAATTCTAGTTTTCAATTCAGTCTAGTCCATTTTTAGCCCACCTGGCACAAAGTGCCAAGGTGAATTATTTTGATTGTCCTGTGTCGGTCGTCCGTCTTTAAAAGACATCTCCTCCTAAACTACTTGATGGATTTTAACCAAACTTGGCAGGATTGATCGTTATATAGACCTCTTTGAAAGTTGTTCAAATATTTCCGATCCGTTGCATATCTAATCACAGGAGCTAAAAATAGATTGTTTCAATAAAAACTTAAAAAATCTTCTTCTCTGAAACCACAGTGCCCTGAGCTTAGATATTTTGCAAATAGCATCATCTACAGGTCCTCTATCAAGATTGTTCAAATTAAGTCCCTGGGGTAAAAAATGGCCCACCCCGGGGGTCACAAATTTACATAGAATTATATAGTGAAATCTGAAAACCTCTTCTTCTCTGAAACTAATATAGCTAGAGCTTTAATATTTGGCATGGTTTAACTTCTAGAGGTACTTTACCAATATTGCTCAAATGGTATGGGTCCGTTGCATATCTAGGTCACAGGAGCTAAAAATAGATTTTTTCAATAAAAACTTTAAAAATCTTCTTCTCTGAAACCTATGTACCCTGAGCTTAGATATTTTGCACAAAGCATCATCTTCAGTTCTTCTATCAAGATTGTTCAAAATATGTCCCTGGGGTCAAAAATGACCCGCCCCGGGGGTCACAAATTTACATAGTTATATAGTGAAATCTTCAAACCTCTTCTTCTCTGAAACTAATATGGCTAGAGCTTTGATATTTGGCATGGTGTAACTTCTAGAGGTATTCTTTACCAATATTGTTCAAATGGTTCCGGTCCGTTGCATATCTAGGTCACAGGAGCTAAAAATAGATTTGAAAAAAAAAAAGCTTAAAAAATCTTCTCTTAAACTACAGTACCCTAAGCTTAGCTATTTTTCACTCAGCATCATCCAATCAGCAATTGGCACAATCATATTGCCATAATTTCTCAGCTTTCCAAGATATGTTACATTTACATCAAATGTCCCAGGTGAGCGATTTAGGGCCCTATGCGGCTCTTGTTTACCTTTTAGAGTTGAATTTTCCAATTTATGTCAAAATGACAAACAGTGTAGACCCTGATCCGAGTGCTCCTTAAGGAGCCCTCTGATCAGGGTATACACTGTTTGCACTGGACAAATGTACTCCTCACAGGTTCACTGTTTGCAAATGAGGCATATATGCATGACTAGAGTTCAAAGAGTTAAAGCATTTATTGAAGACAGTGTTGTAGTGTTTTTGTTTTTCTCTCCAGGTACACCACTTGGGGTGATGCACTTCAGAGTTGGTAGCTATGTGGACTGTGTTGCAAGAAGGTATGTGACACTTGTACTGTGGTCCTTTTCAGGGTATCTGCATGTTAAACCAATTTCCTATTAACTCTGTACCCTTTAGAACTTTTTGTCTAGCAGGACGAAATTAATGTCCAGGAGAGCTTACGTTGTCACTGGTCGTTGGTGTCAGCATTTAATTCTCGTTCCCGTAAGCAGTTTCAAGAAAATGTTCACAACTTCTATGCCCTTTCACCTACATCATACATACTTTCTCAAAGCATTCGGGGGTAAGATCTTTCCAACCATGTGACATTTTGGACCCCTGTGACCTTGACCTTGACATCAACCACTGGGTTTAAGTTTTTAAATGTGTGTTAAACTTGGAAAAATGCTTGGAACTCCTATATCCCTTGAGGTATTGCTTTCATATTTGATATGCACGTGTATATGGACAAGACCTGTTCATGGACTAAAAAAGTATGACCCCAGTGGCCTTAACCTTCAACTTAGAGCCCGCGTTTAGGTTCTTTAATATATGTTGAGCATGTGCATATGGACAAGACCTTTCCATGAACACAACTGTTTTTATCCCAGTAACCTTGACCTTGAACCTAGGACCCACATTTAGGTTTCGAAATCTACATTTAGGTATCTAAAAATGCCTATAACTCCTATGTCCCTTGGGGTATTGCTTTCATATTTAGTATGCATGTTGATATGGACAAGACCTTTCCATGAACACAAAATTTTGACCCCAGTGGCTTTGACCTTGAATTTAGGGCCTGTGTTAAGTTTTGAAATCTGCCTTTAAAGGGACTCGCAACCGGATGGTGTACTTGTCAAAATAAAATAAAATACTCAAATAAAAGCAAATTTGTGGCATTATTTGGCTTCTGACATTAAAAAAATATGATCAGTCCAAAAAAAGTCTCAAGAATCGTCACCGAATCTTAGATTTTTAGATATTTTCCATCGTTTTTCTATACCGACTAGTAGACGGTATAGTTGTTGTTGTTGCTTCTCTACACGGGCTCAGACATAAACACGAGCCGAATTACGAAGTTGTATGCACTTTCGATCGTTACACATTGAAATACGTGAAATCGATCCGAGATCAAACGGATAGTTCCGTGGTCCATTGGTCTAAGCGGTTTCCCCTATTTTGCCTTCTGTCCGCCAATGCCGGGCCCCGGGTTCGAATCCCACCAGAGACCAATATTTTTTTTTATTGAAATACATTTTTTTAAACAGAATTTCTTATCCTAAACTAATTCTTTACCATTTATATAAGCGTTTGACACATATTTACAAATTACTATTTTTAATGCACCATCTGGTTGCGAGTCGCTTTAAGATCATTTCGAAAAATGCTTGTAACTCCGATGTTGTTTGAGGTTTTGCTTTCATATTTGGTATGCATGTGTATATGGACAAGACCTTTACATTCACATAAAAAATTTACCCTTCTGACCTTGACCTGAGACTCTGCTTTTATGATTCAAAGTGTGACGCCAGAGAGCTTTTTAGCTCACCTGGCATGAAGTGAGCTATTGTGATCGCCGTCGTCCGTCATCAAACTTTTTCTTTAAAGATCTTTTTCTTGGAAACCACTGGGCCAATTTCATCAAAACTTTATAGGATTGTTCATTGACTGTTGTTGGGTACTCTCTCAGATTTCTTCAAATATAGATGATCCAGTTGAAATTGTGGTTGCCATGGCAACCAATTGAAAAAACTTTAAAAATCTTCTTGTCCAAAACTACTCGTCCAAATTGAATGTAATTTTACCCAAATGCTCCATGGGTGACCGTCTATCAGATTTCTTGAAATAATTTTTCTATCTAAAAAAACATGGCCGTTAGTGGGTGGGGCAGATTTTCCTTATATGGCTATATAGTGAAAACTTTAAAAATCTTCTTCTCTGAAACCACTGGTCCGATTTGAAAGTAGTTTCACACAAATGATCCATAGGTGACCCTCTACCAGATTTCTTAAAATAATTTTGTTATCTTAAAAAGCATGGGTGCCAGTGGGTGGGACAAGTTTTCCTTATATTACTGTATACAGTATAGGAAAAGTTTAAAAATCTTTTTCTCTGAAACTACTGGTCCGATTTAAGAATGATTTGCCAGTTTTCTTCAAATAATCTTTCTACCTTAAACAACATGGCCACCAGTGGGTGGGAGTGAATTTTACCTATGATTGCTTATAGTGAAAACTGGTGAAAACTGATTACTGGTCCAAATTGAAAATAATTATATACAAATGATCCATTGGTGGCCCTCTACCAAATTTCTTCAAATAATTTTGCTAGCTTAAAAACATGACTGTCAGTGGGTTGTTAAGGTTTTCCTGATATGACTAAATGAAAGCTAAATACAAATCTTCTTTTTCCAAAACCATTTGCCCAATTTGACGTCAACATGACCGTAACTGTGGGTACCAGGTGAGCGATTTAGGGCCACATGCGGCTCTTGTTTGTCTCTCTGACAACTCTTGTTATGTCTATATTTATTCCTCATCATTTATCATGTAGAGAGTCATCAATAACTTTGCCTGGTCCTGACAGGAGGATGCTCCAAGCAGGTTGTAAATAAACAGGGCTCCAGATAAAAGGAAGTAGACTGAACAAATTCAACATTTTCTCACTCATTTCATAACCAAATCCTATGGTGTCTTTACTCATTAGAATCATATCAAAGACTAATGAATAGAGACACCACTATAGGATTTAATGCAGAAATAAAGATTCTAGTTTTTGAAATACAACTGTACTCCTAATCTGGACCTCTGATTGTAAAGAAGAAAGCTCCTTAACCCTTTCCCTTATAGAAGCGACTTTTAGCACATTCATTTTATTCATCCGCTGAAGAAAATAGTTCCAAATTATACCGTAGTGAATATGTGTCATATTTAATACTTTCCTTATTCTAGCAGTTAATAGCTTAAAGTAGGCTGAAAGTAAAGCAGAATGTGCCTTAGGGCGCATTCTGCTTTACTTTCAACCTGCTTTAAGTAGTCACATATCTTCAATACTAGAAACAATGCTATCAGGTAAAGTGTTAAACATTACTTGTTCAAAAAGCAACATTGATATGTGTTTCTTTAGTTTAGTAGTAAGTTTTTATACGCCCACCTCTAAAGGTGGTTGTATATTGACATGGCCCTGTTGGTTCGTCCGTCAACATTTGGCTTGTCCTGAGTTTTTCCGAAAAACTGTTTGAAGGATATTGATGAAACTTCACATAAATGTTATATAAAACCAAGATCTGAAGCTGAGTCAGTTTTAAGGTTCATTCGATTCGGGTTATCTGCCCTTGATGTACTCAGATATGCAATAAAAGGCTGCTTTTTAGGAGAAGAACTAAATAAGCTTTAGCTTTCGTTCTAATCCTATAATAGATATGATGTATATTGTATGTATATGTACATTTTCTGAAATAAATATGTTTAAACTAAAAGGCTGCCAGTGGGCGTATAATGTACCGTTTGCGGTGCTCTGGTTCTGTCTGTCTGTTAGTTATTTTTCTAGTTCTGTAAGACTCCTATGAGCTGGCTTGTTTCTCTAATAACATTGTTTCTTACAGTATAGACTATGGATTTCAAGGTGCTATGAGAAGACATGGATTTAAGGGATTAAGGGCTACCCATGGAGTGACCAAGGCACATAGAAAAATGGGATCCACACAGAGTGGGGTAAGCTTCTCTTTCAAAGTATATCTCAAGTCTTTCCTCCGCCTACAGTTGAAACTCCATACTCCGAACTCGCTTATGTCAACCTTACCAGTATTTTATAAGTTTAATTTCGATAACTTGATTTCACTTAAGTTGAACATACCCGTATTTCAAAGTTAAAACGTGGCTTTGAAATATGGGTTTGTTCGAACTAAAGCGAGTTCAAATGACAGAGTTTTTGAATGTACAGTAAAACCTCTCTATTATGACCGTTAAAATGAAGGCTAATTGATTGTATAAAGACAGGTGACAGCTTAAAGCAAGGTAAGAGTAGAACAGAAAGCTCCTAAAGGAGCTTTCTGTTTAACTGTTACCTTGCTTTAAGCAGTCACCTGCCTTAAATGCATGATATTTAGCACAAGTTAGTGGTCGTAATAGAGAGGTTGGACTGTAATTGTCACATGACACATCTGTCCTGATAATTGCACCCAAATGATTGACTGAAAATGTTAAATACACTTGACAACTTGAAGTAAAATTACTAGGGATGTTAACGGTTACAGATATTGTAACCGGTTAATCGCAAGCAAAAACCGGTTAACCGACCGGTTAACCTGACATTAAATTAAACCATTGTATTGCCGAGAAAAAATATGTCTACTACCTATATATACTGTTAATTCTGAATATAAAAGAAAGCCATCCATTCTTTGAAGAATCCTTTTAGCAAATGTCGAATAGTCTGATTTCCGATCAGACGCCGAGTGAAACTGCGTCCGATCTGGATCCAGACTGCTTTCAAAATCATTAAAAATCTCCAGCTTTACATGCGTGTATGAACTATTCAGCGATGTTCTATTAGGCTTTAGATCCGATTCGAAACTGAATTTCAAAAAGTATGTTCCAGTTCTGAAGTGGTACATGTTTTCATCTGCACGCTAAATTTGTGTTTGATACACAGAATATATCATGCACTGGTAAGCATCCGATCTGGATCTTGAGTCATTACATTTTTGCCACTCCTATGAAAAGTAGCAGACGACAATACAGAGCGTAAGTTACGTAACCTGTTAGTGAATGGTACAGTACGAAAATGAATCAACTTCTCAATCGAATCGGAAACGCACCGGAATTAACTTTTTGACTTTTTTGCAAGTGATTCTGAATAAGTAAATACGCCGAGTTAATAGGTGTCTCATCTAGATCCAAACCGCTTGGCTGCTGAACGGATAAACATGTCATTTTCAGCGCGGAGCAGTTATGTGTAGATCTATTTTCTCCGAAATTTCAAGTACTGTTATTCATTGCTGGATTTATATGATCCATATGATATTGGATTCAGTTCAAACATGTTCTACACATTTCTTAATAATTGGACACTAATCTTAATCTAGTAAAATCACAACAATAACATCAGTTAATTGGCGACCTGTCAATTGTCTTATCCCACTGGTTATATATCGGGGTTACCTGGCAACCACTGTAGCAGGGTAGTACACGACCGCAGCGTTACTCGACAAGGTGTCAAGGCAGTTGAATGAGCAATGGAGGTGTTGTCTGCTGATTACGTGCAGCAGATTTTATGATCCAACTTCCAAATTTTTGTTTTTCAGGTTAATCTTTTGAAGGAAAAGTGTAACCGATTAACCGCGCTATTAAAGGTTAACCGATTAACCGTTAACATCCCTAAAAATGACCTATTGAAAGTAAAATAGAAAGCTCCTAAAGCAGTCAGCAGCCTTAATGTTGACTCCTGTAGGCTCCTCTGATCAGGCTCTGCTTTGTCATTTTGCAATATGTTGTAAAAACCTAACCTAAATAGGAAACAATGGAATAAACTTGATTGGCAATTGGGGAGTGTTGATTGGAATTCTCAGGGATGAATGAGTTAATAAGACTTCTGAGACATTGTATTTATTTCAATTAACTTATTTCTGGCAGCTTGAATCAACAGTGATCTGGACATTATCTATGACTTTTAACTCTTTCAACACTAAGTAACTAGTGTGGGTTATTAAGTTCCTTTGTGGAACTTTTTAATTACCAAAACATGAACCAGTCTACGAGGAATCCTGGGTAGTTTAATAAAGGCTACTCTAAATTAGTAAACAGTGTAGACCCTGTTCAGAGGGTCCCTATAGAATCCGTCTGATCTGGGTCTACACTGTTTGCAATTTTAAACAGTTCCATACCTCATAGTGTTTAACCCTTTTCTCCACAGCCATATTTGAAAATCATCTCTGGGTAATTTAATAAATACTGGTATAAGCAAATGGTGCGGATCCTGATCAGAGGGCTCCTGTAGATCTACACTATTTGCAAATGTATTGAGTATACAGTAAAACCTCTCTATAACAGCCACTAAAAGAAGGCTAATAAGCTGTATAAAAGACAGGTGATAGCTTAAAGCAAGGTGACAGTAAAACAGAAATCTCCTAAAGGAGATTTCTGTTTTACTGTCACCTTGCTTTAAGCAATCACCTGTCATAAACACCTAATAACTAACACTAATTAGTGGCTGTTATAGAGAGGTTTTACTGTATTAATTTTGAAACTAGTCCATAGTGTTGAAAGAGTTCATTACTGTACTACATGTGTCCTGTTTATTGACAGAGAGACCATGGTTTACCAAAAGGAAAGAAGATGCCAGGGTATATGGGGAACAGATATAGATATATACGAGGAGTAAAGGTAACATGTAACCTTGGTTACCAGGGAGTTAACCCTAGCAACGAGTATACTTGACATTTACAAACAGTACATGTGAAGAGTAGACTTGGCCTATGCAAAAAGTGAAGACCCTGATCAGAGGGCTCCTACAGAAGCCGTCTGATCAGGGTCTGCACTATTTGTTTTTTTGTTAAAATTAACCTTATATATTATAATATGTAAAAGTGGACAATACTTAATAATTGGAATTGTCCATTTGAAGTATCAGGAGTGAATGATGTAAGTACAAACTACATGGACAGACTCTAGAGACCATCAGTAGTGCTCGTTATCTGGGAGTCGACATTTCTGGCAGTTTGTCGTGGAATGCACATGTTGATCGTATTACTACATCAGCAAACCGTACTTCTCCGGAGAAACATCAAGTCAAAGTCGTCTAAGCTTAGGGAGCGTACTTACAATACCCTTGTTCGTCCACAACTAGAGTATGCTTGTAGTGTGTGGGATCCTCACACCAAGTCCAACATAGATAAAATTGAAATGGTTCAAAGACGGGCCGCACGTTGGACTTTGGGTGAGTATTCCAGGCACGCAAGTGTCTCTGACATGTTGACAAAACTAGGATGGAGATCCCTGGAACAACGTCGTTCGGATGCTAGACTATGTCTCTTTTATAATTAGTGGCAGTCCCAGTTCCGTCTTATATACAAGGAACCACTCGTCTATCAAGACACTGTCATTCTGTGAGTTTCAGACAGGTTCACACTGGAGCAGACTATTATAAGTACTCTTTTTACCCTCTTACAGTAGTACAGTGAAATGCTCTACCTGCAGATGTTGTGTTGAATGAGAACCTGAAAACATTCAGGTCCTCAATCAGCACCATGAATCATTTTAAGCCTTAAGTCTAGCAATGGTGTTTTTATTCTGTTTTTACTCTTTTTCCTGCTGAGTTTTAACATTCTTATAACTTTGTTTTATCCGCTAACCCTTATCTTTTATCCTGTTCTTAACTCTACAAACAGGCACAGACGCGCACTGCCCGAAATTACCCGCGAGGGTGTGAGGCAGAATGAAAAGATAGATAGATAGAATACACCTTGAATGTTTGTAGCTTGTCAACAAGAACCATCAAATGTAATTACCATTGCTCTTTGAAAGTCAAGGCATCTAATGTTGACTTTGATCCGTGCAGCTAGCCAGTAACCTGGAAGGGAGCCTACTGTTTTGACAATGCTCCCACCTCTGCTCGTTTATCAAAAACAGATGATGATAATGATGATTTGATTTTCATTTCTTAAACCTTTACTCCATAGATACACATTTTAATGCATTTAATTTATTCCTCCACTCAAAAAAATAGTTTGCACTTTTTTGCAGTCATGAATAACTACCATAAGAAATATCTCCTATATCCTGGCAGATGGTAGCTTAAAGCAGGCTGAACGCATTCTGCTCTACTTTCAGCCTGCTTTAAGCAACCAGCTGTCTTCAATACTGAAAATAAGTTATGGAGTAAATGGTTAAACCTCACTTGACTGTAGTTCAGTACTTTGATTTGCTAATTATCTGATATTTGCAAACAGTTTGGATCCCGATCAGATGCCAATTGTATGCCTGCTAGTCTTTAGATTGCTTCTATTCAATAATGTATAAATCTGAATTGAACAAACTTTACAGCCAGCAATTTCAAAGCAGACAATAGGATGGCAAGGGAAGGGTTAATCCTTAGCCCGCCAAATAAATTGTCGTCTGCTATATTTCTCGTCTGCTTCAAGTTTCAAAGTTGCTCAAAATTGCTGAAAATGTTGTCCGAGTGTCAAACAGCTTGGATCCGGATGAGACGCCGAGTTACTCGGCGTCTCATCCGGATCCAAGCTGTTTGCATATGGAGCTATAGTCGTGACTGGCAGGCTAAGGGTTAATCCTTTACCCCATAAATGCACCATTTTAGGCTTCTAAGGAACTTTCCTGTTTGTACTTAGGAAAGTCCCCAGCTACGAAGTCCTGAACATGAAAAATAAAAAAGGGTTTCCAGTATGGTACCTTTTTAACTTAAAGCAGGCTGAAAGTAAAGGAATGCTCCTTTAGAATCATTCTGCTTTACTTTCAACCTGCTTAATGTGGTTAAATTTTTCCGTAACTAGAAACAAGCTATGGGGTAACAAGTTAAAATACATTTCATTAGAAAAAGGGAGTTCTACTTAGTATAGTAAAACCTCTCTATTACGACCACTAAACCGCAGGCTAACTGATTGTATATTAGACAGGTGACAGCTGAAAGCAAGATGACAGTAAAACAGAAAGCTCCTAAAGGAGCTTTCTGTTTTACTGTCATCTTGCTTTAAGCAGTCACCTATCGTAAACAAACTATTAATTAACACAATTTTATGGTCGTAATAGAGGGTTTTTACTGTTCTTAATGTACGCATTTGTTTCAGATAATGAGAATAAATCTTAAGCAAAACATTTGATCTGAAAAAGAGAGTTTCAAATAGTACAGTACAGTAAAACCTCTCTGTTCCGACCACTAAGTTTTGTTAATTATTGGTTGTTTAACTCTTTCCTCCCTGAAACTTTAAATGGACAATTCCAGTTTCGATTTTTGTCTAGTCCATTTCTGGCTTTTAAGAGTTGTTTTTGTCAATTTTGGCATTACTGACAAACAGTGAAGACCCTGATCAGAGGGCTCCTTTCGGAGCCCTCTGATCTGGGCCTTCACTGTTTGCACAGGACAAGTGTACTATTCACATGTACACTGTTTGAAAATACGCCTATATGCGGGACTAGGGTTCAAAGGGTTAAGGCAGGTGATTGCTTAAAGCAAGGTGACAGTGAAACAGAAAGCTCCTTAAGGAGCTTTCTGTTTCACAGTCACTTTGCTTTAAGCTGTCACCTGTCTTTAATACAATCAATTATCCTTCGTTTTAGTGGTCGTAATAGGGAGGTTTTACTGTACAAAGTTTAACTCTTTGAACCCTAGACCCGCATATAGGAGTGCTTTAACAGTGTACATGTGAATAGTACACATGTCCTATACAAACAGTGAAGACCCAGATCAGAGGGCTCCGAAAGGAGCCCTCTGATCAGGGTCTTCACTGTTTGTCACAATGCCAAACATTGACAAAAACAACCCTTTAAAGTCAGAAATGGACTAGACTTAGATGGAAACTGGAATTGTCCATTTAAATTTTTAGGGAGGAAAGAGTTAACTCCCTTTTAACACAATTTTATGGTTGTAATAGAGAGGTTTTACTGTACTGCATGTTTGCGTCTGTTTCAGATAATGAGAATCAATCTCAAGTACAACCTAATTTACCTTCTTTCCACTGGTATTGCTGGTCCTAACCACTCGTATGTGAGAATGTCAGATACCATCCTTAGAAACCGTCGTCAAGAGTGGAAAGATAACAAGTGGATGTTGCCAATGCCAACGTATTTTGAAGAAGACACCAAGGAGGAACTACCGGAGGAAATATTCCACGAAGATCTCTTCCAGTTTACAGACAATTCTATTGCCTTTGAGGTAGAGGAAACAGGACAGTCTTGATAGGGAAAACAGAGATTTACTATTAAAGTTTGGGACACAAATAATGTGCTTTGTAACTAGTGGGTACAGTAGAACCTCTCTATTACGACCACTAAAAAGAATGCTAATTGTCTGTATAAAAACAGGTGACAGCTTAAAGTAATGTGAAAGTGAAACAGAAAGCTCCTACAGGAGCTTTCTGTTTCACTTTCACATTGCTTTAAGCAGTTACCTCGTCTTAAACGACTAATATTTGACACAATTTTGTTGTCATAATATAGAGGTTCTACTGTAATTACAATGGTTACGTCAACAAGAAATAAACTTGGGGTTCCAGATCAGAATGGATAAACTGAACATTTTCATCAGTTTCTCCTTACTGTATCTACCAACCCCTTTGTTGTGACCACTCATTAGAACTGTCTCTCCTAGATGGGTCTAATGAGTAGTCACAACATAGGGTTTGATGGAGAAATGTGTAAGTTAGTGTATGAAATGTCCACCTCATCTTGAGCTCTGAAACTACAGGCCTTCTAAGTGTATTGGCTGCGAGTGTTAGTGTTCTTAGTACGAAAAACACAAGAACATGTGGTAAAGTGTGAAGGATTTATTTTTCAGTGATAGGAGATTTGTGTTTGATTGCATTTTTTATGGACAATTTGGAACTATTTGCCTTTGGCAATTTAGATAATAAATCATGTAAAAATCTTAACCATTTCCTTCATAGACAAAACTATGAAGGCAGCTTACTGCTTAAAGCAAGATGAAAAAGCATCTCATCACTTGTTATAGTTTTTGCTATTGATCATGTTTAGTGATTGTAATTTGCCTCAAATCAAAGAATTGTCCAATTTTACAGCGTTGAGCTAGTACAGTTAAACCTCTCTATTACGACCACTAAATTGTGTTAATTATTTAATAGTTGTTTACCACAGGTGACTGCTTAAAGCAAGATGATAGTAAAACAGAAAGCTCCTAAAGGAGCTTTGTTTTACTGTCACCTTGCTTTAAACTGAAACCTGTCTTGTATACAACCAATAAGCACCTTTGTTTTAGTGGTCGTAATAGAGAGGTTGTACTGTAATTCTCATGCCGAATTTTGGGACTCTTAGAAAGGCAAAGTGGATGCAGTTTTTTTAAAACTTTGTAACCATTTTCACAAAATTGTGTTTTTGAGTTGTATTAATGCATACTGAAGAAAGTTTATTAAAGTATTGAAATTTAAAGTGTTGAATGGTTTAATATTCCTAGTCCAATAAGAAATCATTGTGATGGTATCATTTGAAAGATGTAAACGTTTGTGTTACTGTTACACATACCATACACATGTATATCTCTTTCAATTTACTCCCGTTAATTCTATACCTCATAGTGTTTAACCTTTTCCTCCAGAGTCAAATTTGACAATCATCTTTCAGCTCTGTGTAACAGTGTGTAGGTCTATTATCACTTGTACAACCTGGATCTGGATAAGCAGCTACCTGTAGTTTGCCAGTGATACCACTGCACTTCACCCATAACTTTATTTGTAAAGGTCAAGAATATTTGTTGCTGCGGCTAAATGGGTTAAAAGATCCCCATAGTTATTGAGAGGCTATTGTACAGTTTAACCCTTTCCTCCATAGGAATGCCTTTTAGCGCATATAATCTCTTCCTCCATTGAAGAAAATAGTTCCAATTTATACAGTGATAAACATGTAAGACGATTGTAGCAAAGTAAAGCAGAATGCGCGTTAAGGTGCATTCTGTTTTACTTTAAACCTGTTTTAAGTGGTCTTTTATCTTCAATACTGGAAACAGGCTATAGAGTTGAGGGTTTACTTGTAACTCCATAGTCTGCTTCTAGTTTTGAAGACAGGTGATCACTTAAAGCAGACTGAGCGTAAAGCATTCTTCTGTACTTCCAGCCTGCTTTAAAGCTTCTATTTGGAATAATACTTTTAATGCCATCCATGATCCATATTCAGAACTTCTCACCTTAGGACTGCTTTTCTGATCCGGCTCCAAGCTGTTTGACACTCGGATTAAAATAAAACATTTTAAAACACTGCAATTGTTTCTATTTTATTGCCTTAGGTTCATTTTCATTTAACTCGTTCAATCCTAGCGACAAGTATACTAGTCATTAACAAACAGTGTACCTGTGAAGAATGTATGTGTCCTATGCAAACAGTGTAGACCCTGATCAGAGGGCTCCTTAAGGAGCCCTCTGATCAGGGTCTGCACCGTTTGTCATTTTGTAATTTATTGTAAAAATCAACCCCAAGTAGCCAAAATGGACTAGACTTAATTGGAACTGTCCATTAAAAGTTTCAGGGGTGAATGAGTTAACCGAGACAGAATAATTAATCAGTCTTAGGATTGAAGCAAGGGTAAAACAAATATCCTGTATGTGAGGCAATGCTTTATTATCAATAACAGATATAGCTCAAAGTATTTTGTGACATGCACACATTTTCTTACTCAACAGTTTCTTCACAAAAAAATAAATACCCATAGAAAATAATGCCGCCCATGATCATATCCAACCCTTCGCATGCTGGGTAATAAACAGGGTCATTACGCGGCGTCTCATCAGGATCCAAACTGTTTGCAACGATTGTCATTAGGGGTTAAAAAGTCAAGGTTTTATGCCCCAGGAAACATTGAAATTAGTGTCAAACAGTTTTGATCATGATCAGATAACAAGTAACATGATATATGATCTGAATCCAGTGTAGGGATGCATTTACACTTGGCATAAGAAGTGTTAACTCTTTTCACTGCCAAGTTAATCGTGAGATTTTACCCCTTCACCGTTTCATTGTCGTCTGCTTCAATATAGTTGTTTGCAGGATCATTTCAAAGATTCAATGTAGTATGACTTTAAAGATATCAATACGCATGTCAAACAGTTTGGATCCTGATCAGAACTGTTTGCAAAGTCGCTTTTTGGCGCCATTGGCACTAAAAAAATAAGATTTTTTTTTTTTACCTCTTAGCATGCTAGCGGTGAAACCATAATAACCTTTGCAATCAGTTTGGATCATAATGTGATGCAGCGTAACATGGCTTCTCATTAGGATCCAAATTATTTTACACTCTAACCCTGTTTTGAAAAGAAATTCAGAAAATTTGTATTTTCAGAACAGTAGCAGACAACAATTGTTGCAGATTTTTTTTTACCCCACATGCAAAAAGTGAAAACAACCTTCAAACAGCAAGGGCACGAGCATTGTCCCCAACTACAGACTTTCACTTCGGGGCCCTGTTTCATAAAACTTTTTAAGACAAATGTTGTTGTAAGTCATATTATAAAGTCTCTATTATTATTTTTTTCTCCATCTAATCCTGTCTTGAGATTTCTCCATCATATCCTGTGTTGTCACATCTCTTTGGAATCTTCTTGAAAAGACGATTCTAAAGAGATGTCACAAGACCAGATTAGAAATCAGAAATTAGATGTATTTTTAAGTTTTGACTTACCACTGTATTTGTTGTACGAAGTTTTATGAAACAGGGCCCTGATGTTGGATGCTATTTTCTAATAAGATATTTGCTAGCCCTATGGTTATCAAAAACAGCTTGAATAAAACCTGAAAACATTTTGATATTGTGAAAGGGAGATTCTCAAAATTTAACACAGAAATTGGAAATGATACCGAAGTAGTCATTTGTCATATTGGCCTACAACATGGTAAAGAAAGACATTTAGAATCTAGCATGCAAACAAAAACACAAGACAGACATGATGCCATCCAAGTGATGCCATTTTTAAAGCCAATACAGTGTGAACATGATGTTTAGTTATCAGGGGCCCGTTTCATAAAACATCTTACGACAAATGTTGTCGTAAGTCAAATTATAAAATCTCAATTATCATTTATTTCTCCATCTAATCCTGTCTTGCGATATCTTTTTGGAATCGTCTTGAAAAGACGATTCCAAAAAGATGTCACAAGACAGGATTCGATAGAGAAATCAGAGATTAAACGTATTTTAAAGTTTTGACTTACGACAACATTTGTCGTACGAAGCTTTATGAAACGGGCCCCTGTGCTTTCTGTATTTCATATTGTCAAACATGTACTGATTTGCCAGCCACAGGGCTGCCATTTCTCAGAACTTTTCTGAAATCCTCATATTTTTATCTAAGCAGATGGTAGCTTAAAGCAGGCTGAAAGTAAATCAGAATGCGCCCTAAAAATACTTTCAACGTGCTTTAACCCTTATACTGCCAAATTTTTCGTAATTTTTTTACCCCTTCATCGTTTTATTGTCTGCTTCAATTTTGTTGTCTGCAATGTCATTTCAAAGTTAAAAATAAGGCTGTATGACTAAAGAAATTTCATAATGAGTGTCACACAGTTTGGATCCTGATCAGACGCCAAGTTACCTGGCATCTGATCAGGATCCAAACTGTTTGCAAACACCCTTTTATGCGTCATTGAGAATGAAAGGGTTAAGTAATAGCACTTGGAAAAAAAGAAAATTTGGCAGCCCTACATTCAAAAGAAGAATGGACTTATGGAATGGTCTTATTTTCAGCTTGATGCAGTAAGCCGATATAGGAGCATTTTGCATTACTGTTGTCCTGCATTAACTCTTTCCTCCCTGAAACTTTAAATGGACAATTCCAGTTTCCATTTTAGTCTAGTCCATTTCTGACTTTTAAGGGTTGTTTCTGTCAATGTTTGGCATTATGACAAACAGTGAAGACCCAGTTCAGAGGGCTCCTTAAGGAGCCCTCTGATCTGGGTCGTCACTGTTTGCATAGGACAAGTGCACTTTTCACATGTATACTGTTTGAAAAGGACGCCTATAAGCGGGACTAGGGTTCAAACGGTTAACCAGCTACCTGTATTAGCTCTTACCATGCTAGTGGTGAAACCGTAACATTTGCAAACAGTTTGGATCCTGATGAGACATCAATTGCGTGCCATCTCATTAGGATCCAAACTTTCAGATTCTGTTTTTGAAAAGAAATTTTGAAAATCATAATTTTAGAACAGTAGCAGACGACAATTGTTGCAGATGAAAATATTTCCCAGCATGCAAGTCCCTCTTCTTTTGATCGACTTAAAATGTTTGACGGTAGAATCTAGGGTTAAACTTCAGTTGGATGCTTACAAAAGCAAGACATAACGTAAGCAGTAGAGGGAACAGAACAGAATACATTGAGACTAACTATAAATATAAGGCCAGCTAAGTATACAACCACTTCTATACAAACTATACAAAGGTATAAAAAATCATTGTAATTGATAATTAACAATTAATCTCTTGGAATGTTCATAATTAAAACATAAATACACAATCAAACCTTAAATTACAGCTTTTAGCAACTATTTAACTGTCGCAGCTTTTACTTTTAAGGCAGGTAGCCACCTAAAGCAAGGTGAATGTAAAACAGAAAGCTCCTTTAGGTGACCACCTGTCTTTCAAACAAACAATGGCCTTAATGGTCGTAATCGAGGTTTTACTGTATAGTGTTTATATCGGGCCACAATTTACGTTCTCAATTAAAAGTCTGATTGCACAAAAATCTGAGAAAATATATCAGCAGTTTGTTTACATTTATGACTCTATTTAACATGGTTACTAATGCAGTAGTGCTTTTCCAGAGCTGAGAAAGGAAAATAGTATTTACTATCACAGCCTGCTTGTGGAGCTACCCGTCTTAACCCATTACCCCATAGCCTGTTTCTAGTTTTGAAAACAAATTACTAATTAAAGCAGGTTGAAAGTAAAGCAGAATGCGCCTTAGGGCGCATTCTGCTTTACTTTCAGCCTGCTTTAAGCAAAAATCTGCTAGAATATAGAAAATATTTATTGTGGTACATATTCATAATTGTGTAAATTGGAACTATTTTCCTCAATTGATGAATAAACTAGAGACGTAAAAAGGTGTATTTATGAGTTAATGGGTTAATTGAAGTTGTAATTGGGAGTGATGTATAGAAAGTGAAAAAGTACACCAAATTGACATATAACAGTAATTTGAAAAACATTTTGACTTTGGGGAAGAAAAAATACTATCCTTAATAATTTATGAAAACATTCCCAACAAAATATGAGCCATTTGGTGATGTGAAATGCATTGCAGTTGCCTTACAGACTGGTTGAAAAATAGATTGTGTTACTTCTAACTGAATGTGTGATAAAATGTAAAATTCTGTTAATCTTGTACATGTATTACAGTACCACTTAGATAAGATCCTTGATTCATCTTAACAGGAAATTGCATAGCCCTTCACTCCATAGCCTGTTTCTAGTATTGAAGATAGGCAGGGGCGTAGCTAGACCAATTAGGAAGTGTACGCACTCCTATACTAGGGGGGTCCGGTGGCATGCTCCCCCGGGAAAATTTTATTTCTAGATGGTCTCAGGTGCGTTCTGAGGGCGTTTCCCACATTTAAAACAGGTGATAAAATAACATAAATCTGTGCAAAAATTTTAATAAAAAAACCCAAAAACGACATTGACGACAAAATCATCAGGAACGTATATATAGATCTAATGTACGTTCCTGAAATCATGGATGTTAATTTAAAACCAACAATCAGTAACATTTAGATCTGCAACAGAACCATTTGCATTTACGATCCGTTTAGATAACATGATAAAGCAGGCCCGTAGGAAGCAAACTATGATTTGAGGGGGCACACGTCGACGTCAGGGGCTATTTCAATTGGCGAACGCACTCTTAAAGTTACTGGGAATGCGGAAGGCTCCTCCGGAAAAAAATATTTCTAGATGGGCTTTCTAGATGGTGAGTTCTAAGGGCATTTCGAGCAATCAAAACGGGTTAAACAGAAAAATACCAACATCCTTTTTTAATCTATATGTAAAATTCGACTCCCAATAACATAATTTTACCCCCATCTGATTGGTTTAAACACTCTTACTCTATAGAGGGGTCCGGGGGGCATGCTCCCCCGGGAAATTTTTAATCCTAGATGATCTCTGGTGCGTTCTGACGGCGTTTCCCCCATTCAAAGACTATGTAAAAATTTGACTCAGAATAACAAATTATTGATTCTAGGATAATGTTTTTTTTCTGACAGCTTGTCTTCCAGCCTTTGATCTCTACCCCCTACGATTTTTATTGCATTTTTGGACTTTTAAATTTTTCTATTTTTGAGGACAATGTGTACGCAGTTGCGTTTTTTGCGTACAGGTAGCTACGCGCCTGATAGGTGACCACTTAAAGCAGGTTGAAAGTAAAGCAAAATGTGCCTTAAGGAGGAAGAATAAATTGAACATGCTAAAAGGTCCTTCTATGGAGTAAAGGCTTAATGCAGGATCAAAGGAATGTAGCTTCCTGCATCATTTTATCCTACATTAAGCATTTGCCGGTCTTTGGATTTCCCTGCTACTTCAGCTGGTGGAAGCTTAATACGAGATAGGCTGTAGTAATGTGATTACAAATATACATGAACATACTGTGATTACACATATACATGTACATACTGTGATTACACATATACATGTACATACTGTGATTACAAATATACATGTACATACTGTGATTACACATATACATGTACATACTGTGAGTGTGATTACACATATACATGAACATGTGATTACAAATATACATGTACATACTGTGATTACACATATACATGTACATACTGTGATTACAAATATACATGTACATACTGTGATTATACATGTACATACTGTGATTACACATATACATGTACATACTGTGATTACACATATACATGTACATACTTTGATTACAAATGTACAGGTACATACTGTAATTACACATATACATGTACATACTGTGATTACACATATACATGTACATACTGTGATTACAAATATCCATGTACATACTGTGATTACACATATACATACTGTGATTACACATATACATGTACATACTGTGATTACAAATATCCATGTACATACTGTGATTACACATATACATGTACATACTGTGATTACATATAGTCAAACTTCGATATCTCGAACTCGCTTAACTGGAACTATCCGATAGTTCCAACATATGAACTGCATTATTTCATGCTCAGTTAAGTCGAACATACCCATATTTTAAAGTTAAAACGTGTTTTAACTTTGAAATACGGGTCTGTTCGACAAAACTGATTTCGAGATATCGAAATTGGACTGTAACTGACTGCACACATCTATGACACTGCTGTAACTGCCTCCTAACTTCACCCATCTTTGGGCTTCATTCAGAGGCCACTACATAAAGTTCATTGTCTAGTACATATCACATAGAGTTCAGTAAATCACATTGATCAAGCAGCTAGTGTGATGTCTCACTTCATATTCTGCCAGTACAATCTGGGCTAAATGAAAGTAGACTTGCATTAGATAAAACAAGGAACACAAACCTATGTCAAACAGCTACACACAATAAATTTACACAGCTTTAATCCATTACCCCATAAATACGCCTTTTTACGCCTTTACTTTATTCTTCCATTGAAGAAAATAGTCTCACTTGATACAGTCATGGATATGTATCATAAGAAATATTTTCTATACTCTAGCAGATGGTAGCTTAAAGCAGGCTGAAAGTAAAGTAGAATGTGCCTTAAGGCGCATTCTGCTTTACTTTCAACCTGCTTTAAGTAGTAACTTCTCTTCATAACTTGAAACAGGCTATGGGGCAATGGGTTAAAGACTAGTTGTTTAATAAAAGTTTCACAGTACCTTTTTTAACATTTCTAAAAAGGTTTAGAACCAGTTAAAGCTTCTACACTTCTATATGAGTATATTATGATCAGAATTATGCTCTAGATTTTATTTCACATAGTAAGCATGGGAAACCGAGCAATGCCCATTGCAAATAGTGTGGACCAAGATCAGCCACTGAAGTGAATAGTGTAGACCTAGATCAGCCACTGAAGTGAATAGTGTGGATCCAGATCAGCCACTGAAGTGAATAGTATAGACCTAGATCAGCCACTGAAGTGAATGACCAGATACAAGACTATAAATTATCAAGAGTTATCAGCTTAACCCTATACCTCATAGCCGGTTTCTTATTTTGAAAACAGGTGATCACTTAAAGCAGGTTGAAAGTAAAGCATAATCTGGAAGTATAAAAGAAGATATATTTCTTACAGCGAGTGTTTATTAAATGTATAATTTGGAGATATTTTCATCAGTCAAGGATTAAAATACCAGGCAGGATAAAAAGGTGAATTGATGGGGTAATAAGTTATGGTGTCAAACATTGCAAATCCTGAGCAGACATCTCATATTACTCAGACAACTGATCTGAGCTATACTGTTTGCAATAGCAAATTCATTGTAAAGTGACTCCATCAAGACATTACAAAGCAAAATCTGTTGTTCAACATTAACCATCATTCACTTCTAGAGTGCTTACAATAAAGTTGCTTGAAAAGGACTAGTCAACTGCCATCAAGGCATTAAACGCAATTTGGTATTATAACAAGATGGTCAAAATCTCTCACCGTATCACTTGCCTGAGCAATAAAATTGACAAATTAAATTTGTTGACTTGTATCAAGTAACCATTGAAATGAATATATATGGTATTTAGAACAGTAGTCACCTTAATGCAGGACAACAATAATGCAGAAAACTCAGAATATGCATTACTTTTGTCCTGCATTAACCAGTCACCTGTCATTAAATATTGCCATGCTTGTTCAATCATTGGTCCTTTGATACAAGTTTACCTGCAATACAGTTTTTCAAGACAATCATGGGACATAACTCATGTTACACAGAGTTCAAAATTTCCAGTCTTATTCAAATATTTCACAAATTTATGCAACTTTGTTTTGGAAAAAAAAGAGTAAAATACCACTTTTTGTTCATGACAGTACAGACATACATATAAACTATAAAAATTATATAAAACTAATGCTCTGTTATATAATTTAGTAACTTAAATTAACTCATTTCTGTGTATTTTGAGAAATGTGCTCAAAATGACAAACAGTTTGTACACAGATAAGACATTAAACTTCACTAAAACTGTCACTAGCACTCTGGGAGTTAAAACTGTTTCACCCATTCATTTCCAACACTTTAGATGGACACTTCCAATTTCCAATTAAGTCTAATCCGTTTTTGACTAATTAGAGTTGGTTTTAACAATAGATTGCAAGGAGCACTCTCTGATCAGCGTCTACACTGTTTACATAAAGCAAGAATACCCTTCACAGGTATACTGTTTGTTTATGACGAGTACACTCATCACTTGGGTTAAATGTGTTAACCCTTTACCCCATAGCCTATTTCTAGTTTTGAAGATAGATGACCACTTAAAGCAGACTGAAAGTAAAGCAGAATGCGCCTTAAGGCGCATTCTTCTTTACTTTCAGCCTGCTTTAAGCTATCATCTGCTAGGATTAACAAAATATTTCTTATTATTCATGTTCATGGCTGTAAAAATGGAACTATTTTCTTCAGGGGATGAATAAATTCAATGCGCAAAAAGGCGCTTCTATGGGGGGGGGGAAAGGGTTAAATAACATTCCTACAGGGTAAACATCTTCACAACCAGTCTGGTTAAGGTTGTCCTAATGCCGTTTGTTGTGTAGGCACTCATATATATTCCAAGAAATACTGACCACTCAAAACAGGCTATGTTTGAACTAAGTGGCTGCTCACAGAGAGAAGGTGGGGAAAGAGTTTAAATACTGTACAGATTCTTGTCAGAGTAGGGTTTCTCTTTGTCTTTAGAGTGGAGGTCTTCATTGATATATTTTGTACTACATAAAAGATTGCAGCGAGCAGGGCTCAAGATAAGAGGGGTATTTCAAAATCTAAAATCTTTATTTCTGTTTTAAACCCTATGGTGTCACTACTCATTAGAATCGTCTCGTCGAGACGATTCTAATGAGTAGTAACACCATAGGATTTGGTTCTGAAATGAGTGAAAAACTGTTAGGATTCGTTCAGTTAACTCCTTCTTATCTGGTGCCCTGAATGAGTAATCTATAAAGCTAAAACTACCAATAAGTAAAGGAAGAAATTAATTTCAACTTCCAACATGGCCACTAAAATTGATCATTGTACAGTACTTCTGAAACAATGTGACTTAGGCATACACAAGCACCTGTTCAAAGATATGACAATTTTCAAACTTCAACCTAAAAGTCCCCAATATTAAAATCTTTGAAATGACTGTTCATGGATGATGCTATACATTAGAGACCGATTAACCCATTACCCCATAGCCTGTTTCTAGTTTTGAAGACAGTTGGCCACTTAAAACAGGTTGAAAGTTAAGCAGAATGCACCTTACGGTGCATTCTGCTGTACTTTCAGTCTGCTTTAAGCTATCATCATTTAGGATGTAGAATATATGTTTCATTCTTCAAATTCATAACTGTATTAATTGGAACTATTTCATTCAGTGGAGGAATAAATCAGAGGCGTATTTATGGGGTAATGGTTTAAAATAGGATGACAGTAAAGCAGAAGCTCCTATTGTAACTTGACAATTATTTAAGCTACCTGCCTCTAGCACTAAAACAAGCACTTTGAAAGATCTTAATAGTGGGATTTTAGTGTACACAGGGCTCCAGATAAAGGGGTTATTTCAGAAACTAAAATCTTTATTTCTGCTTTAAACCCTATGGTGTCACTACTCATTAGAATCATCTCAAAAAGAAGATTGTAATGAGTAGTAATTTCATAGGATTTTTTTTTTACCCGTTAGCATTGTCTCATAGGATTTTGATGCTAAAATAAGTGAGAAAATGTTGGATTTGTTCAGTTTACTCCCTCTTATCTGGAGCCCTGGTACAGTTTCAATGACCACAAAGTCAATACAACTAACTACCCAGCCTTTTAAAATGCTGGCAACTCCTAATGCAGAAATATTTGCAAAATGAGAATCAGTGCAGACCCTGATTTAAGGGCTCCTTCAAGAGCCCTCTGATCAGAGTCTACATTGTTTGCATAGGACAAGTCTACTCTTCACATGTACATTATTTTATGACAACGATTATACTCGTCCCTAAGACTGCATGTGTTAATCTGTCACCTGCATAAGAATAAAACAATAAAACTAAACCTTAAATGGTTACTTTAGGTAAGGTTTTACTGTATACATTATTGAGTGCTTGCTAAAACAAGTTTGATTGGCAATAACTATCCCATTTCTGGGAACTAATTCAGCCATTAAATGTTAAACAATAATTGTGACTTGAATGAAAATTTGAAAATGTAAAAAATAAAGTCAATCTTGAATAACATGACCACTTAATAGAACATCCAGTTTTCAGAGCTCCAGATATGAGGGAGTAAACTGGACATTTTCATCATTTTCTCATTTATATTCAAACCAAACCCTATGGTGTGACAACTCATTAGAATCCTCTCTTTGAGGTGATTCTAATGAGTAGTCACACCATAGGGTTTTGAGCAGGCATAAACATTTTATTTTTCAAAATACTCCCCGTATCTGGTCTCAACTAAAGGTAATTGCTTGATGCAGGACAAAATTAATGCAGAAAGGTCATATAGGATCTATCTGCATTATTTTTATTCTGCATTGAGCAGTCACCTGTGTTAACCCATTGCCCCATAAACACCTTTTTACGCCTTTAATTTTTTCCTCAATTGAAGATAATAGTTGCATTTTGTACAGTCATAAATATGTTTGATAAAAATTATTTTCTATATTTTAGCAGATGTAATTTTAAATCAGGCTGAAAGTAAAGCAGAATGTGCCTTAAGGCACATTCTGCTTTACTTTCACCCTGCTTTAAGAGGTCACCCATTTTCAAAACTAGAAACAGGCTATGGAGTAATGGGTTAAGAGATATTCACACTATATCAATTAGTGGCAGAGCTCCAGGTAAGGGGAGTATTTCAAAAACTAAAATCTTTATTTTTGCATTAAATCCAATGGTGTCACTACTCATTAGAATCGTTTCAAAGAGACAATTCTAATGAGTAGTAACACCATAAGATCTGGTGCTGAAATGAGTGAGAAAATGTTGGATTTGTTTAGTTTACTCCCTCTTATCTGGAGCCCTGTAGTGGTTGTTTAATACAATTGTGACAACAGCATCACTATCACACGGTGTCTCTTCACAGCTATACATAGAACTGGGGGTCTGGATGTTTCTGCCGTCTCCTGTCCAGAACTTGTTGTATAAGCTTCCTTACCTCCGACACTATCAACACAGTTGATGTCAGAGATATTAAAAATATAAAATCTGAAAGAAAGAAGTAAAACAACTTTAAACATACTATGATAAATTGTTTACTTTTTGTAATCAATGCAACAAACTGGAATAGTATTTTTTAATTGAAATGTTGAGAAATGGTTTAAACCTTTACCCTATAGCCCGATTCTAGTTTTGATGACAGGTGACCACTTAAAGCAGGTTGAAAGTAAAGCAGAATGTGGCTTAAGAATTATTCACCTTCACTATCAAGCCAGCTTTAACCCTTTACCTGATAGCCTATTTCTAGTACTTAAGATAGGTGACTTCTTAAAGCAGGTTGAAAGTAAAGCAGAATGCGCCTTAGGGCGCATTCTGCTTTACTTTCAGCCTGCTTTAAGCTATCATGTGCTATAATCTAGAAAATATTACCCATCATATATATTCATTACTGATTAAATTGGAACTATTTTCTTCAGCGGAGGAATAAATCATATCCGCTAAAAGGCGCTTCTATAAGGTAAAGGGTTAAGCTACCATCTGCTAGGATGACTGTATAAATTGGAACTATTTTCTTCAGTGGCGGAATAAATTAAATGCACTAAAAGGTGCTTCTATGGGGGGAAAGGTTAAAAGTTTAAATCAAGGACAATTACAGTTTATGATCCAAACTGTCTGCATAAATATATGGTAACATACACACTCAATGTTTCTTTGATGTATTCAACTACATGTACATTTATAAATTTATTTTACAAATACCGGTATACTATTCTATAAGTCAAACATTCTATCCACAATTCTCTTGTCTTTCAGAATCAAATGTGCATTTATGACAAAGTTCATTGGACTTTTCATGGATTTTTATGCATACAGTGTTATAAACAGTGCAGAATTTGCTGTTGCATAATGCAGATGAACATGTCATGGTAGCTTCATAAATGTCCCCGATTTCTTGGTCAAAATGTTGTCAGTACTTACCTGATAAATACAAAGCTTCTGTTTGAAATATATTCTGTAATGGGGGGAAATATATAACCAGCAGTTGACCAATCAGTGATCCTCCAACTGCATACAGGAACATTTTATTGCTAAACAGTCCTATCTGGAGCACGGACTTCTCCTGTAAAAGGCAACGTGAAAATATCACGGTAAAACATGGACAACAGTCGCACAAAACAAGGTTCAGTAAAACGCTGGCAGCTTATTGCAGGAAAAATTGAAACAGAAAGCTCTTGCAGGAGCTTTCTGTTTTACTTTCATCCTGCTTTAAGCAGCACTTGCCTTTAATCAAGAAGTCAGGTCCTTTCTAAGGCATGATAGTCGGACTTCAAAGTAACTGATATTGCTGGCAAATAACAGTCAGACTTCAAAGTAACTGACATTGCTGGTCGGCCTTCAAAGTAACTGACATTGCTGGTCGGCCTTCAAAGTAACTGACATTGCTGGTCAGCCTTCAAAGTAACTGACATAGCTGGTCAGCCTTCAAAGTAACTGACATTGCTGGTCAGCCTTCAAAGTAACTGACATTGCTGGTCGGCCTTCAAAGTAACTGACATAGCTGGTCAGCCTTCAAAGTAACTGACATAGCTGGTCAGCCTTCAAAGTAACTGACATTGCTGGTCGGCCTTCAAAGTAACTGACATTGCTGGTCGGCCTTCAAAGTAACTGACATAGCTGGTCAGCCTTCAAAGTAACTGACATAGCTGGTCAGCCTTCAAAGTAACTGACATAGCTGGTCAGCCTTCAAAGTAACTGACATTGCTGGTCGGCCTTCAAAGTAAATGACATTGCTGGTCAGCCTTCAAAGTAACTGACATTGCTGGTCGGCCTTCAAAGTAACTGACATTGCTGGTCAACCTTCAAAGTAACTGACATTGCTGGTCAACCTTCAAAGTAACTGACATTGCTGGTCAGCCTTCAAAGTAACTGACATTGCTGGTCAGCCTTCAAAGTAACTGACATTGCTGGTCAGCCTTCAAAGTAACTGACATTGCTGGTCAACCTTCAAAGTAACTGACATTGCTGGTCAGCCTTCAAAGTAACTGACATTGCTGGTCAGCCTTCAAAGTAACTGACATTGCTGGTCAGCCTTCAAAGTAACTGACATTGCTGGTCAGCCTTCAAAGTAACTGACATTGCTGGTCAACCTTCAAAGTAACTGACATTGCTGGTCAGCCTTCAAAGTAACTGACATTGCTGGTCGGTCCTCAATGTAACTGACATTGCTGGTCAGCCTTCAAAGTAACTGACATTGCTGGTCGGTCCTCAATGTAACTGACATTGCTAGTCAGCCTTCAAAGTAACTGACATTGCTGGTCAGCCTTCAAAGTAACTGACATTGCTGGTCAGCCTTCAAAGTAACTGACATAGCTGGTCAGCCTTCAAAGTAACTGACATTGCTGGTCAGCCTTCAAAGTAACTGACATAGCTGGTCAGCCTTCAAAGTAACTGACATTGCTGGTCAGCCTTCAAAGTAACTGACATAGCTGGTCAGCCTTCAAAGTAACTGACATTGCTGGTCAGCCTTCAAAGTAACTGACATTGCTAGTCAGCCTTCAAAGTAACTGACATTGCTGGTCAGCCTTCAAAGTAACTGACATTGCTGGTCAACCTTCAAAGTAACTGACATTGCTAGTCGGCCTTCAAAGTAACTGACATTGCTGGTCGGCCTTCAAAGTAACTGACATTGCTAGTCAGCCTTCAAAGTAACTGACATAGCTGGTCAGCCTTCAAAGTAACTGACATTGCTGGTCAGCCTTCAAAGTAACTGACATTGCTGGTCAGCCTTCAAAGTAACTGACATAGCTGGTCAGCCTTCAGAGTAACTGACATTGCTGGTCAGCCTTCAAAGTAACTGACATTGCTAGTCAGCCTTCAAAGTAACTGACATTGCTGGTCAGCCTTCAAAGTAACTGACATTGCTGGTCAGCCTTCAAAGTAACTGACATTGCTGGTCGGTCCTCAATGTAACTGACATTGCTGGTCGGCCTTCAAAGTAACTGACATTGCTAGTCAGCCTTCAAAGTAAATGACATTGCTGGTCAGCCTTCAAAGTAACTGACATTGCTGGTCAGCCTTCAAAGTAACTGACATTGCTGGTCGGTCCTCAATGTAACTGACATTGCTGGTCGGCCTTCAAAGTAACTGACATTGCTAGTCAGCCTTCAAAGTAAATGACATTGCTGGTCAACCTTCAAAGTAACTGACATTGCTGGTCAGCCTTCAAAGTAACTGACATTGCTGGTCAGCCTTCAAAGTAACTGACATTGCTGGTCAGCCTTCAAAGTAACTGACATTGCTGGTCAGCCTTCAAAGTAACTGACATTGCTGGTCAGCCTTCAAAGTAACTGACATTGCTGGTCGGTCCTCAATGTAACTGACATTGCTGGTCGGCCTTCAAAGTAACTGACATTGCTGGTCGGTCCTCAATGTAACTGACATTGCTGGTCAACCTTCAAAGTAACTGACATTGCTGGTCAGCCTTCAAAGTAACTGACATTGCTGGTCGGTCCTCAATGTAACTGACATTGCTGGTCGGCCTTCAAAGTAACTGACATTGCTGGCAAATAAGAATCATATATATGTTTGCTCTATTATAAAAATAATACATTGCGTTTTACTTCATAGAGCACTTTCTCCCCTGTATACAGTATCGTTTAACTCTATAAATTTTAAATATGATGTTCATCTTTATATTTGAGTATATTTTAAGAATCCAACTAAGAGGACATGGGCAAAAAATTGGTGCATATCATCTTCCTAATTCGTTACTTATGAGGGGCTGTAGTGTACATATAGGATCTGTCATGAGTCGATGTTTAAGACAAGCTGATCTCAAACGAGTCTAGAATTGAAATGTTATTAAGCGAGCCTTGGCGAGCTTAATAACTTTTCTATTCTAGACGAGTTTGAGATCAACTTGTCTTAAACATCGACGAGTGACAGATTCTTTTTCTCACATTACCAACGATTAAAGCTATTTTTTAAGCAATATGCATTTTTTGGAACCCCGGTGACGTCAAAACGCCATTATAAATAGTGACGTTATAGTGATGTCATCAAAGTGATCTTACACATGTTGGAGATAAGGATATTCGTCATCGTTGTTCGCTTTAGAAAACAGGGATAGTTATGTGAGAAAATAAAATCTCTCTATGACAACCACTAAAAAGAAGGCTAATTGGAAGTATAAAAGTCCCAATGGAGCTTTCTGTTTAACTGTCACCTTGCTTTAAGCAGTCACCTGTCGTAAAGACCTAATAATTAACACAATTTAGTGGTCGTAATATAGTGGTTTTACTGTATCATTAAACTTCCAAATATTATGTTCATGTTTATAACTGAGTATACATGTACTTTTAGAATCCCAATGAAAGGACATGGGCAAGAATTTGGGCATCTAATCTTTCTAATTTGTTACTTACGAGGGGCTGTAGTGTATGTTGAACTCACCTGTGATCTACAGCTTAAGGCATTGAACATATCAAAGAATACAAAGCAGGTGAAGGTCATTGTGGTATCTCTAGGAGTAATCTTATTATCACTCATCTGAAAACAGACATAAAACACTTAGCAACTTGTCTTTTGCTACATCACGTCGTCTATGTATACATGAAATTTACAATTATTCCCTGCTACAGTGACCCTATAGCCTGGATGTCAAAATGATTGGATCCTGATGAGATGTTACTCAGCATCTCATCTATCCAAACTGTCTGCAAAAAACATCAATATACAATAAGAAAAATATTGCCATCACATTTTTCTGCTGACAGTAAACAAAGTTCAATTATTCAATTTCAGTAGAAAGTTGTCTGAAAATTACTTACGTAAAAGGGAGAATGTACAACTGAAATTTCTAGCCAAACCTCACAGAACTTATAACTAGAACAGTCATTCACCCCAAAATCAAGGTGAATTATCAGACGCATTACCCCATAAATATTTATTTTTTTGCCTGTAACTTATACCTCCATTGAAGAAAATATTTTCAATATATGTAGTCATGAATAACTGTCATAAGAAATATATTCTATGTTCAAGTAGATGGTAGCTTAACATAGGCTGACAGTAAGCAAGGTCTCTTACTTTAAGATCCCATCAGTCTTGTTTTACTACAATCAATAAGCCTTCTCATCAGTGATCATATTAGAGAGGTCTTACTGTATTTCCATTTTTACAGAAATTGTATAAATTATTTACCTCTCTCCAGAAGACCCACAGAGTTCCACACACAATGATGATGGCTGATATAAGTATGTCACTGTATTTCTATTTACAGAACTTGTATAAGGTGTTATTGTATCAGGTGTTATTGTATCAGGTGTTATTGTATAAGGTGCTATTGTATAAGGTGTTATTTACCTCTCTCCAGAAGACCCACAGAGTTCCACACACAATGATGATTGCTGATATAAGTATGTCACTGTATTTCTATTTACAGAACTTGTATAAGGTGTTATTGTATAAGGTGTTATTGTATAAGGTGTTATTGTATAAGGTGCTATTGTATAAGGTGTTATTTACCTCTCTCCAGAAGACCCACAGAGTTCCACACACAATGATGATGGCTGATATAAGTATGTCACTGTATTTCTATTTACAGAACGTGTATAAGGTGTTATTGTATAATGTGCTATTGTATAAGGTGCTATTGTATAAGGTGTTATTTACCTCTCTCCAGAAGACCCACAGAGTTCCACACACAATGATGATGGCTGATATAAGTATGTCACTGTATTTCTATTTACAGAACTTGTATAAGGTGTTATTGTATAAGGTGTTATTGTATAAGGTGCTATTGTATAAGGTGCTATTGTATAAGGTGTTATTTACCTCTCTCCAGAAGACCCACAGAGTTCCACACACAATGATGATGGCTGATATAAGTATGTCACTGTATTTCTATTTACAGAACTTGTATAAGGTGTTATTGTATAAGGTGTTATTGTATAAGGTGTTATTTACCTCTCTCCAGAAGACCCACAGAGTTCCACACACAATGATGATGGCTGATATGAGTATGTTCACTATGAAAGGTTTGGTGATGATGGGATCCTTCGCCTTCCTCGGAGGCTTACGTATAACATCATGGTCTACAGGCTCAACACCAAGACTGGAGGAAAATAACAGCATATTAGAATAGTCTTGTCTTTACCCCCATTACCCCATTTCTAGTTTTGAAAATAGGTGATTACTTAAAGCAGGCTGCAAGTAAAGTAGAATGCTCCTTCAGCTCTAATCTGGAAAGGAAATGCTTTCATATTTCATTTTGCAGGACTTCCGAAATGGGGACTGCTTTGCTTAGTTTAATATTATTGGAATCGTAAAAAGGTGTATTAATGGAGTAAAGAGTTGAAACACTGTTACATACGGAACAGAAGAATAGCTACATATGAAATGACAGATGAGATTAATTGTAGTCATATGAGTAATGAAATTTTGTGTATTTATAGAAAAATCATTTGAAATAACCAAAGACAATATTACCCTCAATCTATGATCTCAGGGGCCTTAAAGAAAATCCAAACGATCCCCAATCTTCGATCTCAGGGCAGGCCTTTACAAATGCCAAACTATTATGAGCGTATTTTTATTTACTTTGAAACAACAGTAAAATGACTGTTTATCATCTGTTTTTGAGAAGATAAATTTGCACTGCGACATAAAGGCATCATTCAAAAGCAGTAGCAATGTAATGAAAAGAGCTTCTATGGCATCTATGAGTTATTACCTGTATTTTCATTCTATGCTTACCTTTGAGCTGGGGGCCCATCCATAATAATGTTTATCCATAATATCTGCATGGCATTGAGAGGGTTTGGCAATTTAAATAATGTTGAAAGGGTGATAAGGGACAACGCTGCTATACTCCTGAAAACAAATAATGTTGATAAAGTGATAAGGGACAAAGCTGCTATACTCCTGAAAACAAATATGAAAACATACTAATCAGCCAGGGCTCCAGATAAGAGGAGTATTTGGAAAACTAAAATCTTTATTCCTGAATTAAACCCTATGGTGTGACTACTCATTAGAATCATCTCTTCCAGATAATTCTATTGAGTAGTAACACCATAGGGTTTGGTGCTGTCATAAAAGAGAAATGCTGGATTTGTTCAGTTTTCTCCCTCTTATCTGGAGCCATGTAACCCTTCTACCCGCTGAAAAGTTACATGTGTAAAATTATTACATAGTGTATTATATGAGATAAGGAAATATTCCCCAAGAAACAGTGCAGCCTAAAGGCCAAACATGTCCTAAAAGAAAACAGTGCAGGCCCTAATGAGAAAACTCCTGAAGGAGCTGTCTGATCTGGGTGACTGGGTCTACACTGTTTTTAAAAAGCATCAATTAACTCTTTCCTCCCTGAAACTTTAAATGGACAATTCCAGTTTCCATTTTAGTCTAGTCCATTTCTGACTTTTAAGGGTTGTTTTTGTCAATGTTTGGCATTATGACAAACAGTGAAGACCCAGATCAGAGGGCTCCGAAAGGAGCCCTCTGATCTGGGTCTTCACTGTTTGCATAGGAAAAGTGTACTATTCACATGTTGACTGTTTGAAAAGGACGCCTATATGCGGGACTAGGGTTCAAAGGGTTAACATTGATAGCAGGTGGAGGGTTAAGTATTAAGTACTGGAGGAACAGTGCATGCACAGGTCATCCCTATTTTACAAGGCATGTAGTTCAACCCATTACTCCAAAGCATTCCATTTATTCCTCCACTAAAGAGAATAGTTCCAATTTATAGTCACAAATACATATCATAAGAAATATTTTCTATATTCTAGCAGATTGTAACTTGAAGCAGGTTGAAAGTAAACTAGAAACAGGCTATGGAGTAAAGAATCCTTACATCACAAAGGCTGCCTTGTAGTGAAACAATTCAAAACTTCAGTTGGACTGCACGCTATTACAATTTCCTCTGCCTTTAATACAATTATGATCTATTTTTAATTATTCAGAAGGGACTTACGTGCTCAGCTGGAATCTGACGAAATTACGAATGTTGTAAAATATTGCTTTTCCTTCTTCTATGGCATGTCTGAAATTTTGAACAAATATTTAGTTAAGTGTCCAAGGCAATCGACTCTTTCAATAATTCAAAGACAAAACAATGAAAAATAAGAAATAAATTTTAACAGCTTTTAAGATTCCAATTAAAATGTTGACATCATCATGGTTATATTTTCAATCTTTTAAAAGAAATTTGTTAAAACTGTTATGACTATATCTAAGCCTTTTAAGCAAACTGGAAACATTTTAACATTTTTCTGCAAATGTCCATGTTGATCTGTGACAGAGAAATCATTATCTACCAGTATCAAAAGATAGTTTACTGCTTAATGCTACTCAAAAGTAATGAAGGAAGCTCCAATAGGAGCTTCCTTCATTACTTTTGATCAGCATTAAGCAGTCATCTGGGAAACACCAAGATGCCATAACTATCTATCGCATCAAGCACTCACAAAGTTATTGAAAAATCATCATCATCTACTAGTATCAAAAGACTGTCATGTTTCTATAACACTAGAAAACAATGAAGGTGTCCCAACTCTATGGCATCAAACACTTACAGAGTAACTGAGAAATCATCATCCACAAGTATCATATCAGCAGCTTCCTTGGAGACGTCTGTACCGGACCTGCCCATAGATATACCAATATCAGCTGCCTTAAGGGCCACGGCATCATTGACACCATCACCTGTCATACCCACAACAAGACCATTACTCTGTAACGCCTGAAACACAATATAGTAAAACCTCGCTATTACGACCACTAAAACGAAGGCTAATTGAGTGTATAATAGACAGGTGACAACTTAAAGCAAGGTTACAGTGAAACAGAAAGCTCCTATAGGAGCTTTCTGTTTCACTGTCACCTTGCTTTAAGCGGTCACCTATCGTAAACACCCTAATAATTAACATAATTTAGTGGTCGTAATAGCGAGGTTTTACTGTATATCTTATGATTCATCAATTCATATTATAGCATGTTTAGTGACATATCAATGAAGAAACATGAAGATCTCTGAATGTAGTTTACTGGTTAATGAGGGATAAAAGTAATTTGATTTTGATTTGTTTGATTTTACGTCGCTTTCAACAGTATTTGTCATACCGCGACGTCCAGATAATCACAGGTGGATGAAGACCCAAGAAGTCCTTTATGCAATGTAACAGGCACAAATCAGCAACTGGGTAGAACCTCCGACCTTCTGCAAGCCAGCTGGAAGGCTTTCCCACATGAAAAATCTGAATGTCCCTACTCGGATTCAAACTCACAGCGGTGAGAGGGATAAAAGTAATGCACAAATCTTCCATAGGCGCTTTCTTCATTACTCTAGGCTGCATTAAGTGTTATAATGATAATAATAATAATCTATTCTACCAATTTATCATCTTTTTATAGGTCACTCAACACAGTTTTGATGTCAATTACTATTATCAAACACATCTTTGCGAAGTTTGTGATATTGTGGTAGTACAGTAAAACCTCTCTATTACAACCACTAAAACAAGAGCCCCATGGGGCATATTTCGCTCACCTGAGAATAACTGACAAAATGGAGAAAAAGATTTATGTCAGGGAAAGGGTCATTTTTTACCCGATTGGCATAATTTGAACAACCTTGAAAGAGGACCTGTAGATGATGCTATGTGCCAAATATCTAAGATCAGGGTACTAGGGTTTTAGACAAAAAGATTTTTTTTAAGTTTCCATTGAAACAATCTATTTTTAGCTCCTGTGACCTTCACATGCAACAGACAGGAACCATTTAAACAAAATAGGTAAAGGACATCTAAAAGTGTCACCATGCCGAATATCAAAGCTATGGCCATATCAGTTTCAGAGGAGAAGACGTTTGAAAATTTCTCTATAAAACTCTATGTAAAACAGTGACCCACCAGGGTGGGGCCAATTTTGACCCCAGGGGCATAATTTGAAGAAACTTGATAAAGGACCAGTAGGTGATGCTATGTGCCAAATATCTAAGCTCTGGCCTTTGTAGTTTTTGACAAAAAGATTTTTTAATTTTTATAGAAAAAATCTATTTTTAGCTCCTGTGACCTAGATATGCAAAAGACCAAAACCATTTGAACAAAATACGTAAAAGATATTCAGAAGTGTCACCATACCAATTATCAAAGCTATGGCCATATTAGTGTCCGAGAAGAAGACGTTTGAAAATTTCACTATATAACTCTATGTAAAACTGTGACCCCTGGGACGGGGCCAATTTTGACCCCTGGGCCAGGGGCATAATTTGAACAAACATGATAGAGGACCTGTAGGCAATGCTATGTGCCAAATATCTAAGCTCTGGCCCTTGTAGTTTCAGACAAGAAGACTTTTTAAGTTTTCGTTGAAAAAAAAATCTATTTTTAGCTTCTGTGACCTAGATATGCAACTGACCGGAACCATTTGAACAAAATAGGTAAAGGACATCTAGAAGTGTCACCATGCCAAATATTAAAGCTCTGGCCATATTAGTTTCAGAGAAGAAGACGTTTGAAAATTTCACTATATAACTCTATGTAAAATGGTGACCCCTGGGGCGGGGCCAATTTTGACCCCAGGGGCATAATTTGAACAAACTTGATAGAGGACTTGTAGGTGATGCTATGTGCCAAATATCTAAGCTCTGGCCTTTGCAGTTTTTGACAAGAAGATTTTTTAAGATTTAATTATTTTTTCACTTTGGTTGCCATGGCAACCAGAGTTCTGCATTGTTTTTAATTCTTTGAACAAATTTGAAAGAGCTTGACCCAAGGAACATTTCTGTAAAGTTTGGTTGAAATCTGTTCAGCGGTATAGGAGGAGATGTCATTTGAAGCAATTGTTAACGACGACGGACGACGCACACCGCACGACGCACGACGCCGGACGCCGGACACAGGGCCATCCCAATAGCTCACCTTGAGCCTTTGGCTCAGGTGAGCTAAAAAGAAGGCAAATGGATTATATATTAAATACAGGTGACAGCTTAAAGCAAGGTGACAGTAAAACGGAGAGCATCTAAAGGACCTTGCTTTTTAATAGCAATTCTCTGTAACCATCAACCACATTGCGGCACGCATAGTCACCGATTTGCATGAAACTTACCCAATTTGTACCTCTCTACATGAAATGGAAAAAAATACCCCCAACGTTTATTTCCCACATCCGGTTGCCATGGCAACGCGAAATCAAGATTTTCGCCAAAAATCAGTGTTTTTGGTGAATAAAATATGACAAATTCACATACTTTTTCAGGGAAAACTGTACATATTTCAGATAAAATGACATTTGTATGTTGAACTATGACACTTTGCCAATAAAATAGCATTGTAGGATTTGACTCAACATTACACCCAATTGGTAGGCACTTGCGATCTTTAGGGGCCAATATACTGAAAGTGAGAAATCATGATTTTGGCATATTTTAAGGACTGATAGAATACTTACGCATCCATGCTGAGCTTGAATATGATCACTTATAACAAGTAGCACATGTGTTGTTTACGGTTTTGGAAGAATACCTTTGGGATTCTGGTTGCTAAGGGGGTAACCATGACAACGAATCTATCGACTTTTTAATGTTGTTATTTCCTATGTAACTGAGCAGGATTGCTTAAAAGATACCAGGATCACTCTGAAATTGCTATAACCATATATTTTAGTGTTATTAAATGAAAGTAGAAGACAACACATGCATGTATTAGTTGGTAACTATGGTAACCCCTGCCAACAGAACGTAATTTACTGAAAATATGTGCCAAATTCAAGACTTTCGGAACGCAAAATACAGAAAACTATCAAAACTATTACACACTTTCTTAAATTAGTTTCATTATCAGGTTTGCAAGTTAGCACTGTCTTGTAAACATTCACTGTTAAGATGAAAACGGCATTTGGTTGCCTTAGTAACCGCTCAACGCAATTGCTAAATAAGAGCCTTATATTGAAAATGTGAGTCAAACTAAAGTTGTTTTAAGGAAAAGTACAGCAACATATCAGAACCATGGTACCGTAGTTGCATCATCAGATTTGATAGTTAGCAGTAATGTATAACTTTCACTTTAAACAGGAAAATAACGTTTGGTTACCATAGCAACCACTCACAATGTATGCTAAATAACAGCATTGTATCGAAAATATGTGTCAAATTCCATGTGTTTTTAAGATAAAGTACAGCAGCCAATCAGAACAATGGTATTTAAGTGTCATTATCAGGTTTGCAAGTTAACATTGTCATGTAACATTCACTTTAGACATAAAAAAGAATTGGCTACCTCAGCAACACATCACAACATTATGCTTTATAAGAGCAACATTTTGAAGTAATGAGTCAAATTCAAGTTTTTGAAAATACAATATACCGTAACCTAACAGAACTATTGTACTTAAAGTTTATTGTCAGATTAACAAGATTATATTGTCATATAAATATTCACTTTTAATACGAAAAGAACATTTGGTTACCCTAGCAACCACTGACAAAGTAAAATAATTATTTTGAAAATATGGTCAAAGTTTTGCGTTCTTAAAGGCAAAGTACAGGAACCTATCAGAACAATGGTACTTTAGTGTCATTATCAGATTTGCAAGCTTACATCGTCATGTAACATTCACTTTAGCTTAAAAAGAAGAATTGGTTACCTTAGCAACACCTCACAACATTATGCTTTATAAGAGCGTCATATTGAAATAATGAGTCACATTCAAGCTTTTGTAAATACAATATACCGTAACCTAACAGAACTATTGTACTTAAAGTTCACTATCAGATTTACAAGATAATATTGTCATATAAATATTCACTTTTAAACGAAAAGAACATTTGGTTACCTTAGCAACCACTCACAGATTATGCAAAATAAAATAATTTTATTGAAAATATAGTCATTTTTTGCGTTCTTGAAAGCAAAGTATAGGAACCTATCAGAACCTTTGTACTTTAGTTGCACTATTAGGTTTGCAAGTTAATATAGGCGTGTAACCGCTCAATTTTACCATGAAAACTACATATTGTTACCATAGCAACGATTTACAATTAATGTTTTATCAGAGCAAAATATTGAATATAGGTGTATTTGTATTGGGAAAGAACAGCAACTTATTACAACTATTGTACTTTTTATCGTAAGTTTATTATCAGGTTTGCAATGCATATAAATAACTTTCGATTACCTTAGCAACCGCTCATGATCTATACTTAATTAGAGCATTTTATTGAATTTAAGTGTCAAATTTGAGCTAGCTCAGGGTGAGCTTTTGCAATTCTTGAATGTCCGGCGTCAAAAAAGTTTAGTGTTTACATCCTAGAGGCAACTTTTTTTCATCCAATCTGTCTCAATCTTGCTCAAATTGTTTATAATAATAAAAGTTAAGATGAGTTCGATTATGGTTTTAAATCTGACAAATAGGTCAAGAGTTATCTACCCTTGAATTGCTGAAAATGCCATATTAAATGGTGTTTACACTCTAGAGGCCACAGTTTTTATCTAATCTTTTTTTAACTTGCTCAGATCGTATATGACTATAAGAGTTTGCATAAGGTTGATTATGGTTGAAATTGGACCAATATGTGAAGTGTTATCTGCCCTTGAATTGTTGTAATGTCATAATCAAAAGCGTTTACACTCTAGAAACCACAATTTTCATTCAATCTTTCTCAAACTATATCAGATTGTATACAACTATAAATTCTAAATTGAGTTAAAGTTTGGCTGAAATCGAATAATTAGGTCATGAGTTGTCTGCCCTTGATGTGTTGATGTGTTGAAATGCCAAATCTAACAGTGTTTACACTCTAGAGGCCACAATTTTATCCAGTCTCTCTCACACCTGCTCAGATTGTATATGACTATAAGGTATTGGATGAGTTTGAAAATGGTTGAAATCGGACTAATTGCTCAAGAGTTATTTGCTTTTGATGTGTTGAAAATGTCATATCTAACAGTGTTTACACTCTTGCAAAGTTCTCGAAGGAGTGCAATTATTTTTTAAATCTGATCATTGTGGCAAGATTTATCTGCCCTTGATATACTTTGAAATGCTAGAAAAGGCTTCATTTCAGTATTGTGTAGGCTCTATTAATCTGCCCTTTATGTACTCTACTATACTAGAATAGGTCGTATTCCTAAATATTGTTTACATGCTATACTACAAATTTGAATAATTTAGATTAAAACGGGTGATTCTCAAACGTAAACCTATCAGACTTCATTACAACAGGTGAGCGATATCAGGGCCTTCAATGCCCTCTTGTTTAGGTAAAGTACAGCAACTTATTACAAACATCGTACTTAAAGTTCATTATAAGGTTTGAAAGTTACCATTGACATTACAAACACCAACTTTAAGAATGAAAATAACATTTGGTTACCTTGGCAACCACTCACAATGTATGCTTTAAATAAGAGTCTTATATTGAGAATGTATGTCAAATTTAAACTGTCTTGAAGGCAAAGAACAGCACTTTATTAGATTTTTTGTAGTTAGTTTCGCTATCAGGTTTGCTGCAAGTTAACATTGTCATATAGTTGTTCAATTCTAACACTAAAATAACATTTGGTTACCTTAGCAACCATGTGGAAGTGTCAAATTTAAGTTTTTAGGCAAGAGTACTGCAACCTATAACAACATTTGTACCTTAATAAATCTGGTTTTCAAGTTAACATTGTGATGGAAAACTTCACATTTAGAATTAAAATTACATTTGGTACCTTAACAAACTCACAATTTATGTTGAATAGCGTGGAGTACCATAACATTTTCCGTGAACTGCTCTTATTTTGCATATATTGTGAGTGACCGCTATGGAAACCAAATGTTATCTTCATGTTAAAAGTGAATATTAGTATGACAATGTCATCTTGCCAACCTGATATTGAAACTAACCTATCATGATTCTAATAAGCTGATGTGCTCTGCCTTAAAAAGCTTGAATTTGACACATACTTTGAATATATTGCTCTTATTTGCATATATTGTGAGTGGTTGCTAAGGTAACCAACTATTATATTCCTGCTAATAGTTAGTTGCAAATCTGATGGTGATCTTCACGTACAATAGTTGTAATGTGTTGCTGTTATTTGCCTAAAAACTCAATGTTGACACATATTCAATACATTGAATTTATTTAGCAAATTCTGTGAGTGGTTACTATGGTAACAAAATTTTAATTTAATGCTAATAGAGAATGTTTGTATGACAATGTTTTCTTGCAAACCTGATAACGAGCTTTAAGTACAATGGTTGTAAAAGGTTGCTGTGCTTTACATAAAAAGCTCTAATATGACACATACATGCGTATATTCAATATAATACTCTTATTTACTATAAATTGTGAGTGGTTGCTAAGGTAACTCAGTGTTATTTTCACGCATAAATATAATGTTTGTATGAAAATATTGAATTGCAAACCAGATAATGAACTTAAAGTACAATGATTGTAATATGTTGCTGTACATTGCCTTTTAAAAATTGAATTTGACTCGCATATTCAATATTATGCTCTTATATAACATAATTGTGAGTGGTTGCTAAGGTAACAATATGGTGTGTTCATGCAAAAAGTGAGCGGTTATATGACAATATAAACGTGCAAACTTTATATAGAAACTGAATTACAAATGTTCTGATGGGTTCCTGTACTTTGCCTTTAAGAACGCAAAACTTTGACCATATTTTCAAAATAATTATTTTACTTTGTCAGTGGTTGCTAGGGTAACCAAATGTTCTTTTCGTATTAAAAGTGAATATTTATATGACAATATAATCTTGTTAATCTGATAATAAACTTTACGTACAATAGTTCTGTTAGGTTACGGTATATTGTATTTTCAAAAACTTGAATTTGACTCATTACTTCAAAAAGTTGCTCTTATAAAGCATAATGTTGTGATGTGTTGCTGAGGTAGCCAATTCTTTTTTTATGTCTAAAGTGAATGTTACATGACAATGTTAACTTGCAAACCTGATAATGACACTTAAGTACCATTGTTCTGATTGGCTGCTGTACTTTATCTTAAAAACACATGGAATTTGACACATATTTTCGATACAATGCTGTTATTTAGCATACATTGTGAGTGGTTGCTATGGTAACCAAACGTTATTTTCATGTTTAAAGTGAAAGTTATACATTACTGCTAACTATCAAATCTGATGATGCAACTACGGTACCATGGTTCTGATAGTTTCTGTATTTTGCGTTCCGAAAGTCTTGAATTTGGCACATATTTTCAGTAAATTACATTATGTTGGCAGGGGTTACCATAGTTACCAACTAATATCTGCATGTGTTATCTTCTACTTTCATTTAATAACACTAAAATATATGGTTATAGCAATTTCAGAGTGATCCTGGTATCTTTTAAGCAATTCTGCTCAGTTACATAGGAAATTACAACATTAAAACAGTGATAGCTTCGTTGTCATGGTTACCCCCTTAGCAACCAGAATCCCAAAGGTATTCTTCCAAAACCGTAAACAACACATGTGTTACTTGTTATTAGTGATCATATTCAAGCTCAGCATGGATGCGTAAGTATTCTACCAGTCCTTAAAATATGCTAAAATCATGATTTCTCACTTTCAGTATATTGGCCCCTAAAGATCGCACGTGCCTACCAGTTGGGTGTAATGTTGAGTCAAATCCTACAATGCTATTTTATTGGCAAAGTGTCATAGTTCAACATACAAATGTCATTTTATCTGAAATATGTACAGTTTTCTCTGAAAAAGTATGTGAATTTGTCATATTTTACTCACCAAAAACACTGATTTTTGGTGAAAATCATGATTTTGTCTTGCCATGGCAACCGGATGTGGGAAATAAATTTTGGGGGTATTTTTTTCCATTTCATGTAGAGAGGTACAAATGGTGTAAGTTTCATGCAAATCGGTGACTATGCGTGCCGACCCCCCTATATAACCTGGTTGATGGTTACAGAGAATTGCTCTTAAATAGTTACCAATCTTAAAACACCTAATAATTAACACACATCTAGAGGTTGTAATATAGAGAGGTTTAACTGTATATAAAGGTTGTGGCTATGTGTAGGACAAAAGATATATAGAAAACGCCTGTATGTATGTCCTGCATTAAGCATCTAAAAGATACAACTCTTATTATAATTAGTAAGTAAACACAGGGTTCCAGATACAGGGAGTATTTTAAAAAAAAATCTTTATTTCTGTATTAAACCCTATGGTGTTACTACTCATTAGAATAGTCACAAAGAGATGATTCTAATTAGTAGTGACACCATAGGATTTTATGCTGAAATGAGTCAGAAAAAGTTGGTTTGTTAAGTTTATGCCCTCTTATCTGGAGCTCTGTATACATGTAGATGGCTTTCTGTAATGCCACTGGGTAGCCAGCTTACAATGTAATGGTTCCTACCTTGACTATCTTGAGTTTGTTTCTGGGCGTTACCCTGTAGAACACACCCACTTTATTAATTATACTTCTGAGGTAGCCCAGCTCTATGGCATCAATGTCCTCCCCTGATAGGGCTGTAAGGTCATCTCTAAATATACCAAGGCGGGAAGCTGTGAGGGGAGAAAAAAATTGATCTTGTAATACATTTTTAATATCAGCAATCTGTTATTATAAACCAGCACAAAAACTAACTCTGGAACTGCTCAACAAAATTAATGTTATCTGCTTCAAATTATGACTTGCTGACAATTCACTAATTTTGAAATGATCCAAATAATTAACAGTTACGACATGGTCGAGATGTGTCAGGGCTGACATTGATGTCTGCAACCTTGGCCAAATTGATCCACTGAACAGACTGGAGTAAAATTAGTTATTGATGAGTTGACAGCGACCTTGAGTAAAAGACGTCTAAGATGATATGATCACGTTGCACATGCCACTTCATGTATAGGCTCAATCATGAGCTTGCCAATTCTTGACTCCAGAGGGTGTGGGAGACCGAGACAGACATGGTCTAGATATGTCAGAGCCGACATGGATGTGGGCAACCATGGCGACATTGAAAACCGATTATTGACATCCCTAGTCTCTAGAGATCTTCATGCATTTTCAAAGAGTGGCTGTTTAACACAAGTTTGAACTTTTTAGTTGTGACGACATACCTATAGCTTTGGCAGTTTGTTCTGAGTCCCCAGTCAACATTTTGACAGACACACCTCCCTGTGTTAGACACTCTATTGCCTCCCGCACTCCAGGGCGAGGTGGATCCATTATACCAACCATCCCAACAAACACCATGTTCTCCATATCTGGACCATACGCCAATGCTATAACTGTAAACAAAGGAACAGACATACAGTAAAAACCTCTCTATAACCACCACTAAAATGAAGGCTTATTGATTGTATAAAAGACATGTGTCAGCTTGAAGCAAGATGGCAGTAAAACAGAAAGCTCCTCCAGGAGCTTTCTGTTTTACTGTCACCTTGCTTTAAGCAGTCATATGTCTTAAACACCTAATAATTAACACAATTGTGTGGTCGTAAAAAAGAGGTTTTATTGTACATGAACCCACAATGATTTAACCCTTTCTTCCATAGTCTGTTTCCAGTTTGAAGACAGGTGACCACTTAAAGGGATACTTGCGTATTTGAAAAATTCAACAGAATCTCATGAAAAGTTCTACAAGTTGAATTAAGGTATATACAGTCGAACTTCGAAAGCTAGAACTCTGAAAGCTAGAACACGATCGAATTCTCGAACTCATTTCTCGGTCCCGTTCCTTTCTCTATATAATCCTTATTGTTCTACTTCTGTATTCTCGAACACTGAAAGCTGGAATTCTCGAACTGATGTGCGGTCCCCGTGAAGCAGTTTGTTCTATATTTCGCACCAAATGGTCGAACTGTCAACAATAGTTCGCACCTTATGCTCGAACTGTCAACACGGTCAGTTTCCATCCCATTGTTTCATGTTATAATTACACCGGCGGCGCGTGAAATTTTCACACCTCGTCAGATCGGCACTCGTTACACAACTGTGTCAGTGTGTGTTTGCTTTAATTATTTGAAATGTGTACACCCTGAATCGTTTATTGATTAAAGCTGATCAAAATAAGAGAAAAAAAACCCGCATTTCTTAAATAAGAATAAGTGAGGTAAAAACTTTGGTGCTTTTAAAAGGGAGATAACTTAATGTTCAGAAATCGTAATGCACAACGATGAACTATTTAAATATTGCTAAATGTTTCGTTTCAAGCGATAACAATGCAAGCATAGCGATTTTAAAACAAATTATATACATATGGCTCGTTTAATTTTAGTGTAACAAGCGCAGATTAATTATTTATGTTTTTCTATTCATGTGTAAATAATCATTATTTCTATGCTAGTTGTGCATTAGGTATATAATGACCATGAAAGGAAACAGCGGTAATGTTTGACGTACGTTTTAATTGCAAATGCATAAAATAAGCAAGTTGACACCAAACTATTTCTGCCTTATGTGGATCTATGTGTAAGATGTAAATGTTAGAGATGGAAATAAGTTATCTGTCTAATTATTGTGTTTAAAACGTACACGTTATTCTGATATACCCAACACACCAGCTGTATGTCTCTATCGCAGTACAAAGTCGAACTTGAAGTTTCTAATTTCCTACCACTTGAATCTCGAACAACCCTTTTCTCGAACAAATTCTAACGCCCCCAGGGTGTTCGAGGTTTCGAAGTTCGACTGTATAAGCAAATTGCTAAAATAAAAATTGGGGGTTGCAATGCTTTTTTCAGCTCTAGCTGGCTTTGAAAAGTTTGACGTTTGACGCATTTGCTCATTGTCAGAGCAGAAAACGTCATAAGGGACAAATGCACTTATATTACTACACAAAATCATATTTCTAGTACACTTTTTAAGTTTCTAGCATTCATTCATCACAAGCAAGTGTGAAATAAAAATTTTAAAGCTCTTTCTTGTGTTTTTAATGAGCTTTTGGGCTAAAATGAATGCTGAAAACCGGAAAAATAAGACATTTTTTCTTGCCAATGTCTCACAAAAAACATCAATTATGTAAAAAAAATCCAATGAAAATTCTTTAAACTTTCTAGGCATCTAGGTTAAAGTATTTCTTATCAAATGGTGTAAAGAAACCTTGGTGTCGCGTTGTTCATTTATGAAATATGGTCAAATTTCTAACCCTACCCCCTTAGATTTTATGCAGAAAATATACCTCCCCCAATAGCCAAATTGGGTCTCTGTTGACCTAAAAATGAGAAATATTCATCCAATATTTGCTTAAATTGGTAAATATATGAGTGTATGTGAATACAACAGCATTAAATAAAGTTTAAGTTACTTAAAGCATTTACAATGCTGCTGATAAAAAAATAAACATAATTTCTACAAGAACTGCTACTCGGGACAGTTTTTTCAAATCTTGAAACAGTGCCTGTACGGAAAGGACTACATTTTACATAATTTACCAATGAGAACTTTTCAAAGTTCATTTTTAGGATAATAAATGTATTGCAAATCAGAAAATATATAGTAATCAAGGTATTTAAGAAGTTTATTTTTCAATATTTTTAATATAGGCGAGTGTGTCTTTAAAGCAAGTTGAAAGTAAAGCAGATTTTTGTTTACAATTAAAATCTTTTGTCTACCTTAATGTTGAATAACTAATTTGACATTTTAACAGAAGAAATATGGCACAATACTGACATAGCACATAAACTGTTCCAAACACCAATTATCTATTTTGCCATACAGCTCACTAGTCTTCTTATTTTTATTATCCTCACCTCTTAATCCAGTAGCTCCCATTCTGTAAGATTCTTTCATGTATATTTCCCTTTGTTTGTCCTGTAGGGGCACGGGGGTCCCATCGCTGTAGTACCTAGTACACTTCTTCAGGACACGCTCAGCTGCCCCCTTCATAAATAATATGTGTTCCTTGCTCTGAAATTTAACATGATCAAAAACAGGATGACAAATATATTAAAACCTCTCTGTTACGACCACTTATTCACATTAATTAGCAGGTGCTTAAGGCAGGTGACACTAAAACTATTATTCCATTGCAAACAGTTTTGAGCCTGATCAGATGCCGGGTAACCCAGCGTCTGATCAGGCTCAAAACTGTTTGCCACTCACATTTAAGTGAATATTCGGAATTGTCAATGAGTTGTTATTTACTACATTTTATTACAATGCGTTTGGGTTTTGTTTGCATGTTAACGGGAAAGAATAACATTTTCTCCACAGTTTGCCACTTATATTAAAGGGAATATTCAGAATTGTGTAAAAGCTATAGTTTTCTTTATATTATTACCACTGGCACCAGAGTCGTGGACTTATAATATATATCGGTAGAGGTATAGATAAAGTAAACACATACACATACACATAAAAAGTCCATGACTCTGGTGCCAGTGATCTATATCTAAAAGATTTTTCAGCACCGATTAGCAATGTCTATGTTATTGCATTGAAATTTAAAAAAAAAAATTAAAAAAAAAATCAAAAAAAACAAACAAACTATATGGGTTGACTATTGGCATCTACCTGTCTGCTATCTATTATTATAAGACCATGGTGTGTAACCAATTCTACACCGTGTCACTTCAACCACACGAATTACCTACTAAAATGCATTCAATTGAAACCAAATATTTTGCAGTCCATAGATAAGATATTTTTCTATCCAAAATACATTTCTTCGATGGTTGATTTGAATACGCAACTACAAAAGTCAAGATTGAAGCCGGTATTTTACCAAACAGGGATTTCCTCCACCCCCTAGCTTCCGGTTGACCTCGGGTCAAGTTAAAGCGTTTGTAAGCGCAAATTTCATTGGCTGAATAATTCACGCGAGAGTATTCCCGTACAGTAGACAATACGTTATTCTTTCCCGCTTAAACGCAAACAAAACGCAAACGCATGTCACTAAAATGTATTGAATGACAGCTTTTCACTATTTTTTAGTATTAATTTTAATCTCAATGGCAAACAATTTGGAGCCTAGTCAGACGCCTGGTTACCTGGTGTCTGATCAGCCTCCAAATGGTTTACAAATGAAATAATAGTATTAGTATAAACGCGTTTATTTGGAAAGAATAACGTTTTCTGTACTTGACGTCATTCGCGCGAGCGTCTTCCCGCGCTTCTGTCAAACTGAATAAACTACTGATTACAGCGTCACATTGTGCACAATTGTGCTGAACTTATATTAATGCAAGACTTTAATAACTGCATGATTAACAATTTCAACCAAAAATCATGAGAACGATATATATTTACACATCTTTCCGGTATATACATTCTTTTTTCAATCAGCCAATCAAATCGCTCGTCGCAAACTTTACTTTCATTTCGTCTAAACCGGAAGCTATGGGGTGGAGGAAATCCCTGTTTGGTAAAATACCGGCTTCAATCTTGATTCTTGTAGTTACGTATTCAAATCAACCGTCGAAAAAGTGTATTTTGGATAGAAAAATATCTTATCTATGGATTGCAAAAGATTTGGTTTGGATTGAATGCGTTTTAGATAGTTATTCTTGTGGTTGAAGTGACACGGTGTAGAATTGGTTACATACCATGGTCTTATAATAGTAGATCAGCAGACCGGTAGAAGATCTATAAAAAAAAAAAAAATCAAGAATCTATATCTAATAGATTTTATAGTAAAAAATAGCAGACCAGTAGGTAGAGGCATATCTAGAGTCAACTCACATTTTTACATTTTTATTTTTATTTTTATTTCCATTCCCATACAAAAGACGTTGCTAACAGAACGGAAAAAAGGTTCTACATCCAGAATCTAGTAGATAGAGACTATAGAGCGTACACATCAAGATTTCCGCCTTCATATATAGTATACATTAATTACTGGTAGATACAGTTCTAACCACTGACACCACATTCATAGACTTATTATGTCTCTGTGTGTATATGTATTCTTCTCTGTATGTATAAGAAATAAAAATGCATCTAAATGTAAATACACACATATTATAAGTCCATGACTCTGGTGCCAGTGATTATTACAAGTCGTTAGCGTTTCGTTTGCTGATAATGAGGAAATAATAACCTTTTTTCCAATGCAAGCTTTCATATCTATGATATGTTGAATATTGACTCACCTCTCCATATCTAGGTGTACATTTCACAGTCATGTATTTTTTCTCAGAACTAAATGGTGTCTCTTCTAGTCGTACATACAAGTATCTCAAGTTGTGCAAGTTCATCTGCAATAGAAACATACATCAACATAGTTGAAACATGAATACCAAAGGCATGACTGTGATTATCTATAGAATTGTAAATATACACATCTCCTATATAATCTACAAATTGTATGACACATTAACCCATTAAGCCATACTGACTCATATTGACGCATTACGCAATATTCTCATTCTAACTCATTTTGAAACACTTTAATCCACTAGCTTGTATTGAGATAAGCATTGATAATTGTTAATCACTTATGAGTTAATGGGTTAAGAAAGTTCTGTCAATCTTTACAAACTAAACATTCAAGACTGAGCAAAAAGCTTGTTTTAGAAAGGTTCTTGTCACAGGCAATAACAAATGGCAGAGGTATTCATATCTGTGGTAACTCATTGACCTTAAAACTTCAAACGTACAATTTTGATCCCCAAATAAGTCTAGTCTATTTTTGGCTATTTAGGGTTGTTTTTGAAATTTATGGCAAAATGAAAAACAGTGTAGACCCAGATTAAATGGCTACTTTAGGGGCCCTCTTAACTGGGTCTTTAATGATTGTTTAGGACAAGTGTACGTTTCATAGTTTATATAGTTTGTAAAGGACCAACATATTCCTCACTTTGGTTGAATGAGTAAAGCACTGATCTAGATCCCAACTGTTGATGTTGGTAATGAAAGAGTGTACCCATTACCCCATAGCCCTTTTCTAGTTTTGAAGTTAGGTGAACATTTTAAGCAGATTGAACATAAAGCAAAATGTCCCTTAACCCATTACCCCATAGGCTGTTTCTAGTTTTGAAAACAGGTGAGCACTTAAAGCAGGTTGAAAGTAAAGCAGAATGTGCCTTAAGGCACATTCTACGTTCAGCCTGCTTTAAGCTACCACCTGCTAGAAAAAGAAAATATTCCTTATAATGCATTTTTAAGAATGTAAAAATCGGAACTATTTTCTTTAGGGCAGGAATAAACTGAAAGCGCTAAAAGGCGCTTCTATGGGTAAAGGGTTAAGGCGCATTCTACTTTACTTTCAACCTACTTAAAGCTACCATCTGCTAGGATATAGAAAATATTTATGGTGCATGTTCATGATTGTATAAATTGGAACTATTTTCTTCAGCGGAGTAATGAAATTAAATGTGCTTAAAGCTGCTTAATATGGGGTAAGAGTTAACCCATTACCTCATAAATATGCCTTTATATGCCGCTAATTTATACCTTCACTGAAGAAAATAGTTCAAATTTGTATAGTCATGAATTTCTACATTCTAGTACAGTAAAACTCGGTTATAACGAATTCCAAGGGACTTGAGGATTTACTTCGCTCTAAACATTATTCGCTATATTGATAGTACGAAATTCGTTATAAGTTATCATCCTGGTTTGCGACTGAACTTTATATTCAGTGCCATATTGAAATACGTCGCCATAATACATGTACGCGGTCACATTCTATATTCATACACTGGTTATTATTTACCTTGACTACCATCTAATCTTGGAATGCAATTCACGATCTATGTCACATCTTCAAGCGAAAAAATGGAAAAGAAAAATATGCAGCGATAACGCTATTTGTTAGCGCAAATGCCGTGTATTCTCTTAAACTTCCATGATACCAAACACGTAAATACACTAGTGTGTACAGTTTGATTAACACGCAAGCCGTCATATGCTCATTTTACTTGAGTTGTTATAAATATCAAGGATTTAATATTCCGTGATAATATTACCGACCTCTAACTTTTAAATCATTGAGATTCCGTTTAGTTAAATCTTCTGCTTCACCGGCTGAGAGTTATCATGTTTTTTATTTATTCTTTTAAACATCCAATCAAACAAGTCGAAATAATCAGACCCGGTTATGTAAATGACACGACAATAGGATTACTTCATCTTTTTCGTCTACACGTAGGAAATGGACAAGATATGGGGCCAGTTACTTACGCATATCTATAATTCGACACGGACAAAAATAAACGTTTACACGAGAACTGCATAGTGACAACACGTACAGTGAAGCGCACATTATGCTTCCAGGACTAATGGAGTTAACAAAGCATTTAGATTTTACGGTAATTATACCGTATCGTAATTACGGATCAATTCACAAGTCATCCAGATCTTATTGTGTGTTTTAACACCTATGCGTCACGGTGTTTATCGCGAAAATTACATAGGTGACTGAAGACTGAAGCAAGATGAGACTTCGCTTTAACGAAGGTATTTTACACTGTTTTGTGAATAAAGGTACTTGAAAATCAGTTCGCCATAAACGAGAATTCGCTATAACCGAATTCGTACTAAACATGTTAGTCAACATAGAATTAATGCAGAGCTCGGCCGGGGAACGAAAATAAATTCGCTATAAGCCGAAATTCGCTGTATCAGAGTTTGTTATAAAAAAGTTTTACTGTAAAGGGTAGCTTAAAACAAGCTGAAAGTAAAGTAAAATGCGCCTTAAGGCACATTCTGCTTTACTTTCAACCTGTTTTAAGTGGTCATGTGTCTTCAAAACTAGAAACAGGCTATAGGGTAATGGATTAAGCATAAGATCATAGTATAACTACTGACCTTGAGTGCAGCTGCCAGTATGGCTCCTTCAGTTGGCTGACCATGAAGACCATCATCACAGATCTCAGCATTATTACATATACAGCCCACCTCGATCACCTTACTGAGGGTGGGGTGAGACTGGCCATCAGCCACGTAGCCATCACATAACACATCACCAGTACCGTTATAACCCACTCCAGTAACCTACAACACACAACATACCAACATTATTACATATACAGCCCACCTCGATCACCTTACTGAGGGTGGGGTGAGACTGGCCATCAGCCACGTAGCCATCACATAACACATCACCAGTACCGTTATAACCCACTCCAGTAACCTACAACACACAATATACTAACAATGAATTCAGCAACTCTCGTATATACACTGTTACCTGCAACACAAAATAAACCAACAAAGAACCAAGCAACTCTTTCAAATTACCTGCAGCACAAAATATACCAACAACAAGAACAACTTTGTTTTGACAAGTGCTTGCATAAAAACAATCAAATTCAACTTTATATTATCTTGCTATATTGACTTCCTAGCTTTGACAAGTGCTTGTATTACAACAATCTCATAACCAGCCTACCTACCTCAGCATAGGTGCCATCTGCAGCATATATCTGTGTGACCGTCATCTCATTCTTGGTCAGCGTTCCAGTCTTGTCTGAGCATATCACATTGGTACAACCTACAACATACAAATACAAGGCTCTAAATAAGAGGAGTAAACAAACAAATCCAACATTCTCTCCTTCATGTCAGCATCAAATCCTGTTGTTTTACTGCTCATTAGTTTACGCCCTTTTCCCAATTGAAGCATATAATTTACTCCCACATTGTAGAAAAGAATTCCCCTTTATACAGCCATGAATATGTACCATGAGAAATACTTTCTATATCCTAGAAGATGGTAGTTTATAGCAGGCTGAAAGTTAAGCAGATTGTGCCTTGCGACACATTCTGCTTTACTTTCAACCTGCTTTAAGTGGTCATCTGTCTTCAAAACTTAAAAACAGGCTATGGTGTAAGAGGTAACTACATATTGGAGTTATATACAAGTCTAGCACTTCTAATATTCTCTTTTACTTTCTATACATTTGTACTATTAAAAGAAACTATAAACATTCAAACCATTCTCATACAGTGTTGTTTTTATCTCTAAGACCTTACTGACCAACCAAGTGTTTCTTCTAGGAAAGTTTCTCCACCTAACCCACTTACCTAGAGTCTCTACTATGGGCAGTTTTTTCACTATGGCCTTTCTTGTTGCCATTCTCATCACACCGAGGGCCAGGGTGACAGTAACAACAATGGGTAGACCTTCGGGTATAGCAGCTACTGCCAAACTGACGCCTATAGTAAACATGTCGAGTATCTTACGCCCTTGGAACCAGCCAAGGAACATGATACAACCAATGATACAGAAGGAGTAAAACGACAGCTGCTTGCCAAGTATGTCCATACTCTTCTGCATGGGAGTCTTAGGGGCCTGAAACAAATACACATCAGTTAGGGGCTTGAAACAAATACACATCATTGAGATACTGACTGATCTGGATGACAAATAATCAGATAAGTAGTATATTGTTTCAACATCATTTCCCATAATCCTTTACTCCATAACCTGTTACAAGTTTTGGAGACAACTGACCACTTAAGGGCCATTCTGCTTTACTTTCAACCTGCTTTAAGCCACCATCTGATAGAATGTAAACAAATTCTTGTGTTACATATTCTTGACTGTATAAATACAAATTATTTTCTTCAGAGGAGGAATAAATTACAGGCGTAAAAATGTGTATCTATGGGGTTAAGAATTAATGAAACAGTTTTTTTTTCTCAGCAGAGCTGTATAATATCTACTTATATCTATGCATAGTTATTCGCATCCTACCTTTCTTTTTAATGATTAATATTAATACCTATTTAGACCATCATTTTCAACCAATGATATTTGATCAGTAATTTAGGTTTAAGAGCACCTGCTGAAAATTTAACTGTCTGATTGGACAGGGGCCAGGCTGGTCTATGTTCTTTTACAATTTTTACTGAATATGAATTGTTTACAAATTTAAGAGACGCAGTCACAGACTGTTTATATTGATTGAATTCAGTTGACCTACTAGGTCTATTCTAGGGTAAGCTATTGAAAACCTTTATTTCATACAATTTTGCACACCCATCTACAGTATTACTTCAACTACCCACTCCCCTGAATTTTTTTTAAAACAATTTCTTGTTATATTTTATCTTTTAATCCATGGTTCTTTTATAACATGATGAGTTAAAATCATTGTTCATACCTCCTCCGCCTGCATCATCTTGAAGATCTCTCCAAACTCTGAGTTGTGGCCAGTGCCAATCACAATGCCCTGTAACAAACATACAAGTAATATTTAACCCATTTATGCCTGGCTGTTGTTAATGAATGCTTCACTGTTTTTTCATTAGCCGTAATTATCTAGATAAAACAAATAGACCATTCACTAGAAGATCCATGGATAGTCTTTAAAACAGGCAGTAAATGTTGCTTAATGCAGGAGCTATAGGATCTCCTTGTATTATTTTTCTCCCGCATTAAGAAGTTTTTGTTTTTTTTAATACGTCAAGCTTCTCAAAACTCTTATGTTTTGAAAGCAGATTATCACTTAAAGCAGGTTGAAAGTAAAGCAGAATGCTCCTAAGGGAGCATTCTGCTTCACTTTCAGCCTGCTTTACACTTCCATCTGGATTTTTTGTTGTTGTTGCTGCTAAGGTTTATAGTCCCGCATAAGCTTTTCAGGTGCGTCATCCCATTGTCTCAGGATTGGGACAATGGTCAGCATCATGCCTATTGTTGTCTGGACTTTCCATCTGGAATGGTAATGGAAATACCTGATTTATTTCATGTTCAGGACTTTATATCTGAGGACTACATTTCTTAGATGTATGAATAATTAGAAGTGTAGAAGGTGTATTAATCAGGGTAAAGGGTTGAGAAATGAATCAAACTGTGGGTACTGTTACTGACCTGGCCTCGTCCACATCTGACCAGGGTGCCCATGAAGGCAATATTAGTCCGTGAGTTGACACCATTGCTCATTGGAGTATCTTTGGGTATGGTGGCGACAGACTTGGGGCTTGGAAGGGTCTCCCCAGTAAAACTGGACTCATCTATGGCAAGTTCTATGGCCTGAAACAGACAGAAACAATACACCTCAAATATCTTTGCCAAATGATCAATCTGTCAAATTCTAATCTAAGTCAACAAAAAAATATGTCAGATCAAATTTGTGTTAAGCAGTCACTTATTTAAAAAGCTTCAAGATTTCTAAAAATAGCTGACTGCTTACTTCAGGAGAGAAGCTTTCTGCTTTATGCTGCCAACTTATTGAAATTTGGAAATCATTAGGATTTTAGTATTTTAGATACCCCTCTAAAATGGAACTACCATAATGAAAAGATGTTTGACATTCAAGGACTTTGTGGGACTTGGCCCAAAGGTTATAACCCTTGACTCAGGTCTGGATTAACCTTCATCCTGCTTTGAGTCTATATTGACATTTTTGTAAACAGAGTAGAACTAGATCAGAGACAGCTCCTGAAGGGGCTGTCAAATCATGGTCTGCACTGTTTACTTATGACAATAGTCTGCAAATGTTGTTGAGGATGTTTTCCTTTATTTATTAGAAAATCTTACATTTCAGAAAATAAATGTTCATAATTCAGCAGAAGGATTAATAAAGTACCAATATATATAGCCTTTTAACACTAATTTCCAAATTCCAGAAAACTAAATGAACAGCATACATGTAATACATGACACATTTATCTTCACATTTTAGCCCAAGCCATCCAAACTTACCTGTACCAGTCTGAGGTCTGCTGGTACCCGGTCTCCTACATTAAGTTCCACTACATCGCCAGGAACCAGCTCTCTCGCTAAAAATGTTTCCAAAGTGCCATTGCGCCGACTGTCAAATAAAACATAAATAGACATGACTAAAATATACATTTACTGACAGGAATAATTCATCTAATTATTTGCATGCTGGGTATTTTTTTTATTTGCAACAATTGTCGTCTGCTATTGTATTAAAATTAGAAATTTCAAAAAAAAAATAAAAAATTCAGGGTCAGAATGGCAAACAGTTTATATCAAGATGAGGAGCCGCTTTACGCGGCGTTTCATCTGGATCCAAACTGTTTGAAAAGGTTATCACTGTGGCAGTCATATCCACTGCAAGCAGGGTAAAAATTTATTTCTTTTAAAAGTTTATTTCTTTCAAAGGTCTACATTTCACACAAGAATCAGCTTTAATCTTTGGAATATATCAAGATGAATACTGTACTTACCAGTGACATTTTGGTGGCACTAACTTGGTCAAGGCTTCCAGGGACTTTTCAGATCTGTATTCCTGGAGAAATAAATATCAATACACTAACATGTACAGACAAGCAAAGTGTACAAATCAATCTGAACAGGAGCAGTATTTAGAATCAACAACAAGAGAAAAACAATATGGAAAGTTGAAATAACATGTACTTTGTTCTGCAATAAGCAAAAAGCTTTATTTAAAGATCTACAGTAAAACCTGTCTATAACAACCACTAAAATAAGGCTAATTGTTTGTATAAAAGACAGGTGGCAGCTTAAAGCAAGATGACAGTAAAACAGAAAGCTCCTACAGGAGCTTTCTGTTTTACTGTCACCTTGCTTTAAGCAGTCACCTGTTCTTAACACCTAATTTTTAAGACAATTTAGTGGCCGTTATAGAGAGGTTTTACTGTACATACTTTACTGTAAATCATCATATACAGCCTTTTTCTTTCACCAACATTTAATAAACTAATTGATAGATATTTGCAAACATTTTGATTCCTCAACAAACAAGGTACTCAACATATGGTCAGGATCAAATCCATCATATTTTTCATTATCATATACATACAGTGCTCCCTCTCTACAAGGACAGTCAATGGGAGACACAGATTTTGTGTGTTGTTCGGAGGGAGCCATTATAGGGAGGAGAAAATAAGAGTTGGCTTACATTTGCAAACAGCTTGAATCTACATCAGACGCCGCATCACTGTTCTGGATTCAAGCTGTTTGTCACTCATCATTATATTCATTCTATCAAAATGTCCACTTATATGTAAATTTGAGACAACACAGCAGACAACAATTTTAAGAAGACGATATTTGCAGTAGTGCAAGCCTTAGACATAATTGTCCTATTTAGGGAATAGCGGCAAGGGTCGTTGTAAGGAGGGAGTAGTTGTTGGGAGGGTTGGTGTAGGAAGGGAACACTGTAAATACAAACTGATTTTAATTTGTAGCCAAGAAATTAAAAGATCCAGGGCTCCAGATAAGGGGAGTATTTCAAAAATTTAAATATTTACGTCGGCACCAAACTATATTGTATGCTTACTCATTAGAATTGTCTCTCTGCGATGATTCTAATGAGTAGTTACATCATACAATTTGGCCAAGACATGAGTGAGAAAATGTCAGGTAGATTAGAGGCTTACCTGTACAAACGCTACTGTCGACACTATCACAATGGCCTACAACAAAAGAACACATGGTTATCATACACAAGTCATGCCAAACTAGCACCCTAAATACATGTATTGCAAATCAACCAAGTTGGACTGTGCATAACGATGGGTTAACAGGTTTCCAAATAGAAGCACCTTTTAGTGCATATGATTATTCCTCCGCTGAAGAAAACAATTCCAATTTAATCAGTCATGAATCTTAAAGTATAGGCACTATTTTATATATTCTAGCACATGGAAGCTTAAAGAAGGTTGATAGTAAAGCAGAATGCGCCTGAAGACGCATTCTGCTTTACTTTCAACCTGTTTAAGTGGTCACCTATCTTCAATACTAGAAATGCGCTATCAGGTAAAGGGTTAACAGAGGTTTCCAAATAAGCAAAGTCTGGGTAATTAATAGGAGGCTAGGTGATTCCAAAATGCAGGACAATACATGATATGCAGAAAGCTCATTTAGTAGAATTTTGCATCTGTTATGCATTAAACTGTCACATGTCTTTAAAGCAATGTATTCATCTTTCCTTGATGATGGATGAAACAATTGAAGAATAAATGTTTTGTGAGTGAGAAATCTTCTCTGTTGATAAAGACTTCCAGTTTTTATATCAATTTATAGCTAGTGTATTCTGCTTTACTTTCAACAACTTTCAGGATCAGCTTATGGCAACCCTGCATTGACTATCTAGGAGTTTATTTTGTTATTTGAAGTGTTTGATGCCCCTCCCTGTATCAGAGCTACAGATAAGGGAGTATTTAAAAAAATCAAATCTTTATTTCTGCATTAAACCCTATGGTGTCACTACCCATTAGAATCGTCTCAAAGAGACGATTCTAATGAGTAACACCATAGGATTTGGTGCTGAAATGAGTTAGAAAATGTTGGATTTGGTCAGTTTACTCCCTCCTATCTGGAGCCCTGCCGTATTTGTTAATGTTCTATAGATACGTACCACTGTAATGCTAATGGCGTCATCAAACTGCCGCATGAACACACTGACCACAGCAGAACCAAGGAGCAGAAGAATCAGCGGATTGTTAAACTGAAAATACAGAAAACAAACAAGTCTTTGATATGTACATTGTAGTGTAGGCAGATAGTCTGGAAAACTGAGTGTGTGTGTGTTAATTGTTTACTCTATTCATTAACCCATTACCCCATAAATACGCCTTTTTACGCCATTAATTTATTCCTCCTCTGTAGAAAATAGTTCCACTTTATACAGTAAACACAATGTTTAAAATATCATATGAATATTTTTATATGTATTCTGTCGTCACATATTCATCATCATGTAATAGTATTAGTGATATATAGGCATGTTAACACGACATTATATAAATATTTGATGGCAGTTTGCGTGACATTCAAATTGTCAACCCGAGAAACAGCATGTCACCCCAAGGCGTAGCCGAGGGTGACATTCTTGTTTTCGAGGGTTGACAATTTGAATGTCACGCAAACTGACATCTAATATTTATTTTATTACACCGAGCTTATCAACCCTGGCTTTGGAATCGTTTTATTCGTCTTTTATAAAATGTGTTGTGAATACCAATTTAGCGCGGACATGTACATAACCCGGGAAATGATGTCGCCGTCTTACGACGTCACATTGTTTATAATTATATAACAAGAAACAAGGAAGAACGTTATGATAAGTAAATTGAAGAAACAGCGTCTTTACATTGTCTAGGTGGCAAATATCCTCTTCCGAAATGGTGGCAAATCGTTAAGGAATGGACAAAAGGAAGCAACTTGTACAGAAAATGCCAAAAGTTGAGTAGAAGTTACCACTTTTTAAAACGTTCCAATGTATCCAATAGCGAAAGTCATGTCAATGCTGACAGTACGTTTTCGGACGGAGTAAAAAAGTAATGTCCTTTAGAGTGACGTCACAAAAAGAATATCATAAAGAGTGACAGTAGATTTTGGATAGATGTAAAAGACATGCAAAATGTTAACTGTAGGTCTATGGGAATTTAACATTGTAACTCAAAGCGAGGTGTAATAAACATCTTTATTACTTGATTTCCATTACTCAGAGCGATACATTCTTTACCTGTGTAATTTTCGTAAGTTTCACACTTCCTTCATTTGCGATGACAGACACCAGCACTAGTTGAATAGTCTGTGCCGACGAAGGAAGTGTGAAACTTCCGAAAATTACACAGGTAAAGAATGTATCGCTCTGAGTAATGGAAATCAAGTAATAATGAATCATCCAGGGCATGGAAACAACCTTTTTAGTTGTACATACATCTCTACCTTCAAACATTGACATAACCAATACCATAACAATTTTGTCAATTAATTAATACTGTTGATTAATATCATATACATGTATACTGTATTAGTATGGAGATGTCTATTGAAATAGATATACATGGAACAAAGGTAGATTAACTCTTTCCTCCCTAAAACTTTAAATGGACAATTCCAGTTTCGATTTTTGTCTAGTCCATTTCTGACTTTTAAGAGTTGTTTTTATCAATTTTGCCATTACTGACAAACAGTGAAGACCCTGATCAGAGGGCTCCTTTTGGAGCCCTCTGATCTGGGTCTTCACTGTTTGCACATGACAAGTGTACTATTCACATGTAAACTGTTTGAAAAGCACGCCTATATGCGGGACTAGGGTTCAAAGAGTTAAGACTATATAAATAATATTGTGTTATCAATACTGGAAACATATTTGACATACAGTGGAAACTCGATACTTCAAACTCGCTAAAATCTACCTTAACAGTATTTCATAAGTCTAATTTCGATAACTCGATCTCGCTTAATTTGAACATACCCGTATTTCAAAGTTTAAACGTGGCTAAGCCACTCACCAAGCTAAGCGACGTTTTAACTTTAAAATATGGGTCTGTTCGTACTAATGTGAGTTTGAGTTATCGAGTTTATACTGTATATTCACATGTCATTCCCTATTACCTGTTGTCATTGCCTATTACCTGTTCTAAGTACTTTTTCCACAGTGGAGTTTCCTCTGATATGTCAAAATCGTTGAATCCATGCATGGCCCTACGTCGGGAGATGTCAGCTGACTCGAGGCCATGATCCGGGATGACATCCAACAGTCTGGCTGTCTCCTCAGCAGAATATCTACACGCCTCGCTGGACGTCAGCATTCTTAGCATCTCTTCTTCCTACAATACACATATTTTACAGAGCTCCAGATAAGGGGGAGTTAACTGCACAAATCCAACTTTTTCTTACTTATTTTATCACAAAATCCTATGATGTTACTACTCATTTGATTGTCTCTCCGAGACGATTCTAATGAGTAGGGACACCATAGGGTTTAGAGCAGAAATAAAGATTTTAGTTTTTGAAATACCCCCCTTATCTGGACCACATACATGTAACACAAACAATTATTAACGTTTTCCCAATTCCTATACAATGAAAGAATTGAAGTTCACTTGGTATGAATGTTATTCTTGGAGAAGGTGTGGCTTATAGGCATGAAATACCCTGACCCCAAGGTTATAACACATTTGAGTTGAGTCTGAAAATCGGATTTTTCTCAAGCATTTGATTGGTCAGATTTGAGCTTTTGCTCAAATCTGACCAATCAAATGCTTGAGAATAATCTAAGACTCAACTCAAACTTTTGGACCCTAGCTGGCTCTTCTGAAAACAACATTAACCCTTAGCCTGCCACTCACGACTATAGCTCCATATGCAAACAGCTTGGATCCGGATGAGACGCCGAGTAACTCGGCGTCTCATCCGGATCCAAGCTGTTTGACACTCGGACAACATTTTCAGCAATTTGAAGCAACTTTGGAGCACTTTGAAACTTGAAGCAGACGAAAAATATAGCAGACGACAATTTATTTGGCGGGCTAAGGGTTAACACCAAATGAATATCTTTCTTTGTTTCAATGGAAAGGAATGAGGCTGTTCCGTCGAGCACTTTTGTCTGCTACAGTATTCCACCTTTCATAACTAGTAAGGCACGATTTAGTGATAACACTTAATAGAAAATATAAAGTAAATACAAAAGAGAGATTCATCTCTTTGACCATGTTTGTGCAAATTGAACAGCAGACTATGATTGGTACCCGGTAAATTAACCATAAATAATATGTATTATGTTGTATTCGAGCATTGACGAAATACTGTATGTATAAGTCAAAATAAAATGTGTTCTGTTTAAAAAAAAATAAAATAAAAAGTGTGATTCATGTATTAGCAGATCATAGTCTGTTGATCATTTGGCAGGAACACATGAAATAATTGTTTCATTGCATTAACACCTTATGTCTAGCATTTAACATTCATGATTTACTTTCAGACTGCTTTAAAGAGGCTCGCAACCGGATTTAGCATTAAAAATAGTAATTTGTAAATATATGTCAAATGTTTATATAAATGGGTAAGATTTAGTTAAGGATAAGAAATTCTTTTAAAAAATGCATTTAAAAAAAAAAAGAAGCTCTGGTGGGATTCGAACCCGTGACCCTCCATTGGGGAGACAAATAGAAATACGAAAAGGAAACCGCTCAGACCACTCGGCCACAGGCTCTATATTTCTTTCGTACCGAATAAACGTACTTCACTGCGTAGTGAAGGATTATAGTACTTTATTTGGCTTGGGTTTATTATACAGTCTGAGCCCGTGTTCAATTTCTGTAGAGAAGCAACAACAACAACAATACCGTCGAAAGGCGCTATAGAAAAACGATGGAAAATATCTAAAAAACAAAGATTCGATGACGGTTCTTGATACTCTTTTTTGGACTGATCATATTTTTTTTTATGTCAGAAGCCCAATAATGCCACACATTTGCTTTTATTTGAGTATTTTATTTTATTTTGACAAGTACACCATCCGGTTGCGAGTCCCTTTAAGGTACAATCGGCTAGAATATAGAAAATAGTTCTTATACATATTCATTACTGTATTAATTGGTGCTATTTTCCTCTGTGAAGATATAAATTAAAGGCGTAAAAAGGCATATTTATGGGGTAATGGCCTACTAATGGGTTAAACAAACTATAAATTAATAATTATAAAAGTAGCTACCTGTATTGAACAGATCTGCATGCCTCTTCAATTGAACGACCCCTGAACACAAAGTTGACAGGATGTACTTATGTAACATAAGACTGGAGTTTGAATTCAAGAGTGTGAAATCAATAACCTCAAGGTGATTTTTTAATTTATCATTATGGGAATTTTCCTAACCAGGGCAATGAAACAGGAAGAATTCAACCATTCCCCCATTAAATACGCCTTTTTATGCCTCTAATTCATTCTTCCACTGAAGAAAATAATTTCCATTTATATACATGTAGTAATAAATAAGCACCATTAGAAAAATATTCTATATCCTAACAGAATGTAGCTTAAAGCAGGCACATTCTGCTTTACATTCAAACTGCTTTAAAAGGTCACCTGTTTTCAAAACTACAGCCAGGCTATGGGGTAATGGGTTAAGAATGCCATATACCATTTCTAAGCATGCTCATTATATTCAAGGACATTGTGCACTGCTGCATAAACAGGCAGACCATACAGCAGGTCTACTTTGAAAACTTGCACTACAGCCCTGCCTCCCTACAACAGTCCTCCCAACAATAATTCTCTCCTTACAACGACCCTTGCCACAGTTCCCTAAACATGACAATTATACCTCAAACTTTCACAGCTGCAATATTATCTACTTAAAGTTGTCGTCTGCTGGTTACATATTTATTTACATATTGAACATTTTGATAGAAAAAACATAATGACGAGTGACAAACAGCTTGAATCCAGATCGGATGCCGCGTTACGCGGCGTCTGATCTTGATTCAAGCTGTTTGCAAATGTAAGCCAATGTCCCTCCCTATAACGACTCCCTCCAAACAATTTTGTCTCCCATTGGGTGCCATTGTAAAAAGGGAGCCCTGTATATAATATTCAGGGCTCCTGATAAGTGGCACTAACAGTCAACCCTGAATTAAGCAAATACAGTGGTCCCTCTCTACAACTACACCAAATGGGAGACACAGAGTGTGTGTGCTGTTCAGAGGGAGTTGTTATGGGAGGGAAAATTAAGGCTTGGCCTACATTTGCAAACAGCTTGAATCAAGATCAGCCGGGGCGTCTGATCTGGATTCAAGCTGTCTGTCATTCGTCATTATATCTATTCTATCAAAATGTCTACTTATATGTAATTTTGAGAAAAACTAGCAGTCAACAATTTCAAGCAGACGATATTGCAGCAGTGAAAGCTTTAGACATAATTGTCCTGTGACTGGGAACTGCTGCAAGGGTCTTTGTAAGGAGGGAGTCGTTGTTTGGAGGGCTGTTGTAGGGAGGGAGCACTGTAGGAATAATAATTATTCAATACAATGCCCTTATATAGTCTCTTATACAGGTGGTTGCTAAATGTGCAGCAGGATAAACAATAATGCAGAAAGCTCCTGTCTGATCTGGGTCTACCCTGTTTTCAAAAAGTGTCAAATTCAAAATTACTATGTGCTGATAGTATGGCATTTACTTACATGGTAGGTTGTATCCATCATGTAGGATAAACAATTAACAATCAACTCAACAAGTCAGGTTTTCTCAGTTGAAATAACCCACTTTCATACATGTAAAAATCTATAGTTTGTGCATGTGGCCTGGAAACATCAATATCATTATCAAAAGCTCCCACGTCCATGACAAATAACAGCTCTGCATTTCTATGCTTTTTCAATCCATAATGAAATAAAAGTAAAAATTTGCCAATAAAACCACCAAAAGGATGGCAATTTTTACATTTTAAGGCTGGTGACTGCTTTAACCCTACCTGCATAGGAACCAAGCATATATGACCCGTGCAATGACAAAACCTGCTTTATTGCATTACAAACAGTGTATATAAAGGCCAGTCAAAGACGCGGTGGCTGGTCTTGATCTACACTGTTTGACACCCACATGCATCTAAAGCATTGTATGAAGCTGTATTATACATGTTATTTGGCAGTGTAGAACAAATAAAATAAAACAGAAACCACCTGTCTTTAACATTACAACTAGAAAACTGTCTCAGTCAGAGAAGGCCCTGCAGATGACCTTTTCTTGATGATCCTGGTAGCATCAAAATGAGGTTGTTAGGGTTTAAACAAATATAACATTTTTATCAACTCTTTCAACACGAAGTAACTATTGTGGGTTATTAGGTTTCCTTGTGGATCATTTTAAAACAAGAGGGCCTGAAGGCCCTGATATCGCTCACCTGTTATAATGAAGCCTGATAGCTTTACCTTTGAATTTCACCCATTTTATTCTAAATCCATTCAAATTTGTAGTATAGCATGCAAAACAACATTGGATATGAACTACTCTAGTATAGTAGAGTACATCAAGGGCAGATAACTAGAGCCTAAATAAAACTTAAATTAAGCCCTTTCTAGCATTTCAAAGTATATGAAGGGCAGATAACTCTTGCCACAATAGTCAGATTTCAACAATAATTGCACTCCCTCGAGAACTTATAGCTATATACATTGTGTGCAAGTATAATTGAAATCCTGTAGTTGCAAGAGTGTAAACACTGTTAGATATGACATTTTCAGCAATTCAAGGGTGGATAACTCTTCACCTATTTGTCTGATTTCAACCATAATCGATCTCTTCTGAACTGTTATAGTCATATACAATCCGAGCAAGTTTAAGAAAGATTGGATAAAAATTGTGGCCACTAGAATGTAACACCATTAAATATGACATTTTCAGCAGTTCAAAGGTAGATAACTCTTGACCTATTGGTCTGATTTCAACAATAAGCAAACTCATCGAAACTCTTATGGTAATATACAAGGTGAGCAAGTCAAAGAAAGATTGGATAAAAATTGTGGCCTCAAGAGTGTAAACATTGTTAAATATGGCATTTTCAGCAATTCAAAGGTAGATAACTCTTGATATATTTGTCCGATATAACCCATAATTGAACACATATGAACTCTTATAGTCATATACCATCTAAGCAAGTTTGAGAAAGATTAGATTGAAATTGTGGCCTCTAGAGTGTAAACACTGTTAAATATTGCATTTTCAGCAATTCAAAGGTAGATAACTCTTGACCTATTGGTCCGATTTCCCCCATAATCAAACTCATCCGAACTCTACTAGTTTTATACAATCTGAGCAAGTTTGAGAAAGATTACATTAAAATTGTAAAAAGGTAGATAACTCTTGACCTATTGGTATGATTTCCACCATAATCGCACTCATCCAAACTCTTATGGTAATATACAATCTGAGCAAGTTACAGAAATATTCGATAAAAATTGTGGCCTCTAGAGTGTAAACACTAAAATTGTTGACGACAAACGCCGGACGCCAGACATTCAAGGATTTTGCAAAAGCTCACCCTGAGCTAGCTCAGGTGAGCTAAAAACATACTGGGTAATGTGTGTGGAACTGTAATAAAGAACTTTTCAAGTCATCACCTTGCATCAAATGTGTTGGACAACAGACATACAGACAATGTGATTCCCAGAGTATAGCACTCCTGCAGTTTCAATGTAGGGTCCAGCAGAGAGTTTTATTTGAGTGGTGCTAACATGGGGACTTTACTGTAGTTAACCCTATACCCCATAGCCTGTTTCTAGTTTTGAAGACATGTGACAACTTAAAGCAGGTTGAAAGTAAAGCATAATGTGCCTTAAGGCACATTCTGCTTTACTTTCAGCCTGCTTTAAGCTATCATGTTTGGATTTAGATTTTTTTTCTTATGGTTCCTTTTCAAGACTCTAAAAAATGGAACTATTTTCTTTAGTGGAGGAATACATTAAATGTGCTAAGAGGCACTTCTATGAGGGAAAGGGTTCAGTTCTGGCATGTACATGTACTGACATGCTCTGTCATATCCACTTTAGGAGATATTAACATAGTCACGGTCTCATCACTAGTTTACAACACCAGGAGTTGACATTAATGCTTTTCTGATTGTCCAGAGCAAATAAATATTCAGTCGAGACAGCTTAGTTAGAAACCAAGTGGCCTTACAAGACAGCTCTATTTAAAGCAAACACTTTAACTGAAAGAAAGAATTTTTGTAATTACCTTATCACTTGCTCAACCCTTTCCTCCATAGCCTGTTTCTAGTTTTGAAGGCTGGTGATTGAGTGGTGAAGCGCCTTTTAGCACATTCAATTTAGTCCTCCATGGCAGATAATAGGTCCAATTTAGACATTCATGTACATGTTACCAAAAGAAATATTTTGTATATCCTAGCAGAAAGTAGCTTAAAGCAGGCTGAAAGAAAAGCAGAATGCACCTGAAGGCGCATTCTGCTTTACTTTCAACCTACTTTAAGTGGTCACCTATCTTCAATACTAAAAAGGGGTTGTGGAGTAAAGGGTTAATGAATGGCTGCAGCTAACCCTTCTCCTGAAGATAGTGCATAATTATTATAAAAAAAATTATTGACACTTATTGAAAACAATGTAGACCGAGATCAGACAGTTCTTGCATGAGTTTTGTGATCACTGATCAGGGTGGATCTGTATGGCCCGAGTCCTGTTCATTTTATAGTCATTTAGTAGTTCAGGTGACCGAATCTGATGTTCATTGTGGTTGTACATGAATATTCAGAGTTTTTTACATGAATATTCAATGTTCATTGTGGTTAGAGTTTAATACATTAATAGTCAGTGCTCATTGTGGAATGTGGTTAGAGTTTTATACATGAATATTCAGTGTTCATTGAAGTTAGAGTTAAATACATGAATATTCAGTGCTCATTGGTGGAATGTGGTTAGAGTTTTATACATGAATATTAAGTGTTCATTGTGGTTAGATTTTAATACATGAATATTCAGTGCTCATTGGTGGAATGTGGTTAAGAGTTTTATACATGAATATTAAGTGTTCATTGTGGTTAGATTTTAATACATGAATATTCAGTGCTCATTGGTGGAATGTGGTTAGAGTTTTATACATGAATATTAAGTGTTCATTGTGGTTAGAGTTTAATACATGAATATTCAGTGCTCATTGGTGGAATGTGGTTAGAGTTTTATACATGAATATTAAGTGTTCATTGTGGTTAGAGTTTAATACATGAATATTCAGTGCTCATTGGTGGAATGTGGTTAGAGTTTTATACATGAATATTAAGTGTTCATTGTGGTTAGAGTTTAATACATGAATATTCAGTGCTCATTGTGGAGTATTCAGTGTTAATGCACAAGTTAAACGCTTTCCTCCACAGTCAAATATGTAATAAACCTACATCCAATTTTAAGCAGATTGTTGCTTAAAGACGATTGAAAGTTAACCAGAATGCTCATTCAGGAGATTTTTGCTTTACTTTCTCTATTTGCTTTGAGTAACTACCTGTATACCACTCTTTAAACCATTACTCCATTAATGCCTTTTATTCTCTCACTAATGAAAATAATTCCACTTTATACAGTCATGAATATTTATTATAAGAAATATCTTGTATATCGTACTCCTAACAGACGGTAGTTTAAATCAGGCTGAATGAAAAGTAGTGCTTTACTTTCAATCTGCTTTAAGTCATCATCTGTCTTCAAAATAGAAACAGACTTCGATGCAAAAGGATAAACTCATACAAAGAGGAGGCAGTACAGTCAGTGACCATACTAGAGAGACACCCTATCAGGGCTCCACTGATAAGAGGGAGTAAACTGAACAAATACAACAATTTCTCACTCATTTTAGCACCAAATCCTAGGGTGTTACTACTACTTAGAATCGTCTCGAAGAAAGGATTCTATTGAGTACTGACACCATAGGGATGCATTCAGAAATTAAGATTTTAGTTTTTTAACTCTTTCCTCCCTAAAACTTTAAATGGACAATTCCAGTTTCCATTTAAGTCTAGTCCATTTCTGACTTTTAAGGGTTGTTTTTGTCAATGTTTGGCATTATGACAAACAGTGAAGACCCTGATCAGAGGGCTCCTTTCGGAGCCCTCTGATCTGGGTCTTCACTGTTTGCATAGGACAAGTGTACTACTCACATGTACATTGTTTGAATAGGACGCCTATATGCGGGACTAGGGTTCAAAGGGTTAAATAACCCTCTCATCTGGAGCTATACCCTATGTAGGTTCTGTGGAAGAAATGGTTAAACATCCATATCAGTAACTTAGTAAGCTGAACATGTTTTATTTTTTCCAGCTGAACACAAACACCTGCAGTAAAAGCACACCTATGCCAAGCAACCATTTATACCTGCATGTTGTAATGAACTATCCCGCTGTAGTTGTTCGAAGCCATCATTATCAGTTTGAAACTTTCTAAATACCGTGCAGTGTTTGTCCTCTCTGCAGAAGAGTTCATATAATATCAGCACAAATCATAGACCCTGATGAGATTGTGCAATTTGTTTACTTGTCAAGACACCGGTATGTTTCCTTTGGGAAATGATAGCCATTGAAGATACTTAAACTGAACTTAAAATATATGGCAGTTTTAACCCTTTACCTGATAGCATTGTTTCTAGTATTGAAGATATGTGACTACTTAAAGCAGGTTGAAAGTAAAGCAGAATGCGCCCTAAGGCGCATTCTGCTTTACTTTCAGCCTGCTTTAAGCTATTAACTGCTAGAATAAGGAAAGAATTTAATATGACACATATTCATTACAGTATAATTTGGAACTATTTTCTGCAGCGGATGAATAAAATGAATGTGCTAAAAGTCGCTTCTATAAGGTAAAGGGTTAAGCATAATGCAGTAATGCTGAACTCCAGAATTACGTTTTCCCTGCACTGAGCAGTATCCTAATTGTCTTTAAAGATCTTGGGAAGAGGGGTGGACAAATAAACTACTTACTTGATCTCGTTTGAAACAACCATAAATAAAACTATATAATGTTTAAAAACTTCAATCACATCAATTATGTTGGGCAGTTGACACTGGTGTATTTCCATATATTTCTTCCTGCATATTTATATTTAAACCATTACCCCATAGCCTGTTTCTAGTTTTAAAGAAATGTGATCACTTAAAGCAGATTGAAAGTAAAGCAGAATGCGCCTTATCAAGTTATGGCGCATTCTGCTTTACTCTCAGCCTGCTTTAAGCTACCATTTGCTAGGATATAGTACAAAATTTTCTTACAATGCATATTCATGAATGCATAAAAAGGAAATATTCACTTCAGTCGAGAAATAATTTTGAGGTGTAAAAAGGTGCATTTATGGCGTAACAGGTTAAATCACCAGACTAGCCCTTGAATGAATATCCATACATATACAATGCTAATGTCTAACATCAAAGTCCTATATAACATTTGTTAGTTTAGAGATAACATCTGTATATCAACAATATCAATCGTATATATATATACAATCTGACAGAAGTTTCCAGGTGGACTATCCTATTTTCTAAATAAAGACCAGCTCACATTGACTCTTGGGGCTAATTCATGGATTCTCTGATCTGGGTATACACTATATACTGATGATATATATAAATATTTAAGTATCCAAGCCCTCAAGTTGTGATGATACATGTAGACAAAACAGTTAAATTTAGTTAATTGAAAAAATAGCTCATTTCAAATACCCTGTCCAAATTAGGACAAGGTCAAATCATAGCTGGGTGATATCACTCATATAGATGAACTGGGAATGAATGGTCAAAGGAAAGGGCTGTATAAAAATCCATCCACTAGTTATGTTGTTTTGTTACTGCTAGAGGAAACAGGAATTTCTTATTAACCTCCAGGGCCCCAGATAAGAGGGAGTTAACTGAACAAATCCAACATTTTCTCACTCATTTAAGCAACAAATTCTATGGTGTTACTACTCATTAGAATCATCTCGAAGAGACGATTCTAATGAGTAGTGACACCATAGGGTTTAAAGCAAAAATAAAGATTTTAGTTCTCGAAAAACTCCTCTTATTTGTAGCCCTGACCTCATACAGGCATGTAACCCTTTACCCAATAGCCTGTTTCTAGTTTTAAAGATAGGTGACCACTTAAAGCCGGTGGAAAGTAAAGTAGAATGCATCTTCAGACACATTCTGTTTTACTTTCAACCTGCTTTAAGCTACCATCTTTTAGAATAATAGAAAATATTTCTTATGGTACATATTCATGACTGTGTGAAGTGGAACTATTTTCTTCAGTGGAGGAACAAATTAAAGGCATAAAAACACATGTTTATGGGTTAATGGGTTAATTCCTTCTTGCTCCCATTCTAAACTACATTTGAGGGGTGGGTATGTAGAATAGACTGTGACAGACAGACAAAGGCATAACCAACACCGACTCTACCAGTAAGCATACTTTTGTGACAGCATCAGCATATTATGACAAATTACGCTGAGTTCCAGAACGTCCAATACAAGTGATAAATAAAAATAATTATGATTAAATATTGGTAAAAAATTGTATAACTTGAAAATAACAGTATAATAAACAAGCAAGCCCTTGAGTACATCATATAAAACTTGACCTAATTTTTGACCCGATATGCCCCACATTCAAAACTGACCTAGATTTCAATGTGGCAAACATTTTGACACAATTTCATTACGATCAAATAAGATTTAAAGTCCCTGGAATGTAAACATTGTTTTTTGTATGATTTGACATTGTGACCTAGATTTGGAGACCACCCACATTCTTAGAAGATCTAGATTTTTTTGGGGGGGGGGGGTTCTTAGGAAATCGTTTTTACCAAGTTTCATAAGGATTAAATGAGATTTTTGGCCTCTAGAGTTTTCGCAAGATATTTCTATGATTTGACTTAGTGACCTTAGTTTATGACTGCTGGTGACCCATATTGGAACTTGATCTAGATATCATCCAGGGAATATTCAATATTCAAACTAATTTATTTAAAGATAAAGTCTAAAATGGGCTCTCTATCAAGAGTGTTATTAACAAGGTTGTTCTATGATTTGATCTTGTGACCTAGTTTTTGACCCAACAGTTACCAAAATTAAATCTTACCTAGATCAGGGTTCCCGCTGGGCATCGCCAACGGCGCCATTTGCGCAAAAAAAATAATTCTGGCGACAGAAATTTCGAATCGGCGAAAGTGTCTGGCGCCGAGAAATTTCGGAATTGTCGCCGTATAATAGTACAGTTTATTTTCTCGCCGACTCTAAAAATCTTAAAATTGGCTTCAGAGTTCGGCTAATCCACAGGTACTTGACACATACTTTATTATATATGAACCCCCTCCCCCCTTAAAAAAAAAAAAATTTTTTTTTTTTTTTACTATACTTCTATTATAGATACAAGGTAAACAGCGCAATTCGACACCTAGTCTTTACTATCCACTTAAACTGATGCTAAAATAGACTCGATCGCCGATATTCTCTTGTGGTACCCTCGGGAAAGGATTAATTTATCAATATCTACTTTTTATTTCATCAAATTCCGTCAAATAACGCCACAGTACGTGAATTATAACGAAAATAAGCTTCAAAAAGTTTTCTGTCGTTCTCTTGGTACAGAATTGTACATAGCAACGAATGTACATGTAGGGGTGATCTGTTATTTGTCCACAATAAACGGCCTATGCCACTGGAACTTTCACCAAATATTATAAATCATCTTTAAATGAAATATTATCAGTTTTATATAATTTACATAGAATGCAAAATTAAAAGAAACTTTACCTGTTTAATTTTGACCAATGAGATCGCTCCGTTCATTCAATTCATTCCGGTATTCAAAATGGCATTCACAATGAAATGAGTCTTTCACTTGTCAATTTCATGCCAAATTACATGTATATTTCATATAGCTGATAGTGAAGAGGGTCATGTTCCGACACAAACGCATTTGCTCTAATGAAATTAGGTGAAAGTTCCAGCCGTAAAGGCCGTTAAATGTGCAAACCGACTAGATTACCCCTTATTTTGGGCAATAAATTCTGTACCAAGAGAACGACATAAAACTTTTTGAAGCTTATTTTCGTTATAATTCACGTACTGTGGCGTTATTTGACGGAATTTGATGAAATAAAAAGTAGATATTGATAAATTAATCATTTTCCGAGGGTACCACAAGAGAATATCGGCGATCGAGTCTATTTTAGCATCAGTTTAAGTGGATAGTAAAGACTAGGTGTCGAATTGCGCTGTTTACCTTGTATCTATAATAGAAGTATAGTAAAAAAAAAAAAATTTTTTTTTTTTTTTTTTTAAGGGGGGAGGGGGTTCATAGATAATAAAGTATGTGTCAAGTACCTGTGGGCTAATCCATACACACGCTTAGCCTATCACCAAACGCTACTGATGCGTGTAAACACATTACGCAATCGTCGATAACGGCATGTGTAATGGCAGGCTGCCAAACAATGTTTGACCACACGTGCCGAGATTGCTTTTAATGTGTTGTAGATCTAATTGGTTATCAAAATAAGTGATTGACAGGTTCGCCCCGAATCGGAGACCTTTTCAACGACAATTTTTAGAAGCGGTGATGCGAAGGATAAAGATCTATGTCGCCGATACGGGTCGGATTAAAATCAGATAATTATCCGTAAGTTCTGGACAAACACACATTTTATATGAAAGCTGATCAGAATTTATCATTCATGAATTGATTTCCACCACAAAAAACTTTGTATATTCACGTAACAGCAAAATACTTCGAAAATGATACCGTTACAAAATGACGGGGCGCCGTAACATTTGCTACGAGAACTGCGTATATTTTGTTAGTCTAACAAGTATTCCCCAGCGCCGTTTTCTAACAATAAAGTAAAATTAAACATTGGACCTAAATTCTTCTGTTTGTTACATACGATTTGTGCAAATGTATAATTATTAAGTTAGGTTTTACAACCAATGGGGCCCTACCGATATACAGAGTTACCCCGCATGGAAAGTGTGATAAGAGTAGCGCCCCCTGAATGAGCGGTTGTTTCCGGTTCAATAGTGAAGCACACATAGTATCGAAAATCCTTTACCCTTTATGTCTGCTTGTTAGTGTAGAGCTTATATTATCTACAGTAGAACCTGGCTATACATTATTGAAAGCGCAATCTCTCATATTGTTCAAAAATAGAATTAAGACATGCATTTACTTTACCAACAATAAAACTTACACAAACTTCCATAGATATACCGTTCTATGCATATCATTTATTCATATGTTTATTAAAATAAGTCATCAATCTGCACCTCAATAAATGTTATACCTCCCAGCAGAATGTACCTTAACCTGCCTTAAGGGGTCACCTATCTTCAAAACTAATACCATCTCTTGGGTAAAGGGTTAAACCCCGTTACATGGATGTGTCATAGCACATTCTGGTTGCTGTTAATCAACCATAAACCCTACCCGCTATGAATACAGATCATTTAATTTATTACTTTAGCTGATTAAATAAGGAAAAATACTGTAGGAATGATCAATTATGCTAATAGCATGATAAGGGTTAATATTTAAAAAAAAAATACTGCCTACTTTCTTGATAAAAGTTTAGAACATGAGATCAATTTTGACTTAAAACATATATGAGTGTGAAACAGTTCTACCCCTGATCAGCCTGTTAGTATATATGCTGCATCTTATCTGGTTCCAAACTTTTTTATAAATGATAGTGTTTTAAGCCTATTATAATTAGTGAACTGGTAAAAGATCAACAGAAATACAGTTTTAATCTACTAAAACGATGGAATACATGATTTACTTTCAAGATTGAGTTTTCAATAGAGTACACATTTAATGATAGGAGAGGGGTTCTAAAGTATTTATGTTGTTAAAACGGTATGTATTTCCTATTAACCCTTTAAATACGCCTTTGGTTTATGCCTCCATTGAAGGAAAGAGTTCTAATTCAAAGTTTTTATTAGCATGAATGTGCAACATTAAAAACATTGAATATCCTAGCAGATGGTAGCTTAAAGCAAGCTGAAAGTAAAGTAGCATGTACTTTTCAATCTACCTTTAATGGACACCTGTCTTTCCAGGTAGGAACAGGCGATCGGGTAATGGGTTTACCCATTACCTAAACCAATTACCCCACAGCCCGTGTTAAGTATTGAATATAGGTCACCTCTTAAAACAGGTTGAAAGTAAAACATAAAACGCCTTAAGGTGCACCCTGCTTTACTTTAATCCTGATTTTAGGCACCACCCACTACGACATAAAATATCACCTATGTTTCATTATTATGACTGCTTAGTGCATGAAGAGGATTTAGTTGCTTATGAAGGTGGAATTCATTAAAGGAGTAAAAGGCATAATGATGGGGGTAATGGGTTAAGCTTTTGCACATGAAGGAGTGCATGGTATAGGAGATTAAAATTTATTCCCCACATGAATAACAATGTGGATCCTATATATATAAAAAAAAATAGTTTGGTGTGTTTTGATTCCAGCCTGTGTACCCAAGACTTAAGCTTCCGTTTTATGGCTTGTCATAGCAGAGATGACGCTTTTGGGACAGCAGCTGCACCCCAGTGGGGGGGTCAGTATACAATTCGATTTCTAGCTAATTGGTTACTTCCTGTTGTTAGTTGTGATGATGCTTTGCGCTTTATGGCCCCTGAGCAGAAGCCTTGAGAGGTGAAATCCATGTGCGCTATGAGCATGACAGGCTGAACTATTTCTATGAAATTTCTGTCAACTAAAATCTGCTGGTATATAATGAACAAATAAAATATACATTTTTGAAGAAACTGTTTACCATTCAACATATTTTAAAAGATCAGTTTAACCCTTTGCCTAATTAATATTCATGTCATTATTAATAACTGAATAATACAAAGTTTATGTTTAATACCGGTAATGTCTTAATAAATATCCCCTTTTGCATCTGTAATAGGCAGCATTTATAGGCCTATAATGTCATTTAAGAACCAGAGAGGACAGTCATTGATTATAGAGACTGTTCCTATATAGTAACCATCTGATCAGGATCTACTTTTAATCCATGTTAACGTTCTTTTACCGAGGTGAAAACCCGTGTCTGTTAAGTATGTTAAAAGTCAGCTTCTTTGTTATGTAGAAAAAGTATGATCAGTGCTACTTTCGGTTTGCTAAAAACGATGAAATAAATAACCGTCGCGTTTGACATTAAACAAAATTAATACATTAAAATACATAGGGATTAACGGGAGCTTGACTGCATATAGATATAGGTATCAAACTAATAAACCGCATTCTTTTCCGAATCGTTTATGACCGTTATCGACACCGTCTCAATGATGCGTTAACTAAACCGGAAACAACCTTTTCCTTATCAGGGGAGTTAACTCGTGATGAAAATTGGGATAACTCTGTAATGCGGTAGGGCCCCATTACGCTCGTAAAATTGAGTTGCAATCAGTTTTCGCGGTAGAAAATTAAGACGCGTTATTTCGTTGTTAAAACCACACCCACTTTATGGCGCTAGTAAATATCGTCTGCAGAATTTGTCGTCTGCAACCTTTGTCATCTGCAACAATTCTCTGAGTTAATTTTTGTGCATTTTTTTCTTCAGAAAATATCAGTGTCAAACAGTTTGTATCTATATAAGATGATGCGCGTCTCATCTTGATCCATACTGTTTGCATAATTTAATGAATAACAGATTGTTAAGTTGCTTACTCTTTCTAGATCTACTCCATAGATAGAAATCTAGACCATTTGAACTACTTCATTTATTCTCTCAAGAAAATAGATATAGTTCCAGTTTACCTTTACTAGTCATGAATGAATAATATATATAAGAACCATAAGAAATAGTTCTTATATCCTAGCAGATGTAAGATCTAGCTTAAAGCAGGCTTAAACTTTTACTGAAGCAGAATGCTCCTGAAGAGTATTCTGCTTAATTTTCAGCCTAGATGCTAGAATCAGTATTATAAAAAGTATATCTCTGGGTGAAAATTGTCTCTGTCTTAGTGGTCTATAGACTTATCTAGATACACTGATTTAAAAAAAAATCGCGAAAAAGGTGTGGCGAAAAAAGCTCCCTATTTGGCACCCCAATCCCCCTATTAAAATGACAAAATCTCCCTATTTGGGTCCAAGAAAATATCACATGTATGTATAACATACATAAAAAAAATGGCGAAAAATTTGGCTCCAAAAATATTATTTTGGCGCAAACTTTTTTCATTTGGCGCAAGTGCTGGCGCAAGAAAATTTTAAGCCAGGGTGAACCCTGCTAGATTTCTGTAAGGCAAACATTTCAACAAAGTTTCATTAAAATATCATTGAGATTGTTGCCTCTAGAGTGTTTAGACAAGGGTTTTTCTATGATTTGATCTTGTGACCTAGTTTTTGACCCCACATTACTAACAATCTAACATGACTTATATTTCATTATAAGGCAAATATTTTGATTAAGTTTCATTATGATTTGATGAAATTTGTAGCCTAATTTAGTGTATTAATGAGGTTTTTCTATGAGTTGATGTAGTGACCTAGTTTTTGACTGTATGATGACCCACATTTGAACTTGACCTAGATTTCATTAAGAACAGTAAGGCAAACATTTTGACCAAGTTTCATTGAAATTAAAAGAGAATTGTAGCCTCTAGAATATTAACAAGGCTTTTCTATGATTTGGCTTAGTGACCTAGTACATGACCTAACATGACCCACATTCAAACTTGACTTAGATTTCTTCAACAATAAGACAAACATATTCATTAAGTTTCATAAAAAATTGAAAATCCAACATCCAGCAATCCTAATTATTACTAAATAGCTCACCTTGAGCACAAAGTATTGGAATTACTCCCCTTATCTGTATCTCAGTATCTATGCAGGATAATTGTTTTATATCCTTTCAATGAGATCGGATTCATTGAAACAATTAATTTGTTTAAATCTTTTAACCCTTTCCCTCATAGAAGCGCCTTTTAGCACATTTGATTTATTCTTCCACTGTTCAAGAAAATTGTACCAATTTATAGTCTTGAAAATGGACCATAAGAAAAATGCTCTAAAACCCAGCAGATGATAGCTTAAAGCAGGCTGAAAGTAAAGCAGAATGTGCCTTAAGGCACATTCTGCTTTACTTTCAACCTGCCTTAAGTGATCACCTGTCTTCAAAACTAGAAACATGCTATGGGGTAAAGGGTTAAATGGCTTGAATCATGTATTTTAGAGAAAAATCGAGATCAGAATAAGATTCAAAGATAATACATGTATTTCTAGTAAAGTTACTGGGCATATAAAGTTATCAAATTATAGACAATCTCATTCTGTAAGTTTTTACTCCATAGCCTGTTTCAAGTATTGAAAATAGGTGATTACTTAAAGCAAGTTGAAAGTAAAGCAGAATATGTCTAAAAGCACATTCTGCTTTACTTTCAGCCTACTTTAAGAAACCATCTGCCAGAATAAAGAAAATATTTTTTATGATACATATTAATGACGATACATGTACAAATTGGAACTTAACCCTTAGCCTGCCACTCACGACTATAGCTCCATATGCAAACAGCTTGGATCCGGATGAAATGCCGAGTAACTCGGCGTCTCATCCGGATCCAAGCTGTTTGACACTCGTACAACGTTTTCAACAATTTTGAGCAACTTTGAAGCACTTTGAAACTTGAAGCAGACAAGAAATATAGCAGACGACAATTTATTTGGCGGGCTAAGGGTTAACTTACTTCAATGGAACAATCAATTAAAAGAAAATCAAATGAAAATAGGTTACTACTTAAAGCAGGTTGAAAGTAAAGCAGAATGCGCTTAAGGCGCATTCTGCTTTACTTTCAGCCTGCTTTAAGCTATCCTGTGCTAGAATATATTAAAATTTTCCCTATAATATATATTCATGACTGATTAAATTGGAACTATTTTCGTCAGCGGAGGAATAAATCAGATTCGCTAAAAGTCGCTTCTATGGGGTAAAGGGTTAAAAATGTGTATCAATGAAGTAAGGGTTTCTAAGTCAGTAAGTGTCTAGCTACCAGAGAGTGTTGATTGCAGCATTGGCTTACAAAGGTGTAAATATGAAACACACCCATACATACACATCTGTCAAATACCTTTTCTACCATATTAGCCAACTCACAAGCCTTTCAATGGGATATGAAGATCTGTAAGGAATAAGTCAAAATATTACTGATACGGATCAGATACCTTCCTCACCCTAACTAGATTGTACTCTGTATAAATGCAGTTAACCCTTCTCTAAAAGCTCCTTTTAGCGCATTTATTTTATTCATACACTGAAGAAAATAGTTCCAACTTATACAGTCATAAACATATACTGTAAGAAATATTTTCTACATCCTAGTTGATGGTACAATGTAGCTTAAAGCAGGCTGAAAGTAAAGCAGAATGCGCCTTAAGACACATTGTTTTACTTTCAACCTGTTTTAAATGATCACCTGTCTTCAAAATTAGAAACAGACTATGGAGTAAAAGGTTAAGTAATCAGAGCTCCAGATAAGGAAGACTCCGAAGAGTTTTTCAAAAACTAAAATCTTATTTCTGCATTAAACCTTATGGTTTCACTACTAATTAAACTCTATGAGACAATTGTAATGAGAATAAACACCATAGGATTTGGTGCTGAAATGAGAAAATGTTGGATCCGTTCCATTTACTCCCTCTTACCGGTATAATTGAAGCCCTGAAGTTTCCAGTTTAAATCAATTATTGCGTCTAAACTGACACATTTGTGATTCAATAAACACTTCAACTTGCAGATTTTCGTAACCATTATAAATTAAAACTGATGAAACATTTGCCATTGTTTTTTTTATAACAGGCATACATGTACTTTATTCACATTTAGAGTGTGACATTATTCTGTGTGAGTTTGTAGAGACTTTTGTTTTGATTAGTATATTATATATAAATAATAAAATAGACGGTTGCTCCTTGGAACAATTAAATGGTCTGTGGTACATAATTATTGATGCCGTGATTTCTGAATATTCTTACCATTTAATTCAATCAAAAGCCAAGAAACAAGAGTAAAAGACCGGACAGACAAATTGAAACGACATGGAGTTATATACCATCTCCATTGCGAAAATTGCAAGGAGGATTACATAGGGGAAACAGCAAGAACCAGATTAAAAGAACATGTCACCAGAACATTGCGCGAACACCCGACATTCCATCAGATCAGAGAACGCAAAAGTATTGACTTCTGAGAGTGGACTAATAAAAAGAAAAGTCAAGGAAGCAATAGAGATAAAGCAGTGGCGACGGTCTCTGAACAGAGATGAGGGTCTGGACCTCCCCTCAGTTTACACACCACTTCTCTCCAAGTCATGTGACCTACCTACGTCACGTGACCCGCCAAAACAGCCCTTCTAGCCAGTAGTGCTGACGAAGGAGATGAGATATCTCCGAAAATTACACCAGGTAAATAACAGCTCAGAGTCATGAAAAACAAATCAGAATGTCCAATCCTGAGCTTGGAAATAACCTATTTAGTTGTGTTCCACTAATGTTCGGCAAGTAGGAGGCGAGAATATTTTTGTCTCATAAACATGTTATAGGCATGTTGAATGATGTTACCAAAATTCAAGCTCATGTCATATAAGTATGTTGTCTGCTCTCACCACATTAAAAGTTGCTAGATACATGTAGTGACTGATACACTACTACTTTAGTTGCCAGATATGAAGACATGATCGAGTATCAGAGCACCAGATAAGGGTAGTTTTTCAAAAACTAAAATCTTTATTTCTGAATTAAACCCTATGGTGTCACTACTCATTAGAATCGTCTCTTCGAGACGATTCAAATGAGTAGTAACACCATAGGATTTGGTGCTGAAATGAGTGAGAAAATGATGGATTTGTTGAAAAAACTACCTCTTATCTGAAGCCCTGGAGTATGGTTGATAAGTTTAAACACCCTGCCAGTTTGATAGATTATTGGGGACAAATGCAGTTTACCAGTAACGGGTAATGTTAAATTAACTCACTGGAGGTTGCAGCCCCTTTAACCCATTACGGTTTACCCCATAGCCTGTTTTTAGTTTTGAAGATAGGTCACCACTTGAAGCAGGCTGAAAGTAAAGCAGAATGCGCCTTAAGGCACATTCTGCTTTACTTTCAGCCTGCTTTAAGCTATCATCTGCTAGAATTTAGCATTATATTTCTTATGATACATATTCATTAACTGTATAAATTGGGAGCTATTTTCTTTAGTGGATGAATACAATAGAGGCATAAAAAGGCGTACTTTTGGGGTAATGCTGCCATGCCATGATTTAACTTCATGATCACATGCACGGCTGACAGGGGCGTGCTTGATCACATGACTGTTAGCTCGGAGCCTCGGACAAATAGTAGCAGGAGGGGGTGGCTAGGCAGGGTGAGAGCTACATGTAGAACCGAAGCACACCTATGCTGGAAAGCAGAGAGTAATGCATATCTAAACAATGAAGGAAAAACAAGAGCATACAATTACTACAGGAACTAGCAGGGTCTCAAACTCTGGTACCGCCATGGAAGCTAAAGTGGTCAAGAGCTGATGGTTCAAAACGCTACTGGGCAGGGTTGGCAAGTTTTTGCCAAGGGTGGAAAAAACCATGAAAAAAAACGGCAAGGAAAAAACTGGGTGGCAAAAACTGAAGACACTGGGTTGCAAAAACTGAATTTAAATAAACCCTTTTAGCAGGTTACTCTTCTTAACAGATTTACACCTTAACCCATTACTCCTTAAATACGCCTTTTGACGCCTCTTATTTATTCCTCAACTGAAGATAATAGTTCAAATTTATATAGTCATGAAAATGTATCATAAGAAATATTTTCTCTATTCTAGTTGATGGTAACTTAAAGCAGGCTGAAAGTAAGCAGAATGCCCCTTAACCCATTAACTCATAAGCGATAAACAATTATCAATGCTTATCTCAATACAAGCTAGTGGATTAAAGTGTGTCAGAATGAGTCAGTATGAGGATATTGCGCAATGAGTCAATATGAGTCAGTATGGCTTAATGGGTTAAAGGCGCATTCTGCTTTACTTTCAACCTGCTTTAAGCAGTCATATATCTTCAAAACTAGAAGCGGGTTATGGGGTAATGGGTTAAGGCACATGCACTGAAGCGGGTGGACATTGGTTGTGTATTGTGGATAACCAACAAACAAGGAAAAAACTGGGCAGCAAAAACTGGCAAAAACTAAAAAATCTGAGTGGCAAAAACCAAAGGAACTGGGTGGCAAAAACTAAAGAAACTGGGTGACAAAAACAGAATTTGAATAAACTGTTTTAGCAGGTGACTCTTCTTAACAGGTTTACACCTTAAGGGTGTATGAAACTCATGCATTTGGGAAATTTTCAAAGTATATGAAAACACTCTATGATGGTTTTGTATTGATGAGCTATTTAAGATGAGTGAAAAAATAGAAAAATAGTACATTTTGGTGAAAAACTTTTGGCTCTACGGCCATGTAAAATTTACCCCATCCACTTTTCCCTTTTTGTCCTTTTCAAACAGCGCGCTTCAGTAAAAACCATTTCAAATGAATACAAACATGACGATTTGATTTTGTGGTTTTTATTTCATGTCTATGGTAGTATTTCTTCATACAAAAACTAATTTAAGACAAAACGGGTACCAAATGTGAAATTTATAAAGCTCTAAATATCATCGATATGGTACTTTTTTGGAATTTTTTTACGGAGAGATAACTGCTTTTTCTTCAATATCTCAAAATTTTCAACACTGACCTTTCAATTTCTTTTCATATTGTAAACTGCCTTAGCATGGGATTTCATCTGGTAGAATATAAGAAAAAGTTTAATACTAGAACTATATCATTTTCCAACTTTTTTACTTTTTTTCATAAAATAAAAAATCTAATGAAATCATGCCCTATAAAAGGCATTTTTTTATATTCAAGCAGTGCTCCAGCTAGGCCTTTTTAGAAGGGCGCCGCGCCCTGCCTTTGTTTACCAACGCCCTGCCCTAATCAATCACGCCCTGCCCTAAAAAAAAACAATTTAAAAAAAAAAAACGGACCTGTGGATGCACCAGAAAAAAGGCCTGAACTCAGACTGAAGTTTTACCAATCCATTTGTTACGATCGGTATCGACAGTTTTGACTGCCCATCGCAGCCAGACCCAGTTGCAGCAAACTGATATTTTATCATATAGTAAGTAATGTTTACCGCACAAGTACAGCCCCACCTTTTGAACAGCCAAAAAAAGCCTCCTTGTGCCGGTGTCAGCTAGGTCAAATTTTCATAGGGAAATATTCACTCCCTTCATAATTTTTTCACACCCCTCTCAAAGTTTGGCAACACTTCTCCCTAATGCAATATATTGGTCACTTGTGTTCTTGATGTTATTTTGTATTTATGTATCTTAGATACTTTGATTTGGGGAGGTTGGGGAGGGGGGTAAAAATTTGATGGCGTTAAAATTTCACTCCGCTCTCTCGTCAACATCCAACCATTGACCCTATTCATTTGATCTACACATCAACTTTTTTCAATTAGTTGTTTAGTTTTGATGATGAGTTTATTCCTATCCCTTGGGTACTATACCCTGCAAATAATTTCATTTTGGGAGGGGGTGAAAATTTGATGGTGTTAAATTTTCAACACCCTCCCTAGTCAACACCCAACCATCAAAGCTTAAGTCATTTGATCTACACATCAAAAATAATTATTTTCAATTAGTTATTTAGTTTTGGTGATGAGTTTCCTCCTATCCCTAGGTTTAACTATGCTCTGCAAATGATTTCAATTTGAGATGGTTGAAAAATTGATGGCGTTTAAATTTCACCCCTCCTTTGTTAATACCCAACCATCAAACAGGGAACCTAGTCATTTGATCTACACATCAACTATAATTCTCTTTAGTTGTTTAGTTTTGATGATAAGTTTATTCCTATCACTAGGATACTATGCCCTGCAAATGACTTCAGTTGGAGAGGGGGGTTGAAAAGTTGATGCCGTTAACATTTTATCCCCCCCCCCCCCCCCCCCCCCCACACCTAGTTATTTGATCAACACCCAACCATCAAACCTATAGTCATTTGATCTGCACATCAAATATATGTTATTTTCAATTAGTTCTTTAGCTTTTATGGCGAGTTTATATACAATACAATTTTTTTATATATGGGGGGGGTGGGGGTGAAATTTTCACAGAGGGGGTGGGTTTGAAAATTTCGCTATATAATTTTCGGGGTGAATATTTGATATCAAAATGTTACCCAGGGGTGACATTTTAACAGGGTGAAAATTTTATATGACACCAGTCATAAAGTAGGATTTCAGTAAGACTGGCAACAAGGAAGACCATGGCTACAAGCTTAAGTTTGAATTGGAGAGGAGGATAAGATCATAAGAGCACCACTTCTATGTTCTGTTCTCTATGCCAAGAGTACAATACAGGCTCTAACATCAACAAAACCTGAATCAACATTGCATGCAAGACATTAAGGCTGGTAAAGGTGAAAGCTCATGAAGTCAGCAACATACACAAGACCTTCTTGGCTTTATCCCTCAGCAGAAATCTACCAGATGTCGCTGAAAACGGTGTGTGGAAAAAATGCCATAGGAAAAAATGCCATAGGAAAAAATGCCAGAGGTAAAAATGCCATAAGAAAACGGAAAATATGCCATAGGTAAAAATGCCAGAGGAAAAAATGCCATAGGTTTATAAATAAAATATGAAATTTATTGTATTATAATATTTTTTATCAAGTTATAAGAACTTCTGAAGCAACATATTGATATTTTATTTTGATAATTGAGTGAAACTTTAAAAAAAGTTTGATAAAAGAACATAAAAATGGAACTAATGGGGATTAAGTGTATGGATCATCCATTTGAAAAAGACATGCTCATAGTAGACTGTCAGTGTCGGATCAGGATCCAAACTGTTTGGCACGAATACGTGTGTGTTTTATCATTTCAAAAATCAGTTAGCTATATTTAGAATAAAATTGAATGTGCCATCACATTTCCTTACTGAAAAATGACAAACACATATTTATTTATTAAAAAACAATGCTGATCATAAGTCTAGAATCTACACTGTTTTCAGAAATAGAGAAGACATTTACTGACAGTGACAAACAGGCATATGAGTGTATGAAATAAATAGGAAAATCAAATTGCAATCAGTGTAGAACCTGATCTTGTCGAAACCACTTTGTTGACATAAGAGTTCTATTTGCAAACATTATGGATCCAGATCACACTCTATTCTACATGGAGATGTCTTTCCTATCTAACATTGCTTTGCTATACAACTGGAATAACATTTGCAAACAGTGTAGATTCAGAATAAAAAACCAAATAAATTGGCATCTGACCAGTATTTAGACTGTTTCAGAAAAGCAGCCAGGTTCTGCACAGTTTGTTATTTTGCAATATATTGTTAACATCAACCCTAAACTATCAAAAAATGGACTAGTCTTAATTAGATATTTGAACTGTCCATTACGAGTTTCATGGTTGAATGAGTTATTTGTCACGTGTCATAATTAAGTGGGGATTAACACCTGCAGTCTGGTATAATCTGACCATAACTTGCTGGCTGGCTTTGTGACATGATCAAAAAACGTGTTTTATGGTTTGGATCATGATCATGATCTGACATTGATAGTTTAGCATGAATTCATATTAAAATATTATATACTCTACAATATAATTTAACCAAATATACATATTATACAAAAATTCTAGGAACTCTCTTCTAAATATAAATATTAATTTCAATAAATAAATCTACCCATTTTGTGTTAAATCTACAAGACCACTTCATTAGTACCCTCTATATGTTGTATGATAAGTACTTATAACCTTATAAATCATATTAAAATACATAATTATTAAAAAAAAATATATGGACCTATGGCATTTTTTCCTCTGGCATTTTTACTTATGGCATATTTTCCGTTTTCTAATGGCATTTTTACCTCTAGCATTTTTTCCTATGGCATTTTTTCCTCTGGCATTTTTTCCTACAATCCTGAAAACATCAGCACAAAAACAACTAAATCAATGGCAGATGATTTGAAAGTTCTTCATTTCATCGCTAAGAAGAACCTCCCTTTGGACCTCTTAAGGCAAATTGACTTAATAATGAAAATACAGTACAAGTGGTAAATGGTACATGTACAATGAAAGGGTTATGACAGACACACCATTTTTTTTATGATTTCTCCTACAAAGAGTAAACAGTATTTCCAGTCAGACAACGCACCAGAAGGCTTATTTGAGGTTTAAATTTTAAAAAAATTCTGGGGGAGGCCCCCCATACCCCCCCCTATGGAAGGGGGTAACCCCCCTCCCATACCCACCCTGTCGCATTTGTGTGCCCTCACGCTCAACAGCACCCTGCCCTAATCAAATCCTAGCTGGAGCACTGTCAAGGATCCATATTGTTCAAACCTGGTGCCTGCTTTTTCTGAATTTGGTTTCTATACGGGAAAATACCACCATAGACATGAAATAAATAATGAAAACCCAAATTACCATGTTTGTTTTGTTTTGAAATAGATTTTACTGAAGCTTGTACTCTGAATGGGTAAGAATTGAAAAAAAAGTCTAAATTTGACATACCTTTTTCAAATCGCTGTAGCTCAAAAAAAGGACACCACCATATATATTTTTTCTCTTCCAAATAAACAATGATAGAAAAAAAGTTAAATACTTTGAAAATTTTGCTTATGGGTTTGAAACACCCTTAAGGCACATGCACTGAAGTGTGTATGCAGTGGTTGTGTATTGTGGACCTGCCAATGCATTAGTGTCAAGTGTCAGAAGAATGCACAATACACAGTCAATGGAAATGAGTAAAACAGACTGAAAGTAAAGCAATGTACACTGCTGTAACAGTAAAAGTTAATTTCCTGCAAGTTCTGCTTCTATTGAAAGGGTGTTTTCTAACTTTAGTAAATTGAACTAATCTGAATCCTGTCTTGGAATAGTAAAAGCAGGAAAACTTGTGTTTTGTTACAGAATGCTATATATACACTTCTTTTGACTTTTTTACATCTTCAGAAACTCAGATGAGAAAAAAAATCTAAAATCCTTATTTCTCCATTGAATCCTGTATTGTTTGTGACTACAGCACTTCTTACAGGTTGTCTCAAACAAACAATTCTAATAAGTAGTAACAAAACAGTTGTTTGCAACATTATGGAGAAAACAATTGAAATGTTTTGTTTTTCTCATTCTCATTTGTAGCCCAGTTTTTATTACTGTTTCACTTTTATAAATATCAGGCATAATTTTGATGACTGATATTAATTAAAAGCTAGTTGAAAACATCCCAAGACTTACTTTTCACATTTTCACCCTGATATATTCATTGTTTTAGGTTTTTGCCATTTTAGCCGGATTTTTTCCAGTTTTTGTCGTTTTTTCCAGTTTTTGTCACTGGCAAGGAAAAAACTAGTTTTTGCCGGCAAAAACCCAACCCTGTTACTGGGGAAATCTTTTCTACTTCTACTTTTTACCTACACGATGTATCGACATTGCATTGATTTTTCTTGAATGGTTCTTTTCTTACTTTCCTATCTTCTTCTCTTTGTTACCTTTTGTTTCTAGCCCACCTAAGTGTCAAGTGTTAGTGTCAAGTTTGACAGGACTACAAAAAGATGTGTTTTTTTATACTGCTATACACCCCTTTAGGGCATGACAAGCAAGGGTACTCATGAGGTGTACCAGGAACTTCACCCAGCTGTCACTTAACCCATTACCCCATAAATACGCCTTATTACGACTTTAAATTATTCCTCCACTGAAAGAAATAGTTCCAACTTATACAGTCAGGAATATATAGCGAAATAAATCTTTTCTATATTCTATCAAATGATAGCTTAAAGCAGGCTGAAAGTAAAGCAGAATGCGCCCAAGGCGCATTCTGCTTTACTTTCAACCTGCTTTAAATAGTCGCCTGTTTTTAAAAACTAGAAACATGCTATGGGATAATAGGGTAAAAATATTCTGATACCTACGAACCAGTCTTATTCCTAATGCTAAACCGAAATCCGAGAGCCAAGGAGGGAAGATGTAGATGTACTATCACTTATCTCATACAGTATCTCTGGTGAAATTGACTGCACATGACATTCAAATAAAAATAACTCAGGTTGAGGGCCTCATGGAAGATTGGTATTTACCAAATGAGCTCTCTCGTTAAATAAAGTCTTTATTATTATTATTATTATTATTCAGTGAATCACTCAATCTTGATTTTACTGACATGATGATCAGCGCTGAATTCAGAGTTAACATTGTGTATATTTAATGTATGGGCCAGTGTGGAACAGACTCCCAGCGACTGCAGCTGAGGCTCCTTCTTTTGCATGTTGCAAGAAGGAGCTCTCTACTCTCTCCATCTAAATGTACAAAGCCAACCACCGGTAGGCTCAAATGTCAAGAAAGGGCTGTACCAGCAGGTTTTTGTACCCTGACAGGGCCTCTAAAGCTGGATTGGTCTTACTCGGATGAGCTGAAAGTGGTTGATCTTCTTACTTTGTCTACATGTGCATCTCTTCAATTTCTTGTCCGTGTCTTTTTCTATCTTTCTCTTTATTTTTCTGTCTGTGCGCCGCTGCAGTATTGTCAGATTATATGACAGTTCAGAGTTAACATAGGGCGTGTTCGATTATCAGTCCGGAATTGACGGGATTGACGGAATCAAAATCGAATGGTCCGGAATTCAATTCCAGAACTGTTCTATCAATTCTGCCCGAGGAGGTGGTGTGAGCAGAATTGTGACGTATCATCATGGTTCCCAGCACAATTTACGGAACCCGGAGTTGAAAAATTATTGTCAAACATTAAGACATCTAAAGCAGTTGGACCTGATAACATCTCAAATGTCATTCTGAAAAACTGTGCTAAACAACTTACACCAGCTATCACTAGCATCTATCATAAGTCACTGAGTACTGGGACACTGCCAAACGACTGGGTCAACGCAAATGTGACACCTGTGTTCAAGAAAGGCGATGTTCACCTCCCTGAGAACTACCGTCCAGTGTCCTTGACCTCAGTGACTTGCAAGATCCTAGAACATATAGTGTGTAAACACCTGCTAAATCACTTTGATAAAAACCAAACCCCAACTAATCTGAATCATGGATTCAGAGAAGGATACTCTTGTGAGACACAACTTTTAGTAACTATGAATGATCTTGTCAAGAACTATGAAAAAGGCTATCAAACTGATATAATGATTCTCGATTTTCCGAAAGCATTTGATACTGTTCCACATTGTGAACTTCTTAGTAAATTAGACAGTTTCGGAGTGCGCGGACATATTCACACATGGATAAGCAATTTTCTTACCCAAAGACACATGAAAGAAGTGGTAGATGGTGAAACATCCCGTGAAGTTACTGTGGACTCTGGTGTGCCACAGGGTACAGTATTGGGACCTCTACTGTTCCTGTGTCACATCAATGACCTGCCAAACTCGGTCAAATCACATGTCAGGCTATTTGCTGATGATTGCTTACTATATCGGGAAATAAAGTCGCAGAACAATCACACTATACTTCAAAACGACCTTAATGGACTTGAGAAATGGGCTGACAAATGGGGCATGAAATTTAATGCTAAAAAGTGTTACTTACTTAGTGTAAATAACAAATCGATGCACTTTTATTCGCTATGCGGTGAAATACTAAAACAAGTTGAAGAGAACCCATATTTAGGTCTATATTTAGGTCTAACACTTCATGAATCCCTTGAATGGTCAACCCACATTACGAAAGTGGCAAAAAAGGCAAACTCTACCATGGCTTTTCTTAGGCGCAACCTAAGAAATTGCACCGAACAGTGTCGAAAACTAGCTTACATAGCACTTGTTCGCTCCTTGACCGACTACGGCGCAGTCATATGGGATCCATACTACAAGAAAGATATTGAAATGATAGAAAGGGTAAATAATCAGGGTGCACGCTTCATTAAAAATGACTGTAAAAGTAGAGACGAAGGTTGTGTCACACGTATGCTAAACGACCTAGATTTACCGCGACTACAAGACCGCAGAAGATCCAGTAGGTTGATTCTCCTGTTCAAGATTATCGAGGGGATGGTGCCAGCAATACCACCAGAGGAGTGCATAGTGCCAGCACGACGAAGGAGACACATCAAGGCTAGAGTCAACAGGGACTACGCATTGGTGAACATAGTGGACCGATATGTTGTTAACCATGACAAAGGCATTCACGTAGATAGCGGAAGCAAAACTGACCAATTCAAAAACTCCTTTTTTGTCCAAACAGCAGTGGACTGGAACCATCTGGACAGTGAGATAGTGAGCGCAAATACACTACAGGGCTTCAAGGCAGCCCTTCATTTTAAATATTTTGACTAATATTTTTATAAGTCGCACATTACCACCCGGTGCATTACGCCGCAACTGGCCCTGCACTGTATAGAAGCAGAAGCTTCGACAGCAAAGTTGTAATAAGTACTATATTTTTTACTTTTCACGATTCTATATACTTTATGTTAACAGCTTTGAAAGTTAAAAACAAAAATTAAGTATTCACAGTCACAACCTGCCATCACACTTAAAGCATGAGACAGTCGAGACTCGATACCTCGAACTCGAGTCATTTCGAACATATCCGTGTTTCAGGGTTGACTATGGCTATGCCACATTTTGACGTACGGGCAAGTTCGATTTATCGAAAGTCAACACAGGAAATATCAATAGAATCCAGTTCGAAGTTTCGAGTCTTGACTGTGTATTGTAATTGATATGAAAAGGAGAAGAATTTATAACGAGCGAAGCGAGCTTCTACAGCTACGTATACAATAAATTTCAAGTTAAAATTCACATTTTTAGACCTGTATGTTAGACCTGTATGTACATTGAACAGATTTTTCTTCGTAGGGTTTTTGTACTTCCGCCGGATCTACTTGCTACATTATTTTTCACAGACTGGTCGACCCTGCTCGCGTTTTATTTATGAACATGTTGAACAAAAAAAGTTTCGTTAAAAATTTTGCTTCCGGTTACCCATACGTTGACCCGGAAGTTATTGTCTATCACTTGCGACCTCTCAGCTATTTTTCACATACTGGTCGACCCTGCTCGCGTTTTATTTATGAACATGTTGAACAAAAAAAGTTTCGTTAAAATTTTTGCTTCCGGTTACCCTAGGTTGACCCGGATGTTATTGTCTAACACGCGCGACTATTCTGACTGACCTCTCAGCTCTGGAAGAGTCTATTTGAGATTTTTTAAGTGCACATTTCCGGTTATCTCCAAAGAAAACATAATTAATTGCGAGAATCACACATCAAATTTAAATAAAAAAAACCTCGCTCGTTAATACCATCCTACTGAAATTATCAACACAGTCAAAACTGTTTTATTGAGTTTCCCCCCTTTGTTTATCAGTTGTGATGTTTATGACGTCACTTCCTACGATTAGAAAAGTACAATGTCACACACATTCGACCGGTTTCGACTAGGCCTAGATCTTTATTTCTGTGATATCAGATATGTTGTTTCTAAATCTTGTCAATATCAAAGTGCATGTGTATAATACACAGATGATTTCAACACTGTGCTCGATCATGCCAGGTGGGGTAGATTTACGTAGATAGTCTGGCAGTGTTGACAGTTTCAGCCGGTTTCGAAACACCTAGAAACCCAGGGCTATCCACTATTAAAACCCACCGTCCAATAGCCATGAAAAAAAGTCATTTTCTGTAATAGTTTTCGTTATCTGAATGCCAGTCAGCTATATGGAAGTAATAATATTAGTGCCAACTATACACTTAATCCTCATTCATCAATTCACCCAAACTGGCCAAAGTCACCCAAATCCACCCAAGTTCAACAGTGTTTTTAAAACTCTAGAAGCCACAATATGTCTCCAATCTTTCTCAAACTTGGCCAGATTGTATATATGACCATAAGATTTTGTATGAGTTCGATTATGCTTGAAATCAGATCAATAGATCTAGATCACATCAAGAGTTTTCTATCTTTGAATTGCTGAAAATGCCATATTTAACAGTGTCTACACTCTAGCGGCCACACTTTTTCTTCAAACTTGCTCAGATTGTATATGACTATAAGAGTTCAGATGAGTGTGATTATGCTTGAAACCAGACAAATGGGTTGAGAGTTATCTACCTTTGAATTGCTGAAAATGCCATATTTAAGGGTGTTTACATTCTAGAGGCCACAATTTTTACCCAATCTATTTTAAACTTGCTCAGATTGGATATGACCATAAGAGTTCATATGAGTTTGAATATTGTTGAAATCGGACCCATAGGTTGAGAGTAACCTACCTTTGAATTGCTGAAAATGCCATATTTAACGGTGTTTACACTCTAGAGGCCAGAATTTTTATATAATCTATCTCAAACTTGCTCAGATTGTATATGACCATGAGAGTTTAGATGAGTTTAATTATGGTTGAAATCGGACCAATAGGTTGAGGATTATCTAAATTTGAATTGCTTAAAATGCCATATTTAACAGTGTTTACACTCTAGAGGCCACAATTTTTATCCAGTCTTTTTCAAACTTGGCCAGATTGTATATGACCATAAGAGTTTAGATATGTGTGATTATGGTTGAAATAAGACCTATAGGTCAAGAGTTGTCTGCCCTTGAATTGCTGAAAATGCCATATCTTACAGCGTTTACACTCTTGCAACTACAGTTTTCAATGGATTTTGATTATACTTGCACACAAAGTATATAGCTATAAGTTCTCAAAGGAGTGCAATTATTGTTGAAATCTAATCATTGTGGCAATAGTTATCTGCCCTTGATATACTCTGAAATGCTAAAAAGGCTTCATTTCAGTATTGTTTAGGCTCTAGTTATCTGCCCTTGATGTACTCTACTATACTAGAATTATGAGGTTGTATTCCAAAAAGTTTTACATGGTATACTACAAATTTGAATGGATTTAGATTAAAACGGATGAAACAGAAAGGTAAAGCTTTCAAGCTTCAGTACAACAGTTGAGCGATATCAGGGCCCTCAGGTTATTAAATCATTTAGTTTATTAACCCATTACCCAATAAATACGCCTTAGTGGGTTATAGTCAAAACGTACCATGGTTAAAGCGTACCAAGTCAAAACGTACCATTTTTGGTCGAAGCATACATAGGGAACATTTTCAATATGTTATTAGTCGATAATTTATTGTTTTTTGCACATTATATAACCTCGCGTAAATATCATAATTAGATCTAGTGTATTAAATATATGTCTTGATGTATAGTTTTTACCCAGACACAACAGTATCTTTGAAACTTTAGTCATTAGGAACAAATTTGCCATTATGATAATCAGTTCTCAAAGTTTCGAAATTATTAATATTAACATTAGTGCCAATAATTATGTTGATCCTGACCATGCGTCGCCGTACACATCTTCTAATAATCTACGGACTGTCACAAGTTCAGCTTCTTCCCGCGCACCATTCCAGTGTGGAACAGGCTCCCAGCGACTGCAGCTGAGGCTCCTTCTTTGGCATTTTTCAAGAAGGAGCTCTCCACTCTCTCCATTTAAATGTAACAAGCCAACCGCCGGTAGACTCACATGACGGGTAGGAGCTGTGCCAGCGGGGTTTCGTACCCCATCAGGGCCTCCCAAGCTGGATTGGTCTTACCCAGATGAGTTGAAAGTGGTTTGGTGACACTATCTCTTTTTCTTACTTTGTCTGTGTGTGCATTTCTCCAGTTTCTCTTGTCCGTGTCTTTTTCTATCTTTGTCTATATTTCTCTTTATTTTTCTGTCTGTGCGCCGCTGCAGTATTGTCAGTCTGTATGACAGTTCAGCGTATTATGTAGATGTAGATAAGGATCCAAACTGATTGAAAATAAATTGTGCACCCATGCACCACAGTATCTTTGAAGATTCAGTTCTTAAAATTTCGAAATATTAACATTAGTGTCAACAATTGTGTACGGTAGATCCTGATCATTCGCCGCCGTACGCAGCTCCTGATCAGGATCCAAACTGCTTGAAAAATAAATTTCGTGCCCATGCAAAATATAGTCTCTAATTACGAGGCTTCTGATCAGGATCCAAACTGTTCAAAAAGTAAATAGTTCCATTTGATACAGTCCAAAATCTGTACCATAAAATTATATTCTACAAATGTATATCCTAGCAGATTCTGACTTAAGGCAGGTTGGGAGTAAAGCAGAATGCGCCGTAAGGCGCATTCTGCTTTACTTTCAACTTGCTTTAAATAACCCTTCATTCTGTTTTCAAAACTAGAATTAGGCTATGGGGTAATGTGAAATTTGTTTAAATGCTCCATTATTTAACAGCTTCGCTCGCTTGTAGGCTGTGCCTATTTCATATTATAAGTTTACCAAAACTTGTTTTCTAATCCTTATATTTATATGTGAAATTGTATGTATTGTCATTTATGACTGTTTCTATTTTGAAATAAAATACTGTTTAAACTAATTCCATGGAATCGTTCCAAACAGTTCTGGAACTGATAATCGAATACGCCCATGTAGAGGTAGACTACCCCCCCCCCCCCCCCCCCCCCCCGCCCCCCCTCCCCCCCCCCCCCCCGCCCCCCCTCCCTGCTGATCAAATAATTTCACAAGATTCAGGTTCTACATATTGGAAGGAAATATCCATTTTTGGCCAAAATTCAAAAGCATTTCTTTGCAAATTCAAATTAAATACACGAATCGTAATTTTTAAGAACTTTGCGCTGTTGACAACGAATCGAAAGAAAGAACAAACAGAGAGAATTTATCGATATCATGTTGATGTGACACTGACAGGTCGATCCGAGACAACTACCGGTAAGCAAAGTTCGAAAGCAAAGCAGGTGCAACGAAACAAGGTTTACCTTCAGTTCTGTGGTCAAATGTGGTTCATCACTATATTCTGAAGTTTTCATCTGTTTACTATAATCTATAAATGAAAAGTTAAACGTCTTTCAAGATCGCCCAAACAGGTTATTCCAACACACCGGATGTGCGAGTCATTTCATATTTTCCGTTGTCTAGAGAGCGGATTTTTAAGAATAAGCGAAATGACAATAAATGACCAAAATAAAAGAAAAACTATCGACAAGGATTTATATTTATATTCGCCCAAGTCAAAACGCCCAATATTTTTTGTCGAAACATACAAAGATTAGCTAAACACCGGCCTTTTACCTTTTATTAAAATTATAAATAGGCCTAACACTAAACAACAAACATAATCATTTTAATTTAATAAAACAGTTTTATAGCGAGCAGACAGAAAGGATGCGAAAGGTATGGGTAGCGAAACGACTCCATCCCTAGTCTGGTTCCCTGTCTCCTATTAACTCCGATGGGTGATGGACAATTCGTCAAAGTGCAAACTCGTCAAAAAGGAATTATAGTACAAAAGGGGTAGTCAACTCGTCAAAAAGGAATTATAGTACAAAAGGGTAGTCAACTCGTCAAAAAGGTTTTGCATACTTATTTAATTATACAATAGATACAACGATATTCCAGATAGGGAATTAAAATAGTATTAATATAAAAACTGTTCTTTTCTAATATTTTCGATCTCTAAGGGCAAACTTTAATTTAAAACAGAGTAGACCCTGATCATTAGGCTTCGGCGCTATAAGATATCAGGTAGGCTACTAAGTAATATCGTGCAACATGACAAACAGTGTATTAATCTATAGAGAATTCAAACACTGTCGGGAGCCCTTTGATCGGAGTCTACACTGTTAACAAATTAAATGTTTATCATCTGTATGTATACATATTTACATTATGATGCGAACTGTCATACAGTGTAAACCATGGTCATTAGACTTCGGCGCTATAAGATATAAGGTACACAGTAAAATCGTGCATAATGATAAATTGATAAACAATGTATTAATCTATAGAGAAATCAACACTGTCGGAAGCCCTTAAAATTTGGTCCGGGTCTACACTGTTAACATATTAAATGTTTATCATCTAGCTGTGTACATATTTACCTTATGGTGCAAACTGTAGACCGATTAACCCTGTAGACCATGGTCATTAGGCTTCGCGCTATAAGATAAGTTCGTATCAGTATCCAAACTGTTCGACACATGTTTGATCACTAGAGCAATACATTCCAGTGTACGTTTGCCTATGATGATTACATTAATTGGTTTGTTGTTTTAACAGTTTAGCACCAGTGCGGATATAACAAGTCGAGTAATTGCCAATCAACTTTTCGCACCAGATAAACAACAATGCCCAGCCAATTAAAGTCATTTGCACGTGGCGCTAGAGATCTACCGTTTCTTATTAAAGCATTGCTTCTTGGTTAATTTTAACATCAGATCAGTGTCTAAACCATATATACACCCAGACTAAATTTTTTAAATGATTTTAAATAACACATTCTATCAAGGATAAGGCACGGGATATTCCAATAGAAATTAATATTGCTTAATGTATGGGCGAGGGCATAGCTGATTTCTGCATTACTTTTGTCTTGATTTAAGCTAAACCTTTCTATTGCAAATCAATTATGATTTAACACTAAATAAAATGTACACTCAATGTAATACATTGAAAAGTCTCCCTTTTATGGTAAAAGTTTAATTTTATTTGGACAAATCGGCATCAATATTCATCTTACATATATTTAGATCTAGTTATTTATATGTTACAACTTTAAATGCTAGAATTTCCATCTCAACTTCTCGATAATTGCAAACTTTTCAAAGATAAACCTATACATTTAACAAAAAAGTAGTACTATATATATATTTAACAGGTTAGTATATACCCCAACACAAAATCCTTTTTGACGAATCGTCTTTTGCCATTACTATACATTGCCTTTTTGACGAGTTTGCACTTTGACGAATCGTCCGTAATTCACTCCGATTATATGAAATAATCAAACATCCGGGAACCTGACTACTCCATCCCGTGTTCTTCATAAAGAAGGGAAATGGTTGCCTGCGATAAAAGAATTTTAATGAAAAATTATACTAACGGCGTTTGTCAAGCCCATTGATGAACACTTGTCGTCTTTTTGTGCATTGTAAGTAGAAATTGTAGCACAAATTTCCATTGAAAAAATATTATGTTTTACTGGACAGGAACTAATAGGTTTTGTTTGAAGGACACTCGACCGGTGTGCAATTTTAAGTGTTTGGGGGGGGGGGGGATGGTAGGTTAAGGTTTTGGACGTCGTTCCGTAACCTAGAGTTATGACTCGCACATCCGGTGTATTGGAATAACCTGTTTGGCGATCTTGAACGGTATATACTATATAGTGACCGGACTCGGGGAATCGAACCTGGCTTTAATACCTCCTTGGCGCTCAGGATTTCGGGTTTATAGCATTACAACTGGTTCGTCGGTGTCAGAATAAAGTAACCGGCTGGGTACAGTCCCATTGATGCACCTGTAAAGTGCCCCTGCTCGTAATACCCAACTGGGACGTGTAGCAGTATATAGAGAAAGAAAGAAAGAAAGGGACCTCCGGCTTGGACATAAACATAGACATAGACATATAGGGCTGAGCAACCTAAAACCGGTGTATATGTTTTACCGGTGTAATCCGAAAAATCCAAATAGCAATTGTAGTGTATTGATACCATAACTAGATATAGATATACTGATAAGTTAGCAGGGTTGCGCCCCTTGATTAGTGTGTGTATGGCGATTAAAATGGTGACCTTAAATGGTGTTCGCACATGTTATATTTAATCCCACAATATCGGCTAACAGCTGGAGTGACACTATATAAATTGGCGACGAGGATAAAGTTTAAACGCCCGTGTAATTGTTTGCAGAGATGGCAACGTCAGTTCTACACGATATGGGTGGTATTTCGTCATTTGAAATTGGTGAACGAACGACGCTTGGAATTCGTTGGACAAGATGGCTGCGTAGTTTTGAACTGTTTTCGGATGGAAAGGGAATAAAAGACGCAAACCAGAAGAAAGCATTATTGTTGCACAGTGCTGGACTAGAAGTGCAGGATATATTCTATACATTTACAGTGCCGGATCCTGGTGAAGGCGAGAATGTATATGGTATTGCAAAAGGTTTGCTAGACGCCTATTTCAAACCCAAAGTGAACATTACCTATGAAAGATCCCAATTTAGAAGTCTCTCGCAAGGAGCGACTGAGTCCATGGATATGTACGTCACACGCTTACGACAGAAAGCAGTGTACTGCAACTTTACTAATGTAAATGAAAGTTTGAAAGATCAAATTATTGAGAAGTGCTATTCAAGCCGATTACGACGGAAATTGCTTGAAAAAGACGATATGAATTTAGAAAAGGTATGTGAAATTGCAAGATCACTGGAACAATCAGAATCACATGCTGTGTCATTAGAGGGACCGCACGAAAGTATTAACAAGGTTGGATCACGTTTTACAAGAAAACCACAGGTGCCTGTAGCATCTAAAATGAAAAACAGTTCTAGTAAACGGCAATGCTATGCATGTGGTTATGAGGGACATGTCCGATCCGATCCAAAGTGTCCCGCGAAATGGAAGAAATGCAGAAGATGTAAAAAAGAAGGACATTTTGAGAAATGTTGTAAATCGAAAACAAAAGAACATACACGTTTTCTCAACAAAAAGCGTCAAGACAGAGTAAGAACACTGAATGTTGAGAATGAGAGTGACTCATCAGAAGAATATGCATTTACGGTGTTAAGCCAGAAGGAAAAAGGAGATGTTAAAATAGACATAGGTGGGGTTACTGTTTCAGTTATTATCGATTCGGGTGCTTCAGTGAACATTGTAGACAGAAATATGTGGGAGCACATGAAGAAAATGAAAGTAAAGTGTACGTCAGGACTGACAAACAAGAAAATCTATGCTTATGGTCACGAAGAACCATTAAAAGTGGCAGGATACTTCACTTCAGATGTGACAATGGGAAATAAAACTGTAAAAGCAGAGTTTTGTGTGATTGAGGAAAAGGGTCAAGCTTTGCTTGGAAAAACAACTTCAATAGAACTTGGACTATTACATATTGGTCTACCAAGCATGGTGAACAATATCAAGACTGAGGATGATAGAAAACAAAAGTTGAAGGAGAAATTTCCGAAATGTTTTGAGGGAATTGGCAAATTAAAAGATTTCCAATTACATATTCCAATTGACAATAGTGTTGAACCAGTGGTGCAACCATTGAGAAGGATACCGTATAATCTACGAGAAAAGCTAGAGCAGAAATTGGATGAATTAGAACAGTTGGACATTATTGAAAAAGTGAACACTACAAGTAAGTGGGTTAATCCAATTGTTGTTGTGCCCAAGAGCAACGATATTAGACTGTGCCTAGATATGAGAAAAGCCAACTTAGCGGTGAAACGAGAAAGATATCCGATTCCGACAACAGAAGAAGTATTACAAGATCTGAACCAGTCAACAGTGTTTTCAAAACTAGACATCAAAATGGCTTACCATCAGTTAGAGTTGGATGAGGAATCTCGTGAAATCACTACATTCATGACGCACAAGGGCATGTACAGATATAAAAGACTAATGTTTGGGGTGAGTTGCGCACCAGAAATGTATAACAAGATCATAGCTCAAACACTAAGTGGTTTACAGGGTGTGAACAGTATTTTCGACGATATTGTTGTTCATGGCAGAAGTGATGAAGAACATGATGCCAGACTTGATGCATTACTATGTCGTTTGAATGAGAAGGAGTTGACATTGAATCTCGACAAATGTCAATTTCGCATGACACATGTCAACTTTATGGGAATAGTGCTATCGGAGCATGGAATTGGCATGGAACAAAGCAAAGTTGAAGCTGTTGCAGAATTTAGACAACCCAGAACTGTGTCAGAAGTGAAAAGTTTCCTAGGTCTAGTGAATTTCAGTGGAAGATTTATTCCAAATTTAGCTTCAGTAGCAGAACCTTTGAGAAAATTAACTAGAAAGGGTGTTTCATTCGTATGGGACAAAGAACAACAAAAGTGTTTCGATGAACTGAAAAGTCAGCTTGCCAATGCTGAAAATCTTGGATACTTTGACAAGCGGGATAAGACGAAAATCATTTGTGACGCAGGACCAGTGGGTATTGGTTGTGTATTGGTTCAGGAAGATAGAAAGGGGGAATCGAGAGTTATTTTGTACGCAAGCAGAACATTGACAGAGATAGAAAGAAAGTACTCTCAAACAGAAAAAGAGGCACTGGCTATTGTGTGGTCATGTGAAAGGCTACATATGTATTTGATTGGAACAGAATTTGAGTTGCTCACAGATCACAAACCGCTGCAGTTTATCTTTTCGCCAAACTCAAAACCGTGTGCTAGAGTGGAACGTTGGATGCTGAGAATGCAACCATACAGATATACAGTGTTACATATTCCGGGGAAAAACAACATCGCAGATGCATTGTCGCGTCTCGTGCCGGATGCATTTAATAGCAACACGAAAGGTGATTTTATGAACACTGATAGATACGTGAAATGTGTGGCTTCCGAAGCAACACCGGTTGCCATGTCAACCGAGACAATAGAAAAGATGTCAAAGAATGACCCTGATTTGAAACAGATTCACAGTTTACTGAAAACAGGTCGCTGGCATGAATTGTCAAACAAAAGCTATTTACCAATAAAACATGAACTAGCTTCAATTGGGTATCTGATTCTAAGAGGAACCAGAATAGTTGTACCTACATCATTAAGAGAAGAAATTCTAAGCTTGGGACATGAAGGTCACCCAGGTATTGTGTTAATGAAACAGAGACTGAGAAGTAAATTATGGTGGCCAGGAGTTGATAAAGACATAGAAAAGTGGTGTAAATCATGCCATGGATGTCAAGTAGCGAGTCAAAGTTGCACAAAGCCCGAACCAATGAAAAGACGGGAACTACCGAGTAGACCATGGGAACATTTGAGTGCAGACTTTTTGGGACCACTACCATCAGGTGAAAGTATGTTGGTGATTGTAGATTACTATTCGAGATGGACTGAAGTTTTCATGATGAAAACTACAACATCAGAAAAAGTCATACAATGTTTAGATAGCTTATTCTGTGTCCATGGATTGCCATTGTCATTACAAACGGACAACGCCCAAAATTTTAATAGTCAGGAGATGAATAACTATTTGAATTCGCTGAACATTGAACACCGAAATACTACACCGTATTGGCCGCAAGCGAATGGGGAAGTGGAAATTCAAAACAAATCTATCATGAAGAGACTAAGAATAGCTCATACTGAAAAGAAGGACTTAAAATCAGAACTTCAGACGTATCTGATGATGTATAGATCAACACCACACTCCACGACGGGAATGTCACCTGCTGAAATGTTATTCAGGAGAAAAATTCGAACGAAACTACCGGATATCGCAGATCATCAAGTTACAGATTACGAAGTAAGAGATCGCGACAGTGAAAAGAAAGGTAAAGGCAAGGTTTACGGTGATAACAGAAGAAACGCAAAAGAATGTGATATTCAGGAAGGAGATCTAGTGTTAGTTAAGCAGAAGAAGTTGGATAAATTATCCACAATGTTTCATGCAAATCCAATGTCAGTTGTGAATAGGCAAGGCAATAGTGTTATAGTTGAGTCAAAAGAAGGTGTTAGGTATTCAAGAAATGTGGCACATGTGAAAAAGTTCTATACAAGTGATAAAAATCAAAATCAGTTTGAGTCAGAAAATCAAAATGTGCATGAAAATGTGCCTTCTTATGTGAAAAATCATGAAAGTGTTAAAGTAGATCAGAGTCAGAGAAAGTTCAGTCAGAATGAAAATGAGAAAAGTGTTAAAATAGATCAGAGTCAGAGAAAGTTCAGTCAGAATGAAAATGAGAAAAGTGTTAAAATAGATCAGAGTCAGAGAAAGTTCAGTCAGAATGAAAATGAGAAAAGTGTTAAAATAGATCAGAGTCAGAGAAAGTTCAGTCAGAATGAAAATGAGAAAAGTGTTAAAATAGATCAGAGTCAGAGAAAGTTCAGTCAGAATGAAAATGAGAAAAGTGTTAAAATAGATCAGAGTCAGAGAAAGTTCAGTCAGAATGAAAATGAGAAAAGTGTTAAAATAGATCAGAGTCAGAGAAAGTTCAGTCAGAATGAAAATGAGAAAAGTGTTAAAATAGATCAGAGTCAGAGAAAGTTCAGTCAGAATGAAAATGAGAAAAGTGTTAAAATAGATCAGAGTCAGAGAAAGTTCAGTCAGAATGAAAATGAGAAAAGTGTTAAAATAGATCAGAGTCAGAGAAAGTTCAGTCAGAATGAAAATGAGAAAAGTGTTAAAATAGATCAGAGTCAGAGAAAGTTCAGTCAGAATGAAAATGAGAAAAGTGTTAAAATAGATCAGAGTCAGAGAAAGTTCAGTCAGAATGAAAATGAGAAAAGTGTTAAAATAGATCAGAGTCAGAGAAAGTTCAGTCAGAATGAAAATGAGAAAAGTGTTAAAATAGATCAGAGTCAGAGAAAGTTCAGTCAGAATGAAAATGAGAAAAGTGTTAAAATAGATCAGAGTCAGAGAAAGTTCAGTCAGAATGAAAATGAGAAAAGTGTTAAAATAGATCAGAGTCAGAGAAAGTTAAATCAGAATGAAAATGAGAATAATGTGAAGTCAACAGAAAAAGTAAATTCTGAGAAAGTGATCGAAATCGATTCGAGAGAAGAAAAGAAAGACAGAAATTCAGTTGAGTCGACGACAGGAGTAAAGTCATCACCAAGGAAAGATACAGTAGAAGTTACCTCGAGACCTGTCAGAATCAGAAAAATGCCGGACAAATACTCAGACTTCATTATGTCTAAATAGGGGGCATATATAGTTATTATAGAGACTGTACATGTATGTTAGTGAACATGTAAAATGGGTTAAGACAGTTTTCAGAGTTATAGTTTAGTTCAAGATATAAATCTAGTTACCGTTCAGAGACCAAATTATATTTTGTCTAAGACTATATTGAGAAGTGGGTTAAAAGTTTATTGAGTATGTGGAATAAGCTTATATATGTTTTACATGCAGAAATGTGATTGAATTCTTGTTAGAGTAGAAATTTGTCTAAATGACTGATTTCATAGTTTAACAAGTTATCAATGCCATTATTCATAATAATGTATCCATTTCTTAAGTATTCTTGAAACGTTAATTGTGATATTTCATAAGAAGTTAATTTCAGTTTATAAAAGAAAATACTTAAGGTCTATCACTATTTTAAGTGTGAAGGGTATAGTTTTCAATTTGATTAAGGGAGGAAATGTAGTGTATTGATACCATAACTAGATATAGATATACTGATAAGTTAGCAGGGTTGCGCCCCTTGATTAGTGTGTGTATGGCGATTAAAATGGTGACCTTAAATGGTGTTCGCACATGTTATATTTAATCCCACAATATCGGCTAACAGCTGGAGTGACACTATAGCAATGACGTCACTTCATTTACATACCGGAAATTTACATAGAGAACAGTAAAACTCCCGCGTCAACTGCCAAATCCATCAAAAGTGTCTATTATGAGCTTTTTCATGTAAATGTACACTTTTCTCGATAAAAGTTCACATTTGCAAAGAAATTCCAACACGTTTCTAACATTTTCAAGTGTCCATTTTGTTTTTATGCCAGAAATTCTCTGTATACAAGGAATTTTCGGCTGATGCACCGGTAATACAGAAGAAATGATGTTTACCCTTTAGTGTGTATCGGATGAAATTAGGTAAAATATCAGAAAACATGGAATTTCTGCTGTTTTGACGTTTGCATTTCATAAATAAAACGTCCAGCAACTGAAAATAATCAGGGAAGAAAGTATAAAAGGTCTTTGTAATTATTTAAGTTTTCGATTACACTAAGACCACCGGTAATAGGAGACAGAAGCATAGACAAATTTTAGGCGAGAGATGTAACCATAGCGCCAAAATGGCCTAACACTGCCTATATTTCACCACAACGGTTACTCGTATTACCGTAGAATACAGAATAATAGGTTTTTATATGATTTTAACTATTTCACTTTACAAAGTTGACTTTGCAAACAGTTTTGATCCTGATCATGTCGGTAAAAGCTATACATAGCTTATGTTATATGTTATGAGCTGTTTCGACAATAAATAAATATGTGTAACGTGTACGAGGTTATAACTATAAATGAAAGGTCTGATGCCTAATGTTTTGAAAAGATACGTAAAGATTAAAAGGGATAATTTAAACACCGAAATCACCAGATCAACTAGCTCGGCATGAACCTATGGTTTCATGACAAATGGTTTGATGACATGGTCTGATGACAAACCTATGGTTTCATGACAAATGGTCTGATAACAAGTGGTTTGATGACATGGTTTGATGACAAGAGGTTTGATGACAAGTAGCCTGATGACAAGTAATATGAGATAATTTACACTACTGTTCTGATGTCAAATCAGGATACTAATTGATGCATGAAAATGAAGAACAATGATCTAATACAACAATTCTAAATACTAAAGGTCATGAGGACATATCATGGGAACAGTTATGATGACAACTGTCTGTTCTGATGATATGGCATGAAACCTTATAACAATTTTCCTCAAGCTACTTGCTTATGATTAAAGAACTAAAACTAAAAGTATGTCGGGCTAAATCCCTAATAACAATAAATATTCCTCAGGCTATCTGCCAGTGATTAGACTACTTAAAAAACAATTAATGTACAAACTGAATCAAACAAAGGAATATACGCTTGATGATCAACAAAGTGGTCTGGTGACACGAGACGAGACTACATACTGGTCTCAGACCAAGTCTATACACAATAGAAGTTATAGTTTCAACGACCCGGGCTGCTATTAATCTAATAAACATCCCTTTCAGTAGCGCTGGGCACTAATGAAAACATGGGCATTATTTCGTGAATTGTCCCAAAGTCCCTAAACCGCTATAACATCTACTAAACAGAAAGACTAATATATTCAACTTCGCTACTATGTATTGAGCGATGTGGACCCTTCGACGTCCACCACCAGACTGAAGAAATCAGCTGCCAAATCGCAGTATTTATACCCTTCCTACCGGAAGTCAAAATCTCCCAAGCGCAATCCAAATTATTACAAGCGTTTGATTACAATGACTATGCATAAACGTGTTTAGAAATCAAATAAACACAGAATAAAACAATCTACGGACAGAACGTGAAGCTTTGATCATATATTTAACAAAACGAACTGAAAATAATACCTGACAATGATTATCTCTTGCGTTATTCAATGAACCAAAGTTTCCGTCTGACTAGCAAATGGCGTTTTAACTAAAACAAGGGAGGTAACCAAAATAACTCACAACAATGGATATCGGCCCAAACAATGTATCTCGGCCCAGACGGCCCATAGCATTTTCGTCACATATGGTTATATGATTTTTTCTGATCAGTCGCTGCGTTACGCAGATTAGCACAAGACGCACAGCTGCACATAATAGCTAATACTCATATGAGGATGGTGCAACTATAAACAGATAGATAGATGTTTCCACCAAACTATGGCACATATTATTATACCTCCCACAACCAGTAGGTGTGGGGGAGGGAGGTGTATACTGGAATCCATTTTGATTTATTATTTTGTTCTTGAATTATCTCCCCTTGTACTTTTCGTAATTCTAATACATAAATTTGGCTGGATGGAGCTTTACTCTGCCATCCCTCAAAAGAGCTTTTTTCTTAATTCTAATACATAAATTTGGCTGGATGGAGCTTTACTCTGCCATCCCTCAAAAGAGCTTTTTTTAATTATGCAGTATTATTTATCACCATAGATCTGAAGATTGCAGTTTTAATTTGTCATTAGGGCCCCACCGAGAGGTGGGTGCCCTATAGTAATCGCCTTGTCCGTCAGTCTGTCAGTCAGTCGCCTTGTCCGTCAGTCAGTCAGTCTGTCCGTCTGTCACACTTTTTCTTGTCCGCTCTCTAACTCGAGTAATTTTTATTCAATCTTCACCAAACTTTATGAAAATGTGTATTGGCATAAAATCTAGGCCAAGTTGGATAATTACTCAAATCGCATAAGGCATGTTGGAGTTATTGCCCTTGAATTATTAAAAAATGACCGTTTCAGCCTTGACCGCTCTCTTACATGAGTAGTTTTTATCCAATCTTCATTAAACTTGCTGAAAATGTGTATTGGTATAAAATCTAGGCCAAGGTCGATAATTACCCAAATCGCATAAGGCATGTTGGAGTTATTGCCCTTGAATTATTAAAAATGGCTGTTTCAATCTTGTCCGCTCTCTAACTCGAGTAGTTTTTATCTAATCTTCACCAAACTTTATGAAAGTGTGTATTGGTATAAAATCTAGGCCAAGTTCGATAGTTACCCCAATCGCATAAGACATGTTGGAGTTATTGCCCTTGAATTATAAAAAATGGCTGTTTCAGCCTTGTCCGCTCTCTAACTCGAGTAGTTTTTATCCAATCTTCACCAAACTTGCTGAAAGTGTGTATTGTTATATAATCTAGGCCAAGTTCAATAATTTTCTAAATCGCATTAGGCATGTTGGAGTAATTGCCCTTGAATTATTAAAAATATGGCTGTTTCAGCCTTGTCTGTTCTCTAACACAACACTTTGTATCGGATATTCATCAAACTTACTGAAAATGTTTATTGGTATAAAATCTAGGTCAAGTTCGATAACTACCCAAATCGCATATGGCACATCAGAGTTATTGCCCTTCAATTATTAAAAGATAGCTGTTTAAGCTTTGTCCCCTCCCTTACTCAAACAGTTTCTATCTGATCTTCACTAAACTCTAAGCCAAGTTCGATAACTACTCAAATCGCCTAAGGCAATTCAGAGTTGTTGCCCTTGAATTATAAAAAAATGACTGTTTCAGCCTTGTCTGCTCTCTTAACACAAACATTTTTTATCGGATCATCACAAAACTTGCTGAAAATGTTTATTAGTATAAAATATGCAGTTTCTTTGTGTGCCTTCCTCCTCCTGACCCCTTTTGTGGGGCCCTTTCTGACTGGTCAGTATTCTAGTTTCGTTCTTGAATTTTCTCCGTTTTCTTAACCCTTAGCCTGCCACTCACGACTATAGCTCCATATGCAAACAGCTTGGATCAGGATGAGACGCCGAGTAACTCGGCGTCTCATCCGGATCCAAGCTGTTTGACACTCGGACAACATTTTCAGCAATTTTGAGCATCTTTGAAGTTCTTTGAAACTTGAAGCAGACGGGAAATATAGCAGACGACAATTTATTTGGCGGACTAAGGGTTAATTTTGATATATGAAATTAAATCCTGAGCTTAATTCTGACATGCCTCAACAGAACTTTTTTAAAATTGTACAGTATTTTCTAACATCATTTGAACTTGTGCACTTGTGATTATGGAGGTTTTAATGTCACTTGCTTTTTAGACTTATCTCCCTTTTCATAATTTGAACAAATGAAATATTGTTCTTGAATTAGCTCCCTTTACGTGTAATTAAATCCAGTCTTGATTTGTCAGTGTGCTGAGGTGGGGTGTGTGTTGGGGGGGGGGGGGGATGTCAAGTTTTAAATAAATGTGGTACAAGTAGGTGCTAAATACTTCTTGTAGGACAGTCAACACTTAACAATAGTGCAACATGTGAGTGATATAGTGTCATGTATGTGTTGCATCGTCATACATGTGTAGCTTCGTATGTCAAGTGTTATGGTCAAAATTATAGCACGACACGTGACAATTGCATGACATGATATCATATGTTGTTTCGTGTCGCATTGTCATGCGTTGTATCTAGTGTTGCATCTCATGGTTTGAAGTTGATGCACATCATACAAAACAACACACAATGCAACTCGATATACCATACAAAGCACGACAACGTGACACAATACACAATGTGTGTGTTCAAATGTCTTATATCACATCGCATTGTCATGCATCGTATAGTGTGTTGCATCAAAATGTAGTGCGTCATATCATCGTCATGTGTCATGCGTCAACCTCAAAGCAGGACATATGACAATTAATATGACACCAACGTAATTCCGTACCAAACCCTATGTTGAATTGTACCAGCACCACTCATTAGAATTGTCTTATTGGAGAAATAAGGAAGGTGACATTTGAAATAGATAATTTTACCTGTGCATCCGGCGATCCCGAGTCCTATACTCATTAAATTTGCCAGGGACTCATTATTTAAAAAAGTGCGAGTCCCAAGGGCCCATGGCTTTTTTGCACTTTATTAACCTATTACTCATAAGCAAGTAGTAGCTTAAAGCAGGTTGAAAGTAAAGCAGAATGTGCCTTAAGGCACATTCTGCTTTACTTTCAACCTGCTTTAAGTGGTCACTTGTCTTCAAAACTAGAAATGAGTTATGGGATATTAGGTTAATTTTTCATGTCAAGGACTCATTGTTTTACAGAATGTGCATCCTTAGGCCTCATTCATCTGATTTCTAAAATGATCACTGTCTTATCCTTATCTGGAGCTCTGGATTAATAATTGTAAATTGTTTTTCAGAGACCTATTTATGACATCACACTCTCACCTATGATGTTACACCTGGCATTTGCTAGCAGAGGTCAATACGTGTTCGGGAGGAATGTCTCCACGTGGACACTTACTGGAGTTAGAGTAAGAAGAAATTTTGCAAAATGGTCTTAATCTTATTTAATTAAATGTCTGTACTGTCTATTACCCTATAGCCTATTTCTAGTAATGAAGATAGGCGACCGCTTAAAGCAGGTTGAAAGTAAAGCAGAATGTGCCTTAATGCATATTCTGCTTTACTTTCAGCCTGCTTTAAGCTACAATCTAATATAAAATATTTCTTATGCTATACATTCATGCATGTATAAGGTGGAATCATTTTCTCCATTAGATGAATAAATGAAAAACGTGAAAGAGCGCATTTATGGGGTAATGGGTTAAATACAATTTCGGTACTGCAAAAACAACTAATATCATCAGACAGGGAACATTCATCAACAAGTGGTTCGACCAGATTATCCTGGAACACTCTGTTAACCCTTGCTCATGCTTTTATACTTTCTAGCAAAAATTTACCATATAGTAGATCTTTCTTCCAGGAATCTAGGTCTTGATAAACATCCATAGAAACCATTTCTTCATCTTGAAAAATAAATGCTTATCGAAAGCTTTACTTTAATCAGTCTGCTTTGAGCATCTGCTTGTCTTTTAATGATGAAATAATTATGATGGAAATGGTTGAACAACTTTTACAAAGTTCTTTTAGTATATCTTGGCAAGCAGAGTAACCTTTTAACCCATTTCCCCATAAGTACGCCTTTTTACGCCTACTTTGATTTATTCCTCGACTGAAGAAAATAATGCAACTTTATATGATCATGAATATGTTTTATAAGAAATATTTGCTGTATCCTAGCAGATGATAACTTAAAGCAGACTGAAAGTAAAGCAGAATGTGCCATACGGCACATTCTGCTTTACTTTCAATCTGTCAGTCACCTTTATTCAAAACTAGAAACTGGCTATGGGGTAATGGGTTAACCCATTAACCCATAAATACGCCTTTTTAAGCCTTTAATTAATTCCTCTACTGAAAAAAATAGTTCCAATTTACTCTGTCACAAATCAGAATCACAAGAAATATTTTCTATATTCTAGCAGATAATAGCTTAAAGCAGGTTGAAAGTAAAGCAGAATGCATCTAAAGGTTCAGTCTGCTTTATTTTCAGTCTACTACTATTAGGATAATTTTTAAAAATATTTCTTATGGTATGTGTTTTAGACTGTATAAATTGGAACACATTTCCTCAGTCAAGGAATAGATTAAAAGTGTAAAAAAGGCATATTTATGGGATAATGGGTAAAGACTCTTAAAATGACTGTTGGTACTATCTGAATTTTTAGAGCTACTCAGGGCTCTAGATAAGGGAGTATTTAAAAAGATAAATCTTTATTTCTGAATTAAACCCTATAGTGTCATTACTCATTAGAATTGTCTCTTTGAGACAATTCTAATGAGTAGTAACTCATAGGATTTGGTGCTGAAATGAGTGAGAAAATGTTTGATTTGTTCAGTTTACTCCCACTTACCTGGAGCCCTCGCTACTGAGCCCATTGATTGTGAAAGCAATGTTAACACAATGTTTTTTATTTGCAGCCATACATGAATATTTGCATACAAAGGCAGGCCTTGTTGTCGAAGAACACCATTACAGCTGTTCGATGCATACCTCAAAGATGTATGAACCGTGACACAGTACCTTATAGAAAGTTCATTCCAAAGTACAAAAAAGACAAAGTTTCCAGTGACTTCAAATTGATCTATCGCAAATACATGACTACTAAGTTACTGTTGCTGTTTTATGGTATTGGTGCGGCATTTACCTTACTTATATTATCTGTATATGTGATGGTTATGAAGATAGTGGACTATGACAACTCACAGCCAGTTCAAATACCTTACACAGGACTGTCAGTGAAAACGTATAACTTACATACCGGCCTAATCGTTGGGGTAGTTCTGTCCTGGCCACTTATAATGCATTTAAGGATGCTGAGGAAAGAAATAGTGCGAATTTACTATAACACAGACACCAAACAATATGTTGGTATTATCAAAAACAATTTTAGAAAGCGCAGAGTTGAGTTTACAAAGGAAGATATTGAGCCTATGTTAATACGGGAGAAGGGTAATCCAGATAACATTATAATTCATGGCGAGTATTATACAGCGTTTGAGCCAGACTTTAGAGATATGGAATATGTAAATCTTGTGTTGGGATATAAATAATTCTGTGTTGAGAACAAAACATAGATATATTTAACGAAACTTAAATTTTATATTTTAAGACACTGGAAACCAGATGATGTATTTGTGGGGAAAAGAAGAAAGTTTGTAGCATTTTCATGCATATGGTATTTAAAAATATAATTGATATAAAAACAACCTCAAGAAAAATCACTGAATCTTAAATTTTAACATCGATTTACCTACTCCCTCTATAAACAGAGTAGATCATTTTACTTTATTTGCAAACATTATACCTGTGCATGTTCAAGCAGTACAGTCCCTGATCAGAGAGCTTCTATAAAAGCTCTTTGATCAGGGTCTCCACTGTTTATCAAAAAACAGCACTATATGCTTATACATGTATTGAGGAAAACATACTGTGAAAATTTGAAAGAATGAAACAGCTGGGGTCCTTTCCATATAAGGTCAATAGTGCAAATCACCTATGTCGAGCTTAATTTAAGGCAGGATTCCGAAAGCAGGATGAATGTAAAGCAGAAAGCTCCTTTAGGAGCTCTCTGCTTTGCATTCATCTTGCTTTAAGCTGGCACCTGTATTCATAAACTTTAACTTATCGTTAACTTATGGTACTTAATAGGAGGCATAGGTAGAGGTGTTTCTGTGGCTAGGGAGCGACGTTAAAACATTCAACAACAACAGTGTTTCTATGGAAGAAAGGATTAATAGTCGTATTAACAAGGACTTGCTAATATTTCGTAACAAGGCAGAAAGATTTGTAATACAAGTAGCCAAATTTGTGTTAACCCATTATCCCATAGCTTGTTTCTAGTTTTGAAGATGAGTGACCACTTAAAGCTGGTTGAAAGTAAAGCAGACACATGCTTTACTTTCTGCCTGCTTAAAGCTACCATCTGCTAGGATATAGACAATATTTCTAACCATACATATTCATGACTGTATAAAGTAGAACTGTTTATTTCAGTGGAAAATGAATTAAAGGTATCAAAGGTGTATTTAATTATTATGGGGTAATGGGTTAAGCTGCCTCTCTTTGGAGAATCACGAGTTTCTCTAAAGACAGTTGTCTGCTTAAGGCCAGGCACAATAGAATAGAAAGCAGCTGTAGGATCTTTCTACTTTGCTGTGTCCTGCATTAAACAGCCATTTTTATTAAAGAAGTGTATTTGATCTACTTTTAAGTGACGTTTAACCCTTTACCCCATAGCCTGTTTCTAGTATTGAAGATATATGACTACTTAAAACAGGTTGAAAGTAAAGCAAAAGATGCCTTCTGCTTTACTTTCAGCTTGCTTTAAGCTACCAACTGCTAGGATATAGAAAATATTTCTTTTGGTACATGTTTATGACTGTATAAATAGGACTATTTTCTACCATGTATAAATAGGACTATTTTCTACCATGAGGAATAAATTGACTGTGTGGATCAAATTGGATGCATGAATAAGCCTGGAGACAGTCACAGGTGACTGTAGAGTGCAGGGCAATACTAATGCTTCTTGTCAGTGATCAGCTGAGTTACTGTATCTAGATGCCCTAAATAAAAGATCACAGAATTATAATGATACTGTTTTTTCCTTACTCCAAAAGCAAACGCGATCTGACCTATAGGGAGTTGATTCTCTAGATTTCAACACTGAAAACTTGTACATGTACTGAAAACAATTGTAAACAGTTTGGCTCCAGGTCAAGACATAATAACAGGGGAGCACTCTGTTTAGAAAGGGTTTACTTTTAATATCATCATTGAGATGTGTTATCATGTTTGGTTAAGATGTTGACCTATTCTCATTAATATCCTTCAGTGACCGTGACCTTTTATAAAGTAAACCACCATCTACAATTACAAGCTCTCATCCCTTTACTCCATAACCCGTTTCTAGATTTGTAGATTATGTGATCACGTAAAGCAGGTTGAAAGTAAAGCAGAATGTGCCTTAAGGTGGTTCGACAGCGGGCGGGCCGCATTTCGAGTTCCGGAAATGCTGATGACTTTCACCTGATCTTTGCGGCACGTGCTTATAGTAGAAAATGTAGATAAAGAAAAGTTTGAACTGCTTCAGTGTCTTCTCTGTTAGCGCAGTTGATACGGTGATTGACTTGCAATCCAAATGTTCTAGGTTCGATTCCCACTCGCTTCAAAACTTTTTTTTAACAAATTGTCCGATTTTAGTGACTAGTCAATCCATAACGCAGTGATCAAAGGACAGGCTATGTTTAGTCACGTAATAATGAATAATATCAGATGCAAGTATAGTCATGTGACAGCTAAATTTGTGAGGATTATAGCCTATATGACAGATGGCAGCTTAACAAAGGACAAAGGTAATGCTAAAAGATAGATCCTAAAGGAGCTTTTATGCATTACTTTTGTTATGCATTAAACAGCCACTTGCCTTTAAAGATCTACAGGCTACCGTATTCAATGGTCCCTTATTACAGGTTTGACTTAAGGTATTATTTAGAGCTGACGGCATTTTAAAGTTGAACTCAAGGGAGGTTACTTGTTTTGTGTTAACATTTTGTCAGAATTTCAGGAAATCATGTATAAAATGCAAATTCCACTGTAGATTTTCATTAAATTTTTGTGACTAGTAGAATTAAGTTATATCTATCTAATAAGAGTAAAATTAGTGTATGTTAAACAGCTAGATTTTTTGTAATTTGAGATTTTCAGAATTTGACTTTTTTAAAATATTGATATTTCCAGAAAATATGTTATGAAATACTTTTGTTTGCCCACTATCTTATAGTCTATGTACAATTTACTTGAATGTACAGAAATTATTGAGTTATATCATTTTATAAAGAAATTATTCCTGTTTATTAAAAAAGGAGCTTTTCTCGACAAAAGGTTCTCTCAGAAAAAATCGGCACTGTAACTTTTTTTTATATTAACGATTTTTCACTCTCCATATGGTATATTTCAATTTAATCAAGGTTTCAAAGAATTCTGACACAGAATAAGCTGACCCGCGAACCACCTTAAGGCACATTCTGCTTTGCTTTCGGCCTGCTTTAAGCTACAGTCTTTAAGGACATGTATCTTTTTCAGTGGATGAATAAATCAAAGGAGTAAAAGGGCATATTTATCGGGTAATGGGTTAATTTTGATCTCAATATAAATACATGTTCTTTAACGAGTTATAGGTCTATAGTCAATATTTCTGTTGAAGAAATTTCTCTGGCACAAACAAAACCTTTTTACTGTAAACAAATCATATACACTACAATTACTATCTCTTACCTGTTTACAATAATGAAGTTGAGTTATTATTTCAAGTTGAGTTATTATTTCAAGCAATTAGTGACATAAAACATTTCTTGGAAGTTAACTTGAAAGTTCCAAAGCAGAGAAGCTTGAAAGTTATTTGTTATCTTTCTTTTCTCATAAATCAAAATGTGATTTGTGAAATTGTAAAATAGTTTTTAATTTTGTTGTCCATAGGATAATTTCTTTCTTTAACCCATTACTCCATAAATAGTTTGATACATATTTTTAAGGCACATTTTGCTTTACTTTCAGCCTGCTTTAAGCTACAATCTGCTAGAATACAAAACATATTTGATACATATTCATGACTGTATGAACTTGAATTATTTTCTTCAAGGTACATGTATAAATTAAATGTGTAAATATGTGTATACAATGAAGCTCGCTTTTAACAAAATTGGAAACAACGAAATACTGGATATAATAAATTAATAATACAATGTATTCCTTATCTCTATAAATAATGTTTAGTTTGTTTATAACGAAATAATTTAAATAGTCCCGAGGACTTCATTATAAGTGAGCGTCACTGTTTATGGAGTAAAGGGTTTAACATCAAAACATGCCCTCTGTTCAGCGGGAATTATGATATCAATGGCATGAATGGACAACAAACCATTACATGAAATATATTTTTTATTTACATAATACATGAATGTATAAATATAACCTTGATTCCAACAAATATTCAGAAATTATATAATTATGATAACCCCTATGCTATAAAATTCAACAGGTTGTAAACATATACATGTATGTATATATGAGATTTCTACTTTCTTTTATCTTATCCCCTATGAACAGCATTATGCATTCTTAAAACTTTTGCATCATAAGCCTCATTCTAGTTTCGTTCTGGCATGCATAAACACACTGAACAAACCACTTGAGGATTTGAACATTTATATTTTCATTTTTCTTAAAATTACATGAAAATAACAGATACCAAAGGACAATATTTGGTCAGCAAAGGTCTGAACAATTACCAGAAAAGTTAAATGACTGGTAGATCTGTTTCTAACATACAAAAGTAGTACATTGTATAATGATATTAAAAAAACACAAGAAAAATATACTGGAGATTCTCAACACTAATACTGACTAGAACTGGTACAATAGAGTATTTTCTTTGGACATGGTTAACTTGCACGACCTATATTTCATTGTAATCCTTTTCCCGTTTTAACTCTTCCTCATAGAATTACAATTTCAGAGCTATAGTTAACCTGGCCTACATTCTGACATGAAAACTGCTAAATGGAGGTTGAAAGTAAAGCAGAAAGTCCCTAAAGAACTTTCTGATATACTTTCATCTTGCTTTTAACCCGTTACCTCATAGACTTTTTAGTTAGAAAGAAAGATGAAGCAGGTTGAAAGTAAAGCAGAATGCGCCTTAAGGGACATTCTGCTTTATTTTCAGCCTGCTTTAAAAGCTACTATCTGCAAGTTAAATAATATTTTCTTTATGGCGCATATTCATGACTCTATAAAACAAGAGGGCCAGAATGGCCCTTGATCGCTCACCTGTCCATGGTGACACTAGGATGGGTCACTTGATTTCAGAAAAGAAGATTTGTAAAAGGTGACCCCAAGGGCAGGGCAAAATTTGAACAACTTTGATAGAGGACCTGTAGATGATGTTATGTGCAAAATATCTAAACTCAGTGTACTATGGTTTCAGACAGGAAGATTTTTAAAGTTTTCATTGAAAAAATCTATTTTTAGCTCCGGTGACCCAGATATGCAACAGACCAGAACCAATTCATCAATATATGTGAAGGACCTCTAGAAGTTACTCCATGCCAAGTATCAAAGCTCTGGCCATATTAGTTTCTGAGTAAAAGATGTTTGAACATTTCACTATGTAACTCTATGTAAAACGGTGACCCCCGGGGTGGGGCCAATTTTGACCCCAGGGATAAAATTTTAACAATTTTAATAGAGGACCTGTAGACGATGCTATGTGCAAAATATCTAAACTCAGTGTGCTATGGTTTTAGACAAGAAGATTTTTGAAGTTTTCTTTGAAAAAAATCTATTTTTAGCTCCGGTGACCCAGATATGCAACAGACCGAAACCAATTCAACAATATATGTGAAGGACTTCTAGAAGTTATACCATGCCAAATATCAAAGCTCTGGTCATATTGGTTTCAGAGAAAAAGATGTTTGAACATTTCACTATATAACTCTATGTAAAACTGTGACCCCCGGGGCGGGGCCAATTTTGATCCCAGGGACAAAATTTGAACAACTTTGATAGAGGACCTGTAGACGATGCTATGTTCAAAATATCTAAGCTTAGTGTACTATGGTTTCAGACAAGAGGATTTTTTAAGTTCTCATTGAAAAAAATCTATTTTTAGCTCTTGTGACCTAGATATACAACAGACCAGAACCAATTCAACAATATATGTCAAATACCTCTAGAAGTTATACCATGCCAAATATCAAAGCTCTGGTCATATTGGTTTCAGAGAAAAAGATGTTTGAACTTTTCACTATATAACTCTATGTAAAACGGTGACCCCCGGGGCGGGGTCAATTTTGACCCCAGGGACAAAATTTGAACAACTTTGATAGAGGACCTGTAGATGATGCTATGTGCCAAATATCTAAGCTCTGGCCCTTTTGGTTTTTGACAAGAAGATTTTTTAAGATTTCCTCATTTTTTCACTTTGGTTGCCATGGCAACCAGAGTTCTGCATTGTTTCAAATTCTTTGAACAACTTTGAAAGAGCTTGACCCAAGGAACATTCCTGTGAAGTTTGATTGCAATCCAGCCAGTGGTTTTGGAGAAGAAGATGTTTGAAGAAATTGTTGACGCACAACGCACGACGCCGGACAAAGACCGACCACAAAAGCTCACCTTGAGCACTTTGTGCTCAGGTGAGCTAAAAAAGTGGAACTATTTTCTTCAATGGAAATGAATTAGAGGGGTATTATCGGGTTAAGCAGTCTCAACTCTTATACACTAAAAAAGCAATTAACAACATTTACACTCATACCAAATAAGATTCCAATTATAATCAGGGGAGGCTACTCTAATATAATACTGGTCTTCGCTGTTAACAATATTTAGCAAGACATTAGTACCTCAAAGAACATGGCCACCTCGCAATACAGAAATACAGTATACTTGTGCATTTACAAACTGTGAACAATACACTTGTCCAATGCAAACAGTGTAGCCCCAGCTCAGGGGGGCTCCTTAAGTAACGCTCTGATTAGGGTCAGCAATGTTTGCCATTTTGTTAAACAGTTTGGATCCTGATGAGACCCCGTGCTACATGGCGTCTCATGTGGATCCAGACTGTTTGCAAAGGTAACCACTGTGGCACATATCCATTGCTAGCTTTGTAAGAATTAAGTTATCTTTCTGAGTGCCGACTATATACAGGTTTTACCTTATATTGAACATTCATGAAATGGTTAGTATGTACCTGTGCAATCAGCAAACTGAATACTATTACAGCATAGCACCTTCAATCCCATCCAACTCTCATCTATGGCAAAAGCTAATCTAAGACAATTAATAAAAGCTACATTAAACAAGTAGATACAATATGAAAGCAATTAAGTATCTAAAACAAAACATCTGAAAAAGGATAAACAGTGCAGACTGATGAGAGGCTGCAATATGTCATGTCATCAGGGAAATGAAGTTCAATGATACCCTTGCCGCAGTAAGATAAATTATAATATGTCAATTTACAGTCAATCTTGTACTAAGCAAATATTCAACATAAGACAGTCATGTACAGTACTTAATACATGCAGTTGCTCAATGCATGGGAGCTTTCTACATTATTGCTGTCCTTCATTAAGCAGCTACGCTACTTCACTGATTGATCACCTAATACAAGATTGACTGTAGGTGTTAAATTTCATGCTCAAGTTGAACAAAATGTCCAATGATTTTATCAGAGCATATATTAGTTATGAAAAATGGAATGTCTAGTTAAAAACAAACATGATAACATTATCCGAACAATGAGATTGTCAAGTGAGTAGGATACTAAGAGTCTTCAGTATTTTTGTTCTTGATAGTTCAAAAGTCAATGTTCAACATTATATGCTGCTCCAAACAAGAAGGAAACATTGCATCTGCATTTTCTCCTAAATATCTGCACCTAAACCAGGGGCCCGTTTCATAAAACTTTGTACGACAAAAACGATCGTAAGTCAAAACTTTAAAATGCATTTAATTTCTGATTTCTCTATCTAATCCTGTCTTGTGACATCTCTTTGGAATCGTCTTTTAAAGACGATTCCAAAGAGATGTCACAAGACAGGATTAGATGGAGAAATAATTAATAATTGAGACTTTTATAATCTGACTTACAACAATATTTGTTGTATGATGTTTTATGAAACAGGCCCCTGAAGTTTGGTGGTGATAAGGATTTCTGTTTTACAGTGGAGAAGAAGTTATTCTTTCCCTTTAAAATGCAAAATTAATGCATTGCAGTAAAATGTAGATATTTACTTTTTTTTTTTAAATTTAACAATTTATTTTAATCTGAGTTGCTAATAGTTTGAAGTCTGGTCAGACGCCTTATTACCTGGCGTCTAATCTGGTTCTAAACCATTTGTAATGGAAATACTAGCTTAGTGTTTATGGGAACAAATAATATTTTCTCCCCTGTAAAAAAACCCTCCTTGTCTGGAGCAATGATTCCAATTTTAACAGTAATACCATGAATATTAGCCTATTCCAAAGTCTTTGGTTGTTTGAGTAAAACTGTTGGAAGACATCTACAGTAGAACAACAATCAGACGGCATTACCCCAAAAATACGCCCTTTTACGCCTTTAATTTATTCCTCCATTGAAGAAAATAGTTTCAATTTATACAGTCATAACTATGTATACTAAGAAATATTTTTTTATATTCTAGCAGAAGGTAGCTTACCCATTACCCCATAGCATGTTTCTAGGTTTGAAAACAGGTGACTATTTAAAGCAGGTTGAAAGTAAAGCAGAATGCGCCTTAAGACGCATTCTGCTTTACTTTCAGCCTGCTTTAAGCTACAAGCTGCTAGAATATGGAAATTATTTCAAATGATAAATATTCACAACTATATAAATTGAAACTATTTTCTTCAGTGGAGGGATAAATTGGAGGCTGAAAGTAAAGCAGAAGGTGCCTTAAACCTGCTTCCAGTGTTTACCTATCTTTAAATCTAGAAACAGGCCATGAGGTAAGGGGTTAACAAAACAAAGAAAATTAACAACAATTACAACTGCGACAAAGATCTTGAGATATGAAGTGATGGTCTAGTGGTTATACTGTTAGAATTTAACACAAAAGTATCCTGTATGAATCCCATGTCACACTTGTATTTATCATTAACTTTCTTTGATTACATACACACTGTTTTGTTAACAACGCCATCTGATTATTGTACTATGATAGTAATTTGAGAATGGCCAACAGCTTGGGAATTTTATTTTTATACCTGTAGGCAAAGCATACAGTTTTGTAACATAAATGGAATACTGTTCAAAACTATCCTTCCCTGAGACACATTGAGCAATTCTGATCTAGAAGTCAGTTACTTAGTAGACCCATTACTCTGTAGTGTGTTTCTAGTATTGAAGATAGCAACCACTTAACCCATTACCCCATAGATACACGTTTTTACGCCTTTAATTAATTCCTCTACAGAAGAAAATAGTTCCAATTTATACTGTCACAAATAAATATCATAACAAATATTTTCTATAGTCTAGCAGATAATAGTTTAAAGTAGGCTGAAAGTAAAGCAGAATGCGCCTTAAGGCGCTTTCTGCTTTACTTTCAACCTGGTTTAAGTGGTCACATATCTTCGGCTATGGGGTAATGGGTTAAAGTAGGTTTAAAGTAAAGCTCAATGCTAGATCAAAAGAATGCCAGAAAGCTTCTGTATGACCTTTCTGAATTTCTTTTATCCTGTAGTTAGATGCAAGTGATATGTAAGACTGCTAATTCATCTTACTGAGTGACTGCTCAACACCAGTTTTACTCTAAACTAAACTAATGAGACCATTCCCTCATCAACACATCTATAGTGTTATATATATTTATGAGTTTCTAAATAAAATGAAAATATCTGCCACCTATAACAACCATAGATATCTTTAAATAGACCAGATCAGCTGTAGGTCAATCAGCGATGGTCATCCAGACACCATCTTGGAAGATGTATGATACACAAAAAATTAGTCTGGAGCACATCGTATTGCGGAAGATAAATAGCGTTATATGCTGTAGGCAGGTAATCCCGTCTATGTTGATGGTGCATCACTGACAACAGAACCTATCTGAATGATGATTTTAGTCAGTTGAATAGGAATTACTATCATTTGCGCTTATTATCGTTTGGTTGTCATTGATGTATGTAATTGTATTCTTAACCCTTAGCCTGCCACTCACGACTATAGCTCCATATGCAAACAGCTTGGATCCGGATGAGACGCCAAGTAACTCGGCGTCTCATCCGGATCCAAGCTGTTTGACACTCGGACAACATTTCCAGCAATTTTGAGCAACTTTGAAGCACTTTGAAACTTGAAGCAGACGAGAAATATAGCTGACGACAATTTATTTGGCGGGCTAAGGGTTAAATGAAAGTAAATCATATTTTGTCATCAGAGCGAAGTATTCTATTCAACTTCCAAAATGGCGTATTTCTGACCATCGACCAATGAGAGTTTAGCACTAGGTGCCTGATCTAGTCTATTTAAAGATATCTATGATACCAACTTCCACACTAGAACTGATGACTAATGCGGCCAGGTACACTTATGGGGGTTAGAGGCCGGCTTTTTAAAACACTGTCCCAACTTCTCACAGCCTGGTGGCGCCCAGTTCTGAAATGTAGTAAAATCATGACATAAGTCGAGAGTTTAGTGTGGAAAAACCTTTACTCCATAGACTATTGCTAGTACTGAAGACAGGTGACTACCCGGTACTCAAAGGAGGTTGAAAGTAAAGTCTCTTCGATTCTAATGAGTAGGATTTTGTGGTGAAATAAGTAGAGAAATGTTGGCTTTGTTCTGTTTACTCGCTCTTATCTGGAGCCCTTGTTACATGTACCAGTGTTATACATTGGGTTATCTGTCCTGTACCAAGTCAGTGTACTCACCATTACAGAGTTATCACACCAGTTGAGCTGAGGTTTTCCTGGTATAAGTTTCTCTCTATGATCCTGTGCTGCTTGTACAAGCTGTCCTATAGTGGTTTTGTACTCCGCTGAATGAGGCCTGTACAAGAACAAAACGTATTATATAGACAGGAAGCACTAGGGTAGTGTATCCAAATAAAGGCAGCTGAAGTCCATTGCCAACAAAATTATATACAATAATAACCATCTTAATGTTTTGGCCCAACAAGTTTTTCTACTCACCATCACAGTTTGGGGCTAGATCAGATATCAAGTTTATTATATGACATCTGTCTAAGCTACAAACTGTTTGACACATACATTAAAACCAATCATTTTCAAGAAAGCAATAGATCTATGTTATATTCTACATATTTTGGCAATGCTCCTCGCATTTTATTTAAACAGGAATGATGTTTTTCCCACTGTAATTCTATCTTCATTTATAAACACAAGTCATCTGTAAATTCTATATCGAGGTGCTAGGAGGCTGCTTTAAGTAGGAACTACAGCGCTCCCTCTCTACAATGGCCCTCTTAACAACGACTCCCTCCATACAACGACCCTTGCAGCAGTTCCCTTAATTGGACAATTATGTCCAAAGCTTTTACTGCTGCAATATCGTCTGCTTAAAATTGTCGTCTGTTGTTTTTCTTTAAGTTTCATATTAGACATTTTGACCGAAAAGACTAAATGGTCAGATCTGGATTCAAGCTGTTTGCAAATGTAAACCAATTTCCCTCCCTATAACGACTCCTTCTGAACATCGAACACAATTTGTGTCTCCCACTGGGTGTCGTTGTAGAGGGGGAACGCTGTATCATCTTGCTTTATAGAGACTGAAAACCAATAGAATGGTCTTAACACTTGTTTTTGTAAAAGGATGTCTAGAACCTACCGGTATATAAACACATAAATATTAGTTTAGGAAACGGATTTGTGGTATGGAAAAAAAAATACATTTGTAAGACTATATTATAGCTCTTACAGTTTGGATTCAAATCTGTACAGAGAAAGCAAAACAAGATACAGTTAGCCCATCAGTTTAACACATTCAACCCTAGCTACGACTATACTCGTAATTTACAAACAGTGTACCTATGAGGATTACACTTGCCCTATGCAAACAGTACATACCCTAATCAGAGGGCTCCTTAAGGTCTGCACTGTTTGTAATTTTGAAAAATATTGTATATTGATAAAATAAACCCTAAATGGTCAAAACTGGACTAAACTTATTTTGAAATTGGAATTATCCATCAAAAGTTTCAGGGGTGAGTTAAGGCAACACTTTTGCCCCATATCTAGCTGTCTATGTTACCCTATTTTTACTGTATGTAGCGAAATAAGAAACAGATCTAATCTGTCTCCGGGCCAAGAAGAGAAAGTGATGAAAAAAAGTTCTAAAACAAAAGTGAGATTCAGTGATTTTTCTTGAGGATATTTTTAACCCATACACATTTTTTGAATGGCATATGCATGCTAATACCACACATATGGTTTCAATTGTCACATTTTTTGAATGGCATATGCATGCTAATACCACACATATGGTTTCAATTGTCAGAGTATGTTCTCTCTTTTTTTGCACATACAGCGTTCCCTCTCTACAACGACACCCAATGGGAGACCAAAATTGTGTGCATTGTTCGGAGGGATTCGTTATAGGGAGGGAATTGACTAATATTTGCAAACAGCTTGAATCCAGATCAGACGCCGCGTAACGGGGAGTCTGATCTGAATTCAAGCTGTTTATCAATTCTCGTTTAGGTTTTTTTTCTGTCAAATTGTCCATTATGTTACTTTGAGAAAAACAGCAGGCGACAATTTTACGTAGACAACAATGCAGCCATGAACAGGTTGGACATAATTGTCCTGTTTTTGGAACTGCGACATGAGTCGTTGTAAGGAGGGAGTTGTTGTTGGGAGGGCCGTTGTAGGGATTTGGTTTTCAGTCTCTTTAAGCTGCCACCTGTATAACACAAACAATGTATCAATTGAGCTAGTAAAGTAAACCAACTCTAGAGAAAAGGGTCACAACTTAAAGCAAGGTGACAATAAAACAGAAAGCTCCAACAGGAGCTTTCTGTTTTACTGTCATCTTGCTTTAAGCAGTCACCTGACTTAAACACCTAATAAAGCACAATTTAGTGGTTGTAATAGATAGGTTTTTACAGCATATCAGAACAGGCAAATTCTAAATGGAATAGTAGGTCAAGTCATCCTAACACGCTTCATTGCAGGGCTGCCATTTCTCCAGATTTTTCCAAAGTATTCGGATTTTTATCCTAGCAGATCGTAGCTTAAAACAGGCTGAAAGTAAAGCAGAATGCACCTTTACTTTCAACCTGTTTTAAGCAGTCATGTGTCTTCAAAACAAGAAACAGACTATGGGGTAAAGGTACAATTAGTAAAATTGCGTCTGATAATTGAAAATTTGAAATCTTAGGATTTTTATGATCAACTTATGGCAGCCCTGTCATTGAAGGAGGACGTAAATCCTTATAATGCAGAAAAAACATCAGAGAACAGAGGCAGTTTATAAGGGAGTACATTTTTACCTAATGATGTATTTCTCCCCTGGGTCTCGGCCAAGGTGGAAGAGTAGGGGCTGTTGTGTGTTGTTCACCTGGTCATGAGTTGTCACATTGGCTATGTTCTCTCCTGGACAGAAATCAACTCCCTGCAAATCACATGAAAACAGAATAACAACTACTCAAACCTATTGATTTCTGTATTACTTTCATTCTGACCCCTAAAACTTGTCAGTACCAGTTTCCAAGTTTTGACCAATTAGGGCTAAGGATATTTTGCAATATACATGTATTGCAATATGATTATCTGCACAGACCCTGATCAAAGGGCTTCTGTTTGCATTTCACTAGAGATTAATTGGTAAATCAAGTTTTCATTTGAATTATAAATGTGGGACTTTGCTACAACATTTTTTGTAGAAAAAACAACCCCATAATCTTAAAGAAATATGAAAGAAAACCAGAAAACTCATTCTTCGAAACAATTCTAACGAATGAATGATAACATCAATAGATTTGGTACTGAAATAAGTGTTTCTTTAGTGAAGATTCCTGAAGTCCAGATGAATCAGACAAGGATTCCAACTTACATGATGGAACTCCTCTAGAGAATTGGTCCATGTCCAAAAATGAGCTTTGTACAAGCCAATCCTGACAGCCATCAGCTCGTTGCCACGGTAATAAAACAACGGCCTGAGTGAAAGAAAAAAAGCAGCTGAAACTGTGTTATGTGATAAAAAACAAGAAGTACTATAACTTCAGTTAAAGCTTTCTGCATGGTTTTTGATTTGCAGGTCTGAAAGTACAGTGCTCCCTCTCTACAACGACATCCAATGGGAGACAAAGATTGTGTACGTTGTTCAGAGGGAGTCGTTAAAGGGAGGGAAATTGGATTACATTTGCAAACAGCTTGAATCAAGATCAGACACAGTGTCACGCGGCGTCTGATCTGGATTCAAGCGGTTTGTCACTCGTCATTAATTTATTTTCTGCCAAAATGTCAATTATGTTACTTTGAGAAAAAAAGCAGACAACAATTTTAACCAGACGATATTGCAGCCATGAAAAGCGTTAGACATAATTGTCCTGTTTAGGGAACTGTGACAAGGGTCGTTGTAAGGAGGGAGTCGTTGTTGGGAGGGACATTGTAGAGAGGGAGTGCTGTATGCTCAAGTTTGTTCTTTAACCTATTACCCCATAGTTTTTTTCAAGTTTTGAAGACGGGTGACCACATAAAACAGGATGAAAGTAAGGCAGAATGTACTGTACATTCTGCCTCATTTTCAGCCTGCTATTATAAGCTATCATCTGCTATAAAATTGAAAATATTTCTCTCAGTGCATATTCATGACTAAATAAAGTGAAACTGTTTTCTTCAGTGGAGGAATAAATAAAATGTGTAAAAAGATGGAGTAATGGATTAAAAATTATTGTCCTAGAAATATTCCCAAACAAATGCTTTTTCATGCGTTTACCTAGGCTATTTATCGAACATTTGTCTTAACCCTTTACCCCATAGCCTTCTTCTAGTTTTGAAAACATATGATTTCTTAAAGCAGGTTGAAAGTAAAGCAGAATGTGCCTTAAGGCACATTCTGCTTTACTTTAAACCTGCTTTAAGCTCAATCTACTAGGAAAAAGAAAATATGTGTCATTGGACATGGTCATCTCAGTATAATGTGGAACTATTTTCTCCAGTGGAAGAATAAATTAAAGACGTAAAAAATGCATATTTATGGGGTAATGGGTTAATCATGCATCTTCATAAACCCAAAGAAACTTTCCCTTCATGCTCAGAGATCATCAGATGGCTGCTTTACCCATGGTTAAAAAGTGTATTCATGGGGTAATGGGTTAAACACATTACACAAGCTATGGGGAAGAAAGGGTAACAGGCAGTTTACCTGGACACTTCCTTGTTGTGGAACAGAACTTCACTGAGGTCTATTCCATCCACAATCCTGTCAGTGGGTGGGGTTCCACCGGCTAGTTTCACCAGCGTTGTGTATAGGTCCATCAGAGAGCCAACCTGGTGAGATACCTGATAAAACACACACAATCATACATTGATGCTGTTCTTATTTTCATTAAATTCCATTAACCCTTCTGCTGTTAGCATATAAGGCAAAATAAAAAAATACCTGTGTTTCCAGTAACCCGACCGGCCCTAGTTTTTCCCTGCAAACCTAAACTTTTTTTTTCATTTTTCGAAAAATGTATCAGCATAGGTCGGTTAATTTTGCAGAGCTTGAGACAGTCGGTTTATTGCGGAAATAGAAACTATTCTCCACTTAACTGTTTAAAAAGCTAATTTATAGACTTTTAGGTGTTTAAAAATTGATTGTTAAATAAGATTTAGCAAATATCTAAGTGAAATTTGCTCTAAATCTGTCATAAAGTATGTTCCTTGCAGATAAAGATATGATCTGCTAGTGCATTAACCATTGACACATTTAACATGCAGACAATAAATTTCACTGAATCTTTTGGCATGCATACAACACATTGCAAAGCGCAATTAACTGCATCTATAATATATGTCACTACTTTTCTATTTTGGTTCACTCTGATACCAGTTTAGATTGTAAGGTAATTTTGGTAATGGGACCTACCAATAGAATAATAATTTGAATGGACATTTTTAACAGTATTTCATGAATAACCACAGGGATCTGCACAATAAAATACTTTCATATATTTTCATATATTTTAATATTCTAATATAACCATATAAAATACTCCATCAGAAAATTAAATATATTAGTTTATGGGTTTAAAAAAAAAAAAAAAAAAAAGATTTCCAACCTACCGTCCCTAAATTTTTGGGGGTGTAATACGAAACACAGGTACTTTTTTATTTGGCCTAATGACAATTTTGAAAACACCTGTATAGCATTCAACCTACTTCAATCTGTTTACCACTCAGGTAACCCATTACCCAATAGCCTGTTTCTATTCACTGAAAACAGATTGCCACTTAAAGCAGGTTGAAAGTAAAGCAGAATGCGCCTTGAGGCGCATTCTGCTTTACATTCAGCCTTCTTTACTAAAGTTTAGGCAAATATCTACTAGGAAATAGAATTTTTTTCTTATGGTACATTTTCTACAGTGGAGGAATTAAATAGATTAGATGCGTAAACGGGCATATTTATGGGGAAATGGGTTAAAAATACAGATAGTGAAATTGTTATTTTCTACCCCTTATTGTGCTACACTTCAACAGGTAATAACTTCTCTTCTGTACCTACCTGGCCTGGTGCGATGTGTGACGGCCACCATGCAATGGAAGGTTCCCTTACACCTCCCTCAAACGTAGTTTCCTTACCACACAAGAAAGGCCCATTGTTACCTCCTGCAATATACCACAACCATCTAACACTCATTCTAACAACAGTAGTTTCTTAATTCTAACACACCTCACGCACACTCCTATATGGACAAAGGAGGAATGTAGCTATGTTTAAACTCTCTATAAAACATGCATGCACTGTAACTGCTTAATGTGACATAGTTTGGCTTCAATAAATTGTGCACCAGAAATGTAGCGCCCTTGCAAATTGTAGTTAAATGAAAGTATTTGAAAAAAATAAAAAATTCATACCAGTGTATTATCGTGCAATAGAACATGGGTAGTTGTTGAGATGCTGGTAATTAAGAAAGGTGAATAACAATTGAAATTATTTAAAATGGCTGCATAACATCTCCATTTTCCATTTAAAGTTTTCAGGAGTGAGTAAGTTAAAGAGGTCTGTTAATTTCAGCAGATACATTACAGGGCTGCCATTTCTCCGGATTTTTCCTAAATCTCCGGATTTTTTTTCAGTACATGGTAGCTTAAAGCAGGCTGAAAGTAAAGCAGAATGCACCTTAAGGCGCATTCTGCTTTACTGACAGCCTGCTTTAAGAAGTTGCGTGTCAATAAAACAAGAAACAGGCTATGGGGTAAAGGTACGATTCGTAAAATCCCACTTGAAAAATGCAACTTTGGAAATCTTAGGATTTTTCATGTCAACTTATGGCAGCCCTGACATTATGTACTTCAGTGGATATATACTTGCCTCTTGTCTTGCCAACCAATGCTCCTCCATTGTCAGAGGAGAAGAAAACAAAGGTGTTCTCCCGGATGCCTAAGCTGACCACCTTGTTTAAGATCTTGCCAACACCATAGTCCAACTCCCTCACAACATCCCCATACCTGGAAATACAACACCAGCACTTAGCCTGCTCAATTGTCTTCTCATTTCAAAGTATTGTCTGCCAAAAAGTCCATACTATACAGTAAAACCTCCCTATTACGACCACTAAATTGTGTTAATTATTGGGTATTTAAAGCAGGTGACTGCTTAAAGCAAGATGACAGTGAATCAGAAAGCTCCTTTAAGAGCTTTGTGTTTTACTGTCACCTTGCTTTAAGCTGTCACCCGTCTTTTATACAATCAATTAGCCTTCTTTTACAATTTTAGTGGTCGTAATAGAGAGGTTTTACTGTAATGTTATACATGAATATGGTTATCATTATACAGCAACAGTTAACTGTTTGCAAACTCCAGTCAAACTGTACATTAAATATTTAACATAAGTATATTTTGGCAGATACATTCATTTTTAACAAGGAATCTGATCTGGGTCTACCCTGTTTGAACTGTCAGATTCATTAATAATGTAAAAGACAGGTCGCAATTTAACCCATTACCCATAAATAAGCCTTTTAATGCCTTTAATGTATTCCTCCACTGAAGAAAATACTTCCACTTCATACAGTCATGAATATGTATAATAAGAAATATTTTCTATATCCTCGCAGATTGCAGCTTAAAGCAGGCTGAAAGTAAAGCAAAATGCACCTTGAGGTGCATTCTGCTTTACTTTCAATCTGCTTTAAGTGGTCACCTGTCTTGAAAACTAGAAACATGCTATGGTGTAAGTGGCCATGCTGGATAGGCTAAATGCACTCTCTTGCTAAGCCATATATACTGAATTTACTGATACATTATCAGGGTTCCAGATAAGAGTAGTTTTTCAAAAACTAAAATCTTTATCTCTGCATTAAACCCTATGGTGTTACTACTCATTAGAATTGTCTCGAAGAGACAATTCTAATGAGTAGTAACACAATAGGATTTGGTGCTGAAATGAGTGAGAAAATATTTAATTTGTTCAGTAAACTTCTTATCTGGAGCCCTGCATTATACTCACAGTCCACGCCTGCTAGTGCCTAGGAAAGGTTTGGAGGCATACAGAGGTTGGTGGGTGGCATCTACAGCCCAGTACAGGAAGAATGGCTGCTGCTTAGACGTCTCCTTCTCAATAAAGTCCAGAGCTTCCTGAAACACACTTTGTGTTAATGTCATTCTCCAATGAAATATATAACTATCTTTAATAACCCTTTACCCAATACCCGTTTATAACATTAAATACAGGTGATCACTTAAAGCAGGTTGAAAGTAAAGCAGAATGTGCCTTAAGGTACATTCTGCTTTACTTTCAGCCTGCTTTAAACTATCATCTGCTAGGCAATATAAAAATAATTGTTCATGAGGGTATAAACTGGAACTGTTTGCTTCAGCGGAGGAATAAATTAAATACGCTAAAAGTTGCTTCTATTGGGGAAAGGGTTAAGACATGTGACTGTTGAAATTAGAACAAGAGCCGTATACGACCCTAAATCGCTCACCTGGGACCGTTGATGTAAATGTAACATATCTTAGAAAGCTGATCAATTATGACAATATGATTGTGCCAATTGCTGATTGGATGATGTTGAGTGCAGAATAGCTAAGCTTAGGGTACAGTAGTTAAAGAGAAGATTTTTTATTAAAAAAATCTATTTTTAGCTCCTGTGACCTAGATATGCAACGGACCAGAATCATTTGAACAATATTGATAAAGTATACCTCTAGAAGTTACACTATGCCAAATATCAAAGCTCTAGCTATATTAGTTTCAGAGAAGAAGAGGTTTGAAGATTTCACTATATAACTCTATGTAAATTTGTGACTCCCGGGGCGGGGTCATTTATGACCCAAGGGACATAATTTGAACAATCTTAATAGAGGACCTGAAGATGATGCTTTGTGCCAAATATCTAAGCTCGGAGAACTGTGGTTTCAGAGAAGAAGATTTTTTAAAGTTTTAATTGAAAAAATCTATTTTTAGCTCCTGTGACCTAGTTATGCAACAGACCGGAAACATTTGAACAATATTGGTAAAGTACCTCTAGAAGTGTCACCATGCCAAATATCAAAGCTCTAGCTATATTAGTTTCAGAGAAGAAGAGGTTTGAAGATTTCACTATATAACTCTATGTAAATTTGTGACCCCCGGGGCGGGGTCATATTTGATCCCAGGGACATAATTTGAACAATCTTGATAGAGGACCTGAAGATGATGCTTTGTGCCAAATATCTAAGCTCGGGGTACTGTGGTTTCAGAGAAGAAGATTTTTTAAAGTTTTAATTGAAAAAATCTATTTTTAGCTCCTGTAACCTAGATATGCAACGGACCGGAAACATTTGAACAATATTAGTAAAGTACCTCTAGAAGTGTCACCATGCCAAATATCAAAGCTCTAGCTATATTAGTTTCAGAGAAGAAGAGGTTTGAAGATTTCACTATATAACTCTATGTAAATTTGTGACCCCCGGGGCGGGGCCATTTTTGACCCCAGGGACAAATTTGAATAATCTTGATAGAGGACCTATAGTTGATGCTTTGTGCCAAATATCTCAGCTCAGGGTACTGTGGTTTCAGAGAAGAAGATTTTTTAAGTTTTTATTGAAACAATCTATTTTTAGCTCCTGTGACCTAGATATGCAACGGACCGGAAACATTTGAACAATATTGGTAAAGTACCTCTAGAAGTTACACCATGCCAAATATCAAAGCTCTAGCTATATTAGTTTCAGAGAAGAAGAGGTTTGAAGATTTCACTATATAACTCTATGTAAATTTGTGACCCCCGGGCGGGGTCATTTTTGACCCCAGGGACATAATTTGAACATCTTGATAGAGGACCTATAGATGATGCTTTGTGCCAAATATCTAAGCTCAGGGTACTGTGGTTTCAGAGAAGAAGATTTTTTAAGTTTTTATTGAAACGATCTATTTTTAGCTCCTGTGACCTAGATATGCAACGGACCGGAAATATTTGAACAACTTTTAAAGAGGACCATATAAGGATCATTTCTGCCAAGTTTGGTTAAAATCCATCCAGTAGTTTAGGAGGAGATGTCGTTTAAAGAAATTGTTGACGACGGACGACGAACGGACGGACGGACGACGACGGACACAGGACAATCAAAATAGCTCACCTTGGCACTTTGTGCCAGGTGAGCTAAAAATAAACAAGCAGACAGTTCAAATAGAAATATTCCATTTTAACTTTGTCCTGCAAATAGACTGCCAGCTGTATTCTAGACTGGTACAGTGACATCTCTCAACACTGAAATCAGGGCTTCAGATAAAAGCGACATTTTCTCTCATATCAGCACCTAATCCTATGGCATACCTACTCTTTAGAATCGTCTCAAAGAGACAATTCTAATTAGTAGTAACACCATAGGGTTTAAAGCAGCAATAAAAATTTTAGTTTTTGAAATACTCCCCATATCTGATGCTCTGACTAAAGTCTCTGAGAACCAATTTCTTGCTCCCAAAATATTTTGACCAAACATTCACTATAATAATAGTGACACTTTATTTTGTTAGATTTATATAGCCAAACTTCAAGTTAAGTCAAATTAACAAACATTTCATAGGAATGAATTTCATTATTTCAAGTTTGGTTAAGTTGAACAGCCACATTTCAACCTTGATATACAAGTATGTTCAATATAACTGAGTTTGAGATATCAAAGTCTGACTGCATGTGATTTGCCTTGGTAGCTAAAGAGTACCTGTATGTACATCTGGGTCAGATTGGACTCTCCTGTCTGTCTGTTAATTGCAAACTCTTGGTAATATCTGGAACAAAACATCAAGTCTGTTTGTTAATTGCAAACTCTTGGTAATATCTGGAACAAAACATCAAGTCTGTCTATTATTGCAAACTCTTTGTAATATCTGGAACAAAACATGAAGTCTGACTGTTAATTGCAAGCTCTTCGTAATATCTGGAACAAAACATGAAGTCTGTCTGTTAATTGCAAACTCTTCGTAATATCTGGAACAAAACATGAAGTCTGTTTGTTAATTGCAAACTCTTAGTAATATCTGGAACAAAACATAAAGTCTGTCTGTTAATTGCAAACTCTTGGTAATATCTGGAACAAAACATGAAGTCTGTCTGTTAATTGCAAACTCTTAGTAATATCTGGAACAAAACATGAAGTCTGTCTATTATTGCAAACTCTTGGTAATATCTGGAACAAAAACATGAAGTCTGTCTGATAATTGCAAACTCTTCGTAATATCTGGAACAAAACATGAAGTCTGTCTGCTAATTGCAAACTCTTGGTAGTATCAGGAACAAAACATGAAGTCTGTTTGTTAATTGCAAACTCTTAGTAATATCTGGAACAAAACATAAAGTCTGTCTGTTAATTGCAAACTCTTGGTAATATCTGGAACAAAACATCAAGTCTGTTTGTTAATTGCAAACTCTTAGTAATATCTGGAACAAAACATAAAGTCTGTCTGTTAATTGCAAACTCTTGGTAATATCTGGAACAAAACATCAAGTCTGTCTATTATTGCAAACTCTTCTTTATATCTGGAACAAAACATGAAGTCTGTTTGTTAATTGCAAACTCTTCGTAATATCTGGAACAAAACATGAAGTCTGTCTGTTAGTTGCAAACTCTTCGTAATATCTGGAACAATACATGAAGTCTGTTTGTTAGTTGCAAACTCTTAGTAATATCTGGAACAAAACATAAAGTCTGTCTGTTAATTGCAAACTCTTGGTAATATCTGGAACAAAACATGAAGTCTGTCTGTTAATTGCAAACGCTTCGTAATATCTGGAACAAAACATGAAGTCTGTCTATTATTGCAAACTCTTGGTAATATCTGGAACAAAAACATGAAGTCTGTCTGATAATTGCAAACTCTTCGTAATATCTGGAACAAAACATGAAGTCTGTCTGCTAATTGCAAACTCTTGGTAGTATCAGGAACAAAACATGAAGTATGTTTGTTAATTGCAAAAACTTGGTAATATCTGGAACAAAACATGAAGTCTGTCTGTTAATTGCAAACTCTTAGTAATATCTGGAACAAAACATGAAGTCTGTCTATTATTGCAAACTCTTGGTAATATCTGGAACAAAAACATGAAGTCTGTCTGATAATTGCAAACTCTTCGTAATATCTGGAACAAAACATGAAGTCTGTCTGCTAATTGCAAACTCTTGGTAGTATCAGGAACAAAACATGAAGTCTGTTTGTTAATTGCAAACTCTAAGTAATATCTGGAACAAAACATAAAGTCTGTCTGTTAATTGCAAACTCTTGGTAATATCTGGAACAAAACATCAAGTCTGTTTGTTAATTGCAAACTCTTAGTAATATCTGGAACAAAACATAAAGTCTGTCTGTTAATTGCAAACTCTTGGTAATATCTGGAACAAAACATCAAGTCTGTTTGTTAATTGCAAACTCTTAGTAATATCTGGAACAAAACATAAAGTCTGTCTGTTAATTGCAAACTCTTGGTAATATCTGGAACAAAACATCAAGTCTGTCTATTATTGCAAACTCTTCTTTATATCTGGAACAAAACATGAAGTCTGTTTGTTAATTGCAAACTCTTCGTAATATCTGGAACAAAACATGAAGTCTGTCTGTTAGTTGCAAACTCTTCGTAATATCTGGAACAATACATGAAGTCTGTTTGTTAATTGCAAACTCTTAGTAATATCTGGAACAAAACATAAAGTCTGTCTGTTAATTGCAAACTCTTGGTAATATCTGGAACAAAACATGAAGTCTGTCTGTTAATTGCAAACTCTTCGTAATATCTGGAACAAAACATGAAGTCTGTCTATTATTGCAAACTCTTGGTAATATCTGGAACAAAAACATGAAGTCTGTCTGATAATTGCAAACTCTTCGTAATATCTGGAACAAAAACATGAAGTATGTCTGTTAATTGCAAACTCTTAGTAATATCTGGAACAAAACATAAAGTCTGTCTGTTAATTGCAAACTCTTGGTAATATCTGGAACAAAACATCAAGTCTGTCTATTATTGCAAACTCTTCTTTATATCTGGAACAAAACATGAAGTCTGTTTGTTAATTGCAAACTCTTCGTAATATCTGGAACAAAACATGAAGTCTGTCTGTTAGTTGCAAACTCTTCGTAATATCTGGAACAATACATGAAGTCTGTTTGTTAGTTGCAAACTCTTAGTAATATCTGGAACAAAACATAAAGTCTGTCTGTTAATTGCAAACTCTTGGTAATATCTGGAACAAAACATGAAGTCTGTCTGTTAATTGCAAACGCTTCGTAATATCTGGAACAAAACATGAAGTCTGTCTATTATTGCAAACTCTTGGTAATATCTGGAACAAAAACATGAAGTCTGTCTGATAATTGCAAACTCTTCGTAATATCTGGAACAAAACATGAAGTCTGTCTGCTAATTGCAAACTCTTGGTAGTATCAGGAACAAAACATGAAGTATGTTTGTTAATTGCAAAAACTTGGTAATATCTGGAACAAAACATGAAGTCTGTCTGTTAATTGCAAACTCTTAGTAATATCTGGAACAAAACATGAAGTCTGTCTATTATTGCAAACTCTTGGTAATATCTGGAACAAAAACATGAAGTCTGTCTGATAATTGCAAACTCTTCGTAATATCTGGAACAAAACATGAAGTCTGTCTGCTAATTGCAAACTCTTGGTAGTATCAGGAACAAAACATGAAGTCTGTTTGTTAATTGCAAACTCTAAGTAATATCTGGAACAAAACATAAAGTCTGTCTGTTAATTGCAAACTCTTGGTAATATCTGGAACAAAACATCAAGTCTGTTTGTTAATTGCAAACTCTTAGTAATATCTGGAACAAAACATAAAGTCTGTCTGTTAATTGCAAACTCTTGGTAATATCTGGAACAAAACATCAAGTCTGTTTGTTAATTGCAAACTCTTAGTAATATCTGGAACAAAACATAAAGTCTGTCTGTTAATTGCAAACTCTTGGTAATATCTGGAACAAAACATCAAGTCTGTCTATTATTGCAAACTCTTCTTTATATCTGGAACAAAACATGAAGTCTGTTTGTTAATTGCAAACTCTTCGTAATATCTGGAACAAAACATGAAGTCTGTCTGTTAGTTGCAAACTCTTCGTAATATCTGGAACAATACATGAAGTCTGTTTGTAAATTGCAAACTCTTAGTAATATCTGGAACAAAACATAAAGTCTGTCTGTTAATTGCAAACTCTTGGTAATATCTGGAACAAAACATGAAGTCTGTCTGTTAATTGCAAACTCTTCGTAATATCTGGAACAAAACATGAAGTCTGTCTATTATTGCAAACTCTTGGTAATATCTGGAACAAAAACATGAAGTCTGTCTGATAATTGCAAACTCTTCGTAATATCTGGAACAAAACATGAAGTCTGTCTGCTAATTGCAAACTCTTGGTAGTATCAGGAACAAAACATGAAGTATGTTTGTTAATTGCAAAAACTTGGTAATATCTGGAACAAAACATGAAGTATGTCTGTTAATTGCAAACTCTTTATAAAATCTGGAACAAAAACATGAAGTATGTCTGTTAATTGCAAACTCTTCGTAATATCTGGAACAAAACATGAAGTCTGTCTGTTAATTGCAAACTCTTCGTAATATCTGGAACAAAAACATGAAGTATGTCTGTTAGTTGCAAACTCTTCGTAATATCTGGAACAAAACATGAAGTCTGACTGTTAATTGCAAACTCTTTATAAAATCTGGAACAAAAACATGAAGTATGTCTGTTAATTGCAAACTCTTCGTAATATCTGGAACAAAACATGAAGTCTGTCTGTTAATTGCAAACTCTTGGTAATATCTGGAACAAAAACATGAAGTATGTCTGTTAAATGCAAACTCTTGGTAATATCAGGAACAAAACATGAAGTCTGACTGTTAATTGCAAACTCTTTGTAATATCTGGAATAAAACATGAAGTGATAAGAGCAATAATTTACAATCTGTCAAATGTGTTACTTGTTCTTATAGGCTAGTATGCCAAATAATTAATTCTGCAAAAAATATTCTGGGAAAAATTACAATTGTCTCAAAGTATGATTACCTTGTACCCTTAAAATGTTGTTTACTTTAACGAATTTCTGACCATAATCTTGTCTGTTGTTTAACTATAAATGATTATGTGTTAGTAAAACATGGATGCCTGCTGCGTTACCACTTAAGGCAGGTTGAAAGTAATGTGAACTGTGCCTTAACATGCATTATACTTTACTTTTAGCCTGCATTAAGCTACTATATGCTAGAGTATTGAAAATATTTCTTACGATACATATTCATGACTGTATAAATTGCAGACCTTTTTTTGGCCATTTTGGGAAAACTGCAATATCTGAATTAAGAATTATTTTACACGAAAAATCAAATGAATTGGGGATGAATTATTAGGAATTGATTTCACTTATTTTAGCTAACTGGCCAGAAAAAAGGACTGTTAGTTAGTCTTTCTACCATTAGCTAATTTTGGAGGGGTGGAGGTTCGGGATTTTTTGTTGTTGCCAGAATTGGGATTTTTTTTTACAATTCCTCATTGGAATAGGCCCTTTTACCGGACTCGTGGATACACAAGAAAAAGGCCTGAATTTGAAATATTTTCTTCAGGGTATGAATAAATAAAACATGTAAAGATGCATATCTATGGAGTATAGGGTTATAGACAAGACTAATAACTGACCTGCCCACCATCTCTTTGTCTTTATACACTGGGATGTTGGGTGTTTTCTTGTTGTCATAGGGACCAAAGTGACAGTTAGGGGCTCCAAACCACTCATCAAAGCCATGCTTCAAGGGATGGTACTGGCTTTGATGACCTAAATGCCTTGTATACAAAAAATATAAACAATAACATGGTTCACCTTTCTCTTGCTAGTATAGGTAAACAATATAGGAATAAACAACATATTTTTGACGTTCATGACGGTATGACTACATTAGCTTCGCAGGGGGTAAATTTCGTAAACGCCCAAAGGGCGTTTTTGTTAAATTTACCCCCCGAAGCTAATGTAGTCATACCGTCATGAGCGGCAAAGAGATGTTGTTTATTCCTTATATTTATATTTATATTTTCTGTCTTGTCAATTTAATGTGTTTATTGGCCAGATTTGTTTTTCTGTATAAGAATTTATCATATACCGGTCAAAGAGGTTTGATAGATGTAATGTCGATGTAATAGCCATTTCAGTTTCTAAATATGGTGAGAAAGTAGTCCCAACTACATGTACTCTAACTGTATTAAAAATTCAGGATTTTTTCCAGTAAACTTTTTCTCTGTGAATGGAAAAGATTTACAAGGCAAATAAACAACAGTGCAACTTGAATATCTATTGCCAAAGCACATTCTAAAAATACAGGTCGCGGTTGTTTTCTTAACCCATTTACACACATAGCAACAACCTATGGGTCTGTATCACTCCGCTAGTGTCATATGACCGTTGACCAATGGGAGCTTAGTGTTAAGTGCCCGATGTAGTCTATTTGAAGAAGTCCACGAAAAGCACGGGCGAAATCCGAACTGGCTAAAACCAGTTTCGAAGTGTAGGTTCATCGGCAGATGTACCGCATATTTTTAATAGGATTACATAAAGACTTTACAGGGTGAATGTAAATATTGAACAGTGAACCGTGAATGTACCAGTACTTTACAGTTTGGTACTTTCCACCATTGAGGGTGTCTGCTTTGCTGCAGTCTAAATAACAAGGCTGTCGATATGCTGACAGAAAGATGACACCCCCAAAAAGTGGACTGCGTTGAATTTTATGATTCACTGCTAGTTGTTTACTCATCATGTGTATATTAACAATACACTCATTACACTGTATTTTGAAAACAGTGTAAACTCAGACCAGGGTCCAAGGTTATAAAGCGTTTGAGCTGAGTCTGAGTGTGTTCTTAAGCTTTTGATTGGTCAGATTTGAGCCTAGGCTCAAATCTGACCAATCAAATGCTTGAGAACGACTTTAGACTCAACTGAAAAGCTTTATAGCCTTGGACCCAGACAATTCCTAAGTAGCTACAGTGGAGAATCTGTTATTCTTTCCCAATAAACGCGTTTACGCTAAAACTATTATTTGCAGTGCAAACAGTTTGGAGCCAGATCAGACGCCGGGTAACCCGGCGTCTGATCAGGCTTCAAACTGTTTGCCACCAAGATAAACATGAAATATCAAAAGTGTCCAAAAGTTGTTCTTTTCTACGTTTTAGCGCTTTGCGTTTGCGTACGTTTGCGTTTAAACGGGAAAGAATAACAGATTCTCCACTGTATCAGGGTCTGCACTGTTTTCTTACAGGATCTGTCTGACAGGAGTCTGCACTATTTCCTGGTGACTTTTTCTTATTTCATTAGCCTACCTGTTAGTTCAGATTACAGATGTTCATAGTGGGCCGAGGTTCACAGTAGGAACAGTTGAAGATATAAACATTTAGTGGGGAGAAAGGTTAACTATTTGAACCCTAGTCACACATATATGCATCCTTTGCAAACAGTGTACCTATTAACCCATTACCTCATAGCCTGTTTCTAATATTGAACATAGTTGACCATTTAAAGCAGGTTGAAAGTAAGGTGCTTTAAGCCACCATCTGCTAGGATAAAGAAAATATTTCTTATTATAAGTATTCATAACTGTATAAATTGGAAGTATTTTCTTTGGTGGAGGAATAAATTAAAAGCGTAAAAAGGCGTATTTATGGGGTAATGGGTTAAGAGTACACCTATGCAAACAGTGAAGACCCAGATCAGAGGGCTTCTGTAGGAGAAGATAGCTTTTCTTCTCAAGAAATGGTAGCAAATGTTGGGGTAACCCTATTCTAGTATAGCAGAGAACATCAAGGGTTTACACTGGTTTAAAATATTCAGTAAAACCTCTCTATAACAGCCACTAAAATGAGGGCTAATTGACTGTATAAATGACAGGTGACAGCTTAAAGCAAGGTGGCAGTAAAACAGAAAGCTCCTCAAGGAGCTTTCTGTTTTACTGTCACCATGCTTTAAGCAGTCACCTGCCGAAATTACCTATTAAATTATCACACATGAGTGGTTGTTATAGAGAGGTTTTACTGTTGTACAGTGGAGAATCTGTTATTCTTTCCCGTTTAAACGCAAACGTACGCAAAGGCAAAGCGCTAAAACGTAGAAAAGAACAACTTTTGGACAATTCTGATATTTCATGTTTATCTTGGTGGCAAACAGTTTGGAGCCTGATCAGACGCCGGGTTACCCGGCGTCTGATCTGGCTCCAAACTGTTTGCACTGCAAATCATAGTTTTAGCGTAAACGTGTTTATTGGGAAAGAATAACAGATTCTCCACTGTATGTACTTGTTTCAGGCACAGTGTGGGTTAAATACTATGGAAATAACATTCATAAAGATTGCAATGAACTTACCATTTTCCTATTATTTTATTTTTGTAGCCATATTTCTTCAGTAGTTCTGGCAGCAGAATTTCCTCATCTGGTATTCCCCCCATAATGATCTGGGGAGTGTATGCTGAAATCATGAGAAGATCCACATACAGTAAAACCTCTCTATTACCACCGTTAAAAAGAAGGATAATTGTATAGACGAGTGACAGCTTAGAGCAAGGTGAAAAGAAACAGTTCCATTTTATACAGTCATGAATATGCTGCATAAGATTTTTTTCCTCTATATGCTAGCAGGTAGTAGCTTAAAGCAGGCAGAAAAGAAAGCTGAAAGTAAAGCAGAATGAGCCTTAAGGCACATCCTGCTTTACTATCAACCTGCTTGAAGTCTTCACCTATCTTCAAAACTAGAAACATGCTACATGTATTGGGTAATGGGTTAATATAAGAATGGCTATACATGTATATTAGAGATATCAGCTGAGAATTGAGGCATCATACCCACTTACCGTTCCTTGCATGATCATTTGTTGTATAGAAGCCATTTCTGATGGGCAGTCTACCAGACAGCAGGGCAGCACGCGCTGTCAATATAGAGGGCATTCATTATTCCATAGATACATGTTTTAACACATTCAATTCATTCTTCCACTGAAGAAAATAGTTCAAGTTTATACAGTCATGAATAGGTATCATACAAAATATGTTTCATATTCTAGCAGATGGTAGCTTAAAGCGGGCTATAAGTAAAGTAGAGGTCAAATGGTAGTTTTCAAGACAGGAAAACAGCTTCACTTTGCACCATAAATACCCCTTTTGACGACTCTTATTTATATCTTCACTGAAGAAAGTAGTTCCCTTTTATACAGTTATGAATGTGTATCATAAGAAATATTTTCTTTATCCTAGCAGATAATAGCTTAAAGCAGGCTGAAAGTAAAGCAGAATGCACCCTAAGGCGCATTCTGTTTTACTTTCAACCTGCTTGAAGTTGTCACTTGACTTCAAAACTAGAAACTGGCTATGGGGTAATGGGTTAACACATTGCCCCCATAGAAATGCCTTTTCATGCTTGTTTAACCCTTTCCTCCCTGAAACTTTAAATGGACACTTCCAGTTTCCATTTTAGTCTAGTCCATTTATGACTTTTAAGGGTTGTTTTTGTCAATGTTTGGCATTATGACAAACAGTGAAGACCCTGATCAGAGGGCTCCTTTCGGAGCCCTCTGATCTGGGTCTTCACTGTTTGCATGGGACAAGTATACTATTCACATGTACACTGTTTGAAAAGGACGCCTATATGGGGGATGAGGGTTCAAAGGGTTAAGAAAACCTTTCCCTACATATCCTAACAAGTAAATACCTTCTGCTTTACTTTTAGCCAGTATTAAGCAACAATCTGTCTTAAAACACTGAAAAAAACTCTGCAAGAAAGGGATAATGTAGGATAAAATTTTATGGAAAAAGGCTCCTTTAAAAGAATTCCAAGTTATTTCTTATTTTGAACTAAGCTGCCATCTGTCCTAGCAGTCTCCATTTTTCTTCACTGAATTGCCACTCAACACACTTACTGTTTGAATGTGATATAGAACTGTTAGAACACCTGTTACAATATGCAGGACTCCCTGTCCCATGTTATAAAGCGTTTTATTTGAGTTTGAGGTCATTCTTAAGCATTTAATTGGTCAGCTTTGAGCTTATGTTATAAAGCATTTGAGTTGAGTGGGACATTGTTCTTAAGCTCATGCTCAAATCTGACCAATTAAATGCTTGAGAATGATCTGACTCAAATTAAATGCTTTGTAACCTTACATCCAGATAAGACAATTTAATTCTCAACATACACTTTCGTGTGACTACTCATTAGACATGTCTTTTTGAGACAATTCTAATGTTTCAACAAAACAGAGTCAGGGCTCCAGATAAGAGAGTATTTCAGAAACTGAAATCCTTATTTCTGAGTTAAACCCTATGGTGATACTACTCATTAGAATTGTATCGAAGAGGCGATTCTAATGAGTAGTAACACCATAGGATTTGGTGCTGAAATGAGTGAGAAAATGTTGGATTTGATCAGTTTACTCTCTCTTATCTGGAGCCCTGTCTGTAAAATGAGGAAATTTTTGGAATAATGAATGTACTCACATGGAGAACACAATGGGTTGGCTGAATAAAAGTCAGGAAACAACATGCCCTGCTGCGCCATGCTGTCTAGATTTGGAGTCTCTTTGTTGGCTTCTCCAAAAACACCAAGGTCTCCCCAACCCATCTGTCACAATAAATAAAATTAATATAGATTAGGAAATAAGTACAGAGTAACCTCATCTTAACCATTTACTCCATAGATACACTTTTAACACCTTTTAACTCCTATGATGAAAATAGTTCCAATTTATACAGCCATGAATGATTATCGTAAGAAATATTTTCTTTATACAAGCAAATGGTGGCTTAAAGCAGGCTGAAAAAAAAGCAGAATCATGAGGCTCTTAAGGTGCATTCTGCTTTACTTTCAACCTGCTTTAAGTGGTCACCTGTTTTCAAAGCTAGATACTCAGGCTTGGGGGGAAAGGTGTAACCAGAAACAATGAAAACCAGACACATGTCTCAGTCCCAAACAAATATTCTACAAGCTAAAAAATCCTTCAGCAAAGAGGTACAAAGTGGTCAAAGGAAAGGTGGCTGTTTAAAGCAAGGCAAAAGGGATGTAGAAAGTTATCTGCATTGCTATTGTTCTGCATTTAGGGATCACCTGTCTTTAATGATTTTACCGTTAAATTATGTTCAATGGATGCTTAACCTCTTTAATTCAGAAATTATTTCACTCTAAAGTCCAAAACCAAACATTTTTCTCTCTGGAAAGATTCAATCTTATATGGTTCTACCATACACTTGTTTCACAGCTGTCCCTTACATCGAGATACCAGTGTTTTCTTTTCCCTCTTTTTCTTATCTTTTTAAGAATATCCAGGTTGAGACCACACATATAAATTATAACAAGAGCACCCCCAGTGTGTTATACACCCGTGATGGCAAAATCAATAATAAACTAACATCATCAGTCCTGAACAAAAGATCAATAGTTGTCTAAACTATATGATGAGGAAGCTAAATATGAAATTTGGTTACAATATGTCCAATCGAACTATTGTTCGGAAAGCTCTTTTGTAAAATTCTAAGTATGTAAAGGGGCATAACTGCTGGTCTTCACCTTGGGTTTTCAGCCCTTAACTAACAAAAACTGCCTTTTTCACTGTTATATGCCAAATTCTGATGCAAATATCACTTGCTCGAATCAGAAACCACTTGCGCCAGGTTTCGGACAAATGGGTTAAGGGGAAGACTGTATTGTGGTAATTAAGGTGTATTTGTTAAGTGCAAGAGTTTAATTAAAATTGGTCAATAAATGAAGTTTATAGAGCGGTAACAAGGAAAAGTTTTTCTATGGCCACGGATGAACGGACTGGGCTGGGTAAACCATAATATGACGGGCGTATAAAAACGAATGGTCATTCGGGCGATCAGAGCCAGCAAGTAATAATGTCACTAATACCTTGATAAAGACCCCGAGCCAATATCAAGGAGACGGGAAAACACCACACTCCGGCCCTGGTCGCCCATGCAATAACCTATGTCAGGTAATGTATGAACACTGACTGCAGCGTGTTAGTACAGTATGTATCTTCTCTACTCTACTTCTCTAGTCTAGTACATTTTCAAGTTTCACGTCTTATTCAAGGCTTTGCATCAAACTATACCATTAATTTCTCTACTTACATCATCCATTAACATAATGATGAAGTTCGGTTTCGTTGACATACTTTCTTTGCACAAGAAACCCATCAACAACACTATGATCAGTGAATGCATTCCTCTTGTAGTGTTCGCCATTTTGATCAATATGAGTATCACATGATCAACGTCAATATTGTTCAAGGGAAGTAACCCTTATGTGGCAGTACGTTATTCACCAATCTCCTTCGCGTGGTTATCGTTCCTTGCAAGTCGCATCCAATAGGAGAGCGTACAGTAAAACCCCTCTACAGGGCTGCCATCAGTTGATAAAGAAAAGCCTAAGAGTTCAAATCTTTCAACTTTTCAATTGCGATTTCCCGAATTAAACCTTTAACCCATAGTCTGTTTCTAGTTTTTAAGCTTAAAGAGGGTTGAAAGTAAAGCAGAATGCGCCTTAAGGCATATTCTGCTTTACTTTCAGTCTGCTTTAAGCTTCCATCTGTTGGAATTAAATCCGAAGATTCCGAAAAATCCGAAGAAATGGCAGCCCTGCCTCTATGACTAGAAGGATAAATGATTATATAAAATTACAGGTGACACAGGGCTGCCATAAGTTGATCATAAAAATCCTAAGATTTCAAATTTTCAAATTTTCAGACGCAATTTTACTAATCGTACCTTTACCCCCATAGGCTTTTTTGTTTGTTTGGAAGACACATAACTTCTTAAAACATGTTAAAAGTAAAGCAGAATGCGCCTTTCACTTTCAGCCTCTTTTAAGCTTCCATCTGCTATGATAAAAATCCGAATACTTAGGAAAAATCCAGAGGAATGGCAGCCCTGGTGACATCTTTAAAGCAATGGTTAGAGTTCCTAGAAAAGATTTCTGTTTTACTGTCACAAGATAATGAAGATATACAGTACTCCCTCTCTACAACGGCCCTCCCAACAACGACCCCCTCTTTACAGATACACTTTACAAAGTTCCCTAAACAGTACAACTGTGTATAACGCTTGACTGCTGGAATATCGTCTGCTAAAGTTGTCGTCTGCTGTTTTTCTCAAGGTTACATAATGGACATTTTGACAGAAAAAAACGTAATGACTAGTGACAAACAGCTTGAATCCAGATCAGACGCCGCGTTACGCGGCGTCTGATCTGGATTCAAGCTGTTTGCAAATTTAAACCAATATCCCTCTCTGTAACGACTCCCTCCGAACAACGCACACAATTGTTGTCTCCCATTGGGTGTCGTTGTAGAGAGGGAGCGCTGTATTACTCTCGATCATTTGTATGACGCCCCCACCATTGTTCTCAATAGCTGTGAAAGTAACTGAAATACCATGCAGCATGTGGCATAGCCATATCATTCAGTCTATAGAGAAACGAACTGTACCATAACCGGATAGAGCGACTAGATTTAACAACAAATGTTGACATTTCTTCACAGGCCTTAACTAAACCTGTTAATTTTGTATATTTTCTTCGAACCAATGCGAGCGAACGTAAGTAATAATCGCAATTATACATGTAAATTGTATCGTAGTCACGTAGTGCACTTGTAAGTATATGTACGTAGAGAGGCAATGGTGTTCTGATTAAAAATCAACACAGAGTGTCGATTTCCCTCTCAAATTTGGAAACGGTTCTTTGAAAATGTCCTTTGTTTTAATCGCATATATTACAAAACTGTACTGTACGGTATCTAAATAGACTGCTAAACAAAGCCACCACCTTTTGTTTATTTTAAATCGCCATTTGATTATAAATTTATGCAAACTTTCTACATGTAGACTGTATCATATATTGCAATAATCTACTATCATTTATAGCGACTACCCACCAACGTGTCTGTATGATATATAGAGACTAGATTCCCCTGAAAGGTGTATGACATATAGCGACTAGCTACATGTATACACGATTTCGCAAATTCTGCTTGATGTATTGTTATGATTTCTATTTAGAAGTTGTATCAGAGTGATACGTATATGTACGTGCAAACATCTACTACCATTTACCTGTATAGTGTGGTCATGCATGAAACTGACCATTTCGATCCAACTTTCTGAAATGTGTATGACATATTGCGATTCGCGAAACATGATTTCACCAATTCTGCATACTGTTTTGATATTATTTCCCAGGACTGCCATTTCTCCATATTTTTCCGAAATCTTCGGATATACGGATTTTTTCCCAAATCTTCGGATTTCTGCTCTTACTTTTTAAAATTTGGATCTTAAGCGTATTTTGCGTTGAAAACATTGATATTGGTTTCAATGGAGCCCTCTGATCAGGGTCTTCACTGTTTGACATATATTGTAAAAATTAACCCTTAAACGTAAAAAATGGACCAGACTAAATTGAAAATTAGAATTGTCCATTTGAGGTTTCACGGAGGAAAAGGGCTTTAATTATAGATAAACTTAATCAAGGACTTCATTGCGTGTGCAACCATAAACATAATGTCGGCATCAGCTTGGGGGTTGGAAGGTAGCGGGGTTGATCGCCAGTTGGGACAAGCCAATGCCGTAAAATTGTTAGGAGCAGCTCTGTTCTGGCTCTTCTTTGTAATAATAATAATAAAATAATTATTTTATTTGTGCACATGCTTATGAAAACATATGATAATAGATATACATATTGTTGAAATTATATATAAAACTAGATTCACTTTACAAAATAGATATCACATTAAGAAGAAAACAACACAAATAGACTAGTTCAGTTGTTATTTTACGCCAATATATAATTAGGATATTATGGACATTTTGGAAAAGAAATGGTGCATAGGATTGCCCGTGAATTTTTGCCCATAAAGAACAAAACTTATTTCAAACATGGTCCAAACTGTCACATAGGGATCTTGAGTGACATTAATTAAACATATGTGCATTATGGTAAAACGATTTGGAAGTAAAAGTAAAGGTATCAACTGGAGGGGCATGATAATTATCTTTTACATTAGATTTAGTTCCATAACATTGGATACCTTTCATTTTTGTAAAGTGTTCATACATGCTTGGGGCTTGGTTATTATTTTTTTTATAAACATGATTTAGTCGTAATTGTTTACATATATATTCCAAATTTAAAATCTAAGATCTGCCACACGAAGAGATGGTCTACAATGTTAATTATGAATGAAACGCACATTGTTTTGTGCAACCTGTAGTTTGTGTTTGTTTTTCAGAGTTTTAATAAGATCACAGAGCTACGAGGAGGATCGTAATCTATATGGCATTGTATTAAAGAATAGTGTCTTTCTAAGAGATATGTTTAAACAATCTTGCTGGCGATATAAAATTTAATTTTCGAGTTTACTTTCTTGATAATTTTATCTACAATGGAATCTTCCTGACATGTCTGCATCTAAAAATGAGTCCAGATATTTAACTGCACTTGTAGATTTGATTTCACGGAAATGTTTTTTATTTTATTTAATTTTATTCGAGATCCAAACAAAATACTTTCTGTTTTTCCGAGATGTAACGAGAGTTTGTTATCGATTAACCATTCGCTACAGTTTTCTAGTTCTTTTCCTAAAAAACGACTGATATAAGATGGATCTTTGTGGGAGAATATAAGTTTCATGTATGGATTCAACTATAAACATTTTATCCAAATATTTGTTTTAATTTGGCAATAAAATCACCTGTAATGTTTTGACAGTGTTATGCTTAAGGAATTTCCCTTTTGTTACTTTCCTAGTTCAGTTAGTTGGTAAATGATCGCTTATATCCAAAGGAAGTGTGTCAGACTGTGATATTTTTTCGGGGTTGCTAACAAGAAACATGGTCTAATAAAGACTGAGTGTTGTTAATAATTCTAGTAGGACTAGTGATCAGTTGAGTAAGATTAAACATGTTTAGCAACTTGGTATGATTGTCTAAAAGTCCACCTTTTTCTTGTTCTGGCAAATGTTAAAATCACCTAAAACGAACCATTCCATATCACTTCTGATTTTCAAATCATTTTTCAAATTCTTCAATATTTTTTTTTGCTTTGGTGGCCTGTAACAAGAACATATTGGAATTGGTTTGGTTTTCGCTGGATATATTTCTATCCACACCGCTTAAATTTTGTCACTCTGTAACTGTGTTTTTTTCTTCTGAAAAAGCAAATTGTCAAAAGGAGGCATTGTCAGGTAAAGGGTTGAAAAGAGATTTATTTAATTTTGTTATCTAGTAAAAAAGATGCGTTTTGGACGTAAAACGATCCCAGAGTCGTCTGCAATCGTTACCGTAAGATCGCTATATTTGATACAGTATAGTCGCTGATAATCACTCAGATCAGCATGTAGTCTGATTCAATAAACGATACAGTTTCAGTTTCATCGGTGCAGTACTTTCAACGTGGGTATTTAGTTAATTTTCACAACTATTGTGCTTGTACTGCTATCGAAAGAAGAGTACATAATTTCTCAAGTTTTAACGCCCGATTAGATGTCAGGATGCGTACAAATTGCGTATTTAACACGTTTGTAAACACGGCCTCGTGTACATATTGCCGGGTGTTTGGTGATGTAATGGAAATATTTTGTTTGGAAAGTTTGATAACGGAAAAATGACAGTCAAATAAATATCTTAAATCAATGCACAGTATAATGTACGTTTGCTTTTCTTAATGATCTACTTAGAAAACAATGAAAAGAGAGGAAAGCACCTTCCGTACATGTCAGCGTGTCGCACTGAATCGATAGAATCGTTACAATCTAGTCGCAATATTCGGTTATGGTACAGTTCGTTTACACACTGTGGACTTCTGATATACTCATACTCAAGCAATATAACAGACGGGCTTCACTGACTTTTGCATAGACAGCATAACTGGCATGAGCACAGGTTGCATGCTTTTTGCCAGACTATGTATAACCACCGAAACAAGATCAGGAACTGTCTTTAGCAGTCACCCGTAGGAAACATCTGATGATTAACAAAATTTAGAGGCCGTAATATAGAGGTTAAATACTGTATTTATCAAAGTTTAGTGAGTTATTAAAGCAATGCTCCCTCCGTACAACGACCCTCTGACAACGATTCCCTCCTTGCCGTTGTTCCCCAAACGCGATATTTATGTCTAACTCTTTCACTGCTGCAATATCTATCTAATTAAAATGTGACAAATAGCTTGAACCCAGATCAGACGCCGCGTTTCGCGGCCTCTGATCTGGATTCAAGCTGTTTCCAAATGTAAGCCACTCTTTCCCCCCCCCCCCCCCCCCCCCCCTTGCTTGGCTAATAATGACACATGTTTACGCCATCGTCGTTGCTTTCTACGTTTTATTCAGCAAATAACAAAATAACTGTATACTACACAGATTGGTGCATGTGTGTATGGTTGCTTAATTCAACACATCTATCCATATTTACTTTACACTTTTATTGCCGTAATATATTATATTATATCTAGATCTTGTCTGTGACGCTCTCGTGCACTTGCTAAGTTGCTACTTAAAATTTTACATCAGACATACTTTATCTAACAAGCTGTCTGTATTAGTTAAATTTATTGTTAAGAAATGTTTGTTTTGGTCTATAGCTAGATCTAATGTTAAAAAATAATATATGTTTGTAAACACCCGACTATGAATAAAGTTTTTTGTTTCTTGTATCTTGTATAAGTTTATGTTTATTCCGCATCCCTTGTTTGCCGCAAAAAAACCCATATGCGACGGTAAATAAAGCTTACCTTTACCTTTAAAGTCGAGATGTGTTTGAGAAACTGTGTAGACCACTTTAGGTCTTCAAATATTATTGGTTTCATTTTACGTAGATGTGGAATAAACATAAACTTATACAAGATGGAGAGTACTTAATTCGGCTCGGGTTTATGTCCGAGTCCATGATCAATTTCTATAGCGTCTTTCGACGCAATGGATAAAGCGATGGAAAATATCTAAAAAATTATGATTTGAAGACCTTTCTTAAGGATGTTTTTAGACTGATCATATTTTTCTAATGCCAGATGCACGATAATGCTACACATTTGATTTTATTTGAGTATTTGAGTATTTTCTTTTATTTTTGCAAATACACCATCTGGTTGCCAGTCGCTTTAAGTATAGGAACGAATAACGCCTTTTCCACTGTATATGAACACCTAATTACTTAACGTAAGCTATAGGTTGTTTGGTGGCTCGGGAAACTAAAGTATGTCAAATATCTCATTTATCATACAATATGGGGAATGTTCCCCCATACCATTGCAATGAAAGGGCCCAGGAGCCTTGGAAGGACATATTATACAGTGCTCCCTCCCTATAACGTCCCCGACAACGATTCTCTCCTCACAACAACGATTGCCGCTGTTCCCCAAACAAGACAAGCATGTTCAACCTTTTCGTATCTTCAATATCGTCTGCTTAAAATTTATTCTGCAGTTTTTCTTAAGTTACATATAAGTGGACATTTTGATAGAATAAATATAATTAAGGGTGACAAACAGCTTGAATCCAGATCAGACGCCGCGTTACCTTAATGTAATGTATGCTAGTCTACCTAACTATAACAACACTTTTAGTGGACCCCGTTATTAATAAGTTTTGTATGTTCACTATATAATCATTGAAAAATGAATGTAATTATGACTCTATATGGAGGAAAATTTGTTCATAAGAGGTGATTTCCTCCGAATTTTAGTAAACAGTTAGTTTGTTATTTGTGACACTCTAAAAGATATAGACGCGGGAACGCATTTATAGACATCCTATTATAATTAAAATTTTGCGCGTAGCGAAGAACGGATTTTTCTAAAAAAAAATAATAAAAAATTCATGCATATTCATTCTTTATTCCAGAGAGGCAAAACAGATGAATATGTGATTGCAGTATTCATTTTAATGTACCAAAATCAAACGCTCTTATTTAGCATGTTTTATATGGCCATATGTATTAATCACACATAAAACTGTTTTATAAACTGATATGATGATAACACTCGAAAAAGTAGCTCTTCTTTATTCAGGTGGAGGAATACAAGCGCTGTCATGCCACAGATGATATAAGATTGTGTAGCGTAGTAATATTGTATCTCTAATCTTATGTATATATGCATTTTTGTCTATAACGACATGCACATAAATGTACATCAAAGTCTTCGATATCATAAACAAATGTTATACAATCTTCTTAAGCGTGTTTTATTTGAGTATTTGTAATACATTATGTAGTATATTCACTGATATTATTCAGAGGATACAAGAGATACTAGGTGCACTTCTGTCCAAGGTAACAAAATACTAGAGGTTAGGATGGAAACGTCTTACGACATAATCACCAAGGGTATTTGTTATATAATGGAGATCCGATATTGTACATCAAACACGAGACTTAAAACAAGGGGACTCTTTAAGCGTGCTAGTAGTCTACGATATAGTTAGAACATATTAAATGAAATCGTAATGGTTAAGTTATAGTTAGAACATATTAAGTGAAATCTTAATTATTAAGAAGGGGCGTAACGAGTGGTAGCGAGTGGCCCCTTCTTAACCATTAAGATTTCACATAATTTATGTTCTAAATAACTTAGAATATAACCTATATTTTTATTGGCCGAGGACTACAAGATTCCCACGTATTGATACAAAGCTGGCTTATTCTGGTTGTGGGATCGCCCAAATATGGCAGTCTTTACAACTAGTTGCTACGAGGCGGAGTCGCGTGCGGTCACCACGCGACGTCGAAACACAACAAAATTCTTAATGATTAAGTCCCGTACTTAATGGCGTGCAAAAGGCAGTTTGATTGGTTAAAATATAGGTTATATTCTAAGAAGGGGCGGAACGAGCGTTAGCGAGTGACCCCCTTCTTAGCCATTAAGATTTCACTTAATATGTTCTAACTGACTTAGAATATAACCTATATTTTGATCGGCCGAGGACAGGATATTCCCACGTTTATTGTAAACAAACCTTGCTTATTCTGGTTTTGAGATCGCCAAATATGGCAGTATTTACATCTAGTTGCTACAAGGCGGAGTTATCTATACCGCATTTAGACACCACGCGTCGTCGAAAAGCAACACCATTATTAATGATTAAATGCCGTACTTAATAGGGTGCAAAAGGCAGTTTGATTTGTCAAAAATGTAGGTTATATTCTAATTCTAGTGGCTGAAGTTTTTTTTCTATTAAATTAAAAAATATAAATAGAAAATGTACATTAATAAAATAACTGCATGGTTAAAAGTAAAACTTACTCAACTCGCTTACTATACCTCAATTTTTGTCATACACTCATATGATGCCAAAACTGCTCTAGATATTGTCGACAAACTTAGTTCGTTTTCAGGTTTTTCAATCCGCAAAAAAAAAACCCAGAGTGTCTCTGGATAGGCAGCTCCTGTCTAAACTTTCTAATCCGGAAACTTAATTTAACCAAATTCGGAAGTGTTATTTGTTCACAGGTTTTATTGAATAGAGTAAATCCTCTCTATTACGACTAATAACTTATATTATCTAACAGATTTATTATGCAGATGGCTGCTTAAAGCAAGGTGAACTTAAGGAGCTTTCTGTTTTACGTTCACCATTGCTTTAAGCTATCACCTGTCTTTTATCATAAGTTTTATGCCATCAATTAGCCTTCTGTTTAATGTTCGTAATAGAGAGGTGTTACTGTGTGGTATAGTCTGTGAATCTCACATACGCCAAAGACTGTGCTAGAATGTTTGTCTCGGTTGCAATATCTGTCATGTTGTTGTAAAGTGATTCCTGCATGTGACAGGGCTGCCATAAGTTGACATGAAAACTCCTAAGATTTCCAAATTTGCATTTTTCAAGTGCGCTTTTACGAATTGTACCTTTAACCCCATAGCCTGTTTCTAGTTTTGTTGACACGTGACTGCTTAAAGCAGGCTGGAAGTAAAGCAGAATGCGCCTTAAGGCGCATTCTGCTTTACTTCCAGTCTGCTTTAAGCTACCATGTACTAGAAAAAAATCCGAACATTTAGGAAAAATCCGGAGAAATGGCAGCCCTGATGTGAGCCTGGTAAACTTATCACCTTGGTATTAACTGTTGTGGCAGACTCAATGTAGTGAGATCCTTGGAGCGGAATAGGCGAAGTATACCTCAAACGGATTACTCTATGGTTGTTTCCAATCTCTTGCAGGTAGGTCGTGAACTCTTGCATGCCGACAATGAAACCGTGATAACCTTAGCATAAAGTTAGGATCCTGGTGAGACGCCAAGTGACTCGGCGTCTCATCAGGATCCAAACTGTTCGATACTCTGACCTTATTTTAAGAATAAATTTTACAAAAAAAATCAAATTTTAGAACAAATAGCAGACGACAATTGTTGCAGACGAAATATGTCCTTAGTGGTCAAAGAGATGTCCGTCGCGCATCCTACACATTAAGTAGGTGCTCCCTCTCTTCAACAACACCAAATGGGAGAAAAATTTTGTGTGTGTTGTTCGAAGGGAGTTGTTACAGGGAGGGATCTGGCTTACATTTACAAACAGCTTGAACCCAGATCAGACGCCGCGTAGCAGCGTCTTATCTCGAATCAAGCTGTGTAGCGACATAATTTGTTAAAAAAATTAATTTGTTAAAAGTCATGTTTTCACGGTCGACATGATTTGTTAAAAAACATGATTTGAAATTTTTTAACAAATCATGTCGAATACCGGCATCTCTGAATTTGATTCAACATGATTTGTAAAAAGAAAGTTTAAAAAAAGTCTTTATATTGGCTGGTATTAAATAGAATGCATACTAAGTATTTATATAAGTGTTTCCGGCACCGCAACACAGTGAACACAGTTGAGTGATTAGACAGTCAGTAGAAATAATTACTTCATAAATGGCATGCATGTGTATATCATGAAGCTGCATATTTTGAATTGAGGCATGTCAAGGTCATCCTTAAAGGTCAAATATATAGGTCAATGTCAACTTTTGAGCCAGTAGATATAACTTCATAAATGGCATGCATGTGTATCTCATGGAGCTGCACATTTTGAAAGGAGGCATTTCAAGGTTAAGGTCATCCTTCAATGTCAAGGGCGGAAAGGGAGACATAGCGTTGTCATTTAATGGATTACGTGACAAGTGTGAATAATGTTTATTTTGTACTGACGAGATGCTGTATGTATAAGTCAAAAATAAAATATGTTCTGTTCTGATGAAAACATCAGTTATTATCGTTAAAGGAACGCCTTATTCTAAGCACAGGGTTTCGACGCGTAGGCTATGATTCTACACCCCACCCCTCCCAGCTGCTACCCCCACCCGCTCACACACATATAATGATCTCAAATGTATTCTCAATATTTTCTTTGACGTAACACACCCCATACCTCTGAGCTATAACTTAATACAGATCCAACGAAAGAGCCAAACAATTGCATAAAATTGCAAATATATAATACTAAATTTAAAGCTTTTTAAGAGATTAAGTGTCCTTGAATTTTCGAGAATTTACCGGTACAGTGTGTATGTAACAAATCTGAAGGTTTTTTCTGTAAATTTCCACCGTTTTCGCTACAATGGCCAAACCATCTGCAAATAGCAATACAAATGAACACTATATCATCAATTAATAACCCTGAATTAGTATCGCCCTGCAAAAACAGCTCTAAGTCATCCATAAATAAAGATACTAAAGCAGGGGATATTACATTCACTTGCCGTAATTCTACTGCATATTCAAAATATTCCGAATACTAGTAACTATTGCAGTGTTTCACGCATGATTTAACCTTATGGTTAATGTCTCTAATAATTCACAGTAACTTCCCTTGTATGTATGCATGATACAATTTATACCAAAGTGTGTTTTCCTGTTTACGCTATCAAAACAATTTTTCAAGTCTACAAAACAAACATACATTTTTTTTATTTTCTTCATTTCTATGTTAGCAGCAATTGAAACAAGTTTAAGCATCGCATCAACAGTTGAATGGCGTTTTTAAAAACCATTCTATTGTTCAGTATATTTGTAAATAAATGCGGCACACAGGTTTTTAGTTAAGCATCTACAATTATTTGGACAACTCCCGCCACATTTTCAAGTCAGAAAAAACACTAATATTAAACCCATAATTCAATACATTAGGCAATAATATAATCAACGCTAATTACTGTACCAATATGAAGATCCTTTTTGATTACCAAAGTTTCGCCCAAAACAGTTTTTCCTAATAACTTATTTCTTTTTTATTTTTACGTTTCGCTCATTGTCCCCTCCATTTACATTTCTTCTGTCGATTGTTACTGCCATATCTAATTAGGAGCAAAAGCTTCGGATACCAAACTACATTACCATTGCTTGACAGTTGAATATGTCCTACCATTGAACATGAAATTATTGACCTGTATTTGTTCACATGTTTTTACAAAATATTTATAAACTGTGAGACAATAAAAGATTGTTCCGTTCTGTTCTGTTTTAATGTACAGGTATAACTACACCTTCCATCCAACTATCCGGGAAAATGCCAGAATTAAGTATTGCATTATAATATCACATAAATGATCAACCAATATGTCAACACTTTCAATTATGTATTCTTTTAACAGAAAATCACGCCCTGTGGTCTTGCAAGTGTTGAGGGTTTTATTATCGCGTTTAAAATTATTCGGAAGATTTTTACCCCTTCACCGTTTCATTGTCGTCTGCTTTAATTTTGTTGTCTGCAATGTCGTTTCAAAGTTAAAACATAAGACAGTACGACTGAATAAATTTCAAAACGAGTGTCAACCAGTTTGGATCATGATCAGACGCCGCGTGACGTGGCGTCTGATCATGATCCACACTGGTTGCAAACGTGTCTTTAAGGTGAAAGAGTTAAGATCTCCGCACAACTCATAGGCAAGTCTCATTCTTCACAACAACAAAACTTATTGTCAAAATTATGGGTCTCACAAAATGTCTCAGCTTGATCCTTTTTGCACTGAAAAATACCATCTCCTAATGTAGAAAAATATTCATAAAATTGATCTGTAGATACAGAACTTTCCTAGTGGTTATTATTATGCTTAAAATACTTTAAAAACTCTTACGGCTTACATTTCCGTGAGTTGTCAATATAAACTATTTTTTCGCTTTCCGAATATCGCTTCTTGATGCGACAATTATCTTTATACTTCTTTTTGCGTTAACATTATCTTTCTCTATTAATATAAATGGCGATTTGAAACTTTTAAAACATACACAGCGCTTCTAAATGCACATATTTAAAGTATATGACATGCATTCATTATCAAACCCCTTCGCACCTGCAACAACCGACTGGTCTGAAAAAGAATAATTTTTGATGGTTTCAAACCTTTGAATAAATCTGAATAAGGGGAAATCCTTTGAAAGCACAGAAAACAAAGCAAATACTGAACATTGCAGACTCGGTTTAATTGAGTTTGTTCATGAGCATGCAATACTGAAATATGCAACAGTGCTCACGCCCCCTAGCACCAGCTTAAGCGGAATTCAACTTTCAACTGGAAATGCTCTGAAATCAATGATTCCAAAGGACCAGAAAGTATAACAACACTGAGAATGAAGTACGGGGCGACTTTTTGCACAACCCTAACCCTAGCCCTAACCGCTGTATAATTTGACTTATCCGCTCAACAGCACTATCAGTAAATCAAAATCCGATTAATTTTGGGAAATGTATTAAACAAAACAATGAAAACGATTTAAAAGTGTTTAACTCCTGACGAAAACATAAGACACTCGAAGTAAACATGGTGTTTATAAAATTAGTAGAATCTACTTTCACTTTCTTTTGTTTATGATTAACTTTCGGACCAGAAAAGCGGCATGCTGCTATGAAATAAGGCGGCACCGAGGGTTGTCGTTCCGCGGCTTTTGAAAAAAGCTTCCTTTAGATTGTTTAACGAAATTCAAAGACCATATGTATAGATAATCTCCAAATATGCCTAAAATAATATTCACGTGTTTAAACCTCTCACAAAAAGGAGTTGAGTCCATTTTTAGACTCTTTACTGTATGAAACGTTGTTTTACAGACTTTTCACTTCTAATCTCCTGACCGCGCATATATCAAATATTATTGTAAATACATGTGTAGTTTTTTTTTCTTTTCTCACTTTGTATGTAATTTCATGTAAAGCGCTTTGGAACGCACAGCTCCTGTGTGAAAAGAGCTCTATATTATTCTGGTATAACAATAATAATAACAACAACAATAATAATAATAATAAAATAATATTGCGAATCACTAATGAGAACCTGTTTGCGAACGTTAACTATATATATAGTTACTTATTTATCTGAGATATTAACACGAGCCGGTTCGCAAACGATTAAGTGGTTAAGTGGTGGCGCATATATGCGACCATAGCGTGCGTTGAAGTTTGTATTGATAATGCAGAACCAATCAAATACTATCTAATTATTCAGAAAACGGTTAATTTGATATGGTACCATATTTCTGACATCAGTTAACCACATAATTAGTTTCCTGTTTATACGTATATCACCATAAATACTCAAATACATGTACATGTACTTAAGGTTTTGTGAAATGTTTCGCGTTAGGTTTCAGATAATCCTTAAGTACACGTATTTATCTAGCACCTTATATAGTTATTTGCCACGAAAACAGATAATTAAGTAGAAGACCTTCGTGTGACCAGTTATCTTAAAATAGAAAACTATATTCTAATGACTGCGGAATCTATTTCTAGTTTCCAGAAGTTTCAGTTAACTTATATTATGTTGTCACAGTATATGGCACTCACGAGTCAATGGACGCAATACGATAATTTATCAGGTTCTCACGAAAAGAGTCCAATTACCATTTAACTTCCTGATGGAGTGTTTGATATAATAATATTCATTATATGACAATACATGTATATGAAATTATTATTATTATTGTGCAGAATCCTGGAATCATAAATATAAAAAACTCTTATTAATACTATAGAAATTGTTGATTTTAATAGTTGGCCCCTTTACTAAAACTATCCTTAAAACCTAAACTAGCAGCATGTTGATCATTATGGGTATACGAAATAGTTATATGAAATAAACGAAGTTTTGAAATGTGTTATGTCGAGTGTGTCCATGGTTATTTAACTAGTAGATCAAAACTGCAAGGAAGTTGCTTTTTGACATATTAAGAGCAAATAGTTCACTTAGTTATTTGCTGAATCTTTTTAACAATTCAATTTTAAAACACTTAAACTTCTATTCTAACACACCTTGCGCACGCCCATATATAAACAAAGAAGGACCGTACCTAACTTCGAAAAAGCGTACGCCAAGAAATGTAGCGCCGTTGCAAATTGTGGTTAAATTGAAGACTTCAAGTGTTAGAATCAAAGTAATAAATTAATACTAGTGTTTTATCGTTTAATAAAAACATGGGTATTCGTTGAGATGCTGGTAATGAAATCACTCGACCTTCGGCCTCGTGATATAATTACTACGCATCTCAACTCAACCCCGTGTTTTATTGAACGATAAAACACTGTTATGAATTGACTATTTCTTAATTAATCAACTTTTTAAAAAAGAATAAATACTATTACACCCTCCGCAAAACAACCGTCACAGGTGACGGTTTGTGGTGTATCAAATATATTATCATTTCGGCATTTGCATCTTGCGTGGTGTGTAGCTTCCAATGGTAATGTAGATAAGTTATAGCCATTTACAAACACTAATTAATGTCTAATATTACAATCTATGTTTTACATGATTTGTATAATCGTATCTAATAAAACAAATTCTAATAGCCAATAGAAATGGCATTATATACCAACTGTACTTTTGTAACAGCATGGCTGCAATTGAGTAAAAGATTATCTATCACAACTAACGCGATTTTGCAAACCTTTAGCCAGACCTAACTGAATGCAACAGAGATTAACTCTTTCCTCCCTGAAACTTTAAATGGACAATTCCAGTTTCCATTTTTGTTTAGTCCATTTCTGACTTTTAAGGGTTGTTTTTGTCAATGTTTGGCATTATGACAAACAGGGAAGACCCTGATCAGAGGGCTCCTTTCGGAGCCCTCTGATCTGGGTCTTCACTGTTTGTACAGGACAAGTGTACTCATCACATGTACACTGTTTGAAAACAACGCCAATATGCGGGACTAGGGAGGAAAGAGTTAAACAGTTATCAATAGATTTAAGTGCATCAGGGCTGCTTTTTTTTCGAAATATTTTTTTTTAATTTCTAAGGACCTATGATTTTTTTTCGAAGCACTCGGATTTTATTTACATAAAGTTTATTCTGTTATTTTGAGTAAATCTATGTTTTATAAAGGCCATAGCTGTAAATGATTTGATATATTGTTTTGAAAAGATGGCCTTGAACACAAACCCACACGAATATGCACCGTAAAAATACTTTTTACCTAGCAAATGGAAGCGTAAAGTCCTACGAAACGTCGTACGATATATATTGTCGTTAGTCAGATTCTAAAATTCTCAGTTATAATTTATTTCTTCATCTAATTCTATCTTGTTACATCTCTTTGGAATCGTCTTGAAAAGACAGGATTAGATGGAGAAATAAAATATTGGGTTTTTTTTAAGTTTTGACTTAGACCGTTTTTGTTCTACGACGTTTTGGAAGACGGCCCCGGTGCCGTGAGCACAAGATAACCCGTCAATGGGCACAACTGCGCCAAACATATGCAAAATGTCGCATTTTACGAATCGATGCAAACAATTTAGGCAGGCAAGCATCATACTATACATAGTGTTTTTAAAATCTAACAAAACTATTCAAGTAATCGCACATACAACCCGGATGGACAACGATATACTATAACGTCCCGTTTCATCTACAGTCGAAACTCGATACTACGAACTCGCTTAAATCGATCTTACCAGTATTTCGTAAGCTGAATTTTGATAAATCGATCTCGTTTAATGCGAACATATCCGTATTTCAAAGTTAACTAAGCCACGTTTCTGTATGTTCGAACTAACGCGAGTTCGTAGAATTGTGATTATTGTATATTTTCAAAACTCCTACATTCTTCAACATTTAATTGCATATGGTGCTTTTGTATTTTATTTTCGTTTAGGTGTTGTGACCACTAACATTAAAGGGACTGCAAACCAACTGGCATATTGACCATTTTTGTTTAAAAAGATTACCGGTAAAAGAAAAATATGATATTATTGTGTATACGGGTCATTTAAATTTGACATAAAACTTCGTTAGGTTGCATTTATTGTGACTTTTACAACGCATATTTCTACCCCATTTACAACATACTGAGTCGTCTACCGTTACTATTATGTTATTTATTTAGCTCCAGTATGAATAACAATGACTTCAATTGCAAATAGGATAAAATACAAACCTATATAACATTCACTTGGCTAGCTCAGTTTGTAAAGACGCATTTTTTTGTTAAGTAATGTTGCATTCGCCGCACGACTTTGAATACCGACTATAATACTTATACATGTATTCTATTCATTGAAAATTAATCTTTTAGCATAAATCTTTTACCTAAAATAGTGTGTACATACTTGTGTCTTGGTAACAATTTACTGCTTTCCAGTCTCTTAACCAGCATCGTTTGATATTTATTTATTAATTATCGGTATAATCTCACTTCAACAAAACACGCAAGATTTATCGGGATATCGCGTCACGGTTGATTTCCAAGTATCAACCAATGAAAAAACTGTGTTATGATCACATGGTTTACTTCAAATGGAACGTCTTCATTGGCTGAACAGGAGATTTGAGATATTATCAAAAATCAGAATTCCGTATATTATGAAGCAGCGGGGCAATTCAATATTGTTGCAACCAACCGTGGTGAAGAACGTTCATCATATAGTAAACATAATTCTTAGATACTGTTTAAGAACTGCTTTGTTTGGATATGTCCAATCTAAAGGTAATTTGTCCGTTACTCGATAGATACGCATTTTTTACTCATTTAATTAATTCCGCCGCCGAAGAAAGTTTTCCATTTTATACAGAAATGAATTTGTAACATAAGAAACATTTCCTTTATTCGGACAGGCTGCAGCTTAAATCAGGTTAAAAGTAAAGCAGAATGCGATTTAAAACCTGTTCTGCTTTAAGTTCAACTTGCGTTAAAGAAACTGAACTTTTCTGAAACTGAAACTCAACAAAAAATCCAACAAATTTGGCCTAACACTTTAGGGCTGCCATTTCTCCAGAATTTTCCTAAATCTTACGATTTTTTTCTTGTACATGGTAGCTTAAAGCAAGCTGAAAGTAAAGCAGAATGCGCCTTAAAAATGCAAATTTGGAAATCTTAGGAGTTTTCATGTCAACTTATGGCAGCCCTGACACTTTATTATTAGATGGAGGTCACATTCGTCTACATAAACTGGTAACTATTAGTTTAGGATAAGGATTTATGAAAGAAAAAGTTAAACGGAAAAATAGCCCAGTCTGATTCCATGCTTTTTAGAGCGTTTGAGTTGAGTCTGAAATCGTCTCAAGCATGTGATTGGTCAGATTTGAGGCTAGACTCAAAATCTGACCAATCACATGTTTGAGAACGGAGTCAGACTCAACTCAAATGCTTTATAAGCGCTGAGTCGGGAGAAAAAAAAACGTGCCGAGACGACAAACAAGTTAAATTATACTCTAAAATGGGTCTAGCCCACGCGAGATCACGGAGGCATTTTAACAGGACTGCCATTTCTCCGGATTTCCCCGAAATTTTCGGATTTCTATTTTAGCCGATGGTAGCTTAAAGCAGGATGAAAGTAAAGCAGAATGCGCATGAAGGCGCATTCTGCTTTTATTTCAACTTGCTTTAAATAATCGCGTTTGGAAAATAGAAAATTTGGAAATCTCAATTTTTTTCTTGATAAACTTATGGCAGCCCGGTTTTTATGTGACTGTTTATTTCATCATTTTTGAATTGTATGTTGCGAAGGTTAAAGCAAAGATCTATTCTGTTCCAGGACGCGATAGAAAAGGTAATGAAAAATATCTAAACAAACTAAGATTAGGTGACATTTCTTGAGGATGTTTTTGGACCGGTCGTATTTGTAATGCACGGCAAAACCACACAATTTCTTTTATTTGAGTAGTTTCGGTTTTTGCAAATAGAGTCGAACTTCGATATCTCGAAGTCGGTTTTGTCGAACATACCCGTATTTCAAAGTTAAAACGTGGCTAAGCCACGTTTTAACTTTGAAATATGGGTATGTTCGACTTAACCGGGCATGAAATAATGCAGTTCATATGTCGAACTATCGGATAGTTCGAGTTAAACGAGTTCGAGATATCGAAGTTCGACTGTACATGTACATCATTCAGTTTTCGGTCTCTTTTAGTGGTCACCTGTCATTAAATGGAAGACACAGGCTATGGGGTGACGGGTTAAGCCACAGTTCGCAGCCGATCTTGTATAAAGCGGCCATTCAATAAAATATTGAGTCTTGGTTTGATTTATCTCGTACAGAGAGTTTTTTGCATGTTTCTAATTGTGTATTAAACAATCGGCTTTCTTTATAGATACCAACGCTTCCATACCAAATAACTTTACATATTTTGCTGATAAATTGTGAAAGATTATCATTGTTTAACCACGGAATTATACACTCAGTATGTATACTTCCGTGGTTTGACATTACATGTACTTACCACAGGTTCAAGACTATGATATTGTCATGGTAAGATGTATTTCTTATCCAATGAATCAAGCCGTATATTAACTCTTATCATGCTAAGCGCAACTTGACTAATATTTGCTTTATCCATGAGCTTTCTGTATTATTTTTGTCCTGCATTAAGCAGTCACCTGGTTTAAAAATATCGCCAAATTTTATTTACTAGAATGTCGTACGAGACTGAACATTGTAAAAACAATTATTGTGTGCGTTATTAAAACACATGCACTCTTATGTACACCGGTAAGATCAAAACAAATAGCACTACGTACGCGCTAGATAATGTTTATTATATCGCCAGGACCAAAGCAAATCGCGCTCGTTTTTACCAAAGCATTATGGTATGTACCATGGCAAGTTGACCAATCAGAACATTAACATTTTTTTGTAATCTGACAATATAATTTGAACAGGTCATTTGCAGAGTACACGGTCCAATTTTCCTTGTCCGGAGCTGATGTACATTGAGCTTGAGCAAACGGCACATGTGAGACTTAAACGTAATTGACAGTTTAAACATAATTTATCTTAAAAAAATTAAACGTGGGAATAAGGTGTGAATACAAGTTCCAAAAACATAACTGTTACGGGACATGTTAAAAGGGAACAGTGGGCCGTGAACCTTGCCAAAGATTTGCATTACTTTTTTGTCTTACCTCAATACCAATTTTACATAAACTACATGTATTAAACATTTAATGAACTGAAGGAAAAATACAGAAATAAATAAAAAAAACTTTTTTTTTTCTTGTCCGAGACAGGTGATTGCTGAATGCACGACAAAAGTAAAGCAGAAAAATAATTCAGGACCTTTCTGTATGTTTGTCCTTCATTAAGCAGTGACCTAGTTTTAAATAATACTATTCCAATTTACAAATTTACGTAGAAAAAAATAATTAAACATTTTAGTGAGCTAATCAAAAATTTTGACTTTTTCTTGTCACAGTCGGTATAAGCATAATAAATGATCATAAAATTGTGAGAAAAAAATGATTAAAAACGTCCGCTATGTTTTTGGAATATCTAAAATTTATCATGTTTTAAACTGATGTTACAAACGACCTTTATCAAACAATTTCGAAAACATACTTTAGATTGAAGAACAAATGAAATCTCATTTTGCTTCATCAAAGACTCTTGGCGAAATCGATCCTGTAACTTGGTGAAAACGCAGGCTCAATCATGCATTTTATCAATCGATAATGAGTATACTCACCTTGGTCTAAGTCACGACATTTCTGGCTCCGAGGTTATAAAGCTTTTGTCTTGAGTCTAAACTCATTCCCAAGCATTTGATTGGTCAGATTTGAGCCTAGGCTCAAACCTGACCAATCAAATAGTTGGGAACACACTCAGACTCAGCTCAAACGCTTTATAACACCGGAGCCTGTTATCTGTCATGGATGAGTGGACAAGCTCTCTGAATGTGTCTAGGGAAGGATACGTGCCCACTCTTGCACAAGAAGTCATTACAAATATGTTAGTTTGATCTGCAATGTTAAAGCGACTCGCAACCGGATGGTGTACTTGTCAAAATAAAATAAAATACTCAAATAAAAGCAAATTTGTGGCATTATTTGGCTTCTGACATTAAAAAAATATGATCAGTCCAAAAAAAGTCTCAAGAATCGTCACCGAATCTTAGATTTTTAGATATTTTCCATCGTTTTTCTATACCGACTAGTAGACGGTATAGTTGTTGCTGTTGCTTCTCTACACGGGCTTAGACATAAACACGAGCCGAATTACGAAGTTGTATGCACTTTCGACCGCAACACATTGAAATACGTTAAACCGATCCGAGATAAACGGATAGTTCCGTGGTCCATTGGTCTAAGCGGTTTCCCCTATTTTGCCTTCTGTCCGCCAATGCCGGGCCATGGGTTCGAATCCCACCAGAGACCAATATTTTTTTTTATTGAAATTCATTTTTTTTAAACAGAATTTCTTATCCTAAACTAATTCTTTACCATTTATATAAGCGTTTGACACATATTTACAAATTACTATTTTTAATGCACCATCTGGTTGCGAGTCGCTTTAAGCCTTATATACTGTTTGAAGTCGTCTGTAACAACATTGGATGTAATAAAAACAGGAATTGTAATACATGTAATCATAACAAAACCTGTTGATTTTACATCTAAGGTTGACATAGTCAAAAGGAAATGGAATAAAATTAAAAATGTTATAACTTTTGACAAATCGGTTGGATGAAAATCACGTGTATATGGCCACACCCTACAACTGTATACATTTTAATTCATTAAAAAACATCGAAAACTTGATATATATTATTCAAATATCGACCAAGAGCGATTTATTACAATACATGTTGTCTTAATTATAACAAATCCTGTTGAAATTTCAATTTCAGTTGGCAAAGTCAACAGGAAATGTTATAAAATTTAGAGTGATTTTGAGAAACTAATTGGATCAATATCAGATTTGTCTTAACATGAGCTACAGCGCTGTTATTAACGAAAACATCTTACATTTGCTTCAGATTACTCAAGGTTGTGGCAAAAAACATTTTGTACAAGACCTTTTGTCCAAAGCTTAATCAAAACCAGTGAGGGGTTATACTTTTAATATCCAAAGTTAATTTGCGAACTAGAATTACAGATAGCTACCATTAAATATAGAACATAAACTGTTTTACATTCTTTGAAATGTTTTGTTTAGAAATGCCAAAATGCGTAAAGAATAGTTTTGATTTTCTTCTCTGCAATAGTATCGTATATTACATGTACTTTGATTCTAGTCTGTTAACTGATATCAGTTTTCTTTTAGTATGGAAACGGAAAAGTCCATCGTGTTGCTTCCAATGATACCGTCGCTTGATGGGGGGAAATGGTTCTTAATATATAACCCTTTCATGATCAAATGTGTCTTGGGTTTTACCATTCACCGCCATAGGGCCGTCTGCTTCAATAGTGTTGTCTGCAATATCGTTTCAAAGTTAGATTTAAGGCAAAATGACGGACGAAATGTCGAAACGAGTGTTTGCAAACGCGCTTTAAAGCGTCATTATCGTTTCAAAGTTTTGACGGACGATATTTCGAAACGAGTGTCAAACAGTTTTGGGTCCTGATCAGACGCCGCGTTACGCAGACTGTTTGCAAACGCACTTTAAAGCGTCGTTGTAAGTTAAAGAGTTAATATTACATTTACCGTATACTACTTGATTTCTAAATTAGCAATGCTTAATTCAATATACATGTAAGTACAAATGAAATCAGTTGCATCCAAGCTGTTGTCCGATGTTTACATTTGTAAATTGAATTATACAAACACAATGCATCTCATTTGAATATATTGTAATGTGTTGCCAATATAAGTTAACAACGAGCAGTGAACCGTGAATGTACTTTACAACTTGGCCACGATTTAGGGGTGTTTGTAGTGCTGCAGTCAGTCTAACTAAGCTGTCGATATGTTGACAGTTTTCACTAAGGAAAAATACTTTTAAGTACATCCAAGTACGTTTTCTTATCCTCAATCGGGTTTTTAATTCATGCAACGGTGCAAGCAATCGTCAAGTGTGAACGCTAATACCGTATTCGTGACGGGCGCGGACCATAGAGAAATCCGAAGCTGAGAGGCACCATATGGGGTATTTATGGTTTTGGAGCCAATACTCGGAGCCTAAATTGGAACTGGACAGGAGCTGAGGATTAATAGTGTTTTGTGATTTTTTTTCCATCATTAGCGCTATTTACCAGTAATTTCAGTGATTATTCTGTAAAGTTCCTCTTCTTCTTCTTCCCATTAAGTGCAGGGCCCCTCTGGAGCATCGACGCGCTGTGCACAAGTTTCAAGTTGTCGGGGGGGGGGGGGGGGGGGGGGAGGAGTATGTCACAGTGTGTAGGTTTATCACGACTTGAACGGCCTTACTGTACAAGTGCGCTTTTCTGGCGACATGGTAATGTGCATGACTGCGAACCTGGCGACCCGGGTTCAAACTCGGGTCGGCGCGGGTGTTTCTTTATAAAGAACACCCGGTTACATTGGGCGCCAAAAAAATTGTTTGCAGGGGGTATAAAAATTCGTAGCAGACTGACAAAGTTTCAGAGCGCTTCCTACTGCATTTTTTTTCACAATGAGTGTAAATAATTTATATCAATATGAATATAAAATCTATATATATTGGTATTTAGTGTTTAAAAAAAAGATTGGGAAATAAACTAGATTCAATCTAGGTCAAATACAACGTTGACTTCTAATTTTATAGTAGTGAAGATTAATGCGCAGCGACTTAACCCTAAGCTCCGCCTCCTAAGGTTTGAGTGTCTATAAGAAATGAACACTGAATTTTACAATGGAAATAGATAGGGCGAATGTAAATATTGTCCTGTAGATTGAATACATTCTACTGTTTTGCAATGATTCTCGTCAGTGATAAACGTGTTTATTTGTTTTCACAAAACTTTATCGTGTTGCCAATTCCTTCCTAGGTAAGCTTCAGTTAACCCTATCAACCCTACAGTCCTCTGTAGAGAATACTGATTACATATGCAAACAGTGAAGACCCTGATCCTATAGGAGCCCTCTGATCAGGGTCTGCACTGTTTGATATTTTCATTCATTTTTGTTGTAATATCAAAAATGCAATATGGTAGACTGGTTCAAAATGCCTGTACTAGAAGAGTCCAAAAGGATAATAAGGACACACGGGTTGGAAGGGGTAAGATGTATACATGTACAGCGCTCCCTCTCTACAATGACACCCAATGGGAGACAAAAATTACGTGCGTTGTTTGGAGGGAGTCGTTATGGGGATGCAAATTGGCATACAATTACAATCAAGTTGAATCCAGATCAGACGCTGCGTAACGCGGTGTCTGATCTGGATTCAAGCTGTTTGTCAATCGTCATTAAGGTTGTTGTTTTTTTCTGTCAAAATGTCCATTATGTAACTTCGAGAAAAACAACAGACAACCATTTTTAGCAGACGACATTGCAGGCGTGAATAGGTTGGACATAATTGTCCTGTTTAAGGAACTGCGACAAGGGTCGTTGTAAGTAGGGAGTCGTTGATGGGAAGGTCGCTGTAGGGAGGGAGCACTTATACTGCCTTGCTATATAGCATTAGCCTTTATAACGACTGTAGTAAAGCATTGGCCTAGCACGCATGAGACCAAGGTTTGAATCCTAGTCAGAGCCTTGATCATTTTCAGTCTATTGTATTTGTGTCGAACGTAAATGACCCATGAGTATATAAAGCGTTCTCCTATCACACAGGAGACTAGGGTTCGAATCCCAATCAGAGCTGTTTTATATATTTTCAGTCTGTTAAAGTAAACACATGTCCCACGTTAAGTAAAGAAATGTTCTCGCTTCTACACATTTGTCCACATTTGGTCCAGCGCTTATAAAGCGTTTGAGTTGAGTCTGGGTTCGTTCTCAACCATTTGATTGGTTAGATTTGAGCCTGGGCTCAATTCTGTCCAATCAACTGTTTGATGATGCACTCAGACTCAATACAAACGCTTTACGTATTTATAAGCGCTGAGGTTTGTCTCCGCTTGGCTTGGAAATAATACATATAATTTAATAGAGGCATGTTTTCCATCAAGAACGTGGTCTTACATACACGTTTATGAACCATAATAGGCAATTATATCTGTAAAGCCTGTGGCTAAAGGCTAAGTAGTATGTAGTCACTTTGTTGGTAGGTTCATATCTTTTAAAGTGTTTTACAAGTTTATGACATGTATGTACTTGACAATATCTGTGGTTGTTGGACATGGAGAAACAAAAAGGGCCAGTTTTATAAGTTGTTTGAAACATAAAGTAAATAAAGATAAAACAAAGACACAAATACTTCAATAGTATGACAAAGAAAATGAAGAAAGAAATATGACAAACGAATTGTTATTTGTAAATAGTTTGGATCCTGATTAGACACCACACACTGTTTGACACTCAAATTCAAATTGACAATATCTCTTAAGTCAAAATACATGTACTGAGAAGCTAAATTTTTTAACATGGGCGACGTCATGGCAGTGAAGGGGTTAATGTCTTAAATAACACAAATGGTCTTATACCGTATTTGAATATAGGTGATTCAGTTGGTTGATTAGACTGATTAGGGAATGGACTGTATAAGAGTGGTTTACTGCATACATATGAGTTATCTGATTACCTCCCTTTAACACACAATATGCAATAAGACTTAATTAAGCCATAAAACACATACAATGTTAAACCATGGAAACTTTGCAAACAGTTTCGCCCATATATTTCCCCTTAAAGAGTATTAAGTTGTGGATAATGCAAGATAATGGTAAGTGTGTTAGGAGCACTCTGCATTTTGGTTTGCACTTCAGCAATAAGCACTCGCCTAATTAAAAAATAAATCCATGTTTTTAGAATAAATAGATGTACGGATGTGTCTTGATTCCGAAGACCTTCAGTTTTTAGGATTTTTCAAAGGATAGCTGCGTTATTTAAAACGCTACAAAGACTGTATGAAGAAATAACTCGGTGCTAGTGACTTCGACCACAACCAGTTGTCCAACATTGCCGCTGACCGTGACACCTGGCGACACACAATACACCGGGGTGTTTCTTCCTTTGAGGAAAACCCGTAGAGCCTCCTTGGAAGATAAACGGCAAAGAAGGAAGAACCGTGCAGTAGCAGCACCTAGTCCTGACTAGACGCATTCTTGCTGTCACTGCAATCGGGCCTGCAGATCTCGCGTTGGCCTGTTCAGTCAAACGCGTGCATGCAAACGTGGACAAACACCTTCATAGATGTTCATTCGAGAAGCAAGAAATGACTTGACTGACTCGGTGTTTAAAACAATTGGCTGCTCAATGCTGAATGTAAAAAACCCCAGAAATCTCATATAGGTCTACACCGTTTGAATAGACTTTCTTTACACCTATCCGCATCATTTTAAAGCATGTAATCGAAACATTGTATCTACAGTTTCAACTTTCTCCATCGCATACAGTTTATATACTGCCAACATTAACATGATCGTTATTCGATAGCTTAATAAATACATGTAGCCGTGTTTGCATGTATTTATATCAACTGTTTCTTCGCGTAGTTTATATACATGTATTTCATAATACATGTAATTCTTGTAGTGGTTTCAGTTATAGATCTACTAGACTTAATGTTGCGATCTTTTTCTCACGTTGTTCAAGTACGGCAAATGTAAATCACTCGGTAGTTAACAATTTTGCATGTCTTTTTCGCCTCATAAATACTGTTGTGTGTATTGTTGTTGATGAGTTATTTTGTGCTCATGCATGTTTTGTGTAGTTTTGTTAGGAGAGTTATTTAGTGCTTATGCATGTACAACAATGACTACAGTGACCCCCCAAACCAGAACATCTAAATACCGGAATTCTCTCTAAACCGGACAAAAACGTTGGTCCGGTTTCCAACCGTCTTACTTTTTAACCCATTACACCATAAATACACCTTTGATTTATACCTACACTGAAGAAAGATAATTCATGAATATGTATCATCAGAAATAACTACTATATTCTAATAGATGATAGCTTAAAGCAAGTTGACAGGTAAGCATAATGCGCCTTAATGCGTATTATGCTTTACTTTCAACCTGCTTTAAGAGGTCAGCAATCCTTGATACTAGAACCAAGCTATGGGGTAATGGGTTAAAACCCTTCTGAACTGGAAACCCCTCTAAACCGGAAATTTACACATGTCCAGCTTAGAGGGGTTTCACTGTAAATGAACAGTTGCTAGTCGTTTAAGTTATAATAGTTTACAATGGCATTGGCTTTTCAATGAGTGACTTCCCATTTATATGTAAATATTTCATTTCACTCAAACGTATCAATTAGAGTATGTAGGAAATGAATACCTGAAACTGGAAACTCAATTATTTGATTAAAGCGCCTGTTCTTTTACATTTGTATAGATTTAATGGCGTTTTACAATACATGAAATACAGTAAACATTAATATTAAAATAAATGGTATTAAGACTAATTTAACATCTCATTAATCATATAATTAAAACGTAGTTATATACATTAATTCTAAGAAATGGTACTTTAAGACTAGTTTAATATCCCGTCAAACATATGATTAAAAATTAGTTATACATTACATGTAATTTTGAAAAATGGTACCTAACTTAAAAAGAAAAAGGACGATGAGGATTTATGGAAATTTCTGAATTGGGCTGTACGGCACTGCGACAAAAAACATGTCATATAGCGCCGACTAATGATGATATGATGCTATTTGTTGATTAGCGGTACAATGGCTGCGTGACAGTGCATCATTATGATGGACAAAATATTCAACGATAAACATATCATATATACATTGTATATTTCCTGTGTGTACAGGTAACTTTTACAAACAAATGACAATACTTCTTATAATCTTGGTAATAATATTGAAAGAATTTCCATGTTTCCATGTAACTCCATAATGTATCATGTTTATTGTGAAGGAAGTTATTTGTCTTTTCTCGCTTTTTATGTACATTAAAATTTGATATAATTTCATGTGAAGCGCTTATGAACGCACAACTCATATGTGAAAAGAGTGCTGTATGAATCGGGTATAATAAATTAATAAATAGAGGATCTTGTATGAGTGCTCATTATTTATCATTTTTAATAAACGAGTTGACTAAAATAATATGACGCGAGCCTTGGCGAATAATGAGCACGAATGTGAGATTCTATTTATCACATAACAAGTTTAAGCACCTATTAAATTGATTGAAGTAGGTTTGTAGACCCTCCGCCATATAGAATTTCCGCCAAAACGTTACGTTTTTTACGTTAACGGCATAGTAAATGACGTCATCTGGCGTCCCGCTACATGCAGCGCTGGTGGACGAACAAGTTTGGCCGGAGCCCAAAAAACGATATTCCACTAGTGGATTACGATATTTATAAATACAATCGCTTTATACAACTCCCAGACCGCAAATTATGTGATAAATATATAAATAAAAGTTTTGGAAAATGTACATCCAATTTGGTAGATAGTGCATCATCTATGCGGCAGAATTAAACACTGTTTTCTTTCGAGTTTAAACCATTTTAATTGATTTAATCATGTTAGCTTACATAGCACGTGATATATTGCAAGCCGTCTTTGTGAGGAATCCTTTGTCCATGAGCGTTTATATTTTAAACTTAAACTCAAACTATACTTGACCAACTTTGTTGAAACTTACTAAATAATCAGTACATGGTCCTTACAAAACGTTGTAACTCTCATGTTGATTTAAAATTCCATTTTGGTCTCCATAGTGATCATTTTGAAAAATCTTTTAAACTTGAACTCAAAGGCACTGGTTCAGAAATTATACATTTTTCAGCCCTAAATACTCAGATTTTGAGCTCACCTGAGTAAAAAGTGTTCAAGGTAGCTTTTGTGATCGGTCTTTGTCCGGCGTCCATCGTCGTGTGTCAACAATGTTTTCAAACATCTTCTTCAAAACAACTTGCCTGATTGCAACCAAACTTCACAGAAATTTCCATTTGGGTAAAAATCTGTCAAAGTTGTTCAAAGAATTTGAAACAATGCAGAACTCTGGTTGCCATGGCAACCAAAGTGAAAAAATAAGGAAATCTTAAAAAATCTTCTTGTCAAAAACCACAAGGACCAGAGCGTAGATATTTGGTACCTAGGATCATCTATATGTCCTCTATAAAAGTTGTTCAATTTTTGCCCCTTGGGTCAAAATTGGCCCCTCCCCGGGGGTCACCGTTTTACATAGAGTTATATATAGTGAAAAGGGTTGAGGCCGCGATATGTTTACAGTTCATTAATTACGGAAGAAGATGATGTATGACACATATTTCTTTTATAAAGTATGCGAAATGTGTATCTGTTTTCCGTGATCTTAACGTTTCCCTAAAATGTGAGGAAAGCGACGTCTTCAGAAAAACTGAAGCTGTTTTAATAACTCATGCTTTGTTCGCGCTAATCCTGCGTGTGATCTTTATTCAATTTTCTTTGTCACTCGGTTGAGTGAAACTCCATAACTAATTGTCTTAAATAAGTTTAGCGGAGGACAGTTTCAACTAAAAAGTCTGTTTTCAAAATAATGGGTAAAAAATTAAGCGGTGATATTTTTTCAGAGAGGACTTTGATTAAAGTCCGCCTGCAAGATGCAATGTGTGGTCTGAATCTGCATTGTTTGGAAAACTGAATACTTAATTCATACATTGTCGTCGAGTAGGAGCATTCATACAGATCAAATAGTGAAACAGACTATAGATGTAGATTCTACACTAAATTAGACTTGTCATGTAACCGTGAGTGTTCATCACCTGTGTTTATGACGTATGAGTATGATATGACATCACGACGTTCTTGCTTACTGTTTACATAATGCAATGTACATGTACCACTAAACCCGTGTATAGCGACACCAAACCAAATTTAACAGAGATTTCTTCACCAACTAATCCATTTTGACACTGTTTGAGAACATTGCGAATTTTGAGTGCAAACTTGTAAAGGCGTTTGGTCTAGTGAAAATAGTTTTTAAAAGTGATAAGCGGAAACTACTTCGATAGAGACAACTCAGATCGTACACGTGTCCTCCAAAATTAACTCTGGTACAAGCGCTATCTGTAAAATATATTTGTACCGGGGTTACTTTTATATGTACACACAAAACGGGGAACCATAACTTTTAGAGAACAAATTCACCATGTCACAAGGGCATTATTTGTAGCCTGACAATGTGAAGTATCGCTAGAAACTAGAAGTATCGCTGTGGTTGTTTTGGTTTTAAAGAGCCAAAGTTAAAAAAAAAACACCACGTGCTTCATTATCTGTAAAATGTGTGACTATCAATGTCAAATTAAAGAGGGTAACTAGATCTAGTTCATTTAAAGTTCTCTCTCTTGAAATATAATAGAGCTCGACACGCTACGTAAAACCCGCTTTGGACGTCAATGTTGGAAATAGATTTAGACGTTAGGCCTACAAACGTTAGCTCGAACATCGTGCGCGACGTCTATATGATATTACAATAGTGTAAGCATAATTGCATTGATTGTCAGGGCTGCCATTTCTCCGGATTTTTCCTAAATCTTCGGATTTTTTTCTGATACAAGGTAGCTTAAACACGCCCTGTAATCTCTGGCTCCCTCACATTTTCGCGATGTATTGAAAAAAGAGCCAAAGAAACTTCCGAAAAGCATCCAAAGACAGGATATGGCCACGAAAGGTAAGACAAACAATGCATCGTGCACATATTTCTTCCTCTAAAAAGTCATTGAGTGTTTTTTCAAAAATCGGGCTTCGTCATTCCACATAGAATTGATCATACCTTAAGTCTGTGTTGATTGATTTGCAAAACAATTTTGTTTGTAGCCGTTACATTGAACCAAAGTTTGGAGAATGACCCGATCAAAACCGAAAGTAGACAAAAAACGCCCCTGTTCAATGTTTTATTCCGATTCCCATCAGTTAAAGCGTGGAGCTTTATTGATTGATAGATACTTGTTTGATTTTGCATCATAATACTTTATCAATCATTATAACCATGTCTTGCTGGCCAATTTAATCGATTGAGAAGGAGCCTGTGTTATGGAGAGGGAGCGAAGATGCAGAGATGGAGCCAACGTATGCACAAACTGATTATGTTTCAAAAAACACATTGAGAATTTCATATTTTTTAAACATTGAAGTATCTGTAATAGCTCGATATTTAAAGTAAAGATATTAGTAATACAGGAGACACTAGCTTTATATAAACCACACGGTCGTTCAACAAAACATCAAGCATACATAATGTTAAGTCTATCGGAAGACAAATGGAGAAGAAAATGGATGAGTATATTACATACTTTTAGATTAACGGGAAGATGAAATTTGTAGATTTATTTCAAATGCTGAACGTAAATTTTAATTTAGAATAACAATTTATATGTTGGAAAACGCTTTAAAATGAAACAAAAATCAATATGAATATGCTAGAAAATATATTTAGAAGGCTCCTTTTAATTCGAGTGGGATACACCAGTTTTAAGAAAGTTGTAATGTCGGTATCAACATTGTGTTCCTCGAAGACTATCAATGCATCAAGGAATGTAGCATATGCTTCACCACGTGGCTTCTCATAAGACGGGCACAACTCATCCAAATTGAAGTCTATCTCAGACGAAGATGGGCTAGTGGTTGCAATATCTGAATACAAAATGGTTGATTCATCTTTATGGGTGGTTGAAAAATCTAAATGAATTTTGGCCGGTCTCTTTGAAGGGGAACAGATGGAGTAGCTGCGATTAACTGGTGACAATTTTGGTCGCTTAGTAAATTGTGATCTAAAGGGTGTTAGTTTTCTGCAGTGGATGGTTCTTTTTCGATTTGAGATTGGTGTGCTTGTCAATGTCAGTCTTCCTATGTTTACCCTTGCTCGTGACTTGAAATGCTTTTTTGATGTCAAGAGTGTCTTGCGTTGTCTTTTAAATACACCCATCTGGAAATATAAATATGCGAGCTTAAGACAATTTGCAACAATTCACTTTATATTTCTATCAGTTATTTAATACCGGTAATTTAATAAATAAAAAAAATAAGAACAGTGTCGATTTTTAATTAAATCCTAGCTGATAAGGATACTTGAGTTTTATGCGATATATTTCTCTTTTTTAGTAATAAAAATGGTCACCAAATTTTATTCATTGAATTCGTTATTTTACAGATATGTTACTGTGTTCTAAATAGTTTGACACCAAACAAATCAACGACTTTTTCGAAGAAGAAGTAATTTGCACATTTGCTCATACTACTTGAAATGCGTTCATTGGTGGCTCCCTCTCGGCATATTGGCTCCCTCTCTATAACGCAGGCTCCATCTCAATCGATAAATTCGCGAGCATGACGGGTATATAATGATTTGTAAACGTAATATGATTGAAAATCAAACAAGTATCTACCAAGCAATAACGTTTTATGCTTAAAGTAATGAAATTCGGAATAAAACATTGATCAGAGGTGTTTTTTGTCTACTTTCGTTTTCGATCGGGTCATTCTCCAAATTTTGGTTCAATGTAACGGCTACAAACAAAATTGTTTTGCAAATCAATATACACGGACTTAAGGTATGATCAATTCCATGTGGAATAACGAAGCCCGATTTTTAGAAAAACACTTAATGACTTTTATAGAGGAAGAAATATGTGCACGATGCATCGTTTGTCTTACCTTCCGTGGCCATTTCCTGTCTTTGGATGCTTCTCGGAAGTTTCTTTGGCTCTTTTTTCAATACATCGCAAAAATGTGAGGGAGCCAGAGATTACAGGGCGTGTTAAAGCAGGCTGAAAACCCAGCCTGCTTTAAGTAGTAACATGTCAACAAAACTAGAAACAGGCTATGTGGTAAAGGTACGATTCGTTAAATCCCACTTGAAAAATGCAAATTTGGAAATCTTAGGATTTTTATTGCCAACTTATGGCAGCCCTGGATTGTTTCGAACAAAAGTCCTATCCTGGAACAAATCTGGCACTTGGGGTAGCAGATGAACGGGTAGTGGTGTAGCACGCGACAAACACTTGTGGTCAGGCAGCGATAATTTCACGTTCGTGTATCAGACAAAATAATTTCTACTAAAAGCAGCTGACAACATTTGGTTTTTTTCGGCGGAGCTGACTGTTTTCTATTTAGACACACTTTATTTTTGGCCACACATTTCAACCAATAATATTTGATCAGAAATTTAGAATTAAGAGCACCTGTTGAAACTGCATAGTCTGATTGGATAGTAGCCAGGGCTCCAGATAATGGAATTGTTTCAAACTTAAAATCTTTATTTGTGCATTAAACCCTGTGGTGTCACTATACATATGAATTGTCTTTTCGAGACAATCAAAATGAGTGGTAATACCATAGGGTTTGGTGCTAAAAGAGGTGAAAAAATGTGATTTGTTTAGTTTACTCCCTCTTATCTGGAGCCCTGTAGGCTGGTTTATGTCCCATTACAGTTTTACATGATGTGGACTGTGGGTGTAAAATTTAGAGATACAGGCTGGCTTTTACTACACTCAGGGCTGATGAATAGGCCACAGAAGTGTATGCTTCTATGATATGATCTGAAATCTATTTATAGATATACAGAGGAAGCTAGGTGTTTCGTAATTGTTTACAACCAGTTTGTTTTAATTGTTAACTATTTGTACACATTTGCCATACATTAAAAGCAATATTTTATATATGAATAGCCTCAAGTGAGTTAAACACAATTGTGTTGTTTCATCATTATTTACAAGAGTGAAGTACAGTAGATTGTTGTATCTGTACATTTGTTTATGCTATAGTTTGTTTCAAGAAACTCTATGAATGAAGTTTGACATATAGAACAATAGATTAATGTGAGTTTTGTTTTGCATTTCTGTACATGATAGTTTTGCATTTTAAATAAAAGTTACTGTTTCAATTGAATACTTGTATTTTTTGCTTTTCAATCCAAGATATTTCAATTCTTTGAAAACCTCAATTTCATTCAATTTTGCACACCCATCTATATAGCCTTAGTTCAACCACACATTCCGCCGAATATCTTTTTTAAAGATATTTCTTGTTTATACTCGCAGCGTCTAATAAGGACCCATATTATTATCGGATATAATTTACTGTTTTGTACAGTTATACTGGATTATGTGATAATATTTTTATGTACTTTATTTTAAAAACAACGACAAACCCCCCCCCCCCCCCCCCCCCCCCCAACATCTTTGGATGCAGGATATCTATCTATCTTCCTTCCCTTTCAGTTGAACCCTTTGCAGGGACTTAAACTGTTGCGCGTCAACCGCCAAGACTGTTATAAGAGTAAAATAATAAGAATAAAAGAAAGAAGAGAATGTGTTAAAAACAGGACAGGTGTGTTTAAGGGGAGATGTGTTAAATCTGGCTTACAGCCTGATTGAACTGGGGACCAGACCAGAAAGAGTGACAATGACTGCTGGCAGGACATTCCAATGGACCACTGTTCTAGGGAAGAAGGAGAATTTATGATAATCTGTTTTTGTTTGAATAATTTGGAATGCCTGAGAGTGAGAGGAGTGCGAGAGTCGTTGGGGAGGGGTCACATATGGCAACCTGGTCATGTAGGATGTTATGGAACATGACCAGGCGCTGATCTATGCGTCTGAGGTCTAAAAACATAATGGTAAACTACCATGGTGTCGTCTGTTTAAAACCTCCCAATGACGCTTAAAAGCGCGTAAACTTGCAAACAATACGGACCCTGATCAGACACCGCGTCACGCGGCGTCTGATCAGGATCCAAACTGTTTGACACTCGTGTCGATAGTAATTATGCCATTCAACTTTAAATCTAACTCTGAAACGTGTCTTGCAGACGATTTACTGAAGCAGACGACAATGAAGCGGTGAATGGGGTAAAATCTCCCGAAAAATTTGATCATGCAAGGGATAACTCTTATAATTGCCTAACATTTGCAAACAGTTTGTATCCAGATAAGACGCCGCGTAAATCGTCGTCTGATCTGCTTGTCACTCGTATTCAACTTGCCTTCTGTTTCAAAAGCATGAAAACTAACGTGTATAGTTTAAGCAGACGATATATTTGAGGCAGACGACAATTCAGAATGGTAAGAGTCAAACACTTGCTGTCTGCTATTATTGGTCTAAGTTAATTTTGTGTGTTGACATAAGAACTATTGAAATAAGAGTTAAACAGTTTGTATCCTGGTCAGATGCCGTTTTATGGTCTGATAAATCGGATAAAAATTGTTAGCAAATAACCCGTGTAATCGGAAGTAAGGGGCTTACAAGTCAAAGATCACCTTTATACGATCAAACAATTTAAGTAGTAGATCTAGCTTGTCACTCAGAGGCGGCACGCCTGCACGTGCGCATATATATAGCTGGTCATTGGTTAGCTCGTGTATTATTTGATATTATATATAGATCTAGATCTAACACTGATAATAAACTCGAATAAAGATTTTTTTGTCTAGATTCATATTTGATATCTTTCAACTGGGCGTGTTTGGTGTAAAAGCCTTAATAGGATTCTACGACGTATTGATATTGATTCAGATATAGATCTAGATCTTTTTCAAGGCTACCATTGCTCCGGAAAGCTTCGAGGTTTTCTTAATTTCTCCGGACCTACGGATTTTTTCCTAAATCTTCGGATTTTATTGAGCTAAAGTTTATTCTGTTATTTTGTGTATTTTTTATTTGAAAATATGTGGGTTTTTTTTTTACACAAAATCACCCAAACAACGCGTTTTTAAATTCCTATTCTTCATTTCGTGCAGTGTCCGAAAATACTAGAGTGAGGCCTCTTGAAAGAGTTTGCATACAAAGGCGGTAATTTACTACGACACCGGTACAGCATAAACACACATGTCGTGATCCCGGGCGGTTAGATATATTTTGTTAAAAGTAATCATGGGAGGATTTAAATGCGATCATCTAATCAATAGAAAGGTCTGCTTAACCATTATTCTTATTTTGTTACTGTTTTAAAAACCTGCAGAAAGGATCGAAAAAGTGTTGTGACTGTCACTGACTGATGAGTGATGTATGGAGATATCCCACATTTTTGTAAAATTGATCTAGACTAGAGACTCGAATGTCTCCAAAAGACTATGGTGCACTGTCCTATGTTTAGTCGGCGCCGCGTTATTTCGTCTTAACTCCGTCTGTCTGTCTGCATCTACGGTTCTATCTGTCTTGTTTGTCTGTCTATCCGTCTATTCATCTTTCTGTCTCTCCATCCTTCTGTTCTTTGTCTCATTAATTGCCTTCAATTTATCAAACTTCATAATCATCATCACCATTAATACTACACTCTGTCTTGTTTGTCCATCCACCTTTCTCTGGCTGTCTGTCGATCTGTCTCTCTTTCTTTATTCTGATCCTTCCATTCTTTGTTTCCTAAATTCCCTTTCTTTTATGAATTCATCTATCTCCATCTCATTGTGTGTATGTCCTCACAAGGGGTTTGACATCAACCAAAGATAGAAATATAGATAAGATAGATTGATAGATCTTTCTCACTGTTTGGTTGTATGTTTGTTGATTTGTTTGCCAGTGTATTTCATGTGTTTATTGTTATCTCTGTCTGTCTGTCTGTCTGTCTGTCTGCATCAGATATATATGTATTGTTTCTGTCAGTCTGTCTTTCTAGGTCTGTCTTTCTGTGCCTACATATATATGTCTCTCTGTGTTCAATTGTATCTGTTTGTCTGTATGTCTGTCTGATATGTTTGTCTATTTGTATGTTGTCTGTCTGAAATAGTTGTTTGATTCATACTAAGTCTATGTTTTAACCTATAGTTTTAACCTTGAAGCTGTTTCATCTGCCCCTTTTAATAGTTATGCCAGTTTTCCCTTTGGCTAAGTTTTTCATTTGTTAATAGTATGTAGCACGGGTAGTAGCTTCTTTTAAAGCCTGTCTGATTGCTTTATATGTAATCCGGACCCACACATGTCAAAATCCTCATTCATGAGTGGTCGACATTAATGGAAGAAAGAAAGAAATAAAAAAAATGAGAGAGCACACCTGACTGTCAGCAGCCCCATTCTCCACATAAGAGCATTATGATGCCTTCACCTTTACCTCAATATTCTTTTCCCTATGAATATGCTAATAAATAAAACCTTTCCTTTACATCTTGATTCTTGACAGTAGACCTGATTAAAGCAAGCTTAACCCATTACCCCATAAATAAGCCTCTAGTTTATTCCTTCACTGAAGAAAAAAGTTCAAATTTATATAGTCATGAATATATTCCATAAGAAATATTTTCTATATTCTTATTAGTAGATGCTAACTTAAAGCAGGCTGAAAGTAAAGCAGAATACACCGAAAGGAACATTCTGCTTTACTTTCAATCTACCTTAAGCAGTCACATATCTTCAAAACTAGAAACTGGCTAATGGAACAATGGGTTAATATTAAACTTTTAACCCTTTACAGTTTACTCCATAGCCTGTTTCTAGTTTTGAAGATTTTAAACTTAAAAGTGACTACTTAACCAATTGACCCATAGCCCCTTTACAGTTTTGAAGACAGGTGACTACTTAAAGCAAGTTGAAAGTAAGCAGAAAATACCTTAATGCCCATTCTGCTAAATTACTTTAAGTTTGCTTTAAGCTACATGTACCATCTGCCAGGCCAAAGAAAACTTTTCTAATGGTGCATACTTATAAGTAAATATAACTGTAAAAGGTGGGACTATTTTGTTCAGTGAAGGAATAAATTGAAGGAGTAAAAAGGTGTATCTATGGAGTAGTGGGTTAATGTAAGGCAGAAATTAAGTAACTTTGAGCAGACTGCTTTAACCATCTGTTTTAAATACTGAATAATGCTGTGTATAATTTGTGATCAATGAAATATAAACTAATGACTCTAATAGATAGCTCCAGATAAGGTGAGTACAATGTATTTCAAAACCTAAAATCCTTATGCGGCATTATAATGCCTCCACCAAATCCTATAATGTGACTACGCATTAGAACCATCACAAAGTCACATCATAGGGATTGGTGGAGGCTTTACTCTTTCCTCCCTGAAACTTTAAATAGACAATTCCAGTTTCCATTTTAGTCTAGCCCATTTCTGACTTTTAAGGGGTTGTTTTTGTCAATGTTTGGCATTATGACAAACAGTGAATACCTGATCAGAGGAGGGCTCCTTTCGGAGCCCTCTGATCTGGGTCTTCACTGTTTACTTAGGACAAGTGAACTATTTGAAAAGGACGCCAATATGTGGGACTTGGGTTCAAAGGGTTAAAGAAGAAAACATTGAAAATAAGTGTTTTACTTGCTCTTATCTGGAGCCCTAAGTATACTTTTTCTTCATAACATTAGCTGTTGTACAACTTATGAATAACCTAGTGACATATCCTTTTCTGTATTTGTAAATTAACATGAAATATTTAAGTTGAGTGTCATGTTTGTTAAAACAGAGCAAATATGTTACCATGTTTCCCATGCACCTGGGTCAAGACTGAAACCTGGTTTTTGATAGTCCTAGTCCAGTATGACTGATGTTGGGTTCTAGTAAAGAGGGAGTTAATTGAACAAATCCAACATTTTCTCACTTATTTCAGCACCAAATCCTATGGTGTTACTACTCATTAGGACCGTCTTGAAGAGACGATTCTAATGAGTAGTGACACCATAGGGTTTAATGCAGAAAAAAAGATTTAAGTTTTTGAAATACTCCCCTTATCTGGAGCTCTGCTGATGTAGTCTTGTCCAAAGCTGAACTGTATCGGTCCCCACACAGTGCTTGTTTAATCCTTTACCCCATAAATATGCCTTTTTTACCCTTTTAATTTATTCCTGCACTGTAGAAAATAGTTCCAATTTATACAGTTATGATTATGCACTATAAGTAGTATTTTCTATATGCTAGCGGTGAGTAAGGCATATTCTGCTTTACTTTCAATCTGCTATAAGTGGTTACCTGTCTTCAAAACTAGAAAAAGGCTATGGGGTTAAGGGTTAAACAGGCACATTCTGCTTTAATTTCAGCCTGCTTTAAGCTAAAAGGGTAAAGAATATGTAAAGGCGTACACAAGGTGTAGCTTCCCAAGCCCAGCTACATGTACACTTCAGATTCTGTTATAAATTAACATTTAAGTGTATGATGTGCATTTATGTCCAGATCAGTTGGGTCCTGTTTATCTACTGAAAGGCTCCATGATTTAGAACTTTTCATTTGCATGGATTGATGCCTGTTATCTTATCTTTCGAAATTTATAGAGGGTATAATAAAATACCCAAATAGGATCAAGTATTGCAGTCCCGTTTTTAGCTCACCTGGCACGAAGTGCCAAGGTGAGCTATTGGGATCGCCCTGTGTCCGTCCGTGGTCAAACTTTTTCTTCAAAGATCTTCTTCTTGGAAACCACTGGGCCAATTTCATCAAAACTTCATAGGTTTGTTCCTTGTAACTTGTAAGGTACTCTCTCTCAGATTTCTTCAAATATAGGTCATCCAATTGAAATTGTGGTTGCCATGGCAACCAAATGAAAAAACTTTAAAAATCTTCTTGTCAAAAACTACTGGTCCGAATTGAAAATAATTTTACCCAAATGTGCCATTGGTGACCCTCTATCAGATTTCTTAAAATAATTTTCCTATCTTAAAAAACATGGCCGCTAGTGGGTGGGGCAGATTTTCCTTATATGGCTATATAGTGAAAACTTTATAATCTTCTTGTCAAAAACTGCTGGTCCGATTTGAAAGTAATTTTATGCAAATGATCCATGGGTGACCCTCTACCAGATTTCTTAAAATTATTTTGACATCTAAAAAAACATGGCCGCCAGTGGGTGGGGCATGTTTTCCTTATGTTACTGTATAGTAAAAACTTTAAAAATCTTCTCCTCTGAAACTACTGGTCCAAATTCAAAATAATTTTACACAAATGGTCAATTGATGACCCTCTACCAGATTTCTTAAAATCATTTTGTTATCTTAAAAAACATGGCCGCCAGTGGGTGGGGCACGCTTTCCTTATTTAAAAATCTTCTCCTCTGAAACTGCTGGTCCAAATTCAAAATAATTTTACACAAATGGTCAATTGATGACCCTCTACCAGATTTCTTAAAATCGTTTTGTTATCTTAAAAAACATGGCCGCCAGTGGGTGGGGCAAGTTTTCCTTATATTTCTGTAAAGAAAATTTTTCAAAAAAATTTCTCTGAAACTATTGGTCTGATTTAAGAATAATTTTACACAAATAATGATTCAAGGGTGACCCTTTGCCAATTTTCTTCAAATAATCTTACTAGCTCAAACAACATGGCCACCAGTGGGTGGGGTGAATAAGTGAAAACGGAATCATTACTGGTCCATTTACATGACCGTAATCATTGGTACCAGGTGAGCGATTTAGGGCTGCATGCGGCTCTTGTTACTGTTTACAACCACTTGTATCAAGATGCATCAATGGTGTATAAAGTTGATGTTAGCTTAAAGCAAGATTAAATTAAAGCAGTTCTCTAAACTCCTATTATAGCTTTTCTGCTTGACTTTAACCTAGGTACCTAGAGCTACAGATAAGGAGTAAAATGAACAAATCAAACATTTTCTCACAAATTTCAGCACCAAATCTTATGGTGTTACTACTCATTGGGATCGTCTTAAAGACACCTTGACCATTTCATCATCATCATCATCATCATCCTGTTTAGTTTATACAGGCCGAATAATCCTTTAACAAGGGTGAGGCCTGTCTGTCTGTCGAGGAGCGTAGTCTTCCTCTCCACATATATGAACATAATCTGTGAATATATCAAGCATGAGCCAACAAAATGAGCCAATGAAACACAATTCTTTTCTAAATTGATTCTGCCAAAGTTTAATTTGATCTATCAAGTTATCCTTAAAATGGTATGATTGCACTTTGTTTTTTGTTTTGACACAAAATAGATAAAGGATGGGGCTAATTCCTTGTCCTTTCTGTATACTTATTGGTTGTAATATTAACCCTTAGCCTGCCACTCACGACTATAGCTCCATATGCAAACAGCTTGGATCCGGATGAGACGCCGAGTAACTCGGCGTCTCATCCGGATCCAAGCTGTTTGACACTCGGACAACATTTTCAGCAATTTTGAGCAACTTTGAAGCACTTTGAAACTTGAAGCAGACGAGAAATATAGCAGACGACAATTTATTTGGCGGGCTAAGGGTTAAAAAAGAAATATTCAGCATGTTATCCTCTTAACCCATTACCCCATAGCTTGTTTCTAGTATTGAAGATAGGTGACCACTTAAAGCAGGTTAAAAGTAAAGCACATTCTGCTTTACTTTCAACCTTCTTTAAGCTACCATCAGCTAGAATATAGAAACTATTTCTTATGCTCCATTCAATACTTTATAAAATGTAACTATTTTCTTCAGTGGATGAATTCAATGGTGGTTCTACCCAGTTGCCGATTTGTGCCTGAAACAGTGCATAAAGGACTTCTGGGGGTCTTCCTCCACCTTTAATTAGCTGGACGTCGCGATATGACTGAAATACTGTTGAAAGCGACGTAATTTAAAAAAAAAAAAAAAATTCAGTGGATGAATTAATCAAAGGGGTAAAAAGGTGCATTTTGTGTTAATGATTAGGTGATTGGCACTGATAGTAATGAAGAAATGGATGACTTTTGTAAAAGATTTACCTATATTACTCCATAAATAAGCCTTCTTACCAGTATGTCTCGTTATATCTGCACCAAGGACAGTAGTTCCCACATAGGAAATCCTGTCAGAATATAAAACACAGAATACATTTTCAGTATCTTTCTAGACAGTAGAATAAAGCAGGTTGAAAATAAAGCAGAATGCTCCTCAAGGGAACAATTTGCTTTACTATCAACTAATTTTCAACCTGCTTTAAGTGGACACCTGTCTCCCAACTATATCAGATTAAGCCTTTGAACCCTAGCCCCGCATATAGGCGTCCTTTTCAAACAGTTTACATATGAATAGTATACTTGACCTGTGCAAACAGTGAAGACCCAGATCAGAGGGCTCCGAAAGGAGCCCTCTGATCAGGGTCTTCACTGTTTGTCATCATTCCAAAACTTGACAAAAACAACCCTTAATAGTCAGAAACTGGATTTGTCCATTTAAAGTTTCAGGGAGGAAAAGGTTAAGAGGTAAAGAATTACATGTTTGTTACTGTTTTGCAGAATGAGAAATCTGGCAGTGGTCAGTATGATGTTGCAAAGAAGGAAGAACCGGGCCAGATAGAACAGGTGGAACAAGATGGCTCTGAAGTGGGGTCATCGGTTGATGATTACGAGCGCGGAGTCTGGGGCAGGAAGCTGGAGTTCATCTTGTCTGTGATTGGCTACTCTGTTGGTGTTGGCAATCTGTGGAGGTTTCCATATTTGGTCATGCAAAATGGGGGAGGTAAGAGAAGAGCTTTTGTTTGTGTTTAGCTCTTTGAATGTTGGGTAATTTTTTTCCGTCTGCAACCTTTGTCGTCTGCTATTGTTCTAAAAATAGATTTTTTCTAAATTTCTTTTCAAAACATAGTTAGAGTGTCAAACAGTTTGGATCCTGATGAGACGCCGCGTTACGCGGCGTCTCTTCTGGATCCAAACTGTTTGCAAAGGTAATCCACGGAATTATACAAAACGGAATAGCAACTAAGCGAAGTTGAATAGGCGAGCATCTGAGCTCTCGCGGCGGTTGAATTTTGCGAGATTATGTGTCACGTGACAACATCTTCACTTTTTGTCTGGTTGTCCGCCAAATCTGGCGTGAAATTTACCGACTCGAGTGTTTTTGTTGACATTTTATAGGATTTAAATGATTTGGTGGACATTCCTATCCATTCACGGGAATATAAACCAGTGAACAATGCTTCGAAAACACACATTTATCATATTGACTACCGATAGACAGTCTCTTATCAAGTCTCGAGAGTCTCGTATGCGCCGCACGAGATTTACGATATAGCGCGAGGTTTCGATTCCGTCAGTGTATAATTCTGTGGGTAATCACTGTGGCAGATATATCCACCGCTAGCATGCAAAGAGTTAGTTGTTTTCCCAGTTTGTTTGTATTAACCCTTTACCTGATAGAAGTGCCTTTTAGTGCATTTAATTTATTCCTCCACCAAAGAAAGTAGTTCAAATTTATACAGTCTTGAACATGGACAATAAGAAATATTACATACTAGCAGACAGTAGCTTAAAGCAGGTTGAAAATAAAGCAGAATGCGCCTTAAGGCACATTCTGCTTTACTTTCAACCTACTTTAAGTGGTCACCTGTCTTCAAATCTAGAAAGCATGGGGTAATGGGTTAAGGTGTATGTCCGTCTGTATGTTTGAAATCTTGTGCAGATGTGAGGCGTTTGCTCCAAATATCCATAGATTAATTTCTTATTTTTGAAGATGTTTGTTTTGTTTGGAATGGGGCTGCAACAATTGTAACAGGAGCTACAAGTTAAGGCCCTTTGAATACCAGTATTTTTCCTTAATAGAATATACAGTATAGGGAAAAGAAGCTATTTGAAAGGATTTGCTCCATATTTTCACATATTATTATCCCCTGCCGAAAGGCAGAGGGATACTGTTTTAGGTCTGTCCGTCCGGCTGTCCGTGCGTGCGTGCGTGCGTGCGTGCGTCTTGTTTTCCGTCCGCAACTGTATCTCCGAAAACGATAAACAGATTTGGATGAAACTGGGTATACTTATTTGTCATCATAGGAGCACCGTGGGAAATCAAACTTTTTTCAGAAAATTTTAGGAATTTATGAGTTATCTGCCCTTTTTGTGTTAAAAATGCCATATTTAACAGTTTTTACACTCTAGCAACTACAGTATTCAACATATTTTGTTTATACTTGCACACAATGTCTATAAGTACAAGTTCTTGCAGGTGTGCAATTATTGTAAAAAAAAAAGATACTTGTGACAAGAGTTATCTGCCCTTGATGTACTTAGAAATGCTAGAAAATGCTTTATTTTGGTATTGTTTACATACTAGAGCCTATAAATATGCATGGATATGAAAAAACTTTCTTGAATTATGTATGGCTATTAGTTTTCAAATGAATTTGATTGTTGTTGAAAACGGAGAAATTAGTCATGAGTTATCTGCCCTTGATAAGTAAAAAAAGCCATATTTAACTGTTTTTACTCTCTGGCAACTACAATGATAAATGGATTTAAATGATACTTGCACACGATGTCTATAAGTAAAAGTTCTTGAAGGTGTGCAATTATTGTCAAAAAAGGATACTTGTGGCAAGAGTTATCTGCCCTTGATGTACTTTGAAATGCTAGAAAATGCTTTATTTTAATATTGTTTACATCCTAGTATCTATAAATATGCATGGATTTTGATAAAAAAATTCTTAAACTATGTATGGCTATTAGTTTTAAAATAATTGTTATCATATTTGAAAACGGACAAACTAGTCAACAATTATCTGCCCTTGATGAGTAAAAAAAACCATATTTAACAGTTTTTACCATCTAGAATCTACAGTCTTTAATGGATTTTGATTTAACTTACACATGATGCATATAAATATTAGGGTTACAATTATTGTCAAAATAGGATACTTTTTGGCAAGAGTTATCTGCCCTTTATGTACTTAGTAATGCTCAACATGGCTTTATTGTTTACATGCTATTGTGTACAAAATTAATGTGAATGGATTTTGAAAAAAATGAATTTTTTTTTATATCATATATGGCTATTATTTATAGAATGAGTTCAATTATTATCGAAAATGTGCAAATTAGTCAAGAATACTCTGCCCTTGATGAGTTGAAAATGTGTTTACACTAGTAAATTCTACAGTTCTGAATTTTTTTTAATAATACTTGCACACATTTATAAGTTCTTGAAAGTGTTTAATTACTGTTGAATTTGAATCAAGAGTTACCTGCCCCTGTCATACTTAGATTTATAATGCTACAAATGGCTTTATTTTTTGTATTGTTTAGGCTTTAAAATGTACAAAATTGAATGGATTTTATAAAACTTTATAAAAAAGCTTTTGAATGTTGATCTTTAAAGACAGGTGATCACCATTTGCCCCTTCCACCCACAATAAAGTTTGCCACTTTCTTCTGGACAATCGCTGCGGCAGGGGATATCAGCTCTAAGGTGCTTGTTAATAACTATTTTTATGAAAGAATGTTAACTTAGTGTGGTTTTGAACTAAGGCTGTGACCATGGCATGTCAGAATTCAATTATGGCCCTTGAATTATTCAAAATAGGCTGTTTCAGATTACATGTATCTCTCTCTTAAAAATCTTGTGCAGCTAAAGTCTACTAGAAGGATTTGCTCCAAACTTACACAGATTAACGACTTTCAGTTCATGCGGTTTGATTTGGGCAGGGTCCATTTTAACAGAGGTTATCTCCCTTTGAATTTTCTTTGTTCAATAGAATACATAGGGAAAAGTGGTGCATAGCTTCCCACTCTTACAGTATTAGAGAGATTTGCTCCAAGCTTTCACAGATAAATGACTTCTATACAAATTGTTCACGTGGTTTGGAATTTGGACTGTGGCCATTTTGTGGGATGAGGGTATGTGAGGAGACATAGGTTTATCTAGTGTATACTTCAGGTTAAATTAGTGTCTCCATCTTTAACCCCTACAAGGATCCAGATAAGGGGAGCATTTTGAAAACTAAAATCTGTATACCTTTTCAAAACCCTATGGTGTGACTACTCATTAGAATCGTCTTGAAGAGACGATTCTAATGAGTAGTTTCACCATTGGGTTTGGTTTTAAAATAAAGGAAACATTGCTGAAATTATGTAGATTAGACCCTTTTATCTGGAGCCTTTCACCTATCAGATGTATATTCCGATTCCCACAGCTGTTTGTAGAAGTGCTAGACCTGTCATAGTACTTCAGGGAGAGCTATGTAAAAATACAGTTTGTTTCACCGGATTTTTTGTATCTGTTTGCTTGAACTTTGGTATTTGTCTGGGAGTCAGACGTTGTACAAAACATTGTAGACAGTCAAACTTGTGTAAACAGGGCTCCAGATAAGAGGGGGTAAACTGCACAGATCCGACATTTTCTCACTTATTTCAGCATCATTCCCTATGGTGTTACTAGTAGTAGTAACTACTCATTAAAATCGTCTCTTCGAGACGATTTTAATGAGTGGTGACACCATAGGGTTTAAAACAGAAATAAAGAATTTAGTTTTTGAAAAACCCCTCTTATCTGGAGCCCTGTGTAAATACAAGCATGCAGCAGCTTAACCCTTTACCCAATGGCCTGTTTCTAGTTTTGAAGACAAGTGACCGCTTTGGCCCTTAAAGCAGGTTGAAAGTAAAGCAGATTTTCTTTCAGCCTGTTTTAAGCTACCATCTGCTTGGATATAGAAAATATTTCTTATGGTGCATACTTATAAATTGGACTATTCGGTATAAACTATATATATAAATAGTACATGTATAAACTATTCGGAGTGTATTAGTTTATGGGGTAATGGGATAAAGCATAATGAAGGTAAAACTGAAGAGCTTTGCAAACAGTTTGGATCCAGATCAGGCCCCTGAAAATGTGGGACCTGATCAGTATCCAAACTATATGCCATTTGGATCTTGTTTCTGTTAATATAAAACAGATCAAACCACTCGTAGGAATACAGCAGAATCATTTCCAGCAGATTACACCTACAGTAGACCATAGTCATTCAGCAGAACACAGTTATTCAGTGCTTGAAGGCACAGGGCCGCGACACGATTGCTTTTTGAGAGAAAAAAATCGTCAGAAAGTATATATAGAGACAAGGGATACAACTGATTGTCAGTATATTCTCACCCCACCTCGACAAAACCGGGCATATCATGAATAAATATTGATGAAACGACACCCTTTTTGCATTTCTGTCTAGCTAATATGATACCCTTCCATATAAACATAACATAAAAACAGCTTTAAGCATGCACTTTTAACAGTAACTGCGTCCACTCACTGAAATCATCGATTTTCGGAAAACGGGACAGGTGTTCGTTCATAGCTAACACAGCATTGGTCACTACTGTACGCTTGTTTAGGCGGTATTTTCGAGCATTACAGTCATTGGTCACTACTGCACGCTTGTTTAGGCGGTAATATCGAACATGACAGTCATGCAGTTGCATAGATATACATTTTTGACACCGATCAAAGCTGATTTCTTCTCAAATCATTGCCGTACCAAAAAAGCTTACATGTACAAGAATAACTTTACTGCCGATGAAAACATGCTAATTTGTTGATGGTATGGCAATGATTTGAGTACAAATAAGCTTTTATATGTGTCAAAATTGATATCTATGGAACTGTATTACTGTAATGCTCGAAAATACCGCCTAAACAAGCGTACAGATGTGTCTAATGCTGTGTTGGCTATGAACGAACACCTGTCCCGTTTTCCGAAAATCGGTGATTTCAATGAGTGGATGCAGTTACTGTTAGAATTGTATGCTTACAGTTGGTTTTATGTTATGTTTTGATGGAAGGGTATCATATTAGCTAGACAGAAATGCAAAAATGGTGTCGTTTCATCAATATTTATTCATGATAAGCCCGGTTTTGTCGAAATGGGGTGAGAATATACTGAAAATCAGTTGTATCCCTTGTCTCTATATATACTTTCTGACAATTTTTTCCCCTAAAAATTAATCGTGTCGGGGCCCTGTGCTTGAAGGGTGCAGCTAATCTAGAGCGACTTCATGTTTAACTATGGTACGATCTATAGACACTAAAGTGACGTCATTTGACCTGTGATCCTAACCCCAGACGGACCATTCTCAGTTTTCATTGGTTCGACAAACGGTGATCCTTTGCCGACCTTAATACGCATTTTGTCTGACTAAAGGTTTGTACTATAGTTCCACGTGAAGTCGCTCTTGGTCTCACAATGTAATTAGCTTTGTCTGCCAAGGGTCACACCAGGTCAACACCTTATTGAACCTGACAGCATTTCCTATCATTCCTCCAATATCCCATGCTCTAAGTCTTTTTGGCTTCCTGATACCGTAAAAATCCTAACTATTGGAGCACCCTGTACAAGTGCAGCAATTGTCCAAACATTTGAATTTTATCATGCAGTCTTTTCAGAGAACCAGATAAGGGTAGTTTTTCAAAAACTAAAATCTTTATTTCAGAATTAAACCCTATAATGTCACTACTCATTAGAACACAATTCTAATGAGTAGTAACACCATAGGATTTGGTGCTGAATAAGTGAGAAAATGATTGATTTGTTGAAATAACTCCCTCTTATCTGGAGCCCTGCTATTGTCTAAAAGGTGCAAACTGAATGGCAAACAGTGTAGACCCTGACCAGACTGCTCCCTCAGGGTCTACATTGTTTGCTCAGGTCTGTCTTGTCCAACACTAGATAGATAGATTAGATAGATAGATTTAGATTTATTTCGGTAAAAAGTGTGTACTAAGGGTTATTATGGTATACTGGTATGTACTTTTAGCAGGGGATGGCCTACCCCTTAACTCTTTGAACCCATAGGCATGTATATTTGTGTCATTTGCAAACAGTGTACCTGTGAGGAGTATGCTTGGCCAAAGCAAACAGTGTAGACCCTGATCAGAGGGCTCCGTACGGAGCCTTCAGATCTGAGTCTACACGGTTTGTCATTTTGACAAATATTGTAAAAATCATAGCTAAAAAGTAAAAAATGGTTTAGACTAAATTGCAAACTAGAACTTTCCATTTTAGGTGACAGGGAGGAAATGGTTAACCCTTCTTCTACTATTAGCATGTAGTATTGTTTTTTGAAAAATAGTGTAGACCCAGATCAGGCAGGATCCTATAGGATAATATTTACATGAGTCTGTACTCTGTCCCGGGGGAGAGTCCAGTCTTATTTTATTAGCCAATGTAGTACTTCAGATTATAGATGATCATTGTGAGAGGAATTTTAGATATGAAACTACAGCAGTCTTTATTATCATCTCATCTCTATCTAAACTGTTTGCAAAAACTACGCCTTTTTACGCCTTTAATTTATTTAATCACTGAAGAAAATAGTTCCATTTTAAACACCTGAATATGTATTATAAGAAATATTATCTATATCCTATAAGATGATAGCTTAAAGCAGGCTGAAAGTAAAGCAGAATGTGCCTTAAGGCACATTCTGCTTTACTTTTAACCTGCTTTAAGTAGTCACCTGTTTTCAAAAACTTGAAACAAGCTATGGAGTAATGGGATAAACTGTTCGCAAAAATAACCATGGTTTTGCTGTTACCATGAGAACTATGGAAAAATATAATCTGCAAGCAATTCTTCTCAGATTATGAAAGTAACGCTTCACAAATGCCATATGAGTGAGTGAAAATGGTTTGGATCCTGATTAGGCTCTAGATATTACACATGCATAAGTTTTCAGTATTTTATTTTCTCCGAAGTCCAAAGGGTTTATATGACAATAGACCTCACAAAACAGTTCTCAGTAGGTAATCTGACCAGAGTATTGTGACCACAAACTGTAGTTTGACTGTTGGCCTAAAGGTCATCTCCGGTCAAGGCCTTACATTGTACTTTGTTATAGTTCTCTCTAACTGTTCTTCTAATCTCCTTATTAACCGTTTACCCCATAGTCTGTTTCTAGTTTTGTAGACAGTTGTCTATTAAAAGAAGGTTAAAAGTAAAGCAGAATGCTCGATAAGGTTTTGGTCTGGGTAAAAGCAAATTGTTTTCAGTATTATGCTTTACTACAGGTAGTTCTTAACCCATTACCCCATGTCCTGTTTCCAGTATTGATGTCAGGGGATCACTTAGAGCAGGTTGAAAGTAAAGCAGAATGTGCCTTAAGGCACATTCTGCTTTACTTTCAACCTGCTTTAAGCTATCATCATTTTTTCTTATGGTTTATTTTCAAGATTGTATAAACTGGAACTATTTTCTTCAGTGGATGAATAAATCAAATGTGCTAAAAGGCGCTTCTCTGAGGGAAAGGGTTAAGCTTGACTTATTGCATTATCATATGAAAGCTCTTGCTCTTGCATGTATATGTATGTACAACAAACCTTGGCCCATGATCAAGGTAAACTAGAGGTCATGGTTAAAGTTGACCTAAATAACTATTCCAATTTCCTGCAGGTTTATATTATGTATTTAATATGACATAATTTACTATGGCATAAATTTGATATGACATGATTACAATGACATAATTATTTACTATGACACTATAGAATTCCACTGGCAACAGACTTGTTTTCCCTATTGCCATACTAATTGTTTTGATAGATTCTGATATATAACTTGTGACATTAGTGACTTTACCCTTGTCCTGCTTGATGTGACTTGTCCAGGTTCCGAGGTTATAAAGCGTTTTAGTTGAGTCTGAGGGTGTTCCCAAGCATTTGATTGGTCAGATTTGAGCCTAGGCTCAAATCTGACCAATCAAATGCTTGGGAACGCGTTTAGACTCAAGTCAAAAGCTTTATAACCTCAGAGCCATCTTGATGTGACTTGTCCAGGGATCCAGATAAGAGGGAGTAAACTGAACAAATTCAGCATTTTCTCACTCATTTCAGCACCAAATCCTATGGTGTTACTACTCATTAGAATCATACAGGGTTTAATGCAGAAATAAAGATTTTAGTTCTTGAAATACTCCCTTATCTGGAGCTCGGCTTGTCTGACATTTGCAAACAGTGAGCATTGAGATCAAATGCACAGTATCTCTGCCTCTGATTTGGATTAATTAATATAACTAGTTTGTACATGTTCTTACATTTAGGGTTCTTCAGTTAAGATAAAAAAAAAAGGAGATTTCTGCTTTTCTTCCCCCTTTAAGCTCAACTGAGTAATTAGTGCTTGGTGTGCTATTGTGATCAGGCTGTGTCCGGTGTCAATGTGCATTGTGCATCCGTGAGCATATTGTGAACACTCTAGTAGTCACAGTTTTAGCCAGATCTTTATCAAACTTGATCAGAATGATCATCTTGACAAAATCTAGGTCATGATCGAATATGGGTCATATGGTGTCAAAAAGTAGGTCACTAGGTTAAATCTTAGAAAAAGCTTGTGAACACTCTAGTAGCCATAATAGAAAAAGCTTGTGAACATTCTGGTAGCCACGATTTTAGCCAAATCTTTATCAAACGAGGTCAGAATAACCATCTTGACAAAATCTAGGTCAACTCTGAATATGGGTCATGTGGGATCAAAAAGTAAGTCACTAGATCAAATCTTGTAAAAAGCTTGTGAACACTCTAGTAGCCACAATTTTAGCCCATTCTTCATCAAACTTTGCCAGAATGACTATCTTAATCAAATATAGGTCAAGTTTGAATATGGGTCATGTAGGGTCAAATAGTTGTTCACTAGGTCAAATCTTATAAAAAGCTTGTGAGCACTCATAGTGGCCACACTTTTAGCCCAATCTTTTATCAAACTTGGTCAGAATGACCAACTCGATAAAACGTAGGTCAAGTTTGAATATGGGTCATGTAGGGTCAAAAAGTAGGTCACATAAAAAGCTTGTGAACACTCTAGTAGCCACAATTTTAGGCGAATCTTTATCAAACTTAATCAAAATGACCATCCTGACAAAATCTAGGTCAAGTTTGAATATGGATCATGAGGGTTCAAAAAGTAGGTCACTAGGTTAAATCTTATGAACTCTGTAGTAACTACAATTTTATTTATGCTTTTCGGTGGATTACCACGATATAGCAGTGGATGATCACTTGGTAATCCACTGCAGTGGATTATCACCAATCGCTTTTATTATGAATTTTCCCCGTAGGGCTCCCCAAGAATCGTAGTCAATCGTGTCTTATCGTTAAATTCCGGCAGTCCCATTTGTCGCGAACTACTCACCGGAAGAGCACGAATCCAAACTCGGGAGCAACGAAGTCATTCGGATGACGTCATTATACCGCCAACTGTCACGCACATGTGTTCGACATAAAACGTGGGGCTCAACACGGGATAAATAATGTACGTTCGCTTTCAATTTTTAAACAATTTCGTTTAAAAAGTGGCTTAAAAGCATAAATAAATAGAATAACTGTGTTTTTTCAGTGTAAGATCGAATTTAATCCATTTCGTGAACATCAGACTGTTATATTTTCACTCGTGGCTTCGCCACTCGTGAAAATATAACGTCTGATGTTCACTCAATGGATTAAATTTCGATCTTACACTGAAAAAAACAGTTATCCTCTATATAAACTAGAAATAGGCTTTGGCGTAAAGAGTTATTGGGGGGAAAAAAGGTAGTAGTGGATAATATATAGACCAGACTGCCTTCTTGGCTTTATCAGTGCTGTTTGATATAAGCCAAGGACATCAAGTTTCCCAGAAAGTACAAAACAGTGTGGTGTCTGCAAACAATATGAAGGTGTTTTCAATGCATGGGCCTCTTTACAGAGATGTCATACATGATATATTCATGAATCTTTAACCCATTACCCCATAGATACGCCTTTTTACGCCTTTATGTTATTCATCCACTGAAGAAAATAGTTCCAATGTATACATACATTAATATGACTTTGTATTATGAGAAAAGAATCTATATTCTAGCAGATGGTAACTTAAAGCAGGCTGAAAGTAAAGCATAATGCGTCTTGGCACATTCTGCTTTACTTTCAACCTGCTTTAAGTAGTCTTTTTTTTTCAAAACTAGAAATAGGTTATAGGGTAATGGGTTAATTGTTAATTAGTTGTTAATCACAGGGATCTGTTGCATGTCATGTCAGGAAATCAAAGCAAAACTTGACACTTATACACATGTTATCTAGAAAAAGCTTTTATACACTTTTGAGAAATTACCATATTGAAATCTGAAAATAATCCAAAACACTTTAACCGTTAAAAACTTACAAATGATTAAATGGTGCAATAAAAAATGATACCTTCACCAAACCTTATTTCTCTTTAGAAGTATGCTCTGGTGCTTATGTAAATACTAGGTTCCAGCATGATTTGGTGCTTTGTTAGCCTATTACCCTATATCATGTTTCTAGTTTTGAAGACAGAGGATCACTTAAAGCAGGTTGAAAGTAAAACAGAATTCAGGCACATTCTGCTTTACTTTCAGCCTGCTTTAAGCTACCCTATACTAGTGTTTCATTTAATGCATATTCATGATTGTATAAATTGGAACTATCCTTAGGCTCAGGATGAGCTATTGTGACCGCGCTTCGTCCGGTGTCCAGCATCTTGCATCCGTCTTCTGTCGTCCGTCCATATTTTCAAACAACTTCAATAGGTTGATTTGTGAATATTTTATTTCCTTTTTCAGGTGCATTTCTCATTCCATTTTTCTTCTTCCTGTTACTGTGTGGAGTGCCCCTGTTTTACCTGGAGCTCTGCCTGGGCCAGTTCTCAGGCACTAGCTGCCTGTTTGTATGGAAGTTTTGTCCCCTCTTTAAGGGTAAGTACACTTAGCCTAACCTGTAGCTAACAGCCACTTAACCCTTTACCCCATAGCCAGTTTCTAGATTTTAAGACAGGTTACCTTTTAAAGCAAGTTGAAAGTAAAGCAGAATGTGCCTTAAGGCACATTCTGTTTTAACTTTCAGCCTGCTTTAAGCTACCATCTTGAAGAATACCGGTATAATATAGAAACTATTTCTTATGATACATATTAATGACAATAAAAAAGGAACTATTTTCCTCAGTGGAGGAATAAATTAAAGGCGTACAAACTACAAAGGTGTATATATCTGAGAATGGGTTAAAACAACTACCTGTCATGATAAAACAATTGTTAACTATGTCTCTTTTCTGAAATATTATAAGATGAAAGGCATTTTCTCTTAGCAATCATGTAGATGTTTCTGTGAAGAAAAGAGCTAGGCAGCCATATGTCACCTGATGAATGTTTTGACCATTTTAAGTGTGTCCATGCAAACAAGTCCAGTGAATTATTTATGATAAAAGGGCTAGAAATCTATCAGCTACTCTCACGGGTATGAGCATTTCTTATCTGATTTATGAATTACTAAGCTTTGATCATCTTGCATTATACAGTAAAACCTATCTATAACAAAGTGTGATAATTTACTAGGTGTTTTCGACAGGTGACTGCTTAAAGAATGGTGACAGTAAAACAGAAAGCTCCTTTAGGAGCTTTCTATTTTACTGTCACCTTGCTTTAAGCTGTCACCTGTCATTTATACAATCAATTAGCCCTCGGTTTTGTGGCCATTATAGAGAGGTTTTACTGTAGTCATTGTGTTTCTTCATAAACATCAATAGTGGCATAAAAACAATGCTTAACTCTTTCAACACTAAGTAACTCTTATGGGTTAACTGTTATTATGTTCCCTTGTGGATAATTTTAATTACCAAAACATGAACCAGTCTACTGGGAATTCTGGATAGTTTAATAATAAATACTGCTCAGAATTAAAAAACCAGTATAGACCCTTATCAGAGGGCTCCTACAAGATCCCTCTGATCAGGGTTTACACTGTTTGCAAATGTAATGAGTATATTTTACATAAAGGTCCATGGTTTTGAAAGAGTTAACTTTTTATCTACTCTTAACTGTCTAGTACCTGTTCTTGAAAGGAAACCATTTTCATGTATCTTGACCTTATATAGAACCTTTGAAACATTTCCTGGTATCTTGACAGATGACTGCTTAAAGCAGGGTGAAAGTAAATGAGGAGTTCCTTTTAGCCTGCTGTTAACAGCAATAAGTCTTTAACCTTTACCCCATATCCTATTTCTAATTTTGAAGACTGGTGAGCACTTAAAGCAGGTCAAAAGTAAAGCAGGAACATAGGAAACTTTTTCTGCATCCTGACAAGTTGCTGCTGCAAAGAATTAAGTTAAGCAGAAAAGCCCATTGAGAGGTTACTCCCTTGGGAGATTTCTGCATTTTATTTTATCCTATTTCAACCCATTACTCCATAGTCTGGTTCTAGTATTGAAGATATGTGACCACTTAACCCTTTGAACCCTAGTCCCGCATATTTGCGTCCTTTGCAAACAGTGTACATTTGAATAGTACACTTGTCCTATGCAAACAGTGAAGACCCTGATCAGAGGGCTCCGAAAGGAGCCCTCTGATCAGGGTCTTCACTGTTTGTCATATTGCCAAACATTGACAAAAACAACCCTTAAAAGTCAGAAATGGACTAGACTAAAATGGAAACTGGAATTGTCCATTTAAAGTTTCAGGGAGGAAAGAGTTAAGCTACTACCTTCTAGGATAGATGATGCATATTCATTACTGTAAGAAGTGAAATTATTTTCTTCAGTTGAGGAATAACGTGAAGGTGTAAAAATGCATATTTATAGGGTAAAGGCCCTAATGGGTTGAGCATGTACATGTCTTTTTCTAACATGAACTTTAATGGAAAAGGGTTATTGAACTGCTTATCTGCTAACATTGTTAAGCAGTGGTTTCATATGTGAGTGTATTAACCCTTTGCCTGCTGATCCTGACTTTACTGAACTTTGCAATCATTTTGGATCCAGATCAGACGCTGCATCATGTGGCATCTGACCTGGATCCAAACTTTTTGGCACTGTTTAGGTTTCTTTGCTTAAAAATTGTATCAGTCTAAATTTAACACATTTTGCAGACAACAATTTTGAAGCAGATGATATCACAGCGGGATAAGGGTTATTACTGTTTCTATATTAATGTGTCACACCTCAAGAAGCAAAGGGATCAGTAGCCCTGAGCTGAGTGATTAGACTGAAAATCATTAGCAGATTTAGATAACCTCAAGTTACCATGGTGGCCCACAAGTCATGATCTTTATAATTAGCGAAGTCACAATGAATGAGCAAAACAGTCTTAACCCTTAGCCTGCCAGTCACGACTATATCTCCATATGCAAACAGCTTGGATCCGGATGAGACGCCGAGTCTCATCCGGATCCAAGCTGTTTGACACTCGGACAACATTTTCAGCAATTTTGAGCAACTTTGAAGCACTTTGAAACTTGAAGCAGACAAGAAATATAGCAGACGACAATTTATTTGGCGGGCTAAGGGTTAATGCTTTAAAAGTATAGTCTGGTCAAGGCCTACACTGCTCTTTACTCATCAGAGTTTACGGTGTAGAGAAGAAATATGTCACTTTTGTATCTATGAAAGTTGAAGGGCTCCAATACAAACCCTTTCATTTGGGTCTGCACTGCTTGACATTTTGCATTGAGTTGCTAAAACTATCAATAAAAAGTCAATAATGGACTAGACCTACTTGGAAACTGGAATTAACCCTTTATATTACCTCAAAGGAACGCCTATTAGCACATTTAAAGTATTCCTCCACTGAAGAAAATAGTTCTAATTTATAAGGTATGAACATGTAAAATAAGAAATATTTTCTATTTTCTAGCAGATGATTACTTACAGCAGGCTGAAAGTAAAGCAGAATGCGCCTTAAGGCACATTCTGCTTTACTTTTAACCTTCTTTAACCCTTTACCTCATAGCCTGTTTCTAGTTTTGAAATAGGTGACCAATTAAAACAGGTTGAAAGTAAAGCAGAATGTGCCTTAAGGCACATTCTGCTTTACTTTCAGCCTGTTTTAAGCTAAAACTTGCTAGGCTATATAAAATATTTGTAATGATAATTGTTCATGAGGGTATAAATTGGAACTATTTTCTTCAGCGGAGGAATAAATTAAATACGCTAAAAGTCGCTTCTATTGGGGAAAGGGTTAAGTAGTCACATGTCTTCAATACTTGAAAACAGACTTTTGGGTAAAGGGTTCAGTAGTCCCTAATTGAAATAGCAAGGAAGACAAGTAACTGCTTATGCTATGCAGAGTGGCCGCTTACTGCAAGATTGAATGTATATCAAAGTTAACGAGTTTCTTAACTCGAGTGAATTATTTATCATGGAAAGTAGTACAACTCCACAACATACCTGTATTCTCATGGGTAAGACATTTCTTATCTGAATTATAAATTATAAAACTTTTTGAAATGCTTGACATATGGTGCTTTCATGGAAATCACTTTAATGTTTGTCATGCTGACCTTCCAGATGGATTCTTACACTTACTAGATATAATGACAGAGCTCCAGGTAAGGGGAGCAATTCAAAAACTAAAATCTTTATTTCTGCATTAAACCCTATGGTGTTTCTATTGAGTAGTAACACAATGCGATTTGGTGGTGAAACAACTTGGGTCATGTCAGACAAATGTCAAGGTCATTTAGAGGTCAAATAAGCTGAATTTAACCTTGGACATAACTTTGGAACTACATGACTTTGTGATAGAGTTATCATATTAAATTATTTGGCATGCATTCTAGAAACATGCTATGGCACCCATTATCCCATATACTGTTTCTAATTTTGAAGATTTGTGACCACTTACAGCAGATTGCCCCTTAAGGCGCATTCTGCTTTACTTTCAGCCTGCTTTAAGCTATATATACCATCTGCTAGGATATTGAAAATATTTCTAATGATACATATTCTTGACTGTATAAATTGGAACTATTTACATCGGTGGAGGAATAAATAAAAGGCGTAAAAAGGCAAATTTATGGGGTAATGGGTTAAGGACTGGGTTGCATTGATAGAACAAATATGTACTGACATGTTGAACAAAAAAGGGCAGTCATTCTTTGACCTCTGAAACAAAGTTGCCAGATTCAATTACATGGTCTGTTGAATCTGGAAAGATAACTCATTCCAGGGGCCCGTTTCATAAAACTTTGTAGGACAAATGTGTCTTAAGTCAGATTATAAAAGTCTCAATTAATAATTATTTCTCCATCTAATCCTGTCTTGTGACATCTTTTTGGAATCGTCTTGAAAAGAGGATTCCAAAGAGATGTCACAAGACAGGATTCGATAGAGAAATCAGAAATTAAATATATTTTAAAGTTTTGACTTACAACCGCTTTTGTTGTATGAAGTTTTATGAAAAGGGCCCCGGGAGTATAAGCTGTGTGACAAAGCATACCCATAGCTCCAGATAAGAGGAGTATTTCAAAACTAAAATCTTTATTTCTGCTTTAAACCCTATGGTGTCACTACTCATTCTAATGAGTAGTAACACCATAGGATTTGGTGCTGCAATGAGTGAGAAAATGGTTGGATTTCTGTAGTTTACTCCCTCTTATCTGGAGCCCCGATGCCATTAGTCTCCAATCCAACACAGTTAGATGGTATCTAATCTTGATCTCATCTGTTTGCCATTGCAAGTCATTTTACAGTTAACTTCTTAAAGAATTAGTCATGTGTCGTTAAGTGGGTAATTGACTCTGCATGCTGGTTTTTTTTTTGTCTGCAACAATTGTCATCTGCTATTTTTCTAAAAGTACAATTCTCAAATTGTTCTTTTCAAAATAGGATCAGTGACAAACAGTTTGGATCCTGATGAGGTCCTGCGTTATGGATTGTCTTATCAACATCCAAACTGTTTGGATCCTGATGAGGTCCTGCGTTATGGATTGTCTTATCAACATCCAAACAGTTTGGATCCTGATGAGGTCCTGCGTTATGGATTGTCTTATCAACATCCAAACTGTTTGCCAAGGTTATCACGGTTTGCCGATAGCATGCAAACAGTTAAAAATAGCGTCAAAGGTACATCAATAATAGGAGAAAGTTAATATTCAAAATTGTAAAGTCTAATACATGTATAAATTTTTACCTTGAACAGGGCTCCAGATAAGGGGGAGTTTTCTGAACAAATCCAACTTTTTCTCACTCATATCAGCACCAATCCTATGGTGTTACTACTCAATAGAATCGTCTCGAAGAGACGATTCTAATGAGTAGTGACACCATAGGGTTTAATGCAGAAATAAAGATTTTAGTTTTTGAAAACTACTCTTATCTGGAGCCCTGCCTTAAATGACAATAAATGAATAAATTTGAATATTTCTGTTTCCATCCCATATTGAAAAATAAAACTGGTGTGACATGTTTCATCTTTGATATAAAGGCTTTACAAGAGAACATGTGTACAGTTAAACCTCTCTATTACGACTACTAAAAAGTTGCTAATAGATTGTATAAAATGCAGTTGACTGCTTAGAGCAAGGTGACAGTAAAGGAGCTTTCTGTTTTACTGCCACCTTGCTCTAAGCAGTCACCTATCATAAACACATAATAATTAACCCTTTGAACCCTAGTCCCGCATATAGGCGTCCTTTTGAAACAATATACATGTGAATAGTACACTAGTCCTTTGCAAACAGTGAAGACCCAGATCAGAGGGCTCCGAAAGGAGCCCTCTGATCAGGGTCTTCACTGTTTGTCATAATGCCAAACATTGACAAAAACAACCCTTAAAAGTCAGAAATGGACTAGACTTAAATGGAAACTGGAACTGTCCATTGAAAGTTTCAGGGAGGAAAGAGTTAACAGACTTAAGTATTCATAATAGAGAGGTTTTACTGTACTTACTATACAGAGCTTTGTTGCGTTAGGAGTCCTTAGGGCCTTGGGTTCAGTTTTCAGTAGTTTCACTACTTGCTAACAGAGCTGTTGTTGGATGATGACCTTGGGTTTTCAGTAGTTTCACTCACTTATAGTTTGTCTACAGTTGACATTGCACCGTGGTACATTTAATTGCTTGGGTTTGGTGGTATAAAAGCTGCTAGTCTTCCATCTCACATATCTACATTCATAGCATACCCTGTATAACATATGCTGGTTTGACAGTAATTGATTCATAGGGAACAAATCCAACATTTTCTCACTAATCTCAGCACAAAATCCTATGGTGTTGCTACTCATTAGAATTGTCTCAAAGAGATGATTCTAATGAGTAATGACTCCATAGGATCTAATGCAGAAATGAAGATTTTAGTTTTTAGTTCGCCGGACTGTGTCAAAGAGCTTATGTTGTCACCCAGTCGTTGCCTTTCCCGTTGGCGTTAGCAGTTTCAAGAAAATGCTTATAACTCATATATCCCTTTAGATATTTCTTTCATATTTGGTATGTGTGTGTATATGGACAAGACCTTTCCATGCACACAAAAAATTTGACCCCTGTGACCTTGACCTTGAACTTAGAGCCTGCGTTTAGGTTTCAAAATTTGCGTTTAGGTTTTGAAAAATGCCTATTTATAGCTCCTATGTTCATTGGGATATTCCTTTAATATTTGGCATGCATATGTATATGGTCAATACCTGTTCATGCATACAAAAATGTTCAGCCTAGTGACCTTGAACTTAAAGCCCACGTTTAGGTTTTGAATTCTGTGTTTAGGTTTTGAAAAATGCTTATAACTCCTATGTCCATTGAGATATTGCTTTCATATCTAATATGCATGTGTATATGGACAATACCTTAACATGCAAACAAATACTTTTACCCCAGTGACCTTGACCTTGAAGTAAGGGCCCACGTTTAGGTTTCAAAATCTGTGTTTAGGTTTCTCAAAATGCCTTTTAACTTCTATGTCCATTGAGGTATTGCTTTCATATTTGATATGTTTGTGTGTATATGGACAAGACCTTTCCATGCACACAAACATTTTGACCCCTGTGACCTTGAAATTATAGGGCCTGTGGTTAGGTTTCGAAATTTGCGTTTAGGTTTTGAAAAATGCCTATAACTATGTTCATTGAGATATTCCTTTAATATTTGGCATGCATGTGTATATGGACAATGCCTTGTCATGCACACAACTAATTTTTTACCCCAGTTGCCTTGACCTTGAAGTTAGAGCCCACATTTAGGTTTCAAAATCTGTGTTTAGGTTTCGCAAAATGCCTATAACTCCTATGTCTATAGAGATATTCCTTTGATATTCGGTATGCATATGTATATGGTCAATACCTTTCCGTTCATTAAAAAAGTTTGACCCAAGTGACATTGACCTTGAACTCAAGGCCCATGTTAAGTTTTGAAAAATACTTATCATTCCTATGTCCATTGCTGTATTTTGTTTGCATATGTATATGGACAAGACCTTTCCATGCCCACAAAAAAGTTGACCTCTGTGACCTTGACCTTCGAGTCTGCTTTTAAGTTTCTAAATGTGCCAAAGGCGAGCTTTGTTGTCTCTCTGACAACTCTTGTTGAAATACATGTACTCCCCTTATCTGGAGCTCAGTGAATTTTAGTTCACCTGGCACGAAGTGCAAAGGTGAGCTATAAGGATCGCTGGATGTCTGTGGTCCATTGTCTTGTCTGTCTTCCTGAATTGGGTCTTTGACACTGTAGGGACCACAAATTTGACCCATTTTTTCACGAAATTAGATGACAACGTTTGTCTACATAAAATCTAGGTCAAGTTTGAACCTGTCGGGTCAAAAACTAGGTCAAATCCTAGAAAAACCTATGAAACTGGATCAAAATGTTTGCCTTATTAAAATTTAAGTCAAGTTAAAATGTTGTTCATGTTGGATCTCTCTCTATTACAGGTGTTGGTTACATGATGTTAGTGGTGTCATTTGTGTACTTTTGGTACTACATCATGGTCCTGGTGTGGGCGGGGGTGTAATTTGTCAACTCTCTATTACAGGTGTTGGTTACATGATGTTAGTGGTGTCATTTGTGTACTGTTGGTACTACATCATGGTCCTGGTATGGGTGGGCGTGTACTTTGTCAACTCATTCCTGTCCACCCTGCCCTGGTCTCGCTGTGGTCAGGCGTGGAATACAGAACACTGTGTCGAGGGCCTACACTCCTGTAATGGTACAGAGTACTGTGATACTAACGGAACAACAACTAATATATCGGAGGGTATGGCTAACACAGCTAGCAAGGAGTTCTGGCAGTAAGTATGGCTGCTGTCAAGTCATGAACACATTACATCATATGTGAACAGGGCCATAGATAGGAGGTGTAAACCAAACAAATCCAAACTTTCTCGCTTGTTTCAGTACCAAATCCTATAGTGTGACTTGAAGAGACAATTCTAATGAATAGTCACACAATAGGATTTTAATTAATGCAGAAATAAAGATTTTAGGTTTTGAAATACACTTTTCTCCCCTTATCTGGAGCTCTGTGTGAAGAAATAGTGATATGATAACATTGATTGTTAAACAGTTTGGATCCTGCCCTTGCAGAAATATATCCTTGAGGTTTTTATTGTCCCTGGAATTCTTAGAAAAATCCCTGGAACTCTCAGGATTGGTTTTCCAATTACCGCCAGCTTAGAATTGCTAAGAATTTTTCAATTTTCAAGACCATGAAATCCCAGGATATCCCAGAATATCTGTTCCAATTACTGTCAGCTAGGACCTAGGATATACCAGGAATTCCTTTGAATTCATAGGATATGCTAGGAATTATTTCCTTGGAATTCTTTGGATAATCCTAGGAAATTCTCGGGAAATTCTGCAAGGGTGATAAGATGTTATGTAAACTGTTTCCAAAGTGGGCTTTAGTCGTCTATAGTGGCGAAAGGGTTAACCCATTACCCATAGCTTGTTTCTTGTTTTGAAAACATGTGACCACTAAAAGCACATTCTGCTTTACTTTCAGTCTGCTTTAAGCTATCACCTCCTAGGATATAGAAAATATTTATGAGGAATAAATTGAATGCATATCTATGAAATCATGGGTTAATCTCAGATTCTAGATATTTCATTATAAATGTTAGTCTGTATTAAGCTTCATGGCTGTTTATGAGATAATGTTTATTTGAAGTGACTTCCTGTAGATGATAATAACTATGTGTTTCTCCCTTCAGCCACTATGTGTTGAGGAAGTCTGACGGTCTAGAGGATTTTGGCACAGTACAGTGGCACCTGGCTATAGCTCTGGTGGGGGCGTGGATCATCATATTCCTGTGCCTTATGAAAGGCATTAAGAGTGTTGGCAAGGTGGTCTATGTTACAGCAGTGCTGCCCTTTGTCTTACTCACTGGTAAGATCTTTGTAAATACTTTGACCAGAGCTGCAGATAAAGGAAGTATTTCCAAAACTAAAATTTTGATTTCTGCATTTAACCCTATGGTGTTGCACTACTCATTAGAATCATCTCTTTGAGATGATTCTAATGAGTATAGTAACACCATAGAATTTGGTGTTGCAATGAGTAAGAACATGTTTAGTTCAGTTTACACCTCTTTTCTGGATCCCTCTTGACTATAAATCTTGAGGCCAGGTTATGCAATGGTAATGTAGTGTTCTGTCACTTAAACTAAGGTGTTATCAAGCAAGAGTTACTTAGTGTTGAAACAGTTAATTTCTTACTAAAAGCTTTTGTTTTGTTTCCTGTATTTCAGTGTTTCTGATCAAGGGCTTGACTCTGCCTGGAGCTTCTGATGGGATAAAGTATTATATCACCCCGGACTTCTCCAGACTACAGCATGGACAGGTCAGTCAGTCCTCAAGTCTACATATACACTTGTATATTATTCACATATTCATTCAGTCAACTAACCACATTACTTCATAAATGTACCTTTTTAGGTCACCTGAGGTGACCATGTGTCGTCTACCGTGTGGGTGTTTTCTTTGCCAGAAGTAATTTTTCGCTATTTTTACCTGTGTATCAAACTCCCGTAAATATAATCCCCCAGATATTCCTAGCTTTCTATTTAACATTTTAGGCAGCAAAGTCCACTGTACTCGAGGCAGTTTGTGGTCTAGAAATCAAGTCACATTTTGTGTAGAAATCCTGGTGTCAATGCACTGTCTGACAGTATGAGACCAGATTAAAAAAATAGTTTCAATAAGTTTTAATCTAAAAATGAAAACGCTAAAAATTCATTTATAATAGAATAGCTAATTTGTATTAGTTGGTTATTTGCCAAACTTGGCATGAATGGTCCTTATAATTATGATCCTCTTTCTAAGTTCTCAGTCCATTGCATATCTAGGTCACAGGAGCTAAAAAATTTACACAAAACTTCAAAAATCTTCTTGTCTGGAACCAGTACCTTGAGCTTACATATTTGACACAAAGCGTCACCTACAGGTCTCCTTTAACCCTTTACCCAATAGAAGCGCCTTTTAGCAGATCTGATTTATTCATCCGCTGAAGAAAATAGTTCCAATTTAATCAGTAATGAATATGTATTATAGGGAATATTTTCTATATTATAGCACATGATAGCTTAAAGCAGGCTGAAAGTAAAGCAGAATGCGCCCTAAGGTGCATTCTGCTTTACTTTCAACCTGCTTTAAGTAGTCATCTATCTTAAGTACTATAAATAGGCTATCAGGTAAAGGGTTAAGATTGTTCAAAGTTTTCTCTCAGGGTCTAGTCTGAAGAGTGTTCAAAGTTTTCTCTCAGGGTCTAGTCTGAAGAGTGTTCAAATTATTCTCTCAGGGTCTAGTCTGTATGTTTCAGGTATGGCTACAAGCAGCTGTTCAAGTATTTTACTCTCTGGGTCCAGCATGGGGTGGACTCATCACCATGGCTAGTTACAACAAGTTTAACAACAACTGTCTCAGGTATCTACATTCTGAGCCCGTCCCTCCATAGAATCACCTTAAAAATCCTCGACTACCCCAAATTTTAACGCCTGTTTATGTTGAAAAAAAAGATGGCAGCTTACAGCAAGATGAAAGTTAAGTACAGAAAAACCTCGCTATTACGACCACTAAATTTTGTTAATTATTTGGATGTTTACGATAGGTGACCGCTTAAAGCAAGGTGACAGTGAAACAGAAAGCTCCTGTAGGAGCTTTCTGTTTCACTGCCACCTTGCTTTAAGCTGCCACCTCTCTATTATACAATTAATTAGCCTTCGTTTAAGTGGTCGTAATAGCGAGGTTTTACTGTAGATTGCTTCTACAGGAACTTTCTGCTTTTACTTTCATTTGGTTTACCTGTAAGCAGCTAACTGCCTTGTATACAGAAGTACTTTATCTTTCTGAATGCTGGGTAATTTTTAGCTTATCTGTTTTTCGAAGAAATCAAAGAGCTATTGTTTTACTTGGGCGTCAACATTGTCTGCATTGTCTTGGCGTCTTCAGAAATCTAACCTTGGCGATAACTTCTTCAAATTTTCATCTACAACCTTGATTTTGGTATGCATGTTCATATTGGCAAGTCAAGACAAACTGAAGTATTTTACCACCTTTTACTGTATTTTTCACAGACGAGTGTTGGCACAGGCATGCAATACTCTTATTTTGTCTGCAACAATTTAGTTGTCTACTACTGTTTTAAAAATAGCTGAGTATCAAATAGTTAGGATTCTAATGAGACACTGCATTACACAGATAATTACAATTCCGTTGCTAGCGGGCAAAGTGTTAAACAGGAAAACCTCTGTATTATTGCCACTAAATTGTGTGAATAATTGGGTGTTTAAGACAGGTTACAGCTTAAAGCAAGGTGACAGTAAAACAGATAGCTCATTTTCACCTATTTTCATACGATTAATTTACCTTCGTTATAGTGGTCGTAATAGAGAGGTTTTTACTGTATAATTATGTATCAGATGGATATAGGTGATTGCCTGATTGCTATGGTGGGATGGTTCTGTATAAACATTTTCTTGTTTTCTGTACAGGGATGCCCTGATTTGCTGTTTGGCAGATGGCTTCACCAGTTTCTATGGAGGGTTTATCATCTTTTCTGTGATTGGCTATGTTGCTCATGGAGCGAACCTAAAAATCACTGATGTAGCTACCTCAGGTAGGGACATTATATACAGCAAATTTTGTATTAACCTTTCAATAGACTTTATACTTTCCATGCACGCAAAAAGTTTTACCCCCTTGACCTTGAACTTAGGCGTTCAGGTTTAGAAATCTGTGTTTAGGTTTTCGAAAAATGCTTATTACTCCTATATCCCTTGAGATATTGCTTTCATATTTGAAATGCATGTGTATATGGACAAGACCTTTCCATACATGCTAAAAGTTTCATGTCAGTGACCTTGACCTTGTACTTAATGCCCATGCTTATGTTTTGAAAAATTCTTATAACTCCAGTGTCCCTTGAGGTAATGCTTTCATTTTGGTATACATGTGTATATGGACAAGACCTTTTCATGCAGTCAGAAAAGTTGACCTCTTTGACCTTGATCTTAGAATCGAACAGGTTTCAAATGTGCCACCGGTGAGCTTTGTTGACTTTTTGACAACACTTGTTTTTCTGTGCATTAAGCAGTTAATCTTAGCTGTTAGAGGTCTAGTGATTTCTATAGGAATATTATCAAACACTGCTCATCACTAATTCCTGATCATCTACCCTGAGGCCCAGCTCTCTGTACCCTTGATCTAGGCTGTGTTCATCATCATCATCATCATGTTATTCTGAATATAAGTGTATTATATATTGCAGGTCCAGGGTTGGCGTTAGTTATCTACCCTGAAGCCATTACCAAGCTTCCTATACCCCAGATCTGGGCTGTGTTATTCTTCCTGATGCTGATATCATTGGGTATTGATAGTCAGGTAACCATTGCTCTACAACAATTGTCTGCACTATTTGTCAGTTTCATTAGTTTGAAAAATAAACGATACTGAAAAGTAAAAAATTGACCAGAAAAATGTTTCTTATGGCATATTTTCATGACTGTAAATATTGGAACTACATTGTATTTTCTTCATTGGAGGAATAAATCAAATGCGCTAAAAGGCCCTCCTATTTGGGACAGGGTTAACATGGTGTTTTGTTGTATTTTCAGTTTGGTGTATTTGAGACCTTGTCCAGTGGTTTGACAGACATGTTCCCCAAACTAAGGAAGCACAAGACCATGGTGTGTGCTTGTCTGTGTATTGTCATCATGCTACTCGATATTCCCTACACAACAAATGTAAGTTTACTACATAAACCCAGCCCTCCAGAGTATAGTAAGGAAACAGAACAGTGTGAACATATTTTCTTTTTTGTGTCTAAACAAAACCCCATGTTGTGACTATTCATTGGAATCACCTGTTTAAATCATAACCCCATAGCCTGTTCCTTGTTTCAAAGACAAGTGACTACTTCAAGCAGGTTGAAAGTAAAGCAGAATGCGGCTTAAGGCCCATTCTGCTTTACTTTCAGACAGCTTTAAGCTACCAATTATTAGAATATAGAAAATATATCTTTTTATACATGTTAATGACTGTATAAACTGGAACTATATGCTTCAATGGAAGTATCAATAAACTGTGTGAAATATTTATATATGGAGTAAAGGATTAACCCTTTGAGCCCTAGTCACGCATATATGCGTCATTTGCAAACAGTGTTCCTGTGAGGTGTACACTTGTCCTATGCAAACAGTGTATACCCTGATCAGAGGGCTCCTTAAGGAGCCCTCTGATCAGGGTCTACACTGTTTGTTTATTTGACAAATATTGTAAAAATCAACCCTAAAAGCAAAATATGGACTAGACTAAATTGAAAATTAGAATTTTCCATTTGAGGTTTCAGGGAGGAAAGAGTTAAGACAATTCTAATGAGTAGTCACAACATAGGGTTTGATGGAGACGGATGGAAGTTGGTATTTGCAATGCTCACCTTATCTGAATCTCTGTAATTAATGTGAAACATGGTCTGCAAATTGTTATCATACAAACATTTCACACTAAACAAGTAACTTTGCCAGATACTGAAAATGTAAGTTTGCCATATGTGTCCCATGCCTGTTGGCAATGCACCTAAAATATGGGTAATGGACACACTACTAATACATGTTTATTGTGCACTCCACATGTTAGTCAATCACTAAATTGCTAGTTCGTCATACACCATATATGTTATATCCACCAATGTTATATCACTATTTATCGGTGGATGTGGTCAAGTGGTTATCTGCTCCACTATGATACCAGGGGTTGTGAGTTTGATCCCCACCGGTCCAAGTCCTTTGAATGAGACTATAAACCGAAGTCCAACGTATCAGTGCTTTACACTGGGCATCCCAAGAACTCTGTCGATAATAAGAGTAGGGCATCATGCTTGGGTTTTCTGTATCCTCTCCGCTGTCTCTTGAGCGTCCAATTAGTCCATAGATAGCAGAAATGGATGTTAACAAACAAACCAAACCAAACGGTATGTTACTATTCACCTGAAATTCTAGCCATACATCTCTGTCATTTGCAGTTCACCTCTAATGGTTGTTGGCAGTACACCATACATGAAATGTAAGTTTGTAAAACACTACAACAGTTACTATTAGTCATACAATACCAGTGTTACCTTGCAAATCCCCTGAAACACTAGCAATACACCACCATTATTTGGGTTACACCACCAATGGTTACACAAATGATCCATAGGTGACAAATTCATTAGCTTGAAAAACATAGCTGCCATTGGATGAGATGGGATTTCCTCATATAACTTCATTGAAAATCCCTTGACCAATCTTAAGGACACCATTATCAGGTGAGCGATGAAGGGTCTTACTGGCCCTCTTGCTAAATCAGTAATGCCTTATAAACATTCAGAGACCAGCTGCATTTAGCATCTCCTGACTCCCTAAGTTATCATTTATAGTTCTGATAAGCAAAATTGTTTGACTGCCTTTAACTTCAAGTCACTAGTTTGACGTCACTTGAGCAGGGATCGACATTGATACCAATGTTTTTGATTTTGCCATATCTCAGTAACACTTAGTTACACTTTTGGACATTACAAGTAATTCACATCATGCTAAAGGCATACGGAAACCAACAAATAAACTACAGCTAGAAATAATAATCTGGATAAACAGTCTTCATTTCTTCACTTAATTAGTGACTGCTCAACACAAGGTCAACTTAACCCTTTCCCCATAGAAGCTCCTTTTAGCACAAGCAATTTATTCCTCCACTGAAGAAAAAAGTTCCAAGTTATAAAGTCATGAATATGTATCATACGAGTTTTCTTCTATTTTCTTGCAAAAGTTTGATTAAAGCAGACTGAAAGTAAAGCAGAATGTGCCTGGAGGCACATTCTGCTTTACTTTCAATCTGCTTTAAGAAGATAACTTTTTTCAAAACTAGAAACAGGCTATAGAGTAAAGGGTTAACTAGTGTTTGGTTTAGTGTTTTGGAGGGTGATAGCGAATATTTTTGATACTACTGCTTACTTAACCTATTACCCCATGAGCAAGCCTTTACAGTACTGAACCTTATTAAATTTACAATTTTTGCGATTCGCTTGCAATTCGATGGCGATTCGCTTGCAATTCGATGGCAATTCGCTTGCGATTCAAAATAGTAACTTTACCCTCGGGTGTGTTTTCTTAAATGGTGTATCTCACAAATGTTCTCAAATATGCCTTCGTTAATTTTTTCGATTCCATTTTTGTCACAACCGCTTCGGAAAATTCGCGTAAAAATATTCAAGAGTAGGATTTGTTTTTTGAAGCGCCTGATTCGATGGCGATTCGATGGCAATTCGCTTGCGATTATCAATTTAATTTAATAAGGTTCAGTACTGTAATATGTTCCTGCACTGAAGAAAATAGTTTCAATTTATTCAGTCATGAACATGCATGTAGTAAGAAATATTCCTATATCCTAGCAGATGGTAGCTTAAAGTAGACTGAAAGTAAACCATACTTTCATGCTGCTTTTAGTGGTCACCTGTTTTCAAAATTTTAGAAACAGGCTATGGGGTATAGGGGTTTAGCATTAACATTTGTAACACGGTAGATACTAAAACTTATTATACACGGCTCCAGATAAGAGTAAACTGAACAAATCAAACATTTTCTCACTCATTTCAGCACCAAATCCTATGGTTAGACTACTCATTAGAATTGTCTCTTCGAGACAATTCTAATGAATAGTCTAACCATAGGGTTTAATGCAGGCATAAGATTATAGTTTTGGAAATACTCCCTTTATCTGGAGCTGTGAAATTTATCTGCAGTAAATTTGATAAACAGTAACTACCTGTGAATAGTAGCCACTCAAAAGAAGTAGAATCTGAAGCCAGGGCTCCAGATAATAGGGAGTAAATTTAACAAATCAAACATTTTCTCACTTTCTTCAGTACCAAATCCTATGGGGTTACCACTAATAAGAAATATCTCAAAGAGACGATTCTAATGAGTAATGACACCATAGGGTTTAATTCAGAGATAAAAAAATTACTGAATTACTCCTCTTATCTGGACATAAGTAACGTAGAAAGCTACCTGGGGCAGTTGTATGTATTGAAGAGCTTCCTGCGTTACTTTGTGTCCTGCGTTAACCCTTTATTCCATACATACGCCATTTAACACATTTAATTTATTATTTCTATGAAGAAAATAGTACCCTTTTATACAGTAATGAATATGTAATGTATGAAATATTTCTATATCCAAGTACATGTAGATGATAGCTTAAAGCAGGTTGAAAGTAAATCAGAATACGCCTTCAGGCTCATTCTCCTTTACTTTCAACCTGCTTTAAGTGGTCACCTGTTTTCTAAACTAGAAACAGGCTATGGGGTCATGGGTTAAGCAGTTGAGCATGTTTTTGAGTGGCTGATGTACAAGTGGTATTACTCTAGCTTATTTTACACTATATTACAGGGTGGTATATATCTGTATCAACTGGTGGACTGGTATTTTGCAGCTTTTGTAGTTCTCATAATATCCTTTCTGGAGTGTTTCCTGGTGGCCTGGGTCTATGGTAAGACACATATACAATCTTACACGAGTTGTCAGTTGGAATACACATGTTTTAAAACTAGCTTTTCAAACATGCAGTAAAACCATCCTATTACATGCACTAATGACACCCTAAATCAAGGTGAGTGTAAAACATAAAGCTCCTGTAGGAGCTTTCTGTGTTACTTTCACCTTGCTTTAAGCTGTCATCTGTCTTCTATTTAATCAATTGGCATTCCTTTTAATGGTTGTAATAGAGAGGTTTTATTCTTTTAACTCTTACAATGTCTAATGTTCTGATATATGACCTGTTTACATTGAATCTCAAGAGGTCTCTTCCCAAATTATTTTATAGAAGTAATAGTATGGCAAACAATTGTAGACCTTGATCTCAAGGTTCCTACAGGAGTCCTTTGATCTTGGTCTACACTATTTGCCAGGGATGTATATAGATCTGTTTCCAGCATTGTAAGGGCTAAGTGATATGAGATTCTTGTTATCACAAACATGTGTTTAGTGGCCATTGAAAGAAGTGGCATGGACAGTAGTAAAGACAAAACAAGGCAAAACAAGACAAAGAAATACAGTATTCGGGGTGCCATTTTTGGCATCATATAGTTATGCCGATTTCAAAATGGTCTTTGGCTGCTAGTTTCAGAAAGCAAAAACGTGTCGGTGTTGCTTGAAGTTCCATTACTTTTGAAACCTCTTTATTTGCACTTAAAATATTTCGTCACTATAAGGTAAGGTAACACATCAGGTCCTGATCTGTATCCAAAACCTCATAATTAATAGAGACACCATGCTTCTTCAATCAATCGTCAGTAGGCACAAGTTTGACAGAACAACTGCAGTGCTTTTAAGTTAAATAGTTCTCATACACAGCTCCTTCCCTACAACAGCCCTCCAAACAACGATTCTCGTCTTAAAACGAACCTTGCCACGGTGCCCTAAACAGGAAAAGTATGTCTAACGCTTTTACTGCTGCAATATCGTCTGCTTAAAATTGTCGTCTGCTGTTTTTTCCTCAAAGTTATATATAAGTGGAATTTTTTATAGAACAAATATAACGACGAATGACAAACAGCTTGAATCCAGATCAGTTGCCGTATGATGCAGCATCTGATCTGGATTCAAGCTGTTTGCAAATGTAAGCCAAGTCTTAATTTTCCTTCCCTGTAACCACTGCCTCCAAACAACACACACAATCTGTGTCTGCCACTGGAAGCCGTTGTAGAGAGGGAGCACTGTATTTAATTGTGAGTTCATAATGTCATCACAATCATTAACTGTAATGCTGTATTACCTGTATAAGTTATGTCTACTCTGTACAGTAAAACCTCTATAATACCACCACTAAAAAGAAGGCTAAATGATTGTATAATAAAGGCAGGTAACTGCTTTAAGCAAGGTGAAAGTAAGGCTGAAAGCTCCTAAACTTCCCTTCACCTTGTTTTAAACAGCCACCTGGCTTAACTCTTTCCTCCCTAAAACTTCAAATGGACAATCCCAGTTTCCATTTTAGTCTAGTCCATTTCTGGCTTTTAAGGGTTGTTTTGTCAATGTTTTGCATTATGACAAACAGTGAATACCCAGATCAGAGGGCTCCGTAAGGAGCCCTCTGATCTGGGTATTCACTGTTTGCAAAGGACATGTGCATTTTTCACATGTATACTGTTTGAAAAGGACGCCTATATGCGGGATTAGGGTTCAAAGGGTTAAACAGAAAATAATTAATAATAAATTAGTGGTGGTAAAAGAGAGGTTTTACTGTATACTTGTATATGGTGTTCCAAGATTTGGTTTGTTAGTTGTTCAACCCATTACCCCATAATTACGCCTTTTCACAACTGTAATTTATTTCTCCACTGAAAAAAATAGTTCCAATTTATACAGTCAAGAATATGTAACATAAGAAATATTTTCCACATCCTGTCAGATGGTAGCTTAAATCAGGCCTGTTTTAAGGCACATTCTGCTTACTTTAAACCTGCTTTAAGTGGTAACTTGTCTTCAAAACTAGATACAGTCTATTGGGTAATGGGTTAAATACCTCTGCCAACCATTCCACATTTATATAAGCACCAGGAATGAATGGTTTAATTTAGTTTGCAGTCTAAAGCAAGCTGAAGGTATAGCAAATGACTCCTTTAATTTGTTTTAAGCAGTTAACTGTGGCAGACTCTTGGTCTAGTCTAGAGGTAACGAGCTGGACTGGTAACACAGGGGTGGATTGTATGAACCCTAGCTGAACCACTAACATAACCTAGGAAGACCCTTTAAACGAAGTTCCCATATTTTCGTGCTATACAGGGTTAGAAATTAGCTAAAAATTACACTTGCATTTTTTTGCGAGAGACTTTTGAACTTACTCGCAAAATGCAAAAACTACTCGCGAAAGTTAAACTGTCATTCTGAACATATATTTAACTGACTTGTGTAGAAATCAAATACGATCTACCTACACTTCGTGTATTTTATAAGTTGTAGTTGTACATTTGTGGTTACAGCTGACAAGGGATAAGATCTTGATCTTCATATCTACGTGTACATAACAAAGGGGTATTTTTCTTACATTTTATGATATTGGGGAGAATGCATGCTGTATGCACTATGCAGACCGCACACGATGCTACTTCATTACTCGAAAATTAGGTCAGGTTTAGATCGCCAATCCGTCTACGATACAAACGTTTTTTTCACTGGTCCTATATTTCAGGGCCGTGGTTAATAAACAGTATGTCACAGTAGAATTAGAAGTATACTTGTACTCGTGCGAGTCTTTTAAATGGTCTCGTCTTTGAAGAACGGTTTCGGTTGTTGAGTCTGTGATAAGAATTGTTTACACATCGGAACTCCGAAGTAGCAAAGTGCGCGTTTCATTAGCCAATGAGAATTGGGAAAGTCCGTCATTACGTCATTCTTACAGACAAAAAAAAAGGTTGAAACTGCCCGAGAAGCTATGATTGGCTTACGAAAAGTATTCGCTTGTCTACTCGTCCATTTCCGCCACTCAAAATGTTACGGAATAAAGCGAGCATAGTCTTACAGACGTTATACTGTGTTTAGCTGTCCGAAAATCTGTACTCGCATTTTTTTGCGAGTTCGTGGAAAAATCACTTGCAATTTACAAATTCCACTCGCATTTTGCGAGTATGCGAGCTTAAATTCGAACCCTGCTATACCTTGGGCTAGCAAGGAACCAGCAGTGGGATTCTGTCGGTATCTCTATTTGAACTTCCCAAATAAAACTTTCAAATAACTAACTTCTGCTGGGGGTGTCTAATAATAAGCAGATGTTTATAGTTTATGCAACTTGCAAGGGAAGGGATGGCACATCATTGTATATGTTCTAAGACCAACTTTTTGCTTTACTTTCAACCTGCTTTAAGTGGTCACCTGTTTTCAAAACAGGCTATGGAAGGGTTGAGCACCCGTTAACCCTTTGAACCCTAGTCCCGCATATAGGCGTCCTTTTCAAACAGTGTACATGTGAATAGTACACTTGTCCTATGCAAACAGTGAATACCCAGATCAGAGGGCTCCGAAAGGAGCCCTCTGATCAGGGTCTTCACTGTTTGTCAAAATGCAAAACATTGACAAAAACAACCCTTAAAAGTCAGAAATGGACTAGACTAAAATGAAAACTGGAATTGTCCATTTAAAGTTTCAGGGAGGAAAGAGTTAAGCACTCATCTGGGGGAAGCACAGTAATATGTAGGTGATTAGCACTTTACGCTCTAAAGGAAAGTTGTGTTGTAATGTTTAAATTCACGTCTAAGGCCAAAAGAAATTCTCTGGAAAACATGGACCTGATCATTTGGATATTAATTATGCATATTTGAGTTATACATGTAGTTGTGTCCTGCAACATAATATGCAAATTTTTACAAAATCTTCTTCAATTTACTGCATGTTTTTACATGGGTTTTTACAAAGTGCAACTGTAACATTATACAGTAAAACCTCTGTATAACCACCACAAGATTAAGTAAATTATCTCATATTCAAGGTATGCGGCTGCTTAAAGCAAGGTGAAAGTAAAACAGGAAGCTCTTTACTTATACCTTGCTTTAAGTTTCACCTGCCGTTCATACAATTAGCCTTTTTAGCTCACCTGAGCCAAAGGCTCAAGGTGAGCTATTGGGACGGCCCTGTGTCCGTCGTCGTTAACAATTGCTTCAAATGACATCTCCTCATATACCGCTTGACAGATTTCAACCAAACTTTACAGAAATGTTCCTTGGGTCAAACTCTTTCAAATTTGTTCAAAGAATTAAAACCAATATAGAACTCTGGTTGCCATGGCAACCAAAGTGAAAAAATAAGGAAATCTTTAAAAATCTTCTTGTCAAAAACTGCAAGGGTCAGAGCTTAGATATTTGGCACACAGCATCATCTACAGGTCCTCTATCAAGTTTGTTCAAATTATGTCCCTAGGGTCAAAATTGGCACGCCCCGGGTGTCACAGTTTTACAGAGAGTTATATAGTGAAATTTTCAAACGTCTTCTTCTCTGAAACTAATATGGCTAGAGCATTGATACTCGGCATGGTGACACTTATAGATGTCCTATACATATTTTGTTCAAATGGTTCCGGTCGGTTGCATAAGTAGGTCACGGGAGCTAAAAAATAATTTTTTGAATGGAAACTTATAAAAATCTTCTTTTCTAAAACCCTAGTACCCTGATCTTAGATATTTGGCGCATAGCATCATCTACAGGGCCTCTATCATAATCAAGATTGTTCAAATTATGCCCCTCAGATAAAAAATGACCCCATCCTGGACATAAGTCATTATCTCCATTTTGTCAGTGATTCTCAGGTGATCGAAATATGCCCCATGGGGCTCTTGTTTAGTGGTCGTAATGGAGAGGTTTTATTGTATTTTGATAATTTTTAGGTTATGGCTAAAACCTGAGTGTTTTATGCATGCTTCTTGTATATCATTGAAATAATGCTGTTTCATTTTAGAATGACTACGTTATTAAATGAGCCGTGTGCTGTGCATGTGCAGATCAGTGTGCTCAGTGCTACGGGTAGGAGCCTTGGGCTTCGTTCATTGTCATCTAATTTATACCGAGCAAGCACATGACGTTGTCTCGCCGTTGAAACAATGTTGATTCAGTGTTGCGAAGTTGAATTAACTTTATTTTAACACTGAAACAACTTTGTAAAAACAACTTTGTGTGCTTACTGGGTTGTGCTTTTAGCAGATTTTTTTTCAAATAGAATCTGTTATCTTGGTCTTAAGTGCTTAACTCTTAGCATGCTAGCTGCGAAACCATGGTAACTGTTGCAAACAGTTTGGATCCTGATTAGACCCCTGTTACACAGAGTCTCTTCTGTATCCAAACTGTTTGACACTCTAACTTTGTCTTGAAAATGAATTTTGAAAATTCTATTTTTAGAACGGTAGCAGACAACAATTTTTGCAAAAAATACCAAGCATGCAAAGAGTTAATTTTGTACTTAGTGTAATTTGACTGGAACTAGGACTTGAATAATATATGCAAACAGTTTGAATCAGACATAAAAAGAACATTGTATTTAACCCATTACCCCATAAATACGCCTTTTTACGCTTTTAGTCTATTTATACACTGAAAAAAAAAAAAGTTCCAATTTATACTGTCACAAATAAGAATCATAAGAAATATTTTCTATATTCTAGCAGATAATGCTTAAAGCAGGCTGAAAGTAAAACAGAATACGCCTTAAGGCACATTCTGCTTTACTTTCAACCTGCTTTAAATGGTTAAATATTTTCATAAATTGAAACAGGCTACTGGGTAATTTGTTAAATGGGCTTGACCTACTATAAATGACCACAATAAAGAATATTTGAACAATGTTTACAAACTTGAATGGATTTGATCAAACTTTGACTAACTATATATATGACTATAAGTCTTTGGATGGTTTTGTTTATGGGCAAAGCCCAAGGGTAAAACTATCAGGTTCGATATTCTCAGTTCGATATACCCATGCCATAATGGCCCTCTTGTTGTTTTTAAATTTGAAGATGACAAAGTACTAATGATAGTTCATTTCAATTTTATATGAACTCTTTGCATGCTGGCTAATTTTTTCTCTGCTACAAATGTCGTCTGCTACTGTTCTAAAAGCAGAATTAAAAAAACAACTCAAAACAGAGTGTCAAACAGTTTGGATCCTGATGAGATGAGATGCAACGTAACGTGACACCATATCAGGATCCAAACTGTTTGCAATGGTTACCATGGTTTCACGGTCAGCATGCTTAGAGTTATAGCTTTAATCTATGCATGAATACTGCTACCAAAGTCATTCAGTTTTGGTTTTCTCCTTTATTTCAAAAAAGAACCCTAGGTATGCTTATAGCTGCTTAGTGCAGGCGAGAACTAAAGCAGAAAGTTATGCAGTTTTTAGCTCACCTGAGCTATTGTGATCCCATTCCGTCCGTCGTCAATCGTCTGGTGTCTGGCGTCCGGTGTCCGTCGTACGTCCACATTTTCAAACAACATCTCCTCTGAAACCACTGACCCGATTTCAACCAAACTTTGTCAGAAGCATCAGTGACAAGGGGGAACGAAATGTTGTTCAAAATTTTGGGCTAGAGTTATTCCCCTTGCTTAGGGGCCAGTTTTTCTAACATGACCGTATAGACAACCTTTAACCCTTTGAACCCTAGTCCCGCATATAGGTGTCCTTTTCAAACAGTACACATGTGAAAAGTGCACTTGTCTTATGCACTTGTCTTATGCAAACAGTGAAGACCCAGATCAGAGGGCTCCTTGCGGAGCCCTCTGATCTGGGTCTTCACTGTTTGTCATGATGCAAAACATTGACAAAAACAACCCTTAAAAGTCAGAAATGGACTAGACTAAAATGGAAACTGGAATTGTCCATTTGAAGTTTCAGGGAGGAAAGGGTTAATGCATAAGAAAATCTTAAAAAATCTTCCTCTCAGAAACCGCTAGGCCCAGACCTTTGATATTTGGTATGTATCATTACCTAATGATCTTCTACCAAGATTGTTCAAATTTTGACCCTGGGGGCCAAAAATGGCCCCGCCCTTGGGCTTATCAGTTTTTCTTAGGAAAACTTTTAAAAATCTTCTTCTCTGAAACTGTATGGCCTAGATCATTAATATTTGACGTGTAGCTTTGCCATATGGTCCTCTACCAAGATTGTTCAAATCATGAACCCCGAGTCAAAATTGGCCCCGCGCCGGGGCTTATCAGTTTTACATAGACTTATATAGGAAAACCTTTAAAAATCTTCTTCTCTGAAACTATAAGGCCTATTTCTTTTATAATTTACATATAGCTTTGCCTTGTGGTCCTTTACCAAGATTGTTCAAAGTATGAAGCCCGGGCCAAAAATGGCCCCGCCCTTGGGCTTATTAGTTTTTCATATGAAAACCTTTAAAAATCTTCTTTTCTGAAACCGTAAGGGCCAGATCATTTATATTTGACATGTAGCTTTGCCATATGGTCCTCTACCAAGATTGCTCGAATTATGAACACTGGATTAAATTTAGACCCGCCCTTGGGCTTATCAGTTTTAAATAGACTTCTATAGGAAAACCTTTAAAATTCTTCTTTTCTGAAACTGTAATGCCCAGATCCTTAATATTTGACATATAGCTTTGCCTTGTGGTTCTCTACCAAGTGTGTTCAAATTATGTCCTTATCCGACATGTAGCTTCACATTGTAGTCCTCTACCAAGATCAAATTATGACACCTGGGTCATAGCTATATCAAAATGTTGTCTTGCCCAGTCAGCTTCTATGGTACAATGTCTCAGGTGAGCGAAATGTGGCCCTATGGGCCTCTTGTCCACTTTACCCTTTAGTCTGCTTGAAGTACCACTCTGTGTAAATACTGTAAAACAATTTTAATGAAAGGGATAAAATGAGTTTGACAGATTGTGACAGTTGTATTGGTATGATGACATGCACGGATCCAGAAGTGGGTACAGGGGGCCTGGGAACACTCACTTGGAAAATCCTACAATAAGGAAAAGAAAAGAAGAAGGGAACCCTGAATTCTTGTTGTAAGTTCATTTCATTGGATGGACGTCCCATGAGAATTAGGTTGGGAAACCTTCCTCTCTCTTGCTCTCTCTCTCTCTCACCAACCCCCTCCCCCCCCTTGATAAAATGGCTGGATCTGTGCATGTATGGTAAAACAGTATACTCACTATAATGTATGGTTTAATATTGTGTGTCTAGGTGCAGGCAGGTTCAGTAAAGATGTTCAGATGATGACGGGTAGTGAACCACCTCTGCTCTTCAGAATCTGCTGGTGTTTTATCACTCCACTAGCATTGTTTGTAAGTATTTCTCCTAGCCTCAGTAACCATAACAACAACTAAAGTTGTCCTATACAGATTTTACTGTATAGTTATTTTTATGCCCCCAAAGGTGGGCATATAGTAATCACATTCAGGGCTCCAGATAAGGGGGGTATTTCAAAAACTAGAATCTTTATTTCTGCTTTAAACCCTATGGTGTCACTATTCATTAGAATCGTCTCAAAGAGACGATTCTAATGAGTAGTAACACCATAGGATTTTATTCTTAAATAAGGGAGATAATAATGGATTTGTGCAGTTTACTCCCAGTCTTATCTGGAGCCCTGCACATTGTCTGTCCATCCTGTCCTTCCCTCCGTACATCATAAACTTTGTGTCCGGTATGTAACTTTGGTATCTGTCAATGGATTTCGAAATAACTTGTCACAATTGACTACCTGACAAAGATGCTGTGCTGTGTACAACTCCCTTGCCATGGATCAAAGGTCAAGGTCATAATTTATAGTCATAAACATGTACCAAAAGAAATATTTTCTATATCCTAGCTGATGATAGCTTAAAGCAGGCAGAAAATAAAGCAGAATGTGCCTTCTGGTGCATTCTGCTTTACTTTCAACCTGCTTTAAGTGGTCACCTATTTTCAATACTAGAAACATGCTATGGAGTAAAGTGTTAAGCAGATATTGTTCATAAAGCTTTAAGTGAAACAGTTTCTCAAGAATGTCTTGTATATCATTGGGAAGTGTAGTTGATGGGTGTTACTCTGCTTTACAACCCTTTGTTTACTGCCACTTCCGGTAGTAACAAAGGGAAGTAACATCCATTGACTACAGTTCAGTCACCAGTGATCAAGTGAACAGTCCAGATCACGAAACTGTCTGGGTAAATATACCTTTGTTAGCAGTGTCTCAAGAACGTTCACAATGAAATACAATACCTGTTAAATGAACCTATTCACAAATGTCTTGTATATTTCAGGTAACATTCCTGATCATGTGTGCCCAGTACGAGCCCCCTACGTATGACGGCTACACTTATCCAGTGCTGGCCAAGGTGTTTGGTAACATCCTCGCAGTAATTCCAATTATACCCCTGCCCATTGCCATGGTGTACGAGATTCTGAAAACTGAAGGATCGTTCATGGAGGTACCGTAACATTTCTGATAATTTGGACACCCTGTATATCGGGTGTAACTATCCTATAATTAAAACAAATTGCTTTTATCTCATAGCAAAAGATGAGATATAAAAAAATTATATAATTGTGTATAACATATTCTGTCTGTACTTCATAGAGAGTGTAGTATAACATATTCTGTCTGTACTTTATAGAGAGTGAAGTATAATGTACTCTGTGTGTACTTTACAGAGAGTGAAGTATAATGTACTCTGTGTGTACTTTACAGAGAGTGAAGTATTTGCTGAAGCCGTCCTCAGACTGGGGTCCACGGGTGTCCAAGTACAGAGTGGGGTATGCTGAGTCCTATGTGATGACATCAAGTGGCTTTGTGGATACAGTCAAACAGAATCTCCTAGGGGACAGCAGCAGCATCTAACACAGTCAACAGATCAAAATAATCTCAGTAAAACTGGTGTTCAACAGCCATTTAACAGAAAATGAATTAAGGATCTTTTCATAAAGATTACTGCTTAATGCAGGACATAAGTTATGTCAACAATGCATTTAAGCAATCTCTCAATTAGGTAGCTTAGTGATCTTTAAAGACTGGTGACCCATAACAATTAAGGACAAAATTAATGCAAACCAGGGCTGCACAAATCCCATAGCCCGACGTCCAGGACAAGTGGGAAATGGCTCCGGACAAGTGACCATTTTCTAGAATCTAGTCCCGGACAAGTGACAATTTTCAATTTAAGTCCCGATCTAAATTGATAAATTCCAAAAATAGCTGGTCAATTAACTCTTCGCTCGTCGTCAATATGTTTCAGGTAACCCATATCATGACTGCCGCGAGTGCCCCTTACCTACCTGCTGTGCTATATATGCTTATCCAGTTTGAGAAATTTCCCTACGCATCAAGTCAATTTTAAAGTCAACTGAGACATAATTGTGTATTTAGTAATTTACAGGAAGCCTACATGTGTTATGTCAATTTCGTGTGACTCTCACACGTTTCGGCACCGCCTTTGATTATGTAATCTCACTGTGTTACACAAAGGGTTTTTAATCAGTGTCTTACAAATGACAAGCGTTCAGATGATGCAGATCATTTGCAGTGCTCCATGTCAATAAGAGCTTGAAACTGACAAATCAAGAGTGCAGAAGGTTAATGTTCAGAACTGTTAAAGTCTTATTGTGCACATACTAAATCTGCATCACACTTTAGATTGCATACAAATTACCTGGTACGTTTTGTCCTTATATGTAATGTGATTTAGAAGGTAGCATTTAAAAAGGTAGCTTTCTTTTGATTAAAAACCAAAACATATTTTTTATATCTGATAGATCTAAATAGGTTTATGATTTTTATGTGGAAATTTTGTCTTTTAAATGTCACCTAAACATGATTTAATCAAGCCAAAGTGTAGATGAAGATTGTGTAAATGTGAATGAAGAGAAAATCTTAAATTACAACAATTTTGAAATAAAGGGAAGATAACTAAACACTTTAACTGTTTTACATAGAATTAATATACAAAAGGTAAACAAAGTTAAATTTAAATCTCTGTTGAAGGTACAACTGGCAATGATGTTCCTTTGATGATTCCATATGTAAAGGTATTTAGATTAATTGAAACCATGTAGAACCCTGGTTGCCATGCCAACCAAAGGAAAAATCTATTAAAATGTTCATGTCAAAACTGTCAAGGCCTACAGCTTAGATAATTGGTGCATAGCATTAACTAAAGTAATAGACCACTGCCACTATTGTAAAAATTAAAGCTCTGGGTGAAAATGTCCCTGTCATAGGGGTCCTTTATTTTACTTAAAATGCAAAGTGTGGAACTATTTTCTTTAGTGGAGGAATAAATTGAAGGCATACAGGTGTATTTATGCGGTTTAAAGAAATGGTAGAGATACATTACCGGTACTGCATTTAAGTAGAATGGTGTGAGTCTAGTTATTTGTGTTTTATAGGTATTATATTCAAATCATATAATAATAAGTAATGATATAAATTTTATTTTGTCTTTATAACTATTACAAACTGATATGTCCAATTTTAAAGAATCATTTAAACTGGTTCTCTTTTACTGGTTTATACGTTGAACCATGTTTCCGAATATAGTGTATAAAATGTTGGACAAGTGGCTTTTTGTTCAGGACAAGTGACTTTTTGAAAGTCAGTTGTCCTGGACAAGTGACTAAAAAAAAAAATTGTGCAGCCCTGCAAACATCTCCTGAAGAACCTGTAATGCATTTCTTTTTACCTGCAATAAGCTGCCACCTGTCATATAGGCTGTTAATATACCCAATCATTAGAAGTGGCTTAGAATAGGTTATACTGTAAGACATAACTTATATCCTGCCCTTAGCAGTGCCCTGTTTCTGACTATACCTTTGTCCTGTGCTAAGCAATGCCCTATTTCTGACCATACTTCATTTCTGTATTGAGTGGCTGATGAGCACAAGTTTTCTTTTTATTATCCGAAGATCTTGTATTTTGTCTGGCCACAATAAAGGGGCTAAAGGGAGACTAAGGTATTGCTTCTCCTTTAGCAATATTACCAGTATGATCATCAACTGCAATGTGAACCCATAACCCTATAGGAGCGACTTTTAGCACATTCAGTTTATTCCTCCACAGAAGAAAATAGTTTCTCTTTACAGACTCATGAAGATGTACCATTAGAAATATTTCCATATACATGCAGATGGTAGCTTAAATCAGGCTAAAAGTAAAGCAGAATGTGCCTTAAGGCACATTCTGCTTTACTTCAACCTGCTTTAAGTGGTCACCTGTCTTCAAAACTAGAAACAGGCTTGGGGTAATGGGTTAAGTTTTTTGTGATCAGGTTGCTTCTTTGCAACTGCTTGTCAAAATTTAATGAATCTTGCTAGAATGTTTTACTATTTAGTAAGGATGTGCTCATCTTGTTTTGGTTGTGGTTTGATAATACCTTAGTTTCAATTTCACCCCTTCATTGCCGCAAGTCAATCTAATTCCATGTTATTCTTGTTTAAGTTTTTCAAATGAATGTTGTGTATTTTGATAACTGTTTTGTTTAATTGCTTAATGTGAAGATATGCCATGGTGTTAACCCATTACCCCATAGCCTTTCACTTAACCCATTACCCCATAGCCTTTCACTTAACCCATTAACCCATAGCCTTTCACTTAACCCATTACCCCATAGCCTTTCACTTAACCCATTAACCCATAGCCTTTCACTTAACCCATTACCCCATAGCCTTTCACTTAACCCATTACCTCTTAGCCTATTTCTAGCTTTGAAAACAGGTGACCACTTAAAGCAGGTTGAAAGTAAAGAAGAATGTGCCTTAAGGCACATTCTGCTTTACTTTCAGCCTGCTTTAAGCTACCATCTGCAAGGATATAGAAAATATCTCTTCTGATACATATTCTTGGCTGTATAAATTGGAACTAATTTCTTCAGTGGAGGAATAAATAGAGGCGTAAAAAGGCGTTTTAAAGGGGTAATGGGTTAAAGCAGGTTGAAAGTAAAGCAGAATGCGCCTTCAGGCACATTCTATTGAAGACGCATTCTGCTTTACTTTCATCCTGCTTTAATCTATCATTATTCAGGATATAGATATTTCTTTTGGTACATGTTCATGACTGTATAAATTGGAACTGTTTTCTTTAGTGGAGGATTAAATTGAATGCGCTAAAAGGCACTTCTATTGGGAAAGGGTTAACCTAATCCCCCATAAAAATGCCTTTTTAAGTCTATAATTTATTCCTAGCAGATAACAGCTTAAAGCAGGCTGAAAGTAAAGCAGAATGTGCCCTAAGGGACATTCTGCTTTACTTTCAACCTTTTAAAGTGATCATCTTTCTATAAAACTAGAAACAGGCTATGGGGTAATGGGTTAATAGCCATTGACACAAAGAGAGTAGAATACTGTTCTTGTAAGAACTGTTCATTGTGCTAGCTGTTTTTCTTGGTACGTTTGCACTAGAACGTGGTTTATCAGCTTGGTATTAGTATTAGTACAAACCAATTACCATTTGATCACTGCTATTTTCCTCCTTTAACTCATTCACCCCTAAAACTTTTAATGGACAATTCCAATTTCAAAATATGTCTAACCCATTTTTGACTATTTAGGGATGATTTTAACAATATATTTCAAAATGACAAACAGTGTAGATCCTGATCAGAGGGCTCCTTAACCCTTTGAACCCTAGTCCCGCATATAGGCGTCCTTTTCAAACAGTGTACATGTGAATAGAACACTTGTCCTGTGCAAACAGTAAGGACCCAGATCAGAGGGCTCCGAAAGGAGCCCTCTGATCAGGGTCTTCACTGTTTGTCATAATGCCTAAAATGGACAAAAACAACCATTAAAAGCCAGAAATGGACTAGACTTAAATCTAAACTGGAATTGTCCATTTAAAGTTTCAGGGAGGAAAGAGTTAAGGAGCCATCTGGTCAGGGTCTACATTAATTGCAGGTATACTGTTTGTAAATGACATGTATACTTGTGGCTAGGGTTGAATGGGTTAATCATTCACCCCTGAAACTTCAAATGGACAATTCAATTTTCCAATTACCTTAAGCCTAGTGCAGTATTGACTATTTAGAGTATTTTTGCATTAAATTACAACCAGTATAGACTCAGATCAGAGGACTCTGATCAGGGTCTACTCTATTTGTGTAGGACAAGTGTACTCTTCACAGGTACACTGTTTGTAAATTACTGATATGCATGATGCTAGGGGTCAGTGTGTTAAAAGTGGACTTGTTGATAAAATTCATGACAGATGGCAGCTTAGAGCAAGTTTAAAGTAAAGCAATAAAGTTTTAAGCAGTCATCTGTCTTACACACCCAAATCATGGTTTCTTTAAACCCGTTACCCCATAAATACGTCTTTTTACGGCTTTAATTTATTCTTCCACTTAAGAAAATAGTTCCAGTTTATATAGTCTTGAATATGTATCATAAGAAATATTTTCTATATCCTTGCAAATTGTAGCTTAAAGCAGGCTGAACGTAAAGCAGAAATGTGCCTTAAGGCACATTCTGCTTTACTTTCAACCTGCTTTAAGTGTTCATCTGTCCTCAAATACTAGAAACAGACTATGGGGTAATGGGTTAAATAACCATGATATCAGGGTTTTATTGTAAACAGCATTTAGCCTTTGCCATTGTTTTAAGGTATATTTTACATTCATGCACATTGCATAGCTATACTTCATGTATTTAAGAATTGTGCCATGTTTACACAGGACATGATTGTGTATGGGAATCTCATAGAATGATTACATAGTTCTTGCCACAATCTCTGGTTAAACATGCTTTTTATCACATGCGAATTTTGTACAATGTCAATTTAAAAACTACAGTCGAACTTCGATATCTCGAACTCGCATAACTCAAACTATACTGTAAAATCCGGAATATAGGCGTATAGTTAAATTTAAGCGCATAGCTAAAATAGGCGCAGTCGACCCTTCACGATTTCTTTCCCTATAAAATAAGCGTGTACATAATTTGCTTACAAAATGTCTGGCGGAAGTTGTGTACGGTCTAACCCATGAGCCGAAAGATATGCGGCGCCTTACCTGTCGATAATAACGGTGTTTTCACGCTTTGCCGATGCATTGTGTAGGTAGGTATATGATATGGGTAAATGTGTGAAAACTAGTAGAAAACTTAATAACATCAGGTAAACAGGTGTAAACTTTACGCTGATTGGTATTAGTTACTGAATGGTCGAGTCGCCAGAAAAATTAGCGAGAAAGTCATATTCTTGCGTTTTTTCGATGTAATGAAAAAACAAATTGAGGCTTTACACAAAAAAAAACATATGCACGAGAACCTAAATCAGTACCGGCTCCATTTGTGTTTCGGGCAGACGTATTTTAATCACTAAGTGGGTAGGTGCAGTCTGGGAAATGAGCGGTAGGAAAACAATGACCCAGTCTACTTTCACTTTCTAATTACTTCCGGTTAAAACACGATCAAATCAACAACACGGTAAGTTTATTTTGACTTCGAAAGTAAGCGCCGTCTGTCCTTCTTTACAAGTGCATACGCTAAAATAAGCGCATAGAGGCGTCACTAATTTACAAAATAAGCGTATACGCCTATATTCCGGATTTTACAGTATGATAGTTCGACACATAATCTGCAATATTTCATGCTCGATTAGGTCGAACATACCCATATTTCAACGTTAAAACGTGGCTAAGCCACGTTTTAACTTTGAAATACTGGTATGTTTGATTTAACCTAGTTCGAGATATCGAAGTTCGACTGTATTGGAATAAGTAAGTTACAGACGACTCTAGCAAATATAGTTTCTAGAGGCCTACAGTCATACATCTACAGAAGTTCTGGTGAGACCAGACATTTTGCCATTGAAAATGTTTTAGAGTCATAAAAATAAATGAAATGTACCTTAAGTATTTGAAACAAACTTTGTTAAAACATTTTCTCCTTGGAGCACCTGTATTTTTTCCTCAAATGAATCTCAAATCTATATTAACCCTTTCCCCCATAGAAGCGACTTTTAGCGTATTTGATTATTCCTCTGCTGAAGAAAATAGTTCCAGTTTATATCCTCATGAACAATTACCATAACAAATATTTATATACAGCCTAGCAGATGGTAGTTTAAAGCATGCTGAAAGTAAAGCAGAATGTGCCTTAAGGCACATTCTGCTTTAATTTCAACTTGCTTTAAGTGATTTCATGTCTTTAATGTTATAAACAGGTTATTGGGTAAAGGGTTAAACACAGACTTATGCACGGAAAATTATTACAACTCACTTATCCAGTTACCGTCTTTAATTCATCATATCAGTGCTTGCATATGACATGTTCATACATCTATCAGTACATTCATCTATCTACACATCCATCCATTAAAATTGTGTTCTAGTAATTTGAGATATGTAATGTGAAATGGGGATATTTGACATTACAATCTGTGTAGACTGCGATCATGTTTATGGTGTCTATGGTTTGCATTATTTGCTATGGCAGTAGACATAGTCCAGTAAAATCTCCCTATCACCACCACTAAAAAGAATACTTATTGATTATATGAAAGTCAGATGATTATATGAAAGACAGAGTTTAAAGCAAGGTGGGAGTAAAACAAAGCTCCTGTTTTACTTTCATCTTGCTTTAAGCAGCCACCTGTTTTAAACATGAAATAATTGATGTAATTTAGTGGTCATAATAGAGAGATTATACTGTAAGTGTATTGTTTGTTCTTAAGGTTGACCTACAGTGTAGACTATGGTCAGACTTTGTTGGTGTTTTATCTGGGTCTACACTGCTTGTAATGTCTGACATATTTCTATGACATGTATCAGTTATTTATTAATTCATTATATGGGAAAATACAGAGTTAACCCCCTTTCCTCCACAGACAGGTAGTAAGCCTCTACCTATTTCTCCACATAACCTCCTCAAATGACACATTGATGGTGTTGAATACAGTTTTCAGCTTAACCCATTTCACCAAAAATTCACTTTTAATTTATTCCTCCACTGAAGAAAACAGTTTCAATGGTACACACCATGAAAAATATATTAGATATCCTAGCAGATAGTAGCTTAAAGCATGTTGAAAGTAACGCAGAATGTGCCTTAATTTCAGCCTGCTTTAAGTGACCACCAGTCTTTAAAACTAGAAACAGGCTATGGGTTAAAGTGAGTTGAAAGTAAATAAGTAAGCTGCTATTACTGCTTTAGGCAGTTGCCTGACTCTCAGTCGGATCATGGCTATGGAGAAAAGGGTGGAATAGCCTTGTTATCTCTATCAAGACAGCTAGTACATTCAGTATTGCTTTGACTCGTTCAACCCTAGTGACAAGTATATCACCCTTTAGTCCTTTACTACCATTTACCTGTGTAGAGTACATTTGTCCTATGCAAACTGTGTAGACCCAGATCAGAGGACTTCTACCCGAGCCATCTGATGAAATTCTGCACCGTTTGTTATTTTGCCTAAATACAGTGAAGATTGCCTATAACGTTCCTTGTTTGTACGTTTCCTTTGTTAGATGTTTGATTTTTCTGGTCCCGGCCAATTACCTTCTTTCTCTATGTTGAAAAAGGTTTGTTATAACGTTTCCTTCTTTTAACGTTTCGATTGCTTTTAACGTTGAAGTTTGATGGTCCCAGGGTGCAAATTGCTGTCATAACGTTTCGCCGGTGCGATCGTCTTGACTTCGGGCTTGTTCGCACTGTTGGCAAACTTGATAATTATAACAATAGAGCATACAATAATTGCGTGTACCGTTGTGCATCTACAGGTGTGCTTTTAACGCCGAATTGTCGTCTGCATGAAATCTATGTCACATCTTCAAGCGAAAAAAAGGAAATGAAAAATCTGCAGCGATAAAACTATTTGTTAGCGCATATGCCGTGTAGCCTCTTAAATGTCCAAGATACCAAACACGTAAATACACTAGTGTGTACGAGTTGATTAACACGTGGGCTGTCATATGCTCATTTCACTTATGTTGTTATTAATATTAAGGAATTATTATTCCGTGTTAATATTACTGACCTCTAATGTTTAAATCATTTAGATTCAGTTTACTAATTTCCTGCTTCAGCGGTTGAGAATTATCAAATTCTTATTTATTCTGTTGAACATCCAATCAAACAAGTCGAAATAATAAGTCCCAGTTATGTAAATGACACGACAATCGGATTACTTCATCTTTTTTGTCTACACGTAGGAAAGTGACATGATAATGGGGCCGGTTACTTACGCATATCTATAATTCGACACGGACAAAAATATACATTTACACGAGAACAGAAAGAAAATATGCATAGTTATAGCACGTACAAGCGCACATTATGCTTCCAGGACTTATTCGTTACGGAATGCAAGCTTAGCACCTGTGTTTGTTTTTATAATTAGATTTAACTAATACAAACGAGTAATTTTTAAGTTAAGTAATTTTAAAAGGAAATGTTTACAACTTTTCTCGGTTATAACGTTCAACAAATGACGGTCCCCGGCGAAATGTTATAAGCAATCTTCACTGTAGTCCTAAATGGACAAACCTTAATTGGAAAACATTAAAAGTTTCCAGGGTGAATGAGTCAAACACATTCTTATGTGATGGTGCATTCTATATTGCTAACCCCTTCACTGTTAGGAAAAAAGCTGCTTAGACTTTGTTCTACTAATTTTCAAATGCAGATTTATGTGTTTTTTGTCTGAAGGAATATAAATACTAGTCAGTAGTGTCAAGCAGTTTAGATCCTGATCAGATGTTTCTGAGCTTCTGATCTCCACCCAAACTGTTGGTTTCAAGTACACACATGGCAGTGAAGGGCATTAACCCTTTACCTTATAGAAGCGCCTTTTAGCGCATTCCATTTAATCCAACACGGAAGAAAATAGTTCCGATCTATACAGTCATAAATGTGTATTAGAAGAAATATTTTCTAAATTTCTAGCAGGTTGCAACTTAAAGCAGGCTGAAAGTAAAGCAGAATGCGCCTTAGGGCGCATTCTGCTTTACTTTCAACCTGCTTTAAGTAGTTACCTATTTTCAAAACTAGAAAAAACCTATGGGGTAAAGTGTTAATTCTAGTTGTGATATGCCATGATTACCGTTGTATTTATGTTTATAACAGTACAGTCGGTCAAACTTGTGTTAAATGTACAACGATTAGGACTAGTGTCTGGAGCTTTGTTTTCCTTCCATTTTCATTGAGGTAGCCATATGCCTGAAGATCAGGACAACAAAGATCTTGTGAGTGGTAGAGAAGACTTTTTTCTTTCCTTTATTCATATAAATGCATACCAAACGCAATTACAATGTACTAAAATGTAGAAAACTACAACTTTTTTAAATTTCTGGAGTAGCAACAAGTTTGGAGCCTGATCAGATGCCAGGTTACCTGGCATCTGATCAGGCTCCAAACTATTTGCAATGGAAATAATAGTTTTAGCATAAACTTGTTTATTGGGAAAGAATAACGTCTTCTCCACTGTAATAGTGGGTCTTCTCTGTTCTGGCAGAAAGTGTAGTACAGCGCTCCCTCTCTACAACGACACCCATTGGGGGACAGAGATTATGTGCGTTGTTCGGAGGGAATCGTTATAGGGAGGGAAATTGGCTTACATTTGCAAACAGCTTGAATCCAGATCAGACGCGGCGTCTGATCTGGATTCAAGCTGTTTGTCACTGGTCATTATGTTGTTTTATATCAAAATGTCCAATATGTAAATTTTAAAAAAAACCCCAGCAGACAACAATTTGAAGCAGAATATATTGCAGCCATGAAAGCTTTATACATAAGTCTCTTGTTTGGGGAACAGCGACGATTGTCGTTATAAGGAGGGAATCGTTGTTGGGAGGGCCGTTGAAGGGAGGGAGCACTGTATGATGGACACTGAGCAATGGTTGTATTGGTTCTTGTGGAAATTCAACTGTGTGGTATTGTTCATTATGATTAATTTCTAAACTTTTTGTTTTCACACCCACTTTCGGCAAAACATATTGAAAGCTTACCTTTGGGATCTTTGGCCCATGTTCAACTTGCCACACAATTAGGACAATGCATTAACATCGCTCACTAAAGCCTCGAGGGATGTCAAGTCCCAGTGAAACATCAGTTGGTTGATATAGCCTGTAGTACACAGGCGAAAGCTCCCAAAGGTAAAGCTTTCAATATGTTTTGTATGTGAAATCAAAAAGTTTAGAAACTAATAAGGTTGTAGAGTTGTTTTGTTGAGAGAGAACTTTAGCACTAGGTATTACAGATATTTTCTCTTACAGGGGTCATTAACCCATTACCCCATAGCCTGTTTCTAGTATTGAAAATAGTTGATCACTAAAAGCAGGTTGAAAGTAAAGCAGAATGTGCCTTGAGGCACATTCTGCTTTACTTTCAACCTGCTTTTAGCTAACATCTGCTAGAATATAGAAAATATTCCCTATAATACATATTCATTGCTGTATAAATTTGAACTATTTTCTTCAGTGAAGGAATAAATTAAATGCACTAAAAGGCGCTTCTATGTGGGAAAGGGTTAATTGATTCCAAATGTATGTGTTGTATTGTTTTGTTGTCGTTGTATTTAAATGTAGCTTAAAAGTGCTGATCAAGGTCAAGTATGAATCGGGCTCCTGATCATCTGATCTGTGTTTTCTCTACAACGACCAAGAGCCTCTTCCATATAAAATGGGTCATAAAAGTGAGTACAGTACTTGTATGAACTGCTTAGTAAAGGGAGACAATCTAATGTTGATATTGTAAAACTCGTCAATACCAGTAGCGTATTCAGGTAATTGTACCGGAGTCCAACGTCTTTTAGCATGCAAACAACCCTTATAGTACGACATCTAACGTTCTTCAAATCTCTCCAATAATAATTCATTGCGCCCCAATGTTTAAATACTTTCAAGGGTACGAATGAATTATTTATGAATCGGAATAACACATGCAAAAGTGAACAAATCAACTGAAGTGCATCAATTTTACAGCATACAAAAATAAGATTTAAATATTATATTGTAAGCTGCTTTGTTTGATACATTAAGTATCAGAAAAAGTTGGTTTAATGAAGAGAAATTAACTCTTTACTGTCATCTTTGGCTCGTGTACTCATTTGGATGCCATTTTAGAATTCCTGTTCACTTTGGCAAACCACCCTCGATGTTGTTCATGTAGCTGTCCAACGATATCATGCAAACAGGTTGTTTTTGTTTAAACTGTTACGATCGGAGGCCATCGATGGACTCTGATTCGGTAACTGAACACGCTACTGATTTGTTCCTTTCCGCCACTTATGTGCCATAGGAGCCACAACAATGTCTTGTTAAATGCTCTCAAAAAAGCATTCACTGATGGTGTTAAATACAGGTGGTAGCTTTTACCCATTACCCCATAAATACACCTTTTTACGCCTTTAATTTATTTCTCCACTGAGGAAAATAGTTCCAATTTATACAGTCATAAACATGTACCAAAATAATTATTTTCTCTATCCTAGCAGATGGTAGCTTAAAGCAGGCTGAAAGTGAAGCAGAGTGCACCCAAAGGCTCATTCTGCTTTAAGTGGTCACCTGTTTTCAAAACTAAAAACAGGCTATGGGGTAAAGGGTTAAAGCAGGATCAAGGTAAAAGAAAAAACTCCTAAAGGGGCTTTCTGATTTACATGACATTGTACTTTTATTCTGCTTTAAGTAGTCACATGCTTTTAAATTGATATTGTTCTAAAATGCTTTATCACTTGGATATAATTATGTAGGCGCTGTGGTGGAAAGGGTTACGACAAATATATTTGTACAGTAAAACCAATCCGGTACGACCTCATAAATGTGTTAACTATTGGCATTTGTGATAGATTACTGCTTAACTCTTTCCTCCCTGAAACTTTAAATGGACAATTCCAGTTTCCATTTTAGTCTAGTCCATTTCTGACTTTTAAGGGTTGTTTTTGTCATTGTTTGGCATTATGACAAACAGTGAAGACCCTGATCAGAGGGCTCCTGCAGGAGCCCTCTGATCAGGGACTTCACTGTTTGCATAGGACTATTGTACTATTTATATGTACACTGTTTGAAAAGGACACCTATATGCGGGACTAGGGTTCAAAGGGTTAAAGCAAGATGACAGTAAAACAGAAAGCACATTTGCTTTAAGCTGTCACTGGCATTTTATACAGTCAATTAGACTTCTTTTTAGTGGTCATAACAGAGAGGTTTTACTATATTTTCTAGCTCTGGTTTTCCTGTGGCCTGTTAGTTGTGGATATGTTGTGTTTTAAGGTTTTAATTGTACATTGTTATATCTTTGTAATATTCTTTTTTCATTTATTCCATTAAAATTTGGGAAACAAATTCACAAGATTTTGAAAAAAAGATACTTTTATGTATTTGCAATTTCATGACCATAGCTGTGTGCAGGATAGTTTGGTTGGTATGTCAAACTTTCATTCAATTAGTAGGTAGAATTTGGCTGTTGCTTTTTAGCTCACCTGAGCTAGCTCAGGATGAGCTTTTGCAATCCTTGAATGTCCTGCGTTAGTCGTCAACAATTTTAGTGTTTACACTCTAAAGGCCACAATATTTATCCAATCTTTCTCAAACTTGCTGAGATTGTTTATTACCATAAGAGTTCGAATGAGTTCAATTATGGTTGAAATCTGACTGATAGATCAAGAGTTGTCTACTTTTGAATTGCTGAAAATGCCATATTTAGCAGTGTTTACACTTTAGAGGCCACAATATTTATCCAATCTTTCTCAAACTTGATCAGATTGTAAATGACTATACAAGTTCAGATGAGTTTGATTATGGTTGAAATCAGACGAATAAGTCGAGTTATCTGCCCTTTGCTGAAAAAGCCATATTTAACGGTGTCTACACTCTAGAGGCCACAATTTTTATCCAGTCTTTCTCAAACTTGCCCACATTGTATATGACCATAATAGTTCGAATAAGTGTGATTATGGTTGAAATCGGACCATTAGGTCAAGAGTTATCTGCCCTGCTGAATATGCCATATTTAACAGCGTTTACACCCTTGCAACTACAGTTTTTAATGGATTTTGATTATTCTTGCACACAAAGTATGTAGCTTTAAGTTCTCAAAGCAGTGCAATTATTGTTTAAGTCTAATTATTGTGGCAATAGTTATCTGCCCTTGATATACTTTGAAATGCTAGAAAAGGCTTCATTTCAGTATTGTTTAGGCTCTAGTTTTCTGCCCTTGATGTACACTACTATACTAGAATTTTGAGGTTGTATTCCAAAAAATTTTACATGCTATACTACAAATTTGAAAGGATTTAGATTAAAATGGGTGAAACTCAAAGGTAAAGCTATCAGGCTTCAAAACAACAGGTGAGCGATATCAGGGCCTTCAAGGCCCTCTTGTTTTTTATTCTGTGCTTTGTTCACATGAAAAAATCTTGAATCACTCTAGTTTCATACATTTGATATGTTACAAATATAATTTCTTTAAAGTTAAAACATAATTTTAATATTTTATGCCCCATTTTGATTTACTGCTGTTTTTTTTATGTAATTTTTGAATTCCATTAGTTTTGAATTTATTGTTCGTTTACATTTAAAATATTGTCTGGAAACACCCCTAAACTTTGACATAGACTGGTTGTTTTTCGAGGGTTGAATGGTCAAATCCAAGAATATAAGTACATGTACAGTAAAACTACTAAATTATGTTATTTAAAAGGTGTTTACGACAGGTGACTGCTTAAATCAAGGTGACAATTAAACAACTTGTTTTATTGTCACCTTGCTTAAGTTGTCACCTATATTGTATATAAGCAAGTAGCCTTCGTTTTAGTGGCCGTAATAGAGAAGTTTTACAGTACAGAGTAATTCAACATTATGAAATCATATCATAAACAAGATTAATTTAACAATAAAATCATATCATAAACAAGATTAATTTACCGTAACACTGAAATCATATCATAAACAAAATTAATTCAACATTATGAAATCATATCATATACTTTCATGAGAATTCGACCTTTACTCTACTGACAACCAGTATATGTATCTTTTGAAAAAATTTAGATCCAAGGGCCCGTTTCATAAAACTTCGTATGACAAATGTTGTCTAAGTCAGATTATAAATAATTCGCAATCATTATTTATTTCTCCATCTTATTCTGTCTTGTGACATCTCTTTGGAATTGTCTTGAAAAGACAATTCCAAAGAGATGTCACAAGACAGAATTAGATAGATCAATCAGAAAATAAATATATTTCAAAGTTTTGACTTACAACCATTTTTGTCGTATGAAGTTTTATGATCAGAAGAGGAAAGAAGAGGGTTATTGAAAACATTAAAACATGTGTGTTGTTGTTGTTGGAATATTTTGCTGGGTAAGCAATTTTTCTTTGATAGTGGATAGAAATGACAGGAATTATTTTCATGGAGTATTTATATATTGATTGTTTATGTATACAAACTTGAATAAAATTTGAAACAATCAAAACTTGACTTGACTTGTTCACATTAACCCAAAGCATGTGTAACTACCTTGATTTCTGTTGATTTCACATTTTGAGTTTGTCTGATTTTCCCCGGCGTTGTTGTAGTCGTCAAAAATCTTAACATTAGGCATTACCTCCTACATTTTTCATTTACAAAGTTTATTTTTGGTATGCATGTTCATGTTGACAATTACTGTTGAGACATACAAAAATATTTTACCTACTGACATTGACCTTGGACCTAATTTTACTGTATTTTTCACTGATCTTCAAAAACAGACGAACTTTAGCACCTGTATGTGGTACTCTTGTTTAATTCTTTCCTCAGAAGTAGTGCCCTAGACCACCTCTACATTCTTTACATATAGGATCTGTCATGAGTCGATGTGTGAGACAAGATGATTTTAACCATGTCTAGAATTGAAATGTTATTAAGCGAGCCTTGGCGAGCTTAATAACTTTGCCGTTCTAGATGAGGTTGAGATCAGCTTTTCTCAAACATGGACGAGTGACATTCTTTTACTCACATAACCAACAATTTTAAAGTTTTTTTTTTTTTAAAGCAATAGGCCTTTTTTGGAATCCCAATGACATAATCATGCCTTTATAAACAATGAAGTTATATAGTGACGTCATCAAATTGATCTCACACATGTTGGAGATAAGGATATTCGTCATCGTTGTTCGCTATAGAAAACAAGGGTAGTCATGTGAGAAATAAGCATCCCAAATAATAATTCATTGAGAAGGTGGAAATAAATACAGAACAGAAATTAGCATACATAGCATGGTTTTAATTTGATGAACTACCAGGTGTACATATATCACATTAATACACTGTAACAATATTTCTATGGATCTTTATCATATGCTAAATAACATCTGAATGTCTGGCTACAAGTGAGTATGATATGAGTGTTGTAAGAAAATTTGTGGCAGCTGAAGCAGTTGTTATAAATATTATAGACAGGGCTGCCATAACTCGATCGTGTAAAATCCGTAGATTTCCAAATTTTATATTTTTCAAATGCAATTACTTAAAAAAGGTTGAAAGTAAAGCAGCATGTGCCTTAAGGCACATTCTGCTTTACTTTAAGCCTGCTTTAAGCTTCATTTGCTAGGATAATCTGAAAATTTTGGAAAAATCCGGATAAAAATCTGAAAATTTTGGAAAAATCCCGAAATGGCAGTCCTGTGTAGACTATCAGTTCTACCATTAAACTATCAGTTCTAAGTATAATTTTTTTAGTAAAATCAGTGAATCTCAACACTTTCATTTAATCAAATACTGGAATGATTACATAAGTGTCCTTATTCTTCAAATAAGCTGGGTTTGAAATGAGTGGATGGATAAACATTTGGTAAATTGACCACTACGTGAACTGCTCCAAGTGACACAAACACATTACAAAATATATGTAATATCTATACAACCATTCAGTTATGTTCAACTTACTCAATTTCAAAGCATCAAGGTTTGCCTGTTGCTCATGAAAACAGTTTCATAAAGTCTTTACACCAAATTGCCTTCTTTATGTAAACCTTTAGGTCTTAAAATTATTACAGTCCTTGAGATTATAGTACAATGTATTAATTAGTAGTATAAAAAATAGTTATTACTGGAACACTTGACTTCCGCAGTAGCAAACTGATCAGTAACACCTTTGGCTCAAACACTATCAAAGGGTTAATTTTCTCTTTGAATATATTTTTGTAATATTAGGTTTATTTCAGTTTAATTAAATTCATATTACAAAAGTTCAGTGACGTGTTCAGAAACCATTCAATGACAAAGGATGAGATCCCAAAAGATCCATGACTGCTTAACCCATTACCCCATAGCCCTCTTTTAGTTTTAAAGATATATGACCGCTTAAAGCAGGTTGAAAGTAAAACATAATGTGCCTTAAGGCACATTCTGTTTTACTTTCAGCCTGCTTTAAGTTACTATCTACTAGAAAAAAGAAAATATTTCTTATGATACATATTCATGACTATATAAATTTGAACTATTTTTTCCAGTGTAGAAATAAATTAAAGGCATAAAAAGGCGTATTTATGGGGTAACGGGTTATTGAAGGATAAAATATAAAGCAGACAGCTCCTATGAGAGTTTCCTGTTTCTGCATTTAGCAACACTGGGTCTTCTATTAAATGGCCGTTAAATAAATGTTTCATATGAAGCTACTTAGTACAGATTTTAACGAAATATGCTTATGACCATTTTAAAACTCGTTAAAATCATTTCTATGAACAGTTCAAAACTATTTAGAATGAAACAACCTGTAAATAATGTTATGTTAAAAAATAATAATTCAGAAATAAATGAAAAATGGTTTTAAACCTTGTGATAATGGATTTAAAACTTGTATTTTGGTCGATGTCCAATGAGCAAATGGATTGCAGTAATCATTAATGGATTTCGATGTCACTTTGAACTGATGTCAACTGACAGGTGTTTGAACATTGTGTCTCTGGAATGTTTTACAATTAAAATAACAATCAACGGGCTCCAGATAATGAGACAACTACAATCATGTCCTCCAGGGGCCCGATTCATAAAACTTGTATGACAAAATGTTGGCGTAGGTCAATAAGTCTCAATTATTATTTATTTCTCCATCTAATCTTGTCTTGTGACATCTCTTTAGAATCGTCTTGAAAGGACGATTCCAAAGAGATGTCACTAGACACGATTAGATAGAGATGTAAGATATTCAATGTATTTTAAATTTTGACTTACGACCGTTTTTGTCGTACAGTTTTATCAAACGGGCCCCTGGTCTCCACCATATTCTATGCCTTCACTTATTAGAATTGTTTCTTTGTAAAATCTGTCTAATACGACCAATAAATTGTGTTAATTAATTAACTTGGTGTTTTAGACAGGTGACTGCTTAAAGTAAGGTGGCAGTAAATCAGGAGCTTTCTGGTTTACTGTCACCTTGCATTTGTTTTTATGCAATTACAGCGTTCCCTCTCTACAACGACACCCAACGGGAGACAAAAAATATGTGCGTTGTTCGGAGGGAGTCGTTGTAGGGAGGGAAATTGACTTCCATTTGCAAACAGCTTGAATCCAGATCAGACGCCGCGTTACGCGGCGTCTGATCTGGATTCAAGCTGTTTGCCACTCGTCATTATGTTTTTTCAGTCAAAATGGCCCGTGTAAATTTGAGAAAAAATACAGACGACAATTTTAAGTAGAATATATTGCAAATTATAATTGTATTGTTTTTGGGAACGGCGACAATCGTCGTTATAAGGAGGGAACCGTTGAAGGGAGGGCTGTTGTAGAGAGGGAACGCTGTAGCTTTCATTTTATTTTACCAGTAGTCACAACATAGGATGTGGTGAAGACAAAATATTTTTTTTATAACTTGAAATGTTACCTCTTTACTGTCACCTTGCTTTAAGCTGTCACCTGTTTTTATACAGTCAATTAACCTTCATTTTATTGGGCGTATTAGAGAGGTTTTACCAGTAGTTTTAACACTAGGCAGTGTGGGGACATCAGAATTTTATAACTTGAAATGTCACCTTTTATCTGGAGCTATAAATTTATCAACATTTTCTGATGGCACTGTACTACGAGATATATCATAAATATTTTACAACAATAGTTATACTAGTATATGGTGTGTAATACTACCACAATAGTAAATCGCATACCACTTTGTGTAATACTACCACAATAGTAAATCTCATACCACTTTGTGTAATACTACCACAATAGTGAATCTGATACCACTTAATCACAATAGTAAATCTCATACAACTTAAGTCATTACCCCACAGATATGCCTTTTTTACATCATTAATGTATCCCTCCATTGATGAAAATAGTTCATACAGAAATGAATATGCACAACAAGAAATGTTTCCTATATCCTAGCAGATGGTAGCTCAAAGCAGGCTGAAAGTAAAGCAGAATGAGTCTTAGGGCACATTCTGATTTACTTTCTTAAACTTGCCTTAAGTGGTCTCCCTTCTTTACTTTTTTAAATGGGCTATGGGATAATAGTTTAAGTCATATACAGATATCTTCAATGTGTGTTTGCTACATTCCAATTCCTAGAGAAAAATGAAGACATCACTTTAAATAAGTGTGAACTTTGCAAAATTCCAAAGGGAAATAACTCTGTGATACCTTAACAGACATGAACAACAGCACCAATTAATGTCATGCTCATTAGCCTTCTGATCTGATGATGATGATTCACATCTGATGTAGAACTTAGTTGCTATACTCATGTTTGACAGTACAGTAGAACCTCTCTATTACAACCACTAAATCATCTTGATTATAGGTTGTTGAAGACAGGGGACTGCTTAAAGCAAGGTGAAAGTAACATGCTCTTTTTGAGCTTTCTGATTTTCTGTCACCTCGCTTTAACTCTTTGAACCCTAGTCACGCATAAAGGCGTGATTTTCAAACAGTGTAGATGTGAATAGCACACATGTCCTATGCAAACAGTGAATACCCAGACCAGAGGGCTCCTTACGGAGCCCTCTAGTCTGGGTCTTCACTGTTTGTCATAGTGCAAAACATTGACAAAAACAACCCTTAAAAGTCAGAAGAGGACTAGACTTAAATGGAAACTGGAATAGTCCATTTAAAGTTTCAGGGAGGATAGAGTTAAGCTGTCACTTGTCATTTATACAATCAATTTACCTTTAGAGGTCACAATAGAGAGCTTTTACTGTACATGTGTGTGAAAAGCTTTAATACTTGAACATAATTATAATGTATTGATTTATTTTAACGCAAGCTGTACAGTGTTCCTGACAGACGAACAGATGAACACATTTAAACAAAGCCACTTAACCAAAGTCACCTAAAGCAATGTATCACGCAAGGGTATATATATATATAAATATTTCTTAATTGAGGCGAAAACAGTCTTATTTAAATAAGGAATCTCATGGCAATACAACATGAATGGTTGCACCAAATATGCCCGAGTGCCAAGAGAGATTAGAGTATGTAAAGCTGCAGCAATGATAAAGAAACTTGATGATCTAAGAGCCTGAAATAACAGGTCAGGCCTGATAACACTGGCAGACTTGCTAAACAATCTGAACAAGATCTTCATTTTTCATCATTCAGGCCCAGTGCTTATAAAGCGTTTAAGTTGAGTCTCAATTTGTTCTCAAGCATTTGCTTGAGAACGATTTCAGATCAATCAAATGCTTGAGAACGATTTCAGACTCAACTCAAATGGTTTATAAGCATGGCATCAGATCACAGTTTAGAGAGATCAAGTTCTTTGGAAGCATACAAGATGATATAAGTGCACAGAGTTACAAGACAGCTGCCAGAGTGGGGTCTTCCCTGAAACACATTCTTGAAAACCAATGGCAACAAGACGCTGCGATCAATATACATGTATGCATATGCCCCCAGTGGCATGCTGGACAATACATCTTAACCCATTCCCCCCATAAATATGCCTTTTTACACCAATCATTTATTCCTTCACTGAAGTAAATAGTTCCCTTTTATACCGTCATGAATATGTATCATAAGAAATATTTTCTATATCCTAGCATATATCTATATCCTATCATATAATGGCTTAAAGCAGGTTGGAAATAAAGCAGAATATGTCTTAAGGCACATTCTGCTTTACTTTCAACCTGCTTTAAGTCATCATCTTTTTTTAAAAACTAGAAACAGGCTAGAGGGTAATGGGTTAAATATTTTTTTAGTTCAGATTAGGTCAAGGTCAGGGGACGGCATGTTTAGGTTGACAGGTCAATCACTATATGCCCCTACATCAGTATATGACGAGGACATAAAATTAGTCCCTGGGTCTCCAGAAATCCAGGCAGAGGAACAAGTGAAGCAAAAGATGATGAAATACCCATTGAGTACCAGTATATTAGATCTTTCAACACAAAATAACAAAACCCAATATAAAAAGAAGCAAAACCCAATATAACAAGAAATAAAATGTATCAAAAGCTTCCATCAGATCATACAGGCATAAGGTACACAACTACTACATGTAATACTATATATGACACAACACAATTATCAAGGTTGTACAAACATACTATAAAGCTACCTATTAGTTTTCTTTGTCTTTAAGAATATAGTAAAACCTATATTAAGCAATCACTCAGAAGAACTGTTAAGCCTAGTGTCTATTATAGAGGACATCAACAAACAGTGCAGACCCTGATGAGACGCCACATTATGCAGCCTCTCATCAGGGTCTGAACTGTTTGCTATTTTATATGAAATGTTCTGTTTTTGAGATAAACACTGCTTTGTCTTTAGATTCCCATTGTTTAACACATTCAACCCTAGCGACGAGTATACTCGTCATTAACAAACAGTGTACCTGTGAAGAGTACTCTTGTCCTATGCAAACAGTGCAGACCCTGATCAGAAGGCTCCTACAGGAGCCTTCTGATCAGGGTCTGCACTGTTTGTCATTTTGCATATATTCTTAAAATTAACCCTAGCCATTAAAAAATGGACTAGACTTAATTGGAAATTGGAATTGTCCATTAAAACTTTCAGGGATGAATGAGTTAACTATAATGAAATCTTCCAACAGGTTCACAAGGCAAGTCCATTACAATATCCAGGCAGTGGTCTGCAAGGGGTTTCATACCTCTGTAATGACAGCTGATTACAGGTTTTACTGAATATGTTTGGTTCTAACAAATTTGTCCTACATGACATTGCACTAGTATTATAATTCTCTTCATTTGCATATCACAAAAAGTTTCTTTGATCTGCAAAGTTTGGATCCAGATCAAGTTTTGCTGATCTGAAAGAAACCTATACAACATATCTTTTGTTCATGCAACCTTTCAATTCTATAACAGGATTTTCATTATTAACCCTTTACTCCATAGATACGCATTTTAACACAATTTAATAATAATGTATTTATCCACTGGAGAAAATATTTCCAATCTATACTATAATAAATGTGTAGTAGGTAGCTTATAAGTAGGCTGAAAGTATAGCAGAATGCACCTTAATGCACATTCTGATTTACTTTCAGCCTGCTTTAATTAAAAGCTACCATCTGCTAGGATATAGGAAATATAGTTTCTGTCTTCTATACTGGACACAAGCCATGGAGTAAAGGGTTAAGCAATATAAGCTTTGGTTAGTCTTATAAACAGGGCAGAGACAAATAATAATTATGGTAAATACAAGCACAATAGTTTCAAAGGGTTATTTGACAGGGATATCATATATTATTTGGAAACTATACAGTTGGCTACTTTAGAAACACTGGATAAAATAGTTTAACCCATTACCCCATAAATACACCCTTTTAGCGACCCTAGTTTATTCCTCCCCTGAAGAAAACAATTCCACTTTTTACCATTATTAATGAGAATGATAATATATATTTTCTATATCCTAGCAGATGGTAGCTTAAAACAGGCTGAAAGTAAAGCAGAATGCGCTTTAAGGCGCATTCTGCTTTTCTTTCAACCTGTTTTAAGTGGTCTCAAGTTTTCAAAACTAGAAACAAGTTATGGGATAATGGGTTAAAGGAAAAGAGGCATTAAGACATGTTTAACAGTGCAGTCATAACTCAAGCATACACAATAGACATCTTATCCGAGTCTAAAATACTTGCCGTAGTTATAAAACATACAGTCAGTCTTGTATTTACCCATTACCCCATAGCCTGTTTCTAGTTTTGAAAACAGATGATCTCTAAAAGTAGGTTGAAAGTAAAACAGAATGTGCCTTAAGGTGGTTCGCGGGTCAGCTTATTCTGTGTCAGAATTCTTTGAAACCTTGATTAAATTGAAATATACCATATGGAGAGTGAAAAATCGTTAAAATAAAGAAAAGTTACAGTGCCGTTTTTTTCTGACAGTACCTTTTGTCGTGAAAAGCTCCTTTTTTATAAACAGGAATATTTTCTTTATAAAATGATATAACTCAATAATTTCTGTACATTCAAGTAAACTGTACATAGACTATAAGATATTAGGTAAACAAAAGTATTTCATAACATATGTTCTGGAAATATCAATATTTTAAAAAAGGTCAAATTCTGAAAATCTCAAATTACAAAAAATCTAGCTGTTTAACATACACTAATATCACTCTTATTAGATAGATATAACTTAATTCTACTAGTCACACAATTTTAATGAAAATCTACAGTAGAATTTACATTTTATACATGATTTCCTGAAATTCTGACAAAATGTTAACACAAAACGAGTAACCTCCCTTGAGTTCAACTTTAAAATGCCGTCAGCTCGAAATAATACCATAAGTCAAACCTGTTATAAGGGACCATTGAATACGGTAGCCTGTAGATCTTTAAAGGCAAGTGACTGCTTAATGCATAACAAAAGTAATGCATAAAAGCTCCTTTAGGATCTATCTTTTAGCATTACTTTTGTCCTGTGTTAAGCTACCATCTGCATATAGGCTATATATCCTCACAAATTTAGCTGTCACTTGACTATACTTGCATCTGATATTATTCATTATTACACGACTAAACATAGCCTGTCCTTTGATCACTGCGTAATGAATTGACTAGTCACTAAAATCGGACAATTTGATAAAAAAAAGTTTTGACGCGAGTGGGAATCGAACCTAGAACCTTTGGATTGCAAGTCAATCACCGTATCAACTGCGCTAACAGAGAAGACACTGAAGCAGCTCAAACTTTTCTTTATATAAATTGTCTACTATAAGCACGTGCCGCAATGATCAGGTGAAAGTCATCAGCATTTCCGGAACTCGAGGTGCGGGCCGCCCGCTGTCGAACCACCTTAAGGCACATTTTGCTTTACTTTCAGCCTGCTTTAAGCTACCATCTACTACAATATGAAAACATATTTCTTACTGTACATATTCATGACTGTGTAAAGTGGAACTATTTTCTCCAAGGAGGAATGAAGTAAAGGCATAAAAGTGTGTATTTATGAAGTAAGTGGTTAACACATTACCTCATATATACGCCTTTTTATTTATTCCTCCTTCGAGAAAATAGTTCCAACTTACAGAGACATGAATATGTATCCTAGTAAATATTTCTATATCCTAGCAGATGGTAGCTAAAAGCAGGCTGAAAGTACAGCAGGATGCGCCTTAAGGCACATTCTGCTGTACTTTCAACCTGCTTTAAGTGGTGACCGGTCCTCAAAATGAGAAATAGGCTATGGGGTAATGGGTTAAGAGACAATTCCATACAAGACTGTACACTGTATACAATGCCTGAAGACCCTTATCCTTGAGACATGAAGATAGATTGTGTCTACACAACACAATAAAACAAATGTACAAGTAACATGGAATACAATAACTGTAGATACCCTTTACTGCATAGATACACATATGTTGACTACAATGGTTATACAAGTCAGTTAAATCTGTAGTAAAGCCTGTATTTAGCATTCTCTCAAGACAAGATGGATCCTAAAGCCTTTTTTAAAGCGTGGCAGTTAAACACTAGTTTAAATGTATATGGTCATCATCTTTATTGTGTCATCAAGGTCTGGAGGCACACAGAATTCAACATGCAACCAATGTTTTAAAAGGTAGCTCCTCCACTATACCATGAAGCACAATACACAAATACAGTAAAACCTCTCCATTACGACCACTAAAATGTGAAAATTAGTAGATGCTTAAGACAGGTGACTGCTTAAAGCAAGGTGACAGCAAAACAGCAAGCTCCTAAAGGAGCTTTCTGTTTTACTGTCACCTTGCTTTAAGCTACTACCACCTTGCGTTAAGCTGTCACCTGCCCTTTATACAATCAATTAGCCTTCCTTTTAATATTCGTAAATAGAGAGGTTTTACTGTACAAACACTTTGTGCTTATATACAAAAATATTCTTTTAGTTTCTGAGATTCAATGCTGGATACTGCATAGATTGTGCTAAGGGATTTTCTTTTCTTGACATGGAATTATCACCAAAACAATCAAACTGAGAGATAAAACATCAAAGCCAATAAAATTCAATTTTCTGTATAAAACCTAGTGTATTTTAAAGAGGACATTGGCAGATAGTATAGTCCCTGATGAGACACTGTTTTACACGGTGTCTTATCAGCAGAGTCTGCACTGTTTACCACTTTATATAAAATCCTCTGCTGTAGGGGCAAACACCACCCTTGTATAGTGATGGAAACATTATTATTTCCTAACATACACGTTTATATTTAATACTTATAATTATGTCCATTGCAAACAGTCTGTAGCCAGATCAGACGCAAGGTAACCTGGCATCTGATCAGGCTCCATTGCCAGTGAGTTTTCGAAATTTTTCAAAAAGTTGGCATTTTCTCCATTTGTGTTTAACCCTTTACCTCATAGCCTGTTTCTAGTTTTAATGACTGGTGACCACTTAAAGCAGGTTGAAAGTAAAGCAGAATGTGCCTTAAGGCACATTCTGCTTTACTTTCAGCCTGCTTTAAGCTAAAGTCTGCTAGGCTATATAAAATATTTGTAATGGTAATTGTTCATGAGGGTATAAACTGGAACTATTTTCTTCAGCGGACGAATAAATTAAATACGCTAAAAGTCGCTTCTATGGGGGAAAGGGTTAATCAGAAAAGAATAAACATTTATTCTACCCTGCAGAAGAGAGTTCAGGCACAAATAGGCTAAAATGCTTCTCCACTGAATAGTCACATATTACTAAATTTTGGGTCAAAAATTAAGATTTTTGTCCTTCCAAAAAACAACTATTTGCAGTAAATAAATCTACACAGAATTACCATTCACATATTATCAACATTTACATGTAAATCACAATCTCTGCATGTTCTAAAAAACAAAAAATCTAAAACTTTCCAATAAATATACATGTGTGTCACAATCAAGTATGTTTCAACCCCATCATCATGATCCAAACTAATGTCAACTAATGCTAGTCAAAATGTAATTGACTGTCTAAGAGTTTAAACATGGTCTGAGTCTTGTTTTACATGCATAGAATAGATGAACAACAGTTAATTGTGAACTAGAGTAGACTAGTAGATCGTTCTCAAGCACTTGAAATGTCAATTAAATGCCAATTAAATGCTTGAGAACAATCTCAGACTCAACACAAAATCTGTTTAACCTTGTGCTGTGTTATCCTATATAGAGTAACTACAGTGGAGATCTTTTTTCCCAATTTTTATGCTATAACAGTTTTTATAGTTTTTTTGCCAACAGTTGGGAGCCCGACACATTTATCTGCAGCCAGGCATAAAGACTGCCTAATGAATAGTGACTTAACACAAGTACTGTGGTACGTGTTTGTAACTACAACCCTTGGTAATAGGTGATTAAGAAGAACCCTGTAACCTGAACGTCTAAGGCACTAACTATGTCAATTGCATACACACAATCTCTGCATGAGTCTGTCACTAACTACTCGAAATGGAAGTGTACAGTAAAATTGGCTACAATTAACCCATTACCCCATAAATATGCCTGTTTATGCCTTTAATTTATTCCTCTATTGAAGAATATAGTTTCAATTTTATACTGTTACAAATAAAAGTCATAAGAAATGTTTTCTATATTCTAACAGATAACAGCTTAAAGCAGGCTGAAAGTATAGCAGAATGCGCCTCAAGGCACATTCTGCTTTACTGTCAACCTGCTTTAAGCAGTCATATGTCTTCAAAATTAGTAACAGGCCATGGGGGAATGGGTAAAACAAGTGCACAGCAGTCACTCAAACAACATGAGAATAGAATCTCACATTTGTGTTCATTACTTGTCATTTTTAATGAACTCGTGTCATATGAGCTTTGTCAACTTGTTCATTGAAGATGATAAATAATGAGCACTCGTGTAAGATTCTCTATATGTAGGACACATATGTAGGTAATGCAGCAGGGAGCTTTCTGCATTACTTTTGACCTGCATTATCCCTTAGCCTGCCACTCACAACTATAGCTCCATATGCAAACAGCTTGGATCCGGATGAGACGCCGAGTAACTCGGCGTCTCATCCGGAGCCAAGCGGTTTGACACTCGGACAACATTTTCAGCAATTTTGAGCAACTTTGAAGCTCTTTGAAACTTGAAGCAGACGAGAAATATAGCAGACGACAATTTATTTGGCGGGCTAAGGGTTAAGTAATAATGAGTGTTAACCCTTTACACCATAAATACGCCTTTAATTCATTCCTCTACTGAAGACAATAGTTCCAAATAATACTGTCGCAAATAAGAATCATAAGAACTTTTTTCTATATTCTAGCAGATAATAGCTTAAAGCAGGCTGAAAGTAAAGCAGAATGTGCCTTTAGGCACATTCTGCTTTACTTTCATCCTGCTTTAAGTGGTCACCTATCTTCAAAACTAGAAACAGTCTATGGGGTAATGGGTTAAATGAAATCAGTGTGTTTATGGAGAGGCTGCTGCACACATGTTTTACTGTATCCTATTACAGTGTTCCCTCTCTTCAACCGCACTCCCAACAACCACTCCCTCCTTACAACGACACTTTTCGCAGTTCCCGAAACATGACAAATATGTCTAACGCTTTAAAGTTGAAATATCGTCAGCTTAAAATTGTCGTCTGCTGCTTTTCTCAAAGTAACATAATGGACATTTTGACAGAAAAAAAAGCTTCATGAGAAGTAACAAACAGCTTGAATCTAGATCAGACGCCGCGTAACGCGGCGTCTGATCTAGATTCAAGCTGTTTGCAAATGTAAACCAATTTCCCTCCCTACAACGACTCCCTCCGAACAACGCACACAATATTGGTCTCCCATTGGGTGTCGTTGTAGAGAGGGAATGCTGTAATACTATATTCTAGTTTCTGTTTTAAGCCTTGCCAAACTGGTTTCTAGTCCGATTTGATTGACCTGTCAGTCTTGAATAATGCAGAGGTCAAGGGATAAGCTATATTTAGTCTTCATTGGTAAGTAGTAATCTCAACAATTCACATTTGCAAACATAAAATCCATATACTTATAAAACAATTCTCAACAGATGACACAACATATGCTTTATATAACACATCACAAGGAATTCTAATTCAAAACAAGGCATTTCTATGTAAAAGAGTAAAATATGACTTGTTATGACCCGTTATGACTTGTAGTTGCACTCTATCTATATTTCATTAGTAGAATATGCATGCCAAACATGTAATACGGTATAATCATTATCTGAATCAGGGCAGTCTTTAATCTATTTTTGCCAAATTTTATGGTTAAATCATCTAAATTGTACATTAGATCAGTCTTTTTTTCTTAACCCTTTCCTCCATAGAGTCACTTTTTGGCTTGACTTCTGGTTAACAGTACACACTAAATCCTAGACCTATAACAACTACACATACAATAGATATGGAGGAACGGATTAACACAAGTCACAAGGTGCATAACATACAGCCATAATGCAAACTAATGTATTGATCTTAAGTATCTAAACTAAAAAGCAGCTCTCTACAAATAATAAATACATTACATTCTTTGATCTATGTACAATATATTTAAGTCAAACTGTCCAGATGCTAGAAATAAAATATCAATAAAACAGGTGTAAAATGTACACTAAATAACAAATCATACTTACATGCAGAGTATAAAATGTAATTATAGGGTCCAAATAAGAGGGGGTAACCTGAACAAATCCAACATGTCTCACTTATATCAGCCCCAAATCCTATGGTGTAACTACTCATTAAAATCGTCTCCAAGAGACAATTCTAATGAGTAGTGACACCATAGGGTTTAATGTCGAAATAAAGATTTTAGCTTTTGAAATTCTCCCCTTATTATCTGGAGCTCTGAACTAAGGTTTTTTATTCAGTGGTTTTCTTTAAAACTCTTGAGGGTAATTTAACTGTATTACTGCACACAAAATGGACCCAATAAAATGAAATAGTGATGGTATTTAATCTCACAATGCAGACAGGAGAGTTATGGGTGTTAAATGTGCCTTGCAGGCTGGAAGTAGTTTGTGTCTACATTACATGTAGTCATGTACATCAACAACAAATGAACAATAGTAGAAAGTACAGTAAAAACCCTCTATTACTACCACTAAATTGTGTTTATTACATGTATCAGGGTTTAAGAACAGGTGACTGCTTAAAGCAAGGTGACAGTAAAATAGAAAGCTCCTGTAGGAGCTTTCTGATCTACTGTCACCTTGCTTTAAGCTGTCACCTGTCTTTTATACAATTAATTATTTCTAGTGGTCGTAATAGAGAGGTTTTACTGTAGTCACTTTTGTGTAGTAAGGTTCTGCATAGTCATTAACGACCTGTTTTATTTTTTATCTCCTATGACTACAAAATTTCTGTATTAAAAGTTTTTAGTAAATCTAAAAACATTGGGATCTAACGATACCCTACTTTTGTTTTAAAATCTTTAAAAAACATTTTTTTCTGTGTAAAATTACTTTTAACTAGTAAATACATACTTGTTATAATAGACTTTCCTATATGGTTAACAATGGAAGAGAACAGTCTATCATAACAGGTAGGGTATTTATCTAGATCCATCACTTTCATCTAAAATTCAGATCAATAAATCTCCGTTTAATCCCCTCCCATTTCCATAGAATGTATCAGAAATGACAAGATTCCTGACTAGAAAATGATGCAGAATGAGTCGCCTCGTCTGTCGGCGGAACCCTCTCCAGACTGTCGCTGTCTCTCGAGCTCTTCTCGTGCCTCCTTGTATCTGTGATACTGCATGAAGGTGTCAGCACCATATACACCTACTGCTCCCAGGACCACGATCTGTAAACAACAAGGTACGGTTAACCCACTACCCGATACATATGCTTTCTTACACCTTTAGTTTATTCCTCCATTGAAGAAAATAGTTCTTATTTATCATGTAGTCATGGATATTTATTTGCTGAAATGAGTGTGAAAATCTTGAATTTGTTCCACACTCATTTGTAAGTTATGTCTTACACTTTCACTGCTTCAATATCATCTGTTTAAAATTGATGTTTGCTGTTTTTCTCAAAGTTACATTTTGGAAATTTGACAGAAGATACATAAAGATGAGTGACAAACAGTTTGAACCCAGATCAGATGCCATGTCTGATCTGGGATCAAACTGTTTGCAAATGTAAGCTTAGTCTAATGGTAGTAACTACCCCTCCTAACAACACACATACTCTTTGTCTCCCATTGGGTGTTGTTGTGGAGAGGGAGCACTATATTATAAACCCCCAAAAAACAGTCATGCACTAAATCAACAATCCTGTTTTTGGCAGGGCAAACTAATTTAACAACTCTGGTTGAAGGTCACAAAAATTACCATAACCCATTACCCAAAACTACATCCTATTACGCCTGAGGAAAATAGTTCCACTTTATACAGTCATGAATATGTACCATAACAAACATTATCTATATCCTAGCAAACAGTAGCTTAAAGCATGCTGAAATTGAAGCAGAATGTGCCTTAAGGCACATTCTGATTTACTTTCAACCTGCTATAAGTGGTTAACTGTCTTCAAAACTAGAATCAGGCAATGGGGTAATGGGTTCAAAACGAAGGATAGGATTAAGGTGAATCATCTATGAAATTGATACTTACTAAGGCAAATATGGCACTTCCAGAGTAAAATGCACCAACAATGCAGATAATGACTACGATAAAGTACTTCAATGAGTAGAGCACTAGGTAGATCAGCTCCTGAAAATATAATACACAGTCATGTGAGAATATACAGTCAGATAACAACTACGATAAAGTACTTCAAAGAGTAGAGCACAAGGTAGATCAGCTCCTGGAAATATAATACATAGTCATGTGAGAATATACAGTCAGATAACAACTACGATAAAGTACTTCAAAGAGTAGAGCACAAGGTAGATCAGCTCCTGGAAATATAATACACAGTCATGTGAGAATATACAGTCAGATAACAACTACGATAAAGTACTTCAAAGAGTAGAGCACAAGGTAGATCAGCTCCTGAAATATAATACACAGTCATGTGAAAATATACAGTCAGATAACAACTACGATAAAGTACTTCAAAGAGTAGAGCACAAGGTAGATCAGCTCCTGGAAATATAATACACAGTCATGTGAGAATATACAGTCAGATAACAACTACGATAAAGTACTTCAAAGAGTAGAGCACAAGGTAGATCAGCTCCTGGAAATATAATACACGCTGTAATACTGGCGACATCAAATCAATAAATCAGAGACCTCATGGAATGGTAAAACTGTCATGAAAGGTGTTCGATATAAACTTGGGGCTCCACACGGGGTGAAATTTGTACTCTTGCTTTTAATTGACAAACAGTTTAGTTCAAAAAGTTCATTAAAAGTATAAAATAAATAGAATAACTGTATTTTTTCAGTGAAAGATCGAAATTTAAATCATTCCTAAACATCAGACTTTTATATTTTCACTTGTGGCTCACTCAATGAATTAAGAAATAATAAATTCATACCAGTGTTTTAACTTTTATCGTGCAATCGAACAAGGATAGGAGTTCAGATGTGTAGGAATTTAATCACGAGGCCTTTAGGCTTTACAAGCATCTCAACAACTACCCGTGTTCGAATGCACGATAAAACACTGGTATTAATTCATTATTTCGATTCTAACACTTCAATTCAACCACAATTTGCACCGACGCAACGGCACTACATTTCTTGGTGCATGCCTTTTCGAAGCCATATTTCATCAGCAACGTCACATTTTAGCCGTTACAGTGTGTGCGTATTTTATTGAGAATTCTAACACAGTTGCGTCCTTCTTTGTTTATATAGGGGTGTGCGCGAATCAAATTTCGAACTAACAATAAAAAAATCAGTTATCCTCTATTTATTTACTCCGTAAATAATTCATTCTTCCACTCAAGAAAATAGTTTCACTTTATAAATATCATAGGTACCATATTATATAAGTTTCTATTATCCTAGCAAACGGTAGATTAAAGCAGGCTGAATGGAAAGCAGAATGTACCTTAAGGCTAAAGGTGCATTCTTCTTTACTTTAAACCTGCTTTACATGGCCACCTGTCTTCAATACTAGAAACAGGCTATGGAGTAAAGGGTTAAGAGATCTCCAAACTTCTTTGTGAATTGTTAATTAACATAAGTTTGACTGTTTTAAAAATTCATTATAAAGTCAAATTCATTTTAACATAACAAAACAAGGTCACTAAAGAGAGAGCTGACTATACTTACATATAGGGGCCAGAATCCAGGTAGTTTTTGGTAGATATTGAATGCATGGACAAGAAACAGGATAGCTGTTGTCAAAAATGCAGATATGGTTACCCAGGAAACAAAACCAGAGGCAGCCCATGATCCTGTCAATGTGGCGATGAATCCCAACAGGCTCAGAACCTGAAGAAAAAAAAACTGTGAGTTGAATCTGTAATATAAGATTTCAGTAGAATTGCAAATACACAATGTATGTTATTGAGGTCACTGAGCTGAATCTGTATTTTGAAACATTGGTAACCACTTAAAGCAGGACTAAAGTAATGCAGAAAGCTCCTACAGGAGCTTTCTGCATTACTTTAGTCCAGCATTAAGCAGGTGACAATGAGTTAGAATGACTTTCTTCTTTTCAGTAATAAAAAGATTTTTCCTGAAAGATGTTTCCTCACTGTCACCAGGCTAGTAGATTAAGATCTATAAATAACTTGTTCCGACTCAATATTTACATATCACAAACTATCTCAGTCGTATCTGACAGTCGTTAATCTCGAGCCCTGCATATAATAAACTAAACAATGTCCTTACTACTTGTATAATTTTCAATATTCCTGGCACTGTTTTCAGATATTCCGGCCTGAATCCCACTTTCTCTCGCTGTTTCTTGGCTTCATTGCCTGGAGATGCTTCAGCATACGGTGGTGGTTCCTCTCCGAAACCATCAACTCTCTCAAAGCCATCGTCAGCCATTACTCCCGCACTTTGTATGTAAAAGTTATAGTCTCTGTAGATCTACCAAAAAAAGTACAAAAGTTGTTTGTAATTTACACAAAATATATGAGTCACCAGGGTTTATTTATGCTTTTCGGTGGATTACCACGAAATAGCAGTGGATGATCACTTGGTAATCCACTGCAGTGGATTATCACCAATCGCTTTTTATTATGAATTTTCCCCGTAGGGCTCCCCAAGAATCGTAGTCAATCGTGTCTTATCGTTAAATTCCGGCAGTCCGATTTGTCGCGAACTACTCACCGGAAGAGCACGAATCCAAACTCGGGAGCAACGAGTGACGTCATTATACCGCCAACTGTCACGCGCATGTGTTCGACATAAAACGTGGGGCTCAACACGGGATAAATAATGTACGTTCGCTTTCAATTTTTAAACAATTTCGTTTAAAAAGTGGCTTAAAAGCATAAATAAATAGAATAACTGTGTTTTTTCAGTGTAAAGATCGAATTTAATCCATTTCGTGAACATCAGACTGTTATATTTTCACTCGTGGCTTCGCCACTCGTGAAAATATAACGTCTGATGTTCACTCAATGGATTAAATTTCGATCTTACACTGAAAAAAACAGTTATCCTCTATTTAATGGGTTAACCCATTAAATTTACCCTATAAATACACCTTTTTACACCTTGAATTTATTCCTCTACTGAAGAAAATAGTTCAACTTTATAAAGCCATGACTGTGCGCAAAAAATGTTCCATATATCCTAGAAGATTGTAGCTTAAAGCAGGTTGAAAGTAAAGCAGAATGTGCCTTTGGTGCATTCTGCTTTACTGTCAACCTGCTTTTAAGCTGTCATCTATCTGCAATACAAGAAACAGGCTATGGGGTAATGAGTTAAATGATTGAATTAAACAGGTCCCTTCAGTGCCAAGCTACATGTAGACAACAATAACATATATGAACAGTTTGGATCCAGATCAAACACCCATTATAAGTGATACAAAGTATTTGACATTCATTTAAATCAAACTGCTTAACCCTTTACACAATAGAAGTGCCTTTTAAGTTTAGCACATTTAATTTATTCATTCACTGAATAAATAGCTCCAATTTAAACTGTTATAAATATGTATGATAAGATTTTTTTTATATATTCCAGCAGATGGTAGCTTAACCCTTTACCTCCCTGAAACCTCGAATGGACAATTCTAGTTTTCAATTCAGCCTATTCCATTTAACCATTTTTGACTTTTTAGGGTTGATTTTTACAATATATGTCAAAATTACAAACAGTGTAGACCCTGATCAGAGGGCTCCTTAAGGAGCCCTCTGATCAGGGTCTAAACTATTTGCATAGGACAAGTGTACTCCTCACAGGCACGCTGTTTACAAATGACACTTATATACGCGACTATGGTTCAAAGAGTTAAAGCAGGTGCATTCTGCTTTCCTTTCAACCTGCTTTAAGTGGTCACCTATGTTCAAAACTAGAAACAGACTATGGAGTAAAAGGTTAAAATTCTAATTTTAGAAATAAAAGCAGAACACTTTTGCAATTAAACAAACTATGGCAGTAAATGTGTAAGGTTAAACTGTCATAATGTCGGTGGAATGGATAACTTGTCCATAAACTCTTAATTAATTTTAAAGTACAACCTCTCTATTATGACCACTTAATTGTTTTAATTAGTAGGTGTTTACCACAGGTGCCTGCTTAAAGCAAGGTGACAGTAAAACAGAAAGCTCCTTTAAGAGCTTTCTGTTTTACTGTCACCTTGCTTTTAGCTATAGTCCAAACATATTGACCTGACCTTGGTGACCTCTATTAGCATAATTTCACACTTTGTTGCATTTCTAAATATAACTTCGGAACACTTCGTTATCATTTATACGAGAATGCACATTGTAACTACATCAATACCTAGAAAATATAGCATTGCCAGGTTCCAGAAATATCCTCAAGTATTTAATGCAAGTGGTAAGGTATATGACTATACATTATTTTTTCCATATAGTCAGTGGTCCGAATCCCATGCAATACTCATACATTTTTTCACTTTTTTTTTACCATTTTATACGGTTTCTTTTAAGTATTCATACAACATTTATTTCAACTGGAACATGATTTTTTTGTTATTTTTTCAAAAGTTTATGTCATAGCGTCTATTTGGTCTATAACATAACATTAAGAAAATTCCCCCACAATCGGGATTCGAACCCGGGACCTCCCGGTTACAAATCATTCGCTCTAACGACACAGCTATGACAGATGATATACGTCGAATGGTTGTTAATTAGGTATACATAGTGACCTGGCGTGAGTCGAAGTGAAGGCATTGATGATCATACATGAATTAACCCTTAGCCTGCCACTCACGACTATAGCTCCATATGCAAACAGCTTGGATCCGGATGAGACGCCGAGTAACTCGGCGTCTCATCCGGATCCAAGCTGTTTGACACTCAGACAACATTTTCAGTAATTTTGAGCAACTTTGAAGCACTTTGAAACTTGAAGCAGAGGAGAAATATAGCAGACGACAATTTATTTGGCGGGCTAAGGGTTAAAACTCCCTCTCAAGCGCAACATGGTGCTTTTTAGTAGATACGATAATAATAGAAGACTCAGGAATAATAGTTTATCAACAACAACTTTTTCAACTTGCTCAAAGTGAAGTGTTAACCCACTGAAGATCACAAGATTCACGTAAATTACCGAACCTTCCAAAACTGTATGGTTCGCTGTCAATTATTGATTTATACTGAGTCATCTCACTTAAATTTATTCATGCATAAAGTTCAACGTAAGGTCAATATGTTTGGACTATATCACATGTCTTTTATACAGTAAATTAGCCTTTGTTTTAGTGGTTGTAATAGAGAGGATTTAGTGTATATAAACACATTTTTTATCAAAATTAATATAACAACATTAACCAGTTACAAATTGAAAGTAACCAATATTAACACCTTTCCTTTTTTCTGACTTTTCTCAACTTGATTATGTTGCACCTGTCATTTTTTGTCAAATAAATTTAATGTCACTATTTTCTACACACTGTAATCTAAAAAAAAAAAAGTGTAAACCATCTTTTGGAAGTTAGAACCAGATCAAGACAAAATGCATACATCTACTCAACAAGCATGTGCCATCAAAAAAGACTACTCAGCACTACAATTAGCCTGAAATAACTTGTTTGGTCTGAACTATTGGACAGACACGAGCCCCCGTCTGTTTTGTTTTTTTATAATTTTATTTATCACATTGCATTGTACAGCACAAACACATTCTATGTGTAGCATTCTTACATAAAAATATCTGGACAGATAATAGACCAAAACATCTAAGCTAAGTAAATGTGCTATTCAATAAAACATAAGTCCTGGAATAGTAGAAGAAACAAGAGGGCCATGGCCCTAAATTTGCTCACCTGAGGACATTGTAGTTTGTACCTAAGTTGACTGGGCAAGACAACATTTTAATATAACTATAAATGGAGTTATCTTCCGGACAAGAAAACAGGACAAAAGGGAATTTTGTTGACAACCTTATGACCCTTATCCATGACACATCCTCTTATCAAGCTATTTCCATTACCGGTAAATGATAATTATTTCACTAGCATCAGCAGAACTGGAGTTATTTTCCTGACAATAAAATATGACAAAGGGGAAAAACAAAATATTGCTGCCCTTGTGCATGGCATTTTCTCTCATCAGTTTCTAGGGTATCTAGAAATATTGCTCATTTTAATATGGTTTGTCAGTGTAATACTTTAGGAAACAGATAACTTGAAAAAGTTTATGCTGCAGGTAAGTCCCGAGTTTTAACCCAACCTTAACCAGGGTTAGACACTAACTTTTCAAAGCAAGGAGTCCACCGGACTCCTTACTTTGAAAATTTAGGAGTCCGAATGAAAACTCAGGAGTCCAAATGAAAAACATAAAATAACCATGTATATTTGGATGTATACTCTGATCACCTTTTCAGAGTTATATTTTCCTGTACTAAACTTTCTTTGACTGTTTAAACCTCAGTCAAAGACTCAGTATCACATGAATCCTCCATCCCATATTCCCTGATAAATTAGGTTAACTTAATACTATTGGAATGGCCTATCAAGTCTAGCACCAGCCTAGATGCCTTTAAGGGTGGGCTAAGTGTGGTTGACCATTAGTCAATAATGGTTTATATTTTTAACAATCCAACTAAAAACTTCTCTCTCTCTATCTCTCTCACGTACCCGCCTAAAAACGTTGACCTCTTCTTCATGTCACAGATTTTACATTTTCCTACCCTGACAGTACATCCAACCAATTTTTGTTAATTATCATTTGGGAATACATGTAGTAGGCAGAGGAACTACCGTATTTCATCCAAGTCTTTGGGCCAGTGAAAAAATGATTATTTTTTTGAGTGGCCCAAGAATTAGATTTAAAAAAAATAAAAATATTTGAAAATGTTTAGTCCAACATTTAGATCAATGTTCAAACGTACCACTACAAGTAAAACTTATAGTGCCAATATGGCGAAACGTCAAAAAGAAACTTCGGCATCTCTAAACTACTGGTGCTTTCCCATACCGCTGAAAGTTTGATTAAATTGACAGTAAAAAGTCTAAAATAAATTATATCAGATAATCACCTTGAATGGTTGCCTCTAATAGCATCCAAAAGTATCCTCTCTATACATGATACTTTTCATACTGAGTTACCCAGACACGATTTACACACAAAGTGTTAAAACATCACAGCATAATTGAGGAGCCCCGCCCATTTGATTCAATGACCTCTGGGTTCACTTATATATATTTATCTAGATATATTATCTAGATTTAGCACATGGCTTGGAGCTCTCGACCAATCAGGTGCCTCAAAAAATGTTGACTATATCGCGTTAATTTTAAAAACCATGGACTATTTAATATAGTCCACGTTTCTGTCATCTGAATGTAATTGACATCAACATCCTAGCAATTCTCCGAGCCAGCGACTGCAAAAACCTTTAGCCTGATCTGTAGGCGTAACGATAAATAATCGAAAGTTAAGTGAAATAAACAAAATATCAAGGATTTAAGCTGAAGAAATACAAGAATTTCACAGTAACAATAATATATCTAGGTCTACACTGTCCCGCTAGACCTAGATATATGCATTTTTTAGCTGTAGATGTAAAAAACGGGATCTAAATGCCTAGATTGTCTTTTAAAAAAATTGTTGAGATCAGAGGGGAACGACAGACGCTTAAAGACTTCATATTTTATTTCTAAAATAAACAGTGAGACCTAGACTTTAAAGACAATTGCTAATGAAATGTGCCTATACATATAGTACTTCAATAAACTTCACATTGAAATAGTCTTTCAAATTTTGTTAAACATTAAAATTAAAATGGCTTTTTTCGTCTAAAAACAAAAAGAAGAAACGAAAGGTAATGTCATTTCTTTTTTTCCTCAAGCCCAAGCCAGTGCTAAATAGGTTATACAGTACTGAACCTTATTAAATTAACAATTTTCGCGATTCGCTTGCAATTCGCTTGCGATTATCAATTTAATTTAATAAGGTTCAGTACTGTACCATGGTTGCGCGCGAATAAACATGCTTTAGGTCTCAAACTTCACATTGAAATAATCTATCAATTTTTGTAAAATATTACAAATAAAATGAATTTTTCGTCTAAAACAAACAAGAGCCCCATGGGGCATATGTCCCTCACCTGAGAATAGCTGTACATTAAAATGGAGATAATGATTTATGTCCAGGACGGGGTCATTTTTTACCCGAGGGGCATAATTTGAACAATCTTAATAGAGGACCTGTAGATGATGCTATGTTCCAAATATCTAAGATCAGGGTACTAGGGTTCTAGACAAGAAGATTTTTTTTAAGTTTCTATTGAAAAAATCTATTTTTAGCTCCTGTGACCTACATATGCAACAGACTGGAACTATTTGAACAAAATAGATAAAGGACATCTAGAAGTAACACCATGCCGAATATCAAAGCTCTGGCTATATTAGCTTCAGAAAAGAAGACGTTTGAAAATTGTGACCCCCGGGGTGGGGCTAATTTTGACCCCAGGGGCATAATTTGTACAAACTTGATAGAGGACCTGTAGATGATATGCAATCGACCAGCACCATTTGAACCTTATTGGTATAGGACATCTAAAAGTGTCACCATGCCAGATATCAAAGCTCTGGCCATATTAGTTTCAGAGGAGAAGACATTTGAAAATTTCACTACATAACTCTATGTTAAACTGTGAACCCCCCCCCCCCCCCCCAGGGCAGGGCCAATTTTGACCCCAGGGGCATAGTTTGTACAAACTTGATAGAGGACCTGTAGATGATGCTATGTGACAAATGTCTAAGATCTGGCCCTTGTAGTTTCAGACAAGAAGATTTTTTAAGATTTCCTTATTTTTTCACTTGGTTGCCATGGCAACCAGAGTTCTACATTGTTTTTAATTCTTTGAACAATTTTGAAACAACTTGACCCAAGGAACATTCGTGTAAAGTTTGGTTGAAATCTTTTCAGCGGTATATGAGGAGATGTCATTTGAAGCAATTGTTAAAGACAACAATGACTGTATAAAGTGAAATTATTTTCTTCTGTGGAAAAATAAATTAAAGACATAAAAAGGAATATGTATGGGTTAATAGGTTAATAAATATCATTATTTACATTTTCTAAATATAAGAAACTATATGTAAATGAGTGGCAAATAGTTTGGATCCAGATTAGATGCAGCATTATGTGGCATCTGACCTGGATCCATACTGTTTATGGCCAAGAATTAATTGTGGAAGACAGAAAGATAAACAAACAAACAAACAGACAGACCAAAAGTAATATGCCTCGAACTAAGTTGTGCTTGAGCATAAAATAGCATCAGCATCATCATTGCTGATATGTATCTCAGTGACCTGAGTTCAGAGCTAGCTATGGGTCAGTTATGCAATAAGAGACGGTCTCAGGGAGAAATGACTATTGTCATGCTGAACTGTTGTCTGCTCCAAATGTTTGTATGTGAAATATGTAAAAAATAATAACTTATATTTTCTAAATATAAGAAAATATGTAAATGAGTGGCAAATAGTTTAGATCCAGATTAGATGCTGCATTATGTGGCATCTGACCTGGATCCAAACTGTTTGCAAAAATGTTGCATTTAGTATAAGGGTAGCTTCTTAGCCTGGAAGATACAATGGGTCTGTATAAAAACGGATCATTAGAGAGTTTTTACTGTCAGACCTGCATCAAAAAGCACTGATACTGCCAGGGTTGAGTCAAATTTGACCCTAGGGTTTTAATTTTTTACATTAGTAGAAGATACTATTCATGCAATATCTAAGGTGTGGGAACAGTGGTTTTTTACAAAAGAGTTGTTTAAAGTTTTTCCCTTTTTTTAATAAATTTCAATAAGTAGTCCACATTTGAATTTTATTTTAACGATTTCTGTAGAGAAGCATCCAAGGAACACCATCAGCAATTTAGTTTTTCCCTCAAACTCACGGTTTCAGAGGAGATGTCGCTTGAAGTAAATTTGAACGGACGGACAGACAGACGGACGGACAGATGGACGGCGGGCGATCACAACAGCTCACCTTGAGCCTTCGGCTCAGGTGAGCTAAAAAGCAGAAACTAAGAGTATTGTTATTTTTCTCGAGCCAAAGCCATGTGCTAAATAGCTCAGAGCATGTTAATTTCATACTACAGAATATAGTCCACTCGGCGCGTCCCGCGCCTCGTGGACTTTATTCCGTAGTATGAAATAAACATGCTCTAACCTATACATATATCTTACACATGACAAAATCTGCAGCTGCAGTTTGACACTGTAATCGACATAGAGTTGAAGACGGTCACCATAGTCTAAA